>OZ007561.1:0-5000000 GCA_963931875.1 Pollenia griseotomentosa
ACCTAAAATGCAATAAAAAATCAACAAATTGACCGATCTTATTAAAATAAACTCACGTACGAGTTAGCTGGGATAGTCCTCTTTAAAATAAGCTATGGTTCATCATTCCCGGTCCTCCGGTTGGTCCACAATGGTAAAAAGACCACCGAAACACCATACTACCAAAAAGTGCATTCAGAAATCTACCTAAAATGCAATAAAAAATCAACAAATTGACCGATCTTATTAAAATAAACTCACGTACGAGTTAGCTGGGATAGTCCTCTTTAAAATAAGCTATGGTTCATCATTCCCGGTCCTCCGGTTGGTCCACAATGGTAAAAAGACCACCGAAACACCATACTACCAAAAAGTGCATTCAGAAATCTACCTAAAATGCAATAAAAAATCAACAAATTGACCGATCTTATTAAAATAAACTCACGTACGAGTTAGCTGGGATAGTCCTCTTTAAAATAAGCTATGGTTCATCATTCCCGGTCCTCCGGTTGGTCCACAATGGTAAAAAGACCACCGAAACACCATACTACCAAAAAGTGCATTCAGAAATCTACCTAAAATGCAATAAAAAATCAACAAATTGACCGATCTTATTAAAATAAACTCACGTACGAGTTAGCTGGGATAGTCCTCTTTAAAATAAGCTATGGTTCATCATTCCCGGTCCTCCGGTTGGTCCACAATGGTAAAAAGACCACCGAAACACCATACTACCAAAAAGTGCATTCAGAAATCTACCTAAAATGCAATAAAAAATCAACAAATTGACCGATCTTATTAAAATAAACTCACGTACGAGTTAGCTGGGATAGTCCTCTTTAAAATAAGCTATGGTTCATCATTCCCGGTCCTCCGGTTGGTCCACAATGGTAAAAAGACCACCGAAACACCATACTACCAAAAAGTGCATTCAGAAATCTACCTAAAATGCAATAAAAAATCAACAAATTGACCGATCTTATTAAAATAAACTCACGTACGAGTTAGCTGGGATAGTCCTCTTTAAAATAAGCTATGGTTCATCATTCCCGGTCCTCCGGTTGGTCCACAATGGTAAAAAGACCACCGAAACACCATACTACCAAAAAGTGCATTCAGAAATCTACCTAAAATGCAATAAAAAATCAACAAATTGACCGATCTTATTAAAATAAACTCACGTACGAGTTAGCTGGGATAGTCCTCTTTAAAATAAGCTATGGTTCATCATTCCCGGTCCTCCGGTTGGTCCACAATGGTAAAAAGACCACCGAAACACCATACTACCAAAAAGTGCATTCAGAAATCTACCTAAAATGCAATAAAAAATCAACAAATTGACCGATCTTATTAAAATAAACTCACGTACGAGTTAGCTGGGATAGTCCTCTTTAAAATAAGCTATGGTTCATCATTCCCGGTCCTCCGGTTGGTCCACAATGGTAAAAAGACCACCGAAACACCATACTACCAAAAAGTGCATTCAGAAATCTACCTAAAATGCAATAAAAAATCAACAAATTGACCGATCTTATTAAAATAAACTCACGTACGAGTTAGCTGGGATAGTCCTCTTTAAAATAAGCTATGGTTCATCATTCCCGGTCCTCCGGTTGGTCCACAATGGTAAAAAGACCACCGAAACACCATACTACCAAAAAGTGCATTCAGAAATCTACCTAAAATGCAATAAAAAATCAACAAATTGACCGATCTTATTAAAATAAACTCACGTACGAGTTAGCTGGGATAGTCCTCTTTAAAATAAGCTATGGTTCATCATTCCCGGTCCTCCGGTTGGTCCACAATGGTAAAAAGACCACCGAAACACCATACTACCAAAAAGTGCATTCAGAAATCTACCTAAAATGCAATAAAAAATCAACAAATTGACCGATCTTATTAAAATAAACTCACGTACGAGTTAGCTGGGATAGTCCTCTTTAAAATAAGCTATGGTTCATCATTCCCGGTCCTCCGGTTGGTCCACAATGGTAAAAAGACCACCGAAACACCATACTACCAAAAAGTGCATTCAGAAATCTACCTAAAATGCAATAAAAAATCAACAAATTGACCGATCTTATTAAAATAAACTCACGTACGAGTTAGCTGGGATAGTCCTCTTTAAAATAAGCTATGGTTCATCATTCCCGGTCCTCCGGTTGGTCCACAATGGTAAAAAGACCACCGAAACACCATACTACCAAAAAGTGCATTCAGAAATCTACCTAAAATGCAATAAAAAATCAACAAATTGACCGATCTTATTAAAATAAACTCACGTACGAGTTAGCTGGGATAGTCCTCTTTAAAATAAGCTATGGTTCATCATTCCCGGTCCTCCGGTTGGTCCACAATGGTAAAAAGACCACCGAAACACCATACTACCAAAAAGTGCATTCAGAAATCTACCTAAAATGCAATAAAAAATCAACAAATTGACCGATCTTATTAAAATAAACTCACGTACGAGTTAGCTGGGATAGTCCTCTTTAAAATAAGCTATGGTTCATCATTCCCGGTCCTCCGGTTGGTCCACAATGGTAAAAAGACCACCGAAACACCATACTACCAAAAAGTGCATTCAGAAATCTACCTAAAATGCAATAAAAAATCAACAAATTGACCGATCTTATTAAAATAAACTCACGTACGAGTTAGCTGGGATAGTCCTCTTTAAAATAAGCTATGGTTCATCATTCCCGGTCCTCCGGTTGGTCCACAATGGTAAAAAGACCACCGAAACACCATACTACCAAAAAGTGCATTCAGAAATCTACCTAAAATGCAATAAAAAATCAACAAATTGACCGATCTTATTAAAATAAACTCACGTACGAGTTAGCTGGGATAGTCCTCTTTAAAATAAGCTATGGTTCATCATTCCCGGTCCTCCGGTTGGTCCACAATGGTAAAAAGACCACCGAAACACCATACTACCAAAAAGTGCATTCAGAAATCTACCTAAAATGCAATAAAAAATCAACAAATTGACCGATCTTATTAAAATAAACTCACGTACGAGTTAGCTGGGATAGTCCTCTTTAAAATAAGCTATGGTTCATCATTCCCGGTCCTCCGGTTGGTCCACAATGGTAAAAAGACCACCGAAACACCATACTACCAAAAAGTGCATTCAGAAATCTACCTAAAATGCAATAAAAAATCAACAAATTGACCGATCTTATTAAAATAAACTCACGTACGAGTTAGCTGGGATAGTCCTCTTTAAAATAAGCTATGGTTCATCATTCCCGGTCCTCCGGTTGGTCCACAATGGTAAAAAGACCACCGAAACACCATACTACCAAAAAGTGCATTCAGAAATCTACCTAAAATGCAATAAAAAATCAACAAATTGACCGATCTTATTAAAATAAACTCACGTACGAGTTAGCTGGGATAGTCCTCTTTAAAATAAGCTATGGTTCATCATTCCCGGTCCTCCGGTTGGTCCACAATGGTAAAAAGACCACCGAAACACCATACTACCAAAAAGTGCATTCAGAAATCTACCTAAAATGCAATAAAAAATCAACAAATTGACCGATCTTATTAAAATAAACTCACGTACGAGTTAGCTGGGATAGTCCTCTTTAAAATAAGCTATGGTTCATCATTCCCGGTCCTCCGGTTGGTCCACAATGGTAAAAAGACCACCGAAACACCATACTACCAAAAAGTGCATTCAGAAATCTACCTAAAATGCAATAAAAAATCAACAAATTGACCGATCTTATTAAAATAAACTCACGTACGAGTTAGCTGGGATAGTCCTCTTTAAAATAAGCTATGGTTCATCATTCCCGGTCCTCCGGTTGGTCCACAATGGTAAAAAGACCACCGAAACACCATACTACCAAAAAGTGCATTCAGAAATCTACCTAAAATGCAATAAAAAATCAACAAATTGACCGATCTTATTAAAATAAACTCACGTACGAGTTAGCTGGGATAGTCCTCTTTAAAATAAGCTATGGTTCATCATTCCCGGTCCTCCGGTTGGTCCACAATGGTAAAAAGACCACCGAAACACCATACTACCAAAAAGTGCATTCAGAAATCTACCTAAAATGCAATAAAAAATCAACAAATTGACCGATCTTATTAAAATAAACTCACGTACGAGTTAGCTGGGATAGTCCTCTTTAAAATAAGCTATGGTTCATCATTCCCGGTCCTCCGGTTGGTCCACAATGGTAAAAAGACCACCGAAACACCATACTACCAAAAAGTGCATTCAGAAATCTACCTAAAATGCAATAAAAAATCAACAAATTGACCGATCTTATTAAAATAAACTCACGTACGAGTTAGCTGGGATAGTCCTCTTTAAAATAAGCTATGGTTCATCATTCCCGGTCCTCCGGTTGGTCCACAATGGTAAAAAGACCACCGAAACACCATACTACCAAAAAGTGCATTCAGAAATCTACCTAAAATGCAATAAAAAATCAACAAATTGACCGATCTTATTAAAATAAACTCACGTACGAGTTAGCTGGGATAGTCCTCTTTAAAATAAGCTATGGTTCATCATTCCCGGTCCTCCGGTTGGTCCACAATGGTAAAAAGACCACCGAAACACCATACTACCAAAAAGTGCATTCAGAAATCTACCTAAAATGCAATAAAAAATCAACAAATTGACCGATCTTATTAAAATAAACTCACGTACGAGTTAGCTGGGATAGTCCTCTTTAAAATAAGCTATGGTTCATCATTCCCGGTCCTCCGGTTGGTCCACAATGGTAAAAAGACCACCGAAACACCATACTACCAAAAAGTGCATTCAGAAATCTACCTAAAATGCAATAAAAAATCAACAAATTGACCGATCTTATTAAAATAAACTCACGTACGAGTTAGCTGGGATAGTCCTCTTTAAAATAAGCTATGGTTCATCATTCCCGGTCCTCCGGTTGGTCCACAATGGTAAAAAGACCACCGAAACACCATACTACCAAAAAGTGCATTCAGAAATCTACCTAAAATGCAATAAAAAATCAACAAATTGACCGATCTTATTAAAATAAACTCACGTACGAGTTAGCTGGGATAGTCCTCTTTAAAATAAGCTATGGTTCATCATTCCCGGTCCTCCGGTTGGTCCACAATGGTAAAAAGACCACCGAAACACCATACTACCAAAAAGTGCATTCAGAAATCTACCTAAAATGCAATAAAAAATCAACAAATTGACCGATCTTATTAAAATAAACTCACGTACGAGTTAGCTGGGATAGTCCTCTTTAAAATAAGCTATGGTTCATCATTCCCGGTCCTCCGGTTGGTCCACAATGGTAAAAAGACCACCGAAACACCATACTACCAAAAAGTGCATTCAGAAATCTACCTAAAATGCAATAAAAAATCAACAAATTGACCGATCTTATTAAAATAAACTCACGTACGAGTTAGCTGGGATAGTCCTCTTTAAAATAAGCTATGGTTCATCATTCCCGGTCCTCCGGTTGGTCCACAATGGTAAAAAGACCACCGAAACACCATACTACCAAAAAGTGCATTCAGAAATCTACCTAAAATGCAATAAAAAATCAACAAATTGACCGATCTTATTAAAATAAACTCACGTACGAGTTAGCTGGGATAGTCCTCTTTAAAATAAGCTATGGTTCATCATTCCCGGTCCTCCGGTTGGTCCACAATGGTAAAAAGACCACCGAAACACCATACTACCAAAAAGTGCATTCAGAAATCTACCTAAAATGCAATAAAAAATCAACAAATTGACCGATCTTATTAAAATAAACTCACGTACGAGTTAGCTGGGATAGTCCTCTTTAAAATAAGCTATGGTTCATCATTCCCGGTCCTCCGGTTGGTCCACAATGGTAAAAAGACCACCGAAACACCATACTACCAAAAAGTGCATTCAGAAATCTACCTAAAATGCAATAAAAAATCAACAAATTGACCGATCTTATTAAAATAAACTCACGTACGAGTTAGCTGGGATAGTCCTCTTTAAAATAAGCTATGGTTCATCATTCCCGGTCCTCCGGTTGGTCCACAATGGTAAAAAGACCACCGAAACACCATACTACCAAAAAGTGCATTCAGAAATCTACCTAAAATGCAATAAAAAATCAACAAATTGACCGATCTTATTAAAATAAACTCACGTACGAGTTAGCTGGGATAGTCCTCTTTAAAATAAGCTATGGTTCATCATTCCCGGTCCTCCGGTTGGTCCACAATGGTAAAAAGACCACCGAAACACCATACTACCAAAAAGTGCATTCAGAAATCTACCTAAAATGCAATAAAAAATCAACAAATTGACCGATCTTATTAAAATAAACTCACGTACGAGTTAGCTGGGATAGTCCTCTTTAAAATAAGCTATGGTTCATCATTCCCGGTCCTCCGGTTGGTCCACAATGGTAAAAAGACCACCGAAACACCATACTACCAAAAAGTGCATTCAGAAATCTACCTAAAATGCAATAAAAAATCAACAAATTGACCGATCTTATTAAAATAAACTCACGTACGAGTTAGCTGGGATAGTCCTCTTTAAAATAAGCTATGGTTCATCATTCCCGGTCCTCCGGTTGGTCCACAATGGTAAAAAGACCACCGAAACACCATACTACCAAAAAGTGCATTCAGAAATCTACCTAAAATGCAATAAAAAATCAACAAATTGACCGATCTTATTAAAATAAACTCACGTACGAGTTAGCTGGGATAGTCCTCTTTAAAATAAGCTATGGTTCATCATTCCCGGTCCTCCGGTTGGTCCACAATGGTAAAAAGACCACCGAAACACCATACTACCAAAAAGTGCATTCAGAAATCTACCTAAAATGCAATAAAAAATCAACAAATTGACCGATCTTATTAAAATAAACTCACGTACGAGTTAGCTGGGATAGTCCTCTTTAAAATAAGCTATGGTTCATCATTCCCGGTCCTCCGGTTGGTCCACAATGGTAAAAAGACCACCGAAACACCATACTACCAAAAAGTGCATTCAGAAATCTACCTAAAATGCAATAAAAAATCAACAAATTGACCGATCTTATTAAAATAAACTCACGTACGAGTTAGCTGGGATAGTCCTCTTTAAAATAAGCTATGGTTCATCATTCCCGGTCCTCCGGTTGGTCCACAATGGTAAAAAGACCACCGAAACACCATACTACCAAAAAGTGCATTCAGAAATCTACCTAAAATGCAATAAAAAATCAACAAATTGACCGATCTTATTAAAATAAACTCACGTACGAGTTAGCTGGGATAGTCCTCTTTAAAATAAGCTATGGTTCATCATTCCCGGTCCTCCGGTTGGTCCACAATGGTAAAAAGACCACCGAAACACCATACTACCAAAAAGTGCATTCAGAAATCTACCTAAAATGCAATAAAAAATCAACAAATTGACCGATCTTATTAAAATAAACTCACGTACGAGTTAGCTGGGATAGTCCTCTTTAAAATAAGCTATGGTTCATCATTCCCGGTCCTCCGGTTGGTCCACAATGGTAAAAAGACCACCGAAACACCATACTACCAAAAAGTGCATTCAGAAATCTACCTAAAATGCAATAAAAAATCAACAAATTGACCGATCTTATTAAAATAAACTCACGTACGAGTTAGCTGGGATAGTCCTCTTTAAAATAAGCTATGGTTCATCATTCCCGGTCCTCCGGTTGGTCCACAATGGTAAAAAGACCACCGAAACACCATACTACCAAAAAGTGCATTCAGAAATCTACCTAAAATGCAATAAAAAATCAACAAATTGACCGATCTTATTAAAATAAACTCACGTACGAGTTAGCTGGGATAGTCCTCTTTAAAATAAGCTATGGTTCATCATTCCCGGTCCTCCGGTTGGTCCACAATGGTAAAAAGACCACCGAAACACCATACTACCAAAAAGTGCATTCAGAAATCTACCTAAAATGCAATAAAAAATCAACAAATTGACCGATCTTATTAAAATAAACTCACGTACGAGTTAGCTGGGATAGTCCTCTTTAAAATAAGCTATGGTTCATCATTCCCGGTCCTCCGGTTGGTCCACAATGGTAAAAAGACCACCGAAACACCATACTACCAAAAAGTGCATTCAGAAATCTACCTAAAATGCAATAAAAAATCAACAAATTGACCGATCTTATTAAAATAAACTCACGTACGAGTTAGCTGGGATAGTCCTCTTTAAAATAAGCTATGGTTCATCATTCCCGGTCCTCCGGTTGGTCCACAATGGTAAAAAGACCACCGAAACACCATACTACCAAAAAGTGCATTCAGAAATCTACCTAAAATGCAATAAAAAATCAACAAATTGACCGATCTTATTAAAATAAACTCACGTACGAGTTAGCTGGGATAGTCCTCTTTAAAATAAGCTATGGTTCATCATTCCCGGTCCTCCGGTTGGTCCACAATGGTAAAAAGACCACCGAAACACCATACTACCAAAAAGTGCATTCAGAAATCTACCTAAAATGCAATAAAAAATCAACAAATTGACCGATCTTATTAAAATAAACTCACGTACGAGTTAGCTGGGATAGTCCTCTTTAAAATAAGCTATGGTTCATCATTCCCGGTCCTCCGGTTGGTCCACAATGGTAAAAAGACCACCGAAACACCATACTACCAAAAAGTGCATTCAGAAATCTACCTAAAATGCAATAAAAAATCAACAAATTGACCGATCTTATTAAAATAAACTCACGTACGAGTTAGCTGGGATAGTCCTCTTTAAAATAAGCTATGGTTCATCATTCCCGGTCCTCCGGTTGGTCCACAATGGTAAAAAGACCACCGAAACACCATACTACCAAAAAGTGCATTCAGAAATCTACCTAAAATGCAATAAAAAATCAACAAATTGACCGATCTTATTAAAATAAACTCACGTACGAGTTAGCTGGGATAGTCCTCTTTAAAATAAGCTATGGTTCATCATTCCCGGTCCTCCGGTTGGTCCACAATGGTAAAAAGACCACCGAAACACCATACTACCAAAAAGTGCATTCAGAAATCTACCTAAAATGCAATAAAAAATCAACAAATTGACCGATCTTATTAAAATAAACTCACGTACGAGTTAGCTGGGATAGTCCTCTTTAAAATAAGCTATGGTTCATCATTCCCGGTCCTCCGGTTGGTCCACAATGGTAAAAAGACCACCGAAACACCATACTACCAAAAAGTGCATTCAGAAATCTACCTAAAATGCAATAAAAAATCAACAAATTGACCGATCTTATTAAAATAAACTCACGTACGAGTTAGCTGGGATAGTCCTCTTTAAAATAAGCTATGGTTCATCATTCCCGGTCCTCCGGTTGGTCCACAATGGTAAAAAGACCACCGAAACACCATACTACCAAAAAGTGCATTCAGAAATCTACCTAAAATGCAATAAAAAATCAACAAATTGACCGATCTTATTAAAATAAACTCACGTACGAGTTAGCTGGGATAGTCCTCTTTAAAATAAGCTATGGTTCATCATTCCCGGTCCTCCGGTTGGTCCACAATGGTAAAAAGACCACCGAAACACCATACTACCAAAAAGTGCATTCAGAAATCTACCTAAAATGCAATAAAAAATCAACAAATTGACCGATCTTATTAAAATAAACTCACGTACGAGTTAGCTGGGATAGTCCTCTTTAAAATAAGCTATGGTTCATCATTCCCGGTCCTCCGGTTGGTCCACAATGGTAAAAAGACCACCGAAACACCATACTACCAAAAAGTGCATTCAGAAATCTACCTAAAATGCAATAAAAAATCAACAAATTGACCGATCTTATTAAAATAAACTCACGTACGAGTTAGCTGGGATAGTCCTCTTTAAAATAAGCTATGGTTCATCATTCCCGGTCCTCCGGTTGGTCCACAATGGTAAAAAGACCACCGAAACACCATACTACCAAAAAGTGCATTCAGAAATCTACCTAAAATGCAATAAAAAATCAACAAATTGACCGATCTTATTAAAATAAACTCACGTACGAGTTAGCTGGGATAGTCCTCTTTAAAATAAGCTATGGTTCATCATTCCCGGTCCTCCGGTTGGTCCACAATGGTAAAAAGACCACCGAAACACCATACTACCAAAAAGTGCATTCAGAAATCTACCTAAAATGCAATAAAAAATCAACAAATTGACCGATCTTATTAAAATAAACTCACGTACGAGTTAGCTGGGATAGTCCTCTTTAAAATAAGCTATGGTTCATCATTCCCGGTCCTCCGGTTGGTCCACAATGGTAAAAAGACCACCGAAACACCATACTACCAAAAAGTGCATTCAGAAATCTACCTAAAATGCAATAAAAAATCAACAAATTGACCGATCTTATTAAAATAAACTCACGTACGAGTTAGCTGGGATAGTCCTCTTTAAAATAAGCTATGGTTCATCATTCCCGGTCCTCCGGTTGGTCCACAATGGTAAAAAGACCACCGAAACACCATACTACCAAAAAGTGCATTCAGAAATCTACCTAAAATGCAATAAAAAATCAACAAATTGACCGATCTTATTAAAATAAACTCACGTACGAGTTAGCTGGGATAGTCCTCTTTAAAATAAGCTATGGTTCATCATTCCCGGTCCTCCGGTTGGTCCACAATGGTAAAAAGACCACCGAAACACCATACTACCAAAAAGTGCATTCAGAAATCTACCTAAAATGCAATAAAAAATCAACAAATTGACCGATCTTATTAAAATAAACTCACGTACGAGTTAGCTGGGATAGTCCTCTTTAAAATAAGCTATGGTTCATCATTCCCGGTCCTCCGGTTGGTCCACAATGGTAAAAAGACCACCGAAACACCATACTACCAAAAAGTGCATTCAGAAATCTACCTAAAATGCAATAAAAAATCAACAAATTGACCGATCTTATTAAAATAAACTCACGTACGAGTTAGCTGGGATAGTCCTCTTTAAAATAAGCTATGGTTCATCATTCCCGGTCCTCCGGTTGGTCCACAATGGTAAAAAGACCACCGAAACACCATACTACCAAAAAGTGCATTCAGAAATCTACCTAAAATGCAATAAAAAATCAACAAATTGACCGATCTTATTAAAATAAACTCACGTACGAGTTAGCTGGGATAGTCCTCTTTAAAATAAGCTATGGTTCATCATTCCCGGTCCTCCGGTTGGTCCACAATGGTAAAAAGACCACCGAAACACCATACTACCAAAAAGTGCATTCAGAAATCTACCTAAAATGCAATAAAAAATCAACAAATTGACCGATCTTATTAAAATAAACTCACGTACGAGTTAGCTGGGATAGTCCTCTTTAAAATAAGCTATGGTTCATCATTCCCGGTCCTCCGGTTGGTCCACAATGGTAAAAAGACCACCGAAACACCATACTACCAAAAAGTGCATTCAGAAATCTACCTAAAATGCAATAAAAAATCAACAAATTGACCGATCTTATTAAAATAAACTCACGTACGAGTTAGCTGGGATAGTCCTCTTTAAAATAAGCTATGGTTCATCATTCCCGGTCCTCCGGTTGGTCCACAATGGTAAAAAGACCACCGAAACACCATACTACCAAAAAGTGCATTCAGAAATCTACCTAAAATGCAATAAAAAATCAACAAATTGACCGATCTTATTAAAATAAACTCACGTACGAGTTAGCTGGGATAGTCCTCTTTAAAATAAGCTATGGTTCATCATTCCCGGTCCTCCGGTTGGTCCACAATGGTAAAAAGACCACCGAAACACCATACTACCAAAAAGTGCATTCAGAAATCTACCTAAAATGCAATAAAAAATCAACAAATTGACCGATCTTATTAAAATAAACTCACGTACGAGTTAGCTGGGATAGTCCTCTTTAAAATAAGCTATGGTTCATCATTCCCGGTCCTCCGGTTGGTCCACAATGGTAAAAAGACCACCGAAACACCATACTACCAAAAAGTGCATTCAGAAATCTACCTAAAATGCAATAAAAAATCAACAAATTGACCGATCTTATTAAAATAAACTCACGTACGAGTTAGCTGGGATAGTCCTCTTTAAAATAAGCTATGGTTCATCATTCCCGGTCCTCCGGTTGGTCCACAATGGTAAAAAGACCACCGAAACACCATACTACCAAAAAGTGCATTCAGAAATCTACCTAAAATGCAATAAAAAATCAACAAATTGACCGATCTTATTAAAATAAACTCACGTACGAGTTAGCTGGGATAGTCCTCTTTAAAATAAGCTATGGTTCATCATTCCCGGTCCTCCGGTTGGTCCACAATGGTAAAAAGACCACCGAAACACCATACTACCAAAAAGTGCATTCAGAAATCTACCTAAAATGCAATAAAAAATCAACAAATTGACCGATCTTATTAAAATAAACTCACGTACGAGTTAGCTGGGATAGTCCTCTTTAAAATAAGCTATGGTTCATCATTCCCGGTCCTCCGGTTGGTCCACAATGGTAAAAAGACCACCGAAACACCATACTACCAAAAAGTGCATTCAGAAATCTACCTAAAATGCAATAAAAAATCAACAAATTGACCGATCTTATTAAAATAAACTCACGTACGAGTTAGCTGGGATAGTCCTCTTTAAAATAAGCTATGGTTCATCATTCCCGGTCCTCCGGTTGGTCCACAATGGTAAAAAGACCACCGAAACACCATACTACCAAAAAGTGCATTCAGAAATCTACCTAAAATGCAATAAAAAATCAACAAATTGACCGATCTTATTAAAATAAACTCACGTACGAGTTAGCTGGGATAGTCCTCTTTAAAATAAGCTATGGTTCATCATTCCCGGTCCTCCGGTTGGTCCACAATGGTAAAAAGACCACCGAAACACCATACTACCAAAAAGTGCATTCAGAAATCTACCTAAAATGCAATAAAAAATCAACAAATTGACCGATCTTATTAAAATAAACTCACGTACGAGTTAGCTGGGATAGTCCTCTTTAAAATAAGCTATGGTTCATCATTCCCGGTCCTCCGGTTGGTCCACAATGGTAAAAAGACCACCGAAACACCATACTACCAAAAAGTGCATTCAGAAATCTACCTAAAATGCAATAAAAAATCAACAAATTGACCGATCTTATTAAAATAAACTCACGTACGAGTTAGCTGGGATAGTCCTCTTTAAAATAAGCTATGGTTCATCATTCCCGGTCCTCCGGTTGGTCCACAATGGTAAAAAGACCACCGAAACACCATACTACCAAAAAGTGCATTCAGAAATCTACCTAAAATGCAATAAAAAATCAACAAATTGACCGATCTTATTAAAATAAACTCACGTACGAGTTAGCTGGGATAGTCCTCTTTAAAATAAGCTATGGTTCATCATTCCCGGTCCTCCGGTTGGTCCACAATGGTAAAAAGACCACCGAAACACCATACTACCAAAAAGTGCATTCAGAAATCTACCTAAAATGCAATAAAAAATCAACAAATTGACCGATCTTATTAAAATAAACTCACGTACGAGTTAGCTGGGATAGTCCTCTTTAAAATCAGCTATGTTATACTCGATCGCATGGTGTTTTAATAATAAATCAACAAATTGACCGATCTTATTAAAATAAACTCACGTACGAGTTAGCTGGGATAGTCCTCTTTAAAATAAGCTATGGTTAATTGACCGATCTTATTAAAATAAACTCACGTACGAGTTAGCTGGGATAGTCCTCTTTAAAATAAGCTATGGTTCATCATTCCCGGTCCTCCGGTTGGTCCACAATGGTAAAAAGACCACCGAAACACCATACTACCAAAAAGTGCATTCAGAAATCTACCTAAAATGCAATAAAAAATCAACAAATTGACCGATCTTATTAAAATAAACTCACGTACGAGTTAGCTGGGATAGTCCTCTTTAAAATAAGCTATGGTTCATCATTCCCGGTCCTCCGGTTGGTCCACAATGGTAAAAAGACCACCGAAACACCATACTACCAAAAAGTGCATTCAGAAATCTACCTAAAATGCAATAAAAAATCAACAAATTGACCGATCTTATTAAAATAAACTCACGTACGAGTTAGCTGGGATAGTCCTCTTTAAAATAAGCTATGGTTCATCATTCCCGGTCCTCCGGTTGGTCCACAATGGTAAAAAGACCACCGAAACACCATACTACCAAAAAGTGCATTCAGAAATCTACCTAAAATGCAATAAAAAATCAACAAATTGACCGATCTTATTAAAATAAACTCACGTACGAGTTAGCTGGGATAGTCCTCTTTAAAATAAGCTATGGTTCATCATTCCCGGTCCTCCGGTTGGTCCACAATGGTAAAAAGACCACCGAAACACCATACTACCAAAAAGTGCATTCAGAAATCTACCTAAAATGCAATAAAAAATCAACAAATTGACCGATCTTATTAAAATAAACTCACGTACGAGTTAGCTGGGATAGTCCTCTTTAAAATAAGCTATGGTTCATCATTCCCGGTCCTCCGGTTGGTCCACAATGGTAAAAAGACCACCGAAACACCATACTACCAAAAAGTGCATTCAGAAATCTACCTAAAATGCAATAAAAAATCAACAAATTGACCGATCTTATTAAAATAAACTCACGTACGAGTTAGCTGGGATAGTCCTCTTTAAAATAAGCTATGGTTCATCATTCCCGGTCCTCCGGTTGGTCCACAATGGTAAAAAGACCACCGAAACACCATACTACCAAAAAGTGCATTCAGAAATCTACCTAAAATGCAATAAAAAATCAACAAATTGACCGATCTTATTAAAATAAACTCACGTACGAGTTAGCTGGGATAGTCCTCTTTAAAATAAGCTATGGTTCATCATTCCCGGTCCTCCGGTTGGTCCACAATGGTAAAAAGACCACCGAAACACCATACTACCAAAAAGTGCATTCAGAAATCTACCTAAAATGCAATAAAAAATCAACAAATTGACCGATCTTATTAAAATAAACTCACGTACGAGTTAGCTGGGATAGTCCTCTTTAAAATAAGCTATGGTTCATCATTCCCGGTCCTCCGGTTGGTCCACAATGGTAAAAAGACCACCGAAACACCATACTACCAAAAAGTGCATTCAGAAATCTACCTAAAATGCAATAAAAAATCAACAAATTGACCGATCTTATTAAAATAAACTCACGTACGAGTTAGCTGGGATAGTCCTCTTTAAAATAAGCTATGGTTCATCATTCCCGGTCCTCCGGTTGGTCCACAATGGTAAAAAGACCACCGAAACACCATACTACCAAAAAGTGCATTCAGAAATCTACCTAAAATGCAATAAAAAATCAACAAATTGACCGATCTTATTAAAATAAACTCACGTACGAGTTAGCTGGGATAGTCCTCTTTAAAATAAGCTATGGTTCATCATTCCCGGTCCTCCGGTTGGTCCACAATGGTAAAAAGACCACCGAAACACCATACTACCAAAAAGTGCATTCAGAAATCTACCTAAAATGCAATAAAAAATCAACAAATTGACCGATCTTATTAAAATAAACTCACGTACGAGTTAGCTGGGATAGTCCTCTTTAAAATAAGCTATGGTTCATCATTCCCGGTCCTCCGGTTGGTCCACAATGGTAAAAAGACCACCGAAACACCATACTACCAAAAAGTGCATTCAGAAATCTACCTAAAATGCAATAAAAAATCAACAAATTGACCGATCTTATTAAAATAAACTCACGTACGAGTTAGCTGGGATAGTCCTCTTTAAAATAAGCTATGGTTCATCATTCCCGGTCCTCCGGTTGGTCCACAATGGTAAAAAGACCACCGAAACACCATACTACCAAAAAGTGCATTCAGAAATCTACCTAAAATGCAATAAAAAATCAACAAATTGACCGATCTTATTAAAATAAACTCACGTACGAGTTAGCTGGGATAGTCCTCTTTAAAATAAGCTATGGTTCATCATTCCCGGTCCTCCGGTTGGTCCACAATGGTAAAAAGACCACCGAAACACCATACTACCAAAAAGTGCATTCAGAAATCTACCTAAAATGCAATAAAAAATCAACAAATTGACCGATCTTATTAAAATAAACTCACGTACGAGTTAGCTGGGATAGTCCTCTTTAAAATAAGCTATGGTTCATCATTCCCGGTCCTCCGGTTGGTCCACAATGGTAAAAAGACCACCGAAACACCATACTACCAAAAAGTGCATTCAGAAATCTACCTAAAATGCAATAAAAAATCAACAAATTGACCGATCTTATTAAAATAAACTCACGTACGAGTTAGCTGGGATAGTCCTCTTTAAAATAAGCTATGGTTCATCATTCCCGGTCCTCCGGTTGGTCCACAATGGTAAAAAGACCACCGAAACACCATACTACCAAAAAGTGCATTCAGAAATCTACCTAAAATGCAATAAAAAATCAACAAATTGACCGATCTTATTAAAATAAACTCACGTACGAGTTAGCTGGGATAGTCCTCTTTAAAATAAGCTATGGTTCATCATTCCCGGTCCTCCGGTTGGTCCACAATGGTAAAAAGACCACCGAAACACCATACTACCAAAAAGTGCATTCAGAAATCTACCTAAAATGCAATAAAAAATCAACAAATTGACCGATCTTATTAAAATAAACTCACGTACGAGTTAGCTGGGATAGTCCTCTTTAAAATAAGCTATGGTTCATCATTCCCGGTCCTCCGGTTGGTCCACAATGGTAAAAAGACCACCGAAACACCATACTACCAAAAAGTGCATTCAGAAATCTACCTAAAATGCAATAAAAAATCAACAAATTGACCGATCTTATTAAAATAAACTCACGTACGAGTTAGCTGGGATAGTCCTCTTTAAAATAAGCTATGGTTCATCATTCCCGGTCCTCCGGTTGGTCCACAATGGTAAAAAGACCACCGAAACACCATACTACCAAAAAGTGCATTCAGAAATCTACCTAAAATGCAATAAAAAATCAACAAATTGACCGATCTTATTAAAATAAACTCACGTACGAGTTAGCTGGGATAGTCCTCTTTAAAATAAGCTATGGTTCATCATTCCCGGTCCTCCGGTTGGTCCACAATGGTAAAAAGACCACCGAAACACCATACTACCAAAAAGTGCATTCAGAAATCTACCTAAAATGCAATAAAAAATCAACAAATTGACCGATCTTATTAAAATAAACTCACGTACGAGTTAGCTGGGATAGTCCTCTTTAAAATAAGCTATGGTTCATCATTCCCGGTCCTCCGGTTGGTCCACAATGGTAAAAAGACCACCGAAACACCATACTACCAAAAAGTGCATTCAGAAATCTACCTAAAATGCAATAAAAAATCAACAAATTGACCGATCTTATTAAAATAAACTCACGTACGAGTTAGCTGGGATAGTCCTCTTTAAAATAAGCTATGGTTCATCATTCCCGGTCCTCCGGTTGGTCCACAATGGTAAAAAGACCACCGAAACACCATACTACCAAAAAGTGCATTCAGAAATCTACCTAAAATGCAATAAAAAATCAACAAATTGACCGATCTTATTAAAATAAACTCACGTACGAGTTAGCTGGGATAGTCCTCTTTAAAATAAGCTATGGTTCATCATTCCCGGTCCTCCGGTTGGTCCACAATGGTAAAAAGACCACCGAAACACCATACTACCAAAAAGTGCATTCAGAAATCTACCTAAAATGCAATAAAAAATCAACAAATTGACCGATCTTATTAAAATAAACTCACGTACGAGTTAGCTGGGATAGTCCTCTTTAAAATAAGCTATGGTTCATCATTCCCGGTCCTCCGGTTGGTCCACAATGGTAAAAAGACCACCGAAACACCATACTACCAAAAAGTGCATTCAGAAATCTACCTAAAATGCAATAAAAAATCAACAAATTGACCGATCTTATTAAAATAAACTCACGTACGAGTTAGCTGGGATAGTCCTCTTTAAAATAAGCTATGGTTCATCATTCCCGGTCCTCCGGTTGGTCCACAATGGTAAAAAGACCACCGAAACACCATACTACCAAAAAGTGCATTCAGAAATCTACCTAAAATGCAATAAAAAATCAACAAATTGACCGATCTTATTAAAATAAACTCACGTACGAGTTAGCTGGGATAGTCCTCTTTAAAATAAGCTATGGTTCATCATTCCCGGTCCTCCGGTTGGTCCACAATGGTAAAAAGACCACCGAAACACCATACTACCAAAAAGTGCATTCAGAAATCTACCTAAAATGCAATAAAAAATCAACAAATTGACCGATCTTATTAAAATAAACTCACGTACGAGTTAGCTGGGATAGTCCTCTTTAAAATAAGCTATGGTTCATCATTCCCGGTCCTCCGGTTGGTCCACAATGGTAAAAAGACCACCGAAACACCATACTACCAAAAAGTGCATTCAGAAATCTACCTAAAATGCAATAAAAAATCAACAAATTGACCGATCTTATTAAAATAAACTCACGTACGAGTTAGCTGGGATAGTCCTCTTTAAAATAAGCTATGGTTCATCATTCCCGGTCCTCCGGTTGGTCCACAATGGTAAAAAGACCACCGAAACACCATACTACCAAAAAGTGCATTCAGAAATCTACCTAAAATGCAATAAAAAATCAACAAATTGACCGATCTTATTAAAATAAACTCACGTACGAGTTAGCTGGGATAGTCCTCTTTAAAATAAGCTATGGTTCATCATTCCCGGTCCTCCGGTTGGTCCACAATGGTAAAAAGACCACCGAAACACCATACTACCAAAAAGTGCATTCAGAAATCTACCTAAAATGCAATAAAAAATCAACAAATTGACCGATCTTATTAAAATAAACTCACGTACGAGTTAGCTGGGATAGTCCTCTTTAAAATAAGCTATGGTTCATCATTCCCGGTCCTCCGGTTGGTCCACAATGGTAGTTTTTATGTTACGTAGACTATTTTTGTATTCATACAGTTTTTATGTATCCACAGTTTTCTTGTATTCCCAGTTTTGTTTTAATTTGCCCCACCCACCCTCCCACCCAATATTTGCTTAATGCCTCTTGTATCTTTCCACATATGGTTTTCGTAATCAGTCTATGTTGAAGGTTTCATGTATTTAACTTAAACATTTTTACAAATAGAATACGTGCATTTTGTCATTCTTATTTTCCTTCTTAAACATGAACAAAATTACTATTTTAAGTATATTTTGTTGTTGTTTCTGCACAATAAAAGCACAATGGTTTTTTTTACATAATTTTCGGGTGTAGTTGTTGTTTCTAAAAAAGCTTTTACTAACAGACGCTTATGCACCAAGGATGCAACATTTGAATTTGCAATTGGTACCAAATTGTTAATAAAATTGTACTTTTTGGGGCCCGGTCGTACAAAAAAGGTTCTTTTCAATTTTTTATTTATAAAAATGAACTGTTTTTACATATCTAAATAAGATTTACAAAGTATCATACAAAAAATTCACTTGTATGTTAAAATAACATAAAAAAATAATATTTTCTTCTATATCTATATATATAAAAATGAAAAATGTTTGTCTGTTTGTATGTTTGCTTGTTGGCTTAACGACTCCTAAACTACTTAAATTAACTCCTTAAATTTTTATAGAAACATCACGTGCGCCCTAAAAATAAAATAGGCTACTTATTTTTTCGATATTGGCAGGGGAATTGGTACCCCCCCACAGGATACTAATATTAAATATCACATATCTTAAGAGCCGCTGCACGCATTTTATTAAAATTTTAGTAGTAGGATCTTTTGAGCCCCAAAATTAAAATAAAATAGCAGCGGGGAAGTGGTACCCCCATAGGACGCGAATGTTTAATATCGCAAATCTTAAAAACCGTTATAGTGAGAATGTTCAAACTTTGTTGAAGTCTCTTATGGTACACTACAGTTTTGAAAATAAAAATAAAGTGGGTAGACGCAGGGGGGAATACCTCCCATATGATGCATATATTAAATATCGCTAAACTGAAGTACTATTATAGCAAAAGTCTTTAAACTTGGTTGAGGCCAATGGCTAACAATAAATTTTAAAATAAAAATGGGCGGGGTATACGTAGGAGTAGCTGTACCTCCCATAGAATAATAATATTAAATATCGCATATTTAGGTGTCAGACGTACTGTTTTTAGCAGTAGATATACTGATGTTTGTCAATTGTACTGTTTAATGCACAACACCCAAAACAGTACGCAAATGTACTGTGTTTTACACTTTGTACTGATTTTTTTGGTTTAGTCTCCAAAAAACAAAGATATTAAGAAAAACCCTGTTAAAGTAATACACGTTTGGGAATTTTAAATGTATGCTATTAAGTCGTTTTGTCATAATATCCTAATATATATATATGGACATTTATACTTTGACGTGATATTTGTACGACAAAATGTAAAGAAATTAAATGATTAAATGAAGAAGTGAAATTTATAAAAAGGGTTTTTATATATGCAAAGTATTGAAGTATCACTATATTCAGAATAAAAATTACAACAATCAACGCTAAGAATTTGCAAATGTTAGCAAAAATATGCGCTGTTACTAAATGTAGAGATAGTTGCGCTTTACACCAAAATAAAAAAAGTAAATTATACATATAAACTATTTTGAGAAACAATTTAAATAAGCTCTGGCGTTACGTTACAAAAAGTAAACTTTTCACTGAAACTGCCCATATATAGTTTAAAGAAATTGTTGTTGTATTTAACACACCTGAGAAACAAAAACATATTAAAATATTTAAAAAAAATTTTTTTATATATAATAACTAATTTAATTTTGTTTTACAAACAGAGCTTTACATTTTATATGGAACTTGTTTTTTTAATTAATGTAATACTTTCAGATTTTTAAATAAAATAAACCAAACCATTTTTTTTGGAGTTTATAGATTAATGGCCAATTAAATTGTCCATAATTAAATAAAAAAAAATTGATATCAGAAATTTTCTGATACTCCATCTCTACTTCCTTCTCATAGAAGCGAATGTGGAATATGTATCTTATCGTTTGTACGAAAGAGTCGAGGCCTTCTATGAGGCCTTCTTTAACAGTTAGATAACAATAGTAATTTAATCAACAAAATTTTTGAGCAGGCCTTTAAAAAGGTCTGAAATTAGAAGGTATTCTGAGTTTTCCCACTGAGTTGGTTCCTTTGGCTCCAAAAAGGAGCATAGGGCCTATTATTAGAATAACAAAAATGTACGTACATTCATACATTAAAGTTTACTTTTACCATACATTTTTATTTGCAATATTCATTTAGCAATTAACAAAAAAGTTATGTAACTAATAAAAATTTTAGACAAAGACTTTTTAGTTTATTTTTTAAAATGATAGTGCAACAGGGTAAACATATGTTTAACATAGTAACAAGTCCAAAAGATCGTATAGTTCATACTAAGTACGCACGCATAATATACCTTATAAAAACCAGGCGCCAAATTACGGAATTCGATATCGATCGAAATTACAATACAATTTAAATGCCGTAATTTGGACCCAGGTTTAATAAGGAACAAAATAATTATTTAATTTTTTTCAAGAAGATCAAAGTCTGATTCATGTGGGAAATTTGTTTTTTGATAAATTTCTACATAAAGTTACTTTAAATTAGAAAAGGCGTATTTAACATATAATTCTTTTTTAAGTTTGAGACATAAAACTTGATAAAAAAAATTAATAAAAAAGCTTAAGTCTAAATTAAAGCCACGATAAGTTTTTTGTTAATTTAAAACTATATCAATAATATTCATTAGACTGTAGCTAATATTTTGTCTGAAATTCAATAATGTTAAATGTTTTAAATTTTTAAATTGTACTAAACATGTCATTGGGGTACTTCAGTACTCTTTCAATGCTAGTAGTGCTGAAAAAAGTACAATTGTACTAAACATGCCACTGGGGTACTTTAGTTTTCTTGTAATGCTAATAGTGCTAAAAAAAGTACAATTGTACTTACTTTATCATCCCTGATATAATTATTTCAACGTGTTGAATAAAATAACGTATGACACACATACACATGCATGCACATGATATGATACTTTAATATAGAAACAAACAAGTAGACTCAATATATTTTAATTTACCAGCTTCGCTGGTGAAAGCGTCCATGGCTGAGTTGGCTAAGCGACTGCCTTGTAGTTAGCTTGCAGGTTCAAACCTCGGTAGAACCATTTCTTCAACAAAAAAATTTTTTGTTTTATATAATTTTTTATGTCCTAAAAAACGATTTTAAAATTATTTTGGTTTTTGATATTTTTATTTTATTGACAATGCAATTTTTCATGCCTTTTTCATTATATTTCTTTTGGATATCTATCAGAAATGCCGGAAAAAAAACTAGAATTTCCCACGACATGTACATATGTCAGAATTCGTGTCAACCACTTCATACATTTTTGGGTCAGAAATCTGACAGAATTCGTATACGATTCCGACTTTTTTGTCGACGTTCCTCTCAGATATCTGGAAGACATCGGACTATTTTGCTGGATGCCTGCGTGATTTAGCTGCAAATTTTCCATTTAGCAGTTAGCACTTTTTTAGCATTTTATAACTACATATTTAGCATTTTTTAGTATTATTTAATTTTTTTATATTCAAGTAATCTTATTGGAAAATCTACCACAATTTTTTGTTATTTGCACATACAAACCCCTAATCCTTTACTATAGAAACTGTACAATCTTTTTAAAGACGTTTAAATTCATGTTATGCTGATTTTTCCCCAACGCCATATTTCAATTACGATTTTGTAAAATTTTTGGAATCGAAAAGAGATACCATAACTTTTGAAAAAGAAAAACAAATACGAATTACATGGCGAGATTTTATAGCTCAATTAATATGTCAACTTAGACAACGATTGCCAAACAATACTCATAATTAAACAAATACTAATTTTTTTTTATGTAGAAAACAGTTTAAAAACAAATAAATCCAAATTAAGCGAACATTTTAAAGAATTGATTGATTTCACTGTAGAAGAAATTACAACTTTAGTTGTTTCCAACAGAAGGAACGGTCCAACATATCTTACAGTTCCAAAACTATGCATAAGCATTTTTATGTATTCTTTTTTTATCAAGTTTTATGTCTCCAACTTGAAATAATGTTTATGTTAGATACACCTTTTCTAAATTAAAGTAACGAAATGTAATAATTATTGAAAATGTAAATTCTACTAATATTATAATGTGAAAGTTTGTATGCTTAGATATTTGGATGTTTGTAAGTTTTTGACGAAAACTGTTTAATGGATTTGTATACAATTTGGTGAACGGTTTGCCTATGACCCAGATTCAAATATTTTTCAAGAGGTAATTCAGGGGCAAAATTTATGCTTTGATACTTTTTTCTTTTTGATAAATTTGGTTTGCAGTTTGCAAATGGTCCAAATTAAAATAGGGTAATGTTGAAGAAATAAAATTGGTATTTTTTAAAGGGGAAACGCGGGATAAAATTGGTACTTTACATCTTTTCGATTAATTTGGTATATTTACCTTTGGTACTTTTTTTCTTTTCCAAAAATTTGGTATAGAGATAGCTTATGTCCCTGATTTTAAAATAGCATACTTCTCATGATATAAAAAGGGGGAAAATTGGTAATTTTGGTACACTTTCTCTTTTTGCTAAATTTGGAATATAGATTACATATGGTACAGTGACCGAAATATTCATACATTTCATATTGCGAGTTGAATGTTAGCTGCTCAATAGTATTAAGTGCTCAAAACTTATATGTATGTGTTAGCGAAATATAATTCCTATAATGTTGTTTATTGAAATATTTTAACATGAAAGAAGTGTAGGACTAGAAAACTACATAAAATTTCTGTAAATTTTTTATATGATAAGCCCTTTTCTTTTAATCTTGCTCTAATTTTCACGTGAACGAAGTCACGGGTAAAAAAGTACGTTTAAGTTAAAAATAAATGCACAATCAAAACTTAAGCCTGAACTTTTTTTGATTTTTAGTGTTAAAAGAATTTTTCAAATTTTAATTTCTATAATAAAGGAGTTTGGCCCTTTTTCAATAAATTTGGACCATTTTCGTTACAATTTTGGCACAAAAAGAAAATTTTTAAATCCCATCACTGGTGTGCCTATTGCAGCTTTCAATAAAGAATTGTGTCTTAAACGAAAAAATTTATTAATTATGTTATTTATGCCCTTGACTTATATTAACGACACTTTTGTATATGAGTACGTGGCTAAGTTGTTGTATTAGGCGTAATTTTTGTCTGTATAAATGTTTTAGACTCCGGTTCGATCCCCATATTTTATTTTTTTTTTTTAATTTTTTATTATAAACCCGATTTTGACTTCCTTTCAAATGGTGTATATTTTGTTCAAATCGGTTAACGGAGGAGGAAAGTGTTCTTATTTTTTTTCCTTGCCGATTTTTAACATACATTTCATATTGCGAGTTGAATGTTAGCTGCTCAAAAGTATCAAGTGCTCAAAACTTATATGTATGTGTTAGCGAAATATAATTCCTATAATGTTGTTTATTGAAATATTTTAACATGAAAGAAGTGTAGGACTAGAAAACTACATAAAATTTCTGTAAATTTTTTATATGATAAGCCCTTTTCTTTTAATCTTGCTTTAATTTTCACGTGAACGAAGTCACGGGTAAAAAAGTACGTTTAAGTTAAAAATAAATTCACAATCAAAACTTAAGCCTGAACTTTTTCTGATTTTTAGTGTTAAAAGAAATTTTCAAATTTTAATTTCTATAATAAAGGAGTTTGGCCCTTTTTCAATAAATTTGGACCATTTTCGTTACAATTTTGGCACAAAAAGAAAATTTTTAAATCCCATCACTGGTGTGCCTATTGCAGCTTTCAATAAAGAATTGGGTCTTAAACGAAAAAATTTATTAATTATGTTATTTATGCCCTTGACTTATATTAACGACACTTTTGTATATGAGTACGTGGCTAAGTTGTTGTATTAGGCGTAATTTTTGTCTGTATAAATGTTTTAGACTCCGGTTCGATCCCCATATTTTACTATTTTTTTTTTTTTTTTTTTTAATTTTTTATTATAAACCCGATTTTGATAATCATTTTATCAATTTTTATACCCTTCATCGAAGGTACATAAAAGGGTATACGGTGGGTACAAGTTTGAAATCCTAAAAATTGTCCCTTTTTTATAATAACGTTTGTTAAAATATGTATATGTATGTACATAGATATGTTATGTATATAGGTTCATATGTGTATATAATATAAGACCAATTTTTATTTACATTTACATAATTAAAAAAACAAAATATTATTTATGTGTTCTGCATATGTGTTAGTAGCAAATTTAGACGCTTATAACTCTGAAATGATTGATTTTAATAAAATATATATTGTGCACTTCCTTTCAAATCGGTTAACGGAGGAGGAAAGTGTTCTTATTTTTTTCCTTGCCGATTTTTAACATACATTTCATATTGCGAGTTGAATGTTAGCTGCTCAATAGTATCAAGTGCTCAAAACTTATATGTATGTGTTAGCGAAATATAATTCCTATAATGTTGTTTATTGAAATATTTTAACATGAAAGAAGTGTAGGACTAGAAAACTAAATAAAATTTTTGTAAATTTTTTATATGATAAGCCCTTTTCTTTTAATCTTGCTCTAATTTTCACGTGCACGAAGTCACGGGTAAAAAAGTACGTTTAAGTTAAAAATAAATGCACAATCAAAACTTAAGCCTGAACTTTTTCTGATTTTTAGTGTTAAAAGAATTTTTCAAATTTTAATTTCTATAATAAAGGAGTTTGGCCCTTTTTCAATAAATTTGGACCATTTTCGTTACAATTTTGGCACAAAAAGAAAATTTTTAAATCCCATCACTGGTGTGCCTATTGCAGCTTTCAATAAAGAATTGTTTCTTAAACGAAAAAATTTATTAATTATGTTATTTATGCCCTTGACTTATATTACCGACTCTTTTGTATATGAGTACGTGGCTAAGTTGTTGTATTAGGCGTAATTTTTGTCTGTATAAATGTTTTAGACTCCGGTTCGATCCCCATATTTTACTATTTTTTTTTTTTTTTTTTTAGTTTTTTATTATAAACCCGATTTTGATAATCATTTTATCAATTTTTATACCCTTCATCGAAGGTACATAAAAGGGTATACGGTGGGTACAAGTTTGAAATCCTAAAAATTGTCCCTTTTTTATAATAACGTTTGTTAAAATATGTATATGTATGTACATAGATATGTTATGTATATAGGTTCATATGTGTATATAATATAAGACCAATTTTTATTTACATTTACATAATTAAAAAAACAAAATATTATTTATGTGTTCTGCATATGTGTTAGTAGCAAATTTAGACGCTTATAACTCTGAAATGATTGATTTTAATAAAATATATATTGTGCACTTCCTTTCAAATCGGTTAACGGAGGAGGAAAGTGTTCTTATTTTTTTCCTTGCCGATTTTTAACATACATTTCATATTGCGAGTTGAATGTTAGCTGCTCAATAGTATCAAGTGCTCAAAACTTATATGTATGTGTTAGCGAAATATAATTCCTATAATGTTGTTTATTGAAATATTTTAACATGAAAGAAGTGTAGGACTAGAAAACTAAATAAAATTTTTGTAAATTTTTTATATGATAAGCCCTTTTCTTTTAATCTTGCTCTAATTTTCACGTGCACGAAGTCACGGGTAAAAAAGTACGTTTAAGTTAAAAATAAATGCACAATCAAAACTTAAGCCTGAACTTTTTCTGATTTTTAGTGTTAAAAGAATTTTTCAAATTTTAATTTCTATAATAAAGGAGTTTGGCCCTTTTTCAATAAATTTGGACCATTTTCGTTACAATTTTGGCACAAAAAGAAAATTTTTAAATCCCATCACTGGTGTGCCTATTGCAGCTTTCAATAAAGAATTGTTTCTTAAACGAAAAAATTTATTAATTATGTTATTTATGCCCTTGACTTATATTACCGACTCTTTTGTATATGAGTACGTGGCTAAGTTGTTGTATTAGGCGTAATTTTTGTCTGTATAAATGTTTTAGACTCCGGTTCGATCCCCATATTTTACTATTTTTTTTTTTTTTTTTTTAGTTTTTTATTATAAACCCGATTTTGATAATCATTTTATCAATTTTTATACCCTTCATCGAAGGTACATAAAAGGGTATACGGTGGGTACAAGTTTGAAATCCTAAAAATTGTCCCTTTTTTATAATAACGTTTGTTAAAATATGTATATGTATGTACATAGATATGTTATGTATATAGGTTCATATGTGTATATAATATAAGACCAATTTTTATTTACATTTACATAATTAAAAAAACAAAATATTATTTATGTGTTCTGCATATGTGTTAGTAGCAAATTTAGACGCTTATAACTCTGAAATGATTGATTTTAATAAAATATATATTGTGCACTTCCTTTCAAATCGGTTAACGGAGGAGGAAAGTGTTCTTATTTTTTTCCTTGCCGATTTTTAACATACATTTCATATTGCGAGTTGAATGTTAGCTGCTCAATAGTATCAAGTGCTCAAAACTTATATGTATGTGTTAGCGAAATATAATTCCTATAATGTTGTTTATTGAAATATTTTAACATGAAAGAAGTGTAGGACTAGAAAACTAAATAAAATTTTTGTAAATTTTTTATATGATAAGCCCTTTTCTTTTAATCTTGCTCTAATTTTCACGTGCACGAAGTCACGGGTAAAAAAGTACGTTTAAGTTAAAAATAAATGCACAATCAAAACTTAAGCCTGAACTTTTTCTGATTTTTAGTGTTAAAAGAATTTTTCAAATTTTAATTTCTATAATAAAGGAGTTTGGCCCTTTTTCAATAAATTTGGACCATTTTCGTTACAATTTTGGCACAAAAAGAAAATTTTTAAATCCCATCACTGGTGTGCCTATTGCAGCTTTCAATAAAGAATTGTTTCTTAAACGAAAAAATTTATTAATTATGTTATTTATGCCCTTGACTTATATTACCGACTCTTTTGTATATGAGTACGTGGCTAAGTTGTTGTATTAGGCGTAATTTTTGTCTGTATAAATGTTTTAGACTCCGGTTCGATCCCCATATTTTACTATTTTTTTTTTTTTTTTTTAGTTTTTTATTATAAACCCGATTTTGATAATCATTTTATCAATTTTTATACCCTTCATCGAAGGTACATAAAAGGGTATACGGTGGGTACAAGTTTGAAATCCTAAAAATTGTCCCTTTTTTATAATAACGTTTGTTAAAATATGTATATGTATGTACATAGATATGTTATGTATATAGGTTCATATGTGTATATAATATAAGACCAATTTTTATTTACATTTACATAATTAAAAAAACAAAATATTATTTATGTGTTCTGCATATGTGTTAGTAGCAAATTTAGACGCTTATAACTCTGAAATGATTGATTTTAATAAAATATATATTGTGCACTTCCTTTCAAATCGGTTAACGGAGGAGGAAAGTGTTCTTATTTTTTTCCTTGCCGATTTTTAACATACATTTCATATTGCGAGTTGAATGTTAGCTGCTCAATAGTATCAAGTGCTCAAAACTTATATGTATGTGTTAGCGAAATATAATTCCTATAATGTTGTTTATTGAAATATTTTAACATGAAAGAAGTGTAGGACTAGAAAACTAAATAAAATTTTTGTAAATTTTTTATATGATAAGCCCTTTTCTTTTAATCTTGCTCTAATTTTCACGTGCACGAAGTCACGGGTAAAAAAGTACGTTTAAGTTAAAAATAAATGCACAATCAAAACTTAAGCCTGAACTTTTTCTGATTTTTAGTGTTAAAAGAATTTTTCAAATTTTAATTTCTATAATAAAGGAGTTTGGCCCTTTTTCAATAAATTTGGACCATTTTCGTTACAATTTTGGCACAAAAAGAAAATTTTTAAATCCCATCACTGGTGTGCCTATTGCAGCTTTCAATAAAGAATTGTTTCTTAAACGAAAAAATTTATTAATTATGTTATTTATGCCCTTGACTTATATTACCGACTCTTTTGTATATGAGTACGTGGCTAAGTTGTTGTATTAGGCGTAATTTTTGTCTGTATAAATGTTTTAGACTCCGGTTCGATCCCCATATTTTTTTGTTTTTTTTTTTTTTTTTAGTTTTTTATTATAAACCCGATTTTGATAATCATTTTATCAATTTTTATACCCTTCATCGAAGGTACATAAAAGGGTATACGGTGGGTACAAGTTTGAAATCCTAAAAATTGTCCCTTTTTTATAATAACGTTTGTTAAAATATGTATATGTATGTACATAGATATGTTATGTATATAGGTTCATATGTGTATATAATATAAGACCAATTTTTATTTACATTTACATAATTAAAAAAACAAAATATTATTTATGTGTTCTGCATATGTGTTAGTAGCAAATTTAGACGCTTATAACTCTGAAATGATTGATTTTAATAAAATATATATTGTGCACTTCCTTTCAAATCGGTTAACGGAGGAGGAAAGTGTTCTTATTTTTTTCCTTGCCGATTTTTAACATACATTTCATATTGCGAGTTGAATGTTAGCTGCTCAATAGTATCAAGTGCTCAAAACTTATATGTATGTGTTAGCGAAATATAATTCCTATAATGTTGTTTATTGAAATATTTTAACATGAAAGAAGTGTAGGACTAGAAAACTAAATAAAATTTTTGTAAATTTTTTATATGATAAGCCCTTTTCTTTTAATCTTGCTCTAATTTTCACGTGCACGAAGTCACGGGTAAAAAAGTACGTTTAAGTTAAAAATAAATGCACAATCAAAACTTAAGCCTGAACTTTTTCTGATTTTTAGTGTTAAAAGAATTTTTCAAATTTTAATTTCTATAATAAAGGAGTTTGGCCCTTTTTCAATAAATTTGGACCATTTTCGTTACAATTTTGGCACAAAAAGAAAATTTTTAAATCCCATCACTGGTGTGCCTATTGCAGCTTTCAATAAAGAATTGTTTCTTAGGCTGGGTTTTTAAGATCTCAGTTAAACTAGGTTTAGTTAATCTGAAAACAGATTTATGCCGCCATTACCAAGTTTGTTTATGAAATTTTGACGAAACAGTTAAGTTTTGCTTAAAATTTTGGTCTTTAACGCAATTATTAAACAAAATCACATTTTGCCGCAAAAATCCGAATTTTCGAGTACGTTAAACTAAGTTTAAACTTAATCCACATCTCAAAAACCCGGCCTTAAACGAAAAAATTTATTAATTATGTTATTTATGCCCTTGACTTATATTACCGACTCTTTTGTATATAAGTACGTGGCTAAGTTGTTGTATTAGGCGTAATTTTTGTCTGTATAAATGTTTTAGACTCCGGTTCGATCCCCATATTTTACTATTTTTTTTTTTTTTTAGTTTTTTATTATAAACCCGATTTTGATAATCATTTTATCAATTTTTATACCCTTCATCGAAGGTACATAAAAGGGTATACGGTGGGTACAAGTTTGAAATCCTAAAAATTGTCCCTTTTTTATAATAACGTTTGTTAAAATATGTATATGTATGTACATAGATATGTTATGTATATAGGTTCATATGTGTATATAATATAAGACCAATTTTTATTTACATTTACATAATTAAAAAAACAAAATATTATTTATGTGTTCTGCATATGTGTTAGTAGCAAATTTAGACGCTTATAACTCTGAAATGATTGATTTTAATAAAATATATATTGTGCACTTCCTTTCAAATCGGTTAACGGAGGAGGAAAGTGTTCTTATTTTTTTCCTTGCCGATTTTTAACATACATTTCATATTGCGAGTTGAATGTTAGCTGCTCAATAGTATCAAGTGCTCAAAACTTATATGTATGTGTTAGCGAAATATAATTCCTATAATGTTGTTTATTGAAATATTTTAACATGAAAGAAGTGTAGGACTAGAAAACTAAATAAAATTTTTGTAAATTTTTTATATGATAAGCCCTTTTCTTTTAATCTTGCTCTAATTTTCACGTGCACGAAGTCACGGGTAAAAAAGTACGTTTAAGTTAAAAATAAATGCACAATCAAAACTTAAGCATGAACTTTTTCTGATTTTTAGTGTTAAAAGAATTTTTCAAATTTTAATTTCTATAATAAAGGAGTTTGGCCCTTTTTCAATATATTTGGACCATTTTCGTTACAATTTTGGCACAAAAAGAAAATTTTTAAATCCCATCACTGGTGTGCCTATTGCAGCTTTCAATAAAGAATTGTTTCTTAAACGAAAAAATTTATTAATTATGTTATTTATGCCCTTGACTTATATTACCGACTCTTTTGTATATGAGTACGTGGCTAAGTTGTTGTATTAGGCGTAATTTTTGTCTGTATAAATGTTTTAGACTCCGGTTCGATCCCCATATTTTACTATTTTTTTTTTTTTTTTTTAGTTTTTTATTATAAACCCGATTTTGATAATCATTTTATCAATTTTTATACCCTTCATCGAAGGTACATAAAAGGGTATACGGTGGGTACAAGTTTGAAATCCTAAAAATTGTCCCTTTTTTATAATAACGTTTGTTAAAATATGTATATGTATGTACATAGATATGTTATGTATATAGGTTCATATGTGTATATAATATAAGACCAATTTTTATTTACATTTACATAATTAAAAAAACAAAATATTATTTATGTGTTCTGCATATGTGTTAGTAGCAAATTTAGACGCTTATAACTCTGAAATGATTGATTTTAATAAAATATATATTGTGCACTTCCTTTCAAATCGGTTAACGGAGGAGGAAAGTGTTCTTATTTTTTTCCTTGCCGATTTTTAACATACATTTCATATTGCGAGTTGAATGTTAGCTGCTCAATAGTATCAAGTGCTCAAAACTTATATGTATGTGTTAGCGAAATATAATTCCTATAATGTTGTTTATTGAAATATTTTAACATGAAAGAAGTGTAGGACTAGAAAACTAAATAAAATTTTTGTAAATTTTTTATATGATAAGCCCTTTTCTTTTAATCTTGCTCTAATTTTCACGTGCACGAAGTCACGGGTAAAAAAGTACGTTTAAGTTAAAAATAAATGCACAATCAAAACTTAAGCCTGAACTTTTTCTGATTTTTAGTGTTAAAAGAATTTTTCAAATTTTAATTTCTATAATAAAGGAGTTTGGCCCTTTTTCAATAAATTTGGACCATTTTCGTTACAATTTTGGCACAAAAAGAAAATTTTTAAATCCCATCACTGGTGTGCCTATTGCAGCTTTCAATAAAGAATTGTTTCTTAAACGAAAAAATTTATTAATTATGTTATTTATGCCCTTGACTTATATTACCGACTCTTTTGTATATGAGTACGTGGCTAAGTTGTTGTATTAGGCGTAATTTTTGTCTGTATAAATGTTTTAGACTCCGGTTCGATCCCCATATTTTACTATTTTTTTTTTTTTTTTTTTAGTTTTTTATTATAAACCCGATTTTGATAATCATTTTATCAATTTTTATACCCTTCATCGAAGGTACATAAAAGGGTATACGGTGGGTACAAGTTTGAAATCCTAAAAATTGTCCCTTTTTTATAATAACGTTTGTTAAAATATGTATATGTATGTACATAGATATGTTATGTATATAGGTTCATATGTGTATATAATATAAGACCAATTTTTATTTACATTTACATAATTAAAAAAACAAAATATTATTTATGTGTTCTGCATATGTGTTAGTAGCAAATTTAGACGCTTATAACTCTGAAATGATTGATTTTAATAAAATATATATTGTGCACTTCCTTTCAAATCGGTTAACGGAGGAGGAAAGTGTTCTTATTTTTTTCCTTGCCGATTTTTAACATACATTTCATATTGCGAGTTGAATGTTAGCTGCTCAATAGTATCAAGTGCTCAAAACTTATATGTATGTGTTAGCGAAATATAATTCCTATAATGTTGTTTATTGAAATATTTTAACATGAAAGAAGTGTAGGACTAGAAAACTAAATAAAATTTTTGTAAATTTTTTATATGATAAGCCCTTTTCTTTTAATCTTGCTCTAATTTTCACGTGCACGAAGTCACGGGTAAAAAAGTACGTTTAAGTTAAAAATAAATGCACAATCAAAACTTAAGCCTGAACGTTTTCTGATTTTTAGTGTTAAAAGAATTTTTCAAATTTTAATTTCTATAATAAAGGAGTTTGGCCCTTTTTCAATAAATTTGGACCATTTTCGTTACAATTTTGGCACAAAAAGAAAATTTTTAAATCCCATCACTGGTGTGCCTATTGCAGCTTTCAATAAAGAATTGTTTCTTAAACGAAAAAATTTATTAATTATGTTATTTATGCCCTTGACTTATATTACCGACTCTTTTGTATATGAGTACGTGGCTAAGTTGTTGTATTAGGCGTAATTTTTGTCTGTATAAATGTTTTAGACTCCGGTTCGATCCCCATATTTTACTATTTTTTTTTTTTTTTTTTAGTTTTTTATTATAAACCCGATTTTGATAATCATTTTATCAATTTTTATACCCTTCATCGAAGGTACATAAAAGGGTATACGGTGGGTACAAGTTTGAAATCCTAAAAATTGTCCCTTTTTTATAATAACGTTTGTTAAAATATGTATATGTATGTACATAGATATGTTATGTATATAGGTTCATATGTGTATATAATATAAGACCAATTTTTATTTACATTTACATAATTAAAAAAACAAAATATTATTTATGTGTTCTGCATATGTGTTAGTAGCAAATTTAGACGCTTATAACTCTGAAATGATTGATTTTAATAAAATATATATTGTGCACTTCCTTTCAAATCGGTTAACGGAGGAGGAAAGTGTTCTTATTTTTTTCCTTGCCGATTTTTAACATACATTTCATATTGCGAGTTGAATGTTAGCTGCTCAATAGTATCAAGTGCTCAAAACTTATATGTATGTGTTAGCGAAATATAATTCCTATAATGTTGTTTATTGAAATATTTTAACATGAAAGAAGTGTAGGACTAGAAAACTAAATAAAATTTTTGTAAATTTTTTATATGATAAGCCCTTTTCTTTTAATCTTGCTCTAATTTTCACGTGCACGAAGTCACGGGTAAAAAAGTACGTTTAAGTTAAAAATAAATGCACAATCAAAACTTAAGCCTGAACTTTTTCTGATTTTTAGTGTTAAAAGAATTTTTCAAATTTTAATTTCTATAATAAAGGAGTTTGGCCCTTTTTCAATAAATTTGGACCATTTTCGTTACAATTTTGGCACAAAAAGAAAATTTTTAAATCCCATCACTGGTGTGCCTATTGCAGCTTTCAATAAAGAATTGTTTCTTAAACGAAAAAATTTATTAATTATGTTATTTATGCCCTTGACTTATATTACCGACTCTTTTGTATATGAGTACGTGGCTAAGTTGTTGTATTAGGCGTAATTTTTGTCTGTATAAATGTTTTAGACTCCGGTTCGATCCCCATATTTTACTATTTTTTTTTTTTTTTTTTTAGTTTTTTATTATAAACCCGATTTTGATAATCATTTTATCAATTTTTATACCCTTCATCGAAGGTACATAAAAGGGTATACGGTGGGTACAAGTTTGAAATCCTAAAAATTGTCCCTTTTTTATAATAACGTTTGTTAAAATATGTATATGTATGTACATAGATATGTTATGTATATAGGTTCATATGTGTATATAATATAAGACCAATTTTTATTTACATTTACATAATTAAAAAAACAAAATATTATTTATGTGTTCTGCATATGTGTTAGTAGCAAATTTAGACGCTTATAACTCTGAAATGATTGATTTTAATAAAATATATATTGTGCACTTCCTTTCAAATCGGTTAACGGAGGAGGAAAGTGTTCTTATTTTTTTCCTTGCCGATTTTTAACATACATTTCATATTGCGAGTTGAATGTTAGCTGCTCAATAGTATCAAGTGCTCAAAACTTATATGTATGTGTTAGCGAAATATAATTCCTATAATGTTGTTTATTGAAATATTTTAACATGAAAGAAGTGTAGGACTAGAAAACTAAATAAAATTTTTGTAAATTTTTTATATGATAAGCCCTTTTCTTTTAATCTTGCTCTAATTTTCACGTGCACGAAGTCACGGGTAAAAAAGTACGTTTAAGTTAAAAATAAATGCACAATCAAAACTTAAGCCTGAACTTTTTCTGATTTTTAGTGTTAAAAGAATTTTTCAAATTTTAATTTCTATAATAAAGGAGTTTGGCCCTTTTTCAATAAATTTGGACCATTTTCGTTACAATTTTGGCACAAAAAGAAAATTTTTAAATCCCATCACTGGTGTGCCTATTGCAGCTTTCAATAAAGAATTGTTTCTTAAACGAAAAAATTTATTAATTATGTTATTTATGCCCTTGACTTATATTACCGACTCTTTTGTATATGAGTACGTGGCTAAGTTGTTGTATTAGGCGTAATTTTTGTCTGTATAAATGTTTTAGACTCCGGTTCGATCCCCATATTTTACTATTTTTTTTTTTTTTTTTTAGTTTTTTATTATAAACCCGATTTTGATAATCATTTTATCAATTTTTATACCCTTCATCGAAGGTACATAAAAGGGTATACGGTGGGTACAAGTTTGAAATCCTAAAAATTGTCCCTTTTTTATAATAACGTTTGTTAAAATATGTATATGTATGTACATTAGGGTGGCCGTTATTTTTTTTATTTTGATTTCTTATATTCTCCCCCCTTAAATCGGTTCAGTTTTATGTAAAAAAAAATACAAAAAAATTTCGTAGCGATAAGTTGTGTTTTAGGGGGGGCGTCCGTCCCTCAAAGTTTGCCATCAAGCCATTTATTCAAATGTAATTTGTTTGCGTATGACTATTTTCTAAAAACAACATTTTACAGGAATATGATATATGGCAATATTTTAGCTCTTCTAGTCAACAACATAAGCCTCTAAGAAAGTTTTTTGCTAAAATCAATATTTTAGAAAATAATTAAGAAAATAAAAACAAAATACCAAACATTTTATATACGTAAAATATATATAAAAGGGGGATTTAATGTCAAGTGACCCAATTTTGAAATAGATGTCTTTCGATTTAAATGAAATTTACACCAATTTTATTACTGTTAGATAGTAGCTTAGACACAAATTTTCAACAAGATCGGTCAAAAAGTTTCTGAGTTAGAGGGGGTCAAAATTTGACATTTTGGCCATACAGGTGTTCTTTCTCATCCATGTAACTTATTACCTATTGGTGTAAGCAAAATTTGTCCCAAGTAGCTTAGATAGCTTTTTGATCAAACTTTTTAAAAAAATTGTTTTTGTTTTTTTAAAAAATTTTTTAAATTTTTTTTTTTAAATTTAACACTTGGCTAAAAAAAATAAAAAAAAAGTTTTAAATTTAAAAAAAAATATTAAAAAATTTTTTAAAAAAAAACAAAAAAATATTTTTAAAAAAGATTGATCAAATAGCTATCTAAGCTACTTTGGACAAATTTTGCTAACACCAATAGGTAATAAATTACATGGATGAGAAAGAACACCTGTATGGCAAACTTTGACCCCCTCTACCTCTGAAACTTTTTGACCGATCTTGTTGAAAATTTGTGTCTAAGCTACTATCTAACAGTAATAAAATTGGTGTAAATTTCATTTAAATCGAAAGACATCTATTTCAAAATTGGGTCACTTGACATTAAATCCCCCTTTTATATATATTTTACGTATATAAAATGTTTGGTATTTTGTTTTTATTTTCTTAATTATTTTCTAAAATATTGATTTTAGCAAAAAACTTTCTTAGAGGCTTATATTGTTGACTAGAAGAGCTAAAATATTGCCATATATCATATTCCTGTAAAATGTTGTTTTTAGAAAATAGTCATACGCAAACAAATTACATTTGAATAAATGGCTTTATGGCAAACTTTGAGGGACGGACGCCCCCCCTAAAACACAACTTATCGCTACGAAATTTTTTTGTATTTTTTTTTACATAAAACCGAACCGATTTGGAGGGAGAGAGTAAAAGAAATCAAAAAAAAAAAGTTCTCCATACAACTAACGGCCACGCTAATGTACATAGATATGTTATGTATATAGGTTCATATGTGTATATAATATAAGACCAATTTTTATTTACATTTACATAATTAAAAAAACAAAATATTATTTATGTGTTCTGCATATGTGTTAGTACCAAATTTAGACGCTTATAACTCTGAAATGATTGATTTTAATAAAATATATATTGTGCACTTCCTTTCAAATCGGTTAACGGAGGAGGAAAGTGTTCTTATTTTTTTCCTTGCCGATTTTTAACATACATTTCATATTGCGAGTTGAATGTTAGCTGCTCAATAGTATCAAGTGCTCAAAACTTATATGTATGTGTTAGCGAAATATAATTCCTATAATGTTGTTTATTGAAATATTTTAACATGAAAGAAGTGTAGGACTAGAAAACTAAATAAAATTTTTGTAAATTTTTTATATGATAAGCCCTTTTCTTTTAATCTTGCTCTAATTTTCACGTGCACGAAGTCACGGGTAAAAAAGTACGTTTAAGTTAAAAATAAATGCACAATCAAAACTTAAGCCTGAACTTTTTCTGAGTTTTAGTGTTAAAAGAATTTTTCAAATTTTAATTTCTATAATAAAGGAGTTTGGCCCTTTTTCAATAAATTTGGACCATTTTCGTTACAATTTTGGCACAAAAAGAAAATTTTTAAATCCCATCACTGGTGTGCCTATTGCAGCTTTCAATAAAGAATTGTTTCTTAAACGAAAAAATTTATTAATTATGTTATTTATGCCCTTGACTTATATTACCGACTCTTTTGTATATGAGTACGTGGCTAAGTTGTTGTATTAGGCGTAATTTTTGTCTGTATAAATGTTTTAGACTCCGGTTCGATCCCCATATTTTACTATTTTTTTTTTTTTTTTTTAGTTTTTTATTATAAACCCGATTTTGATAATCATTTTATCAATTTTTATACCCTTCATCGAAGGTACATAAAAGGGTATACGGTGGGTACAAGTTTGAAATCCTAAAAATTGTCCCTTTTTTATAATAACGTTTGTTAAAATATGTATATGTATGTACATAGATATGTTATGTATATAGGTTCATATGTGTATATAATATAAGACCAATTTTTATTTACATTTACATAATTAAAAAAACAAAATATTATTTATGTGTTCTGCATATGTGTTAGTAGCAAATTTAGACGCTTATAACTCTGAAATGATTGATTTTAATAAAATATATATTGTGCACTTCCTTTCAAATCGGTTAACGGAGGAGGAAAGTGTTCTTATTTTTTTCCTTGCCGATTTTTAACATACATTTCATATTGCGAGTTGAATGTTAGCTGCTCAATAGTATCAAGTGCTCAAAACTTATATGTATGTGTTAGCGAAATATAATTCCTATAATGTTGTTTATTGAAATATTTTAACATGAAAGAAGTGTAGGACTAGAAAACTAAATAAAATTTTTGTAAATTTTTTATATGATAAGCCCTTTTCTTTTAATCTTGCTCTAATTTTCACGTGCACGAAGTCACGGGTAAAAAAGTACGTTTAAGTTAAAAATAAATGCACAATCAAAACTTAAGCCTGAACTTTTTCTGATTTTTAGTGTTAAAAGAATTTTTCAAATTTTAATTTCTATAATAAAGGAGTTTGGCCCTTTTTCAATAAATTTGGACCATTTTCGTTACAATTTTGGCACAAAAAGAAAATTTTTAAATCCCATCACTGGTGTGCCTATTGCAGCTTTCAATAAAGAATTGTTTCTTAAACGAAAAAATTTATTAATTATGTTATTTATGCCCTTGACTTATATTACCGACTCTTTTGTATATGAGTACGTGGCTAAGTTGTTGTATTAGGCGTAATTTTTGTCTGTATAAATGTTTTAGACTCCGGTTCGATCCCCATATTTTACTATTTTTTTTTTTTTTTTTAGTTTTTTATTATAAACCCGATTTTGATAATCATTTTATCAATTTTTATACCCTTCATCGAAGGTACATAAAAGGGTATACGGTGGGTACAAGTTTGAAATCCTAAAAATTGTCCCTTTTTTATAATAACGTTTGTTAAAATATGTATATGTATGTACATAGATATGTTATGTATATAGGTTCATATGTGTATATAATATAAGACCAATTTTTATTTACATTTACATAATTAAAAAAACAAAATATTATTTATGTGTTCTGCATATGTGTTAGTAGCAAATTTAGACGCTTATAACTCTGAAATGATTGATTTTAATAAAATATATATTGTGCACTTCCTTTCAAATCGGTTAACGGAGGAGGAAAGTGTTCTTATTTTTTTCCTTGCCGATTTTTAACATACATTTCATATTGCGAGTTGAATGTTAGCTGCTCAATAGTATCAAGTGCTCAAAACTTATATGTATGTGTTAGCGAAATATAATTCCTATAATGTTGTTTATTGAAATATTTTAACATGAAAGAAGTGTAGGACTAGAAAACTAAATAAAATTTTTGTAAATTTTTTATATGATAAGCCCTTTTCTTTTAATCTTGCTCTAATTTTCACGTGCACGAAGTCACGGGTAAAAAAGTACGTTTAAGTTAAAAATAAATGCACAATCAAAACTTAAGCCTGAACTTTTTCTGATTTTTAGTGTTAAAAGAATTTTTCAAATTTTAATTTCTATAATAAAGGAGTTTGGCCCTTTTTCAATAAATTTGGACCATTTTCGTTACAATTTTGGCACAAAAAGAAAATTTTTAAATCCCATCACTGGTGTGCCTATTGCAGCTTTCAATAAAGAATTGTTTCTTAAACGAAAAAATTTATTAATTATGTTATTTATGCCCTTGACTTATATTACCGACTCTTTTGTATATGAGTACGTGGCTAAGTTGTTGTATTAGGCGTAATTTTTGTCTGTATAAATGTTTTAGACTCCGGTTCGATCCCCATATTTTACTATTTTTTTTTTTTTTTTTTAGTTTTTTATTATAAACCCGATTTTGATAATCATTTTATCAATTTTTATACCCTTCATCGAAGGTACATAAAAGGGTATACGGTGGGTACAAGTTTGAAATCCTAAAAATTGTCCCTTTTTTATAATAACGTTTGTTAAAATATGTATATGTATGTACATAGATATGTTATGTATATAGGTTCATATGTGTATATAATATAAGACCAATTTTTATTTACATTTACATAATTAAAAAAACAAAATATTATTTATGTGTTCTGCATATGTGTTAGTAGCAAATTTAGACGCTTATAACTCTGAAATGATTGATTTTAATAAAATATATATTGTGCACTTCCTTTCAAATCGGTTAACGGAGGAGGAAAGTGTTCTTATTTTTTTACTTGCCGATTTTTAACATACATTTCATATTGCGAGTTGAATGTTAGCTGCTCAATAGTATCAAGTGCTCAAAACTTATATGTATGTGTTAGCGAAATATAATTCCTATAATGTTGTTTATTGAAATATTTTAACATGAAAGAAGTGTAGGACTAGAAAACTAAATAAAATTTTTGTAAATTTTTTATATGATAAGCCCTTTTCTTTTAATCTTGCTCTAATTTTCACGTGCACGAAGTCACGGGTAAAAAAGTACGTTTAAGTTAAAAATAAATGCACAATCAAAACTTAAGCCTGAACTTTTTCTGATTTTTAGTGTTAAAAGAATTTTTCAAATTTTAATTTCTATAATAAAGGAGTTTGGCCCTTTTTCAATAAATTTGGACCATTTTCGTTACAATTTTGGCACAAAAAGAAAATTTTTAAATCCCATCACTGGTGTGCCTATTGCAGCTTTCAATAAAGAATTGTTTCTTAAACGAAAAAATTTATTAATTATGTTATTTATGCCCTTGACTTATATTACCGACTCTTTTGTATATGAGTACGTGGCTAAGTTGTTGTATTAGGCGTAATTTTTGTCTGTATAAATGTTTTAGACTCCGGTTCGATCCCCATATTTTACTATTTTTTTTTTTTTTTTTAGTTTTTTATTATAAACCCGATTTTGATAATCATTTTATCAATTTTTATACCCTTCATCGAAGGTACATAAAAGGGTATACGGTGGGTACAAGTTTGAAATCCTAAAAATTGTCCCTTTTTTATAATAACGTTTGTTAAAATATGTATATGTATGTACATAGATATGTTATGTATATAGGTTCATATGTGTATATAATATAAGACCAATTTTTATTTACATTTACATAATTAAAAAAACAAAATATTATTTATGTGTTCTGCATATGTGTTAGTAGCAAATTTAGACGCTTATAACTCTGAAATGATTGATTTTAATAAAATATATATTGTGCACTTCCTTTCAAATCGGTTAACGGAGGAGGAAAGTGTTCTTATTTTTTTCCTTGCCGATTTTTAACATACATTTCATATTGCGAGTTGAATGTTAGCTGCTCAATAGTATCAAGTGCTCAAAACTTATATGTATGTGTTAGCGAAATATAATTCCTATAATGTTGTTTATTGAAATATTTTAACATGAAAGAAGTGTAGGACTAGAAAACTAAATAAAATTTTTGTAAATTTTTTATATGATAAGCCCTTTTCTTTTAATCTTGCTCTAATTTTCACGTGCACGAAGTCACGGGTAAAAAAGTACGTTTAAGTTAAAAATAAATGCACAATCAAAACTTAAGCCTGAACTTTTTCTGATTTTAAGTGTTAAAAGAATTTTTCAAATTTTAATTTCTATAATAAAGGAGTTTGGCCCTTTTTCAATAAATTTGGACCATTTTCGTTACAATTTTGGCACAAAAAGAAAATTTTTAAATCCCATCACTGGTGTGCCTATTGCAGCTTTCAATAAAGAATTGTTTCTTAAACGAAAAAATTTATTAATTATGTTATTTATGCCCTTGACTTATATTACCGACTCTTTTGTATATGAGTACGTGGCTAAGTTGTTGTATTAGGCGTAATTTTTGTCTGTATAAATGTTTTAGACTCCGGTTCGATCCCCATATTTTACTATTTTTTTTTTTTTTTTTTAGTTTTTTATTATAAACCCGATTTTGATAATCATTTTATCAATTTTTATACCCTTCATCGAAGGTACATAAAAGGGTATACGGTGGGTACAAGTTTGAAATCCTAAAAATTGTCCCTTTTTTATAATAACGTTTGTTAAAATATGTATATGTATGTACATAGATATGTTATGTATATAGGTTCATATGTGTATATAATATAAGACCAATTTTTATTTACATTTACATAATTAAAAAAACAAAATATTATTTATGTGTTCTGCATATGTGTTAGTAGCAAATTTAGACGCTTATAACTCTGAAATGATTGATTTTAATAAAATATATATTGTGCACTTCCTTTCAAATCGGTTAACGGAGGAGGAAAGTGTTCTTATTTTTTTCCTTGCCGATTTTTAACATACATTTCATATTGCGAGTTGAATGTTAGCTGCTCAATAGTATCAAGTGCTCAAAACTTATATGTATGTGTTAGCGAAATATAATTCCTATAATGTTGTTTATTGAAATATTTTAACATGAAAGAAGTGTAGGACTAGAAAACTAAATAAAATTTTTGTAAATTTTTTATATGATAAGCCCTTTTCTTTTAATCTTGCTCTAATTTTCACGTGCACAAAGTTACTGGTAAAAAAGTACGTTTAAGTTAAAAATAAATGCACAATCAAAACTTAAGCCTGAAATTTTTCTGATTTTTAGTGTTAAAAGAATTTTTCAAATTTTAATTTCTATAATAAAGGAGTTTGGCCCTTTTTCAATAAATTTGGACCATTTTCGTTACAATTTTGGCACAAAAAGAAAATTTTTAAATCCCATCACTGGTGTGCCTATTGCAGCTTTCAATAAAGAATTGTTTCTTAAACGAAAAAATTTATTAATTATGTTATTTATGCCCTTGACTTATATTACCGACTCTTTTGTATATGAGTACGTGGCTAAGTTGTTGTATTAGGCGTAATTTTTGTCTGTATAAATGTTTTAGACTCCGGTTCGATCCACATATTTTACTATTTTTTTTTTTTTTTTTAGTTTTTTATTATAAACCCGATTTTGATAATCATTTTATCAATTTTTATACCCTTCATCGAAGGTACATAAAAGGGTATACGGTGGGTACAAGTTTGAAATCCTAAAAATTGTCCCTTTTTTATAATAACGTTTGTTAAAATATGTATATGTATGTACATAGATATGTTATGTATATAGGTTCATATGTGTATATAATATAAGACCAATTTTTATTTACATTTACATAATTAAAAAAACAAAATATTATTTATGTGTTCTGCATATGTGTTAGTAGCAAATTTAGACGCTTATAACTCTGAAATGATTGATTTTAATAAAATATATATTGTGCACTTCCTTTCAAATCGGTTAACGGAGGAGGAAAGTGTTCTTATTTTTTTCCTTGCCGATTTTTAACATACATTTCATATTGCGAGTTGAATGTTAGCTGCTCAATAGTATCAAGTGCTCAAAACTTATATGTATGTGTTAGCGAAATATAATTCCTATAATGTTGTTTATTGAAATATTTTAACATGAAAGAAGTGTAGGATTAGAAAACTAAATAAAATTTTTGTAAATTTTTTATATGATAAGCCCTTTTCTTTTAATCTTGCTCTAATTTTCACGTGCACGAAGTCACGGGTAAAAAAGTACGTTTAAGTTAAAAATAAATGCACAATCAAAACTTAAGCCTGAACTTTTTCTGATTTTTAGTGTTAAAAGAATTTTTCAAATTTTAATTTCTATAATAAAGGAGTTTGGCCCTTTTTCAATATATTTGGACCATTTTCGTTACAATTTTGGCACAAAAAGAAAATTTTTAAATCCCATCACTGGTGTGCCTATTGCAGCTTTCAATAAAGAATTGTTTCTTAAACGAAAAAATTTATTAATTATGTTATTTATGCCCTTGACTTATATTACCGACTCTTTTGTATATGAGTACGTGGCTAAGTTGTTGTATTAGGCGTAATTTTTGTCTGTATAAATGTTTTAGACTCCGGTTCGATCCACATATTTTACTATTTTTTTTTTTTTTTTTAGTTTTTTATTATAAACCCGATTTTGATAATCATTTTATCAATTTTTATACCCTTCATCGAAGGTACATAAAAGGGTATACGGTGGGTACAAGTTTGAAATCCTAAAAATTGTCCCTTTTTTATAATAACGTTTGTTAAAATATGTATATGTATGTACATTAGCGTGGCCGTTAGTTGTATGGAGAACTTTTTTTTTTTGATTTCTTATACTCTCCCCCTCCAAATCGGTTCAGTTTTATGTAAAAAAAAATACAAAAAAATTTCGTAGCGATAAGTCGTGTTTTAGGGAGGGCGTCCGCCCCTCAAAGTTTGCCATCAAGCCATTTATTCAAATGTAATTTGTTTGCGTATGACTATCTTCTAAAAACAACATTTTACAAGAATATGATATATGGCAATATTTTAGCTCTTCTAGTCAACAACATAAGCCTCCAAGAAAGTTTTTTGCTAAGACTAATATCTTAGAAAATAATTAAGAAAATAACAACAAAATACCAAACATTTTATATACGTTATATATATATAAAAAGGCGATTTAATGTCAAGTGACACAATTTTGAAATCGATGTCTTCCAAATTAGATGAAATTTACACCAAGGTTAGTCCTATTAGATAGTAGTTTACACACTAATTTTCAACAAGATCGGTCAAAATGTTTCAGAGGTAGAGGGGGTCAAAGTTTGCCATACAGGTGTTCTTTCTCATCCATGTAATTTATTACCTATTGGTGTTAGCAAAATTTATCCCAAGTAGCTTAGATAGCTATTTAATCAATCTTTTTTAAAAATATTTTTTTGTTTTTTTTAAAAAATTTTTTAATTTTTTTTTTTTAAATTTAAAACTTTTTTTTTTATTTTTTTTAGCCAAGTGTTAAATTTAAAAAAAAAAAAATTTTAAAAATTTTTTAAAAAAACAAAAACAATTTTTTTAAAAAGTTTGATCAAAAAGCTATCTAAGCTACTTGGGACAAATTTTGCTTCCACCAATAGGTAATAAGTTACATGGATGAGAAAGAACACCTGTATGGCCAAAATGTCAAACTTTGACCCCCTCTAACTCAGAAACTTTTTGACCGATCTTGTTGAAAATTTGTGTCTAAGCTACTATCTAACAGTACTAAAATTGGTGTAAATTTCATTTAAATCGAAAGACATCTATTTAAAAATTGGGTCACTTGACATTAAATCCCCCTTTTATATATATAAAACGTATATAAAATGTTCTTAATTATTTTCTAAAATATTGATTTTAGCAAAAAACTTTTTTAGAGGCTTATGTTGTTGACTAGAAGAGCTAAAATATTGCCATATATCATATTCTTGTAAAATGTTGTTTTTAGAGGATAGTCATATGCAAACAAATTACATTTGAATAAATGGCTTGATGGCAAACTTTGAGGGACGGACGCCCCCCCTAAAACACAACTTATCGCTATGAAATTTTTTTGTATTTTTTTTTATATAAAACTGAACCGATTTAGGGGGGGAGAATATAAGAAATCAAAATAAAAAAAATAACGGCCACCCTAATGTACATAGATATGTTATGTATATAGGTTCATATGTGTATATAATATAAGACCAATTTTTATTTACATTTACATAATTAAAAAAACAAAATATTATTTATGTGTTCTGCATATGTGTTAGTAGCAAATTTAGACGCTTATAACTCTGAAATGATTGATTTTAATAAAATATATATTGTGCACTTCCTTTCAAATCGGTTAACGGAGGAGGAAAGTGTTCTTATTTTTTTCCTTGCCGATTTTTAACATACATTTCATATTGCGAGTTGAATGTTAGCTGCTCAATAGTATCAAGTGCTCAAAACTTATATGTATGTGTTAGCGAAATATAATTCCTATAATGTTGTTTATTGAAATATTTTAACATGAAAGAAGTGTAGGACTAGAAAACTAAATAAAATTTTTGTAAATTTTTTATATGATAAGCCCTTTTCTTTTAATCTTGCTCTAATTTTCACGTGCACGAAGTCACGGGTAAAAAAGTACGTTTAAGTTAAAAATAAATGCACAATCAAAACTTAAGCCTGAACTTTTTCTGATTTTTAGTGTTAAAAGAATTTTTCAAATTTTAATTTCTATAATAAAGGAGTTTGGCCCTTTTTCAATAAATTTGGACCATTTTCGTTACAATTTTGGCACAAAAAGAAAATTTTTAAATCCCATCACTGGTGTGCCTATTGCAGCTTTCAATAAAGAATTGTTTCTTAAACGAAAAAATTTATTAATTATGTTATTTATGCCCTTGACTTATATTACCGACTCTTTTGTATATGAGTACGTGGCTAAGTTGTTGTATTAGGCGTAATTTTTGTCTGTATAAATGTTTTAGACTCCGGTTCGATCCCCATATTTTACTATTTTTTTTTTTTTTTTTTAGTTTTTTATTATAAACCCGATTTTGATAATCATTTTATCAATTTTTATACCCTTCATCGAAGGTACATAAAAGGGTATACGGTGGGTACAAGTTTGAAATCCTAAAAATTGTCCCTTTTTTATAATAACGTTTGTTAAAATATGTATATGTATGTACATAGATATGTTATGTATATAGGTTCATATGTGTATATAATATAAGACCAATTTTTATTTACATTTACATAATTAAAAAAACAAAATATTATTTATGTGTTCTGCATATGTGTTAGTAGCAAATATAGACGCTTATAACTCTGAAATGATTGATTTTAATAAAATATATATTGTGCACTTCCTTTCAAATCGGTTAACGGAGGAGGAAAGTGTTCTTATTTTTTTCCTTGCCGATTTTTAACATACATTTCATATTGCGAGTTGAATGTTAGCTGCTCAATAGTATCAAGTGCTCAAAACTTATATGTATGTGTTAGCGAAATATAATTCCTATAATGTTGTTTATTGAAATATTTTAACATGAAAGAAGTGTAGGACTAGAAAACTAAATAAAATTTTTGTAAATTTTTTATATGATAAGCCCTTTTCTTTTAATCTTGCTCTAATTTTCACGTGCACGAAGTCACGGGTAAAAAAGTACGTTTAAGTTAAAAATAAATGCACAATCAAAACTTAAGCCTGAACTTTTTCTGATTTTTAGTGTTAAAAGAATTTTTCAAATTTTAATTTCTATAATAAAGGAGTTTGGCCCTTTTTCAATAAATTTGGACCATTTTCGTTACAATTTTGGCACAAAAAGAAAATTTTTAAGTCCCATCACTGGTGTGCCTATTGCAGCTTTCAATAAAGAATTGTTTCTTAAACGAAAAAATTTATTAATTATGTTATTTATGCCCTTGACTTATATTACCGACTCTTTTGTATATGAGTACGTGGCTAAGTTGTTGTATTAGGCGTAATTTTTGTCTGTATAAATGTTTTAGACTCCGGTTCGATCCCCATATTTTACTATTTTTTTTTTTTTTTAGTTTTTTATTATAAACCCGATTTTGATAATCATTTTATCAATTTTTATACCCTTCATCGAAGGTACATAAAAGGGTATACGGTGGGTACAAGTTTGAAATCCTAAAAATTGTCCCTTTTTTATAATAACGTTTGTTAAAATATGTATATGTATGTACATAGATATGTTATGTATATAGGTTCATATGTGTATATAATATAAGACCAATTTTTATTTACATTTACATAATTAAAAAAACAAAATATTATTTATGTGTTCTGCATATGTGTTAGTAGCAAATTTAGACGCTTATAACTCTGAAATGATTGATTTTAATAAAATATATATTGTGCACTTCCTTTCAAATCGGTTAACGGAGGAGGAAAGTGTTCTTATTTTTTTTCCTTGCCGATTTTTAACATACATTTCATATTGCGAGTTGAATGTTAGCTGCTCAATAGTATCAAGTGCTCAAAACTTATATGTATGTGTTAGCGAAATATAATTCCTATAATGTTGTTTATTGAAATATTTTAACATGAAAGAAGTGTAGGACTAGAAAACTACATAAAATTTCTGTAAATTTTTTATATGATAAGCCCTTTTCTTTTAATCTTGCTCTAATTTTCACGTGAACGAAGTCACGGGTAAAAAAGTACGTTTAAGTTAAAAATAAATGCACAATCAAAACTTAAGCCTGAACTTTTTCTGATTTTTAGTGTTAAAAGAAATTTTCAAATTTTAATTTCTATAATAAAGGAGTTTGGCCCTTTTTCAATAAATTTGGACCATTTTCGTTACAATTTTGGCACAAAAAGAAAATTTTTAAATCCCATCACTGGTGTGCCTATTGCAGCTTTCAATAAAGAATTGTTTCTTAAACGAAAAAATTTATTAATTATGTTATTTATGCCCTTGACTTATATTACCGACTCTTTTGTATATGAGTACGTGGCTAAGTTGTTGTATTAGGCGTAATTTTTGTCTGTATAAATGTTTTAGACTCCGGTTCGATCCCCATATTTTACTATTTTTTTTTTTAATTTTTTATTATAAACCCGATTTTGATAATCATTTTATCAATTTTTATACCCTTCATCGAAGGTACATAAAAGGGTATACGGTGGGTACAAGTTTGAAATCCTAAAAATTATACTTTTTTTATAATAACGTTTGTTAAAATATGTATATGTATGTACATAGATATGTTATGTATATAGGTTCATATGTGTATATTATATAAGACCAATTTTTATTTACATATACATAATTAAAAAAACAAAATATTATTTATGTGTTCTGCATATGTGTTAGTAGCAAATTTAGACGCTTATAACTCTGAAATGATTGATTTTAATAAAATATATATTGTGCACTTCCTTTCAAATGGTGTATATTTTGTTCAAATCGGTTAACGGAGGAGGAAAGTGTTCTTATTTTTTTTCCTTGCCGATTTTTAACATACATTTCATATTGCGAGTTGAATGTTAGCTGCTCAATAGTATCAAGTGCTCAAAACTTATATGTATGTGTTAGCGAAATATAATGTAGTGTGTTTGACTAGTCGCTGTTACCATACCTTCTGTATGTAACGCGAGCTTCATACTTTGTTGAAGCAACAATGTCCACACACGCCAAACTCATTGGTGGGATTATGCTGACTAGCACATTCCCAACAATGTTTTGTAAGTGGCATTGAACAAAGTATCATATTAATGATTCTTTGTTCAAAATAAATGCCTTAGTATTAGTGTAATTTTAAGTATCTAGACTTAAGAATAATTTTTAAGAATTCAATTGAAAACATAAGCAAGAGAAGAACAGTCGCACAAGCGGCTGTTCACAAATATAATAAAGAAAGATCAAGTTATTAAATATAATAAAAATATACAAGAGTTTTCTTTACATGGCGATCCTGCCAGTCTGGTCGGCCAAGGACCAGCCAACGAGGAAAAAAAAAAAAAAAAGTGGTGGAATCTCAGGAAACATAAAGTTAAACATTAATAATTCTGTTAATGAGAAAACAAAAATAGTTTATATACATATTATGTATTAATCTATATATGTAATATTGCTACTATATGAACCATTACACATTATAAACAAAAAGAAATAATTAAAAAAAAATATAAAATACAAAAATGTTGAAAGTTCTAAGTAAAATAAAAGCATATATCTAACTTCTAAAATTAAAAATAAAGTAGTTAAATAAAAAAAAATTAATGAAAATTTTTAACCTCACAACACCTGATAAACATCGTTATATATTTCATATTAAAAATATAAAAAGGATTTACAAAAAAAAAATAACTAAATAAAAGGATTTAAAAAAAAAAATTTTTTAATAACACTTCACGACAGCATAATTAGATCCAAAATTCTTTATTTAATCTATTTTATTTAATTTTTTTTTAAAAATTAAAAGTTTTAATTTTTCTACAAAAATCATATTTGATAGAGCAAAAACAATTATTTTAAACAACAAAACTCTTGTGTAAAGTAAATAAAAACAAAAAAAATTTTTTTAATGTTAATTTTTATACAAACAAAAAAATAAAATTAACGTAAAGTAACTTAATGTTTTAATTAAAGTTTAAAATTAATCAAAACTAATTAAATACTTTAAATGAGGTTTTTAAGTTAAAAAAAAATGATGCGAAAAATTTATATAATAATTTTTTTTTTAAAAAAGCAAAGAAAATATATAAATAAAAAGTGATTTAAATTAAATAAATGAAATATTTTTAAAATTATTTTTTTATATATACAACTTTTAATTTTTATTTTAACAACTAACCCTAACAAGAAAAATTAATAATCATTATTAAATAACCATTAAAAATGGTATAATAAAATAAAAATCAATAATTAAATAACACTTCTACTAAAAACTAATTCACCGCTGTATACATACGTGTCCCTGCAGTGGTATAACCTAAAAGATCTAACCGTTCTCGATCATCATTTGGTGATGACCGACTTATGCCATGACCACTAATCACCCTGCAACAATGGTGACGGTCGTTATGACATAAGTTCCTTTAAATTTAAGAACTAATACGCCCCAGGACATTAAAGACAAACTAACAAGTCGCTGGCCGTGTAAACTTAGTCTAAGTAAAAATTAATGTAAACTTGCCATTGCAAATGTAAACGGTCTAGCCACTAACGGACGTAACAGTTCCGAAAAGCTTAGCTTAATCATTTCAACTCTCTTTTCGAATACAAAGTATCTTTATTGAGTAATACCTATTTATGGTATTAATATAGTAATTTTCTTTGCTAATTTTATAAATCTCTCTAAGTTAATTTACCTAAAACCTAATTATAAGAAGGCCTCGTCACTTCCAATAGTTTGATTATACCCTTCTACTTGATATATAACAATGATAATTCTTCCACTAAAATAATTCAGTGGATAAAATTTATATTCTTTATTTAATAAATCCTTCTTTTATTTTATTTAAAATAATTTATATCACTCTTATAAAAACTCCAGTTATTTGCGATACAATTATTATTCTTATTTGTATCTATTTTTTAATTCAGCACACTCTGCTATAAATGAATTCGACAATTCAGCCTTATAAATAATTCAGCCTTATAACTAATTAACATTAATCAAAGTGAATCCTCCTATAGTACTGATTTTGCCAAGATATCGCTGGCACATCTTCAAATATTACTATAGTCACTAGATTAATACCAAAATTGTTTTCTATTAAGATAGACACATCAAACCTCTATAGAATTCCTTTTGATTGTCTTTATTAATAATTAAACTCTTACTCATTTTATTTTGCGTAATAAGCTAATAATATTCTTAATTTTTACAAGTTTTCCTTACAATGGGCGGTACGGATTCAAAGGTTGAAAAACCAAACGCTAATGTCATTAATGACATCATAGTAAAAGTTGAATTCCCAGCCGTTTATTTTATAATAATTATTTGTCTTATAGCTACGCAACTCTTAGTTACTCTTTATCAACTACACAAAAGATCATTGAGAAAGTCTTACACCAGAGCCGCATCCTTAGCAACTAATTTAGACAAAGTCTAACCTTTTTATTGTGCGAAAAAAAGGATTCCTAGTTTTATCAGTTCTTACATATTAAGAAATAAAGTTCCTTGTTTATTTATGTTAATAAATAATTTAAATAAACAACACTTTGTTAAATTTTTTTATTTATTTAGGTATTATTTTAATTCTATTTTTTTTATTTGCGTTTAATAATACAATTCTTACTCCTTATTGATTTTGATTTTATCAAATACTTAAAGAAATTCAATCATCTTATATGTTTTACCCTCTTATGCAAATTGTCTCATAATTCATGGAATGGGAAACAATTGTATTTAAAGCTAAAGCAATAAGAGAAGAATTTCTTAAATCTCATAAATGCTTAAACGTTGACAGGGATACTAAACCTGAAACTGTCAATAAGCATATAAACATCCTCCAAAATCAGTTAGAAAAGCTTAGAGTACTACTAAATACAAATTATAGTAGATTAACAAAAGCACATCAAACATCTGCTGAGACCTTTTATTCTGACCTACGTGAAAAATTAATTTCCGTAAGTTATAGGAAAAATATTAAAGTTTTTGTCCCACACTCTCTTCACGAACCAATAGTGTTCAATCGCTTACCGGAAATAGAACAAAAACAAAAATCCACCATGCCTCAAACACTCATAGAATTCCTAAATACTGCCTCAAGGTTAATCCCAGATTTCGATGGAAATTCTGAAAACCTGCAGAGCTTTATCGATGCTATTAACCTAGTAGATTCGATAAAGGAAACTCATGAGTCAGTAGCTGTTAACCTCATTAAAACAAAACTTAAAGGAACAGCAAGAAATTTAATTTCTTCTGAATCAACATTATCCGAAATCATTTCCAAACTAAAAGCTACAGTAAAAGGAGAATCCGTTGATGTCATTAACGCAAAATTAATGAGCGTTAGACAAAGCGGTAAAAACGTTAATTCTTATGCCAAAGAAATGGATGAATTAACGAAAAAATTAGAAACTGCCTATATTAGAGACGGATTACCTCATGAAATAGCTAATAAATATGCTACTCGTTCAGCAGTAACGGCAATAACCAAAAATGCGTCCAACGACAGAGTCAAACTGATCATGGAATCAGGAACATTCTGCAACATGAATGAAGTACTAACTAAATTTATAAGTAGTTGTACCGAAATATATGGTCAAGAAAATTCAATCCTTAGTTATGGTCTTAGACGCCCAGGTTCTAATAATAATAGTAACCTAAATAGAAATAATACTTTTTCAAACAACAATTACAGGAACAATAATAATGGTTCCAATCGGAACAGAAACCTTAGTAACCGTTATAATGGTAATAACAACAATAATTCAGGTTCTTATCAGTGATGCCAACTTTTTGAGAGCAAAAAGCACTTTAAAATTTAAAAAAAGCACTAAAAAGCACTATTTTGAACAAAAAAAAGCGTAAAAAAGCACTAATCCATTTTTACAATTTAATTTAACACAAAACAAGTTGCCTTCGGCTGTGCCGTATATTAAATACCTCCAAAATTTTAAAAAAGGCGACGGCGTAGGTGGGGGACCATTTTCATTTAAAATTAAATAATAAATATATTAACATTTGTATATAAAAAATTTTAAATGTATTATTATTATCTTCAATAAAAATAATATTATCCAAATCATTTGAATTGGCCATAAAACAGTTTAAAAGTAAAACAGTGCGAGCTCGATTTTCGTAGCTCGAAAAAATACGGTTTCCGACTTGATGTTTTAAACTTTTTAATATTTTTTTTCTACATGACTCAAAATCGTTGTTTATTTTTCCATTTACAATTCTTAATATTTTTCAAGCCATTTTCTATTTTTGAAACAGTGTCTACATCTTGAAAAAAAATGTTTACCGCAAACAAATAAATCGTTTTTATGACGATTACTAAATATGTTGTCAACGCTTAAAAGTAAAACGTTTTGTTAAATTTCCAAATTGCTAGGAAGCCTAGCTCAAAACTCGTAAATAAAGTTTTTGGTAAAACGAACTTTCTTTTATCACTTTTTTATCATTTGAAATCGTAAAATCTTTACAGGCTTTCTCAAAATTGTACTCCAAATAGCTAATCTCATCTAAATCATCCTCTATATAAAATTGAAAAAGCACCAAGTTAGTGCTTTTTCTTAGTTTGGCACTAAGGATACAATTTTGGCGTTTTGAGGCATCAAAAAGCACCATAAATAGTGCCAAAAGCACTAAGTTGGCATCACTGGTTCTTATCGCAATAATAACAACAACTATAACTCAGGTTCAACTCGTAATAATAACGATAACAGAAACCGCAATACAAACCATAATAATTATCAAAACCGAAATATCAATCTAACTGCAGAAGACAACTCGGGAAACGGGCAACCACCCCTAAATACTCAGTAGAATCCAAAACATACAATATCAATTTAAATTTATGTAGCTATTTGCGCTGTAGAACTACTCTAAATGATACTACTTCTATCTTTCTAATAGACACTGGTGCTGATATTTCTGTCATCAAGCACAACCAGGTCTTAAATGAATCTATAAATGTCTATAACAAAAAAAACTTAAACGGCATTGGCCAGGGCATAATTTCAACGTTAGGTAGCGTACGCTCAGAATTAAAAATAGACAAATATTTGATAAAACACATTTTCCATGTAGTTAAAGATGATTTCAAAATACAGGCAGATGGAATTATTGGAATGGACTTCATACGAAAGTATAATTGTATTTTACAATATTCCAATGATAAAGATTTAATGATTATTAGATCAAATGAAGTTGATCATGACATTGGAATACCACTTAGAAACGGTCCTTCCATAAATTCAATATCACTTCCTGCCAGATCTGAAGTTATAAGATCAATACCTTTTGAATCACCGGAACAAACCGTTTTGATACCATATCAAACAATTCAAGACGGCGTTTATGTCGCCAATACTATTACTTCTAAATCAAACCCTCTAGTAAAAATTATTAATACCACTGAGCAAGATTTAATAATTTCTGATATTAATCTTGTTACTGAAAATCTCAAAGATTACAAAATCGCGAAACAAAATGTTATGCCTACTAACTCTAAAGAAAAAATGGAAAGACTGTCTAAGAACTTTCCATCTTTCGTTGAAAAAGATTTAAAATCCTTATGCCATAAATTTATAGATATTTTTGCCTTAGAATCTGAACACATATCGGTTAATAATTTTTATAAGCAAAAGCTTAGAGTGAATAATACACAACCTGTTTATATAAAAAATTACAGAATACCCCATTCTCAAAAAGAGGAAGTAAACAACCAGGTTGATAAGCTTATTAAAGACGATATTATTGAACCATCAATTTCAGATCACAACAGCCCCATACTTCTAGTACCAAAGAAACCTTTGCCTGGTACCACTCAAAAAAGATGGAGATTAGTAGTAGACTACAGAGCAGTTAACAAAAATTTGGTAGCTGATAAATTTCCCTTGCCTCGAATAGACGATATTCTTGATCAACTAGGTAGAGCTAAATTCTTTTCTTGTCTTGACCTGATGTCAGGTTTTCACCAAATAGAACTTGAAGAAGAATCTAGAGATATTACATCCTTTTCCACTGATAAAGGATCTTTCAGATTTAAAAGATTGCCGTATGGTATTAAAATAGCCCCTAATTCATTTCAACGTATGATGTCATTAGCCTTCTCGGGTCTATCTCCGGCACAAGCATTCGTGTATATGGATGACCTAGTAGTAATTGGTTGTTCTAAGGAACACATGTTACGTAATCTAACAAACGTATTTGAATTGTGCAGAAAATATAATTTGAAATTACATCCAGATAAATGTTAATTTTTCTGTACACAAGTTACATTTTTAGGCCACAAATGCACTGACAAAGGTATATTGCCTGATGACAGCAAATTTTCCATAGTACAAAACTATCCAACACCAAAAAATGGTGATGAAGCTAAACGCTTCGTAGCCTTTTGTAATTATTACCGAAGGTTCATACCAAATTTTGCTGAATCATCCAGACATATCACTAGATTGTCGAAAAAAAATGTACCTTTCGAATGGAATGAAGATTGTGAAAAATCATTTCAGTACCTCAAAAACCAATTACTAAGTCCTAAAATTTTGCAATACCCCGATTTTTCTAAAATTTTTTTTATTACCACAGACGCAAGCAAACACGCTTGTGGCGCTGTCCTAAGCCAAGAAAAACACGGTACACTAATGCCAATTTCATACGCTTCTAGATCTTTCACTAAAGGCGAAAGTAACAAATCTACCATAGAGCAGGAACTAACTGCAATACATTGGGCTGTAAAGTATTTCAGACCATACATTTACGGCAAAAAGTTTGTGATCAAAAGTGATCACAGACCACTCACCTACCTATTCTCATTAAAGAATCCATCCTCCAAGCTCACGCGCATGAGACTTGACCTCGAGGAATACGACTTTGTAGTCGAGTATATTAGGGGTCAGGAAAATACAGTGGCAGACGCGCTGTCACGCATAGAGTTTCAGGATATTAAGAACATTGAAGTCAACACAGTTCTGAAGGTTACAACCAGACTTCAGACTAAAGCAGGCGTGTCAATTAAAAATAAATCTTCTATACCGCCAACAGAATCAAATAATCTTAAAATTTATGAGGCTATAAATGCCCATGAGCACCGTAAAATACCTAGATTGTATTTTACTAAGGATAAAGTAATTATCCATAAAGGAAAGCAAGTTCTTTCCGATTTTAAGTTGACGGACCTCATTATTAATAGAAAAGTCGACCTAGGTCACCTCTTTCTAAAGCTTGCAAAAATAGCTAATAATATTGGTCTAACAACATTGCTACTCTCACTAGATGACAGTATGCTATTTTACCTAGGAACAGATATTGAAACCTTCAAAAGTAAAGGTAATATAATCTTGCAAGATTTTAACTTAACTATTGTGCTCATTCCAAAACTTACTAAAGTTTCTTCTGATTCTGAAAAACTAAGAATTATGCATAAATATCATGATGATCCCATTACTGGTGGACATCCAGGCATAACTCGAATGACAAAAAAAATTAGACTTCAATATCATTGGAAAGGCATGACTAGAGACATAGCCAAGTACGTCAAACATTGCCTTCAATGCCAAACCAACAAAACCACGGTTAAAGGCAAGGAGTCTCTCGTTTTAACACCAACTCCTTTAAAAGCTTTTCAAAGAGTGATTATCGACACTATAGGACCTCTCCCTCGGTCAGATTCACAGAATGAATACGCTGTGACTATAATGTGCGATTTAACAAAATACTTAGTGGCTATCCCAATAATTAATAAATCTGCCAGAAATGTAGCGAAAGCCATTATGGAAGATTTTATTTTAATATATGGTCCAATGAACACCATAGTAACGGATCAAGGTACTGAATATATGAATCAAGTACTCACGGAACTATGCAAACTGATGAAGATAGAGAAATTAAACTCTACAGCCTACCATCATGAGACGCTCGGTACTGTTGAGAGATCTCACAGAACATTCAACGAGTATTTAAGATCTTATGTATCATCAGACAAATCCGATTGGGATAATTGGTTAAAATTTTTTGTATATTGTTACAATACAACTCCATCTACAGCTCATGGATATTGTCCATTTGAATTAATCTATGGAAAAGTCCCCAGAGAGCTAGATTTTACCAATACTAACAGCATAGACCCAATATATAACGTTGATGCATATGAAAAGGAAGTCAAATTCAGACTCCAAGTAGCACAACGTAGAGCCGCTAGTCTAATTGAAAATGCTAAACTTCTAAGACAGAAGTTCTCCAATGAAGATTCAAATCCAACCACACTCTATGTTAACGACTCTGTTCTAGTCCGCAATGAAGGAGGGCATAAACTGGATGCAGTCTATAAAGGCCCCTTCACAGTAAAAGAAATTGACCTCTTAAATAATGTCACATTGATGGATACTAACGGTAAACTGTTCACAGTCCATAAGAACAGAGTCAAAAACCTCCATAATGGAGAATTTTCCCCTAGTAATGTGTAGTCACTCAGTTAGACATCCAAAAACATTTTTATGTTTTTTCTTACATTTCCCAATTTACTGATAGTGAACCTATAATTTTTCACATTAACGTTAATAACTGCTTTTCAATAAGTTTTCTTTCGACCGTTTCTTTTGACTTAATAAAACAAGAAACGGCCAAAATTTATTTTTTTGTAAATAAAGTCTTTTAAACATATATTAAACAAATATTAATTTAATTATTTTGTATTAATACATAATAAAAATATTTTTTCTTATAATTGTAATTCAAAGTTAGAAGAAATTACTTCATTAACTTTATTGCATTTATTTTTTTTAATTACAACAAAATATCTTTCTAATAACAACAAAATATTTTTTTTTCTCTCTTCCCTAATTCAATGTTAGAAGAAATTCTTCTATTAAATTCATTGCATTTATTTGTCACTTACAACAAATTTTTTTTTACACTTCATGAGTAATTAGCATTTGAAACTGAAAACTTTTTGGGTGTTTTCAATTTTTCGAAAAGGGGGAAGGAAATGTAAAGGTCACAGGAACTGGACAACAAAGCCCCTACTTAAATAAAAAAAAAAAAAATGTAAACCAAAATTTTGTAATATATAAAAGAATAATCAATTATTCGTATTGATTATTCTTTTCCGAAAAAGGGAGGTGTAGTGTGTTTGACTAGTCGCTGTTACCATACCTTCTGTATGTAACGCGAGCTTCATACTTTGTTGAAGCAACAATGTCCACACACGCCAAACACATTGGTGGGATTATGCTGACTAGCACATTCCCAACAATGTTTTGTAAGTGGCATTGAACAAAGTATCATATTAATGATTCTTTGTTCAAAATAAATGCCTTAGTATTAGTGTAATTTTAAGTATCTAGACTTAAGAATAATTTTTAAGAATTCAAATGAAAACATAAGCAAGAGAAGAACAGTCGCACAAGCGGCTGTTCACAAATATAATAAAGAAAGATCAAGTTATTAAATATAATAAAAATATACAAGAGTTTTCTTTACAATAATTCCTATAATGTTGTTTATTGAAATATTTTAACATGAAAAAAGTGTAGGACTAGAAAACTACATAAAATTTCTGTAAATTTTTTATATGATAAGCCCTTTTCTTTTAATCTTGCTCTAATTTTCACGTGAACGAAGTCACGGGTAAAAAAGTACGTTTAAGTTAAAAATAAATGCACAATCAAAACTTAAGCCTGAACTTTTTCTGATTTTTAGTGTTAAAAGAAATTTTCAAATTTTAATTTCTATAATAAAGGAGTTTGGCCCTTTTTCAATAAATTTGGACCATTTTCGTTACAATTTTGGCACAAAAAGAAAATTTTTAAATTCCATCACTGGTGTGCTAGGGTGACCGTTATTTTTTTTTTCGTATTTTCACTTGGGAACCCCCTAAGATTGATTCCAAATCAGAAAAAAACAATATATATAAAATTTTAGATCGTTTGCATAGTTATTAGGCGTGCCTTGAGCCCACAAAGTTTGCTAAAAATGCTATTTTTCTCACTATGGGTGGCTTTAAGTGTTCATAACTTCAGTAATATTTATTTTAGAGAAAAACCTTATTCACAAATATTCTAGGGCTATATCTTATGAACAATGTTGCTCTGTATTAGTTTTCTTTAACATTAATATTTAATCCAGAAAAAACCAAATTAAAAAATAACACCGAAATTTTCACATATCTTCGCATTTTTTGCCTGGTGATTACACTACGTGACAAATTTTCAAAAAAGTCGTGACCAAATGAATCTAACAGCTAATTTTTATCTAAAATTTTCCCCTGAATCTAAATATGAAGTCAGAATTGTCAAAAGTGGAACGGTTTTTGAGATATTCCAAAATAACCGTTATTTGTGTTTTTAAAAAAGATGATGTGACTGAAATGCAAATATCTTTAAAAATTTTGAACGGGCTATGTATTTCTTTCTTTTTATTGAGAGGTTATAAAATTACTAAAATAAGAATGGGTTACTAGAGAAGTTTGGTCAAGAAATGACAGAGTTATAGGGAACAAAATTTAAGCTTCATTGAAAATTTTATGATTCTGTTCAATTTTGCTCTTTTCAAGTTTTTCTTTTTAATCTAATGATTTAAAAATCCTAATGTTTTATTGCATGCGACATTAGATTATTTTAGACATATGTAGATTGGTACAAAAATGACAAAGCTACAGAAGATTTAGTAAATTAACCCACATAGAAATTCAATAGCTTTAAGCTATTTTTAATATTTATATATATTATAGTTTTGTATATGCATTTGTTGTGTTTTTCTTTGGTTTGATACAAATCGTAAAGTTGGTTAATTCAATTAATCCTCTGTAATCTTGTAATTTTTTTACCGATCTGGATCCTATTGGACACAAATGTTCGAATTGAATAGGCTAATGTCGTAAGTGATAAAACTTAAAAAAATTTTATTTTTTGGTTTAAAAAACAATAACTTGAAAAGAGCAAAATTGAACAAAATCATAAAATTTTAATGAAGTTTGAAGTTTTGTCCACTAGTTAGTAGTTAGTTAGTTAATTGTTCTTTATTTTGAATTAATTTTAAGTAATCAAAATTGAACATACGACTATCACATGACGTCGTCTGTCGGAAAAGGTTGTTATATATATTACAAATATTGTTTTATATTACATAAAAATTAATAATTAAATTCAGTTACTAATATCTTCCTGTAGCCTATCGCATTTATAATAAAGCGGGATAAATATTTAAAATTGTCCTTACCATTAAGAATCAACTCATTTTCTGTTACGATAGTTTTTTTTTTAAGTTTTGGAATCTTATTTGTCCTAATATAGGGCATTTGGCTATAAAATGCAGAATGTTTTCGGTTTCGTTTAGATTACATAAGGAGCATATACGGGGTCTGTTTTGCTGAAACCTTGTACTACCCAGCAAAAACTTTACTTACAATCCTACTTTTAATGACTTCAAGAATTCATTACTTTGTAGCTTTATTCGCCACTTTTTGGATTATTAGTTATATATTAAATAATAACTTTATTATTATATCTTAAATATACAGAAAAATTTATATTTTCATTATGACAATAAAAATGTCATTATAGTCATAAAACATAGTTTTTTAATGCAAAAACTACACTGTCCCGGTAGACTAACTGGTAGAGAGCTAGTCTATCAGCACCGAGGTTGCGGGATCAAATCCCGCCAGAGACAGAAAAAAAAATAAAAAATAAAATAAAGTAAAATAGAATAAGAAAAAATAAAAATAAAATAATTAAAAAAAAATAAAAAAATTTTTACTTTATTGACTTTGTGTAACTATATATTTTTATAAAAATTTTAAGTATAAAAAAAACATATTATTTTTTAGATTATAATAGGCTAAATTATAAAGGATTACTTTTGGGACATCTCGAACAAAAATAAGTACTTTTTCTAGTAGAAAAGTAAGTAGACTGCTCGTCAAATTCTCATTATTTTTCTGCTTACTTTGTAAGCAAAGTTTTTGCTGGGTATTCAACTCAATTAATCACATCTAGCTTTGAATATATAACCTAATTCTGTCATATTTGTGATTTCCAAATAGGATTGCGGCTCTATGTACTTTTGTCCACTATAACTCTGCCATTTAATGACTCATCTTCACAAACGACTCATGGTTATTTAAGAAATTTTATAAACTCTCAATAAAAAGATAGAAATACATAGTCCGTTTAAAATTTTTGAAGATATTGCATTTCAGTCACATCATCTTTTTTAAAAACACAAATAACGGTTATTTTGGAATATCTCAAAAACTGTTCCACTTTTGACAATTCTGTCTTCATATTCGGATTCAGGGGAAAGTTTTACATAAAGATTAGTTGCCAGATTCATTTGGTCACGACTTTGTTGAAAATTTGTCACGTAGTGTAATCACCAGGCAAAGAATGCGAAGATATGTGAAAATTTCGGTGTTATTTTTTGATTTGGTTTTTTCTGGATTAAATATTAATGTTAAAGAAAACTAATACAGAGCAACATTGTTCATAAGATATAGCCCTAGAATATTTGTGAATAAGGTTTTTCTCTAAAATAAATATTACTGAAGTTATGAACACTTAAAGCCACCCATAGTGAGAAAAATAGCATTTTTAGCAAACTTTGTGGGCTCAAGGCACGCCTAATAACTATGCAAACGATCTAGAATTTTATATATATTGTTTTTTTCTAATTTGGAATCAATCTTAGGGGTTTCCCAAGTGAAAAAACGAAAAAAAAATTGTCCATATAACTTGCGGTCACACTACTGGTGTGCCTATTGCAGCTTTCAATAAAGAATTGTGTCTTAAACGAAAAAATTTATTAATTATGTTATTTATGCCCTTGACATATATTAACGACACTTTTGTATATGAGTACGTGGCTAAGTTGTTGTATTAGGCGTAATTTTTGTCTGTATAAATGTTTTAGACTCCGGTTCGATCCCCATATTTAATTTTTTTTTTTTAATTTTTTATTATAAACCCGATTTTGATAATCATTTTATCAATTTTTATACCCTTCATCGAAGGTACATAAAAGGGTTTAAGGTGGGTACAAGTTTGAAATCCTAAAAATTGTCCCTTTTTTATAATAACGTTTGTTAAAATATGTATATGTATGTACATAGATATGTTATGTATATAGGTTCATATGTGTATATAATATAAGACCAATTTTTATTTACATTTGCATAATTAAAAAAACAAAATATTATTTATGTGTTCTGCATATGTGTTAGTAGCAAATTTAGACGCTTATAACTCTGAAATGATTGATTTTAATAAAATATATATTGTGCACTTCCTTTCAAATCGGTTAACGGAGGAGGAAAGTGTTCTTATTTTTTTCCTTGCCGATTTTTAACATACATTTCATATTGCGAGTTGAATGTTAGCTGCTCAATAGTATCAAGTGCTCAAAACTTATATGGATGTGTTAGCGAAATATAATTCCTATAATGTTGTTTATTGAAATATTTTAGCATGAAAGAAGTGTAGGACTAGAAAACTACATAAAATTTTTTTTAAATTTTTTATTATAAACCCGATTTTGATAATCATTTTATCAATTTTTATCAGGGCTGTGGAGTCGGAGTCGGAGTCGGAGTCGGAGTTGAGGAGTCGGAGTTGAGGTTTTTGTACCGGAGTCGGAGTCGGAGTCGAAGTACCCACAAAAACTAGCGACTCCGACTCCGACTTTTTTGCATTAAAATTTTTCTAATATTTTTCAAAATAAAAAATTTTAATGACCAATTTATCCAATTCTTTTTAAATATCAATTCATATTTAAATATAATTTTTCTTATAATTTTATTTTTATTTGACATAAGAAAACAAATTTTAAACATAAATTGATATATTAACAAATTAGTGGAATTGGCCATAAGAGGGTCTGCTTTTTGAAATTGTGAAGTCAGAAAATAAGGACCAGTATACTTTTCATATGAGTAGGTGAGTTTCAAAAATTAAAAAATTGATATAACATCTTATTTTGCCAATTTATAAGAATTAAGTGAACTACATTTGAAGTTCCAACCTTTAAGGTGAATTATAATAGAATAAAAGGAAAAGGAACTCGGAAAAATACATGACATTGTTCCAGATATAATTCCCATCAATGTGGGAAAAATGATTTGAGAATACTTTTATCTACACGCAGAGAAAAAACATGTTTAAATATGGTCACCGCCAACAAAACTATTATTAAAGAAAATTTTAAACATATTATGTTTAATATAACCATATTATTGTCACCTACAACCATATTACGGTTGAATTAGTCCTCCATCAACCATACTATGGTTGCCTCTAAACATGTTATGGTTAAATATGACAATAATTTGTTCTTAAATTAATAATAGTATTTTCCTCTTTTCCAAGAGCAACATGCTATGGTTGAAAACCAACCATGCTATTATAAGTGTTAAACATGTTTTAGTTATTTTTAACCATATCATGTTCGGAGGCAACCATAATATGGTTGTGGCTTCTTGATGGAGGACTAATTCAACCATAATATGGTTGTCGGTGACAATAATATTGTTAAATAATTTATAATATGTTTAAAATTTTCTTTAAAAATAGTTTTGTTGGAGGTGACCATATTTAAACATGTTTTTTCTCTGGGTGTACTCACTTTAGGGAAAATTGGAGAGATAATAAAGACTTGCAATTTCAAATTTCGGTCTTGGACAATAATAATATTGAATTAGGAACGGAAAAATGCAATGGCGAGTACACTGAAGAAAAAGATTTAAATTTAGCAGTTTAAAAATTCACATTTTTTTTAACTCTGCAGGTGGGAGATAAACTACATCAAGCCACATTTTGAAAACTTTACAGCAGACCGCGCAAACATGTTGATAATCGCAAATGATGTTTATTTTATAAAAATGTGCATTTGTACGAATATTTTATATGATCCTAACATATTTTTTTATGTCGATGATATACATAAAAAATTACGTCATAAAAGGTTCGTTACCTTCTATGGTACTGTTCCATGCCTTGAGACAAACAGTACCAAGTCCAACAACAAAAGGGGTACTATTTCCCAAAAATAATAGAAGGCTAACAACATTTTTTTACGTTACATTTCTCTTCAAAATGTGTTATATAAATTGTAGAACTAACAACTGAAGGCGCATATGCATGTTTTAATAAACTTTATAAAATTTTCCTGAGAATGATTTGACTTAATAAATAAAATGTATATTAAAAACAAAAGACCTCACTTCACAATTTACAAAAAAGGACTGTCCTTTGCCTCTATTAATATTGTGGTAAACAACACTAAGTACACTTGATGCCTTTAACGTCAAGCCAATTGGACTTGGTGTTGTTTTCAACTTTTCCAAAATCCAAATAAAATTTTTTGCAGCTTTCCTACTCATATGTTAGTAACTATTTAGTATGTTAAAGCTCAATGCGCGGCACGTTAGAATTAAAATATCGATTTGAAATTTTTACAGAATCATTTTCTTGCTATATTTAACCATTTAACAGGTACTAAATTAAAAAAGAGTTTAAAGTCAAAACAAAACTAGTCTCTTAAATAATGCTAGGTTAGAGTAGGAGTCGGAGTCGGAGTTGGAGTCGGAGTCGGAGTCGGAGTCGTACTTAAAAAATTTCACCAAAAGGAGTCGGAGTCGGAGTTATAACTTTTTCTTAACGACTCCACAGCCCTGATTTTTATACCCTTCATCGAAGGTACATAAAAGGGTATACGGTGGGTACAAGTTTGAAATCCTAAAAATTGTCCCTTTTTTATAATAACGTTTGTTAAAATATGTATATGTATGTACATAGATATGTTATGTATATAGGTTCATATGTGTATATAATATAAGACCAATTTTTATTTACATATACATAATTAAAAAAACAAAATATTATTTATGTGTTCTGCATATGTGTTAGTAACAAATTTAGACGCTTATAACTCTGAAATGATTGATTTTAATAAAATATATATTGTGCACTTCCTTTCAAATGGTGTATATTTTGTTCAAATCGGTTAACGGAGGAGGAAAGTGTTCTTATTTTTTTCCTTGCCGATTTTTAACATACATTTCATATTGCGAGTTGAATGTTAGCTGCTCAATAGTATCAAGTGCTCAAAACTTATATGTATGTGTTAGCGAAATATAATTCCTATAATGTTGTTTATTGAAATATTTTAACATGAAAGAAGTGTAGGACTAGAAAACTACATAAAATTTCTGTAAATTTTTTATATGATAAGCCCTTTTCTTTTAATCTTGCTCTAATTTTCACGTGAACGAAGTCACGGGTAAAAAAGTACGTTTAAGTTAAAAATAAATGCACAATCAAAACTTAAGCCTGAACTTTTTCTGATTTTTAGTGTTAAAAGAATTTTTCAAATTTTAATTTCTATAATAAAGGAGTTTGGCCCTTTTTCAATAAATTTGGACCATTTTCGTTACAATTTTGGCACAAAAAGAAAATTTTTAAATCCCATCACTGGTGTGCCTATTGCAGCTTTCAATAAAGAATTGTGTCTTAAACGAAAAAATTTATTAATTATGTTATTTATGCCCTTGACTTATATTAACGACACTTTTGTATATGAGTACGTGGCTAAGTTGTTGTATTAGGCGTAATTTTTGTCTGTATAAATGTTTTAGACTCCGGTTCGATCCCCATATTTTACAATTTTTGTTTTTTTTTTTAATTTTTATACCCTCCACCACAATTAGTTGTGAAGAGGGTATACTAAGTTTGTCATTCCGTGTGAAACTTTTTTATTATTCATCTCAGACCCCATAAAGTATATATATTCTGGCTGCTTGAGTAATTCTAAGTCGATTTAGCCATGTCCGTCTGTCCGTCTGTTGAAAACACGCTCACTTTCGAAAAACTCAAAAGAAATAAACAAACTAGGTGTCAAATTGCTTGTAGTTATCCTAAGCAGTTTGGGATTGAATTTCAGCAAAATCGGTTCAGTAGGACCAGAGCTATGAATCAAAATGTGAAACCACCACCTTCAAAAACTTGATAATTTTGTTACAAAAACTAACATAAATGATGCAAAAATGCACGGAATGACATAAGATTTTGCACAAGTCCGTTTTATTCGACTAGAAATGACACTGTAAAATTTCGTGAAGATCGGTACATAATTTACCCTAGGCCCCATATATGCCCTACTCCCGCAAAACAGTTTAGTCTCCTAAAACCATAATTAATAACAAATCGTCACAGTTTAAGATAATAATAATAAAAAGACATCATACAGATATTACTCCTTAAACATTCGAACTGTTATAAACCCGATTTTGATAATCATTTTATCAATTTTTATACCCTTCATCGAAGGTACATAAAAGGGTATACGGTGGGTACAAGTTTGAAATCCTAAAAATTATACTTTTTTTATAATAACGTTTGTTAAAATATGTATATGTATGTACATAGATATGTTATGTATATAGGTTCATATGTGTATATAATATAAGACCAATTTTTATTTACATATACATAATTAAAAAAACAAAATATTATTTATGTGTTCTGCATATGTGTTAGTAGCAAATTTAGACGCTTATAACTCTGAAATGATTGATTTTAATAAAATATATATTGTGCACTTCCTTTCAAATGGTGTATATTTTGTTCAAATCGGTTAACGGAGGAGGAAAGTGTTCTTATTTTTTTTCCTTGCCGATTTTTAACATAGATTTCATATTGCGAGTTGAATGTTAGCTGCTCAATAGTATCAAGTGCTCAAAACTTATATGTATGTGTTAGCGAAATATAATTCCTATAATGTTGTTTATTGAAATATTTTAGCATGAAAGAAGTGTAGGACTAGAAAACTACATAAAATTTTTTTAAAATTTTTTATTATAAACCCGATTTTGATAATCATTTTATCAATTTTTATACCCTTCATCGAAGGTACATAAAAGGGTATACGGTGGGTACAAGTTTGAAATCCTAAAAATTGTCCCTTTTTTATAATAACGTTTGTTAAAATATGTATATGTATGTACATAGATATGTTATGTATATAGGTTCATATGTGTATATAATATAAGACCAATTTTTATTTACATATACATAATTAAAAAAACAAAATATTATTTATGTGTTCTGCATATGTGTTAGTAACAAATTTAGACGCTTATAACTCTGAAATGATTGATTTTAATAAAATATATATTGTGCACTTCCTTTCAAATGGTGTATATTTTGTTCAAATCGGTTAACGGAGGAGGAAAGTGTTCTTATTTTTTTCCTTGCCGATTTTTAACATACATTTCATATTGCGAGTTGAATGTTAGCTGCTCAATAGTATCAAGTGCTCAAAACTTATATGTATGTGTTAGCGAAATATAATTCCTATAATGTTGTTTATTGAAATATTTTAACATGAAAGAAGTGTAGGACTAGAAAACTACATAAAATTTCTGTAAATTTTTTATATGATAAGCCCTTTTCTTTTAATCTTGCTCTAATTTTCACGTGAACGAAGTCACGGGTAAAAAAGTACGTTTAAGTTAAAAATAAATGCACAATCAAAACTTAAGCCTGAACTTTTTCTGATTTTTAGTGTTAAAAGAATTTTTCAAATTTTAATTTCTATAATAAAGGAGTTTGGCCCTTTTTCAATAAATTTGGACCATTTTCGTTACAATTTTGGCACAAAAAGAAAATTTTTAAATCCCATCACTGGTGTGCCTATTGCAGCTTTCAATAAAGAATTGTGTCTTAAACGAAAAAATTTATTAATTATGTTATTTATGCCCTTGACTTATATTAACGACACTTTTGTATATGAGTACGTGGCTAAGTTGTTGTATTAGGCGTAATTTTTGTCTGTATAAATGTTTTAGACTCCGGTTCGATCCCCATATTTTACAATTTTTGTTTTTTTTTTTAATTTTTATACCCTCCACCACAATTAGTTGTGAAGAGGGTATACTAAGTTTGTCATTCCGTGTGAAACTTTTTTATTATTCATCTCAGACCCCATAAAGTATATATATTCTGGCTGCTTGAGTAATTCTAAGTCGATTTAGCCATGTCCGTCTGTCCGTCTGTTGAAAACACGCTCACTTTCGAAAAACTCAAAAGAAATAAACAAACTAGGTGTCAAATTGCTTGTAGTTATCCTAAGCAGTTTGGGATTGAATTTCAGCAAAATCGGTTCAGTAGGACCAGAGCTATGAATCAAAATGTGAAACCACCACCTTCAAAAACTTGATAATTTTGTTACAAAAACTAACATAAATGATGCAAAAATGCACGGAATGACATAAGATTTTGCACAAGTCCGTTTTATTCGACTAGAAATGACACTGTAAAATTTCGTGAAGATCGGTACATAATTTACCCTAGGCCCCATATATGCCCTACTCCCGCAAAACAGTTTAGTCTCCTAAAACCATAATTAATAACAAATCGTCACAGTTTAAGATAATAATAATAAAAAGACATCATACAGATATTACTCCTTAAACATTCGAACTGTTATAAACCCGATTTTGATAATCATTTTATCAATTTTTATACCCTTCATCGAAGGTACATAAAAGGGTATACGGTGGGTACAAGTTTGAAATCCTAAAAATTATACTTTTTTTATAATAACGTTTGTTAAAATATGTATATGTATGTACATAGATATGTTATGTATATAGGTTCATATGTGTATATAATATAAGACCAATTTTTATTTACATATACATAATTAAAAAAACAAAATATTATTTATGTGTTCTGCATATGTGTTAGTAGCAAATTTAGACGCTTATAACTCTGAAATGATTGATTTTAATAAAATATATATTGTGCACTTCCTTTCAAATGGTGTATATTTTGTTCAAATCGGTTAACGGAGGAGGAAAGTGTTCTTATTTTTTTTCCTTGCCGATTTTTAACATAGATTTCATATTGCGAGTTGAATGTTAGCTGCTCAATAGTATCAAGTGCTCAAAACTTATATGTATGTGTTAGCGAAATATAATTCCTATAATGTTGTTTATTGAAATATTTTAACATGAAAGAAGTGTAGGACTAGAAAACTACATACAATTTCTGTAAATTTTTTATATGATAAGCCCTTTTCTTTTAATCTTGCTCTAATTTTCACGTGAACGAAGTCACGGGTAAAAAAGTACGTTTAAGTTAAAAATAAATGCACAATCAAAACTTAAGCCTGAACTTTTTTTGATTTTTAGTGTTAAAAGAATTTTTCAAATTTTAATTTCTATAATAAAGGAGTTTGGCCCTTTTTCAATAAATTTGGACCATTTTCGTTACAATTTTGGCACAAAAAGAAAATTTTTAAATCCCATCACTGGTGTGCCTATTGCAGCTTTCAATAAAGAATTGTGTCTTAAAGGAAAAAATTTATTAATTATGTTATTTATGCCCTTGACTTATATTAACGACACTTTTGTATATGAGTACGTGGCTAAGTTGTTGTATTAGGCGTAATTTTTGTCTGTATAAATGTTTTAGACTCCGGTTCGATCCCCATATTTAATTTTTTTTTTTAATTTTTTATTATAAACCCGATTTTGATAATCATTTTATCAATTTTTATACCCTTCATCGAAGGTACATAGAAGGGTATACGGTGGGTACAAGTTTGAAATCCTAAAAATTGTCCCTTTTTTATAATAACGTTTGTTAAAATATGTATATGTATGTACATAGATATGTTATGTATATAGGTTCATATGTGTATATAATATAAGACAAATTTTTATTTACATATACATAATTAAAAAAACAAAATATTATTTATGTGTTCTGCATATGTGTTAGTAACAAATTTAGACGCTTATAACTCTGAAATGATTGATTTTAATAAAATATATATTGTGCACTTCCTTTCAAATGGTGTATATTTTGTTCAAATCGGTTAACGGAGGAGGAAAGTCTTCTTATTTTTTTCCTTGCCGATTTTTAACACACATTTCATATTGCGAGTTGAATGTTAGCTGCTCAATAGTATCAAGTGCTCAAAACTTATATGTATGTGTTAGCGAAATATAATTCCTATAATGTTGTTTATTGAAATATTTTAACATGAAAGAAGTGTAGGACTAGAAAACTACATAAAATTTCTGTAAATTTTTTATATGATAAGCCCTTTTCTTTTAATCTTGCTCTAATTTTAACGTGAACGAAGTCACGGGTAAAAAAGTACGTTTAAGTTAAAAATAAATGCACAATCAAAACTTAAGCCTGAACTTTTTCTGATTTTTAGTGTTAAAAGAATTTTTCAAATATTAATTTCTATAATAAAGGAGTTTGGCCCCTTTTCAATAAATTTGGACCATTTTCGTTACAATTTTGGCACAAAAAGAAAATTTTTAAATCCCATCACTGGTGTGCCTATTGCAGCTTTCAATAAAGAATTGGGTCTTAAACGAAAAAATTTATTAATTATGTTATTTATGCCCTTGACTTATATTAACGACACTTTTGTATATGAGTACGTGGCTAAGTTGTTGTATTAGGCGTAATTTTTGTCTGTATAAATGTTTTAGACTCCGGTTCGATCCCCATATTTTATTTTTTTTTTTAATTTTTTATTATAAACCCGATTTTGACTTCCTTTCAAATGGTGTATATTTTGTTCAAATCGGTTAACGGAGGAGGAAAGTGTTCTTATTTTTTTCCTTGCCGATTTTTAACATACATTTCATATTGCGAGTTGAATGTTAGCTGCTCAATAGTATCAAGTGCTCAAAACTTATATGTATGTGTTAGCGAAATATAATTCCTATAATGTTGTTTATTGAAATATTTTAACATGAAAGAAGTGTAGGACTAGAAAACTACATAAAATTTCTGTAAATTTTTTATATGATAAGCCCTTTTCTTTTAATCTTGCTCTAATTTTCACGTGAACGAAGTCACGGGTAAAAAAGTACGTTTAAGTTAAAAATAAATTCACAATCAAAACTTAAGCCTGAACTTTTTCTGATTTTTAGTGTTAAAAGAAATTTTCAAATTTTAATTTCTATAATAAAGGAGTTTGGCCCTTTTTCAATAAATTTGGACCATTTTCGTTACAATTTTGGCACAAAAAGAAAATTTTTAAATCCCATCACTGGTGTGCCTATTGCAGCTTTCAATAAAGAATTGTTTCTTTAACGAAAAAATTTATTAATTATGTTATTTATGCCCTTGACTTATATTACCGACACTTTTGTATATGAGTACGTGGCTAAGTTGTTGTATTAGGCGTAATTTTTGTCTGTATAAATGTTTTAGACTCCGGTTCGATCCCCATATTTTATTTTTTTTTTTAATTTTTTATTATAAACCCGATTTTGACTTCCTTTCAAATGGTGTATATTTTGTTCAAATCGGTTAACGGAGGAGGAAAGTGTTCTTATTTTTTTTCCTTGCCGATTTTTAACATACATTTCATATTGCGAGTTGAATGTTAGCTGCTCAATAGTATCAAGTGCTCAAAACTTATATGTATGTGTTAGCGAAATATAATTCCTATAATGTTGTTTATTGAAATATTTTAACATGAAAGAAGTGTAGGACTAGAAAACTACATAAAATTTCTGTAAATTTTTTATATGATAAGCCCTTTTCTTTTAATCTTGCTCTAATTTTCACGTGAACGAAGTCACGGGTAAAAAAGTACGTTTAAGTTAAAAATAAATTCACAATCAAAACTTAAGCCTGAACTTTTTCTGATTTTTAGTGTTAAAAGAAATTTTCAAATTTTAATTTCTATAATAAAGGAGTTTGGCCCTTTTTCAATAAATTTGGACCATTTTCGTTACAATTTTGGCACAAAAAGAAAATTTTTAAATCCCATCACTGGTGTGCCTATTGCAGCTTTCAATAAAGAATTGTTTCTTAAACGAAAAAATTTATTAATTATGTTATTTATGCCCTTGACTTATATTACCGACACTTTTGTATATGAGTACGTGGCTAAGTTGTTGTATTAGGCGTAATTTTTGTCTGTATAAATGTTTTAGACTCCGGTTCGATCCCCATATTTTATTTTTTTTTTTAATTTTTTATTATAAACCCGATTTTGACTTCCTTTCAAATGGTGTATATTTTGTTCAAATCGGTTAACGGAGGAGGAAAGTGTTCTTATTTTTTTTCCTTGCCGATTTTTAACATACATTTCATATTGCGAGTTGAATGTTAGCTGCTCAATAGTATCAAGTGCTCAAAACTTATATGTATGTGTTAGCGAAATATAATTCCTATAATGTTGTTTATTGAAATATTTTAACATAAAAGAAGTGTAGGACTAGAAAACTACATAAAATTTTTGTAAATTTTTTATATGATAAGCCCTTTTCTTTTAATCTTGCTCTAATTTTCACGTGAACGAAGTCACGAGTAAAAAAGTACGTTTAAGTTAAAAATAAATGCACAATCAAAACTTAAGCCTGAACTTTTTCTGATTTTTAGTGTTAAAGGAATTTTTCAAATATTAATTTCTATAATAAAGGAGTTTGGCCCTTTTTCAATAAATTTGGACCATTTTCGTTACAATTTTGGCACAAAAAGAAAATTTTTAAATCCCATCACTGGTGTGCCTATTGCAGCTTTCAATAAAGAATTGTGTCTTAAACGAAAAAATTTATTAATTATGTTATTTATGCCCTTGACTTATATTAACGACACTTTTGTATATGAGTACGTGGCTAAGTTGTTGTATTAGGCGTAATTTTTGTCTGTTTAAATGTTTTAGACTCCGGTTCGATCCCCATATTTTATTTTTTTTTTTAATTTTTTATTATAAACCCGATTTTGATAATCATTTTATCAATTTTTATACCCTTCGTCGAAGGTACATAAAAGGGTATAAGGTGGGTACAAGTTTGAAATCCTAAAAATTGTCCCTTTTTTATAATAACGTTTGTTAAAATATGTATATGTATGTACATAGATATGTTATGTATATAGGTTCATATGTGTATATAATATAAGACCAATTTTTAATTACATTTACATAATTAAAAAAACAAAATATTATTTATGTGTTCTGCATATGTGTTAGAAGCAAATTTAGACGCTTATAACTCTGAAATGATTGATTTTAATAAAATATATATTGTGCACTTCCTTTCAAATGGTGTATATTTTGTTCAAATCGGTTAACGGAGGAGGAAAGTGTTCTTATTTTTTTCCTTGCCGATTTTTAACATACATTTCATATTGCGAGTTGAATGTTAGCTGCTCAATAGTATCAAGTGCTCAAAACTTATATGTATGTGTTAGCGAAATATAATTCCTATAATGTTGTTTATTGAAATATTTTAGCATGAAAGAAGTGTAGGACTAGAAAACTACATAAAATTTTTTTAAATTTTTTATTATAAACCCGATTTTGATAATCATTTTATCAATTTTTATACCCTTCATCGAAGGTACATAAAAGGGTATACGGTGGGTACAAGTTTGAAATCCTAAAAATTGTCCCTTTTTTATAATAACGTTTGTTAAAATATGTATATGTATGTACATAGATATGTTATGTATATAGGTTCATATGTGTATATAATATAAGACCAATTTTTAATTACATTTACATAATTAAAAAAACAAAATATTATTTATGTGTTCTGCATATGTGTTAGAAGCAAATTTAGACGCTTATAACTATGAAATGATTGATTTTAATAAAATATATATTGTGCACTTCCTTTCAAATGGTGTATATTTTGTTCAAATCGGTTAACGGAGGAGGAAAATGTTCTTATTTTTTTTCCTTGCCGATTTTTAACATACATTTCATATTGCGAGTTGAATGTTAGCTGCTCAATAGTATCAAGGGCTCAAAACTTATATGTATGTGTTAGCGAAATATAATTCCTATAATGTTGTTTATTGAAATATTTTAACATGAAAGAAGTGTAGGACTAGAAAACTACATAAAATTTCTGTAAATTTTTTATATGATAAGCCCTTTTCTTTTAATCTTGCTCTAATTTTCACGTGAACGAAGTCGCGGGTAAAAAAGTACGTTTAAGTTAAAAATAAATGCACAATCAAAACTTAAGCCTGAACTTTTTCTGATTTTTAGTGTTAAAAGAATTTTTCAAATTTTAATTTCTATAATAAAGGAGTTTGGCCCTTTTTCAATAAATTTGGACCATTTTCGTTACAATTTTGGCACAAAAAGAAAATTTTTAAGTCCCATCACTGGTGTGCCTATTGCAGCTTTCAATAAAGAATTGTGTCTTAAACGAAAAAATTTATTAATTATGTTATTTATGCCCTTGACTTATATTAACGACACTTTTGTATATGAGTACGTGGCTAAGTTGTTGTATTAGGCGTAATTTTTGTCTGTATAAATGTTTTAGACTCCGGTTCGATCCCCATATTTTATTTTTTTTTTTTAATTTTTTATTATAAACCCGATTTTGACTTCCTTTCAAATGGTGTATATTTTGTTCAAATCGGTTAACGGAGGAGGAAAGTGTTCTTATTTTTTTTCCTTGCCGATTTTTAACATACATTTCATATTGCGAGTTGAATGTTAGCTGCTCAAAAGTATCAAGTGCTCAAAACTTATATGTATGTGTTAGCGAAATATAATTCCTATAATGTTGTTTATTGAAATATTTTAACATGAAAGAAGTGTAGGACTAGAAAACTACATAAAATTTCTGTAAATTTTTTATATGATAAGCCCTTTTCTTTTAATCTTGCTCTAATTTTCACGTGAACGAAGTCACGGGTAAAAAAGTACGTTTAAGTTAAAAATAAATTCACAATCAAAACTTAAGCCTGAACTTTTTCTGATTTTTAGTGTTAAAAGAAATTTTCAAATTTTAATTTCTATAATAAAGGAGTTTGGCCCTTTTTCAATAAATTTGGACCATTTTCGTTACAATTTTGGCACAAAAAGAAAATTTTTAAATCCCATCACTGGTGTGCCTATTGCAGCTTTCAATAAAGAATTGTTTCTTAAACGAAAAAATTTATTAATTATGTTATTTATGCCCTTGACTTATATTACCGACACTTTTGTATATGAGTACGTGGCTAAGTTGTTGTATTAGGCGTAATTTTTGTCTGTATAAATGTTTTAGACTCCGGTTCGATCACCATATTTTACTATTTTTTTTTTTTTTTTTTTTTTAATTTTTTATTATAAACCCGATTTTGATAATCATTTTATCAATTTTTATACCCTTCATCGAAGGTACATAAAAGGGTATACGGTGGGTACAAGTTTGAAATCCTAAAAATTGTCCCTTTTTTATAATAACGTTTGTTAAAATATGTATATGTATGTACATAGATATGTTATGTATATAGGTTCATATGTGTATATAATATAAGACCAATTTTTAATTACATTTACATAATTAAAAAAACAAAATATTATTTATGTGTTCTGCATATGTGTTAGAAGCAAATTTAGACGCTTATAACTCTGAAATGATTGATTTTAATAAAATATATATTGTGCACTTCCTTTCAAATGGTGTATATTTTGTTCAAATCGGTTAACGGAGGAGGAAAGTGTTCTTATTTTTTTTCCTTGCCGATTTTTAACATACATTTCATATTGCGAGTTGAATGTTAGCTGCTCAATAGTATCAAGTGCTCAAAACTTATATGTATGTGTTAGCGAAATATAATTCCTATAATGTTGTTTATTGAAATATTTTAACATGAAAGAAGTGTAGGACTAGAAAACTACATAAAATTTTTGTAAATTTTTTATATGATAAGCCCTTTTCTTTTAATCTTGCTCTAATTTTCACGTGAACGAAGTCACGGGTAAAAAAGTACGTTTAAGTTAAAAATAAATGCACAATCGAAACTTAAGCCTGAACTTTTTCTGATTTTTAGTGTTAAAAGAATTTTTCAAATTTTAATTTCTATAATAAAGGAGTTTGGCCCTTTTTCAATAAATTTGGACCATTTTCGTTACAATTTTGGCACAAAAAGAAAATTTTTAAATCCCATCACTGGTGTGCCTATTGCAGCTTTCAATAAAGAATTGTGTCTTAAACGAAAAAATTTATTAATTATGTTATTTATGCCCTTGACTTATATTAACGACACTTTTGTATATGAGTACGTGGCTAAGTTGTTGTATTAGGCGTAATTTTTGTCTGTATAAATGTTTAAGACTCCGGTTCGATCCCCATATTTTATTTTTTTTTTTTAATTTTTTATTATAAACCCGATTTTGATAATCATTTTATCAATTTTTATACCCTTCATCGAAGGTACATAAAAGGGTATAAGGTGGGTACAAGTTTGAAATCCTAAAAATTGTCCCTTTTTTATAATAACGTTTGTTAAAATATGTATATGTATGTACATAGATATGTTATGTATATAGGTTCATATGTGTATATAATATAAGACCAATTTTTAATTACATTTACATAATTAAAAAAACAAAATATTATTTATGTGTTCTGCATATGTGTTAGAAGCAAATTTAGACGATTATAACTCTGAAATGATTGATTTTAATAAAATATATATTGTGCACTTCCTTTCAAATGGTGTATATTTTGTTCAAATCGGTTAACGGAGGAGGAAAGTGTTCTTATTTTTTTTCCTTGCCGATTTTTAACATACATTTCATATTGCGAGTTGAATGTTAGCTGCTCAATAGTATCAAGTGTAGGACTAGAAAACTACATAAAATTTTTGTAAATTTTTTATATGATAAGCCCTTTTCTTTTAATCTTGCTCTAATTTTCACGTGAACGAAGTCACGGGTAAAAAAGTACGTTTAAGTTAAAAATAAATGCACAATCAAAACTTAAGCCTGAACTTTTTCTGATTTTTAGTGTTAAAAGAATTTTTCAAATTTTAATTTCTATAATAAAGGAGTTTGGCCCTTTTTCAATAAATTTGGACCATTTTCGTTACAATTTTGGCACAAAAAGAAAATTTTTAAGTCCCATCACTGGTGTGCCTATTGCAGCTTTCAATAAAGAATTGTGTCTTAAACGAAAAAATTTATTAATTATGTTATTTATGCCCTTGACTTATATTAACGACACTTTTGTATATAAGTACGTGGCTAAGTTGTCTAAGATGTTGTATTAGGCGTAATTTTTGTCTGTATAAATGTTTTAGACTCCGGTTCGATCCCCATATTTTACAATTTTTGTTTTTTTTTTTTTTAATTTTTTATTATAAACCCGATTTTGATAATCATTTTATCAATTTTTATACCCCTCATCGAAGGTACATAAAAGGGTATACGGTGGGTACAAGTTTGAAATCCTAAAAATTGTCCCTTTTTTATAATAACGTTTGTTAAAATATGTATATGTATGTACATAGATATGTTATGTATATAGGTTCATATGTGTATATAATATAAGACCAATTTTTAATTACATTTACATAATTAAAAAAACAAAATATTATTTATGTGTTCTGCATATGTGTTAGAAGCAAATTTAGACGCTTATAACTCTGAAATGATTGATTTTAATAAAATATATATTGTGCACTTCCTTTCAAATGGTGTATATTTTGTTCAAATCGGTTAACGGAGGAGGAAAGTGTTCTTATTTTTTTCCTTGCCGATTTTTAACATACATTTCATATTGCGAGTTGAATGTTAGCTGCTCAATAGTATCAAGTGCTCAAAACTTATATGTATGTGTTAGCGAAATATAATTCCTATAATGTTGTTTATTGAAATATTTTAGCATGAAAGAAGTGTAGGACTAGAAAACTACATAAAATTTTTTTTAAATTTTTTATTATAAACCCGATTTTGATAATCATTTTATCAATTTTTATACCCTTATAACTTTTATAGACGCTTATAACTCTGAATTGATTGATTTTAATAAAATATATATTGTGCACTTCCTTTCAAGTCGGTTAACGGAGGAGGAAAGTGTTCTTATTTTTTTCCTTGCCGATTTTTAACATACATTTCATATTGCGAGTTGAATGTTAGCTGCTCAATAGTATCAAGTGCTCAAAACTTATATGTATGTGTTAGCGAAATATAATTCCTATAATGTTGTTTATTGAAATATTTTAGCATGAAAGAAGTGTAGGACTAGAAAACTACATAAAATTTTTTTTAAATTTTTTATTATAAACCCGATTTTGATAATCATTTTATCAATTTTTATACCCTTCATCGAAGGTACATAAAAGGGTATACGGTGGGTACAAGTTTGAAATCCTAAAAATTGTCCCTTTTTTATAATAACGTTTGTTAAAATATGTATATGTATGTACATAGATATGTTATGTATATAGGTTCATATGTGTATAAAATATAAGACCAATTTTTAATTACATTTACATAATTAAAAAAACAAAATATTATTTATGTGTTCTGCATATGTGTTAGAAGCAAATTTAGACGCTTATAACTCTGAAATGATTGATTTTAATAAAATATATATTGTGCACTTCCTTTCAAATGGTGTATATTTTGTTCAAATCGGTTAACGGAGGAGGAAAGTGTTCTTATTTTTTTTCCTTGCCGATTTTTAACATACATTTCATATTGCGAGTTGAATGTTAGCTGCTCAATAGTATCAAGTGCTCAAAACTTATATGTATGTGTTAGCGAAATATAATTCCTATAATGTTGTTTATTGAAATATTTTAACATGAAAGAAGTGTAGGACTAGAAAACTACATAAAAGTTTTGTAAATTTTATATATGATAAGCCCTTTTCTTTTAATCTTGCTCTAATTTTCACGTGAACGAAGTCACGGGTAAAAAAGTACGTTTAAGTTAAAAATAAATGCACAATCAAAACTTAAGCCTGAACTTTTTCTGATTTTTAGTGTTAAAAGAATTTTTCAAATTTTAATTTCTATAATAAAGGAGTTTGGCCCTTTTTCAATAAATTTGGACCATTTTCGTTACAATTTTGGCACAAAAAGAAAATTTTTAAATCCCATCACTGGTGTGCCTATTGCAGCTTTCAATAAACAATTGTGTCTTAAACGAAAAAATTTATTAATTATGTTATTTATGCCCTTGACTTATATTAACGACACTTTTGTATATGAGTACGTGGCTAAGTTGTTGTATTAGGCGTAATTTTTGTCTGTATAAATGTTTTAGACTCCGGTTCGATCCCCATATTTTACAATTTTTGTTTTTTTTTTTTTTAATTTTTTATTATAAACCCGATTTTGATAATCATTTTATCAATTTTTATACCCCTCATCGAAGGTACATAAAAGGGTATACGGTGGGTACAAGTTTGAAATCCTAAAAATTGTCCCTTTTTTATAATAACGTTTGTTAAAATATGTATATGTATGTACATAGATATGTTATGTATATAGGTTCATATGTGTATATAATATAAGACCAATTTTTAATTACATTTACATAATTAAAAAAACAAAATATTATTTATGTGTTCTGCATATGTGTTAGAAGCAAATTTAGACGCTTATAACTCTGAAATGATTGATTTTAATAAAATATATATTGTGCACTTCCTTTCAAATGGTGTATATTTTGTTCAAATCGGTTAACGGAGGAGGAAAGTGTTCTTATTTTTTTCCTTGCCGATTTTTAACATACATTTCATATTGCGAGTTGAATGTTAGCTGCTCAATAGTATCAAGTGCTCAAAACTTATATGTATGTGTTAGCGAAATATAATTCCTATAATGTTGTTTATTGAAATATTTTAGCATGAAAGAAGTGTAGGACTAGAAAACTACATAAAATTTTTTTTAAATTTTTTATTATAAACCCGATTTTGATAATCATTTTATCAATTTTTATACCCTTATAACTTTTATAGACGCTTATAACTCTGAATTGATTGATTTTAATAAAATATATATTGTGCACTTCCTTTCAAGTCGGTTAACGGAGGAGGAAAGTGTTCTTATTTTTTTCCTTGCCGATTTTTAACATACATTTCATATTGCGAGTTGAATGTTAGCTGCTCAATAGTATCAAGTGCTCAAAACTTATATGTATGTGTTAGCGAAATATAATTCCTATAATGTTGTTTATTGAAATATTTTAGCATGAAAGAAGTGTAGGACTAGAAAACTACATAAAATTTTTTTTAAATTTTTTATTATAAACCCGATTTTGATAATCATTTTATCAATTTTTATACCCTTCATCGAAGGTACATAAAAGGGTATACGGTGGGTACAAGTTTGAAATCCTAAAAATTGTCCCTTTTTTATAATAACGTTTGTTAAAATATGTATATGTATGTACATAGATATGTTATGTATATAGGTTCATATGTGTATAAAATATAAGACCAATTTTTAATTACATTTACATAATTAAAAAAACAAAATATTATTTATGTGTTCTGCATATGTGTTAGAAGCAAATTTAGACGCTTATAACTCTGAAATGATTGATTTTAATAAAATATATATTGTGCACTTCCTTTCAAATGGTGTATATTTTGTTCAAATCGGTTAACGGAGGAGGAAAGTGTTCTTATTTTTTTTCCTTGCCGATTTTTAACATACATTTCATATTGCGAGTTGAATGTTAGCTGCTCAATAGTATCAAGTGCTCAAAACTTATATGTATGTGTTAGCGAAATATAATTCCTATAATGTTGTTTATTGAAATATTTTAACATGAAAGAAGTGTAGGACTAGAAAACTACATAAAAGTTTTGTAAATTTTATATATGATAAGCCCTTTTCTTTTAATCTTGCTCTAATTTTCACGTGAACGAAGTCACGGGTAAAAAAGTACGTTTAAGTTAAAAATAAATGCACAATCAAAACTTAAGCCTGAACTTTTTCTGATTTTTAGTGTTAAAAGAATTTTTCAAATTTTAATTTCTATAATAAAGGAGTTTGGCCCTTTTTCAATAAATTTGGACCATTTTCGTTACAATTTTGGCACAAAAAGAAAATTTTTAAATCCCATCACTGGTGTGCCTATTGCAGCTTTCAATAAACAATTGTGTCTTAAACGAAAAAATTTATTAATTATGTTATTTATGCCCTTGACTTATATTAACGACACTTTTGTATATGAGTACGTGGCTAAGTTGTTGTATTAGGCGTAATTTTTGTCTGTATAAATGTTTTAGACTCCGGTTCGATCCCCATATTTTACTATTTTTTTTTTTTTTTTTTTTAATTTTTTATTATAAACCCGATTTTGATAATCATTTTATCAATTTTTATACCCTTCATCGAAGGTACATAAAAGGGTATACGGTGGGTACAAGTTTAAAATCCTAAAAATTGTCCCTTTTTTATAATAACGTTTGTTAAAATATGTATATGTATGTACATAGATATGTTATGTATATAGGTTCATATGTGTATAAAATATAAGACCAATTTTTAATTACATTTACATAATTAAAAAAACAAAATATTATTTATGTGTTCTGCATATGTGTTAGTAGCAAATTTAGACGCTTATAACTCTGAAATGATTGATTTTAATAAAATATATATTGTGCACTTCCTTTCAAATGGTGTATATTTTGTTCAAATCGGTAAACGGAGGAGGAAAGTGTTCTTATTTTTTTTCCTTGCCGATTTTTAACATACATTTCATATTGCGAGTTGAATGTTAGCTGCTCAATAGTATCAAGTGCTCAAAACTTATATGTATGTGTTAGCGAAATATAATTCCTATAATGTTGTTTATTGAAATATTTTAACATGAAAGAAGTGTAGGACTAGAAAACTACATAAAATTTCTGTAAATTTTTTATATGATAAGCCCTTTTCTTTTAATCTTGCTCTAATTTTCACGTGAACGAAGTCACGGGTAAAAAAGTACGTTTAAGTTAAAAATAAATTCACAATCAAAACTTAAGCCTGAACTTTTTCTGATTTTTAGTGTTAAAAGAAATTTTCAAATTTTAATTTCTATAATAAAGGAGTTTGGCCCTTTTTCAATAAATTTGGACCATTTTCGTTACAATTTTGGCACAAAAAGAAAATTTTTAAATCCCATCACTGGTGTGCCTATTGCAGCTTTCAATAAAGAATTGTTTCTTAAACGAAAAAATTTATTAATTATGTTATTTATGCCCTTGACTTATATTACCGACACTTTTGTATATGAGTACGTGGCTAAGTTGTTGTATTAGGCGTAATTTTTGTCTGTATAAATGTTTTAGACTCCGGTTCGATCCCCATATTTTACTATTTTTTTTTTTTTTTTAGTTTTTTATTATAAACCCGATTTTGATAATCATTTTATCAATTTTTATACCCTTCATCGAAGGTACATAAAAGGGTATACGGTGGGTACAAGTTTGAAATCCTAAAAATTGTCCCTTTTTTATAATAACGTTTGTTAAAATATGTATATGTATGTACATAGATATGTTATGTATATAGGTTCATATGTGTATATAATATAAGACCAATTTTTAATTACATTTACATAATTAAAAAAACAAAATATTATTTATGTGTTCTGCATATGTGCTAGTAGCAAATTTAGACGCTTATAACTCTGAAATTATTGATTGTAATAAAATATATATTGTGCACTTCCTTTCAAATGGTGTATATTTTGTTCAAATCGGTTAACGGAGGAGGAAAGTGTTCTTATTTTTTTCCTTGCCGATTTTTAACATACATTTCATATTGCGAGTTGAATGTTAGCTGCTCAATAGTATCAAGTGCTCAAAACTTATATGTATGTATGTGTTAGCGAAATATAATTCCTATAATGTTGTTTATTGAAATATTTTAACATGAAAGAAGTGTAGGACTAGAAAACTACATAAAATTTCTGTAAATTTTTTATATGATAAGCCCTTTTCTTTTAATCTTGCTCTAATTTTCACGTGAACGAAGTCACGGGTAAAAAAGTACGTTTAAGTTAAAAATAAATGCACAATCAAAACTTAAGCCTGAACTTTTTCTGATTTTTAGTGTTAAAAGAATTTTTCAAATTTTAATTTCTATAATAAAGGAGTTTGGCCCTTTTTCAATAATTTTGGACCATTTTCGTTACAATTTTGGCACAAAAAGAAAATTTTTAAATCCCATCACTGGTGTGCCTATTGCAGCTTTCAATAAAGAATTGTGTCTTAAACGAAAAAATTTATTAATTATGTTATTTATGCCCTTGACTTATATTAACGACACTTTTGTATATGAGTACGTGGCTAAGTTGTTGTATTAGGCGTAATTTTTGTCTGTATAAATGTTTTAGACTCCGGTTCGATCCCCATATTTTACTATTTTTTTTTTTTTTTTTTTTTAATTTTTTATTATAAACCCGATTTTGATAATCATTTTATCAATTTTTATACCCTTCATCGAAGGTACATAAAAGGGTATACGGTGGGTACAAGTTTGAAATCCTAAAAATTGTCCCTTTTTTATAATAACGTTTGTTAAAATATGTATATGTATGTACATAGATATGTTATGTATATAGGTTCATATGTGTATAAAATATAAGACCAATTTTTAATTACATTTACATAATTAAAAAAACAAAATATTATTTATGTGTTCTGCATATGTGTTAGTAGCAAATTTAGACGCTTATAACTCTGAAATGATTGATTTTAATAAAATATATATTGTGCACTTCCTTTCAAATGGTGTATATTTTGTTCAAATCGGTAAACGGAGGAGGAAAGTGTTCTTATTTTTTTTCCTTGCCGATTTTTAACATACATTTCATATTGCGAGTTGAATGTTAGCTGCTCAATAGTATCAAGTGCTCAAAACTTATATGTATGTGTTAGCGAAATATAATTCCTATAATGTTGTTTATTGAAATATTTTAACATGAAAGAAGTGTAGGACTAGAAAACTACATAAAATTTCTGTAAATTTTTTATATGATAAGCCCTTTTCTTTTAATCTTGCTCTAATTTTCACGTGAACGAAGTCACGGGTAAAAAAGTACGTTTAAGTTAAAAATAAATGCACAATCAAAACTTAAGCCTGAACTTTTTTTGATTTTTAGTGTTAAAAGAATTTTTCAAATTTTAATTTCTATAATAAAGGAGTTTGGCCCTTTTTCAATAAATTTGGACCATTTTCGTTACAATTTTGGCACAAAAAGAAAATTTTTAAATCCCATCACTGGTGTGCCTATTGCAGCTTTCAATAATGAATTGTGTCTTAAACGAAAAAATTTATTAATTATGTTATTTATGCCCTTGACTTATATTAACGACACTTTTGTATATGAGTACGTGGCTAAGTTGTTGTATTAGGCGTAATTTTTGTCTGTATAAATGTTTTAGAATCCGGTTCGATCCCCATATTTTATTTTTTTTTTTTAATTTTTTATTATAAACCCGATTTTGATAATCATTTTATCAATTTTTATACCCTTCATCGAAGGTACATAAAAGGGTATAAGGTGGGTACAAGTTTGAAATCCTAAAAATTGTCCCTTTTTTATAATAACGTTTGTTAAAATATGTATATGTATGTACATAGATATGTTATGTATATAGGTTCATATGTGTATAAAATATAAGACCAATTTTTAATTACATTTACATAATTAAAAAAACAAAATATTATTTATGTGTTCTGCATATGTGTTAGTAGCAAATTTAGACGCTTATAACTCTGAAATGATTGATTTTAATAAATTATATATTGTGCACTTCCTTTCAAATGGTGTATATTTTGTTCAAATCGGTTAACGGAGGAGGAAAGTGTTCTTATTTTTTTTCCTTGCCGATTTTTAACATACATTTCATATTGCGAGTTGAATGTTAGCTGCTCAATAGTATCAAGTGCTCAAAGCTTATATGTATGTGTTAGCGAAATATAATTCCTATAATGTTGTTTATTGAAATATTTTAGCATGAAAGAAGTGTAGGACTAGAAAACTACATAAAATTTTTTTTTAATTTTTTATTATAAACCCGATTTTGATAATCATTTTATCAATTTTTATACCCTTCATCGAAGGTACATAAAAGGGTATACGGTGGGTACAAGTTTGAAATCCTAAAAATTGTCCCTTTTTTATAATAACGTTTGTTAAAATATGTATATGTATGTACATAGATATGTTATGTATATAGGTTCATATGTGTATATAATATAAGACCAATTTTTAATTACATTTACATAATTAAAAAAACAAAATATTATTTATGTGTTCTGCATATGTGCTAGTAGCAAATTTAGACGCTTATAACTCTGAAATTATTGATTTTAATAAAATATATATTATGCACTTCCTTTCAAATCGGTTAACGGAGGAGGAAAGTGTTCTTATTTTTTTCCTTGCCGATTTTTAACATACATTTCATATTGCGAGTTGAATGTTAGCTGCTCAATAGTATCAAGTGCTCAAAACTTATATGTATGTGTTAGCGAAATATAATTCCTATAATGTTGTTTATTGAAATATTTTAACATAAAAGAAGTGTAGGACTAGAAAACTACATAAAATTTTTGTAAATTTTTTATATGATAAGCCCTTTTCTTTTAATCTTGCTCTAATTTTCACGTGAACGAAGTCACGGGTAAAAAAGTACGTTTAAGTTAAAAATAAATGCACAATCAAAACTTAAGCCTGAACTTTTTCTGATTTTTAGTGTTAAAAGAATTTTTCAAATTTTAATTTCTATAATAAAGGAGTTTGGCCCTTTTTCAATAATTTTGGACCATTTTCGTTACAATTTTGGCACAAAAAGAAAATTTTTAAATCCCATCACTGGTGTGCCTATTGCAGCTTTCAATAAAGAATTGTGTCTTAAACGAAAAAATTTATTAATTATGTTATTTATGCCCTTGACTTATATTAACGACACTTTTGTATATGAGTACGTGGCTAAGTTGTTGTATTAGGCGTAATTTTTGTCTGTATAAATGTTTTAGACTCCGGTTCGATCCCCATATTTTACAATTTTTGTTTTTTTTTTTTTTAATTTTTTATTATAAACCCGATTTTGATAATCATTTTATCAATTTTTATACCCTTCATCGAAGGTACATAAAAGGGTATACGGTGGGTACAAGTTTGAAATCCTAAAAATTGTCCCTTTTTTATAATAACGTTTGTTAAAATATGTATATGTATGTGGTAGTGCTAATTTTACTGTACTACTTATTACTTGGTAGCAATATTGTTAATCAAGTTCTCTGTTATTATTTTTTCAGTAGTTGTTAATTTTAATTATCGGAATCAAAGGGATTCAGTTTTTAGTTGTTATTGAATTCAGTTTAGATATTTTTAATATTTTAAAGAATAAATTGGATTTTTGTATAAAACAGGCGTTTGGCTTTGGGGGTTTCAATATTTAATCCTACATTTGGGGGCTCAACCGTACCATTAATCGGAGTATTTATTTAAAGAAAATGGAGTGGTCCAGCGCATCAGATCAGGACCTGAAGGATGCTTGCCAGGAATACAAATTATCGGATGATGGCGACAGAAGCACATTGATAAGACGTATCAAACTTTTTGAGAAAAACCGAGCAGAAAAACGGAAGTCAGAAGAGGAAGAACGAATTCAGATTGAAGCTATAAGAAGAAAGAAAGAAGAAGAAGAAATATTAAAAGCTGAACATGAAATTATGAAGGAAGAAGAAAACAATGAACGGTGTACTGAATCAATAACTAAAGACGGAATAAGAAGAAAAGATGAACCACAAACTTTTGATGAAAAAGTAAGACGAGAAGCTGAAAGAAGGAAAGATGAAGAAGATGAAAAACGATTTGAAGAGATGGTCACAATAGAACTACGACGGCTGAGAGATATGGAACTGCAATCTTCAAGTGACTCGGTAGCTGCACTCCAACCACGCAGAGGTTGTGAGAGAATTTTTGATGAAAATGTAAGAGGAAATCATTCGGGAGTTACGTTGCGAGATGTCGATGAATCAATGCAAAAGTTTTCCGGCGAAGGTAGTCGTGGCATAGATGAATGGGTGGATGATTTTGAACAGAACGCTTGTTTGCTAGGTTGGACGAATTTTCAAAAACTGATCTACGCCAAAAGACTGCTAACAGGTTCTGCAAAGCTTTTTATGGAGCATGAATGCAAAGCGAAATCATATGATGCGTTAGTGGCTGGACTTAAAGAAGAATTTAAATTAATGGTTAACAGTGCTACTGTACACCGAATGTTGTGTGAGCGAAAAAAGAAGACAAACGAATCGTATCGCCAATATGTATATACACTGATGGATATTGCTTCTCAAGCAAGAATCGATACAGGCTCTATCATCAGTTATATTGTCGATGGTATAAAAGGCTCGCCATACAACAAAGCGTTCTTGTATAAATCGAAATCAATTGGCGAATTGAAGGAAAGGTTGCAGACGTATGATCAAATTCAAGCTAGAATTGTTTCAAAGCCAGAAAATGACAAATCGGAGAGATACTGCTTTAGCTGTGGCGAAAAGTCTCATGTATCAGACAAATGCCCAAACAAAGGTAAAGGGCCAAAATGTTTCCAATGTAACGAGTTTGGTCATAAAGCTAATAGTTGTAGTAAATCTGAAAAGCGTATGTCAAAGACCAATGTTCACGTAGTGGAAAACAGAACATCTTTTAAAGTGGTCAACATTAACGGTATTGAAGTGGAAGCATTAATAGACAGCGGAAGTCAAATAACTACAATTCGGAAAGACGCATTTTTTAATAAAGGTTTTGGCAAATATTCGAAAACAGATATGATAGTATGTGGTGTCGGATCAACTTATACAGCCGCAATTGGTGTGTTTGATGTCCAAGTAGTAGCAGATGAGTGCAAACTCGTAGGACAATGTCATGTTTTACCAAATGAATGTGTGAGTATCGATGTAATAATAGGTACAAATCTGACGAATCAAGCAATTGTAAGCTTTTCACCAGATGGCGTAAAAATGAGTAGAAAGGTAATATCAACGAATGACGAAATCTCAATTGAAATATCAAATCAAGCAAACTGCTTGTTTATTTCCGACGAGGAGAGTTTATTACCAGATATGAAGCACATTCAAAGCGAATCAATACGATCTGAGGTGAAGAAGATAATTACAGGGTACAAGCCTAGACCAGCTAAGAGTTCCCCCGTAACTATGAAAATAGTTCTTTCTGATGACGTTCCAGTGGCTCAGCGTCCGCGTCGTTTACCTCAAGTTGAAAAGGCGGAAGTAGAAAAGCAAATAAGTTCTTGGCAATCAGACGGAATTATTCGACCAAGTATCTCCGACTATGCAAGTCCAATAGTGCTCGTAAATAAAAAAGATGGAACAAAACGATTATGTGTCGACTATCGGCGCCTTAATCAAAAAATTATTAAAGATAAATACCCGATGCCAGTCATAGAGGACCAAATAGATATGTTGCAGGATAGTAAAGTTTTTAGCACACTTGATTTGGAAAACGGATTTTTTCACGTTTCAGTAGATGAGGAAAGTCGTAAGTAAACATCGTTTGTTACACCAGCAGGTCAATATGAATTTATGAAGGTCCCGTTTGGATTATGTACCAGCCCAGCAATTTTTCAACGATTCATCAATACCATATTCAATCCACTCTTGCTCAAAGGCATTGTCTTGATTTATATGGATGATTTAATTATTCTTGCAGAAAACGAAGAAGAAGCAGTTCGTCGATTGAAACTTGTTTTATGTACTGCGGAAGATTACAAGATACCATTTTGCATCACGTAACTATCATAATCTCGTAGCTCCAGTACTGCTTTAATGGCCTTTATATGTTCGTCGTTAGCTTGCGCTCTTTTGAGACTGCATACCAAACCTGAATCTTGAATCAAATACATCCTACTCAATGCGTCTACATGCTTCATCTTGTCTCCTTGTTGACGAAACAAACGCAGAAAAAAGAATCGATGATAGCAATTATTTAACGGCTAAACCTATTACTCGAACTCGTTCCCTCTCACCCTCTTTGTTTAAAAATACGGTCGATCGTAATACAATAACAAATTTATTAACTGGAAGCGTTGCCACAGAGCAAAAAATAACTTTAACAAGTGATGAAACGGTTAACCCCAAAACAGCCGCTATGGACAACTCAATAACGCAAGTAAAAACTTCTCAAAAGCCTACAGTACAAGTTGGTATGGACAGGTACATAACAGTGCTTAAACGGGGACGCAGCCCTACCTCTGCAGCAGTTGCTTCGGCCTCAAAAGTACCATCTTTTGATAAAATAAATTCTCAAAATCGTTTTGCAATTCTGGAGGATGAATCCTCTGAAGCACAAAACGTCATAAAATCGACCAAGCCTCCCCCGATATATCTGAGGGAGCAAAATTCTAATGAGCTCATAAAGAGTTTGATATCGAATATAGGTGAAAATTCGTTTTACGTAGCTGCTATCAAGCGTGGTAGTATAAACGAAACAAAAATACAAATCAATCATGAGAATGATTTTCGAAAAATTGTAAGCAACTTTGAGGCACTCAAAAAAAATTTTTATACATACCAACTGAAAAGCAGTAAAGGTCTTCAGGTAGTGATTAAGGGTATTGACTCATGTGTGGACCCAGAAGAGGTAAAAACATTCCTTGAAGAAAAAGGCTTCAAGGTAAAACATGTATTAAACATTAAAAATAGAGAAAAAATTCCCCAACCACTTTTTCGAGTGGAGTTTGAACCCGGCGACGTTAAACTTAAAAAAAATGAAACGCATCCCATCTATAACTTAAAATACATTCTGTACAGAAAAGTAACTATAGAGGAGCCGCACAAAAGAGGCGGTCCCGTTCAATGTCTGAACTGCCAAGAATTTGGCCATACTAAGGCATACTGCTACTTACCCCCTGTTTGCGTAGTATGTGGAGAATTACATGGTACAAATCTTTGCGATAAATCTAAAAATGACCCCAACGTTAAAAAATGTAGCAATTGTGGCGGTAATCACACAGCCAATTATAGAGGATGCCCTGTATACACTATCGTCAAGCAGTCGGTTGGACCGAAAACTAATTCCCCTCAAATGCAGGTAACAAATCAGCTAAACACTAATGACATTCACGCTCCACAGCCTAGTAATAACAGAACCTCCTACGCTAACATTCTAAAATCAAACCATGTGACAATGCAAGGTGCTTCGCCAATTAATGAAGAAACTCCAGTTTCTAATTTAAGTCGTCTTGAAAAAACCATGGAAACATTAGTGCAAACAGTTAATAATTTTACGAACACAATGGGTAATATGATGCAGGAAATTCTAAGAATGCAATCGATGTTATTGCAAGCTGTACTTAACAAGCCATGAACTGTTTAAAAATCTGTTTTTGGAACGCAAACGGCATCCGCCAACATAAAAATGAATTAGAATACTTTCTAAAAAATAAACAAATTGATGTCATGTTGGTTTCTGAAACTCACTTGACCTCAAGAAATACGTTTAAAATCAATGGTTATATACTATATGATACTAAGGACCCTCGAGATAGAGCTTGTGGAGGCTCTGCCATTTTGATAAAAGCCCGAATCAAACACTACTTAATGTTTGATCATTGTGAAGATTATCTGCAAGCAACGACTATTTGTGTTGAAGAGCTAAATCGAAACTTAGTAATTTCTTCTTTATACTCTCCACCTAGATTTGCCATATCAGAAAGCCAATATTATAAATATTTTAAATCATTAGGACCCTGTTTCCTCGCCGCTGGCGATTATAACGCTAAACATACCTTCTGGGGGTCACGACTTATAACACCAAAAGGTCGTGTTTTGTTTAACACAATCTCTAAAATGGGTTTAAACGTGGTCGCGAGCGGACAACCAACATATTGGCCTACTGATCAGCAAAAAATTCCAGATGTTATCGACTTTGGAGTGGTTAAAAACATCCCCACAGAAACGATTCATGTTGAAGCTTCCTTAGAATTATCATCCGACCACACACCTACAATTGTTACTATATCGAACCCAAATAGAATTGTATCTCCGTCATGTTACTTAGCGACGTCAGCCACACAAATAAATTGGTTAAAATATAAAAAATTTCTCAGTGCCCATTGCACAGAAAATATTCCGCTCAGTACACCGGAGTACGTAGATCGCTCTATTGACAATTTTGACAGTTTTCTGAAACTAGCTGTTCAACATTCCAATTTTGCCCCAAAAAAAACAAAAACCATTAAAATATATTCTTCAGATGTCGAGCGGCTCTTGACTGAAAAAAGGAGAGTTCGAAGAGAGTGGCAACTGTACAGATCCCCGCAACTTAAGAATTTATTAAAAGAGTACACAAAAAGGCTAAGAAAGTTACTGCAGACTCAGAAAACGGCTTCTCTAGAAAAATATCTTAAGGAACTTGATGCAACTCCACAATCTGACTACTCATTATGGCGTGCAGCTAGAAATTTAAAAAGGCCAGTTATATCAAAGCCACCATTAAGAAACTTGAATGGTAGTTGGGCAAGAAACGATATTGAAAAAGGAAATCTGTTTGTTAGTCACTTGAAAAACGTATTTACACCAAATATATCTCACAATATTGCGGCAGAGTTACCACCTGTTGCTGCTAGAGCAGCTATCCCCCTCAGATTTGAGATAAGAGAAATCGAAAAGGCTATTTGTGACTTAAACACTAAGAAGGCACCTGGTATTGATAAGATCAGTAATAAAATGCTTTTAGAGCTACCTCGCATAGCAAAGAAAATTATTCTTTTTATTTTTAATGCTATTTTACGTCTCGAATACTATCCTCAAAAATGGAAGGTTTCCTTAGTTACCATGATACCAAAGCCAGGTAAAGATCATACAAAAGTTGAGTCTTATAGGCCTATTAGCTTATTATCAAATATGTCAAAGCTGTTTGAGAAATTATTAGTTTCAAAATTAACACCGATTTTAAGTGAAAATAGATGTATTCCAAACCATCAGTTCGGATTTCGAAGAAAACACAGCACAATCGAACAGACTCATCGAATAGTAAATGTCATAAGAAAAGCATTTGAAGAAAAAAAATATTGCTCAGCACTCTTCATCGATGTTTCGCAAGCTTTTGATAAAGTCTGGCATGAAGGCTTATTACATAAATTGAAGCAAAATTTACCAGCAAACACACACAAGCTGCTAGAAAGCTACTTAGTCGGTCGTCAATTTATTATTAAAGAAGGAAATTTCTTAAGTTCACCTCAGCCCATTGACGCTGGAGTCCCACAAGGCAGCATCCTGGGCCCCCTATTATACTTAATTTATACTTCGGACATGCCAACAATCAACTATACACAAACATCAACATTTGCAGACGATACTGCTTTTCTAAGCGTCCACGAAAACCGTTATGAAGCATCTCGTTACTTACAGCATCATATATTTCAACTAGAAATATGGTTAAGACAATGGAGGATAATGGTCAATGAGCAAAAATGCGTGCATATAACATTCACCTTGCGCCGGGAATCTTGCCCCCATATTACAATCAATAATCAAATAATTCCTCAACATTCGCATGTAAAATATCTCGGTATACATCTGGATCGGCGATTAACGTGGAAATGCCATATAGAGGCAAAATTAACTCAAATGAAACTAAAAGCCATTCAAATTCATTGGCTTATTGGTAGAAACTCTGTCCTTAGTCTCGACTGCAAACTTCTTCTTTACAACTCCATCTTAAAGCCAATCTGGTGCTATGGTATTCAGTTATGGGGCACTGCCTCGGCCTCTAATATAGAAAAAATTCAAAGGCGCCAAAATAAAATTCTTCGAATAATCACAGCTGCCCCTTGGTATGTAAAAAACTCAAATATTCACAAGGATCTCAATGTTCCATTAGTCAAAACTATGATTACAAAATATGCGGTAAAATATTTAAAAAGGCTTGAACAACACCCAAATCCACTAGCTCGAAATATCTTAAATCATGGCGGCCACACTCGCTTAAGAAGAAGAGACACTGCAGCACTTATCCAATTAGATGAGCGATAAACACCTAGATAAGTGAACAGAACCCGTGATGAAGAAAATTTTTGTCTGGCACTGGCAGGACATAAAATAACGTATTAGGTTAAGATTTGATTAATTATTGTTAGTTCATATTTAATATATGAAGATTCAATAAATAAATAATGAAAAAAAAAAAAAAAAAAAAAAAAAAAAAAAAATCTTGTCTCCTGCACGGTGCACCACTTCACAATCGTATTCTTGTAACATTAACGCCCAGCGAGATATTTTTGGTACATCTTTCTTTTTCATTGTTGCTTCAAATGCCTTACAGTCGGTAATAATTCTAAATCGATTTCCGAGAAGGTACACCCGAAATTTTTGCACTGCTTTTATAACTGCTAATACCTCTAATTCATAGCTGTGGTATTTCTGTTCTGTTTCGGATGTTTTGATACTAAGATAACGCACTGGATGCATCTTTCCATCATCATAGCTACGTTGCATGAGGACTGCTGCGAATGCCCACTTAGATGCATCCGTATATAGTTCAGTTTCTACGCCTTGTCGAAATATTGTCAACACTGGCCTTTCAAAACATTAAATGCATGACGCTGTTCTTCGTTAAATCGAAATTTTACGTTTTGACGTAATAAGTCACTTAGTGGTTTTGCAATTAGAGCAAAATTTTGGATAAACTTACGAAAATATCCAGCTAACCCCAGGAAACGCTGCACCTGCTTTTCTGTTTTTGGTTCTGGGTAATTTCGGACGACTTTTGTTTTCAATGGTGATGGCCTGATATGACCACCTGCAATCTCGTACCCCAAAAAATCAATCTTTGTTTGTATCAAACAGCACTTTTTCCACTTAATTTTCAAGTTGTAATCTTCCGCAGTACATAAAACAAGTTTCAATCGACGAACTGCTTCTTCTTCGTTTTCTGCAAGAATATCCTGCAACATATCTATTTGGTCCTCTATGACTGGCATCGGGTATTTATCTTTAATATTTTTTTGATTAAGGCGCCGATAGTCGACACATAATCGTTTTGTTCCATCTTTTTTATTCACGAGCACTATTGGACTTGCATAGTCGGAGATACTTGGTCGAATAATTCCGTCTGCTTGCCAAGAACTTATTTGCTTTTCTACTTCCGCCTTTTCAACTTGAGGTAAACGACGCGGACGCTGAGCCACTGGAACGTCATCAGAAAGAACTATTTTCATAGTTACGGGGGAACTCTTAGCTGGTCTAGGCTTGTACCCTTTAATTATCTTCTTCACCTCAGATCGTATTGATTCGCTTTGAATGTGCTTCATATCTGGTAATAAACTCTCCTCGTTGGAAATAAACAAGCAGTTTGCTTGATTTGATATTTCAATTGACATTTCGTCATTCGTTGATATTACCTTTCTACTCATTTTTACGCCATCTGGTGAAAAGCTTACAATTGCCTGATTCGTCAGATTTGTACCTATTATTACATCGATACTCACACATTCATTTGGTAAAACATGACATTGTCCTACGAGTTTGCACTCATCTGCTACTACTTGGACATCAAACACACCAATTGCAGGTATAAGTTGATCCGACACCACATACTATCATATTTGTTTTCGAATATTTGCCAAAACCTTTATTAAAAAATGCGTCTTTCCGAATTGTAGTTATTTGACTTCCGCTGTCTATTAATGTTTCCACTTCAATACCGTTAATGTTGACCACTTTAAAAGATGTTATGTTTTCCACTACGTGAACATTGGTCTTTGGCATACGCTTTTTAGATTTACTACAACTATTAGCTTTATAACCAAACTCTTTACATTGGAAACATTTTGGCCCTTTACCTTTGTTTGGGCATTTGTCTGATACATGAGACTTTTCGCCACAGCTAAAGCAGTATCTCTCCGATTTGTCATTTTCTGGCTTTGAAACAATTCTAGCTTGAATTTGATCATACGTCTGCAACCTTTCCTTCAATTCGCCAATTGATTTCGATTCATACAAGAACGCTTTGTTGTATGGCGAGCCTCTTATACCATCGACAATATAACTGATGATAGAGCCTGTATCGATTCTTGCTTGAGAAGCAATATCCATCATTGTATATACATATTGGCGATACGATTCGTTTGTCTTCTTTTTTCGCTCACACAACATTCGGTGTACAGTAGCACTGTTAACCATTAATTTAAATTCTTCTTTAAGTCCAGCCACTAACGCATCATATGATTTCGCTTTGCATTCATGCTCCATAAAAAGCTTTGCAGAACCTGTTAGCAGTCTTTTGGCGTAGATCAGTTTTTGAAAATTCGTCCAACCTAGCAAACAAGCGTTCTGTTCAAAATCATCCACCCATTCATCTATGCCACGACCACCTTCGCCGGAAAACTTTTGCATTGATTCATCGACATCTCGCAACGTAACTCCCGAATGATTTCCTCTTACAATTTCATGAAACATTCTCTCACAACCTCTGCGTGGTTGGAGTGCAGCTACCGAGTCACTTGAAGATTGCAGTTCCATATCTTTCAGCCGTCGTAGTTCTATTGTGACCATCTCTTCAAATCGTTTTTTATCTTCTTCATCTTTCCTTCTTTCAGCTTCTCGTCTCACTTTTTCATCAAAAGTTTGTGGTTCATCTTTTCTTCTTATTCCGTCTTTAGTTATTGATTCAGTACACCGTTCATTGTTTTCTTCTTCCTTCCTAATTTCATGTTCAGCTTTTAATATTTCTTCTTCTTCTTTCTTTCTTCTTATAGCTTCAATCTGAATTCGTTCTTCCTCTTCTGACTTCCGTTTTTCTGCTCGGTTTTTCTCAAAAAGTTTGATACGTCTTATCAATGTGCTTCTGTCGCCATCATCCGATAATTTGTATTCCTGGCAAGCATCCTTCAGGTCCTGATCTGATGCGCTGGACCACTCTATTTTCTTTAAATAAATACTCCGATTAATGGTACGGTTGAGCCCCCAAATGTAGGATTAAATATTGAAACCCCCAAAGCCAAACGCCTGTTTTATACAAAAATCCAATTTATTATTATTTAAAATATTAAAAAAATCTAAACTGAATTCAATGACAACTAAAAACTGAATCCCTTTGATTACGATAATTAAAATTAACAACTACTGAAAATATAATAACAGAGAACTTGATTAACAATATTGCTACCAAGTAATAAGTAGTACAGTAAAATTAGCACTACCACATGAATATCTGTAAAAAGGATATTTTGGTTCTTTTTCGTTCTCTAACTGGTAATTGTTTTAAATAAACTGGTACTTTTATTTAATTTAATATTAATTTTTGCGCATTAAATAAAAAAAGCTAATAGCTGTCTGGTACTTTTACGAAATTCGGCCCTTTAAGGTAGCAAACGGGTAAAACCTGTATTTTGGGTCTTTTTTCCACCATCTAGCTTTTAAATCAATACACATAGAAATAAAAATTATATAACATTTGTAACTTATCTAAAAAATACAAATGCATATTTGGTGCTTTATGAAAATTCGAACGTTTAAGAGGTCAAAATTGTACCAACATATGTTTGTTACTTTTTACAAAAGATTTTTTCTCCATCTATTTATCTTTCAACGCAGAGCCTAAACGTCTGAAGCTTAAAGGTTGACATTTGTGCCGGAGGCTCTCCTCGCGCCCAATTGATCCTGCTTACCTCATACCTCCTGAGATATGTTTGTTACTTTTTTCAAAATATATTTTTCCATATATTTATCTTTCATCGCAGATCCTAAACGTCTAAAGCTAAAAGTTTGACATTAGGACCGGGGTCTGTCCTCTCGCTAAATCGATCCTGCTAGCCTCATACCTCCTAAGCTAAAGGAAAACATTAACCTCAATAGTTTATATAGTTTCCTATATGCAGGCTTTCAAGGTCATTAATTTAATGTAAATAAAAGATTATTTATTTCATTCTCAATAAAATCCGACGTTTCGTTGGTATTCTTTCCAACTTCTTCAGGGATTGAGTTTTTATTAAAATAATAATCTTTTTCGTCATTTATTGTTGTTCATTAGAAAAATTCGCTAACCTCATATCTCCTAAACTAAAAGAGATTCAAAATTAAAAAAATTAACAGACTGGTGTTTGGTACTTTTTTGAAGTATGGCCTTTTTGTGGAGTAAAAGGGTAAATATAAATTATATCACATTCGTACCTTATCTTAAAAAATACAAAAGATTTGGATTTTTTTTGAATTCAAATGTTTAAGGTGTGAAAATCGTTCCAAATTTTGTTATTTTTTCACAAAATTTTTCTTTATCTATCTATCTTTTATCTATATATATAAAATTGTAACGTTACTGACTGACTGACTGACTGACTCACTGTTTCATCATCGCACAGCCTAAACGCCTGAAGCTAAACACTTGAAATTTGGACCAGAGATTGGTCACACCCCAAATCGATCCACTAAGACGGGATTTTAGGAAATTCGAATGCTAAGGGGGTAAAAAAGGGTAAAAACGGGAAAATTCGGTAATCTTATATCTCCAAAACTAAAAGAGATACAAAAAAATGTAATACTTATCGGTGTTCTTTAAAAAAATTAGCGGACAGGTGTCTGGTACTTTTTTGAAATTCGGCCCTTTTAGGGAGTAAACGGGTAAAACCTTAATTTTAGTACTTTTTTGACACCCCATCTATCTTTTGATCCAATAAACATAGAAACAAAGTTCATACCACATTCGAAACTTATCAAAAAAATACGAATATAAATTTGGTACTTTTTCGAAATTCGAACATTTAAGGGGTAAAAATCGTAACTATTTTTGGTCCTATTTTTTACAAAACATTTTTCTACATTCATTGAGATATTCGTACCAAATTATGGGCTCACACTACAATACTGAAATTTTTAAAACTTTAATGGTGGGAACAAATAGTACCAAAAAAAGGAAATACGGGAAATTTTATATTTTTCTTTAGCTTTTTGGTTCTACAACTGGTATTTTTTTAATTATCGTTAATATTGGACCCAAAAACATAAGATTCAACATGCAATGTCCTAAGGGGATAAGAAGCTATTGCGGAACTTTTTGGTACTTTTTTGTTCTATAACTGGTACTTTTTGGATTTCCGTTAATATTGGACCTAAGAACATAAAATTTAAAATGCAATGTCCTGAGTGAACGAGAATCTGTAAGAGGGATCTTTTTGGTACTTTTTATTTTTTGACTGGTCCTTTTTGAATTTCCGTTGGTATTGGAAGGGGAGATACGGGAAATTGATGTTTTTCTTTAGCTTTTTGTTTCTGCAACTGGTATTTTTTTATTGTCGTTAATATTGGACCTTAAAACATAAGATTCAACATGCAATGCCCTGAGTGGGTAAGAATTTATAAGAGGGAACTATTTGGTACTTTTTTATTCTTTGATTGGTAATTTTTTAATATCCGTTAATATTTGACCTAGAAACATAAAATTAAACATGCAAGGTCCTGAGTGGATAAGAACCTGAAAGAGGGCTTTTAGGTACTTTTTGTTCATCAATCGGTACTTTTTGAATTTCCGTTAGTATTGGACCTAGAAACATAAAATTCAACATGCAAAGTCATGTGGTCCTTTTTTACAAAATATTTGTCTCCATTCATTGGCATATTCGTACTTAATTATGGGCTCCCACCACAACACTGAAATGTTTCATACATAAATGGGGTGAAACAAGTATCAAAACGGATACGGGAAATTAACTTACTTTCATTTGCTTTTGTGTTATACGAGTGGTACTTTTTGAATTTTCTATAATATTGAACTAAGAAACACAAAATAATAGGTGCAAAGTCCTGTGTAAATATCAACCTATGAGATAAAAATTTTGGAACTTTTTTTCTAAAACATAGATACATATTCTTTGGCATATAAATATTTTCATGAAAGAATAAGCCCGATTAAAAAGTAGAGGGTTAAATGTTGAATTTAAACAGGTTTAAGCCTAGAAAAGTAAACTTTGGCATAAAAATATGTCCACGAATAAAAGGAGACGCTAACGAAGTAGCGGGTTAAATGCTAGTAATTAATATTTCTTTTTGAAGCTTTTTTGTACCATGTTGACACGGATAGCTTTTTTCGTGTTTCGCTCTCCCATTCCTGTTTCGAGCCTCCAAACATGATCGGAACAACATGTTTTGCCATACAAAATTTTGAGAGCGAAACAGGTCGTTTCATACTGAAACATGCTGCGAAAGCAAAAAAAAAAAAAAAATAGCTCTCAAAAAAATAAAATTTAATAAAAAAAAGTGATAATTTTAAAATAATAATATTAATAAAAGTATTAAATAATATATTTTTCATTTTTGCATACATTTTAATGTGTTTTAAATAAAATCGCACAAGCAACACAAAAAAAAAATGCAAACTGAAACAAGAATGAATCGTATGAACAGCATGTTTGGCAATGTAGTTTTTTAATATATAGTTTTTTAATATATATATTTTTTTTGAATTTCACCCAAATCGTACCATAAATAAAAAAAAAAAAATAAATAAATATCACGACAACAGCGCCACCTTACGGGATTAAACTTTAGAGAAACCTGACTCCCGATTAAATAATTTATTGTCCAAATTTGGTGTCAATCGGCTTAGCGGTTCTTGAGTTTTAGGAGCACATACACGGCACAAACGTTTTTATATGTGACAATTTCAGTTAAAAGGGTCCTAGGGATGAAAAAATCGATTTTACTTTTTTGGTGATTCTTAAAAAAGACGACACGCTCTTTCCAATACAGCAAACCGCAGTTTTCTAACTTCATTACTTTTGTCATAATTAAGCTTTAAAATACACCTTTGATAACAAAAGAAAATAACTTGTTAACTTAAAAATCGTTTTTCTCCAAAACTCATTTTTTCCCATAGGTCCCTTTTTAATGAAATTGTCACATATATAGATACTAAAAACTTTTTAAAATAAAAACAACATTAGTCATTTAAAAAATCGTAAAATTTAGGGCATACATCGTTAAAAGGGCATTTTTGGACAGTAAAATCGCCAAACTGACGAAACATCGTCCAATTTGGCAACCGCGATGGCAGCCCGGTTTATGTGTCAATTTAATTTGTTGAATTAATTCCTCTTATTTTCGAGTTGTGGTTGTCAGTCATGATACAAATGGTTGTCAATTGAAAAAATTTTTAAATCATTTTCGGTTTTCCAGTTTAAATTATATCAAATTATTATTTTGTTGAATTAAAGATAACAGGCAGTAATAAAATACACGAAGAACTGCTTAAATACGTACAATTTTTTGCTGATATACATAAATATTAAAGCAATACATTATTCAAAAACAATACGGCCAAGTATATCACTAGAAAACAGCCATAAAAAGGTGTAAAAGGTTAGTAAAGCTGGCTACCAAGGCCTATCCAATAGACCTTGCTGGCTACTAGGTATAAAAATTTTTTACATTAACAAGGAGGTAAAAAAAATCGATTTTTTTTATAAAGGATTCTGCGAAATATATGTTTGTATAAACTGTGTAAAACCAAATTAAAAAGATTTTATTCTTTAGAAGTTAAACTATATAGAGATGTCAACCACTTATAAATTTGGAAATGTTAAATTAACGAGATGGCAGTTGGCCTTGTTGGTAGGCACACCTATAGCCATTGGCATGGCAATGTATGTTTACAAAAAGATGAATGCCTCAATCACAGCAGACAGCGGTGATAAAACAAAAAAAACTTTAAAATCGAAACAATTATTAGACTCCAGTAAACAGTCTTTATCGATCGATGGCACAAGTGAAGATAAAGACCTTGAGAAGAAAAAAAAGAAAGTTGAATTGGAAAATGAAAAATTATCTCCACTTAAGGAGGCTACAATGTTTAAGAACGAGGGCAATATATGCTATCGCAATGGTAAATTTGACGAAGCCATTAGTTTCTATGACAAGGCGATTGATAAGTGTCCCAAAGAGAATAAAACCGACTTGGCAATTTTTTATCAGAATAGGGCAGCATCATATGAAATGTTACGAAAATGGCATAAAGTCAAAGAAGATTGCACAAAATCTTTGGAGTGTAACTCACGTTATGCAAAGGCCTATTTTAGACGAGCCAAAGCTTTTGAGGCTACTAATGAAATGTCAGAATGTTTGGATGATGTCACCGCTACATGCATTTTAGAATTGTTCCAAAATAATAATACAATTATGTATGCTGACCGCATACTTAAACAGATTGGCCGTGAAGACGCCGAAAAAGGTATGAAGGATAAGTTGCCGCTATTGCCCTCAAAGAGTTTTATAACCACTTACCTGCGATCCTTTGTCGCTGATCCTTTACAAACATTGCGATTACCGGAGCTTGTGAAAACACAAGAAAGATTACATGGTTTTTCTCGTGCCAAGCAATTATTGGATGAACAAAAATATGACGAAATTATTGCGGCATGCACAGAAGAAATAGAATCGTCTGAATCAGAATCACAATATACGAGCGAGGCACTTTTATTAAGAGGAACTTTTCATTTATTATCAGGTTCATTTAATGAAGCCAAACAGGATTTGGATGCAGTTATAAATAATGGTAGGTAAAAAAGTCATTTTTTCTGAAAACCTTTTTTTTCCGAGACCTAAAATTTTACGCAATTCTCAGGATTTTTCACTTTTCGATTAAAGTTTCTACATATCCCAGCACAGCTTTGTAACATTGCCCAATGGGCCGATAGTATGTCCTTGCGAGCGATAAACACCGCTTTAAGATATTTCCGCTATGTTTGGGTGAATTCGAAAACGTCATTTGCAATGCAACCGCACAAAGAATTGCATTCATAAACGCAACTATTTAAACATTGACAATGTCATACGCCATTTATTGTATAATAACAGTTTTTGATGCGCAAACAATGCATCTACATATAATATTTTTGATGATTTGTTGACATTTTTGTTTTACAAAGTAACAAAATAGCACGATACTTTGTATCGAAACCACTGGAACTCTCCCTTTATAATACTTTTCTTGCTAATTTTGACTAACGTTTATTTTAAACTAGCTGTTTGTTTCGTCCCGGCGCTGCTCGGGATTTTCTAAATAAAAATAAAAAATTAAATACTCGAGAATTTTGTAAATAACTTAACCCCCATTAACTACTTTTATTTTTCGAATGTGTTCAATAAATAAATTTCAAACATGTAAGAGTGCTATATTCGGCTGTACCAAGTCTTTGATACCCTCCACCGACAGTTAGAATATTTCAGGCGTGGGAACTATATAGGTCTTTAAATAATTCATTAATCTTTATAAAAACGAAAGTCAGTATTAAAATTGGTTACGGTTCAAACCTGCATAAGTTACATTACTGACCGAAGTTACATTATTAGCCGAAATAAAACTATTAGCGAGCTTGAAATTTATATTGGACCCATTAACCAATTTCGATATGGAAGTGAAATTTGTTATAGCGTTTAATAGTTTGAAAGTGGTTCTAAAAAGGCTGCTTAATATAAGACATAATTCTGTGGTTTTCATGGGCAACCTCGCATGTCTTAAAATCAAATTTTTCAGGAAAGCCAAAAAACCGTTCTAGATCAAATTACGGGCTAGGCATTAAACTTTTTAAACTTTTTCTTTAATAGCCTTGTGAATATAGGTCATACTAATTTTTCATAAAAATTTCGGAAAAATATCCTTTAAATATTTGATCCTAGCGGAGAACAAAAAAACTAAGTGTTACGAAGACTAAAAGTGTGTGCAGATAAAACATCTTATGTCAACACAGGTGGTTTTCAATGATCAAAACTGTTAGTAAGGCAATCACCAAAGAAGATTTAGGTTGTTATTGTCTAAAAATTGTTTGCCGATATTTTGAACTTTTTGTTGAAAGATCCGATGGGTATTAATTTGTACCCACATAAAACAATTTAAATTTACATATATTAATTATCTAAAAAGTGCATTAGAAAAATAAAACAGAAATAAAAGCTCTGCAATTATTTATTTATTTTTTTTATTTAAATTATAAATTAAGGGGCGCAAATTGATAATACTTCACCATATAAAACATAAAAATTAAAAAGTAAATTCAATTAAAATTATGTTTTTTTAAAATAAACAATATTAAGATTATATTGTTACTCCTCGTCCAAGTCAGAAACATCATATATGTAATTTGGTACTCTTTTGTAGCTCGAAGATTTGTATAAAAATTGTGGAATATATCTGGAATTAATGGTAATAAGCTAATTAAGTCTTTCTTTTTTCCGAAGAAATAGGAACTGAAGATTTATTTATTACATTAGGTTTGAAGTTTTTGACATTTTCTATTGATATTTTCTTATTTTTTAATATGTTTATTTTAAAAGTGCTGCTGTTATATTCGTTTCTATATTCGATTTGATTAAATAAACCTTTTTTATATATAATATTTCGAATATTTCTCCACAGAACTTTTTCGCCTTTCACTTTGAAAAATTCTTTTGAATGACAATGCAAAATCATAAAAATCTGTGTTTTTCATTTCTATGACTGTGAATTTATTGGGTTTGTTACCCCAAGACTTTATTAGTTTAATCCAATCATAGGGATGAAATATTTCTAACATATTATTCTTCTTTTTACGTTCAATAACACTGTGATCACTATCGCATTCTAAATGTGTGTGTCCTGGTTCCAAAAATGTTAATGAGAAGAACAAGCATCGCACTTACAATATTATTTTTATTTTGCCCCGAACATGTATCAGAATAAATAACAACGTGTTGTTTTAGATTAATGTTCATATTTAAAAATTTCCATAGACACGATGCTATTTCGTTAGCTCCTCTTCCACTTACTGTTTCATCCCAAACGAAACAATACGTTTTATTTGTTGAGCAGTTCCTTATTGTGAAGTTAAATGTCCATAAAGATCTTTTGTAGAAAGCTATAGAAGAGTTTAAGTGTGGTGTAGGTAAGCATTTTTGCAAATCCATACAAATTACTGTTTTCGTTGCATCTGACTTGTCAAATTTTTTGTTAGAGTATGCCACTTCAGCTGCCTCTTGATGTTTATCTCGTTCTTGAATAAACTGATTTTTACTGTCATCCGTTTTTGCGTATTTTATTGCAACTGAGAGTAGGAGCATGTATCCAAACTCGGGTCTTTAAACTTCAGTTTTTGAGTTTTAAATATGCGTCTATATGTGGCGAAAGAAGCACAGTTTTTGTTATTTTCTCTATACAGTTCATACATTTTTGACAAGTTTAAGATTATGAGATTCATAAGCAGGAAAGGATTTAATATATGAAACTATATAATTTTTCATAGATTGAGATATTTGGTTTGTGTAATGTGAGGATTTGCCTCTTTGATCCTCTAAACTTCTTTTTTGAACAATTTTTTTTTGCATATTGCGCAAAAAAGATTCTGTCTCACCATACACATCAAGAAAGCATTTTCTACAAAAACTATATAGGTCTTTAAATAATTCATTAATCTTTATAAAAACGAAAGTCAGTATTAAAATTGGTTACGGTTCAAACCTGCATAAGTTACATTACTGACCGAAGTTACATTATTAGCCGAAATAAAACTATTAGCGAGCTTGAAATTTATATTGGACCCATTAACCAATTTCGATATGGAAGTGAAATTTGTTATAGCGTTTAATAGTTTGAAAGTGGTTCTAAAAAGGCTGCTTAATATAAGACATAATTCTGTGGTTTTCATGGGCAACCTCGCATGTCTTAAAATCAAATTTTTCAGGAAAGCCAAAAAACCGTTCTAGATCAAATTACGGGCTAGGCATTAAACTTTTTAAACTTTTTCTTTAATAGCCTTGTGAATATAGGTCATACTAATTTTTCATAAAAATTTCGGAAAAATATCCTTTAAATATTTGATCCTAGCGGAGAACAAAAAAACTAAGTGTTACGAAGACTAAAAGTGTGTGCAGATAAAACATCTTATGTCAACACAGGTGGTTTTCAATGATCAAAACTGTTAGTAAGGCAATCACCAAAGAAGATTTAGGTTGTTATTGTCTAAAAATTGTTTGCCGATATTTTGAACTTTTTGTTGAAAGATCCGATGGGTATTAATTTGTACCCACATAAAACAATTTAAATTTACATATATTAATTATCTAAAAAGTGCATTAGAAAAATAAAACAGAAATAAAAGCTCTGCAATTATTTATTTATTTTTTTTATTTAAATTATAAATTAAGGGGCGCAAATTGATAATACTTCACCATATAAAACATAAAAATTAAAAAGTAAATTCAATTAAAATTATGTTTTTTTAAAATAAACAATATTAAGATTATATTGTTACTCCTCGTCCAAGTCAGAAACATCATATATGTAATTTGGTACTCTTTTGTAGCTCGAAGATTTGTATAAAAATTGTGGAATATATCTGGAATTAATGGTAATAAGCTAATTAAGTCTTTCTTTTTTCCGAAGAAATAGGAACTGAAGATTTATTTATTACATTAGGTTTGAAGTTTTTGACATTTTCTATTGATATTTTCTTATTTTTTAATATGTTTATTTTAAAAGTGCTGCTGTTATATTCGTTTCTATATTCGATTTGATTAAATAAACCTTTTTTATATATAATATTTCGAATATTTCTCCACAGAACTTTTTCGCCTTTCACTTTGAAAAATTCTTTTGAATGACAATGCAAAATCATAAAAATCTGTGTTTTTCATTTCTATGACTGTGAATTTATTGGGTTTGTTACCCCAAGACTTTATTAGTTTAATCCAATCATAGGGATGAAATATTTCTAACATATTATTCTTCTTTTTACGTTCAATAACACTGTGATCACTATCGCATTCTAAATGTGTGTGTCCTGGTTCCAAAAATGTTAATGAGAAGAACAAGCATCGCACTTACAATATTATTTTTATTTTGCCCCGAACATGTATCAGAATAAATAACAACGTGTTGTTTTAGATTAATGTTCATATTTAAAAATTTCCATAGACACGATGCTATTTCGTTAGCTCCTCTTCCACTTACTGTTTCATCCCAAACGAAACAATACGTTTTATTTGTTGAGCAGTTCCTTATTGTGAAGTTAAATGTCCATAAAGATCTTTTGTAGAAAGCTATAGAAGAGTTTAAGTGTGGTGTAGGTAAGCATTTTTGCAAATCCATACAAATTACTGTTTTCGTTGCATCTGACTTGTCAAATTTTTTGTTAGAGTATGCCACTTCAGCTGCCTCTTGATGTTTATCTCGTTCTTGAATAAACTGATTTTTACTGTCATCCGTTTTTGCGTATTTTATTGCAACTGAGAGTAGGAGCATGTATCCAAACTCGGGTCTTTAAACTTCAGTTTTTGAGTTTTAAATATGCGTCTATATGTGGCGAAAGAAGCACAGTTTTTGTTATTTTCTCTATACAGTTCATACATTTTTGACAAGTTTAAGATTATGAGATTCATAAGCAGGAAAGGATTTAATATATGAAACTATATAATTTTTCATAGATTGAGATATTTGGTTTGTGTAATGTGAGGATTTGCCTCTTTGATCCTCTAAACTTCTTTTTTGAACAATTTTTTTTTTGCATATTGCGCAAAAAAGATTCTGTCTCACCATACACATCAAGAAAGCATTTTCTACAAACATATACTTTAGCTTCTCCGAAAAAAATATTACATACATATATTCAAATACGTTTTTACGAAGATCCTTGTTAAAATTTAAAATTTTCTTTGACTGTTTTAAAGAGTGTTCAATGCATCTAGACATGTAGCTAACGCGAGAAGAATAGTTACCTAAGTCCCAATATTCTTTAAATAGCAACAAACGGTCTTCATTGCAATTTTTTTCTCCGCATTGTAATCTACAAAACGATAGTTCCTTGCTTTGGCGCTCAGGTATAACTTTTTTATTTCTAGCTGAAATATACTCCTTTCCCGCATTCCGTTTACATTTATTTTCTGTCCAGTTTTTCTTTATCGATTTTCCAAAAGTCTCACAGTTCACATTTTTGAGTGTTGAAATATCGTTATCTTCAATATTATGAAAAAAAAAACAATGAATATATACCTGTTTACGTACGAGTATATGTATGTACATTAGACCGACTCATCTTGTATTGAGCCGAAAAAAGTGTTTTTGTTACCCCTCTGAAAATAAAGCTTGATATGTTTTATGATGATTCCCAATATATTTTGGTTCTAGCGTTGACCATCCGTGAGCTGGACCATTTTTAAAAAAGGCCTTTTTCAGTTCTTCGAACTTTTTTGTACTTTGCTCCAAGAATAAATAAAATATGGTATCATCGAAAAGATTTTGAAGCAGCATTCAATGGTATATAAAACTTGACCACTTGCGACCAACTAATTGAGATATTTAACTAAATACATATTTTCGCAATATATTTTATCTTATTTCATATATAATATGAATATGGGTACAAAATTTTATTTATGTCGTCTTGGAGCAATGTACAAAAAAATTAGAAAACTGAAAATTACCTTTTTTAAAAATGGTCCAGCTCACGGATGGTCAACGCTAGAACCAAAATATGTTTGGAATCATCATAAAACATATCAAGCTTTATTTTCAAAGGGGTAACAAAATCACATTTTTTTTTGAGTAGCTCTAATGTACATAAATACATTAATTTGTGTATAATAAGCATTCTTACTATTTATAGTTTGTAATGCAGACGCTTGAATTTTAATACTACAATCATCATTTTCATTTTGGAATTGTACAGAGCGTTCACTTATTCCAATATCCGTCTGAACTCTTCGTTTTTTGGGTGGTATACCTTTATCTAGGCCTGCTGAAATAAATTTAAATACATATTACATTGTTACATATGTACACATATTTTAATACACTTTTAAATACTATTATTATGGAAAATTATCTCTTTTTCTTTCCGAGCATTTTCAGTATTTTCCGAATCAGCCATTACTTTTATATATTTTTAATAAAAGGATTTTACGCAAAATCAGATTTATTATTAAATTATATATTGTAGCATACACTGAAATTATATTTTAACTTAAATACGCACTTAACACGAAATTAATAATACTATAATGGCACAAACTACAATGAAGACTAACCAGAATGCAGCAATCATATTATTTTTTTTTATCCAGAACAACGTAACGGCACTTAGAATAAGAAAAAAAAAACACCGTATCAACAACAATAGAGACAGCAAAATATGAAAAAAGCACACAAATAATTATAAGTTCTTGTAAACTGAAAAATAATCAAAAAATAATGTTCAAATATTTTCAAAAATAACAACGTATGTTCTGTTGTATTTTTAAAACAGAAATAATTTTTCAACAAGCAACTGCTCGTTGACATACTTCGTTAGTGCTGAACGCATTTTGAATAAATATAGAAGTTACGTTGTTGTTTCGGTAAAAAAATCGTAATTGGTTCATTTTTATCCAAAAATTTTTAGAACCATGTAAAGAGCATTTAAAAATAAGTACTTTGGCATCAATAACTCAAAATCGAAAAAAATTGACATACGCGGTTGCCCACGAAAATCACAGAATTTAAATTACTGACCGATTACTACAAAATGAAGGCCCCTATTACAATTCTCAACTCAACTCAGTTGAGTTGTAATTAAGACAATTAGTTGTGATCAGTTGTAATTTTTGTTATCTTTTTGTTCACTGCAATATAGCAAAGTCGTAAACCATAATACAAAAATTAAGAAATTACAACTCAACTGAGTTGAGTTGTGAACCGTAATAGGGGCCTAAATGGTATTATTTATTTATTTATTGGTTTAATCTTATGAATAAATTCTAAGACTAAAAAAAAAAATTAAAGGAGCACTAGCTGCCAAGGCTATCAGCTCGAAAAAATACTTGTATTATTTACAAAGATATATTTATATTGGGTTTTTTGTTTAAATTCTTAGTTTAGTTTGTTTTATGTAGATATAGATATTGCTAATGTTTGATATGGAGGGGTCTTGTAGAAGGCTGAAAGCTGGTTCATTACTAAAGTGTGTTCTTTTAAGGCTGCTTAATGTTGGACACTCGCTGGGAACGTGTTTGATGGAGAGGTTGTTATTACAATTAGGACAGGTTGGTGTAGTAGTTTTTTTAATCCTGTATTCGTGAGAAAAGATTGCATGCCCAAGGCGAAGTCTAGAAAAGATTCTTATTTTGTTCTTATCAATTGATGTTGGATAGGTAGGAGGTTTGTAGTTTGGATTAATGTTGTGATAGTAGTGATGGTGTACCTGATTGTTTTTGACTTTAATTCTAATGTAGTTTGTTATATGGCGACGAATGTCAATTTTTTCAAAAGTTGCATCTAGTAAAACTGGGTCGTAGGCAGCGTGTTTTGCTGCAATATCGGCTTTTTCATTACCTGCTATGCCTATATGACTAGGGATCCAGTATATTCGGATTTTATCCTCGTTGCCAATGAGGGCATCTCTAATTTTTATTACTGTGTTCCATTTGTTGTTAAAAGGATTTGATATCGCTTTTAGGACGGAGAGGCTATCGGTAAAGATAATAGTTTTCTCAAAAGAAATAAATATTCAAGCTCGAATATTTATTTCTTTTGAGATTCCATTAAGAAAAGGTCGAATAAAAAACCCATCTTTTATGATAATAGTTTTCTTTTTATCACTAATAGCCAATCGAACAGCTCGATAAATGGCGCATGATTCAGCTGTAAAGATCGATGATTGTTGGTTTAAAGTATTGATAATAAGGGGCCTGCCCAAGTCGTCTACCGCAGCGTAGGCTGGAAGGTTATATTGTGATTTAGTCCCATCTGTGTATATAAAGCGCCAGCAACTGTTCTTTAAGGATAATTTTTTTTCGGCAAAAAGGCTTAAAAATTGGCTTTTAGATGTTTCGTTCTTTTTAAGCTTTGATAGAGAAAGATCTACGGATATTTTGTTGAAATTCCACGGTGGTTTGTTAATAGTCTTTTTATAGGTTGTTAACGGGATATTCATTTCCAAAGCAAGCTCTAATGATTTTTCTATTGCAGATTGAATGCGCCTTTTTCTTTTGGCTTTCATAAATGACGAGATATCGGTGTCTATTATTGAGTTAGTACTGGTGAGTAGCTTTGGTAGGATCCTACCATTAATTTCGTAAATTCTGTTTTCTATGGAGGGAAGTCCACTTTCATTGAGTATGTTGTTTATTGGGGTTGTTCTGTATGCGTAGACTGAGGCTCTAGCAGCTTTGTGATAAGCAGATTTAATGATGTTTATTGTTGATTTACAGCTATTTCCGTAAAGGAACATGCCGTAATCTAATTTGCTTAGTACAAGAGTTTTTGTGAGGTATGTGAGTGTGTTTATGTGCACGAAGCTTTTGCACGATAAATAACGTATTATATTGGCTCTTGCTAATAATGAGTTTTTAAGTTGAATGCAATGATCTATAAAGTTATATCTGTGTGAAATAATTACACCCAGAACTTTTAGCTTTTTCACGTTTTGAATTGAAGAGCCGTTTGTTTGTATCACATGGCTATCTGAGTCACAATTGTGTTTTCTACAAATATGAAGTTTTTTTGTTTTTTGTAATGAGATTTTGGCGCCGGAGTATTCGGTCCAATTACTTATTTCATTAAGTGTTTGTTCTAAAACTCTGGTAGTCTCATTATTGTTATTTCTCTTACATGGGATATATAAGTCATCTGCGTATAAACAGTGTCCGAGAGAGGGATTATTATACAGAATTTTGTTAATTTCATTAAAAGCAATTTGAAATAAAACTACTGATAGCGGTGATCCCTGTGGGATCCCGTTTTTCAGAGGAAATGATTTTGAGAGATGTCCATTTATTCTCACTTTAAAACGCCTATTTGATAGGAAAGACTTGACAAATTTGTAGATTTTCGGACCTACGGACCAGGATTTAAGGATGTTTAAAATCACATGGGAGCCTATTCGGTCGAGCGCTTTTTCAAAGTCAATAGACAGCACTGTGACGTGATTTCTAGCAGATAGAGATTTGGATATATAACTGTCTAAGTGCAGGAGTGCATCGTCGCAGCCCCTATTCGCTTTAAAGGCAACTTTTTCTTTTGCAATAAGTTTTTTCCTTTCTATAAACCATGAAAGCCTTGTAGCGATAATTCGTTCAATAATTTTTGAAAGGCAAGGTAGTAGTGATATGGGACGAAATGATTCGACGGATGATGAGTTTTTGTTTTTGGGAATTGGCACTACTATGGCGAGTTTCCATTAATGACGTATCTCCCCGCGATGAAATATTGTATTATACAGCTCTAGTAGCTTAAGTTTTGTATTGTGGGAGAGAGGTTTAATCATCTGATAAGATATGCGGTCTAGTCCAGGGGTTGTGCCCTTCACTTTATTTAAACAGCTGCTAAGCTCCAGTGCTGTGATTGGTTCTTCCATTGAATAAGCAATTTTGTCAGTCGTAAAGGTCAGTGATGATGAATTTGTGGTATTTTTGGCTGAGATCAATGATTGAGGGAAGTTTTGTTCTGAAGAATATTCTGCCCATTCCCTTCCAAAAAAGTTAGCTATTTTTTTTGGATCAATAAGAGTTTCATTCTGAGCGTTAATTGCTTTAATGGTTGAAGAATTGCTCTTTTGTGTTAATCTGTTAATTCTGTTCCATATATCAGAAATTGGTGTATTCCTATTTATTGTTCTTGTGAAATTTTCAAAGCTGACATTTTTTGCTATTTTTAGTTCCTTGCGGAATTTAGCGTTTGTTTTCTTGTAGGCTATAAGGTTTTCCTGTGTGGGGTTAGATTTAAAATCCTGCCATAGGTTCATTTTCTCTAAACGTAAGTTTGAGAGAGATTGGTTCCACCATGGGACCATAATTCTCCTTATTTTATGCGGCCTGTTTTTTGTTTGTGGAATGTGTGCGTTGGCTGCAGTGCGTATAGATTTTGTTATTAAGGCTGCATTTCTGTTACTGGAATCCGATAATTTTCGACTGTAAATTTCTTGCGCTGCTTTAAGGGAATATTTTGACAAGTCAGCTTGTTTAACTAAAAACCTACTTGACTTCCCGGGTGAAATGTTGTGGTCTGACAGGTTAATGGATATCTTAACCGGAAAATGATCCCTGTTATGCAGATCATCGAGTACGGACCATTGTGTTAAAGGGAGTAATGGTAAGGAGCAGAAGGAGAGATCTAAGTGAGTAAAAGAACTATGGGTGGAGAAGTGTGTTGGGCTGTCATAATTGAGAATGCATAAATCCGCATCATTAATTATTTTCTCGACTAGAAGTCCGCGACTATTGTTAGATGTGGATCCCCAGATTGTTTTCCAGCAGTTGAAATCTCCAATAACAAGCAGCGGGGTAGTAAAAGAAGTAATTATATCAAATAATTCACGGACTGAAATGTCTGTGCTAGGAGGAATGTAAAATTATAAAATGGTAAATTTTATATTAAGATTAATTTCAATAGCTATGATCTGGTAGTCTGAATTTACGTGAAGTTGTTTGTGTGGTATATTGGATTTCACAAGTACACCGACACCTTGTTTTGCGGTAGTATTTAGTGTTGAGTTAAAGAAGTATCCACTGTAGTTTTTTGGAGGAATTAGTGTAAAGTTGTGTGGGCAGTGAGTTTCCTGTAGTGAGATGAAGCACGGATCAATTTCCCTCATTAATAATTGAAGATCGCAGTAATTGTTTTTAAAGCCTTTGATATTCCATTGCAAAATAACAAAGTCCATTATAGTTATTGTATATTTGTTATTAAAAGATGTAGATAAATGTTTAGTTTTGAGGAAAATTTGAACGTTGTGGTGTAAATTTAAGTGACTAAGGCGATGTTAAATCCATTTTGTCCTCTCCATGAGGATCCAATGGCACGTAATATTTGTTGTTCTTTATTAAATTTTGTGTTATGTTAGATAATGGAGACATTAAATAATTTTTGTTCGTTTTTGAAGTGGTATTTTCTGTTGTGTTATTTGCTTTTGTTATTTCTGCTGTATAATTTACAGTTTGATTTTTTGTTATTTCTGTTGTAGTAGTGTTGAATTTGACTTGTTTGGGAGTAGTTTCTAAATTTTTTGTTGTTGTTTGTGTTGCATTTAAAGTTGCTTGTTCTTTTGAGTTATTGTTTTGTTGTTGCTGTTTTGAGGTAGATGGTTGAATGTTTAATGCGGTATTTGGTGTTGTTGGTTGATTATTTATATTTTCTTTGCGTTTTGTAGGAGATTCGTTGGCTATGGAAGCATATGAGGTGTTAGTGGTAGTTAAAAGTATAGGATTGGTTTCTTTATATTTGCGACGAGCTTCACCTAAGCTGCAGTACTCTTTTGTCTTAATTTTCAAAATTTCCTTCATTTGAATGTAGCGTGGGCAACTTTTATCCGTCGAGGAGTGGTCGCCGGAGCAGTTGGTGCACAGTGTGCGAGTGCATTTTTCTTTATCGTGTGGGGGCAGGCTGCATTGAGGGCACGTGGCTCCCCCTTTATAGCGTTTATTCGTATGTCGCAGGCGTTGACAGTTTTTGCACATCATTGGATTAGGAATGTAGTGGTCAACTATACACTTATACCAGGCTACATCTACAATAGAAGGAAGCCGATAAAGGTCGAAGGTTAGTACCATTTTTCCGGTTGCTGATCTAGTTTTCATATCTTCGTTAAGCTTAGTAAATTTGTAAACTTAAGTTACTCCTTGTATTTTCATTTCTTCTACTATTTCTGTTTCCTTAACGTCTTTTAGACAAGGTGCGTATATAACTCCTTTTACAGAGTTCAATGAGTCGTGAAGTTTGCATTTAATTTTACATAAATTTGATAATGCGCGAGTTTTCAGAAATTTATCAGCTACCTCCCTATCGCGAGGTTTATCGTCCTCTGACAACATTATAAGCATGTGAGCATGAGGGAGAATTCAATTCCATGGATTTTGGCAACAACTTTACCGAATATATGTCTTCTACAAATGTCCGTAAGCAGTTCAGCAAGTTTTATATGAAAAACACGTGCTATTTAATCAGGTCGATCTGTTTGATACGATTCCATATTTTCCTATATTTCTCTCCACTTAGGATTACATGTCATGGTCAAGAAAATATCCGGCTTACCAAACTTTCGTACGATTGTCTTTGCATCTTGATAGTTCTGCTGCATATTTCTTGGGCTCCCTATGAAAGAGGACGGTAATATAATAAATCCATAAGGCCTTGATAACTTCCAGCACGGAGCTCTTTTTGGTGTTCTTTTAACCAATGAAGACGGTTGGCTTCCATTTTGACGTAAGAATCTACAGTAGTGTCGCGTTAGTTTTCCTACGCTCAAAAATGGATTAAAATCTCCACGCAATCGCTCTAAACTTGGATGAAGTATACTGATATGTTTAGTACTGGTACCTTTGGGGTCTGCTGGATCTGGCTTAAATGTAAAAGATCTCGTTCAAATGGAGGGGCACCGTCTGTGCTCTGAAATATTGCAGCTACTTTGTTGACTTTCTGTGCATTATATCTTCTGTTATCAAGAGATCTGTCGTGCTTTATTGCCATTGAAACTAACGGTACTCGGACCCCTCTTTGTCTGGCCTCAGCTTCTACATCCTTCTCCTCTTCATACAACATTTTGTGTGCCTTTGCCAATGGATTGTGTTGGTTGAAGAAGTTACCTAACATTTTCATAACAGATTTACTGCATCCAGTGTTTCCAGAATTCTTCATACGCTCTTCAGTCGCTTCAGAAATGTCAAGAATGTACAGTTGATCGTATTTTCTTGTGTCACCGGGTACAGGATGAAGAGTTAATGCCCTATGGTAAATTTGACCATGAATGCGGAAACAATATGGACCGTATCCTGGCGGTGCTTTAATTTGTGCACCCAATGACGCAAATGAAAATGCACTAATAAAGGATCGAATACTTTTCAGGAAGTTTTTCGATTGCCCGTGTTTTTCGGTTATTAAATCCTTCAAAATGGCAGGATAAGGTTGAGATAATAAGGATGTAAGGTCAACTTTTCTTTTCTGACAACAGTTTGAAAATTTTCCATCTGGTGCCTTTTCCTTATGAAAATGTTGTCTTTTAGGAGGCAACACAACGTTGCTTTCATTCTCGTGCAGTCGTTTATTTGCCATTCTTCAACATGTCTTTCAGCTGCTTTTCGGTTTGCATCCTCCTTTAACTTTTCCTTTTTTTGCTCATCTGTTTCATTTAGTTTTTGAGCTGCCTTTCTCTTTCTGTTCTCCTCTAACCTCTTACTTCTCCGCAAACCGCATTCAGTAAGTCTTTGGGATGCGTTTCGGATTTTGTTTTCGTCGAACCTCTTTCTTGTCTGTTCATCATCTTCAAATTGCCTATTTGCTATTTTTCTGGATGCATCATTTTTTAATCTTTTATTTTTATCTTCTTCGGATTCTTTAAATTTTCGTAATGCTTCTCTCCTTGAACGCCTCAACTTTTTTTCTATAAGATAGAAAAAGTTTTTCTTATTTTAGAAATGAAATTTCTTTCTCTCCCTTTCTTTTTTAAGCTTTGTCCGATATGATCTTTTTCGTTTGGGCAATAAATTTCTAGTCTTATGCACAACATTTGACATTTGTGGGGAAAGTTGGTTAGGTGATGAAATATTCTCATAGACATCAAAATGTCTATTTGAAATATTCCCTGAAAAACGAAGTTTTTTAACAGGATGTTGTTCATTTCCAAAGCGTAAAAATATGACCCCATTTCTCCAAACCTTAAATAAATATGGAAATATTTCTGCGGCAGCTTGAAGTTCGCATGAAGTACCATACGTTCCTCTTTTTCTCATATCAATAGAATATACTTCAACATTATTATAGTTGTCACCCTCTGGTGTGGTAGTAAAAAACTTTAAACGTTTCCAATTTTGTATGTAAATGTATGTAAACCCCCTCATACGATTACTTCTTATTGCAATAGGTATACAACAAAAACAAAGAATATAAATCAGAGATGTAATTATAATAAATGTAATTAAATTTAAAAAGTTTTTTATTTTCATATTACAATAGGATCGAGTTTTATTTAATTTTAGGATTGCTTGGAAATTTTTTCCCATATTGTATTTTGTACTGAAAAACATACTGTCTTATCGCCAAGACCTGTGCAGTAGGATGTCCTTAAAATTTTTAACAACGCCATAATTTAAAATTCACTGTTTTTGAACTGAGTACTAAAAAATCGCCTTTTATCAATCAAACCTTATCTCAATTCCTTGATCACATATCGAAAGCAAGAATTTCGCTTCATGTTGCAGTGAAAAGCTAAACATTAAGCTACATTAAGCTTTTCGAAAATGTAATTATGTAGAAGAGAATTAAACTGAAATTTCAAAATCTTTTTTATCAAAACAAAGTTTTTTGAGTTACGACGATTTTGCAGCAAATGAATGATATGTTATTAAGAATTAAATATTCATTGGTTACAAATTTAAAATATGTATAACTCTGGAACGGTATGCCCAAATTCCATTTTCTTTGTTTCAAATCGTTTAGAACCCGTCTTTAAAACCGCATCATTATTCTTTTATCTTTACTGAAATTTTAAAAGCTTAAAACCGTTTTTAAAGAACTTATTCAAAAACAACTCAAAGAATAAAATATGTGGCATCTTATTGGGCCAAATTATTCCCAGAACTTATAGTTTATGCGCATGGAATTAAAGGTTGGAAATTTTGTTTAATATTAAAAAAAAAAAATTAAAAGCACGTGATTATTGACGAAATATTAATAAAGTTAGAAATAAGGGCAAAAACCCCCTTTTTGATGAAAACTCGACTAAACCTTCGAAAAATCTAAAAAAAAAATCTAAATTACTTGACCACATAAGCTTTAAAATTATGCTTGAGCCCCAACCAAAATATTTTTCATCATAATAAACTTTAGAGTGTTTACATGAGACATGGGCAGAAGAACAACGAATTCTATATATGAGGAGGATTTTTCAAAACTTGATAAATCCACTTTTTGTATTTCAGCACAATTTAAGAAAATGTTTTTTTAGTTATGCCCACTTGTATTTCTTATAAATTTTTGTTGCAGTAATGCAAACGGCAAGGTTAGTCATTGATCTATACAGGATTAAAAAATTTAGCAATGAGATAATTCGAAAAAATTCAAATTTTCAAGTGGATTAACCAAGTTTTGCTGCGATCGGATTGGATTTATCAAGCTTTGATGCGACCGGATTGAATTTATCAAGTTTTGTGTTCAACTGCTATGCAATAATCTTTGTTTTGCTAAAATTACTTATGTATAAAATATCCTTTATACCCTTAACCTTCATGTGTAGAAGGTATTTATAAATTTGTAATTGAGTATGTAACTTCTGCAATATTGATCTAATACGCCATGAAGTTTGTCTATTTTAGATCCCTATGGGTCTTAGAATCTATAATATATCTACACAGATATCCGTCTGTCCATTTGTCCGTCCGATTATCTTTTTTATGTTGAAAATAATGTAAGTAACCGTAAAAAGTGTGTTTTAAAAAATTTGCTTATCAATTACTTCTTTTGGAGAAGGTACGTTTTTACAAAAAGGAATATGTTTACAAAGAAGCACCTTCTTGCAAAAAAGTAGCTTTCAAATAAGATGTTTCTTTTTACAACAAAGTTCATTGTAATTTACACATTCGAGATGATCATATTTGGCCCACTGTCCAAGCATTAAGTTTCTCATTAATCCAAAATTTGAAAGCCTAAATTGTTTTCTATTAAGTCGCTGAATTTAATCGAAATCCACCCAGTAATTAAAAATTTATTGAATTAATATGAAAAGAATGAAGTGGATTTATCAAGTTTTGATGAAATCATGCATGTTTGTTCCTTTTTTCTGGCTTAACTAACTATAGAGTTTTGGTCCAACTTTTTTTCGCAGCGATTTTATTTTAAGGTCGACAAACCAAAAAAGAAATAAAACTTAATTCGGTTAGATATATTACGGGTGGTAGCAAATCAGAAGCAGCGCCCACCAATAATTTACATTTTTGCTATGTGGTGTAGGGTGCCTTGTGGTTTAAATTTTTTACTTGTTTCTTCTGTTTCGTTCTTTACTCTCAGGTTTTGCACCAAAAACAAAATACATGTAAATCACACAATCTTCACCTGGGTCTATAGCTTTAATTAGAAGTTGAAACTTTTAACATGTTGCTTTTGTGATATGTACCTACTATGCGTGTTTAGTAATTGTATCAGACATATGGAGTTCAATGAAGAGTATATTTCGAGGGAAAGAGCGCAACAGGTTTTAGATTTCTTATATGAATAGTTGACTCTTTATTTCTCTGGCAAAATAGACATATGCAAGGCGAATTAACTACAGGTGGTGTCGAAACGGCATCTGATTTTGACAGTTCGGGCTTATTTGTTTTGATGTGTTAGTGTTTTCCTAATAATGGTTGACATTTCGAGCTAATGGCACTAACAATGCAATGCAAAACACCCTATGTTGTTTTTGGATTGTTGTAGTTCCGACACCACCTGTAGTTGAATTCGCCTTGGACATATGTATGCATCAGAGTTGAAAAATTCAGTACTTTGGTACTATTTTCAGTACTTTTTCATATTAAAAATACCGCAGCACCCCCGCGTTGTTTTCAGTACTTTTTTATCCTTTGAGCTTTTTAACTGTGATGTGATCATTTCGATAGCAGGCTTAGGCTATCTATCATGTGTTTGTTGCAAAATTTATGTTGTATTTTAAAAATAATTACCGACGTTAATATTGAAATGCAAAGCATGGACGCCAGAATTCATATTTTGCTTTCCAGAATGGGATATTTGTCTTTACAACTGGCAAGAAAATTTATAAAAAGGGATGCATAGGATAATATGGTAGTGGAAAATTTAAATGAAAACCATATTTATAGAAACATGCAATGTTAAGCAATTGGTTTATAAAGTAAAAGAAACTTCGAAATCGTTTTATTCGACAATTTGCGAAACATTAAGAACTAAACTTTGTTTTGAACATAAAACCTTAAAAGTAATAATCAGCTTCACTCCAGAAAATATTGTTTCCGAAAAAAACATTGGCATAATACTGATGCTATTAATTTTTACAAACGATAAAGAGAACTATAATAATAAATAAGTTCTTAATTCCGTGTTCTAGCGGATCTTATAACAATTAAGCATTTCAGAACTGAATATATTTAAATTTCTTGGAAAAATATAGCCAAAATTAAGAACGAAACTAATGTTTGCTGACATTTCACATATTGCTTTTGGTATTTTATCGACACCACATTTCTGAGAATCCATTGAACGCAGAATTTCAAATGCAAAATGATGAAAAAGCAAAGGAAGAAATCGTTTACACGTAGAAACTTTTGCAAGTTTGATAAAAACTAAAAATCTATTAAAACCAACTGGTAGTTGCTGTTGTAGTTGTAATATATCTTATGATATCTTAAAGTAAATTTGCTTTATCTTATAACACTGAATTAAAATCTTTTTTTTTAAACATTAATGTTTTAAATGGGTTTGTGAAATTCAAAGGTGACACAATATACTGGCAAGAATCGAAATCAGAAAATAAGTGAAATATACTGTGAAATGTGTGTTTCAATCAACAAACTATGTTGTTTGCTTTAAAGGTTATGTTTTTTTTTTTATAAGAGTTGCGCCATATTTGAATTGAAACCATTGTGCCACTTAATGAATAATATAGGGCCATATAGAAATAATATGACGAATAACGTATACAATAATATTGTTAATGGATGGGGCGCTTGACGCTTATGAATAACAGAAATATTATTTACATGTGTACCTCAAATATACGGGCCTGTTCTGAAAATCACGTGCTTTTAAACTCACAAGTGTGATTTTGTGGGATTCTAAAAGTCATACCGTTTTTGTGTTTCTTGGTGTGCTTTCGGCAATTGCAGATCACACCAAAACACACAAAAACGGAACACCAAAACATCACACTTGTGATTTGATATCACGTGATTTGAGCTAAAGTGATTTTCAGAACAGGCCTGATAAATACTAAATTTGCTATTAAATACTTAGATAAATGAATTCCAATAAAATATTTTTTGTTCCTTTTACATATTTTCATAAAAAATCAAAAAAGTACCATTTGGTAGGAAAAATACTCTTTTAGTTGAAGTTCAGTACCATTTCAAAATTTCAATTATGCAACACTGGTATGCATGCAAATTTGTTTAAATCATTTTATTAAAAAAAAACTCTATAAGAAATTAACCAGGGCTGTGGAGTCGGAGTTGAGGTTTTTGTACCGGAGTCGGAGTCGGAGTCGAAGTACCCACAAAAACTAGCGACTCCGACTCCGACTTTTTTGCATTAAAATTTTTCCAATATTTTTCAAAATAAAAAATTTTAATGACCAATTTCTCCAATTCTTTTTAAATATCAATTCATATTTAAATATAATTTTTCTAATAATTTTATTTTAATTTGACATAAAAAAAAAAAATTTAAACATAAATTGATATTTAAATAAATTAGTGGAATTGGCCATAAGAGGGTCTGCTTCAAGGCGAATTTACTTCAGGTGGTGGCGAAAAGACAGCCGGTTATTTTTTTTGGTCATGCCAGATATGTCAAAAGTTTTGTTTACATGTGCTTTTTAAAATTGTGGTTTTAAATAAACATTTTGTTTAACAACTTATTAATGAAAAAATAAAACAATAAAGAGATGATTAAAGAAACTATATATAAAAATTAAATACAAATCGTTTTTACATCACAAAAAATAATTTTTACCGTCATCACTATATCTTAATGGTATTTTTATGTTTATGTTCAGTTTTAATATTAAAATGCATAAACTGGACGCAGAAAAAAACGGTTTAGATTATTTTTAATACAAGATCCAATTCAACCGAATTTGCAATTTAATGCTCACAAAATTCTCACAAGTTTATGTTATAAAAACTGTGTTTTTCTTAATTTAAAAAAAAATTTAATTTTTTTTATATTTTTACTCAAATATTTTTATTAATTTTTAGTCTAGTGATGCCACATAAATTTTTTCTTCAATCCCAAATTAAAATAAAAATTTCTTATAATATCCCCTCCAAAAATAAAAAGCCCACAAATACATTATTTTTAAGAAACTATTTAGTTTTAAAGTAACATATAAGTGGGGATTAATAATTATCTTATAAATTTGTCATTTAAATTTATATAAGTAGGTATAGGTAAGTGTCATTTTACCAATTTTACAATTTGGTAATTATCTCTCAAATTTTGACCAAAAATGTACGTTTTTAAGGGAGAGGGAAAGTTGATCATTCAGTTAATCTTAAATATTATTAATACATTTTTAGTTTCTTGTATGAATACTGGTTAATATTTAAAACTAAAAGCATCATGTACATATAAGCAAACATTCTTCTAGCATTAACTACCCGTCTCCACTATCCATCAACTTGGTAAGAACAGCATGTCGCACATGAATTCTACTCGTGTAGACTGTTCATGTTTCGTCCATGTGCTGCCATCGTTGCCCAAACATTCGTCTTAGCATCCATGTGCGCCATGATGTTGGCCATACAATGTATTTTCTGTATACAAACAAACGCCACAACAACAAAAATTGTGGTCAATCAGAACATGAACATCAACACGTATTCGCCACATACAAGAACGTGAACAAATTAATACCGTTGCTCTGCCGGCGTTATGGTCACGTCATGTTCAAATCGAAAGCGCATGGAGACGTGGGGTAATGGAGTACCAGCCTGAAAATTCCCGTTTAACATTTCAATATCGTTTACGAACATTTTAAGTTTTGACATTTCAAATATGGAGAATTAGGGTTATAATAACGACCCCACAAATACATCCATTGAATGCGTTAAATATCCATTGGCTAAGCCATTATATTGGTGGACATACGTTTGAAAGTATTTTTACTTATTAGAGTATTAACAGGTCAACCTAAACAAAAGGAAAAATGTTTTTTATATAAGAAAAATTCTGCTGTTGACACATTTTAAATAAAAAACTATATTGCGTTCAGTAAATCCGATTTTTCAGCCGTCCGAAATTGAATTTGCTCTATAATTTGTTTATCATTTATACATAAATTGTATTAAGTTTTGTACATGAAAACTCTTACAGAAATTATATATGTTGGACTGTAAAAGAAACAAAACGATCAATAATTTTCCCAAATAGAAAAATATGTAGTTTGTTTTTACATTCTCAATTAAAATCCGAAATTAATTTTTGTTATCTAATTTGATATTAGAACCCCAAATCTGGTAGCCCTGCTTTAGCCAACTGTTTTATACAAGGCGAATTCATATATATATTAATTCGCCTTGTTTTTGACATTACACGACCGAAAAATAAAAACAAAATACATGTTGTTTTTTGTGTTGTTGACTTGTTGTAGTCTCGCCACCACCTGAAGTAAATTCGCCTTGGTCTGCTTTTTGAAATTGTGAAGTCAGAAAATAATCAAAAAATAGTTTTCATATCAAAAATTAAAAAATTGAGATAACATCTTATTTTGGCAATTTATAAGAATAGTTATATAGATTGTATCGAAGCATGTCCTTTTCTAGGTTTTAATGTGACCTCAAATTTCTGTAACAAAAACCAGCGGGTTCACTATTTGAATTTCGCCAAGATATCGTTAATGAAATAGAGCCGAATTAAGGAATTTAAAATTAAATTTGCAAAGATGTTGTTTTTTATTTATCGTATATTAAGAAATATTTTTGTAGCCATGTTCATAAATATGACTTGAAATCAGCTGTAGCTCCTGTGGTGAAAGCATTAAGTGAACTACATTTTAAGTTCCAACCTTCAAGGTGAATTATAATAGAATAAAAGGAAAAGGAACTCGGAAAAATACATGACATTGTTCCAGATATAATTCGCATCAATGTGGGGGTTAACCTGAAAAATGATTTGAGAATACTTTTATCTACTCACTTTAGGGAAAATTGGAGAGATAATAAAGACTTGCAATTTCAAATTTCGGTCTTGGACAATAATAATATTGAATTAGGAACGGAAAAATGCAATGGCGAGTACACTAAAGAAAAAGATTTAAATTTAGTTGTTTAAAAATTCACATTTTTTTTAACTCTGCATGTGGGAGATAAACTACATCACGCCACATTTTGAAAACTTTACAGCAGACCGCGCAAGCATGTTGATAATCGCAAATGATGTTTATATAATAAAAATGTGCATTTGTACGAATATTTTATATGATCCTAACATATTTTTTTTATGTCGATGGTATACTTACAAAATTACGTCATAAAAGGTTCGTTACCTTCTATGGTACCGTTCTATGCCTTGAGACCAGTGTTGCCAATTTAGACTAGATTTAGCCATTTTTCATCTTGTTTAGCCATTAAAAAATTAATTTAGCCATTAGCCATTTTTTTTAGCCATTTTTCAAATTGTTTAGCCATAAAAATTTTTTGCCGTTTTTGTAGTAAAATAATAGAAACAATATTAAATTATTCAATTTATAAAATGGACCAACAAAAGCAACAGTTTCTTTCTGGTCGGAAGTTTTAGAAATTTTAGTATTTCTGTAAAGTTGCTCAAGTAAATTGCTTAAGTAAATTGAGTATATAGCTAAGTTAACATTTTTAAAAGTAACTTGAGAAATAGGCAACCGTAAATTCTATTTTATGAATTAGGTAAAAAATTTGGCTCTACCAATAAAATATTTTTTATCTTTTTGTATTTTCTAATGTAGATTTGGACTCAAAAGGTTGGGTAAAGGATGTCATGATAAGGGTTTACCTTTTTATTTATGAACGATAACGACATCGAATTTACCGATGATTGAATTTTTTAAATGTCAGAATATTTAATTTACTTTTTTTTTCTTATGTAGAAAATTAATCTTAGGTTAAAATTTCATTCTAAAACATTTTTAATGGTTTATATTTGCTCTGTTATTGAATTTCAATGTGTTTTTATTTGAAAAAGTTTTTTTAGCCATTTTTTTCTGTAAATTTAGCCATTTTTGGTCACCAAGTTTTGGCAACACTGCTTGAGACAAACAGCACCAAGTCCAACAACAAAAGGGGTGCTATTTCCCAAAAATAATAGAAGGCTAACAACATATTTTTACGTTACGTTTCACTTCAAAATGTGTTATATAAATTGTAGAACTAACAACTGAAGGCGCATCTGTATGTTTTAATAAACTATATTAAATTTTCCTGAGAATGATTTGACTTAATAAATAAAACAAGACCAAAATGGCAGTGTCTGAATTTATGTATGTATGTATATTAAAAACAAAAGACCTCACTTCACAATTTACAAAAAAGGACTGTCGTTTGCCTCTATTAATATTGTGGTAAACAACACTAAGTAATCTTGATGCCTTTAACGTCTAAGCCAATTGGACTTGGTGTTGTTTTCAACTTTTCTATCTCGAAAGCTACATTAGATAGGATTTATGGAAATTCACACATCTATAAATTCCAACAGTATAAAAAACGTTATTTGAAAAAGATGTGAATTGGTGTAGTTTATCTCTCCCCTACAGAACTATTTTTACATTTTTTAGCACTGTTTGCATAATTTTAATAAATTAATATAACCTTTAAAATATACTAAAGTTCAATGATCCCATAGGGATTGAAGCAAAACTCGTTTTTTTCGAAAGTTCGTAACAAAACTCGTTCGTTTCAAAATTAAATCCATTATTTTTCTATATTTCAGTTGGTTTAAATTTCTCAACTGTTGAGTTATAAGTAGAGTTTTTTTTTTACCGGACTTTAAAATATACTAAAGTTCAATGATCCCATAGGGATTGAAGCAAAACTCGTTTTTTTTCGAAAGTTCGTAACAAAACTCGTTCGTTTCAAAATTAAATCCATTATTTTTCTATATTTCAGTTGGTTTAAATTTCTCAACTGTTGAGTTATAAGTAGAGTTTTTTTTTACCGGACTTTTTCGATTCCCGGGAAAGCGGGAAATTTTTTTAAATTTCCCGGGATCCTGGGATCCCGCTCCATATAAATAATACAAAGTAAATTTTGTTATTAATTAATGAAAAAAACGTAAGGGAACTTGTTTACAAAGAAAGAAAAAGAAATGGTTCAATACCAAAAAATTAATTGAAGATTGAAATAGGAACTTGAATTATTATTACCTCACGCCTTTATTCCCTATTATTATGCTTTTATTCAGTATTATTATGCTCTGGATACAAGATAAAAAGATAACATAAACATAACAGTTTAATTCATAAAACAATAATAAAAACCAAATAAAAATTAAGGTACTCAAGATATGAGATCAAAAAGTTAATTAATAAAATAGATAAAATATTTTAAAGAAATATGTAACATTTTTTAACGGCTTAGGAAATAACTTTCTGACACACTCAAAGCGCTTGGTAAGTCGTCAAAAAGAATATTCCTGATTTTATTTACTAATTATCATGTTTCCGAAAAATTTCGTTCATTTTTTACCGAGGTTGGACAAATAGTTAAAAGTGCACCGTTGTAGCATGCTTCGGATTCACAATCAGAAGCAATTTTTTCTTTTTTATAAACAGCGTCTATATCACTCAAATGTATGTCAAGGTTGATGCAAAAATAGCATCAACGGGACTGCTTCTTACAAACCTTTTCATTTCAATAGGTCCATTTGTAATCTTTAGGACAATGTGTTTTTCAAGTTGTATGTTGTAGTATCTTACACGAGTTTCCAAAATGTTATTTTATTTCGGTTTCCCCGAACTTCACGGGTATATAAACCAACACAAATTGAAATTGAAAATTTGTGTTTATCACCTAATAAACATATCGCTCCTTCATTGCATCATAGTCATATATCAAAATTTTAACTAACTTTAGCAAAGTTTTCCTTCATACCTTCTCGTATTATATCTCAAACTGAACCGAAGTTATAGCAAAATATATCTTTAAATCGGTACATTTGGAAAACTTTAATCGCTTTTTGCCAAGATCGTTTGTTTTTGTAGATATGACTATGTTGCAACAAAGGAGCGATATGTTTAGGTATCTCCTATTTTTAAGACTTGTTCATGGACAATGAAACTTTACTGCCTGCATCTTATTTTGAATTAATGTTCTTTATTAACTCTTCACTTCACTAAATGTAATAATTATCAACTGTTGCACTGCCCATTCTGCTTTTAGTAGATTTATTGCATCAGGAGACATTGATTTAAATATAGGTTTTTACTCTCAAATTCATACTTTTTCCGTTCAATTTAAATTTTTTAAAAATCAAACTCAATTTTTTTCAAAGCAACTTCAATTTTATTCGGAACAAATTAAATTATTTTCGACACATATTCATTTTTTTCATTTCAAATTAAATTTTTTTCTTTTTGAATTAAATTTTATTTTTTTCCAATTCAATTTTTTTCACTTCAAATTAATTTTTCCACGAATTCAATATGGAAAAATTTAAAAACCTGTTTTTTTTCTTCTTTTATTCGTGATTCCTTTTCTATTATTGTGTTATTTATAATACTGGAAAATATTTTCCAGTACAATAATAAAAACACCAAAGTAAATACCGGAGCAATGTTTCCCATATTGCAGCTATGAACATACATGGAATTGTACATAAAAAAGTAATTGCCAATTCCTCGGTAAATACCAATATTTTCACATCTTTCCTTGAAGAATTATTCGATAAATTAACTGAATCCAACATCACAGGTGCTTGGCTGATCCTTGACAATGCAAAATTACACAAAACGCAAGTGGTGAAAGATAAAATTGCTGAGTCCGGTCATATTTTAGTTTTTCTTTCTCCATATTTCCCTATGCTAAACCCAATTGAAAAAGTTTTCTCAAAAACTTAACTCTGTGCTCGTAATATGCTAGCTGATCCAGAGAGTAACATGGACTTGGTCACCATAATTAACCGATCAGTAGAATCCGTAACACCTTCAGATTGCAACTATTATTATTTTGATATGACTATGAATTTGTCATTAGCTGCAACTGAAGAACCCTATATTGAAAACTTTATATAGCAAGTAATAGAAGCTTATTCTAAATTTAATATTGTAAAAATAAAAATTATTTTTAAGTATTTTGCTTTTAATTAAAAAAAAAAAAATTAATTTGAAGTTAAAAAAATTTAATTTAAAATGAAAAAAAATTAATTTGAAATGAAAATTATTCAATATGATTTGTAAAAAGTTTAATTTGTGTTCAAAATAATTTAATTTGTTTTGAATAAAATTGAAATTACTTTGAAAAAAATTGAGTTTGATTTAAAAAAATTTGAATTTGAATCGAAAAAGCGTTAATTTGAGAATAAAAACCTATACATGTACTCACTTCTTGCAATTGATCTAATCCACAACCCATCCACAGATGCTTTTTTTTAGAGAATAGAAAACTAAATTTCAAAGTTTAAATAGCTATTTTCTGAAATTATGAGGAATTTTTTATTTCCCAAGATCCCGCAAGAAAAATCCCGGGAAAACGGGAAATAAAATAATGGAAAACCCTAGTTATAAGTCAAGAATGTCATAACACTTAAGAATTAAAAAAGTTCAACTCATTTGGTCTATTGAATCGGGCGGTATATGTGTTTTACATTTTTTCAAAAATCCAAATAAAATATTTTGCAGCTTTCCTACTCATATGTTAGTAACTAGTAGGTTAAAGCTCAATGCGCTGCACGTTAGAATTAAAATATCGATTTGAAATTTTTACAGAATCATTTTCTTGCTACATTTAACCATTTAACAGGTACTAAATTAAAAAAGAGTTTAAAGTCAAATAAAAACTAGTCTCTTAAATAATGCTAGGTTAGAGTAGGAGTCGGAGTCGTACTTAAAAAATTTCAGCAAAAGGAGTCGGAGCCGGAGTTATAACTATTTCTTAACGACTCCACAGCCCTGAAATTAACTCAAATATTCTTTCTCAGTTTGCAGTCAGCGATTTTTTTAGCTTATACGTTTTTTTCTCTATTAATTCTCTCATTTGCTTTTGTATTTTTCTTTTTCTTTGCGTTTTGCAGATGTAATAATTTTTTATTTATTTTTTCCAAATATTGAAAGATTAGAAATTACACAGGCCTACGAAAAAAACTCTTAAGTAATGTAATCAATTTTTTATATTTTTTGATATGTTAATTCCGTAGATATAATGAAAAAGTCGAACATATTCCCAATTTGTTTTAATAAAAAAGACTTTTTTATATCCTCCTACTTTGAAAGGTCTACAAATAATTAGTCCATATGTTTGTACATATCTTCCTAAAGGTTTCATTTGTTTAGCCGTTCTGTTCAGCTGTTCGATTTTTCAGGTAATGGAAATGTTATAATGTTGACGTAAAGTTCCGAGTGAATTTGCTAGAAATAGAATTTAACGGACTGATGTACAGCGAAGTCAATGTTGCAATATAAGAAGCACTAAACACATAATAGAGTAGCTTCTTTTCACTGAAATCCGGCATCCATTGCAGAGCAAAAATAATAATGACTTAAATTCATTTTTATTTTAGCACACTTAATTTGATTAAACCCATACAGGTACGTAGTATTGGCCTTAAATAAAATAAAATAATCTTAATGCTACATACAGACGGTTGTCAGACCTTACAATATTGCCAGTAGAATTTACTGTAAAATTCTTACAATCATATGAACTTCAATTTAGGTTCGAAATGTCAGGGAAAAAATCAATAATTGCAGATCATCGTGGATCGACAAAGTTGTCGTTGTTGTATACGGTTAGATACCGGCGAGACTTCAATTTAGGTTCGAAATGTCAGAGAAAAAATCAATAATTGCAGATCATCGTGGATCGACAAAGTTGTCGTTGTTGAATACGGTTCGATACCGGCGAGACCCCACCTTCAAAACATTTCTTAAATGCGGTACACCTTATAAAAAATATGCATCTACGAATAGGTTTTCTAAATAATTCAATAATGCTATTTTATTAGCCTTTCGCTGCCGGCATTAAACTGTAGGTCCCTTCAATGAGCTTAAAAATAGAATCGGGTGCATATAATTCACTGGGAGAGGTCTTTCCATGCCCTTAACGGAATTTGTTTTTTTATAGGAAAATGTTGAAAAAAATAACGAACAATTGAATACTCTTATATATATTTACGGTCTCTGATTTAAATCCTCGGCGTTTAACATATTGCTGGTTATAAACCATCCAACAAACCGAAGTATAGTAAAATGTAAACGTATGAAACAGTTGATACCAAACACCGAAAAAATCTCTGCTTATTTATACGAAAACTGACATACATCGTACGAAATATTCGTAAAATTTCGCAAAAAATGTTTTTGGATCTACATAACAAAATATAACCTACCTTGTAGAGGACTTTGAGCAGCTTTCAAAATTATTAATGACTTAAGTTAATTAGTTGGTTTTTGTAAACAAAAGAACTTTAACTTTATATTTATAACATAATATAAATTCACTTCAAATAGGTAGTTATAATTTCTTCCTTTAATGATAATTTGAAAAACGCGCAACGCACCGTAAATATGTAGTTCAATCCAATTCGAATGGGCACAATGAAGAATAAATTCCAATAACAATATTATTATTTTTTAATTTAGATGAATGTAAATAACAGTTACATTCTCTTAGAATATGATTGTTTTTTAAATCACTTTACAAACAAATCTTGAAAATCAAAACAGTATTAAAATCTGATTCTACTATGATTTCTGGCAGAGAAAGTACTTTCAGTATAACAAATTTTATGTTGTAATATCGAAAATATAAAAATTCTTTAAAAAATACATAATGCAAAATTGAGGGTTTTATGATGAAATAAACCACATGTACAGCCCGGAGACCGGAATCTGACAATGCTATGATCTTCCTCAGACAGAGGGCTTTAAATATAAAACGTGTCATTAGGAAAACGCAAAATTTTCCTGCAAAAAATATAAGAAAAAGTGAATAGCTTATTTAATGACCGCGCCCACCGCCCACAGACCGAAAATCAGAAATCGGTATCCGTCTTGCACCAGTGGAGCAAACGTATGCCAAATTTCATCTTCTGCGACGTCAGACGGCTTCAGAAAGCCGCGGAAAGAGAACCGGACAAACAACGAAATTATATATATAGATGTAGTATTAAAAAAAAAAAAATATTGAAAACAAAAGCAAACACAACGTCCCATCTTCGTTAACTACGGGATTTTTTAAAAGTTTCAGTCTGTCAAACCAAACAATTATGCAGACCGGGAGATTTTGGAAAAATATGATATTAATTTTGGATTTTGTATATTTATATATTATATTATATATGACCCACTTTGGTAAATTTTTTTTTGCAAATATAGGATTTATATTTATCCTAATTTTTTTTTTATTTTTATGAATTACCAGCAAATCGATAAATATTCTACGGAAAGAATGTGTAAAAATATTTGTTTCCATTTTTTTTGGTTAAAAAGCATTTTCATTCCTTTTTATTAAAAAAAAATTGTTAAGTAATACAGGGTATCCACCTGAGATAAGATATAAGATTTTTATATCAGCAAACGTCAAATTCAATCGCAGAGAGTATTATCTTACGTGTAGACTCTCATATAAGCTCTGTTTCTTTACTTTTTGGGTAAAGTTCGTGAAAATGAGCGCAAGCATAAATTTCTCTCATAAAGAGACAAAATTACACAAAAGTACGGGAACAGAAAAAGCCAAATTTTAAGCACGAAATAAAAAGTCATTGTTTTGATAGTTTTTACAAAACAATAAAAGTTTATGCCACTTTTGAAAAATTGTATATTGTCTGCAGAAATAAACTAATTTTATTAAAAATTAAACCAAACAAACACTTTTACAATTACTAACATTATGTTTTTCTAATATTTCAACATAAAACTTTATATTTAAGTACATTATTTGACTCCAGAACACTTTTTCTAAAATTGTGTTCAAAATTTTTTTGCTTTGCATTTCATTGTTTTGTTTATGTTTTACACCTGTTTGACAATTTACACAATTTGCACGAAGAAAAATTCTGGGCTGTTTTGTGCGAGAAGAAGAAGAATTTTATTCTCTCAAATCCGCTCTCATTTACACAAATTAAAAGTACGGGAACGCTTTTCGTGCAAATTGGGATCCCGAGGGATCCCAAAGTAGAGTAAAGAAACAGAGCTATAGTGTTAATATTAATATTATAATAAATCTTATAAGACAGTTGTTATGAGAAATCTTATAACAACTATCCTATAAGATGAGCTGTCAAAAATACACATTCATGCATACATAAAAAACAATAATAAGACGCATTCATTAAAATGTTAAATTTTTTTGTAACAATAGTGAAAATCTTGTGATAAGTGTTTCAAAAAACAATATGTATAAATAAAAACGACACAAGTTTACTGTGCGAGAATCATTCGATTATGAAATCTTATAAGATACGTGTTCCCCTTGTTTAAGATTAAGATTAACATGAAGAAATTTGTTCTCTCATTCTGCCGACGTTCTCTCACATATTATATCAGATATTATCTCAGGTGAAGACTCAGTGTAATATACGTATACATTATTTGTGCTTTTTTGAAAGGCTACATCACGTTTAGTATTGCTCTGCAAAAAATTACTACTCAGTTGAAAATTTGTCAAAAAAAATCGCATCTCCAATTATTTTTTTACTATTTTGGTTTTCTTTACTCACTTTTAACGTTTTAACGTTATACTATTTTCCGACATATTTTTTTAACCGATTTAACCAGGGCTGTGGAGTCGTTAAGAAAAAGTTATAACTCCGACTCCGACTCCTTTTGGTGAAATTTTTTAAGCACGACTCTGACTCCGACTCCGACTCCAACTCCGACTCCGACTCCTACTCTAACCTAGCATTATTTAAGAGACTAGTTTTTTTTTGACTTTAAACTCTTTTTTAATTTAGTACCTGTTAAATGGTTAAATATAGCAAGAAAATGATTCTGTAAAAATTTCAAATCGATATTTTAATTCTAACATGCCGCGCATTGAGCTTTAACCTACTAGTAACTAACATATGAGTAGGAAAGCTGCAAAATATTTTATTTTGATTTTGGAAAAAATGCAAAAAACATATAGCGCCCGATTAAATGGACCAAATGAGTTGAACCTTTTTTAATTCTAAACATTCTTGACTTATAACACAGTTGAGAAATTTAAACCAACTGAAATATAGAAAAATAATCGATTTAATTTTGGAACGAACGAGTTTTGTTAAGAACTTTCGAAAGAAACGAGTTTTGCTTCAATCCGTATGGGATCATTGAACTTTAGTATATTTTAAAGGTTATATTAATTTATTAAAATTATGCAAACAGTGCTAAAAAATGTAAAAATAGTTCTGTAGGGGAGAGATAAACTACACCAATTCACATCTTTTTCAAATAACGTTTTTAATACTGTTGGAATTTATAGATGTGTGAATTTCCATAAGTCCTATCTAATGTAGCTTTCGAGATAGAAAAGTTGAAAACAACACCAAGTCCAATTGGCTTAGACGTGAAAGGCATCAAGTGTATTTAGTGTTGTTTACCACAATATTAATAGAGGCAAAGGACAGTCCTTTTTTGTAAATTGTAAAGTGAGGTCTTTTGTTTTTAATATACATACATAAATTCAGACACTGCCATTTTGGGCTTGTTTTATTTATTAAGTCAAATCTTTCTCAGAAAATTTAATATAGTTTATTAAAACATGCATATCGTTACTTTAATATATAAAAGCCCTAACTAACATTTTCCGTACTTTACAGGAGAAGGAAAAAACTTAATAAAAATTATATTCTTGCAGTCGCGATTTTTTTTAAACGCAGTTTTTTATTAAACTCTCTAAACAATTTAATAAAAAACTGCGTTTAAAAAAAATCGCAACTACGATACTACAATTTTTATTAAGTCTTTTCCTTCTCCTGTAAAGTAAGGAAAATGTTATTTAGGGCTTTTCTATATTAAAGTAACGATATGCGCATTCAGTTGTTAGTTCTACAATTTATATAACACATTTTGAAGAGAAACGTTACGTAAAAAAATGTTGTTAGCCTTCTATTATTTTTGGGAAATATTATTATTTTGGACTTGGTGCTGTTTGTCTCAAGGCATGTAACGAACCTTTTATGACGTAATTTTTTAAGTATATCATCGACTTAAAAAAAATATGTAAGGATCATAAAAAATATTCGTACAATTGCACATTTTTATAACATAAACATCATTTGCTATTATCAACATGTTTGCGCGGTCTGATGTAAAGTTTTCAAAATGTGGCGTGATGTTGTTTATCTCCCACCTGCAGAGTTAAAAAATGTGAATTTTTAAACAACTAAATTTAAATCTTTTTCTTTAGTGTACTCGCCATTGCATTTTTCCCTTCCTAATTCAATATTATTATTGTCTAAGACCGAAATTTGAAATTGCAAGTCTTTATTATCTCTCCAATTTTCCCTAAAGTGAGTAGATACAAGTATTCTCAAATCATTTTTCGGGTTATCGCCCACATTGATGGGAATTATATCTGGAACAATGTCATGTATTTTTCCGAGTTCCTTTTCCTTTTATTCTATTATAATTCACCTTGAAGGTTGGAACTTAAAAGGTAGTTAATGCTTTCACCACAGGAGCTACAGCTGATTTCAAGTCATATTCATGAACATGGCTACAAAAATATTTGTTAATATACGATAAATAAAAAACAACATCTTTACAAATTTAATTTTTAAATTCCTTAATTCGGCTCTATTTCATTAACGATATCTTGGCGAAATTCAAATAGTGAACCCGCTGCTTTTTGTTACAGAAATTTGAGGTCACATTAAAACATAAAAAAGGACATGCTTCGATACAATCTATATAACTATTCTTATAAATTGTCAAAATAAGATGTTATCTCAATTTTTTAATTTTTGATATGAAAAGTATACTGGTCCTTATTTTCTGACTTCACAATTTCAAAAAGCAGACCCTCTTATGGCCAATTCTACTAATTTATTTAAATATCAATTTATGTTTAAAATTTGTTTTTTTATGTGAAATTAAAATAAAATTATAAGAAAAATTATATTTAAATATGAATTGATATTTAAAAAGAATTGGAGAAATATTTTGAAAAATATTGGAAAAATTTTAATGCAAAAAAGTCGGAGTCGGAGTCGCTAGTTTTTGTGGGTACTTCGACTCCGACTCCGACTCCGGTACAAAAACCTCAACTCCGACTCCGACTCCGACTCCACAGCCCTGGATTTAACTTTTTAAAATAAAGGTTTAAAAGATTTTGTTATTCGTGCCTAATTACCAGTTTTTATTCTTGATAAAAACACTTGCAATTTATTATTGATGGGATAAGCTATTCCTATGCGCATTTCACTGGTTGCTTAGGCCAGATCATCAGGAAACTTCATCCATAAAGATTTTAGAAAAACTAAAGATATTAAACCAAATAAAACTGTTAAGCGTATAAGACTTATAGCAACAGTTCTACTTGTAATAATATCAAAGTTTAAACAAAACACATCAACAATAAACAGTGGGTTTATCTCTTCTTACATTCCCTACTACAATTGATTTTAAAATAAAGTGTAAAGTTTGTTTCCAATTTTGAATTTTTCCGCGAATTTTTGCCATGTTTTTGATAAGAGATATTTTTACTGTAAGTTTTCTGATTCTTTATAGCTGTTAGCAAATTTTTGCGAATTTCCGTAAGTGAGCAATTTTTACCGAATTTTTGCCAAGGGAATTTTAATAAATTTTATGGCTTGTTTGAAATATTAAAAATTTTCGCGAATTTTCGCTATTTTTGCATAAATTTTTTTTATGTTATTTCCCTACATTTTATTTTTTTAGCCGATTTAGTGATTTCAAATCAATTTAAGGGTTTGCTTCCAAGTTTGTAATTTTCGCTAATTTTAGCCATGTTCGCGATAGAAGCGATTTAACTATAAGTTTTCTGATTCTTTATAGCTTTAACGATTTTTAAAAAATATTAGACTTTCGCTGTTAGCATTTTTTTGCGAATTTCAGCTAATTTTTTGATATATTAAAAATGTTCGCTAATTTTCGCTATTTTTGCCAACTTTTTCGAATTTTCTCAATTTTGGCTCTTTACCCATTACTTCTTTTAAATTTGCATTTTTTATTTTAAACGTATTCAATAAATATGTTTACATTTCATTTAAAATTTCGACTTGTGTCGACGTCGACTTTCATAATAGGAGTGAATTTTTGTATTAGGTTTACAACTTTGCTATATTGCGGCGAACAAAAACATTAAAAAATTACAACTCAACACAACCAGTTGTCTGATTTACAACTCAACTGAGTTGAGTTGTGAACCATAATAGAGGCCTTAATTGTTTCATTGCAAAACAATAAACAGTAGAGCTGGCAAACAATCGATAATACTATCGATAGTACCGATAGTTCATTTTTCATTATACTATCGATAGTTTATTTTCGATAGCGATACTATCGTTGAATTTTTTTTAAGAAAATTATCAATAATTTTTTGTTTTTATCTGGCAACAACATGCCAGCCGTCGTTGCCGCCCAGCTTAGCCAACTGCTGCAGTTATCTAGTCGGTTTAAGGACCAACCCTATTTGCATAACCTTGCATATCCTAATGTCAAAGCAAAAACTGTAACAAATGTATGTACCAGGTTCCTCAATTTATTTTTTATCTGAATCGCCAAATAGTTTATCGATAATCGCCAACATTTAATATTTTTAGATTTTAGGTAAAAAAGATTCGCCAAAAAGCGCCAAATACGAGTTTATATAAAAAAAGTATACGAAAGTAATTTTATCTTTATTAAAGTTTACTATATGATCTAACTATTTTTCAAGCTAAAATAAAAATTTTCGCTTAGAAATTTATATTGAAAGCAAAAACAAAGTTGAGTTGTGTTATTGTTGTTTCAATATATTTTCCCAAACGAAAATTTATTATTGCATACTGTGTGTATATTTTTTATACATATTTGAAAAATATAGCTTGTGATAAGGAAAATGGCTGAAAATCCAAAAGAGATTAAACTTTATTCCAAATTTGGGAAACTGTATTTCTTTACATGGAAACGTAAATTAAGGAATTTTTCAAAGAATTCGATACTATCGATAGTTTGTCAACAAACTATCGAAAATATCGAATGTTACGACTATCGATAGTTTGCCAGCTCTACTAAACAGGCCAAACAATTTCGACTTAATGCCACAATTTCTCCAATTGCAAAGCTAGAATCAACTATTTTGCTCTTTTCTTCGATTTGTAAGAATAGAGCAAAAATTATCGTTATAAAGCGGAGTTAGAGGGTTAATATGTTCCACAAAAATGTTTGCCGTAACATTTTCTACAAAGTTTTCTAAGCATACCTTATGCCTCAGATGTAAAGAACACATAGTTTCATATACCGATATGCTGCACGAACAGGCCAAAAGGGTGAAACTTAAATCCCTAATAAAATAGATCTTTTAAAACGCCGACACGTCTGTATTTTTTTTTTGTCTTCTCTGCCAGAATTCATTGTCATAACCCCGTTATTTTGGAAACAATTCGAAATTGATGTACAGTTAACATCTTCTCAACTTTTAAAGAAAATTTAAAAAATTAAACATTGAAATCTTGTGAATATTTTCTTAATAATTGATATAATTTAATTCTTACATTTCAAGATAATGCTGACATTAAATATAAATGTTATGCCTTAATAAGACGTGCTTCGTACTTCATACAATTGGAACAGAAAGACTTAGGTCTAGCGGACTTCTCTCGAGTTCAAAAGCTTGATCCCGAAAATCCTGATTTGTACCATCAACGAGCTCAAATATATATACTACTCGACCAGCTAGACGAAGCACTGCAAGAATTTGAAAAGGCTGTAAAACTAGCACCTCACAATGCCATGGCATTTGTACAAAAATGTTATGCTGAGTATCGTTTAGCTTTGCTGTCTCAGGATCAAATGCGTCTAATGATGGTTATGAATGAATTTAGAAATGCTACCGAGAAATTCCCCGACTGTGTGGAATGCTTTAGTTTAATGGCGCAGGTATTGAGTGATCAACAACAATTCCAACAGGCCGATCAATTTTTCGAGAAAGCTATTAAAATGGCTCCAGATAATGCATCACTATTAGTGCATCGTGGAATCATGACTATACAGTGGGTGGGCGATATTGAAAAGGCTGTTGGCTTAGTGCAGAAATCTATTGAAGTGGACGAAAAATGTGAGCTGGCCTATGAAACTTTAGGTACAATCGAAGTACAACGTGCAAATTTAAATAGAGCGGTGGATTTGTTTGAAAAAGCTATTAAATTGGCTAAAAGCCAGGCTGAAATGTGTCATTTGTATGCTTTACGTAATGCTGCTGTTGCACAAATTAATGTTACACGGAAATTAGGTATCGATATGTCGACTATATCAGCTTTGGCACAAGCGGGTATTATGCCTTCACAAGCAGCTTATTAAAAACTAAAAGTTAGCATTCTCGTATAGTTTAGATTTACTATGTTACTTAATACTTGTTATTTTTTCACTCCTAATTTTAACAAGCTGTTTTCTTATTTAAAAAATAAAATAAATAAACTAAATTAAAGAAATAAAATATGTATGCAGACATGTTTAATCGTAGAATTAAAAGAATGGGATGTGTTCAATGATTTTTTTTTGTTTTTTATTATTAATAATTGCCTTTCTAAGCAACAAGATATTAAATCTTATGAATAACAGCTCTAGAATCAGATGAGTTATAAGATATAATGTTGGTTAAATAACATTTGTTGAAGCTATACTAATCTAGTGGAATTAAACAGAAATAAATAAGTAAATTTAACATAAATGAACATTAATAGAATTTTAAACTTGCAGTACAATGTAGTAAGAAAATAAAAAAATAACAAGAAGATTATACATTTATAATTTAAAACTTTATGCATAGTACGTCATTAACAATATTTTTGAATTTCAGTAGGGGGATGGTTCCAAAGAATTATTGTGTTAACTAAAAATTGGTTAAAAGGTGCGCTGTTTCTATATGTAAAGGTGATAACGCTATTATTTCTTGCAGATGCTGACAATTTTAGCTTTTTGTATAGGTAGCTGGGTTCCTTAAGGCCGTTATTCACTATTCCACAAAGTCTTAGGTAGGTAGGTAGGTAGGCATGATAAGTTGTTATTGTTTTTTTTAAATTTTCAAACAATAATAAGATCAGGGAAGCATTTTCGTAAAACACTTAAGACTTTGTGGGATAGTGTATAACGGCCTTTAGTAATAATAATTTTGTGTAGAAAAAGTAAATTCTTAAACTTCAGATAGTTATCAAAAGTCATTACAAGGTTTTTTCTGGAGTATGTTGTTACACTCGCAAACCTGGCTATAGCAAAAATGTAACGTATTATGTTATTAAACGTAGTGTTTAGTTTTCGTTTGTCATTAGCATTGCACCCGGCCAAAAACTTCAGAAGAATAAGTAAGTTTTGGTATTAGCTTTCCTGCAATAGTAATATTCTTAAAATATTTCACATACTTTTGCTTAAGCCAACCTTTGGTTAATATTGAAGCTATAGATATGTACATATAATTTGTAAAAAACAAATGTTTAAATAAATTTTTTTTTTTTGATTCTGATTTCTGAAATCTTCCATTTTTAATTTGCCCAATGACATACATATTAAATTTTCCCAAGTGCCTAATTTGTTTTAACCTTTTTAAGATTTGAAAGTTATTTTCGGCTGAATAAACCTTTTAAACATGTGGTAGAAATAATAGAGCCTTATTTAAAAAAGGGAACGTTTGTTCCAAACACAATATAATTGGCAGCAATATTGCGTTTTTTGGCCCAGGGATCGTACCAGCTTAGCGTTGGAAATTATTTCAACTTTGGACTGTCCCAGCCACTAGTTTCAAAAATTTTGTCCGAGACTCTGAAAGTCATGTTGAGAGAACCAAGACCAACATCTCTAGTTTAATCGCAAGAGATATTTAATTTATTAGGAAAAATCCCTGCATGATCCTCTGGCTAGTGATGGATTTTTTTTACAAGCTTTTCCACTAGCTTCTCGAACTGGCACATAGTTGATATTTTAATTTTTTTAATTATTTCCACAAAAAATATATCAAAACAACATAAATGTAAAAAAATTTCAAAACCGCCGTAGAAATCAAAATTGCAGCCAACCATAACGTAAACTTTTTTAAAATTTTTAAAACACAACACAAAGCAGCACAAGAAAACACTAAAAACGCCGACGACAAAATCAAAGGCAATTAAAGGCAACAGCAACGCCAATTTTTCTTAGAAAATACCAAACATAACAAACATACCAAACAGTCATCGAAATATGGCAATATTTCCAACGGGAAAACGAAATTGAAACAAAACATAAAAAACGGCGTTGTTTACTGTTGACGACGCCAAATAGAATAAGGGTGATTGTTAATGGTATTAACGACCCCAATTTGAAGAGGAAAATTTCAAACGAATATACATCGTGCAACCAGATATAATAAGTTATTGCAACTACAATGATGAAATGAAACCAATGAATAACAACAAGACGAAGGTGCATACGACTGAGAAGAATGCCTACACCGCACCGACGAAGAAGGCCAATGGTAATCCATTGGATAAAATTAAATGAGAAAGATAAATAGATGGAGAAAAAATCTTTTGAAAAAAGTAGCAAACAAAGGTACAATTTTCAACCTTTAAATTTTCGAAAAAGTACCAAATATGCATTTTTTTTTTTTTTAGATAAGTTACAAATGTTATACAATTTTTATTTCTATGCGTATTGGTTTAAAAGCTAGATGGTGGACAAAAGAGTTCCAAAATACAGGTTTTACCCATTTACTACCTAAAACGGCCGAATTTCGTAAAAGTACCGGACATTTATTTGCTTTTTTTTTATTTAATGCACAAAAATAAATATTTAATTAAAAAAAGTTCCAGTTATAGAACGAAAAAGTACCAAAAAATCCCTCTTACAGATTCTCATTCACTTTGGAACTTGCATGTTTAATTTTATGTTTCTAAATCAATCAATAATTCAATAAATACGGAAATTGATAAGGTACCAGTTAAAGAACCAAATAGTACCAAAAACCCTCTAACAGATTCTCATTCACTTAGGACCTTGCATGTTTAATTTTATCATTCTAGGTTCAATACGAACGAAAATTCGAAAAGTACCAGTCAAAGAATAAAAAAGTACCAAAAAGTTCACTCTAATAGATTCTCATCCACCCACGGCATTGCGTCTTGAATTTTTTGTTTCTATGTCCAATACTAACGAAAATTCAAAAAGTACCAGTTAAAGAACAAAAAATTCCCTCTTATAAATTCTTATCCACTTATTACATTGCACCTTGAATTTTATGTTTCTTGGTCTAATAATAACGGAAATTCAAAAAGTGCCAGTCAAAGAACAAAAAAAAAACACCAAAATGCGGTTTTACAGATTCTCATTCACTCAGGACATTGCATGATGAATTTTATGTTTATAGGTCCAATACTAACAGAAATTCAAAAAGTACCAGCTAAAGAACAAAAAAGTACCAAAAAGTTAACTCTTATAGATAAATAGCAAATATTTATTAAACTTCCATATTTGTGTGGTTGAATTCTTAAATTTTACCCATACAGCGCCCAGGATGCCTTTAGAAGGGTCGAATGTATGCGGAATTTCGGTTTGTTTTAGTTTTTTCAATAAGCTAAAGAGTTTTGAGTTACGCGAACATATGTTGAGCAATCCCCTTAATTTTCGAAATAACGGTATATCTCGAAAACCAAAGCTAACCTAAAACAAGTAAGAGCGCTATATTCGGCTGAGCCGAATCTTATATACCCTTCACCATTGTGCGAGCAGAATACAGAGCAACTAAATAATTTTTACATATACATACATATTTACAATACTTAAAACTTTATTATAAATGAAATTTAAAAAGCGAAAACTGGTAAATATTTTTTTAAAATCGTTTTTAGAACACAAAAATATTAAAAAAAAATTTCTTTTTAAAAAAACCAAGATTCGAACCAGGGAACTCACAGTTTCTAACTTAACACACTCCTAGACAACTGAACCATTAAGGAACGGTGTTTAAATATCATTAAAATGAAATATGGACCGTTTACTGTTTACAACTCAACACAGTTTTTTGTTTGTTTTCTTTTTGTAAAGGCACTGTTGTCATACCGTAGATTTATCTCTTTTGGCGAGTTTTTAAGTAGCAAAAAAAACACAAAAATTTCTAGTTTCTATTTGTTAAAATTATTTCGTTAAATATATGAAATAATAAAGAAGGGTGATAATAACTCTGCTATTTCTTAACCGATTTGACAGATTTATGTATTTTTCAAAAAAAAAATTATATTTTGGTCATAACTTTTTCGTATCTGATCCGATTTTCCCGAGTTTTTCAGAAAATATTTTCTATTAAAAATTTCCGATCTTTTGATATATAAGGCGTAACCATAGGTCATATTACAGTCTAAAAATTCAGGTTTTTAAAAAATTTTTAATACTTTTTGTATGGGAGGTACCACGCCCACTTCTTCAATCCCGCCCGCATTTTGTGTGATGGTGTGTATTTATAACCTTAATGTTTGTACCTAATTTGAAAACTTTGGCTCTCGTCGTTCTCCAGATATACAGAAAAAAGTAATAAAAATACAACAACCACAAGGGGTTTTTTTGGAAAAATTAGAGGCAGTCGTGGTTTTTTGGTCATATCTCAGCCATTGTTGAACCGATCTGGCTGAATTTCAATAGCAAGAAATGGTGGACTATATGTGACATAAATGTAAAACAACCTAGCCGCTATCATGTCTGGAGTCTCCGAAAAACACATATCAAACGTAAGACGGACAGACGGACGGATATCGTTAAATCAACTTCTCTCCTCATAAGGACCCAGAATATATATACTTTATAGGGTCTAAGATCAATATTGTAGAAATTACAAACGGAATGACAAACTTATATATACCCTTTTCCACCTGTGGTAAAGGGTATAAAAACGGCAAGCACCACAGGATTCAGCGTACCCGAATTAGGTTAAAAATCTTTCGTTCGTATCATACTAAAATATTAAATAGCAAATACTTTAATCTATCTAAGTATGTCCGGATGTTTGTATGTATGCCCTATTCTTTCCGCAACTTTCTGAAGCCATCTGATGACATTGGAAGCTGAAATTTGGCATACTTAAAGTACTTTCTTTGCGGAAGATCGGAAGCCAGATTTTTGATTTTCGGTCTTTTCAACTAGTATAACAATAAATATCTGATTGCAAAGATGTTTGTTTATAATGTGGGGAAGTTTGGGCCCCACTAGGCACGACTAGGCACCCTCGGATTGAGCTGAAAAATTAGGACTTCTTACACCAAACCTCATATTTTAAAAAGCGCAAGCAATTAAATTTAAAAAAAAAAATCCCATGCAAGATTCTATTTTAAAAAATATGTATTTTTTTAAATTAATTCTTAATGGAATAGTTAAGCACTTATATTTATATAAATACCTACTTTGTTTAAAAATGATCATTAATATGGAAGGTGGAATTTTCAAACTAAAAGCTTCCTAAGTTCCATTAATTTTTCCTTTTGGCACTAAATACTTGATTTTTTTGTTCTTTAATATATGAAACTGTATAATAATATGGGTTTTCCTTTCACAAATAATTTTTTTAATCAATATTCTCAAAATTAACAACCGCTTATCTTAGATGCTTTTTTTTAATATTTTGTATGCCCAGAAATAATGATGCAATTTTGTGTATTCTTGACACTGGGTAAACAAGTGTGCAAAACCAATAAACAACAAGCTGATTCAAACTTCATTGTTTTAAAAATTGACTGTTTTCTAAAAAAATCTTTAAGTGATATTTTTGTCAAAAAATAATCAAAAATATGATAAAATCATCATTCTGGCAACGCTGTTTATATAATGTATTCAAACAAAAGAAAACAAAACTTTTTCAAATTAACCTTTGCGTGTCTAAACACCAAACAAAGTTTCAAAAGGAATTCAACAAACTTTGTCAAAGTAAACTTTGCCTGTCTAAAAGGGGACCAACTTTAGCTCTGTTTCTTTACTTTTTGGGTAAAGTTCGTAAAAATGAGAGCAATCATAAATACCTCTCATAAAGAGACAAAATTACACAAAAGTACGGGAACAGAAAAACACAATTTTAATCACATAATAGAAAGTCAAGCTTCGTACAGACGGTGGTCAGATCTTACAATCAGCGTTGCCATGACCAAAAAAATTTTGTAACCAAAATGTAAAAAAAAGTAACCAAAAGCGAAAAAAAGTAACCAAAATTATTTTGTATCAAAAGTACTATTTTGTTCGCACTTCAGTTTAAAAATATGTCTAAAGAAGAAATTGTGTTTGTTTGTATCTTGTAGGCTCATTAGCCGCTAAACCGATTTCGGGAAAGAACAATAGGATAAACAATTTTTCAAAATTTTAAATTGGAAGTGGCACTTCCTTTACAAAGTTTAAACTTATTTTCGTAATTTTTAAAAATTTTATGAGCTATAGCTTTCATTCTTTTTATATGAAGAGCTCTTACTGTGTGTTATATTATCAAAGTGCAAAATTGAGCTAAATTTTGCGGTAGATCTTTAATTTATAGATGATTTTAGCCCAGTGGTATATACCTACTCATATTAAACGGGATCGAATCGGAAGGGTGTTTGACCTTACCATTTATCTAGAAAAGTGTTTCAGTTAGCCATATGAAGCATGAAGAGTAGCAGATAATGGCCATTTACTCTTGATAGTCTGTTAAAGCTTAATCTTCTAAAAAAATTATTTTTAACTAGATGAAAAAAGTATTTGTTTAAGATGCACAAATACCACACACAATTTTTAAAGGTCAAAAAAGCGGAGTGGGTAGTTCTTGCTCCAAAACAAAAAATTGGTTATTTTTGTGTTGAAAAAAAGTAACCAAAATGGAAAAAAAGTACACAAGTACACATTGAGAAAAAAAAGTAACCAGTTTTGGTTAAAAGTAACCAAAACGGCAACGCTGCTTACAATGTTGTCATTAAAATTGACTAAAAATGTGTTGCAACTGTGTGAACATTGTACGCTATTTTCATTTGGCAGATGTGTTAAATAAATGCATCTGACAATGGCACCATTGTCAGAAAAATGATAACATTGTAAGATCTGACCATCATAAATACGAAGCTTCAGTGTTTTGACAGGCTTTTCAAAACCATTAAAGTTTGCGCTACTTTTGAAATATTGTATATTGTCTAAACAAATAAACTACTTTTACCAAAAATAAAACAAAACAAACACTTTTTCAATAACTAACATTATGTTTTCCCAATATTTCAATATAAAACTTTTAATTTTTCATTTTTCATTTTTTCATTTTGGTATACAATTTATTTCAAACTTAAGTTTTTTTTAGAACAAAGTTTGAAAAATTAAATTTCAAACTTAAGTTTGAAATAAATTGTATACCAAAATGAAGCTTAAGTACTTAGCTATACGCCACATATAGCCAACCTTCGGAGGATTTCCTTATTTTGGCCCCTTAGCCAAAAGAAAAAAAAGAGTGAAGTTCAATAGAAATTTAATTTTTCAAACTTTGTTCTAAAAAAAACTTAAGTTTGAAATAAATTGTATACCAAAATGAAGCTTAAGTACTTAACTATACGCCACATATAGTCAAAGTTCGGAGGATGTCCTTATTTTGGCCCCTTAGCCAAAAGAAAAAAATGAGTGAAGTTCAATAGAAATTTAATTTTTCAAACTTTGTTCTAAAAAAACTTAAGTTTGAAATAAATTGTATACCAAAATGAAGCTTAAGTACTTAACTATACGCCACATATAGTCAAAGTTCGGAGGATGTCCTTATTTTGGCCCCTTAGCCAAAAGAAAAAAATGAGTGAAGTTCAATAGAAATTTAATTTTTCAAACTTTGTTCTAAAAAAAACTTAAGTTTGAAATAAATTGTAAACCAAAATGAAGCTTAAGTACTTAACTATACGCCACATATAGTCAAAGTTCGGAGGATGTCCTTATTTTGGCCCCTTAGCCAAAAGAAAAAAATGAGTGAAGTTCAATAGAAATTTAATTTTTCAAACTTTGTTCTAAAAAAAACTTAAGTTTGAAATAAATTGTATACCAAAATGAAGCTTAAGTACTTAGCTATACGCCACATATAGTCAAAGTTCGGAGGATGTCCTTATTTTGGCCCCTTAGCCAAAAGAAAAAAATGAGTGAAGTTCAATAGAAATTTAATTTTTCAAACTTTGTTCTAAAAAAAACTTAAGTTTGAAATAAATTGTATACCAAAATGAAGCTTAAGTACTTAGCTATACGCCACATAAAGTCAAAGTTCGGAGGATGTCCTTATTTTGGCCCCTTAGCCAAAAGAAAATAATGAGTGAAGTTCAATAGAAATTTAATTTTTCAAACTTTGTTCTAAAAAAAACTTAAGTTTGAAATAAATTGTAAACCAAAATGAAGCTTAAGTACTTAACTATACGCCACATATAGTCAAAGTTCGGAGGATGTCCTTATTTTGGCCCCTTAGCCAAAAGAAAAAAATGAGTGAAGTTCAATAGAAATTTAATTTTTCAAACTTTGTTCTAAAAAAAACTTAAGTTTGAAATAAATTGTATACCAAAATGAAGCTTAAGTACTTAGCTATACGCCACATATAGTCAAAGTTCGGAGGATGTCCTTATTTTGGCCCCTTAGCCAAAAGAAAAAAATGAGTGAAGTTCAATAGAAATTTAATTTTTCAAACTTTGTTCTAAAAAAAACTTAAGTTTGAAATAAATTGTATACCAAAATGAAGCTTAAGTACTTAGCTATACGCCACATATAGTCAAAGTTCGGAGGATGTCCTTATTTTGGCCCCTTAGCCAAAAGAAAAAAATGAGGGAAGTTCAATAGAAATTTAATTTTTCAAACTTTGTTCTAAAAAAAACTTAAGTTTGAAATAAATTGTAAACCAAAATGAAGCTTAAGTACTTAGCTATACGCCACATATAGCCAACCTTCGGAGGATGTCCTTATTTTGACCCCTAAGCCAAAAGAAAAAAATGAGTGAAGTTCAATAGAAATTTAATTTTTCAAACTTTGTTCTAAAAAAACTTAAGTTTGAAATAAATTATATACCAAAATGAAGCTTAAGTACTTAACTATACGCCACATATAGTCAAAGTTCGGAGGATGTCCTTATTTTGGCCCCTTAGCCAAAAGAAAAAAATGCGTGAAGTTCAATAGAAATTTAATTTTTCAAACTTTGTTCTAAAAAAAAACTTAAAAGTTTGAAATAAATTGTATACCAAAATTAAGCTTAAGTACTTAGCTATACGCCACATATAGTCAAAGTTCGGAGGATGTCCTTATTTTGGCCCCTTAGCCAAAAGAAAAAAATGCGTGAAGTTCAATAGAAATTTAATTTTTCAAACTTTGTTCTAAAAAAAAACTTAAAAGTTTGAAATAAATTGTATACCAAAATGAAGCTTAAGTACTTAGCTATACGCCACATATAGTCAAAGTTTCGAGGATGTCCTTATTTTGGCCCCTTAGCCAAAAGAAAAAAATGAGTGAAGTTCAATAGAAATTTATGAGTGAAGTTTAATAGAAATTTATTTTTTTTTAAACTTAAAATATATATTTTTAAGGAATCCAACACAAACATTTTTAAACTAATTTAAATATATTAGTTTTCTAATAGTTTGCCGCAATATTTTAATTATTTATTATTTTATAAATATCATTTCCGGTTTTACTTTGTTATCTTGTTAAAGGCCGAAATACTCTCCCATACACCGAAAACAAGAAGAATATATTATTCTCTATAAAATGGCTAAAGTTGCCATATCTAGTCACTATATTTCGCTTTTTTAACTTGGCCGCACCTAAGTTTAGTTCTGCTCAGCCAGAATTACTCAATTTTAATGAGGAGAAGAGATACTTATTCTGTTGCTCTCTTTCTTTTGAGTGAAACAAGATTTACTTTGTTAACTACTTTGTTATGTTCACGGAGATAGTTTTTTGTCTCTATCATTTGTCTTTTTTGTCTCTTATCAACCCCTTTGCCTTTTGACAGTTCGTACCACATAACAACAATAAAAAGCCCTGTTGTTTGTTTTATTGTACAATTGTTGTAATCTCGCGGCTACCTGCTATAAATATACCTTGGTCTGGGCTGTTTCATGCGTGAAGAAATATAATTTTATTTATATTCAAATCCGCTCTTATTTACACAAATTAAAAGTACGGGAACGCTATTCGCGCAAATTGGGATCTCGAGTGAGCCAAAAGTAGAGTAAAGAAACAGAGCTATTACAACAAAAATGGAAATTACATCACCGTTTACGTCAAAAAATACATTAAAAAAAATCAAGAATGCCGCTGAACGTGATGAAATAAATAAATTTTTAGCCAATTTTTTAAAATGAAAGTAATTTTAAGGTAAATGAAAAAAATTTAAAAATCTCCGAATTGTGGGAGGTGTTTTTCCTTTTTTTAAACCGCGTATAATTGTAATTGGATATATAAAATTTTTTGGATGGTTTTATAATGAACGAAATGTAATATAAGTATCCTTATAATATTCGGCACAAATAACTTTTATATAATTCTTTAAATCAGGGCATAATTCTGGCGACCTTGATTGGCCATGGGTCCCAAATAGGGAACAATCTCAAACATTTTCTTTAAAAATGTTATGGTGTAGGGTATCATATTGTCAGGCTTGACCGACTATACTTTCTGACTTGTTTGTTTTTAGTTTTTGTTTCCATATACATATTTCCAAAAAATATATGTATTTTATACCTTAAGGTATACAATTGTAAATAATATAAGAGAAAAATATATCACGTACGGTATGTCACGATCGATATTACATACCGCTCATTATAAAACCATCCAAAAATTTTTTTATATCCAATGACAATTATACGCGGTTAAATGAAAAAATTAAAAAAAGCAAAAACACCTCCCACAATTCGCAGATTTTCCCATTTTTTTACATTAACCCCAAACTTACTTTCATTTTATGTCACGTACGATATGCACCTATTTTCCGCGATATTTTGGACAACAAGTTTCCAAATGTAATATGTAGTACTTTCTTAATGAAACATAATGATAAACATGTTTTTCCAGTTACTATTATTTTTGCAAAATTTTTTAAATATGCTAGGAATGTGATATAATCTTAATTTCAATTTAATATATTTTTTAATAAAACATGAATGAAATCGAGTAAATATTGATTATATTTATAAACAAATGGGTTAGTTACCAATCTTTAAATATATAGGGAAAAAGTTTGAGGTGCCCGATCCACTCTAGTACAACATTCTGCTCATACTTTTTACACCCACCCTACTGTTTGTGGAGAGGATATTATGTGTTTCTACAGTAATGCCAGTAGACAATTCAAAAAATTCCTACGTGCCTAAAAAAATCCCTCTTTTTCCCTACAACCAAAAAAATTCCCAACACTTTTCCCTAAGTTAAAAATTTATCTTTTTTAGCAACATATTATAAATATGTAAATATTATAACGAAAGCCCCAACTATAATATACATAAGCTTGAAATTTTCCGAAAAAATGCCTACAAAAAGGGAAAATTCCTTACTTTTGGCATCACAGCATACAAACATACATATACATATTTAGTTTGTAATTCCGTGTGAAATTTTTTATTATTCATCTCAGACTCCATAAAGTATATATATTCTGGCCACTTGAGTAATGGATGTCGAATTTCGTAACGATCGGTCCATAATTAACCATAGGCTGCATACAATGTCTACTCCCGGAAAAGAGTTTAGTACGCCTAAACCCGTAACAAATAATGCTACTGGCTTAAAATTGGGAACGTCACAGTTTTTTTAAGACGGAACATCACACTTAAATTTCGTGAAGATCGGTCCACAATTTACCATAGGTCCCATATAAGACATATTCGTGGAAAACAGCTTAGTAGGCCTATAACCGTAACGGATAATGTGTTTGTAGCAGAATTTGGTCTTTCGTGGTTTCATACGGCTTTAAATAATACTAGTTACATTGAGTGCCACGTCATACGTTTCCGTACGACACCTATCTCGTCGTGGGGTGCCATGTCGTACGTTTCCGTACGACAGTGATTGTTTTACGTAGAGCCTGTAGTTCTTTTATATACGATATTTAGTGAAATTCGTTGTGATTTTTAAATCAAGAATTCTTTACTGAAAATTTTTGCAAAAGCATTCATGGGTCTAGGATGATTTTTTGAGGTTTTATAAAGTGAAAAATGTATGAAATGTATTTAACAAATTCTTTACTGAAAATTTTTGCAAAAGCATTCATGGGTCTAGGATGATTTTTTGAGGTTTTATAAAGTGAAAAATGTATGAAATGTATTTAACAAAAAAAAAAAAAAACTTTCTGGCCTTCTGGGAAGGATTTCGTCAAAACCGCTTGGCACTCAGTGTGCTTAATATTATTATTGCATTTAAAAGTTTAAAACGGTACCTAAAAATTTATTAAAAGTAAATCTGCTTTATTCGGCCATGTCGAATCTTAAATACCCTTCACCTTGGTGCAGTACGATCCGAAAGTTATTTAAATACTTTTTTTAAATATAAACCCACTCCCAATCTCGCCCACATTTCTGATGTTGTGTACTGATAACCGATATGTTTGTGCCTAATTTGGAAACTATGGCTCTTTCCGTTCTCCAGATGTACAGAAATTTATTATGTCATTTATGGAAAGAGCCACGACCACTATATAGAAAAATGGAATAAAAAACAACAATAACAAGGGGTTTATGGCAGGGATGTCAGCGCCTTGCACAATTGTGCAAATTAATTCACACACATTCTTCACACGCATTCTTACGCTCTTTCATTTAGTCCACGAGAGTACACAATTGTACACAATTAGTCGTCGATTATCAAGCGACGGGTGCACATGCGGCGGATGCTTACGTATTTTTTAATCTTTATTAAGAATACTTGTCTCTTTATTCACTAATACTAATGTAAAGCAATACAACCACAATCACTGTTGCCAATTTAGAGATTTTCCCGCTAAATCTAGCGTTTTTGATATGCCAATCGCGGGTAAAAATACGTTTTAGCGGTAAGCGGGAAATCTAGCGATTTTCAAACAACTCTCAGCGGCTCATTTTCGCTTCAAAAACCTTTCTCAAATTTAAAATTAACAGATTTTTTAATTTTTCTTTTTGTTTATCTAGCTAAAAACTACTTGTTTATGTTCACTTTTGTATTTTTAGTGAACTGAAGATTGTATATGACATTTTTTTTACGATTTTCAGTTAGTATTTGGTTAGGGATGTATGTGACAATTCCCACCTTTAGTTTGCTTAAAACTTTGAAACAAAAGGTAAGGAAACGTTAATTATCTCCATAGATCCCAAGCAATATAATTCACTAACTTTCATCTTTCTAATTTTATCTAATTGCTTAAAACGGCCAATAATTACCAAAACTAGCGTTACTTACATACTAAGTTTGTTTTAATATTCATCTTAGACCCCATAAAGTATATTTATTCTGTTTCCTTGAGTAATCCTAAGTCGATAAAGCCATGTCCGTCTGTTGAAATCTCACTCACGCTCACTTGCAAACGACTCAAAGGAAAAGATAAATATTGGCATTAAATTGTTTAGATTTCACCTAAGCAATTTGGGATTGAAGTCCAGCACAATCGGTTCAGTAGGAAAAGAGTTATGAATTAAAATGTGGAACAACCACCCTATAAAAATTAAAAATATTGTTACAAAAACTAATGGCGGAATGCACATATTGATATAAGATTTTGCACAAATTCGTCCTATATCACTAGAAATTACACTGTCAACTATCGATCAGATCGGTCCATTACTTACCATTGGCCTCATATAAACCCTACTCTCGGAAAAAGCTTTAGTACGCGCAGAACCGTAGAGCTCTCAATCTGTGTTCTATTATAATAACATTTGGTCAGGCAAAGTTTTACAAGACTATAAATTACTTGTTCAAATTTCGTGAAGATCGGCCTATAATTTACCATATGTCCCATATAAAGACCACTCCGGGAATATTCTAACTGTTGGTGGAGTGTATCAAAGATTCGGCACAGCTGAATACATAACTCTAACTTGTTTGATTTTTGGGAATAAAATAAATAGGGAAGTTGGAAACCTTAGTATGCAACGTAATTTGAGAGTCATATACCTTTGAAAAATCAGCCTATATCTAGATTTATATAAAACTTATAAAACTTATAAAAAAAACTTAGGTTTTAGAGGTATTTTTAAAAAAATTCCCGCTAAATTAAATATTTAGCGGTTTCTAGCGGTTTTGAACTCCGATTTGGCGGGAAATGTTCAAAACAAGTTGGCAACAGTGACCACAATTGACATCACTGGTTTATGGGTAAAATTAGAGGTAGTGGTGGGTTTTTGCGCATACCTCAGCCATTAATGCACTGATTTCAATAGCAAAATTATAAGGAGCAGTCCATATCATATATGGGGTCTTCGGTAAACCCATTTAAACAGGCAAACGAACAGCGTTAAATCAACTTCGCTACTCACAAGGACCCAGCACTTATATACTTTATGGGGTCTAAGATCAATATTGTAGAAATTAGAAACGGAATAAAATACTTTTATGTACCCTTTTAGCTTCGGTGAACAAAAATGGAATAAACAGATAAAGTTAAATAATGGCAGTCGTTGTTTGTCGACATTCGCAACGTACGGTCGTGTTTCTAAAAATTTATATTATTTTTTCACGTGCTAGTTTTTGTAAAATTTTCAATTATTTTTTATAAGAATTGAATATGGCACCGAAACGTAAAAAATTCTGAGATAGCAACCCCAGATCTAAAGTTGTAAAAACTATTTTTGAGGAGTTCAAAAATACGTTTAACACAGAGTCTGCAAACATAAATGAGATTCAAACATCACGATCCTACACAGTGCTCAAAATGTGCTTTGTATGGTCATGGCTCAATGAACTGTTTTAGAAAAAATGCATGTGTGCGTTGCGGTGGTCGAAACGACTACTCAACTTACCAGTTGAATAAAGTTTCAACTGAAGGACCCGTAATATATAAATGCTTTAATTGAATTAACGAGAATTTGAAAAATGTAAATCACCGAGCAGATGATGTAAACCGTCCATCTCGTCGCGAATACCTGGAAATTCGACAGAGATTTAACGGGTGGCCCAAAATTAACGAAGGGGTTTGAATTGCTTGTAACTTTTTTATTATAATTTTTCTTTTCTTTTCAGTATTTGGTAAAGAAGACTTGGGGAATTTAAAATGGAGCAGTACTCAATTGAACAACGTGCAAGTCGGTTTTGCTCATTATCGGTTTTGCAAACCAATATTGGTTTCATTTGGTGTCATGAAAACAAGTCGGATTTGTTATTTTGGAATACAAATAAAACCGATATTCGAATCAGCTGTTTAATGTTTTGGCTCATGTGTTTACAGCGTTAAATTCAATTTTTGTTTGACAATTTTGTATATTATGATTTTTGCATTAACAAGATTTTTGCGCTAAAATATTGTTAAAACCTGTGTTTTTATTAAAGGAAAATAATAGAAAAGAAAAAACAAATGATAATACATACCAGTGTTGAAAAATTCAGTACTTTAGTACTTTTTTCAGTACTTTTTCATATTAAAAATACCGCAGTACCCCCGCAATGTCTGTAGTACTTTTTATCCTTTGTGCTTTGTAACTTTTTATATGTTTGCCACATTTCCAACTCAGCGCTTAACTAAAACTGTGTGATGTGATCATTTCGATAGCAGACTTTGGTTATCATTTGTTTGTTGTTAATATTGTTGTATTAACCCTTCTTAACGACGTTAATATTAAAACTAAAAAAGAGGACGCCAGGATTCATATTTTGCTATCCAGAATAGCATATTTGTTCTTACAAGTGGTAAGAAATTTTATAAAAAGGGCTGCATTCGATAATATCTCAGAGGTAAATATAAATGAAAACCATTTACGTTTAAATGAAATATTTTGTGGAACATGCAAAGTTAGCAAGGAAATTGCTTATAAATTCCAAGAAACTGCAAAATCATTTAATCAGTGATTAAGAACTAAATTTTGTTTTGAAAATAAAACCTTTAAAATTATAAGCAGATTCTCTCCAACAAATATTGTTTCCGGGAAAACCAACAGCATAATACCATTGCTATTATTGTTATTTCCAAACGAGAAAGAAAATTGCACAATCCGTGTACTAGCGGATCTTCCAGAAATAAAGCATTTCAGAACTGAAAATATTTAAATTCTAAATAATAACGAAATGTTTAATTTTTAAACAAAAATTACCATTTAGTTGGAAAAAGTACCCTTTTAGAGAAGTTCAGTACCATTTAAAAATTTTAATTTTGCAACACTGATACATACAGTAAATAAGATATAAATAATATAAATGCCATCGTTGTATTACTTGCATTGCATTTGTTGTTTACATTTGTGTAATTTTATTGCTTTGTAAAAATATGTAGGCATTAGGGTATTCATTTAATCGGGCTTTTGCTTTAATCGGTTAATCGCTCGATTAATTAATCGAGGTTTTGGTTTAATCGGTTAATAATCGGTTAATTTTGTTATTGATCGGTTAACCGATTAATACAGTTTTTTATAAATTAAGTAATTTAAAAATATGTAGGCATTAGGGTATTCATTTAATCGGGCTTTTGCTTTAATCGGTTAATCGCTCGATTAATTAATCGAGGTTTTGGTTTAATCGGTTAATAATCGGTTAATTTTGTTATTGATCGGTTAACCGATTAATACAGTTTTTTATAAATTAAGTAATTTCAATAAATAAAAATGAAAAATTATTTATTAGTTGGAGTTTATTAGTAAAAAAAAACAATAACATATCAATTCTTGAACTAAAACGAGCAAACGAAAAAATACATAATTCATAACTATGTTATACATATTTTACATATGTATTATGTATTTATTAAATAATAAACTGCGAGATCATTTTATTTCCATACTTTAAGGAGATGTTATAAAATGATCTTTTAGAAAAACAATTGTTTAATTTGGCACTTTTCTTTAGTTTTGATAAAACTTGACATGGAAAAAATTCTTTCAATTATCGTAAAGGTTGGAGAAATCGAAAGTAACCCATAATACAAAATTTCATATTTCTTATTCCTTTAACTGGATTTTTCCAAACATATAAAATCTTCCATTAGGCTATTAGAGTCCTGTTTTAATTTTTTAACACTTCCTATTGTTTCGGTTAATTCTGTTGTTGTGTTACCATCGTGAGTTTCTTAAGTTTGCAGGTCATCATCTAACTCATCCTGGCAAAGCTCAGCACCGAGCATTCTGCAAAAAAGTTAATTTCCGAATTCCTTAATTTCTGTTTTTGTACTGTATTTTACGAATGAATTTCTTGAAAAAATATTTCTAAACACAACGTTTTTGGTGCGCTTGCGTTTTGGCAGCAAAAAATGAACTTTGCTACAGATAAAGTTGTAAAATTTTAGTTGATTGCATTGTAGAATGCATTTAAAAAAGCGAGTTGGTTCGCAACTGGCGTTTTCGAACTCACCCATAATTAAAAACACAAAAAATGTGGTTTAATACTACAAAAAATCAAAAATTTTGTTACATCGGTTAATCGGTTAATCGACTGAAATTAACCGGTTTAATCGTTAATCGAAAAAAGCCAATTTTAAATTAACCGATCAGTTAATCGGGTAGTAATTAATCGGTTAACCGAATGAATACCCTAATAGGCATAAAGCAAATTTTTTAAAAATATAAACAAATTTTTTGTTTAACGATATAAATAAATAGAATGACCACTGCTGTTGTTGCATATTTACTGTTTGCAGAAAAAGTAAGAAGAAGACTTTTGCGAAGTTGCAGCAGCCCACTGCCGGAGAATATCGGAAACATGCAAAAAAATGCTATTTTACCAATTTATCAATTTTATTTACTTCTATCTGTGAAAAAAACTAACTGTTGAAATAAATAAAATAAAAAATTAAGCTTTTACCAACTATGTTTATTTCCAATAAAAAAACAAGAGCTGTAAGCTGCTTGGATTGTTTTCAATAAAAACCCGATAACATTGGTTTCTGTGACACCTAAATCCGAAACTAATTTTAGTTCGAACAAAAAACCTACAACATTGGATTTCATGATACTAACGTATATTTTCTGTCGGTTTCAAATCCAATACCGATATGATTGGTTTCTATGACACCACTGTATATACTGTAAAAAAAAAATTTAATAGTTATTTCTTAAATAACAAGTAAGAAAGTATAGTCGGTCAAGCCCGACCATATGATAACCTACACCACAGTACTTAAAAGCACATCATGCTTATGTGTCCATATAAATATGGATTTCTCTATGTTTAAAAACTTCATTAAAATCGGTTTGAAAGTTTGTGAGAAGCAGAAATTGCCCCCTACATCCCCTTGTGGTCCTATCTACCTATGTTTTAAATTTCATTAAAATCAGTTTGAGAGGCAAAAATTGCCCCTTTCTCCCCTTGTGGTCCTATATTTTTTAAAACTGTATAGCTTATGTGTCCATAGATATGGATCTATCTATGTTTTAAATTTCATTAAAATCGGTTTGAGAGACAAAAATTGCCCTTATCACCCCTTGTGGTCCTATTTATCTAAAACTGTATAGCTTATGTGTCCATATAGATATGGATCTATCCATGTTTTAAATTTCATTAAAATCGGTTTGATAGTTTCTGAGAGGAAGAAATTTCCCTCTATCTTCCCTCGTGGTCCTACGATTTGGCCTATTTTCATTAGGCTTGGTCCTTGTGCCAATAAGAACCTATGACCCAAATTTTATCAAGTTATCTCCAAAGTTGCGACCTGTACTTTGCGCACAAGGTTACATGGACAGCCAGCTAGCCAGCCGGACGGACATCGTTAGTTCGACTCAGAAAGTGATTCTGAGTAGATCGGTATACTTTAAGGTGGGTCTAGGACCAATATTTTAAGGCGTTACACACATCAGCACAAATGCATAATACCCTCTCCACTATTGTGGTGTGGGTATAAAAAGTTATAACGAATGCAAACCCCTTCACTTATTGTGGCCACCCTGTACTAGAAAGCAACGTCCTAATAAACCTTCACAACATTCTGAGACAGACCCTTACTTCTGGGATAAAAATATTCTCCTTTTTATTTTCGGAGACTTTAACGCACACCATACTAGTTGAAATTGTCAAGGAAATAACACTGCATGAATAACCTGGTTTATTAAATTCCGATCACGTTCCAGTTACATGTAAAATCTACGGCTCAATTGTATAAAGAAAAGTACTTGTTCCTCTCTACCATTTAGCAAATTGGAAAGCATAATTTATCATCTGTAATTAAACCCAAATAAAACAAAGTTACAGTTAAGGAGAAGCAAGTTTGGCAAAGAAAAATATCTCAATTAACTTTATACCTTATTGGACGAAGAAAAAGATATGCACGTAAATTGCAAAGAACAACCAACGTCTCAGACAGACCTTACTTAATATCGGTTTTAAAACAGCTGAATATTTTGATTAACTTCCATGTGACAAGTGAGAGAAATGACAACTGGAACAAATTTATTCAAAGCCTGCCATCCGATAATAAAAAGTTCTGGCAACTAAATAGAGTAATAAGGGGGAATAAATCAGTTGTAGGAGTTTTAGCAATATATGGCGCTGTCACAATAATGAAAGCCAATATTATCGCTGATGTTTTTGAAAGATCTCACCAAATTACTGATAATCTATCGTCGAGCGCTGATCGCATGTTATCAAAGCACACTCATTGGTTAGACTTGCAACCTATTCCTGAAAGTGTAACTGATGTAATGACAACAGTGGAGGAAGTTAAATTTTTCATTAATAAACAAAGAAATAAAAAAGCACCTGGTATAGATACTATAAAACCGATCATTTTAAAAAAATTTCAAATGTGATGACAACAGTTGAGGAAGTTAAATTTTTCATTAATAAACAACCCTACAAGAAATGCATAACCAAACCAAAAAAAATTACTTACACACTTGAACAATTTTACATTAGTTGTTCCACTCTAACAGTTGTTCTAACTCTAACTCTAGCCTCGGTAGACTAGCTGGTAGCGAGCTAGTCTATCAGCGCCGAGGTTGCGGGTTCGATTCCCGCCAGAGACTCTGGTTTCTTTCCTGCAGACAACCATAGAGCTTCGCGGGATAAGCTTAGAAAATTAAAAAAAAAAAAAATTTCCCAAATAATTTGGTACCTATGTGATGGAAAACGATTTTGAAAAAAATACGATTTGAAAACGATAATGTCGTTTTCAGTATCTTTAAAAGTTGATTTCCAATAAATTTCCTCTGTTTTCTTGTATATATTCTTTTAAATTCTTTATTATATATGTTAATTGAACTGTATTTTGAACAAAAAATTCAAACTTTACTTCAGAAATGGATTTAAAAATTGGTCGAAATTCATCACACCTGCTTAAGACGATCGTTTTTCATCACATACCTGAATGCCAATATTTTAATATATTTTTATCATACGCGTGTAAAAATTTGTGAATTTCTTAAATTTATAATTTATTAAAATAAAGTTAATTCAAAAAGAAAAAAACGTATTATTTTATAAAGGTGTTATGAATAACTAGTTAGTGCTAACCAATATTTACGTTAAGACTAACTAGTTAGCGTTGACCATTATTTAGGCTATCATCGACTAATTAAAAGCAGCAGAGTAAGCAGTACAGATATATGTTCCGTAGTCGAGTGGTATTCATTAGTTAGAAAGAGATGTAAAATCACATGTACACAAGAGTTTCGGTTAGTTTTTTCATTTTGCTCTTAATAAACTAATAGAAACTTTAACCAATATATCGGTCAACACTACCGGTCATATAACTAGTAAAATGACCGGTAGTCTTCTTGTAGGGAAAGAAATAAAAAAGCACCTGGTATAGATGGTATAAAACCGATAATTTAAAAAAAAATGTCAAATGAATTTCTAAGTTACTGAAATTTTTAATTGGTGCTTAAAACACGGTTATTTTCCAAAGCAATTTCAAATTGCTAAAGTAATACCAATAGTCAAACCAGGAAAAGATAAAAAATCACCATAATCAGCTATCGTTCTATAAGTATGTTGAATGGCTTGGACAAAATTTTTGAAAATATCATAATAAATCGACTAAAAGAATTTACAGAGCAGAACGGTATTTTAAGCAAAGAACAGTTTGGTTTTAGGAAAGAACACTCAACGATACATCAAGTGAAAAGACTTGTCAACATAATAACTACCAATAAAACTGATCGTAAAAGTACAGGAATAGTTTTCCTAGATATAGAGAAAGCTTTTGACTCTATATGGTACAATGGAATTATCTTCAAACTTAGTAAATTTGGTTATCCTATATATTTAAAAAATAATTATTAAAAGTTTTTTTTATCTGAAAGATACTTTGTGGTGAAAGTAGATACCGAAAAATCTACAAAAAGGTCCATCCCATGGTGTTCCCCAAGGGTCAATTTTGTCACCAACTTTGTACTCTATATACACTTCAGACTTCAAATCACTAAGAAATCAAACAGCAGCCTTCTACGCAGATGATACTGCATTGATAACAAGTGGAAAACTTTCGAATGCAATAGTAAAAAATATGAAAAATGCTTTTATCCATGCTGAAAAATATTTAAACAAATGGAAAATTAAAATAAATCTGGGAAAAACTCAGGCAACAATTTTTCCATTTAATCAATCACCAAAAAGAAATCCGCAAATTACACTTTGTATGCAAGGAACTGAAATTCCATTACTCGACACAGTCAAATACCTGGGAGTTGTCCTTGACAAAAAGCTGACGTTAAAACATCATGTTTTCAATCGGGAGACAAAGCACTAAAATGTTATTGATAATCTTTCATTCTTGACCGTGGCCGGGGCTCGAACCCTGGCCGGCAGGTTACCATGACATGTTTCGTTCGCTGCCACTCGATCTCCTCAGATCTTACACTTAATTAATTAATTTTCATGTTGTACAATTCCTTTCTTCATAAAAGTAAATTAATGAAAATTAAATTTGATGAACTTAAGCCTAATTAAAAATATTAAAAAAATATATATTTATTTTAAAACTGTATGATATTAGATTAAATAAAAATAAAAAAATAATGGAAGTAATGATTCAGAGCAGTTTTATATCGAACTCTAAAAGCAAATATTTCCTTTGAGGCCATTTTACGCTACCACACAAGTCTTAATTATTTTGACGAAAATACTTTCCTGATATAATTATTGTTTGAAAACTTTTTAAAAACAAAAACAACTTACCATGACAGGGCTGTGTTTTCCTCAAAATATGTACGTAAGACTTGTTTCATATTGTAAATAACCTTTTATGTAAAGGGCAATTTAAAATTAAGTTGTATTTTCTAGGTAATGTCATTATTTTAGTTTCCTTATTTCAATACTTATTCAATTAATCGGGCTTTTGCTTTAATCGGTTAATCGCTCGATTAATTAACCGAGGTTTTTGTTTAATCGGTTTGTTTAATCGGATTGATCGGTTAACCGATTAATAAAGTTTTGTTATAAATTAAGTAATTTCAATAAATAAAAATGCAAAAATTATTTATTATTTGGAATTTATTACCAAAAAAAAAATTACATAACAAACAAAACAATTCTTGAACAAAAACGAGCAAATAAAAAAGTAATTCATAAATATATAAGTATCATTTACCCCTAATTTCACCAAGTTCAGTTAAAACTAATTATTACTTTAACTTCCAGTTAACAATATGTTTTGGCAGCTATAACTGATAGTTAATTATAACTGAACTTGGTGAAATGTGGGGTTAATAAGAAAAAAAACTGTCAGATCATTTTATTAATACATTTTTCAATAGTTTAGGTATTTCTTATAAAATAATCTTTTAGAAAAATAATTTGGTTTAAATGTTTAGGATTTAATCGATTCTTTTCTTTAGTTTTGATAAAACTTGAAATTGAAAGCAATCAATAATACAGATTATCTAATTTCTCAGTTCTTTTCCTGTATTTCTCTAAACATAAAGGGTTCATTTTTTAGGAATTAAGTTTTTCGGGCTGGCGGCACTGGTTGATAATTGTGTCCAAACAACATATGTGAAAGTGAAAAGTGTTCAGTATACTCTGCCATTTCATTATGGAGAAACGCACAAACGTGCAACGACTGCAAATCGTTGAAATTTATTATCAAAATTCGTGCTCTGTGAGAAATGTCCAAGACGGTGCCACATTGTACACAGCTCGTGAAACAATGGACATATTGAAGGATGAATTTGGTGAGCAGTTTATCTTTCGAAATGGCCCTGTGAGTTGGACACCAAGATCATGTGATTTGACGCCTTTTGACTATTTCTTGTGGGGTTATGTGAAGTCGTTGGTCTATGTGGACAAGCCAAACACGATTAAAGCCTTAGAGTATAACATAACACGTGTTATTCATGGAATACAGGCCGAAATGCTCGAAAAAGTGGTGCAAAATTGGACCTTACGAATGGACTATTTGAACCGGAGCCGCGGGCAACATCTACACGAAGTTATTTTTAAAAAGTAAATGGCAAATTCCAATTTATCGATTCCGATAAAAATTTTGAACATATGAAGCAAATTTGAGTGTTTTATTAGTTTTTAAAAAACTACGCTTAAAAAATCACCCATTATAAAATCTTCCATTACGACATTAAATTCTAGTTTTAATTTTTCAAATTTTAAACACTTCTAATTGCTTTGGTTAATGCTGTTAAAAGATTGTTTGTGTTACAATCGAGAGTCAGCTATACATCTGTCTCATCCTGGCAAAGCTCAGCATCGAACATTCTGCAAAAAATTTATTTCCGAATTTCTTAATTTTTGATTTTGCACTGTATTTAAATTAAAGAATGTAGGTATTGCTAGAAGAAAAAAAAATATTTTTCTAAACACATGCCTTTTGTATATGAGACAAAACAAGTAATTAAAAACACAAAAAAATATGTTAAAATATTACAAAAAAATTAAAATTTTGTTACTTCGGTTAATCGGTTAATCGACTGAAATTAATCGGTTTAATCGTTAATCGAAAAAAGACAATTTTAAATTAACCGATCAGTTAATCGGGTAGTAATTAATCGGTTAACCGATTAACGGTTAACCGAATGAATACCCTAATACTTATGGTTTAAACATCATTTGGTATTCAGGAGGTTAAGATTGCAAGAGATCCTTTTAACTGCATTTCAAGGTATTCCGAATAAAATAAATTTTAGACAAACTTTGTTAACATTATTAATTTGAACCGGAAGTTTTAAAGTTTATTTTACTTATTAATCAATATTCGACTATTTATTTCCATATCGATATGTATTCTGTTAAAATATCGCTACAAAAATCCATAGGCGAAAAATGGAATAAAAATAAAAACTTACCTATTTTAGTTAATAACTTATTATATCAAATCTTATGAATTAAATAATACATTTATATACTATTTAGAAAACAATTAAACAACTTATTTACAAACTCAATAAAGGTGAGGGGTTTTGTTTTCCTAAAGGCACTGTTTTACTTATTATTAGATTACATATGCATATGTACGTAAACACAATGCATACAGATGTGCAAATGAATGTAAATAGCTTTAATACATACATAGTTCTTAATAGTTTTTCATCCAATAAACAGATAAAATACTGTTTACTGTACTTTTTAAAACCTTATGCTTAAAATGAAATTTTAGTACGGCTATTAATCTAAAAAATCGGTTTTCTATATTCCTGTTGTTATCAAAAAATTATTAAGTTATTTTTTGATTCCACCACAGTCTTACTTCTTCACCCCATTTGTTTGTTTTTCGGCACGTTCTTCGGCTTCAATATCCTTATTTGGAAGTTGGGGATTGTTGTAGGGTTGAATTTCACCAGAAGCCCAAACGCAGTAGACAATAGCAGTGACTACTAAAACTGCAAAGGCCACCCAAAACACCAAGCGCCACTCCAATAAAGTAGCCTAACGTTGAAGGTTAAAAACAAAGTTTTATTTTTAGATAGAAAAAGGTCGATTTAATTCTCCTGTACTTACATTTGGTGTCATTACTCCCACCAAATATGGCGTTATTACTCCTGTAATGGCACCAATGCCATTCGTAATAGCCATCAATGTGCCAGCATAATTTGGACTCATATCGAGAGGACTTAACTTCATGCCTGCATAGAAGGCACCCATAAGACCCATACAAATGGTAAACAAGACAACAACGGCAACTCGATTACAACCGGCATAAGAAGCGGCTACCATAAATATTGCGGGTCCAAAGGCAGCTGTAATAGTATATACAATTTTTAATTGTAATTTTGGGGAAAACAATAATTCTATTTTTTGTTTCAATGTGTTGCCCTAACTTTTTTGTAGACAAAATTCTATAATTGCTTACCAATTCCTGTCATCAATTTACGAGTGTTGGTAATTTTTAAAATGCCTCTAGTCATCATCCAATCACCAACAAAACCCGAAGAAATTGAAATGATCCACATCATAACATAAGGCAGTGATGAGTATAAGCCGTTGGCCTTAATGGAGAATTGCATGACATCGGACATGTATTTTGGCAAATCTGTAACCATTATATAGAAGCCCCAGTCGTGGCCGATCTGAGCACAAACTAAAGCAATCATAGGCATACTAGTTAAAATAGCCTTCCAAGGTGTAGGCGGCAAATTGTCATTGCGTACAACTGAACCCATTTCTCGTTCTAAATAATCCCGTTCACTAGGTTTGATATAAGGATGAGAAGCAGGATCACTGAAGCACAAAAAGCACTGAAAACATTTTTATTAAAGCACCCATATTTTTCATAAAAAAAAAAAAATACTTACGAAAAAGATGAACCACACAAACCCTAATCCACCAAACAAATAGAATACCACCGGCCAATCGTATGCGTCTAGCAAAACACCTGACAACAAATTGCCCAAAATGGTACCAACCTGTCCACCGCCTAATACCAGAGCGCCTAGTTTACCACGTTCTTTAATAGGCACCCATTGTGACAGCAGTACACTTAATGCTGGGAACGTCGTACCTTCACCTAGACCCATCAAAATACGAACAATGATCAGGGCCGTTGAGCCACCCTCCGTAATTGCAACTGGTGTGATTAGAGTGAAAAAGGCGGTTGACAATATGCCCAAGCCCAAAGTCCACTTACCGCCAAATTTCTCTGCCAGCAAACCACCAGGAATGTGGGTTACAATGTAGCCAATGTAAAAGGATGACAAAATTAAACCTTGTAACTCTTCGGACCATTCATATTCCCCACCGCTCTAAAAATAAAATTATTAATGTAATAAAATTTCCAAGTAGTCAATATTTGCAACAAACAACACTCGATTATTAAACATCCTGCTTTTATAATGAGCAATCCCTTAACAAATTATTTATGATACAATACAAAAAATAAATACAAAAGGCGCAACTCGATTTTTTTAACAGGGGAAGGAAAAGAACTAAATCAGATTCGTAAAATTTTAGATAAAACAAGTTAGAGCGCTTTATTCGGCTGTGCCGAATCTTATATACCCTTCACCATGATGAGTAAAGAACAAAAAGTTATATACATAAATAACGTTCTTTAGATAGGTATAAATAAATATCAATTGAGCCACGCCAACTTTTCATTTCGCCATGCCGAAGAATATAAAAAAACAAAAAATTTATATATGTACCTAAGCCCGTTTCCTCTTTTGCCAAAGTTGATGTTTGAAAATCGTTTTATAATCTTAAAATCGTTTTTTAGAACAAAAAATGTTAATTAAAAAAAATGAAAAAAATTCTTTTTGGGATTCGAACTGGCAATATTATCAGTCTCAGGAGAGAACTTAACAACACGGCTACGAATGCATTTACTGAAGAAGCGTTAAATTAAAATATATTGAGTCTATCAGTTTGTTTCTTTATTTGAGCGGCATATCATATACATGCATTAATGTATATGTGGATGCGTAAAATTAAACACATTACAAATAAAATCCACCACTTGCAGTGAAGGGTATAAAAAAACCACATTACCAACACTGCATTACCATAGCCACTGTATGACCGTAGAAACCAAAATTGAATTCGTTTGTATGGTATGTTTACGTAGTTTTGGTAATACAGTGTTGGTATGGTAATGTCACGTCTAATTGGACCTTTAAAGGAACAAATTTGAGGCAGTCGTGGTTTTTTACTCATATCTCAGCCATTTGTGGACCGATCTTGCTGAATTTCAATAGCAAACAATTCCGGACCGTATATGACATAAAGGTATAATAACCTGGCCCCCATCATATATGGGGTCTTCGGAAAGTCCATTTCAACGGACAGACGGACATCGTTAAAGGCCCAACCAGAATGTGAATAACGTGACTTAAGCAACTGAGCAAATACGAGTAAATCATATGTGTAAAACCATATTCAACTTAAGGAAACTTTATGTTAAGTTTTATAAAACTGTCATTTGCTTAAGCAAGGTGCGAAACTAATCGCTCATTCTGTACGGAATCAATGTTTTTTTATTTTCTTTTTGTTATTTTAAATGCATTTAAGAGGCTTTTTGTTTTCTTTTTGACAATAGCTTAAGTTTGTTTAAGCACATTCTGGTTGGGCCTTAAATCAACTTCGCTCCTCATAAGGACCCAGAATATATATACTTTATAGGGTCTAACATCAATATTATAGAAATTACAAACGGAATGACAAACTTATATATACCCTGTCCTGTAGTGAAGGGTATACAAATTTAATGCCATTACATACTACAGCCCTTTAGAAATTTTAAAGCAAGATAAAGCTATCAAAAAATCGAGTTACGCCTTTTTTATATAAAGCCATCAATACATAACAATTATTTGACATGTTCAAATGGATATCTATTGGTTTTCTAACAATGCTAACTTCCAAAAAAATGAGATGACTCTTAAATTTTAATTTATCGCGAATCATACTATTAATTATATTTTTTTGTTATGGTAAAAAATTCTAAGACAATTTTCCAAAGAAAACATGTGTCTGAATTCTTTATTTTCCCAATAAATTTTTTTTATCATTTTGCGAAGCACTTATGGTACTTTTAAAAAATAAGCGCGTAATTATGCGCTACGCTATATGACATACAGAGATGCAGAAAAGTAAGCGGACCTTAACAAGTTTTACAAAAAAAAATAAAATTTCAAGTGCCACGGCATTCCCTTACTACGAAGCAGGTTTGTAAGGGATAATACTAAAAAATAACTGTAAAAAAATTCAATGGGTAAATCTAATAGCTACACTAAGAGAAAAATGACGATCTAAATTTAAGAACAAAATTCTTGAATTAAGATTGCAGAAATCTTCAGATTTCAATTTTGAAGTTTGGTCAGTAAGATTGAAATTCTCAAATTTAAGCATAAATTCAAAATTTTTAGAATAAATCCTAAAAATCAAGAACGTAATCTTAATTTTAAGATCGTTTTTTTGAAATTAAGAATGTATTTTAAAAGTTAAGATTTAATTCTTGTTTTTTTTTCGAAATTAAACATCAATGAAAGCGTGTTGTGTAATAAATTGTAAGACGCTGAACGAAGAAGACTTAATTAAAAAAAAAGTTAAAAAGTAATTTAAAATGGAAAATCATACACAGATAAAATGGTGTTTATAACCATACCAATGAGTGACGATTTATTACCGCTGGACAATGGACAATATGATGTAATTAGCATGCCGTAGGAAATTGCATCGGAGTTTTTAGACAACGCATTGCTAAAAAACTTTCTTCAAGAGTTTCAAATGGAGTCTGTTTTCAAGTATTTCAAGAGTAATTACTCCTTCTTTTTTATATGTGAAAAGAAAAATTGTTTAAAATTATAGATTTATTTCACCACCTGTTATTTGACATTAAATTTATTTGTTTCAGACTCAAAAGTGACTTTTTAAAGTTTGCAGGACATGAAGAAGGAAGTCATAAAAAAGCGATTCCTCCTCTGGAGCTAAGAATGGAGTTCCAGAGATTCCAGACATATGCTAGACCTAAGTTAATATAAGTATTTATGTATGTACTTGTAAGTATGTATTACATTATCATTGCGGTTTCCTTTTTTTAATACATAAGTATACATATGTTAATATCGGGTGATTTTTTAGCTATTATCTTTTTGGCAACACTGGTTTAAACAGCTGACGCACGTTTCGTGTTTTGTTTCACTGTCAAACATCTTCAGTTTGGTCTATAATTTAATCATGAATCGTCTTACAAACGAACAACGCTTGCAAATTATTGAATTTTATTATCAAAATGCGATCCACTTTTTTATCGAAAAATTGTGTTCAGCGACGAAGCTCATTTTTGGCTCAATGGGTACGTTAATAAGCAGAATTGTCGATTTTGGAGTGAAGATCAGCCAGAAGCATTGCAAGAGCTACCAATGCATCCAGAAAAAGTCACAGTTTGGTGCGGTTTATGGGCTGGTGGTATCATTGGACCGTACTTCTTCAAAGATGATGCGAATCGTAACGTAACTGTGAATGGTGAGCGCTACCGTGAGAAGATATCCAACTTTTTTTTTGCCTAAAATGCAAGAACTTGACTTGCATGACATGTGGTTTCAACAAGACGGTGCCACATGCCACACAGCACGCTTAACAATGGACTTATTGAGAGGCGAGTTCGGTGAACATTTTATTTCACGTTCGGGACCGGTCAATTGGCCGCCTAGATCGTGCGATTCAACACCTTTAGACTATTTTTTGTGGGGCTATGTTAAAGCTCATGTACATATGTATATACACAAATGCCAAATTCAATTGACGCATTGGAAGACAACATTGAAGCATTTATTCATGAGATACCGGCCGAAATGTTGGAAAGAGTATGCCAAAATTGGACTAAGCGGATGGACCATTTGAGGCGCAGTCACGGTCAACATTTGCATGAAATAATCTTCAAACATTAAATTATATGGACCGTACTATCGATTCAAATAAAGATTTCATTCATTTTTCTGAATTTTATGTGTTTTTTTTTTAAACTTTCCTATAGCTTTAAAAAAATCACCCAATATTTATATAAATAAAAATTTTAATAAATAAAAACCCATGATACAAATACAGAAGGTAGCAAGGTATATTTACACAAGGTAGACTCATTTGGGAGTGTAGACATGCTGCTCTATAAAAGGAACCATGTTGTCAAAATTGTCTTCATATAAAACAAAAACAATTTAACGCACACATGTACAAATTTTGGCTCATATACACGCAATTTGACGTTCTGGTTCCAACTATGGGTAAACAGCTGACAAACATATGGGCCAACGAGTTTACCCTGTGTAAATATACCTTGGAAGGTAGTTCCACTTTTCTGTCACAATTATTTTTTTGAAGTTTATCGGAATTATTTGAAGTTTGTTTTTTGTAAATTTTAAAAATATCGTTGCCACATATTAAAAAAGGCAACAAATTCCTTTTGGAAATTATAAGACAAAATGTGTAATTTGTATTAACAGGTTTAATGTGAATTTTTAAGCATTTTAATTTTCTTTAGAGCTGAAAATTAATAAACACTAATTATATAAATACATATAATTAGTGATACATACAAAATTAAAAAAACATTATTTGTATGGTCTATCTTTATTAAAAAGAAATTAAAATTTATAAAACAAGATTTAAGCTACAATTATTTCATCTTTGAACACAAATTTTGGATTGTTTTATGCATTAAAAAGATTCTACCCAAAAAGAACCTTTTCATTATATTTTCATCTAATACTTAATTTTAATTACATATAATTTCTTCATAAAACTAGGCCCCGTATATAAATAATTACTATTAATTTGGACAAATGTAAGGCAAGCCTACAGAGAAAAAGTTTATAAATTTTTCAAGGGCATCGTATTCCACATCATTTAATAGCTTTATTCCTTCCCAGAGATTTTCAATTGCATGGTCCAAGGTATATTTATAGCAGGTAGTCTCGGAAAGCCAGCTGTTTATTTTTTATTTGCTTGTTTTGTGGTACGAACTGTCAAATGTTGTATAGAAAACAAGTAAACAAGTTTTTTGTCTTTATCTTTTGTCTTTTTTGTCTCTTATCAACCCTTTTGCTGTTTGACAGTTCGTACCACATAACAACAATAAAAAGCCCTGTTGTTTGTTTTATTGTACAATTGTTGTAATCTCGCGGCTACCTGCTATAAATATACCTTGGCATGGTCTTTTGCGAGCTTCTAAGAAATTAAAAATTATGCTGAAGCATTCGAGAAAGTATAGTCGGTCAAGCCCGACCCTCCAACACAGAATAAAAGAACAAGTTCTTGCAAGTGTAGTCTATATGGGACCCATGGGCAATCATGGACCCGCTAGAACAAGATTCTGTAATTCAGTGCCGAATATTATTTAGATTTCTTCATCTATATAGAATTTGTTTTCCTTTAAGTAATTTTAGAAAGGCGGTTTATATGGTTAATTTTTGACCCACCTGCACAACATTTTGACAAAATAGCTATAATAAAAGTCATTGTCGCCAATTTAAATGTAAATACCAACATTTATAAGGAAGTAATGGCATAAAAAACTATTTTCGGGAGTAGTAGTTGCAATAAAATTTCATTGATCCAAATTTAATCTTAATAGCAACATAATAAGATACTTTTTGGGCTCAAAGACCCTATTCCAGAAAGAAGCTTGTATATAAAATTATGGCCCGATCAACAGGCGTGACCCTTGTGCCAATTAGAACCGATGTGCCAAAATTCATCAAATTATCACTAAAATTGGGACCTGTACTCATTAGATCGACTCAGAAAGTGATACGTAAAGGTGGGACCAATATTTTAAGGAGTGCATGGAAAGCCAGCCCATCGGACGGACGAACACGTAAGATCGATTCAGAAATTGATAATAAGTTAATTGGTAGACTTAAACTGGGCCTAGAACCAATATTTTTTATGTGTTGGACACATCAGCACAAACTCTTCCGCATCAAATCGAAAGTTATAATTACAAAATAACGTTTGATAAATGTTTTTTACTTTTTTTAAATATATTTTATTTATGTATATTCTTATTTTTAAAATTAACAAATTCTAATGCTTTTTAATATAAATTTAAATAATTTTTCCAAACTTCAAATAAAAAAAAAACAAAAACAGAAAAATGGAATTATTTAATAAAATATGGTAGCACACATTTTCATAATTCCAATAAACGTCAGAACGTTAATATGGCGACAAAAAGAGAGAGTGGAACTACCTTCTGTATTTGTATCATGTAAAAACCTGTGTTTTATTTCTACATTTGAATTCGGATAAAAACCAATAAGACTGTTTTAAAGAATACATTCTTAAAATCGATCTTAAAAGAAGAATTTCATTAAGAATTAATTCTTGATTTAAGATTTTTAATAAGAACAAAATCTTGAATTTGATCTTGAAATGAGAATTTATTCAAGATTACAATCTTAAATGCGATCTTAAAAAAATTAAGATTTTGTTCTTGAATTAAGAATTTTCGCATTTAACCATACAAATTATAAACACGTTTGTAACTTGCTTTTGAGATAAACTAGTTACAAACAACCAGTTTTTGTTAATGCAACTCTGTTTTTTCAAATTTTGTTTTGGCAATGCTACTGATATTTGACATTTCCTCAAAAATAAAAAAAAATCAAGTGAAAAAAAATTTACTTTTGTCTGTAAAAAAGCCAAAGCAATAGTAAGAAAAATAAAATAAACAAAGAAAATGTTTAAAAAAATTCAAAATTTATAAGAAATGTTGGTTTTTTTACATAGTTTCTTTTAGATGGACACCGGAAATAAAAGGTTTGTTTATATGTTCGTATGTATGTGCATCAAAGTTTTTTTTTTATTATTGGGGCTAAGAAGTTGTCAAAGATAAACAACTTAACTGTCAAAAATGCTGATGTAACTTGAGGGTTACACGATCAAGTTTTGCCTATCAAGTTTTAATACTCTCACACTTTTCTACCAATACACTCATACTTTTAAAAATTGAAACGAACTTGCCTTTAAAATTCTCTTTCCAGAGAGTGCTTCAATTTACGTTCAAGAAAACAGCTGATTTCAAGGTTAGTGAGCAAATTTTTCGTTTGCCTTTATAAATTGTTTTCTTCATGACATCTTGAATGTAAATTGCTCAAAAATTGAATGCAGCCTACGTCACAACTTTAAATTTTTGTTAATTTTGACAAATAGTATATGTAAAAGACCATCAAGAAAATCTTGATCGTGTGGCTGCACTGTAAACGGTATTGTTTATGAAAGTAGTTTACGATCATAAGCTAGTTTGAAAATTACAAGTGTAAATGCACTATTAGTGTACACTCATTAGTTTTTATATGCAATGAATTAAGCGTTTTTTGTGCCAAAAATGTATTGCTTCAAAGTGGGAACTCATTATATAAAATTCATGCTTCCGTAAGCGAGATGGTAAAGCGAAACTATTTCATTTCTCCATTACAAACCTGCTTCGCTCGAAGCACGATTTTTTATTAGAATTTAGTTTGTAAAGATCAAAAAAGAGGTTTAACATCAATTAAGGCCCCCTTAAAAAGTATATTTTTATACCTTCCACCACAATTAACTGCAAAGAGGGTATACTAAGTTTGCCATTTCGTGTGAAACTTTTTTATTATTCATCTCAGACCCCATAAAGTATATATATTCTGGCTCCTTGAGTTATTCTAAGTCGTTTTAGCCATGTCCTTCTGTCTGTCCGTCTGTTGAAAACACGCTCACTTTCGAAAACCTCAAAAGCAGGGCTCTGGAGTCGTCCGAAAAAAGTACTAAGTCCGACTCCGACTCCAAACACTGAAATTTTTTAAGTGCGACTCACGACTCCGACTCCTACTATAATCTTGATGCTTAATGTATATGAGACTCAGTGATGTTAATTTTTATTTTTTTTACCGTACGGAGTTCTAAAAATTACCGTTTTTGAGAAGAAATTAGCGTATGCAAACATTAATGTGCTGTTTCCAAATGACAGACGATTGATTATGTAATAAAATTATATGAAAAGCGCTCAGTCCATCGACTGTCATTTGGTAATAGCACATACGAGCAGTATTCATAAACCATTTATTAAAATTTTAAATGTGTTTTATGAAAAAATTTGATTAGAAATTTTGGTTTAAAAAACATTTTAAGCAAAATTATTGTATTTTTATTAATATGGCAGTAAAATATTTTGAATAAAATAAAATATTTTTTTTAAAACGCTTAGCGTGCATATGTATGTGATAAACATTAAAAAAATAACGTTTTCTTTAATTCATTTAATTATATACTTAAGAAAGTTATGTACTATAATAATTTTTGAATTGTTACAGTCACAAGAAAAATTAATCCATCCGTACTTAACCAAGGCAAAGTTGTGTCAATAGTACGGTAAGTACAGATTTTTTTAAATCAAGTACAGAATGCTTGATTCAAATACGGATTATTCAAGTGCCAAACACTTAACTTTAGCTCCATTTAACTCCTGATCCGTACTTAAAATAATCCGAAAACTATAGTAAAATTTATATGCTCACGGCTATTTGATATGTAAGTATATTTAAATACTGTTGATTTTTAAACAAACAAAAAGTTTAATATAAAATTAATAATAACTATACAAGCATAATTTCAGTTTTCTTAATTGGACTTATCGCTGTTACGAAAACATTTCCAAAAACATTACGTTCTTAATTTTTTGTTTTAAAATTGATCTATTTTTAAATTTAAAGTCACCTTTCAAACGTTAAAATTATTAAACATTCATACATATGTAAGTACGTATATGTATACTAAAAATCCATGAGGGTATACTAAGTTTGTCATTCCATGTGAAACTTTTTTATTATTCATCTAATAAACCTGGTTTCTTGGGTACATAATTCTAAGTCGATTTAGCCATGTCCGTCTGTTCAAAATACGCTCACTTTCGAAAAACTTAAAACAAAAGTTCAATCTTGGTGTCAAATTACTTCTAGTTATAATAAGCAGTTTGGGAGTGACATCCAGCAAAATCCGATCAGTAGGATCATAGTTATCAATCAAAATGTAGAAGCACCACCCTTAAAAATTAACAATTTTGTTACACAAAATTAAGTAAAAGGTGCCATAATGTACTTCTGAAACCGTAATAAATATTGCTATCATATTTAAATGTGCTTTCGTAAAGATTGGTCCATATTTTACCATAGGCCCTATATAAAGCCTACTACCGGAAAACAGTTCAGTACGCATAAAAACGTAATAAATATCGCTATCATCATAATATTTGGTACGTCACAGTTTTATAAGACACTGCAAAATTTCGTGAAGATCGGTCCATAATTTGCTATATAATGCCCCATATAATGCTCACTATAGGAAATTATTTAAATACACCTAAAACCGTAACAGCTATAGATTTTGTAAAATTTGGTCCAATTTTGGTTCATATGGCTAGAAATAATACCATGCAATTTTCTGATTATCGGTCCATATTTACCTTAGATCCCCTATTAAGCAGCTTACTGAAAAGCACTTTAAGCGCTAAAACAAATTTTTACTACTGTATTGAAATTTGTTCCATTTAGATATTTAATAACGGAAATCACTATACAGGCTTTCGTGATGATCCGTCCATAATTTATTTTTTTAAAAAAACCTTTTTTTACAAAAGTGCCAACATTTTTAAAAGAAAAAACTAAAGCATGTTGTAAGGCTTTTTATATTAGTGTTAAATAATTTAATGAAAAAACGTATATAGAATTCATTTTATTTAAAAATATAAATATATATATATATATATATAATCTAAAAATGTTTCTATTTTGAATACGCCCTCGCGAAAATTTTCTATATTTTGCTCTTTCTATTAATTATGTTACTAAAATTAAAGCTCAAGCTATTCATTATTAACTTCTTCAATATCACTCAAATAGACTAGATTTGCCACTTTTTTGCATCTCAAAAAACTTGCAAAAAAAGGGAAAACTTGACATGGCTGCCATGGAAATCATTTTAGTTCGGCATAAACTGTTACGAATCATGATATATTATTCAAGTTAGTTCAAATTGCTAAGAAAAAAGCATAAAACTTTCTGATTGTCGTATAATTGGTTTGAACTGGAACCAATTTTTATACTGACGTCCGTTTTATAAAGATTATTTAATAATTTATAGCTCTCATATATTCTAACTTTCGGTGGAGGGTGTCAAAGATTCGGAACATCCGAATATAGCACTCTAACTTTTTTAATGCATTAGCTTTTAAATGGTTAAATATAGCATAAACATTATTCTTAAAAATTTCAAATCGATATTTGAAATATTGCATCGTCATAATTTTTTTTTTTACAAAATTTTTATTTTATTTTTTTCCTAAGTTTTATTTTTATTCGACCTTTAAAATTCAATATTTAGTTAAAATGATTAAGCTCGAGGTCTGTTGTATGTAAAATTTTTCTTTATTTGTTTCCGATATTTCGATATTCTTTGAATATCATCATCAACATTCCCTGAGGCCCGATATAAACCCTACTCCCGGAAAACAGTTTAGTACGCCTGAAACCGTAATAAATAATGCTATCATAATAGAATTTGGTACGACACAGTTTTATAACACTAGAAATTACACTGTGAAATTTCGTGAAGATCGGTTCATAATTTACCCTAGGCCCCATATAAACCCTGCTCCCGGAAACAGTTTAGAATGCCTAACACCGTAATTAATAATGCTATCAGAATAAAATTTAATACTTCACAGTTTTATGGGACAAGAAATCACACTAAACAATTTCGGAATTAACATTTAACATTATTAATTTTAATGTGAGTAATTTTGTTTTTGTCGATCTTCATTACATTGTTTTTATATTTATTGTATTCTAAGTATTTTTTTATAAAATTTAATGTTTTTATACTGAGTATTTATATATTGTTTTGTTATTGTTAAATTTTAGTAAACATTCCCTGATGATGATATTCAAAGAATATCGAAATATTGGAAACAAATAAAGAAACATTTTACATACAATAGACCTCGAGCTTAATCATTTTAACTAAATATTTTTATTTTAACAAATAGAATCTGGGAATTTATTCCTCATGGTGAGTTACATTTATTATATAAATTTTTTTTTTTTTTTTTTCATATTATTCGAATGTGTATTCTATGTCAAATACAATCCTCAAAAGCTTTTATACTTTAATAGCCTCATTCCTTCAATATTTCACAGGAATATTTTTTATGCACTATCAGAATTTTTGTTTTGTATATTTCTGTTACGAAAAAACTGATCATTTTGTTAAAAAACTAACATAAATGGTGGAAAAATGCACGGAATTATCATTCCAATTATGAATGAAAATTCCCCGGGAGTTTTCTCCCTTCTCTCATTTTTCCTATGTTAATTCAATTGTAAAAGTAGGAAAAGGGGAAAAACTCCCCTAGGCCCGATATAAACCCTACTCCCGGAAAACAGTTTAGTACGCCTGAAACCGTAATAAATAATGCTATCATAATAGAATTTGGTACGACACAGTTTTATAACACTAGAAATTACACTGTGAAATTTCGTGAAGATCGGTTCATTCAAAATTTCTCAAAAAAGCATACAACTTTCTGATTGTCGGTCAATAATTTAGTAAAGGTCTAAACCGCAACCAATTTTAATGCAGATGTCTGTTTTTATAAAGATAAATTAATAACACTATGCGACAGTCAAAATGGGGATGGGATGAAACCAACGGGAAATGTTATATCGGTAAAAAATAAGTTATACGTGTCCCGGCGTTTCGCTGGGTCACGTCTAGGTATATCGATTTGAAGTTAGTAACTATCATATAGGGGAAATTGTCACCTTTGGTGGTCTTTTTTTTGCTGAAACAAATTTAAAAAAATTAGGAATTACAATTCCTTTAATCTGTTTATACAACGTTTCGCTACATAAGCAACAGTTTCGCAGTTATAAATAAATGTATGAAGAAAAAAACTATTTTTTACCTAAAAAATTGAATTTTTTTATTTTTAATTCATAAAAAATTCAAAACGGTAAAAAAGTGTCAAGTCCTATTACTTTCACGTAAAGTCACACAACCTTTAAACAAAATGAGACATAGATCATGAAAATGGACGCGTTTCGCTTTTATTCACAATTAAGTGAAGGTATCTATCTCATTTTGACAAGAATATTGATTTTATGTTTCAATGAATTTGGATAATATTTATTATATATTATTTATTATAATTATTAACACGTAAAATTAAAAATTATTATATTGAAACTTTTATATTTTTTGCTCGATGATAACCATTTTGTTACAAATATGTTTTGAACAAAATTGTCTTTAAAATATGGGTCTTAAAATTTAAAAATTTTAAGGCATGTAACTCAGTGAATTTTTGTCTGATAAACACAGTATAGATATGGGCTAAAAGAGGAAAAAGATATCATTGTAATTAAAAAAATCAGTTGTCAAGATTTTTGGAACACCCTTCTTGAGAAAAATAAATGAATGCCATATACGTGTTCAGATAGTGTTGACAATTTAGCCATTTAGTTGCTACATTTAGCCATTTTTCACTCTGTGTAGCCATTATAAAATGAATTTAGCCATTAGCCATTTTTCCACTTGTTTAGCCATACATTTTTTTTACTGTTTTTCTTTTAAAAGAATAATTTTTATTTTATTATACAAATTTATGAAAGTCAAATAAACTTTTTTAACAATTAAACGCCTTTAATTTAAATCACAACTTTTACAAATATTGAAAGTCGCTATAAACTATGATGATGAAACATCTTCGAAAATAAAATATTAAAAATCCAATATTAAATTTATAAAACGGATCAACACAAACATCGCTGTTACTTTTGCTACAATTTTTTTTTAGATGTTTTCGAATTGACTTTAAAGTTGCTCTCATTTCCATGGTCTAATGCTGAAGTAGAAAGGGTATTTAGCCAAGTAAACATTGTTAAATTATTTTGAGAAATAGGTTACGTCAAGCAACCGTTAATTCGATTTTATCAATTAGGTAAATATTTTAACCGTAACAATAAAATATTTTTACCAACACCACAATAGGGGAGAGGTACTATGCGTTTGTGCTGATGTTTGTAACACCTTAAAATATTGGTCCTAAGCCCACCTTTACGTATAACGATTGACTCAGAAGCACTTTCTAAGTTGAATTAACGTTGTTAAATATGACAAACTTTTCATTTAATCAATTCGGTTCCAGAGATGGTAATTATAACATTATTCGAATTTGAGCTAATCGGCATCCGGGCTTTAAAACCATTCATATAAATGCGCAAAGTCTTTTACTGAAAATCGATGTATTCCGTTTTCTTTTTGAAAATTCGTTCATTGATGCAATATTTATTTCGGAAACATGGTTTGTACCTGAAATTTATGACAGTGTGTACAAGATAGATGGTTATCGCATTTTTAGATCCGATAGGCGTAAAAATGGCGGAGGTGTGCCAATTTACATAAGGAACATTATCTCATGTAAACTTATTTGTTCATATAATGAACCCGGTGATGTTGAATATATTTTTATTGAGGTTAACTATCGTGCGAACATTATGCTACTAGGACACATTCGTTGATAAATTAGAAAATATTTCTGTAACGTACTCTGAAGTTATTATAACAAATGCAATTTGCTTGAAAAAGATGAAAATCTAACTACTATCATGTCTACACTAAATTTATCCACTGTTAATAATTTTAGGCCTACGCACTTCTCGACCACAAATAGTACATTACTCGATTTAGTTTTTGTAAGCAACGGACAAAATAAGTTACTATATGAGCAGTTAGCTGTACCTTTTTTTTCCATACATGATTTAATTTTATGTGCTATAAATTTACAGTGGAGACAGGAGTTAGAACGTTTAGTGTTCGAGATTTTAAAAGTATGGATTTAGAAAACTTATATCGTGATCTCATTAACTCTGAATGGGATCGAATTTTCTATTTACCTACGGCTGATGAGCAAGTTACCGTTCTCAACACATTAATACTTCGGATTTATGACAATCACGTACCGGTAAAGACTAAGACGGTTAAAAATAGAGCTAAGCCGTGGTTCACAAATGAAACTAAATTGCTAAAAAAAAACGTGATGTGACCTATACCACATGTGGAAACGATACAGAACACCTGAACTGCATAATGAATTTTGCGTAGCGCGAAAAGCCGTTGTTTCAAAAATCAGACATGATTAGTCTTCGTACTATTTTAATAAATTTAATTCGGCTGTTAACACTAAAAGTAAATGGAAACATATACGAGACATTAGCGTTAGTAAGTCAGTTGAACGTTCAGTAGAAGTTAATGTTAATTTGATTAATAAAAGCTTTATGAATATTCCTTTTCCAACAGTCCAGTTCGACTTTTACGATAGAAATACACATTTAGTTTCGTGCAACCAGCTAAACTTTCAATGCGTAAATGCATCTGATGTTGCTAACGCTTTCAATGCAATTAAATCCAATGCAATAGGATTAGATAATATTGATCCTAAGTTTGTTAAAATTATTCTGCCATGGATTATTCGATATGTCACCCACCTTTTTCACACCATAATAACCACCAATAGATTCCCAATGGAGTGGAAACATGCCAAAATTATTCCCATAACTAAAACCGGATCTGAATATCGTCCAATTGCAATTCTGCCATACCTTTCTAAAGTTTTTGAAAATTTATTGCATAAACAAATTTATGAGCATGTCAATGCTAACAATTTATTAACTGATCGCCAATCTGGATTTAGACCATAACTTAGCTGTATTACAGTACTAACTGATGTAATAGAGGAAATTCGAAATAATTTAGATACCGCTAAGAACACCAAAAGATATAGACATGCCGGTAAAGAATTTAGAACTAAAAATCAAACTGGTTGCTGAACTTGCTACCAAGTCCCCCAGACAAAAAATAGAAAGCAGAATTTTCTCTATAGATGTTGAAAGACTCGTACGTAAAAAAGAAGTACACGAAGAGAACGGCAACAACATAGATCTCCACAGCTCAAGGAACGTTTAAAAGAATGCCCAAAGAACTTGCGGAGACTTCTTGAAGAAAAAATAATTGCATCGCTTAACAGGTTTCTTGAAAACTTAGATCCAACATCAAAAACGAATTACTCATTGTGACGTCCTACAAGAAATCTTAAAAGACCCGTTATTTGTAAACCTCCTTTACGAGAACCGAATAGAAATTGGGCTAGAATATAAACTGAGAAAGGAAATCTGTTCGTTGATTACTTAAAGGATGTTTCCACGCCGAATTCATTTAGCACTATAATTGAGTTACCCCCTGTAATATCCCATCACATAGCAAGTGTCCCTCTTATCTTTGAAATGCGAGAGGTTAAAAGAGCTATAATTGAGTTGGACCCAAAAAAGCACCGGGCATCGAAAATATCAGTAATCATATGCTCTTGGATTTATCCCGCATAGCAGTAAGAATAATTCTCTTTATTGTTAATGCTATTTTACGTCTTGGCTGTTATCCGCAAGAATGGAAAACATCGCTTGTTAAAATGATATCAAAACCTGGCAAAGACCAAACTTAAGTATACTCTTATAGACCCATCGGAAAGTTATTCATGAACAAGTTGACTCAAAAAATGATCAAAAAATAAAGCAAGTTGCCAGTTCACTTACCAGTTTATTATCAAAGTAGTTTTTGGGAATACAAAATTTTCAATTAACAAGACTTTGTTTGTCGTGCTTAATTCCCAATTTTTATTTTTGATAAAAACACTGAAATTTATTGTTGATTAAATAAGTAAAAAAATCGTGCGATTGTCAGAACATGGCCGTGTATGAAAAGATGGAAATATTTTCTTAAAAATAAACTGTGATTTTGGTTGAGAAGACTGTGCCTTTTTCGGATTTCATTACTGAAATCAATAACTTCAATATAAAACTTTTTTCAGTTTTTATGTATGTATATTTGTCCTTCTTGAACGTTTTGCAGTATTATCTTCTCGGCCCCGACATTTAAAGACGATAGTAGCAGGAGATTTAATTTCCCAATAGGACGCCAATGTCAAATATCGCATATCTTAAGAACTGTTATATTGAAAATGTTCAAACTTGGTAGGAGTCACTATTATGGTAAACTAGACCTAAATAAAAAGGGTAGGCGCAGGGGTAGCACAACCCCCATGTAATGCATATATTAAATATCGCGTAACTGAATTACTATTAAAGCGTGAGTCTTCAAACGTGGTTTAAGTCACTACTATGGTACACCATAAATTTCAAATAAAAATGGGCTGGGTGGACGGAGGAGGAGCAGTACCCCCCATAGAACGAAAATATTAAATACCGAATATCTAAAGATAAAAGTTCTCTAGCTTTGTATGAACCACTCCTATGATAAACTACACCTTTCAAAATAAAAATAAAGGGGAAAGCTGCAGGGGCAACAATAAATATTACATATATAAATGAAAATCGTATGTAATTTTGTTCCATAAAGACACTCAACCTTAACACTCAACCGATTTTCCTGAAATTGTAAAAATGATTTTCTGATTACCCAGCGCTTAACATAGGCGATTTATATTTTTAAGTGGGCGTGGCACCTCCCATACAATTACAATAAAGATTTATACATATTTGGAGTACTGTAACAGTGCATGTATTCTAATAAAAGTAGGTTTAATTAGAAAAGTAGGCATGGCACCCCCCATACGAATACACTTGAAATTTCTGTAAACAAATCATTAAAATTTAGTACAAGATGCTTTGTTTTCAATACACTAGAGCTGTTTTGAAAATTTTTTACTAATGATGGATTGGTGAGTGGAGAGAGAGGTCAAGTGGATTGTGGGTCATAGGAAGAAGATAAGCGGATGCGTCTATGGCATGGTTGGGAGGGCCAAAGGAGACAAACAGCTGTCTCCCAAATTTTTTATGCGGTAGAGTTGTGTTAAGTGATAGTTTTGAGTTGTATTTTATGTTTCACTTTTTTTAATGTTCGAATACGTGTCTGGTGAGGAGGGTTGGGACCTTACTGAGGTCATTCATGCCAAATAGCTAGTTGGAAAACTCGCCAGACCAAACGCTTCGTAACAGAATGGGGGTAGCAAAGAGCACCTGGTTAAGCTAGTAACCTATGTAATTAAATGTAAAAATGAAAAACTTTGTTATGTCAGCAATTTTACAATTATTGAATGAAATGCAATTCTGAAGCTTTAAATTATATAGGGAATGTAGATAAATATAAGACATAAGAATTAATTTATGTATGCATGTTTTTATTTGTATGTATTTCTAATTAAATCCCCTCAGAAAATGTCACTGGGGAATCTGCACTAATTCACCAGTACTAGTGACTTATTATACCCCAGACAATGTTATTTACTATAGACATTTAATATGTGCGTGTCATTGAAAATCTATTACTGACGTTAGTACTATTGACTCTTTTGGGAACATATGTGGGTAATCCCATGTCAAATCGACCAAGAGTGAGATCCGACCCTTTTCGATTTTAATGAAATTTGGTGAGAAGGTTCCTTTTATCTTATAAGGAACATATATGAACGAAAAAAAATTAAAATTTTTTTTTTTTTTCAAATTTATGTCTTATTCAAAATATCATAATTTCGCCGAATTAGACGAATGTGTTGAGCTTATTTCTTCAATATCACTAAAAATACTTTACATACGAAGATGATTTTTATGTAATTTTAAAGAGAATACTTGGAGCTACAAACAATATATTAAAAAAAAATTCGAAATGGCATACGTAGTGTAGTGTAGACAGAGCGTTGACGATATCACTAAAATAGTCGACAAAACTGGTGACTTAGAGACATTGCACCCAGGTTTTCTCCAGGGATGTTACTCCATTTATTTATATAAGATTTTATTGATAATAGTTTAAATAAATTCAAATATGTATGTTACAAATTTTGTTTGATTTTCAAGGTCCTACCTTTTTAACAAAATGGCCGGTTTTTTTTTTGGCTGTTATCCTCTATTTTTAAATAAAGACATAACAACCCTACATTGAGGTATCGATATGTATGTAAGTTGACTTCCCTAAAAATTATGCTTAATTATCTTTATAAAACGAAAAGCTGGAAGATGTCCCCTCCGTATCTAGAATGTCTAAAATTTTAACTCACCGATGATTCCGAGTCCAAGTCATCAGCCTGGCAAACAGCAGTATCTCCGCCTTCCGAATGATTTTTTTTTACTACTAACTCGGTAATAGCAATCGATAAACTAATGCGCATTGTATAGGCATTTAAAATGGCCAAAAACCCCATTATGGCTAATATCACACGCTGAGGAATAACAAAATCTGTAAAGTGATAAAAAAAAGTTTACAAATGACAACAAAATATTTAAACTTCGTCTCATAATTTCATACAACCAATCAACTATCATGAAGTTCATTGTGTTTTTTTACCCTTTACCATAACTTGGAAAGAGTATATGTATGTATATAAGTTTTTCATTTAGTTTTACAATATTTATCTTAGACCCTATAAAGTATAGGCAGACTTTCATAATGCAATACGGAAAGAAATAGCTTCAAAAACTCTACTTCTTTTCTATAGACAAAGGATTGAGTTCATTGTTGCATGATAACCGTATTCACTGCATAGTGGTGGCGAAATTTTGGCAAATAAGAACACAAATTGAGAGCGTAAAATGACAGTTCTTGACTGAAGCTTCGTACAGACGGTGGTCAGATCTTACGATGTTGTCATTACAATTGACTAAAAATGTCTTGCAACTGTGTGAACATTGTACGCTATTTTCATTTGGCAGATGTGTTAAATAAATGCATCTGACAATGGCACAATTGTCAGAAACATGACAACATTGTAAGATCTGACCATCGTCTGTACGAAGCTTGAGTACTTACAAATTTATACTGCACAAATTTTTCCAGTAAAATTTAGTAAAACAAAAAAACATACATATGTTTCAAAAAGGTAAACAAGCAAAAGAACAAACAAAAGAAAACTGAATTGGCAAATTGGTTTTTTTTTGTTGTTTTCTTACGAAGACAATAAAATGAAACAATTTGCTTATTAATTTTGTAAAAAGAAAAATTACCCACTTACAACTACAATTCGAGTCGGAACGAACCCAACCAATTGTAGGGGGATGTAAGAAAAGATAAACTCACTGTTTATTGTTGGTGTTTTGTTTAAGCTTTGATATTGTTACAAGTAACCCTGCCTTTACACATGCAAGTAGTGGCATGCCATTACTGTATACATATTGTCAAAGAAAATTTGTTCGAAATAGTCGAATCTCATGCCATTAGCTTTTGTGTTTACACATGTCACTGCGAGTTCATTTGCAAAATGTCTTAAAAGCGTCAACTTAATATAATATGTTGACTTCTCAAATTAAAAAAAAGTATCAAGAAACCAAATAGAGTTACCGAGTTAATCATATAAGCACATTTTTGGGGAAATGGTTTACATTAATTTATATAAGCATTATTTTAACAATATTAATGCTCTATAATTAAAAACATTGCTTTTATTAATGCACGTTTCAAAAAATTAATCATAATAATACATTTATCAAGTTAAAACTTTAATTACAGTTCGACAATAATCCAGTAAATTTGCATTAAATTTTTTACAGGGTAACATTGTTCATCGTTTTGTCATTTAATGGCATGTAAGTGCCAAAATTCCACTCGCATGCAATTTTTGCCACTGGAGCTGCCATTGCGAAAAATGTGAATGTATAAGTAAAAAAGTGTGAGTGTATTGAGTTTTTCGAACTGGCAGTAGCATGTGTAAATGCTAGGTAAGACTTTGAGTGTTTAAAATTCTTATTCGCTTTAGGGTTTTATTTGCATAATATTTTCATCTTTTCTAAAATCTTTGAAAAACGTTTCCTGATGAGCTGGCCTAAGCAACCAGTGAAACGCGCATAGAAGCTAGCTTTCCCTCAACAATAAATTTCAGTGTATTCCAAAAAGAGGAAAAAGCTTTTATTAAACATATATTCATGATTTTTCACGATATCAAGAACTTTCCAGTTCATTACATTTGTTAAAAAAAAAAATAAACACAACAAAGATGACACTCAGAACATAAAAGTAATCGATAACTAGAATTGCAAATTTTGTTCGTGGTAAAATTGTGGTAAAAATTAATTTTAATGTATTTTATTTTTTAAAGTTTATGCAATCTTTATTCTGAAAGCATTTTCTTTTACTAAAAACCTTTTTTAATAGAAGAAAAAAGCATATTGAAAATAAAATATGATTTGTCATCCATGGCCATCAATAACAGCTGCCTTTTTTTACCACACATGCGACGCATACAACAGTAGAAAGTAATAGCCTTTTCACACTTGTCAACATTTAACATTTAACATCAACTTGCGAAGATGTTGGAATTTTCCCATAAGAACTACATAGGGCTAAAAATCAAAATTTTGCAACATCTTTACAGAATGTTACTATCTCATATTGTTCCCTTTTACATTTTTCGATTCTTTTAGTGTCATCACTAGAAAAGTGGCAATAAAATTCTACTATTATTGTGGCATCACTGACAAAATGGAAGTTGCTTTGAAAGCAGCGTTACCATTTCTCAAGTTTTTCCTTTTTTGCAAGCCTTATTATACCCTCCACCACAAGTAGTTGTGAAGAGGGTATACTAAGTTTGTCATTCCGTGTGAAACTTTTTTATTATTCATCTCAGACCCCATAAAGTATATATATTCTGGCTGCTTGAGTAATTCTAAGTCGATTTAGCCATGTCCGTCTGTCCGTCTGTTGAAAACACGCTCACTTTCGAAAAACTCAAAAGAAATAAACAAACTAGGTGTCAAATTGCTTGTAGTTATCCTAAGCAGTTTGGGATTGAATTTCAGCAAAATCGGTTCGGTAGGACCAGAGCTAACACTACTTCCGGAAAACAGTTTAGTACGCCTAAAACCGTAAAAAATAATGCAATCATAACAAATTTTGGCTCGTCACAATTTTATAGGACTATAAATGATACTGTGAAATTTCGTGAAGATCGGTACATAATTTACCCTAGGCTCCATATATGCCCTAATCCCGGAAAACAGTTTAGTCTCCTAAAACCATAACTAATAACAAATCGTCAGAGTTTAAGATAATAATAATAAAAAGACATCATACAGATATTACTCCTTAAACATTCGAACTGTCGGTAGAGAGTATCAAAGATTCGGCAAAGCTGAATATAGCACTCTAACTTGTTTTTTAATATTTTTTAAAAAATTTTTTGAAAATTGAACATTAAAATAAAATATTTCTATGAATTACATATTAATATAAATTTAGTGTAATAGTGAAGTCTTTTTAAAAGGGGGATAATTCACATTATATTCTTTGACCACTTGAAAAAGGAATTGTTTCTCTTCTTCATTGTGTGTTAATTTATTATTATAGTCTGTAATGAATTTGACACCTCTTTCAGCAGCATCGTTTACTACAGATAAGTTTTGACAAATTTGAGATGCTTGAGCGTAGTCAAATCTTTCATTCCAATCCGATAGATCGACTTGCAAATATTCTTTTGAAATTTCTAAGCGCTCAAAGAACGCGTGTGTGTTTGAATTTACAAAATCGCTTAAATCTTTTTGTGAATATGTTTGAAGGATATTTGTTGGATTAGCTATGATCCGTTTGCATTTTTCTTTATTTTCTTGAACATTAATTGCTTTAACCATTTTTCTCTTAATATCACCACTAACATTAGGATCGAGGAATGAAAGATCAACTGCTTCTTCGGACAAATACCATAAGTGATTGCTTACTTTTTGTAACAAAGCAAAAGCTATATCTTGTTCAGGATAAGCAATTATATTTTTTATTAAATTTAGGTCTTGATTTGGTGCTTCAATTGCTTTGGTGCATCCAAACCAGGCGTTTACATAAATACGAACTATGAAAAGACAACGTATACCGTTCAGCTCTTTTTTGTCATATTAAATTGATTACGGAATAAATAAATTTTAAGTGTATAAATAGCTTTTGACATCCATCTAGCATGAGAAGTTGCACCAGGTATTCGAAAGGTGTTAAAATTCGGCACCGTACCACCAAGAAAACTAATAACTAATTGTAATAATTCTTTGTTATCGCGTCTACTATGAGTTTGCTCAAATTAACAAGACAGTAATTTAAGATTACTTCACGTTCTTCAGCAGTTAATACTTTAACAACGTGTTCATCTTCTAAGCAATTTTTGTGATTTGTCTTATCAATATTAATCCAGTATTTGCTAAATCGATTAAAAATTAGTACTTCTGGTGCGGCTGTTGTAGCAACTCTAATTTCGAATACTTTTCGGAGTAACAACTCGTAAATATGGTGTTTACATGGAAAATATAATAAATCACGCCCTAGTTTTCCTTCAAGCAGAGATGCAGCACCATTTACTACACCCGTATTATGTGCAGTTGTGTCGAAGCAAACAAATTGAACTTCATCAAGGATTTTATTTTCTTTTACTGAATTAAACACGGCTTCTGATATTTCTTTTGCACTCGATGATGAAAAACTAATGCATGCTAATAGCCGCAAAATAGGAGATAAAAGCAGCGCAAAAGGTTGCTGAAAGGCACATGATTGCGAAAAAATACTCGACGACGACAAGTGATATTTTTCATGCAAAACAAACACAACAAGAATTTGTTTTTGTTTTCTATACAATAAAAAATCCAACAGACTTTACCTGGTTGCCTTAACTAAAATATAAAAAAAAAAAAAATCACACACATTTCGTGCTGTAGTCATTCAAACTGTCGAGCAACAACAACATTACTGAAGAAAGGCAAAAATTTATTTTTCCTCACCACCATGAAAAAAACCATGTTGCTTGTACACTGATCAGTATTTTATCGTTGTAATCTGCTTTTAGCACACACTTCAGCCGCTTTTCATTTTATTGAATCGGCTTTTCGTTATTACCAGCCAGAGAAGAATTTTTGTTCTTTGAATTTTAGATTTTTTTTGGTTTGTCTTTTTTAACTAGCTCTTCTTTAAGGAAAAAGTAAAAAAGCTAAGGCGAAATAATTTTTTTTAGCTTTTGCTTTTTAGGTGGTTGTCCATTTTTGTCGCTGGCTGATAAAAAAGCAATTGTCAAAAAATAAAAATATACAAAATAGGAGATTTGCTTTTTTGCACAAACGAAAAACAAAACATTGACTATTGCAAAAAAAATTAAAAATTTCAATAGCAGTGTGTAAGAAATATTGTAAATAAAACCCGTAATACTTCTTAACGATTTAAAGTTTTATTAAGGAATGAAATAAAGAAAGAATATACAAATGTATTTTTATGTACAAAGCAAAGGTTGCTACGACTAAAAATAATTATACAAATTCAAAGCCTACTAAGATTAGGTTTGTAATATAAAACAGCAAGTAATTATAACTAAGTAGTATTTTCAACACAGTGGCAAAAGCAAAAATAAAAAGCATCCAGCTGATGGGTGCTTTTAAACCCTGTCTGACACCTTTGAATCAGTGTTGCCGTTAGGATACAAAAGATAAATTTTTCGTATCTTTCGACTACTTCAGGTATCATGTATAATCCTGACATCTTTTGAATCTGTACGCAAAATGTACAGAAAAAAAATATTCGAAAATTTTAGCCAACTAAAACTTATTAAGACTGATCATCGTAGCCGACTCAATACTAATAAAATAGCAGCAAAGGCGCATTGACTAAAAGGTGAGGCAACTATACAACAGCACTGCTTCTGTGGTCGGATTGTCAAAAATATTGCTAGTAAAAAAGGTAAGTTTACATAAAAAATTAGTTTGCATACACACTTTGACAAGTCGACCACCGAAAAAATCACCATATGTTGACTTAACCCTACCTTCTACTGAATTCGCCTTGATAGCAGGTTAATTAATGGTGAAAGAAAACATAAAGGGGTTGCAACATACGATCCACCTAAATCGATGATTACTAGAAGTGCGAAGTTGTTCTGAGGAAATTTGAACATCTTTTTTATTTTCAGGAAATTTATATGAAAGTTGATATAATTGCCTTAGTATAAACGCCTTAACTCGTATATTAATTTTTACAAAAATGAATTTGTTTTGATAACATTCAAAGATAGTTACATATAATTAATTTTAAAGTTTGCTTACTGTATTTTTTAAAATTACATATGTACCTAATAATTACAACTTAAATAAATATAAAAATGAATTTATACGAAATCATTTTCTTAACAATATTCATTTAAATATGAAATAAAAATGTTATGTAAATAAATATTAAATGTAGGGTTTCTAATTTCCCGGACTTTTGTCTGTTCCCGGGAAACGGAACAAAAAAAAATCTTATTTCCGGGAATCCCGGGATTCTTTGAATAAAACAATGATTTCATTGAATGAGTTCAAGACAAAAGTTTATACTTGTTTAAAAGAATATACACATATACAACAGTCTAAAGAAATTAGCGCTATTAATTCCACAGACCACCAAAACAAAACCAAATAAATTGTTACATTCATATGTAAATGAATATCTTTACTTATTTTTTTGGAGATCACGAATTATTAAAACTTATTAATATTTAGTAGTTTTTATTAATAGCAACTTGGTAAAATAAATTTTCTTTTAAAAAATTCTATTCTATTTCTTATCCTTGTTGATATTTATATTGCTTTCTACCGAAAACGTACTCTCGCTTTCTACAGACGTTGGTTTTATAGTAAGAAGCTCATCATGCAAAGATTATAAAGTTGTTGGCCTGTTACCCCTGACTTCATAGACATCAAATTCTTTTTTTAAGATATTTTCAGGCTTTTGTATTTTTTTTACATTTATTTTTTTAGAATTGATATAGCGTTTTCAAGGTGTCCTTTAAATATAGTAGATGGTTCATCATCTGGTGTTGGTGATGGTGTATCGTGAACATTTTTCTTTTTTACTTCAAGAAGCTTTTTAGACATTTCATCAGCAATTAAAAAGACCGTTGATTTATTGGCGTAGGAAAAATAGTTTGATTTGTATGTAGTTTTCGTAATTTTAGTAAAGAATATATTGTTATTGCTCGTTTTTGATATTAAAATTTAAAAAAATTTAATTTGAAACTCCCGAAAATCCCCGGAAAAAATTTCCCGGGATTAATTTTAAAAAAATGTCCCGGGATTCCCGGCAATTCTTTCCCGCGTATAAACTCTAATTAAATGTTAACAAGTTAGAGTGCTATATTCGGCTGTGCCGAATCTTTGATACCCTCCACCGACAGTTCGAATGTTTAAGGAGTAATATCTGTATGATGTCTTTTTATTATTATTATCTTAAACTGTGACGATTTGTTATTAATTATGGTTTTAGGAGACTTAACTGTTTTCCGGGAGTAGGGCATATATGGGGCCTAGGGTAAATTATGTACCGATCTTCTCGAAATTTCACAGTATCATTTATAGTCCTATAAAATTGTGACGAGCCAAAATTTGTTATGATTGCATTATTTTTTACGGTTTTAGGCGTATTAAACTGTTTTCCGGGAGTAGTGTTTATATGGGGCTTAGGGTAAATTATGGACCGACCTTCGCGAAATTTTACAGTGTCATTTCTAGTCGAATAAAACGGACTTGTGAAAAATCTTATGCCATTCCGTGCATTTTTGCATCATTTATGTTAGTTTTTGTAACAAAATTATCAAGTTTTTGAAGGTGGTGGTTCCACATTTTGATTCATAGCTCTGGTCCTACTGAACCGATTTTGCTGAAATTCAATCCCAAACTGCTTAGGATAACTACAAGCAATTTGACACCTAGTTTGTTTATTTCTTTTGAGTTTTTCAAAAGTGAGCGTGTTTTCAACAGACGGACAGACGGACATGGCTAAATCGACTTAGAATTACTCAAGCAGCCAGAATATATATACTTTATGGGGTCTGAGATGAATAATAAAAAAGTTTCACACGGAACAAACTTAGTATACCCTCTTCACAACTAATTGTGGTGGAGGGTATAAAAATGGATTTTCAAATTTTTTTCAAAACGTATTTTTTGGGAAAAAGTGTATCTTTTTATACCCTCCACCACAATTAGTTGTGAAGAGGGTATACTAAGTTTGTCATTCCGTGTGAAACTTTTTTATTATTCATCTCAGACCCCATAAAGTATATATATTCTGGCTGCTTGAGTAATTCTAAGTCGATTTAGCCATGTCCGTCTGTCTGTCCGTCTGTCCGTCTGTTGAAAACACGCTCACTTTCGAAAAACTCAAAAGAAATAAACAAACTAGGTGTCAAATTGCTTGTAGTTATCCTAAGCAGTTTGGGATTGAATTTCAGCAAAATCGGTTCAGTAGGACCAGAGCTATGAATCAAAATGTGGAACCACCACCTTCAAAAACTTGATAATTTTGTTACAAAAACTAACATAAATGATGCAAAAATGCACGGAATGACATAAGATTTTGCACAAGTCCGTTTTATTTGACTAGAAATTACACTGTAAAATTTCGCGAAGGTCGGTCCATAATTTACCCTAGGCCCCATATAAACCCTACTCTCGGAAAACAGTTTAGTACGCCTAAAACCGTAAAAAATAATGCAATCATAACAAATTTTGGCTCGTCACAATTTTATAGGACTATAAATGATACTGTGAAATTTCGTGAAGATCGGTACATAATTTACCCTAGGCCCCATTTATGCCCTACTCCCGGAAAACAGTTTAGTCTCCTAAAACCATAATTAATAACAAATCGTCACAGTTTAAGATAATAATAATAAAAAGACATCATACAGATATTACTCCTTAAACATTTGAACTGTCGGTGGAGGGTATCAAAGATTCGGCACAGCCGAATATAGCACTCTAACTTGTTGGAAACTAAAATGTATCTTTCTCGAAATTTCACTGGCAACACTGCTTTGAATACTTGTAAGATGGATACAATTGTATTGCAGTTGTATTAGTGTAAAGTTGGAAAAAAATTATTTAGGTACCCACGAAACATGTACGATCGTCGCTGTTTCATTAACGACTAAATGAAAGACCATAAGAATTATGTGACTCAATAATTGCAAATCAATCCAAGTGAAAATAAAAAGTGCTTTGAGGCAGAACTAAAAATTGTCCTATCGTGCTCAAATTTTTTGTGTGGTTTTTTGAGACCAAATAAAATGTTTTTAGTGCTTGCCCCGATACAAATAAATACAAATAAGGACCGGTCTAATACGCATTCACACTTGAAACATATAACATTAATAAAAAATGTCACCATTTCTGAAAAAAAACTTTTATTTTTTTTAAATACTTTTTTTCTACAAAAGTGGCAACATTCTAAAAGATAACACCAAAATGTATTTCTCAATCATTTTGTTTAATAATTTAGGCAAAACTAAGGCTTGCAAAAAAAGAAAAACTTGAGAAATGCTTTCCAAGCAACTTCCATTTTGTCAGTGATGCCACAATAATAATAGAATTTATTGCCACTTTTCTAGTGATGACACTAAAAGAATCGAAAAATGTAAAAGGGAACAAAATGAGATAGTAAAATTCTGTAAAGATGTTGAAAAATGTTGATTTTTAGCCCTATGTATTTCTTATGGGAAAATTCCAACATCTTCGCAAATTGATGTTAAATGTTGACAAGTGTGAAAAGGCTATAACTTGTCACCAGTGTTGCCAGTGGATTTTTCGAAAAAATACGTACACATGCTAAAAAAAATCGGATTTGTCCCTACACGTTGAAAAAATTCCCCCTACAAAAATCCCTACGCACTATTATCATTAAAATAGAAGAAAAAACATTACTTTTAAAAAATAAATTTTTTTCGAATATGTATATTAAAGCTTTAACATAACATAAGTAAAAACCTAAAAAAATGCATAATATGTACTTTTAATTAAATTCAATTGTCTTTCAACATTAGGTGTAATCCCGTACTCAACGTTCGGAGCCCGCGGGATCCCAATCTTACCGAAAACTGTTTGGTAAAGTGGGAAAGCTTTTAAGAGAATAATATTCTTCTTTTTGCACAAAGAAGCCCGTGCTTTTTCTTGCAATTGCAATTGCTGTGTCAAAAATAAATGAAAAACTGCAAGAAAGTTAACAAAAAAAAAAAAAAAATTAATATAAGAAATATTCAAAGTTGGAAGGAAAATGTAAGTAAATGCTTGAATTTTAATTTTATGCACTTTAATGAGTCATTTATGTATTTATTTAAACATGTTTTATATTAACGTTTTCTTTTGGATCAGAGATTTGGTTTTTATTATTTCCGTAGTTTTGTACATTTTTGTCTATTAGCGAGAGAAGTTTTTGTTTACTCTCATTTTGCCAAACTTTACCCAAAAAGTACGGGATCACACCTATTGAATGATAACTTAGAAAAAACATATACATACATATTTAAGCCGCCAATTTTTTAAAGCACAAACAACTCTGGAAATATATTTTAAAGCTAAATTTTCATATTATTCGAATGTGTATTCTAAGTCAAATTAAAATCCTCAAAAGCTTTTATACTTTAATGGGCTTATTCCTTCAATATTTGAGGATTTGAATTTGACTTAGAATATAGATACATTCGAATAATATGAAAATTCATATAATAAATGTTACTCAACATGAGAAATAAATTCCCAGATTCTATATTTTAAAGCTATTTTAGGGGAAACAATTTTTTCAACTTTTTTGGACAATAAAATATATTAAAAACAAGTAAGAGTGCTATATTCGGCTATGCCGAATCTTATATACCCTTCACCATGATGAGATAAGAACAAAAAGTTATATACATAAATAACGTTCTTTAGATAGGTATAAATAAATACTAATTGAGCCACGCCAACTTTTCATTTCGTAATGCCGAAGAATATAAAAAACAAAAAATGTATATATGTACCTAACCTCGTTTCCTCTTTTTGCCAAAGTTGATGTTTGAAATTCGTTTTATAATCTTAAAATCGTTTTTTAGAACATAAAAAAATTAAATAAAAAAATGAAATAAAATTATTTTTGGGATTCGAACTGGCAATATCATCAGTTTCATGAGAGAACTTAACAACTCGGCTACGAATGCTTTTACTGAAGAAGCGTTAAATTAAAATATATTGAGTCTAATAGCTTGTTTCTTTATTTGAGCGGCATATCATATACATGAATTAATGTGTATGTGGATGCGTAAAATTAAACACATTACAAATAAAATCCACCACTTGTAGTGAAGGGTATAAAAAAAACAACAAAAAACCACATTACCAACACTGTATTACCATAGCCACTGTATGACCGTAGAAACCAAAATTGAATTGGTTTGTATGGTATGTTTATGTCGTTTTGGTAAAACAGTGTTGGTATGGTAATGTCACGTCTAATTGGACCTTTAAAGGAAAAAATTTGAGGCAGTCGTGGTTTTTTACTCATATCTCAGCCATTTGTGGACCGAACTTGCTGAATTTCAATAGCAAACAATTCCGGACCATATGTGACATAAAGGTATAATAACCTGGCCCCCATCATATATGGGGTCTTCGGAAAATCCATTTCAACGGACAGACGGACATCGTTAAATCAACTTCGCTCCTCATAAGGACCCAGAATATATATACTTTATAGGGTCTAACATCAATATTATAGAAATTACAAACGGAATGACAAACTTATATATACCCTATTCACCACCTGTGGTGAAGGGTATAAAAAAGGTTTTCCAGCATTTATTTTATAAATTACACGATAAGACGAAAAATCCCTACATTTTGGAGATTATGAAAAATCGGTCCGATTTTCCCTACGCTTCTATTTTAATATCAAAAATACCTACATGTAGGGATTTTCCCCTACTTCTGGCAACACTACTTGTCATATACAATTACGCTGATTCTACTTTTTTGTCAGATGCATAAAAAGGACAGACGCATAAACGCATGGTGTGGACCTTCAGCTTAATGTCTCATGTGCAGCGTTGCCAGAATGAAGATTTTACCTTATTTTTGAAGATTTTTTGACTAAAATAAGATTTGAAGATCTTTTTCTCCAATTAAAATGATGTGTGCTGAATCGAATGAAACTAATTTGGATTTGATTGGAGCAAGATTAGTGGGGTGAAATTCTATTTTTATGTAAAAGTCTATGAAATTACCCTCTGGGACGGACAAAATTTTTTTTTTGCAATATTTTTCATATAGAACAATATATCAAAAAAACAGAAAGGTAAATTCTATAAATGATATGTTGTGAATTGAATGAATCAAGTTCTATTTGAATCAGAAAACTACGGCCGGTTATGAGCTAAGTATAATTTAACTACAAAAACCAAGCGGAAAACTCGTTTCACTCAGTTGCGAAAAAGCAATGTGCAAAATAAGGGACTACATATTCGATGACTTGCATGTAAAATAAAATAATAAAACTATGTAATAAATTCGTATACAGGGGTGTCCTTTAAATCGAAAAGGCAAACATTTTAAACGTCGTTTTTTAATAAGATTTCTGTGATAAATGAATTTTATGACAAATATTTTAAAAAAAATTTCTCTATTAAACAGAATTTAATAACAAACATTATAAAAATTTGATTAAAAGTGTATTTAAAACAACTTCCAAATACTTGTGTTTTCGATTTCCAGAACACCCCTGCTTATCTAAAATAATAATTTAATAAAAAATATATTTATTTACTTTTTATTTAATTGGGGTTTTTTTAGCTGTTCTAATTGGGGTCAGGCCTGCCCAAGAGGAGACCCAAGTGGTAAAAAGTTACCTAGGGTTAAGAAGCTTTTGGTGTGAAAATTCCACATTCCATGTTTTTGATAATTATTAAATAAAGTGTATATACATATATTAGTGCTTTACAATGTCTTTTCAAAGGTGTACATTATTTTAATAACAATTCCATTAGGAATATATTTAGGGAAATCCATATAATCCATATATTTTCAAATGCCTTCGATACAACAACGGTATCAAATATAATACTAAATTGAGAACCCTTAAAACTTCATATGATGTATGATCTTCTTGCCCAAAATTTATATATCTCTAATTTTAGAATTTTATTACTTCCAAAGAAACTTCTTTATTTATATGAACTTTTTTACGTTCTTATTTATTAGAAAACAAATGGATTTAAAGTATATTTTTAGAATGAATTTTATGGAATATATAACTAAAAACACAATTTAAGCCTACAATCTAATTTTGTATAAATACCGCAATTATGTATTTCAATTTAAATAGTTTCCATAATAAGAAGTATTTTCTTTTAAAAATTTAATAATTTTTACTTCTTTGCCCTTGTTATTAAAAATTTTAAGATTTTCCTCTTCAAAATAAGATTTTTTTTTGGCCATATGAAGATTTTCCTTCCAAATCTTCTGGCAACGCTGTCCCGTATTTATATATGCTTAAGTGCGCATCGAAAAATGTTCAGTTTTTTACGCATTTAAACGCGGAATCATTAAACCGATAACCCGGATAAAAGCGCAATTAACGCATTTATAAAAAACCTCGCTTAAAAAACTCAATAATCATTTAAAAGTACTTTTATCAGTAATAAGAGAAAATAAAATTTATTATACCTAGTTCTCATACGAAATTAAATATAATATTAAAACTAAACCTAATTCAATAAACATTCTAACATAAATACTAGGGTATTCATTCGGTTAACCGTCAATCGGTTAACCGATTAATTACTACCCGATTAACTGATCGGTTAATATCAAATTGGCTTTTTTCAATTAACGATTAAACCGAATAATTTCAGTCGATTAACCGATTAACCGATGTAATAAAATTTTTAATTTTTTGTAGTATTATAACATATTTTTTTGTGTTTTTAATTATTTGTTTCGTCTCATATACAAAAGGTATTTGTTTAGAAAATATTTTTTCTTACAAAGGTATTCTGTGATCTTAATTTCAACCCATTTTCCGCCGACCGATTTCAATGTTCAATCAACAAGAATGTGGCGAAAAATGAGTTAAATGTTTGATTGCCAACACCTTTTCCTTGTTTCACGTACTTTTTATATGTATGTGTTTAGTTATTTGTTTCTTATACCTTCTCATATCAGTCTTTCAACATAATTAACCGAAACAATTAGAAGTTTTAAACATTTTTAAAAATTAAAACAGGTCGCTAAGGGCATAATGGAATATTTTATATGTTTAGAGAAATCCTTAAAAAGGACTGAGAAATTAGATATTCATCAACGATAAGGGAAAGAATTTTTTCTAAGTCAAGTTTTGTCAAAAAAAAAAAGAAAAGAATTGCTTTACTCCTAAACATTTAAACATTTAACTACTAAAAGATTATTTTATAAGATCTCCTTAACTATTAACTATTAATTAATGCATTTCTATATATTGAAATTACTTAATTTTATGAAAAAAACTTTATTAATCGGTTAACCGATCAAAAACAAAATTAACCGATTATTGACTGATTAAACCAAAACCTCGGTTAATTAATCGAGCGATTAACCGATTAAAGTAAAAGGTCGATTAAATGAATACCCTAATAAATACATATTATTAAAAATATAAATATGTTTTGTAAAGGGTGGTTAAGGGACGATGTTGATTTTGTATAAAACACAAATTATTTAGGAAATTATTGTCATTTCTTTTTATTATGATAATATTGGTATGGTCCAATTATGTATGGAACAAAATATCTGCCAAATGTCCGCCGCGTCTTCGGTGGCACACCTCCATCCGATGGTCCAAATTTTCGATGACGCTTAGGCATAATTGAGGTTCTGTGCCGTAAATGTGCCGAATTATCTCATCCTTTAGCTCTTGAATTGTTGCTGGCTTATTGACGTACACCTTTTCTTTCAAATAACCCCAAAGAAAGAAGTCCAACGGTGTCAAATCACATGATCTTTTGACATCGCCACCACATGAGATAACACGGCCATTGAATTTGTCGCGCAAATTAGCAATTGTTTTGTTAGCTGTATGGCAGTGGCACCGATTGTACGCACATTTGGACGATTAAATTGACCGAAAATATCACGAAGTGCACGATATGAATTCTGAGTTGAACGCCCATTTTCATAATAAGCCTGAATAACTTAAATGTGTTGCTCGATTGTGTATCTTTCCACGGTTCAAATTGAGTTAGCCTGAAATTGAGAAATGTCAAATGAAATGCAGAAAAAAAACTTGGCGTTAAGGTGTGGTTCACATTCAACATCGGCCCTTAAAACAACCTGTTATATAATACATATGTATTTTATTCGACCTTTATTATTTTCAAGTATAAATAAATTGTCGAGCTTTAAAAACTTTAAATGTTTATTCGAACCAATATTTCGGCACTTCTAACAATTTGTCAATTTATACAATAAAAAAAGAAAAAAACAAAACCTTGAACAAGGCATTACATAAAGTGCCGAAATATTGGTTCGAATAAACATTTAAAGGTTTTTTTTAAAAAAAAGAAATGATATATATGTTTTTTTTATTAACAGCGTTTAAAAAAGCCGGTAATTTTTGATTGAATATAAAACGTACAGTATGAACCAGTGTTCGGTAAAAACAGTACATTATTTAGCATTCGGCTCACACACCCAAGAACGATATTTATTTTATAGTGATTGTCTAGACGAACACAGCCCTTAATACCGTTCGTAACTATTTTCAAGAAATAGCTGTTCTTCGTTAAAAAACAGAACAATTGTACTGTAGACAAACTTATAAGTTAATGTTCTATAAAGTTTCCTTTTTTACATTGATGATAACGAAATGAACAAACAAAAAATTTAAGCAACGACCGCAGCACGAACAGCTTGTGCGTGCATTGTGTATATGTTTTGTTTGTAAAATTATTTTGATGGCTTTTTGTTTATTCGTATGTGTATTTTGTTTTTGTTAAAAATGTTTGTTTTTTTTACCGGCCAAAAGGGACGAACATTAATGAGCCGAACCGAACACAATGAAGTTTGTGGATTTAAAAACACCGAACGGAATTAAATGTTCTCATCTTATGTTGAGTTTGATAAAAAAAAAAGTATTATTTTTGTGTTCGAAAGATGACTAAGAGGGAAACGTTATTTTTAAAATTTTTTTCTTCACAAACACTATTACCGTTTGTGTTTTCCACAAATCTACCGAACACTAAGAAGCGATATTTAGTGTTGTCAAAACAATGCAAAACCAAACATTTAAAAAAGTGTGTATCGATATGTGAAAAAGTTTGCAGGTATTGCTACTGTCTTCCTATTACTGGCAAATGTTTACGCCGTGTTAATATTATTAAAACCATTTAATATTCATGGTTTCAGTTTCATTGGTGCATTTATTTTGTTGCACTTAAAACTTGTGAATAAGTTGGAGCTTCAATTATTTCCTCTTCTTCATCTTCGGAAGATTCCGATAATTCTTTAAAATTATTCTCTATGATTTTCGAAATTCAAGAGAAATTTAGGCCCCCATTACGGTTTACAACTCAACTCAGTTGAGTTGTAATTTCTCAATTTTTGTATTATGGTTTACAACTTTGCTTTATTGCGGTGAACAAAAATTACAACTGATCGCAACAAAAATTACAACTGATCACAACCAGTTGTCTTAATTACAACTCAACTGAGTTGAGTTGTAAACCGTAATAGGGGCCTTAAGGCCCAACCAGAATGTGAATAACGTGGCTTAAGCAACAGAGCAAATACATGTGTAAATATGTGTAAAACCACATTGAACTTAAGGAAACTTTATGTTAAGTTTTATAAAACTGTCATTTGCTTAAGCAAGGTGCGAAACTAATCGCTCATTCCGTACGGAATCAATGTTTTTATACCCTTCACCACAGGTGGAAAAGGGTATATATTTTAGTTTGTATCCGTCTGTCCGTCTTACGTTTGATATGTGTTTTCCGGAGACAGATAGCGGCTAGGTTGTTTTACATTTGGGTCACATATAGTCCAACATTTCTTGCTATTGAAGATCGGTCCACAAATGGCTGAGACATGACCAAAAAACCACGACTGCCTCTAATTTTTCCAAAAAAATCCATTGTGGTTGCTGTTTTGTTTTAAGCGTTTAATTTTACACATACACATTTATGTTTGTTCATGATATGCCGCTCAAATAAAGAAACAAACTCGCAGACTCAATATATATTAGTTCAACGCTTCTTCAGTAAAAGCGTTCGAAGTCGTGTTGTCTAAAAAATTAATCTTTTTTTATTTTTATTAAATTTTTTTATGTTTTAAAAACGATTTTAAGATTATAAAACGAATTTCAAACATCAACTTTGGCAAAAGAGGAAACGGACTATATACCTTTTCTTGATTTAAAATTTATTTATATCTAAAGAACATTATTTATATAAATTTTTGTTCTTGGTGAGGCATGGTGAAGGATATATAAGATTCGGCATAGCCGAATATAGCAATCTTATTTGTTTTGTTTTCTCTTTGTTATTTTAAATGCATTTAAGAGGTTTTTTTGTTTTCTTTCTGACAGTAGCTTAAGTTTGTTTAAGGCGCCCGTACACGACATTTTTTTGTCATCTGACATGTCAAATTTCCCACTGCAAAATACACCCTACAGATATTATTGGACTACCTGGTCCATTGTGGCTTAAATGGAATACTTGTAACATGGTTAGGTGTTTTTATAAGGATAATTTAAAAAAAATGGAGCACTAATTTTTTTTTATTAAATATACATTTTCTTCAAAATAACACTACATGCAAACTTAAGTCCTTCACCGTATACATACATATAAAAATATTATATGGGTGAGAAAAGGATTGTTTTTATTATTATGTTATTTTTAATAAACAAAAATAAAAAATGTTAATTGTAAAGTTATTTTTAGTAGTGGCATGAAGTAGTTTTCAAACTACCCCTTTTGTCCACTCTATTCCGTAGTGACATGGAGTAGCTTTAAAACTAACCCTATAAGTTAATCCATGGAGTAGTGACATGGAGTAGGTCTGCGCTCCATTCAGTAGTGACATGGAGTACTTTTGAAACTACCCCCTTAGTGTACTCCATACTGTAGTGACATGGAATACTTTTAAAACTAACCCACTTAAGTACTCCATGGAGTAGTTTAGGGACTACTTCGGTGGGTTATATGGTCCCCTCCTAGGACATCGTAATGTTAAATGGACCACCTTTTACCCATATATTTGCAGTAGTATTGGAGTACTCCTACTCTTTTATGGACTACTCTTTACATGCTTGTATGGACTAGTCTCGTTATCTGCAGGGCATACATGTCGTGTGTTACCTTTTTAACTTTGCTTCTGTAAAAGTCAGACGTAAAGTCATCTGACAAAATTTCAATTAGAGCGTGCTCTATTTTCTTCTCACAAACCATCTGACATCAGAAATCTATGCCGGGAAGAAACCGGTAGCGCCGTCCACTATTGACGGAATCATTAGCCGGCTGAAGTTAATTTTTTACAATACTGAGATATGTTTGATCATCTTAACATTGAATAGAATTTATGTAATAGTGCATTTACACCTACGCCATAAACAGGTTATAAGTTGTTTATGATGATAAACTAGTTTGAGAAACTTGTTTATCCATACAAATTATAAACACGTTTGTAAGTTGCTTTTGAGATAAACTAGTTACAAACAACCAGTTTTTGTTAATGCAACTCTGTTTTTTCAAATTTTGTTCTGGCAATGCTACCGATATTTGACATTTCCTTAAAAATAAAAAAAAATCAAGTGAAAAAAAATTTACTTTTGTCTGTAAAAAAACCAAAACAGTAGTAAGAAAAATAAAATAAACAAAGAAAATGTTTAAAAAAATTCAAAATTTATAAGAAATGTTAGTTTTTTGACATATTTTCTTTTAGATGGACAACGGAAATAAAAGGTTTGTTTATATGTTCGTATGTATGTGCATCAACGTTTTTTTTATTATTGGGGCTAAGAACTTGTCAAAGATAAACAACTTAACTGTCAAAAATGCTGATGTAAACGGTATTGTTTATGAAAGTAGTTTACGATCATAAGCTAGTTTGAAAATTACAAGTGTAAATGCACTATAAAAATATATATATAAACCGTTTTATTATAAAATCCTAAATTGGTATCTTTGAAAATGTAAAGATAGCTAAACTATTTTACGGCGCAAATAAAAATGTTCATGCCGGCAGCAAGGTTTTTTTGAAACCGAGCACTACTTTGGTTTCTGCAATAACAATGCGAAAAAAACAGAGACAATGTAAGAAGCAAATTACATGTACGTTTGTGACCGAATATTATAAACCTTATGTAAAACAGAGATTTTGACAGGCATCCACAATTACATGTGACTTGAAAATTTGACATGTCAGATGACAAAAACATGTAGTCTTTATGCTCCACATTCTGGTTGGGCCTTAACTGTTTTACTTAAAATGCCGTTTTAAATATGTGTTGCCATACATATAAATTCAAAAATACTTTTACTAACTTTATAAATGCCTTGCCGGATATTTACAAAAAAAGCAACTACTGCTAATAAGATTTCTTTAATTTGTAGTTTATTTGACCTTTTTTTTCCTTTAATGTTTAATTAACTTTTCGAGCTTGAGGTCTTATTTTTTTGCATAAAATTTTAACTTCATTTAGACCAATATTTCAGCACCCTTTGTGTGCCTTTTTCAGGGTTTTTTCTTTTTTAAATTAATTTTTCAACACCTATATCTAATAATTTTTTCATAACTATATGTGCTACAATAGGAGAAGCTGGCGAACACATAAACAGTCCTTTCATTTGAATATATACATACATAATTATTTAATTGAAAATATATATTATCTATTATACAAAATTTAAGAATACATAAGAATAATTACACGGTGCTACAGTGAAAATATACTTGGGAAGTGACCTAGTGTAAGTTGAAAGCCTTGTTGAGATCTTAAACCAGTTTTAAAAAGTTCGGAAACACCCTCAAATTTCGGAGTTATTCCGAAAAAACCATTTTCTGGTAGGTTAGAGTACTTATGAACACGTAACTTAGTTGATTTTTAGCCGATATTTATTTTTTAAACGGTTTAAGAAAGAAGAGAAATGTGCCTTTCTAAATGTATACACCCTTTGGTACGTGTATACAATTTTTAGTGATCTTCTTAATTATATCTGATTTTAATTTTATTTTTTCTAGGTTTTTCAACTTTGGTGCCATTTTTTTAAATTAGTTTGTTTAGAATCATACCCTTATGTTATATTTCATTAAAGCTAATTACGTTTTGAGTTAAATACAAATACAATCGAGTAAAAAATGAAAAAGGTATTAAAGTTTTTCAAAAGGGGAAAACTTATCGTTTACAAATATTAATCAATAGACCAGACCGGGCCGATTTCAATACAAAAAAAAAAAAAAAAATTGTGCCAGTACGGTGTGTACAATGAAAGATATGTTAATGAAGTTTCTAAAACAGGAAATATTTTTTTCTGCCATGCCCCCAAATACAGCCTTTTTGGTTTTTTATATGTAGCGTTGCCATTAAAAGTCCGATCTCATCAAATCGCATATCGTTGTTCATGGCTTAACAGTGGCTTAATTTTTTATCCGACTTAAAATTCTGGGCGCCACTTATCGCCACCATCTCGGATCCCCACCACAAATTTTTGTCACGTGTTAAAAAAAAACTTAGTATGCATATCTTTTAATATGCTCACTTTTACGCCTCCAAATTAAGCCCCTTTTTCTTTTTCACCTACATATTACATTTACACAGGTAGAAGCCAATACAAACAACAAAAAAAAATTTATCAATCACGCCCTAGAAAAGGGATATTGTTTTTTTGCAACGCCCTTTTTTATATTTACTGCATCGTTATTGAAAAATAATTATCCAGGCGTTTCACGAACTGCTTCCTGTATCCCAATTTGAGGTGTAATGGTGACAAAACTATTTTTTCGGTACTCACTAGTGCATACTAAGTTCTAGAAGGACTTTTTTGACACATGAAAACAAATTTGGGGTGAGGATCCGAGATGGCATACTCTAAATGGCAACGCTACATATAAAAAACCAAAAGGCTGTATTTGGGGGCGTGGCAGAAAAAAATATTTCCTGTTTTAGAAACAATTTTATTGTATAGAGGAGGTCGACCCGGTCTATTGATCAATATTTGTAAAAGCTAAATTTTTCACCTTGATAACTTTTTAATTTTTAATCGATTTTACTTAATGAAAGCTGGTTTAACTCAAAACTAAATTATCTTTAATGAAATATATACAAAACGGTATGTTTCTGAACAAACTAATTTAAAAAATTGGCACCAAAGTTGAAAAACCTAGAAAAAATAAAATTAAAATCAGATATAATTAAGAAGATCTCTACAAAAATTGTATACACGTACCAAAGGGTGTATACATTTAGAAAGGCACATTTCTCTAATTTCTTAAACCGTTTAAAAAATAAATATCGGCTAAAAATTAACTGAATTACGTGTTCATATATATCCAATAGGTTATGGAAAAAATAACTGAAAAAAAATTGGTCCTGTAATAATAAATATAAATTACCCAGAAAATTATAGTTCTGCCATTAACATTATGAAAGATTATTATTTTTTTTTGGTCTTTGATAACCGTTATGAAAGATTATTAATTTTTTTGGTCTTTGGTAACCATTATGAAAGATTTTTATTCTTATTGGTCTTCTATAACCATTATAAAAGATTTTTATTTTATCTGTCTTCTATAACCACGCTACAGCTCGCAAATCTTAAGATATTTTTATAAAATTTCGCACACTGACTTATATTTGCACAAGGACGAACTTTTTTTTAATGATTTTGGTAAGGATCCGCAAATTTTTTGATATCTTTCTCATATTTGGTAAATAGAAACCAATTATGCCACACAATCATGGTGCTGAGTTTAAATAAAATCGCTCCAGTTTTAGACATATTTTCCCGATTTTTTTTTTTAAATACAAGAAATTTCGCACTAAAATTGTATTTATATACCATTGAGTAGTCAGTGCTGTTGGTGTAGTAGCTAAGATGTGGACTCTGAAACCGATAGGACCCGGATTCGATTCCTGGCTCGAGCCAGAAAGAAATAATTATTTCTTAACATTCTCAACTATCGGTTGGCTTGAGCGAACTAATAATAGTAATTTCAAATGCAAATATTGCTAGTAATACAAATGTTAATAAAAATTATAATTTAATGAAGGTCTTTTTAGGAATGACTTTTATGAAACTGTTTCATAGATTCTATAAAATGCTTCATTACCTGACGATTTATTGTTTCTGTAAAGAGTTTCATTAATTCTATGAAGCTTTTCATAAACACTGACTGTAAAGAAACCTGTTTCATAGATTTTATTAGGAGTTTCATTGGCTGAACTCCAACGAATATTTTCATAAAACTTGTGTGAAATTCGATATGGAAGACCGAAAAAAAAAACAAAAATCTTTTGTAATGGTTACGGAAGACCAAAAAAAAAAAAAAATCTTTTATAATGGTTATAGAAGACCAAAAAAATAAGTCTTTTGTAATGGTTACGGAAGACCAAAAAAAAATTAATATCTTTTGTAATGGTTATGGAAGCCCAAAAAAACAAAAACAAACTATAACGGTTATCAAAGACCAAAAAAATATTGGTTATTTGTAACAATTATTCAGAGAGCAGCAGGTTTTAAAAATTCGTGATAAATTATTATTTCAGGATTTTTTCAAATATTGGTTATAACTGTTATGTCCCTGATTATAAGTATATGTGTGTATGTGTGGCTTTTCTGCTTATTTTAAATTATTCGTTTTTACGTCTTTTTACTTCTTGTTCAATCGTGGTACATGGCAGGCCGCAGTGCGCGTAAATAAAATATAAAATAAAGAAGTGTTAAATTATAAAGAATTAAACAAAGTGTTTTTCTTTAAGGTAAAGGTTGGGTCATAATATTTAACAGGTTATGGGCCCAGTTTACGTTCTATCTTGATCTATTAATAAATATACAAAATTGAATTGTAATGGATAAAGCAAAAAGAAATATTAAACCATTTGATGGAGAGAAATACTCCATATGGAAATTTCGTGTCCGTGCTCTTTTAAGCGAAATTGATGCGTTGAAGACAATTGATAACAAAGCCCCGGAAACAATTACTGAGGATTGGAAAAGGTTGGAAAGGGCTGCGAAAAGTGTTGTTATTGAATATTTAAGTGATTCATTCCTTGGTTTTGCAAATAGTGAAAGCAGTGCAAAACAAATATTTGAAAACTTGGACGCAATTTATGAAAGAAAGAGTTTGGCTTCGCAGTTGTCAATTCGGAAACAATTACTTTGTTTAAAATTGAAATGGGAATGTTCACTTTTGGCTCATTTCAATATTTTTGACGACTTGGTAACTGAGTTACTGGCTGCAGGAGCAAAAATCGATGAAATTGACAAAGTGTCTCATTTATTGTTAAGTTTACCATCATGTTATGATGGGGTCATTACGGCCATTGAAACTTTGTCCGAGGACAATTTTTCTTTGGCATTCGTAAAGAATCGATTGCTCGACCACGAAATAAAATTGAAAAACGCTAGTAAAGATACCAGTTCCAAAGTTGTGCAAGCAGTGAGCAATAACAAATACAACGAGCCTATAAATAAATTTAACAACAATAAAAATTATAACAAATTTAAACCATATAAGCCCCATAAAATAAAAACACAAATAAAATGCCATTTCTGTGGCAAAAATGGTCATATTAAAAAAAATTGTTTTGCATATAAGAAAAATTTAAACAACAAGAGTCAGGAACCAGCAAAACAAGCAAAAATGGTAACAACACAATCAGAAGGAGGTTTTGCGTTTATGTTAAGACGTGAGATTTCTAATGACACGCGTAGTGTTTCTTTTATATTGCACTCAGGAGTTTCGGATCACCTTATCAACAATGAAAGCCTATATTCAGATTTTGTACATCTGGAGCCACCTATTCAGATAGCAGTGGCAAAATGCGGTGAATATATTTACGCAAGCAAGAAGGGCATAGTGAGACTTCGCAATAATTTATTACGTGATATAACTTTGGAGGATGTTTTATTTTGTCCGGAGATTCCGGAAAATTTACTCTCGGTCAAAAGAATGCCATCATCCAGGAGGTGTGAAGATCAGTAAGGGTAACCAAGTAGTTGTAAATGGTAAGTACGAATATAATATACCTATTATTGAATTTGTTTTGGTACATGGACATGCATATTTATCGGGTGCTGGTAGGGCTAATGCTTATCGTTTGTGGCATGAGCGATTGGGACATATAAGTAAGGGAAAATTTATGGAGATAAATGGGAAGGACATGTTTGATGATATAGGGCTTATTGGGGATGTACAACCTGATGGGAAATTGTGCGAAGCATGCGTAAATGGAAAACAGGCTAGACTTCGTTTCGAAAAATTTAAGAATAAGGACCACATAAAGAGGCCCTTATTTGTTATTCATTCTGACGTCTGCGGTCCAATAACACCTGCTACTATGGATGGCAGAAATTATTATGTAATTTTTATTGATCAGTTTACCCACTATTGTGTGACTTATTTAATGGCGAATAAGAGTGATGTGTTTGCAACCTTTAGGGATTTTGTTGCAAAGAGTGAGGCACATTTTAATGTGAAGGTTGTTAATTTGTATACTGTGTTGAAAAGGGCATTAGTTATCACTTGACAGTTCCACATACCCCACAATTAAATGGTGTGTCTGAAAGAATGATAAGAACTATTACCGAAAAGGCTCGTGCTATGGTCAATGGTGCCAATTTAGAGAAAACCTTCTGGGGTGAAGCTGTATTAAAAGCGACATATTTAATTAATAGAAGTCCTAGTGTTGTGCTTAAGGAGAATAAGAAAACGCCATATGAAATGTGGCATAATAAGAAGCCAAATCTTAAGTATTTAAAAATTTTCGGTTCAACAGTATATGTTCATGATAAAACAAGGAAGGGAAAGTTCGATAAAAAATCGTGGAAAGGTATACTGGTTGGATATGAAGCGAATGGTTATAAAATATGGAATATGGGATCTGGAAAATTTGTAATAGCCAGGGATGTTATTGTTGACGAGACGAATATGATAAATTCTAGAGCTTTTTTAGAAAATAAATCAATTCATTTAGATATCCCGAATGAGAGTACGGAATATGTTCTGAATGATAGTAAGAAACGTGCTCAGTTTGATATCCCGAATGAGAGTATGGAATATGTTCTGAATGATAGTAAGAAACGTGCGCAGTTTGATATCCCGAATGAGAGTACGGAGTATGTTCCGAATGATAGTAGGAAATGTGCTAAAATTGATTTGCCAACTAAGAGCACGGTAGTTGCTGGAATTGATTTAACGATTGGTAACAATTTACAGGGATCTGATGGATTGATGCCAGATGAACGGCGTGGTAATATTTGCCATATAAATGAGGGTGTAGATTCGATTGAGAGGGGCAATGCGGAATTAAATGCACATGAGGTTGAGTTGGGGGACTCACAAGTGGGGATCAGGAGGAGTCGGAGGATGAAGGATAGACCACGTGTATCGTACAGGGATTTGTTAGACAATTGTGTAATGAATGCCCACACTTTGTTCAATAGCATTCCATGTTCATTTGATGAGATTGGGAGCAGGGATGATAGGGTACATTGGGAAATGGCAATAAAGGAGGAATTAGACTCGCATTTTTATAATGAGACTTGGACCCTTGTGGATAAACCGGACGGTAAGAATATAGTTGGTTGTAGATGGGTATTTACTATCAAGCATGATGAATTTGGAAGACCAGTGAAGTACAAAGCGAGGCTCGTTGCTCGTGGATATACCCAGGAATATTTGGTGGATTATGATGAGACGTTTGCTCCAGTGGCAAGGATTCAGAGTTTTAGAATTTTAATGTCTTTTTCAAACCAATTCGGTTAACAAGTTCACCATATGGATGTAAAGACTGCCTTCTTGAATGGCATATTGAAGGAGGAGATATATATGTCTACCCCTCAGGGGTTGTCTTGTGATAGTGGAAGTGTCTGCAAATTTAATAGGTCTATATATGGACTTAGGCAGGCGGCTAGATGTTGGTTTGAGGTGTTTGAGCACGCTTTGAATGAAATTGGTTTTGCGGATTGCTCTGCGGATCGTTGTATTTATATTCTCGACAATGGCGATGTTTATAAAAATATATATGCGTTGTTATACGTGGACGATTTGGTTATAGCAACGGCGGATATTGGCACAATGAGTGGCTTTAAGTCATATTTAATGGGAAGGTTTAGAATGACTGATTTGCAGGAGATTCGATTTTTTATTGGGATTAAAATTCATAGGGGTGATGATCAACTACATCTTAGTCAGTGTGCTTTTATGTGCGATTATCCATGCCGTAGTTAGATTGGGTGTTTAATGTACATAATGCTGTGTACCCGACCTGATCTTAGCACCGCCATTAATGTTTTGAGTCGATATAGTCATAAGAGTAATAGGGAGTTATGGCAATGTTTGAAAAGGGTTTTACGATATCTTAAGGGCACCGTGGATTTAAAGCTGACATATGTTTCTTATCGGGATTATAAGGGTTTACTAATTGGGTACGTGGATTCCGACTGGGGTGGAAGCGAGAGCGATAGAAGGAGCACTTCAGGGTATTTATTTAAGATGTTTGAGTCAAATGTGATTTGCTGGAACACGAGGAAGCAGAACTCTGTTGCAGCTTCTTCGACTGAGGCGGAATATATGGCATTATTTGAAGCTGTAAGAGAGTCCTTATGGTTGAAGTCTTTATTTACTGGTCTGGGAATTAATTTGGACAGTCCTATAAGATTATTCGAGGATAATCAGGGTTGTATAAGTATAGCTAATCATCCCTCTTGCTACAAAAGATCGAAACACATTGATATAAAATACCATTTTTCTAAAGAACAAGTAGAAAATAAATTAATAAAAATTGAGTATATTTCTACAGATAAACAAATAGACGACATTTTGAAGAAACCTTTGCCTGGTCCACGATTTGTCTACCTGAGAAGCCAGCTAGGACTGAAGAACTGATGATGCCTAGATTGGAGTACATAAGTATATTGAAATTGAGATTGAAGTTTTTTTTTATTTATTTATTTTTTTTTTTTGTATACATTAATGAAAGTAATGAATTCCGAGATTTTTTTTATTATTATTATGGTTATTATTGTAGTTTGATTGGGTTTTTCTGAGTTTTCCCAATCCTCGCAACGATTGTTGGACTACATTGTACGTATCTACAGTTCCCAGAGCGCTCGGCGTGTCATGTATTTAAATAGTTAGATTTGTGCCTTGAATGATCTCTGTGTGCGTTGAGGAGGTGTGTTGAGAAAACAAGGAATTTCTCTCAGTGTTTAAATTGGCTGATGTAATAATTCCTGTGATTGCAACACACACATAGATCATCTCTATGGCAACTGACGGTTATAAGTATATGTGTGTATGTGTGGCTTTTCTGCTTATTTTAAATTATTCGTTTTTACGTCTTTTTACTTCTTGTTCAATCGTGGTACATGGCAGGCCGCAGTGCGCGTAAATAAAATATAAAATAAAGAATTGTTAAATTATAAAGAATTAAACAAAGTGTTTTTCTTTAAGGTAAAGGTTGGGTCATAATATTTAACAATAACCTACAAGAAATCAACTTCTCATTATTATCCAACGTAATATTCCTAATTCCATCCTTAAATTAAAGAGAGTCCTTAACATGGTATTTTGAATTTTCCGTAATTTTCTTAAGAATTCCTGTTATACAAAGTTCAAATGATGGAGTATTTATCATTGATCCTATTGATCTCAATGGAAAATTCATTTTATGAATTTTTGGAACTCCATATAACTTAGGTGTAATTGCCGTATTAGTTTTAAGTTTGTTCCTTTCTGTGATTCTGTCCTTCACAGCTACTGCTTACATCCTGAAAATTTACTTGTCTCAATGATAGCAGATACAGTAGTGCGATTCTCTATTCAATTTTAACATAATTTAAATTGTTAAAAATATTTAACAGCAAAGTTAACGTAAATTTTATTCAGTAACTTTTTTAACAATAACGTTTACTGCTATGTTCTATGTTCTTAATGGCAAAATATTTTTCTTTTTAATTTGTAGTTATTTTACAAAAAAAAAAAAAAAAAAAAAAAAAAAAAAAAAAAAAAAAAATTTGGCAAATAAAAGCCACATTTACATTTTTAAAATTCACGTTGTTACATACATTTTGCAAAAATAATATTAAAAAATTTGTTTTTAGGGAATTGATAAAAATTATTAAAAATATTACATTTTAGATGCAGCTTATGGAAATAACTAATACAGTATAACCCGGTTAATTCCCCCACCCCACGCTTAAATGCCTTTCACGCTTATTTACCTTGAGTTTTAAATCCCCGCTTTTTTCTTCCATTTTTCAAACAAAAATCCACGTTTAATTGCATGTTCTTAATTACCCGATTCGGGTAATTGCCTTAAAAATTAAACTCCCAAAACAAAATTACACCTAAATTTCATTCGTTTAATTGCCTCAGTACTATTTGCAAACAACACAGCAACCAAATTAACATGTTAATAATTTGCAAATATGCACTAAAAAAATTTTAAAAAATATGCCCAAAAAAACAAAATATTGCTTATTTAAAAGCAAAATATTTAATATTTGCATGAAAATAAACTTTATTCTGGGCTGACCAGAATAAAGTCATGTTATGATATTATGGGCCATATTAAATCTTAATACGAAAAACCATGCAATTGCATATTAAAGGTTTCTCTGTTCATAAGTTTGTATGTATGAGTATGAGTAAAGCATTACAGATAAAATTTAGCAATTTTTACCGAATTTTTGCCATTCTTTATAGTTTTAGCGACTTTTATTAAATGTTATGGTTTGTTCGAAATAATAAACAATTTCGCGAATTTTCGCTATTTTTGCAAAAAAAAATTTTTTATATATTCCGACAATTTGTTTTTTTAAGCGATTTAGCGATTTCGAATAAATTTTAAATTTTTTTCCAAGTTTGCAATTTTCGCGATTTTTAGCCATGTTCGCGACATAAGCGATTTTTTCCTGTGGTTCTTTAAAGCTTTAACGACTTTTAATAAATAGCTGCTGTTTGCAAATTTTGGCGAATTTCCGCTATTTTAACAATGTTTACCGAATTTTTGCAATTCCTTATACATTTAGCGACTTTTTATCAATTTTATGGCTTGTTTGAAATATTAAAAATGTTCGCTATTTTTGCAAATTTTCCGAATTTTTGCAATTTTCGCTAGACTAGCAAAACCTAACTGCGGTTTTGTTAGTTTCGAAAGTACTTTAAGTCATTCCACACAGGAAGTAGTTTGCACACAATGCAATGCATTTACGTAATCTAGCAAATTAAATTTTCATTTTCATTCATTCCAGATTGCATCAACATCAAAACGTATTGATATTTTGCGATTGCATGTAGATTGCACTGTGTGTGCCCAGCATAATATACTAATTAATTAACAAAGATGCCACTTGATTGACATTGTAGTTAAAATTGAGTTACTGAATTGCTGTTTTGCTACCGTAAGCAATAAACTATGCCGGTAAAATTAACGTTAACGTTAATCGTTAAAAGTTAGAGAACTCCACCACAGATCCAGCTATACGGTATTAAGGTTATGAAACAATTAGAAGTATTTGATTAGATCCACCAACATATACATACACACATTTTAATGCCAAAACATATCGTCGTGCCAAGTTAGTGTGATAAGTGAGATAAGACCGTTTCCTGTGGTAAATTTAACAAATTATGGCAGTCGTGATCGAAAACTTTTTCGATTCAAAAGAAAATTTATTTCTAATTCTTTCTGTCTATACTGAACGGATCGAAATAATTTTTTTAGTATTGTAAAGCATTTATTTGAGTTTTTAAAACACTGAAAAAGTAATTACGATTCGTTCAGTATTGACTGAAATAAAATTGCTTTCGAACCGAAAAAATATTCGATCACGGCTGCCATAATTTGGCCCCAGGTCTATCGATCTGGGCAATCCTCCGGTCGCTGTCTCTTATGGTTTATTATATATTATGAGGCCATTTTGTTGTTTATCCACTTTTGCGAAAAATGTGATGCGATATAATATCGTATATCAAATAATGAGTGCCTCGGTAGGCTAGCTGGTAGCGAGCTAGTCTATCAGCGCCGAGGTTGCGGGTTCGATTCCCGCCAGAGACTCTGGTTTCTTTCCTGCAGACAAGCATAGAGCTTAGCGGGATTAGCTTAGGAAATTTAAAAAAAAAAAAAATTGTGGATATACAACAAAAAGCGTATGAAAATTTACAATTACAATTGTATGTGAACAAAATATATCAGACATGTTACAAACAAGATACTATCTTATTAATATTACTGTTATTTTAACATTTTTCGTTTTATATCTTTTTTCTCAATATTTATTTATTGAATTGTCAAACATACATATATTATATATGAACTAACAATAATTAATCAAATCTTACCCTAATACATTATTTGATGTGGGTGCCCCGGTAGGCTATTTGGTAGTGAGCTAATCTATCAGTGCGAGGGTTGCAGGTTCGACTCCCGCCAGAGACTCTGGTCTATTTCACTACAACGGGCTGAAGGTCTACGTTACTATTGTTCGGTTAATTAAGTAGGAATATAATTTGTAACTTTTATTAAATAAATAAATAAATACATTATTTGAAGCCCTGCCAGTGCCAGACAAAAAATTTCGTAATCAAGGTTTCTGTTTATCGATCTACTGATTGTGTGAGTGCTGCAGTCAGGGTTACCGTTGGTAATTTTCTAAAAGGGTCACAAAAAAGGGCATTTCTAAAAAAAGTTTGAGGTCAGAAATTTAAACCATAGATTTAACGAAAATGTTTACTTGAATTTAAACAAATTCGTTGCATTTATCAGGGTTGTTCTGGAAATCGAAAACGCAAGAATTTGGAAGTAGTTTTTTAATACAAAAACGTATTCTATCAAATTTTTATAATTTTTTTTATAAAATTCCGTTTAATAGAGAACTATTATAATTTTTGTCATAAAATTATTTTATTACCGACATCTTTTTCAAAAACGACGTTTAATATTCTTGCGTTTTCGATTTCCAGAACACCCCTGTATATTTTCTTTACCACAAAGTAAGTGGCTTCAGTTAAACGAGTGTTTTTGAAATTAGCATTGCTTAAAAATAAACCTTTTTACAGACTTTGGTCTCTAAATTTGTTCGAAACGGATCTGGAAGAACGAACTTCAGGTGAAGATTTAATAACGAAATATAGAATGCACATTCCTAGATAGTAGTTAGTAAAAACTTGTTAAAACTTTTTTTTAGGATTTCGTAATTAATTTTTTAATAGTAAAGTAAAAATTAAAAGTAAAATGTTCCTAATCACATAACTCATATATCGTAATTGTTCAAAAATACTTTATAAACTCGAAATTTCAAAATTTTCAGTATTAGCAAAACAATTTTCCATTTAGTATTTAAAGAATTTTTAAGCCAACCTTTTCTTTACCAAAATGTAGACAAAATATCACAATATTTTTATAGCGTTAAAAAGTTAATAAATAAAAATTTTGAGTTAGTACACTATTATTGAACAAGTGCTATATATTTTTGTTGTTTTTTTAAAATATTTTTTATTTATTGAAAAACTTAAAATATTAATTAAGAAATAAAGTAAAGTTTTCTGAGCAATGCCTGTTTGAAATTAATATTTGTTTTGGTTACAGAGAACTTGGTCGGGGTTTTTTTAAATGCCCTTTTTTACTTCGAAATACCCATTTAGGCCCTAATTCTCCTATCTTTTCAATTCAAAAATAGTCAAAAAGTAGCATGAATTGGTTTTAAATGATTCATAAGTGTACTTTAAAAAAGAGGCATACAAGTGGCAAGGATCAAATTTGTCAATCCAGAGCACGCAGTGTTTCCAAAAACAAAATGTAAGTTCTATTTCTAAAAAGGATCAAAAAAGTGGCACGAAATATTTAAAAATAATACAAAAGGGTTATTTAAAAAAATGGTTATAACAGGTATCAAGAGGTCGAAAAAGGGTAAAATTGATACTTTAGTATCACAACGGTAACGCTGGCTGCAGTGCCCCTTCTTATTTATATATAAAGAGTTTTTCGGATGTAGTACACAACGGTTATTTATATTGATGGAATTTTTGCTAAATTTTTATTAAATTTTTTTTATTGTTAAGAAATTAAAGGTAAAATTAAAGGTTTTCAGAGAAGTTTCAAAGAATTAATAATTTTTAATGACTCTGAGACATAATTAGGGATCAATGTCGTTAATATGCCGAATTATCTTATTCTTAAGCTCTTGAGTTATTCTTGGCTTTTTGACGTACACTTTTTCTTTTAAATATCCCGAAAGAAAGAAGTACAACGGTATCTTATCACATGATCGTGGCGGACAATTAACATCGCCCGACGCACAGTGGCACCATATGAATTTTTTCGTTGCATACACTGTACCAAAAATCCAATGAAAATGTACGTTAAGCAAACGAATTAGGTTTATTAAAATGTTTTCGTTGGTTCAACGAATTGTTCGTAAATATAATGAAAAATTAGGTATTATATTCATTACATTAACGAATAATTCGTTAAGCGATCGAAAATATTTTAATAAACGTAATTTCGTTTGCTTAACGTACATTTTCATTGGATTTTTGGGTCAGTGTAACTTTTGAACCAAATGAGATAATCGAAAAGTTTCAAAAGCATATGATAGATAACACTGCTTTACAAATTTTTAATTTGGAAAAATACAAAGAACGCCACATGCCTAGATAAGATAATTGGGACCTCCTGAACTCTAAAAACCCTGTAATTTTTTTTCTAAGTACCGTTTTTTAGATAACGGTACTTTTGTGTTTTTCGGTGTATGGTCCCACTCAAACCCTTGTGGAGCCCAACCGAAAAGTTGGAAAGGTATTTGAATGCCTTTTCCGTCGATATGCCTGAAATTTCTATCTGATAAGAAGTGGCTGAGTTATGGCACCTCAAAAATTTGCCTATTTTTTACGTTTTTTTCAAAATTTTTCAGTATTATTTCGTTTTTTTTTTACGTTATAGTAAAGATCTGGAATGTTTTATTCTTTTACCAAATAGTTTATTTAATTCAATTCAAAGGCATTTAATTACCTTTCCAACGATATGCCATTTATCTCGATCGGACTTTTCGGTTGGGCTCCACAAGTTATCTAAAAAACGGTACTTAGAAAAAAGATTTCAGCGTTTTTCGTGTTCAACTCTTTTCGTGACTTCATGCCACAGTGGTCCTCATTTTGTCTCACCCTTGATGATTTGAAAGTTTTTAGCAATCTAGATTTTTTATAAAATTGGTTTAGGGACTCCTGTGCTGCTTCAGAAAGCTCACCAATTGGCAAAGTCTGATATTCAATTATATCTTTGCCATGCGACAATATTTTATGAACTGTAGCGCCCAACTTTTTCTATGGAATTAATTCTGCTAAAAGTGATGCGGTTTTCAAAGCATATTTTTCAGAGTCAACTTTTCCTTACAGTTCAAAACATTCAAGATCGTTCCCAATCTTTTAGCGATTTGATTGTTTATTCTAGTGACTCGAGTTACAGCCTCACCATTTTCAAAAAACTCTCGAAGTCCAACTTCTAAAGCTAAGAAGTAACAGTACTTAAGACTAGAGTTCTAGACTAGAGTACACAGAATGTGAAAAGCCACATGTGCATGTTGTTTTGGCATAATTTTGACGTCATTAGAAATCCACAATGGCCGTTGTGTGTTGTGTGATGACGTCGAAAATACGTCAGAACCACAAGCGCATGTGGACTTTTACATTCCATGTACTCCAGGTTTTCCATATTTAATTCCACGATAATACTTCAACCGAAGTGCTTTTCATATAAATTTTACTACACGTTCAATCACTTGTATTGTAAAAACGCCCATTTTTTTTTAATATATAATCGAGATTTTATATGCTTTTTGTGTTATTTGAGCAATTAACTAAGTCAAGAACTACAACTGTAAATACCTTTCAAATTTCTAAGCATTGTTTATTACTTTGGTAAGCATTAATCATTTGAAAAATAATAGATTATTCCAGTCTCATTAAAACTCATTGTATTTCAGTTTTAATAATACAATTAGTTTGTTTGCTAAAAAAGGTAAAATACCTTTTTCAAGGAAAAATTTAACATAATTTAATTAACAAAGCGTTCTCTAAAAAAAAAAATATTGCGACTTAATAAATAAAAGTTTAACAACTTAATTTAATTATGATGGCTTTATGAAACAAGATATATTATCAAAAAATTATACATTTCTTATTTTAATTAACTGTTTAAGACATTTTTATAAAGTAAACACTAATAAGTAAAACTTCTTATCACTAAAATGAAATTTTTAGTTCTGGTTTTATTTTCTCACATAAAACATATTAAATAAATAAACTTTATTTTGTGATACAATTTTGCAATTAAAACGAGTAAGAATGGGGGCAATCATGGCCCGCCAAAATATTTTTATTTTATTTTCTCACATAAAACATATTAAATAAATAAACTTTATTTTGTGATACAATTTTGCAATAAAAACGAGTAAGAAAATATTGTCGGTTAAATCCGACTATATAACACCCTAAACCATTAACAGACACATTTTGGAGAGTACAACCTATCTGGGACCGATTGGCAATCATGGCGCTCCAATAAATAATGTTATAATGTTTAAATTAGAGCTTGTACTCGGGAATTTTCAATTCATACTTTTCCGGGAATTAATAGCGGGATTCCCCGAAAATTTAGAAGAAAAATTTGTTTAAAACTATAGTAAATCTATGTGGGACTCGTATCTTTAGTTGTGATACCCATCGAAATTTCACCACAATATTGAAATTGGCTGAATTTGAGAAAGAAAGAATTTGTATAAATGCAATAGAACAGCGCAAGTTCACGAGTCAAAATTGTTGGGCAAATTGACGAAGCTTGTGTAAATTAATTCTCATAAAATTTTTGACAGTCCATTTAAGAGGACGTAAAAATGCACAGGTTGCGAAACTTTTAAGCGTGTCCTCTCTTTAACAAAGATTTGCGCGGTAATTAAGTTTCGATATGTGAAAATACAGATTTTTTTAAGTAACTAACAATTTACTTATTTAATATGTGTATGTAGGTACCCAGGTGAAGTTAAGTAAACGGTGGTGGCGATACTATAACAAGTACAACACCAAAGATACAACACAAGGAACTTTTGATATTCCTCTCTCTAAGTAACAAAAAAGGAGCACAGCTTTGCTTCCAACGCCACCTGAAAAATGAATTCGTCTTGGTAGGTACAATAGATGAACCTATTTACGTTATGAATTTTTGTTCGTCTGTGCTTACAGACCAGTGTTGCCAGTGAAATTTCGAGAAAGATACATTTTAGTTTCCAAAAAGATACACTTTTGAGAAAGTTTACAGGAGAGGAAAAAACGTTATAAAATGGGAACTATTTACAATTTTGAAACGAAAATTACATACTTTGATAACAATGAAACCAAAAATATATATCGGTTGAAAAAATTTGTTTTTTCCAAACACAGCTTATGTTATGTCACTTACGTTATTTGGAATTGGAAACCAAAATAACCTATCAGCAGTGCTAATAAGTATAAATAAATAACAATTTCTTTATAGATATGAATATTATATACATTAATTAATAACAGTTATAGTTTCTTTTACTGGTTTAAGCAAGAAAAAAGTACTAAATGTTTGCTTAAATTACACAAAATTAAACTTTTATCGTGATTTTTTGATGATTTATTTTTCTAGGTACAAAAACTTTGTCGTTTGTTATATTACATGTTCAAAATATGCGTTATGATATAGGAAATAAAAATCCATAAAATATGTATGTTATTTGGTCTTTAAGATGACGATATGTAACTATCAAAACAAATTAATTTTTGTAAAAATTAATATACGAGTTAAGGCGTTTATACTAAGATGATTATATCAAAAAGTTCATATAAATTTCCTGAAAATATAACAGATGTTCATATTTTCTCAGAACAACTTCGCACTACTATTTAGTAATCCTCGATTTAGGTGGATCGTATGGTTTCAACATACTTAATGTTTTCCTTCACCATTATTAAATCTGCTATTGTATTAGTATTGAGTACGGTTACGATGATCATTCTTAATAAGTTTTAGTACATTTTGCGTACAGATTCAAAAGATACGAAAAATGTCAGGATTATACATGGTACCTGAAGCCTTCAAAAGATACGAAAAATGTATCTTTCGTATCCTAATGGCAACACTGTTACAGACAAATTTAAGAGAGTGTACACTGTTTGACCCGCCAAAAAAAAATTATGCTATAATTTATGTTGTTTTGCCAAACATCTGTTACATTGTAGTAATACATAGCAACATGTTCCAAAATGAAAGTTTGTGGTTGTCACTGCGCGGAGAAAAGCAAATAAAGCAGTTAAAAATTTTTAGATGCAAAACATATACATATACAATACAACCCGGGAATTTCCATTATTATATTTCCCGTTTTCCCGAGATTTTTTTTGCGGTATCCCGTGAAATAAAAAATTGCTCACAGTTTCAGAAAATAGCTATTTTTACTCAGAAATTTAGTTTTCTTTTCTCTAAAAATTAGCATCTGTGGATGGGTTGTCGATTAGATCAATTACAAGAAGTGAGTACATACGTAAATGAATGTCTCCTGATGCAATAAATCTATTAAAAGCAGAGTTGATAAACAACATAAATTCAAAATAAGGTGCAGGCAGTAATTCTCATTGTCCATGGACAAGTCTTAAAAATAGGAGATACCTAAACATATCGCTCCTTTATTGCAATATAGTCATATCTACAAAAAAAAATCGAGCTTGGTAATATACCCGGGAAGAACGGGGAAACCGAAACAAAAAATAAGGAAACTCGTGTAAGATACTACAGCATACAATTTGAAAAACACTTTGTCCTAAAGATTACAGATGAGCCTAATGAAAAGAAAAGGTTTGTAAGAAGTAGTCCGGATGATGCTATTTTTGGCATCAACCTTGAAAGAAAATTTGTATGAAAACTTTTACGTTATCGGTTGTTTGTCTTGTCGATCGACTTGTCGTTCTGAAAATTCTTAGTGCGCCGCAAATCAGCTGTTTATCGTTAATAATGCAAGCGAACGATAGCTGGGGACATCGGGTGCCGGGCATAATGGAATAAGACACTATTCCGAAAAAAATTTGCATAGCTTTGTTAAATTATGGAACGATTCTAACCATTTCTTATGATATATTATGATCAACATTTAAGCTGGACGGACGGATAAGCTATATCGATTCTGAGAGTGATTTTAACCTGGTCTATATACTAAAAGAACATGAGTCTAGGACCAATACTTTTATGTGTTGCACATATCAGCACAAACGGATTATACCCTTTTCACCTATGGTGGTGTAGGTATAAATACGACCAAACACTCTTTAGCCATTTTTGGTTTAGATAAGCAGACTTTGTTTTACCTGATTTACCCTTTTAGTGTGTAAAATAAAAAAAAAATCCCTTAATATTTTAGGTCTTACAAATAAAAAAAAAAATCTACTCTTGTGTTGTTTATTTGTTTAATAATAGTACTGTGAGTACGGATTTTCTTGAAATTTTCCGAAAATAAGATTGATTTAAGTAAAACTAAGATTGAATCAAAATGCGCTTGACTCAAGATTATAAAGTTGATTTTACCCAAATTTGTGCTTCAAAAAAACCAAAAAAGAAATTACAAAAAAAATTATTATGATAGATTTACTTGCCCGTTTTACACCTTATCTTATGTACATTTTTAACCAAAAATATGAACTAAATGTAAGCAATTACTCTAAAGAGTTAAAATTTACTTTTTAAGCCTTCGTGATACACATGAGTCTGGACAGACCTTTTTTCAATGTGTATAGAAAATCAAAACATACGTAAGCTGGAGCGTTAAACATAAAAATATGTAATATATGTTTTTCTTCTTGTTCCGTTTTTTCCAAACTTGTGTTGTGTTGTTGTAAATCTACAACAAACTTTGAAAAACACACACGTATGCACGCATAAAAGAATGCAATGCTGAGGGAAGAGACTAATAAGTTTTATGAGATTAAAACCCTCATTTTGTAATTTTACTCTCAGAGTGGCACTACCAACGATGTTTAATCTTTTTTACTTGATTTAAGAATTTTATACTTATTTCAAGAAATTCCGGGATTGATTTTCGAAAGTAATCCAATTTGGGATTGTTTTGGGACGTTTTAGTGTTATTCGTACTTGAATTTTTAAGTACGACTCGTACTTAAAGTAATCATACAAAACTTGATTTATCCCGAGTGTTTTTCTGTCTGTATATACTAACATATATTCTTGGTCCTTGAGTTATTCTAAGTCGAATTAGCCATCTCCGTCTATCTGTCGATCATGTTCACTTTTAAAAAACTAAGCAGAAAACAACAAATTTGGCGCAAAATTGTTTTAAGTTCTCACAAGCAGCTAAGGATTGAAGTCCAGTATAAACCCAAATGTCAAACAACCTCCCAAATAAATTGATATTTTTGTAAGAATAACTAACATACATAAATTTGTGGCGACATGCACCGAACGCAATGTTTTTTTGTTGATTTGATTGCAGGCGGTGTTTGATAAAACATTCTTTCGTAAGATTTATAAATGCCTTATTTAATACTTCATAGGTTCGAAAACTTATTGGTACTTCGGAAGAATAATATTGCAATTGATATGAACTAATTCAGACAGGGCCTATTCACTAAATCGAGAAGTTCACATAATCGAGAGAATATAAAATAAATATTTCAAATCATTTTAATATACATACCTACCTATATTAAGTTTTTATTTTAAATTAGTTTGTTAATAATTAATAAACATGAAAGTAGTCGGTTATATTTTTTTGTTTTAAGGGATATCTGTAATGCCTTGTCCCTGCATTTTCGCAATGTCAAAATATCATTAATATCAGATACATATATTACTTTCGCTCCAAGCAATAAATTTACAAACACCAACAATCTTATACATTTTCTTTTGCATTTGTATATACAGTTATTTCCGCTTAATTGAGTTTCTAAAAATGCACGACTTTTGACGCAATTAAACGGGAACTCAATTAAGCAGTACTCGGTTAATTGAGTCGCCGACGCAATTAAAACGAAAATCGCTTAATTGAGCAAGATGTGCAATAAAGCGAAACACCCATGTGTAGATAGAAAATGTAACTCATTTCTTTATTTATTTTATATAACATTTATTTATAAAACTGAAACATGAAACATGACTTTCTTGATTTTTGTGGAGCAAAAACACATTAAGTAGAGGGAAACAATTAACCGAAACATTTGCTTTTGTTTTTCGCAATGTGGTCTTATTTTGCGAAATAATTAAGCGGGTGACGCAATTAAACGGAACTCAACTAAACGGGTATTTTTACATAGACTGTTATACTGAATGATTTCGTTCCATGGTTTTTAGTGCAATAAAACGGGAAACTCAATTAAGCGGGGCTCAATTAACCGAAAACTACTGTACACATTCACTAGCTTATTTCGGGGAAGAACAGATTCCTAATACAACAAACAGTTACAAAAAATCAACGGTTGCAAGTTGTTCACATAAAAGAGATAGGCGTTCACTCTTAAGAACATCTTGTTTATATAACTGGGTATTCATATAACCGAGCGGATACTGTATTGCATAAATTCCACCTAATTTTTTTTATCTTTACCAGCTTTATTTTCATTTAACTGTAAATCATGTGACAAAATAACATGAAGAGCAAAGTATTTTCACATAAGTATTATATAAGTTCAGTAAAAAAAATCATTTTGATTAAAAACTAATGGCGTTTTCTTTTCGAAGTAAATTGCCGCATTTATTCTGCCTTTTACATTTTATTATGTTCTTTTCTGAAAAACATGTGTTATTTTAAAAGTGTAAAGCGTTCTTTTCTGATGAAGTTCCCTTTAAATTTAAAAAAAATGCTACATGTTCAACAATCATTTTAATTTAAGGGGCATGAGTGCAGCACTTGATCAAGGCGAATTCAGTACAAGGTGGTGGCAAGTTTCGAGCCGTAACCACTAATAATGCAATAAAAAAACATCTGTTGTTCTTGTTGGCTTTGGATGGTTTTAGTCTTGCCACCACCTGTAATTGAATTTACCTTGCGCTAATTGTACTTTATTGTTTATTGTGTTCTTTTGTAAACGTAAAATATGAAACACTTCTTAAAAATTAGGGGTGCATTTAAAAATGTTGCCAAGTCACATGTAACACTTATGCAACCCTTTTTTTTAGAAAAGAAAACGTCATTAATGCGCGTGAACTTTTTTAACGGAAGCGAAAAACTAAAAATGCAGTTTTGTAATGAGCGAATTTGGTTTAACATACCTACTAAAAAAAACTTAAACATTAACGCGTAAAAAAATTTTTTTGACAAGAACTCGTCCAAAGCCTCACCTTTTTTTATTTATTTTTATTACCTAAAAATAAAAGTTGAGAAAAAGTCTAAAAATTGAAATTTGGACGCCTCGAAAATGATTTTTTTGATATGTTGTAGTAAAACTTTTTTGGCCCAGCCTAATCTATATATTTATTTTTTCTGATCTTATTTTGCATCAAAATGTTAATTTTTAGTTTAAAAAAGTAATTTTATTTCTCAGTTCGTTTCTACCATTTACAGCTTCTGAGATATAAAATATAACTAGGCTCTAGCTACGCGTTTTGATTTGACGGTAATCGACCCATTAGTTAACTAACCCATTCAGGCCCTGCGCTGCGTTTTCGCAACGTTAACTTAAACTTCCCCTCAGACATTTTGTGATTTTTAATTTTTTTTTTTGGTTCTTTTTGAAATTGTAAAAAAAAGTAATATATAATATTCCAACCGGCAGTGCCGAATCTTTGATACCCTCTACTGACAGCAAGGATATTTCAGCAGTGGGCTTTATATCGGACCTGTGGTAAATTATGGAAATTTGACAGTGTGATGTGAAAACTGTTACAGATTAAAATTTATTACAATAGCATTATTTGTTATGGTCTTAGGGGCACTAAAGTGTTTTTCGAGAGTGGGCTTTATATGGGGCCTCTGGTAAATTATGGACCGATCAACCTGAAGCGCTTTGGAGCATATTCTAATTGAATTAAATTTAAAATGTATATGTATATCTTTTTTACTTTTTTTTCTAAAGACGTGAATAAAATATTTAAATTTAAAATTTTTAAAAATGCGCTCAATTTTTATATCGTTAAGGCTCAACGTTGCGTTTTTGCAACGGGGTTTATCTGGGCTCCCAATGATCCGATTTGCAAAAAATTGTATTAACAATCAAATTTTAAAAGTTTCATCATTACAGTTCAATGGGATCATGGCTCGGACCTTAATGGGTTATTGGTCACGGACGTTGTGAGACACAAAAAATTGTCGTAATGTTCACGGACGGTATGACACTTTGAAAAGTGTCACAATGCCCATGAACGGCGCACAGTGTGGCAAATTTAAAAATAGCGGTCAAAAGTCTATAACTTTGAACAGAGTCGAAATTTTTAAATGCGGTTTTCTTTGAAAGGTGACTTATTTACCTTAATTTTGGTATATTAGTTTATATATTAGGGTGCGGCAGAATGTAGTTATGATGTCTAGAAAATTGGTAGTTATTTTCTTAAGAATAATCAGCCTTAATTTGAGTAAAAATTTTGCTGGCTTCCTAGCCCCTTAATAATTTTTCAGCGATAATCAAAAAAACACGATGGGTTTTTTTAAATAGTATTTATTTGAAGCCTCTTGCTTCGTTAGTGGTTAAACTAGTACTTAAATTATTATACATATGAAGGTTCGTAGCAAAAAAACTCACAAAAGGAACAAACTCAAGAGAAAATTATAGCAAAAAGTAAAAGAAAAATTGGAGATTACCCTACACTTAAAGAAAAGGAAATACATATTCAAAAAAACTAATTGCAAATTAATGAAAATTAAAAAAAATGCAACCAAATCAAAATTCAAGCAAATCAAAATTTAAGAAAACTACATTTAAATAAGAAATTATAAATTTCAAAGAAAATTAAATATTAAAGAAAATTAGCAAAATAAAAAAAAAATTAACAAAATATAAGAAAATTGGAAAAATAAACTAAAATAAGTCTGAGTCGCTTCGACAAGTAATATTTTTTTTTTTTTTGGAATATGTATATGAAATCTATAGCAAAAAATTGAGTATTGTTTGTATTGTATTTCATAAAAAACTTTCTGAGTCCATCTTTAAAAATAAAAATTTTTGGCTGTTTTTTCTTTAACTTTTTGCAGTAAGCACAGAAATTGAAATAAGATATCAGCAGGCGAAGTGTTATCCCCATAGGGCGCCAATGTTAAATATCGCATATCTTAAGAATTGTTATATTAAAAATGTTCTAACTTGGTAGGAGTCAATATTATAGTAAACTACACCTTTGATAATAAAGGGTGGTTAAATTGTAAGGGACGATGTTGAATGTGAACCACACCTAAACGCCAAGTTTTTTTCCGAATTTTATTCGACATTTTTCAATTTCAGACTAACTCAATTTGAATCATGGAAAGATACACAATCGAGCTACGCGTTAAAGTTATTCAGGCTTATTATGAAAATAGGAAATCAAATCAAAAGGCAAATCGTGCAATTTTCGAAGAAAATTATCTTCAGTGGATTCGTCAATAAGCAGAATTGCCGCATATGAGCGAATGATAATCCAAGAGTGATTGTCGAAAAACCAATGCACCCACAAAAAGTGACCGTTTTGTGCGGTTTATTGGCTGGCGGCATCATCGGGCCGAATTGTTTCCCAAATGAGGCCGGTCAGGCAGTTACTGTGAATGGTGTTCGTTATCGTGAGATGATAACGAACTTTTTATGGCCCGAATTGGAAGATATGGATGTGGACGATATGTGGTTTCAACAGGACGTTGCCACTTGCCACACAGCTAACGAAACAATGGCTCTTTTGCGCAACAAATTCAATGGCCGTGTTATCTTACGTAATGGCGATGTCAATTGGCCGCCAAGATCATGTGATTTGACACCGTTGGACTTTTTTCTTTGGGGTTATTTGAAAGAAAAGGTGTACGTCGATAAGCCAGCAACAATTCAAGAGCTAAAGGATGAGATAATTCGGCACATTAACGGCATAGAACCTCCATTATGCCTCAGGGTCATCGAAAATTTGGACCATCGGATGGAGGTGTGCCGCCGTGGTCGCGGCGCCCATTTGGCCGATATTTTGTTCCATACACAGAAAAAATTTTCCTTTGTTTTTTATCAATTACACATAATGATTAAAAAATATTATGATTTAAATAATATGATAATTAAATGAATTAATTTCTTTATTGAACAAAAACTAAAAATATGATTTTCATTCAATTAATATTTTAATTGTTTTAAAAGCAATTTATAAATAAAATAATAATCAAATAAATCAAAACCTTAATTGATTATTTTGTTTAAATTAATGTAATGCCAACGTGTAAAAATAAAAAAAAAACGCTAAATAAACAGAAAAATAATTGGGTTTCAAATTGGGTATTAGACATCAAAAATATAGTAATTCAGTTCACACCAACTCGAAAATTTTTTATTTCGCATTGTATTGAAAATTTTTATTCTCAGGGCCTTCCAAAGCTTTTGTGTTTTTTAATTTTGTAAATTAATAATACAAAGGTATGATTTTTGTTTTCAGTTTTTATGATAATATTTTAATTTTATGATATATTTTTTTTGTGATAATAGTATACTATTAAATTTTCAAAAGTTATCGTATTCATGTCCCTTAGTCGATGTGCTTTATGTATTTATTAATTCTTAGATAGTTTTTTTGTTCTTATGTTTTTTAATTTCATTTCTAAATGTAATTATACTACAAAAATATATTAAGGTAACATAATAGAAACAAATTATGTGGGTATGTATTTTAAGGTAAAAAAATGTTACATACATTTAAAATAAGAACTTTTTCCTTGTTTTAGTGATTTTGAAAATCAGTAGGTGACAACACTTTTTTCAAATTCATACTTAAAAAATCAGTCAAAAAAAAAATAATAAAAGAAAATTTCAGTTTATTTGTGCAGGAAAAAAAATTGTGCAAATTAATATTAAAAAAGTGTAAATATAAGTTATTTGTGACAACAAAAAAACATACAAACAAGAGATTATACAGCTTTCTAAGAAAGGAATTATCGTACATAAAAAAGGTATGTATGTATTAGACTAAAAAAAGTAAATGATTTAGGTATGTATGTATGTACATAGAGATTTACATATGTATGTTTGTACATATATGTATGTTTTGTTAGAAACAAACATCAACATACCAAAAAATTTAAAACGATTTCTGTAAATACATATACACATATATAGATATGTATGTACATACATAAATATGGATCACTTCCCTGCATATGAATATGAAAAACTTCATGATAATTATACATTTGTTAGATTTTTAGAAGTTGGAGGTCCACCTACTGAGGAAGTAAAAACCACCCAGGGAAAATCTTTTGTTAAACTAAAGGAATATTATAAAAGTATCTATTAATATGAGTTCATTTGAGCCTGATATTGGCGATTTGTTAGAGGGATGGAATTTGGATCATTTATACACTTATTTTCAAGGTAAGACAATTTAATGTAAAATAGAAGCAAAACTAGACTTTGTAGCATATTTTTTCATTATTATATTATTGTAACAAATGTTTAGCATTAATAAATTATTAGGTTTATATATAAATTATTTATTTATGTAAGACTGTAAAACTTATTTCTGTTTTTAGACCTAAAAATAACAACTAAAGTTTTAAAAATTTTATCCCAAACACACGTTAGTAAACTCTTTTGCAATTTGACGGTAGGAGATCAAGCAATTTTTGAAGCAAATTGGAAGAACTGGATAAAATGTAATGAACCTGCCGTTATAAATACAAGTTTACATTTAATACATTTAAAACTCAAAAAATTTCCTTAATGGAAATTCTGAATACTACATATAATGGAAAAGAAATAAAAAATTTTTTCAATAAAACTGGAAAATTACATGACGAACAAAGAAATTTGTTAATTGGAACAATATCAAAATTTATCGAAGAAAATGAAATTGAGTATTCGGTATCTGATTGCACCGAATTAGAAAAGGAAATTTGCACAATATTTCCAACAGAAGAAATAGTAAGTAATTGAAAGTAGTTAAAACAAATTTATTACAATTTTAATATACATATGTAAATATGCATTAATTTTAGGAATTTTATAGAATAGGCAAAAGAGGCATAATATATAATAAGTTGGCAAATCTTAAAAGAGCTGCTAAATGTACTTTAAAATTTGAAGTTCAAATACCTGGTGAAACCGAACCTAGTATGCTTTATAACGTTCATGAGTATATATACATCGAAAACCATAATGATGGTAATTAAAAAAAAAAAATCTAAAAAACATACATTTTACCATGTTTAAAAACTTCTTTATTGTTTGTATTTACAGAATCTAAAAATTTTGCTGTCCGGTGGTACTTATAAGTACCAGAAATGTATACATTTCTTATTTCCCCTTAAATTTAAAAACTAATACAGATGCTAGTGGCAGCAAAATCAGAAAAAAATATTCCATTGCGGACTCGCAAGTGGGCTTTGCCGTTTTGGCGAACTCAAGCGAAGAATTAGACGCAAAATTAAAACTGCTAGAAATCGAAAATCGCAATATTCAACCCAAACTTTTCATTGTCGGAGAATTTTCCACCGTCAATTTAATTTATATATATTTTGATAAGATCAGATATCCATTTTGTTCAATATTGCAATCACTTTATATTTTAATAAAATTATTTTTTATTTTTAACATAGAATATCCTGAAGAGTCAGAGCTATTTTACGATTTTTTGCAATATGTAATATATGAAATTCCTGTAACAAAAAAGTCTTCTAAAATTTGTAGCATCAAACATGAATTGCTACAATAAATACATATAAGTTTGATAATTTTGTAGTAGTTAGTTTAATATTATTTTAAAATTTAGATAATTTTTCCTTTTCAAGTCTTTTGTTTTGTAAACGCTAAGTGATGCAAATATACACTTTAGTATTTTGTTTTTTTTTTTTAAATTAGTAGAACTAATTTTTAATTATAAAATAAATTAAACTTATATATGTAAATATTATAGTTAATATTAACTTAAATTTTGCTTGTTTTACTGGACATATGTACCTTACTCTAGATGTTTTTTTTACTATTACAAGCTTTGTTAAAAGAGAACACAGAAAAAATTGATTTTAATCACCAAATCAGTAAAACTAATTTCATTATATCTTTATTTTCTCAAATGAATTTTGTTACACATATGTTTTGTTTATCTTTTTATAAATGTTTAAAATAAATTCACAATTTCTGTAAAATAGCAAAAAAAAAAAAAAATTGTGGTTTTGTTTTACTAGGAATTTGCATACAAAATAATTAATTATTAGGTTAATAAATTCTAAATTGAAATTTTAATTATTCAGTTTAATTCATTCAATTACAATTTTGATTAAATCCAACCAAATATTTAATCAATTAATTGCTTATTTCAATTACTATATTGTTTATTTTATTATTTATTTTGAATTATTTGAATTATTATTTGAGTAGAATAACGATTTTTTGTCAATTATTTTTATAATTGAATCAATCAGCACATTGTTTGAAATCGTACAGTTTTTTAAATCATATTTTTAATCAAAATTAAAAATATCATTTGTTGAAAAAAAAAATCAGAATTTTCAATTTCTACACTTTTTAGTAATCAATATACATAATTATTTTGGTAATAGGTGCAAAATCAACAAATTGTTTACTTGATTCTACGAATTTGGTGATTAAAATCAATTTTTAATTTTTTCTGTGTACATAATTGAGTAGTATCAATATATCATAATAAAATAAAATTACAATAATTTCCTAAATAGTTTGTGTTTTATTCAAAATCAACATCGTGCCTTGAAATTTTAACCACCCTTTACTATATTATTTTTGTTGTTAATAATTTTAAAAGTTGTTTTAAACAGGTACATTTATTTTACTCGATAAAATAACGTCATTTAGAACGCAACTGCACAGGTGGGTAAAAACCGTTACTTACTGTTTCGCATATTCCTTTTTTACACAGGTAATATTAGTGTTAGGTGTAATAATTTAAATAAATAACATTTACAACAATTATTAAAAACCCAAACATTTTATGACTGACAAACGGGTTGCGCAAGTTATTTGCCGAGTACAACAAATTCTGTACTTATTTTTATTTCCTTACCCCAACTTTACCGCTGACGCGCAAGTAACTTGCCGAGTGTGAAAGGGTTCTTACTCCTATGCAAGATGAGCAAAAACAGGAAAAAGTGAAGTTTTAAAAAAATCACACAAAAAAATGCCGCAAGAAAGTACAAATTTTCAATTTTATCGTTTTTATCGTGATGTACAAAAAAGTGAACAAAAAATATTTTTTTTTTAAATTTCGAACGAAATTTTTATAATAAAAAGTTAGATTAACATTTTTCTTAAATTTACTTTACGTAGCTGTTAATATAGTATTTCACTGAAAAAAATCAATGTAAAATCTTTATTCGTTTAGCCCCCAAAAATATATTGTAAGCCTCTCAAAACCGTAAAAGGCTTTAACAGTGTCCCAAAACGACAAATCTCAAATAAACGACTTAAAAATTTACTATAAGATGCAGAATTTGTTGTTTGTCGAGCTGCGTACTTACATTCCTTAAATTTAATTTTTTGCCTAATGTCCGGCTAGATTTCCAAAAAAATTAAAGAGCCTTTCTGGAGTGGGGGTTATATGAGGGGTTTGGTCCAATGTGGACCGATTGTAATAAAATTTAGTGTAATATTTTATGTTAATAGAAGAGTTCTTCCGGCTTAATTTGATCGTTATATCTGTTTTTGCTGGACATTTATTAGCGTTTATTTGTTTTCCAGATGTCATTTGCATAGGAGGTACCCGAAAATGTAAACCGATTTACGTACAAGTCAACAAAGTTCGTTCTTGCTAAAAAAAATTACAGTAGACAAAATTGCATATAATTCTGTTCAAAATTGCGAGCAAACGAGCAAAAAAAAAAAAAAAAACAAAAGAAAATGGATATGTAAATAGAGGAGAGAGTACGTACTTTGAAATGGTACAATGCTTTTTAGGAAATATTAGGAATTCCCTAAGGTGCTAGTCCATCAAACCTTAAATTTATGTAAAATTTAACATATTTTTAAAAGTAATATAAAAGCGATTTTAAAAGTGGAGAAAACATAAGTCTACATTGAAATTAAAGCTATTAAACCGTTTTAACGAAAAATTTTTATTTCATAAAAATATCTTTTGAAAATAAAAAGTTATAAGCAATTGAATTTTCAAAATGTATTACACAATCATACTTTTCACCTAGATAATTAAAAGGCGCATATTGAATTACCCTGTTTATAGGGAAACTGTTTACGTAGAGATCTGAATTTTTAGTTTCTGAGGTTCTTAGGTGTTTACTTTAATATGAGTATTTAATATTAAAAATTGGTGGTAAAATAAAAAAAGACTTTTGGCCGCTATTTTTAAAATAGTAACACAGTGCTGCATGTCATAAGGTCCATGGTTTAAAACCATTCGGTTTTCAGAACAGTGCTGCGATTTGGGGCTGTCAGATTTCCATTTGGTGACTGGCGACTTTTTTGTTTGGCGATTTTTGATATAACTGGCGATTTGCTTGGCTATTTTTACCATTTATATTTAGCCTGATTACGGTTGGCGTTGACTTAAACGCCTGAGTCGTTTTTTGTAATAGATTAAAGTAACACACAACTTGTGTTTTTTATTCTACTACAAAAAACGACTCAGGCGTATACGCCAACTGTAATCAGGCGGATTATTTCAGCGATTTTTTTTTAACATTTTGTCACTTTTTGCTATAATTACTAATTTTAAAAAAATCTGTGAACATTTTTCACATGATTTTTGTTTTGTTATTTTTATAGACTGAATATATGATCTCCATTTTATGTTATTTAAAAAAAAAATAGCAGAAACTAATCAACATTTACTTTCGGCGACTTTTTTGTATTTTATTCAGTTTTTGCCGATTTTTGACTGAAATATTCACTCTTATCGTGTTTGCCGTATTTAAAATACGCCTACGACTGTTTTGTAATAGATTAAAGAGAACGTGAACTTATTTCCTTTAATCTATTACCAAACAGTCATAGGCGTATTTTAAATACGCCGAACACGATAAGAGTGATTATACTATCTATTTTTGTATGCACAAAAAAATATTAAATATTACGAAAACTGAACAAAGGAAAAACCAGATCCCTCATTTCGTCCTATTGTAGTATCGATAAAACAGGCAAATACAAACCACATCGCGACGGTGCTCAAGGGAGTCATTAAAATTGGATACTCTACCAATGAGAAACTTCGCCCTCTCTGGGAAGTACTATTTATGATTCTGTAACACACAATTAAGAATGGTTTAGGTTCAAACAAAGCCTTGGAGATGAACGAATTGTGTTTAATCCCATGACCAATTTTTTTAAAAAATGGAATTGTCTATTTTCAATAATACTGAAGATTATTGCTAATTATCGGGATTTTTACGACTAAAATTAAAGGTTTATTCTTTAAAAACAATCCTGTATGCCAGCTGTATACCAATTTTTTTGAGCTTCATTAAATTTTATAAGTTTTGCTTCCTTAACTTTTGGCGACTTCTGACATCCGGTTTTGCGATGGAGCTCAAAACAATCTGACAACCCTGGTGCGATTCACTAACTCCACGTCTACAACTAACATGATTTGCTGTTATAACATGATGTTATAAAAGCGTTGTTAAATCCTTTGCTAACAACCGTGTTATAACATGAGAAAAACTCTAACATGATGAGTCTATACCTAACACTTACATCATATTAGTGTTAATGTTATTCATTTTATGTTAGTTGTAGACTGCGTGTTACTTTTAACGAACCGACAATCGTAATCAGAGGTCCAAGTCGATCGGCTCCAAGCCAGCTTAGCGCCGCCGTCGATGATTTTTTCTAAGCATAAGCCGCCGCCGAAAAGTCCGGCTAGTTTTGGCTTAGATTTTAAGCCGACTTAACCAGCTTAGCCGAACATTTTTTTTGGTTAGACATTAAAAAATTATAACCCTGGGCTTTGAAAATATGTATATAACGTTATTTTCGCAACAATTTTACATGTATCATTATAAAGTTATTTACTATATTAACACAAAGAATTATTTTTGAAGTTCGGCAAAAAGGTTTAAAGTTAGAAAAATCCATTTTAACTTTCTGATTAGGTTTAATTCAATTTTTTCCTCTTTTGTCTGGTGACTTTAATCTTTAATGCTTTAAATTGTTATCATTTGCTTTTCAGAAAATACGTCAATTAAAAAAGGATAATCTATAACACTGTGAGACAAATGGTAGGGGTCAGTGATCGGGAAGGGTTCAAACTACCGGGGAAAGTTATATCGGTAAAAAAGAAGTTATACGTGTCCCAGCGTTTCGCTGGGTCACGTCTAGGAATCGAGATTTATCGATTTGAAATTAGTAACTATCATATAGGGGAAATTGTCACCTTTGGTGGTCTTTTTTTTGCTGAAACATATTTAAAAAAATTTGGAATTACAATTCCTTTAATCTGTTCATACAACGTTTCGCTACATAAGCAACAGTTTCGCATTTATAAATAAATGTATGAAGAAAAAAACTATTTTTTACCTAAAAAATTGAATTTTTTTATTTTTAATTCATAAAAAATCCAAAGTCAAGTCCTATTACTTTGAAGTAAAGTCACACAACCTTTAAACAAAATGAGACATAGATCATGAAAATCGATGGACGCGTTTCGCTTTTATTCACAATTAAGTGAAGGTATGAATTTCAAAAATTTGCTTGAGATATGCTCAAAATTCCTTAGAAAAAACATTGATGACTTTTTTTTATGATTGTCAGAATTAAAAAAAAAAAGTATTAAACAAAAGGTTATTTGATTTTTATGGTAGCGGTAACAAACTAAAAAACGGCCATAAATGCGCGTGGACAATTAAAAGGAAAAAAGGAAAGTGCACTTTTTAATTATTTGGGTTTTTTCCGTTGGCTACCTGCATGATTTTTTTACACAAATTGCACCCACATTTATGAGTGGTCATGTTTTAGAACGTTTCGAAAAATTTAAGTCGCACACGAATCAGGTATATAGCCACCATTAAAAGATGCGCAAATTCATAAGTACCTCTCAGTAAAATATTGAAACTTACGTAGTATTTATAGGTGTTCACTGATCGATTTTTGTCATTCAACAAGTGTCTCCGAACGTGTAAAGTACGGGTTTTTTAAAGTGAGGAAAAAGTAATAAAAGTAGAAAACCGAAATGAGTGCAAATTGTCCAGAAAATATCAATTTATTTTGTTACGTTTGTGGCAAAGGAGCTTTTTCAACAAATGCTGCATTACTCACTGAGCAAGTGGAGCGCGCTTTTAAACTTTATTTTGATTGCGAAATAATTCGCGGCGTTTCGTGGGTCCCAGACAAAATTTGTAAAACGTGCTACAATGGTCTTAACATGTGGATCCAAGGGAAACGCAGTTCACTTCGTTTTGGTGTACCAATGATTTGGACTAATCCAGAAGAGCACAATTCCGACAACTGTTACGCTTGCACAAACAAAATATGTGGAGTAAATCGTAAAGGCCTTAAACGAAGAGTTTACATATCTGTTAAAAGTGCACAAATACCTCTACCGCATTCGGATGAAATACCAATTCCACCGCTTCCAAATCCTGACAGAGAAACTTCTTTTTCTATTGAAACAATGGATCAATCGGATTTCACCTATAAACCAACACCAGAAGCCGGCCCATCGAACAAAATAATTCCAATATCACAAGCAAGAATGGACAAGATTGCTGCAGGATTAAACTTTTCTCAACGTGAAGCAGAAACACTTGCCCAGCTTTTGAAAGAAGGCAACAATTTGGAGCCTAATGTCAAAGACACCGGATATCGAAGACGACAATTGCTATTCCAACGGTACTACACACTCAACGAAGGGAACACATTTGTTTACTGCCACGATATAAAGGGACTGATGGCGGCGATGGCCATTAATTATGTCGCAGCTGATTGGCGAATGTTCATCGATTCTTCGAAATCAAGCCTGAAAGTCGTTTTGCTACATAAATATAATAAAAAAACCAAGCATTCCCATTGGCTACAGCACAGACATGAGCGAAACATACGATTCCATGAAAATAATTTTGGATAAAGTTTTCTACACTGATCACATGTGGCGGATCAGTTGTGATCTGAAAGTCGTGGCGATGCTAAGAGGTCTCCAAGGAGGCTATACGAAAAACATGTGTTTCTTGTGTCTTTAGGATACCCGATTTAAAGGAAACAAATACGAAACGCATGACTGGCTTGCTCGAGATCCATCGGAGAAAGGACACAACTGCGTAAATGATCCACTGGTGCCAATGGAGACTGTCCTCCATATCAAACTGGGAATCGTAAAAAATTTCGTCAAGGCCATTGTCAAGCAACCGAAAATTCTTGATTGTTTGGAAAATATTTTCCCACGAATTATCGAAGCAAAATTGAAGGAAGATGTTCTGAATGGGCCGGATATACGAAAGCTCATGAAATCAAAGGAATTTAAAGGTGCTTTAGACGGTAATGATTACTTTCCGTGGAGGGCAGTGAAGAAAGTCATACGATTTTTTTTGGGAAGTACGCGAGCACACAATTACCCCGCTCTTGTGACCAAGATGTTGCACTACTTCTAGAAAATTGGAGTGAATATGTCCCTCAAAATTCACTTCTTGCATCACCATCTCGAATACTTCAGCAAGCAGCTAGCCTCAGAGTCGGATGAACATGGCGAGCGCTTCCATCAAGTGGCAATGCCAATGGAAACGCGACATAAAGGCAAAAGGCTCGATTCGCTGGTGGCTGAAATTTGTTGGTGGTCGCAAAAGACGTACGATCCCGACAATGAAGATGAAGAATATACAATGGGAGTTTTCTCCGAGGATAAGTCACAAAAATGAAGTTAACTGACTTATTAAAAACAATTGATTTTTTCCAGATGAAGACATATCCTCATCATCATACAGACTCTGAACAAGTGGCCGAACCACCACGCAAGAAAGTAAAGGGCGGAAACAAACGAAAATAAGTTTTGCGTTCATCGATTTTTATAACCTATGTATCTATGTAATAACCTAATAATTACCTGTGATAATTTTTAATTTAAAGGTTATGTGACTTTACGTGAAAGTAATAGGACTTGACACTTTTTTTTCCCGTTTTGGATTTTTTATGAATTAAAAATAAAAAAAATTAAATTTTTTAGGTAAAAAATAGTTTCTTTCTTCATACATTTATTTATAACTGCGAAACTGTTTCTTATGTAGCGAAACGTTGTATGAACAAATTAAAGGAATTGCAATTCCTAATTTTTTAAAATTTGTTTTAGCAAAATCGGAGGTGACAATTTCCCCTATATGATAGTTACTAACTTCAAATCGATGTATCTCGATTCCTAGACGTGACCCAGCGAAACGCCGGGACACGTATAACTTCTTTTTTACCGATATAACATTTCCCGTTGTTTTCATCCCATCCCGATTTTGACTGTCGCATAGTGTAATTTTTAATTCAGCAATACGAAACACTACAGTTTCCAAACTCCAGAGATAGGTATAAAAAGCTATTTTTCTACACAAAGTGCAAGTAAAATTGTAGAAAATTCATCAGGGTCAAAAAAAAGAGCTTTCCAATTATAATAATCATTTAAGTTATTTTGAATTTATAGAATATTTTAAAAAACTTATGTAGAAAAAAAGGGGAAAGCACATGTGATGTCTCCAATTGCGGATATTTTTTGTGAGATTCTTAAATTGGCAAGAGACAGATATTAAAAAAATATAAATTCAGCAAGATATGTTTTAAGCAAATAAATATTATTTTTTTATACCCTTCAACGAAGGTAAAAAGGTTTGTTTTTAAATTTAAGATAATTAATTCAGCCGGCTTTAAGCCGCCGCCGGCTAGTTTTGCTCAAGCCGCCGCCGCCGAGAATTATATATCGGCTTGGACCTCTGATCGTAACATCTGTCGACCATGCCTGCCATATTTGCCGATTTATCGGCATTTTGCCGATTTTTTGCCTTAAAATTATCAAAGAGCCGATTTGCAGATTTTTGCTCAAATAATGCCGATTTTTCAATACGCGACTTAAACATGGTAACTTTATGTTTGTTTGGTATATTTTTAAAAATTTATTTGAAAAATGAAAAGAAAATCGAGTGGTTGCGATCGGAGCATGTCATGGTAACCTGCCGGCCAGGGTTCGGGCCCCGGCCACGGTCAAGAATGAAAGATTATCAATAACAATTTTAATAAATTTGCATGTTGTAAAATTCCTTTCTTCATAAAAATAATTTAATGAAAATTAAATTTAATGAACTTAAGCCTAATTAAAAATATTAAAAATTTGGATTAAAAACCATAAATAGTTCAACAAAATAACCACAATACTATTTATTTGAAAAATGTTCAACTATGAAGAATGAAAGAACTAAATGCAAATAAAAGAAAAAAAGCCATCGGTTAAAATATCTTTTTTATAAGGAAAATATAAAAAACTTTGTATTTGAGTTTGAAAATGAATAGACGCTTACAAAACAGTAACAAGGTAAGGTCGAATACTTTTTCGTTTCGGAAGCAGTTTAAGTTCTAATTCATTCAGTCGATACTGAACGAATCGAAATTATTTTTTCAGTTTTGTGAAAACTAAAATAAATGCTTTACAACATTGAAAAAACATTTCTATTCGTTCAGCACCGACTGAAAGAATTAGAAATAAAATAGCTTTCGAATCGAAAAAGTATTCGATCACGACTGCCGGAATTAGCCAGTATGTTTAATAAAAATGTCAAACTCAATTATTTGTCTGTAATAAAAAATGTTAAAAAAAAAATTACACTAATAGTGTTTTCACACCTAAAGTTAAAACCTGGTTTTAACATTAAAACTATTTACAGCTGATTTTGCGTTCTCATTACAAGTTTTATTAAATCAGGTTTAAACTCACAGTTTGTCTAATAATTTTTTGCAAAATAAAATTAATTTCTTGTAGAATTAAGTAAATTTGTATAAGAAAAGAATGAAGTGAATGCTTGGGAATAAAAAAATTTTATATAAAAAATAAATTTTATAATATTTCATCGGTTTGACGTTTTTTTATTTTTTTAAATTTATTTATTTTTATTGAGCGCCATCCCAGCTAGCATTTGGGTAATAATTTTTTGTTAATATTACCTAAATGAGTCTTCTTAGATCCCATTTGATGATTAAAAACTGATTTTTCACTTGAGCGATTGAAAGAGTTTATATATCGTTACTTATAACGCAAAAGGGCCTTACTTACCAAAAATTAAAAATCGTATTTATCATTGATTCTGATGTATTGCATTAACACAAATGTACGCAAATTTTGTAATCTTCCGACAAAAATTTGCGATTTTATAAACAAAAAACAAACAACCAAATCTACAAAAGATTAAAGGCCTTATTCATAAACAATATTCCATGCTTATAACAGGTTTATAAGACAAATTTTATATGAAAATTTGTTTTATTAACCTTTAATAAAACTGAAATACTTTTTATGAATAAGGGGGTAAATGATTAACGCTAAAAGCCAAACTAACCGCGTGCATAATATATAATATGGTATCTTCAATATATTAAAATAATGACTTTTTTTTTTTTTTTTGGAATTAAATCCAAATTGGCGCTACGGAAAAAAAAATTTTTTTTGATGTTATAGAAATTTCTGAAATTTTAGCTTATCAATAAGGTAAACATATATTGAATAATGTCAACAACTTTGTCATAAGCCGGAAATAATGAAGTGTTCCCAAATTGGCACAGCGGGCGTAGATGGGTTAAGAACTGAGACGAAAAATACTAACTAATGGTTATAAAAACTACCATTAAAATGATCAAAAAAGAATCAGAAAATTGCATTACGAATAATTCTTTGAGGTGATAAATCGGTAGTGTAGCATTTTCTCACAACAAGAGTATAATTTATGATCGAAAAATGCGGTTATGTGAAGCTGATTCCTAACAGATTCGATTGTGGTATAAAATGCTTGCTGGGACTAAACACTATAAGCTGTTTTCAATCTTTTTAACTTGGTAGCACTGAATTTAGTACAACTAAAACATGGTTGAGTTTCATAAAATCTACTTAAATCCAAATCAAAAAAGGTTTTAAGATGGTTTTAACAAAATTATTTTGTATGGTAAAACCAGGTTTTAATGATTGATTTTATCGTTAAAACCAAAATTTGTGTTAAAACCTTAAGTGTGAAAAACTTTAAAGTACGAAATATAGGTATATATTTGTTTTTCATTAACTACAAATCAACGTTAAAAAAACTGCAGCCAAAATAGAAAAACAGCCATTTGTTCAACTTCTTCAATTGTCATTGGTTAAAAAAACTGTTGCTTTTACTTCTGATTCATTTATTGTAAACAGTCGCTGTCAAACCGACTCAAAAAGCGAAAAGTTGTACACGCATTTTCGTTTTTTGTTCGACAGTTTTTGGTTTCGACTGCAGTTTTTTAAACCCTGCTACAAATTTTTTATAAAACGTTTCTTTTTTTTTATTGATTATTATGTTTCAAACATTAGTTAATGCTGCATATTTCTGTTTTGTTATTAAATATATGTTTTATTGTATTTAAAAGAGGTATTTTAAATTTGTCGATTTTTTTAAATCAAAGAATCGGCCGATGTATTTTTGTAACACCTCTGTCTACAAAATGTTAAAAAAGAAACAAAACAGAATGTTGAAATGTAAAATATATTTAAGCGCTTAATAGGCAACACTACTTAATTTGTTTTTTTAGTCAACTCTGTTTTGTTAATAAAAAATTTTTTTTTATTCTCCATTTGTATTTAAAATTGTGCAGTCGTGTTTTCTTTATGTAAATCGAAATAGTTTTTTCTGGAATATTAACAACAGGTTATGGGCCCAGAAAACGCAACAAAATGGAGAAGGTATTTGACATAGAGAAATTGACTGGTAGAGAGAATTACCACCAATGGAAGTTTGCTGTGGAGCACGCGATGAAGCTGCAAGGTTTTTGGAAAGCCGTATTGGGGACGGAGCAGGATGCAGCAGTAAAGGAGAAAGCTATGTCAAGGTTGGTGCTATATATATCATCAAATTTGTATGTTCACATCCAAAATGTCTCAACGGCGAAAGACGTGTGGGATAAACTCCAAACAACGTACGATGATTCGGGGTTAACACGCCGGTGTGGATTGTTAAGAAAATTAACAACAACCCAATTGGTTAACTGCAAAGATATTAGCGAGTATGTTAACTCAATCATAGACACCGTTCAGAAACTAAATCAAATTGGTTTCAAAGTAAATGATGAGTGGATAGGAAGCCTTTTGCTTAGTGGTTTACCAGAACATTTTGGCCCAATGATAATGGCTATTGAAAGTAGCAATATAAAAGTTTCTGCAGACACAATCAAAACAAAATTGCTGCAGGATTTTGATACGTACAACAAATTTAATGGAACAGAGGAATCAGTGTTTTCTGCAAATAAAAAAGGTAGCATTGGCCCAGAAAGAATAAAAAAAATTATATGTTTTAATTGCAAAAAGGAGGGGCACATAGCAAAATTTTGTAAGGCGAAAAAAAGATTCAAAAATGGCGCGAATAATGAAAAAACATTAGCAGCGAAGTTTGCAGAAAATTACGACAGAGCTGCCAACGCATGGCTGATAGATTCTGGCGCAACAACACATATGGTAAATTCTGAGCATGTATTTGTGTGCTTAAGGAAGTTTAATGTAGATGATTTTGTAACTGTAGCTAACGACAGCAAGGTAAAGGTTCTTGGTGTTGGTGATATACGTATTCAACACAAACTAAACAACAGGTTAGAATATATAACAATAAGAAATGTATTATTTGTACCAGAACTTTCTGCAAATTTAATATCTGTCAGTCAACTTACGGAAAATAATTTTGAGGTTATGTTCTCTGAAAGAAAATGTAAAATCACTAAAAATGGAAACTTGTATTTAGAGGCATATAAAGATGGAAAGTTATATAAAATCAATGTACCAACAAATAATTATGCAGCCGTTAGTAAGGAAATCTGGCATAGGCGTTTGGGACATGCTGCTGACATCAATAAAAAGAACCTGAATTTAGATACAACTTGGGAAGTTAAGTCTAACGAGGGTACTGACTCGAAAATTTGTGAATCCTGCCTGCAAGGTAAACAATTCCGTTCGTCGTATAAGCCATCAACAACTCAGACTTATGATATTTTACAAATCGTGCATACAGATGTTTGTGGTAAAATGGAACAAAAATCTATAGGTGGTGCAGAATACTTTGTATTGTTTTTAGATGATTTTTCAAATAAAATATATAAATCGGAGGTCCCTAAAATATTTAAAGAATTCAAGAACCTAGTAGAAAACCAAACTGGCAAACGTATAAAGATTCTTCGTTCAGATAATGGCTTGGAATATTGCAATAGAGAAATGAATCAGATTTGTAGCGACAGCGGAATACTACACCAAACTTCAGCGCCTTATAATCCTCAACAAAATGGTTAAGCCGAGCGAATGAACAGAAGTTTGGTTGAAAAGGCTCGAACGATGTTATACGATGCCAATTTAGATAAAAAATATTGGGCGGAAGCAACTAATACTGCAGCATATTTATTAAATCTTACGCCAAAAAATAGTTTAAGCAATAAATCGCCAGAAGAAGTTTGGTGTGGAAAACCACCAAAATTAAATCATTTACGTGTGTTTGGTTGTGTTGCAATGGCAATGATTCCAAAAGAGTTAAGACGAAAATGGGATCCAAAATCTAAAAAATGTATTATGGTTGGTTATAGCGCAAGTTCTAAGGCCTACAGGTTATATGATCCAGTATCCAATAAAATTCATGTAAGTCGTAATGTTGTTTTTATTGAAAATAAAATGTATTTTGAAAAAGATGAGAGACATGATACCATCGTTCATTCCCCATCACCTAATCAGAATTTGGTGAGGATATGTGAAGAAGAAGAAGAAAAAATTGAGCCCATTAAAAATGGTGTTAAGCAAGAAACTGAAGCTGCAAAAATTCTTGAAAACGATTCTGAACATGGTGAGGTTATTGAAAAAATTCAACGTTCAAAAAAAAAAAGAGAATACTCTCCAGATATCGAAGAAGTTCCGTGTAGTTCAAATGATGAAGAAATTTTAGGTAGGTCCAAAAGAATAAGAAAACCTACGCGCATGGATGACTACATAACGTATTATACGCACAGTGATAGTGGTGATCCTGTTGATTATTCTGAAGCAGTAAATGGTGCCGAAAAAACACATTGGCTAGAAGCGATTAAAAGTGAGTACCAATCACTATTAGAGAATAAAACATGGGATATCGTGGAAAACAAGCGTGATATAAAAAAGCTGACAACAAAATGGGTTTTTTAAAAAAAAGAAGGTCGAAAATGGCAATGTAAAGTATAAAGCCAGGTTGGTTGCAAGAGGCTGTTCACAGCGCAATGGTTTAGACTACACCGAAACGTATGCACCTGTAATGAGGTATAATACATTACGGTACCTGTTAACGTTATTTAGACGTTTGTTCTGCTTTTCTTCAGGGCGATTTACAAGATGAGATTTACATCGAGCCCCCTGAGGGTATGACGACTACAGAAAACCACATATTACGTTTAAATAAACCACTATATGGACTGAAACAATCTTCAAGAATGTGGAATCTTAAGTTAAGTGAAAAGTTAAAAAGTCTGGGAATGAGGCAGCTTAAAACAGAGCAATGCGTTTTTGTACAGAATGAAAATAGAGAAGATGTTATTATTTTAGCGGTTTATGTCGATGATATGATTGTTTTATGGAAAAGTGAGAAACAGAAAAATGCGCTGATCAAGAAACTTAAAGATGAGTTCAAAATGAAAGACCTTGGCCCAGTAAAATCATTTCTTGGTATGAGAATAAATTACGTTTTTGGAAAGAAATTGGAAATTGATCAATCGAGTTACATTGAAAAAATGTTAGAACGTTTCGACATGATGTCATGCAATCCGGTTTCTACTCCTATGGATGTAGATAATAAACTTTGTACAAACGACAAAACCATTACATGCAGTAAAAAAGAATATCCTTATCAGGAACTCATAGGTAGTCTACTTTTCGCAGCTCAAGTTTCTAGGCCAGACATTGTTTTTGCAGTAAACTTACTTAGTCGGTTCAACAGTAATTATGAGCAACAGCATTGGATAGCAGCAAAGCGTGTTTTACGGTACTTAAAAGGCACGATTAACTACAAACTAACGTTCGACAAGATTTCCAGTTTTGAAACTAGATGTTTTTGTGATGCTGATTATGCAGCAGATCTTCAAGGCAGAAAATCAGTTAGTGGTTATATATTAAGCAAAAAAGGTGGTCCAATAGCATGGGGTTCGAAAAAACAGCAAACAACAGCTCTATCAACATGTGAAGCTGAATATATGGCCATTGGTGTAGCCGTGCAAGAAGTTCTCTGGTTGAGAGGATTGGAGGAAGAATTGATGAAGTGTCAACTCGAACCAACCAGATTGTTATGTAATAACCAAAGTGCCATACAACTAGCCTTGAATGAATCGTTTAACCCACGGACCAAACATATCGATGTTAGGTATCATTTCATTAAGGATAATATACTTTCTAATAAAATCTCTTTAAAATATTTAAATTCTGATTCAATGGTAGCAGACATTTTTACAAAACCTCTAGCCAATGTAAAATTTAAGAACTTTCTTTCTATAATGAATTTGAAATAAGAAAATAAATTTTATGTGAGGATGTTGAAATGTAAAATATATTTAAGCGCTTAATAGGCAACACTACTTAATTTGTTTTTTTAGTCAACTCTGTTTTGTTAATAAAAAATTTTTTTTTATTCTCCATGTGTATTTAAAATTGTGCAGTCGTGTTTTCTTTATGTAAATCGAAATAGTTTTTTCTGGAATATTAACAACACAGAATAAAATAAAAACAAATGAAATTGTTCTTAACCCCGGGTCTCCACGTAGCAATATTTATTGCCGCAAACGTCAAATTTGATTGCTCCATTAAATTTGCGACGTGTGGACCGGATATTACCATGAGTTGCAATCCATTGCGCAATGATTGCTCTTCTGTTCAGTTGTCATTTATCTGACATTTCATTTCTCTGTACGGTTGTTTATTTATTTGTGTGTTTATTTATTAAAAACGCAATCAAGAAAAAGCCGCCAAGTGAAAAAATCCTTCGACAGACTTTATACTTTATATTTTAAAATATATTATTATATATGTATTATACTTTTAAATAAACGTCAATATCAACAAAAGCAAACGGCGAATTTGTTTTTTTTTTGTATATTATTATTTTTTATATTTTCAATGGAACAATACAAGTTCTAGGTTTCTTTCAAACGCAAATTAACAAAAAAGTAATACAAAACACAGCTACGACAATTACAATTAATTATTTTATTAATTTAAAAAAGAACATTTAACAACCACTTCAAAACACAAAATAAAACATTTGTTATAAATACAGCCACAAAACTTTATACAACTACTCGCGGTGAAAATTGCAAATTTATGGCAAAGCAATTTCAAGTATTCTCCAGCAATATAATCAGCAATTATTGCTCCGTTGTTCTGCCGACGTTTTGGCTTGTACTTAGCAATAAAAATTGCTACGTGGAGACCCAACGTAACCCTTCGTGTTTTTTCATTCAAAATTAATTGAAAAATGTCTGGCCAGACTCATGAGTGGGATGCGATTTCCATACAAATGCATGTTTTTTGTCGATAGTCTAAAGGTACGGTTACATATGGCAAACATTTGACAAAAAATATCAAATATATGTTTGCCCTAATCTGACCACAAAATATTTTTGAGGGGCAAACAGAAAAACAGCTGATTTTGGGCAAACAAAATTATTTGCTAGCAAACAAAAATGCTCCTAATGTGACCATTTAACGTCAAATATTTTTCTCGTTTTTAGGCAAATAAATATTTGTTCTTACAAAAATTTTGTAAGACCAAACAGCGGCAAATGAAAAGCTTTAAAATAAAAGTTATTGAATAAAATTGAAGAAATTAACAAAATTAAATAATTTTTTAATGACGAAAAAACTTATTTATGTATGTAAAATTTTTTCCTGTGTTCCACCAAACTTAAATCATTTACGTGTGTTTGGTTGTGTTGCAATGGCAATGATTCCAAAAGAGTTAAGACGAAAATGGGATCCAAAATCTAAAAAATGTATTATGGTTGGTTATAGCGCAAGTTCTAAGGCCTACAGGTTATATGATCCAGTATCCAATAAAATTCATGTAAGTCGTAATGTTGTTTTTATTGAAAATAAAATGTATTTTGAAAAAGATGAGAGACATGATACCATCGTTCATTCCCCATCACCTAATCAGAATTTGGTGAGGATATGTGAAGAAGAAGAAGAAAAAATTGAGCCCATTAAAAATGGTGTTAAGCAAGAAACTGAAGCTGCAAAAATTCTTGAAAACGATTCTGAACATGGTGAGGTTATTGAAAAAATTCAACGTTCAAAAAAAAAAAGAGAATACTCTCCAGATATCGAAGAAGTTCCGTGTAGTTCAAATGATGAAGAAATTTTAGGTAGGTCCAAAAGAATAAGAAAACCTACGCGCATGGATGACTACATAACGTATTATACGCACAGTGATAGTGGTGATCCTGTTGATTATTCTGAAGCAGTAAATGGTGCCGAAAAAACACATTGGCTAGAAGCGATTAAAAGTGAGTACCAATCACTATTAGAGAATAAAACATGGGATATCGTGGAAAACAAGCGTGATATAAAAAAGCTGACAACAAAATGGGTTTTTTAAAAAAAAGAAGGTCGAAAATGGCAATGTAAAGTATAAAGCCAGGTTGGTTGCAAGAGGCTGTTCACAGCGCAATGGTTTAGACTACACCGAAACGTATGCACCTGTAATGAGGTATAATACATTACGGTACCTGTTAACGTTATTTAGACGTTTGTTCTGCTTTTCTTCAGGGCGATTTACAAGATGAGATTTACATCGAGCCCCCTGAGGGTATGACGACTACAGAAAACCACATATTACGTTTAAATAAACCACTATATGGACTGAAACAATCTTCAAGAATGTGGAATCTTAAGTTAAGTGAAAAGTTAAAAAGTCTGGGAATGAGGCAGCTTAAAACAGAGCAATGCGTTTTTGTACAGAATGAAAATAGAGAAGATGTTATTATTTTAGCGGTTTATGTCGATGATATGATTGTTTTATGGAAAAGTGAGAAACAGAAAAATGCGCTGATCAAGAAACTTAAAGATGAGTTCAAAATGAAAGACCTTGGCCCAGTAAAATCATTTCTTGGTATGAGAATAAATTACGTTTTTGGAAAGAAATTGGAAATTGATCAATCGAGTTACATTGAAAAAATGTTAGAACGTTTCGACATGATGTCATGCAATCCGGTTTCTACTCCTATGGATGTAGATAATAAACTTTGTACAAACGACAAAACCATTACATGCAGTAAAAAAGAATATCCTTATCAGGAACTCATAGGTAGTCTACTTTTCGCAGCTCAAGTTTCTAGGCCAGACATTGTTTTTGCAGTAAACTTACTTAGTCGGTTCAACAGTAATTATGAGCAACAGCATTGGATAGCAGCAAAGCGTGTTTTACGGTACTTAAAAGGCACGATTAACTACAAACTAACGTTCGACAAGATTTCCAGTTTTGAAACTAGATGTTTTTGTGATGCTGATTATGCAGCAGATCTTCAAGGCAGAAAATCAGTTAGTGGTTATATATTAAGCAAAAAAGGTGGTCCAATAGCATGGGGTTCGAAAAAACAGCAAACAACAGCTCTATCAACATGTGAAGCTGAATATATGGCCATTGGTGTAGCCGTGCAAGAAGTTCTCTGGTTGAGAGGATTGGAGGAAGAATTGATGAAGTGTCAACTCGAACCAACCAGATTGTTATGTAATAACCAAAGTGCCATACAACTAGCCTTGAATGAATCGTTTAACCCACGGACCAAACATATCGATGTTAGGTATCATTTCATTAAGGATAATATACTTTCTAATAAAATCTCTTTAAAATATTTAAATTCTGATTCAATGGTAGCAGACATTTTTACAAAACCTCTAGCCAATGTAAAATTTAAGAACTTTCTTTCTATAATGAATTTGAAATAAGAAAATAAATTTTATGTGAGGATGTTGAAATGTAAAATATATTTAAGCGCTTAATAGGCAACACTACTTAATTTGTTTTTTTAGTCAACTCTGTTTTGTTAATAAAAAATTTTTTTTTATTCTCCATGTGTATTTAAAATTGTGCAGTCGTGTTTTCTTTATGTAAATCGAAATAGTTTTTTCTGGAATATTAACAACACAGAATAAAATAAAAACAAATGAAATTGTTCTTAACCCCGGGTCTCCACGTAGCAATATTTATTGCCGCAAACGTCAAATTTGATTGCTCCATTAAATTTGCGACGTGTGGACCGGATATTACCATGAGTTGCAATCCATTGCGCAATGATTGCTCTTCTGTTCAGTTGTCATTTATCTGACATTTCATTTCTCTGTACGGTTGTTTATTTATTTGTGTGTTTATTTATTAAAAACGCAATCAAGAAAAAGCCGCCAAGTGAAAAAATCCTTCGACAGACTTTATACTTTATATTTTAAAATATATTATTATATATGTATTATACTTTTAAATAAACGTCAATATCAACAAAAGCAAACGGCGAATTTGTTTTTTTTTTGTATATTATTATTTTTTATATTTTCAATGGAACAATACAAGTTCTAGGTTTCTTTCAAACGCAAATTAACAAAAAAGTAATACAAAACACAGCTACGACAATTACAATTAATTATTTTATTAATTTAAAAAAGAACATTTAACAACCACTTCAAAACACAAAATAAAACATTTGTTATAAATACAGCCACAAAACTTTATACAACTACTCGCGGTGAAAATTGCAAATTTATGGCAAAGCAATTTCAAGTATTCTCCAGCAATATAATCAGCAATTATTGCTCCGTTGTTCTGCCGACGTTTTGGCTTGTACTTAGCAATAAAAATTGCTACGTGGAGACCCAACGTAACCCTTCGTGTTTTTTCATTCAAAATTAATTGAAAAATGTCTGGCCAGACTCATGAGTGGGATGCGATTTCCATACAAATGCATGTTTTTTGTCGATAGTCTAAAGGTACGGTTACATATGGCAAACATTTGACAAAAAATATCAAATATATGTTTGCCCTAATCTGACCACAAAATATTTTTGAGGGGCAAACAGAAAAACAGCTGATTTTGGGCAAACAAAATTATTTGCTAGCAAACAAAAATGCTCCTAATGTGACCATTTAACGTCAAATATTTTTCTCGTTTTTAGGCAAATAAATATTTGTTCTTACAAAAATTTTGTAAGACCAAACAGCGGCAAATGAAAAGCTTTAAAATAAAAGTTATTGAATAAAATTGAAGAAATTAACAAAATTAAATAATTTTTTAATGACGAAAAAACTTATTTATGTATGTAAAATTTTTTCCTGTGTTCTCTTTTTAGCAAAGAGTTGCGCGCGAGATAAGTTGGATTCAAGATGTTACAAAATACATTTTTATACCCTTCACCGAAGGTAAGAGGGTATATATAACTTTGTCATTCCGTTTGTATGTTCCAAAGTATTGATCCTACACCCTATAAAGTATATATATTCTGGGTCCTTATGAAAAGCGAAGTTGATTTAACGATGTCCGTCTGTCCGTCTGTCCGTGTGTATGTTGAAATGGGTTTTCCGAAAACCCCAGAAATGATGTGGACTAGGTTGATGCATATTTATGTCACATATACTCCGTTTAAGTTTGCTATTGAAATTCAGCCAGATCGGTCCAAAAATGACGGAGATATGAGCAAAAAACCACAACTGCCTCTGATTTTGCACAAAAATCCCTTGTTGTTGTTGTAGTTTTTTATTTCTGTATATCTTGAGAACGGCAAGAGCCAAAGTTTCCAAATTAGGTACACACATTAACGTTATCAATACACAGCATCCTACAAAATGTGGGCGGGATTGAACAAGTGGGCGTGGTACCTCCCGTACAAAAAATATCAAAAATTGTATAATTTTTTGATTGATTTTTTGGACTGTCGTATGACCTATGGTTACGCCTTATATATCAAAAGATCGGAAATTTTTAATAGAAAATATTTTCTGAAAAACTCGGGAAAATCGGTTCAGATTCGAAAAAGTTATGACCAAAATTAAATTTTTTTTTTTTAAATACACATTTTCGGAACCCATAGGTCTTTCTGAGTCCAAGTTTTATCACCAAAGTAAATGGTAAATTTATTCCTTAAGACATCGGTATATAAATCTGTCAAATCGGTTAATAAATGGCTGAGTTATGTCCAAAGTACTGAAATCCAAAAAATTTTATTTTTATACCCTTCACCGAAGGTAAGAGGGTATATCAGTGTTGCCGTTAGGATACGAAAGATACATTTTTCGTATCTTTTGACTACTTCAGGTATCATGTATAATCCTGACATTTTTCGTATCTTTTGAATCTGTACGCAAAATGTTCAGAAACAAAACATTCGAGAATTTTTAACCAACTAAAATTTATTAAGACTGGTCATTGTAACCGACTCAATACTAAATACCAAGCTTTATATAATAGCAGCCAAGGCGCATTGACTAGAAGGTGGCGTCAACTTTACAACAACACTGCTTCTGTGTACGGATTGTCAAAAATATTGCTAGTTAAAAAGGTTAGTTTACATAAAAAATTAGTTTGCATACACACTTTGGCAAGTCGACCACCGAAAAAAACACCATATGTTGACTTGACCCCACCTTCTAGTGAATTTGCCTTGATAGCAGCTTTAATAATGGTGAAAGAAAACATTAAGGGGTTGCAACATAGGATCCACCTAAATCGATGATTACAATTTTTACATAAATGAATTTGTTTTGATAACATCCAAAGATAATTGCATGTAATTAATTTTAAAGTTTGCTTACTGTATTTTTTAAAAATTACATATGTACCTAATATTTATGACTTAAATAAATATAAAAACGAATTTATACGAAATCATTTTCTTTACAATATTCATTTAAATATGAAATAAAAATGTTATGTTAATAAATGTTAAACGTTAAAAATGGATTTTCAAATTTTTTTCAAAACGTATCTTTTTGGGAAAAAGTGTATCTTTTTGAAAACTAAAATGTATCTTTCTCGAAATTTCACTGGCAACACTGGGGTATATATAAAACTTTGTCATTCCGTTCCAAAGTATTGATCCTACACCCTATAAAGTATATATATTCTGGGTCCTTATGAAAAGCGAAGTTGATTTAACGATGTCCGTTCGCTTCCCCCCCCCAATATGATTTTCGTTATCAGCCTTCTTCATTATTTCATCTATTTAACGAAATTATTTTAACAAATAGAAACTAGGAATTTTTGTGTCGGTTTGCTTCTTAAAAACTCGCCAAAAAAGATAAATCTACGGTATGACAACAGTGCCTATACAAAACGAAACCAAACAAACACACATACATGGTACATACTATTTTGGTGATTATAGGCCACCTTTGCTTTATTGTGGTGAACTAAAACATAAAAAATAATTACAACTCAACTGTGTTGAGTTGTGAACTGTAAACTGACCATATTTACTTTTAATGATATTCATAAAACGTTCCTTCATGGTCCAGTTGTCTAGGGGGTTTGCTTAGGTTAGAAACTGTGAGTCCCTGGTTCGAATCGTGTTTTTTCAAAAAGAAAATTTTTTTTTAATTTTTTTATGTTCTGAAACGATTTAAAAAAATATCTACCATTTTTAACTTTTTAAATTTAATTTATAATGAAGTTTTATGTATTGTATATATGTATGTTTATGTAGAAATTATTTAGGTTTTGTCTGTATTCTGCTCGCACAATGGTGAAGGGTATATAAGATTCGGCACAGCCGAATATAGCACTCTTACTTGTTCTTAAGAAAATAGTAGGTAGTTTATTTAATATGGGTATAATACATGAGTCTATGTTACGAATTATGCATTGCAAGCATGGCGTATCTATAAAAATATATCAATTTTCGAATTAAAACTTATTAGTGCCGAATAATCAACCGACATCGACATCTTTATGAGATTTTTTCGTCTTGAAGTGATTGTAGCAAGTGACCTAGAACCAATTCTCGGCCTACCAAGACAAAATTTTGATACGACATACAAGCTATTATAGAAATTATTGCCAAAACCAACATTTGTAAGATTATTATGACATTAAAAGCTATTTAGAGAAGTGGTATTTGTATAAGAGCTATGGTAAAATATGGGTCGATTATTATAACATTTCGTAAGGTGATAATAGATTGTCTATGGGCACAAGGACTCTTCTCCAGAAATAAGTTTTATGGGGCTATGTGAAATCATCGACTGATTCTTTCCACCTCTTATGACAATAAAAACGTAAACACCAAATTTCATTACTATCAGGAGTATCGACTCGTATTGAAAACGAAAAATGTTTTGAATCCGCATAATTCAGAAATTGGTGTTCTGAAATCCGCATGTTTTTGTGTATTCGAAGTTCTTGTTCAAAAAAAAATTTATGATGTTTTCTTTGATAGTGCCCTGTAAAATAGGTGACTACGACGATTGCCGAAAAGAGCAACAAAGGTACGCGAAAATTGCAAAAATAGCGATCATTTTTAATATTTCAAACAATCCATAAAATTGATTAGAAGTCCCTAAAACTATAAGGAATGGCAAAAATTCGATAAAAATTCGATAAATTCACGAAAAATTGCAAACTTGGAAGCAAACCCAAAAATTTATTTGAGATAGCTTAATCGGTTAAAAAACAAAATGAAGGAAAAAAAAAAATTTACAAAAATAGCAAAATTTGCGAAAATTTTTAGTATTTCAAACAAGCCATAAAATTAATTAAAAGTCCCTAAAACTATAAGGAATGGCAAAAATTTTGTAAGAGTTGCTAAATCAGTGAAAATTTGCAAAAGTTTGCGATACTTGTGTGAAAATACATATTGTTTTCATTAAATTGAATAAAGAACATTTCAAACTAAAAACCAAAATTGGTTTTTGCTAAAAATGTTCTCACATATAAGAATAAAAGTCGATTCGTTTTACTTTCACTAACTTCTTACTACTCTAATTGAAAACGAATAAAAACATGTGGAAATGAATTGCAGAACACAAAAAATGCTTTAGTAATCCACTTTCGAGTGGATTCGGATTCTAGAACACACCCGATTATCTCAAAAATCGCGACATGCCGGACAGAAATACATTGTTATATCGATTAAGAAAAGGATGGTGACGAAAAATAAAAATTTTAGTGGCAAGTTGATTCAAGTTCTTCCAAGCAGTTTGGATTGAAAATAAGCAGTTTTGGTGCAGTAGGAAAATAGTTATGGAACGAAATGTGAAACAACCTCCTGAAAAAATCGATATTTCTGTTACAAAAACTAACGTTAATTGGTGGCGGAATGCACCTTTTATCGTTAAATTTTGCAAAAACTGAATTTATATTCCCAGAAATAAGGGTTGCCAGATACCAAACGTCAAAAAACTGGACAATAGAAAAAATTTACCTGGATTTTAAAAAAATAACTGGAAAATTTTAAAAAGCACTTAACCATAAGAAAAAAATAATATTTTACTTCAGATTTTATTTAGCCATAACAAAATTTTAAAACGCAAGGAAACGTAACACTTAAGCTTCGTACAGACGATGGTCAGATCTTACAATGTTGTAATTTTTCTGACAATGGTGCCATTGTCAGATGCATTAATTTAACACATCTGCCAAATGAAAATAGCGTACAATGTTCACATAGTAGCAAGACATTTTTAGTCAATCTTAATGACAACATTGTAAGATCTGACCACCGTCTATACGAAGCTTTAAAATTACTTAAATCAGGGCGAATTCACTACAAGTGGCAGCGAAAAGCGTGGTGACTTTGACAGTTCGAACCAATTTATTTTGGTTTCATAATATTTTATTTATAAATAGTTGACATTTCGAGCCGTAAACATCTGCTGTTTCTGTAGTTTTTGTTTTGTTGTAGTATTTCTACCACCGTATGTATTAATTCAATTTGGTATATATTAAATTAAATCAAATAAAAAAGAACATAATTAGCCATGTTATGGATCGAGTGAAATTGAAATCAATGGAGATTTCAAGTTAAATTTTTGTTTAAATTACCGTCGTTTTTTTTATTTTAAGAAAAGTTCAAATGAAGATAATTAAAATTATTTAATGAACTTTAAACACTGGATCATTTTTAAAGTTTGTACGATTTTGATTTCACTCGAATTCGATTTCCCGAACATGGCTGATAACTTCTTGTTTAGCCACATATATAATTTGTTTGTATTGTTATTTGAAGAATTTAATAACTCTATTTCTTAAGTTGTAAGCAAAATTGTTTGAAGCATTTTGCAACTTTCATCAAAGTTTAGTCTTATTAAAACTGTAGCCTTATTCGGTCATGTGAATGGATTCTTGTGAATAAAGATTATCAGAAATACCTCAAATCCTTGCACAAAAAGTATTGCTGGTTAAGGCTAGATTGCACTATCTCACAAGTCTTACGTATTCCATATTACTTTGTGAGATAGAAATCTAATGAGTTTTGTCGCGACTGTCAAAAAATCTCATTTAACATGACAGTTGTGTCAAACTTTTTTCATAACACTTGTCATTTTTGTGACACATTGCATTCACACTATCACACTTTGTCATATTACTTGAGTTTTTGACATGTATTAATACAAAGTATAATAGTGTAATCTAGCCTTTAGCATGACTAACAAACGAGATCAATTTATATAAGTTTTGTACGTTATTTTTGTCGCATTTTTAAAAAACTGGACCTATCTCTCTATCTCATTAATTGGACTGTCTGTCGGCAAATTAAAAATTTTAAGAAATATTGTTAAAAAAAAGTAATTTTCAAAAATTAAATAAAGTTGTATAACTGGACAAATTGCATTTTAGCTGGAACCTGGACAACACCCAAAAAAACTGGACAATCCAGGCCGTCTGGCAACCCTACTAGAAATCATATAACTAATTTTCTATATCCCTTTATTTGTTATCTTAATTCTCTTTTACTTTTAAAACTGCTGTTCTCGCTCTTCTGTACCAAAAAACCATAATTTTTAGTTTAAATAAGATGTAATTTTATTTATTTATTTTTTATTTTTGACAATTTGTTCAAATATTTATTTTTAGGCAAATATTTTTATATGTGAACACAGGGCAAACATGTATTCTAGGGTATTCATTTAATCGGGCTTTTGCTTTAATCGGTTAATCGCTCGATTAATTAACCGAGGTTTTGGTTTAATCGGTTAATAATCGGTTAATTTTGTTATTGATCGGTTAACCGATTAATAAAGTCCTGTTATAAATTAAGCCTTTTCATTTAATAAAAATGCAAAAATTGGAGTCTATTTGTAAAAAAACAATAACATAACGAACAAAACAATTCTTGAACTAAAACGATTAAACAAAAAAGTAATTCATAAATATGAAAAACATATTTTATAATTTATACATAATATTTTTTAATGTACATATTTATTAAAAAATAAACTGTGAGATTTTTTTATTAATTATTTCAATAGTTTAAGATTTTATATATTTTATATAATCTTTTTGAAGAATAATTTGGCTTAAATTTTTAGGATTTAAGCGATTCTTTTCTTTAGTTTTGATAAAACTTGACTCGGAAAAAATTCTTTCAATTATCGAAGATGTTGGAGAAATCGTGAGGAACTCATAATACAGATTCAAGAATGATAAAACAAAATGCGTTATCTTGGTTTCTTTGTATCATGATACAGATTATCTAATTTCTCAGTCCTTTTCCAGGATTTCTCTCAACATATAAAATCTTCCAAAACGCCATTATTTCGGCTAATTTTGTTAAAGATTGTTTGTATTACAATCGAGAATTTCTTCTATTGTCAGGTCATCATCTGACTCATCCTGGCAAAGCTTAACACCGAACATTTTTTTCCGAGCCCCTTGTTTCTGTATTGTACTGTAATTTAAGAATGTATTGATCGAAGGAAATATAATGTAGGAAAAAATATTTTCCAAACATATACGTTTTTATATGAGACGAAGCAAATAATTAAAAACACAAAAAATATGTTATAATACTACAAAAAACTAAAAAAATTTGTTACATCGGTTAATCGACTGAAATTAACCGGTTTAATCGTTAATCGAAAATTGCCAATTTTAAATTAACTAATCAGTTAATCGGGTAGTAATTAATCGGTTAGTCGAATAAATACCCTAATGTTTTCCCATTTTTTATTTGAAGCTATTTAATGTCTGTTTGAACCAAGGCGAATTCATAAAGGTAACCGCATCATGAGATAGAGTTATGCTAGCTATCTCTGTTTTTAAAATAATACTATGTATTTTGTTTTTGTAAAAAGTTAGAGTGAATGTCAAAATTATTTGTTGAAAATTTAAAAAACGAATTTTTTTGTTTATAAAATATACACAATTTCTTTAGAAAGTAAATCTTTTTACTCTATTGAAAATTCATTGTGGCTCAACTTATTTCTTAGGCATTTTTAATTCCTTGTGTTTACATTTTTTGTTCACTTTTTTTATTTTAAATAAGTTTTTTTCAAGTTTTTATATTTTTATTGAATTTTAAATTTGAATTAATTTTTTCACAAAATGTAAACAAAGCTTGACATTCAGTATACACACAAAAAAATAAACAATAAACAGAAGACTCGAAAATGTAACCTTTATGAATTCGCCTTGGTTTGAACAAACAAAAATGGGCAAATAAATGTGCGTAGTGTGACCAACAAATAAAATTTTTATTTTTTTAACAAATTTTTTTAAAATGCCGGCAAACAAAATTTTACAATTGTTTGTCATACATATGTGACCGCACCTTAAGATCGATGTCGACCAATTGTCTTTCCGAATCATTCAATTTGCGTTAAATTGGCATCGATTTGTTTTTGCATATTGTGGCATATTTTGGTTGAAATGCGTATTTTGGTTTTAAACGCATATTGTTGCATATTTTGGTTGAAATGCATATTTTAGTTTTAAACGCATATTGTTGCATATTTTAACATTTTTTAGTGATATATTTATTTTACATATTATAAAAAAATTTCCATGTAAAAAAAAATCTTAAAAAAAATGTTTAAATGTTCATACATATGCATATGTTTGTATGTATATATGTAAGAAGTCGGACCTCAGCTATTTTAAACATAAAATACACTTTATCGATTAAATAAACACAACGTAAATGATTGTCGCCAAAATAACGAAAAAAAACTGCTTAAAGTAACAGCTGACTTCAAAAGACAGCGAATATCATTTAAAGTTTTACTGAATAGCATTTTCGATAAATTTTCCTTATATTTATTTTAACGATACGATTTTCGTTATAAAAGTTAGTGAATCGCACTACAGAAATGCTACTTTTATTTTAAGTAGCAAATTAAGAATGATAAAATCGTATAAAGCATTAAAGAGTGCTTTTTAAAACACTTAATTTCGTGTTTCATTGCGGACTGATTAAATATTGATTTCAAAGAACACTAATTATAAAAATTTCTTTGATAAGAAAATGTTTTTTTAATTTATTATCCATAATTTATACCTTTAATATTTGGTTTTAAATTCATTATAAGTCACTTGATAACTTTATTAACAACTCAAAAATGTTTAACGGCTATTAAATTAAATGACTTATTATTTCTAAAGCACTTGAATTGTTTTAACACTTCACAACCTATATAGGTATACATACGTACTAGGGTATTCATTTAATCGGGCTTTTGCTTAAATCGGTTAATCGCTCGATTAATTAACCGAGGTTATGTTTAAATTTTGTTTTTGATCGGTTGACCGATTAATAAAGTTTTTTTTTTATAAATAAGGTAATTTAAATAATTAAAAATGCATAAATTATTCATTATTTGGAGTTTATTACAAAAAAAAAAAAAAAAAAACAAAAGTAACAATTCTTGATCTTAAACGAGCAAAAAAAAAAAATATGTACAGTAAAATCTCGGAAAAGTTAAGTCTCGAAAAAGTTAATCTCGCGGAAAAGTTAATCGAGCGTGCATAAAAAAAAACCGAAAAATTCTGAGTGAAGAGAAATATTTTCAGTTACGGTACTTCACGAATACATATGTATTTTGTTTTTACTACGTATTGCACATTTGTTTTATGTAAAAATGCAATTCTTGTCTCACAATATTTTAAGCCTTTGTTGTGAAAAGAACGCGGTCACAAAAATTATTTAAAGTGCGTAGTAAAGTGTGTGAATAAAATGTCATATAATATTAAAAATAAATGAAATAAAAATATTATTTACAGAAATATATGCTTTAAGCTTTATTTCGATAAATTTAAAAAACCTTCGGAAAAGTTAATAATTCGAAAAAGTTAATTACCCTTGGGACATTTTGATTAACTTTTCCGAGATTTTACTGTAATTCATAAATATATATATTTTTAATTAATTAGTTATTTCAATAGTTTAAGGAGATCTGATAAAAAATTTTTTTGGAAAATTTCTTTAGTTTTGACAACACTTGACTTGGAAAATTTTTTTCACTTATCGCGGGTGTTGGAGGAATTAGAAGCAGCCCATAAACATATAAAATCTTCAATTATGCCATTAGAGTTCAAAATTTTAACTCTCCTAATTGTTTCGGTTAATACTGTTAAAAGATTGTTTGTGTTACTATTGAGAGCTTATTCGGTTTTTTTTTACTGTATTTTAAAAATGTATTGCTGGAAGGAAATATAAAGTATAAAAAATATTTTCTAAACATGTATATAGCCTGGTACTCTGTTCAACATTTCACGTGAAATGCTCTCAAAATGCATATGAAAAAAACTTGTGCGGAATATCTACGAAATAATGTTGATGGAGTTGTACTCTGTTTATTTTGTGAAAAAGTTCCGAAATGTTTCTGGCAACATTTTTTTTACAACTGCGAAATAATGTAAGCTGCCTTTATTTCACGTGGAATTTTAAGCAAAAGCAAAAAATATGAACTTAATATTAAAAAAGAAATAAAAAATTAAAATAACACAATCGGTAACAGTTTTTTATCCATATTTACTTTTTTTTATTAAATTTTTTATTAAAAAAAAAAATAATTTTTTTTTTTTTTTTTTTTTTTTGATTTTGCTTAAAACTAAAAATTTTTGGCGAAACTATTTAAGTTATAATGCCAGGGTATCACACAATTTTTTGGAGCTTCAAACACAAAAACCTCGTTCGACCTAAACCTTCGTATAGGAAGGCGAGAGCTTCCAGAATCCGCTCCAGAGTATTTTGGTCTCCACCAGTAATCTTCTGAGTTATTTCCTTGGTACTCCACCAGTAAAACGTCTGAGTTATATATGGTTCTCCACCAGTCACATTGAGTTAATTATGGTTCTCCACCAGACAACACATTTAAACATTGAGGTTAAAAACGAATGCATATAGTTAATGCAGAAACCGCAAAAACTGTAACTCGGTACAGTTATACGACGCCGAAACATTAACCAATGCGGGGTGACACCGCAAAACGCACGAAAAGCAGACAAACAAGAACGACCTGTTTGTCCTTAAAAAATAATGTCAAAAAGCGCGAGCTGCTTCTCCACTCAGAGCAGTTTTACGAGTGAAAAATAATTTTAGTAAAATACATGTGGCGTTTGTTTACATACACGAAACAATGTAGCATACTTTGAAGGAATAAAAACGTCAAATTGTACAAACTCGCAAGATTGGTAACATTGATAAATGCCAAAATTTTCGTGTGGAATAATCAATGTTGCTCAACATTTTTCACAATTTTGAACAGAGTACTAGGCTTATGAGACGAAACAATTAATTAAAACACAAAAAATATGTTATAATACTATTTACAAAAAAATAAAAGTTATGTAGCATAGGTTAATCGACTTAAATTAACCGGTTTAATCGTAAATCAAAAATAAACAATTTTAAATTAACCGATCAGTTAATCGGGTAGTAATTAATCGGCAAACCGAATAAATACCCTAATACGTACATATATATTATTATTGCTTTACTTGTTTAAAAGCACCAAAATACGTGCAACTTGAAATGCATATAAGCGATAAATACTGTACTACGTACAGAGAAAAATTGGCTAAGGCCGACACTAGAAAAAATCATATCTGTCATATGAATTGTGGCCTCAAGTCAGGTGTTGATTATTTTGATTGCAAATTGCCTTTTTTTAAAATTAAAACACATGTACATATGTATGTACCTAAATGGCGCATTAATATGTTAAATATGTATCTGTGTAATTTATGTTAAACACGTTTTGTCTATAATTACGTTTAAAGTTCAAAATAAAGTTCAATTAAAAATAAATGAATGACTTAAAGAACTAAAAATTCTGTGCACATTAATCGGAAGTTAATTAAAATTTTTGGTGGGTCATTAATGGTTCAACAGAATGCTTTTGTGTTTTGTTCAGTTTTGCACATAATTTTTTTTAATACAATCGTGGAAAAGTTCAAGCATTTCAATGACAATCGACTCGTGCAGATTATAATTTTATTCAAATTTTAAGGTACACAAACTTGATAACCCATCGTGCTTTAAATTGAAAAGTTATAATAATAAAAGTCTTAAAAATATATTATTATAACCACGCAACCCGTAACTATGCCATTTTAAGTTTTTCCTTTTGGGACCAATGGAGCGGAGCAACAGATTATTTATCCGTTAAGGAAATTTTTGTGAATTTTGGCATCGATTTTATTGTGCATATCTTACCATTTGCACGACTTTTTGCATATTCTAGTTAAATAAGCATTGTTGCCGCATTTTTTAAATTTATAGCGCCTATTTTCCATTTTGAAGCATATTTTGATACTTATTGAATATTTTTTTATGCTTACAAGAGCTTTCGCAGCGGAACAAAAAAAAAAATTGTTTTAATTTCTAGTTATTAAATAGGCTTTCCTGTTTTAAGTATCTATCCGTATACAACAAGTGTTTCGGCAAAGCAAGTTGTGCTTAAAAATACATTTTATTTACAATCAAATTTAACACATAGGCTCATATGTGTAACACATAGAAATATTCAAAACTTATCTTTTATTATATTTATAGACCAAAAATCACTTTCTTTATAAATCGATGTAACGATGTTCCACCGCATGGCAGGCTAGCTGCGTGATAAGACTTGGTACATACGTTTTATTTGTCATAAGGACAAAGGCTATGTTAATCGTGAGAGTCGGTCTTACATAGCCCCTATTCAAACTTCTTTCCAGAACAGAGTCTTTGTGCCCATAAATAATCAAGTTATGTTTGGATTAAGATTAAACACTGTGGTGTAGGCAGTGTTTGGCAAAATACATGGTTTGCGGTATTTAAAATACTAAATACTTTCTGGTTATGTATTAAAAATACTTCTATTTATTGTATGTATTTAAAATACAAAATACTTCTATTTATTGCATGTATTTAAAATACAAAATACTTCCACTTATTGTACGTATTTCAAGTACAAAATACAAGATACTTGCACGTCATGTATTTAAAATACAAATACAAAATACGTATTTGTATTTTAAATACGTATTTCAAATACTGCCCAGCCCTGGGTGTAGGGTAGCATGTGCTCCGAATTGAGCGAATATAATTTTTTACTGGTTTATTATATGCAAATATATTTAAATTGTTGAATGTTTTGTTGTTTTTTGTTTTGTTTTTAGGCATATTTTTACCAGTTTTTATGGCATATGTATTTTGCGGCTTATATTGTGTACTTAATGCGCATTAAACATTGTTTTTAGAGCACTTCATTAAAAATTTAAAATATTTTATTCAGAAACCCATTTAGTAATAAAGATATAATTTTTAAATTAATGTCACTTTATCTTCAAAATTTTTTTTTTAGGTTTTATAAAAGCAAATATGTAGTTAAAGTTTATCTTCTTTTGTATATTCTATACAAAATACTTCTATTTATTGCATGTATTTAAAATACAAAATACTTCCACTTATTGTACGTATTTCAAGTACAAAATACAAAATACTTGCACGTCATGTATTTAAAATACAAATACAAAATACGTATTTGTATTTTAAATACGTATTTCAAATACTGCCCAGCCCTGGGTGTAGGGTAGCATGTGCTCCGAATTGAGCGAATATAATTTTTTACTGGTTTATTATATGCAAATATATTTAAATTGTTGAATGTTTTGTTTTTTTTTTTGTTTTTAGGCATATTTTTACCAGTTTTTATGGCATATGTATTTTGCGGCTTATATTGTGTACTTAATGCGCATTAAACATTGTTTTTAGAGCACTTCATTAAAAATTTAAAATATTTTATTCAGAAACCCATTTAGTAATAAAGATATAATTTTTAAATTAATGTCACTTTATCTTGAAAAATTTTTTTTTAAGGTTTTATAAAAGCAAATATGTAGTTAAAGTTTATCTTCTATATAATAAAAATGAAATGTTGTGTGTTGCTGATCGCATAACTTGAGAACGGCTTGACCGATTTGGACGATTTTTTCTTTAAAATGATCGCCAACTTAGGTTTGTACGGAAATAAAATTTTGCCCCGCCCACTTTTACGCCAATTCTTTCAATTTACCTAAAATCAGAAAACGGCTCCATCGATCATTAGTAATCAGCTACTCGGGCGAAGCCAGCTAGTTCAAAATAAATATTATTAGTTGAATTCACACTCCGCTCAGTAAGTAATAAATTTTAAAAATTTCAAATACATTTTATTGTTTCAAAATTTTAAAATTAAACTTTTTCCAAATAAACATTTACAAACGAAGAAAAATGTTTGATAATTTTTTTGGTAGTTCTAAAAATTATTACATTGTTAAATTTCAAGCTTTTTTGTGTAATTTTTAAACATTTTTAATGTTCAAAATTAAAAACAAAATTACCCATTGGCTTACCAATTTGCAAATTGAAATAAAAAAATTTTAAAAATATTTACGATTATAGGCTTGAACGAACTACGAAATTAACACAACAGAGTTGATGTAAACATAACTACATACCTATTTATAATTCCTTATTAAAAACGAAAAAAAAATTATTAACAAGCTCTAATTCATATTAGATTAACATTTGAGAAATTATTTTTGTTTAAATATTTATTGATAAATAAAAAGTTAACTTGTTAATTGTACAAATGACGCGAATAATGTTTCAAAATTAAAAAATAATAACTTAAAAAATCAACGGAAATATTATTGTATTTACGTATTCAAAAATAAATTAGCACATTTTCAGTAAATGAATTTTTTAAAATGTCACATAACAATTATAATAACTCCATAATACATAATAATAAATTCGTAAATTTTAAACTCAGGTAACAGATGCTAAAATCTTAATTACGACCCATAATTTTTTTAAATTTTTATTTTAAAACCAGACGTTTTTTTTTTAATTTTCGTAACAAAGGTTCACCGTAAAATAAATTATTTTATTGAAAATACTAACACTTTGAGAGGCTTACGCCCCAAGCCGGTTGCTGCTGCGTCATGTTTAAAGTTATAATTTGTTTACTAAATAATTTTAATAAAAACAACTGATGACTTTTTTGTAGTCGTAATTACACAATATTAAATTGGGGAAATTAATGCATTTCCAATACAAAATTTCCTGTTTGATTTAATTTGTTACACTTCCGCTTTTTTTGTTGTTGATTTGTTTCTCTTTTTTTAAATTTTTTTTGTTTGGGGTTGTTTAAATTTTTATTTTTTTATTTAAATTCCTTATTAGGTTTTGATTTATATCGATTTTTGCTCACGTAAATAAATACACTCAAGTCCTTAAAGTTCTTTAGTTATTTTCTAAATTGTTTGAGCTTTTTGTCTTTGTTGCGGTTATTGTAGTGATCGTTCTTTTTAAAATATTCGTTTTAATTACAAGTTCGTTTTACCCGATTTTATTGTTGTTTTTCCTTTAATTGTATTTTTTTTTTTTTTTGAAAAAACACGTTCGCGCCTTACGAACGTTAAATTTCAAATGAGAAGAGATTTTTAAATGACTTTAGTTTATATACGGAGATAAGCCATTATTGTTAATATTTTTATTTTATGACAGTTCGTATGTTTAAGTGCTGATCACGGCTGCCAGATTTGCCGATTTATCGTAATTTAGACGATCTTGTGGTCCAAAAATGGTCCATTGACGATTTGACGATTTTTCAAATGACAAATTTTGTACCGCAGTAGTTTTGACTTAACTGCCTTTTGTTTAAGTGCACTTTTGACTTAACTGCACAAAATTAATAATTTTTGTCATTATTCTGTAAAATGCCATACAAATTCCTTTTTTAACTGCACTTTCCATACCTTCACATTTAAGATAAGTGCGCAAAATTGTTGGCATTTTAACATTATTTTCATACGAAAAATTCAAGTTTGCTGCGCTTTGACTTGACAGCCCAAAATACATATTTTCTGTAATTATTCTCCAAAATCCTTGTTTATGTGCATTTTGTATTCCTGAATATTTATCATATTTTTGTGCAGCTTTAAAATATTTTCATATAAAATATCAAAGTTAACTGCACACATAAAACAAATATGGTTGCCACTTTTTCACATAAATATCTAATTTAAGCTGTTTATAAAACCAAAAACCGCAAACAAGCCAAGTTGGCATCATTATAATTCATTTATTTTGTTCGCATGTACCTATATAAATACATATGGTTTGTGGTTATAGCAACATTAGTCGCAATTTACACTGTGGGGATTTCTTGCCGGACAGAAAAAGTTTGTTGGCGAGAAGTAAAGTGTGTCGCGCATACATCGTCGCCCCCTTACCAACTACGATTATATGAAAAGAATAGAAAATCTAATTGTTACCAATTTGGCTCTTTCATATTATGGTTTAATTGAAAATTTTTATGTAAATATGCATAACAAATGATAATACATAACTTTAATAAAATATCAATATGTTAATTAAAAATTTTTTGTTATTCTTTTGGACATTTTACTTTAGCTGCACTAGGCAGGCAGATAAGTGCATTTAAGATAACAGCATTTTTGATTTATCTGCACAAAAAATCGTGCAAAGGAAATTGTGCAGCTAAGTCAAAATTACTGTAATTAACAAAAGTTTTTGGTATTATTTTATATTTTTGAATAACTTCTTATATACTATACAGTTTATAACACAAATAAAAATATAATAGTTTAATAGTGGAATAAAATATATTTTTATCTAATTTTTTATATAAAAAAGAAAAACCTCAAGCTTAATAACTTATATTGCAATTAAAATAAAGGTTGAATAAAATAAAATTTATAATAATTTTTTTACTAATTATTTTTATTTGGAGATTTTTAAGGATTTCTTATTAAAACTTTTCTTACTTTAAAAAAAAAAAATTTGAATTTGGTCAGAAAGAAAAAACAGAAAAAATGTTCACTTTTTAAGGTTTTGTTTTTTAATTTGGGGATTTTTTTTTTAATTTTTTGAGGAAAAGAAAAAAAGTACCTGGCAGCCCTGGTTTTTTTTTTGTCAGCTTGCAGCGCTAATCGTAGCGTTGTACTACAGCCACTGTTGCCAACTTTTTTTGAACACTTCCCGCCAAATCGGACTCCAAAACCGCTACAAATTTAATTTAGCGGGAATTTTTTGAAAAATACCGGTGAAACGTAAACATTTTTAAAAGTTTTATGTAACTCTAGATAAAGGTTGCTTTTTCAAAGGTATACGACTCTCAAATAACGTTACATACTGAGGTTTCCAACTTCTCTAGCTATTTTATTCACAAAAAAGTTATGATGATGTATTTGGCTGTGCCGAATATTCGATACCCTACACCTATTGTAAGAAAATTTCTGTAGTGGTCTTTCTATGGTAAGTTATGGTCCATTTGCTACGGTTTAATGCGTACTTAGCTGTTTTCCGAGAGTGAGCTTTATGTGGGGCCTATCTTTAATTATGGACCGATCTTCACGAAATTTAACAGTATGGTTTTTAGTTATAGAACTAATTTGTGTAAAATCTTATAGCAATATGTGCTTTTCGCCACTAGTTTTGCTAGTTTTTGTAACAATATGATACAATTTTGTTGGGTGGTTGTTTTACATTTTGATTCATAACTCTTTCGCTACTGAACCGATTTAGTTGGATTTCAATTCCAAACTCCTTAGGAGAAAGATACAAATTGATACCAATATTTATCTTTTCTTTTGAGTCGCTCGAAAGTGAACGTGATTTCAACATACGGATATGGGCATTTCCGTTAAAAGGTCCACCGTCACCGAAAATTTAAAAGTTATTAAAAGCTGATTATTTTACGATATTTTTATAGAGAAATATTTATATTTTACTAATTTTATAAATTTATCCATAAATTTGTTCACTTTGATGAACAATCAGACTACAAAGTTGTGCAAACGTAATTTCTTATTTGTGAGAATGTTTTATTGCATGTTTTCTTTAATATTATCTTCCTTAAAAGAGGTGATATTTGATGAAAATTATTCCAAAAAAAAATTTTCTTACATGGTCTGTAATCTAAGGAAGAGTTCGAAGAGAAATGTGTTATTCGGATTAACTGTAAATTTTTATTTTTTTTTTATCACTATTCAGTTAAATTATTATGGAAAAACTTACACGTTCAAAATGTCATGTATCGAACCAGATTTTGGCTTAAACAAAAAAAAAAAAAAAAAAAAAAATACAGAAGATTTTGGAATCAAACCAGACATTTTATTGTTACATTGCCACGTAAAATTCTGAAAGTAGTTTGACTAAAAAATTGTGCCAGGTTTCGCTGAATTACGCCTTTTTTTACATGGCCACAAAAACTACTTCTATTTTTTTCACGTTCGAACCGCTACTTCTTTTGCTATTATCTTTGAACTAGAATCGCGCCCCCCATAAACTTGAACATAGATAAAACAGTTTCACCAGGATTAAAAAACTTATATAACTAAGGTATAGCAATTCATTTATAAAAACACAAAAAAAAGTTTATAACACTTAGCAATTATCTACCGTTTGAAGCAGTTAGATAAAATTTGTAAGTGAAATATATTGCTTGGGATCTATCGAGACAATTTAGATCAATACCTTACCTATTGTTTCCAAATTTATAGCAAGCTTAAGTTGTGCATTGTCACATACAGCCCCAACAAAATACTAAAAAAATCGAAAAAAGTGCTACATCACATCTTCAGTTCACTACAACTACATAAGTCAATAAAATCGTAAACATAAAGAAGTAGTTTTTAGCCAGAAAAAAAAACTGAAGAAGAAAAAGTAGCGAAAGTAAGCCGCTAAGAGATGTTTGAAAATTGCTAGATTTCCCGCTTACCGCTAAAACGTATTTTTTCCCGCTATTGACATTTCAAAAACGCTATATTTAGCGGGAAAATCTCTAAATTGGCAACAGTGCTTAAAAAAAATTACCTAATTGGTTGTGTAAAGCCCATATGACACTACATTTTTAATGCATTGTTCAAGTTTTGGTGAACAGTACAAATATAATGTAATAGAAAAATTTACCAAGTGCAAAGAGTTCAGCTGTATTAAGATAAATGGCAAACTGTCAACAATTTTTAAAAAGTTATCGATAAAAAATGAAGTTATGTCAAAAAAAATGTAAAATTGTTTAACTTAAAATTGACATTTCAAGCTTGAAATATTAAAAGTGTTGCTGAATCAGCGGTTTATGGGCAAATTCAGCGATTTACCGCTTTTTGTTTTTAGGTTTCTCATAAACAAAAAGTTGGCAACATTTAAGAAAATAAACAAGACAGGGATGGCTAAGTTGTTTCAATTGTACTTTTTTGTTGATACTTTTTAAACAAAGATGTATAATACCTTTTTGTGGTATTTTTTATGAACATAAATAAAATTAATTTCAACTAAAAAAATCTTTTAGTACAATTAGGGTAAAAAAGTACAATTTTTAAAGGTTGTTGGTACAATTTTAAAAATTCTCAACGCCATCCCTGAAACAAAACCATAACAAGAGAAAAAAAAAACTACAAAACTTTGTTTACATTTTTTATAGTTTGCTCCAGTTTGCTCTTTCTAACATTTACTGTTTCTTTCTATCAATTCTATATCAATTAATGAATAAAAAATGTAGTGTCATAAGGGCTTAAGTAAGATTTCTTTAAAGATGTTGGTATTTTAAGCAATTTTCACCACACACACTTAAGAAAATATTTGCTTTCTAAATTAATTTTCTAATTTCAAAAAATTTTGAATTTATTAACGGCCAATTTCACAAAGTTCAGCTATAACTAATTAACTTATACTATAGCTGCCAGTTAACAATAGGTTTTTTTGGTAATTAATTACAAAAAATTGTTTTGAACTATGTATTGTAAAACATTAGGATATTGTGGCATACGATTTAAAACTTTAACAGGTTTTTTCTGAATATCTTCTGAACAGTACTTCCATTCTTAAATCACTAAAAGGTAAGCAAATCGCATATAGATGAAGGATATATAAATAATATGCGGCTTTTACATAAATCTTTACTTCAAAACATAATTTTGTTCAGGGTACTCACTCGAAATTTTTTTTCTAAATATGTATGTTGAAAGCTTGACTGACTATACTTTCTTTCATTTAACAATTTAACAATTCTTAAAACAAATTCATGGCTCATCAAAAGAAGCCAACAAAATCGCCAAATCGAAAATTAGGACGTCAAACCATTTTTAAAATCGCCACACATGACAACCCTGCGTTTAGATCCAAAATAATAATAACTCTAGTTATTTTAGTTCTGCTGTTGACTGTGATAGTATTCACAATAATCGTTTTAATACCGAATGTTTTATTTGTTTTTTTTTTGAAAAGGTACTCGTACGTATTATGTATTTTAAAAAGCAACAAAAATAAAAAAGAACATTTTTGTTTTTATGTGGCTATATGTACATAGTTCTTACTTGTTGCTTTTTATTGTTGGGTGTTATAACTGAAATTTAATAACGATCATTTTAGCTTTAAGAGATCGCAGTTTAATAATATAAGTTCGTAAATACAAAATTAATATTTATGTTTCCCTTTGTGCGCACTTGTATATAGGTATATCAGGGGTGTGCTGGAAATCGAAAACGTAAAACGTTAGAGTTTGGAAGTTTTTTTAATCCAATTTTTATAATTTTTGCTTTACAATTCTGTTGAATAGAGAAATATTTCTTTTATTACAGAAATCTTTTAAAATTCTTGCGTTTTCGATTTCCAGCACACCCCTGTATATTATTAGAGCATTAATATTGTATGCTGTGGCAGTTTTTGTAATTTGTAATTTGTACACATTAAAAATTCTTTAAATTTCCAAAAATTGGTGATATTTATTTAAAAAAAGGAAATAAACTAAAAATTTTTAAATGAAAGCAATTATTTATTTCATTATTTAAATTTAAGACTATTGATTGGTCCGCATACACAGAAAAAATTATTTTTCCAATTCAAACAAAAAATTTGTAGAATCAAAACATTTTTTGTCTGAAATCGGTCCTACGAACAAATTTGCATATTCAAACAATTTATTTGCATTTCGTTTATTGAAAAAAAACACTGATTTTTTCAAACAAATAATTTAACTGAATCAAACAAATAGTTTACTGAAAATCATATAAATTTCAAACAAATAATTTTGCTGAATCAAATAAAAAAGTTTTTGCACAAGCAATGACGCGCACACAAGCAAGCACTGTAGAAGTAGATGAAGGCAGAGCAGAGCGGCGCCGGCTGGCTTTGAGACACATTTTTTTGTTGGAATAATTTTTGCACCAAGTCTTGTTTGTTCACACAATGTTTTTCTTCTTCACTCACTGTTCTGTATCCTTTCCTTGGCAGCAGACCGACTCGACATGTTTTTCGTCATCATTTTATTTCTTTTATTTGATGTAGGTATTTAACTAAACATTTTTAAAAAATTGAATACGGGATTTTGTTTTTCATTCTTTTTTACCAACTTTGAAACCAACAAAAAATTTATTTTGTTTCTTCTAATGTTGTTGTTGTTTAAAAAGAGTGAAACGTTTTTTACCTATTATTGTTTTTGTTGATTTTACTACAAACCTCGCCACGCTATTTTATCATCTTTCTTATAGTTGTACCTTTTCAAAGCGTCCAAAAATAGACTGTATGTGTTTTTTTTGTTGTTCTTATATTTCACATAAAGAAGTGTTGCTTACGGCCAAATAAAAAAATGCAAAAACACGACAACAATAAAGAGCGTTAAATATTTCATACAAAATTATGAAAACTAGAAGCCAATAACGCGTTTATTATATTTTTGAATAGTTGTCAACATTTCTGTTGGCTAAAATAAAAATCAAACAAAAATATTAATTGAATCAGTAAAAAAATTTGTAGAAATTAAAAAAAATTTCAAACAAGCGTTTGTTTGAAAATAATTCAGCAATAATTTTTTCTGTGTATAATTATCTGTGCTGTCAGATTAATTTTTAAGTCTAAAAGTATAATAAGCGGAAAGTTACCCGAACTTTTTGTAGTTTGATTTTGACAGTGTGTCAGCAAAAATATCGATCAGAAATCCAGGGTTATTCTTAAGCTCCAATTTTAGCGGGAGTGTGTACTATTATCTGTGTGACTGTATGTACATATCGCTCATTTGCTGCAAGACCGGCATAACTCAAAAAATTAAATTTTGGAGTTAGAGATGCAGAATTGTTCGCTTTGTTTTTCTTTATATTGTGTATTAAATTCATCTTTATATCTTTTATACTTTCCCAGTTTGAAGAGAATGTGTCTTTTTCTTCTAAGTAGTTAGAGAAAATCAAAAACTTTAAATGTGTTTATCTCGAAATGGATTTTTTTGAGTTATGCCGGTCTTGCAGCAAATGAGCGATATGTATAATGAAAAATAAATTTTAGTTACATAGGCAAATATGTATACTGTAAGGTAGTTCTAAGGTATGCACAGAAAAAATGTCTATTTTATTCAATATAAAAAAAATATCTAATTAAAACAGTTTTGGTTAAAGTTGAATAAACTTTCATTATTTTCCTGTACAAACATATCAACAAAAATTTAAGTATAGTTACATATATACTAGGGTATTCAATTAATCGATGTTTTGTATTAATCGATTAATCGCGAATAATTAATTGAGGTAAAAATTTAATCGATAGATAAATTTGGAACAATTTAATATTATTCGGTTAATCGATTAATTTTAATTTGGTCTAGTTTAGAAGTTTAAAAATAAGACCAAAAATTATATTTTTAACATAAACTTTTATTAGAAAAGTAGCAACAATTCAACGAAAGGTACCTAATTTTTTTTAACAATTTTAATAGTTTTAATGGTATTATTAAGGTTTGGTAGAAGGTTGTTTTCATTCTTCTCAAAAAATCATCTTCTTCATCTGAATCATTGTGATAAAAGTCTGTACCAAACATTCTTAAAAATAAATTATTCCAAAAAATTGTTATTCGAAGGAAATGTTCCTGAGTTTAGAAACAATAAAAGTGTACATATTTAAAACGCACTTGTTTTAACGTAAAAAACTGAAAAAAATAATGATGTGAAAAACTAAATTTTCGATTAATCGACATACATTATTCGAATTATTTGTTAATCGAAAATAAGCAATTTAAAAATTATTCAAACAGTTAACCGTTTGAATACCCTATTATATACCTATTTTGGAATTATATCAACTCATTAATAACTTCATTAGAAGCAAAAATAGCCAAACAAGTACCGTATTTATCGCGTATGTGCTAGTGCTGGGATACTATCGATATTTTCTACTATCGATATTTATCGATAGTTCAGATTTTAATATAAATATATCGATATTACTATCGACTGAATGTTTGTACTTAAGTAGGAAAATTTTAACTAGCTTTTTATCAGGCTACAGTTCGTTGTTTTTATAACTTTATTGAACGTATGAGACTAATGTTCTAATTTGATTTGATTCTCAACCCAAAAGTTATCAATCTAGCGGACTTTTCCTCTAATGGTCGTTCATTGTTTTATTCTATGCTCGCAATTGCAATTGCATTTTTTTTGATTTTTTTACAACATCATAAATTTATCTGACATTTCAGTCCCTATGTTTGTATTCATTGCTGTAATTCTGCGCGAATTAATAACAGCAAATAAAAACTTGCGGCAACTGTGTGTGTATAGCTGCTGTAACTTGTCTTCATAGCTGTATTTTAAATAATAATAATATCGATATTAATATTTTTCCTATCGATATTTTCGATAATTTAAGACTATCGATAGTACTATCGATAGTTTCCCAGCACTAGTATGTGCCTTTTACGCTTTAATGCATCCAAACTTGTTCAACAGTAGCTTGTTATCTCATAAATAGAAATGCAAATTTTATTTGGTACATTTTTCCAGTAAAACTGAATTTTGGCCCATTTTATCGCAGTAAAATCTACTCTGAGCTCCATTATACAATACCTTCATACGAACATATAAATTTGTTCATTCTTTTGCAGTTATTTGGATTGCGAAATGGATAAAATATAAGCTTTCTAACACTCTTGACGTAATTTATGTAGGCCATCAATTTGTTTTTTATTTAAACTTTTTATTTTTCATTACTATTCACCAATTTAAAATCACGAGTTTTGTTGCTCAAACAAGCGTTTTAAAGCTTTTGTTATTGTGTAGAATAATTATTACTGTGTGTTTAGTACTTTTACATTAAAATATAGCAAATAAGTAATTACTTAAGGTACGGTAACATATGCCAAATATTTTCCCAATTTTTGTTTGACTGTGTTTTCCCAAAATTTGTTTAAAACAACAAAAATTTCATTTTCTGGGCACACTACGCACATTTGTTCGCCATGTTTGTTTGTTCAAACAGATTTTAAACAGCTTCAAATAAAAAATGGGAAAACATGTTTGCCTGTGTTCACATATAAAAATAAATGCCTAAAATAAATGTTTGAACAAATTGTCAAAAAAAAAAAAAAATTAATTAAATTACTTTAGAATTTTAGAAATTGGTCCATCTTTTTTCAGAAACCATGTAAAGAGCATATAAAATTAAGCAAAATGGACATACGCGGTTACCCAAGAAAACCACAGAAATAATATGTATCCATATGTATGAACTTATAAATGTCTATAAAATAAATAGAATCTGGGAATTTATTTCTCATGGGGAGTAACTTTTATTATATAAATTTTCATATTAATTCGAATGTGTATTCTAATGGCGATTTCTTTTCTGAGAAAAATGTTGCATTAATGTTACATGTTCTACATTTTGTGTTCGTTTGTACAAAAAATACAACTGTGGGAAAAATTTTCAAGTTCTTTTGTGAAAATGTTGATGAAAAACATGCAAAACATGTTACATGTTTTACCCTTACTTTTACTTAAGGGTTCATACTGCCCTGTTTTACAACTTTGGTACTTACTACTTTGTTTGTACAACTAATATTTTATTTTGTTTGTCATAATATTTTAAAAGTTTTGTCAAAAGAATTCTACATCTAAATATTCTTCGACGGCATACTCCATTTTGAATTAAATCGTTTATTTTGGTTTATTTTGGTGGAAAATTCTATGTATTTATTATCGTTTTAAATTTGTTCAAGCAATAAGTGATGTCAATGTCTGTTTCCAAACCGTAAAGTAAGTGTGCAGCAAATAGTCGAATAGTTTTAAAAATCGCTAATGAACTACATTAATAATAAAAGTATAATAGTTGTAAATAAAGGCAGCTAATTCTGTTCGATTGAAGTTGTACAACATGTAACACTTCGAGTGATTATAGGTAACATGAAAAAGTGTTACATGTATATACTGTAGCATTTTTTTCTCAGAATAGAAATCGCCATAAGTCAAATTACTATTTATAAACCTTCCATACTAGTAACCATGGTGAAATAAACAGGTGGCAGCACTACGCCAGATGACTATTTTTTGCTCTTGCATTGTTTGTCTACAAGGCGAATTCATTTTTCAGGTGGCGTTAAAAACACAGCTGTGCTACTTTTTTTTCTTAATAAGAGAGAGAAATGTCAAAGGTTCCTTGTGATTTTGACATATGGATCAACGAAAGCAACAAAAAAAATACATTGTTGTGTTTTTGGTGTTGTTGCTTGTTGTAGTATCGACACCACCGTTTACATGAATTCGCCTTATTTGTCTAGGTTTATGTCAAGTTTTGTTTATGTTTACAAAAAGTCGACGTTTCGTGCTGTAATTATTGTATTTTATTTAAGTTTTTGATAATATTAAATTAAAATAAATAAGATATTGACCATAATTAAATAAAAATTGGCTAAAAATGTATTTATTTCTTCACGTTAAAAAAAAAGTATCATCGGCAGCATATAAGCTTGAATTTTCTGATAATATTGACAAGTTTTTTAAAGATATAGGAAACCACTTCTGCAACAGTTCTACATAGTAGAAGAGACGACTTCCTCTCAATTCAAAATTATTTTGGAATGAACTCATAATATTTTCAAATATTCGTCAACAAGATGGTTGACACGTCAAGAAGTAATCAACAGAATTTTGGAACAGTGAGAGCCCACTCCATTATTATTTAACTCCAAATTATTTTGAAGGAGATTTTACATGCGCTACTCCTTTCCTTTTTCTGCAGTACATATTGAAAATTGTAAAGACAATGAATTTGGAAATGCAATCCGAAGATGCTCGTATGCCCATATTTTTAGCACGCTTAAAATTTTATTTTCGTTTAAAATTCGAGATTGCATTTTGAGAAATATTCGTCAACTTTCCACAAAAACAGACGATAAATTCTAAAAAGTGTATGAAATGCTCTCTGGCGGCAATTAAAAATAAAAATAAATGGATTTCTCAACCCTAAAAACTACATAATACAGGTCTGGTTAGATAAAATACAACTTGTTTGCCTCTATTTTTGAATATTTTGGAAAACTAACTATTTTGAAAAATCCGGGGATCGAAATTTATTTTTGACCTATGGTTTCTTTGGCAAAGTTTCTTGGAATGACTTACAGAACAAGAATCGCGATGTGCTTTCGACGCGAAAAAATTTTACCCACCCTATTATTATCAGGGACCGAAAATAACAGTTATATTCGAATTTTAAAACAAAAAAAAGCATATAGAAGTAAATGTGAAAAAACTGATTCAAGTATACCATATTGATCCTTATGAACTTGTCTATGATAAAATATATTGATTTTTAAAATTTAGATTTTTATTTTTTCGATCAAAAATAACAGTTATATTTTGATTTTTAATTTTTTGAACAAAAATAACAGTTATTTTTTTATTTTAATTTTTTTGAGCAAAAATAAAAGTTATTCTTTAAAGAATGTACGTGTAATAATAATTTAGTTGACTTTAAAAATTTAGTGTAGTCATCATTGGGAGTTCTTATGCACATTAAAATAAATATATAAAGTCAACTAAATTATTATTACACGTACATTTCTTTAAAGAATAACTTTTATTTTTGCTCAAAAAAATTAAATCAAAAAATTAACTGTTATTTTTGTTCAAAAAATTAAAAATCTAAAAATAACAGTTATTTTTGCTTGAAAAAATAAAAATCAATAAATAACAGTTATTTTCGTTCAAAAAAATAAAAATCTAAAAATAATAACTGTTTTCATCTGAATTTTATAAAAAAAAGAATAACTGTTGCGGTCCCTGATTATTAAGTTTGTTCAAAAAATTAAAAATCAAAAAATAACTGTTATTCTTGCTCGAAAAAGTAAAAATCAAAAAATAACTCCAATTTTTGCTCGAAAAAATAAAAATCAATAAATAACAGTTATTTTTGCTCAAAAAAATAAAAATCTAAAAATAATAACTGTTTTCATCTGACTTTTATAAAAAAAAAGAATAACTGTTACGGACCCTGATTATTATGTATAATTAATGATCATGTATTTTTTGCTATCTATACTTTACATGTACAAATGAATTTTAAGTACCTTTCGTTTTTGTTGTATTAAATTTTTTTCAAAGTAAAATAAAAAAAATTTATAAAAAAATGATTTAGTACTATTGGGGCCGAAAAAGTACGATTTAAAAAGTTTGTTGGTACGATATTGGTTTTCTCATTTATCATCCCTGATATGAATAATTAAACTATTTTGCGACTGAAAATCCGTACTTGAATCAATCTTTCTGTACTTGATTCAAGTAAATCCGTACTCACCGTACTATTACTACCGCTTCGGATTGATTTGAGTACGGATGGATTGATTTTTCTTTTGAGTGTATATACAAAAAATTTAAATGCGTTTTTGTATGTTTGTTCTCTATTCACTCCTAAACTACTAAACCGATTTTTCTGAATTTTTCACTGTAATTTCCTGATTGCTCGGCCTGCTTACATAGGCTTTCAAAATTTAGAAATCTTCAAATGGGTGTGGCACCTTCCATACATAGACAATATAAGTAATGGTATATCTGGAGAACGGTTTCAGTAAAAGTCATCAAATTTAAAACAAATAACTTGGCTATCAGTACATGTTACTCGCCAAAAAGTTGACTGGATTGGGCTCCTCTAATAAAAAGGCATTATAGATTTCTGCATATCTGTAGAGCCAAAGTTTCCAAATAAGGTACAAGCATCTTCGACAAAATTTGAGCGGGATAAGAAAAGTGGGCGTGTCACGAACATAGACTTACTTATTTCTTCAGAACCGTAAGAACAAAATTTTGGGTTATGGCTTGATAAGAGAACTGGAAGTGGCACCTCCCATACATACAAAAAAAAGATTACTGTATATCTGTGCCCATGTAACTTCGAGAAACTGATATGATATTCGACTGATATGTGTGAAATGAAACAAAAATGTCTTATACTGAAACAAACAGATGTTTTTCTCACTTAACTGTGTCTGTAACTTTTTTGGCGAGTACTAGTTGCTTTTAACATTTTTATAATACATTTTTTCATATTATTCGAATGTGTATTCTATGTCAAATACAATCCTCAAATGCTTTTATACTTTAATAGCCTCATTCCTTCAATATTTCACAGGAATATTTTCTATGCACTATCAGAATTTTTGTTTTGTATATTTCTGATAGTGCATAGAAAATATTCCTGTGAAATATTGAAGGAATGAGGCTATTAAAGTATAAAAGCATTTGAGGATTGTATTTGACATAGAATACACATTCGAATAATATGAAAAAATGTATATAATAAATGTAACTCACCATGAGGAATAAATTCCCAGATTCATTTTTATAATATATACAAATTTTTTCAGAGCTTGTTTGCAATCAACATACATTAAAGTCGCACTTTAAATTATTTGGTTTAGCCGACGCACATAGGGGTTTTTTTGCCAATCTAGCCGGACATTAAGCAAAAAATTTAATTTAAGAAATGGAAAAATTGAAGTACGCAACTTGACAGACAACAAAGTTCTGCATCGTATAGTGAATTTTCAAGTCTTTTGCTTGAGATTTGTGGTTTTGGGACACTGTTAAAAACAGGAAAGTTGATTAAATTACATGTGTGTTCATTGACTTTTTACGGTTTTGGGAGGTTTACAATATATTTTTTTGTAGATAAACGAATAAAGATTTTACATTGATTTTTTTTCTGTGAAAGACTATATAAACAGCTAATTATGAAAATTTTTAGAAAAATTTTATTTTATTTATTTATTTAAAAAAAAACGATTTTTTTGTTCACTTTTTTGTAAAAAAAAAAAAATTTTAAATGTTTTTGAAGGTGAAGCCCGCTGAGTTCTTAAAAATGTTATACATCACGATAAAATTTGAAATCTCTACTTTAAAATTAAAAAAAAAACGTTGCGCGTTGTGGCGCCATTTTTTTTTTATGATTTTTTGAAAATTTCACCTTTTTTCTGTTTTTGCTCATCTTGCATAGGTAGTACCTATCATATGTACCTATTAGGTACATATGATAGAAACCCTTTCGTCAGTCATAAAATGTTTGGGTTGTACGTAGATTTTTGTAATTTAAATTATTACATCTAAGACTAATATTACCTGTGTAAAAAAAGGAATGTGCGAAACAGTAAGTAACGGTTTTTAACCACCTGTGCAGCAGCTAAATTTCGTTATTTTATGGAGCACGCCAGACTTCGTCTATTTGAGAACATATTACACCTGTCGTATAAAATCACAGTGAAAAAGTGGCAATTAAGATCGGATGAGGACAAAACTATTGTTAAAGAGAGGAAAAAAACTATCCAAAAAAAATTTAGAAGTGAATTAGAGCTAATAGTGGATGTACCGAAGACTGGATTTGGAAACAGCAACGATGGTAACACCAGCAGAAGATTTTTTTCCAATCCTGAATTAGCTGCAGAAATAACTGGAATTGCATTTGATTTAATCTACCGAATCAAAGTTATTATTGAAGTAATTACAAGTGGTCACAAAATCCATTTGCACGAGTTTGCCAATTATTTCTTAGACACTGCAAAACTTTACGTTACTCTATATCCCTGGCATCCTATGACACCTACAATGCACAAGATTTTAATACATGGCGCAACTGTAATGAGCAAGGGATTGCTGCCTATCGGGCTATTATCTGAAGAAGCGTCTAAGGCACGAAATGAACATCGGCTTTACAGGCAGAATTTAGCTAGAAAGTTTTCGAGGGTTCAGTGTAACAAAGATATTATAAATAGACTGTTGCTCAGTTCTGTCCCACTGATTACTGGCATAAGACCAACTCAAAAAAAAGTCATTACCCTTTACTAAAGAAACAATTTCTTTTATGCTTCGACTTGTACTTGGCTCTGAAGAGAATTCAGATTCGGAAGAGGATTTTGAAGAAACAGACGAAGAAGAACCATGGCACTCATCATCATCTTAGTGCAAAAGCGAAGTTATTTTAAATAAATTAGTTGTTATTATTTTAAATAAAATTTGTTGTTGCTATTATAGATAAGTTATTATTACGAATAATTTAATTATTTTCAGATAAATTAAATACTATGAAATACATAAAAGTCACATAAAACCTTAAAAATTAATATTTTTTGGAAATTAGCAAAAAAAAAAAAAAAAAATTTTTTGACATGTTGGTTCCGGGGGGTGGGCTTCGAGGGATACCTTCCCCTGCCCATAAAAGTAAAAAAATTAAATTTTTATAGTATTAAGGCGTTAATAATCTATTTCTTTTAATATTTAAGTTTTTTTTTAATATTATTAAAATTAAAATATTATTAAAATATTATTTTATGTAACCGCCCACAAAAGGGGGCGGGGGCGGAAAGTGTAATTTTACGATCTCCTGGGTCCAATTTTAGGTTTTTTAACTTTCGCTGGCGTTAAAAGTTGCATTTGCACAAACAAAATTATGGGAAAACTTTTAAAAAAATTGCATTTTTCAGAGGTTGGATTAGTTCTTCTAGGGGGAACTTTTTCCTCCTTGGTCCGATTTTATTTATTTTTGAGGTTTACCTGCCTATGACAATACCACATATGTCTGCCAAGTTTCATCGATCTAGGGGCACTCAATAACTTTTAACAAGCAATATAATCTAAAACAAAAAGTAATTTCCGGCTAGATTGGCAAAAAACCCCTATGTGCGACGGTTGTATTTTCGCCGCTATCGTTGAAAATGTTTCAATTTTAGTAAATTCTGATCGCCATCAACGATATGTGTGACTGGCGCTCTCAACGTCTGCAATTTAACATCTGCTTCGAGTGTAATATTATGAAATTTATAACGTAACGACGTAATCTCTTTTGATACTTTTCGACATGAGTTACAGACACACTTTTTCCTCACTTTTCGAGAAATGATGGAATGTTTTGTTTCGATGCGAAAAGTTTTCACTAAAGTTACAAAACATGGGTAGTTGAAAACCTTAGCAGTAAATTTTTAAAAATTTGGTGCAAATAGCTTTGATGTCAATGCATGGTATCTGGCAAAAAGTGAGCGGGATAGGTGAAGTGGGCATGTCACAAAAAATATTTTTTATGTCTGGAGAACGGAGCGAGAAAAATTGTCTAAATTTGGAACACATAATTGGGTTGTAAATACACAAAATCCGTTAAAAAGCTATTGGATAAGTGGTCCTGGCACATTCCATTAAAACACAATATTGTTTACAAATTTGGTAGAAATAGCTTAGTTATCAATGCACAACAATTGTCAATAATAGGCGGAATTGGTTATCAATACACAAGATCTGTTTTAAAAATACATTTAACTAATTTTATTTCGATGGGGTACCGAAGCGCCCCGGGCTTAGCTTGTACAATTGTTTTAAAATTCCCTTGTATTTTTTTTACATTGCTGAAGAAATGAGCAAACAAAAAATTATAACAACGCTTCTCACTAGTGCTGTTGTTGTTGCTGGGCAATTCGCACTAATAGCGGCTGACTTCCAAAACGTTAATTGCTTTATGTTAGAACAAAGTATAATGTTTCATAATGCCGCAGTACAATATATATACAATTCAAACTCTTCCAGAACATCACTGTTAAGTATCTGAGTATCTGTTTTAAAGTTGATGCTTTGTGACATTTAACATTTAATTTCCAACAATACAGATTAATATTATGCATTGCATCACTTATGCTATGTTCATACGACGATATAAACCACTAGTTTTGCTCTCTGAAACTAGTTTGCCAAACATGCTGTTCATACGAATGATTCTTGTTTCATTTTGACATTTTTGTGTGTGTTGTTAGTGTGATTTTATTTAAAATAGACAAAAAAGTAATTAAAAGTTAAAAATATACAGTCTAATTTATAAAAACTTAAAGCATCTTTATTAATGGTTTATAAGCAAAACTCATGAAAACAGTATTTAAAAACGTTTAATAGCGCTATTAAGCTGTTATAAACTTGTAATAATTTTCAAATATTTATTGTAGCCTTAACCCTCCTTTAAACGTTTAATAAAATGACATTTCGAAATATAAAAATTGTTTTTAATATTATTTTGCAATTTCTTTAGATTTAAGTGTGAATATAAAAGTGGAAATTTGAGGAAAAAAATGAATACAATTAATTTAATTGCTACAATATATATACAATTCAAACTCTTCCAAAACATCACTGTTAAGTATTAGTACGGCAGCAAAAAAACAATCAGAGCATCGGTTTTAAAGTTGATGCTTTGTGACATTTAACATTTAATTTCCAACAATACAGATTAATATTATGCATTGCATCACTTATGCTATGTTCATACGACGATATAAACCACTCGTTTCGCTCTCTGAAACTAGTTTGCAAAACATGCTGTTCATACGAATGATTCTTGTTTCATTTTGACATTTTTGTGTGTGTTGCTAGTGTGATTTTATTTAAAATAGATAAAAAAGTAATTAAAAGTTAAAAATATATAATTTAATCAAAGACTATAAATTTATAAAGATGTTGCACTTAGTACATTTGAAATTTTCAAAAATGTTGAGCTTCTTAGGGCCATTATTACAACTTGAAGTTAGCTAAAGTTAGGATTAAGTTGACAGATAGTAATGTGTTATCTGTCAAAAAGCATCTGTTATCTGACGGATAGCAGCTAACGCCAAGTTGTAATAATGACCCTTAATGATAAGGGCAGTGATGTCAACTTAGCTACTAAGGGGCTAGATTTAGCTCTTTTTAATTACTCCTGGCACCTAATTTTTCCCGTTAGCTCTTTTTTTAAAAAAGAGCTAAGACAGGCTCTTTTCAGAAGTGATATTGGAACGTTTGACACTTTTTACATCTATCAGTAAATACTCCCGTTTTTACCCTCTTGTTTCGTCTTTGGTTCAATTAAATATGCGTTCACATTTTTTGCTACGGCCAAAAGTATAGAAAGGTTTGGGAATCAAATCCTGTGTATGAAAAATGAATTAAACCAACAAAAGATCCGTCGAAAGCTGTAGGCAAATACAGTTGAACTTCTATAACTCGAAACTCAATTATCCCAACAAAAAAGTTCGACTTACAGAAACTTCAAGTTAAAGAATTTTGTAATAAATGCACAAAAAAAAATTTAAATTGTTTTGGTATTCATGTTATTTAATTTTATTTGGTACAAATACATATGAACATATTTCAAGATTTCATTGAATGAAATATTGTGTGACTTGATACATGCAAAATTTGAAAAACTTATGGTGTTTTCCTTTCTACAAAAAAAAAATGTGACATTCTAAAAAACTCATCCTTTTCGGGATAAATTAAAAAAATGTCACGTTTTTTGTAGAAAAGAAAACACCATTAGAATTATTGAATTTAAATTTATCAAATTTTATTTAACGAAAAATGAATGTCATAATTTAAATGCTAATTAGTTTTAAATAAAACAAAAATTTAAGATGACAAAAAGTTATAGAAACAAAATCTTGTGAATTGGCCTGTCCACCGCTATTGTCAAGAGATTCCCTTTGACTTAAAGAATTTTCGACTTACTAAAGTTCGTCTTATAGAAGTTCAACTGTATTACAATTCAATAATAATTGATTATTATAATTATTAAAATAAAAGCTAAACATTTTCATTAAGTACTCCATTCGGAGACTCAAAAACATTAGAAATGTATGGCGCCGTTTAACGATATTGTACTATCCCAACCAGATATATCATTTTCGCCAGATGTTCCGACAGAACCGCAAATTGCCACGTAAATCTTGCTTTATATTCGGCAGTACATACACCGTTTTTTAGCAATGAAAATAACCTTTGCGAAGCAAGCGTGTTTTTAAAAATAAATTCAATTGTAACACATAAAAAGTTAAAATTTTATATAAAAAATTAACACTTTTTAAAAATGACTTTTCATATTTTTAATTGTCTTTTTTGAAATGTTACATATTGTAATGTAAATATTTGCATACAATTTTTAAGTAGTCATTTTATTAAACATTAATATGTATATTAAATTTTTTTAATATAAATGAGTTTGAAGTACAAAAATGAATAATAAATGCATTTATAGCAGAACAATCTTTAATTTTTAAATTAAGCACTTTTTAGCTCTTTTTGACTGCTAGGTCGGCACGTTTTGCCATTAAATAGTTGGCATCTCTGGATAAGGGGGGAAGTAACAAGAAAGCAAAAACTTCGTGCTCACATTCAGTTGCCGTTTTGGTTACTTTTAACCAAAATTGGTTACTTTTTTTTCCAATGTGTACTTGTGTACTTTTTTTTTCATTTTGGTAACTTTTTATCAACACAAAAATAACCAATTTTTTTGTTTTGGAAGAAGAACTACCCGCTCCGCTTTTTTGACCCTTTTAAAAAAATTTTTTTTTTTCATCTACTTAAAAACTATTTTTTTGAAGCTTAAGCTTTAACAGACTAACCATATAAGGTATATACTTTGAGGTGTAGATGGTCATTATCTGCTACTCTTAATGGTTCATAGGTCTAACTGAAACACTTCTAGATAAACGATAAGGTCAAAAGTCCTTTCGATCCCATCCCGTGTAATATGATTATATTTCCATGATTATATTTGCACTTTGATACCATAACCGCAGCGAGACTGAAAAAGTTTTACTTGTAGGATCTCTTTACATAAAAAGGTTAAATGCTCTAGCTCATAAAAATTTTAAAACTGACGAAAATAAATGTAAATTTTGTGTAGGAGGTGCCACTTCCACTAAAAATTTCAAAAAATTTGAATAGCCTATTGTTCTTTCCAGACCATCGTAATATACTATCAAAACTTTTAAAAATCGATCCAGCGGTTTACTAGCCTACAAGATACAAACAAACACAATTTCTTCTGAAGAGATATTTTTAAACTGAAGTTTAAATAAAATAGCACTTTCACGAAAGAAGTTTATTTTCCAAAGAAATCAATTTCGTTTCTTAAAACAAGATAATTCAAAATCCAAAATAATTTCATGATTCTAACTTAATTTTTTATTCGTATTGAGTAAAACTTTTTTAAATAAATAAAAATATTCACGATTTTAATATATATGTAATCAAAAATTTCTTAAAACAAAATATACAAAAGAGGAAAGATATTTCTGAAATCAAGCAGCATTTGCGTAGTATAAGTCTGGTTTTCTTGATTTTTAAATAGAATTGAATTTCTTGCAACAAGAAATAAGTGCTAGGGATTTCTTTAAGTTTTTCAGAAAAAGCTCAAGTTAACTTGGTTAAATTCAATTAATTTTTATTTGAATCGATATGTTATGCATATCAATAAAAAGTTTCTTATTTGTATATGCGTCACATCTTAATGTAAAAAATTTAGGCTTTTCCTTGTATTTTGTAAAATATTCATGGCCGATTTCAACAATTTTTTAACATATCAACTTATAATAAAAATTCGTTTTTCACGTCAAATAAAAAATAAAATTATGTGAAAAGTATATTTTAATATAAATTGATATATAAAAAGAATTGGTAAAATTGGCCCTAAGCAACGAAAACTTGATTTAAGTAACTATAGAATTATAATTAACTTTTTTTTTAGCTGTATTTAAGTAAATTTTAGTTCGCTTTGAGTCATAACCTTTTGCTTAAACCAAGCCACACATATGTTTACAATAAAAAATGTTTGGCTTGGACGAGAATGGTGCAAAATTTTTTTGGTTCAAGCCATATCTTCTGGTGATTTAGTAAATAATTCTTTCCGTGTTTAATACAAAATAATTTTGGTTACTTTTTTCCGCTTTTGGTTACTTTATTTTTACATTTTGGTTACAAATTTTTTTGGTCGTGGCAACGCTGCACAGTGGCGCCATTTGAGTTTTTTCGTTGCAAAAATCATATCTTTTGAACCGAATAAGATAATTGAACAGTTTAAACAGAATATGATAGATAACTGTTCAGCCTATGAAATGAGCATTTGGAAAGGGTGCTACGCTCTGTAGGGGCCTAATTATGGGTTATCAAAGTTAAAATTAGTAGAAAAATCAATTTTATGGTAACTAAAAAAAATTATTTTTACATTTTTAGATTGTTTTTATTTTTTTTCTTTAGGGTTTTATGTTTTAAATTATTTCCCAACAAATTAAAAAAAAAATTATTTTTTTTAAATTTATTTTTTCAATTTTCTGTAAAATATTCATCACAGTTCGTAAGAGAAGGTATATCTAAAAGACTAACTTAGACTAACTACAATTATTTTCTAACTCTATTCTTGACTTCACATGCCGCAGGGAAGAAATAAGTGGATCGGAAGATGCTGCCAACATGTTGAAGAGGTCCTCATTTTGCCTTTGATGCTTTGAATGTGTTCTGCAATCTATATTTTTTATAAAATTTATTAAGAGACTCCTGTGCTTCTTCAGAAAGCGCTCCAATTGTACTCAATTATAGAGCAATTCCATATGAAAACGATCAAAATTGGCAAATTTTTGGACGACCCCTCTCCGATTTTAAAATAAATAGTCTCAATCGATTGCCCAGCAAAAAATAATGTACCTACATATTTTTTTTTTTTATAGTGACTGGTTTAGTGGTGGTGTACACCACTGTCATGTGACAAAATTGAAGAATTCTTCATAAGGGACCTCATTGAAAGTTGTTTAAAAAAAAAACTACTAAAGCGATCGCAACGAGTGATAGCTCGTTGGAAAGGTATTAAATCAGGCTTTAATTGAAAAATAAAATTTTCCTAATTTTTCTTAGAAATTTACCTTTAAATTTTCCCATGAAAATTAAATTTTCCGATTTTCCACAGAAGCTCCTTAATTTTCCGGCTAATTTTTTTTTTTTGGATTCCTCATAATTTTTGCTTTAAGAATCAGCAATAAAAAAAATTGGCCCCGACTCCTTGTTTGGACAGGAGAAGGGCATTTAAGAGACCACCTTGTTAAAAATACATTTTAAAAATTATTTTACAGTTAAAAATACATTTATGAAGAAAAAAATCAATTTTTTTTTAAGAGCCCCAAGTTAAGTGTGTAGTGAATATGGTCTGCCTGCCTTCACAAGATCGGCCATAAATCCATGGATAATAGCAGCAGTGGCATGTAATGGCACACCAAACCCGACTGAGGCTACAGGTCATAAAATGTTTTGTAAATTTTTTAAATTACCAGGTAATAAATATTTCGCCTGAAATGACACGTGCAGAAACGGCGAAATATTTATTACCTGATAATTTAAAAAATTTGCAAAACATTTTATGACCTGTGGTCGGCTTATTGGCAGTAACCAACTCTGAGTCAAATTTCAGTTGAATACTAAACGTGAAAGTGTTAAAGTGTTTTTTTGTAAAGTAAAGAGTGAAGCTGTAAAGACAATTTAAAGTAAAATGAATAAATTTTGCTGCAATCCGTTTAACAAGAGTGGACATCGTTCGAAAAAAATAAAAGTATTAAAATTAACTGGTGTTTCGAAGCGATACATGAATGAATTAAATATACAATACGGTGAAGAAGCAGAATTCATTTGCCCCAAGTGTAAAATCGATTTGTCTCAACAAGCAAATGCATTGAAACAAATGCAGCCACAATCCGAGAGTGAAATGACAAGTGAACAAAATGTTTCATCTGATAGTGAGGCAGACATTCCGATGGTCAATATGTCTTTGAGTCCTTTGAATGAGGCTATTACCACTTTAGGTGAAAGGCCTATTAGAAAAAGAAAGTTGCGAAGTGAAACATACAGTAAAGAGAAAAAAGGCAAGGTTATGAGTGCAATCGCGACAATATTTGATGAAGGCTCTGATAACGAATGCAGTCAAGCAGATGACGTTGATGACGGCAAACAAATGATTGAGCAGTTGAAAAGAAAATTCAATTTAGCGACCACTTTTCCGGAGAAATATCTCATTTTATCTGTGCTGCCTCAATCATGGTCTATACGCAAGATTTCTGAACAGTTTCAAACATCTTTTTACATCGCGAGAAGAAGCAAAGAATTAGTTCGACAGAAGGGCATATTGGCGACTCCCACCAAGAAATTTGGCTCAAGAACCCTCAGCGAAGCAACGGTGAAATTGATTCAAGATTTTTACTGCAATGATGACAACAGCCGCGCCTGCCCAGGTACACGTGACTATGTTATCACACGTGAAGATGGAGAAAAAGTACACAAGCAGCGCAGATTATTATTATGTAATCTATCCGAAGCATACCATCAGTTCAATAAGAAATACCCAGCAGAAAAAGTGGGATTTTCTAAGTTTGCCATCCTACGACCAAAAGAATGCGTGCTGGCATTAGACAGGCACGGAACGCATTCAGTCTGCGTTTGCATGTTTCATCAAAACATCAAATTAATTTTCTTTCCATGCAAGAAATTTAAAGTATTTCACGGTGAAATTGAAACATATAGGGACCTCCGAAGATTGACGAGCTAGAGCAATATTTGGCGGAAAAGTTTGAACAGCTGTTAATTCAGGAGGTGCATTTCAAACAGTGGATAATTAGCAGCGGCAGATGTTCCCTTGAGACCGTGGTAAAGCAGATTCCGGAATTCATCGAGGAATTCGGATTCAAGTTGAATGAATTGAAGGCGCACCATTTCATATCCGAGATGCAATCGAAATTTCTAATGGAAAGTAAGGAGAAATTAGCCCAAAATGAATTCATTGTGATAAGCGACTTTGCCGAGAATTACACTTTTCTCGTTCAGGATGAAATTCAGGCTTATCACTGCGCAAACGACCAGTGCACGGTGCATCCTTTTTGCATTTATTTCAAAAACGAAGATAACGAACTACAGACCGTAAGCCTTGTTGTTGTCGCGGAGAGTTTAGCTCATAATTATGTGTCCGTTTATTTATTTCAAATGAAACTGTTTGAATTCTTAAGATCCAAATTCGATGCAATCGACAAAGTAACGTTTTTCTCAGACGGCGCGGCTTCTCATTACTAGAATAAAAAAAATTTTTACAATCTTTGCATAATTGAAGAAGAACAAAACTGCAAGGTCGAGTGGCACTTTTTCGCGACGTCCCACGGTAAGGGCCCATGCGATGCGTTAGGGGGAACCCTAAAACGCATGGCGACTAAGGCAAGTTTGCAAAGGCCATATACTGACCAGATCTTAAATGTACAACATTTGTTTTCGTGGATTCAAAGCAAGGAAATTGCCATTAACACAGTTTTATGCACTCAAAAAGAACACGATGCCATGGAGCGACGAATTCAAAACAGATATAATAATGTCAAAACTATAACTGGAACGCAAAAGTTTCATTGCTTCATACCAAATATTTCTGATATGTCAATTAATGTAAAGCGGTACTCTTCGTCTGCCGACGTGCTAAATTAAAAGTTACTTTAATTTTATAATGATGCCAAGACAATTGAAATTTTTAATAAATATTGTAATTAAGTATAAGCAGCAAAATAAGAAAGATTTTTTCTTCATAAATGTATTTTTAACTGTAAAATAATTTTTAAAATGTATTTTTAACAAGGTGTTCTCTTAAATGCTCTTCTCCTGTCCAAACAAGGAATCGGGGCCCATTTTTTTATTGCTGATTCTTAAAGCAAAAATTATGAGGAATCCAAAAAAAAAAATTTAGCCGGAAAATTTAGGAGCTTCTGTGGAAAATCGGAAAATTTAATTTTCATGGGAAAATTTAAAGGTAAATTTCTAAGAAAAATTAGGAAAATTTTATTTTTCAATTAAAGCCTGATTCAATACCTTTCCAACGAGCTATCACTTGTTTTTTTTTTAAACAACTTTCAATGAGGTTCCTTATGAAGAATTCTTCAATTTTGTCACATGACAGTGGTGTACACCACCACTAAACCAGTCACTATAAAAAAAAAAAAATATGTAGGTACATTATTTTTTGCTGGGCAATCGATTGAGACTACTTATTTTTAAATCGGAGAGGGGTCGTCCAAAAGGTGATCGCTTTCATATGGAATTGCTCTATATCTTTGCCATGCGCCAATATTTTATGGACGGTCGGGGTCAACTTCTTCTGTGGATACATTTCTGCTAAAAGAGATGCAGTTTTCGACGCATATTCTCCATATTTTGTAGAATTGACATTTTCTTTGCAGTTTAAAACATCTAAGATCGTTCCCAATCTTTTCACGATTCGATTGTCAATTCCAGTGATTCTAGTTACTGCCTCATCATTTTCAAAAAATCTCCTAGAAGTGTTTCCATCGTTTGAGTTACCGTATCCGTGCTTGGGACAGTCTACTTTTAGTCCAACTTGTTTAAAAAAAGCATCCTGTATTTGCTTCTTTTCATCGAAGTTTTCCTCCTCTTGTGGTAGGGTATACGCCAGTTTTAGCAAGAATTCCATACATCTTATCCTTGCGTGCAATGGTGACATTCCATATTCGTAATTCTCCTCATTTGTAGAATCGTTTAAATGACCAAAGTTCTTCTGACTCTTTTTGCAAATCGGGCATGACATTGTTGAGGTTGTTCCTGTCAGTTCGTTTACGACTTTTCCGTCAACCGTGGCCAGATGGAACTCGTAATTGCATTCAATATATTTTCCTTCTTCAATTTGCAGCTTTGTAGGCTTAATCTTGCTTATTTATTCTTTAATGTCCTTCACCGTGGTCCTTATGAGTTCTGCCGATTCCCTTGCAAACTGAAACATTATTGGTCGGCAATAATGCACTGATGACAGACGTGGATTTTTCCAGTGTAGGGAAACATCAGATTTAAGCCGCAAAGGAACAACAGATGCCATAAACATATTTCGTCCGATATTGTAGCGTCATCGGAAGATATCCTTTGCTTATAAACGCTTTGTCCGGATGATCCATCGCAGCCCCATTTGCTGATCAATGTCAACTTCTCAGGAAGAATGTTCACCTCATTTTCAGGAAGACTCTCCAACAACCGTTTTGCTGTATGGCCCATGAGATCCTGCAGATTGGCTTTCGCAGAGACTTCCGTAAACTCCGTATGCAGTGGTCGTGAATTTATTTTGGCTTGCGTAATATGCTTGTATCCGGGTAAAACGTCAGCGCCGTGTCGCGTTAAAGATGCCCGTAGTTTCTCATATTTCTCTTTGGAAAGTTCTAAGTCCATAAACAAGGCCAAGTCTTCTTCGGATCCATACTTTTTAATGTGGGAATGCTTTCCTTAATCCTTTTTAGTCGCTGTCGGCTTGCATCAGCAACAGATTTGGTTATCTGCGACCTAACTCTTTCACTATCCTTTGTAAATTTAATAGACAGCGCGTCCGATAATTGCTTCGTGGTCAAGTCATTGGTGGCATCGGCAAGTTTCCTCTTCCTTGTGAAAATTGAACACACCTCAATACTTTTTTTTGGCCTTCCTTTTGCTCCTCTGGTTGATGTGGTGGGTTTATCTACTGCCAATATATTCAGGATGGTGTCTTCATTAAGCCAGTCCTCGTATTTGGAGTTGAAGTTCTGAATGGTTCGATTAGATTTCACCCATTTTGCCTTAATATTTGCATATATCAGATAAAAATTATTTTTTATAATTTCGCTTCTCTCAATATTTCCGTATAAGCTATCAAGTTCTTCTAAAGCAGCTTCCGTGAAAAAATTTGGTGTGGTTGACATTCTAAACAGTTCAAATAACTTAAAATTGTTCAACGCCATGTTTTCAGTACTTAAATTGTTTAATGGTTTCAGTAATTGTTGCGCCAACTTTCAGTCGTAGACTAATCCAGGCATTATGCTTATTTTGCAATATATAGGCTTATGCTACCATGCCTAAAAACTTACCTGTTCCCTGCATACATATGGATTTAGGCTGAATAATGCATTTTGATATTATGCACGTGTCCAAATAAGATTTGTGCCTACCTGTAGGGACCATAAGTCAATATTGTTCTTGACCATCTGTACGCCAAAGTATTGTTTAAGTGATCTACGTACCTGCTAATTTCAATGAGTAGTTTTTTTCAAACTATTAGATCAAACTACTGTCAGTCAAAACATATAAGGGATGGACGCCATACAATTTCTGCAACCATGTCTTTTTAACCTTTTTTACCTCTAGAAGCCAAACGGGCACGTACGGGCAGATAAAATTTTTGAATTATGTAAAGAAATAATCAATGAACAGGTTTTGCAAATATAGAAAAATATAGATTTTTTTTATTTTCCGTCAAAGTTGAAAAATAGTGAAAAAACGGATAGTTTTTAAATAGTGATTTACCAGGAGAAACACAAAGCAAAAAGTTAATTTTTTTTTATCATTATACATTTAATAAATACATCAATACAAACAAAAAATAAGGCGATTCGTTACCTATTTTTCGTGATATTACACCTGAAATCGCAACAAATTTACTAAAAATTGTGTGTTTTTTTGAAAACCGAAAGTCGGTCAACTTTGAACGGCTATATCTTCTAAACTAAAAATGTGATATTATTAAGAGTGGCAGATTTGAAATCGTTGAAAAGTTTCCTATAACATGGGTTTATTCAAAACTTCGTCGGCGCTCATGAAAATTTTGATTTTTGCAACCTCGTTTGCTCTACGGCAAAGATGCCCAGTAGTGGCTGATATCAGCAAATTAAACTCACACGTATACTTACGCTCTTTTGTTTGATCGTCAATCAACCAATAGGAAATCAGCATGTTGAGTGGGAGAGACAAACTACACTTGCAGAACTTCTGTGTCTTATTTTACATTTTAATCGTCATCGAGACTGCTGTGAGTTAACACATAAATTGAAATTATTGCGATTTATTAATGATGTCAGTCGAAAATTATTTTATGTAACAAAATGCTCTTGATGACATGCAATGTCTTATTTGTCATAAGACTTTTAAAAAAACTAAGAAATATTATTTAAAAAAACATTTTGAAGATGTTCACAAAGACATGAATTATTTGCAGGGGGAAGAAAAAGAAAAACAATTTAAAATTTATAAGAAAATTTTTATTGAAAAGTTGAAGGAATGGGTAAATCAATATAAAGAAAATGATGAAGATATGGTGGAGGAGAATTTAAAAATGGGTTTATCTAATTTAATAAGTTTATATATTGTAAAAAAAGGAAGGCCATTTTATATTCAATTATATTTGCTCAAAACAACGCAATAAGCTGAATTCTTCTAGTTTGAGAAATATACTTTTATTGCTTAACTGCAATAAGAGTATCAACTTAGAAGATTTTATTACTTTTTAATTGCAAATTGAACAATGATTAATTGAGGGAAAATTTATAAACACTTCGAAGAATCTTTTCATTTCGAAATATATCATACTATCCATATGTCCGCATATATAAATTATATATGTATGTATTATAGATATATATACCTATCAATACATTCATCAAGAGTATTACTAAAATAAATACATTCACCAAGAGTATTACTAAAATATGTACATTCATTAATTTTACATTTCCCTTTTGTTAAACAAAGAAACAAAAAAAAATGACAACACCCGCCACACATGTGCTTTCGTCGCAATCTCGTTGACGACTAAATAAAATGAATAGCAAATTGATTTCTTCCAGTGTTATTTCGTCACTCTCACCAATACTACTACCTTGGGCATCAATGCTCTACGGCAGGGGTGTCAGCGTCATACACAATTGTGTAAAATAATTCACACACATTCTTCACACGCATTCTTACGCTCTTTCATTTAGTCCACGAGAGTACACAATTATTCGTCGATTATCAAGCGACGGGTGCACATGCGGCGGATGCTTACGTATTTTTTAAGAATAATTGTCTCTTTATTCACTAATACTAATATAAAGTAATACAACCACAATCAGTGTTACCGTCGGATATTTTCAAAAAGTACCAAAAAAGGGGATATCTACAAAAAAAGTGGCACAAAAAAGTGGATTTTTTTTAAAAAAAGGGACACATCTTTAAAAATTAAAATAAGTACACCACATTATGTATTTTTACGTTTTTTTCTCTTTGTTATAATTTTAAATGGTGTAAAAACTAAGATAAATATTTTGTAAATATTTCTCTCGAGGAGTAATTTTTATAAAATATTTACTTTAATGTTTTAGTAATTCAAAAACGTTAAACTTGTTTTCTGCCAAACATTTTTTTTGGATAATGACATTGTTGCAGCAAATAGAAGATATTAATGTAATGTGTTGTATACATATATACATTTAGTATTATATTTCTTGTACTTTTCCTTCTGAAAACATTTTCTTTGATTTATTTAAGACACTGTATTTTTTTTTTAATTTCCTAAGCTAATCCCGCGAAGCTCTATGCTTGTCTGCAGGAAAGAAACCAGAGTCTCTGGCGGGAATCGGACCCGCAACCTCGCCGCTGATAGACTAGCTCGCTACCAGCTAGCCTACCGAGACACTCAAAAATAATTGGTGTATCTGATAAATGTAACGTGATAGGAGAAAATTGTGTTCATATTCGTCTTTAGCATTCCAAAAACATAAGAATCATTTGGAATGGTTAAACAAACTTTTTTAATATTGTCCTGTGCTACATATTTATCAACGGTCAGTTTTATAAAAATTTTACAAATTTTACTTTCGTAAAATGTCTTTAGCCTATTTGTTACTTTATTTTTGATTAAAGCTAACTTAGTAAAAACACGCTCAGCAGAAGCACTACTATGTGACAATGTAAAAATATGAGAGATCAATTTGTACAAGTTTGAATATACATATACATATAGGTATATTCATCAAATATATTTTTCAATGTTTCTATTTCACGCCCAAAATCCTCAGCATTCGAAATTTTAAATATGTGCTCACAATTCGTGTCATTTACTTTACTCTCTAGAAGTTTAAATTCATGTATAAATGCATCTGGGTCAGTTATAATATCTTTAAACTCTGAGACTAATTCGAAATACAGTAGTTTTCCGATTTAACGAACCTTCGATTTAGTGAACATCGCATTTAACGAACACCCAACTTTTTTCTACTGAGTACCTTATATAACGAACAAAAATTTTTATTTTGTACTCGGTATAACGAACAAATGTAAAATTAAATATAAAACATAATTGCTACGAAAAAATAACTAAAAAAGAATGTAAATAAAAATGTACCGTTAATTTTCTTCTTTTGATGGATTTGTTTAATAGCATTTGAGAGTCAGGTGTGAGAAGTAATTTGTGTTAGAAACATCAAAATGGGTAAAAGAAATAGATTGTTCTTTACGGATAAAGTTAAAAACCAGTAATTTTGGCTATCGCAATAGAAGAGCCATAAAGCAAGGTGAGTTCCCAAGAATGGAAAACTAACTTTTTCAATGGTTCCTTCCTCATGCAACGGAATTGTCATATTCATTGTATTAACTATTAATTTGTATTAAATGGGATTAACAAAACAAAATAAGTAGCTCAAATTTAATGCTCTTGAGAGAGCTTCAAGAAGAAGCCAATAAGAGAAAGTATTACATTACTTTACGAATTTTTCTTTTACTTAAATGTATATTAATAAAATATGTTTGTTTTTTTTAATAAAATATTAAAAATACTACGTATACTTTGAGTTTTGAATAAAATAGAGGACGTTATTCATTTTTAACTTAGTACTGGATATAACGAACAATTCACTTTAACGAACAAGCCTGACAACAATTAGGTTCGTTAAATCGGAAAACTACTGTAGTTTATATCTTCATTAGACACTATAAATATTGGGTCTAAATACTTCAATATATTGAGCTTTTTGTTTTCTATATCAATTCTTATTATCAACTCGTTACACAATTTTCGGTAAAAACCCAGATTTTACTTTTAATGTCAATTACACAAATTTTAGAGAAGTTGTCGGTACACAACAGTTCGGTTTCTGCTTTATGACTTCTAAGGAGAGACAAAATACTTTTTTTTACCAAATATTTTAAACTTTTTGCTATATATTCTTTTAATTATTTATAGGAATTTTTTCCAATTCTTATAAAAGAAAATACAGTAAAAATTCGATAATCCGGATAATTGATTGCAGACCCCAATCCGGAGTAGCGAATTATCCGGATTACCGCACGTATGTATTTATTAAAAATTATAATAATTCATAGCAAAAAACGCATGCAAACAAACTCATATCACACAAATCTAACTGCATTTTACAAAGCATGCTGTGATTTGAATAAAAAATAAATAAAAACGGATGGTATTCAATCCGGATTATAGAGTTGTAATCAATCCGGATTATAGAATATGCAATGACTGTATTTTTCAAAGCATGCTTTGATTTAAATAAAAAATATAAATTAAAACCGGTGTTATTTAATCCGGACTATAGAGTTGCAATCAATCCGGATTATAGAATACGCAATGAGCTGCAAAATTCTGTCCGGATTACCGAATATTCCGGATTAGTGGAGTCCGGATTATCGAATTTACACTGTATAGCAAAAAGTTTCAAATATTTGGTAAAAAAAAAGTAATTTGTTTTTTCTGAAAAGAAGTTGTTTTTGAGTTACGATGTTGCGGAAGAAACCCATCGATATGTGAGATATCTTTATCCCCTTATTCATAATAAATAAAACAAGTTAATAGAAAGTTTATTTAACCGATTTTCAGCTTACCACGCATGACAAGAAAAAAATTTCATATAAACTTTCCTACATATACATATATTAAAACAGTTTTACATATATTAAAGCTGGGGGTTATAATAAAACAGAAAGAAAAAAAGTATATTTTCCTAGCGTAAAAAGTATCAAAAAAGTGGCAAGAATCGCAAAAAGTACCACATTTGGGTGCATTTTGTAAAAGTGGCCAAATAGTATCCAAGCAGTTGAAAAAGTGGCAAATTGCCACTTTAGTGGCACGAACGGTAACGCTGACCACAATTGACATCACTGTTCTACGGGCGCTACTGCGCGCTGCTCACATTCAGAGAACTAAAGAGAGCAAGAAACCACATGCATTAAAACAAACACATGTTTACTGTTTTTGCCAGCCAAAGTGTGTGTGTATGTGTTTTTTTTTTTTTCGTTAAAACTAGTTCTTGTTGCAGCGATGCAAAACGTGGCACAATTGGGCCATTTTCGGCACTTTTTAATGTTTGATGACCCTGTGGAAATATATTTTGGCTCTTTCAGGCAGTGTTGCCAAAAGTTTTTTTGAAAAATACCTACGCATACTAAAAAAAATCCGATTTTTCCTTACACGTTGCAAACATTTTCCCTACAAAAATCCCTACGCGTTTTAGTCATTAAAGTCTTAGAAAAAACAATAGTTATAAAAAACTAATTTCATTCGCATATGTTTAATAAAGCTCTCACAACAAATATAAATAATAAAACCAAAAAATTTATGTACTTTTAACTAAATTCAATGAAAAAAACATGAGGTTTAAAAAATATGTACCCCCATAAAATTCTCATAGAAAATTTGTTTTGTAAGCCTTTATAAAAATAATATTATTTTTATGAATACGGCAGGTAATCTTTAAATGATAATTTTAATTTAATTCAGGTACAAAAGCAACAGGTTATTTTATAAATAATCGGCCATGTCATGGATATCAAACTAACGTGAAAATGATATCGAACAAATTTTGAAAACTCTCCCGTATTTAAAGTTCAAAAAAATATTTCCTTTATATACCTGAACTACTTTTGAATTCAGGAAAAGCTGCGTTGATTTTTACAATAATGCAATTGAAAATCTTCGTCGATTCCAATTTCACGTGATTTCGATTTCTATGACATGGCCAAATATATGTATTTCTTTTGAACTGAATTTTCTAAAGTGACACTTAGTATATTCGAAATTAATGCAGCCTCTTCCATTGTTTTGCGAAAATTTTCTTCTAATACAAATTAAACTTCAAGTTGTGTGGCTCATTTTGTTTCGCTTTCTGGTGGCCTCTCTGCATCACCTTTTGCATTGAGTAAAGCAAACAAAATCTGAACCAGTTTTGATAAATTTGGAAATACAACCTCGTCATTGTAGTTTTTCCTTTTACCATTTTTTATTGAAAACTGTTTCAAATCCTTGTTTTAAAACAAATTAGTTTTACAATTTCAGAAAATTAATTTTATGCGATTGTTATACACTCATTCAAAAGATCATTGAGCCTTAATTTAAATTGTTAAGACAATAGATGAAATTTGTATTCATCTTTTTTGTGTCCAAAAATATGTTCTGGACATAAGAATTCCATTTCTTTTATATTAAATCATTATTAAAAATAAATTTTTTAGCATTCATTTCGTATACAATGCAATATGAGAAAAAATACCTACATTTTGGCAAATATAAAAAATCTGTCCGATTTTCCCTACGCTCCTATTTTAATAACAAAAAACCCTACATGTAGGGGTTTTCCCTACTTTTGGCAACACTGCTTTCTCGTCAAAATTAAACTAAATACTTTTTATCTTTCAATACATTTTTTAATGTTATTTTTTAACTTTTTCGAACACTACTTTTATTTACGAAATTGTTTTGTTTGTACAGGACCAAATAAACAACACAAGCGGTTGGATGAAAAATAACGTATGAAGCTTGTTTATACGAAAATCAACAAATTTAAAATATTTACAAAAACATCCCGTTGTTGTTGTCAAACCAATTGTGTTGTATACTTGGCCCTTTTAAATAACAACTGTTAATTTTATTTGCAAATCAGTCTTCAAATTAAAATTTTTTTAAGTAGGTAAATATAAAAAAATCAAAGTAGACTGTCAAGTGATAAAAATGCTTCATACATAAATTAAATTTTGTATTGAAAAATAAAATTTAGTGTTGCTTTTGTGTAATGGTATTTGTAAAACAAAGTGAGTAATATTAAAGTGAAACAAAAACTTTTAAACAACTTGAAATTTTCAAAGTTATTTTTTGGGAATACAAAATTTACTATTAATAAGATTTGAATTTTTGTTTTTACTCTTAGTAAACAAAACACTTGTTCTTTGTTACTATGTTTTACTATTGGTTTTATTTATATACAAACATAATAATCACTATATTAAAAAAACAGTTTGGCCCTTTCAAAGGTATTTTGGCTTTTTTAAGTCACCAATTTGGCCCAAAACAAAAAAACTTAAAATGCATCATTGTCTTGTTGTGTTTTTAATTGATTTCGTCTTGTTTTCAAACAATTATTGTGCAACTAACCTACGTAAGCAAATGCGACCGATTGTGTAATTGTAGGGTAAGAATATGTGTTTTATTGTTGTAAAACTGAAACTATATCGGTTTGCACCGAAATATAATTCAATTTTTTAGAAAATTTTATTATGTATGTATGTACTTATTATAAGTGTATTGTATGTATAAAACGAGTGTTTATTCTTAGGGAGTGTGTGAGACGATAGTAAAATACTATTGTAAGTCAAATGTCGACACTTCTGAGGTGAATTAAATTTTAATGGGGTCTAGTGGAATTTTTAAAACAACACATAAAATTTTAATTGAAAAAGTCAAATAAAACGCTTAAAAACTTAAAAACTTTTACTGCAAAAAAAATTATGTTATGGTATATATTTTCCTAAATTTTTCATTATTTTATACAGTATTTTCAATTATAGTCATTTCCGTTTTAGTCACAGTAGCGATATAGTCCATTTAATCTTTATTTTTGCGCCATAAGGAAGTTAAATAGAGAGTATTTACGTTACAGTCCATTTAGCGATATAAGCACATTTAACAAATTTTCCATCTATCAGCGACTAGAACAATCAAAAGTAAAGCAAATTATAAGCATTATATTCACATTAACCTAAGTTTTTTTTTTTTTAAGTTACAAACCGAATCAAAGAACTAAGAAATGAATAGTTTAATTTTTCTAATCAACTGTCCACTCGATCGCCCGGTGGCGGAAATTTTACCACTTGACATTTACTTACGAGAGAACCTGTGCGTTATACAAGAAAAACGTACACATTTTAAAAGAACGTACATCTTTGTACGTGTGTCTGCAAGATAAGTTAAAGCGCTTTTCAACCACTTTAATTCCAAAAAGTAATTTTGTGCATATCTACACAAAAATACCTTTAAAACGATATGAGTTTCATTAAAATCGGTGGACGATAATATACTTAAACATCAACTTGAAAAAAGTTGCTTTCATATTTATATATAAGATATATGTTTGGCAACATATTTTTATCCCTAGAAGGATTAACATCTGTAATTTAATTGCAGTTTATTTCGTTGACTTATCTATAAATGTGGTACAATACCGAAGTCCCATATTTTGAATATACTCTTCTTTATCGTGGTATACAATGAAAAAAAAAATCTAGCTATTTCCTACCCTACATATTAAGTTTACTTATGAGCTCTTTACAAGTGTAATGGTTAAAAATTTTAACTTTTTATCAATCGATGTTAATCAATGATTTGTAGGTATTTAAATTTTTTTCCATGTGCAATGCTTCCGTAATAATATAAGGATTAGTAAATCACATCTCCATAAACAGTACCTAATCAACATCTCCATCCTGTGCTTATATGTATGTACATGAGAATACAACCAAATTTTTGGCATAGTACCACGGAGTCGCCATGTTTTTATAATGAAAACACCTGTCTCCCGTCGTTTTGCGAAAAAAACCTCACGCAGAGAAGCAAATTTCTAAAACCTTCCAAAATATTTTGAACCGCGACGAATTGTAAACCGTAGGAAAATTTTTAAATCTAAAGCAGTGGATAAATTCCAAAATAGCATTTAAGTGATACGTATAGGAATATATGCAAATATCAGGTGTATATTATTTAATATCTCCGTGAGATAAAATGGTTGTTTTCAAACTTCAACCCGATCCCTGCGTGAAGTTTTTTAACAATCCGAAAAAATTATCAAATTTGTTATAATAACATGGTGGAATAAGCTGGTGGCATCGTTACGGCAACAAATACAACATTACAACAAAAATGGAATTATTATTGAATAATTATGGTCAAGATATTATCAAAATTATCAAAACCTTTAATAAAAAACAAAAATCACAGCACAAAACGTGGACTTTTTGTCAACATAAACAAAACTTTGACATAAACCTAGACAAACAATGCTAGAGCAAAAAATTGTCATCTGGCGTAGTGCTGCCACCTGTTTATTTCACCATGCTTAATAACTTTTAATGTTCTACACGACAATACTTAGCCATTTTTGATATTCGCAAAAAGTGTGAAAAAGTTATACCCTAATGTGCATACGTTATTCTTCGCAAAGCAAAAAGTATATATTTACATTTTGGTATAATTTACGCAGTACTCAACAATAAAGATTTTATTATTTTAATTGCTTTATCTTGTAAAAATATTTTTGCAGACCTTTATAAGAATTTTACAAACTTCAAAAAGTAAGACGGAAGGAGCACACAAACTTCCAAAGCCTGATTTATTTTCATAATTTGTAATAATACTATATTGTAATAATAAATAAAATTGGATTTTTCTTCGGAAATAATTTAATAATTTGTAAAATAATACAATTTCAATATAAAAAATTTTAAATTAAACTTTGTCATATATTTTTAAACAAAAGATATATCAAATTTAAAGAAATTACAAGCGGAAAATTTTAATGAAAATCAAAAGTATTTTGATTATCATCCAATTCACATTAACAATACTTGTTAGTTTTTTATTACTAACACAATTACAAAAATTGTGAGTTTGATAAGGCAGTTTAATTTGTGGCAATGCCAAGATAATTAATCTTTTTAGAATAATTATCATTCTTTAAATTTGGATAATAACAGTATTTAAACTTCGGTGCGAATCGATATATTTTCATCTGTACAGCAATAAAACACATATTCTTACCCTACAATTACAATTCGGTCACATTTTCTGTTACGTAAGTTAGTTGCACATAAATTGCATGAAAACAAAACTTCTTTTATTACTTAAATGTGTCTTCAACGAGAAAAACAAGACTTCATTTAGTTTGTTTATATGTATGTTCATTAGGGTGGCCGTTATTTTTTTTATTTTGATTTCTTATATTCTCCCCCCCTAAATCGGTTCAGTTTTATGTAAAAAAAAAATACAAAAAAATTTCGTAGCGATAAGTTGTGTTTTAGGGGGGGCGTCCGTCCCTCAAAGTTTGCCATTAAGCCATTTATTCAAATGTAATTTGTTGGCATATGACTATCTTCTAAAAACAACATTTTACAAGAATATGATATATGGCAATATTTTATCTCTTCTAGTCAACAACATAAGCCTCTAAGAAAGTTTTTTGCTAAAATCAATATTTTTGAAAATAATTAAGAAAATAAAAACAAAATACCAAACATACGTTTTATATATATAAAAGGGGGATTTAATGTCAATTTTGAAATATATGTCTTTCGATTTAAATGAAATTTACACCCATTTTAGTACTGTTAGATAGTAGCTTAGACACAAATTTTCAACAAGATCGGCCAAAAAGTTTCTGAGTTAGAGGGGGTCAAAGTTTGACATTTTGGCCATACAGGTATTCTTTCTCATCCATGTAACATATTACCTATTGGTGTAAGCAAAATTTGTCCCAAGTAGCTTAGATCGCTTTTTGATCAAACTTTTTAAAAAAATTGTGTTTGTTTTTTTAAAAAATTTTTAAAATGTTTTTTTTTTTTAAATTTAACACTTGGCTAAAAAAAATAAAAAAAAAAAAGTTTTAAATTTAAAAAAAAAATTTTAAAATTTTTTAATAAAAACAAAAAAATATTTTTAAAAAAGATTGATTAAATAGCTATCTAAGCTACTTGGGACAAATTTTGCTAACACCAATAGGTAAAAAATTACATGGATGAGAAAGAACACCTGTATGGCAAACTTTGACCAGCTCTACCTCTGAAACATTTTGACCGATCTTGTTGAAAATTTGTGTGTAAACTGCTATCTAATAGGACTAACCTTGGTGTAAATTTCATCCAAATCGGAAGACATCGATTTCAAAATTGTGTCACTTGACATTAAATCGCCTTTTTATTTATATAAAACGTATATAAAATGTTTGGTATTTTGTTGTTATTTTCTTAATTATTTTCTAAGATATTAGTCTTAGCAAAAAACTTTCTTGGAGGCTTATGTTGTTGACTAAAAGAGCTAAAATATTGCCATATATCATATTCTTGTAAAATGTTGTTTTTAGAAGATAGTCATACGTAAACAAATTACATTTGAATAAATGGCTTGATGGCAAACTTTGAGGGGCGGACGCCCCCACTAAAACACAACTTATCGCTACGAAATTTTTTTGTATTTTTTTTACATAAAACTGAACCGATTTGGAGGGGGAGAGTATAAGAAATCAAAAAAAAAAAGTTCTCCATACAACTAACGGCCACGCTAATGTACATACACACATATTTTTAAATTGTCATGTATCCAGCGAGAAAACTCAGAAGACCTTCTTACATGCTTAAAAGATTTTTTGAATCAATTACTATTCTTATCTAACTGCTAAAGAAGGCCTCATAGAAGGCCTCGGCTCTTCGTAAAGGGTGGTTAAATTGTAAGGGCCGATGTTTAATGTGAACCACACCTAAACGCCAAGTTTTTTTCCGAATTTTATTTGACATTTCTCTATTTCAGACTTACTCAATTTGAACCATGGAGAGATACACAATCCAACAACGTGTTAAAGTTATCCAGACTTATTATGAAAATGGTTGATAAATTTCGAAGAAAATCATTTTCAGTGATGAGGCACATTTTCACCTCAGTGGATTTGTCGATAAGCAGAATTTCCGCATTTGGGCGAATAATAATCCAAGAGGCCTTCCTACTCCTTCTTTTTCCCGCTGGGTATATACATACACACACGCGTGCACGCACATATACGCTGATAGATGAGAATTAAAAGTTCTCTGAGAGTAGTAATTATTACTCTCAGAGTTCTCTAAAAATCAAAGTGGCAGTAGTAGTACTGCCATTCGACAAATTTAGCACTGGCCGCACAATGTATGGCAGTGGCACATCTTTATATATTTATAGTCTTTGATTTAATACTTTTATTAAAATTGTATAATTATTACTTTATTTTATTAAACATCAATTTTTATTTTGTTTTTTTCTTTGTTTTGATTTTTTTTGAGAGCTAGTTCAGATAAACTAACGATAAATGTTATCAAAATTGGAGATGATAGTACATTTTTCCTGTTTCGCAGCATGTTTCAAAATGAAACGACCGGTTTCGCTCTCAAAATTTTGTATGGGGAAACAAGTCGTTTCAGTCGTGTTTGTTGCGCGAAACAGGAATAAGAGAGCGAAACACGAATATTGCTGTCCGTGTGAACATGGTATTACATTTCAAAACGTTTAAATAAACAAAGCACATTGTTGCATTGTTTTGGTACTTTGTGCATGTACTTGGTTAGAATACAGTAGTAAAACTGTATACAAACTTTGTATAAGTACGTTTTGGAAGTCAGACAGCCTGTGTGTTCAAAATTTAAATGGGAAACAAAATGTGTTTAAGGTACCGCACGCTACTTTTAGCTGCATGAGCACTTAAAATTTTAATTAGGGTATTCACAAGGTATGCTATCATGTTGTATTTTCATAATGTTCTTGCTATCATGTTGTGTTGTCATAATGTTCTAACATTTGACAATGGTTTAAAAATATTGTTGTTGCTATTTAAACAAAAAGTGTCTTAAATTAATAAAACTTTGCTGGCTTTGTTTATTCTGCTGTCGTAATCAGTGATGCCAACTTAGTGCTTTTGGCACTATTTATGGTGCTTTTTGATGCCTCAAAACGGCAACATTTTATCCGTAATGCCAAACTAAGAAAAAGCACTAACTTGGTGCTTTTTAAATTCTTCGTTAGTGCCTTTAGTGCTTTTTACAATTTTTATTTTTTTTTTTGTACCATTTTTTAAAACTTCGATTATATAGAGGATGATTTAGATGAGATTTGCTATTTGAGGTACAATTTTGGGAAGGCCTGTAAAGATTTTAAGATTTCAAATGACAAAAAAATTTGTACAAGAAAGTTTTATTCGTTTTACCAAAAACTTTATTTACGAGGTTAAAGCTAGGCTTCCTAGCAATTTCGAAATTTTACAAAACGTTTCACTTTTTAGCGTTGACAACATATTAAGTAATCGTAATAACACGATATATTTGTTTGCGGTAAACACTTTTTTAAAGATGTAGACACTGTTTCAAAAATTGAAAATGGCTTGGAAAATATTAGGAATTGTGAATGGAAAATAAAGAATGATTTTGAGTCATGTAGAAAAAACGTATTGAAAAGTTAAAAAACATGCAGTCGGAAACCATACAAAAGAACGCAAAGACTTTAAAAACAAAAAAGAGCCGTAACTTGGTATAAGCAAAGTGTTAATTAAAAAAAGCTGACAGATAATGCTTTTATAACAAGCGTTGTGTAACCTGCCATTTTTCATGCGCTTTAGTTTTTAAACGCACGATACTCGTCTCCAAATTACCATGCACTTCTACCTCTAGTGCTATTGCAATAAGGTTTGACTAAGTATCAGAATACAAACATACATGTTTTTTCTATTTTACACCTTATATGTGTTCTTTATTCAGAAGCGTACATAGGTTAAAATAATTGGATAATATCATACTGCAATTGTTTTATTAAACTTTGCACGATTTTAATTTAGATTTATTAAAACGATAAAATATAAGATTTTTAATAAAATATGGGCTGTCATTAAGTTTTATAAACAATGGCCGGTCACTGCAAATTATCGGAATTGCAACAGGCCAGATTTTTTCGAGCTCGCTCTTTATTACTTTAAAACTGTTTTATGGCCAATTTAAACTCAACTGATGATGATCCAAATGATTTGGTTGATGTAATTTTCATTGAAGGTAATAATAATAAATTTAAAAATGTTTATATACAAATGTAATTATATTTATTATTTAAATTTAAATGAAAATGGTCAACCATCAACGCCGTCACCTTTTTTTAAATTTTGGTGGTATATAATATTCGGCACAGCCGAATGCAACTTGTTTTGTGTTTAATTAATTTGTGAAAATGGCTTAAGGTACGGTCACATATGGCAAACATTTGACAAAAAATATCAAATATTTGTTTGCCCTAATCTGACCACAAAATATTTTTGAGGGGCAAACAGAAAAACAGCTGATTTTTGGCAAACAAAATTATTTGCTAGCAAACAAAAATGCTCCTAATGTGACCACTTAACGTCAAATATTTTCCTCGTTTTTAGGCAAATAAATATTTGTTCTTACAAAAATTTTGTAAGACCAAACAGCGGCAAATAAAAAGCTTTAAAATAAAAATTATTGAATAAAATTGAAAAAATTAACAAAATTAAATAATTTTTTAATGACGAAAAAACTTATTTACATATGTAAAAAAATGTTTCTGTGTTCTGTTTTTAGCAAAGAGTTGCCGCCGTAAGTAGGATTCAAGATGTTACAAAATACATTTTTCTTAAATAAATAGGTAATTTATTTAAAATGGGTATAACATAAGAGCCTATGTTACGAATTATGCATTGCAAGCATGGCGTATCTTTATAAATAGATCAATTTTCGAGAGTGTACCAGTTTGGAGTCAGTGGACAATCATGGACCCGCCAAAATAAAATTATATAATGAATTAAAGATTTATATAAAACTTATTTGTGCCGAATAATTTACCGACATAAAAATCTTTATGAGATTTTTTCGTCTTGAAGTGATTGTAGAAAGTAACCTAGAACCAATTCTTGGCCTATCAAGACAAAATGTTGACACGACATACAAGCTATTATATAAATTATTGCAAGAACCAATATTTTTAAGATTATTATGACATTAAAAGATATTAACAGAAGTGGTATTTGTATAAGAGCTTTGGTAAAATATGGATCGATTACAATAACATTTGCTAAGGTGATAATAGATTGTCTATGGGGACAAGGACTCTTCTCCAGAAATAAGTTTTTAGGCTATTTGAAATTATTGATCGATTCTTTCCACCTCTTATGACAATTAAAACGTAACACCAAATTTCATTAATATTAGGTGTGCTCTAGGTATCGACTCGTATTGAAAACGAAAAATTTTTTGAATCCGCATAATTCAGAAATTGGTGTTCTGAAATCCGAATGTTTTGTGTATTCGAAGTTCTTGTTCAAAAAAAAAAAAAAAAGATTTAATGATATTTTCTTTGATAGTGCCCAGTAAAATGGGTGACTACGGTTTTTATATGGGGCTATCTTAATAATGGTGACGATTGCCGAAAAGATCTACAAAGATACGCGAAATTCGCAAAAAATTTGCAAAAATAGCGATCATTTTTAATATTGCAAACAAGCCATAAAATTGATTAAAAGTCCCTAAAACTATAAGGAATGGCAAAAATTCGATAAGAATGGCTAAATTAGCGGATATTTGCAATAATTTGCCAATGGCAACATGAAAGCAAAGTTTAATATTTATTAAAAATTGTTAAAGCTGCAAACAATTGCATCTATCGCGAAAATTCACGAAAAATTGCAAACTTGGAAACAAACCCAAAAATTTATTGAGATGGCTAAATGGTTATAAAACAATATGTCGGAAAAAAACAAAAAAAAAAAATTACAAAAATAGCGAAAATTCGCAAAAAAATTTTAATATTTAAAACAAGCCATAACATTTATTAAAAGTCCCTATAAGAAATGGCAAAAATTCTGTAAAAATTGTTAAATCAGCGGATGGATTTTAAATTAAAAACCAAAATTATGTCTTTGCTAAAAATGTTCTCACAAATAAGAATAAAAGTCGATTCGTTTCACTAACCCCTTACTACTCTAATTGAAAACGAATAAAAACATGTGGAGGTGAATAGCAGAACACAAAAAATTCAGAAGTAATCCACTTTTGAGTGAATTCGGACTCTAGAACACACCCGATTATCACAAAAATTGCGACATGTACTTTGCGAATAAGGTTAACATGGACAGCTGGCCGGACGGAAAGACATTGTTACATCGATTAAGAAAAGGATGCTGACGAAAAATTAAAAATTTAGTGGCAAGTTCGTTCAAGTTCTTCCAAGCAGTTTGGATTGAAATTCAGAACTTTTGGTTCAGTAGAGAAGAGTTATGGACCGAAATGTGAAACAACCTCCCGAAAAAATCTATATTTCTATTACAAAAACCAACATAATTGGTGGCGGAATGCACCTTTTATCGTTAAATTTTGTACTAACTCAATTTATATGCCTAGAAATCATATAACTAAATTTCGTGAAGATCGGTCTATAATTTACAATAGATCCACTGTCTAAAAACACTTTATTGCTTGCGTCTAAAACCGTATCGAATAATGCTTTAGTTTCATAATTTAGTTTAATTTAGTTGTATAAGAGATGGAAATTACTTCGCCAAATTGCCTTAATCCCTTTATTTGTTATCTTAATCCTCTTTACTTTTAAAACTGCTGTTCTCGCTCTTCTGTACCATAAAACCATAAATGTTTCAATATTTTGCATCAAAATGTTAATATTTAGTTTTAATAAAAAGTAATTTTATTGATTTAATTTTTTATTTTTGACAATTTGTCCAAATATTTATTTTTAGGCAAATATTTTTGTATGTGAACACAGGGCAAACATCTTTTCCCATTCTTTATTTGAAGCTATTTAATATCTGTTTGAACAAACAAAAATGGGCAAATAAATGTGCGCAGTGTGACCAGCAAATAAAATTTTTATTTTTTTAAACAAATTTTTTAAAAATGCCGGCAAACAAAATTTGACAATTGTTTGCCATATGTGACCGTACCTTTAGTGCTTTTTTACGCTTTTTTTTGTTCGAAATAGTGCTTTTTAGTGCCTTTTTAAAATTTTAAAGTTCTTTTTGCTCTCAATAAGTTGGAATCACTGGTCGTAATTAATCAGAAGAGACCTGCGCCGAGCAACTGAGCCGAGCGGCTATGATTTTGTAGCCATCGCCGTTGATGGTATAGTTTTATCCGGCTAACGTCCGAATTTAACCTGCGGCTTTAATTTTTTGCAGCAAAACAATTGCCGCGTCAAATTAAATCGGCTTAGGACTCTGATGTTTGGTAAACAAACAAAATAAATTTTATTTGTGGTTTGCGTCTGAAAAAAGGAAAAGAGTCAGGAAAGATCTAATTTAATTTATTAATTCATGGATTAGATTTTAAGTGTTGTTCACAACAGTCGTATTTTTTCATGTTATTATTTTAAGAATTAGGACTTTGTGACACCTTGTAAATCCCCCAAATATAAAACAGTGCCCATGTTCTGTAACTCCCGCGGCGTGAAACTTTTTGTGTGAAATGAAAGACGTCGCAACTAAGCAATAAGGGCGGCATATCAAAATGTGCCTAGGAAGGGAACAGACTTAAATCCGCCACTGGACGTGTCTAATAGGTATTAGATTCCTTAATGACTTAGATAAGGTCGCAAAGAAAGGTGCGTCAATGGTTCATGTTTTAAATTATAGACACCGACCTTTGGACGGACGTAAGCAAAAATGATAGTGAAAATATTTATCTTTGGTATTTTATTCTCATATGTAACATTAATAAAAATATTTTTTTTGGATACTCATTAAAAAAGTTACTTGCAAAAAAACAAAACTAAAAGAAAAAACTTTTTTATGATGTCTATAAAAACATAAAATCGATAACATCATTTAATCTTTTTTTGTGTACAATTATTATATTGCTTAAGGAAAAAAAAAAATTGATCGTAGTGATAAGATTAAAATAGAGGAATGTTAATGTCGAGCGGACGAATAGGTATGTAATAAATTATAAAGTTTAGACAGCTTATGGCCTCATAAAATTTTATTTTTTGGCAAAAGAGTTTGCATTATGAAAATATGAAATAACATTTAATTAATTATAGGTATTCAACATTTTTTTATTTTTCGAATTTATTCTGTGAGCTAAATATCAGTTATGTATTTTATAAAACTTTTTTGTAATAGTTCTATTCCTTAAATTTTTAGGAATGACTTTTATACACTACCAGACTATTATATTATATTTTCTTGTTACATTTTACCTTAGCTATCCTTTAGATAGCAATGAAGTATATTGTATGTACAGAAAAATTTACAATTATTAGACGCCAGCAGAATGTAATGCATTTTCTGGCCCGCTACGGGCTTCGTCAGCATTCTTTGTGTCACACTGGATAGTGATACTTTATAAATTGAATGTATTTATTTTTCTTTATTTTTGGCCACTTTCTTTTATTTGTATTAATATATATTTTTATTATATATATTTAGCTGGTGAGGCCTAACTCCATTTGTGAAAATAAAAATGCAAAATTTTTTATTTCATTTTTCCCGTATTTAATTTAACAATTTTTAACAAATAGAAACTGGGAATTATTTCCTTTTGTATTTTATTGAATTTTCTTGTTACATTTTACCTTAGCTATCCTTTGGATAGCTAATAATTGTAAATTTTTCTGTACATACAATATACTTCATTGCTATCCAAAGGATAGCTAAGGTAAAATTTAACAAGAAAATACAATATATTAGTCTGGTAGTGTATAAAAGTCATTCCTAAAAATTTAAGGAATAGAACAATTACAAAAAACCTTTATAAAATACATAACTGAAATTTAGCTCATATAATAAATTCGAAAAATAAAAAATGTTGAATATAATGTAAAGTAACCTACAAAAGGAAATAATTCCCAGTTTCTATTTATTAAATTAATTATTTTTATAAAAAACCAATTGTTGTAAAAATATGTATTTAATTGATTTAATTGAATTCTCGAGCCTACAGTCCGAGACATCTTCTACTACCAAGACACCTCAGCCTATTGTGGTGTAGGCTAGGACAGAGACACAGAATGTGCTTAACTGTTTCTATCTCCACCGAGGCAGATTCCATTTTTTGCGTTGCATTATGTAAGAACTAGGGAAATAGCTTACGGGAAGGAGGATAGAGGAAGAAGCGGTTGTGAACTTAAGAACAAAGGAAGGTGAATCCACCTACGAACAGTGCTTGCTTCTCTCTGTAATGCGTTGTACGATGCAGCGGCCAATTGACCCGAATCCCGGGATTGTTGAAAAGCAGTTCTGATTGACATCCATAATCCATACGCACTTTTAAAACAAGGCAAGTAGTTTATATTCATGATGATGGTAAAAATAAGAGAGTTTTTATTTACTGTATGTTTTCAAATCGATTGTTGACAGATACAGAGCACCAATAGATTGAAATGCATAAAAGTGATCTTAATACATATGTACTAAATTGATAGGTATATAAGATTCGGCAAAGCCGAATACAGCACTCTTACTTGTTTCTACCCTGCAGTTTTAAAAGTAGAAATTGACTCAAAATCGTTAGGTATTTCCCTAAGGAAAAATCGACTAGCTACTTCATTTGCCACAAGTAATGCAAGAGTTCGTCTTTTAAATCTCTCACTATATTTATTTTTTGTGTGTCGAAAAAAACTGTGCCGTTATAACGGCACAGTTTTTTCCAAAGAGAATTCAACAAGAAAAACATTAACTATTTTTCTATAGAAGCAGTGTCAGTGAAATCGCACATCACATGTGATCAGTGAAATCATTAGTAAAAGGTTATGCAAATGGAGGCAATTGACTACCGTCAATGTCATCCCCATGTTAAAATCGTTAGTCGTGTGCATTGCTAGTAGTTAGGCTGGTAGTTAATGGTAATGATTGGTAGTTAAGGAAATAGCTAGGCATTCGCTAGCTACGCCGACTGCAGGGTACTTTAATTTTTAAAGACATGGACATTTTTCATACTTAAATCTCTAAATTTACAAAAACTATAAGCATAGTTAAGCGGGTCTAGGTTAGTATGCCAAACTAGTTTTAGATTGTTACCGTTTCTTAATTGTGCATACATACAACCATCCATATATAAAACTATTTAATAATCAATTGAAAGTGTGTATGTACATTCTTATATTAACAACATTAAAAAGCAGTTTTAAAATTATTTTTTCAATCATTTAAGAAACAAGTTACTTTAATTGAAGTTTTTCTTTCAGAAATTGGTCATTAGCGTGGCCGTTAGTTGTATGGAGATTTTTTTTGATTTCTTATATTCTCCACCCCAAAACGGTTAAGTTTTATGTAAAAAAAATAAAAAAAAAATTTCATAGCGATAAGTTGTGTTTTAGGGGGGAGGGGAGGGCGTCCGACCCTCAAAGTTTACCTTCAAGCCCATTTATTCAAATGTAATTTGTTTGCATATGACTATCTCTTTAAAAAAACATGTTACAAGAATATGATATATGGCAATATTTTTGCCCTTTTAGAGCGGGTTTTTTACTTAGAGTTTAAACCAGGATCAATAGTAAGATTTGTTAATCTTATAATAAAATTAAATTAGCCTTAATCCTCTTAAGCGTTTTTGAGTGAAAGATTAAAGCTTTTAGCATTGTCATATGAATTTACAATACTTTTATGTAAAAGTATGGCAGTTTAAAACAAATGCCAAAAGTTGTCATCAAATTACTGTTCTTAACGTGAAAAAGAAGAAGAAAAGGCGAGAATTTTGTATTGTGTTATATAATATTATATATATTATAATAAATGAAATTGAAAAAGAAGCAAAACAATCAAGCAATATTTTATCTTACGAGGTGGAATATTTAATAAAACTGTAAATAAAAAAAAAATTGCCATTAAATAAATAAAAAAAGATTTGGCCCTATTCTAATTGCCCTTGGTCTACTAATATTTGTGTTGTTTAAATTTTCAAATATTTTTAAGTCTTTTTTATTATTTAAAAAGTTCATTTTATTAATTTTATACAAAAGTTTTATTTTCATAAGTAATATTTCCTTTTATAAGCTGTTCGCACTTTTGAAAGTTCTGTCGCAGGTTTAAACCGCCAACTTTGGGCGTTTAAACTTGGAAACAAAATGAAATAATCGACTACCCAAAAACGATTTTCAAAGATTAGTTCTAATTTAATCGCTGATCTTTATGTCAAAAACTGGCTCTTAGTCAACAACATAAGCCTAAAAAAAAGTTGTTTGCTAAAATTAAGATTTTAGAAAATAATGAAGAAAATAACAAACAATATACCAAACATTTTATATACGTTTTATATATGCGAAATTCAATGTCAAAACGACCAAGAGTGGGACACGACCCCTTTCGATTTTAATGCTGGTCGTATGTCACGAATAACACGAACAATGCTGGCCTCCAAGGCGTCAATTGTTGCTGGTTTATCAGCATAAACCAGTGACTTCACGTAGCCCCACAGGAAATAATCGAGAGGTGTCAAATCGCACGACCTTGCAGGCCAATTGACAGGTCCATTTCTCGAAATCAACTTATCGCCAAATTTTGATTTCAATAAGTCGATGGTTGCGTTCGCCGTATGGCACGTAGCGCCATCCTGTTGAAACCACATCTCCTCCGGAGCAATGTCATCCATATTTTCAAACAAAAAATCATTGATCATGGTGCGGTAACGATCTCCATTGACCGTAACGCGAGCTCCGGCCTCATTTTTGAAGAAATAAGGTCCGATGATGCCACCAGCGTGAAAACCGCACCAAACGGTGCATTTTTCTGGATGTAATGGAGTCTGTAGGGTCTCTTGTGGATTGGTCTCGCTCCATATGCGGCAATTTTGCTTATTAACAAACCCGTTAAGCCAAAAATGCGCCTCATCGCTGAACACAATTTTGCGATAAAACAACGGGTCAGTTGCCAACTGCTCTAGAGCCCAATCGGCGAAAGAACGACGCATATAATGGTCTCGTGGCTTCAATTCCTGCACCAGCTGGATCTTATACGGGTGTAGGCCGAGATCTTTGCGCAAAATTTTCCACGTAGTGGACGGACAGAGCCCCAATTCCTGCGACCGACGACGAATCGATAAATTTGGATCTTCTTCCACACTTCCGTTTACAGCGGCGATATTCTCTTCAGTACGCACATTCCTTCGACGTGTTGGTGTTATTGCATCCTCTAGAGAGTATGTGGTACGAAATCTATCCACAGTTCGACGAATGGCTTGTTCAGATGGACGATTATGTACGCCATAAAAATGACGAAGTCGTCTATAAGTTGCGCGAATCGACGACTGATTTTCAAAGTAAATTTGGATAATTTCGTAGCGTTGTTCAAGCGTGAGTCTATTCATGATGATTTGTCAGAGTATGTATACTGAAACGATAAAAAAAAATATTTCATCAAAATTTAATTTTTTGTGTTACTTTTTACAATTTAAAGTTCTATCTAGCTTAAAAAAACACCCTTTACATATTTTTTTTTTTTTTGATGGGCAACTTTTTTTTTATAAATACTAAAAAAAATCAACTCTGTACAGGTCGCAATTTTGAAGATAATTGAATATAAAAAAAGGGCCAATCGGTCCATAGTTTCATATAGCCCCCATACAAGCTGCTTTCCGGAATAGGGTCTTTGTGCCGACTTTCAAACCAATTTAAATGAAATTTTAAACATTGATAGATCCATATTTGTATGGACACATAAGGTATACATTTTGAAAAAATAGAACCACGAGGGGAGATAGGGGGCAATTGCTGCCTATCAGCAACTATTAAACCGATTTAAATGAAATTTAAAACATAGATGATCCCTATTCATATAGCCATACACACTCGAAAATTTGTTTTTAAATACTATGGTGTAGTATTCTGACATGATTTTTATGTTACTTTGTACTGTAACGTACTTTTTATATTGTTTTGTATATTTTTTATGTGTTTAACTTTTTGGTATTAAGCCTTTTTATCAACGTGTTTTATTATTTGATTGTTTTAGTTCTTTTCTCTCGAAAATTCCATAGCTGTATTCTAACGATCAAATGCCTCAGTCACACAGTCACTTCATACAATAATACTCTTTCTGTAACGTCTTTTTACCATCATAGTTTGTAACGTCTTATTTCTTTTTAAATATAGTTTTTGTATAAAGTAGCGTCTGTTCCCCTTCTCTATGTTTTTTTGGTATTGTAACGTTTTTTTTTGCTTTTATAAAATAGTTTTGGCTTTTAAGAATTTCTAGGTATATATTGGAGTCAAAGTAATTTGCGGAACCAAATATTGTTTATTTTTGCAAATTTTGGCTTTTTACACGAAGTTGTAACATAATTGGAAACAAAAAAATCTTTCATTGGTTTTGGACATGTTAAGAAAAATTTCTGGTGTTCCAGGGGATATAGGAGACAAAGTTAATAAATAATTGAAATCAGTTTTATTCAAAAATGTAGGATTTTCGGTACACACAGAAAAAAATCAATGTAAATCGTCGAAAACAAGGTTGATTTTACCGTTTTCAGTAGTGATTTTGCTTCATTGTTACTTTATGTTAATTTATCATGATTTTACAATAATTTGCGAACAACATTGTTTTCTTTTAAAATAACTATAATTCATGTAAATTTAACATTGCAGCAAAGTTAGAGCAAAATGTCATTTATATTGAAATAACAATCCGAATCACGTTAAATGAAAGTTATTTCAAGTTGAAACAACGTGAATTTCATGTGGAATCAAATTGGTTTGAGTGTGATATAACAGTGTGAATGAAGAAGCTTCAGTGACAACATAACCATTTATTTAAGAATAATTCAAAACACTTACCCCTGTAGCACATGTTTCACTTATTTTTATTCCCCTTTGTTAACAGCAGAATGATATGGGTTTCGTCATTATTCTACTTTGAAAACTTGATGTACTATTTAACTATTTAACTATTAACTAAATAATTTCAATTAAAAGAATACGGGAATTGTCTTCTTTTTATAAAATATTTTAAACATGGAGATAAAAGAATGTACATTAGAGTGGGTAAATTTGTATGCATTAAAAAAAATTCACCAAGAAACCATGGGTCTAAAATCAAAGTCGAGAAACTTTTCTTTTTGTTAATACTAAACTAGCATTTAACCCGCTACTTCGTAAGCGTCTCCTTTTATTCGCTGACATATTTTTATGCCAAAGTTTATTTTTCTAGGCTTAAACTTGTTTAAATTCTAGCATTTAACCCGCTTCTTTGTAATCGGGCTTTTTCTTTCATGAACATATTTATATGCCAAAAAATATGTATCTACGTTTTAGCAAAAAAGTTCCAAAATTTGTATCTCATAAGTTGATATTCACACACGACTTTGCACCTATTATTTTGTGTTCAATATTATAGAAAATTAAAAAAGTACCACTCGTATAACACAAAAGCAATTGAAAGAAAGTTAATATCCCGTATTATCCTTTTCGATACTTGTTTCACCCCATTTATGTATGAAAAATTTCAGTGTTGTAGTGGGAGCCAATAATTCAGTACGAATATCAGTCAATGAATGGAGACAAATAATTTGTAAAAAAGTACCACATGACCTTGCATGTTAAATTTTATGTTTCTAGGTCCAATAATAACGGAAATTCAAAAAGTACCAATTAATGAACAAAATAGTACCTAAGAGCCCTCTTTCAGGTTCTTATCAACTCAGGACCTTGCATGTTTAATTTTGTGTTTCTAGGTCCAATATTAACGGAAATTAAAAAGTACCAGTAAAAGAACAAAAAAGTTCCCTCATAGATTCTTATCCACTCAGGACATTGCATGTTGAATCTTATGTTTTAAGGTCCAATATTAACGACAATAAAAAAATAGTAGTTGCAGAAACAAAAAGTTAAAGAAAAACATAAATTTCCCGTATTTTCCCTTTTTGGTACTATTTTTTCCCCCCATTTAGTTATCAAAAATTTCAGTATTGTAGTGAGAGCCCATAATTAAGTTCGAATATGTCAATGAATGGAGAAAAATTTGTTGTAAAAAAACGTACCAAAAATAGTTACGATTTTTACCCTTTAAATGTTCGAATTTCGAAAAAGTACCAAATTTATATTCGTATTTTTTTTGATAAGTTTCGAATGTAGTATAAACTTTGTTTTTATGTTGATTGGTTCAAAAGATAGAAGGGATGCCAAAAAAGTACCAAAATTCAGGTTTTACCTGTTTGCTCCCTAATAGGACCGAATTTAAAAAAAGTACCAGACACCTGTCCGTTTATTTTTCTAAAGAACAACGATAAGTATTACGTTTTTACCCTCTTTTACCCCCTAAACATTCGAATTTCCAAAAATCGTAGTCTTAGCCTTAGTGGATCGATTTGGGGAGTCACCTATCTCTGGTCCAAATTTCAAGTTTTTAGCTACAGGCGTTAAGGCTGTGCGATGATGAATCAGTGAGTCAGTCAGTCAGTAACGTTACAATTTTATATATATAGATAGATAGATGGAGAAAAATGTTGTGAAAAAAGTAAAAAAATTTGGAACGATTTTCACACCGTAAACATTTGAATTTCACAAAAGGTCCAAATCTGTTTTGTATTTTTTAAGATAAGGTACGAATGTGATATAATTTGTATTTACCCTTTTACTCCACAAAAAGGCCATACTTCAAAAAAGTAGCAAACACCAGTCTGTTAATTTCTTTAATAAACAATAATAAGTATTTAAGTTTTTGTATCTTTTTTAGTTTAGGAGATTTGAAGTTAGCGAATTTTTCTAATGAACAACAATAAATGTTAATGTTTTCCTTTATCTTAGGAGGTATGAGGCTAGCAGGATCGATTTAGCGAGAGGACATACCCCGGTCCTAATGTCAACCTTTTAGCTTTAGACGTTTAGGCTCTGCGATGAAGGATAAATAGATGGAGAAAAATATTTTGGAAAAAGTAACAAACATATCTTAGGAGGTATGAGGTTAGCAGGATCGATTGGGCGAGAGGAAAACCTCCGGTCCAAATGTCAACCTTTTTTGCTTCAGACGCTTAGGCTCTGCGATGAAAGATAAATAGATGAAGAAAAAATCTTTTGTAAAAAGTAACAAACATATGTTGGTTTTGGCCCCTTAAACGTTTGAGTTTCAATAAAGTACCAAATATACATTTGTATTTTTGAGATAAGTTACAAATGTTATATAATTTTTATGTGCTTTGATTTAAAAGCTAGATGGTGGAAAAAAAGACCGAAAATACAGGTTTTACCCGTTTACTACCTAAAACGGCCAAATTTCGTAAAAGTACCAGACAGCTATTTGCTTTTTTTATTTAATGCACAAAAATTAATATTCGATTAAATAAAAGTACCAGTTACTTTAAAACAATTACCAGTTAGAGAACGAAAAAGAACCAAAAAATCATTTTTACTGATTTTCATTCACTCAGGAACTTGCATGTTTAATTTTATCTTTCTAGGTCCAATACTAACGAAAATTCAAAAAGTACCAGTTAGTGAATAAAAAAAGTACCAAAAATTTCCCTCTTTTAGATTCTCAACCACTCAGGACATTGAATGTTGAATTATATGATACTAGGTTCAATATTAACGTAAATTCAAAAAGTACCAATTAATGAACAAAAAAAAGTACCAAAAAGCCCTCTTACAGATTCTTATTCACTCAGGATCTTGCATGTTTAATTTTATGTTTCTAAGTCCAATAAAAACGGATATTAAAAAGTACCAGTTAAAGAACAACACAGTACCAAAAGGCATATCTTACAGATTCTCATTCACTCAGGGCCTTGCATGTTTAATTTGATGTTTTTAGGTCCAATCTTATGTGAAACTCAAAAAGTACCAATTTTTTTTTGCTTCAGACGCTTAGGCTCTGCGATGAAAGATAAATAGATGAAGAAAAAATCTTTTGTAAAAAGTAACAAACATATGTTGGTTTTGGCCCCTTAAACGTTTGAGTTTCAATAAAGTACCAAATATACATTTGTATTTTTGAGATAAGTTACAAATGTTATATAATTTTTATGTGTTTTGATTTAAAAGCTAGATGGTGGAAAAAAAGACCGAAAATACAGGTTTTACCCGTTTACTACCTAAAACGGCCAAATTTCGTAAAAGTACCAGACAGCTATTTGCTTTTTTTATTTAATGCACAAAAATTAATATTCGATTAAATAAAAGTACCAGTTACTTTAAAACAATTACCAGTTAGAGAACGAAAAAGAACCAAAAAATCATTTTTACTGATTTTCATTCACTCAGGAACTTGCATGTTTAATTTTATCTTTCTAGGTCCAATACTAACGAAAATTCAAAAAGTACCAGTTAGTGAATAAAAAAAGTACCAAAAATTTCCCTCTTTTAGATTCTCAACCACTCAGGACATTGAATGTTGAATTATATGATACTAGGTTCAATATTAACGTAAATTCAAAAAGTACCAATTAATGAACACAAAAAAGTACCAAAAAGCCCTCTTACAGATTCTTATTCACTCAGGATCTTGCATGTTTAATTTTATGTTTCTAAGTCCAATAAAAACGGATATTAAAAAGTACCAGTTAAAGAACAACACAGTACCAAAAAGCATATCTTACAGATTCTCATTCACTCAGGGCCTTGCATGTTTAATTTGATGTTTTTAGGTCCAATCTTATGTGAAACTCAAAAAGTACCAATTTTTTTTTGCTTCAGACGCTTAGGCTCTGCGATGAAAGATAAATAGATGAAGAAAAAATCTTTTGTAAAAAGTAACAAACATATGTTGGTTTTGGCCCCTTAAACGTTTGAGTTTCAATAAAGTACCAAATATACATTTGTATTTTTGAGATAAGTTACAAATGTTATATAATTTTTATGTGCTTTGATTTAAAAGCTAGATGGTGGAAAAAAAGACCGAAAATACAGGTTTTACCCGTTTACTACCTAAAACGGCCAAATTTCGTAAAAGTACCAGACAGCTATTTGCTTTTTTTATTTAATGCACAAAAATTAATATTCGATTAAATAAAAGTACCAGTTTATTTAAAACAATTACCAGTTAGAGAACGAAAAAGAACCAAAAAATCCTTTTTACTGATTTTCATTCACTCAGGAACTTGCATGTTTAATTTTATCTTTCTAGGTCCAATACTAACGAAAATTCAAAAAGTACCAGTTAGTGAATAAAAAAAGTACCAAAAATTTCCCTCTTATAGATTCTCAACCACTCAGGACATTGAATGTTGAATTATATGATACTAGGTTCAATATTAACGTAAATTCAAAAATTACCAATTAATGAACAAAAAAAAGTACCAAAAAGCCCGCTTACAGAATCTTATTCACTCAGGATCTTGCATGTTTAATTTTATGTTTCTAAGTCCAATAAAAACGGATATTAAAAAGTACCAGTTAAAGAACAACACAGTACCAAAAAGCATATCTTACAGATTCTCATTCACTCAGGGCCTTGCATGTTTAATTTGATGTTTTTAGGTCCAATCTTATGTGAAACTCAAAAAGTACCAATTAAAGAACAAAAGTGTACCAAAAAGCCATCTTACAGAATTTTATCTTTCTAGGTCCAATACTAACGGAAATTCTAAAAGCACCAATCAAAGAACAAAAAGTACCAAAAAGTTCCCTCTTATAGATTCTCATCCACCCAGGACATTGCATATTGAAACTAATGTTTGAAGGTCCAATGTTAACGATAATAAAAAAAATATCAGTTGCAGAAACAAAAAGCTAAAGAAATATATAAATTTCCCGTATTTTCCTTTTTTGGTACTATTATTTTCCACCAATAAGTTATCAAAAAAAATATTTTTTAAAAAAGTACCAAAAATAGTTTCGATTTTCACCCCTTTAGTGTTCGAATTTCGAAAAAGTACCAAATTGCTATTCGTATTTTTTTGAGAAGTTTCGAATGTGGTATAAACTTTGTTTGTATGTTTATTGGTTCAAAAGATAGATGGGGTGTCAAAAAAGTACTAAAATTCAGGTTTTAGCCGTTTACTCCCTAAAAGAGCCAAATTTCAAAAAAGTACCAGACACCTGTCCGCTTATTTTTCTAAAGAACAACGATAAGTTTTACATTTTTTTTGTATCTCCTTTAGTTTTGGAGATATAAGGTTACCGAATTTTCCCGTTTTTACCCTTTTTTACCCCCTAAACTTTCGAATTTCCAAAAATCCCGTTTTAGTGGATCGATTTGGGGTGTGACCAATCTCTGGTCCAAATTTCAAGTGTTTAGCTTCAGGAGTTTAGGCTGTGCGATGATGAATCAGTGAGGTAATGTTTGTTTGTTTGCAGGAGGTAATCTTCGTAACCGCTAAACCGAACTTTATGAAACTTTTACAGTATATTATTGAGGAGGTACTATAGGATATATTTTTTAGACATTTTAAGTGGGCGGGCATCTCCCATATAAAGGCATTATAGATTTATGTTTATCTGTAGAATGACAAGAGCCAAAGTTTCCAAATTTGGTACGATTATCTTGGTTATCAGTAAACAACATCTGACAAAATCTTGGCGGGATTGGAACATTTTTTCAATAAAATTTTAGCATATTTTGGTCTAGAGTAAAATTGACCCACTCTAATGTACATACTTAAGTATGTATGGATGTTAATTTAACAAGATAAACTTTTGATTTTAATATAAAAAAGGTTTTTATGGATTCAATATTGAACAATTTTGTTTTAACAGTGAATAATATTAAATAAACGTGAGTTAAGGTTATTTTTATATTTTTAATTTAAAATTAATATGAAATAATGATAAATTTAAAAAAGGGCATACTTTTGCAGAAATTTACTATGATTCTCAATCAACATTTCGCCATGTTAATTTTACATTGGTATTTTATTCTGTGTGTACTAAAAGATATTTGGATATTTTGGGAGGCAAGCGGAATTGTAAGTCCAATCGTATAAAATATACTTCATCGCAAGTACTTAATTTTAAATATGCTCCTTTAACATATGTAGACTCAGAAAAAACTTTTTCTATGTACAAGAACGAGCTGAATCAAAATAGACAGAGTTTTATTTTCGAAAGTTTATCGCATCAATTTCTAATTTACTGTAACAATGTGTTAAGCGAATAAAGTAGAAAATAAGCAATAAATTTTAAAGTCTTATTTTTAATTTTAACAGCTTATTTTCATATTTTTAAACGCTTTTTTTAAGAGCTTAAAACTGTTTTTTAGTGCTTTTTTTGGTTGCCCTAGTAATAAGTTACATGGATGAGAAAGAACATTTGTATATAAGAAATAAAAAAAAATAAAAAAAAAAACGCTATTGGTCATACATTAAAAAAAAAAAAAAAAGTAGCCACAACTAAGATTTTTTATTTCAATAAAAATAGGAAAAACAAAAAAAATACGCCGCAATAGTGGAGATTTTTTTTTTTTTCATTATTTATTTATTGAATCTTCATATATTAAATATGAACTAACAATAATTAATCAAATCTTAACCTAATACGTTATTTTATGTCCTGCCAGTGCCAGACAAAAATTTTCTTCATCACGGGTTCTGTTCACTTATCTAGGTGTTTATCGCTCATCTAATTGGATAAGTGCTGCAGTGTCTCTTCTTCTTAAGCGAGTGTGGCCGCCATGATTTAAGATATTTCGAGCTAGTGGATTTGGGTGTTGTTCAAGCCTTTTTAAATATTTTACCGCATATTTTGTAATCATAGTTTTGACTAATGGAACATTGAGATCCTTGTGAATATTTGAGTTTTTTACATACCAAGGGGCAGCTGTGATTATTCGAAGAATTTTATTTTGGCGCCTTTGAATTTTTTCTATATTAGAGGCCGAGGCAGTGCCCCATAACTGAATACCATAGCACCAGATTGGCTTTAAGATGGAGTTGTAAAGAAGAAGTTTGCAGTCGAGACTAAGGACAGAGTTTCTACCAATAAGCCAATGAATTTGAATGGCTTTTGAAACTCATTTTAGTTAATTTTGCCTCTATATGGCATTTCCACGTTAATCGCCGATCCAGATGTATACCGAGGTATTTTACATGCGAATGTTGAGGAATTATTTGATTATTGATTGTAATATGGGGGCAAGATTCCCGGCGCAAGGTGAATGTTATATGCACGCATTTTTGCTCATTGACCATTATCCTCCATTGTCTTAACCATATTTCTAGTTGAAATATATGATGCTGTAAGTAACGAGATGCTTCATAACGGTTTTCGTGGACGCTTAGAAAAGCAGTATCGTCTGCAAATGTTGATGTTTGTGTATAGTTGCTTGTTGGCATGTCCGAAGTATAAATTAAGTATAATAGGGGGCCCAGGATGCTGCCTTGTGGGACTCCAGCGTCAATGGGCTGAGGTGAACTTAAGAAATTTCCTTCTTTAATAATAAATTGACGACCGACTAAGTAGCTTTCTAGCAGCTTGTGTGTGTTTGCTGGTAAATTTTGCTTCAATTTATGTAATAAGCCTTCATGCCGGACTTTATCAAAAGCTTGCGAAACATCGATGAAGAGTGCTGAGCAATATTTCTTTTCTTCAAATGCTTTTCTTATGACATTTACTATTCGATGAGTCTGTTCGATTGTGCTGTGTTTTCTTCGAAATCCGAACTGATGGTTTGGAATACATCTATTTTCACTTAAAATCGGTGTTAATTTTGAAACTAATAATTTCTCAAACAGCTTTGACATATTTGATAATAAGCTAATAGGCCTATAAGACTCAACTTTTGTATGATCTTTACCTGGCTTTGGTATCATGGTAACTAAGGAAACCTTCCATTTTTGAGGATAGTATTCGAGACGTAAAATAGCATTAAAAATAAAAAGAATAATTTTCTTTGCTATGCGAGGTAGCTCTAAAAGCATTTTATTACTGATCTTATCAATACCAGGTGCCTTCTTAGTGTTTAAGTCACAAATAGCCTTTTCGATTTCTCTTATCTCAAATCTGAGGGGGATAGCTGCTCTAGCAGCAACAGGTGGTAACTCTGCCGCAATATTGTGAGATATATTTGGTGTAAATACGTTTTTCAAGTGAAATAGTGGAGATGTAAGTGTAACAATCGACTAAGAATTACTTCTTGAGCCGATCTAACGATGTCCGTCCGGCTGGCTGGCTGTCTGTCTGTACATAGTCGTCTTATTGGCACAAGGTCCAAGCATATTGAAAATGGGGCCAATCGGTCCATAATTTCACATAGCCCCATTGCAAGCTTTTTTTCGAAAAAGAGTCTTTGTGCCCATAAACCATATTATTATGTTCATATTTAGATAATTTGGTCATAACATTTTTTATTGCAATCAAAATCTTCATACCAAATTTTATTGGAATCGGTTCATATTTGACCATAGCTCCAATAAAAATACTACTCGATACTACACGACTCGAAATTATTTGTTCAGAGTTGTGAAAACTCAAAGTTCAGTATCGACTGCAAGAATTAAAAAAATAATTGCTTTTCAATCGAAAAACTAGTCGATTACTGCCAGAATTAGCCCCCTGTTTGGAAAATCCTAAAATCCAGGGTTACCGTCAGAAGTTTTTTAAAAGTCACACATCCGACTGCGTGATTTCTTCTGCGTCTGAACACGTATTTCTAGCTTCATTTCCTTTTTCGAATTTCAGGTTTTCCTTCGTTTAAACAAGAAATCTTTGTTTAAAGAATAAAATAAATTTTATTTTTTTAGTTAAAGAAAAATATTCACATATTTGTACATATCTGTGGCATTTTAACAGAACATCTTAATTCGAGTTAAGATAGCAAAAAAGTTTTTTAAAAAACTTCGATGCACAAATGATTTTTATTTAAAAATCATTAAAACCAAAATTAAAGAAAAATTTCGTTGATAATACAAAATTATAAAAACCATGGTATGGTTTACTTTTCCAGTAAAATCCAGTAGGTGAGTAATATGAACATCTTACAAATTTATGTGTATGAGAACGCATTTCAGTAAATTCCAGTACAAATTTGTACAAATTTTGGGGTAAACGAACGCAGCTAATAAGTACAACGTCGGTTCATAAGAGAGAGTTGTCATTATTTACCCATGTAATGTTAAATTAATTTATTTGATTTTTGACGCTTGTTGTAATTTTTTCCGTATTTTCTTTTACTTGACGTTATATGGGCTTTAAAATTGAGAACAAAATTTCTAATGACTATACCTTGTACTTATTCTACCATGATAAAAACGTTAACCAAATGTTTGATTAAGAAAATTTTTTTCAACTTTTTAAATTTGAATTAAGATGTTTTCTCAAAATGCCACAGATAGTTACCTGTCCACGTTTTACGACAACTTATTCTTTTATTGATTCGCGGCGGCTTAAAATAATTTTGTAAAATGAGCACTGCAAACACTACAATTTTACATTTTAAAAAGCTTTTTTGCTAAAACTATTCTTTGAAATTTTTACTGAAAATTGGCGAAAACTTTCCTAAATACATTGTATACATGACAAAGTTGCAAAAAAGTAATAAAATTGTTTCCAAAGGAACAATAATCTGTGAATTACTTTTTAATTTAGACGACGTAATTTTGACGTTTTTTTTTTGATAAGAATAATAAAAAAAAAGGTTTAATTTACTACAAATAAATGTTTCTTGTGAGAAAATTAACAAAAAAAAGGTATAATGGTCTCAAAAGTCGGTGATAAAAACAAGTCTCATAAGAAGTCGCAGGCCGCTAAAAAATGTTCAAATTGCGACTTTAGTTGGTCGACGGAACCCCTGCTAAAATCAATACACAAGAAGATGGGTGGTAGCGTCTGTATAGAATTTATAATATGTAGTCATTTTCCAAAAAAAAAAAAAAAAACAAATGAAAATAATTATTTCCAACGGAACAACTGTTGTCTTATAAACAACAGTTCCGTTGTTCCGACAATGTCTAACTAGAAGTTAACAAAAACCATTTGATGGTTTAACTAATGGTTAAAAAAAGCTGGAAATAATAAAGGGTGGTTAAATTTTAAGGGCCGATGTTGCTTTTGAATAAAACAAAAATTGTTTAGGAAATTATTGTCATTTCTTTTTATTATGATAATATTAGTATGGTTCAATTATGTATGGAACAAAATATCGGCCAAATGCCGCGACCTTGGCGGTACACCTCTATCCGATGGTCTAAATTTTCGCTGAGGCATAATTGAGCTTCTATGCCGTTAATGTGCCGAATTATCTCATCCTTTAGCTTTTGAATTGTTGCTGGCTTATTGACGTACACCTTTTCTTTCAAATAACCCCAAAGAAAGAAGTCAAACGGTGTCAAATCACATGATCTTGGCGGCCAATTGGCATCGCCACCACGTGAGATAACAGGCCCATTGAATTTTTCGCGCATAAGAGCCATTGTTTTGTTAGCTGTGCGGCAATGTCCTGTTGAAACCACATATCGTCCACATCCATATCTTCCAATTCGGGACATAAAAAGTTCGTTATCATCTCACGATAGCGAACACCATTCACAGTATCTGCCTGACCGGCCTCATTTTGGAAATAATACGGGCCGATGATGCCGCCAGCCCATAAACTGCACTCTTTGTGGGTGCATTGGTTTTTCGACAATCATTCTAGGAGGCTTTAGTTCTTGAGTCAGTTGCACCTTGTAAGAGTGTAAATGCAAGTCTTTATGCATAATGTTCATCAACGACGAGCGTGAGAGGTGCGATTGTTGGGCACGACGACGAGTTGAGGTGGACGGCTCTTCAGCCACACTATCGCGAACAGCAGCAATATTTTCTACAGTACGAGCTGTACGAGCATGCACTGATATTTTCACATCTCCTACATACCCTGTTTGCTCAAATTTTTGCACGATTTTTCCGATTATACGCACATTTGGATGAATAAATTGATCGAAAAAATCACGATATGCGTTAATTAGAACGCCCATTTTCATAAGAAGCCTGAATAACTTTAACGCGTTGCTCGATTGTGTATCACTCAAATTGAGTTAGTCTGAAATTGAGAAATGTCAAATGACATGCAGAAAAAAACTTCACGTTTAGGTGTGGTTCACATTCATCATCGGCCCTTAACCACCCTTTATTTTATTTTATTTTTTAAACTATTGTTATTATCATAAGCTAGATTGTAAATGTGGGCCTTAATCAGTGTTGTCACTTTGTTGGTAATTACCCACGTTTGTTTTTAAGATGGCCAGCTAATTAGGCTAACGCATCCGATCCTGGTGCTGGGTCTTCCAGCATTGCTTTTATGGCGCCAATTACTTGCCATAACAATTCAAGGATCATTGGCATACTCGGAATATGTGGAAACTCAAGAGACCGTTAATCGGTTAACCGATTAATTACTACCCGATTAACTGATCGGTTAATTTAAAATTGGCTTTTTTCGATTAACGATTAAACCGGTTAATTTAAGTCGATTAACCGCTTAACCGATGTAACAAAACTTTTGATTTTTTGTAGTATTAAACCATATTTTTTGGGTTTTTAATCATGGGTGAGTTTCAAAACGGCAGTTGCAAGCCAACTCGCTTCTTTAAATGCTTTCTACAATGCAATCATGTCGAATTTTACATTGTTATCTGTACCAAAGTTCACCAAAAAAGTTACTAAAGTGCACCAAAAAAGTTGTGTTTAGAAATATTTTTTCATGCAATATATTTCCTTCAAGAAATTCATTCTTAAAATACAGTACAAAATAAGAAATTAAGGAATTCGGAAATGAACTTTTTTGCAAAATGCTCGGTGCTGAGCTTTGCCAGGATAAGTTAGATAATGACTTGCCAACAGAAGAAACTCATAGTAACACAACAAAATTATTAAAAATTTTAAAAAATTACAACAGGACTCTAATGGAATAATTGCAGATTTTATATGTTTAGAGAAATCCAGTAAAAGGACTAAAAAATCAGAAATTTTGTATTATGGTTTGCTTTCGATTTCTCCAACATCTACGATAATTGAAAGAATTTTTCCATGTCAAGTTTTATCAAAACTAAAGAAAAGTGCCAAATTAACCAATTCTTTTTTTAAAAGATTATTTTATAAGATCTGCTTAAACTATTGAAATAAAATGATCACGAAGTTTATTTTTTAATTAATACATTAATACACAATTAATACATTATTTTTTGTTTGCTCGTTTTTGTTCAAGACTTGTTTGTTATTATTTTTTTTTACTAATAAACTCCAAATGATGAATAATTTTTCATTTTTATTTATTGAAATTACTTAATTTATAAAAAAAATTTATTAATCGGTAAACCGATCAAAAACAAAATTAACCGATTATTAACCGATTAAACCAAAACCTCGATTAATTAATCGAGCGATTAACCGATTAAAGCAAAAGCCCGGTTAAATGAATACCCTACTATGTATATTATCCGCAAGGGCGGAAATTGAAATTCGGTCTTTAGAATTAGTGATGACATTTATTTTATTTTAAATATTGTTGATAAAAAATGCTCAGTCTGATCCAAAGTCACGCTCTTTTTCTTGGAAAGACTTCAATCTGATTAATGTTTATATTATCAAATGTTTGGTAAAGAATGTCTCCAGATGGACTCTTAGATTTGGATAAAGATGAATATCATAGCGATTTTAAAAACTAACCTGGGGAAAGATATGTGTCCAATATTCCAATATATAATAAATTTTATTTTTATTTTGTAACTTTCAAATGCTTGAGTGGGTAGAATATTTAGCGCCCTTCACAATTGTAAAACGAAATTAAGAAAGAGACAGTTGTATAAAACCCTTACAGGAATTTTATTTATTAAATAAGGTATAAAAGGTGTTTTTTTTAAAACCATGAAACTTAAAATTGTAAAAATAAACAAAAAAATTAATTTGATTCGAATATCAATACATGGCATTAACATGGCAATAAAATGATTTCAAGCATATTGGCACCGCGCCTGTCCTTGACGAAACGCATTGTAGACGTTCTACTTTGGCCCACTTTTTCGAGCAAAGCTGTTTGTTTGTCACGAATAACACGAACATTAAGTATAAACCAGTGACTTCACGTAGCCTTACGGGAAATAATCAAGAGATGTCACATAACACGACCTTGAATGCTAATTAACAGGTTATTTTCTCTCTGCTTTATTTCTGGCAAAATAATGGCCTGTCTGTCGATTTAGAACGAAGATTTCGTTCGCTTAACTTGCATGTAAAACAAAAACAATATCTTATACTTTGCAAAAATTTTTATGACTTCTGTTATTAAATCTTAAACTCTGTTAATTTTTAAAAAAAAGTAAAAGGGAGATTTTGATATTCCAGCACAGGTGGTTGAGTTTAAATTCAGTTGGCCCTCTAATACACCAAATATAAACGGATTTATTTCTACTTTTTTGCTCGAATTTAAAAATGATTAATTAAACGATTTTTAGACCAGTTTATTACTTATATATTAAGAAAATTTTCTAATTGATTTATTGGATAAACATGAAATGTCCAAAAATTTATGTTATACATAGATTTTTTTCTTTTGATCAAAAATAAATTTTTTTTTTAAATACAACCATGTAAGTATATAAATTCTTTATACTTTTATATGTAATTCAATCAATATTATTTCGACATTCCTAAGATTTACTAAATATTTTATTTCCAAATGTTTTTTAAGAAAGAAATCATACCTAATTTCTCTTTGAGTGCAACTAGTTATTTTTGCGGCTTAATGACGCGAAAGCCGCTAAGTGAATTGGGATAAAATTTTGTAAACGGATAGCATATGGCGCAGAAAATTTTCTAGCTAAATGAAAATTGTTATTCTATATTTAGCTGCAAAAAATGCCAAAATGGTCACACTGCTTTCAAAAAAAAAAACTTCTTTTCTTTAAAACATATTAATATTCACCTACTACACAAACACAAACAAATACTTCAATTTACCATTTCCATGTTTTATTTACTCATATTAACGACAACCGTCTATGTGTCTCAGTGGTCGAATGGTTTGGACGGTGTCTCCCAAATAACTTTTTATCGGCTTGCGGGTTCGAGTCCCACATTATTAAACTTTTTTTTGTATTTGTTTATTTTTCTAAAAAGAAATTTATCAGTTTTTGTTTTTAACGTTTTTTAATTATATTATTTATATAAATGTTCATATTTATTCGAATGTGTATTCTAAGTCAAACTACAATTTTGTAAGCTTCGTAACAGAAATATACAAACGAAAATTCTGATAGTGCATAGAAAATATTCCTGGAAAATATTGAAGGAATAAAACTATTACCCCCGTATTTATAAATGATTATTAAATTTAACAAACGTTTATTAAGCGAAATTTTCATACAAAATTTGATTTGTAAACCTTTATTAAATTTAAAAATTTTTTATAAATACAGGTATTAAAGTATAAAAGCTTTACAAATTGTTATTTGACTTAGAATACACATTTGAATAAATATGAAAATCTATATAATAAATGTTACTCACCATGAGAAATTAATTCCCAGATTCTATATACATATTATATATATTTATATATTTTATATCTATATATCGTTAGCTAAAATACAAAAATATAATTTTACAGGAGAAACAAAAAACTTTATTTAATGAAAACTATAAACATGTCAGAAAACATGCATTGATAAGTCGTACATGGAATTCTTTCAATTATTTTCAAAGCAAACCATTTCAATATAGTTATTTTGTCGAAAAAAAAAATTGGGTAATTACGTAATTTTCATTTATAAAATAAACTTTCTTGTAGTTACGCCCTTTTGTTTTTTGTGAATAAAAGCGCAATTTTTGATCGCATAAGTGTAAAATTTTGTCAAGACGTAGTTTAATGGCATTCATAATAATCAATCAATAACTCGATATTGAATTTTTTGTTAGTTACGCCATTTTGCATTTTAGCTAACGATATACTCCTTTTATTAAACCCTTTTTTATTTTATTTTTATAATTAATTTTGTTTATATTTTTTTATAATTAATTTTTTTGTTTATATGTATTTTATTTTAATAATAACGTTTCATAACTTAAAGATCAAAACAACTTTAATTAATTTCTTTTTTATATATTCTGCCGCTAATATAAAACTTCTGCAAGTGAAGACAAATTTAAGACATAAACTTTGCAAAACAGCAATCGGACTTATCTCAATTTTTTGGTTTTTATGATATATTTCGGCACGGCGTGATAAAATGTGGGCATGGCTCAAAATATATTTATTTATATTTTAAGAACGCTATTTATATAACTTTATGTTCTTATCGCTCCATTCTGAAGGAATTTGAGATTCGGCATAGCCGAATATGGGCATTTCCATTTTGACGTAACGTGATATTTGTACCACAAAATGTAAAACAATAAAATGAAGAAGTCAAATTTGTAAAAAGGGTTTTAATATCTGTAAAGTAATGTATCACTATATTAAAAAAAAAAAAAATTACAACAATCGACGCTAAGGATTTGCAGATATAACCAAAAATATGCGCTGGCGTGACGTTAAAAAAACAGAAGTGGATTTCGACTTGCATTACAAAACTGAATAGGACTGCAAATTGAGCAAGACTGTTTGTATAAAACCTTTTTAGTAAGCTTTGGACTTATATAGATTTATTTTTCAAGCTATCAAGTTTAAAAATCTTTGCGCGCTTAAAGGTACATATGGGCATTTTCAGCGAAAAGGCTACTTTTTTTAATGTAGGGCCCGGCCTGTCTATTTCCTGACGACTCCACAGCCCTGCTAAAATCCATTTTAGACAAAACCAATATGGATGTCAATATCTAGATTATATTGGGCGCAAACATCTCTTATATGAATTTTAACCTAATATGGGCTTAAGCGATAATATTTGTAGGTTTTTTTTAAATTTTGTTATTAAATTGTTGAATATTTTGTCTTCAAAAGACCAATGCTGATTTTTTTTGTGTCAAATTTTTAACAATGCGTTTTTAAAGCATATTTTAGAGCGGTTTCCCCGGCTATATCTTTGCTGGAGCAATTGCTTTAAAGAATGTATTAGATGCTGAAATGTACAAACGTTTTTAATTTTTTTTTGTGGTACTTTGTCGTCATATCAAAATGCGTTTAACATATATTTAAATCCTCTGTCTGCAAACTATGTACATACATAATCTAACCAGTGATGCTATCTTAGTGCCTTTGGCACTATTTATGGTGCTCTTTGATGCCTCAAAGCGCCACAATTTTATCCTTGGTGCAAACTAAGAAAAAGCACTAGCTTGGTGCTTATTTTTCGTTAGTGCCTTTATTGCTTTTTACAATTTCTACCAATTTTTTAAATCTTCGATGACATAAAGGACGATTTAGATGAGCTTTGCTATTTGGGGTACAATTTTGTGAATGTTTGTAAAGATTTTAAGATTTCAGATGATAAAAGAAAGTTGTATTCGTTTTACCAATAACCTTATTTACGAAGTTAGAGCTAGGCTTCCTAACAATTTGGAAATTTTACAAAACGTTGCACTATTTAGCTTTAAAAACATATTTTGTAGTCGTTTACAGAAACGATGTTTTGTTTTTGGTAAACATTTTGTTAAAAATGTAGACACTGTTTCAAAAATAGAAACTTGCTTGGAAAATATTAGGAATTGTGAATGGAAAAATAAACAACGAAAAGATCTTTTTTGGATAAAAGTCAACAAATTAAAAGATACAATATGACAAAATCAATCTTTAGATTTGTCCAATTTTGTATTAAGGATTTTAAGTTTTCTACACTCTAGCGCGGAAAGAACATTTAGTTCGATGAATTACAGTAAATCCAAAAACGGAAACCGATTATTCTTGAGCTCTGTTAATTCAGTTCTTCACGTTATATGTGCACTTCGTCGACCTAATTCATGCTGTAATGATTACCATCTAATGTCTGCAGAGTTATTTCTTCCAATGAAACATAAAAAAAGTCTAAATATTATTTAAAACCTGTTTTATGGCCCAATCCAAAATCAGCTGATTATGGTCCAAATGATAAACATTTCAAAATTTTTTTATACAAATGTTCGGTTAAAACTAACCTTTAATTAAAGTTCCAGTTACCAATATGTTTTGACAGCTATAACTGATAGTTAATTATAACCGAACTTGGTAAAATTGGCCGTTAATCTTATATTATAAACCATGTACATTTAAAAACTTTTTCTAGCTGTGTACAGTTAAAGTCCTGAAATAAGCTAATAATTTTAATTTATAGTTTTAAAAACCTCATACCCAACAACGTCGTCGCCTTATTTTAACATTAATATATTGTTTTGTGTTTTATTAAAAAAAATGGCTTAGTGCTTTCTAAACACTTTTTTTTGCTCGAAATAGTGCTTTCCAGTGCTTATTTTGAACTTTAAAGTGCTTTTTGCTCTCAAAAAGTTGGCATAACTAATTCTAATCCATATACCACAATTTTCAGCTTTTGTATTTGAAAATTGTTTGGGGTATTTAAAGTAGGGACGTAACGATACGCCTTTTTGCCAGTTCGATACCGATACTTAAAAAGAAATATCGGCGATACCGATACGAATACATACTAATTATACGAACTTTAACTAGGTGTATGGTTGACCGACCGTGTCTGCAACACTTGCGAAATGCCGAGTCATGTTAAGTAGCTCAATAAGACGTTTTTTCGATCTATTTAATTTGAAAATTTTGTGACTCTGAACTGTTCTGCATCTCAGTTTATTCATAACCGCATTCTAATAATGTTCGAAGACTGTTAACTAGCGGCATAGAGTCAGACATTGTAGCAGTGGCTTTGCTTATGGATTTTGTGGTCTGTTCAAAGCAACCCAAAATTTGTAGTGTAATGATTTTTATTCTCGCAAAAGTCATTAAAAATAAGCAGAAAAATCATAAACCGTAGAAATACATGCAAGATTTATCAATAAGAGAACATTTTGCTACCATTATGCAAAGCAAAACGCCTAAAGCTGCAGGTCCACACCAAGCGTTCAAGGCGTATATGCATCTACCCAAAAAGTAGTATGAAAAATTGTATTGACAAGTTACCTGTAAACGCATATACATACGTATCGAAAGCATGAAGTATGATTACTTTCTACTTTAGCATGAGTCTTGAAAAAGGCCAAAAAAAGAAACATACGCATAAACCGCGTGTTGTGGGCCGATCTCCAGCTTAACACGTTAACAGTCCACAGCCCACATATATGGGCTGTGAACGGAAAGTGCCTGGAGTCCAAAGCCCTGTTCATCCATACAATTTTCAAGAGCTCTCAAATTGTAAACGTTGAGAGAACATCGTTTATTTGACTTGGACTTCACAGGACAGACCATAAAAAAGAAAATATGTGCTGGGACATGGAGGAAGTCGGGGTTTACACAACATACACCGATTAATAAAAAAGAAAAAAAAAACTCTAGAATTGTAAACGTTGAGAGAACATCGTTTATTTGACTTGGACTTCACAGGACAGACCATAAAAAAGAAAATATGTGCTGGGACATGGAGGAAGTCGGGGTTTACACAACATACACCGATTAATAAAAAAGAAAAAAAAAACTCTAGAATTGTAAACGTTGAGAGAACATCGTTTATTTGACTTGGACTTCACAGGACAGACCATAAAAAAGAAAATATGTGCTGGGACATGGAGGAAGTCGGGGTTTACACAACATACACCGATTAATAAAAAAGAAAAAAAAAACTCTAGAATTGTAAACGTTGAGAGAACATCGTTTATTTGACTTGGACTTCACAGGACAGACCATAAAAAAGAAAATATGTGCTGGGACATGGAGGAAGTCGGGGTTTACACAACATACACCGATTAATAAAAAAGAAAAAAAAAAACTCTAGAATTGTAAACGTTGAGAGAACATCGTTTATTTGACTTGGACTTCACAGGACAGACCATAAAAAAGAAAATATGTGCTGGGACATGGAGGAAGTCGGGGTTTACACAACATACACCGATTATTAAAAAAGAAAAAAAAAACGGATGTGCGAGGAATTCCTCAGTCTTTGCTCTGCAATGTAAACGTGTTAAAAATTAAACGACAATTTTTTATTCTGCTTGATTTTTTGCTTTGCTATTATATATGTTATCGCCGATACTGATATTTCGGCAAACTCGGAATATCTCCGATACATCGGTATTCGTTACTTCTCTAATATAAAGTTAAATCTACTACAAACCAATTCAAAGGAAATTGCACACTTTTAATAATAATAATTTCCTTTTTTTATTGGTACAAATTATGTACACACTTGAATCGAATTAAGTAATGAAAATGTAATTGTTATGTTAAAATTTTCAGTAGAAAAGTGAGTATTCACTGTCATCCAGGGACATAGGATTATATATAGTTTAAGATTTACTTGGAGGCTACACGATCAAGTTTTGCCTTTCAATTATTTCAAATTGCAATACACTCTCACTTTTTTACTTACACACTCACACTCTTTAAATTGACCACGAGATTGCTTGTACTTTCAGCTTTCCATTTGTTGTGCTTTATTAAAAAAAATTTTTTTTTTTAAATTCTTGTGCTTTTCTACAAAATACTTTGAGTCAAGCTTCTATTTTGAGTTGTTTCTTCGTCGAGGCATTTTTAAAATGAAATTGATTATCAAATTGTGTGCTGCCTGTGCCACAGCCGTCAACTCAAACAAGTATTGACAAATAGCTTGTGTGAACAACTTGAAATTGATTTATTAAACGTGCGGCTGCAGGGTTAGACTAGAAAAAAATTGAAATTGGTTTAAAGGGAAGATATAAAGTGTATTCTTACCAAATGGCAAAATGTAACAGTCGCTTTCAGTCTTTTACATAAATAACTTAATAAACATATATACCGCCATGTTCTGGAATTCGAATTTGAGTGAAATTAAAATTAAACAAACTTTGAAAGCGATCCAGTGTTTAAAGTTCGTTAAAATATTCCGTTTTATATACTTCATACTCTGAGTACATCTTATCTTCATCAGAACTACGCTTGATGCCCGTAATTTCTACAAAAAGAAGGCTGGCCATGTTTGTATCTAGCAGTTATATTGACCTATTTCAACGTTAATTTGGCCTACGTATTTTTAACTTCAGTTTTCGTTTAAAATATTACAGCTAGATTTCTTTTTGTAGAAATAACGGGCATAAAATCACGAAAAACTACCGTAATTTTCAAAGAAATTTTACTGGAATTCTCCATTGATTACAATTTCACTCGATTTAGTTTTCCAGAGCATGGCTTATATATTTAAGCCCATTTATATTTAAATAGTTAAATTAAAATAAATTCAAGTAAAAATAAAATATTTGTTAACTAAAAAGCCTTGGGAACCCATTTTTCAGATTGCAAACCGCAGTATTGGCAAACCGTTTTGGGTTCTTCTGTAAAAGTGCTTTCCCATTTTTTTTAAAGAATAGCTAGTTTAGCGCAAATATACATATATACATCCTTATAATATGAAACAAACTCAAAGTATCAGAATATGTGATTAGCCTTACGGAGCTTTATTTATTACCTCCCCACCCCTCTAAAAAATTAATAGTGTGTGTTCGAGAAAAAAGTTTTTAAGTAATTGACAACTATTTTGCCTTCCAATAAGTGTGAGTATTGCTACTGAATGCTATCATAATTTTGCGCTCTTTGTATGACTTCTATTGTTCAACAAAACGTATCTATAGCAAAGCAGGGCGTAGTGCATTAAATATTGAATTAAATCATCGTTGCATTATCACAAAAAAGTAGCATATGAACGTACTCTCACTAAAATTTAAAGAAATGTAATTTTGTATGTGCATGTTTTTGGATTTTTCAGCAAAGAAAATTGGACAAAGTGAAATTTTATCCAACACGGAATAATTATAGGCTTTAATGATGAAAAAACTAGTTTTTTAGTTGCACTTAAATGAGTGAAGAACAAAAATTTGAAACAAACTGATGATTGCTTCTTTTTTTGGGTGCAAAATTTTTTAACATCACTACCACTCATGTTTAGTTACAGCCGTGCCTTAAAAAGCGGTTTCTAGCTGTCAAAAACTCTCATGCCCATGCAATTTGTATGAAGCATCCCTAAATATCGCGGCGTCAACGCTTTGCAATTGGAAAATCCGATTTTGACAGCGTGTTTAATAGTGAAGTTGGCTGCTATTGTCAATAAATAATGGCAATTTGGCTGTTTTTTGTCAATCTAGCGGGTTTTCAAACAAGAAAGTTAACACTACTGTTTGTGACACAACGTTAACGTCTTGTTTAGGTATGGCATATCTGCGTAAAAGCTAAGTCTGAGTTCATACGGCTCTTTCTTTATTGAAAAGATTGCTACTTTATAGGCGAGAGGGGCGAGGGGAAAAGAAACGAGTACACACATGCCTGTACTGTCTTTACGTTTTGCTTTCTTATTCGTTGTTTAATTTTGTTTTTTTTTTCATACGCACGACTATACAAAATAAAAAACATGGCGTCGACATGACATGAATCATCTGAACACCAATTCATGTTCAAAGAAGAAAAAGGAAGAATCTTTTCAATAAAGAAAGAGCCGTATGAACTCAGACAAAACGGAAGAAAACGTTCCACCTTCAGCTCTTGTTTAGGTACGGCTGTTAGATTGCTTATTTTCAATTCAGCCCTCAGTGAAACTGCAATATTAGTGCACTACCCCCATCTATGATCTATAGTATGTGTTGTATAAAAGTAACAATAATATTATTAATTTAATTGCAATTCCAACTGAGTACATATTACACATTTTCCACACTTTCCATTTCAAGTTAGTTGTACTCGCATTCTTATCGATTGTTTTTTTAAATTATTATTTTTTTTTACTCTTATATAAAGGGTGTGTGTTTTTGAAAAAAGTAATATGTACATATCAAATATTTTTTTTTCAAAACTAACAAAATTTATGGCCAATTTTCAGGATTGATATTAAAACACATTTATGTTTAAAATCGTTTTATATACAAAATTCTCTTCTTCACTAAATACTTAAATCAAACTTAATTCACCGATGTGGTACACTTTATTTCAACTTAAGTTTCTATTGTAATATTATAGCAAGGTGGCCTCAATATCACGACAATACAACAACAAGAAGCAAAGCAAAACCAATCAGCAGTTTTTGGAGACCAACTTGTAAATAATTATACTTTTTTATGATATTTTTTTTGTATTTAGTAGTGCTACCATACTTTTATCTTATTTAAATAAGACTTTTAAAATAAAACTCAAAAAATCAATCTGTATTTAAATACGTTTTAAGTTTTTATGAAAATTAACTTAATTAAGATTTAATTACTATCCTGCAAATTGGGCATTAGTGTTATTTTACAATGACGACTTTTCTGACGATTTAAGTAAGCAAATTTTTTTTGCAAAATATGCCAATTGTCGATACATTTTATTTGGCAGCTATGATAACAACTTTATTTTAACCTGAAGTAAGCGATAAGTTAAGTTTTTATACGACCAATAAAATCCACCTTTAGCTATCGGTAATTTGTAAAGACGGGCCTCTTGGGAACAGAACTGATGTTGAGTTGGCAGCAGTGAAATCAGGCAACGCCGCTCATGTTAAAATATTAAATAAAAAAATTTGTATGTTGTTTTTTACCCAGCAAAAACTTGGTAATGACTTGCCATTACTGAACAACTTACTTTTCAATGACTACTTCATACCATCTGCATTACATAGAAGTAGTTTAGTAATGGCTGACATATAATCTGATACTTAAGTACTTGTGTATGAGTTGATTAGCGCTCTTAATTGAGTAAAAAACATAGTTTTTTATACAAAAACTACACTGCCCCAGTAGACAAGCTGGTAGTGAGCTAGTCTATCAGCACCGAGGTTGCGCGATCGAATACTGCCAGAGACAGAAAAAAAAAATAAAAAATAAAATAAGTAAAATAAAATAAGAAAAAATAGAAAAAAAAAAAAAAAAATAAGAAAAAATATTAAAAAAAATAATTAAAAAAAATAATAAAAAAAAATTTTATTTTTTACTTTACTGTAAGTATTCATCCAATGAATAACACTACATGTTAGTTGTAATTTTGGTGACATCGGAGTAATAAGTTATTTAAGTCCCTATTTGTAAGCGAATGTGGTAATGACTTATTTAACTCCCTATTTGTAAGCGAGGGTGGTAAGTACTTGCCTCCAATGACATCACCGTGTTAAAATAATGAGTTAAAATGCCAATGTATAAGTAGTGAAGAGTCGTTATATTAGCTTTTTAACTCATTACTTTGCAATATAAGTTTTTGCTGGGTAGTTATCGTTTTAGGAAACGACAAAACTATTTATTTCTTAATATGTTTAAACTGCTCACGCGTAGAGTTTTGCTTTTAATTTTTTATAGTTTGGTTTTTAACTATGTGCACTTAAAAAAAAATTTAAATGGTATAAATGTAAATAAAAATCATTTTAACTATCCTTAAAACTACAAAAAAATAAATAATGTATGTAAATACTATGGTGTAGGGTATAATAATGTTGTATTTCAATCTAAAATATTTTTGTTATTTATTTATAATTTCTATACATATTTCGCTTTACTTAAAGTTTATATGAACTAATGGAATGATAATTCTTATTCATTTGAATCATCGAAGAAATCTTAAAAATTAATCAGTCACACAAACAATAAAAAAAATTAATTTATAAATGAACAAAGTAAACACGAATAGGGTATCATTTGGTTCGTTTTATCTAGGGGTTGCCAGATGGGCTTTATTTGGCTTGATTGTCAATCTTTTTTAATGCGTGCCAGGAATCAAGAAAAAATGTCACTTGTCAAGCTAAAATGAATTTTAAAAAATGTTTCCATAAAGTTGTCCATTTTTCTTATAAGATTTATTCCTTATAAGAATATTAATGATGTTATTTACATATATTTGGCCAGCAGTTAAAATGTATGTTTTAAAATGGAGAAACATAATTTTCGTAAAGAGGGATTTTAGTTTGTATCTCAAGGAATAATAGATTTCGAATTGTCAAAAGAAGAATGTATAGGATTACAATAGGTAACGGATATAAGAAAATAAAAAAACATCACGAAAATTTTTCTTATAAGATTTATTCCTTATAAGCAATTATTTTTTATAAGAATTTTTTTTCTTTTTGAAGTTTTATTTCTCTCTTATAAATATTTATACTATACTTAAAGAAAACAAAAACTGGTGGTTTAAAACGTGCATTCAAATTAGCGATGTAACGAATACCGATATATCGACAAACCTGAAATATAGTCGATATTTTCCTGTCGATATGACTATACTTTTTTAAGAGTTTTTTTTTAAACAAACAATTTAAATTTTAATGTTTTGTTTTGCATTATAACTAGAGCAATAACAAATTTAAAGGCAGAGCATAAAACCAAAAATTGGCGAATTAGCATGCAAGATTTGAGTTAAGAGAATAATGAAATCTATTGTTTATCTACAGTTCTGGACCTTCGATATAAAGCTCGAAAATGTCAAAGCCAATAGTTAAAAAAACGTCTTATTGACAAGTCACCCCTACACCTAGTAAAAGTTCTGATAAGTCTACAAGACCTGAACTTTAGAGCGTTTGTAAAAATCTTATAAGAAAATTTCGAGAAAAATTACCCCTGTCCATCCTACGCTGTGGTTCAGTTAAAAAAGATTTATAATATCTATAATACCTTAGATCTTTTAATTTTTCTAGAGACGCAGATCCGTTTGTTTACTGGCGCAATGAAATGTTATACCAAAAATTCAAGAGCATGGCGCGGAAATACTTAAGTTTTCAAATGAGTTTCTATCGCATCTTCAAACATATTTTCGAAATCTTGCAAAAGTTGTGATTACTTTGCTTTTTAAACAAAAATCTTATTTTATTAATTTTTAATATTATTAACCTCGTACTTTGTTTTTTTGTAAAACAATAACTGAATTTTTCTTAAATTTTCCATTAATTGAAATTCAATTCGTTGTTTTTTAAATATTCTTTTTGATTTTTGGTAATAGACGGTAGTTACTTCATATGTTACCTGGTAAGTAGTTGTCATTACAATTGTCATTATTCTGAAAACTTCAATTAGTACTTACTAGTAATGACCTCAGCAACTACTTGTTACTTCTATTGTTTTCACTACTGAATATTTGCTTACTAATAATCAGCTCAATAACTAAAAACTTGTTGTGTTGTTTTCAGTACTAAATATTTACTTTTTGGTAAAGTACTCAATAACTACTTATTAGGTGTATTAACTAGTAATTTTGTGGCTTCTGGTAATTGTATTGTAGGTACTTAAGCTTTGTACAGACGGTGGTCAGATCTTACAATGTTGTCATTAACATTGCCTAAAAATGTCTTGCAACTGTGTGAACATTGTAAGCTCATTTTCATTTGGCAGATGTGTAAAATTAATGAATCTGACAATAGCACCATTGTCAGAAAAATGACAACATTGTAATATTCAGATCCGTCTGTACGAAGCTTTACAATTCAACTTACTAGGAGTTAAATAATAACTAGATATTTTTTGTACGTACTGAATTCTGTGGACACCTCGAACAAAAATAAGTAGTTATTTGGCCGAAAAATAAGTAGTGTTAATTTTTCTCCAACATTACTTGCTAACTTACCAGGTATGACAAGATTTTGCTGGGTTATTAATATTAGTTTTAAATAGAATCTGGGAATTCATATCTCATGGTGAGTAACATTTATTTTATAAATTTTCATATTAATTCGAATGTGTATTCTAAGTCAAATTACAATTTTAAAAGCTTTTATACTTTAATAGTATTTCTGTTACGAGGCTTACTTTAGCTATCCTTTGGCTAGCAATGAAGTAAATTGTAACGAAAATTCTGATAGTGCGTAGAAAATATTCCTAGAAAATATTTAAGGAATAAGACTTTAAAAGTATAAAAGCTTTTAAAAATTCAATTTGAATTAGAATACACATTCGATATAATTTGAAAATTTATTAATTTTAAATATTAAAAATTTAAATTTAATATTCGTATGGGTATCGGTATCGTCGATATTTTTTTCTGACTGTCGGTATCGTATCGGCAAAAAGGAGTATCGTTACTTCCCTAATTCAAATGTACACCCAAAGTGAATTTTGTGCAAGCAAGTGCGCGTACATCACTTGGTTGGATATTTTGAAAAAATTCTTTTAAAAAATATTTTTTGTACTGTATTTTATTTTTTTTAATATTAGTTCAACAATGAAAAGTCTTAATTAAATGCAATTTTATTATGTACTTGTGTTTGTTAATAAAAAAATGGTTTATGTATTAACTTAATTTATTTTAATTGTTTAACTTGATATCCCCTTTATAAGTTCAAATTAAAACCAGATGTTAAAACAAAAAACGTTGCTGAATCTTAGATTCCCTTCGCCATAAACGTCAATTCTTCCCTAACTCATGTGGTCCTAATTGATTTATATACTGTTTTAATTATTACGTCTGAAAGTCCAATTATACCCAAAATTTGTGAAATTAGTAAGTTGGGTCTTAGCTGCGTAAGAAACAACATCACAAAAAAAAAAAAAAACAAATATTAGCAGTATTTTTCACTTGGGCTTTTATTAAGACTGGTGACTTCTTGTGATATCAATAAATATTGGATTCGAGCATTTATTTCCACTTGGGCTTTTATTATATTTTTATTATTATTATAGACTACTACTATACTTCTAAGTATTTTTTATGGGAAGTTGAAAATAAAGTTCATATGTTATAACAAGGCTTTAAACAGTAAAGATTTATGATAAAAATTGGCGTTTTATTGGTACAGATTAGAGGCTTAATTTAATTGCAAGCTATTCCACACAATCACAGCTTCAGAAACCCCATTTCAACATACACACGGACAGACAAGCCGACTGACAGATAGACGGACATCGTTATTTTAACGCCGCTAATTATAAGGGACCAGAATATTAGAATCCACTATCAATATTTAAAAATTTTAATTTGAGTGACAAACTTATATAAAAAACCAACTTATATACCCTCTCCACCTGTGGTGAAGGGTATAAATACAATGCATAACTTTTTTTTATTATAAACATATCTTTAATTGTCAAGAAAAATCAAGCTTTTTCTTTTGAATTTCAAGCTTTTTGCCGATTTCGATCTGGCAAGCCTAGTTTGTCCGTCTTAACTTTTTTTGTTGTTATTTATTTTTATATATATACTACGTATGTATATTTGTTTACTTTCGCTTTAGGAACAAATTGATTAGAAATCAGTTCTTGTTTTTATACCCACACCACAATATTGCTGAATAAGCACGCTGATGTTTGCAACACCTCTAATTATTGGTCCTTTAGGTAGATTGGTCGGCTCAGAATCACTTCATGAATCAAATTATGCGGGTACATGATTGCCCATGGGTCCCAAATAGGGTACACGTGCCAGAATTGGTTTTATATACTGTGCGGTAGGGTATCATTTGGTCGAGCTTGACCGACTATACTTTCTTAGTTGTTTATTTTCTGTAATAGGTTGGAAATGTATGTATACTCTTGCTATTGTATATATGTACATACATACATATTTCATGTGATTCTCGCTGTGAAGTCATTGCTGCAATAATTATCTTTTTCAATATTTAAATTCCGTTGAGAACTTTAACATTTTAATTATCTTAGTGGGTTAACATTTTCTTTTAACAAAAAGTGCTTGTGTTGTTTTTAGTTTTAGTTTAATTTTATTTTATTTAAGTTTTTATACCCACACCACAATAGTGTAGAGGGTATTATTTTTGATATTTTTATTTTCGTATGAACTGTTAAATATTTAATCATGCAACAAATGCATTGAAGTAGAAAAAATTAATTATAAATCAGTGTAATTGAATTGAAATAATTTTGAATAATAATGTATATTTTCTCTGATTGTCTGTTTAACTGTCTGTCATGATTGAGTTCGTTTTAATGTTACAACGTCATTAAAATTATAATAACAAAAAAGTAAACACATAAAGACCACGTTAAAAATTTGTTCATGCAAAAGATTGAAAATATCTTTAAAATATCGATTTAAACAGGAGACGATAATATTATTGTTATTTATTTTGTATCTGTTTTAAAATATAAATTCTAAATAGGTACATTATGCAAATATATTAGTGTGTTTAAACATTTAAATTTAAAAGACTATGGAGTTAAGTATTTTTGAGATTTTTTCAGGTTTTTCGGAATAGGTCTAGAGGTCGCTCAAGTCGAACTTTTGCCAAAAATCAGGTTTGCCGGTCATTTTTGGAGTTTTCTTCATAACTTTGTCAAAACCACGATCTTCTTTACGTTTAAGGAAATAATTTGAGAGAAAAATGTCCAAGCTTTATTTTGTTTGCAAATAACTACTTTAAGTTTTTGCAATACATTTGCACATTTCGGTACCCTGCATTACAATTTTTCGTAGTTTTTCCAAAAATTTTGTAAATAACGCTTTAAATTTTAATGAAGTTAAAAGATGAAGATGACCTCGCCAAAAATGCTAATATTTTTGGGTAATTAGGCGGGGTAAGCATTTAAACGAACACGTTTAACTACCTCATTGAAGTAATTAAGCGAATACGTTTAAATAGCTCTGTGAGGTAATTAAACATATTTATTTACAAGATACTTTAACTTTGATGTATAAAAAAAAGTTAAGACTTCAAATGTCAATTGGAATTGGAATAAGAAGCTCTGCACGGGAGCATGTCTAATAGACATGGAAAAAGCATTTGATAGCATTTTGCCAAATTTTATTAATCTATAATATGATTACCAATAAAACTTTTATGGTGTTTCATCAAAATTTTGAAAGTAAGAATACGTTTACAATTATAAACGGTTTACAACAAGATACGGTGAGCTCACCAATTCTTTTTAATTTATTTATACTAGATCTCTTGAGTGAAATTGAATATATTATATCCTTCGCAGATGATATTATAATATATCATGCTGATAGAACCATTGAAAAAACAAATCAAAATCTTCAAACTAATTTCAATACGGTAGATATATATACAATTATGATAATTAACGCACAAAAATGTGAAACAATCCTATTTAGACCACCAGTTGATAAGTGTAATGCTAATATAAAGAAAAATTGGAAACAATTTGGAATCAAATCTAATTCAAATAATATTAATATCCGAAACAAGGATACAGTAAAATACTTAGGTATATACCTAGATAAATTCTTATACTTTAATAATCATATAACCGAGATATAAAACAAAGCAAGAAAAGCTTTTTTCATATATAAATCTTTATTCTACTCAAAATATGTTAAACCAAGAGTCAAAATTATTATGTACCAAACATTAGTGCGACCTATAATTACGTATGGCTGCCCTATCTGGTTCAATATTTCACCATCTTATATGGAAAAATTAAAAATGTTTGAAAGAAAATGTCTAAGGGCTTGTGTATCTAAATTTAGATCTTCAGAAAGCAATTATGTAAAGTATATTTCTAACAACACTTTGTACAATTTAACAAATATAATAAGAATAGATAATTTTATTATCTATCTAATAAGAAACCACATCACAAGATGTATAGCGTGCTCAAGTAATAATCTAATAATGGCTCCATATTATACCAATGAAGAGTATATTATTGATACTTTGGAAAAGGGGTTTGTACCTCCAGAAGCCTTCTTGTATTTAGATAACTTTAGAACTTAGTCCCGATATTTTATCATAACTATAGACTTGCTAACGTGAAACGTGTTTGTTGTAATTCAACGACAAACGATTTTAGATATAGTACAAGTATAGGTAATAACGTATCTCGTATTACTCGAAGACTAAAAAATAAAAAATTTTGGTTGCTAAATCTATAATTGTTATACCAGTTTCCTTTTATTCTTTTGACAAACTTAAATTAACTCTAAAAAAAAATTGTAATGTTTTTTTAAATTTTTCATTGCAAATAAAAAAAATAATATATTCTTCATTAAAGTACATAAAATATAATATATACCTACAAAAGTAATTATTATTAATATTATTAATAATGTAAATAAATAAACGCTGTAAAAAACAAAATTTACAAGATACTTTAACTTTGATGTATAAAAAAAAGTTAAGGCAGGAATTTTTACATGTATCAGCTAAATCTGAAGAGATAACAATTAGTGATGTAACAAATACCGATATACCTATCGGCGATACTTCACGTTTGCCGATATATCGGTATCGGCAATATTTTACTGTCATCTTCCGATACTTTTTTATGGTTTTTTTGAACAAACAATTAAATGTTCAATGCTTATTTTTTTGCATAACAACTTAGAACAAAAAATCAAACAGAACAATAAATTTTTTCCCTTAATTCTTAAGCGGGAGGTCGGCCCACACCACGCGTTTTATGTGCATCCCTACATGAAGAGTAACCGTCATTTTACCGGTCATTTCATGACAGAATAATGGTCATCGCGTAGAACAAAGTTTCTATCACTTTCTTAAGGCCAACGTGAAAAATGACCTAAACGTGTGAATTAGCGTTGCCACTAGCAAACATTTCTTCCTAAAATGTTTTTAACAACAGCAATTCCCAAAATTCCACCGCTATTTTTTAAATTAATAAATACAAATTTCGCTAAATTTTTATAATAAATTCAATTTATGAAACGTATTAACAGATGTATTCAACTTATTTTTAAGTAAACATATATATAAGAAGAATAAATTAATAAAACTTGGGCTTTGAAAAATATTCTTAATTTGGTATACAAACGCACACGAGTGGCAACGCCAGTTGTAACAATAAATAAAAATTAGTGCGTGTGTATTAGTTTCGGTCATCCATTTCTTGTAGGGAAGTTTCTTTTTTTATTTTTTTTTTGAGACGCATGCTAAAGTAGAAAGTAATCCTACTTCATGCTTTTTGGACTGATGCAAAAACGCATGGAACACTTGGTGTGGCCTGCAGCAGAATTTTCTGCTAATTTTTAATGATTTTTGTGAAAGCACAAATCACTTCGCTACAAGTTTTGGGTTACTTCCAAGATACCACAAAACTCATAAGCAAAGTCACTGCAAAATTTTCTAACGCTATTTCGCTAGTTAAAAGTCTTGGAACATTATTCGAAAATACAATTAATGAATAAAGTGAGATGGCGATTTTCGAAGCATTAGCTCTAGATCTAGAAAAAAAGAGAATAATGAAAATCACTCAATTGTTTGAGTGCTTTTCATATAAATTTTACTACTTTAAAATTTTTTAGTGAATATCTTTAATTGGTTAACATGTTAATTTGGTTGCATAACTTGCTGTGTTGTTGTCAAATAGTACTGAGGCAATTAAACGAATGAAACTTAGGTGTAATTTTGTTTTAGGAGTTTAATTTTTTAAGCAATTACTCGAATTAGGTAATCAAGCGTATGGCAATTAACCGTGGATTTTTGCTTAAAAATTGGAAGAAAAAAAAACGGGAATTTAAAACTCAAGCTGAATAAGCGTGAACGGCATTTAAGCGTGGGGTAATTAACTGGTTTATACTGTATTTTGCTTTGCTTAAAAATCATTTATTGGGGTTCTGAAAATCTGTTTTAGAATTTGTGACATTGGAGTAAGTAAGCCACACCTCGTTCTGGCACATCATTTGACTTGAGTGACATCTAAGGCTCTTCCGAAAAATCTGGAAAAAATCTCAAGAATATTTTACCCTATGAGCTTTTAAATTATGCTTGAGCCCCAAAAAAAGTTTTTTAAGGGACACAATAATGTACATAAACCTGTGCAAATATGATAAAAAAAACTTACGTCGAATATTGCGCTTTTAAGATATCCTCAGTTTTGTTGAAGTTTAGTCTTCACAAATTCTTTCTATATTACTAGAAATTATTCCACAGAATTTCTTGAAGATCGGTGCATTATTTATCATAGGCCATATATAAAGCCCACTCCTGAAATATTCTAAATATCGGCGGAGAGTATCAAAGATTCGGCACAGTCAAGTGTAGCACTCAAGCTTGTTTTTATGTAGTTTTAATGTTAAAAATTAGTAGTTCGATTTAAAAATATTAATGTTATAGTTACTAATTCCAATAATATGTACATATTTAATAATTTATATCCATTAAATTGCTTACGCCTATATACGAATTACTGAAAGTTGCTTAAGTTTCGAACAGTTATTCAAAGAGTTGACTTAGTTTTTACTTGTTTATTTCTTGTAGTTACTATTAGAAAGTAGTTGCACTATATAATAAAAAATAATGTGTTATTTTTATTAAATCTTTAATTATAATTATAATGTCACAAAGAGTTGCTTAGGTTTCGAACAATACTGTGTATGATGTATCTAACGATTGTAATTCCGTCGAGAATTTGTTTTTTAAAATGAGCGAAATGAATTAATAAATGGCTAAGACATGAGCAAACATTTTAAAAAATTAGCTTAAAACAAGTAAAAGTACTATATTTGGATATGCCGACTAATTTATACCCTTCGCCATGGTGCGATAAGAAGAGAGAGTAGTATAAATACTGTTCTTTAGATAGAAATAAATCTATTTTGTGCCACGCTCACTTCTCCAGTCACACATTTTGTCGGATGTTGTGTATTAATAGCCAAGATTTGTTGTATGTACTTTATATCGAAACTTTTTCTCTTGCCGTTTTTTATATTTACAGAAAAAAGGTATAAAAAACAAGTAAGAGTGTTAATCAAGGCTAGGCCGAATTTTATATACCCTTCACCGTGGTGTAATAAGAACAGAAAGTTAGGTAAATACCGTTATAAATAAGCAATTAATAAATCTAGTTTGGGCCACGCGCACTTCTCCAATAACGCCCAAATTTTTTCGGATGTTGTGGATATACAGAAAAATAGATGGACAGACGGACATCGTTAAACCAATTGTACTGTACATGTAAGTAAATATTTGTTATGTGTAAAAAACGGAAAAAAGTCCAAAAGAGACAAACAAAAACAAGTAAGAGTGCATATTTGGCAGCGCCGAATCTTTTATACCCTCCACCGACAGTTAGAATATTTCAGGTGTGGGCCCTTTATGGTATATAGATCCCATTTTATTCATAATTATTATTTATAAAAACGGACTTCAGTATTACAATTCGTCGCATTTTAGACCTACGTATGGCAATTTTTGACCAACAATCAGAAAGCTTTGTGCTTTTATTTCTAGTCATATAAAAGTAAATTTGAACAAATATTTTCGAGAGGGGAATTAATATTGGATCCATGGTAAATTATGGACCAATCTTCACAAAATTTTGTAGAGAGTGCTTTTTTGGTATTAAAAACCTAAATAAGAACAAATTTCGATATAGTAGTGAAATTTGTTATACCGTTTTATAACCTAAGACCTAAGGTAAATTATGAACCGATTATTAAAAAATTGCATGGTATTATTTCTGGCCATACGAAGCTAAATTGGACCAAATTTTACCACAACATCTATATCTGCAAAGATTTTAGCCCATTTAAAAAATTTCCCAGAGTAGACATTTAATCGGGAATATGGTAAGTTATGGACTGATTTTCACGACATTTTCTAAGGTGAATTCAAGCCTTATAAAACTACGTCGGACCAAATTCTGTTACAAGAACATTATTCGTTACTAAAATATACTAAATTGTCTTACGAAAGATAAATTATATACCGATTTTACAGCGTGGTTTTTAGTCCTTTAAAACTGTGACGTTCCAAATTTTATTAGAGTAGTATAATTTGTTACCGTTTTACGCGTACTAAACTGTTATCCGAGAGTAGGCATTTTATGGTACTTATGGTAAATTGTGGGCCGTCATATAGTTATATAAGTCATATAAAACGAAGTCGTGCCAAATCTTATATCAATTCGTGCATTATACCACCATTAATGTAAGTTTTTGTAACAAAATTATAAATTTTTTAGTGTTACAACAAGGGATTTTATGAAAAGAATTAGACGCAGTCGTGGTTTTTGCTCATATCTCAGCCATATATGGACCGATCTGGCTGAATTGCAATAGCAAACTTTAACGGAGTATATGTGACATCCGGCGGCATGAAATAACCCCCCAAAAAAATAATCAAATAACCCCCAAAGTGTGGGGCGCAAGGATTTTCTCCTCTACGGTACAACAAACACTGGCTTCGCTAACTAAATCTTCTCTGCATAGCCGGCCTTCGGCCGGGCGCAAGTATTTCCTCCTCTATGGTATAACGAACACCGGTTTCGCTAATTAAAGCTTTTCTGCATAGGTGACCTTAGGCCTAGCGCAAGCCCAAATTTAGAAACTTAACTTATACCATAGAGAAGAAAAATCTAGCGCCCGGCCGATGGCCGGCTATACAGAGAAGCTTTTGTCAACGAAGGCGGTGTTTGTTAGACCATAGAAGAGAAAGTCCTTGCGCAAAAAAACGTTTTCGTAATAAATTTAAAAATGGAATAATCCCCAAAAATATATTGGGGCTTTATTTGATAATGATTTTTTGGGGAATTATTGCATATGAAATAATACCCCAATTAAGAAAATGACATAACACCCCAAACAAAAAGAAATAGCCCACCAAAAATCGTTGTTGTTGTACTCTGTACAAACTTTTGGGGGGTTATTTTATTATTTTTTTGGGGGCTTATATTTTGGGGGTTATTTCATGCCGCCGTGACATCCTAGTCCCCATAATTTCTGGAGTCTTCGGAATAACCATTTCGAACATATATGCCAAATTTCATCAAATTATCTCCAAAACTGCGACATGTACTTTGCGCACAAAGTTTACATGGACAGCCAGCCGGACGGATGGTAGGATGGTAGGTCCAGGAAAAATATTTTAAGATGTTACAAACATCAGCACAAATGCATAATACCCTTTCCACTATTGTGGTGTCGTTATCAAAAGACGCCAACGAAGTAGCGGGTTAACTTCTAGTACATACATAAATATTTACACTTTAACTGACGTTCAACATATCTTTATTATTCCACGTGTATTTACATTGTTTGACAAATAGTTAACACCTTATTAACAAAGCACTAATGCAGCGACTTTAAATGAACTTACTTAAAAGAAAATTAAAAAAATATACTATACTCGTAATGGGAAAAACTTCATATATTATTCTTAATTGCCGAATTTATTTTTATAAACAAGAAAACTTATTAAATTATAACATGTCAATTTCTTTATTACTAATAACACTGTGCAAGAAATTGACACTTTTTTTTTAAGACAAGCTGGACACCTGGCGTATTAACCTAATTCGGGTACGCTGAATCCAGTGGTGCTCGCCATTTCTTTAGATTGGCTCTGGTTTTCGAGAAATACTGTTATTTCGAAAATGGAGGAGGTTGTACAACATACATATATTTGCGTTACTCAAAAACGGTTTAATTAATTGAAATAACTAAAAAAAACCGAAACTACTTCCTTTAAGAAAATAAAACTTTTTTCTCATATGAGCAGTCGTTTTTGAAACATAATTTTTTTTCGAAAAAAAAATAATTTTTTTTATCTAAATTTCGAAATTTTTGTTTTTTAAAAATTTATAAAAAATTGAAAAATGCAGCTACGCTTCTAATTTTTTCCAGATGTATAATAAAATAATGATTGAGATAAAAAATAAAGTGGGGTTGGTCATACATATGACCCATCTAGGAGCATCCTAGGCACTGCAGGGGCCAAATTTAAGAATTGTATTAAACCGCCATATATGTATGGTTGAAATTCTTAAATTTTTCTGCTGCAGTGCCTAGGGTGCTCCTAGATGGGTCAAATGTATAACCAACCCCACTTTATTTGTCTTCTTAATCATTTATTTCTAACAAACCTACCCGCTATCTCCATTCCTTAAGGGGGCTCCCATACAAAATATTTAGTCAATACAGATTAGAAATATATTGAAGAAAAAGCCCCATTACTGCCAAGAAAGATAGAGGGCTCCACTCCTTAAGGGGGCTATCATACAAATATTGCGTTTTATGAAATTATTAAATTATGTAATTACTTTTGTGAATAAAATCAAAAGTTGGTTACAGATTTTAATCATATATGGCTTTGTTTTTTATATGTCTGCAAAAAATTAAAAAAACAAAAATTTTGAAATTTTGATAATAAATAAAAAAAATTATGTTTCAAAAACGACTGCTGATATTAGAAAAAAGTTTAACTTTTCTTAAAGGAAATTTTATTGCGGAATTTCGGGTCTTTTTTAGTTATTTCAATAAACAAAACCGTTTTTGAGTTACGCGAATATATGTTGTGCAACCTCCTCCATTTTCTAAATAACGGTATATCTCGAAACCAGAGCCAATATAAAAAAACGGCACCACTGGATTCAGCATACCCGAATTATGTTTAAAAGCCTTGTGCCCGGCTTGTTTGTTTTTTCAACTTGCAGAGTGTATTTATAATTATTTGGGGACTTAATGACCCCGCGTAACTCTTTTTTAGCGGCGTATGGATCAACGGGGATATTTGGGATGTTGCTTAAAACCACAAAAGGAAGATTCGTGCAAGAATTAAGCTTTTCCTTAATTATTGCGAAGTTTGAAAGGCCTTCACTATAATAAACTTCAACAAAATACAACCCTAAACATTTTCGACATGGGCTAAACTCAATTAATATATTTTTGACAAAAAGAACTGATTTTATACAATTAGCTCAGGAACAACTAAAAATTAAACCTATTTAATTTTTTATTATCGTTTTTTCCAGTTTTTAAATTGGCATTATTTTGTTTATAACAAAATTATTAATTAAGGTTTTGATTAATTTAAATTTTGTTTTAATTATATATTTATTTTAAAAGTGTAATATATTGAAGTTGATATCTATTTAATAAGAAATGGCTAACTGGCAACACTTTGTAATAATATGTAATCAAGGTATATTTACACAAGGTAGACTCATTTGGGAGTGTAGACATGCTGCTCTATAAAAGGAACCGAGTTGTCAAAATTGTCTTCATATAAAACAAAAACAATTTAACGCACACATGTACAAATTTTGGCTCACATACACGCAATTTGACGTTGGGGTTCCAACTAGGGGTAAACAGCTGACAAACATATGGGCCAACGAGTTTACCTTGTGTAAATATACCTTGTATGTAATTAGGGATGCAACATCGTTCTAAAAAACATCGATGTTTCCACGATAAGCATCGATACTAAAAAACATCGGTAAAAAATACGATACATCGATGTTTCAACATCGATGTTATAAACTACTTTGCAGCTATACTTACGGGCTGCTCAAATTCGTCTTTGGTACTGAAAATCTTAAGGCCCAACTATAATATCCATAAGATTGCTTAAGCTTCCGTTAAACATTAACAAAAAACCTGTCAAATGCATTTAAAAACACAAAAACAAAATAAAAAACATTTGATTCCGTACAGAACATGCAATCAGTTTCACACCTTGCTTAAGCAAATTACAGATTTATAAAACTTAACAGAAAGTTTTCTTCAGTACAATATGATTTGACGCATATTATAGTTGGGCCTTTACACTTGCAGTCTCCAAAATTGTTTTAACATTTCTTTAAATTATAAAAGGGGCTACCCCTTATTACATAAAGCTATGCAAGCATAGTATGTACATATCTACATATGTACTTGCCGTGCCTACTTTGTACGGCTATGCTTTGAAATAAACTTTTTATATTTAAAAAAAAAGGTTTAGTTGAAAAAATTAAAAATGGTTAAAATATTATTAAAAAAAATTTAAATAAATGAAAATATTAAATGGACGATGTCGATGTTATTTATTTTAAAGCCGATGCATCGCCGATGTATCGTCCATCAAAACATCGATGTTAATATCGATGTTTATAACCGATACATCGATGTTTTCTAAAAATCGATGTATCGTTTGCATCCCTATATGTAATCATTTTAAGTTGATGTTGTGAACAGTGTTACCGTCGGATATTCTCAATAAGTACCAAAAAAAGGGGATATCTACGAAAAAGTGGCACCAAAAGGTGGATTTTTTTAATACAAAAGGAATAAATATATTAATTGAATGAAAATCACATATTCCGTTTCTGTTCAATAAAAAATTAATTCATTCAATTACCATATTGTATTAATTTTATTTTATTCAACCTTTATTTAATTGCAATATAATTTATTAAGCTTGAGGTTTTCCTTTTTTATATAAAAAATTAGATACAACTTTATTTTATTCCAATATTTCGATACAGCAATGTGTATCATCGTCAGGGAAATAATTAAACAATTAAAAAACCGTTCACAAAATAATGAAAAAATAATAATAATTGTCACATAGAAAAATTATTTACAACTAGCTGTTTGGTCCCGGCGCTGCTCGGGATTTTCTTAAGTTTATGATTTAACTCATTTCGAGTCATTTTCAGTGGCGCCACCTGTCTGAAATTGGTCATATCAACTTATAAACCTTCGCCGGCTAATGCTCAACAACTTTGCTAAAGATCATAGCATCGTCAAATGCAGAGTTTACGATTTAATTTATACTGGTTATCAGTTCCATTGGAAAACAATTATCCCTCAAAATATCTCTAATTCTTTTTAAATTCCTGTTATGAAATTCTAAGTCACTTATTCTCAGTATTCTTTCTATAAGATTTTTTGCGGTATTGATTATAACCCTCTTTGGATGTTTGGAGAAATAATTAATAATCCTACCAGAGGAAGTTGGCTTTTGGTACCATTTTTGGAAACTTTTAGCTCATTTCATCCGGACATAAAATTTACTATTAAGAAAGAGTGTAACTTAAAACTTCCATATTTAGATACTTTGTTAATAAGAAAAAGGGATAAATTATTAATGGATTGGTACCAAAAGCCAATTTCCTCTGGTAGGATTATTAATTATATCTCCAAACATCCAAAGAGGGTTATAATTAATACCGCAAAAAATCTAATAGAAAGAATACTGAGAATAAGTGACTTAGAATTTCATAACAGGAATTTAAAAATAATTAGATATTGTTAAGAATTAATTTTAAATCGGACACGGAAAATGTAGCACAAAATTATGGAAATTTAGTTTTTAAAAACAAATCAGGAAATTAAAAAATTTTTTAGAATGTAATAGATTATTTTTATAAAAATTTTTTTAATTGTTAATAATTTTTCTATGTGACAATTGTTATTATTTTTTCTTTATTTTGTGAACGTTATTTTAATTGTTTAATTATTTCCCTAACGATGATACACATTGCTGTATCGAAATATTGGAATAAAATAAATTTTTATCTAAGTTTTTATATAAAAAAGAAAAACCTCAAGCTTAATAAATTACATTGTAATTACCATATTATTTAAATATTATTACTTTTTAATCAGTATGTTTAATTGATAAAAAACCAATGAAAATTTTTTCTGTGTACGCAGCAAAAACCAATTTGAAGTTGTATCAAAATATTCTACTATTTTGAATCCCAAAACGGTGTGATTTTTCTTCACTTTGAGAACGTTTACTTTTTAAGTATTTAATTAAGCCTGTCGTACACGGCAAGTTTTCTTTACATCTGACTTATCAAATTTCCCACTGCATGATAAATACATGTCATCTGTTAACTTACAAAAGTTGCTGCTGCAAAAGTCAGACACAAGCAAGACGAATTCACTCGAAGGTGGGGTCAAGTCAACATATGGTGTTTTTTTCGGTGGTCGACTTGTCAAAGTTTGTATACAATCTAGTTTTTTATGTAAGCAAGTCATTTTTTTACTTGCAATATTTTTGACAATCCGACCACAGAAGCTGTGTTGTTGTTGAGTTGACCTCACCTTCTAGTCAATTCGCCTTGGACACACGTCTATTTTTACAGTTTATTCTGACAAGCCATCTGACAGCTGATGTCCATTATGTTCATACTAGGGAGATCGATTATTCGACTTTTTTCAAAAACAGGGTTTCGAATATTCCGAATAGCTGCTATTAAGCTAATAAGTTTAAAAAAGTTAATTTAAATACAAAAAACCAAAACACAATTCACGAAGGTACGGAACCAACAAAATACATAGATATGACTTAAGGTAACAAACCTAACAAATATTTGACGATAAAATCCAAAAAATAGCATGACCAGTAAATTGATCAAACTTAAGCTTTATTTTGACAATTTCTATTTATTTACTAAACTTTATTTTTAAGATGATAATTGTATTATGTAATTTAGGAACTGCTTAATAATGTTTACTCTAGCAAGAGTACACAATTCTTTAAGAAAACTTGTGGTTACGTGTAGGAAGTCAAATATTTAATAGGTGTGAACATATCTTTAGAATTTTTGAAAAATCTTGGTTTTAAAAAATCATAGGAATTTAATAAATTTATTATTTTAGATATTCTCCCAAATTTATTTTAAATAAGTTTTAGTTTGTTGGTGATTAAGCATGTCTAAATGAATGAGTAGACTTGAACCATATTTTTGAAAAGTTGCAAACAAAACCTCTTAGTCAGCATTATATATTTCAAGTTTCAGCATAATAGAAACGAATAGTAATATGAACATGCTTTTTGTATGAAATATCTGTCAATTTATCGATAACAATTTAAAACCTTCCATGATATTGTTTGATTCCTTCAATTTTGTTTTAAGCTCTTGGTGTTTTAATAAATTTTATTTTTATTATATACTTTTATTTACAATCTATTTTACAATATTAAGCAAATTTGATAATTTCAATAAAAAAATATCACATGTGTTATTAAACTATAGTAAGTTTAATAAACTATATACACATACGTTTGTTAAATATACATAAAAAGTTAAGTGGTGTTTCATTTTCTTTATTGGAGATCCAATACATGAAACCTATTTAGTCTTCTAATTTCATTTGTTTCATCTAATAAAGAAATCGCCAATGGGTTTTTCTGGTTGCTTAGTCTAGTTACATATCTAGAAATAAATCTGTTTAATTCACTTAAAATAAATGGTACTCTTAGATCCCTATGAATTTGAATGTTGGTCATAAACCGTGGAGCGCCGGAAATATTCCTTAATGTTTTAGACTGATAGCGTTGTAATACCTCAATAATTGAATTACCGACCGTTCACTACAACTCAATGCCATATGTCCATATGGTTTTTAAAATAACTATATATAATTTTATTTTGTTCTCTAAACTAAGTTGGAACTTGCTTCCAAGTAACCAGTTCTTTTTTTTGGTTTTCATATTAAGGTACTTTTTTTTTATTTTTGATGTGGTCTTTCCATGTAAGACGTTTGTCTATATACACTCCCAAATACTTCACGCAGCTAGACTCTTCTTTCCTTAAAGTAAATGTAACATGATTACATTTTTCTACATTTATAGTGATTTTCCATTTGCTTAACCATTCCTGTAGCGTGTTTATCTCTCTTTGCATTACAGATGAAGCTTCAATGTGGCATTTGTTGGTAGAGATTATGGCGGTGTCGTCCGCGTAAGTCGCAGCTTCGACATTATTGGATGTTGGCATATCAGAAGTATATATATAGTATAGTGTATAATATTGAGCCTTAAACGCTGCCTTGTGGGACTCCGCTAAATATTTGATATATACTTGATGCCTCGTCATCAACTTTCACATAAAAAGTTCGATTGCGTATATATGAATTTAGCAATGAAAAATGTTGGGCAGCTAGAATTTTTTTTAAGTTTAAATAGCAGTCCTTCTTGCCACACTATATCAAATGCTTGCTTTATGTCAAGAAATACTGCAGAGCAATACATTTCTTTCTCTAGTGAGTCCGATATTACTTTTACTATTCTGTGACACTGTTCTGGTGTTCCATGTTGTTGACGAAATCCAAACTTCGGTTTTGGGATCATCATAATTTCCGCTCTTTTCCAAATGGTGGGAAAATATGATAGTCTCATAATAGAGTTATAAATTCGTGTTAAAAATAGAATGCCTTTATTTGAAACTGATTGTGTAACTATCGAGTCCGTTTTATCATTTATTTATTTATTTATTTATTATTATATGTCTATGGAATTTTATTCCTTACAGACAATTTAAAAAATAATTGATTACAAAATGTTACACATAAAAATATAATACATAATTAACAATAAGATTACTAAGTGTTAAGAAATGTGATTATTGCCCTTTTTATAGCATCAGGATTTGATGAAAAGTCAATAAACCTATATAAGTTGTTAAATGCATTGCTCATTCTCCTGAGAGGGTCAGCATTAGCATAATTAGCTCTAACAAATGTTACTGATAAAGGTATGTAATTCCGGGATGGACGTTGAGGAATGTTGAGAGAAATATCATTTATCAAAAATCCACAGCAGATGTCACCATTAATAACATTGAATAAAAATGACACATTAAGCATAGTTCTACGACTTTTTAATGTAGGAAGTTTAATAAGAGCAAGACGAGCAGCATATGAAGGCAAGTTTAAGGGGTTAAAACGTAATCCACGAAGACAAAACAACAGGAATTGTTTTTGAACCGACTCAATGGCATTGGAATGGATTTGGTAAATAGGGTCCCATATTATCGATCCATATTCAAGAATAGGTCGAACTAGAGCCATGAATAAAGTTTTACCAATATACGGATCATTAAACTCTTTAGCCCAACGTTTTATATAACCCAGTGAACCCCTTGCTCTATTTATTATAGTTGTTATATGCAAAGTAAAACTCAATTTAGGATCAAATAATATACCAAGATCTTGGAAGCTGTCAACTAATTCCACTTTATAATCACCCAAAAAAAAATCAGCTGTAATAGGGTTATTTCTTACAAAGCGCATTGATTTACATTTCTTTAAATTCAGCTCCATAAAGTTGATATTGCACCATTCATAAAATGAATTTAAGTCCTTTTGAAGTCGATGGTGGTCTAAAAGTTGGTTGTAGGATAGATAAACTTTGACATCATCTGCATACATTAAAATATTTGAGAACTTTACAACATCAGGCAAGTCATTAAGAAACAAGGAAAAAAGCAGCGGTCCAAGGTGGCTTCCTTGAGGTACTCCAGAAAGAACATTAATATTTTTAGAATAACTACTGTTAAAGCAAACGGTTTGCGTCCTATCTGATAAATATGAGTAAATCCATTTTATGCAATGCTTCGTAAAACCAATTAATTGTAGTTTATTTACAAGAAGCAAATGATTTACTTTATCGAATGCTTTGCTAAAATCAGTGTAAATGACGTCAGTTTGATTTGTTTTAAGAAATCCGCGATTAACAGCCATAGTAAATTGTAAGAGATTTGTCGTCGTAGAACTTCCTTTACGAAATCCATGTTGATAAGGAGATATTATATTTGCAACTTGATAACTCAAATGGTCCGTAATAATTTTCTCAAAAAGCTTCGGTATAGCACTCAGTTTTGCAATTCCCCTGTAATTTTCAATAAGAGACTTATTACCCGACTTAAATAAAGGAACAATATACGATTCTTTCCACAATTTAGGCAGATAAGCACATTTAATAGATGCGTTGAATAAAACTGTCAGAGGGATTGCTAAGGAATCTGCACACTTTATTAACACACAGCTAGGAATTTTATCCGGGCCATAACTGTAAGAGAACCTTAGTTTTTTTAGATTATTTGTAATCGTATACACATCAAGAAGCAATAAAGAAATTGCATTGTTTTCCACCAGGGGAAATGGATAATTGACTGAGTTATCATATGTTGAATTTGAGTAGGTATTCGAGAAAAAATCAGCAAACATGTTACTTATGACTGTATCATTACTTGATTCAATTTGTCGATAAGTCATTGAGGTAGGATAACCAACGGTTTTTTTCTTTGAGTTTATAAATTTATAGAATGATTTGGGATCACGTTTTAAATTAAATTTGATTTTATTTAAATAACGAATATAACAAATTTTGTTAAAACTGGCATATTCAGCCCTGCTGACGGAATATCTTAGATAGTCTACAGATGATCCAGATCGCTTGAATACTTTATAATATTTATTTTTCCTATTCTTTGCTCGAGAAAGCAGCACGTTATTCCAAGGCGGTCCCAGTAATACTCTAGATGTGCGTTTTGGAATACACACGTCCATAAAAGAACACAGCTTGTTGTAAAAAACATCAAATATATGACACATAGAATCACTTGAATTTGAAGAATATGCCAGGATGTTACTCCAGTCAGTATTACTTATAAGATTATTTAACATGTTGTAGTTAGCTCGTTCGAAAGAAAATACTTGTCCAGTACTAACATTTAATGATGCAGTACAATCCGGCGGAATAGATACAATAACTTCAAAAGCAGGATGATATCGATCTTCCGGAAGAGTAATAGGGTTGGATCGTTTAATATAACAGTCATCTCTATCATTTACAAACACTAAATCCAGTATTTTAGCAAAGTCGTTTAGTATCCCATTTATTTGAAAAAGGCTCATATCATATAAAATATTAAAAAAGTCCATGTAATTTACACTTAATTTCGTTTGCACGAAGTATTTATCATCAAGCGAATATTTCCAGGATATTGAAGACATATTAAAGTCACCCATAGTTATAATAGAATCATTGTTATTAGCGGAGAGAGAAGCAGACCTAATAGCTTCACCATGATGGATATATAAAGACTGCGGGGATGATGGAGGAATATATGAACACGTTAGTATTATTTTTTTGTATTTTAATTTAACAATAACAGATATAAATTCTATATCAAGCGATACGTCAACCACTAAACGTTCAGAAGGAAAACTGCTAGAGACCGCAATAAGAACACCTCCCCCATAAGTAGCACGATCTCTACGGAAAATATTGTATTTGCCACACAGGATTTCAGTATTTAGAAAGTTATCATTGAGCCAAGTTTCAGTAAAGACTAATACGTCATAATTAAAGTTGAAGCTTTGCATATACAAATTAGACAGCTTTGATCGTAAACCACGAACATTTTGATAAAAAAACAGATAATGAATCGACAGTAGCTTTACTTAGTTTTTTGAACTATTCTGTTCACGTTGAGGGAGAACACCAAAATTATTAACATTCGTTCTATCCTTATAAATGTACTCGCGAACTAATGTGTTTTCAGGCCAGAAGTTTGTATCCAGAACTTGATTGAAAATATCATCAGAAACAGTTAATTTAAAAGATGTAATAGACCTTGGCTGTGAGTATTTAAATTTATGAATTAAAACATCAGAATTATATCCAACTTTAGATTTAATATAATAATCTATATCATCTGAAGTAGTGGAGCTTGCCAGACGAGAAATGAAAATAGATTTTTTTGGTGGAACAGTTTGCAGTGGGTTACGAACAATTTGGTTACTTATTGTTGTATCCATAGGAGTATGATTTTCAGACGATTGCGGTAATAAAATATTATTAGAATTACTAATATCAATACTGGCTACATGTGGCGAGATCACATTTAGAGGCGCAAATGAAACAGGATTATCATTATTAATTTCAGAAGACTTCGAACGAGTAACAACTGTAGAATATGTTAGTGACGGAATCATCGGTGATGTATTTAACGTTTTTTTCCGCTTTGGAGACGACAGATCTGTCACGGCCGAAAACTTATCTAAATTTTGATAGCTTGTAAATAGTTCGCCAAATTTTGAAAGCTTAGTTTGCACACTTAGAAAGTCTTTTTTAAGATTGTCGTATTCATCTTTAAAACTTTTAAAAAATTTATAAAAATCTATATTAATTTTTTTACACCGCGGGCAAGACCATTGCAGTGATTTTCCAGCATCAGCAAGAGCATCCGCATCGCGTGGCTTTAATGCCGTACATTTTAAATGGTAATGTCCTAAGCACAACCAACACGATATCATTCTTTCATTTTCAGTAACGTTGCAATTGGTACTTAAGCAATCCATGATAAAAGTGTTTATTATTTATTTATTATTATTATTTTTTTTTTTTTAATTAAAATGTTCATAAATTGTTTGCTGGGTGATAATTATAATCAATTACAACAGATGGCGCTACTATAACGTAATCAAATACACAAACCAGTAAAGATGTATTTCAGAGTACGAATAATAATTTTTTTAGAGTCGTATTTATTGTTATTAAATTAAACAGATGTTTTCACGAATGTATTTTTGGTAAGAAACTTTAAAGTGTAGTTTTTTACTATTAATATAGAACAAATTAATTATAAATTAAATTAAAACGAAGAGTTTGAACATTTAACTTATCCCGGTTAACAAATGTTTATAACAGTCCAGTAAATAAACAGACAGTTCGCAACTGCAGTACAATAATAAGTTTAAATAACAATTAAAATACTTTAAATTAGCCAAAATTATAGAGCGATACAGAGACACGTTTGGTTAAAGCGAGCACAGAACACTTAAGATGTTGGAGACTTTTTATACCCTTCACCACAGGTGGTGAATAGGGTATATATAAGTTTGTCATTCCGTTTGTTATTTCTATAATATTGATGTATATATATTTTGGGTCCTTATGAGGGGCGAAGTTGATTTAACGATGTCCGTCTGTCCGTTGAAATGGATTTTCCGAAGACCCCATATATAATGGGGGCCAGGTTATTATACAATTATATCACATTTGGTCCGGAATTGTTTGCTATTGAAATTCAGCAAAATCGGTCCACAAATGGCTGAGATATGAGTAAAAAACCACGACTGCCTCAAATTTTTTCCTTTAAAGGTCCAATTAGACGTGACATTACCATACCAACACTGTATTACCAAAACGACATAAACATACCATACAAACCAATTCAATTTTGGTTTCTACGGTCATACAGTTGCTATGGTAATACAGTGTTGGTAATGCGGTTTTTTTGTTGTTTTTTTATATCCTTCACTACAATTGGTGGATTTTATTTGTAATGTGTTTAATTTTACGCATCCACATACACATCAATGCATGTATATGATATGCCGCTCAAATAAAGAAACAAACTCATAGACTCAATATATTTTAATTTAACGCTTCTTCAGTAAAAGCATTCGTAGCCGAGTTGTTAAGTTCTCTCCTGAGACTGATGATATTGCCAGTTCGAATCCCAAAAATAATTTTTTTTCATTTTTTTTATTTATTTTTTTTATTTTCTAAAAAACGGTTTTAAGATTATAAAACGAATTTCAACCATCAACTTAGGCAAAAGGGGAATCGGGTTTAGGTACATATATAAATTTTTTGTTTTTTTTATATTTTCGGCATGGCGAAATGAAAAGTTGGCGTGGCTCACTTAATATTTATTTATACCTATCTAAAGAACGTTATTTATGTTTATAACTTTTTGTTCTTGTCTCATCATGGTGAAGGGTATATAAGATTCGGCATAGCCGAATATAGAATTCTTACTTGTTATTATTAAGTTTGGAAATGACATTTTGTACTTCTCTCGGAGAGATAGGTTTTATTGGAAAATCCATTTGGTATGGAGATTCCAAAAATGTAACTTCGTTATTTTCGTGCACGGTATGTGTTGTCGAAAAAGGTTAATAAATTTGATTTAAGTATTCAGAGAAGTCTTCAGCTTTGCTCTTTCTGTTCTTGCACCAGGTGCCATCTTATTTCATAATTGGGACATTTCGTTTTACTGGATGTTTTAAGTATTTTGTTGCTTTATAAAGACTAAGACTTTTGAGGTGTCCAGATTTTTCAAAAACATAGACACTTCATCATTTCTCAATTCTGCTATCCTCTTTTTTAGATCGTTTCATGCCCTATTGAAATTAGTTTTGTCTATAGGATTTCTACTTTGCTGCCAAATTCTTCGAAGCCTCCGTCGTAATAGTGTAAGTTGTCTTATTTCTGTAGATATAAACACTTTTTGGCCTCTTTGCGGTTGTATTGCAGGAGTGGATAAATGAGCAGACTTTTTAATAACACTACAGAATTGATCTACAGCTTTATTAATTTCATCCCCGGTCTTTAAAGATATGTTTAGATCTACATTTTGATCCATCCAATGCTGAAATGCGTTAATATCAGTTTTATGAGTGATAATTTTAACATTTTTTTCAATAGTTGCTGTAAGAGTGCTGTAGCTTATAATTATAGGAGAATGGTCAGAATTAAGGTCATAAGAATCTGTGACATCAAGAACAACATCCGCTATGCCTAAGTAAAGAACTATATCTAATAAATCTGGAATTTTATTTGGGTCAGTAGGTCAATATGTCGGACTTTTTGTGGAAAATGTTTTGAGCCCTAGTTTTGAAATGCACTTAAAAAGTTCTTTTTCTTTAGGATTAGATAGTCTAGAACCCCACCATGGATGCTTAGCATTAAAGTCTCCACCGACAATAAACTTACCTCCAAGAGTTTTGAGAAACGTTTCATAATTTTGTGCACTTAAACTGTGTCGAGGTGGACAATATATAGCATAAATTGCAACTTCGTAATTGTTGCACTGTATTTTTACACCACAAGCTTGTAGATATGGTTTTATTATGGGGCTTAGCGATTCGTATTTCAGATAAGTGTAGTGTGTTTGACTAGTCGCTGTTACCATACCTTCTGTATGTAACGCGAGCTTCACACTTTGTTGAAGCAACAATGTCCACACACGCCAAACTCATTGGTGGGATTATGCTGACTAGCACATTCCCAACAATGTTTTGTAAGTGGCATTGAACAAAGTATCATATTAATGATTCTTTGTTCCAAATAAATGCCTTAGTATTAGTGTAATTTTAAGTATCTAGACTTAAGAATAATTTTAATGAAATAATCATAAATTAAAGCAAGAGAAGAACAGTCGCACAAGCGGCTGTTCGAAAACATATTTTAAAATTAAAATAGTAATAAAGTGTATTTAATAAAAGAACCAAACATATTTTCATAATTCTAAATAAGGAATAAATTAAGGACTAAGGATTAATAAACATATTACATGGCGATCCTGCCAGTCTGGTCGGCCAAGGACCAGCCAACGAGGGAATAAAAAAAAGTGGTGGAATCTCAGGAAACATAAAGCTAAACATTAATAATTCTTTTAATAAGAAAACAAAAATAGTTTATATACATATTATGTATTAATCTATATATGTAATATTGCTACTATATGAACCATTACACATTATAAACAAAAAGAAATAATTAAAAAAAAAAAATATAAAATACAAAAATGTTGAAAGTTCTAAGTAAAATAAAAGCATATATCTAACTTCTAAAATAAAATTAAAAATAAAGTAGTTAAATAAAAAAAATTAATGAAAATTTTTAACCTCACAACACCTGATAAACATCGTTATATATTTCATATTAAAAATATAAAAAGGATTTACAAAAAAAAAATAAATAAATAAAAGGATTTACAAAAAAAAAATTTTTTTTTTAATAACACTTCACGACAGCATAATTGGATCCAAAATTCTTTATTTAATCTATTTTATTTAATTTTTTTTTTATAATTAAAAGTTTTAATTTTTCTACAAAAATCATATTTGATAGAGCAAAAACAATTATTTTAAACAACAAAACTCTTGTGTAACGTAAATAAAAACAAAAAAAATTTTTTTTTAGTGTTAATTTCTATACAAACAAAAAAAAAAATAATAATAAAATTAACGTAAAGTAACTTAATGTTTTAATTAAAGTTTAAAAATAATCAGACATGAAAACAGATGAAAACAAAAACACTGACTGTTAATGGTAAAACAATTTCTTTAAATTAATTAAAAAATTTATTCTACTTAACTATATGATTTAAATTCAAAGTTAAAAATTGAGAAATGAAATATTTCTAAAATCTTTTTATATATAACTTTTAACCTTTTAACAACTAACCCTAACAAGAAAAATTAATAATCATTATTAAATAACCATTACAAATGGTATAATAAAATAAAAATCAATAATTAAATAACACTTCTACTAAAAACTAATTCACCGCTGTATACATACGTGTCCCTGCAGTGGTATAACCAAAAAGATCTAACCGTTCTCGATCATCACTTGGTGATGACCGACTTATGCCATGACCACTAATCACCCTGCAACAATGGTGACGGTCGTTATGACATAAGTTCCTTTAAATTTAAGAACTAATACGCCCCAGGACATTAAAGACAAACTAACAAGTCGCTGGCCGTGTAAACTTAGTCTAAGTAAAAATTAATGTAAACTTGCCATTGCAAATGTAAACGGTCTAGCCACTAACGGACGTAACAGTTCCAAAAAGCTTAGCTTAAACATTTCAACTCTCTTTTCGAATACAAAGTATCTTTATTGAGTAATACCTATTTATGGTATTAATATAGTAACTTTCTTTGCTAATTTTATAAATCTCTCTAAGTTAATTTACCTAAACCTAATTATAAAAAGGCCCCATCACTTCAAATAGTTTGATTATATCCTTCAACTGGATATATAATAATGATAATTCTTCCACTAAAATAATTCAGTGGATAAAATTTATATTCTTTATTTATTAAAATAATTTATATCATTCTTATAAAAACTCCAGTTGTTTGCGACACAATTATTATTCTTAATTTTTTTTAATTCAGCACACTCTGCTATAAATGAATTCGACAATTCAGCCTTATAAATAATTCAGCCTTATAACTAATTAACATTAATCAAAGTGAATCCTCCTATAGTACTGATTTTGCCAAGATATCGCTGGCGCATCTTCAAATATTACTATAGTCACTAGATTAATACCAAAATTGTTTTCTATTAAGAGAGACACATCAAACCCCTATAGAATTCCTCTTGATTGTCTTTATTAATAATTAAACTCTTCCTCATTTTATTTTGCGTAATAAGCTAATAATATTCTTAATTTTTACAAGTTTTCCTTACAATGGGCGGTACGGATTCAAAGGTTGAAAAACCAAACGCTAATGTCATTAATGACATCATAGTAAAAGTTGAATTCCCAGCCGTTTATTTTATAATAATTATTTGTCTTATAGCTACGCAACTCTTAGTTACTCTTTATCAACTACACAAAAGATCATTGAGAAAGTCTTACACCAGAGCCGCATCCTTAGCAACTAATTTAGACAAAGTCTAACCTTTTTATTGTGCGAAAAAATATTCCTAGTTTTATCAGTTCTTACATATTAAGAACTTCTCTTTAAACAAAAAGTGCAAAGTTTAAATTCTTAATTTGATTGAAAATTAAGAAAAAGAAAAAACATTTTTAAAATATTATTTAAAAGAAAATTAATCTAACTAAAGGGCCTAACCTAGCTGTTAAGCTTCGAATCAAGATATGTCCAATCAAAGTATTTTAAGCGTAAATCTAGCCGTTCATCCTCAGCGCTACTAATGTCCAAATGTCCAAATCTAGTAGCTCATCCTCATTTTTTATTTTGTTATAATTGCTTTGAATGTACAATTATTACTCCTTATTATTTTCTTTATTGATTTTGATTTTATCAAATACTTAAAGAAATTCAATCGTCTTATATGTTTTACCCTCTTATGCAAATTGTCTCATAATTCATGGAATGGGAAACAATTGTATTTAAAGCTAAAGCAATAAGAGAAGAATTTCTTAAATCTCATAAATGCTTAAACGTTGACAGGGATACAAAACCTGAAACTGTCAATAAGCATATAAACATCCTCCAAAATCAGTTAGAAAAGCTTAGAGTACTACTAAACACAAATTATAGTAGATTAACAAAAGCACATCAAACATCTGCTGAGACCTTTTATTCTGACCTACGTGAAAAATTAATTTCCGTAAGTTATAGGAAAAATATTAAAGTTTTTGTCCCACACTCTCTTCATGAACCAATAGTGTTCAATCGCTTACCTGAAATAGAACAAAAACAAAAATCCACCATGCCTCAAACACTCATAGAATTCCTAAATACTGCCTCAAGGTTAATCCCAGATTTCGATGGAAATTCTGAAAACCTGCAGAGCTTTATCGATGCTATTAACCTAGTAGATTCGATAAAGGAAACTCATGAGTCAGTAGCTGTTAACCTCATTAAAACAAAACTTAAAGGAACAGCAAGAAATTTAATTTCTTCTGAATCAACATTATCTGAAATCATTTCCAAACTAAAAGCTACAGTAAAAGGAGAATCCGTTGATGTCATTAACGCAAAATTAATGAGCGTTAGACAAAGCGGTAAAAACGTTAATTCTTATGCCAAAGAAATGGAGGAATTAACGAAAAAATTAGAAACTGCCTATATTAGAGACGGATTACCTCATGAAATAGCTAATAAATATGCTACTCGTTCAGCAGTAACGGCAATAACCAAAAATGCGTCCAACGACAGAGTCAAACTGATCATGGAATCAGGAACATTTTGCAACATGAATGAAGTACTAACTAAATTTATAAGTAGTTGTACCGAAATATATGGTCAAGAAAATTCAATCCTTAGTTATGGTCTTAGACGCCCAGGTTCTAATAATAATAGTAACCTAAATAGAAATAATACTTTTTCAAACAACAATTATAGGAACAATAATAATGGTTCCAATCGAAACAGAAACCTTAGTAACCGTTATAATGGTAATAACAACAATAATTCAGGTTCTTATCGCAATAATAACAACAACTATAACTCAGGTTCAAATCGTAATAATAACGATAACAGAAACCGCAATACAAACCATAATAATTATCAAAACAGAAATATCAATCTAACTGCAGAAGACAACTCGGGAAACGGGCAACCACCCCTAAATACTCAGTAGAATCCAAAACATACAATATCAATTTAAATTTATGTAGCTATTTGCGCTGTAGAACTACTCTAAATGATACTACTTCTATCTTTCTAATAGACACTGGTGCTGATATTTCTGTCATCAAGCACAACCAAGTCTTAAATGAATCTATAAATGTCTATAACAAAAAAAACTTAAACGGCATTGGCCAGGGCATAATTTCAACGTTAGGTAGTGTACGTTCAGAATTAAAAATAGACAAATATTTAATAAAACACATTTTCCATGTAGTTAAAGATGATTTCAAAATACAGGCAGATGGGATTATTGGAATGGACTTCATACGAAAGTATAATTGTATTTTACAATATTCCAATGATAAAGATTTAATGATTATTAGATCTAATGAAGTTGATCATGACATTGGAATACCACTTAGAAACGGTCCTTCCATAAATTCAATATCACTTCCTGCCAGATCTGAAGTTATAAGATCAATACCTTTTGAATCACCGGAACAAACCGTTTTGATACCATATCAAACAATTCAAGACGGCGTTTATGTCGCCAATACTATTACTTCTAAATCAAACCCCCTAGTAAAAATTATTAATACCACTGAGCAAGATTTAATAATTTCTGATATTAATCTTGTTACTGAAAATCTCAAAGATTACAAAATCGCAAAACAAAATTTTATGCCTACTAACTCTAAAGAAAAAATGGAAAGACTGTCTAGGAACTTTCCATCTTTCGTTGAAAAAGATTTAAATTCTTTATGCCATAAATTTATAGATATTTTTGCCTTAGAATCTGAACACATATCGGTTAATAATTTTTATAAGCAAAAGCTTAAAGTAAATAATACACAACCTGTTTACATAAAAAATTACAGAATACCCCATTCTCAAAAAGAGGAAGTAAACAACCAGGTTGATAAGCTTATTAAAGACGATATTATTGAACCATCAATTTCAGATCACAACAGCCCCATACTTCTAGTACCAAAGAAACCTTTGCCTGGTACCACTCAAAAAAGATGGAGATTAGTAGTAGACTACAGAGCAGTTAACAAAAATTTGGTAGCTGATAAATTTCCTTTGCCTCGAATAGACGATATTCTTGATCAACTAGGTAGAGCTAAATTCTTCTCTTGTCTTGACCTGATGTCAGGTTTTCACCAAATAGAACTTGAAGAAGAATCTAGAGATATTACATCCTTTTCCACTGATAAAGGATCTTTCAGATTTAAAAGATTGCCGTATGGTATTAAAATAGCCCCTAATTCATTTCAACGTATGATGTCATTAGCCTTCTCGGGTCTATCTCCGGCACAAGCATTCGTGTATATGGATGACCTAGTAGTAATTGGTTGTTCTAAGGAACACATGTTACGTAATCTAACAAACGTATTTGAATTGTGCAGAAAATATAATCTGAAATTACATCCAGATAAATGTTCATTTTTCTGTACACAAGTTACATTTTTAGGCCACAAATGTACTGACAAAGGTATATTGCCTGATGACAGCAAATTTTCCATAGTACAAAACTATCCAACACCAAAAAATGGTGATGAAGCTAAACGCTTCGTAGCCTTTTGTAATTATTACCGAAGGTTCATACCAAATTTTGCTGAATCATCTAGACATATCACTAGATTGTCGAAAAAAAATGTACCTTTCGAATGGAATGAAGATTGTGAAAAATCATTTCAGTACCTCAAAAACCAATTACTAAGTCCTAAAATTTTGCAATACCCTGATTTTTCTAAAAATTTTTTTATTACCACAGACGCAAGCAAACACGCTTGTGGCGCTGTCCTAAGCCAAGAAAAACACGGTACACTAATGCCAATTTCATACGCTTCTAGATCTTTCACTAAAGGCGAAAGTAACAAATCTACCATAGAGCAGGAACTAACTGCAATACATTGGGCTGTAAAATATTTCAGACCATACATTTACGGCAAAAAGTTTGTGATCAAAAGTGATCACAGACCACTCACCTACCTATTCTCATTAAAGAATCCATCCTCCAAGCTCACGCGCATGAGACTTGACCTCGAGGAATACGACTTTGTAGTCGAGTATATTAGGGGTCAGGAAAATACAGTGGCAGACGCGCTGTCACGCATAGAGTTTCAGGATATTAAGAACATTGAAGTCAACACAGTTCTGAAGGTTACAACCAGACTTCAGACTAAAGCAGGCGTGTCAATTAAAAATAAATCTTCTATACCGCCAACAGAATCAAATAATCTTAAAATTTATGAGGCTATAAATGCCCACGAGCACCGTAAAATACCTAGATTGTATTTTACTAAGGATAAAGTAATTATCCATAAAGGGAAGCAAGTTCTTTCCGATTTTAAGTTGACGGACCTCATTATTAATAGAAAAGTCGACCTAGGTCACCTCTTTCTAAAGCTTGCAAAAATAGCTAATAATATTGGTCTACCAACATTGCTACTCTCACTAGATGACAGTATGCTATTTTACCTAGGAACAGATATTGAAACCTTCAAAAGTAAAGGTAATATAATCTTGCAAGATTTTAACTTAACTATTGTGCTCGTTCCAAAACTTACTAAAGTGTCTTCTGATTCTGAAAAACTAAGAATTATGCATAAATATCATGATGATCCCATTACTGGTGGACATCCAGGCATAACTCGAATGATAAAAAAAATTAGACTTCAATATCATTGGAAAGGCATGACTAGAGACATAGCCAAGTATGTCAAACATTGCCTTCAATGCCAAACCAACAAAACCACGGTTAAAGGCAAGGAGTCCCTCGTTTTAACACCAACTCCTTTAAAAGCTTTTCAAAGAGTGATTATCGACACTATAGGACCTCTTCCTCGGTCAGATTCACAGAATGAATACGCTGTGACTATAATGTGCGATTTAACAAAATACTTAGTGGCTATCCCAATAATTAATAACTCTGCCAGAAATGTAACGAAAGCCATTATGGAAGATTTTATTTTAATATATGGTCCAATGAACACCATAGTAACGGATCAAGGTACTGAATATATGAATCAAGTACTTACGGAACTATGCAAACTGATGAAGATAGAGAAATTAAACTCTACAGCCTACCATCATGAGACGCTCGGTACTGTTGAGAGATCTCACAGAACATTCAACGAGTATTTAAGATCTTATGTGTCATCAGACAAATCCGATTGGGATAATTGGTTAAAATTTTTTGTATATTGTTACAATACAACTCCATCTACAGCTCATGGATATTGTCCTTTTGAATTAATCTATGGAAAAGTCCCAAGAGAGCTAAATTTTACCAATACTAACAACATAGACCCAATATATAACGTTGATGCATATGAAAAGGAAGTCAAATTCAGACTCCAAGTAGCACAACGTAGAGCCGCTAGTCTAATTGAAAATGCTAAACTTCTAAGACAGAAGTTCTCCAATGAAGATTCAAATCCAACCACACTCTATGTTAACGACTCTGTTCTAGTCCGCAATGAAGGAGGGCATAAACTGGATGCAGTCTATAAAGGCCCCTTCACAGTAAAAGAAATTGACCTCTTAAATAATGTCACATTGATGGATACTAACGGTAAACTGTTCACAGTCCATAAGAACAGAGTCAAAAACCTCCATAATGGAGAATTTTCCCCTAGTAATGTGTAGTCAATCAGTTAGAACATCCAAAAACATTTTTATTTTTTTTTTTATTTCCCATATAACCTATAATTTTTCACATTAACGTTAATAATTGCTTTTCAATAAGTTTTCTTTTGACCGTTTCTTTTGACTTAATAAAACAAGAAACGGCCAAAATTAATTTTTTTTTTTGTAAATAAAGCCTCCTAAACATATATTAAACAAACATTAATTTAATTATTTTGTATAAATACATAATTAAAAAAAAAAAAAAAATTTTTTTTCTTATAATTGTAATTCAAAGTTAGAAGAAACCACTTCATTAACTTTATTGCATTTATTTTTTTTTTTATTACAACAAAATATCTTTTTAATAACAACAAAATATTTTTTTCTTCCCTAATTCAATGTTAGAAGAAATTCTTCTATTAAATTCATTGCATTTATTTGTCACTTACAACAAATTTTTTTTTAACACTTCATGAGTAATTAGCATTTGAAACTGAAAACTTTTTTTGGGTGTTTTCAATTTTTCGAAAAGGGGGAAGGAAATGTAAAGGTCACAGGAACTGGACAACAAAGCCCCTACTTAAATAAATATATATGTATACCAAAATTTTTTGTAATATATAAAAGAATAATCAATTATTCGTATTGATTATTCTTTTCCGAAAAAGGGAGGTGTAGTGTGTTTGACTAGTCGCTGTTACCATACCTTCTGTATGTAACGCGAGCTTCACACTTTGTTGAAGCAACAATGTCCACACACGCCAAACTCATTGGTGGGATTATGCTGACTAGCACATTCCCAACAATGTTTTGTAAGTGGCATTGAACAAAGTATCATATTAATGATTCTTTGTTCCAAATAAATGCCTTAGTATTAGTGTAATTTTAAGTATCTAGACTTAAGAATAATTTTAATGAAATAATCATAAATTAAAGCAAGAGAAGAACAGTCGCACAAGCGGCTGTTCGAAAACATATTTTAAAATTAAAATAGTAATAAAGTGTATTTAATAAAAGAACCAAACATATTTTCATAATTCTAAATAAGGAATAAATTAAGGACTAAGGATTAATAAACATATTACATAAGACTTAATTAAAACAGCTGATCCAGCGTGGGTTTTAATATTTGGGTGATTGGCTTAAGAAAGACCGTAACCTTTAACGCTAAAGTAAGTTTTAGATGTAAAATGTGTTTGAGTTATGAGTGAGATATCTAAATAATTTGTTATTAGAAAAATTTCTATCTCTCTTGTGTGGTTGGATCCTCCATTAGCATTCCATGTTGCGATTCGTAGATTTATTTGCATAATTTTTGACATCATATCAAACATTTTATCCATCATACGTTCTAATCTTTCTAAAAACCTCATTTCGGGACTAGTTGTATTACCCATAACTGCTTGATCATATGTGATACCTTCACTAGTGCTGTGGTTGTTTAAAGTAGAGTTTGCTGAAGGAAATTGGACATTCCGTGTTTGCCCATATGTACGTTGATGATGGGTATTGTTATTGTTGCGTATTTGATGCATTTTTTGGTAAAAAGGGCAGCCTTTATAATTTGCGGTATGATCCTGAAGACAGTTAACACATTTTGGTGGAGTTTCTAATGTTTTTGTACATTCCACGGTGGGATGGTCAAATCCGCACTTTACGCACTTGCAGTAGGCTTTGGTATTGTTGACAACGGTGACATTGAACTAAGTCGTCAGTTTTTCTCGGTACTTCAATAGTGACGATTGCATTGTTAATGTGTTTTATGTACTTTTAAAATATCTTTATTTGTCGGACTTGGATCAAGGTCTACAAAGAACATTGGCAAAGGCAACTTTGTTACCCTACTTTTGACATTAATAACATTTCTTACCAAATGACCTAACGATAAAAGTTCTGATTTAATATCGCTAACTGGGGTGGAATTATAAATGCCCTTTATAACTTCTCTATAAGCTCGTTTCTGTTTAAGTTGTAAAGTGTGGTAATTGATATTTTTGACTCAAATAATTTAACAATTTTTCTGTAGGAATCAATACTTTTTATCATTAATCTTACTCCATTATCTCTCAAACAATTATAGCTATAGTCTTTAATTTCATTATTATTATTGTAAGCATTTTTGTAATAATTGTAACGCCAGGAATATAAATTGGTGCCTTCGGTGCATTATTGACTTCATCATCTTCTTCTTGCTCATCCTCACTTTCTATTTTTTTCTTTAGCAGATTCATTTTCACCAAGTAAATGGAATTTATTAATTCTTGACTCATCGTTTGTATTACTTTTCTTGTGTTGATGCATATTTGGAGAGTTTGTTTAACGCCGTTTGTTTGTTTTTGTACCTGGCACTTGCTGCCAAATATCATCAGATTCATCGCTGTCATCACTTAAAGTTGTCATAGCGACAAATTGTTGCAATTTTTTTTATTTTCAGTTTTGTTGTTATAGTTTTTTTCACTTCTTATTTCAAGTTATAATTGAATCTTTGGATGAAGTTTCCTGACAATTTGGCCTAAGCAACCAGTGAAATGCGCATAGGAATAGCTTATCCCATCAAAAATAAATTTCAGTTTATGAATAGTATGAAATGGGAATTTAGCACATTTAAACGAAACCTTGTTAATTAATTTTTTGAATCCCAAAAAAAACTTTGATAACTAATATGCATGTGGCAGTGTAAATAAAACTGAACTGGCAAAATAAATAGAGAATTTGTTTTTATTTTTGTTTTTTCTTAACCTACTTACAACTACATTTAGAGTTGACAAAAAATCAACCAATTGTAGTCGGGACTGTAAGAAAAGATAAACTCACTACTTGTTGTTGTTGTTGTTTAAGCTTTGATATTGTTACAAATAAAACTGGGGTTTATAATTCTTATTCGCTTAACAGTTTTATTTGTATAATATCTTTAGTTTTTCTAAAATCTTTGGATGAAGTTTCCTGACGATCTGGCCTAAGCAACCAGTGAAATGCGCATAGGAATAGCTTATCCCATCAACAATAAATTTCAGTTTATCAATAGTATGAAATGGGAATTTAGCACATTTAACCGAAACCTTGTTAATTCATTTTTTGAATCCCAAGAAAAACTTTGATGAATGTAATTGTTTTTGGGGACAAAAATTTGTGGAATTTTTTTTGATCCCTTGGCTTTAAATAAATAAGTTTTGTTATTGTTTTTTTTTACTTAGCACTTGCGAAAGGTTTTTAAAACGTCTTTTCTTTAAGAAAGTCAATGAAAAACTGTTTTAATAAATAAAACTGATTAATTTTTCCATATTGTTGATTCCGCCGGTATGTAGTAGTGTTAGGAATGAAGATATGCTAGAACTACTTAAGACTTTTTAGTGCACGGCATGCCTTAACGGGCATTCCGTCCTCAGCATCACAACAGGCTAATTCACCAATGATTAATTTTTAGCAGCATATTTTAGTAAAGTATTATTTGCAGTCTCTTATGTCAAGCTTGTGGACTAATTAAAGGTGACTAAAAAGTCGCGACGAAGAACCTTTGCAAATAACTATTTTAGGACCCTTTAAGCACCTTTGTCTTTTAAATCAGTTCGAAATATTTAATATTTAGAATACTGTCAAATTGTTAGTTACTTTCAAGCTGAACATTTTTTTTGTAGTATTTTGAATTGTTTTTGTTACATGAACACACGATAATACTTTTGTTAGATTTTGTTTTGACATTCTTAATAAAAAGTTTAAGTTTACCCAATATTAAATTAGAAAAATAACTAATTGCGGGTACATTTTAACAAAAGTAAGGAAAACGTATAACAATTACACATTACTTAAATTACCGGTTTATTTAACCAAAATAACCGGTTTATTCGCTATTCAAAAAATGGTCATTTTAAAATATCCGACTTGGGCAGGACTAAAATAACCGGTTAATACCGGTCGAATACTATTCGTTCGATCTCCCTAGTTCATACACATAGAAACAACGTTTCATTATTATCAGCGTTGTCAACTTTTTATGAACAAAAGGCTCATTCGCCTTATCAAAACGCGCTAAATCATAGAGTTGACAAGTATTTGTAACCAAAACGCGCTATTTTAAGTGCGCTACATTAAATTTTTATTAAAGTCGATAAACACATATGTATATCAAAAAACATTCAATATGTATTAAAACGAAATTAATAACTTTCTACATACCGGATTTTAAAATTAATTCAGTTAGAAAAAGTAAATACTTACAACTGTTAATAAACAAAATGTAAAAAGCTAAAAAACAACAAAAACTAAAATATCAATACAAATTTAGTCGTTTTAAGCACTTTCAATAAGATTGTACGTATTAACGTCAATAAAACCAGTCAAATATTAACGTTTCATAAACCTGTTTATATTTTTATGAATAAAAAGGTAAATCAATTTAATATTCTAGATAATTAAAAAAAAATTAAGTAAAAATAAGTTTAAAAAATTAAAAAGATATATTTATTTATATCATCTGGCCACAAAAGCGATTGAAAGTAATATTTCTAAATGTAATACTTCTAATTGTATTTTTTTTATCGCACACACATCTAATGGAATATCTCATAATTTACAAAACAAGCGTTTTTCGAACTTAGGTTATATATAATGTGAATAATGGAATTGACTGTGACATTTTATATCTTTTTATACCCACACCACAATAGTGGAGAGGGTATTGTGCTTTTGTGCTCATGTTGTAAAACACCTTTCTTCATAAAAATAATTTAATGAAAAATTAAATTTAATGAACTTAAGCCTAATTAAAAATATTAAAAAGTTTGTAACACCTTAAACATTGTTCCAAGACTCACCTTTAAGTATACCGATCGGCGCAGAATCACTCTCTGAATCGCCTCTAAGCGCAAAGTTCAGGTCGCAACTTTGGAGATAAATTAATGAAATTTGGTACATAGGTTCTAATTTGTACAAGGACCATGCCTATTGAAATTTGGGCAAATCGGTGTATAATTTCATATAGCCCCCAAAGGGTTTTTATGATTAAATTTGGTCCAAACTTATTTTATTGCATCTTACAAAATTTCATATTTGACCATAGCTCCCATACAAATACTACTCCCGAAATAGCTTTTAATGCCATAACTTCCTTATAAATGTTGGTATTAACATACAAATTGGCAATACATAATAACTTTTCGATAGCTACTATGTCATGACAAAATGTTGTCCTGGTAGGTCCAAATTCAACCATGTGCGCCGTATAAAAACCCATCCCAAAATCTCATATAAATGAAAATATCTAAATAATATTCGGTACAAGGAACTTTTACATGACCCTTAACCTATTTATATAATTTTGTTAAGGCGTAAGTAAAAGTAAGAAAACCCTATAAAGTACATATTTAGATTCTGGATCTTAATGAGAAGAGAAGTTCAAATACGTGTTATCTCCGTTAAAGTTAGCTATTGAAACTCAGCGAGATCAGTTAATAAATGGTGGAGATATGAGCAAAAAACCACGACTGCCACTAATTTTACCCAAAAATCCCTTGTTGTTGTTGTTTTCTTATTTGTTTTTTCTGTATATCTGAAGAACGGCAAGAGCCAAAGTTTCCATATAAGATCCAAGCATCTTGGTTATCAATTCACAATCTCTCCAAAAAAATGAACGGGATTGGAGTGAAATACATTTGAAATGCTATTCCAGTTCAAATGGAGAACAATTAATAAAACACAGAACTATTTTATATGTTTTACTTTTTTGTTAAAAATAATTTACCCAGAACAAATTTTTGAAATATAGTACTGATCTGTATAATACAGAACGGACGGTCACCATATATATGTTCTTATCATCCATTGCGAAGGGTTAAGAAGATTCGGCATAGCCGAATATAGAACTCTTACTTGTTATTTGTAATCTCGTTTTCATTACTTTGACCGCATTTCTCTGTTTTGAAATATTGCAGATCGGAATTTTGCATTAGTGAGGTTTACCAGGAGCTTGAAGGGAGTGTGAGCTGTCGTTCATCCCTCTAACTGTGTTGCCATAATTTCTGCCGATGCGACGGCTTACTTTGCTAATAGTAAATTGATAATGACGGGTTTCCAGTGCCACCAGGTTTATTAAAAAATATGTGATTTTCCTTTCTTTTTCTATATTGGCAAGAATATGTAAGTTTGTTAATTGTTCAGTAACTCTTCAATAGATGGCACTAATTCTCTCAGATCACTAGTGTCATTATTGGTCTCTCTTGGATTTCCTCGATTAACAAATCTTTTTGCTCGAGGCAAACCATATTGTCCTAAGTTTGGTTTTGCTTGCGCTAACACCGCATTCTCAATCAATGATGCGTTGCGTACTATCTTGCAAATTGAACTCCAGTTGCCATTTAATGTCTTCCGAAAAGCTAAATTTGTATTAATTTTCAATGCTTAGAGGAACAGAGAGTTGATAGAAAATTAACGCTACTGTAAACAGCAGGTGTAGAAGGTAGAGTTGTCAATTATTCGCATTTCAACTTTGTTCGAATAATTCAAATAATCGTTTTTGTTCGTTCGATCAAACGATTAAATCTATAAAATAATTTGATTAATCGATGAGAATAACGAATAAAAAAAATAATTTTTACAATTCTACATCTATAGAAAATCTTCCATTTTCTTCTTTGTTTTTACTAAAATCTGCTATGAATTCTTCTTTTTTTAAACGTAAAACTTTTCATCTTAACTCTATATGGTTACACTACTTAAAGGCATTGTAAAACGATTAATTCCATAATAATCTGATATTACTTTGGCGTTGACAGACCTGCCATCTTCAGCTAAACTTTTGCATACAATTTCTTCTATAGAGCAACCGCTGTCTCTCTATGTATTGTTCCACTGAACCAAGTTCGACATCGTTTTCAATGGTAATATTGTGACTCTTACGCGAATGGTAAAAATATATATAATTTAATACCGTGTTCAGATATACCTTTTTTATTGAGTCAATATTCGGTTTATTGACATAATTATCTTTCTGTTCACATATACACAATTTAGCTAACTCAATTTATATTACTACTACATACAACATGCAACGTAAACAAAAATGTACATGTATAAGCAAAATGTAAACAAGTTTTGACATCTTAAAGGAATAAACATCTGGCTTTTGCAACGACCTAATTGATGGGCATTTGTTTTGTTGTAATTTCAGTTGCCAAATGTCAAAACCCTGTTAAGTAAGCTGTGTTATGCTCAATAAACACACTTGTGACAGGGTCGCATTTTAATTTTACTCAATATTTATAACAATTTCGTATTAATTGAGCAATAACTAAATTGCAATTTTATATGGATAATTGAGCTCAATAATGTCATTTATTGCGTAAAACTCAATTAAGGTGCATATCTGAACACGGTATAAAAAAAGGATAATACAATAACGCCATTTTCTACTTTCATGATATAATTTATATATGTAAATCAATTCTTTATTTTTTTTAGCTTTTTGTTTATTTCTAAGTTTTTTACCCAAAATTGAAAAATTGATTTAAAAAGAAAACAGTTGATACAATTTTTGTCAAAGATTTGTTCAATAAGAACATAAAATACATTTTTGAAATACTTTGAGTACTCAACAGAATTTTTGCTTAATAAACACTGCGATTAATTACAGTCAGGGCTATGGCAACAATATTTTTTAGCTATCCTACATTTTGAATAAAATCACTAAAACCGTATGAGAATAAATCAAATTCTAAGATTTTATTTAATTTATTTTTACATTAAAAAAATTGTTCGATTAATCGGAATTAATTAATCGATTTATTCGTTATTCGAAAATCGCCATTTTAAAATTATTCGAACAAGAGTTTGGTTTTGTTTGATCGATTAATCAAATTATTCTTAATCGGTTGACAACTTTAGTAGAAGGCAACATTCGGTGTTGTAAGGATAAGTGGTATAATATAGAATCTTTCAGAACGTGTTCGTTTCTCACATCAGGCAATTTACGCAAGTACTCGCTTAAAATTTATTTCTCCAGGAATGAAACCTAGTTATTTATTTTTCACGCCCGTAATTTCCAAAGTTTTAAAATTCATCAAAATTACGAAAAATAAACTTTACCTGGACCTAGCAAGATCGATTCGAATCATAAAAGTTTAATTGTAACTGAAAGAAAGGATAATTTTTAGCTTTTCTAAAATCTTTGGAAAAGGTTTCCTGACGATCTGGCCTAAGCAACCAGTGAAGTGCGCATGGAAACTAGCTTTCCCTCAACAATAAATTCCATTGTGTTTATCAAATTTGGGAAATTGAAAAAAATAATTGTTTAGAAAAAGTACAAACAATCAGTTAAAATTTGTTGTATTGTTAGACAGAAAAAAAAACAACAAGTTAAAGTGCTATATTCGGCTGTGCCGAATCCCTTATTACTTTCACCGACAGTTCGCATATTTCAGGAGTGGGCTCTATATGATATATATTATATTATTAACTAATCTTTATAAAAACGGACGTCAGCATTAAAATTGGTTGCGGTTTAGACCTATATTTAATTACTAACCGACAATCAGAGAGTTTTATGCTTTTTTTTTTTTAGCAATTTTAACTAGCTTGTGTAAAATATTATGATTCGTAACAGTTTAAGCCGAACTTAAATGATTTTCATGACGGGAATTTATACCGAAGCCATGGCAAGATATGAACCAATCATTCCAAATCTCTGCAGAGTGATTTCTGGTATTAAAAAACATAAATTTCAATACAGCGGAGAAATTAGTTTTAGCGTTTACAGTGAATTTCAGAAGGCTGCTATATATGGGATCTAAGGTAAATGATGGGCCGTATATAACAAAATTTCATGCCATTTTTTCTGGCCATATAAAGCTAAGTTGGAACAAACTTTACCGCAATATCTATATCTGCTACGGTTTCAGGCGTATTTAATTAATTTCTAAGAGTGGGCTTTATATATGGCCTACGGTATATTATGGACCGATCATCACGAAATTTATTAGTCTGATTTCTAGTCCTATAAAACTGTGAAGTATTAAATTTTATTGTGATGTTTTCCGAGAGTATGGTTTAAATGGAGCCTAGGGTAAATTATAGACCGATATTCACGAAATTTGACATTGTGATTCCTAGGCCTATAGAACTGTGACGTACCAAATTTTATTCTGATAGCATTATTTATTATGGTTTTAGGCGTAATAAACTGTTTTCCAGTTGTAGGGTTGTAACAAACTTTTTTGGCTAGGGTATAACTCGCTGGCTACCCAGGGTTCACTCACAGTGAATTTATAACTTGTTCGTGACCTCTTAAAGAAAACATATCAACGCTATTTAATTTTCGAAAGCACACTTTATTTTACGTATTAAAAAAAAAACTAATAAAAAGTATTCTACGGTTTGACACGACACCCAGACTACACAAACACGGGATTGGCCATACGGTCTGCTCGCTCGACTCTGTAGGCAGTGGTAGGTAGGTATTGTACGCGCTCTACATATGCCCAGTGAAGCCACCAAACGACAGCGAATCTGCGGGATGACCACGGACTCGTTGCGTTGCTTGTAGACGTATGCCTGCGGGATGACTACGCGCACACTACTACGCTCGGCATTCGATGTTGGTGTACCACTAGATTAAAACACAACTACAAACCAAACTTAACAAACTACCAAAAATTCACAGCGGGATTACCACCGTAAATTACCACTTACCTACCACTGAATTCAACACCGACTGACAACGATTTTACTTTTTGTTCTGGTTTTATACCAGTGTTGCCACTTTGTGGGTAATTACCCGAATTTGCTATAATTTTTACTGTCGTGGGTAGAGCGTGGGTAATTTCTCTTAGGTGTAATTCAGGTGTGATTTGAAATTCTTTAAGGCGCATATAGACGACATGTTTTTGTCATCTGACATGTCAAATTTTCAAGTCACATGTAATTGTGCATGTCTGTCAAAATCGCTGTTTTACATAAGCTTTATAATATTCGGTCACACACGTACATGTAATTTGCTTCTGACATTGTCTCTGTTTTTTTCGCATTGTTATTGCAGAAACCAAAGAAGTGCTCGGTTTCAAAATAACTTGCTGCCGCCATGAAAAGTTTTATTTGCGCCGTAAAATAGTTCAGCCATCTTAACATTTTTTTCTTTTAATTCAAAGATACGAATTTAGGATTTTATAATAAAACGGTTTTTATATATATATTCACATAGATTCTATTCAATGGTAAGATGATCAAACATATCTCGGTATTGTATAAAATTAACTTCAGCCGGCTAATGATTCCGTCAATAGTGGACGCCGCTGCCGGTTTCTTGCCGGCATAGCTTTCTGATGTCATATGGTTTGTCAGAAGAAAATAGAGCACGCTCTCATGGTGGAATAAGCAGGTGTCATCGTTACGGCAACAAATACAACATTACAACAAAAACGGAAATTACATCACCGTTTACGTCAAAAAATACATTAAACAAAAATCAAAGCGTGCCGCTGAATGTGATGAAATAAATAAATTTTTAGCCAATTTTTATTTAATTATGATCAATATCTTATTTATTTTAATTTAAAATTATCAAAAACTTTAATAAAATACAATAATCACAGCACAAAACGTGGACTTTTTGTAAACATAAACAAAACTTTGACATAAACCTAGACAAACAATGCAAGAGCAAAAAATCGTCATCTGGCGTAGTGCTGCCACCTGTTTATTTCACCATGCACGCTCTAATTGAAATTTTGTCAGATGACTTTGCGTCTGACTTTTACAGAAGCAAATTTAAAAAGGTAACACACGACATGTATGTGTTTTGAAGTGGAAAATTGAACATGTCAGATGACAAAAACATGTCGTGTACGGTCGCCTTTAGATACTCAAATAAAATTATGATTCGATTTCAGTGACATTTATTTCTTTTTTTTTAAGTATTGTTAATGAAAAATGCACATTCTGTTGAACCAAAATCTCGGTTTCTTTTTAAGAAAAGACTTCAAAATTAATTTTTTTAATCCAAATTTTAGTATTTTTAATTAGGCTTAAGTTCATCAAATTAAATTTTTAAATTTCAATTATTTTTATGAAGAAAGGGGTTCGAGTCCCGGCCACGGTCAAGAATGAAAGATTATCAATAACAATTTTAATTAATTTTCATGTTGTAAAATTCCTTTCTTCATAAAAATAATTTAATGAATATTTAATTTGATGAGCTTAAGCCGAATTAAAAATTCTAAAATTTGGATTAAAAAACATAAATAGTTCAACAAAATAACCACAATAATAATTATTGTTAAAGCTAAGGCACGAGCTCTATGTTTACATTTGTCCTTCAAGTTGTGCTGAAAAAGGTCAACAAGAAAAATAAAGACAAAAATGAAAAAACAAAAAAATGTACTTCGGAATTCAAGAAGAATTCTTGACAAAAGTACGGAAAAAACAGAAGTAAGGAACAACATGTAAAATCAATTAAAATGGATAATCATTCAAAAAAGCAAATTTCGATCTACCAAAGGTTAAAATACAATTTGGCTTAAAGCTTCGTACAGACGATGGTCAGAGCTTACAATATAGTAAGCAGGCGTTGCCAACAGCAATATTTTTCTGACAATGGTGCGATTGTCAGATGCATTAATTTTGCACTTCTGCAAATACAAATGAGCTTACAATGTTCACACAGTTGTAAGACATTTTAGCCAATTTTAATGCAATTTAAGCAACGCTGCTTACCAATATTGTAAGATCTGACCATCGTCTGTACGAAGCTTAAGGTATCCAAAAAACCGCATTAAAATATTTGTAATTGTGGGTGTCGCATGCTGCTGGTAAGAAATACTTTATCTTGTTTTAGAAAAAAATAAATTTTTGTAAATTTGATCAGAACTAAATTGTGATTTTTTATTATATCAGTGGAATAGTAGTCTTTAAGAATGGTTCGTTACATCTCTGTATCTTTTATACCTGATGTGTCACAAAAAGTATCACCAGGTTCTATATTTTAGTTAAATCCTAATTTCAGAGGAATAGAACATGTAAGGGTCAAAAGGGTTCAAAGAGATTTTGGTACCATTAGAAAGCTGAAAGTGTCGTCTTTAACCCCATATAAACTTTTGCAACTATTTGGAACTGTCTGTTGAACACTTGTTTGTTCTTTTTATTTAACTGTTTTACGAACGTTTTGTTAAAAAAAAAAACATTTTGCAACTTATGCAATTCTTGAAACTGTCAAAGCCGGGCAGCTTTGGGTTGATTTGAAAGAACACGGGTCCATAGAGGGTCGTGAGAGTGTGGTCCTCTAAAAATTCTAGCCTGGATATTCAAGTTTTTAAAAAATTTGCCAAAAATATGCATATTTATTGATTTCAAAAATAATAGACTTAAGCTGACCTACAAAAAATTTACTTAAATGTTTAGGTTATCTCCTTTCCCTTTAGAGATATATTTGGATAAAACTGATTTTTGGGCTGATTTTTTTAAACGATTTTTCTAGTTTTTTTAATCGGGTGGATTATGTTTATATCAAACGGCTATCAATAGTGGGTTAAATATTTTTTTTTGGTAGGAAAGCAGACTTTAGGCAATGGTATGTTGTATTTTTAACCCTGCACGGTTACTCTTCGTCGAATCGACGAAGCTCATTTACATTTTATCATATAACTTTTTTATATGTATTCAAATTACGCTCTTTTTTTAAACAACATTAGCTGATGCCGTAAGCTTGAAGTGAGTGGACGTACGCTGGATCCTCATTTTTTTAAAGTTAAAATTTAGCGGTGTGTACTCGTCGCAACGACGAAGAGTAGCCTCAGTGTAAGTTTTTCTGTCTATTTTTTTTGAATTTTAAATATTCCTTTGTCAACAGCTACGTCATGTATACTCACAATATGTTCTAAAAAGATCGAAAACCCAAAAACCGACTACAGTATCTGAAAAACCTTCATTAATCTCTCGTGGCTCCCTATTTAAGAGACATATTCAAGACACCTCCCTTGCAAAGGACCAAAAGAGCGTAGAATTTGTCATCTCTGTCCCTATAGCAAACTCAGAACGACAAGTAGTACATGTTATATATGCCAGAAAAGCATCTGTTGTGAACATAAAATTTAACTTTGTGTCTCATGCGTAAAATATGGCTAATAACTAAATATTTTTTTCCTTTTGTATTATTTGAATGATTATTTTTAAAGGCTGAAAGAGAAAAAAGTAATTTATTTTTTACCTTTTTAGTTTTTGTTGTTTTAAAAAGTAAATTAATTTGAAAAAAAAAAAAAAAATTAGCTCAAATTCGTATCGAGTTTTAGAGAGAAAAATAATTTTTATTTTATAATTTTTATTTTATATAAATCGTTCCGCTAGAATTTATTTTTTAAAAAGTTCGTCGATTAAGTATAAATAAGTATAGTGGTATATTCATAAAAATGTTTATATATGTATTTTGAAAGGAAACGCTACGAGTAGGGGAGACTGGGGCAGCTTCGGCACTTTTTTTTTGAAGCCCTGAATCTAATGCAACAGATTTAAAAATTGTATCACTTGTTGTTGTCCTTGGATATTGAATAATAAAATATTAGTACAAAATTTTATTAATACTGAGTATTTGTTATGTTTTTTTGAGAATTAGTAAAAAAAGTCATTTTCGCTGAATGTGCCCCCCGCCGGGGTAGCTTCGGCATTTGACGGGGCACATTCGTCGACTATATTCTTAAAGGCAGTGGTTTAATAAAAACTCCATAAAAAATAAAATTAGATGCCAGTTAAGCCCTTATGACACTACATTTTTAATGCATTGTTCAAGTTTTGGTGAGCAGTACAAATATAATGTAATACAAAAATTTACCAAGTGCAAAGAGTTAAGCTGTATTAAGATAAATGGCAAATTGTCAACAATTTTTAAAAAGTTATCGATAAAAAATGAAGTTATGTCAAAAAAAATGTAAAATTGTTTAACTTAAAATTGACATTTCAAGCTTGAAATATTAAAAGTGTTGCTGAATCAGCGGTTTATGGGCAAATTCAGCGATTTACCGCTTTTTGTTTTTAGGTTTCTCATAAACAAAAAGTTGGCAACATTAAATAAAATAAACAAAACAGGGATGGCTAAGTTGTTTCAATTGTACTTTTTTGTTGATACTTTTTAAACTAAGATTTATAATACCTTTTTTTCGTGTTTTTTATGAACATAAATAAAATTAATTTCAACTAAAAAAAATCTTTTAGTACAATTAGGGTAAAAAAGTAAAAGTTTTAAAGGTTGTTGGTACAATTTTAAAAATTCTCAACGCCATCCCTGAAACAAAACCATAACAAGAGAAAAAAAAAACAAAAATCTTTATTTACATTATGTATAGTTAGCTCTTTCTAACATTTACTGTTTCTTTCTATCAATTCTATATCAATTAATGAATAAAAAATGTAGTGTCATAAGGGCTTTATAAACGGATTAAGCATTTTTTATTAGATGGATACAGTTAATGAAAAATAAACACATTTCTTGGAATAAGTAACTTAAGTTTTATTTCGGCCCATAGAACTAGCGAAATATTTTAATTTTCAGGCTTAACAAATAGAGATCAAAAAGATATCAAGCATCCGAAGGAAGTTTATTATTGAGATGCAGTCGTCAAGAGTTTAAGTAATCTCAGTAACTTGATAAATTGGATTATTACTATATCGACCAAGTTTGACTAGACCGAATGTGCCCCAATTGAAAATGCCGAATCTACCCCGAAAGCACTATGTACACTATTTTCTTCTTTTTTCTTTTATTCTTCAACAAATATTTAGATTAAATTTATTTTTTAGGAAACTAGCACAATTATTAATGTTGGTTTGTAATTTTTATTTTAAATATTGATCATTTTCAAATACAAAATACTTACGAAATAGAATCAAAATATTACAGAAACACTTGGAAAAACACTTAAACACGTGTAGCTTTTTCAGTTGGTAAGCTAGAGATGACAAACTTTGCGGGAGTTATTTATTTTGATTTTCGACACATTTAAATAAATAGTTAGTGATATAAAATAAGTGCATCATATCGAAAACGTCATTGACGAATGTACCCCAGTGCCGAAGCTGCCCCAGTCTCCCCTATGCTTGCTAGGGATGCCAATCGGGACTGGATTTCGCAAATCCCGGGATTCGGGATCCCGAAAAATCCCGGGATTTTACGAGATATCGGATTTTTTCGGGATTCGGAATTTTTGAAAACTAAAAGATAAATGCTTTTTATAGATATTTATTTAAAAAAAACCGTCCTTAAAAGAAGTTTACAAACGAAGGTTTTATAATTAATTTATTATTTTAAAGTTAAATATTACTTAAATTTGTAAAAATTTAAAATTGTGACTTTTCTTATTTAATGACTAATTTAATTAAAAAAAAAATTTTGTAGTGTGCGGTACGGTGGTGGTTTAAGGTATTGCGAAGGCAATACCAAACATAACAAAACGAGTGTTGCCAGAGGGGAAGCGGCGCTGATATGCTCGCGTTTGCCGGGCTTGGAGCTCGCCGGATGGGGGTGGTTCTTGCTACCACTCTGTAACTACATACCCACACACACACAAAAACATCATATCAGAAAATTAAACAAAAGGAAAGGGGCACCGAGTAGGTTAATTCGAATCTCCCTGCTAAATCACCTAGCGAACAATTTGGCTGGCTGGTGTTGCGCCAGCGGTTACCCTCCCACTCGGGATGGATGATCCCGCCATGACATCCAGGCTTAAGGATGTCCCAAACGTTCCCTGCAAATTCTTACCTTCCCTACTTACGTTGATATTAACTTATTGAACCATACCTTTGTGAATGTCTCGTCCCCTAGTGCAACCCCTGATTTCTATGATCATATACCATCTAGAAGCTTATCTACTAGAGAGTTTGATTTCCAATGTTTTAATGAATTGGAGGTAATTGAAGGTTTCCATGCGACAAAATCAAACTCCATAGGATTTGACAATATAGATCCAAAATTCATCAAAATTATTCTGCCATGGCTAGTTAAATATTTTAAGAACATTTTCAATACTATTGTCATAACCAACTCTTTTCCCAAAGAATGGAAATACGCCAGGATCGTTCCAGTGCCAAAGGCGAGAGGTGATTTACGTCCCATTGCCATCCTACCATACTTTTCGAAGGTTTTTGAGCGCATGATTCATAAACAGATTTATAAATACGTGAACGATAACAATCTATTGACTGATCGTCAATCTGGCTTTCGACCTCGGCGTAGCTGTATAACGGCGTTATCTGATGTAGTAGAAGAAATTAGAGGAAACTTGGATGGTGATCAAGTCACATTTTTGGTTCTACTAGACCATTCCAAGGCCTTTGATACGGTCAATCATTCTATTCTTTGTTTTAAACTCTCGAGGTTTTTAAGGTTTTCTTCTTTCTCAGTAAAACTAATTAAAAATTATCTATCTGACAGAACACAATCTGTCTCCCTAAATGGGTGCATTTCTCACCCGTTGAAAGTTAAACATGGTGTTCCACAGGGCTCAGTCCTTGGACCGCTTTTATATTCGCTTTACTCAAATGACCTACCACAAAATCTACATTATTCGAAAATTCAAATGTATACTGACGACGTTCAACTATACCTCAGCAGTCCTAGAGACTCATACCTTACAAGTGTAAACCATTTAAATTTTGATCTGGACAAAATTTTCAATTGGGCTTCGGCAAATGGCTTGAAAATGAATCCGGAAAAATCCAAATGTTTAGTGATAAGTAGAAAAAATGTAGTAATGGATGATGATCTGAATCTTTATATTGGAGATGCAAGAATTGCTGTTGTTGACACGGTTAAAAATCTAGGGATAACAATGAATAGGACTTTGACTTGGTCGGACCACATAAATCGGGCTTGTGGCAGGATATATGGTATGTTAAGGGGATTGTGGATCACACAATATTTTACACCACTTAAATAAGAACTTTAATCGCGAAGACTTGTTTACTACCGACGCTACTGTATGCCTGTAAAGTATATGCCGGCTGCAACTCCCGGGATATGAGAAAACTTACCACTACGTATAATAACATTGTCCGCTACGTTTTTGGTCTGAAAAAGTTTGATAGAATAAGTTCGTATTCCTGCCGTTTACTTCATTCATTTAATTTTCTTAAATTTAGGAGCATTATCTTCCTACACAGGATTAAAATAACTATGGAACCGAAGTACCTTTACGATCGCTTGCAGTTCGCAAGATCGCTTAGAGGGAAATCTATTATACAATTTCGTCATCGAAGTCACGCATCAGAATGCCAATTTTTTTTATTTAGTGTACGTCTCTGGAATCAACTTCCAAATCATTTGCAAACCACTTGCAACGCAATAAAATTTAGAAAATTACATAGTGATTATTTTTCCTAAAGCTTATCGTTAATTAAATATGATGATTGTATTGCTGTTAAATTATTAAATTATTAATATTATTATTATAATTTATTATTTAATTAATCTTTATGAATGTTTTTAGTTCAATTGTATACCTATTTATTTTTTTTTTTTTTTCTTTTTTTTTTATTTATTTATTTATTTCAATACACGTTATAAAAAGGTAAAGTTTGTCTCGCGCCTAATATTGGCTTTGTGAGACGAGTTGGCAAAAAATTAATATCATTTATAGATATTATAACATTATAAATTAGAATTATTAAAATACAGTTAAAGAAACTTTAAAGTATAAAAAAAGAAAAAAAAAGAAAAGAAAATAAAAAAACTATTCAAGAAGCATTTCAATATTATTAAGTAGATAACTTTTTAAACTTTTCTTAAAAACTGATAATCTATTGCAGTTTTTAATGTTTTCTGGCAAGTTATTAAACTTTAAGCTACCAACATATTCTATTCTTTGTTTAGTTTTTTCAAGTCTACATCTAGCTATCCAAAGATTTCCACCACTTCTTGTGTTAAAACTATTTTGTCTGATATTAAACTTAATTGCTCGATATCCAATGTTGTTTAAAGATTTGTAAACGTAATATAAAAGTTGTTTGACATATAGACCATATATTGGCAAAACTGTTTTTGCAAAATCTTTATACAGTAATTTTGACTTAGCTGCACAATCTCCTTTGCACGATTTTATGTGCAGGTAAATCAAAAATGCAGCTATCTTAAATGTATTTAGCTGCTTTGATGTGCAGGTACGCAATTATGGTTACCTGCATAAAAGTGCAGCTAGAGTAAAGTGTTTGAAAGAGGAGTAACAACGTTTTTATTATGCATTTTTATAAGAAACGAGATAGCCAAATTGGTAACAATAAAGTGTGGAACAGAAAAGTCGCTGTAGTACAACGTTAAGAATAGCACTGAAAGCTGTCAAAAGCTAAAAACGGCAGTTTCAAAGTAGTGTCAACAAAATTCGAAATTTTGAACTTTTTTTGCGCTTCAGAGCATTCGTCAGCTTCAAATACTACTACAACTACTTTATTCTGTTCCAGACCTAAGATTTTCTCTTCCTGTCATATAATCGTGGTAAAGTTGCTGTTACCACAACCCATATGCATAAATGTAGGTACATGCAAACGAAATAAATGAATTATAATGACACCAACTTGACTTGTTTGCGATTTTTGTTTTTATAAACAGCTAAAATTGAGTATTTATGTGAAAAAGTGGCCACCATATTTTTTTATGTGTGCAGCTAAGTTTGATGTTTTATATGAAAATATTTTAAAGCTGCCCAAAAATATGAAAAATGTGCAGGTATACAAAATGCACGTAAACAAGGATTTTGAAGAATAATTCCAAAAATATGTATTTTGGGCAGTTAAGTCAAAATGCAGCTAACTTCAATTTTTTGTATGAAAATAATTTTAAAATGCCAAAAATTTTGTGCATTTATCTTAAATGTGCAGGTATAGAAAGTGCACTTAAAAAAAGAATTTGTATGGAATTATAAAGAATAATTCCAAAAATTATCAATTTTGTGCAGTTAAGTCAAAAGTGCACGTAAACAAAAGGCAGGTAAGTCAAAACTACTGTATAACGATAATGTATTGTGTCTTATATTTAAATTAAAAACACATTTCAATATTTTGTTTTGAGATGTTTGTAACGATTTTAACTCGCAAGTCTTTTTGTAACCATAGATAATTGCGAGATACTCAAGTCTACTGTGTATGATTGATTGATATATCAACATTTTTGTCTTAGTGGCCAATTTTCTTTTTAGCTTAAATAATATACCACAAGCTGAAGCTATATTTGCTTTTAGGTATTTAATATGGTCATCCCATGACAGATTGCTTTTCAACATTACTCCCAAATATTTAATTTCTACTTCTTCATTTATAACTTTACCATCAACGAGAATAGAAAAATTGTTGTTTAAAGCTGGGGAATAAGGTCGAAAACGTATTAACTTGGTTTTGTTTGGATTTAAAATCAATCTGTTTAATCTCGCGAACTCAAATAAAAGTGCCGAGTCTCTTTCCATTTGAATTTTGAGTACTAAGTCCTGCTTATATGGATAAAAAAGAGATATGTCATCAGCAAACATTACAATTTTACCATTTAGTCCAATATTATTTAAATCATTTAGGTAGATCATAAACAGCAAGGGTCCTAAAACACTTCCCTGTGGTACTCCGTAATTTACAGGAATTATATCACTTTTTTCTCCCTCAATTTCAACATACTGTGATCTTTTTATTAAGAAACTTTCAATTAGTTTAAGTTCAGAGCCAATAATACCATAGTACGATAACTTTTCCAACAAGATTTTGTGATCCACCAGATCAAAAGCTTTACTAAAATCATAGAATACTCCTGCAACTCCATTAAATCCATTATCCAGCCCTGTACATATTGTATTTACTACATCAACAAGAGCTTCATCTGTTCCACTTCCTTTTACAAACCCATACTATTATTTATTTATTATTATTATATTTTATTACTATTATATTATTAATCTTTTTTTTTTTTTTTTTTTCTTTTATTATTATTTAGTTCAATTGTGTACCCTACTATTGATAAATATGTTATCTGTCTAGTATAACCTATCTGATTCTAATACTATAAATCATAAGATTTCATATCTTGTTGTATTAGGAAGCCAACTACATTGTGATAAATAAAAAAATAAAATTTGGTGCACCAGTGAAATGTTTTGTGCATTTTAAAAACATTTTTTTTTTAATAAATTTTCTTGTTTAATTATTTTCAGCACTTCTCACGTCAAAATTTCTTTATAAACAAAATAATTAAGTTTACAATTTCGGGATTGACAAAATCCCAAAAATCCTGGGATTAAAACATGTATATCCCGGAATTCGGGATTCGCTAAATCCCGGGATTTTTGGGATTGGCATCCCTAATGCTTGCAGGGGAAAGTTTAAGTCAATTTGACATTTGTTTCTTCCACATGCCCTATCCAAAAAAAGTCAAATTTTTTTTAACAAAACAAATTTATTTATGTAAAAAATTCTGATAATTCAACACATCGATGTTTTTTAAATTAGAACGGTAATATTTCCTCATATGTTCATGATTATCTGGATAATTGTGGTTAATATCGAGTGGCAAAAAGTTACATTTGTGTAAAAAAAATAATTTTTTTAGAAGGGGGTTTCCGGGATTGGGAATTTGGGGTATTTCTTAATCAAAAATGGGGATGCTTTTTCGTCCACTGTTTTAAGATCTTTTCGGTCTATCTAACTTCAAAATTTCATCGTGATATCTCTATCTATGTCGGATTCATGGAATATCAAACATTAACATTTTTATTTCTATAGTGTAAATGAATAAAAGGGCTTTCAATACGAGAAAAAATAGCAATTTTAAAATGAAATTTGGCGTTTTGAATAAAAAAATACTATAATTCTCAATCGCTTGTGGCGTGCCTAAGATATATCCCTTATTGAAAGGAAAATCTATGTCCTTCCATATTAAGAATATGATACAACGTAGAAATGGTAATCGACGGGATTGGCAAAGGTCCCTGTACCTAAATGACTTTTATCAGATGAAGATATTTAATCTAAGAATTCGTGAGGAAATTGTGTCATTTAGAAACAAATCTTTGAATTAGTTTCTGACAACACTTGATAAAGGCTCTCCGCCCTTCTGGAATTTGAGTTTTAAGGAAGAAGTTTAACAATATTCCTATTTTAAAACAAAACGGTGTTCGGTACACCACCAATCGGGAAAAGTGTGACATTTTAGCGCAAACATTTGATACTAATCATTCAATTTCATCCCATCTAGGCGACCCAATTACGACTTCTTTGGTGAATGGTACTCTGGAATCGTATAGGTCGTTAGAAGTTAATCCATTGGATATAGATTTGATAGATCTTTCACAGATTTCTGATATCTTAAAAACATTGAAAAATAAAAAATCATCTGGCATCGACGGTATTAATAAAAGATGCCTTAAAGCACTTCCTAATAAAGGCATTAAATATTTAACACTACATACCTGATTATCCATCTTCATACCGTCCTATCAGCTTATTATCGAGCGTAAGTAAAATTCTAGAAAAAGTCATTAAAATTGAAGTGAATGCTTTTATGGAAGTCAATAACAATAACACAGCTCATCCGTTGATAAGGATAAGAAATTTAGTAAACACAAACTTTAGCCATCAAAAATCAACTGGCATGGTCTCGTATTTAAGATAATAAATCTAAATATTCCAATAGCACTGACAAAAATAATTCATAGTTTTCTCACTTCTCGTTCTTTTGAAGTTCACATTGGTTCACACCATTCTGAAAGTCATTTTATAACAGGTTGCCCCCAAGGATCATGTTTATCCCCTATCCTTTATAACTTTTATACATCTGATTTTCCTCAATTAGACTACTGTACTTTGTCAATATTCGCCGATGACACAGCAATCCTATGCTCTGAAATCATGGCTGTCGATAGTTTATCTTATTTCAATAAATGTAAACTTATGATAAACTGCGATTAACCGCAGGCTATATATTTTACAAGAAAACGGAAAGAATGTTATATACCACAGACCAATATATTTATAAATAACTATTCTATACAATGGGAACAATGGCTCGATCCGAAAATTAAGTTAAGAGATCACATACCTTATATAATAAATAAAGTTAACTTATTAACCCGTATCCTACACCCTTTTCTAAACCGGAAGTTTAGACTTAACATAAATAATAATAAACTAATTCTGAGGTCCATTTTCCATGCTGTAATATTCTACGCAGTCCCCGTCTGGTCTACTAGCGCATCCTGCCATATTAAAAAAAATTCAAATTGCTCAAAATAAATTACTAAAGCTCATTTATAACCTACCTTGGTATTTTTCAACCACACGCCTTCATGATATCGCGGGCCTGGAATTAGTTCCAGATAGGATAACACAAAATTTCAATACCAGATGTCTAAATTCTGATTTCATTCATATTGTTACGAAAGTTAAATTATCTAAGAATTATTTATAGTAATAGTTATAATTTATCTTGTAAGTTATAGTTTTGTGTCATATTAGTTACTTAAAATTGTCATGTATAATTTTCAACACAACTGTTATTTTAAAATAATTCTATATGAATCTCCCAGTCATTTCTAGAAATGGTTTTGGAACATAATAAATAGTTTTTGCGGGAAGGTTCAGGAAAAATCTAGAAATAATTATGAAATATAAAAAGGGGTGACTCATGTATAATGAGTTGAGTTTGTTTTGAGAAACGGTTCTGTTCGTAACTAATAATTGTGAACAAAATAATTAATAAAGTTTGTTAAGTTAAATAAGTGTGTCTTTTTATTCGGATTTGCAATTAAAAGAACTCAAACGCGTTTATTAAAGGAAAAACATAACAATATTAATGAGCAAGTCTCATTATAGGTCTTTTGTTAAGTACTTTTAGATTAAACTTTAAATCAAAATGGTTTTTTTTTTGCCAATTTTCTCCTCCATATAAAATATTGTAAATTGTATATAGAAATTTTGTAAATATAAATCTATGTATTATTAAGCTGAAAAAGAAAAAATCTTGAACTCTTACATAAATGTATATAATTTTATTAAAATGAAAATGTAAATATTATGGCTAAATAAATTGAAATAAATAAATCTTTAGTTTTTCTAAAATCTTTGGATGAAGTTTCCTGACGATCTGGCCTAAGCAACCAGTGAAATGCGCATAGGAATAGCTTATCCCTTCAACAATAAATTTCAGTTTATCAATAGTATGAAATGGGAATGTAGCACATTTAAACGAAACCTTGTTAATTAAATTTTTGAATCCCAAGAAACACTTTGATAAATTGAATTGAATTGAATAATTCTCAATCTCAATCAAAAGCATTTTCTTACTAAATGCTAAAAAACATCAAAAGTTCAACTTTGACCTTAACTTTCTCGATAATTGCTAGACCGATTTTAATTAAATGATACACTTTTGTAGAGAAATGTTAAAAGATATTCATACCCCCTTATTGATAAAAAATAAAATATGTTTATAAAGGGCTAATTAAATTTTGAAGAAAATTCGTTTCATAAATCTGTTTTATTTTTATTATTTTTTTAAAAAAAATTTAAGAAAAGTTGATACACATATGAGTAGGTGAGTTGCAAAACTCGCTCGTTTCAAAAATTAAAAAAATTGAGATAACAATCGATTTAGACAGATCTTTTAGTACTTTATAAGAATATATATATAGATTATATCGAATCATGTTCTTTTCTATGTTTTTTTGTGACATAAAATTGCAGTTGGTAACAAAACTGGTTCGTTCCACTCAACAGACATTTTCAAAACTATCTCTTTGCATTTTGTGTAACAAAACTCGCTGGTTCACTGTTTTAAACTTTCTTTTAGAAGTGGGCCAAGATATCGTTGATTATATAGAGTCGAATTAGCGAATTTAAAAATGCAAATTTGTAAACAAGTTCGCCTTGACATATTTTTTTTTATAAACCGTATATTGAAATAAATTTTTGTAGGGATGTTCTTATACTCGACTGGAAATCTGCTGTAACTCCTGTGGTGAAAGCACTTAGTTAACTACATTTAAAATTCCAAACATCAAAGCGAATGCTAATAGATTGAACATGGAAAAGGAACTTCCTATCAATGTGGGGGTTTACCCGAAATAACATTTGAGAATAATTTTATCTACCCACTAAGGGAAAATCGGAGAGAAAATTTTATGTACTTGGAGAATAATAATATTGATTAAGGAACGGAAAAAACAATGACAAGTACACTGAAGAAAAATATTATGACTCTAATATGTTTTATTTATGTCGATAATATCCTTAATAAAATAACGTCATATAAGGTAACATACGTTTACTTATTAAATTGGACTTGGTGTTCTTTACCTCCCATGTTGGTATTGGTACTGTTCAATCCCTTGACGCAACAGCATCAAGTCCAACAACAAAAGGTCTGCTATTTCCGAAAAATAGTACAAGGCTTACACAATTTTTTTTACCTTACCTTTCCCTTCAAAATGTGTTTGACAACATTTTACAAGTAACAACTAAAGCAGCAAACGCATGTTGAAATAAAAATATATTTTTATCAAAGTTATTTACGGGAATACAAAATTTATTCGCTTTGGGGTTTTATTCGTATAATATTTTTAGCTTTTCTAAAATCTTAGGAAAAGGTTTCCTGATGAGCTGGCCTAAGCAACCAGTGAAATGCGCATAGAAGCTAGCTTTCCCTCAACAATAAATTTCAGTGTATTTATCAAATATGGAAAATTGGGAATTTAGCACGTCATACAGAAATCGTATTAATGATAAATTTTGTATTCCCGTAAATAACTTTGATAATATACTCGCATGTGCCAGTGCAGAAGACTGAATTGGCAAATTGTTTTTTTTTTTTTTTGTTGTTTTCTTACGAAGACAATAGAATGAAACAATTTGTTTTTTAATTTTGTTTTTTCTTTTTACCCACTTACAACTACAATTCGAGTCGGAAAGAACCCAACCAATTGTAGGGGGATGTAAGAAAAGATAAACTCACTGTTTATTGTTGGTGTTTTGTTTAAGCTTTGATATTGTTACTTACGAGTAAGACTTTGAGTGTTTAAAATTCTTATTCGCTTTGGGGTTTTATTCGTATAATATTTTTAGCTTTTCTAAAATCTTAGGAAAAGGTTTCCTGATGAGCTGGCCTGAGCAACCAGTGAAATGCGCATAGAAGCTAGCTTTCCCTCAACAATAAATTTCAGTGTATTTATCAAATATGGAAAATTGGGAATTTAGCACGTCATACAGAAATCGTATTAATGAAAAATATATTTTATTTTCCTGTGAATGATAAACAAAGTTGGTCGAAATATTTAACTAAATAAAAAATAAAACCAAAATAGTGTTACAATTACAAAAAAAAGACTCTTCTTTGCCTCTAAGCAAATTCTAAGTACACTTGATGCCCTTAACGTCTAAGTAAGTTGGACTTGTTGTTGTTTTTAACTTTTCTATTTCGAAAACTGCATTAGATAGGACTTATGGGAATTTACACATCGATAGAGGAAACATTTCCATTCCAACTGTATAAAAAACGTATTTTAAAAAACAATATGAGTTGGGGTAGTTTATCTCCCACGAACAGAACTATTGTTACATTTTTTTAGGACTGTTTGCCTAATTTAAATAAATTAATTAAACTTTCAAAATATACTAAAGTTAAATGATTAATTTTCCTGATGGGCTAAAGTGCGTTGCAGAACTAGTTCGATCCCATACGGATCGTAGCAAAACTAGTTTCTTTCGAAAATTCGTAGCAAAACTCGTTCGTTACAAAATTAAATCTATTATTTTTGTTGGTTTCAATTTTTCAACTGTTGAGTTATTAATCAAGAATGGCATAACACTTCAAAATCAAAAAAGTTCAACTAATTTGGTCCAGTTAATCCGGTGCTATATGTTTTTTGCATTTTCCCAAAATTCGAAAAAGGTGTAACGAACGAGTTTTGCATCTCACCTCCTCATATGTATTAGGGCTGGTTAATTTTTTTTTTTGATGAAGCGTATAGCAAAAACGTAATTTATAGGTGATTCTGAGAAATTTTGCTCAAGAGACCATAGCTCTAAGTCGGGTTTGGAGCCCCACAAAATAGATATTTTTCCATATATACATAGAATAATTTAATTAAAGTCATAAAATGGGATAGAATTATGGTACATTTCTCAATCTGTGCTTGTTGGAAAGGTATTTTTATCACCTCTCAGAATCTATATTTTTTTATTTTTAGTAGAGATGTTAGGAATGTTTTGTCGAAAAATAGCCTAAAATGAACTTTTAACTAATAAATTCTGAATTTTCTTCCAGATTTTTTTTTTTGCAGATTATGAATAATGAATGATATGAATGAATAATGACGTTACAAAATAATGACGTTTACCAACACTAAACGTTGCCAAGCTTGCTTTTCCTTCTTCCTTAGGCGTTCATCGTGCAATGCGCACGCAGTTTGCCAAAATACTTAAATAAATAATAAAAGTTATTATGGATAATCAAGAACCATCAACGTGGTCTGCGGTGTCTTCGCAAATGGAAGGAACAACATCAACAAGTTTTGACTCTAGATTGACTAACATGCCTCATCAAGATATTTTTGTTTTTGGTTTATCAAGTAATTTAAATGATCTTAGTTTGCCTACTAAATGTGACGATTTAAAATACTATCCTCACGTAACAAATAAATTGATCCAAATTTGGTGTAAATTAAATATTGAAATCATTAATAAAAAAGAGTGTTTTAAAACAATTAACTGGTTTGCTTGATAAATACCAGAAACATGTACAACATAGAAACAAAAGAGATGAATTTAAAGCATTTGTTGATTCAATAAACGAACGATTTTATATTGGAAAATGTAATTGAAAATTAAAAACAACAGAATGCTCTTGTGGATTGATTCCAGAACATTTAAAAGAATTTATGATGGACCAGCATAATGATAGAAAATTCACAATACCTGAATATACGAAAGACGTTGAAGAAGTAGCTACAACAATACCAACACTTACAACTAGTACCAATGAACCAAGATACGAACCACCCGAATTACACATGGATGAAGATGAAAATGAAGCAACAACAGAAGTTCCAGAAGCAACTGTTCAAATAAGACGAGGTCATTATACTCAAAGATACGATGCCTTAAATTTTGCTATGATGTGTCATGAACATGAGCTTGAACTACCAACAGATGTTAAATATTTATATCAAATAGCTAAAACAATTTCGAATAGTATTGTTCCGGTTGATTTAGCTAACATTAAACCGCGACCAATTGCACATTCTCGTTGGTTAAGCAAAACAAGTAGATTACTACGATTATATGTAACAACTAATACACCATCGACTAATTTAAAAATTTTGGCAGTTTATATTATTACAGTTTATGTACCAATGTACTTCAATGTGAAGTTTTATAACTCTATTGTGTTATAACTAGGGTATTCATTCGGTTAACCGTTAATCGGTTAACCGATTAATTACTACCCGATTAACTGATCGGTTAATTTAAAATTGGCAATTTTCGATTAACGATTAAGCCGGTTATTTTTTTAGTCGATTAACAAATGTGCGTTTTTAATTATTTGTTTCGTCTCATAATAAAGGTATATGTTTGGAAAATACATTCTTAAAATTCAGTACAAAAACAGAAACTAGGGGTTCGTATTTTATTTTTTGCAGAATGTTCGGTGCTAAGCTTTGCCAGGATGAGTCAGATGATGACCTGACAATAGAAGAAGCTCTCGATTGTAACACAAACAATCTTTAACAAAATTGGCCGAAATAATGGCATAATGGAAGATTTTATATGTTGAGAGAAATCCTGGAAAAGGACAAAGAAACCAAGATATCGCATTCAGCTTTTAAAAATAAAATGTTTCTGCGCATCTACGACACACCAGCGTATAAGTACTGCTAAAATATAGAAACACAAGCAAACAAACATGTTTATAAAATGCTAAAGTGACGTCATATGAAACAGTTGAATTTTGTAAACATGTGCAATGCGTAATCTTGAATCTGTATTATGGGTTGATTCCGATTTCTCAAACATTTTCGATAAGTGAAAGAATTGTTTCCAAATCAAGTTTTATCAAAACTAAAGAAAAGAATCGCTTAAATTCTAAACATTTAAAACAAATTATTTTTGCAAAAGATTATTATATAAAATCTCAAACTATTGAAATAATTAATAAAAAATCTTACAGTTTTTTTTTTTTTTCAATAAATACATACAAATATTATGTATAAATTATAAAATGTGTTTTTCATATTATTACTTTTTTGTTTGCTCGTTTAAGTTCAAGAATTGTTTTGCTCGTAATGTTATTGTTTTTTTATACCCTTCACCACAGGTGGTAAATAGGGCATATAAAAGTTTGTCATTCCGTTTGTAATTTCTATAATATTGATGTTAGACCCTATAAAGTATATATATTCTGGGTCCTTATGAGGAGCGAAGTTGATTTAACGATGTCCGTCTGTCCGTTGAAATGGATTTTCCGAAAACCCCATATATGATGGGGGGCAGGTTATTGTTCAGTTATGTCATATATGGTCCGGAATTGTTTGCTATTGAAATTCAGCAAGATCGGTCCACAAATGGCTGAGATATGAGTAAAAAACCACGACTGCCTCAAATTTTTTCCTTTAAAGGTCCAATTAGACGTGACATTACCATACCAACACTGTATTACCAAAACGACATAAACATACCATACAAACCAATTCAATTTTGGTTTCTACGGTCATACAGTTGCTATGGTAGTACAGTGTTGGTAATGCGGGTTTTTGTTGTTTTTTTATATCCTTTACTACAAGTGGTGGATTTTATTTGTAATGTGTTTAATTTTACGCATCCACATACACATTAATCAATGTATATGATATGCCGCTCAAATAAAGAAACAAACTCATATACTCAATATATTTTAATTTAACGCTTCTTCAGTAGAAGCATTCGTAGCCGAGTTGTTAAGTTCTCTCCTGAGACTGATGATATTGCCAGTTCGAAGCCCAAAAATAATTTTTTAATTTAATTTTTTTATGTTCTAAAAAACAGTTTTAAGCAAGGCGAATTCATGTAAACGGTGGTGTCGATACTACAACAAGTAACAACACCAAAAACACAACAATGTATTTTTTTGTTGCTTTCGTTGATCCATATGTCAAAATCACAAGGAACTTTTGACATTTCTCTCTCTAATTAAGAAAAAAAAGTAGCACAGCTGTGTTTTCAACGCCACCTGAAAACTGAATTCGCCTTGGTTTTAAGATTATAAAACGAATTTCAAACATCAACTTTGGCAAAGGAGGAAACTGGCTTAGGTACATATATAAATTTCTTGTTTTTTTATATTCTTCGGCATGGCGAAATGAAAAGTTGGCGTGGCTCAATTAATATTTATTTATACCTATCTAAAGAACGTTATTTATGTATATAACTTTTTGTTCTTATCTCATCATGGTGAAGGGTATATAAGATTCGGCATAGCCGAATATAGCACTCTTACTTGTTTTTTACTACAAGACTCTAATATAAATAATTTTTGCATTTTTATTTATTAATTTATAACAAAACTTTATTAATCGGTTAACCGATCAATAACAAAATTAACCGATTATTAACCGATTAAACTAAAACCTCGGTTAATTAATCGAGCGATTAACCGATTAAAGCAAAAGCCCGATTAAATGAATACCCTAGTTATATCTCTATTGTGTATAGTGTACGGCATTTTTATTACAATTTAAACGTTGGACACGATACTTACAACCAAACTTTCGTAATATTGTAGATGGTGTAATTCAAAACCACTCATATTACGCACATCCAGATAATATATTATTAACAATGTTTTTTGATGATCGAAAAGCAATACGGAATAGAGCTATCAAAAAGATTTCACACTATCAAGAAAAACTGTACGATCCAACTAAACTCAGAGTTTACAAAAAATATATCTTAAATTTCGATGCTACCGATTATGTCAATATGGTTGATATGAATAACGACGATATATTTTTTGAGCCAGCATTTACTCGACAGATTCCATATTATCACTTGGTAGAATACTTAGATTTCGATGAACCACTACTGGCTGATCCACAAATTCCAATGCACATACAAGGAACAGAAAGACATGTCCAATTATTAACGAGTGTTTCAAAACTAGTTATATAAAAGAATCGTGAAGGAGTTAAGGCAGTGACATTAGAAAGTCGTAAGAAAACTCCTCGAATGGAAAGTAAAAAGGACCTTAAAAAATAATATTACCACGTTAAAACATTAAATTGTAGGTCGAAAATAATATTTAAAAATAATTCTGTGTATATATGGAAAAATATCTATTTTGACATTTTGGGGGGCTCCAAACCCGACTTAGAGCTATGGTCTTTTGAGCAAAATTTCTCAGAATCACCTATAGATTACGTTTTTTCTAAACGCTTCATCAAAAAAAAAACGTTCCATACATGCATACATGCATACTATGCATGTATAATTTTCTTTATAAACTTAACTATAGACCGGCAGCTGAAACGGTAGAACTGCGAAAAATTTTAGTGATGCTAATGTAGTTAGTATACAAATTATCCTTGCTTCACTAAAAAAATTAAAGAAATTTAAATTCGATGAACTTAAGCCTAATTTAAAAATATCAAACAACATAATTAAAAACCAACAGTTCAATAAAAAAATTTTAACATGTTTGACATATTTGAAAACAAATAGAATCTGGGAGTTTATTTCTCATGGTGAGTAACATTTATTATACAAATTTTAATATTATTCGAATGTGTATTCTAAGTCAAATTACAATCCTCAAAAGCTTTTATACTTTAATAGTCTTATTTCTTCAATATTTTTAAATTTTCATATTTATTTATATAATAAATGTTACTTACTCACCATGATAAATAAATTCCCAGATTCTATTTGTTAAGATAATTAAATTAAATACATAAAACTTACAATAGGCACTATCCAGTTACACAGAAAAAATTATTGCTGAATTATTTTCAAACAAACGCTTGTTTGAAATTTTTTTTAATTTCTACAAATTTTTTTTACTGATTCAATTAATATTTTTGTTTGATTTTTATTTTAGCCAACAGAAATGTTGACAACTATTCAAAAATATAATAAACGCGTTATTGGCTTCTAGTTTTCATAATTTTGTATGAAATATTTAACGCTCTTTATTGTTGTCGTGTTTTTGCATTTTTTTATTTGACCGTAAGCAACACTTCTTTATGTGACATATAAGAACAACAAAAAAAAAACACATAGTCTATTTTTGGACGCTTTGAAAAGGTACAACTATAAGAAAGATGATAAAATATTGTGGCGAGGTTTGTAGTAAAAAACAACAAAAACAATAATAGGTAATAAACGTTTCACTCTTTTTAAACAACAACAACATTAGAAGAAACAAAATAAATTTTTTGTTGGTTTCAAAGTTGGTAAAAAAGAATGAAAAATAAAATCCCGTATTCAATTTTTCAAAAATGTTTAGTTAAATACCTACATCAAATACAAGAAATAAAATGATGACGAAAAACATGTCGAGTCGGTCTGCTGCCAAGGAAAGGATACAGCAACAGTGAGTAAAGAAGAAAAACATTGTGTGTACAAACAAGACTTGGTTCAAAAATTATTCCAACAAAAAAATGTGTCTCAAAGCCAGCCGGCGCCGTTCTGCTCTGCCTTCATCTACTTCTACAGTGCTTGCTTGTGTGCGCGTTATTGCTTGTGCAAAAACTTTTTTGTTTGATTCAGCAAAATTATTTGTTTGAAATTTATATGATTTTCAGTAAACTATTTGTTTGTTTCAGTTAAATTATTTGTTTGAAAAAATCAGTGTTTTTTTCAATAAACGAAATGCAAATAAATTGTTTGAATATGCGAATTTGTTTGTAGGACCGATTTCAGACAAAAAATGTTTTGATTCTACAAATTTTTTGTTTGAATTGGAAAAATAATTTTTTCTGTGTTATAAGATACAAAGAATGCTGACGAAGGCCGTTGCGGGCCAGAAAATGCATTACATTCTGCTGGTATCTAATAGTTGTATACATTTTCTTTACAATTTACTTCATTACTAGCCAAAGGATAGCTAAAGAAAGCTTCGTAACAGAAATATACAAACGAAAGTTCTGATAGAGCATAGAAAATATTCCTGGAAAATATTGAAGGAATAAGACTATTAAAGTATAAAAGCTTTTGAGGATTGTAATTTGACTTAAAGTACACTTTCGAATAATATGAAAATTTGCATATTTGAAGACTTTAGCATTTCTCCCTAAATTAAAAAAAAACAAGTAAAAGAGTATAGTCGGTAAAGCCCCATCATATGATACTGTACACCACAGTATATAAGAATAAATTCTTGAAAGTGTACCCTATTTGGGATCCATGGACAACCATGGACCCGCCAGAATAAAGTTACTTAGTTACTTAAAGTACTTAGTTGTTGATATTAAAAAAAAAATTTTCAAAGCAATATGACAAACATTTTCCAACTATACACTTTTCTTATGGTTCAGACGCTGTCTGATTGAGCGGTTTCTGCAATAATTAACTATCTTAACCCAGTGCGCTTCGTTACCTCCATCAAAATAAATATTTGTTATGTACCTATTTGAGTTTAAGATTCATATAAAAGTGTCGAATATTATTTGTGCCGAATATTATTTAGATATCTTCATCTATGTACATACACAGAAAAAATTATTGCCGAATTATTTTCAAACAACCGCTTGTTTGAAAATTTTTTTAATTTCTATAAATATTTTTACTGATTCAATCAATATTTTTGTTTGATTTTTATTTAACCAACAAAAATGTGGACAACTCTTCAAAAATAAAATAAACGCGTTATTGGTGTCAAGTTTTCATAATTTTGTATGAAATATTTAACGCTCTTTAATGTTGTCGTCTTTTTGCATTTTTTTATTTGATCGTAAGCAACACTTCTTTATGTGAAATATAAGAACAACAACAAAAAACACACACAGTCTATTTTTGGACGCTTTAAAAAAGTGCAACTATAAGAAAAACAATAGCAGACACGACATTATAAGAAACAAAATCCCGTATTCAATTTTTTAAAACTGTTTGGTTAAATACATCAAATACAAAAATAGAATGATGACGAAAAACATATCGAGTCGGTCTGCTGCCGTTTTTGGTTACATTTCTTCTTTAGCAAAGGAAAGGATACAGCAACAGAGAGTGATAAAGAAAAACATTGTGTTGTGTGTATAAATAAGATTCGTTCAAAAATTATTCCAACAAAAAAATGTGTTTCAAAGCCAGTCGGCGGCTCTGCTTTGCCGTCACCTTCTCATACAGTGCTTACTTGTGTGCGCGTCATTGCTTGTGCAAAAACTTTTTTTTTTTTTTTGATTTTGAATTTCAGTAAACTTTTTGTTTGATTCAGTTAAATTATTTGTTTGAAAAAATTAGTGTTTTTTTTCAGTAAACAAAATGCAAATAAATTGTTTGAATATGCAAATTTGTTTGTAGGACCGATTTCAGACAAAAAATTGTTTGATTCTACAAATTTTTTGTTTGAATTGGAAAAATAATTTTTTCTGTGTACAATTTGTTTGGCTTTAAGTGATTTTAGGAAGGGGTTTATATGGGACCTATGCACTATACGAAATTTTTGCTTTTTTTGGCCAATAGTGAAACATTTTTTTTTTAAATTTTGGTATTTTTTTTATTTATTAAACTAAAAACCTACCAAAATAACCATCTGTGTGTAGTTTTTTCTGCAATGCAAATTTACCGTTACTTTATACATAGATACAAACAAAACAAATAGATGATTTGTTACCGAGTTAAAATCAATGATTGAGTGCATTAAAACCGTTGACAACACATACAATTTTTGATGACGATTTTTAAGAAAATATGTGTTCCCTAAAATAAGTAAATATTAAAGACAATATAATAAAGTTTGGGTAAAATAATGCTGGGCTATTGGTAAGTGCTTATGATACATCGAAGTATTAAATAAATGCCGGATATATGTATTTTTATTGTTGATTTTAAGGATGGCTTTAATCGATTGAACAATCCACTAATTCTAATTCTTATAAATTGGCTCATTCGTCTTCAAAAACAGCATATTGCTTGTAATTCCTCACTGGAATCGCATAAAAAGAATTTTAAAAAACATTTAGAAACCAGTAGCTACAAACAAAATAAAATAATTTTTTTTTACTAAAAAATTTGTATTTGGGGATTTCATATTAAAATTTTTGGGGACAAGGAAAATATGTACCTGGCAGCCCTGCAATATACTGAGAGCGAAGATGAAGAAATTGAGAATCACGTTTTTTTATTTCATTTCATTGATAATTTAGAACAAGAAAACATAAATTTTGCAATAAAAATTTGTTTAAAACAAAAGTTTATTTAATATGTATGGGAATAAAAAAGTAATTGTTTCAACAGAAGTTTTTTAAAATTTTCGCACGTGAGTGTGTGTGACCAAAAATTTTTGCAAGAATGTGCGGGCATTTGGAATAAAATGAGTGCGCGAGACCCAGTTTTTCCCCGTTACAGTGATTCTGAGTCGATCGTTATGCTTAAAGGTGTTACAAACATCAGCACATTTGCATAATACCCTCTCCACTACTGTGGTATGAGTATAGTTATAGGGAATTTCAAAAACCGTTAAGGGCCATTACTACAACTTACAAATAGTTATTTTTAGGATGCTTTCTGACAGATAAATAGTTTTTGGTTATTACAAGTTAACATTAACCTAAAAAGTGACTGATAAGCTAAGATCAGGTTTGTCCTCATGGTAACTTTACAAGTGAACTTTAATAACTTGAAGATGCCATATTTTCTGCTGGAGATATGGTAACTTCAATGATAGTCTTAAATTACTCAATTTTTTCAAAAAACACAATTTAACACAAAAAACAAAACAATTTACCAATAAAACCAAAAATAATGCACAAAAATTTACTTTTGTTTTTAATTAATAAATAAAACAAAACTAAGTCATTGCCACTACGTATTTTAAACAACCAAAAGTAGTCGGTATATACTGCAATGTTGCCAAAGTATATAAATTACATTTTTTATTTTATCGGACAGTTGTAATAATGGAAAAAACTTATTGGTCACTTTATCGTTCAAGATAGCTATTGTTCACGTTAACTATCAGCAACTTTATCATTAGGTTGTAATAATGGCCCTAAGAAGATTATCTCAAATCTAAAACCCTCTTAAAATTAGGTCGACTTTCCCCCAAACTGTTATATCAATAAAATAAAAGGTGAGTACAGTAGTTCGCGCTTAAATGATTACCCCTCTTAAATGCGCAAAATGTGCTGGCAAGCAAAATTTTCACATAATTACATGAACAAAATCTTAAGCTTAAATGACCTCGCTTAAATGCGTTCCCCGTTTTAATGATTCATTATTTTTCTCCGAAATTACATAAATTTGAACAAAATAAATCCTTTAAATGCGTAACCAAATTTAAATATCCGGCAAGGCATTTATAAAGTTGGTAAAAGTATTTTTGAACTTTCCCGGATTTTTGTTGCGGGATCCCGGGAAATAAAAAGTTCCTCATAGTTTTTGAAAACAGCTATTTATACTTTGTAATTTAGTTTTCTATTCTCTTAAACTTAGCATTTGTTGATGGGTTTTCGATTATATCAATTACAAGAAGTGAGTACATTCATAAATCAATGTCAACAGATGCAATAAATCTACTAAAAGCAGAATGGGCAGTGCAAAAATTGATTATTAATAAATTCAGTGAAGTGAAGAGTTAATAAAGAACATAAATTTAAAATAAGATGCTGGCAGTAAAATTTTATTGTCCATGGACAAATCTTAAAAATAGGAGATACCTAAACCTATCACTCCTTTATTGCAACAAAGTCATATCTACAAATAAATCGAGCTTGGCAAAATGCGATCAAAGTTTTCAAAATGAGAAGGTATGAAGGAACACTTTGCTTAATTAACTTAAAATTTTTAATTTTTTGAGATATGGGTATGGATCTTTTAAGAAGTCCGGTTGATGCTATTTTTTGCATTAACCTTGACCTTCATTCGACTGATATAGACGTAGTATATAAAAAAGAAAAAATTGCTTCTGATTGTGAATTAGAAGCATGCAACAACTTTAAACTTTTGCACTTAAAACTAATTGTCCAATCTCGGTAAATAAGTGAACGAAATTTTTCGTAAACATGGTAATTAGTAAATAAAATCAGAAATATACTCTTTGTCGACTTCCTAAACGCATTGAGTGTGTTTAAATGTTATTTCCTTAGCTGTTTAAAAATTTTAATATGTATATTTATATAAAATATATATACATATAAAACATATTTATCTAAAATATTTTATCTATTTTATGAATTAACTTTTTGATCTCATAACTTGAGTACCACAAATTTTTGTTTGTTTTTATTATTGTTTTATGAATTAAATTGTTATGTTTGTTATATTTTTATCTTGTATCTAAAGCGTAAGGTAATAATAATTCAAAATCCTCTTTCAATCTTCAATTATTTTTTGTAGTTTTTAAGCATTTATTTTACTTACTTTGTAAAAAAGTTCCCGTACGCTTTTTTATAAAAAGTTTTTTCATTAAATAAAAACAAATTTTCTTTGTATTATTTATATGGAGCGGGATCCCGGAATCCCGGGAAATTTAAAAAAATTTCCCGCTTTCCCGGGAATCGGAAAACTCCGGGAAAAAACTCTAATGGCAACACAAATATTTAAAACGGTATTTGAAGTAAAAAAGTAAATTTATCTTGAATTTCGAAAATCAAAGAGAATAATTTTAAAGAGTTATCCGAATCTTCCGAAGATGAAGAAGAGGAAATAATTGAAGCTCCAACTTATTCACAAGTTTTAAGTGCAACAAAATAAATGCACCAATGAAACTGAAACCATGGAAGGAAGACATAATAAATGGTTTTAATAATATTAACACGGCGTTAACATTTGCCAGTAATGGCAAGACAGTAGCAATATATGCAAACTTTTTCACATATCCATACACACTTTTTCAAAAGTTTTGTTTTTGCATTGTTTTGACAACTAATATGTATGTTCATACCAGTGTTCGAAAATAAATACTTAATATCGGTCGTTAGTGTTCGGTTCGGTAAATTTGTAGAAAACACAAACAGTAATAGTGTTTGTGTAGAAAAAAATTAAGAAAATAACGTTTCCCTGTTAGTCATCTTTCGAACACAAAAATAATACTTTTTTTTGTCAAACTCAACAAAAGATGAGAACATTTAATTCCGTTCGGTTTTTTTAAATCCGCAAACTTCATTGTGTTCGGTTCGGCTCATGTTCGTCCCTTTTGGCTGGTAAAAAAAACCAAGCATTTTTTACAAAAACAATAAATACAATAAAGTACAGTGGGGTTGAAATACAATTATGCATAACAATTTCAACTTAAATTTGTATTAGAAGATTCTGAACAGTGATTTTTGGACTAGAAATATGAATACCTATTTCTCAGATAAGTGATTCTAAAACCAGCCGTAATATCACTTTTGATTTTCATATTGTTACGAAAGTAACTTAAGTTAAGAATAAGTTTTATTTATTAGTTATCTTGGACTTACTAGTTATTCTGTGTTTGTAAGTTATTTTATTAGTTAAAATTTTTATTGTATTAGTTGTGTATATTTCTAGTGCAAAAATCACTGTGCAGAATCTTCGAGTAAAAATTTATGTTTAAATTGTTATGCATAATTGTACTTCAACCCCAATGTATTTTACTCGAAAGTATTTTATAAAAGTTGCAAGAAAAAAACTTAAGTGGTTTATTATAAAGGAAATAATTTGTATTCCCAAAAAATAACTTTGAGAATAACTTTAACTATTTATAAAGTTTTTTTTTTATTTTATGTTCTTTCCACACATTTAAAAGTTAAAAATTTGTAATAATAGGGTTCACTAAAAAGCTAATAATTAAAAAAGTCTGCCGAAGACGGTTGTGAAAGTCATAGTACTTACTTGTGAGCCTTTGTACTACCCTGTGGTACGGCCCTTTAACCTCTAAAGTCCCTAACAAATCGGCAGCTTACCAAACTTTCCACTTCTTTTTTAATGATGTTATATATTTTTTTATATAAACTTTATATGAAAATGCGGTCAAAATTATCAAAAAGAATTGAAAGAGTGTCAGTTTTCAAAGGCCGAAGAAAATTTTAAATTATGATGCAAATTATGAAGTAAATTAGATCTTCGACAGCTGTCGAATTAGAGTTTTCATTTGGTATTATGACCAGGCTGGCAAAAGAATTCAAATTAAAAGTGCTTAATCGACAGAAAACACAGTGCTAAATTGTTTTACAGTGAAAAACAAAAGTGCTAGTTCTGTAACATTGATTTTTATGAATATAATTTTATTTAATATACATACTTATTATATGTTACATTATAATATATTTTAAAAAGCGTTCCCATATTAATGGTTCGTATTTTTATGCAAATTACCCTTAAAATTCTAAGAAACTTCCGCCCAATCATATAAATCAAAAACCATTTTAATGTTAATACGAAGTTATCTGCACATTTGTTGGACGCAATATTAAAAAATTAACCGAATGGTTAGTTAAAAGTTAAAAAAACGTGTAAGAGATTGAACATAATCGAGTTTGTTCCGGTGGAATGTTTTCCTTTGCATCAGAACATTAATGGTGTGGGTGTTGCGGAGATTTCCAGTAATCATGAATTAGTTTTTCACTAATTTTGGCGCGCGTGTTGTAAACAGGGGTTGATTGTCTTAGAAAATTTTAAACAAATAAAATGGATGTCTTGAATGTTTTAAGGGGTGCATTCTACGTACATATAAACATAATTTGTTGACTGTGAAAGAAATGTCAACGTAATTTGATAAAAAGGTCATTCTAGCTTTATTTTTCGATTTTCATCCTTTCTCCCCCCTTTTAATACTGTTCCATCAGTTGAAAAGTAAATATTTGTACAAGTTCTGTTCATTTTAAATGTTCAAGCAGTCATTTTTTAATCTCTAGTTTTCTTTATTGGCATCCAATTTTTTTTTGTGTAAACAACTGTAAACCCAAGTCCTTTGTCTTTACACGCCATCATAATCTTTGATGTGAATGGTCGTCGTCATCATTACTCTCTATTGTTTTTATATACATCATATGTATGTATGTACATTACATACATACTCGTTATGTATAAAACAATATTTGATTGTTTGGTTAAGCAGAGTAAATACTTGATTCTTATAAAGACTCTTGGGTTTCTGAATATTTGAAAACTAGATTTCTATGTATTTTAAATTATTGGCATTTTGTTTGTCCCATAGTGTTTAATTTGGCAACAAAAACTTTTTGATCAAATTAGGAACCTTTTTTTAGTACAATTTGGTTTAAAATTATTTAACAGTTATTCGGTGTTATAATTTTTCAAAGATAAACATTAAAAAAAGAAAACATTCAAAGCCTGTGCATGCTTTTTAGTAAGTTTCATTGGAAAACAAGTTAGAGTGCTACATTCGGCTGTGCCAAATCTTTGATACCTTCCACCGACAGTTAAAATATTTTAGCAGTGGGCTTTATGTAGGACCTATGCTTAACTATGGACCGATCTCCACGAAATTTGACATTGGGATTTCTAGTCCTATAAAACTGCGATGTACCGAATTTTATTACATTAGCATTATTTGTTACGATTTTAGGCATACTTAACTGTTTTCCGAGGTAGGCTTTATGTTGGCCTTATGGTAAATTATGTACCGATCTTTACAAAATTTTACAGTGTGATTTCTAGTCCTAAAAAACGAATTTGTACAAAATCTTTTATCAATCCGTGCATTATTTGTGTTAGTTTTTGTAACAAAGGTTTAAATTTTTTAGTGTGGTGGTTCCTCATTTGAATTCATAACTCTTATCTACTGAACCGATTTTGCTAGATCCCAAACGACACCGAATTTGTCGTGTGTATTCAATATATATATATATATATATATATATATAGATATATATATATATATATATATATATATTTATATAATAAAAAATTTTGACACGGAATGACAAACTTCGTATACCCTCATTCTCCACTAGTGGTGGTGAAGGGTAAAAAAAGCGTATAAATGTTAAATGCATCAACAGTTTTTTACTCATACTGCTTGTAAAAATTCACAAAAATTAAAAGCTGTGACGTAGACTGCACCGATACCGATCGACTCAGAATCACTTTCTGAGTTTATCTAACGATGTCCGTCCGGCAGGATGGGTGGCTGGCTGTCCATGTAACCTTGTACACAAAGTACAGGTCAGGCTATGTATTTATAGTTCACAACCTTTTAAAGGGCTTTCTGAACTTTTCTATTCTTATTTCAAAAGGGTTCAGGTACAAATATAAAAAGTGTTCAGCAGACACAAAAACCCATTTGACTTTTTGAAGCTGAATTTTTTTCCAAAACTTGTAACCCTGTGTTTATGTTATTATAGTAAAAACAAAAAATTATTTTGAGTAATAGTTGAAGGAGAAAATGGTCATTTAGGTTTTCGGAGATCGTAAATTATTTTTGAGTTTTCGCGATTTTAGTAGATGAGTCTTCTCTACTTATTTTTTCTACTAGAAAAAAGTACTTATTTTTGTTCGCGATGTCCCAAAAGTAATTCTGTATAATTTGGCCAATTATAACCTAAAAACAATAAGTTACAAATTAACTTTCAAAAAGTTTTAAACACACTTATTAAAATTTCTCGTAAATGCAAGAGAAATCGTATGGAATGTTTTTTTAAAAATCGTACACAATAGGTCTGTCTGCGTACACATATTTTGCATCATTTTGTGAAAAATGTTGCAAAATATTACAAAATGTTGTCTGTGTACTCCAAATCTCTTGCAGCGAGAGAGCCAAAAAGAGAATTTTTTGACAGTTGGAAGTTAGAGAACTTACAAAATGTTACTGTAGAAATTTCCTCTTGCAAGATTTTGCAACTAGTTTGAACAGCTGTTTTTATTACGTGTGCCAAGATAGCGTCGACGAAATAGCGTCGAATTTGGGAATATAAAAACCGGGAAAACAAAATACCCAAATTATGGTCTTTTGCAGAATAACAACAAAAAGTTAGCGTCGAATTTAGGAATTTAGGGGGATTTCCAAAAGTAAAAAAAAGTTAGCGTCGAATTTGGGAACTTAAAATGGGGAAGTAAAAATAACTAATATTTTTAATAAAAATACAAAAAATAGTTAGCACAAATAAAAAAAATACACATTTAGGAACAAAATAAGCAATGCGTGCAAAAAATCGTTCGGCTAGTTCCCGAGATATTTGGGTGCATCCAAAATGGTCAGTACAAAGCTTTACTGATTTATCCCTTGGAACACAAGCTTTTGCACGGTATAAAGGCTGAGTTCCAAAACGTCGGTTGCAAAGCAACTATCTTTTTTAAATGCATGCTACAATGCAATTATTACAATTCTATTTGTCCCAATGTGCACCAAAAAAGTATTTAATGAGAACATAATACAAAAGCTGTGCATTATTAAACTTGAATACATATACATTTTTGACTTGTGCTGCAAAGTATATTGATGTTTTGGAACTCAGCCAAACTGTATATATTCTGCAAAAAATCGAACCCAGAAATCTCGAGAACGGAACGAACGATTTTTTGCACGCATCGCTCATTTTGTTCCAAAAAGTAAATTTTTTTTAAACTATTTTTTGTATTTTTGTTAAAAATATTAAATATTTATACTTCCCCTTTTAAATTCCTAAATTCGACGCTAACTTTTTGATTTCATTCGGTAAATCCCATTATTTGGGTATTTTTGTTTCCCGGTTTTTAAATTCCCAAAAGTCGCTATTTTGCTAAATTTTTTGCTTTGTCATTTCAATTGCCTACACACCGATCAGCTGTTTTCTTGCAAGATTTCACTGGATTCTGTCTGCGTACTTTTTGAGATATTTTCAGCCGACAGAGTAAAATTGGTCTTACTCTCCCAAAAAAATTTACTGAGTATTTGCTACTGGAAAAGTACGCAGACAGACCTAATAATAAATTTTTCGCAATGTCAAAAAACATTAATTAAAGAGTGTTTAAACTGCACAAAATCATTGATATGTAGCTCTAACACTCACATCGAAATTATACTTAAAGTAAAGTTTTTGCTGGTGAGCTCGAAAATTTTAATAAAAGTAAACAAAAAACGTTAAACGAAAGCGTTTTTTTTACAAATGAGCCAAAAAGCATTTCGGTACATTTTTATCTGTTTTTTAAGATTACAAATTAGAAAACACATGTATGGGGTATTCACAAGGTGTGTTAATTTTGTTTAAGATTTTACCCATTACTATATATGGGAATACTAATAAATACTTAAAAACGTTTGCCTTTATAGACGATGGCTCGTCAATAAGTTTAATTAATGAAAATGTTATTAATGAACTAAACCTAACGGGTGAGCCACAACCTTTATGTTTAAAATGGACCGGTGATATGGGCCGAAATGAACAAAATTCAAAAACAGTTTCATTTCAAATCTCTGGTGTAAATAAAACAAAGTATTTTATTAATGCTCGTAAGGAAAAGCAGTTGTCCCTACTAAGCCAGACATTAAATTACAAAAGATTGAGCGAGAAATATCAATATCTTAGAGTTTTACCTTTTGATGATTTTAAGGATGCCGTACCAAACCTACTTTTAGGACTAAATAATTTAAAATTATGTTTACCAACTCGAACACGAGCCCGTCGCCATATGTACTCGTCTGGGCTGGGTTTTATGTGGTAATAGTAGCAAAGGGCAATTAACACCAAACCAATTTAGTTTTTGTTCTTGCGAGTGCGAGCATATAAATAATAATAATCTTAATTGCTTATTAAAATAGTTTTATCTATAGAAACGACCGGGATAAATAATTCCGCACCGATGCTTGATAACGATGATCAGGGGGCGATGAATTTATTAAAAAATATACCAAACAAAGAGGTGACGGTCACTATGAGACAGCTTTGCTGTGGCGTTATAATGACATTTCATTGCCACAAAGCTACGAAATGGCAAGAAAAGGATTATTCTGCCTAGAGAAATCTTTAAAAAATAATATGGATTTATTTGAAGTTTTCGAAAAAACCATATCCGAGTATTTGGCGAAACACTATATAAGCAAACTAGATATTAGTCACGATAATAGTCCCAATGTATGGTACTTGCCAATATTCCCAGTATTAAAAAAAATAAACCAAAAAAAACTAGAATTTTGTGGGATGCAGCAGCAAAAAAAAAAAGCTTATGGTGTTTCGCTAAATTCTATGTTGCTTAAAGGCCCAGACTTGCTTTCGTCTCTCACATCCATACTCTTCCGATTTCGCCAAAGAAATATTGCAGTATGTGGTGATATTGAACAAATGTTTCATCAAATCTATATTCGAAGTGAAGACTGCCAGGCACAACGTTTTTTATGGCGCGGCTGTGATGAAACGAATGAGCCCGAGGTATACGTTATGAAAGTTATGATATTTGGCGCATCATGTGCACCATGTATATCACAGTACGTGAAAAACCTTAATGCGTCAAAATTTGAAAACCAATACCCCATAGCAGCTTCTGCCATTAAAGATAATCACTATGTGGATGATTTTCTTGCCTCGACAGACACTCCCGAAGAAGCCATAGAATTAGCAAGGGACGTTAGATTTATTCATAGCCAAGGTGGCTTTCATATTCGTAATTGGTGCTCAAATAATAATTCAGTTTTGAAATCAATAAAATCCGATGTTTTTTCAAATGATGTTTGCATTAATATTGATATCGGCTCAGAAATCGAAAAGATTCTTGATGTATTTTGGGTTCCAGTCGTTGATACCATTACATTTAAACTTTCACCGTCTATCTTAAATAGCGAACTTTTTCTCGGAAATAAAAATGCAACCAAGCGTGAACATCTGAAAATATTAATGAGTGTGTACGTGGAGTGTGGACTGGTAAGGAATTTTCTGATGTATTTAAAAATCGTATTACAGGAAGTCTGGAGAAGTGGCGTCGATTGGGATGAGCCTATTAAATCGGGACATCAAGTTAAATAGGAAAAGTGAAACTACGATCACGTAGACGTTCAATTGCACATATTTGTAGATGCAAGCGAAAGTGGTTACGCCACTGTGGCATACTTTAGAATATCCGATGGTGACAACGTTGTTGTTTCTTTAATAGGATCGAAGACTAGAGTGGCACCGCTTAAGATTATTTCCATTCCACGATTAGAGCTAATGGCTGCTGTTATTGGTGTTCGATTTGCTAATTATCAGCCATGTCACAGAACACCATTCCGTTCGGAAACGGAATTCATTCCGTATTTTGGTGCTTCAGAAAATTAATTACGAAAAAATTTTTCGGAATGAAACCATTTCTATTTTCATGAACGGAATGGGAGTTTTCTGTATCTTAAACGGCAAATAATTATCAAAATATACTTTCTATCAGTAAACAAATATGTTTTCTTTATATATTTTTCAAAAGAAGTATATTTTAAATAATTTTTAGCAATTTATTTTACAAATATTTAAAACTCTTTCTAAAATCTTTAACAAGAAAACAAAATTTTCGTAATAGATTTTTGAAGCATTGCCATATCTCTTTTGTTGTCATATTTTGCCAAAATTTACATACCGGCAACACACAAAACAAAACAAAACTGAAAAGAACAAAGCAAAATTGGAAACAATTACATTTGTTAAACTTTTTTTTAGCCTGCATTTCCCGCATTTTAATTTAAAAATTAAATACGCCCGGCATATTTACTTTTTAAATTTCACAAATTTTAAAGTTGATTACTTTTTTACACATAAATAAAAACTCAAATGTAAATTTTTTTCTACAAAAATTTTGTTAACAGCTGTTTTTTGTTTTGCTAAGTGAATTTGTTGCCATATTTAATTGTAATAAATACTGATGTTGCCAAATGGGTAACATAAAAATTGCTTAAACAAAATTTTTCGGATTGATGAAAACGATTGGAATCCAAAGCACCAAAAATGATTTCGAACGGAATGGCAAATACGGAATTGACAGCATTCCGAACGGAATCTGTGACTCGGCTGTATATCATCAAAAATCATACCGGTTAAATAAATAGAAAAGTGTTTTGGTCGGACTCACGCACAGTTCTAAGTTGGATAGGTTCAGATCACCGAAAGTATGACCAGTTTGTCGCTGTTCGAGTAAGTGAAATTTTAGATGGTTCCGAAATGAATGAGTGGTTCTGGATATCAACTAAAACAAATGTGACCGACGAGGCTACAAAATGTTCACGAACACCTATTTTATCGGATAAAAGTTGTTGGTTTAATGGCCCAGAGTTTTTGAAATCATCAGAACAGAAATGGCAGAATATTTCGCAAACTTTTCCCGCTACAGATATCGAGGTGAAAGAACGTAACTTGGTGACACAAAATAAAGAACAACTTATAAACATTGAACGATTTTCTAGTTGGGGCAGAGCATTAAGAGCTACCGCTTTCGTTGTCCGCTTTTGTCCCTTTATTAAAAAAAAGTCAGCAAGCCAAAGTAAATCAGAACTAACTAAGGAGGAATTGTGTAAAGCCGAAATAATTCTGATTAAAGATTCACAGAAATTATCGTTTTGTAATGAAATTGAGTGCCTAGTACAAGATAAGAAAATAGCAAAGTCAAATTTAATATACAAACTGTTCCCATTTTTGGGCGAAGATGGTGTGCTGCGAATAGAGGGGCGGATTGATAACGCCAGTGTCCTGGAATTGCCAAGGTATTGTCGATTGACGACACTTCTAATAAGACACTACCACAATCTATATAGACATAGTAATCATGAAACCGTGGGTAACGAAATACGGCAACGATACTTTAATAAGAGTGACATGTAAGTCTGTTATAAGACAGTGTCAAATGTGCACAGTTAAAAACGCATCGTCTAAAATCCTTCAAATGGCCAAATTGCCTCGGCCTCGACTTGGTGCTTATCTTGCACCATTTACATTAACAGGTGTCGATTTTTTTGGGCCTATGTTTGTAACTGTTAATCGCCACAAAGAGAAAAGATATGGAGCATTGTTTACGTGCTTGACAATAAGGGCCGTTCATATTGAAATTGTCCACTCGCTTAACACGAGCTCGACGAGGACAACCAAGGGAGTTTTATAGCGACAACGGTACGAACTTTATGGGGGCCGACCATGAGTTACGCTAAGCACTAAAAGAAATAGATAAGAACGATTTAATTCGTACATTTACAAATTTTAACACAACTTGAAATTTTAACCCGCCGGCAGCACCCCATATGGGAGGGGCATGGGAACGGCTTGTTCGTTCAGTGAAACTGTCCTCTACAAAATTAAGCTAGAAAGATTCCCAGGTTATGAGACATTATTAAGTATGATGGCAGAGGTTGAGAATATTGTCAACTCTCGTCCTCTTAATTACGTTCCTGTAGAACATGAAAATGATGAAGCTATCACACCTAACCATTTTTTGTTAGGCAATTCAAATGGTTTAAAACCTTTAGTGTCTTATAACGACGATGGTATTGTGTTGAGAAAAAGTTGGCTATGTTCGCAGCAGTACGCTCAAAAATTCTGGAAAAGATGGGTGGCAGAGTTTCTACCCACATTAACCTGTATAACAAAGTGGTTTGAAAAGGCAACGCCATTAACTGTTGGAGATTTGGTAGTGGTGGTTGACCCAGCACATCCCAGGAATGTGTGGCCAAAGGAGGGATCACTGAAGTTAACATGTCAGATGATGGACAAGTACGAAAAGCGAAGATGCTCAAAGAAAGGAGTAAGTCTTCAAAACATCTCGCCTTACTGTAGGGGGGTGTTACCGCCACTGTCTCGTTGTATTTTATTTAGTTATCGTGTTTTTGTCAGTCGTGATTATCTTTATTTCCACGCGGTATAATAAAATGTTCATTTTAAGCAATATAAAAGCCATATTTAAGCAAGGAAATTCCAAATAGATTTTAATTGTGAGAAAAAAAAGTTTAGCTCTCGGTTTCCATATGAAAAGTTAGTAATACCTTTTCATACTGTTTTATTTGTCATGTTATTTTAAACATATATGTTAATGTGAATTTCAAGAATTTTAACGTAAAAGTATAAGAAATAAATATTATTTGTGCTTAAAAACGTTCTTCTGCTTTTCACTTCCCCAACAGACGTTATAAGTTGATAGTAAAAGTTTTAAAGAAAAAAATTATTTTCTTTCTTTTAAGTGCATTCAAATAAAAGCCTGTTTTTTAAAAACTTTTTTCACTAAGTTAAATTTTATTTTTTCGACCTTTTTTAATAATTAAAATAAAAAGTTTTTATATTGTAAACACGTTATCGACATTAAAAAATTATTTTACATAACTTCATATAAAATATGTATATGTTGGGGTTTATCGTGCAAATGTACTATGTCACATATATCAGATAATGGTACATTCAGAGTTGACAATTTAGCGCCTTTGGCGCTAGATTAAGCGCTTTTTAACTGTCGAAAATGCACATATTTTTCCTTAGCGCTTTTATATTAGATACCCAAAATTTTTAAACTTTTATTTGCATACATTAAAATCAAGACACATTAAACCAAAATTTGCTTACTATTTTAAATACTTTTGATATAAAGAACTCTGAAATGCATACTTTACTCGGAAAGAAGTTTATTTTCTAAAGTAATCCATTTTGTTTCTTAAAACACGAAAATCTAAAAATAATTTCCTGATTTTAACTTGTTTTGTTCGTACATTAATCCTCCGATGTTCATATGGGTCTGGTCAGACCCAAACGACTTTTAAATGTGTAAATCTCTTTTTTAAAAACAAGCTGAGGCTCCTTGTTCTATGACTTCCTAAAATATAGTGTGCTAGACACAGTGAAGTAGTAAAATTAAAATTTGTAGCATATTTGTTGTAAAAAAAAAATAATTTTAAACTACTTTCCTTAATCAAGCTCACATGGGTCTATGCAGACCCATAATGAGCTTTTCATGTAAATTGTTTTACCGTTTGATGTAAACAATAAAACTGCTGACGGAGGCAGTGGCTGAGATCACTTATTTGATTTGATATTTAGAAATCAAAGTGTACACGTGTTTTAATTAGTGGAAAGTATTTTTTTAATAAAATGGAGCAAGTAGCTATAGATAACGATGATATGATAACGCATTTGCTTTGTAAGCTAAGTGCAGCAAATGTGAGTCCGGAAGAACGTGAGCGACTTCAGGCACAAATTGAACAAATTATGGGACCATTTGAAACAAGTGGCGACGAAGATGATGACTATTTTCCAGATGATGAAGATTTTGATGAAGCATCAGACATAGAACAGGAAATCGAGTTAGAGGCCGTTCTGGATGACAACCATGATATCGCTGAGGATTTGTATGGAGAAGCCATTGCCCTTCAAGCTCAAACCACAATTCAATCATCCAGCACATCTATCACTCAGGACGTTATGTACCGGTCGAAAGACGGTAAGATGTGGAATTCAAATCCTCCACCACCTGGAAGGCCTCGCTGTCATAATGTTACAACTTTTACTCGTAAAGGGCCACTACGAGGAGCATCACCGAGTCATCGAGCTGTTTTCAAGTCATTATTGTCTCCTGAAATCGTCAGTATTATTGTGCGGGAAACCAACAGAAAAGCCGTAGAAGCGGTTCGTCTATGGAATAAAAAGCATTCTAATAATAAACAGCGATATTGGGTAATGACCAATGACCAACGGATATATGGACAGTGGTAGGACTGTTTATGCTGAGAACTTTTTTTCAACATATAACTTGGCAGAAATGTTGATGGATCGTAGAGTGGCTTTCTTGGGTACCGTAAGAAGGAATAAGACCTTCATTTCGCCTGAATTGCCTGACCCAAAACGTGATGTTAAAAGCACTTTATTTTGTTACCACAATAATAACATCGCTCTATGCTCCTGCATGGCTGTCCATTACCGTCAAAATACCGATCCATTAAAAGGATTCAAGCCAGATAAAATTTTGGACTACAATAAATTTAAAGCGGGCGTAGATACAAAGGACCAGATGTTGACTGGCTACTCGTGCAAACGCTCGACAGATCGTTGGCCATTGGACGGTTTGGCCTCATTTATCATCCATGACGTGTTGAACACGGCAAAGCCGAGTGATAAACGCCGCTCATTTGTCATTGAATTGGCACGGCAGCTAGTTATTCCACATATGACGGAACAGGCGACTAACCCTTTGGTATGGAGGTTTGCTCACACAAGGCAAGCAATGAATCTTTTCAATATCGATGATACATCTTTATCTTTGTATAAAGATATGTGTGTATGTTTTCATATATACTAATTTATAATTAAATATTTCATTATTTTTAGCCACCGGACACTTGCCCGTCGACATTAGACGCAGCACAGCAACAAACATATGCTCAAGTAGCCGCAACACGTTCATCATGCTACCTTTGCGCTTCTTTTTCTTCGAAAAAGCGTTATAACTGCAGCAAATGTAATCGTCCTATATGTTTTAATGAACATGCCATGCAATTACATAGTTGCAAACCCAATTGCTCTTTGTAATGTATATTAAAAGCTCAAATAAATAAATTAAATTCTTTCTTAAACATTATTTCTAACGCTATTTTTCATGGGTCTGGCCAGACCCTTACGGTGCACTTACCGCATCATAAGGCACGGAACATCGGAGGGTAAAGTATTAAGTAAAACTTCCTTAAATAAAGAAACCTTTTCTTTTTTTTCGTTTTTTGGTATATGTATGATCCAAAACTTCTTATTTCTGCTTATTTTTTATTAAAAGCAAAAAAGATATTTCTGAAATCAAGCAGCACTTATTTAATATAAGTCTTATTTGCTTGAATTTTAAATAGAATCGAATTTCTTGCATCAAGAAACAAATGCTAGGGATTTCTTTAAAATTTTCAAAAAATGCTCCAGAAAACTTAGTTGGATTTAATTATTTTTTATTTGGATCGACATATTAAGCAAATCAATCAAAAGTTTCTTATTTTTATATTTAGTTTTCTTAAACTAACTAGTGCTTCACGTTTTTATGAAAAAAATTCAGGCTGTTCTTCTGATTTTGTAAAATAAAAAGCATCGAAAACTTGATTTAAGAAACTATAGAATTAAAATATTTTTTTTTTAGCTGTAGTTTAGTAAATTTTAGTTCGCTTTGAGTCATAACTTACACACACAGTAGGTTCATAAAGTAACATTTCAACAAGGAAAACACATGAATTAGAAATATGTACGTCTGTTAATACATATCGGCTGGCCATTGCAGAATGTGTTTAATAAAAAAATTGAAAATCGGCATTTTAGATATCACTACATATTCTATAAGCGGCTGGATTCACTAATTTTCAAAATTAAGTTAAACAAATGTGTATTCATTTTAATTTTTCTATTTAGATTTTTTAACCCTTCATTTTTGAGAAAAAAATCACATTTTAATATATTTCATTATAAAAATTGCGCAGAATATTACTAAGACACAAAAAACAAACCTTTTTTCCACTCATAAACAATGTTATTTAACAAAAAAGTTTCGAATCAGCTTAAAAAATACCAAGAATTAAGCAAGTTTTCTCTTACTTGACAAACAGCGGAGTAACGAGACAAAATTCACTATGATAAAATGTATACAATAGTCATTAAAAATTATGTCAACAGAAAATTAACAGTACTTACACCAGTTTGTCTCACCGATGGGATTTTTGGTACAATTGTACCAAATTTGGTACAATCGAAACTTTATTGGTACACTGGTACAATTTAGAAAAAATGCCCACGAAGTCTTATCATGTATTTGAGGTGGATTAACTTTCTTTTTAAAAATAAAATTTTTAATAACATAGAGTGCCCCGGCAGGCTAGCTGGTAGTGAGCTAGTCTATCAGCGCCGGGGTTGCGGGTTCGATTCCCGCCAGGTTTCTTTCCTGCAGACAAGCGCAGAGCTTCGCGGGGTTTATCTTAGGGAATTAGAAAAAAATCTCTAGCTTTCGACAGAACTATCAAAATTGCTTTAAATTTGTGTTCATGATGATAAATTCATACATACATAAATATACTTACTCGTATCCCTGTTGAAAGCCCTAGGATCAAATGTCTCCAAGTCGCCACTTTTGTCGATTGTTTTGGTGACACTGTCTACACTTGAGTCTGCCTTTGACAAAAAAGGAGAAAAAAAGATATTGTTGCTTCTTCTTTGTTTTGTATACCCATACCACAATAGTGCAGAGGGTATTAATCGTTTGTGCTGAATTGCGTAACGCTAAAACATATTGGTCTTAGACCCACCTTTTAGTATACCGATCGATTCATTATCACTTTCTGAGCCGATTTAAATGTCCCCCATTCCGGGTGGGTCCCGAATAGGGTGCACTCTTGAAAATTCGTCTTGATACCTATACTCTAATGTAGGTTATCAAAGACCGACTATACTTTTTTACTTGTTTTGTTTTAAATTTTTTTTAAATTCAATAGAAAAGTGTTATGAGTTACTATGTATTCTTTTTTATTATATAGCGAAAATTTGATACAATTTATTTCATCTTGGTACAATTTTGCCATTGAGACGGTACAATTTAAGAATTGTCAGATCCCAACAGTGGTTTGTCTGCGTTTTCTTCTTCAAGAAATGTTATGATGGAAATTTCCATCACCATGCAAAAAAGGGTTAAAATGGCAAAATAAAAAATAATTTTTAATAACAAATTGACAACATTTTCAACACTAACCTCTCACTGTAAAAATTTTGAATGCAAAGTTTTTTTTCCATTGCTAATTAAAACACAAATATTAAATATTCGTAATTAATATGTATATGAGCCCTTTTCGAAATTCGTTTTAAAACCACCTGTTTTTCCCCGCTATGGTAAGATATGTATATAAGCCCATCATCATGAATCAATTATTTTAAATAACTTTTTTATACATCTAAACTTAAAGCCTACCTCAAGGCGTAACAAATATTATTCCATTAATAGAAAGTTTCGTACTGCATGCATAACAATTTTAAATTAATACTACATAAAAGTATAACTTCCAAGATAACTTATAACAAAATATATAATATAATTAATTCTTAGATAAATTTAATTTCGTTACAATATTAGAAAAAAAATCAGTTTATTAAAAAATTGAAAATGTATTAACCTAAGATTTGAGAAAAGGGAAGCAATTTTGGACCTCTATTGTATTTAATATATACTTAAGATATTCCAACAAGCAACCGCACCCAAACTTGAATTGAAAAGACATATGAGCATTTCCGTGTTCTTTAGAGAAATAGAGATGGTTCATTAAGAAGGTACTATATTTGAAAAAAAAGAAAAAATCACATTCGGAACCCAGCATATCGTACGTGACATAAAACGGAAGTGATTTTAAGGTTAATGTGAGAACATGCAAAAATCAGCGAATTGTGGGAGATTTTTTTTTAATTTATTACATTAAGCCAAATATTTTTCCTTTATATTCCGAAATTAAAAAATAAAAATATTTTTTGGATGGTTTTATAATGAACTAAATTTTGTTATCGTTCGAGACATACCGTACGTGACAGATTTTCTCTTATAATATGGAACATGTGGTTAATTTTGGACCTACCATTAATTTTGGACCTACCACCACAAGAGAATATCATGACGCAGTAGCTGTCGTAAAAGTTACTGTCGCCAAATTTTTTTTTTGTCGATACCAACATTTAAAAAGAATTTAAGTATGGAAGCTACGGTCAAATATAAACCGATTGCAACAAAATTTGGTTAGATGATTTAAATTGCAATAAATAAGTTTGGACCACATTTAATCTAAATATCGTACGTGACGACCTATTAAGGCTTATTTTACCAATTTTAAAAAAGTGACGATCGATATTTGTTTGCGACAAATATCTTGCTTTGGAATTTTATTTTGAAACTCTTGTGACTGATCAAATACAATTAAAGCCAACATGATGTTTTTTGCACCACGTAAGTGTTATCAGAACGTCACGTAAAACAAATCGAAAGATATACCGCTAACCCAACTATATATTTGCTCTTTCCGCCAGGGTTGTCAGATGTGACCAACTTTTTGATTTGGCGACATGGCGACTTTTTGGCGATTTAAAAAAATAGTGTACGTATGTGGCAATTTATTATCATAGATAAAAAACGTTGTTGTAAAACATTTTTATGAATCCTAACGTACCTTTTAATGTTTACGAAACACACTCGAAAAAATTAGCGTTTGTTAATTGTAAAAAGGGTTTTAATGATGATATTTCATCTTATTTATATAGGTTTAGCCCAAAATTTTATAGCTACATGGATACGGCAGGTACGTACCATTTAAAGGAACTTGCTTAAGCTGTACTTCATATGCTGGTAATTACAACTAGTATTGCCAGTGTTGAAATTATGAACTCGACAAAAACTCGCCTTTGAAGTAAAATGCACTACGAACTTCTAGACGCGTTATTACGAGGTTTAAATTATATGAATGTGAATAGTATATGTTGCATTTCTTTTGTACCTTTATTGAATAAATGAAATTGTCTCACAATGAATTCCAAAAAAGGAGACAAATAGGGAGTCTGGCCAGCACAGAATACCACAGAACTGTAAAAAGTGACGTGTGAAAAAGGCCCAGAAAGCTTTTTTTGGTAGTGAAGTGGCAATGTGTAAAAACAGGCAGCAACAATCAACACAAATGGCATGATCAAAACAAAAATAACAAAACACAGACCACGTTAAAAAAACGCATTAGTTCAACAAACGTTGTGTTTTGTGCAAAAAAATGTATTTATTAATATTTTTTTGTTTTATAATGTTATTTATTTACTTAAATATTATTTACTTGTGTTGTGGTAAACTTAAAAGTTAATTTTTACAAAAGCTTTGCAAATAAATCTTAACTAAATAAATTTGTGTTCATTGTATTGCGGCATAAAAGATGATGCAAAGAGAAATGCAAAAAGGGCAGTTTTCTTAAAAAGAGACAAAAAAAGAAACCCAAAATCTTCCGTCTCGTGACAGTTGTGTAGCAGTGTTGAAAAATTCAGTACTTTAGTTCTTTTTTCAGTACTTTTTCATATTAAAAATACCGCAGTACCCCCGCGTTGTTTTTAGTACTTTTTTATCCTTTGCGCTTTTTAGATCATTTCAATAGCAGACTTTGGTAATCATGTGTTTTGCAAAATTTATATTGTTGTGTATTAAATATAATTAACAACAATATAATTTATTAAGCTTGAGGTTTTTTGTTTTTTATAAAAAATTAAATAACATTTATTTATAAGTTCCAATATTTCGATACAGCAATGTGTATCATAAAAAAAAAAAAACCTCAAGCTTAATAAATTATATTGCAAATAATTAACAACGTTAAAGTTTAAAGAAAACCATTAACCTTTAAATGTATCTTTTTAGGGAACTCGATTTGACATATTTATAGAAACATACAGAGTTAACAACGAAATTGTTTATAAATTGAAGAAACATATTATCTAAGATTTGGAGAAACATTTGTTTTTACTTTAAATTATAAGCAGCTTCACTCCAGAAAATATTGTTTTCGGTAAAACCAATAGCATGACACCATTGTTATTAACAAGCGAGAAAGAAAACTATTCTCAATTCCGTGTACTAGCGGATCTCTCTGAAATAAAGCATTTCAGACCTGAAAATATTTAATTAAGAGCGAAATGGATGAACTAATGTTTGCTGACATTTCACAGATTGCTTTTGGAATTTTATCGATACCACATTTCTCAGCATCACTTGAACGCACATTTTTAAATGCATTATTATGTAAAAAAGCAAACCAAGAAATCGTTTACACGTAGAAACTGTTTCAAGTTTCAAACTAAATTTCTATTAAAATCAAATGATAGTAGCTGTTGTAGTTACATAATATATTTCTTATGATCTCTAAAAAGTCACATGTAATTGTGCATGTCTGTCAAAATTGCTGTTTTACATAAGGTTTATAATATTCGGTCACAAACGTACATGTAATATGCTTCTGCCATTGTCTCTGTTTTTTTCGCATAGTTTTTGCAGAAACCAAAGTAGTTCTCGGTTTCAAAATAGCGTGCGGCCGCCACAAAATTTTTTATTTGCGCCGTAAAAGAGTTCAGCCATCTTAACATTTCTTCCTTTAATTTCGAATATAACATTTTAGGATAATATAATTAAACGTTTTTTCTTTATCTATAAAATGGTAAAATGATCATACATATGTCGGTATTGAACAATATTAACTTCAACCGGCTAGTTATTCCGTCAATACTTATTTGGTCAAATATTTGATGAGTGTGACCGTAGCTTAACGCTTATGTATAACAAAAATATTATGTATCTTTAATATAAATACTGTTTGCTCTTTAATACATTGATAAATGAATTCCAATAAAATATTTTTTGTTGCTTTTATTTTCATAAAAAATTGTTTTATTTTTTAACAAAAAGTACCATTTGTTGGAAAAAGTACTCTTTTACTTAAAGTTCAGTACCATTTCAAAATTTCAATTTTGCAACACTGTTGTGTAGTATTCTGTGCTGGCCAGTGAAGCGTTTTAGACAACTGCAACTTATATACAAATGTATATCCAATATTTGTTTAATAGGTACTAACTGCAAAAATTATTCTGTTGTTGCTTTAAGTAGACTTCTATAAACTATTTTATAGTAAACATTCTACCTCTTTTGTGTTCACTGACTATTTTTACTGTGTTCTAAATAAATATTAAACAAAACATATATTATGGCGACATTTTTTAAATTTTGGGCGTATTTTAGCGATACTGAACAAATTTATTTTTTAGAATTTATAAAAAAATATTTTTAATAATTCTAAAAATATGTATTTTATTGTCAAAAACTGAAAAACAAAGACTTTGGCGATTTTGGCGATTTTTGACATTGAATTTGGCGAAAAAGTTCAAAATCAATCTGACAACCCTGCTTTCCGCTGCTTCATTGTTGTTGCAACATTAATTATAATTAATTAGTGGTTTAAAAAAGAACCATTGCCACCAACGACTGGCGAAATAGTTAGCACTTTTACTCAATTTGCACTAAGGACTACTGATGTGGCATTCTAATCATACCTACATCTTGCTCTAGACACCAATATCTAGAGCTAACATCTTAAAATAGGTACCCACGCTCGCTAGCTAATTCTATAGCTCCAAGTAATGCAGAAAACTATTTTTTAGCGACAAGACGAAAAAATGTGTAGGTACATATTCTGAATAGATCCCGTTATAAAACGGTAACCAAATTTAATGCTCTACGCTTGCCTGTTGCTTTTTGATGAATTTGATACAAAACATTAGTTGGATTACAAATCTTATTGAATTAGGTTCATTTTGCAACAAAAAGTACTGAATTTAAATGTAACACCTATGTATGTATTTTTTAGCTTTAAAAAATTAATTTAATAATTTGGATTTTAAATTTAAACAAAGCATTAATTTTATTTTTATACCCTTCACCACAGGTGGAAAAGGGTTTATATAAGTTTGTCATTCCGTTTGTAATTTCTACAATATTGATCCTAGACCCTATAAAGTATATGGGGGATTTCATGTCAAGTGACCCAATTTTTAAATCAATGTCCTCCGATTTGTATGAAATTTGCACCAAGGTTAGTCCTATTTAGGGTTTTTTCCCGGGATTTCCCGTCCCGGGATTTTTTTTTTATTTTATTAATTATTTTATTTCCCGTTTTCCCGGGATTTTTCTTGCGGGATCCCGGGAAATAAAAAATTCCTCATAATTTCACAAAATAGCTATTAATACTTTGACATTTAGTTTTCTATTCTCTAAAAATTAGCATCTGTGGATGGGTTGTGGATTAGATCAATTGCAAGAAGTGAGTACATGTATTTAAATCAATGTCTCCTGATGCAATAAATCTTCTAAAAGCAGAATGGGCAGTACAACAGTTGATAATTATTACATTTAGTAAAGTGAAGAGTTAATAAAGTACATTAATTCAAAATAAGATGCAGGCAGTAAAGTTTCATTGTCCGTGAACAAGTCTTAAAAATAGGAGATACCTAAACATATCGATCCTTTATTGCAACATAGTAATATCTACAAAAACACACGATCTTGGCAAAATGCGATTAAAGTTTTCAAAATGTACCGACTTAAAGATATATTTTGCTATAACTTCGGTTCAGTTTGAGATATAATACGAAAAGTTATGAAGGAAAACATTGCTAAAGTTACTTCAAATTTTGATATATAACTATGATGCAATGAAGGAGCGATATGTTTATTAGGTGATAAACCCAAATTTTCAATTTAAATTTGTGTTGGTTTATATACCCGTAAAGTGCGGGGAAACCGAAATAAAATAATATTTTGGAAACTCGTGTAAGATACTACAACATACAACTAGAAAAACATATTGTCCTAAAGATTACAAATGGACCTATTGAAATGAAAAGATTTGTAAGAAGCAGACCGGTTGATGATATTTTTGCATCAACCTTGACATACATTTGACTGATATAGACGTTGTTTATAAAAAAGAAAAAATTGCTTCTGATTGTGAATCCGAAGCATGCTACAACGGTGCACTTTTAACTATTTGTCCAACCTCGGTAAAAAATGAACAAAATTTTTCGGAAACATGATAATTAGTCAATAAAATCAGGAATATACTTTTTGACGACTTACCAGGCGCTTTGAGTGTGTCAGAAAGTTATTTCCTAAGCCGTTAAAAAATGTTACATATTTCTTTAAAATATTTTATTAATTAACTTTTTGATCACATATCTTGAATACCTAAATTTTTATTTTGTTTTTATTATTGTTTTATGAATTAAATTGTTATGTTTATGTTATCTTTTTATCTTGTATCCAGAGCATAATAATACTGAATAAAGCATTATAATAGGGAATAAAGGCGTGAGGTGATTATAATTCAAGTACCTATTTCAATCTTCAATCAATTTTTTAGTATTGAATCACTTCTTTTACTTTCTTTGTAAACAAGTTGCCTTACGTTTTTTTATAAAAGTTTTTTTCATTTATTAATTACAAAATTTACTTTGTATTATTTATATGGAGCGGGATCCCGGGATCCCGGGAAATTTAAAAAAATTTCCCGCTTTCCCGGGAATCGAAAAAGTCCGGGAAAAAAACTCTAGTCCTATTGGATAGTAGTTAAGACACAAATTTTTAAAAAGTTCGGTCAAAAACATTCTGAGTTAGAGGGCGTAAAGTTTGACATTTTGGCCATACAGGCGTTCTTTCTCATCCATGAAGCTTATTACCTATTGGTGTTAGCAAAATATGTCTAAAGAAGCTTCGATAGCTATTTGATCAATCTTTTGATAAAAGATTTTTTTGTTTTTAAAAAAAAATTTTTTTTTTAAATTTAAACCTTTTTTTAATTTTTTTTTTGCTTAAAAGAAAGAGTAAGAAATTCTTTTTTTTATACATATCCCACTCGCATCCCAAAAATCGACCAAAACTACCTTAAAGGAAAAGACAAACTATCTTTTGAGCAAAAAACAAACATTCCGGATAAAAAAAAAAGTTTTAAATTTAAAAAAAAATTTTTAAACTTTTTAAAAAAACAACAAAAAATGTTTTCAAAAGCTATCGAAGTTACTTGGGACAAATTTTGGTAATACCAAAAGGTTATAAGTTACATGGATGAGAAATAACACTGCATATGCTAAAAATTAAAAAAACCCTCGTCTAGAGTTAGAAATTATTTTTTTTAAACATATCCCACTCGCATCTTAAAAAGCGACCAATACTACCTTAAAGGAAAAGACATAAGCTTTCTTTTGAGGAAAAAGAAAAAAGAAACATTCCGGATAAAAAAAAAAATAAAAAAATAAGTTTTAAATTTAAAAAAAAAAATTAAAAAAACAAAAAAATTTTTTTTCAAAAGATTGATCAACACCAATAGGTAATAAGCTACATGGATGAGAAAGAACGCCTGTATGGCCAAAATGTCAAACTTTACGCCCTCTAACTCAGAAACTTTTCGACCGAACTTTTTAAAAATTTGTGTCTAAACTACTAACCTTGGTGCAAATTTCATCCAAATCGGAAGACATTGATTTAAAAATTGGGTCACTTGACATGAAATCCCCCAAATATATTTTGGGTACTTATGAGGAGAGAAGTTGATTTAACGATGTGATGTCCCTCTCCAATCCCCTCCCCCTCCCCTGTTTATAATTGTTTACTTATTCTAGCATAATGCCCCATATGATTTTCGTTATCACCCTTCTTTATTATTTCATCTATTTAACGAAATAATTTTAACATACATATATAAACTAGGAATTTTGGTTTTTTTTGCTACTTAAGAACACGCCAAAAAAGATAAATCTGTGACAACAGTGCCTATACAAAAAGAAAATAAACAAACACACTTACATGGTACAAACTATTTTGGTGAATATAGGCCACCTATTAAGGTTCACAACTCAAATAAGTTGATTTGTAATATTTGTATTATGGTTTACAACTTTGCTATTTTGTGGTGAACAAAAACATCAAAAATAATTACAACTCAAATGAGTTGAGTTGTGAACAATAAAACGGGCCATATTTCATTTTAATGATATTCAAACAATGTTCCTTCATGGTTCAGTTGTCTAGGGGGTTTGTTAAGGTTAGAAACTGTGAGTCAACTGGTTCGAATCTTGGTTTTTCAAAAAAAAATTTTTTTTTTAATTTTTATGTTCAAAAACGATTTTAAAAAAATATTTACCAGTTTTCGCTTTTTAAATTTAATTTATAATGAAGTTTTTAGTTTTGTAAATATGTATGTGTATGTAAAAATTATTTAGTTTTTGACTAGTTGCTCCGTATTCTGCTCGCACAATAGTAAAGGGTACATAAGATTCGGAACAGCCGAAAAAAGCACACTGTTTAAAAAAAATTTAAATATGAACGTATATGATTATGTATCAAATATTTTTTTAAACAGGCATATAGAAAAGGTAAGTCATTAAGAACTAGCGAATTCGCTGTAAATTAAGGGGTGGTGAGTCTAGTAGTACTTTGATGAGACTCTACCCCGCACTACCATCAAGTCACTAGCACAACCGGCGATCTTTAGGGGTAGTGCAGTGAATAGATATATGTGGGTATCTACGTTTCTAGGTATGGGTTATGCAGAGAGGGGTCAATTGCCATCTTCGGAGGACATTGCCATGTTAAATTAAACAGTTAAAAGCATGTAGAGTAGATTGTGATATCACTAGTGGTAGTTCTTTTATAGCTAGTGAATATATATACGCGGAACTAGTCCCGTAAACCACTGGGAAAGTATAATTGCAATGTTACCAATACCTTAATTTGATCGCCAGAAAAGATCGCAATTTCTAAAAATTAATCAAAGTATAGTCGGTTTAATGCATTAAACACATTCACCACAGCAGGCTACACGAACTGCAATTGAAGTAGTGTAGTCAGCTACTGATTTATTTTGAAGACGGTTACTACAATTGAAAAAACAAAAACAGCTGTTGTTTTTTTATGTATTTATATTTCAGTGGTGTCACATCATTATTTGGTTTTTACTTTTATATAGTGGACCAATATGCATAATTTCAGACACGTTCACAAACCTATAAAAATATAAATACTTATTTGATATACATTATATAGTGTAAAACCAAATGGATTTAATAAAAAACATTGAAAATATTTAAATTTTGTTGTATTCGAAACTCATTATGGATATCATCTTAATGGCATTAAATAAAAAAATACATTATATAAAAATGTTAATTTACATAATTGACGCACAGCCGCGAATAACGTTGTAAGTGACAAAATTAATATTTTTCAGGAGATAATATAATATAATAATATTTGTTTTTAGATTACCAAAATTAATGATATTAATGAATAATGAATTTTAATTTAAAATAAGATGCAAATTTACATTTTATAACTTTTTTTTAGTGGAGAAACGTTTTATATCCACAATCGCGAATTTAAAACGTTTTTCCAATAAGCAAGCGGCTTCTAAAACGTTTTTCCAATAAGCAAGCGGCTTCTAAAACGTTTTTCCATGTTGCAAAAGAATTTTTTCTACAATATATTAGGGTTAAATAACTATCGTCATAACAACAAAATTTAAAGATAAAGCCAATATTGTAAAAAAATCAAGTCATTGGCCCATTTATATTTAAATTAGAAAACAGTGCCAACATTTCCGTGAATTGCGAAAGCTACAGGCAGGATTCGTGATTTTGTTAATCCTCATGTCATTGTAAATTATTTGTAGAAGAAATGGTTCCAACAATGCGGATAAGCCAGCAGCTATTGGTCGTTTAGAAGCCAACATTCGACGCACTAGTAACGAAATAAGGCCGCACTGAAAACAATCCATGCTTCATTTAACGAAAGAAACTTTCGTAGCTACGTTTTTTGTACTACATATTTACAAAAGATTCGTATATAATACGAAAAAAAGTTTACTCTAGCATTTTATAATTTTACTAAAGTAAGACCCCTTTTACAGTCGGCAAGTTACTTGCGCAAGGCTCTTGCGCAACTCTTAGTTTGTAGACGTAAGCGGTAAGGTCGGGGTAAAGAAAAAAAAATTTTGTACAGACTTTGTTGTTGTCGGCAAGTAACTTGCGCAACTAACTTGCCGAGTCTGAAAGGGGTCTAATGAATTCTTTTCCAATACTTCGTTAATATTATAAACTTTTTATGTTTTATAAAAAAAAACTTTTGTAAGATATGTGCTGTTGTTTTTTACTAAACTAAAGAAAATATTTTGTAGCAAATATCTTTTGTAGACTACAAGAAAGTTTGTTCTTGCAGTTTAAAAAATAATTTTGTAAGGACTTTGTATTTTCGTAGTTATAACGTATGATTGTAAATTTAATTTTGTATATTTATTTTTGTAAATATGTATTATAAAATATTTTAACAAAAAAATCATAAATTAAATAACAAACGTTTAAAGTGCACTATTTTCAGAACCTTTACAAAATATGTATGTAAAGGCTAAAAAAAATTTAAAAATTATGTGAAATAATACATATATCTAAGCCAAGCGTAGATTTTTCTTTAAATTAAAGACATTAACTTATTTCGTAAATGGGCTATGACTAATTTTTTACAAAATATGTACCTATCACCACGTGAAAACCAATACTAAACAAGCGATACAAATTTTGTTTGCTGGTCATTTTGGCAGAAAATCCTTTCGCATCAAATGCAATTTCCAACAAATTCACACTTAATTTTTTTATTACATTAGCGGAGTTCTGAAGAAGCAAATGCAAAAATTCGTAGCTCTTCTGTTAAATCGAACAACGAAAGAAAGGGTTTCCGCAAGATTTTTTACAAAAGCTACGATACACTTTAGCCGTTTACAATTAATTAATGTAGAACAAATTTTAAATCGTTTGGTGCGGGTACTTTTTTTAAAGCAGCGAAATAGAAAGTTGGCATTTGTAAATATATTTTATAGACAGTTTGGCTATGGAATGTAAAGTTTGATAAATGCAAAAAATTGAAAAAGTCAAAATCCTAATGTATGTACATATGAGGCGCTGAGCTCCAAAACATGTTACTTTTTTAAAAAAATATGTTAGCAATGACTTTTGACAGATAACACTGCGCTGCTTTAGTATCTGAAGTGAAAACGAAACAAAAGTCTCCCCTTGACCTATGTAAATTACATTAAAATTGGAGTGAGTACTCGTCGCTTGCAGCCATAATCTGCCTATATTTTAAACTTTTCTTATTCTTTTGCTGTTGACGATTGGAATTTCCAATTTGAAAAGCAGAGGTTTTATCTGTGTTCAAAGCAACAGGTTTTTTTTTTGTCATGACTTATTTATTGAATCTTTATATATTAACTGTCGTATTCATAAAATATTAAAATGGATTTGAAATGCATTTTGAAATTTTCAAACTTATTTTATTTTTTATGAATACGGCAGTATGTATGAACTTACAATAACACAGTGCAGAACTGAAATCTTGAACCAATAGAGACCACCAACATCTGAAAGCTTATGACAGTAAAAGAAAAACCTGAGCTGGGTTTGGAATTATTAGCTAAGGTTTTTTTAGATCGCTTTTGAAGTTTTAATATTTATTAACATATTTCATATTAACGTTTTCTTTTGGATCAGAAATTTGGTTTTAATTGTTCCCGTACTTTAGGACATTTTTGTCTATTTGAGATAAATTTTTTTTACTCTCATTTTACCGAACTTTACCCAAAATGTACGGGATCACACCTATTGAATGATAACTTAGAAAAACATATATGTACATACATATAAGTGTCGCCAACTTTTTTTTTTTAAATATGTACTGATATCTCGCGAACTATTCGAAATATTGCTTGTCTCTGTTCGGCAAATTTTTAGCTCTTAATCAGATCTAAAAATTTTACCTTGAGATAAAATCAAAAAAACAACTACATCTTACTCAAAACAGCAAAACTGTCAAAAAACGTAAAATTTCGTCATATATTTTTATTGTTGATGATGGAAAATATAAGGACATTTCCAATATTCACTTCAAACCATATTGTACTTAAGAAAACTTTTTGGTTAGTTTTATGAAACTAGCATTTGCTTAAGCGATCTGTTTCGACCTTTCCGTCCGGAATTTTGATTTTATTTTTGTTTTTTAAAGGCTTTTGAGAGGCTTCTTGTTAATTTTTGACAGTAGCTTAAGCCAGCTTATGCATATTATAGTTGGGCCTTTAAAAAAATTGATGATTTTGAATAAAGGAATGACAAATAAGGACACTTCAAATCTTTTTGAAGTCTTCGCTTTCGAAACTAGTCTCATCTTTTGGAAGCATGTTTCCGATCGTTTCGCTAGCTCTATTTCAAAAGCGAATTAAAAAAAAGCTTAGCTAATAATTCAAAAACCAGCTAGGATTTTTCTTCTACCATCATAAGCTTTCAGATTTTGGAGGTTTCAATTGGGTCAAGATTTTGAAGTTAAAAAATGTGCTACTGTGTAATTAATCAAATCTTATCCTTATACTTTGTTTTATGTCCTGCCAGTGCCAGACAAAAAATTTGGTCATCACGGTTTCTGTTCACATATGTAGGTGTTTATCGCTCTTCTGATTGGGTGAGTGCATCAGTGTCTCTTTTCCTCCGGCGAGAGTGGCCACCATAATTGAAACTATTTCGAGCTAGTTGATTTGGGTGGCTTTTTAAATATTTTACTGCATATTTCGTAATCATAGTTTTAACAAATGGTAAACTAAGATCCTTGTGGATATTTGAGTTTTTAATTTCCGCTCCTTGGTATATTATTATTATTATTAGTTATTCGAAGAAGTTCATTTTAGCGCCTTTGAATTTTTTCGATATAAGAGGTTGATGCAGTGCCCCATAACTGAATACCGTAGCACCACATTGGCTTAAAGATAGAGTTGTAAAGCAGGAGTTTGCAATCGAGACTAAAAACAGAATTTCTTCCAAAAAGCCAATTCATTTGAATTGCTTTTAACTTCATTTGAGTTAATTTTGCTTCTTTATGCCATTTCTAAGTTAAACGCCGACCTAGTTGTATACCGAGTATAGTTGTCAATTATTGGCTTTTCAAATTTGTTTAAATAATTTCAATAAATATTTTTGTTCGTTCGATCAAACGATTAAATCTAAAAAATTATTCGATTAATCGATGAGCATAACGATTAACAAACCTATTCCCCGACGCAATGTGAATGTTATATGTACGCATTTTTGCTTGTTGACCTTTATCCTCCATTGTTTTAACCACTTTTCCAGTTCAAATATTTTGTTACGTTACTGCCTTCCAATAACGTTTTTGGTTTATTTCCTTTATAATAAACCTCTTGAGTTCTTTATTGCACTTTAATAAAATTAAATAAACACAACACTTTAATTTATAGCACTTATTTATTATTTACACAGCTTTATTTAGAACTTAGTCACTTTAACAACCGTAATTTACTATTGCGATCAGTGTTGCCAGTGAAATTTCGAGAAAGATACATTTTAGTTTCCAAAAAGATACACTTTTTCCCAAGAAGATACGTTTTGAAAAAAAATTTTAAAATCCATTTTTACCGTTTAACATTTATTAACATAATATTTTTATTTCATATTTAAATGAATATTGTAAAGAAAATGATTTTGTATAAATTCATTTTTATATTTATTTAAGTCATAAATATTAGGTAGGTACATATCGAGGGCCTATTTTCAAAACCCTCTATCTTTGATTTTCACGAAAATGACTTTTTAATGGGAAAATGTTTAGTAAAACAACTCTCATCTATGGTGTTATTTTAATAACAAACATATAATTTTTTGCTGTTTTATTTCCTTTTTTGTATTTTCTCTATCTTGCACAGTTAATTTTTCTGAATGCAAACCCCTCTATCTTTTCTAATAATTAATTTTCAAATATTTTTTGAATAACTTGTTCTTGCAATACACACATGTTTTTTTTGCTATTTTTTGCAAGCTGAACATGAATTGGAAATCAATGGTGATTTGTCCGCGTCAGTATTTGTTTCCTGTATTATTCATCATTTAAAAACGTATTTCTTATCATTGCCAATTACAATTTTCTCGGATGGTTGTGTCTACCAAAACCGTAACCATTATTTATCAAATGCTCTATCCAATTTTGCTGCTGAAAATAATAAAGTTATTAAACAGAAGTTCTTAGAGAAAGCCCATACGCAAATGGAGTGCTATAGTGCCCATGCTAAGATAGAGATTAAGTTGAAAAATCCATCTATACACTTGCCAGTCGATTACGTTAGAATTACTAGAAAAGCCAGAAAGACCGTTAAAATTAACAATGATATCGTGAAAAATCCGTTTGATGCAGAATATTTAAATTATGATTTCTTTAATAATTACAGTGATGCCAAACTTTTGCGTTCTTTTTTTTTCAATTAGAACAGTGTCTAATTTAAGATCCCTTTTATATCTTCCAGATGGTAGCGTAAAATATAAATTAAATTTTGATACAGATCACATTGATTTACCTGTTCGTATTAAACCTAATACAGAACATATTGAACCAAAACCTCTATATTCTGCTCCACTTTTAATTCAACCAAATAAGTGGAAGCATTTGCAAGATTTGAAGAGCGTTATACCATCGGAATACCATTATTTTTACGATCATTTACACCAATCAAACTCCAAACAAACTTAAAAAAGCAAAAACACTTTTTGTTATTGCTAACTGTTAATTTTTTTTATCTTATGTTGTATTATTAACCTTTATCTTAAATAAAACACGTTAAACACTGAAGCTTCGCTCAGACGGTGGTCAGATCTTACATTGTTGTCACTAAAATTGCTTAAAAATGCCTTGCAATTGTGTGAAATTGCCTAAAAATGTCTTGCAAATGTGTGAACATTGTAAGCTCATTTTCATTTGGCAGATGTGTAAAATTAATGCATCTGAAAATGGCACCATTGTCAGAAAAATGACAACATTGTAAGATCTGACCACCGTCTGTAAGAAGCTTGACAGATGGCATAAAAAAAATCAAAATAATTTATTTTTATTAAAATGCAATCTTTTAATTTTCATACATACATATTGAATATTTCTGAGAAGCAAAACCCTCCATCTCGCATAAAGTCCCCAATAATGCAAAATTTTATAAACCAATTATCTGTGAGATTCAGTAGTTGATTTAAAAAATATTGCAAAATACCGAATTTTAATAACTCAATTAATACGTGAAAAAAACTGTTTTTTCGCTCTCCTGAAAAGTTGTGTTTTTTAAGATAGAGGATTTTGAATATAGGCCCTCGATATGTAATTTTTAAAAATATATTATTAAAATTAATTATATGTAATTATCTTTGGATGTTATCAAAACAAATTCATTTTTGTAAGAATTAATATACGAGTTAAGGCGTTTATACTAAGGCGATTATATGAACGTTCATATAAATTTCCTGAAAATAAAAAGATGTTCATATTTCCTCAGTACAAGAGATTTAAGTGGATCGTATGTTGCAACCCCTTAATGTTTTCTTTCACCATTATTAAAGCTGCTATTAAGGCGAATTCACTTAAAGATGGGGTCAAGTCAACATATGGGGTTTTTTGTCGGTGGTCGACTTGTCAAAGTGTGTATGAAAACTAATTATTTATGTAACCTAACCTTTTTTACTAGCAATATTTTTGACAATCCGACCACAGAAGCAGTGTTGTTGTAGAGTTGACCTCACCTTCTAATCAATGCGCCTTGGCTGCTATTGTATTATATTGAGTCGGTTACGATAATCAGTCTTAATAAGTTCCAGTTGGCTAAAAATTCTCGAATATTTTGTTTTTGTACATTTTGCGTATAGATTTTAAAGATACGAAAAATGTCAGGATTGTACATGATACCTGAAGTAGTCAAAAGATACGAAAAATGTATCTTTCGTATCCTAACGGCAACACTGATTGCGACCTCTATTAATGAACTGCACCAGCGTTACCGTTGGTGCTGCTAAAGTAGCAATTTGCCACTTTTTCGACTGCTTGGATACTATTTTGCTACTTTTACTAAATGTAGAGAAAAGTTTTTTTACTTTCTGTTTTATTAAAATTCCAGCCTTAATGAAAGTTACATACATACATATATATGTAAGCAACCTTTTTTCTTGTAATGCGTGGTTAGCTTATGTATTTATTGCGAATAAATTATGTAAACATGTACATATTTGCAGGCAAGTGCACTTGGAAAGTGCCACTTGTTTTAATTCGTATACCATTGCGTATACTATCTCTGTATTAATCAGTGTTGTCAGAATTTTTTATATTCGTTGCCAATTATACAGCGAAAATTGGCAAAATTCGCCAAATTTAGTTTTCTTAAGACTTTTGTTAAGAAAAATGCGCAGTAAATCGCAAAATTTAATTTTTTTTTTGTAAAACTGCATTTACACTACTTTCATGAAATTTCTGTGTACGTATTGTAAATACAAATTTTAATGAATTCTGTATAGAATAATTATTTTCATGGTTGAAAGCTTATTTTATTCATTATATACCTAGCTTTCCAATAAATTGTATTTTGTTGTTATAATTTTTTTCTGAATTTTTTAAACAAAAATAGCATTCATTTTGCTTTAGAAAAATGACGGGGATGGGTAAATACCGGGTAAATACAAGGAATATTCCTTTTTTGTGTATTTTTAAAACACAAATTCATATGGCAATCATTAACTGTCAATAAAAGTAATCAAATTTTAAATTACTTTTCGTTTTTTTAAAAACGTCATTAAATATCAAAAAGCTTGCTAAATAGTACTAGAACTACAATAAACCGGGGAATATTCATTTAAAATTATTAAGAAGGTATGTATGTTTGTGTTTATTAGTGAAGCTAATATTGATTAAACTAAACCATACATTTCATAAAATTTTGTACAAAACTTCTTCAAACCAATTCTTACCCAATTTTCCCATTTTACCTGGTATTTACCAATTGGGTATTTACCCTTTTTTCATTTATATGTACATATATTTTTTGAATATTTCCGAAGCTGTTTATAATATAAAAACCTTTTGTTAAGATGGCTTAAAGAGAATTTAATTCCAAATTAACATTTGTCCTACGATTTTCATGATATATGCCGTATTTTACTTGTAATATAGTGGCTTTCAGAAAAATTTCAAATTTCTATCCTTATCATTTTTGTATGAATTTTTGAAAACAAAAATAGTACTAATTTTGCAAAAAATAATTTCGAAACAGTTTAAAATATAAAGAAAGTGTATTTGGATAACTCAAAGTAAATTTTATTAATAATCATCTGTAGTTGTTTTCACAAAATTGGTCAAATCGATCTCAAGTTATAACAAAATGTATTAGCATAACCGCCTTATTTCGGGTGAAATATTGCTCTAGCACATGCATTTTTTTTTTAACATTTATAAAATGTTGTATGAAATTTTAAATAAATTGAACAAAATACGTGGAAAAACATAATTTGGTGTACTTATTCTGATTTGAAAAGAAGTGCCCCCTTTTGTCTTAAATCCCCTTTTTGGTGCCACTTTTTTTGTAAATAGAGTGAAAACATGTCAAACCATCATGCCGTTCGGAAACAACACCTCTGATTTCAATGAAATTCACCACAACTGTTGTATGTTATTGGACTTTAACAAAACATAAATTTTCAGACTCCAGATTCTTTCGGCCTCCGAAATATGACGTCATAAAAGATGTGAAAAATGTTAAAAAATCACAAAAGTCTCCTTACAAAAGGGGATAGAACTTTTAAACTGTGCAAGATAATTTAGTTTTTTTGGTATCGTTTTAAAGGTGAAAGTGCACCCTTTAAAATTATATGCATATTGTGTTTTTTTAAGAAAAGGTCAAAGGTCATTTTTTGGGGTCTTGAGTTCAAAGGTCCATATCTGAAAAAGTATATTTTTTAAAATTCTTAAAAAAACATATGTCAAGTATTAGACCCTCTTCTACATTTCGAGAAAATTTAAAGGTGGAGACTCGATTGGTGTCAAAATTATAGATCAGAACGTGATCCTAAGTATGTTTTGTGTTCATAGTTCATAATTTTTTTAAATTTATAGAGTGAAGCATTAATTTAACGTTCTGGTGTTTTATACAGACGCATACTTTATGGGTGCCACATGCGTTGATGAGCACTACGTTTTTTGGTCTGAGCTCACAAAATTTACCTATTTTGTGTTCCCCATGTCGTTCTCGAAACAAGGCATACATTTCCCGTAAGTTCCCTAGCAAAAGCCTTTTTGTTTTACGAACTTTTATTCCATTTTCCGTAATGGATACAAAATCTTTAATTCCGGGCATGCACCGGCTGATGTCATCGCATTCATAAAATTCTTTAACTGTATCAGCAATTTCACTCGGTAAAGATTTGCCCAGCTTTTCATTCGGGGCACTTAATATACCTTTTTCATCGACAAGTTTTTTCACTTCACGTGCCATAAAATTTGATATGTGGAATTCCTCTACCATCTTGAGAATAGACCAGCTTTTAGGCAAAATAGTAAGTAATTGCATTTTCTCGCTATTTTTCGTAAGTGTTTTAAATTTTTCTTTTAAATGTGTTATTATTTCTGATTCCGGGAATCGGTGTGATGTTGAAGGTGTCAAATCTGGAAAAACAATTTTTTTGATTGTCTTGCTCACATTTTGAAACTTGCTGCTTCTGTACTTTTTATATACCATTTTTCTGGATGAAATTGGAGATTCTTCAAGATATGGTACCGTCTCGTTTAATTTAGAAACATCAATCTCTTGAATCACCACAGCTTTGTCTTTAGGCAACGATTCACTTTGCTCCAAGCCTTCAACTGAATCTATCTCTTCATAGTATATTTCTTCTTCTGAATGTAAAATGTTTTCTTTTTGAAGTCGACATAATCTAAGTCTACATGAATGGCATATTTTATTTGATGTTAAAATATTTTTGCATATGACAGTCATCCACTCTTGAGCTCTTCTTAGTCCTAATGATATATATTTATGCCCCACTTTTTAGAAAGGGTTGCACCAATACATTTTTTTATGTGACATTTTAAACACAATTATTAAAATTTTTTAAACTAATTTTTTGCGAGTTTTTTATATAACAATTTTTAATTTTGTTTGACTTAAAACACAAATTGTTCAATACTTACTATTTTTGTACATTTTCAAATTACATTACGAAAAAAAAAAAAAGGTTTATCTTGTATGAACACAAAACATACTTAGGATCACGTCTCACAGTGGGAGAAATGGCCAATCTAGCAGAGATTTATTAATAACTTCTGAAAAAAAGCTGATATTTTAATTCGGAATTTTTTTTATATAGATAAGAATACAATAAATTTAAGTTAATACAAATAGAATTTTTCGCAAAGGCTAAACATTTTTTATTATTTTTTTTTAATTTCCATATAAAAGTGCTCTACTCAGTATCTGAAGAGCTATCATCTGACATATTGTTTTCTTCACTTGTTTTGAAAAGAAGACTTATGACATCATTATCTAATAGCTCAGCCTTTTTTGAACAGCGTACTGGACCTTTTGATAACATGGATATGAAAGGATCTGATGAAACAAACAGAGTATGAGCCAAGTCTTCCATTGTGTTTTTCCGTGAATTTTTTCGAGTATGATGTAGGCGAAATTTTCTCAGGTCTTTATTTCTGGCTTCGAGAGCTTCTTCTGACATCATACCTATTGGGAGTGAAACGTAATTGATTATATCTGCACCATGGATTAAAATTTTATGGACAGACGAAGGCATATAAAACCATGGATACAAATCAACAAAATTAGTTGCTGTTTGGTATGCATACAACTGAAAGGCATCCGTATTGACTTCATATCCAGAAGCCATTGTGCGTAAAATAACGCTGAAACGATAAATTAGTGAATAGCTTACACTAGTTATTTGAGCAGCCAATTTTGGCTGTTGGAAAAATTTTCTGGCTGTGTTGCCATTATTAGTTGTTCCTGATCCAGGCATTGGAATATCAACTAGTATAGCCATTTCCTTTCTCAGATTGGTTTGTATTTCAGTTTTTTTTTTATCAACAATCGCTTTATCACAACTACGAATCTGCCATTTTTTAATAGGAATCCTGTAGGCGATATGGAGAATACATTCAAAGAAGCGAATCCACGCATGTAAAGTTGATAATCCACATTCATATAAATATTCTTTGCAGGGCAAATTATCGACCATTTTAAGGTCGTTCATATTTTTTGGCGATACATCACAAATTCCACATTTTTGGGATGATGATTCTGCCACAACACTAAATACCTTCCCATCTATCATGGTCATATGGAACTCATGCTTAACTTCATAATTTTCAAGTTTCGTTGGCTGTATTTCAGCTATCTGACTTTTAAAACTGTTAACTTCATCATGGATCAAGTCGGCTGTTTCCTTTTGACAAAGTAATTTTAATGGCCTGCAATAACGAGTGGATGAAGGTTTCATATTTTTCCAGAGTATGGTTGATCCGTGGACTATTTGTAATGGTACCAAGCAGACCACAAACATATGTTGGTCGATCATGCAAGCGTCAACATTATTAAAATTTTGTCGATAAGTTGCATGGCCACTGCTTCCATCACAACCCCATTTGTAAATGGCAGTTATCGTTAGAGTGTTATTATTATTTTGAAAATCTTGGGAATGTGCAGCAAATATTCTGGAAATTGTGTGATCTATTAAGCACTGTAAAGGTACCTCGAAAGAGTGATCAGTTACTTGTAAACCATTTGGATAGCACAGTTTTTTCGAAGACCGTATAACATCATAGGTGGGAAATATATTTGCATTTCTCTTTTTAGTGCCAATCTGCAAGTCCATGTAAACCTTTTTTGTGTAACCGCCATCAATAAATAAGGCTAAAGCTTCCTCTGCTGTGTATTTAATAAGTCCTTTATCGTCGGATTCAATGGCAGATTTCAATATTTTCGGCAAATTTTTATCTGAGTTCAACATAGATACGACCATGGAAGCATTCCTCTTACCAGTCTTGTATAAACTAGTGCTGGCCGCAGACATGAGTACATCGCACGGGATTTCTTTGGCAATATCATAGACTTTTTTTTTTTGTTTTTTCCTGACAGTCAGTTAAGCTTATTTCGGGTCGCCCAGCACTTGGAGTTGGGTCTACCAATAAAAGTTCATCATCTAACCAGACCTTATTATTTTTCTCAAAAACCCTCCGAGATCGGTGGCTTTCTCTCCATTTCATGCCTATTTTTGAGGTGAAATTTTTAACTCTCTTAGAAATTTCAATGCGTTGACCATTATTATATTTGCTTCTATCTATAATGTCATAAACATAAGATTCCACAGCAGAAAATTTTTTAGAAGCGCAATCTTCCTCACACCAAACCAAAAATAACGCTCGCTTGGACACTGACATTCTACCTAAAACAATTAATTTGTCAAAAAGTTGCGAAAATTTGCATCCCATTTTAAACATTTCACATCACAAAACTTTATATAAATTTTTAAAATTAATATTAGAACGAATCCAGTCGAATCACAGAAGTTTAACTCTACAACAGGAAAATTTATTGTTCAACATTATATTTCTCACTAGCACTATAAACAACAACAAATCTACAACACGAAACACAATCACAGGTCAAAAAAAATTTTTTTTTAGTTAATACATACCTTTAACTTTAATAATAAAGACTAAATAGAATTTTACTGTCACTCCAAAAAATCTTATTTAAACTTGCAGATGGTTGTTAAAAAAGGCGGGAAAAATTTAAGCTGTAGCTGGTGCAACATATGTTGCGTTTGAAGCTTTACAGCTGTACGAATATTGAGAGCAAAACAAAATGGAAAAAGAAGATGATCTATCTAATGTATTATAAATCGATAGCAAAACTATTTTGGCGCCAAAATAAATTTTAAAATTTGAATTAATCGGAGCTTGATTGGCCATTTCTCCCACTGTGCGTCTGTAATTTTGACACCAATCGAGTCTCCACCTTTAAATTTTCTCGAAATGTAGAAGAGGGTCTAATACTTGACATATGTTTTTTTAAGAATTTTAAAAAATATACTTTTTCAGATATGGACCTTTGAACTCAAGACCCCAAAAAATTACCTTTGACACAATATGCATATAATTTTAAAGGGTGCACTTTCACCTTTAAAACGATACCAAAAAAACTAAATTATCTTGCATAGTTCAAAAGTTCTATCCCCTTTTGTAAGGAGACTTTTGTGATTTTTTAACATTTTTCACATCTTTTATGACGTCATATTTCGGAACCCAAAAGGATCTGTGGTCAAATTTTTTTGTTTAATTATACTCTTATAGTGTATGACATTTGTGTTGAATTTCATTGAAATCGGAGGTGATGATGCCGAAAATGCCTTTTTTTCGTGATGGTTTGACGTGTTTTAACTCAATATCCCCTTTTTTTGGTACTTTTTGAAATTATCCAACGGTAACGCTGATCTGCACACTTGAACGTTTAAAGCAGAGTTAAACAAAACTAAAAATGAGGTTGTATTAGTGAGAGAATTACCCAACAAACACAAAGTGAATCATTTCAAATATAATTTATTTAAGAAATAGTTTACCCTTTGCCAATTAAACAGATGCATATTTTTATATATAAATTGCATAAATATGTTATAATAGTAAGAAATAGAAACCAAGGTCATCTAAAAAAGCAAATATTAGTTTCTTTTGCTTTCTTATGATTCATCTCTTTCAAAAAAGTTTTTAATTTTACCACTAACCTACACGATAAAGTTATCTATATTTATGCTTTTATGGCAGTTTCTTATTAACAAAATATTTTTTAAGTGTGCCGAGCCTTACTTATTTCGCTGTTTTGTACAAATAAATTTTAAGTCAGAAAAAATTTGCTCACAGAGGTAAGTAGAGGGAAATAATGACAAATATTTTAACGCATTTTTTGTAATTTGGGGGTATGATATTTTTTCCAAGTTTTTCCAAAAATCTAATATATTATTAACCTCCGGAGCATTTATTTCACTTCGTAATATTATCAGTTCTGATTGTATATCAAACTCATACTTAGTTATATCGCAGTTAAAAGGGTTTTCAAAAAGATAAGTAAACTGCTGTATATTTTCAAAATCTACAAATCTGTCCTGAAAGTTATAAAAAATTGTTTCAAGTACTGCTGTATATTCAAATGTTGTGCCATTGTCCTCTTTGACATATATTAGAGAAGTTTTTGGAAAACTAGAAAAGTCACCAGCTTGAACTTCAGAGATGAGTAAAAATAATTTTGTTTTAAAATGAAATAGAATTTTAGAGAGATCACACAAGTTTTTTTCTTTTCCTTGCAGTTTTAAATTAAACTCATTTAGAAAAGTTGTTGTATCGGCTAAAAATGCTAAATCTAAAATAAATTTGTTATCTTTTAAAGCCTGTATTGCCCAGTCTGCTATATTTTCTGTTGCTAAGAACTGCAGCACTTCTTCCCTCAAATTAAATAATCTATTTAGACAATCACCACGGCTAAGCCAGCGGACGTCAGTAACCATTTTTAGGTCATTGTATGCGCTGTTTTTGCTTTTTAAAAAACTAACAAATTTTCTGTGAGTAAGTGCATGATGCCCTCCTCTTATTTTATTAATTATAGACTCTGCAGTCTTCATACTAGCATGATTGGATAAAAATTTTGATGCAAGAGCGGCCTGGTGAATAATGCAGTGAAAGCTCAAAACTGATATTTGGTTTTTTTTTAGATGACCTATGAAGCCTTCGTGTTTTCCGGTCATTACGTTTGCCCCATCTGTACAGACTCCAACAATTTTCTTTGTATCTATAATATCAAAAAGCTTTTCACTGACTACTTCATATAAAAGCTTGCCCGTTACATTTCCATGAAACGTTTCTAGGGAATACATTGTCTCAAAAACCTCGTAGTTGCTATCCACGCAGCGAATACATAATACCAATTGGCAAAGATCATTGATATCTGTGCTTTCATCTAAACAAAAAGAAACATATTCACAATTACTTATTTTTTCCAAAATAGCGGATTTTACCGAGTTTCCTATATGATCAATACGTCTTACTACACTTGGGGCCGACAATGGAAGAGATTTTATAAACTTACTGTTATAATAAAGTTTTTCAAAAACTTTTTCTAATAAGTTTTTAAAAAATATCCCATCAGTGAATGGCCTACCATGCCTAACAATATCTAAGCTTATTAAGCTTGATACTTCAAATTTTTTTTCCTGCCCTTGCTTTGTTTTCATCAACTGCAAGTATCCATTCTTTAGTTTTTTCTATATAAATGTTTTTTACCATATCTAAATGATCCTTTCTTTTCTTACCTTCGAAACTTTTCATGTCACTATGAAAAGAATCGTAATATCTTTTAGTAACATATTCCATATTTTCTTTAAACATTTGGTAACATAGCAGACATTGCATGTTACCAAATGCATTAGTTATCATGAAATATTTTTCACATATCATTCTGACTTCAAAATGTTCGCTGGCAAACGATTACTGTAAAAACAAGAAAAAAGCTGAAAAAAAATTCATAAGCATCCGCACATGTGTAGCCATCAACATCTAAACGAAGGCTGAATACAAGAGCGTAAGAGTATACGTGTGATTGCTTTAGCACAATTGTGCTATGCAATGTTTAACTCTGGTTTAAAGTAAAACTCATTTGGCAACGTCATTTTGCAAGTATTTATACCAGTTACCATAGTTGCCAATTTAGCGCCTTTGGCGCTAGATTTAGCGCTTTTTACCTGTCGAAAAGGCGCATATTTTTTCCTTAGCGCTTTTTTTAAAAAGAGCGCTAAATTAGCGCTTTTATTGATACCCAACATTTTTGTACTTTTATTTGCATACATTAAAATCAAGACACATTAAACCAAATTTGTTTCCGTTTATTAAATACTTTACTCTAAAATGCATACTATACAAGGAAAGAACTTTTCCATTTCGTTTCTTAAAAGAAGAAAATCCAAAAGTAATTTCTTGATTCTAACTTATTTTGTTCGTATTTAGAAAAATTTTCTTAAATAAAGAAACATTTTCTCATGATTAAAAAATTCACGTTTTTGGTATATGATCAAAAATTTCTTAAAACAAGAAATACAAAAGTAGCTTATTTTTATTAAAAACAATAAAGATATTTCTGAAATCAAGCGGCATTTATTTAATATTAGTCTGATTTTCTTGATTTTTTAATAGAATCGAATTTCTTGCATCAAAAAACAAATGCAAGTGATTTTTTAAAATTTTTCAGAAAATGCGCAAGAACACTTGGTTTGATTCAATTAATTTTTATTTGGATCGACATGGTAACAAATCAGTCAAAAGTTTCTTATTTTTATATTAAGTTTTCTTAAACTAACTAGTGCAACACGTTTTTATGAAAAAATTCAGGCTTTTTTTTAAAAAGCAACGAAAACTTGATTTAAGTAACTAAAGAATTAAAATGGATTTTTTTTAGTTGTATTTAAGTTAATTTTAGTTAGCTTTGAGTTATAACTTTTTGCTTAAACCAGGCAACACATGTTTACATGTTTACATGTGCATTTCGCAGATTCGCATAAAAAAACTAGACATGATAGAAAAAACTGAAAACGAATTTGAATTTAACGCTGTAATATCTTTGTATTTTATATATTTTTAATTAAAACGATTTTTTTTTGAGAGCCAGTGTAATTAATAAAACTTGGTTCTTAAACATTTCATTAAGTTTGTTATTTAAATATTATTTAGCGCTTTTTAGCGCTTTTTGATTGGGGGCACGGCGCTTTTTGATTAGAAATAGTTCACAACCCTGCCAGTTACACCCTGAAGGAAACCTGGGTGCAAGTGTCTCCAAGTCACCAGTTTTGTCGACTATTTTGGTGACATTGTCAACGAAGTGCCACTATATTTGTCGTACCAAAAGTGTAGACTACATGTACTAAAATGTACTAGTGATTCTCTGGTTCCAATGTCTACATATGTTCCCAAAGGAACTACCTAGTCAGTACCTAGTCAGTAGTACCAACGTCAGTAGTAGATTTCCAATGACACGCACATGTTAAATGTCTATAGTAAATAACATTGTCTGGGGTATAATAAGTCACTAGTACTGGTGACTGTGTCAATAGTGAATCAGTACAGAATCACTAGTGACATTTCCTGCAGGGCAGCCAAGCACGCACACATCGATACTTGAGTTTGTATTAGAGAGCTTTGAAAGCTCTTTTTTCCGTACATGTTTTTAAGTGTACATGTTGCTCATTGGGCAAAGTAACATCGATTGATCGTTGTTGTGTGAATCACACAGTGTTGCCACTTTGTGGGTAATTACCCGAATTTTCAAAAGTTTGGTAATGAATGTCGCAAGATGGACTCTTAGAACATGAAGCTTATTGAAAAAAGTCATTCAAACTAAAACCTAGCCTGAGCAAAAAAATTTTGCCAATTTTCCAACATGTCATAAATTTTATTTTTATCTGGCAACTTTCAAATGCTTAAGCTTGAAGATTATTAAATGCCCTTAACAGTTGTAAAAATAAATTTCGAAAGTGACAGTTGAATAAAACCCTGCAGGCATTTTGTTTACTAAATAACATATAAAGGGTATTTTTAAGACCATGAAAGTTAAAGTCGTAGACAACACAAAAAAATAAATTTTCATCGCAAATAAATACACGGCATTACCAATTGACACTGATTTCAAGCAAATATGTAGGCACCGCGCCTGTACTTGGCGAAACGCATTGCAGATGTCCAATTTTGTTTGTCTTTTTCGAGCATTGCTGGCTGCATGTCACGAATAAAATGAACTATGTTGACCTCCAAGACGTCAATTGTTCCAGGTTTATCAGCATAAACCAGTGACTTCCCTGCTCTACGGAAAACACTCAAGAGGTGTCACATCGCATGACCTTAAAGTCTGATTGACAGTTTTTTTTCTTTAAATCAACACATCGCCTTAATTTTGAAAAAAACAAGTTGCGTCAGCTTAATCATTAGGTCGCCTTTAAGTTGCGAAAATCAATGGCTGATTAACCAAAGTAAATTTGGATAATTTGGTGGCGTTGTTCAAGCATGAATCTATTCATGATGATGTGCCTGAGCAAAAAGTGAGAGCAGTATGACAGCTAACCTTTCGTAAGTTCTATCGGACTTAAAAAACACCTATTGTAAAGGAATGGCAATGACCATTTTCAACCTTCCCTAGATATATACAACTAAGTTAAACTCATTACTTTAGTAGTTTTATTTTAAGTTTTATTAATTGTTTTTAAGATTTTTATGTAATTTTGGTAGTTTATTTAAACAGTTTGACTAATATTGATCATCTTTCAATGAGTTTGTTGTAGTTCTGCTTTTTTGTAAACGTCTTTTTATTAAATAAAACTTCAATTTTATATCAGGTGTTATTTCATTTAAATTGGGTAATTTTGCTTCATCTTAAGTGCTGGTGGTAACACTGTGTGTGATAGCTTGTTGTACTCGTGTCGGTGCGAAAGCACAAAAGCTCTTTTGTAAAAGCTTGCCGATTGGGCATATGAGCTGGAGGTAACTGATTTATACTCAATAGCATTTATCTAGAAAGCTCCAAATTTTTCCCGTATGTTCGAGCTTTTACTATTTGATGTTAACGACTAATACATTGATTATGTTATGAATTTTACCATATTATTATTAACGACATCTATGGTTAAATAGTTGCATCACTTATCCTATAGTTTTTTTAACCCTTTCACGCACAAAACTGCTACGCAAAACTTTTTAAGAATCTAAATATATTGTATAGTGTGTTGAGATCTATTTTAAACATATATATAATTAAAATATTAAAAATGTTATCGGATTACAAGATATGGCTGGGGACAAATATGTCCCAATGTGCGATAAGGTATGACATTGTTTGCACTGAAGAGTAATTTTAAGTATTAAAAACAACTAGATTTTTTGGTATAAAAATAATTTTTATTAGTTATTTTGTTAATGAAATTCTTCAAAACAATTTCTGTTAGCTGTAAAACATAAATGAACATTACAGATTGCACATATATTTTTGGTTCGATTCTCTATTCCACTCTTAGCACATTGAACACATCGTTTACGTGATGGCGACTGTCATTATGTGAGGAGGTATTGACCGCTTGAGTCCTATATATATTCGTTTTTATTTCCAATAAAGCCCGTTTCAATGATATTATAAATGCATTTAAATGTTTTATTATGATTTAAGTTTGTGTCACTCTATAAAAAAACCCTTAAGTAACAATTGTTGGTGTGTGGTCGGAAGATAATTCTAAGGAAGCTTTAACATAAATCAATTCTATGAGGATGCTTTTAACCACGCCATTATCGATGTCATCTGGAATTTTTTGCTGATTAGAAGGCGAATGTGTTGGTTGTCCGTTCGCGGACCACATTTAAATCCATTTTAGAAATTTTGTTAAACTATACACGGCCCTAAGGTGTTATAAGTTGTGATCCCCAGAAGGTATGTTTAGCGCTATAATCGCCAGCGGCCAGGAAACAGGGTCCTAATTATTTATAAAATGAATTGACTCTTATTCGACCTTTACAAAATTTTTATTATTATTATTTAATTAGGCTTGAAGTCTCTTTTTTTTATAAAAAAATATTAAATTGAATATTAAATGGCCTCGAGCTTGTTTATTAACATAAGAATATTAAATTTATTTAAACCAATATTTCGGCACTTCGTTGTGTGCCTTCCTTAGGTTTTTTTCTTGAATTTTTGACAAAATTAACAATTTTAAACAAATTTAACAAATTAAAACAAATTTAACAAAATGTCATATAACAATTTTCAATTAAATACAAAAATGGTTTTCCAATTCAAACCTAATCTATTACAGTATAAATAAATTTTTAACTTCCGTTTCTATTTTTATAAATTAAATGTCTATAATTTTGTGCTAAACTTTCAGTATCTGACTCAAAATTTATTCTCGACATTGTCGGTACATTCATAATTTGCAACATTTCTAACATAAATCTACGTTTATAATTATTTCCGTATTTAAAACCGTTGTATTCTCAAAATCAGGATAATGGTTAAGACTAGCACAATGAATTGATAAAGCTTTTTTTTGTGATGAAATATTTCTATATTTTTGATCTGACTTATGTCCTGCTACCAACATAAACTTTACCGCATTGTCCATTAACATTTCCCCTTCAAGGTATTTCATTAACTTTATTCGACATTTCCAACTTATTAATTTTGTCTTTCATTTTAGTGAATAATCTACCTATTGTATTATAAGATTTATGCGCAATTTTATACTTTTCCGTATCATCTCTCCGAAAATTTTGGTACATAAGAGAGCGATTTCTAAATTTTGGTTCCGTATTACCGTTGGGGTTATTTATTCTATGGTTAATATATTGTAATAATAATTTAGATATAATTTCCTTTGGAAAACTATTTTCTCTTAATGCTCTAGAAATTTTCTCCTTATTATTCCTATGGAAACAAGAATCACTTTTTTCAATACCCTATCTATAAAATTTCTAGCCGTGTTAATTATAATCCTTTTAGGATGATTTAAAAAATAATTAATTTTTCTACCAAAATATGTGGTTTTTGATAACAATCAATAAATAAACTTTTTCCCTTTCTTATTATCAAAGTGTCTAACTAACACAATTTAGATTCAAACTCCTTTTCCTTTGTAAATTTTATATCCGCATGAAAGGAATTAAATGTATCTAAAATTTCTAATATCTTAATTACAATAGGTAGATTATTCACTAAAATTAAAGACAAAATTAATAAGTTGGAAATGTCGAATATAGTTAATAAAATACCTTGTAGATGAAATGTTAATGTACAATGCGGTAAAGTGTATGTTGGTACAACAAAAATAAACTGAAAACTAGGTTAGCAGGACATAAGTCAGATCAAAAATATAGAAATATTTCATCACAAAAAAAAGCTTTATCAACTCATTGTGCTAGTCTTAACCATAATCCTGATTTTGAGAATACAACGGTTTTAAATACGGAAATAATTATAAACGTAGATTTATGTTAGAAATGTTGCAAATTATGAATGTACCGACAATGTCGAGAATAAATTTTGAGTCAGATACTGAAAGTTTAGCACAAAATTATAGACATTTAATTTATAAAAATAGAAACGGAAGTTAAAAATTTATTTATACTGTAATAGATTAGGTTTGAATTGGAAAACCATTTTTGTATTTAATTGAAAATTGTTATATGACATTTTGTTAAATTTGTTTTAATTTGTTATATTTGTTTAAATTGTTAATTTTCTCAAAAATTCAAGAAAAAGAACTTGAAGAAGGCACACAACGGTGTGCCGAAATGTTGGTTTAAATAAATTTAATTTTTTTTATGAAAAAAAGAGATCTCAAGCTTAATTAAATAATAATAATAAAAATACTTATAATATGTATAAAGCTTAGTCTAGACGATATGTTAAATCAGCAAATGTATGCTTACACTCATATGCTTAAAAATAATAACAAATGCCTCTATCAGCATATTTCATATGTTAGGTGTCTAGACGATATGCTGAAAATACCAAATTTTTCAAATTCAACAAATGCCAGCAAATGATATTTCAACATACAAGTTAGCATACAATTTTTGTGTCTACACGATATGTTGAATTGTGTATGTTGTTATGTATGTTGAGTAATAGCCTTTTCACACTTGTCAACATTTAACATTTAACATTTAACATCAATTTGCGAAGATGTTGGAATTTTCCCATAAGAAATACATACGAATAAAAATCAAAATTTTTCAACATCTTTACAGAATGTTACTATCTCATTTTGTTCCCTTTTACATTTTTCGATTCTTTTAGTGACATCACTAGAAAAGTGGCAATAAATTCTATTATTATTATGGCATCACTGAGAAAATGGAAGTTGCTTTGAAAGCAGCGTTACCATTTCTCAAGTTTTTCCTTTCTTGCAAGCCTTATTTTGCTTAATTTTGCTAAAATTATTAAACAAAATGAATTAGAAATACGTTTTGGTGTTATCTTTTAAAATGTTGGCACTTTTGTAGAAAGAAAGTATATAAAAAAAATAAAAGTTTTTTTTTTTCAGAAATGGTGACATTTTTTATTGATAGTAGATGTTAGATGTTTCAAGTGTGAACGCGTATTTCACATTTTCAACATCTTCCATGCGTTCCTCCGAAATGTATGCTAGTGTACAAAGGGTATAAGGAGAACATTTGTTTAAAAATTAAATTTAATTTGACAATTCTCTTTTTTATTATTTAATTTAAATTTGTTTTATCAGTTGTCGCTTTGGTGCAAAAATGAATAGTTTTAGCGCATATTAATACTTAATAAGTAAGAGTGCTTTATTGGGCTGGGTCAAATCCGCAAACCATCGTTAAGTATACCGATCGACTCAATCACTATCTGAGTATATGTAATGATGTCCGTCCGGGCGGCTGGCTGGCTGTCCAGCTTGTAGTGCGCAAAGTACAGGTCGCAATTATTTGATGAAATTTGGTACATTGGTTCTAATTATTTATTGTAATTAAAAACTGTGAGGAACGGTCCATAATTTCTCAAAGCTTGCTTGTATATTCTGTGGTATAGGGTATTAAATGACCGGACTTAACCGACTTGTTTATCATATATAACTTAATTTGACCAAATTTTAATAAACTATCATGATTTGTATCAGTTTAGCCTTGTTAAAGAAGAGATATTTGGGATTTCTGGTCGGTTGAGTAATTTTTAGTATTAAAAACATAAATTAGACCAAATTTCAATACAATTATACAAGTTTTTTAACCGTTTTAAAGTGCCGCTATCTACGGGACCTTTAGTGAGTTGTATGCCGATTATCACAAAATTGCATCGTGTTATTTTTAGCTATTTAAAGCTAAATTGGACCATATTTTATCACAATATCGATATTTTTACGGTTTAAGGCCTATTAAAATGATTTCCAGATTAGGCTTTATGTGGAGCATATGGTAAATTGTGGGCGGATCTTCTCCAAATTTAGTTGAGTGATTTCTAGTTTTATGAAACTATGACAGACCAAATTTTACTATAATAACGTTATTCGGTACGTCTTAGGCATATTTAAGTATTTCCGAAAATGGGTTTTACATGAGGCCTATTGTAAATTATGGAGCGATCATCTTAATGTAATATCTTGTCGTAGAAAACGAGTTCAGAAATATCAATTTGTAAGTGTGTTGGGGTTCTGGTTTAAAAGAAAATTAACTCAGCTAAGCGAAGTCGGTGCTTGATAGACCATTAAATTAAGAACCTTTATTAAGCGAAGCTGGTGTTTGTCATACCACATAGTTAAATAACACTTTTATTGCAACAATTGCATAAAGTATATAAATTATTACCACATGTAAACTCAAACCTACATATTAAACAACATTTATTAGAATTTACATTTTTAACTTTAATAACTTCAGAATTCTATACGCTACCGTACCATGCATTCTATTATATGAAAGCTTGAAGCGTTCTCTAAAAAATATATGTAAAACAATACCACAATATCGACAAAATTATGAGATTGGAGCCATTTTGATAAACATTAGTTACTAAAAATATTTTTTGAAATTGGTTATTAATGGGTTAATATTTTGGCATGTTTTATATACCACGTGAAAGGTATTTGAAAACACCGTTCAGCAATATGGGTATTGCTGAGATCAAATTTTTACTTCAAGAGATATTCGTTAAGAGTTTATCAACTTTAATGGTCTATAACTCAAAAACAAAGTTCGTTGGCCAACATTTTTATTTTCAAAGCACTTCTAAATGCATTTTTTTGTTTCTTGCTTGCCGATGAGCTAGAAATCTTGATAAGTTCCGGGGTTATATACAATATTAAACAAGTAATTAAAAGAATACAAATTTTTATATATTTTATATGCTACCAAATTTGCCGTATGCTGAAAAGCTTGTATACGACTTTCAACAAATAACATATTTGTCAACATACGTAGAAAATTTGTTGAAAAGTAAAAATATTGTGTCTAGACGATATGCTATAATTGTGAACAAACGTTTGCTGACTTCGTTAACAAATGAGTGTCATATGTTTTTTGCTCAAAAGAAAGCTTATGTCTTTTCCTTAAAGTTAGTTCTGGTCTTTAGTTAGAAATTATTTTTTTTTTTGAGCAAAGAAAAAAACATTCTGGATAAAAACAATATAAAAAAAATGTAAAATTTTTTTCAAAAGATTGATCAAATAGCTATCGAATCTACTTGGGAAAAATTTTGCTTACACCAATAGGTAATAAGTTACATGCATGAGAAAGAACACCTGTATGGACGCCGTGCAAAAAAGCCATAGGAAATAAAGCCATATGGCTTTATTTCCCAACGAATTGAGAAATAACGCCATATGGCTTTATTTCCATGTAAGGATTGAAATAAAGCCATACATGGCCTTATTTCCCATTTAAATTTTTTTCTTTTCATGTAATTGCAATTTATTTAAAAATTGTTATGTTGGTTTTTCTCTGGGTGTTTATATAAAAAATATAAGGAAAAAACATTTGGACGCAAGGATTTTCTCCTCTATGGTATAATAAAGACCGGCTTCGCTAACTAAAGCTTCTCTGCATAGCCGGCCTTCGGCCGGGCGCAAGAATTTTCTCCTCTCTGGTAGAACAAGTACCGGTTTCGGTGGGGTGTCACAAAGCCATAGGACATAAAGCCATATGGCGTTAAGTCCCATTCCATTGAGACATAAGGGCATATGCCATTAAGTCTCATTATAATGGGAATTAACGCCATAAATGTTTTTTCCGAAAATGAGACATAAAGCCATATTTTTAATGGGAGATAAAGCCATCATGGTCTTAGCTCACATTAGCAATATTAGAAAACGCCTTTATCTCTCATTTCAGTTCCGGAGACACTAAAGTTAAGAATTGAAATCTGGCTTCGCATGCTAAAGTTTTACTGAGTGGCGGCCTGCGGCCGCGCTTAGGGGGTTTTTCCTCCAGTAGGACGCGGCAGGTGGCTTCGCTCAATAAAGTTTTCCTGCGTGCGTCACAAGAATAAAAAAATTATTACTTTCCTTTCACAAAATGTTTGCAGCTGTAATTCCTGGAGCCTAGAAATTTTGGATTTTTTAAATCAATAATTTCATAGATAAATAGGCATATTTAGTGAAATAAAGCATTTGTAACGCAAAACATCAAATGGGACATAAAACCATAATGGCTTTATGTCCCATTTCACTAAAATTGATATGAGACTTAAGGCCATATCAAAATTATGGCTTTATGTCCGTTTGGATTGATGTCCTATGACTTTGTGACACCCCACCACCGGTTTCGTCATAACAATTACACTATTATGGCGTTATTTCCACTTTGGTTACTAAGCGATTATGGTGCATACATGGGCATACTGCTTTACTTTTTTACTGCAGCAAGCGTTTCAGTAATCAGTAAATGCTTACTGGTAATGAAATATAATTTTCATTACCAGTAAATTTTTACTGATTACTGAAAAAAAAAATCAGTATTCAGTAAAGTTTACTGATTACTGGAAGAAAAAATCAGTATGAAGTAAATTTTACTGATTACTGGAAAAAAATTTCAGTATTCAGTAAATTTTACTGGTTACTGAAAAAAAAATTCAGTAATCAGTAAAGTTTACTGAATACTGAAAAAAATTTCAGTAATCAGTAAATTTTACTGATTATTGAAAATTGAGTCACGATTACGTATTTTTTTTTTTTTTTGACAAGCTCAAAGCTTTGCGGATTTAGCAAAAGAAATATTTGTAAATTTGAAAATTTGTTGAATAAAGATTTTATATTTTATTGGCTTTTCTTAATACAAGCATTTCAAAATTTGTATCACTGAGTTTTTGTCTTCTGGAACGATTCATAATGCCAGCGAAAGAAAACAATCTTTCTACAGGAGCAGACGAAGGCAGAGGAGTATTGTATTTCAAAAACACGTTTTTAATAGCACTGTGATTATGCTGACAATTTAAGCTAGTGTCTTGTTCGGCCAGGTACAAAATGGTTTCCTGGAGATAGTTTGCCAAGTCACCTGAATTAATAGTTATGCCCGCATCTGTTTAAGGAAATAAGATAAGCATGTGAATAATAAATACAAAAATTTAATGGAAAATAAGATGCAAAACGTTACCATTACTTTCCTCCCCAAAATCTAAAAATGATTTCTGCGGTCTTTGAGGCAAAGCACGGCTTTCAATTGTGGGTATTTTTCCATATTTTACAACATATGTATTAAACATTTTCTTAACCTCTTCTTCTGTTTTCCCCGTTGCCGTTTCAAAAAGTGGTTTTAGAAACCTTAGCTTTATTTCAGGTATTGTTATTGCGGCAATAATGGCATCCCAAGTGTCAGGCTGGATCAGAAAATATTTTTCGAATCTCTTAACTAATGCCTCTATGTTGTAGCAACTTCTTTACTGAATCGTAAAGAGAATTCCATCTTGTTATACAAGGGGTCGATAAATTGGTACTTAAAACTGAAATGATTATTTCTGCAGATTTCGGTCTATTACACTTGTTCCAAATCTGTGTACATCTATAACCAAAAAATTAAAATATAGAGTAGTTTGTAATTTAATTTTTATCAATGTTACCTTCTGAAAGAATTTTTGTGTATATTTTTTACGTCTTGACTTAAAGTAATAGACTATCAAGTTAACCATATTAAGTATATACTTTGAAGTGTAGATGACCATTATCTACTACTCTTCATGCTTCATAGGGCTAACTGAAACACTTTTCTAAATAAACGATAAGGCAAAGGCCTTCTGATCCCATCCCTTTTAATATGATTATATTTTACCATAGTTTGAAAACTATAGCTCATATAGGTTTTAAAATTGACAAAAACAAGTGTAATCTTTGCATAGGTGGTGCCACTTGCAACGAAAATTTCGAAAAATTTTATAGCCTATTGTTCTTTCCGGTTCTTTCGGTAATAAACTGTCAAAGCTTTATAAAAATCGGTTCAGTGGCTTATGAGCCTACAAGATACAAGCAAAAACTATTCTTCTTTAGACATATTTTTAAACTGAAGTGCAAATATAATAGTACGTTTGATACAAAATAATTTTGGTTACTTTTTTTCGCTTTTTGTTACTTTATTTTTACATTTTGGTTACAAATTTTTTTTGGTCGTGGCAATGCTGATTGTATAGTTCATAATTTTTTTAATTATAAAGGAATGTACATTAGGTCCGTTCATCTGTTCCTTTGTTTTATATGCATATTGAAATTTCGTTTTATTACCGTTTATTGACTATGAAAATTCGTACAGTTTTATAATTCTTATTTATTTTTTTGGATGTATAGGTAGTAAAAACCTCCCGATACTGCATTCTTATCAGTAATAAGTAAAATTTAATGATTACTGATTTTTTTCAGTATTCAGTAAAATTTACTGATTACTGTAATTTTTTTCAGTATTCAGTAAACTTTACTGATTACTGAATTCTTTTTTCAGTAATCAGTACAATTTACTGAATACTGAAATTTTTTTTCAGTAATCAGTAAAATTTACTGAATACTGATTTTTTTTTCCAGTAATCAGTAAAATTTACTGAGTACTGATTTTTTTTTTCAGTAATCAGTAAAAATATACTGGTAATGAAAATTCAAGTGCAGTACCAGTAAAAAAAAAAACTACTGAAAAAGTACTGGTACTGCAAAGTGCCCATCTATGTTATGGTGTTATTGCACTTGGGTGGTGGTAATAAAGCCATATGGCTTTATTTCTCAATTTATTGGGCTTTATAGCGCGGCGCCACCTGTATGCCCAAAATGTCAAACTTTGACCCCCTCTAACTCAGAAACTTTTTGACCGATCTTGTTGAAAATTTGTGTCTAAACTACTATCCAATAAGACTTAGCTTGGTGCAAATTTCATCCAAACCAGAAGATATCGATTTAAAAATTAAGTCGCTTGACATGAAAGCCCACATATTTTTTAAATTTTTATAGATTTTGTTTATTCAGTCGATTTTTCCTTTGTATGGCAGCATTTACTTCAAATGTTGTCTATAAAGTATAAAGTGGAAAATGTCTAACAGATTGTTTGACATTTTCTAATTTGTTTATTTTCATCTTCGAATTAAAATTCAAACCTAGTCTCTGGACTTTTTTTTAACAATTTAATCGTCCATCAACATGCGTATCTTTTTTTGTAAGACAAGTTCATTTGAAATTTTAATTTGCAATTCTTGTTTTTTTTTAACAAAATCGATTTTATAAAATCAAAAAGGAAAATTCTAGTGACGTTTTATGTTGGTTTGTTGCTAATAGGTCGTGCGTAAAGTAACAAATCTTTTAACAAAAAATTGAAAATTTGTTTTCCGTTCATTCGACATAATGCTTAGGGTTAACAGTATTTACTCGTAGACTACAAAGACAATCAGATATGTAATAAAAATTGTACAAGTCAACCGATTTTTTTTTTGCTTAAATATTTTCAAAACTGAACTGGTAAAATAAAATGAAGTAATTTGTTTTTATTTTTGTTTTTTCTTTTCCCACTTACAACTACATTTAGAGTTGACAAAAAATCAACCAATTGAAGCCGGGACTTTAAGAAAAGATAAACCACTGTTTATTGTTGTTGTTTTTGTTTAAGCTTTGATATTGTTACAAGTACAACTGTGGCTTATAATTCTTATTCGCTTAACAGTTTTATATGTGTAATATCTTTAGTTTTTCTAAAATCTTTGGATGAAGTTTCCTGACGATCTGGCCTAAGCAACCAGTGAAATGCGCATAGGAAAAGCTTATCCCTTCAATAATAAATTACAGTTTATCAATAGTATGAAATGGGAATGTAGCACATTTAAACGAAACCTTGTTAATTAAAATTTTTGAATCCCAAGAAAAACTTTGATATTTTCAAATTAGTTTAGTCATGTTTTCTTTTTAACGGACAATTTGAAAGAATAAATCACGCAATAATCGCTACGAAGACACTTTTCGGTAATTATAACAGTATGTGCATTTATCGCTTTCTTGCATTCCAAGTTGTGAAATTTTTGTTTGGTATTTTAATTAACCGAAATTGTTTTCAACGTAAGTTTGCTTTTATGCATATTCCATGTGAATCCCAACATAAATATAAAAGTTTTTTAATTGTTCAAAAAAAATTTGCATGTTAGTTAGCATCGATCAATCCCAGTTGATCCAGTTACAAAAAAAACTGTGCAAACATTATTACAACACTTAAAAAATTTTAAGAAATTGTAAACAACACATGATTTAAACTGTTAATCTTATTTTGGGTATAATTATTTTTGTTAATTTTGAGCAAAAGTACTAACATTATTACTTTTTTCTTTAGTTTTTAAAAAATTCTTACTAACATATCTTTTTTTAATCTTTTGTTAACAAAAAAACTTTACTCGATAGGTTTCGATACATATTATTCGACAAAGACTGACAGAATCCCAAAAGTAGCAAAATTCCAACGTACAAATATGTACTCGATCGTATACGACTGAAAGAATTAGCCCCCAGGCTTTTCGCTGTCACCCGTAGTGAATTCGACTTACCAAAGCCCAAAATGCACTTTTGATTTTTTTTGTTCTCAATTTTCTGTTTACTAAATAAATGCAATTTTATGATAGCATCCCAGCGAAAAAATGAGGAATTGACTACATATACAACTATAAAAATAATAATGCATTCATTGGAATCGAGAAGGTAATTTTATCTGGAACAATAATTATTCATTGATAACCACGTATTTTTCCACGTTTGCAGAATATTGTTTCTTGTCGTGACAATTATTCGTTCTTTCTTTGTTACATTTTCTTAATAAAAATTTATGGCGCCTACTAATTTTTATTATAAAAGATGAATTATTTAATTCATTCGCAGGATACATTAAAATAAAACTGGTCGACACACAAAATGTTTCCTGACTTCTGACCATTGTTTTTAGCTTAATTGAGCGTGCTCATTACGATGACAAAATTATCTTTTCTTCTAACAGCTTTAGTTTTGAAGATATAGTGACATTTAATATTTGTATATTTTTTTTTGTATTATTCGCTTAATATTTTACGAATTACCCTACAAACTTTTAAATATTTTCTGGATTATTAATCTACAAAAAACTTTCTTTCATTTGAATAGAATCACAATGGGGAATACATCAGGATATCTAACTTGTGTTGCAAGGATGTTCAAAATGATGTATTTTTAGATAAGTCCTTAAAACTTTGAAAACTCCAATTGTTTTCCCCACTTTTCAATGTGTGCACAAACTAGTCATTCTATTGAACTTATTTGAGTAAACAAATTTTAAATGCATTAAAAGGGTCCTTAAATATTAAGAAAACCTCTTCTCATTTATCTAATTTTCTACATGTTTTAAATAGTACCAAAAATAACGAGCTGTACCAAACCTAATAGTGGGCCATTTACCATCGCCATAGAGACTGTCAAACAGTATTTAGCTCCTTTCGTTTATCTTGATTGGAAATATTAATTTTAAAAGGTTTACGATACTGTGTAAGAATATATTGACACAAAACTGTCTGGATGATTTGCACAAAGTCTTTTCTTCGTAGCCATTTTGTTATTGATGATAAATTTGACACAAAAACCAAATTATTTTGAATGGGGTTAGAAGGAAAGTTCAAAGTTTTATTTTTAATTAATGCTATAAACATTGTCATATATTATATTTAAAAATTCCCACACAATGATTACTTTTGCTTAATTTGTAAACCCTTAATATAATTTTTCATCATTTGGTTTCTATTCCATTTTGAGTTTTAATATCCTTGCAATATCAGTGAGATATCCTGATAAATTCAAAAATGAGATTCTACTCAAAGAAAAGAGATTTTTGTGTTGATCAATAATCCAGGAATAATTTTAAAAAACTGACTGAATAAAACAGAAAATGGTGTTAATTGTTCAAATAATATATGTCAGTATATTTTTAAAACTAAAGCTGTTAGGGAAAAACTAATGACACCACCGTCATCAGCAGATGAAAATACATAGCGATCATTATTTTTTTTTTAATATTTAAAAAGCTACCTTTTGTAGAGCAGTTTAATTTATAACATGACATGTTCTGGTTAAGATTAATGAATTCTGGAATCAACTATTTTACAAGATATGTACAGGGTGGCGCAGAATGAGCTATATGGCTTAAATGGTTTATAACTTTTTTATTTATGCGGTTATTAAAATTTTTTGTAAAAATACAGTCGAAAAATGATAACCTGTAAGTGATGTCCATTTTCTGCTTATTTTCCATAACTTTTCGCAAAATTTCGGGTGTAATCGCCATAATATTATTTCGAATGTTGGTTTTTAGTTGGAGTATGGTTTTTGGCTTGTTAACGTTCACTCTTTCTTTCAAATATTCCCAAAGAAAATTGTAAGGAGCTGTTGAATCTGGTGAACGTGGAGAGCAGTTAAAATCGCTTGTGCACGAAAAAATGCGTTCGCCGAATATGTCCCTTAACAAGAACAAAGAAAGAATAATTAAAAAAGTTATAGAGAATTCAAACTGTTTTACATTCTCGATATAGGAATTAATACTGTCAAAATAAAATAGATTATATTTCACGACGTCTTTCTACGGCAAATTGAATAAAAAATGTGGTATAGACGCAGCTCTATTTGATCATTTAGCTTTGAAAAAGGAAAACAAAACCTTTAATATTTGGCCAATCCCTACAGATATTATTGGACTAAGTGGTCCATTGTGGCTTAAATGGACTACTTACAACATGGTCCAATCTTCTGTAATATGGACCATGTTATAAGAAATTAACATGCAGTGCTACCAACAACTCCATGATGTATACTTTTCTATCTTTTACAGTATTACACATTGGTAGACCTGATGGTGTCCATTATTAATTGTTTATTTAAAAGTGAAAGTGTGAAATTTGTGAAAAAAAGGTAAACAAATTAAAAATACCAAGTAAATATTTATATTTAATAATAGAAATAATAGACTACAGGGCACGCCATAAAAGGCGACCTTTAGTGTACTCCATGCTGTAGTGACATGGAGTACTTTTAAAACTTACCCACTTTAGTACTCCATGGATTAGTTTAGGGACTACTTCGGTGGGTTATATATATGGTCCCCTCCTAGGACATCGTAATGTTAAATGGACCACCTTTTACCCTTATATTTGGAGTAGTTTTGGAGTACTCCTACTCCTTTAAGGACTACTCTTTACATGCATGTATGGACTAGTCTCGTTATCTGCAAGGATGTGACAAACAGCCGTTGGAAATTTTCAGGGCACAAAAAGAAACTTTCCAAAAAAGGGTCCACAAAAAGGATGTTTCAAAGTAAAAAAGGACAGGTTTTTTAAAACCAGGTAAATGCTAATAAAAAAGCCGCAAAAAGGCCAGTATACATAAGCTTTCTTTTGAGCAAAAAAAAAAAAACATTCCCTTTTAAACAAAATTTAAAAATAATGTTTAACAAAACAAAAAAAATTTGTTAAAAACATTAATCAAAAAGCTATCTAAGCTACTTGGGACAAATTTTGCTAACTCTAATAGGTAATAAGTTACATAGATGAGAACACTGTATGGCCAAAATGTCAAACTTTGACCCCCTCTAACTCAGAAACTTTTCGACCAATCTTGTTGAAAATTTGTGTCTTAACTTCTATCCAATAGGACTAACGATTTCAAAGTTGGGTCATATATCACTAGACATGATATCCCCCCTTATATATATATATATATATATATATATATATACATGAATTAATAATCAAATTTAAAAATTAGGTTATAGAAAATTTGTTCATAGCAGAACTTGCCATAGAATGTCGCGTCAACATAAATGTTATTAGCCAAAAATATTGTTTGTGCATAACGGGTATAATACTTAAAGTCCAAGGTTAATTCTGAAAACATAAGTTTTAATGATTTACCACTCTAAGGAGTATTGTGTAAAGAATATTTTAAATGTATATTAAATTACCCTGTAGTAAATAAAATAGTCAGTTGCAAAAAACACTAACTATAAATTAACTATTTTTCAAACGACTACAAATTGGTTTAAATCTCATGCAGATATCAACCAAACATATTGCAGAGAGGCACACGTAAAACACATCCAAAAGCAAAATAAGTTAAACAAGTATGCCATGAAGTCAAATGAAAACAAGTAAGAGTGCTATATTCGGCTATGCCGAATCTTATATACCCTTCACCATGGTTTGGAAAGAACAGAAGTTTATATATTTATCTAAATATATATATATATATATGTACATGTATATTTATATTATATATATCGTCTAGTTTTATTAAATTATTTGCACATGTTTGCGTGGTATTAAATACGAATATTAAAAGTTTAATTAATAGATAGCAAGTTTTGTTTTGATCGAATTTCAGTATTTGGTCATAACTCGGCCATTTTGTAACCGATTTGACACATTTTTACACCGAAATCTTAAAAAATAAAATTACCATTCGAGAAGTTCTATGGTTCCCAAAAATAGGTATTTAAAAAAAACCATATTTTTGACATTACTTTTTTTTTACCGATTTTCCGAGTTTTTCAGCAAATATCGCACCCTAAATACTCAAGGGTATTAACTCAAAATTTTTATTTTTCACTTTTTGGAAGAAATCGACACATAATATTCAGATTTACCCGCTGTTAAAATATCATGCTATTTTGTCGACTTTTTGTTAATGAAAAGTTTGGTTTAAAAATTCTTTTTCATATGCCTGTAATGTAAAATTAAAAATTGTCTTGCTTATACTGAAAATTTTAAAATTTTGAGTTAATACCCTTTAGTTTTTAGGGTGCGATATGTTCTTCTAAAGATTTCCGATATTTTAATATCTTAAACGTATGAATAGGTCATATTACAGCTTTAAATTTTAGTTTTTATAAAAATTTAATGTTTTTTAGTTCTTTTTTTGAGTGATTTGCTCATAACTTAACCATTTTTAACCTATTTGACAGATTTATATACCAACGTGCTTAAGAATAATATTACCATTAAATTGAGTTATAGGTATATATGTGTATATACGTACATATATGTACATAAATATATTTAAACAAACTTAATTATAAAAATAATAAATAAAAACAAACTTAATTATAAATAAATAAAAACCAAGTTAATTATAACAAAAAATGAGTAATTTTTGGGATTTCAGTATTTTGATTATAACTCAGCCATTTTTTAACCGATTTGACAGATTTATATACCGACGTGTTTAAGAATAAATTTACCAGTTAGTTGGGTTATAAAGCTTGGACTGAGCCGATTTTCCCGAAATTTTCAGAAAATATTTTTTACTAAAGATTTCCGATCTTTTGATATATAAGGCATAACCATAGGTCATATGAAAGTCGAAAAAATCAGGTTCTTACACAATTTTTGATATTTTTTGTACGGGAGGTACTACGCCCACTTCTCCAATCCCGCCCACATTTTGTGGGATGCTGTGTACTGATAACCTTAATGTGTGTACCTAATTTTGGCTCTTGCCGTTCTCCAGACATACAGAAAAAAGTATTAAAAATACAACAACAACAAGGGATTTTTGGAAAAAATTAGAGGTAGTCGTAGTTTTTTGCTCATATCTCATATCTCATATAGACGGACATCGTTAAATCAACTTCTCTCCTCATAAGGACCCAGAATATATATACTTTATAGGGTTTACATATAGAAATTACAAACGGAATGACAAAATTATGTACAAACACATTAATATAATTAAAAAAAAAAATTTAAAATTAAAGCAATTCAAATCTGTTTATGTACTAGCAATAATATAGAGTATTTATTTCAGCACTATTATACATCATCATTTACAGCAATTTGATGCAAAATTTTCTTAAATAATTATCTATATATATATATATAGATGTATGTATGTTCATATGTATACATATATTTTTTTTAACAAAAATTATTTAAAATCTATATATAAATCGGCTAAGGCAAAACAGTTAAGAACACTTCCCTCCTTTGTATGTCAACCGATTTGAAAAAAACACACACCATTTGAAAGATATTTATTTGCAGAAGTGCACAATATATATTTTATTAAAATCTGTTTAATATTTTCGGAGTAATAAGCGTTCAAATAAGCTACTTACACATATGTACAAAATACAAAATTAGTTTTTTTCAATTATCAAATAATACAAAAATAGGGTGTTAGATTTTTCGACATTATTTAAGAAACCGGTTTTCAAATATATCGACTATATAAATACGGGAAATTAAATTTCTTTATTTTACTTTTCCGTGCTGCATGTGGTGATTTATTTAACTTAGAAACTTAATATTATAGGTGCAGGGTCCTGAGTGAAATAAAACCTATAAAATAAAAACCAATAAGAGCATGTAAGGGGAGCTTTTTGGTACTTTTTCGTTCAACATCTGGTTTTTTGATTAATTTTCGTTAATATTAGACATAGAAAAAAAAAAATAATATGAAATGTCCTGAGTCGAATACAATTTTCAATTGATATTTTTTATAGTAGAAGATAGAATATGAACCAGAGGTTGGTCCCTTGCCAAATCGATCCACTATGATGGAACAAATTTATGCTCAAAACATGTAAATTCTTATATACTTAGATGTAGTATCTTCATATGAACCTTAAAATTTATGGTCGAATTTTGACCATTAGGCGAACACTCGTTTAAATAATTTATTGTAAACCGACTATACGATTAATAACCTACAAATTGGTTGACAAATAAGTAATTAGTAGTCAATTTAAAAATAATGCAGAGATAACCAATTGACTACAGCCTATGACATGCCTATGTTAAAATAATGAGTCGTCGAAAAGAAAAAAGGTCACTTGATCAACTAGATGTGGTTATAAAAAAACCAGTTTGAAGTTACATAAAAATGTGTTTGACTTCCTACAGGGTAGCTTTCTGATGCTTGCTTTTATGTGTTTTCGTATTTTTGACTTTACAATTTATTTTCTTTAAACGTTTCCATATGTTTTTTATTTTGCCATCATTAGATATTCGCTTTAAATATTGTCGTTCATGTGAGCGAATGTGAATGCAAAAGTAAGCGAATAGTTCGCAATTGCGAATGTGAATTCCAACATTCGTCGCTCCATAATGTTTATGTATATAGTAAACTAAGACTTAACTATATGCATATAAGTGCATTTGTTATTTTAGGCTCGTAAGCAATTTTATTTCAGAAATTTAGAATATTCAGAATATTTGTTACAACAAATAAATGCACTTAAATGTACTTTTTTTGCTTGCAGCATTTATGTTAAAGAGCATGGGTTTCAAATTTGCAAACAAATAATATACAAAAAGTGCCAAAAGTACACATGATTACCCTTTTTTGCCCATTTTAGTAAAAATTTCAAATCAATATCTCTGGTGATAGTTAAGACCAAGAAAATGAATAAACTTTTAAAATTTTGCAGCCTAAATGGACTTGAATGAATCTAAAATTCCCTAATTTTTTTCTCTGGCATTTTTGATCTTCTGGCATTTTTCCTTAAAAAAAACTGATTCCAGTAATACTTCTTAGATTATGGGTCATACTTACAGCGTAAAGAAAATTGTTTCTTCGTGGCGAAATGTTGTGGTACAAGATTTTTTTCGTAAAGTCTTTTAAGATCTTTGTGTCTTATTGAACAAATATTTAAAGAATTATTATCTAAAGGTATAGGTCTATTGGAGAACATTTTGAAGTTAACCCTAGATCTTGGTATCGAATTAATAACATACTCTTTTATTTCGGAGTGATCAAAATAACCATATTTGAGTTTAATTTCGGGGCTAGATCTTTCAAATAAAACCGAATGCAGCTAAACACTAATTCCGATTTTTGAAATCAAAGTTATTTAATAAAGCACAATTGTACCCTGATAGGTTAATCTTTGTATTTGATATCAGAGTGTACCACTGACTTGGAGCGCAAGGGTTCTATTACGAGTATATGTCTCGATAGTCCTGTGAATCGAATCAAGAGGCATCCTTGTGGGTTATGGTAACAAACGTTACTTGTATGCTCTTTACATAATTGGAATTTTTAATAAATAGCATATGGTGGCAAGCATCGATCTATAGAATTTGACCTGCACATCTGTCACAGAAAAGACTTAGCGAAGGCGACTGTCACCGAGAAGACAAAAATACAGTTTTAGGTATTCTCCGTTTTTTATCACTTTCTCCCCACAAAATCAATAGCCATTTCTGGTCCCATTTTCAAATATACTCTCATTATAATAACCATATTTTTTTTTAAACAACTGAAGCCGGTAGAACATAATTGTGGGTCCGAGTTATCCGATATTGCTATATGAACATATAACAACGACAATAAACAGACTAATTTAATTATTAACTACATATATGTATGTATGTATTTATGGCGTAACAAATTTAATTAATTTAATTTAATTTAATTAATAACTAATATATGTATGTATTTATGGCTCCTCTTTAGTTAAACCTTTATTATCGTAACAAATGTTGGTTCACCAAAAAATACAAAAAATAAAAAAAATAAATAAATTTGGAGTTACGTTAAAATTGATTTTGCTGTAAAATTTTTACTGTGCTTTGTAGAACTATAACATTTTTACAGATATTTTACACTATCATATATAATTGAAAATTAAAATTTTTTATGCATGCCTAAAATCACGTGTTACTTTTTCTTTCACAAGACTTTTATTCCTGAGTCCTAAATACAATTTATGTCATAGCAGGTCTGAGCTGAATAATAACAAACTTTCACGCGGGAATCTTATTAAAAAGCATTTTGGAAATATAATTTTTTTTAATTAAAATTGTTTAAAACATTTTTGATAGCACTATTTGAATATAAGCCCTCGACATATTGTTCACTACGAACTTTTCCAAGTAAAATCTAAATGCTTTATTTTTGAATTATTTGATAAAAACTAGATGTCTACCCTATTCGTTTGCGGGTGAAAGCATTGTATGCTTACATCAAATAGTTTTACGCGGAATCGCCTTTAGCTGATTTGTTCGAACACCGCTTCTGATTTTCTTTTTGTATTCTACGGGTCTAGGTATCCTTCGCTTTTATCCATGTTAATTGCTTAGTATAGCTACATTAATTCTACTTTTTCGAATGGTGTGGACTAGGGAGATCGAACGAATAGTATTCGACCGCCATTAACCGGTTATTTTAGTCTTGCCCAAGTCAGATATTTTAAAATTACCATTTTTCGAATATCGAATAAACCGGCTATTTTGGTAAAATAAGCCGGTTATTTTAGTAATGTGTAATTTATATACATTTTCCTTACTTTAATTAAAAATTAATAAGTAATTTAAGTATTTTTCTAATTAAATATTGGGCAAACTTAAACTTTTTATGAAGAATGTCAAAATAAAATGTAACAAAAGTCAAAAAACAGTATGAGCAATGTAAATAAAAATCGCTTTTATAAGAGTTCAGCCTAAAAAGTAATTAGCAATTTGACAGTATTCTAAATATTATATATATTTTTATAAAGATGTCATCTCTGGTGATATGTATTTCGAACCGATTAAAAAGAATGGTCCTTAAAGGGCCCTAAAATTATAAGTTGCAAAGGTTCTTCAACGTCACACTTATTAATCACCTTTAATTAGTCCACAAGCTTGACATAAATAAACCCCAAGTAGAACTTGACTCTGTTCCAAGTAGTTCTTAAGAGACTGCAAATACAGTAATTTTGACTTAGCTGCACGATTTTTTGTGCAGGTAAATCAAAAATGCAGCTATCTTAAATGTATTTAGCTGCCTTAATGTGCAGGTACGCAATTGTGGTTACCTGCATAAAAGTGCAGCTAAAGTAAAGTGTTTGAAAGAGGAGTAACAACGTTTTTATTATGCATTTTTATAAGGAACGACATAGCCAAACTGGTAACAATAAAGTGTGGAACAGAAAAGTCGCTTTAGTACAACGTCAAGAATAGCGCTGAAAGCTGTCAAAAGTTAAAAACGGCAGTTTCAAAGTAGTGTCAACAAAATTCGAAATTTTGAACTTTTTTTGCGCTCAGAGCATTCGTCAGCTTCAAATACTACTACAACTACTTTATTCCAGACCTAAGATTTTCAATTCCTTTCATATAATCGTGGTAAAGTTGCTGTAACCACAACCCATATGCATAAATGTAGGTACATGCAAACGAAATAAATGAATTATGATGACACCAACTTGACTTGTTTGCGATTTTTGTTTTTTAAACAGCTAAAATTGGATATTTATATGAAAAAGTGGCCACCATATTTTTTCATGTGTGCAGCTAAGGTTGATGTTTTATATGAAAATATTTTAAAGCTGCCCAAAAATATGAAAAATGTGCAGGTATACAAAATGCACGTAAACAAGGATTTTGAAGAATAATTCCAGAAAATATGTATTTTGTGCAGTTAAGTCAAAGTGCAGCTAACTTAAATTTTTTGTATGAAAATAATTTTAAAATGCCAAAAATTTTGTGCATTTATCTTAAATGTGCAGGTATAGAAAGTGCACTTAAAAAAGGAATTTGTATGGAATTATAAAGAATAATTCCAAAAATTATCAATTTTGTGCAGTTAAGTCAAAAGTGCACGTAAACAAAAGGCAGTTAAGTCAAAACTACTGTAATACTTTACTAAAATATGCTGCCAAAAATTAACCATTGGGTGAAATATAAGCTTGTTATGCTGAAGAGGACAGAATGTCTGTTAGGGCATACAAAACTTTAAAGTAGTTCTAACATGAATATTATTTTTGTCAAGCTAATAGGGCCTAAATTTCTTCAATGTAAATAAAATTCAATTTTTAATTACAACATTTTGTTCCCGACGTTTTGTCGATTGTTTGTCGACTTTTTCAAGGGATTGTCTATTTAGCATATTTCATGCTAAACTAAACTAAAACATACCGGCGGAATCAATGAAATGGGAAAATTCATCAGTTTTATTTATTAAAACACCAAGAACTTAAAAGAAAACTAAAGGAATCAAACGGAATCACGGAAGGTTTTAAATTGTGACAGATATTTCATACAAAAAGCATTTTCATATGTATTAATATTCGTCTCTTTAATGCTGAAACTTGAAATATATAATCGTGGCTAAGAGGTTATGTTTGCAACTTTTCAAAAATATGGTTAAAGTCTACTAATTCATTTAGACATGCTTAATCACCAACAAACTAAAACTCATTTAAAATAAATTTGGGAGAATATCTCAAATAATAAATTTATTAAATTCCTATGATTTTTTAAAACCAAAGTTTTTCACACCTTTAAAATATTTGAGTTTCTACAAGTAACCACTAGTTTTCTTAAAGAATTATTTGCTTTTGCAAAACGCTTGGCTAGAGTAAACATTATTTAGCAGTTTTTAAATTACATTGTACAATTATCATCTTAAAAATAAAGTTTAGTAAATAAATAGAAATTGTTAAAAATCAAGCTTAAGTTTTATTTTATCGTCAAATATTTGTTAGGTCTGAACGTAACTAAAGTCATATTTATGTATTTTGTTGATTCCTTACCTTCGTGAATTGTATTGTTTTTATTCAAATTAACTTTTTATCACAAAAACTAATTTGATTATAATCATAACATATTTTTTTGCGTTTTGTTCCGTCTCATATAAAAAAGGTATATGTTTGGAAAATATTTTTTCCTACAATATACTTCCTTCGTGAAATACATTCTTAAAATACAGTACAAAAACAGAAACTAGGGGTTCGTATTTCATTTTTCGGTGCTAAGCTTTGCCAGGATGAGTCAGATGATGACCTGACAATAGAAGAAGCTCTGGATAATGGCATAATGGAAGATTTTATATGTTCAGAGAAATCCTGGAAAAGGACAAAGAAACATTCAGCTTTTAAAAATGAAATGTTTCTGCGCATCTACGTCACATCAGCGTATAAGTACAGCTAAAATATAGAAGCAGAAGCAAACAAACATGTGTATTAAATGCTAAAGTGACGTCAAATGCGTAATCTTGATTCTGTATTATGGGTTGCTTCCGATTTCTCAAACATCTTCGATAAGTGAAAGAATTGTTTCCAAATCAAGTTTTATCAAAACTAAAAAAAAGAATCGCTTAAATTCTAAACATTTAAACCAAATTATTTTTCCAAATGTTTATTTTATAAAATCTCAAACTATTGAAATAATTAATAAAAAAATCTCACCGTTTTTTTTTTTAATAAATACATACAAATATTATGCATAAATTATAAAATGTGTTTTTCATATTATTACTTTTTTGTTTGCTCGTTTTAGTTCAAGAATTGTCTTGTTCGTTATGTTATTGTTTTTTTTTTTTACTAGAAGACTCTAATTATAAATAATTTTTGCATTTTTATTTATTGAAATTACTTAATTTATAACAAAACTTTATTAATCGGTTAACCGATCAATAACAAAATAACCCGATTATTAACCGATTTAACCAAAACCTCGGTTAATAAATCAAGCGATTAACCGATTAAGGCAAAAGCCCGATTAAATGACTACCCTAGTCATATCTCAAAAAATCAAAAATTGTAAGTTACTTAAGCAAAGTGTTCCTTCTACATTCTCGTATTATATCTCAAACTGAACCGAAGTTACAGCAAAATATATCTTTAAATCGGTACATTTTGAAATCTTTTACCGCATTTTGCCAAATTCAATTTTTTTCTGTAGATATGACTGTGTTGCAATAAAGCAGCGATATGTTTAGGTATCTCCTATTGTAAGACTTGTCCATGGACAATGAAACTTTACTGTATGCATCTTATTTTAAATTAATGCTCTTTATTTACTCTTCACTTCACTTAATCTATTAATTATCAACTGTTGCACTGCCCATTCTGCTTTTAGTAGATTTATTGCATCAGGAGACATTGATTTACGTATTTACTCACAGACTCACAGATGCCAATTTTAAGAGAATAGAAAACTAAATTTCAAAGTTTTCTTAAGCTATGAGGAATTTTTTATTTCCCGGGATCCCGCAAGATCCATTCCAAGTTTTGTTGTTGTCATTTTTTTCTCAGTGTATTACAATATCCGAAATGGAATATTATAAGCCAAACTAACTATCCAGTAAATAAACATATTGATTTTGTAGCTGTTAACATAAATAATGCGTTAAATTCATAAAAAGTTAATAAATCCAAGTGTTAGAGGACACCCGAAATTTTCGTTTTAGGACAAGTGAGGGACTCTAACTAACAATTGAGGTAGCTGACTCTACCCCCGAAGCATTAAAAATCATTCGGCATTCATAGCTTGAAAATGAAAAAGTAAATTTTTTTGGCATACTGCAATTTATAATAATACTTAAATATATCCAAACGAATCATTTTTCAAAATATTGTTACGTTACTGCCTTTCAATAACGTTTTGGCTTATTTCCTTTATAATAAACCGTTTCGAGTTCTTTATTGCAACTTTAATAAAATAAATAAAACACAAACACTTTAAACACTATTTACAATTTATTCAACTCTATTTAGTACTAAGTCTTTTTAACAACCGTAATTTATAGCTTTTATTCACAACCAACTATAATTTTCTCAGCGTTATGCGTTATTGACAAAGTCTGAACTAAGAATGATCTTGTTCTGCTACTCGCCGCTAGTATTTATACTGCAATTTGGTTGTCTAGAATATTCGAAATGTTTTTCGAAGGTTCGAGGCTTTTTTTTATTCACCACACTTTAATTTGATTTATGGTAGCACTTATGTTTACATAATTTTACCTCTTATACTGAAGAAGCTTTTTTAACGGTCATTTCTAGGGCTTTCTGCACATTGGGATTGAAGTGTACTAAATTATAACAAAAACGATGTAAACTAATAAAATTACTTATGAATACAAGTTAACTAATAAATACAAGATAACTAATAAATTCAACTAATTCTTAACTAATAATTACAACTAACTCTTAACTAAAGTTACTTTCGTAACACTGCCCCCACTTAAGCCTGTTCGTCCCGAATAGGCTTAGAATCACCTCTTCCATAAGGGGCTAATCGTTCTAAATGAACAACTTTCATTTTGGCCCTTGGCCTTTTATATTTCCGTATTTGGTTTACAACATCATTTAATTTCCTTATCACCTTATATGGACCATTCCAGTGTATATGTGGCTTGGCAACTAATCCCTCCTCTGGTGGTTGATTCATTGGCAAAACCAACTGGCCTTTCTTAGATCCTTCGGAATTCCCCGGCCGATCATATCTGCACAACTTACTACGGCCACGCACGGACTTTCTATGGTCGTACAGATTTCTCCGCTCCATTGAAGATACATGCTTATCCTCGGGTATAGGTAGTGCATTACAACTGCACTGTGGAAGCGACGCACAACCTCTATTTGCTGTGCTCCTGGCTGCCACACGCTTTGGGCAGTTTCCTTTAAAATTTTGACTTCCACCTATACTATTGGCCCTTATAACCTTGGCCGATACGGGCTCTCTATTTTGCGCCGTTATCCAATCTTTACTGGGCGCTACCTTCAACGAGCGACCCTCACTGACGCATTCCCTCCTATCTGCCTCCGTACAGTGCCTGGCTTCCAATCTGCTAAGCTGTCTTACCTGAGCAACCACATTTTCTCGCTTTTCAACTTTTCTGTGAACTGACGATTCCTGACGAGTACATTCGAGAGGCTGTCCCACACGAGCCTCACTTTCATACCCAACATCCAGGGGTATTTCAGAATCACACAAATACATTATTTGCTTTCCCATATTCAGACTTATATTATGACTTATCATAAAATCTGCGCCAATCAGTACTTCGTCTACAATGTCGGCCACAATAAACTCATGAAAAGCGACAATATCGGCAATTCTTAACACCACACGTGTTTTCCCATAGACAGTAGCAGGCTCACCTGTAGCTGTTCGCAAGCTCACTCCGCTTAGTGGTTCGACAGCTCCTTTAACCAAGTCAGGCCTTATTATCGAGAATCCTGCACCAGTGTCGATAGTCAAAATGCGCTTTTTACCATCGATGTAGCCAAATGTCGTAATACTTTTGTTACTCTTTGGCACTACTAAATTTATTATCGAGTCCTCAGATGCGAAAGGTAGCACTCCCTCCATACTTAACGGCGACTCCTGTGATAACTGATGACTAGCCCGTTGGTTGTTTCTCGGCGGCGAAGCAGATCTTAAACTTTTTCTTCGTGCTTTACAGTCACGCTGTATGTGCCCAACCTTTCCGCAGTTATAGCATTTCAGTTTGTTTCTGCCCAGCTTCTCATTTAATACCCGCAAAACTTCTTCTTTAAGGCCCTTTAATTCCTTTATGATATCTCTATCATCATCAGCAGTTACATTGAGCCTTTGCACCTTATACGACCTCTGCTTTGCAACTATTCTCGCCGTTTCCTGAGCCAGGGCAAATGAAACAGTTTCTGCAAATGTTGACTTTAATGCTGCGCACACCGCATACTTTACATCAGCATCTCTTATACCGTTAATGAATGCTTCTGTTTTGAAGCTGTCCAGCAATGGATGATTCTCACCAGGATAAGTTAGCTGTACCAACAGCTCAATCTCCAGTGCGAAGTCCTGTAAGGTTTCGTTTGCCTTTTGCACTCGGCCACGCAACTCCATTTTGTAAATTTCCTTTTTGTGTTCACCTCCATACTTACGTTGCAGTGCTACCATAATTTCATCATAATTGTTTCTGCTACTTACTGGTACACTTTCAAGCACTTCAGCCGCAGTCCCCTTTAAAGCAAGAATTAGCTTGATTGCTTTTTCCTCACTGTTCCATGCATTTCTGTTAGCAACTGTATCGAACTGGAACTTGAAAACATTTAATGGAACACTACCGTCAAAGCAAGGGGCCTTTATTCTACTAGAAACTTCTGGAATAACTCGCACTGGTGCTTCTTGGCATTGAATGTTATTTACTTTTGCCTCCAGATGGTGTAGTTTTTCATCAAAAACCGTAACTTGTGTTTTAAAATCCGTGACTTGAGTTTTTACATCAGACAGCTTCTGATTAAATTCTATTTCCATTTCGTTTACTCTTTCGTTCATCTCACTGGAAATCTCCTGAAGTTTCTCGTTTGTTATTCTAGAATGCTCTTGAATTTCAGCTAATATGGTAACTGAATTCTCCTTTACCATTTTTTCTACATTTCTAGAAGTTTCATCTATTTTTCTAGAAGTTTCAGCTAGAATATCACTCGAATTTTCTTTGATCATCTGTACCATGCTTTTGGAATTATCGTCCATTTTTCTAGAAGTTTCATCCATTTTTCTAGAAGTTTCATCTGACATTTTTTCCATTTTTGCCATCATAGCAGCAAACATTGTGTTGAAATCCACGCTGCTAGCAACTGCACGAGTACATACCTCTATTTCTTCTTTGTCCTCGAATTCGTAACTCACAATGTCCATATTGCGTCGCTCGAATTCATCTATTAACCTCTTCTGCAGCTCTGCTTTATTACCTGCAGTTGGCAGATCCAACTTGCCCAATTCTTTCTTGAGCTGTTCTACTTTAAGCTCTTCAAATTTCATTGCTGTCTTCTTGTTATTTATTTTTTTTTTTATTATTTTATTATTTTTGTTTTTACTTTTATTAATTTATTTATTTTATTTATGCAATTTCACTTCTGACACCAATTGTTACGTTACTGCCTTTCAATAACGTTTTGGTTTATTTCCTTTATAATAAACCGTTTCGAGTTCTTTATTGCAACTTTAATAAAATAAATAAAACACAAACACTTTAAACACTATTTACAATTTATTAAACTCTATTTAGTACTAAGTCTTTTTAACAACCGTAATTTATAGCTTTTATTCACAACCAACTATAATTTTCTCAGCGTTATGCGTTATTGACAAAGTCTGAACTAAGAATGATCTTGTTCTGCTACTCGCCGCTAGTATTTATACTGCAATTTGGTTGTCTAGAATATTCGAAATGTTTTTCGAAGGTTCGAGGCTTTTTTTTATTCACCACACTTTAATTTGATTTATGGTAGCACTTATGTTTACATAATTTTACCTCTTATACTGAAGAAGCTTTTTTAACGGTCATTTCTAGGGCTTTCTGCACATTGGGATTGAAGTGTACTAAATTATAACAAAAACGATGTAAACTAATAAAATTACTTATGAATACAAGTTAACTAATAAATACAAGATAACTAATAAATTCAACTAATTCTTAACTAATAATTACAACTAATTCTTAACTAAAGTTACTTTCGTAACAATATTTAAGAAAAATGTATCCCTATTAATTACCCAATTCACAATGGCAGCAACATATTGTTACGAAAGTAGCTTTAGTTAAGAATTAGTTGTAATTGTTAGTTAAGAATTAGTTGTATTTATAAGTTATCTTGTATTTATTAGTTGTCTTGTATTTATTAGTTGTCTTGTATTCATAAGTAATTTTACTAGTTTACATTGTTATTAAAAATTGTTATAATTTAGTACACTTCAATCCCAATGTGCAGAAAGACCTAGAAATGACCGTTAAAAAAGCTTCAGTATAAGAGGTAAAATTATGTAAACATTAGCGCTGCCATAAATCAAATTAAAGTGTGGTGAATAGTAAAGCCTCGAACCTTCGAAAAACATTTCGAATGTTCTAGACAATCAAATTACAGTATAAATACTAGCGGCGACTAGTGTAATTAATTCATTCTTAGTTCAGACTTTGTCAATAACGTATAACGCGGAAGAAATTATAGTTGGTAATAAATAAAAGCTATAAATTACGGTTTGTTAGAGTGACTTTGTACTAAATAAAGTTGTGTAAATTGTAAACAGTGTTTAAAGTGTTTGTGTTTTATTTATTTTATTAAAGTTGCAATAAAGAACTCGAAACGGTTTATTATAAAGGAAATAAACCAAAACGTTATTGAAAGGCAGTAACGTAACAATATTTAGTGTTTCGTCTGTCTCATTCTTTCCCGTGGTATTTTACACGAATTATTTTGTAAATGATGTTTATTAAAATTATTAAAACTCTTGAATGAAAATTTTAACAATATGTATTGAAAATAAAAATTCGAAAATTAACGCGTTTGCAAAGAAAATTGTTTTTACCATTATAAACCCAGTACAGTAATAATGCTTCCATTGTGAATCCGCGTTAAATCGAAAATTTTCCTTTTTAAATTGTTAGCGAAGACAAGCACATAATATTTATTTTTGCCGATGTTTTAAAGATAATTTTACTCTTCATTTTTTTAACAAAAAATTCTTTTTATTTCAAAAGAAAAATTTTCTTTGTGATGCAAATGAATTATTTGTACAACCTTTAATAACACTGTGCAACAAATGGGAAATTTCTTTTTTACAGGGAAATTTCGCTTGTTGCATAGTGTAATCGATCGAAGCCTAAACGTTTAAAAAGAGCCTTCGATATAAATTTTTATTCGACCATTTCATCTGCCATATTTTTGGACAAATCTCTAACAGTGGTGGCACTGTAACAAAAGCTGATGTTTGTTTTATTACATATTTTAATTTGTAGCTTCTAAAGAGGTAGCAAGAGTTTTGAAGTACAAACTTTAAGACGACTAGAGAAATAATTTATTTTATTTCTTAGGCTACTCGTATACGTATTTAGGCCTTCCTTAAGATACACATAATAATGAAATATTAAGCTTGGATTTCTAAAGTGGATCTTATTTGGACGAATGTAAGTTTAATTTATAAGATTTATTATTTTTACATTATTGATTAAATCGGTATATTTTTGACTGAGTGAAGCTAACACTAGCTAAATATACACATTCAGACAAAACAAATCGGTTTTCGGTTGATTTTAAAGGTTTGTGATTCTAGAACGTAACGAAAGTCAAAGTTGTAACAGGTAAAAGCCAAAGCACAACTAAAAAATACTTTATATTATTTAAATGTATTTATTGAAAATTTTTCAAAATAATAGCCACGTAGCCGGACTTCGGTCGGGCACAAGGCCGAATTTAGGAGCTTTAGTTAGTGAAGCCAGTGTTTGTTGTACCAAAGAGGTGAAATTCATTGCTATCTATTTCGAGATTCTAAAAACCAAAACTTTACAATTATTGTAGTCTTATCTCATTTCACAAAAATTACGGTATTATTGAAATTCTGTTTGGGGCCTTTTTTCATTTCGTTGGGGGTTCATTTCATTTTTAAAATTAGATTTCATTTAACGTGAAATAAAGCCCCAAATGTTGGGAGTTTATTTCATATTTATTTGGGGGTTTATTTCATGCCGCCGTTTTCCACCTGAAACGTGAATTCGCCTTGGCTTATTTATTATTTATAAGGGCAAATTAGAAATAATATGGTGAATAACATATACAATTATATTTTTAACGGATGGTGATATAGTGATATTAAGTAAATATTTTTAATATTTGACATATGACATATGACGTTGTTGCAGCAACTAAGAGATATACTCATATGTTCAAGCTTTTTTTGTGTACAGTGTAATGCCCTTTAGAACTGGTGTCCTAAATGAAGCAGCTCATTGAATGTTCAAGGGGTTTAATCCTTCAACTTGTGTTTGTCTGTTTTCAGGCAAATAAAAGAGAAATCGAAATCTACAATTAAATTAAATTTAAAAGATGTTGACTTAACCAGTAAAATGGCTAAATTTCGATTTTATTTCTTTTCAAAGCAAAGACCTTTGGGTAGCTTTCGCACACTCTGCACTCATATGATAATGAAATCTTTAACTTGTGGTTGTTTTGCATTGTACTCCATGCTATGGGTGCGAGCATTTAAACAGGATGGGAGAAAAGCATGTTTGCTGGTTGATAAGACTAAACTGGGCATTTTCATACAAAAGGAGGCGGCATGTGTACGTATTTACTCAAAGCAATTTTCATTCTTTTACAAGTCTTCGAGGCATTTTTTTCGCATAGGGTGGTTTGGCTTGGTTCTATGAATTCATATGTGATGAAAGAATTTTCATTTTAATGGCAGCTACTTTGCCTTAAGCTTATTGTTGAAAAACAGTTCTTATACTTGGATGATTTTCTCCTTTTAAAGGTATTTTTTGTGACCAGTTGACCAGTTTGAACTTTCAGTTGAAGTTGTTGTTTTGTCCTTCAGGCGTCTGTCTAGGAAATTAAATAGAAAATTTAATGTAATTTTATGATTTTATCTTGAATAAGCTATTTAAATATGTGGCTAATGACAGTTGAAAGTTTTTTGTGTATAAAAAAATGGAAACGCAATACAAACATAATATGTATATTATATATTTATGTATGTATGTACGTTAGACCTTCACTTAAAACAATCATTACATCGAAAAAAAGTTTTAAGTGTTTTCATTATTTTTTATTCATAAGATAAAAATTCTATAATCTTCACAAAATTTTCTAACAGAAAAGATATGAAATACTATAGGAGACATAATTTTCCACACTTTTCTCATAATGGTTTACGAATCTTTAGCAAAAAAAAAAACTGTTCTGTGAGAAACGCGTATAACTTCACTGTTCATTAGAAGGATAATATCAAATTTTTTGCACAATTTGTATTTCGATTAATTTTAATATTGACTGCTCTGTTCTTTTGAGAAATTTTTTCTCTGTACAAATAGGTCTTTTCGTGAAAATAAAGTTTTTATTATAGACATTGGGCAAGCTAAACATCAAAAACTCCTGTTGAAATTTCCATTTTTAAAGTAATTTATAATTTATAATCATTTTTATTATTAACCATAGTCTTTTAATATCCCGGTTGACTAGTTGGTAGTGCGCTAGTCTATCAGTGCCGGGGTTGCGGGTTCGATTCCCACCAGAGACTCTGGTCTCCTGCAGACTAGCTTATGAAAAAACCATGTTTGTGAAAACATTTTCTAAGAGCAACATAAATATTATGATAAGATCAATGATTTAAGTCACCATATTACAATTATTATTGAATTCTTGATATTTTTAGTAAGGCTTGAGTTCATCAAATTTAATTTTCATTAAATTATTTTTACTGAAGGAAGGAATTTTACGACATGAAATTTTATTAAAATTTATTGATAATTTTTTATTCTTGGCTTAGCTGGGCATCGAACTCGAGTTGAGTTTACATGTTTCAAGAATCACTGCATTCTTTTATCAGAATTCTTTGACGTTCTTACCTCTGCACCACTGCGGTGCCTGCCAGCCAACAGTAAAACATCAATCTTTAACCAGTGGTACCGGTGGTTTAAAATTTGCTGTAATTATAATTTTTATACCCTTCACCACAGGTGGTTTGTCATTCCGTTTGTAATTTATACAATATTGATCTTAGACCCTGTAAAGTATATATATATGCTGGGTCGTTATGAGGAGAGAAGTTGATTTAACGATGTCCGTCCGTCTGTCAGTCTGACCGTCTGTCCGTCTTACGTTTGATATGTGTTTCTTGCTATTGAAATTCAGCAAGATCGGTTCACAAATGGCTGGGATATGAGCTAAAAACCACTACTACCTATAACTTTTCCAAAAATCCCGTGTTGTTGTATTTTTATTTCTTTTTTCTGTATATCTGGAGAACGGCAAGAGACAAAGTTTCCAAATTAGGTACACACATTTAGGTTATCAATACACAGCATCCCAAAATGTAGGTGGGATCAGAGAAGTGGGCGTGGTACCTCCCGTACAAAAAATAGCAAAAATTGTATAAAAACCAGAATTTTTTAACTGTCATATGACCTATGGTTACGCCTTATATATCAAAAGATCAGATATCTTTAGTAGAAAAAATTCGGAAAAAATCGGTTGAGATACAAAAAAGATATGGTCAAAATATAATTTTTTTTTGAAAAATACCCGTTTTTAGGAACCATAGATCTTCCCGAGTCGAAGTTTTATAACCCAGGTAAATGGTAAATTTATTCCTAAACACGCTGATACATCGTCTAATCGGTAAAAAAATGGCTGAATTATAACCAAAATACTGAAATACCAAAAATTACTCTGTTTTTATAATTAAGTTTGTTTCTTTACATATATACTACATATATAAAAATACATATATTTAGATATACGTATATACAAACTTCTGTTCTTTCCAAACCATTGTAAAGGGTATATAAGATTCGGCATAGCCGAATATAGCACTCTTACTTGTTATTTTTTTAAATTTATTAACATGTTGCTTCCTTTCTTCTGTTTTTTTCGTATTCTTTTTGTCAAGACCTTTTCTTGAACACCTGAATACATTTTATTATTGTGTTTTTGTCCACTTTCGTCGACATTTTATTTATACAACTTGAAGTAAAAATTTAAACAATCGAGCTTGTGCCATAGCCATATCATATTATGACCAAATATATTCGTAATATTACATCATAATATCTTTCCCTTAATCCTAATTTGTTTTAATTTTAATTTGGCCGCAGGAAATTTGGGCCCAAAAAAAAAAATGAAAATTGACCCAAAATTTGGGGCTATTTTGCATAATGCAATATGACCCCATTTTTTTAATGAAAAATTACCCAAAAAAAAAAAAAATTCGGCCGCAACGAAAACTGGCTATACTACATAACCGGCCTTCGGCCGGTCGCAAGGAGTTTCTTTTCTATGGTATAACGAACACTGGCTTCGCTCAGTAAAGCTTCCCTAGATAGCCGGCCTTCGGCCGGGCGCAAGGATTTTTTCCTCTATGGAATAACAAACACCGGCTTCGCTAACTAAAGCATCTCTGCATTGCCGGCAAGGATTTTCTCCACTTTAGTATAAGAATTCGGGGTTTTTATAGTATCCCTAAAAAATTTTACATAAAATATTGTTACGTTACTGCCTTTCAATAACGTTTTGGTTTATTTCCCTTATAATAAACCGTTTCGAGTTCTTTATTGCAACTTTAATAAAATAAATAAATCACAAACACTTTTAACACTGTTTACAATTAACACAACTTTATTTAGTACAAAGTCTTTTTAACAACCGTAATTTATAGCTTTTATTCACAACCAACTATAATTTTCTCTGCGTTATACGTTATTGACAAAGTCTGAACTTTTAATGATCTTACTATGATAGCCGCCGCAAGTATTTATACTGCCATTCGGCCATCTAGAACATTCGAAATGTTTTTCGAAGGTTCGAGGCTTTACTATTCACCACTCTATTCGATTAATGGCGGCACTTATGTTTACATAATTTCATGACTTATACTGAAGCTTTTTTAACGGTCATTTCGAGCGCTTTCTGCACATTGGGATTGAAGTGTACTAAATTATAACAATTTTTAATAACAATGTAAACTAATAAAATTACTTATGAATACAAGATAACTAATAAATAAAAGATAACTAATAAACACAACTAATTCTAAATTAATAATTACAACTAATTCTTAACTAAAGTTACTTTCGTAACAATATTATATATTTTGTTTGGGGTGATTTTTATTTCTTAAAATTTGCATTTTTTATTAGTAAACGAAAAATAGCCCCAAAGTAAAAATTGTTATTTTATTTGGGGTCATTTTGCATTCCACTTAAAATGCAAAAACACCCTAACTTTTCTTTTGGGGCCATATTTCCTGGGATCATTTTGCGCACCGCCTTTTATTTCATCCTATTATGATTCAATGTAATCATGGTCTTATCATTTTAATCATAATAACTTAAGAAGTAATGATAATCCATTAAGAATTAACCTTCATATACCCGCGCGTTGGCCAGTGAGACCGACAAAACGAATTTACGTAAATATCTATTTTCCCAGAAACTCTACAAAGTTGAATTTTCTGATAGCTTCCGTTTTTTTACAAGCTCCGTTTTAGTGTTGGTTTGCTATTTGCACCAGACAAGCGTGTTGGTGTATTTCATAACAATTTGTCTGCGATACCGACGCGGGTACACATGTGTTACATGCAAACAGTATTTTTGTTTGGAACATGCAGTGCAATATGACCTGAAAACTAAGTCAACCTATGATTTATGTATTGTGCAAGAAGTCCTTTTAAGTTGATATAAGTTATTTTTAATTATTTCAAGAAAAAAATATATTTTTGTCTTGGTTTTGATGGCTTATTTGTTAAGGACTAAAAATCAATAAAATAAATGAATACAAATTTAATGCGTGGTTTTATTTTTTTATTATATCATCGAGATTATTTAATACAGTAGTTTTCGGTTAATTGAGCCCCGCTTAATTGAGTTTCCCGTTTTATTGCACTAAAACCATGGAACGAAATCATTCAGTATAACAGTCTATGTAAAAATACCCGTTTAGTTGAGTTCCGTTTAATTGAGTCACCCGCTTAATTATTTCGCAAAATAAGACCACATTGCGAAAAACAAAAGCAAATGTTTCGGTTAATTGTTTCCCTCTACTTAATGTGTTTTTGCTCCACAAAAATCAAGAAAGTCATGTTTCATGTTTCAGTTTTATAAATAAATGTTATATAAAATAAATAAAGAAATGGGTTACATTTTCTATCTACACATGGGTGTTTCGCTTTATTGCACATCTTGCTTAATTAAGCGATTTTCGTTTTAATTGCGTCGGCGACTCAATTAACCGAATACTGCTTAATTGAGTTTAATTGCGTCAAAAGTCGTGCATTTTTAGAAACTCAATTAAGCGGAAATAACTGTATAATCTTTTGTTATTAGTTTTGTTTAAAAAAACTAGTATTTCATCTAGTTCAAACTCTCGGTCTATGAGACCGTGCGCGGGTATATGTGTTACAAAAATTAGCGGTTATTGATGTTTTTATACCGCACCACTTTCACAACAATAAAAGAAGAAATTAAAATTTTTTTGCATCGATTTTTTATTTTGTGGCACTTTACAATTTTTTTAATGTAAATACAATTTCTTTATTTTTTTTAAATTCTTTAAACTTGTCTTTTAATTGGTATTTTTTAAATTTTTTAATAACCACTAACAATTGATTCGAGAGGCATATTTAAAAGAAACAACACAACTAATACAAAATTATTTTACAAATGGCGATAACAAAATATTATTAGAGTAAAGATATTTTGATTGCATCTTAAACATATTATGAGTACACGTATAGGAAGTTATCATGTTATGGCTCTTAAATATCATGAAATGGTTGTGAGTAATTTAATATGTTTTTAAAGTTATCACTATTTAGTTGTTAGAAAAATAATTATTTTTCTGTCAACAATACTCAAATTTATAATTGCGATAAACATCGATATGTTTAGAGGACAACAATATATTGCTACAATAACCAAAGTGTAGTTGCAGTAACCATGCCCACCCATATTTTTCTCTACGTGTACTGCATTAAATAAAAATAGCTAAAACAAATATATAAGCACTTCAAAACAAGTTTTAAATCGGCTTTATATTATGTGCGATATAGAAAATTTGCAAATATTTTTTTTCTTCGAAAATTAAGGCGTTTGCAAACAATGCCTGATGAAAATATTGTCTACACTGTGAATCCAGCTTTAGAAAAAATAATTTCTATATTTTTAAAAATCAAAGTTAAAACTTACTTTAGCAAATAAATTCAACTTCTTAGGCTGCAACGCAGCTTCGATTATAACTTTCCCACTCCGCAAAACCAAGGAACTTATGTCAACATACAATTTAATAAATTGACAAACAAACCATTTTAAATCGAAACACCAAATTATTGCTTTTGACCTTTTTTTGTGAGGAAATCTTTTTTATACTTAAAGTTTGAAAACATTTGATAAAGGCTTTTTTATTTAAAAATGTCCCAAACATAAAAAACTTACAACAAAAACTTCAAATCTAAAAAAATAAGAAAAAAATCATTTAAAACATTATGTCAAATCAAAGTAAAACATTTTCTAAAAGACCGAAAACATGTGAATTTTCGCAATATAAGTACTATGTATAGAAATAAAAATAGTTGAAAGGGCGAAAAGGGTTGCAAGAGCAGTTCTTAAGAACCACAACAAGTTGTACGAACAGTAAAATTTTAAACGGTGTGTGAATAGATTGTCTCTTAATGTTAAATAACCCTTTTCTTTTTCCTTAATATATTTTACTTTGGGGGTGGAGAAAAAAGAAATATGTTTGTTGTTTTTCGTTCCTATTTACAATTGTTAAAGGATTTATGATCTCAGGATTCTGTTTTGGATTCTCTAATAAACAAATGGCGACTTAAGTTGTTCAAATACTGTTAAGTAACATAAATAGACTGACGAACTACTGAAAGACAATCGTCCTCTTGGCCTTCTTTCTTGTACTAAATTTAATTCCTTGAGAGTGAGCATTTATTTATCACAATTTTAATTTTCTGGAGGAAGTGAGAGCTAAGAATATGTTTGTTTCCTGTTTACTATTGGCGCGTGCCATGTTATTATTCTACTTTTGATACATATTATTGCATCAATAAACGGAAGTATTAATCTAAATTGGGTTATTGTTTATTTACGAAATTTTTATTTAATATTATATTTAAAGTAAATTTATATGTAATAGTAAATACATACATATTATTAAAATAGTCACTCTTAAAACAAAATGTTGTAAAATTAAAGCTTGCGGATATTGTTTGTGTTGGTGTAGGTTAGGTTTAGAAAATGTTGTGACCTTATGTGATCCCTTAAAGAAGTGGTAAGAAAATACATGGAGAAATATAGAAACAACTTTGAAAAAGATCCTAAAGGGTTCATTGCGATCCCCTTTAAAAGTGATGAAGAAATGATTGCAGAAGAATAAAAACAATAACATATAATAAAATATGATTAGTCTGTTCTATTTATCTACCGATTCCCATTTGTTCTAAAGATGAAACCGATAAAATCCCTCAGTTCACACCTAGGGATGCCACTTAGTTCCTTGAAGGGTTGCAGATGCACAATGCAGATTTATTAGATAATAATGGCGCATATTCATAAATCATTACCAAGTGTAAACTTTTTTAAGTACCTATTTAAGCTATTCACAGATGATAACTTGCAGCATAAAAAGTTTACACTTAATTATAGGTAAACCTGTAACTAAATGCCAACTAACTAATACATTCAAAGAACAGCTGTTTGATATCATTTTATAACCCAGCAAACAATATGAGTCCTAAAAGAGTCTTTTAGGACTCCATTTTATGAGCAAAACGCTCCTAAAACCCTCAGAAATGAGCGTGTTTTCCTATGAAACCGTCAAAAAATTTTGTACTGAACATGAGCGTTTTAGGACTCCTAAATTTAACGATTTGTATGGAAAATTGTGAGCCTTTTTGCTCACAAATCAACCATAAAAACCTCTTAAAAGAGTCATAAAAGAGGGATTTCGGAGCCAAAAAAGAGTGATATAGGAGTGTTTCTTTTTCTTGAAATTAGGGTATTCATTTTATTTGTAAATTTATGCTTGTTAGCTTTTAAGGGAAAAGTTTTATTAATATATGTTTTGTGCATGGAAATAATAATCATTTTAAACCAATTTCAACGAACAAAACCACCTAATTTTCTTTTAACACAGGCTTCAAATGGATAGTTTTGTCTAATGAAAAGATTTATAAGGACAATGTTTAGTCAACTATTCACACATAAAGTACACAAAAAACATTAGTCAAAAGGTTAAAAAATAAATAAAATAAATGACTAATAAGCATTTGTTCAGCGCATATACTGGTACTTATCAAAATCACAACCGAACAGCGCAAAATGATCACAATAATGACAGACAAACGCAAAATATTGAAATTATTAAGAATAAGAAAACAAACTACCGTTGCCCCTCAGAAAACCCTCATAAATAAGAGTTTTCTAGGAATGTGCTCCTAAATTGCTCATAAAAATGAGTCTTTTAGGAGTCCTGAATTCTACAGGCTCCGAAATCAATCAGAATTGCTCATAAATTAGGAGGGTAATCATAAAACCCTCAAGAAAAGGTATCTTTTAAGAGTCATATTTAGGAGCGCTCCGAAAATTGTTTGATGGGAATTTATTTCAAAAGTACAACATTTTTGCAGTGGTTATAAAAAATAAATGAAAAGAATTATAAGAGATATTCAAATAATAACAGATAAAAACATGACAAAAAACAGTTAAGACGTATAAAACACGCTGCAATTATAATTTGAGTTTGAAATGAATTTCTGCTGCACCAAAAAAAAAAATAAAAAAATAAACTAGAGATGTGTTCTTAGTCGATAAAATTCCTTTGAATATTTTTATTATTATTTTAATTGACTTATATACTATTATAACCAAAAAACAACTTTTTTAGAATTTGCGTTTATTTTTTAAAGAACAAAAAATGAGATTTTAATAGTTTTATAAGCTTTTTAATTAATTACAGAATATATCGTTCAAAATATTATCGACATTTAATTTTCTCTAAATGCCAATATGCATGGTTGCATTTCTTCTATCAGCTGAGAGCTGTTACTACGTTAGTTATGAATTGTGAATAAGATCTATAACTATCTATGAACTATTTTTTAGTTTCTGTTTTGTTAGTTACAACTTAAGTTATGATTTCTGAATATGCGCCAATATGTTTAAACGTTTGAAAATCCTTTTAATATTGTTAGAGTTACTTGCAAACTTATACTTGTTTAAACATAATGTATTCAAATCATATATACATTGACATAATGTACATAATTTCTTTTCAAATATTTTTTATATTCATTCATATTTTATCATTCAAATAAATTGAAACTATTTTTTTATTGTTAATATTTTTTAAAATATATTTTGTTTTATTACAAAACCACAACAAATTGGCGACGAGGATATGGCTCAAGATTCAAAAATCCTAGAACTTTTGGAATTGCAAAGAAAACTCCTTGAAAGTATAACAAAAGGAAATGCATTACACATCAGTCAAGATCTACTAATGGAAAAATTAGCCAACAGCATAACAGAATTTTGCTACGATCAGGAAAATTCTGCAACATTCAATAACTGGTATGCTCGCTATGAAGACATTTTTCTTGTAGAGGGAAAGGATTTGGATGACAGTGCACGTGTGAGACTTCTTATGCGAAAAATAAATACCATTGCATATGGACAATATTCAGCTTATATCCAAAGGACGTATCATTTACAGAAACTGTTAAAATTCTTAAAGAGATTTACGGCTCAAAAGAATCTATTTTCAGTACTCGTTATAAATGTTTACAAATTGTCAAGACGCCTCAAGAAGATTTAATTACTTATGGAGCTCGTGTTAACAGGATATGTGAAAATTTTAAATTATCGGAAATGAACTCGGATGCATTAAAATGTTTAGTGTTTGTTTGTGGTCTACAATCTCATATAGACTCGGAAGTTCGAATGAGATGTCTTTCAAATCTAGAAGATGACCCTAACCAAAATGTTAACAAACTTATCTCTAATGCTCAACGGTTATTAAATTTAAAACATGATACAGCGATGGCAGAAGTTAACTCACAGTCATCTATAAACGCAATTAAGTCCAACATAAATAAAAATGGCGATCTCAAAGGTAAGCAAATACCAAAATCACCATGTTGGAACTGTGGTGCCATGCACTATTCCAAATATTGTAACTATGCAAAACACAAATGTACACAATGCCAAAATGTGGGACATAAGGAAGGTTACTGTAAAAGTCAACAATCAAAAGACAAGTTTCATCAAAGGAATAAAAAGAAGAATAAAAATTCAAAATATCCAAGTGCAAAATCCCATGTTGTACAAGTCAACCGGATTTCGTATGCAGCAAGAAGAAAATTTGTAACGGTCAAGATACAAATTTGTTCACCAACTTCAGCAAGTTTTGATGTAAAAATGCAAATCGATACCGCATCAGATGTGTCGATTATTGGAAAAGCTTTATGGTGTAAAATGGGTAAACCAGGTAAAATGCTTTCAAATCGATTTCTTACAAGTGCTTCAAAGGATCAAATCAAACTCATTGCCGAGTTTCCATGTCAAGTTCGGCTACAAGGTGATGAAAAACATTGTAATTTATTAGTTGTAGACATTGATACTCTTTCAATTTTTTGTTCAGATTTCCTTGAAATGTTTGATTTATGGGATAAACCTTTAAACAGTATTTGCTCTCAAATAAAGAAGAAAGAACTCAATTTGTCAGTTCTGAACAAAATCCAAACTGAATATGCAGACATTTTTCAAGATTCTCCATCAAAATGTTCTAAAACTCAACTTCAACTCCATCTCAAACCAAACTCAAAACCAATTTTTCGTGCTAAGAGACCAGTAGCTTATGCTATGCTTTCTTTAATAGAAGAAGAGCTACAGAGACTAGAAAAATTAGATGTAATCACACCAGTTGACTACTCTGAATGGGCAGCACCCATAGTTGCAGTCAAGAAACCTAATGGTAAAGTTCGCATTTGTGAGGACTATTCATCAGGGCTTAATGATAGCCTATAAGCTCATATGTATCCGTTACATCGACCTGAAGATTTATATCCCAAAGTAGGAAACAGCTGCTTGTTTACGCATATCGATTTGTCGGATGCATACTTACAAACTGAAGTATCACCGGAATCTGCAAAATATCTCACTATCAATACACACAAAGGTTTATATACATTCAATCGTCTAGCTCCAGGTGTAAAAAGTGCTCCAGGTGCTTTCCAACAGTTAATGGACACTATGTTAATGGGATTAGATGACACAGCAGCCTATATTGATGACATAATCATTGGTGGAAAAACGGTTGAAAAACACATTGAAAACGTAAAAAAAGTTCTACAAATACTTCGTGAGTACAGTTTTCACATTAAATTTGAAAAGTGTAATTTTTTTTCAAAAGAGGTTAAATACCTTGGAAATATTATGTGTTCGTCGGGTTTGCGTCCTGATAAAACTAAAATAAAAGAAATTTTAGATTTACCACCACCATCTAATGTATCCGAGCTAAGATCATTTCTTGGATCAATTAACTATTATGGAAAATATGTCCATAATATGACAAATTTGAGAAAACCTTTTGATCGCCTCCTTCAAGAAAACATGAAATATGAGTGGTCTACAGAATGCCAAGAAGCGTTTGAAAAATTTAAGCAAATTTAAAATTCAGATTTACTTTTAACTCACTATAATCCTGATCTACCAATAAAAATTGCAGCTGATGCCTCTGGAAAGGGCATTGGAGCATACATTTGTCATATTTTTCCTGACAAGTCGGAAAAAGTTATTGAACATGCTTCGCGTACTCTAACTCCTGCGGAGAAGAATTATTCGCAAATAGAAAAAGAAGCATTAGGTCTTATATATGCTGTAAAGAAGTTTCACAAGTACGTTTATGGGCGAGAGTTCATCTTGTGTACAGACCATAAACCACTTTTGGCAATTTTTGGCAACAAAAAAGGTATTCCTGTTTATGCAGCAAATAGACTGCAAAGGTGGGCACTTACTTTAATGATGTACAATTTTAAGATTCAGTACATAAACACTAAAGATTTTGGTTGTGTTGATATGCTTTCAAGACTTATCGATAACGAGTTGAAGCCAGACGAAGATGTTGTAATTGCTTGCACAACTCTAGAAGAAAATTGTTCAGCATCACTCATGGATCATTTTAATGAACTTCCTTTGACATTTAACATGGTAAAACAATCAACGCAGAAATGTCCAGTACTGCAATCCGTTATTCATTCAATCAAAAACGGATGGAAATCAAATCCGTCACCAGAACTGACTCTTTTCTATTCTAAAAGGGAGAGTTTATCTATTATTCAAGATTGTTGAATATACAATGACAGAATTGTTATTCCAAATTGCCTAAGGAACAGGATTTTAAAGCAGTTACACCGGGGTCATCCTGGAAAAGAACGGATGAAAGCAGTAGCTAGAAGTCATGTTTATTGGCCGGGAATAGATGATGATATTTCAATTTATGTTAGAAACTGTCATAATTGTGCAGTTGTGTCGATTTCACCAGTGAAACACACATTACAGTCTTGGCCATTAGCAGAAAAACCAATGGAACGTCTACATATAGATATTGCGGGGCCATCCAATGGTCAATACTATTTTGTAATAGTTGATGCTTATTCGAAGTGGCCAGAAATATATAAAGTTTCAAACATTACAAAGTCAACAATTATAGCAAAACTTTCAGAAGTATTTGCCAGGTATGGAGATTGTGATACAGTTGTGTCGGATAATGGTACACAGTTTGTTAGTGCACAGTTTAACCAATTTATCAAATCTCGTGGTATCAAGCATTTTAAAACGGCACCGTATCATCCACAATCAAACGGTCAAGCGGAAAGATTTGTAAGGACATTTGTAACGACGTGATTCCTCACTGGTTGCTGGGGTATGCTCTCGGCCCCAGGGTTCACTTTTCCCAAAAGAAAACACATGCCTTCGTGAAACGTTATAAACCGTACTTTATTTAACACGACGCGATAGGCCGTACTTTATTTAACAATACAATTAAAATTACTAATACAAATACAACAGTAGTACGACCGGAGTGTACAAGAGAACTGGGTGGCGCTGGAAGACCGAGTATAACCCTGGAATCTTGTACGTACCCAGTGACCAACGCTCTGACGGGGTATCACCCAGGCAATCAGATGCGGAGGACTCTTGAACCACTTTTAGGCAATGCTAGGAGAACGAGTATAACCCAGAGTCTCTTTGCTAACTTCATTTAATTGAAGGAGTATGACTCTCAAGCAATCAAATAAGTTCTTACCTAGTCGGCGGCGGTAAGCTGACTGGCCCCGCTTGTGATCAGCCAGCGGGGAAATTTAAATAAAACCCGACCGAGGCTGGTCTCGTCTACCTCTAGACCCGGGATGACATCGGGTGGTAGTATAGACTAGGGTGTGTGACACAAAAACGAGGGCTCCGACTTTTGCTCGTCACACATTAAAACATGCTTTACAAAAACTTAAGGATGAGAAAAACAGTCATGAAGTACTTGAAATATTCCTCCAAACTTATCGTTCAGCTCCAAGGGATAATACAAAGTCTCCAGCTGAATTGTTTCTTAAACGTAAAATAAAAACAACCCTAGATCTACTAAGACCTGATTATTTATACTCCGCACAACAACGGGATATTAAAATGGAAAACCAATTTAACATTAAATATGGGGCTAAAGATCGACAATTTAAACCAAAAGACCTTGTTTATGCACAAGTGTATAAAAATAATAAAATGGTGTGGGTTTCAGGTTCTATCATTGAAAGAATTGGAAAAGTTAATTATAATATATATATCTACGGTAACAAAACGAAATTAATAAGATCCCATATTAATCAATTAAAACGGCGATATAATGATAGCAACGTAAACAAAACAGACTCAATACAACTTATGTTGGAATTGTTTGGAATTGAACTCAAATCAAAAAATCAAATGCCACAGCCAGAAGAGGAAAATCTAATAAGAGTAAATACTGAAAGACCAGTCATAGAAAATACAACTCCAAACACTTCTAATAATGAAGTACTACTACTACTTTTAGCACTCCAATTGCTGAAGCTCCAACTATTAGCTTGAGACCAAAGCGAACATGTAAGCCTCCGAGCAGATTTATGTTCGCCGACTAATTTTTAACAAAGGGAGATGTTAGAGTTACTTGCAAACTTATACATTGACATAATGTACATAATTTCTTTTCAAAATATTTTTTATATTCATTCATATTTTATCATTCAAATAAATTGAAACTATTTTTTTATTGTTAATATTTTTTAAAATATATTTTGTTTTATTACAAAACCACAACAAATATGCACATAATAAGGAGTGAGAAGTCAAGAGACCTATTATTTCACCGATTTTTAATATTTTTTCTTTAATGTTCCTGCAATATCAATTTTTGTGCGAAAGCTAAATTTTCAATTATTCATTCCGCTTGTGCGGTATCCCGCCGTTGTTTCGATATCATCTCTTCCATTGCGGTATTGCCATATTATTGATACCACAATATTTGATATTTTTAGTCATATGCTTACGATAACATTTTACAACGAAAAGCTAACGGAAGTTATTTTAAAAAATTTATTACAGGAATAAAAGATATATAAAATATACAAGCAAATTGCAATAAGAAGTAATAGCTGACTTAAAAAAATGAAATCAAGACATTGTTTGTGATTTAAGTCAACGTGCCCCAGCAGAAAGGAATATTTGGCATTGACTTTAAATGGCTCCGGGCCGAAGTTAAAAGATGCAATTGGTTGGAGAAAGATAACGCCGTTTTAAGTAATATTTTTTTAACGGGAGCATTTATTGTTCTTGTATTTTAAAGAAGCTGTTGAAGAATAGAAGCTTTTAAGGTGGAGGTCTATATAGAGAAATTCCATTAAATGAAGCAGAAGAAGAGGTAGGAGTTCTTTTTAACTTAAATGCGGCGGTTCACGGAACACCAAACGTAAACAACTTTGGCATTTTTAGCCATCCGTTGCAGAAAATAGATGCAGTTTTAAGCCGTTCGTGGAAAGATTTGACGGTTCAAACAATTAAAGCACAGGAGACTGATTTGTCGGTTATCGAAAATATAAAAAGAGGAGAACCAGGAGATGAAAAAGTCAGTGCAACATTTGAAAATTTTTGTTTCAAACATATTTTGCTTGTAGTTTTGAGAAACAGGGCTCACTTCTACAGTACATGTGAAGTAAATGCATTTAAAAAGAAATAAAAAAAGAACAAATAATAGAATTGCTTAAAAAGCAACTAAACATACAAAGAATTGGCTTTGGACGCAGGGCTGTCAGATATGGCGATTTCTCGCCAAACGTGGCGATTTTGAAACGTGTTTGGCGGTGGGATTTTCTATTTGGCGACTGGCGTTTTTTTTTATATAACTGGCGATTTACTAGGCTATTTTACCATTCATATTATTTCAGCGAATTTCTAAACAGTTTGCCATTTTTTGTTATCATTACTAATTTAAAAAAATCTAGCAAGTTTTTTTCACATGATTATTGTTTTGTTATCATTTTAAGTGAATTTTATGTTGTGTACTTAATTTTAGTTTTTTTAACTGAATATATGATCTCCATTTTATGTTATTAAAAAAAAAAAATATTTTTGACTGAAATATTATGCTAGCTTTTATTTGTATGCAAAATTTAATTAAAAAAAATTACGAAAACTGAACCAAATTGACGTTTGGCGATTTCTGACATCCGGTTTGGCGATGGAGCTCAAAAAATCTTACAACCCTGTTTGGACGTCGCAGGTTGTGTAAAGTCTATAAAAGACCAAGGCATGAAAAGAGCCATATACTTATTAGGCTCAGGGTTTTCAGATTGATTTTGACCTTTTTTGCCAAATTCAATGTCAAAAATCGCAAAAATCTCCAAAGCCTTTTTCAAGTTATTGGCAATAATATATATATTTTTTTAATTTATTAAAAATATTTTTTATAAATCCTAAAAAACTAATTTGTTCCATATCGCTAAAATACGCCAAAAATTAAAAGAAAGTCGCCATGATCTATATTTTGCTTAATTTTTATTAAAAAAAAAGTAAAAATAGCTAGTGAACACAAATATGGTACGATGTTTACTGTAAAAAATTTTATAGTAGTCTACTTGAAGCAACAAAAAAAGATTTTTTGCGGCTAGTATTAAACAAATATTGGATGAACATTTTTATATAGTTGCAGTTTTTTTATATATCTAAAACGCTTCACCGGCAAAGCTCCCGGTGCCATATTATTGATACCACAATATTTGATATTTTTAGTCATATGCTTACGATAACATTTTACAACGAAAAGCTAACGGAAGTTATTTTAAAAAATTTATTACAGGAATAAAAGATATATAAAATATACAAGCAAATTGCAATAAGAAGTAATAGCTGACTTAAACAAATGAAATCAAGACATTGTTTGTGATTTAAGTCAACGTGCCCCAGCAGAAAGGAATATTTGGCATTGACTTTAAATGGCTCCGGGCCGAAGTTAAAAGATGCAATTGGTTGGAGAAAGATTACGCCGTTTTAAGTAATATTTTTATAACGGGAGCATTTATTGTTCTTGTATTTTAAAGAAGCTGTTGAAGAATAGAAGCTTTTAAGGTGGAGGTCTATATAGAGAAATTCCATTAAATGAAGCAGAAGAAGAGGTAGAAGTTCTTTTTTACTTAAATGCGGCTGTTCACGGCACACCAAACGTAAACAACTTTGGCATTTTTAGCCATCCGTTGCAGAAAATAGATGCAGTTTTAAGCCGTTCGTGGAAAGATTTGACGGTTCAAACAAATTAAGCACAGGAGACTGATTTGTCGGTTATCGAAAATATAAAAAGAGGAGAACCAGGAGATGAAAAAGTCAGTGCAACATTTGAAAATTTTTGTTTCAAACATATTTTTCTTGTAGTTTTGAGAAACAGGGCTCACTTCTACAGTACATGTGAAGTAAATGCATTTAAAAAGAAATAAAAAAAGAACAAATAATAGAATTGCTTAAAAAGCAACTAAACATACAAAAAATTGGCTTTGGACGCAGGGCTGTCAGATATGGCGATTTTTCGCCAAACGTGGCGATTTTGAAACGTGTTTGGCGGTGGGATTTTCTATTTGGCGACTGGCGTTTTTTTTTATATAACTGGCGATTTACTAGGCTATTTTACCATTCATATTATTTCAGCGAATTTCTAAACAGTTTGCCATTTTTTGTTATCATTACTAATTTAAAAAAATCTAGCAAGTTTTTTTCACATGATTATTGTTTTGTTGTCATTTTAAGTGAATTTTATGTTGTGTACTTAATTTTAGTTTTTTTAACTGAATATATGATCTCCATTTTATTTTTGACTGAAATATTATGCTAGCTTTTTTTTGTATGCAAAATTTAATTAAAAAAAATTACGAAAACTGAACCAAATTGACGTTTGGCGATTTCTGACATCCGGTTTGGCGATGGAGCTCAAAAAATCTTACAACCCTGTTTGGACGTCGCAGGTTGTGTAAAGTCTATAAAAGACCAAGGCATGAAAAGAGCCATATACTTATTAGGCTCAGGGTTGTCAGATTGATTTTGACCTTTTTTGCCAAATTCAATGTCAAAAATCGCAAAAATCTCCAAAGCCTTTTTCAAGTTCTTGGCAATAATATATATATTTTTTTAATTTATTAAAAATATTTTTTATAAATCCTAAAAAACTAATTTGTTCCATATCGCTAAAATACGCCAAAAATTAAAAAAAAAGTCGCCATGATCTATATTTTGCTTAATTTTTATTAAAAAAAAAAGTAAAAATAGCTAGTGAACACAAATATGGTACGATGTTTACTGTAAAAAATTTTATAGTAGTCTACTTGAAGCAACAAAAAAAGATTTTTTGCGGCTAGTATTAAACAAATATTGGATCAACATTTTTATATAGTTGCAGTTTTATTATATATCTAAAACGCTTCACCGGAAAAGCTCCCTATTTGTCTTCTTTTTTGGAATACATTGTAAAGTTATTGCATTTATTTAACGATGGTACAAAAGAAGTCCAACTTATAACTCGTAATAACGCGTCTAGATGTTCGTATTACATTCTACTTCGAAGGCGAGTTTAAGTGGAGTTCATAGCTTAAACACAGGCATTACTAGTAATAATTACCAGCATATAAAGAACTGTCAAAGCAAGTTCCTTAAAGCATCTTTAAAGTTTTGGCATAAACTTATTTATCTTTTGAAATAACCAACGCTAATTTTTTCATTGTGTTTTAAAAATGTCCAAAGGTATGTACGAGTTCATAAAAATCTTTAAAATATCACTAACAACAACTGTATCTGTGATAATAAATTGCCATATACATATAATGAAAAAATGTTCATAGACTTTAAATATATTTATGTATAATTATATTTATTGATTCTTTCAAGAGCACTTTTAAATATAAAAACTATTTTCTCGAAGATATTAATTATCTTCATCAGCCATTTGAACATATTTTCAAATACTGATCATACATATGAATGCCTTAAATTTCATACATAAAAATAATATTATTTTTCAGTATTGAGTTTAACGAATTTCAAAACAAATGCATACATAACTCATCAAAAATAGCCAACAAAATCGCCAACTTTTTTGTTAAATCGCCAAAAAATCGCCATGTCGCCAAATCAAAAATTAGGTGGCCAAACACGTTTGGCGAGAAATCGCCATATCTGACAACCCTGATTAGGCTTTGAGATAGAAACGATAATATTCCTTGAACAAAAGACACAACGAAGCAAGGGAGAAATTGCTAACAAAAAAAAAATTCTCTCAAAAATCAAGTTGTATTGCTTTAAAATGAAATAAGGCAGTTACAATGAAATTTGTTGTTTTAAATTTATGTGATAAAATGGTCTATGAATTTTAAAATTGCTCGATAAATCGAATAAAGGCTTTAAATTGTTCAAATTGCTCGAATAACTCGAAGAATTTAAATAATTTTATCCAATTTTATTAATAAACAGAAAAAGAGAGGTAAGAGTGCCAGCCTGTTATGCAAATCATTTTAAACCGATTTATTATTTCTGAAAATCGAAGGAGATTCTCCGTTAATTTATTTAAAAATCACCGCAGTTTTTCCTTATTTTAAGAGAAGTTATGGTTAAGATACGAATTCAATGTATACTATATAAAAAGAATTTTTTTTATAAACTTTTAAAACAGGATATTTTTTTTAAATTCGTTTGGTTCCAATTACACTCGTATGTATGTATTCGGTTTCCAGAACATGGCTGAAAAATAACTTATTTATATTTTTTTTTTTTGTAATTCCTATTAATTTCCTTTTTTTTAAATTCTTCTCTATAGGTTTGGCTAATTTATTTTTTTAACGTATTTCACTTTATTCGAGTTATTCGTTATTCGAAATTGGCTATTTTAATTATTCGATCAAATAATGGCGGAAAAATTCTCAAATAATCGAACAGCGATTAGTCGAGTGGATACTCAAATACCTACTAACGTATTTATTACAAAAATATTTCATAAACATTTGGATTGTGATGAATTATTTAAATTTGTATTTATCTTCGCAACTTAATAAAATATAACTGAAATACAAATTAAAAATATTGTAGTACATATTTGATTCCTTATTTTATTTGCTTCGTTTGTCATGTCAACTTCAAGGGATACGTTTGTTGTACCCTCTTCTTCAGATAAAGGCATACTAAATTCTTCTTCTGTAATATTGTAATGAAGTCGAATGGTGTGAAGTGCACAGCAGACATTAATGATTTTCGCGGTCTTTTCTGCATCATAATAGCCATGGATATCCCTTATCTCCTAAAAATGTTTTTAAATATACTTGCATAACTTGGTTGCTGATAGTGAAGATGTAAACATACATACAATTCTTTTCTTCTGCTCATGATCACATATCTGTCATACATATTTAAAATATTGGAAACATTTTTTAAAAATGTATGCAACTACTTAAGGTTTGCTAACCATCATAAAATTTATACTGTAGTATCCTTTACGATAAAAAAAGGTGTATATCTCTTTTTTCACATTAGCAATTATGTTATTGGATATCCATTTGCTGCACAACACATTCTGTAAATGGTTGAGTATTTCAGCCAGTACTTTGCAAATTGATTGGGGCTATATTATCATAAAAATACTTACCAACACTATGCTGGTAAGTTTCTTCTGCAAAAACATCAAACAAGCAGAAAGTTTATCTTTGGCAGAGAGAGCTTACGTAACTTATATACTCTGGCTCAGAAAAAAATTTTTTAAATGCTGCCATGTTTAACCCAAAATTCATTTGAAAGCCGTAAAAAAAGTAAACAAAATAAAAACTGTTACTCACAAAAATTTTAACAACTACAAGTTACAAATCTACAAGTAAAATATATTTGAAACAAAAATTGTAAATACAAAATATTAATCCATAAAATTGTAAAATTGTTGCTTTTTTAATATATTTTACTTGTAGATTTGTAACTTGTAGTTTTGAGCAACAGGGCCCTGGATTCAAATGTTTACTTTACCAATAGCTGACACAATATCAGCCCAGTAATTATTAAATCAGCGATGTTAAATTTTTTTGCGGAAAGCTCAAAATAACTTTTTAAAGTGATCTAACGATGTCCATCCGTCCGTCTGGCTGGTTGTCTATCCATGTAAACATTGTGCGCAAAGTAAAAGTTGCAATTTGGAAGATAATTTGATAAATTCGTTTTAATTGCACTTAGGATGAAGCCTTTGTAAATGGTGAGAATCGGTCTTAAATTTCACAAAGTATTTACTTCTTTTCAACCGTCCCTTAAATACCTTTAAGACAAAAAAAATCTCATCTTAATGTAGATTATATTTGGCACAAATAACACTGATATGACTTTTATATAAAATTTAAATTGAAGCGTTTTTATTTTCTTTACTAAAATCCAAAAAAGTAAGTTTGGCATAGATAAAACGAGCTTAATCTGGCGCGATCGGAATCATAAAGTCTTTTGAGGCCCTTTTAGGATAATTAATTTTTCTTAATAACTATTTAACTCAAAATACTCGAGCGTCCTATCTGAAAATACATTGCCAGACCGGTTTTACTAAATAAACTTTTATATAATTCTCAATAGGTCACAATTATTGAATATTACCTTAAGCAGCCTGAGGAGTTCTACCTAAAATGCCAGTAATTCCCAGCGTGCCACACCTTTGCACCTTGGCAAGAAGTTTAGCGTAAAAATGAAACCATTTAAAAATAAAATTTTATTATAAGTTGTTTTATTTTAATATAGTTACATAGATGTTTGCTTACACATATTTAATTTTTATACACGTCATAACATAAAATTTACTTTAATTATTGTTTTAATTTTGGTAAATTTTCATAAGTTTTACTTTGTTGCTAGTTGATAGACTTTAGTATACCTGTCTCTTCTGCGAATTGGTTAGTGTTTGGTCCGACAGTGCGATTTTTGCTGCGCAACTCTTGAGTTTAAAGGAGAATACAGGTAATAGAAGCGAAACACAATTGCCGGTACTCGGTTATTTCATTTCGTTCTGCCATTTGCTTTTTTTCGAAGATTAATATTTGACATTTCTTTTTAGTGATTGTTTCGCTGTTTGGTTTATTGGGGGTTAATAAAAAAAATATATTTGATGTAAATCAGAAAAATTGTTAAAAAACAAATAAAACGAATATATATATTGCAGTGTTAACAATTACAATTTATATTATTTATTTTATTTATGTATAAATTGAATTTGTAAATCAAAACCAGTCATGCAGTCAAAAAATCCAAAATTGAGTTATTGATCACAGTAATCGGTTGTTAAGGCAAATACATCGTTTAAAGCCAAAAATTTTCCCTTGTGATGGTGTAGCGAATTCGAGAAAACCTTGTTTAGTGCAGTGAGAAGTCAAGTGACGGCGCGCCGCTTGACTGGTGTAATACTTGGCCCTAATCGAAATTCTAACGTGAATGAACATTTTACAATGCCCTATAACGGAAGCAGAACGCACGCAAAGAAGTAACATGGTTGTGGTAAACATACTCTAAGAGGAACATATTATGATAAGATTCATGGTTGTAGTCACCATATTACGATTATTATTGTGTAATGGTAATATTACATGATAATATTTTCCCTTAATCCTAATTTGTTTTTATTTCATCCTATTATGATTCAATGTAAGCATATTCTTATCATGTTAATCATATTGAGTTAAGAAGTAATCATAATCAATTTAGAAGTAATCATATTTTGATACAGCACCACTTTCACAACAATAAAAAAAGAAATTAAATTTTTTTTGCATCGATTTTTTATTTTGTGGCACTTTACAATTTTTTTAATGTAAATACAATTTCTTTATTTTTTTTAAATTCTTTAAACTTGTCTTTTAATTGGTATTTTTTAAATTTTTTAATAACCACTAACAATTGATTCGAGAGGCATATTTAAAAGAAACAACCCAACTAATACAAAATTATTTTACAAATGGCGATAACAAAATATTATTAGAGTAAAGATATTTTGATTGCATCTTAAACATATTATGAGTACACGTATAGGAAGTTATCATGTTATGGCTCTTAAATATCATGAAATGGTTGTGAGTAATTTAATATGTTTTTAAAGTTATCATTATTTAGTTGTTAGAAAAATAGTTATTTTTCAGTCAACAATACTCAAATTAATAATCGCGATAAACATTGATATGTTTACAGTAACTATAATATTGCTGATATTGAATAAAAATAACAATTTTTTGTGTACGAACACAATATATTGCTACAATAAACATAGTGTAGTTGCCGTAACCAAGCCCAATCATATTTTTTCTCTGCGTGTGCACTGTAGAACAAGAGAATGATGAAAAATAGACATTCCGACACAAATATACAAACATATTTCTATGACAGTAATATTAAGTACTTAAAAAAGTTCAAGAAGATTACATACATGTAAACATGACCAGCGTTGTCAACTTCTAAATTTCAAAACACCCCAAAATGGAAAAAATGCATATTTTCGAAAACGAAGCATAAAATTTAAAATTTTTTGTTTTATTTAAAAATAAAAAAAAATTATTTTTAAATATTCTTTTTTAAAAAAGGACATTTTAACATTTAAAATAAAAATAATAATAATAAAATATAACAAATTTCTTTTCCAGTTCTAGCTTTTAAAATTAAAATAAAAATCCACAAAAATTTCCTACAAAAGCAATAACTAATTCAGATATGTGATGAAAATCGATCGATTTAAAAATTATAGTTTTGAGCAAATGTGAAGAATATCGAGTGATTAAAAAAATTAATTTCTGAAATATAGTCTTAATTTTCTGTTCAACATACAGCTCAATTTACATTTAGAATACAACAAAAGAAAGAAAAATGTATCAGAAATCCATTTTTAAGGATACCGAAAAAGACATTTTTGGTATCAACTCGTTTTATCGTGCTCAAAATGTCAAAAAGTTGTAGTTATTATCTGGCCATTAAATTCTTATGTTTCTTAAATATTATTTCTATTGCCCATTATTGATATATATGAAGTACAGCATTTACTGCAACTAAAGACGTTCGATTACGAATTGCGGACTTTAACTTTCGAATTCGAATATGTGACAAAATGGCTTAATATTAACTACATCTTTATACATTTCACTTTAGCTCAAAATTCTTATGTAGAATCCATTGCATAATATTGAAAGTTCAGTATCGGACTCAAATAGTGCAGCTTATGGCATTCTACCATTTTTAAAATAGGGTCAAACATTTTTGACTTTTATAATATTTATTTTGCGTAAAATTTAAAAATTTTTAGGCAATCTGTCCCTTATTCCTTCAATTTATTTTCTTGTAAATTGGTAGCAAGTTTTCGATAGCTCTCTTATTGTTTCACCGCCAATGCTCTTAAGCTGACAAGTTTCTTTAAATCTATAACAAAGATATGCAGGTGCCTTTTAAAAATCGAGCTCAAGTTTAGCTATTTTTGAAATAAAAAATGCTAATTGGCATATTTACTGCCTGTTGCTAGACAACGAGAGAAAAATTCGTTCGTTAAATTTATATTTAAAAAAATATTTTTATTTCAAATGCAAGTTAAACGAACGAATTTTGTGCCCGTCATCTAAAAACAGACAGAAAGCTTAAAATGTCAGTTTAACATGCTGCATTAATTTGTATCATTATTATACAATGTTTCAGTATTTTAAGGATACTGAAAATGTTAATGCATTTTAGTTCAAGCCACATTTTTGCAACTACCTTAAAGAACTTTCTGTTAATAGCTAACAAGTTGTACAAAAAAATGTGTTTCTTAAACTTTAAGAAATTTTGTTATGTATATTAGTGGCACTAAAAATAATAAAAGCATAAAAAATTTAAAAAGAAAATAGCACCGATCAATGGCTAAAGAATTTTTCGCATTGTAAATTTTAAAAAGCACAAAAACGGTGTGAAAAGCAAAAGCACCGAGTTGACAACGCTGTACATAACGCACAAATGTCAAATTGTACGAGAATCAACTGCCTATTTAACTAAATGCGAAAGAACTCTTTTTTTCGCACAACTGGCAATAAAGCTAAAAAGAACACGAAAGTTGCAGGAAAACGATTTCATGTCTGAAGATGTCAGCGACTTCAAGAGAAAATTGAGAAAAAGTTGCACAACAAAAATCGCTCTGTCTGGTCCTAGACTTATGGAGAAGTGAAGGAGATTTGGTGGTTTATTTTAGGAACTATAGGTAAATGCTCTTTCTTGTTGTTGTTGTCACTTAATATCGAATGATATTTACAAAATTAAGTTAAGTTTTTGTTTTAGCTTAAATAAATTCGATAACGTCTATGCTTAAGATTAATAATGGAAGTGTGTTGTTCTTGTTAAAAGTATAGATATATTTTATATTAAACAGACCAGGGAGGGGGTTTCTTAGGTTTGTTTTAAAATATCTGATACAAAAACATGATATGAATGGAATGTTGGAGATAGAGTGTCTGAGTTGGATTGTTTTCGTATATACAATTTTTCTTTGTTATTGTTGAGTAAAATATTTAGTAGGTCTGCGAAGACCAAGACGAGTTAAACCTAATCATTTGCGATTGATGCAGATGTTGAAGATCATGATCCTGAGCTTGATTATGCCATGAGGATGTAGCAGAGGTTGACTCCTGTAAATAGGATGAGTTGAAGGGACTTTGAAAGTCGCCTGCTGGCATGGACGTTAACGTCCCTGAACGATATGTTAAGTCCACGTTATCTATATAACCGTTGTGGTAGTCTTCGGGAGTATACCAGCATCAATCATGTTTGCCATTGTAATGAGGAGAGAGAGAACTAATAGAGCTGCCGCACAAAGAGGAACCTTCAAGTCCGGAGGTAAGGTTAAGTGACTGAGGGGGATAACCAAAAGCATGACTGCTTAAAGGGGTGCCAGTTGGACTATCGAGATCTAGTGAAGGATTAGTTCTTTTCTCTTTTTGTCTTCTGTTGCAGAACCATACTCTCACTACCTCTTTATCCATGTTTAGTTGTTCGGATAATTGATTGATCTCTTCCGAAATGGGCTTGCAGTTTATACTGAAAGCTCTTTCTAAAGTGGTTCTAACATTTGTCTCAATGGATGTCCGCTTCTTACGACGTCTACCTATAATATTTTCAGGAGTGGTAAGAGCTGAAGAAGTCATGGCGGTTAAATTGAAAACTCCGCCTGGTTTTGATACAGTGTTGTCAGCATCCTCAAGCCATTTTTGGAGTAAGGGTTTTAACTTACACATATTTTTGAAGCTTAAATTCAGGGCTTCAAAACGGGAAATAGTTGTTTGGGAGAAGTCATTTCCATATAATTTGCCCATAGCTAGGCCGACGTCACCTTGAGTAAAGCCCAATTTAATACGCCTCTGCTTGAAAGTCTTGGCAAACTGTTCGAGTTCTTCTAAGTCAGTGGTTTCTTCGGGAGATTGATCCAGTGTGCGAGCTGTCATAGAGAGAGAATTGGCTCCACAGCTTTTGGAGTTTTGAGGCGTGCTGGAAAACGACATTGCTGCTTGAGAAAGTGAGTTGGAGGGAAACGATGGTGGCATGCCTGGTGTATTGGGTGTCATGGCTGCACTACTTAGACCCATGGGCAAATTAGCTGAATTTGGAGGTGTGGTTTGTTGGCTGGCTGCAGCTGGGGTATGCATAGAACCATTTGTTGTCTGAAGGCGAGCGTTGCTATGTCTGGAAACTGGACTCAATGAGGGACTTCGTAGTGGTGATGTATTTCGAGGAGTAGAAGAGCTTTTTAAGCCGTTAATTGGACTTTTACATAATCCTTGTTGCTGCTGCTGCTGTTTCATTTGTTGTAGAGCTTGTAGTTGGAGCATGGCTTGTAGTGAGTTTTGCAACAAGAACTGAGCTGCAGCAGGGTTTTGGAAAGTTTCGGGGGACATTTGACGCATCATTTCCATGTAACCTTGCAACTGTAGTTGGAAAGCATGTTGCATTTCTTCAGGTTTGAAAGATGTAGCTGCAGCTGCCAACCCTAATTGGTTCTGAAGCAGCAAAGGTGCCAACGGATTTTGCAAGGCTGATAATAGATTGGTGGGATTTGAATTTAGGGAATCATTTTCCAAGTTGTTCGATTTTTCGTTGATAGGTGAAGGAGACTTAGCTTGACGTTTGGGTGTATGTCGAGCTAAATTTAACACTTCATTTTCCATTTCGGAATCCAGTTCCCGACATCGCTTGTTGCTTAAATTTGTGGGTGAGGGTGTGCGATATTTCTCAAGATCATCTTGTGGTTCGTGAAAGGAGGAAAAACCTATAATTATAAGAAAAAGAATATATTAAATAAGAATAAGGTAATATGCTAGTGTCCGACCGATTAATCGGCTTTGGTATCGGCCAACAATTGCTAACCGGCCAATAATCCGTATTCAGCATTAGTTTGACCGATGTTTGCCGAAGGCCGAACCTTATGGTACCATTATCTGCCAATGTTACAAAACCATGCAAAAATATTTAAATAAATATTGTTTCTAAAAAGGTAAACAAGCAAACAATATCGGAAGAAAAAAAGAGGAAAACAAAAAACAAAAAAACATGTGAAAATCAAAACTTAATTCCTCACATTGAAGTGCAAGAAAGCAATGAAAAGTTTCTCAATAGGGAATTACGTATTTATGAAAATAAGCCAATAAGCATTATTATATTGCGTACAACTATTTAGTGCAGCTTGGAAGTTTTATTGCCAATTTCCTTGAACTTTGGCATCGGCCTAAAAAAGTAATCTTGATCGGACTCTATGGCCAATAGAAGGGTGTTTGCTAGCTAAAAGTTTTATATAGTTTATAACTTGCTTAATAAAAACTATAATCCATTTTATAGTTATTTAAATAGTCAAAAACTATTAGAAGAGATAGAGAGCGAGAGAGAGAAAGAGTTACGTAGTATTTAAAAGTACAGTAGGTTGGAATAATATAAGTAATTATATTTTAGTAAAAGGGCTGTCATATTACAGAACTTGTGCATTTTACATTTAAAATTAGTCAAATTCGTTACATTGAATAAAAATCAAGCAAATCTCTCCCTTTTCGACTGTCAACTGTTTTAAAGTGATAGAAATGCAACCCTTGTATTTGAAGGATTAAAAACAATGCAAAACATTTGTTAAACCTTCAGTACTTAGCAATTTAAACATGGTTTCTAAAACTCAAACTTTTTATTTTATTTAAAGGGTGATTCTCATCCAAATTGGCCATAGTTCGATCATACAAGAAAAAACACCCTACAGCCAAATGGAAAGGAGTCAAAGAAACACAATAACAAATGTTTAATATGCCACCATATTTAAAAAGATAAATCAAAGCATATCATGCAGTTTTCAGAGTATAATATAAAGAACATATGTATAGTTTTCAGTGAAAAAAAGTTCCGGGTTATACGTTGTATTAAGTGAAAGAAGGGCAGGTTCCAGGACAAAGAAACCAAGTCAGACCGTATTTGTTGCAATTTTTAATTTTACCAAGAAGTCAAACCAGGAGTAACATTCCTTTTGATTTCTTTATAATTTTCAATTTAAAAGAAGTGTTAAAAAAGGCTTCAAAACTTCTTGATGAGAGCTCAAATTACTCTTTGTTTAAATCTTAATCAAAAGAAATAAATCATTAAATTTACAAATAGAGAGAGTGAAAAACTGCATTTTAACATTTATTGTACACCTCCTAAGGCTTATTGTCTACGCGATGCACCACTAATGCTACATGCTGCAAGCCACATGTTTTATTTTCTCTACCGATTATTTGTTTGTGGCATGAGAGAGCAGTACAGATAGAGCAAAACACTGAATCAGTGATGTCCAGGTGATATGTTTTGTATATTTTTGAATTGTGCAGAGCAGCTGTTTTTTATTTCTATTATTTATTGACAGTTTTATGTGTCTAACTTTAAAATATGTAAGTATGTATGTACATACACATGTACGTATGTATGTTGAAATGTTTGAATACTTTTTTCTGAATAAATAAAGGATTTCTTAATAATCGAAGAAATTAGAGTGACACAAAAATTCTCCAAAATCTTTCTGAAATAAAGGAAATGTACGATCTGGCAATTCCAAATTGGCTCAAAGTTTTTAACGTTAATTTATGAGATTTATACCAATATTTAAATTTAAAAAATCGTAATAATTCATATTTTGAATTATTTCGGCTTTTTTCAAGTAACTTTTAGGAAAACATGTTATTAATGCCCGCAATCTTCTTGTTAAATTCTACAACTGTCATGTAATTTTTTAGCATTTTCACATTTTATGACATTTCCGATTCTTCTTTTGTTTGGTATTTTTTACAATATTTTTCTATTGTTTTTTGTTTTTTTTTACAAAATGAGAGTCTGATTTTGGCAGGATTTTTGTGCAATTGAAAGAGAGAGTATTCGTTTATTTTATTATTTTAGATGTTCCGTCAATAATAATAATAAAAAATAAGCAGATGTTTTTTTTTATTATGGATTAATCTTTATTTATCAAAAATTTATATTTTTTTAATAAAGTGGACATTACAGAACGAAAACTTTATTGGAGTCTTTTAAATATCCTCAGTACAAAATTCTCTAATGTAAAATCAATAAAATTATCAATTCTCGTAACAGCTCCGTAAATTCCTTTGCAATCATTTCAAACTTTATTTTAAAACCAATCAAATTGTTTTTATTGTTTGCACAATGTTTAAACAACCAATACACACACTTATAACACGCAATCTCAGTCGATTACCATACTCGTACCCAGAAGAGAAAGAAGAAGCAACAAAAAAAAAAAAAAAATTAAAAAAAACCCGCAACCCTTTATTCATGAGACCTATAATTTGGGCAGATAATAGCGTATGATTTAGCATAAAATTTAAATACTGCCAGCGACTTTTTTTCCATTAGCATGAAAAGTCACAACAACTGTTGCGCTTTTTTCAATTCCAACAGGGTGGTGAAATTAATTTGACAGGATTAAGTAGCAATAAAAAATTAAACTTTAACCCTTATTAAATAATTCTGCATTTACATATGACATTTCAGAAAAAGGGGTTCTAAAATCCGATATGTTGTTTTTTTATTGCAGTTATCGGTTTATTTAAAGGATTTTAATTGTCTAACAAAACCTCACACGTTTAATTGTATAATTAATTGTTGTCACAATATTTAACACGGACCTTGAATGCAGAAAAAAGGTAAGTGTCGTTCATTGATATTTAAATGGCGTATAATTTACATAACCTTCTATTAGCATTTCGTACTGTCCTTGTAGATTTTTGAATAAATGCTGCAACAAATAGCGCAGCTAGAATTAGGGGTTGTAACCTTGTTTTGACACTGGATCATGTTTTTTCAAGTATTTAAATTTATTTGAAACCCTCAATAAGGTGTTTTTTATTTAAATTGCTTAAACTACATTTCCCTATAGATTGGGGTGGGTTTGCAAGACTGTGTTTTATTTGGGGGTGTTTAAAAGATTTTCATATGAATTGTTTTATATTTTCAATAAAATTTTTATTGTTTTGAATGTGACAAATTGTTAAATAGAATTTTATGTGTGGGTCAGTTTTTAAGGTCATGCGTTACTTGTTTCTATACTGGACATAGCAAAAGGGTCAATTGTTCAGAGTCTGTCTCGGCTTTTTTTGCTTTTGTGTTTGAGCATCTGCCACATATAAAGAATTATTTATTATAGTAAAATGTCATTATTTACACATGTAATTAAATGAGCAGAAAGGTAAACAAAATTATGTTCTGTTCTTTATGTATTAATAAACTGCAATGTGTATTCCAGATTCTTTCATGACAGGACTACCGAATCAGTTGATATAAAATTTTGCATACGAACAGGAAATTTTCCAGAGAGAACTAGCGGCTGTAATAGTTTCTTGACAATACGAATCAAGCCTTTATTTTGAGAAAAACTTATGAATTGGCTTTTATGTATTCTACAATCATGTTTTACAGCTACAGAAATTTGTGTTAAACGTCTACTTCTAACAATGAAATTATGATTTGACAGATGCAGGTTTTACAAAATATCTCAACCGGTTTAAATTAAATTTGACATATGCTGGACTGGGCAGTATTTCAAATACTTGTATTTGAAAAACAAATATTTGTATTTGTATTTAAAATACATTCCCAAAATGAATTTCGTAGTTTACATACCTGTCGCTCAAGTATTTTGTATTTTAAAGGTCTATTCTTAAAAAATATGTAGGGTCCATAAAAGTTTTATTGAACGATTACTCTATTAAAATTTATTTAATAAACCTTTCATAAAACTGAAATATTATTTTTGAATATTCATGATCCTAAAACACATTTTTACAAAAAAAATTACTGTATTTCTTTTTTAAAATTAAAATCAAGTGATTTCGATTTCGGTTATTTTACCTGTTTGTTGTTTGAAATATTCCGAGGATGGTTTTTATGGAAAGAAAAGTTGAAAAAGTTTCCCGGTAGGCGTGGCACATCACATACAAAAATAATATGAATTTCCTTATATCTGAACGGTGAAAGTAAAGTTTTCAAATTTGAAAAAAATAACTTTTATTTGCGATATAGTGGGCCACATTGGATAAATGGGCGCGGCACTACCCACATAAAGACAATATAGTTTTCTGTATATCTGAAGAAATGTTACAGTAAAAGTTGTTAAATTTGAAACAAAAACCTTGGTTATCAATACAAAACATCTGCCAAAGAGTGGGCTGCATTGGAGAAATGGGCGTAGCACCAGCCATATAAAGACAATATTGTTTTCTGTATATCTGGAGAACTGTTACAGTAAAAGTTTCTAGTTAAGAACAAGAAGTTTGGCTATTAAAACAAAACATCTGTTAAAAACTTTGCTGGAGTAAGGAAATAGGCTGTAAAGAAATAGACAATACAAATTTCTGTAACGCTGGATAACAGTTACTGCTAAAGTTTTTAAATTTGGAAAAACTAGTTTAGTTATTTATACAAATTATCTTTCAAAAAGAAGGGTAGTTTAGAGAAGTGGGAGTGGCACCTCCCATACAGAGAAAATATAAATTTTCTGAATATTTAAGGAATAGTAGCAGCAAAATTTTTAAAATTTGGGACAAATAGCTTTGTTATTTGTACGAAATGTGTCAAATATTGAAATATTTTGAAAACAAAAAATTGTGCTTTTTAAGGGGACTTAAAAGTATTTGTATTTGTTTTTACAAAGCATAGCCGAACTGCTTATTCAGTACTCTAATTGCCTTTCAATTTGCAAATGTATGAAACTCCAACATGCAATATTTCCAAACACTCTGCAATGGCCAACATTTTGCTGCAGAGAAAATTGATTGTTTGGGATGAATGTTCGATAACGCATAAGAAGTAATTGGAACCTCTACACCTAAGGATGCAAGATCTATGTAACAAGCAAAACCGTTTTGGTGGTGCGATAATTTCCAGTTTTCCACGGTCAACGCTAGCCGATGATATTTAGGCGTGTTTGAAGTTTTAATTTTTGCGGAAGCATGTCAAGAAACGACAAATCTGTAAAATTACTTGACATTGGTAATAGCAAATCTCCTGTTGATATTTCGACTGGCTGCATTTACTCTCCTGTGAAGTTTTGCCAGTTTACCGAATCTAAGACCGAAATCCTCTAAAAGGTGTTCCCAAACATTGCTCAAAATGTCTGGATTAGACCCCTGTAAAATATTATTTATTTATTTCTAGTGTAAAAGCCCGATCTTCAATTTTGTTAAATTTTAAATATAACAACAATAGTATTGTATTGCAGAAAAGCATATTTCTGTATTTTAATTTCTTAAATCAAGACGAGAGAGAGATTTGACAGTAAACAAGATTTTGTGACAAAAAAAAAAAAAAATAACTTATATAACTGATCTTATTGTTTTATTGTTTTATGTTGTATAGGAACCAAAGTTTTATTTTTTTTAAGCTTAATTAAAAATGTTTTCAGTTTTAATATATATTAATTGATAGTAAATAAAACATAAAAATTCTAAAAATGCCTTTTATCCAAAAATACTTAATACTTAGGAGTTCCAGCGCGGGCTCAAGATGTGACTTTTTTTTAAATTTTTATTTGTATTAACGTAAGACAAAAAAATATTGCTATGAAAATATAAATATATATGTATCTGGTTTTAAAAAATAAATTTGTGTATTTTATAGCTTTTAGCCCTATCCGAAAAAACCAATTGCCTTTATTCCAGTAACAGTTAATAAGTAGTCAGACAAGATAAAGTATCTTGGTATTAACCTTTTCCATTCAAGATCAATTTCTTAAAGACAAAAATATCACCAAAAATTGGAATTCTTCAAAATTTAAAAAACAATTAAATACCATCACCAAACATTTGCTTTATCACGCCTGAATACATTAAAATCTGATATATCTTCCTATGATCTGCTATAAAAAAATGTTCAACATTAAATTCTTTACAATCGACTAAAAATTTAGCTCTGAAAATACAATATAATCTAACGTTCCGATTCATTAAAAGGAGTTGGTACTCCCAGCGTACAGTTTCAATAGAATATGTCAATATATGTGACAGCGCATAGAGAAAAGGACCTATGGGTAAAAAAAATCAAATTTATTTTTTTTTTTGATGTGGACAACATCTGAGCATCGAATGATACCGATCCCATGCCACAAAAAAGTGTTCCCTCCCAGAGATATGCGCGTTTTATGATGTGATGGTACAACAAAGATACACGTATTTAAATCTTTAAAATGGCTCTCCTGAACAAAACCCTTAGGTCCCTTTCTATTTTGCGCGTCACATATGGCAAAGAAGGCAATCAAAAAATTTAAAAATAACGGGATGTCGATTGAATTATATAAACAACATACATATTTCTTTCGCTGGAGCAAGTGAATATAATCAGCAGGGAAACAATAAATATGCAATTGCATGTTTTTCCTTGTGCGACCAATAAAGGCAGAAACCAATATATTTACCCGCTTTAGATGTTTTTATGAATTTTGGCATCGATTTGTTAGTGCATATTTTACCGTTTGTTACATTTTTTTGCATAATTTAGTTAAAATAACTTTTTTGCAGCATTTTTCAAGTTCTTAAGGCATATTTTGCTTTTTGGAGGCATATTCTGATACATGATAAATTTTTTTATTATTTATTATTTCTTCAATTTCCCCATCTAATGGCCGTAATTTCTACAAATAGGTATCTAGCTGTGTATAGGTATCTATGGTTTTCATAATTTTAAAACGTATTTCTAACCTACGGGTTAAAGTGTAATGTATTTTACCCCATCGATTTTCGGTAGTTTATTCACGTAGGCAAAATTAACGTTGAAGTTACCACAATAGTGATACCGGATAGGTAAAGATAACTGTTAGGTATGAACACCACTAGATATCTATTGTAGAAATTACGGGCATAAGTACATTTAATTTTTAATAGAAAATTGTTACACAAAGCTGGTTGTCATTAAAGATAAATGTTATTTTAACTTTAAAATTTTATATACACTCAAGATATTATGTAGTTAAATTCAAACGAAAATTCATTTTAAACAACTTAAAATTCATTTAAAAACGGATTATTTACATTTCATTTAAAACAAATGTGTTTAACAATAATTTTTAATTTTTTTATTTATTAAACAGCATATTCCTTAAAATTAAATAGTTTTAACTTTTAAACAATATATTTTAACCGGCAAAAATCAAAGTATTGTTATGTACTTTGATTTTTGCCAGTTAAAATAAATAAATACGGAAAAATATTATGTTTTGGTAGTTTGTTTTTTGAATGACAAACATATATCAGTTACTGTAAAAATTTTATGAGTGTATGAATAGGCAAAAATTAAGAAAAAGCATTTATAAACGTTTTTGGAGATTAAGATTAAATTCGCACCAAAATATTTTACTGCAAATTAAATTTTTTTCGAATCGGTTTACATTTCCCCAAATCTATAAATAGCTTTAACCTCCGTTTAAATGTAAACATTAATAAACAATTTAGCGACCTTCCCTAAAATCCATTTAAGACAAAAAATCTCGTATGGATGTTAATATCAAGATATTACTCGGCACAAATAACTTTTATTTAAATTTGAAACCCATCGCTTCCAAATAGGGAAAATTCGTCTGTAAATACTATGGTGTATGCACAGAAAGAAAAACACTGGCGTAAATCACATTTTTATGATTACTTAAAGTACGAATCGTACTCAAAAATTCAAGTACGAATAACACTTAAACGTACTCAAACAATCCCGGAATTTCTTGAAATAAGTATAAAATTCTTAAATCAAGTAAAAAAAGACTAAACTTTTTTAAACAACAAAAACAACAGTACAAGAAGGAAAACCTTTATTATTTTCCTGTTTAACCCTCCGGCTTACGCATGTCTTGATTTTCTATACACATTGAAACAATGGCTGGCCAGACTCATGTGTACTACGAAGGGTTAAAAAGTAAATTTTAACTCTTGATGGACATTAAAAAAATACATCGATGTTTTTGTCGATGAAATATCGATATATCGAAAAATACGTCGATGGTTTCAATGCATCGATTGTTTTTTGAAATCTAATAGATTTGAAAGGCTTTATTTATAACGTTTACAATTATAACAAGTAAGAGTGCTATATTCGGCTATGCCGAATCTTATATACCCTTCACCATGGTTTGGAAAGAACAGAAGTTTATATATTTATCTAAATATATATATATATGTACATGTATATTTATATTATACTAGCTGGACCCGGTCCGCTTTGCTGGCCCTTAGTAAAGATTAAAAATTTTATAAAATATGAACGTATTTAATTGATTTTCAAAACATTAAAAAAAATAATAGTAAATGTTTTACTTACCAGCAAATGCTATTAGATTCTTCATGTTTGTTTAAAATTATTGGATACCCTAACCGCGTATTTGAAAAATATTTATGGAAGTGGAAATAGACTTTGGTAAACTAAAATTAACATAAATGTTTGGAATAAAACTGGCTATTAAACCATATTAATTTTGTTTTTTCATTTTGGTGGTTTTAGCGTATTTTAGTGAATTACCGCTGAATTGATAAATGTATATTGATAAAGATTTAGTGACATACCATGCATCTAAATTTTTCTTTTATATATATAGATAGATGCATCTAAATTTTAAAACATTATGTTTAGCGATTACGACGAAAATGACAAAAATATAAAAACGTGGTGCAATCTATCGGATAACTACGAAACTCCACAGAAACACTCCTCATACCTTATACATCAAACACACAAATTTTGGTCCAAGTCGGTGCAGTAGTTTTTGAGTTTAGCGATTACAAACTAACACGTCTCTTTTATATATATAGATAGATAGATAGATAAATTTTGTTTTTTCATTTTGGTGATTTTTAAAAACATTATGTTTAGCGATTACGACGAAAATGACAAAAATATAAAAACGTGGAGCCATCTATCGGATAAATACGAAACTCCACAGAAACACTCCTCATACCTCATACATCAAACACACAAATTTTGGTCAAAGTCGGTGCAGTAGTTTTTGAGTTTAGCGATTACAAACAAACACGTCTCTTTTATATATGTATATAGATATAGATATAGATATAGATATAGATATATAGATATAGATATAGATATATCGTCTAGTTTTATTAAATTATTTGTACATGTTTGCGTGGTATTAAATACGAATATTAAAAGTTTAATTAATAGATAGCAAGTTTACTTTTGATCGGATTTCAGTATTTGGTCATAACTCGGCCATTTTGTAACCGATTTGACACTTTTTTACACCGACATCTTAAAAAATAAAATTACCATTTACTTTGGTGATAAAACTTGGAGTCGAGAAGTTTTATGGTTCCCAAAAATAGGTACAAAAAAAAACCATATTTTTGACATTACTTTTTTTTACCGATTTTCCGAGTTTTCAGCAAATATCGCACCCTAAATACTAAAGGGTATTAACTCGAAATTTTTTTTTCACTTTTTGGAAGAAATCGACACATAACATTCAGATTTAGTATTTAGGGTGCGATATGTTCTTCTAAAGATTTCCGATATTTTGATATCTTAAACGTATGAATGGGTCATATTACAGCTCTAAAATTTTAGTTTTTATAAAAATTTAATGTTTTTTAGTCCTTTTTTTTAGTATTTTGCTCATAACTTAACCATTTTTAACCTATTTGACAACGTGCTTAAGAATAATATTACCATTAAATTAGGTTATAGGTATATATGTGTATATACGTACATATATGTACATAAATATCTTTAAAAAACTTAATTATAAAAATAATAAATAAAAACAAACTTAATTATAAATAAATAAAAACAAACTTAATTATAAAAAAAGAGTAATATTTTAGATTTCAGTATTTTGATTATAACTCAGCCATTTTTTAACCGATTAAAAAGATTTATATACCGACGTGTTTAAGAATAAATTTACCAGTTAGTTGGGTTATACAGCTTGGACTTAATTTTGGTCATAACTTTTTGTATCTGAGCCGATTTTCCCGAAATTTTCAGAAAATATTTTTTACTAAAGATTTCCGATCTTTTGATATACAAGGCGTAACCATAGGTCATATGACAGTCGAAAATATCAGGTTCTTATACTATTTTTGATTTTTTTTGTACGGGAGGTACTACGCCCACTTCTCCAATCCCGCCCACATTTTGTGGGAAACTCTCTTGCCGTTCTCCAGATATACAGAAAAAAAGTATTAAAAATACAACAACAACAAGGGATTTTTGGAAAAAATTAGAGGTAGTCGTGGTTTTTTGCTCATATCTAAGCCATTTTTGGACCGATCTGGCTGAATTTCAATAGCAAGAAATAGTGGACTATATGTGACATAAATGTAAAACAACCTAGCCGCTATCATGTCTGGAGTATCAAGAAAATACGTACCAAACGTAAGACGGACAGACGGATATCGTTAAATCATTTTCTCTCCTCATAAGGACCCAGAATATATATACTTTATAGGGTCTAAGATCAATATTATAGAAATTACAAACGGAATGACAAACTTATATATACCCTTTTCCACCTGTGGTGAAGGGTATAAAAAATAATAGATTTTTCACGTTTTTTATAACATGAATCATCAACATGTTATTCTTTTGTCTACATTCGTGAATGTTACCAGACACTTTTGGTGAAAAATCGTAAAATAAAGTGTTAACAATTTTTAATTTTAGTTCTGTCATCCATTTATAATTTAAATATTTCAAAATGATTTTAAATAAAAAAATACGGTACAATGTGCCCTCTGTGCGTGTTTTTAGAAACGCTATCTTGGAGGAATAATAATCAACTCACAGAAATAAAATAATTGGCAAAGTTAATCACGGTCATACTTCTGGCAACGTTGATTTTGAGTTAGTTCAAATACTCTTAGGAGAAAAAGCAGAGAAGGATAATTTTTTCAATGAATTGTGTATGGGGAAGCACAAGGTATTAAAATATTTGATGATCATGACTAGGGATGAGATTTCCATGCACTAAACATCGAAAATATGCGCCTATAATATGTACTAAAAAGTCCAAAATATGCACTAAAAAATAAAAATTATGCACTAAAAACTTGACAAATTTAAATAAAAAATCGTTTTTTTATTTAACTAAAAAAAAAATTTAAAACATTCAGTTATTCAAATTGTTATTCAAATATCTTTAAAAAGCTTAAATAAAGGTATGTTCAGACCTAACAATAATTTGACTAAAAATTAAAACAAAAAGCGGGACCAGTAGTTTAATCAAACTTTAGCTTTATTTTTAACTATTTTCTTGATTTACTAATATTATTTGTAAGAAGATAATTTTATAATGTAATTTAGAAACTGTTAAATGATAATCAATCTAGCCAAACGTTTTTCAAAAGCAAATAATTGTTTAAATAAGCCAAATTGCCTAATTTTAAATGCTCTTTACATGTTTCCAAAAATTTTTAAAAAAAGATGAATCAATACCAAATTTTTATAGTAATAACAAAGTTCAAAAAGTGCAATACCTAGCCCATAGCTTCATCTAGAATGGTTTTTCGGCTCTCCTGAAAAATTTGATTTAAAGACATACGCGGTTGCCCATGAAAACCACAAATTTTGTCTACTTTCTGGTAATAAAACGGTTGGTTTAAAAATCCTTTTTCATACGCCTTTAATATTAAATTAAAAATTGTTGTGCTTCTACTGAAAATTTCAAAATGTTGAACTTAAACCCTCTTTATGATCAAGTGCGATATATGTATGTTTTATAAGTTATATAACGTAAATATTTTATTCATATTAATTTAAAATTGATTAATAATATTTTTGTTTACAATTTATTGGTGCAAACTAGGGTGTTTAATTATTCGGGTTTTGTTTTTGTTCGATTAAACGATTAATCGATATTTGGCATTTTTAACTCATTCGATTAAACGAATAACATTTTAAAATTAATCGATTAATCGAATAATTCTAAATCCAGACATTTTATAAGCTACGAGATTTAGTTTGAGTAAATAAACATTCTTTTTTAAATAAAACTTGTCAATGTAGCTCCAAATTGTTGCTTCACTTTTGGGCACTTAGATTTTAAAAGAGTCATTATAACTTTGGATTTTTTGAAACTTTTCACGGACATTCCATGCAAATAATTTCCTCTAGAGAATTGATCGAAGCATATTTTTTAAAATATTTATTTATAGGACCACTTGTGCCCACTTTGATTTTGTTGGTGGATCAGCTTCTTCAAGAACTGTGTTATAGTCATTGTGTAAGTGGTAAATTAGTGAAGTTGTTGAAGAGCATTTACGTTAATACATTTTTGGACGCCTGTTACATTTATTAGATTAGATTATTAGATTTATCCTTCGTACAGTGTTTTTCACCCAAACTCATTCTAAAGAGAGAAACGCATGAACTATTTAGTTAAAAAAAACGGGCGTGTTCTTGATTCGAAATTTTAAAAACGACCCAGTAATGAAACTTCATAAAAATATTTCAATTTATCTACTTCATTCTTTAAGTATCAATTATTTTTGCAAGAACGACACTTAAAACCACGAAAAACTACGGTCATTTTGTAAATAGTAATTGAATTTAAATTATCGTTCGATTTCAATTTCACTTCATTTCGATTTCTAGAACATACCCGATAAATTAATATAAATCTTTGAGTAAACATACCTTTGTCGTTTTTTCTTTTGTAAAATGAATTAAATAATTGTGTTGAAAAAATAACAAAAATATAAGCTGAGTTACTCACTAAACATGACTGTTTTTTTCTTTAATTCCAACAGACACATACATTTGGTTTGTTTATTGGACTTAAAACTTTAAAAAAATCAAACATTTAATCGGTATAAATTCTTCGATTAGTCCTTTAACCGAAATTAGCAATTTTAAAATATTCGAACAATTAATCGTCTAAAATTGCTCGATAAATCGAACAAGAATTAATCGACTGAGCACCCTAGTGCAAACTCTTGTTCAAAAAGTTTTTGAAATGCTTTCCATAAAAGTATGTTTTGGTTTGTAAACCATGGACTCTATTACATACATATAATTATTCAATAAAATATTAAAATCTTGCACCGTCTCTGAGATAGCTTTACCTGAAGACTGGTTCACGATAAATAAATTTACTAAATTTACAAATGTTTTTAAAAAAATGGGGTCAATACCGCCCCGTCCTCGTGGCTCTGAGTTTGGCTGAGAGTGGTAGTAGTAGGTACGATATCTCAGTAAGCAGGTGGGACGATATCTCAGCAAATATAAGATATATCTAAACAATTCAATTATTACAATAAGTTATGATTTCTGGTAAGTTTGTTGTAAAATAAAAGCAAATATAGCAATGATACAATATATTAAAGCAAAAACCCGAACTGGTTAAAGTTCTAGTTAAGATATCTTGGAGAAGGAACAAGATATATACAAGCTATACTTTTAGACGACATATCTGTGGTTTTCACGAATAATCGCGTAAGTTATAAAACCAAACTTTTCAGGAGAGCAAAAACAATTATTTTTTTTAATTGCGGCTTCTGTAGATGCTTTTTTAAACTTTTTTCTTTACTATCCTCTTAACAGTGACTTTCTACGTATTATACATAGTATTCATGAAAAAATCCTCACAGGATCACAATCTGTAAAAGGATTAAAAATGCATATGTTTGATTGACTCATTAAGTGTGTGCAATATAACATCATATCTCCACATAAGTTCTTTTTCGTGAAAATAAATGTTATCATTTTAATCACACATGACGACTTACGTTGTTATTTTTAGCACACAAGTTGGCGACATATTCAGAGTTTTTGATACTTATAGCACAACGTATGGACTTAAAATTACAAACAACTGCTCATCTGCTGTTGTTGCAACTAAAGAAGTCAACAATAAACGCACATGTACATATAAGTTGTTATTAATAGAAAAATTTTCAAAAATACTTTCATATTTTTTGCACGAATAACAACATAACATCACATATGCTTTTTATTTGGAAACATATTTAGCAATTTTACAATTTTTGGCGATGTATGTCGACATAAATCGTTATAATAGCAAAATATTTTATTAAACAGTTAACTTAAGTTGTTTTTAGCAGAAAAAAAATTAATAATACTACATTATATTCTAAAAAGCTTAATACTTATAAAAACCTAATGCAAAATGTAGCACTTTGACATCATTATCTCAATTTCGGTAAAAACCGACTTACGCGATTATTCGTGAAAACCACAGAATATCAGGTTTTATAAATAAAGATGAGCTCGCTCAGTTATAATATTGTGAAATATAGGGGTTTCTTAAAGTTTAAGCTAAGATTTGTCGAAAACCGATGGCAAATAGATAGACAAATTCTGAGCAGAGATTTAGATACATTTCCAACAAAGCAAAACGACCTAGATATCTGTCAAATAAAATTCATTAAAAAAAAGCGAAATGACACTGTCAAAAAAAGTACAATCTATTAACAAAAAAGCATCACTGACAGAAACAAAACGTAAACTCAATACAAAATATTGTCAGCTGGGCTTTTGCCGTCATCGCTAATTTTAGTCGAAAGATTCGATAATTTTTCCGAACATTTGTGTTGATGCAATACATCAAAATCAATGAAAAAGTCGATTTTTAATTTTTGGTTAGTTAGGGCCTTTTGAATCTTAGGTAACGATATGTGTATATATACTTATGCTGGCCATGCCCTGCACAAGTCGAGTGATCAAGTCTTCTGGCATTGTGCAGTGTTTAATGAGAATCGGTGCATCATTCTGTCTGTCATCAATTTATGTTAGTTTTTTTTTTACCAAAAATAAAAATTTTTTAGGGAAGGCTGTTCCGCATTTGGGCGCATAACTCTCTTTCTACAGCACCGATTCTGATGGATGTCAAGCCAAAACTGCTTAGAAGAACTACATAGAAACAATTTGACAACAAAATTCTTCTTGTCTGTTGAGTCTTTTGAATGTGAGCGTGTTTTTAACAGACGGACAGACGTACATGTCTAAATCGACTTAGAATTACGCAAGGACCCAGCATATAAGTTTTGTAATTTTACTTACAAGATCTTTTTTAATGTGAAGACTTATTTGATTTTTACATTTTTGGCTTGGGGATTTGTCTTATTTTTGGAGATAATGAATTAGATTGCCAATTTTAAGGACTTTTAGTTCATTGTCTTGGAACTTAGATCAGCAATTTAATGCATTTTTTTATATGATCTAAGAAGGTGCAAATGAGTCTTTTTTTTTAAATTCCAACGTTTTTCTAAAATTTTATAAGTGTACAAAAAACGATATAAAAATGGTTATTTTTTATATTTTTGTAACCAAATTTAAGTTATTTTAGGGCCTTTTACACCACACTTCTAAGTATTAGGGCATGGCGAAAACTTAAATAACTTCGAAAAGTATAATATGTTGTGCGAAAATAATTTTTTTCTAAGCCACAAGACTTTGTATTCCATCAGAGTTTTATTTTTATAGCAGCACAAATAGAAAATCAGGAATGAAAAATAAAAAAAAAAAAGATAAAGAAATGCGCGATTGTATTTCAACATTGCTGAAAATATTAAAAAGCGCTTTTCTATTTGATTTTTTGACAATCAGACTTAAAATCATTGAGTTTTTTTACGGCAAAAAACCTAAGACCTGCGAAAGAGTGTGAAAAGGGTTTTAATAGACCAATAAAAATCACAACCTGATTTTTAGCACAACCTTAAAAAAGAAATCTAAAAAAGAGGCTTAAATTAATGACTTTTAAATAGTTGCTCGAACTTTGCTCCCCAGTAAAATACCTTAACTAAGAAGGATCCTTTTGTTCTTTTCCATTTATAGTTCATGTTTAATGCAAAATGTAGATGAAGTTTGTAATCTTTACTTAATTTCTCAATTTATAAATACCAGTTTTGAATACATTCGTTACATAATAGAAGGCAAAGGATATATGGAGGGTAGACTTATCCTTCTATCGATTGTGTTAAAATTTAAATATGTATATCAAAACTTAGCTCCAATAAATATTTGTATTAAGACAGCTCCTTCTATTAATTTTAAATCATTATATGGGATTAACGCACTGTGCGATGTTTCTGAACTTCTTTTTCTTATACTGCTGATGATGCAATAAAATATCCTACTTTAGGCACGCGTAAATATTTTTTTCATTCAGAGAAAATATTGGGTAGCACCAAAAGAAACCTCAAATTGTGTAAATTGATGTGATAGTAATGCAGACAAGACATCCTTTTCAACATTTTATAGGAGCAGATCCTCTTTGATAGTCTACAAACAAAAAAGGGTAGTTCTAAAACACGATAAGATCGTTAGCAGCTTAGTAAATCTTAGTCACGTGTCTTTAAAAGCAAGAAAATTGATCATTTGTTACGTGTTTGATTGGCAAACGTTTTACAAGGATTTTGAAAAAATACCATTGAAAGGATTATCGTATATTTGGTATATTTTTGTAAATTTAAGTAATTGTCTTAGAATTATAAGTAGATGTATAAAAAAAGATAAAGCAAAGAAAAGCAAGCAAAAGATAACAATTTATTATAATTAAATACACACCTGACAACGAACGTATGGGTGAAGGTGAGTTGGACATGTGTCTCAGATCTAGAAAGATTTAAAAGTAGACAAAAAAATTAATAATTAAAATTAAGAAAAAAACACGTATTTTTATGCTGTGTATGAAAAAATCTTGGATACATATGTAAATTGATTAACGAAATCCATTCGATACACTAAGATCAAAATGTATACATATGCATGTATTTGTTTGCCTTTTGATGTTTCGGTTCACTTGGCCAGAAGGACCAAACGTTCAACCAGCTTTTATTAAATTTATAGCTCCCACGAGAGGGTATCATCTTGGACAAAGACAAAACCATAAACACAACATTATATTTTCATATCTTAGCTCTCCTTCTCCCCCTTAAAATAAGTTTGGCAAAAAGCTTTACAGGCAATCGAGAAAAAAGGACATATTTTTGCAACAAAATATACTAAAGAAACTACAATAAACATAAATATTTAGATTATCTTGGCGTTTATATACATAAAGACACATTTATAGTAAACTTCAATTATCAGGGGAAAATGATTTTTAAGGGTTTTCTCGTCTCCTTGACTGGATGTGCTAAATAAATATGCAGTTTTTATTTTTCAAATGTATGCATATGACTCTGCAGCTGTTAAAAAGTCAATTTATTTTATAGCTCTTGGATGGAATTATACCTGCTGTATTTAAAAGTCTTAGACTAATGTACGATTTTATAACTTCCTTGGTTTTTTAAAAGTTAATCCTAGTAATTATCAAGGCAACTTATTCTTATGCACACCTACTGTTAAAATGTATTTTCTTATTATGGTTTCGTGGTCTTAAACCCAATATTTTGCCCTTGAGAACAACTAACTAACTAACTACATACTACAAAAGAGAAAAAATACCTAAAAATTTAATGCATTTTTTAAGATGCACAAAAAAGGACACCCATAATTCCTTTATTCTAAAAAACAAGAAAGAAAAATTCAAGATTTTTTTGTGAGAAAATTTTATGATTGTTTTTTTTTTTTTTTTGTAAACATACACGCAAACGCTGAAAAGGACATCAGAAACACCTTTTTTAAACAGGTAACAAAATTTTCCATAAAATTATCAGAAAAAAGGGAACAAAAAACACATTAAATGTGCAAAGAAAGCAAATGTTTATCAGTTTCTGATTTAAATTTGAATATTTATTGTTTTTTGCTTTACATACCTACATACGTATATATAAGAAACGTATATAAATAACCATTAGAAATGGTATGGTATCTCTTTCGTCTTAAGACGCCTGTGACCCATTTCTGATTGTAACTATCTTTCTTTTTAGAAGAACAACTTTCATGGTAATCATGCAAATGCCTTTTGCCGAAATTCGATACGATTTAGGGATAAAAGAATCTGCCAGTTGATTTTACAATAGAAATTCAAACACCCAGAGAGTAACAGGATGGAAGGTGAGGGCAGATAAATTAATCAGTTTAATTGCATATTTGAATTCTTATGAACAAGGCATGAGATTTTTAGCCTTTAACAACAAATGTGTGTTTAGATTTTTGGGAATAATAAATAAATTAATATTTCTTCCACAAAAGGCGTTTTACAATCTATTAATCAAAATATTCATTTGCAATTTGCTTCAAAAATGCCGTCGGTGGGTTTTGTTGCCAAAGAAATGATTTAAGTTTGACCAAACGTGAATCAAACCCGTTGTCATTAGAAAATTTCGAAAATTATAAACAATAGTCTATTTCAAACGAATACAGGATTGACACAATAATATCTAAAACACCTACATGTTTGTTTTTGTTGCTGCTCCTGGCCATCATCATTGCCGCCATTCAACACATTCTCATTATCATGGTCTGCATGATGATTATAACGGTTATGGTGATTATTAGTGTGTTGCTGATGATGTAGCTCCTCTTCCTCATTATCGTCCAAAATCTCACTTTTTAAATAGGGAGGAGAGGAGTTATCCAATAATCTTGAATCCGCATTTGATGAGTTTTGTACTGCTGATGCAGTTGATTGTTGAGTATTCCAATGCATTTGTTGTTGTAGAACCATCATTTTCGAAAAAATGCAGTACTTTCAATATAATTCTACAATTTTGCAATTATTTTTTAAATAATTTTAATAAATAAAAACCGCACTTTGCATCACACTTTTAATTTTTTCTTTGTTTTTGTTGTTTGTTTATAAAAATATGTAATATTATTTAATTTTTTTTGGTTTGTAAAAACTTTTAAATATTTTCTTGGTATTAAACAAAAAAAGAATAATTTGTTTGTTTGTAAGTATGTCTTACTGTGTGCACAGTTAAAATGCAACTGAATCACACTTGCTTTTGGAATTAACTATCTTACTCGAACCACAATAAAAAAATTCTGCTAGTTTCTAATGTTTGTGTTGAACTATAAATAGGAAACTCTCAAACACACTCGCACAGTGAGTGAATCTCTTACATAAAATATATATTTTCCCGTTTGTATTTATCTTGTACTTAAAAAAAAAACCGAAAAATTACTTAAATTTTCAGTGCAACATTAGAAATATTACTACAGCATATGCGTTCCCCTCTCGCTCTCTTTCACAACAACACTCTTTATTTGTTTGTGTTATAAACAGATCTGCATAAACAAATAACATTTCCGTTTTGAATTCTTTTGCATTTGATATCCGTGTGCGTCTGTAAATGTTTTTGTTACCCATTGAAAAGCAAAACAAAAGCCAGCCCTGTCTTGTCCCACTTCCCCTTTTCGTTAACAAATCTTTCGTACATGCGCTGTTAGTTGTTGCGCTCTGCACACAAATTGCTTAGGGGTAAAGTTGTTTGGCAGCAATAGTTTTATGAATGTCATCCACACTTCGATTAGAATATATTCTAATAAGAATCGGCCATTCCCTTTACCACTCTAAACAAAGAAACAGCATCCACTTTCTTTCCTAAGGCAACCATATTTAACCGTTTTTATACTTTTACTCTCAGCCTGTTTGAGGAGAGTCTTGAATTTTGTGAGAATATCCTTGTTGATGTTGTTTTGTTTGCAATTGTAAAAAATTATCATATTTCCAATTGTGTATGTGTAGGTAATGATTCTAAAATAGTGCATAAATCAGGAATGGAAAATACAGATATAAGAATGAATTAGCACTAGTTTACCCAAACATGTATTCACCAAATATGTTACACGAACAGTACCAATAACGAATGTTGTCTACACCTTTAAAAATTTAACTACTTTAGTAATATGTTGCTAAGTTTTGTTTAGAAATGAATCATTTTTCAAAATAAGAAGTAAGTCAAGAATAGCGAATTAAAAATAAAAGTGTCGATACATTCGAGTTAGTTTTAACTATGTTCTACTGTATATATCGCTAATAAAAAAACTGTTGTATCTACATATTTACAATAATTCGTATGTTGTTAATTTTTAAGCATTTTATAAACAAGAAATAGGTATTTAACGGCCATTATTTTCACCATTTTTGCTTTTTACTTCAGGATACGATTATTTTATTATAGATTTTGTAATAGAGAAATACACAAGTCGACATTGAAAAAGTTTTTTTAAACATTCTAACTGATTTACTTTTTTGTTGGCATGCTTAATCCGAGTATGAGCTCAGTTTTCTCTTGAGTATCCACACAACAATTATTATTTGATCGAATAACTAAATTAGCCGATTTCTAATAACTACATAATAACTCGAACAATTTATGTCAATTAATCGATTAAAATTAATTTCGTAGAATATTATGCTTTTTAGTATACAAATATTTTTTTTGGATTTCTAAATGATTAAATACCTTAAAATTACTTTACCTGTTGTTACTTTTTGCTTTTTTTCATTACACATACTTTTAAACATTTTGAGGGCCCTATTTAGATGTAGATGTCACAGAAAAGGGAAATCACGATGAACATTTAGTTAAATGGTTGTTGTAAAAAAGTCAGCATTTTTAAATTTATAAACCGTGAACTGTCATTTTCTTTACTACATCGTATCTTCCCAGCGATAATGTCCTTAGATGGGTGCTTGAAAACCAAGTCGCGGAGTTTTGCCGCGAAATAGTAACACGTTACTTATTATTATTTGTGCATTATCAACTACGAATAACATTAAAAAATTAGAAGTTTTCTAAAGTAAATTGGGATGGCTTAACACGAATATGGATAGCACTTACTTATTTCTCTCAAGAAGCGTGTTTGAGATATTCGCGAAAATCGTGTTTTCTGCAGTTGTTTTAGCTATTTCGGAAAATCTCAAGAGTTGTTCATCTGAGTTGTAGAAAATTAAAACTATTGAATATACCTATATGTTTTTCCTCTTTCAGCACGTTTTTTCAATATTGAATCTTTTCAGTCTTTCAATTAAGACAAGTTTTTCAAATCTAAAGGTCTGTTACTCTGTGAATTGTTATCCGATCAGCACACTATTAATATGGGCTGAAAGAGGAAACACATATTTATTCAACAGCTTTAAAGCTTCTTGAGAGAAATAATTGAGTGCCATATTCGTATCAAATTTTTAAGGTAATTTTTTTTGCGGCGTAGTGTAACAAATTAGTTTAAATAGTCTAAACAAAATAAATATTTAAAAAAATATTAGCTGAAAGCCTATGTTATGGTATCCCGCCATCTACTTAACTTAATGCATGTAATAAACTTTGGCTTTCAGATCATTTTAAAGTCTGTTTAACAGAAGCAGTGCTTACATTGTTTATGTTCTTTTGTTTCCTTAATCTTGTTTCGTTCCTTTTTGGTGCATTGAAAACAGCATTTTTTGCTGAAGGGTTTTTAGTTTTTTTTAAATTATTTATTTAACTTGAAAGCTTTAGAACTGTATATTTACGTAGTACAAATTAATTGTTATTTTTTTGTTTAACTTAATCTTTTCTTTATTGTTTGAGTTCTGTTATGAATATTAAAATTATCAAATCAAATAGACATGCAAAAATTAATTTGCGTTGTTCGATTAAATTAACTCTTATTCGACTAATCAAGCAACATTAAAATTTAAAAACCAATTACATAATTCCTTACTCGAACGAGCCTAAAGTCAAATAATTGGATACTCTTGTTTTCTCCCAGCACGTGACATTTACGAGATAACGGTACATTTATGTTTTTCTCTGTATACTTCACTTCTAGAGGCTAATTGACATTGAGCGCATAAAAAAATGCTTAAGTAAGTAACCGTGATCCGGTAAACCGGTAACCCCGGTTAACCGTGATGGCCAAAGATCAGTCTATTGTGTTTTGTTGCAAAGTTTCAAATTGTTTGCTTCGATTAACCGTGAATACCTCTATTATCCGTGATGGCAGTTGAAAAATACTAGACAAACAACATTACACGACTCTTTTTTTAAGAAATTGTATTCTTTTTTTGCCTCATGTTTTCAGTAGAAAATTTAATGTATACATTCTTATTTACTTTAAAAATGTACATAAACTTCTTGAATTAATTTGTTAAATGTAAATATGTATGTTCACCAATGTTCACTTGGTAAATAATAAAAACATAAAAAATGTGTTATCAAAATTGTTATTCGATTAACCGTGAAAATCGATTATCCGTAATGCTTTTGGTCCCGACCATCACGGATAATCGAGGCCCGACTGTAGATCATGAACAATTTAACTTTTTTCATTAATTTTTGTGATTTCGGATGATGTTTTGTACCACAATTAATAACGAAAACCATAATGAATGGACCGTCATCGAATAAAAACTAAATTTATTAAAGAAGAAAACGAAATACAATTTTCTCAAATTATTCAAATTTAATCATTTAATTAAATGTTATTGTTTCTTTTTATTCGAGGATTTTTAGTTTTTATCCGATTTTGGTCCGTTTGGACTACGCAAGATAATTAATTATAGAACCATAGATTTTGTTATTAATTTTGGTACAAAATTTTAGCTTTAGCATGCCATAAAACAAAAGAAACAGTTGGAATGGCTAAAAAAATTCTTAAAAATTTTAATTAAGTAATTATGTTTGAAATAAAACTTCTTGTGTTTAAATTAAAGAGACAATAATATTTGCTAAGCCTTTGCAACAATATTGAATGATCTATCTGTGACCATCCCGAACTATGTTTTCTTTAGACATGGAAATTTTGCGTCTATTTATTCCCGAATTTTAAAGTAATTCATATTCAAGTAAATAACGATTACAAACGAAAGTATCCGTATGCAACATCGAAATTATGATAAATTCTCGTATTTCCAATCATAGAAGTTTGAAATAGCAATACCATGATAACTTCATTATGTTAGAAAAAGAATTTTTATTTCTTAGTTTCCAGACTTTTATGGTTAGTACAAAAAATGTATTGTTTAAATTTTATGACTTTTCCAACTCTGCATAGCGGACATGCATTTGTCGTTGTGCTGCTATTAGCATACATTTCGCATTAGTACGACATGTGTGTGCTTTTTTTATATTTGCAATTGCAATGCGCATTTCTAATGTTTTTTTTTTATTTTTTGATCACTTTTTTCATTGTTTAAATGGGTGTGGCTTTTATGCATAAAAAGCATTTTATGCAGGATAAATGGAAATAAATAAGAAGTCGTAGCAAACATGTTCATAACTTGGAATGTATATTTTCATATTTTGCCTCTTCGTTGTTGTATATAATGTAAATGCATATTATATGCATTATACGCTCATATACATGTATGAGCATTTAATATATACACTCAAGCATTTACATGTCTGCATACATTGTACATATGCATAAGCATATATGTACATATCGCTCATTTGCTACAACAACGCTATAACTCAAAAATATAAGTTCTACAGAAAACGACTTAAAAGTTTTAAATTTACACACAACATAATGGCATTTTTATTCTTCTCTCAAGAGTTGAGTTTGCAAAATCTTTATATGAAATAAGGACCACTTCAAAAAGCACTTGATTTACTATTCATTGCTGATATTAAGTCAAAATATCCGATTTTTGACTTATGCCGTTGTTGCAGAATATGAACGATATGTACATAAATAAATTTATTTAATCTGGGTGGCATTAGAGGCAGAGTTGTAATATTTTTGATTTTTTTTGTATAAGTTTGTGCTCACTTTTCGCAGTCGTAAATATATGAATCTATTTTTAATTATCCTCTTTTTAAGCATGCACATACTAATATGAGTTATTGTCCTGGACTGTATTTTCATTTGGCATCTTCTCTCTCACTCTATTCGAGACATTTCTTTAATTATATTTTATGTAATTGAAGGTGGTTATACATATTTATATTTATTATACGTTTTTATAAAATTTGAATTTTTTTCAAGTGGCTTAAATTCTTATCAACTAAATAAGTGGATCTGAAGTTATACAGGAAAGCTTGGAAATAAAATGCATATCCTTATAAACTGCGAGAACAGTTCAATAACAATTAATGGAAGTTTATAGAAGTGTGTACTCCTATGATACATAATTCCGATAATTGAGATCTGTAGTCGTGGAAACAGTAACAATTCGTTATAATATTTAGTAATAATGTTAATTTGATTAATTAATTTAATACGGGTGTTCTAAAAACATAACGAAATAGTAAAATTTACTTTTTTTTTCTTTGATTTTATTGGGAACTTATAAAAAACGATTCAAGGAAAAACAAAATTGAAAATAATCAGTATAATATGGTGTGAATTGTGTTTTTATTTCGGGAAACAACATTAGCATGACAATTATAATAATTATTTCGATTTACAGCATCACCTTCTTACAGTCCCCCTTTTCTACACTTCTTGTTAAACTTCTTTGTTATCCATAGTTGCTGCATATACAGTGTGTTTGTGTGTAACTGTGTTGTCCTTCTTACGATGTTGTATTAATTACTTTTTATTCTTTTTACTCGTTTATAAAAAGGACTTGTTGTAACAAACTTTGCATGTGTGAGTGAGCTCGCTCTAATTCAAGCGAAGAACATACACACATGTCTATAAGAAGGTTTTTGTTGAGTTAAATGTCTGCAATTATTTCTATTTAATGATTTAGTTGGGTTATTGTTTTTATTTATCTGGTTATGCTTCCTGCGATGTATAACACCTTTATACATTTTAATACATATGAATAGACATACATAGGTATATTAATTTATATTTTTATATTTTGTATTGTCATAACTAAATGCTATAGGCTTATTCGATCCTTTAGCCAAGGTCAAATTTAGTCGAGAGGAACATAAAATGGGCTATTAGCATATATAAGTTGCTATATTATTGCTAATGTGGTTCGAAGTGGTTTTAAAATTAAAGTCTTAAAGAATTGTCATAAATGTGTAATAAAAAAACTCTAAAAGCATTCATCATAAAGTCAGTAAAGCTTTAAAATTTAAAATGCAGCCAATTGTAAAATTTCTATAGACCATCCTCTTCGTGTATTATTCTTTTATATGAAGATGTAAATTTTGTTCGAAAACTTGATTGAATTATGTTTATTTTATATTGTAAATGACAGTGACAGTCCCAGTATGAACAAAATTAAAATTTGCAACAAACACCCACCACCCAGAAGACGGTTCTGAAACTGCTTCATACATAAATGTAGTTTTAATATTCTGTTGTTTTATATTTGTTTGTGTCTCTTTTAACTTTTTTTATACATACATTTCAATGACATTTGCAATCAAACTAATTTCAATACCCTTCCAAAACGGGTGAATAACTTTGTACCACAGAGATACATACATGTCTATTCTTAGATATACAAATAAGGGACATATGTATGTGTTAAAAAACACTGTCCTTTAGCATCATTTTCTTTGTTTGTATTTATTTGCTGCTGTTGTCTATTTCTATTTCTAAAACTCTTGCACTCCATGATACTGATTAAACTTGTCTGTAAGCACACAAACATACATAAATATAAACATACGTGTGGCTGATGTACATTCACTTGGACGATGTTGCTACAACAGCTAAACTAAGAAAGAGTGGTAAACAAATGATAAGCAGCAACATAATCAACAACAACAACTACAAAAAATAGCTGGAATAACGGTAATGATAAAGACAACAAGACTGAAATGAAATCAACGTCTTGCCCTCTGTGGAAACAGGTATCTAAAAGAATAAAGTTCTTTTTTCTTTATTGCAAAAAAGTATTAAGTCTAATGCTATGTTCACATTTGCAGAGTTAATCTTCTCAAACGTGATACAGCTCTTATCACATTATAATCGAGATGATTATCCAACCATTTATATGATTTGCTAATCACTTCAAACTGACATAATTAAAACTTAATTATTCTATTAACCAGATAAAACCATCTGAACATAACTCAAACCGATTTTGATGGTGCATCGGCAACAATAAACGTACCTTCAGGTACTGTTGCCAATCCACGTTGCCAATTCACTCGCATGTGTAGCACATGTGTAATTAGTTCCATGTTCCATTTTCATTCATTTTTGACAGTCAAGGTTTGATTTTCGAACATTAAGTTTTTTGTATTTTTTTTCTGCTTCCATCACAGTCAAACTTGTTTTTTAAACTCTGTTTTCTCCCTTTCCATAGCATGTTCTCTTTCCCTCTTAACAATAAACTATCTGCAAGAAGACTTTCAGAGTGTGAACCCAGAATAACACAATATGTCCATGCCCAGCGGGAAAACACAGAAGACCATTTTACTTCAGGCCTTTTTGAAGGCCTGTTTAAAATTTTTTTTGATGCAATTACTGTTCTTATCTAACTGCCAAAGAATGCCTCATAGAAGGCCTCGGCTCTTTGGTATAAAAGATAAAGAATGCCTCATAGATACACCTTCCACACTCGCTTCTATGAGAAGGGAGTAGAGAAGGAGTAACATTTTTTGTATTGTTTTTTTTGCACAAGTAAATAATTATTTTTTTCCCCTGTTACCATTCTTATGTACCTGCGCACACTGAGCCAAAAATCCAATGAAAATGTACGTTAAACAAACGAAATTACGTTTATTAAAATATTTTCGTTGGCTCAACAAATTATTCAGTAATATAATGAAAATAATACCTAAATTTTCATTATATTAACGAATAAAGTCGTAACAACAACTTCCTTAGAGCATTAACTTTTATTGCTAGCCCCCCGTTTCCACATGCAAGTGCAAGTTCGAAAAACTCAATCCACTCACATTTTTTCACTAACATTCACACAATTTTTGTACTTTCAGCCAATCGGGGAAACAGATTTTTCGTTGATAATACGTATACACTACTTGCAAGTAATTACTTGCATGTGGAAACGTAGCATAATCGCCACTCGCAGTAACATTACACCAATTCATAAAGAAAAAACCAGCGTAGCTCCGTTGGCTAGACTACAAAATCAACAAATAAGGAAACATTCAATTTTACATTCAACTGGAGCAGGTTTTGTTTTTCAAATATTTAAGTTTAAATTTTTTACCAGTCAATAAAATAATACGGACATGGAAAAGTTAGTAATATTCAAGACTAGCAAGTAGGGACATTGTTTTTAGTAAGCTGAGTTAGAATCTGATCTCAGATAATTTTTCCACTTACAAAACAGGTCAATTGAAGTGAAATAAACACACAGAAAAAATACCAATGTAATATTAACATGGAAAAATGTTGATTGAGAATCATAGTAAATTTCTGCAAAAGTATGCCCTTTATTTAAATTTATCATTATTTCATATTTATTTTAAATAAACTAACCTTAAATCACGTTTATTTAATATTATTCACTGTTAAAATTAAAAAAAAAAAATATATTCAAATATATGTAAATAAATATGGATTCAATATTGAATCCATAAAAACCTGTTTTATATTAAAATCAAAAGTTTATCTTGTTAAATTAACATGCATACATACTTAAGTACCTATGTAAATTTTTTTATTTTCATTTTTAAAGTATGTTATAAAAAGAAGACAATTCCCGAATTCTTTTAATTAAAATTATTAATGATTTATGCCTGTATTTATAAAAACTTTTTGAATTTAATAAAGGTTTACAAAACAAATTTTGTATGAAAATTTGGCTTAATAAACGTTTGTTAAATTTAATAATCGTTTATAAATACGGGGGTTAAAGTTTAACATATTCTCAGTTCCATACTGCAAAATAAGACTCTTAGTCTTGTGTATGGAGCAATTCAATTATTAAATAAATAGTTGTTTAAATTATTTAGGTAAATAGAACATCAAGTTTTCAAAGTAGAATGATGACGAAAACCATATCAGGCGATTCTGCTGATGCTTCTGTTAACAAAGGAGAATACAAAATAAGTGAAACATGTGTTACAGGGGTAAGTGTTTTGAATAATTCTTAAATAAATGCATATGTTGTCTCTGAAGCTTCTTTACACTGTTATAACACACTCAAACCAATTTGATTCTACATCAATTCACGTTGTTTCAACTTGAAATAACTTTCATTCAATGTGATTCGGATTGTTATTTCAATATAAATGACATTTTGCTCTAACTTTAATGCAACGTTAAATTAACATGATCTATAGTTATTTTAAAAATGTTGTTCGCAATTTATTGTAAAATCAGGTTGAATTAACATGAAAAACGTATGAAGCAAAATAACCACCCAAAAATTTCAAATCAACCTTGTTTTCTATGTTTTTAACTTGATTTTTTTCTGTGTGAAACGCGTTTAAATGGACACATCCTTAGAAATTTGTTTGCTAGATCCAATACCACTTTTGGCCATTTTCTCAATGTACCGACAAACTGTCTGTTACTTGATGTCAACATGTAAGAAAAGATAAACTCACTTTTTATTGTTGTTGTTTTTGTTTAAGCTTTGATATTGTTACAAGTAAAACTGGGGTTTATAATTCTTATTCGCTTAACAGTTTTATTTGTATAATATCTTTAGTTTTTCTAATATCTTTGGATGACGTTTCCTGACGATCTGGCCTAAGCAACCAGTGATATGCGCATAGAAATAGCTTGTCCCTTCAACAATAAATTTTAGTTTGTCAATAGTATGAAATGGGAATTTAGCACATTTAAACGAAACCTTGTTAATTAATTTTTTGAATCCCAAGAATAACTTTGATAAATTTATTAGACCGAAAACGATCTGTACGGCAAATAAATAATTGACAGATGAGTGCTGGTTAGTTTTGCGACAGAATAGAAGCAAATGAGAAAAAAGATAATCATGCCGTTTTCTCAGGCCATTAGAATGTTAAATAAAATAAGAAAACTTGTAATGTCTGCTTACTTGTTTCAGTTATAAGCTTTGTGAGCATTAAGCTTTATTCTGTTTGTAAGTTAAATAATATACACGAAATTAAATAACATTTTTATTCAACGATAAGCTCTTCCATCACCGTATGCTTTTAAAACTCTGCTTCTTTTAATAATAAACATTTTCAACGTAAAAATAGTTGGTTTTTATTTTTATTTTTTTCCCTGATTATTTGCCAAAAACAGACATTTTCATTATTCCAAAGGCAACGGCAACAAAAACTAAAATGTAAATAGGAAAAGCATAAATAAAAGCAAATACGAATATGAGTAGAGAAATAGAAAAACTACATACACAAATCAAGTTGTGTTAGAAAATTAATCAGCAACAATAACAACATCCAACACATTCCCAATAACAACAAGACATGTAAATGTAACCCTTAGATGGATTTGGTATCCATCGTGTTGGCCAAGTCTTGTTTTGCATGGATTTCGTTCAATAAAGTTTTCCCTTTGTTTTCTTTTTTTTTTGTCGAAATCCGTGTGTTCAAAGGGAATTTATCAAGCCGAAGAACAGTGGTTTGTCTTTTTTGGAGCAGAATTTGGAATAGTTAAATGATATTTTGCATGAAAGATTTGTTTGGGAATTTAATTGAAAATGTATGTTTGACTACAGAAAGTTGAAAGTTACTGAGTTAGATACAGCACTTAGTATTTGCTTATGAAGGGTTGGTGGATGATGTCGTATTAAGAAAATTTTTATTCTCCAATTATACCCAAAAGCTATAGATACCATTGAAAATACAATTGTATATAGTGAGTGAATTTCTACTCCTGGCAGTTTTGTATTTATTTCATAGATACTGCTACAGAGAAAGTAAATAATATAAGAATTTTAATAACTTAAATTGAAAGAACTTTCGGCATATAAATATACGAAGTATTAAAAAAAACTGCATTTAATCACGAAATTTCAAATAAACCGCTAAAAATAATTTGGGTAGCACTTGTCCGGGTTCAATTCTTTACAACAATTTAGTAGCATTTAACACACTACTTCGTTAGCGTCTCCCTTTCTTTTGTGCACATATTTATATGTCAAAGTTGATGTTCTAGCCTTTAACAAAACCTTTGAAGTGTTAAGAGTTTCAGTATTGTGGGAGCCCATAATTTAATAGGTGTGTATATGTCAATTACATAATTAAGAAAAATGTTTTTTAAAAAAATTTGGTACGATTTTCACACTCTAACGTTAAAATTTCGAAAAAGTACAACATTTTTAAAATATGTACGATTTTCACGTCTTTAACGTTTGAATTTCGAAAAAGTATAAAATTTTCAACTGTATTTTTTAGATAAGTAACGAATCTGATATAATATTAATTTCTATGTTTATTAGTTTAATAGATAGTTGGGGTGACAAAAAAAGTTCCAAAAAACCGGTTTTACCCGTTGACTCCCCAAAAGTGCCGAATTTGAAAAAAAGTTCAACAAAAATTTTTAATGAACAACTTAATATCGTATTAAATTGTTTTGTCTCTCTTTAAGCTGAGGAGATAAGAGGTAAGTGAACTCACACGTTTTGAGTGGATCGACATAACGAAGACCAACCTCCGTTCCCAATTTTAACTTTCAAGCTTCAGGTATTTAGGGTGTGCGATGCTGAATCAGTCAGTTAGTAAATAACGTTAAAATTTTGAATATATGTTTTAATATTTATTCCCCTTTGTACTTGTTTGACTTATTAATTATAAAATATTTTCTTTCAAGAATTTTTATTTTATGATTCCTTGAACTCGGCTGTATTGCATTAATTTTTGAAGATTTTGACATATAATTTAAATTAAAAACGTATTTACAATTTTAGGTGCTTTGATTGTTTTTGACTAAAAATTAATTTATTTTTAAGTTTCCATGAAATTATTTTGAAAAAATTTTTACTTTTACAAATAAAACCAAATGAGTACAAGTCTTTGACCGTTTAATACATGTGACCTCCCTAGGGGCGACTCTTGCGTAGTTACGAGATTTTTTCAACAATTTTTAATATTTTCCCCCAATTTCGTTCTTCCGAACCTTAACTCTCGGGCGGCACGAAACCTTTAACCAACTGTGCTCAAATTTTTGTCAAGTTTATTTTATCCTTACCTCACCCAAAAGTGCCATTCGTTTTAAGAAAATCGATTATTTTCAAATTGCAAAAATTATTTTTTTTAAAAGAAATAAATTTTATGACATTTTACTTTTTGACATACAAACATACATACATATAAAAAGGAAACGCTTCGGTAATTGTTAAAATGAATAATAACCAACACCAACGCGTATTTGACCTAGTCGTTAAAAAAAGAAAAACCTCGCAGCCGTGAAACGCAGTGCCGAAGAAGATCCGAATTTCCATATTTTGAACTTCCTCAACAACTGGGGCATTCAAAAATTCACAACACCTACAGGACATATCGGGGCCCTACTGCGAAAATAGCTTAAGCGACATAATTTTTATTCTTTTAAGGTGGCACAAGGCACCGTTACGAATTTTTATCAAAAAAATTTTAGCTTCAGTGCGCATTAACAGTTTATTTTTTTAACAGCGGCTTGTCGCTAAAACTCCGCACAAAAGTATGAAAAACCACTTGTGTTTGGCGAACAAAAATAGCTAAATAAAAAAAATGGTTAACAAATGCGCGTTCCTCTTGAGATAGTTGCAATGTTTTCTAATATTTTGACGTGATCGTGGCATTTTGACTAAATTTTTCAAAATTAGTAACCTACATATGCATATGAAATTCTAAACTTGAATAAATATTGACATGCAAATGTTGATTTTTTAAACTGTTTATGATAAGTGAGTACCCATCTTCCCACTCGTAGTCCGCCAGACTTGTACTTTATAACGGAAGTTATTGTTAAAGTAATTCACACCAAATTTCAAGACTCTCCCTAATGAAGTTTTCCAAATATTTGATAACTTTTATTTTGTGGTAACAGGTAGCCTTCTTACCGCTTTTCAAAACACATAACAAATAATTTGTTCAATAGCGAAACTACAAACAAACGTTCATCACGGTCCATAGAAGATATTTTGAAAGTTTTGTGAAAATCGTCTCTTTTATAGAACGAGATAGAAAAGAGATAGACAGAAATAAAAATCCAAATCTCAATTTACTTAAAAAGTGGATTTAGCGATATAATAAAAAAAAATTCCCCTGTAAAATTTTCTTCTTGTCGGTTAAGGTATTTTCGCGGCAAGAGCTTGATTTAAAACATGAAATGGAAATGTCTTACATGTGGTTTGAACAAAATGGTGGCAAATGTCACACGGCCATCGATATTCACTAGGCTCGATCATGCGATTTAACAATACTGGATAATTTTTATGGACTATTGTTTAACATAGAGTCTTACAGAGCCGGGTTAAACTAAAAATCGTTGTTATGAATAGAAAATGAAATTAACCCGTCGTTTTTAAACTAAAAATGTGCTCTTAATTAGAATTTTGAATCAACTTTTTTGCATGTGATGGATTTTAGTAAGTGTCGAACTAGTGTTTGTTTTCAAATCATTAAGTTGTTAAGGCAAAGTAAAGTAAAGCAAATACTGAAATAGAAATAGTAAACTGTGATTTATCATCAAGCAAAGAACATTAATGACGAAAAATAGTTTGTAACTGTTTAAAATCAGAAAAAAATGTCCGTTACTTTAAAAAAGCAATTGTAATTCTTTCTGAAGTCATAAACTGCAACAAATTAGAAACAACCCAGTGAAAACCCGTCTTGCTAAGTAACGTACATTGTCCTTAGAATTAATTGCTTAAAAAAAAAACCATTTTTTAATTTTTTTTTTTAATTTTTTAGTTTTGTGTCTGTACGAATTGATCAATGCTTAAGACTTGAAAGTAAATGGAAGTTAGGAAGTTGTTATTGAAATATATGTTGTGTCCTGTTATCTTCAGACCTAACCAATATTTGACGAACAAATTCAAAAAAGCGTGACCATTAAATTGATCAAACTTTATTTTTATTAACAGTTTTTATAAATCCTGCTCTTCATTTGCACAACATTACAAATGCGAAACATATTTTCGATGTTGATGTTTGTTAAGCAAAACTTCCTAAGTGGTAAAAAAAACAAAAAACTTCTTAAAGATTATTTAAAATTAACCCAAAATATATCTTCGATTAACTGTGAGAAAATTTTGCAAAAAATACGTTTCTTTTTTGTGCTCTTTTTTAAGGAAAAGGTAAAACGGTTATACTTTGCCGATAGTTGACAGTTACTTATTTTAAATGTCAATGCTCGAACTCAGTTTTCTATTACCTTTATCTTTTTTTAATAAAAAAGGAAAATCTATTGTATAAAATCAGGGGAAAATTACACTTTTTTAAGGTAAAAATTTGCTTCACTTTACAAGATTTCTATTTAATTTTTTGCCAAACAAAGAAAACAAATGAGAAATTTTCTTATGATTCATTAAGCGTAGCGGTTTATAGATTTCTTTAAACAAAAATGATTTACGCCTTAAAAACATAATTAAAAAAAACGTTATTTTTTAGGTAAAAAAAAAATTGCAGGAATTTTTTTATTTTTGGGGTAAAAAAGTACACAATTTTTTTGTTACCCTTATTGTGTAATCAAGAAATTACACTCACACAGAATAAAAAGAAATAATTTTGGGTAAAAAATGAACTGAAATTATTTTAACAAAAATGTTAAGGGTTGTTTTTTCCTTTTGCTACATTAAAAGGATATAGATGAGGATCGACTCGTCATCAGTCAGATATAAATCTACCCCTAAATATTTTTTTCGTATTTTTCAAGCCGTCGAAGATCGTCTGTAATCTTTTTTGTTCAATAAAGATCCTCTTAAATGTGACAATGATTTTGTAGTTTTTTCATTAAATTTTTTTGCTTTAAAATCTTAAGATTTATTTTGGGTTTTTTAATAGTCTTCTAAAAATATTTCGTTTTTTAAAAGACATCAAATGAAATCTGTAATAAATAATCAATTTTTTACATTAAAATGCAATTTTTGTGCTGGCTGGCAAAGTTGTGAAAAAGGGAAGTTGAAGGCTCTGCTCTTTAATATAAATTTGTTGTTTTATTTAGAAAAAGTATCCTTTTGTTTAGTTTTTCATTTCCGTAACTTTGATTTTTTTCCAATGTTGGATGATTTTTTGTTTTTTATCTAGTTTTTGGGTTAGAAAACCTATAATTTTAAATAAATTTCATTGATGAAGGGTTTGGAAGAGTCCCTTTTCAATGCCATAAACATTTTTTTAATTTCTATTGATTTTTTCATTTATTGTTTAAATTGTTTTTTTTTTTTTTTTGTATTATAGTCGTTTTATATGATAGAGTTAAAAGTTATTGAATTCCTGATAAAGATTTTGGTATAGTTTTTTTTGGCGCCAACTTTTGTTTTTTTGACGGCTTGTGGTATTCGCGTAAACGATTTTTACCAGGTGTGATATTTTTACTTAAAACGAGTTGACAGATTTTTGTGTAACGTATTTCATTTGTTATTGTGTATAATTACTAGCTAGTATGATATGAGGTTTTTAAGTCATAGAACTGAGTTCTATTGTTCTCAAATACAATTTCCAAAAAATGCTTAGGATTTTATGAAAATATTGAAAATCCGTTTTTTAATGCAAAAATGTTACGCAAATAGTTGTTAAATGATATATATTTTTGAAATCGTTGGGAAAGTAATTGAAAATAACTTTTTCCTAACAAAATAGTTTCAGTAAAAGTTTAAAACAAAAGACTTTCAATTTTTTAATAAAGAGGTCAAGTTATGGTAATGATTATTAATTAAGTTCCCAATATATATATGTAGATTACTACATAATTTAAGACACCGCCTAACAGTGGCTGAAAATCGCTTTTAATCTGCAAAAAAATTTTTTCTTAAACTTTTCTACAGTTTTACTTTTATTAAAACCGGTTCAATAGTTATAGAGAAATTTAAGGTCAATATTGAACTTTTGATGTTTTTAGAATTGAGATTTAGAATTGTAGTGTTTTTTTCTGTTTTAGGAACTTTTTAACCTACATAAATGCCAAACTTCATTATGATCTCTTTATTCATTATATTTTTAGTGATATTAAAAGCCCTTTCATTCTATACACTATAGAAACAATAATTTTAATGTAAGACATTCCATGAATATGACATGGATACATATAACACATTGACATTTTGAAGTTATGACCGAAAAGATCATAAAGCAGTGGACTATAATGTATCCCCATTTTTGATTAAGAAATACCCCAATTCCTGCTGTTCTAATTTTATTAAAATCGGTGTGTTGAATTTCTAGAATTTTTTACTTAAATACATTTGTTTGCTTGAAAAAATTTTTTTTTCTCATTATTTTTTATTGAATCTTCATATATTAAATATGAACTAACAATAATTAATCAAATCTTATCCTAATACTTTATTTATGTCCTGCCAGTGCCAGACAAACATTTTCTTCATCACGGGTTTTGTTCACATATATAGGTGTTTATCGCTCATCTAATTGGGTAAGTGCTGCAGTGTCTCTTCTTCTTAAGCGAGTGTGGCCGCCATGGTTTAGAATATTTCGAGCTAGTGGATTTGGGTGTTGTTCAAGCCTTTTTAAATATTTTACTGCATATTTTGTAATCATAGCTTTTACTAATGGAACATTGAGATCCTTGTGAATATTTGAGTTTTTAACATACCAAAGGGCAGCTGTGATTATTCGAAGAAGTTTATTTTGGCGCCTTTAAATTTTTTCGATATTAGAGGCCGAGGCAGTGCCCCATAGTTGAATACCGTAGCACTAGATTGGCTTTAAGATGGAGTTGTAAAGTAAAAGTTTGCAGTCGAGACTAAGGACAGAGTTTCTTCCAATGAGCCAAGCTTGAAAAATTTGATTCTTTTTGTATAGGGCATGTGGGAGAAACAAATGTCAATTGACTAAAGCTTCTAAAAGCATACTCATAACGTTTTCTTTCGAAAAATAAAAGCATTTTTATTTATTTCTGGAGAAACAATTTTTTATCAGCCAAAGAACATCTTTTGGTGAAATAGTTAAAATGAGTATTAATATGTATTTCCTTTATACGCATATACATTCGCCTTGAATATAGCACTAAACTTATAGAAAAATGCATAAGCATTTAAAAATGCAACATTGCATTGCCTAAAGTCTGCTTTCCTACTAATATAAAAAATGTTTAACCCACTATTGATAACAGTTTCATATTAAACATGATCCACCCGATTAAAAAACTAGAAAATTCGTTAAAAAAAATCTGCTTAAAAATCCGTTTTATCCGAATATCTCTAAAGGCAAAGGAGATAACCTAAACATTTAAGTATATTTTTTGTAGGTCAGCTTAAGTCTAATATTTTTGCAATCCATAAATAAATATATTTTTGGCGAATTTTTTAAAAGTTTGAGTATCCAGGCTACCAATTTTAAAGGACCACAAGTTACTCTCACGACCCTCTATGGACCCGTGTTCTTTCAAAACTCAAAAGCTGCCGGACTTTGACAGTTTCAAGAATTGCATTAGTTGCAGAATTATTTTTTAAAACAATACGTTCGTGTTATATTTCAGTGAAATAAAAAGATCAACAAAAATGTTGCGTGAAACTTCATTAAAAAAAAAAAAAATGTTGAACAGACAGTTCCAAACAGTGGCAAAAGTATATATGGGGTTAAAGAGGACACTCTCAGCTTTCTGATAGTACTTAAATGTCTTTAACCCCTTTTGGACCTAACAAGTTATATTCTTCTAAAATCCGGATTTAACTAAAATATTAAACCTGGGGAAACTTGTAATTACACATCAGGTATAAATAATACAGTGATGTAACCAACCATTTCTTAAACTACTATCCCACTAATATAAAAAAACAAATTTCGTCGCATTAGTGATAACAGTTTGCGAGAAATCATAATTTAGTTCTGATTATTAGAAACATTAAATTTTTTCTGAAACAACATAAAATATTTGTTTCCAGAAGCATGTCACACCCAACTAGCAACTAGTTCGATGAACTTGGATTTCAAAATTTTGGTTGTGTCGCCGAATTTCATAGCGTCGAGTTGGTTCCAAAAATACTCTGATATTATGCCCTGTAAGGATAGTCGTTGACTTGAGTTCCAGTTAATTTTTTCGGATAAAGTTGGATTTTATGCATCATCACACGTTTTAATGCAACAATTTACCTAGTTTACAAAATCATTAAGACAAAAGATACATTTAATAGTTTAAAAACTTTATTGAAAAATGTTTCGTTCCACGATTAAATGGCATAGACACACGTTTAAAACTGTGGAAGAATGGCGAAGCCAACTTTGATAAATGTAAAAAACGTCGGACTTCCTAAAAACACGATATTTAAAAAATCCTTAAAACTTCTAACCATTTTTAAATAGCAGATACAAATTGCTAATTCATCTTTAGAACTTTCCCTTTTAAATAAACACTTTGATGCATGCAAAATAAATTCATTTTAAAATTCAATAATAAACCATAAAATATCATATAAAAGTTTAATAAAGAAATCCCCCAAAAGAATGTAAACAATTTCGTCTTCAGCCGCACACACAAACGGACTCTTTATCCAATTTTACCTGGCTGTGTGTGCCGGTGTGGTGGGTTCAAATAATAAATGTTTAAATATTAATTTACAAAAGTGGCAACAAAATGTGCGTAAAAAAATAATATAAATTCAAAGGAGAATAGCAAAACCTTTTACAATCAAATTTAATGGAATTTTAAAACACTTTATAAAAGTTCTCATTCTACTCTCTCCCCCCACTCCCGCAACGACAATGCTATTACAACCTGAAAAATATGGTGCAAGCTTATGAGGGGGTAGGCCACAAAACGAATATTATTATGATGTTATTGTTGTTGTATTATTGTATTTGCTAACCTTTGACCAGAAACATAATTTTCTTAAAAAACTGAAACACCCTCTTCAAAAATATTTTTCTAAAAAATCAAATTATGAAAAAATTGTTTACAATAAAATACAATAAAAAAAAAAAGTTCAGAGAACACTGGTATCACTGCTACCACCAGCTGAGTGTTTGAGTGGAATTCTTGACAAGATTTAAACATAAAAATTATAGTATTGTAAAGAAAAGCTGTCAGGATTGTAGTAAATCCCTTGTACCAGGTTAATGTGGGTGGCTGTGTCTATTAACAGTTCGTTCAATTCCTGTTCAAATCCAATAAAATACACTTTAAAGTAAAAGCTTGTTGCAGGAGCAGGAATTAAAAAATTATAAATCCATGTTAAACTTAAAAAAATCCACAAAGAAAAAAACATATAAAGATGGCTTTATTGCTAAATGGATTTTAACTTTATTCTTGTGTTTTTTACAGGGTAGTTTTTATTTAAATAAGGGTGACTTTCAATTCATTGAAAGCCCAGTTTCATGTCATGAAGCGTTTTTTGATTTTTAAATAAATGTTTATTTAAATATTCAGATGGGATTGGCGGTTTAAAGAATATGCGATAAAAGGGTTCATTTGAATGCTTGAAATTAAAAATGGTGGTATTTGAATTCCAGTTTGTTTCTTAGCTTCATTGTAAAAAAACGTATTCAGTCATATTTGGGATAACATCTATGTTTATCTTTGAAGCTCATATGCTGTTGAAATTACGTTTTAAACTATATACAAATATAAAGTAAAAACTCTAAGAAACCTCCAGATTTCAACATGAATAATGCTCGTTATTTCAACAAACAGATATCTGGTCGTGTTTGCACCTAACAGTTATTTTTACCCATCCGGTAAAACTAGTTTGTTAATTTTAACGTTCAATTTGTAAAATTTGTACGTTTTTAATTAATTAATGAAATTCGGTGGTGTAAAATACAGTTCAACCAGGAGGTTGAAAAATTCAATACACCATAGATATCTATACACAGCCAGATATCTATTTGCAGAAATTCCGGGTTTATAAATATTTTATGTTAAGTAATAACTGATAGATTATACTTCATACTTGTTAATGAAATGTATACTCGATAAATATTTTAAATTTTTGTACTAAACACGGTATGCATTGAAGTCACTGTTGCGAAAAATCCCTACCAGGGCTGTCAGATATGGCGATTTCTTGCCAAATTTGGAGATTATGAAACGTTTTTTCCATTTGGCGACTGGCGACTTTTTTTTTTTTTTGGAGATTTTTGATATAACTGGCGATTTACTTGGCTATTTTTCCTATTTATATTATTTCAGCGATTTTTATACACTCCACCACAAAAAGTTGTGAAAAGGGTATACTAAGTTTGTCATTCCGTGTTAATCTTTTTTATTATTCATCTCATACCCCATAAAGTGTACATATTCTGGCTCCTTGAGTAATTCTACGTCGATTTAGCCATGTCCGTCTGTCTGTCCGTCTGTTGAAAAAACACGCTTACTTTCGAAAAACTCAAAAGAAATAAAAAAAAACTGGGTTTCAAATGGCTTGTAGTTATCCTAAGCAGTTTGGGATTGAAATCCAGCCAAATCGGTTCAGTAGGATCTGAGCTATGAATCAAAACGTGGAACCACTACTTTAAAAAATTGATGATATTCGACTAAAAATGACGTGTATAATTTCATGAAGATCGGTCCAAAATTTACCCTAGGCCCCAAATAAACATTACTCCCGGAAAACAGTTTAGTCGGCCCAAAACCGTAATTTATAATGGTATCAGAATAAAATTGAATACTTCACAGTTTTATAGGACTAGAAATAGCACTAAACAATTTCGTGATGATCGGTCCATAATTTACTATAGGTCCCGTATAAATCCCACTCTGGTAAATTAATTAAATACGCCTAAAATCGTAGCAGATTCTGAAATTCACTGTAAACGCTAAAACTAATTTCACCACTGTATTGAAATTTATGTTTTTTAATACCAGAAATACCTCTGCGGAATTTTGGGATGAATGGTTCATAACTTATCATGGCTCCAATATAAATCCCCCTCCTGAAAATCATTTAAGTTCGGCTTAAACTGTTACGAAGCAAGATATTTTACTCGAGATTGTAGGTCTAAGCCGCATCCAATTTTAATGCTGATGTCTGTTTTATAAATAAATAATAAGTAGACATCATAACATATCACTCCTGAAATATTCAAATTGGTGGAGGGTATCAAAGATTCGGCACAGTCGAATATAACACTCTAAGGCCGAGGCCACGCAATGAGCGGCTAAGCGTCAAGCGTCTGAGCGATGAGCGTCAAAGCGTCAAGTTTGAGCTGCAAGTGGCTTATTACTGAGCGTCATTTCTGAGCGGTTAGTTGTTAAATTGCTATTGTAAAGAGTGGATTGTTTAATGTTATTACGCGAAAATCGTATTCATATGAGTTTAATGCGTTTATTAAGAAAAAAAAAACAATCTGCGGCCTGTTCGTCGATTTCGAGCGAAGACTTCGTTCGCTTAACTTACATTTAAAACAAAAACAAATTATAATATATATATTAATCGAAATCGACGAACAGGCCTTGGTGTTCATCATTAATCATATATATACAAATCTACCCAAATGTGAAATCCATTGATTTGCTGTTGCAAGCAGTTAACACTAGATTGACAAAATAAAAAAATAAATTTTCGGTTATATTTTTATTTTTAAAATTTGGTAATCTGTCTTGCCATAATAGCGGTCGGCTTTGTACAGATAAAATTGTAAGCTCCACATTCATTTTTGCCATATTTATTCTTTGACGCTCAGAAAACAACTAAAAATTAGAACAAGTTTTATTCCTGAGCGACGCCGCTTAGGCGCTCAAAAATTTCGCTCGCTTGCCGCTCATTTCGTGGCCACTTCAATAGTATCTCATATGTTTTAATTTTTTGACGCTCATCGCTCAGACGCTTGACGCTTAGCCGCTCATTGCGTGGCCTCGGCCTTACGTGTTTTTTAACAGGTTGTATTTTTTGTTATTATGATTTTTTTGTTATTATATTAAATGAATTTTATGTTCAGTCACTATTTAATTCAAATAGTATGTATGCAGGTCAAAACACCACTAATGAAATCGATGAAGCTGAAGTGAATGATCTTATGGACTTCTGTACTTAATTTTAGTTTTTTTAACTGAACATATGATCTCGATTTAATGTTATTTTAAAAATAATAGCAGAAACTAAATAAAATTTACTTGCGGCGAATTTTTTGAATTTTTTCTCAGTTTTTGACGATTTTTGACTGAAATGTTATACTAGCTTTCTTTCGTATGCAAAATTTAATTAAAAAAAAAATTTTTTTACGAAAACTGAACAAAATTGAACTTTTGCAACTTTTGACGATTTCTGACATCCGGTTTGGCGATGGAGCTCAAAAAAATCTGACAACCCTGATCCCTACTTGCAGGTTTTTTCTTCTCTAAAATAGTCGCGTGCGGATAATCGGACAGACCTTTTAAATTCTTTTATTGCAGCTTAAAAGTTCTATAGATGTTATTCTCCTTTGCTATGAATAAAATCTCTTAATTGTGTTTTTTAAAATTAAAAAAAAAAATAATAAATTAATATGTAAGCTGACAACTTATCATTATTATTATTTGCATGAAATCATATTTCTTTATATTAAACACATTATTAAGATTCTGTCGGACACCAAGCCCTTGACCGATAGACGTTAATACAGCTATTAGATTTTTGCCAAAATCTCCTTATAATAATGTTTATAAATTTCTTAAACCGGATTTAGTTAACGTTAAAAATGCGCTGAAATGCGTTATCTCTCGGAAAATAAAGTTTATTATTTTATTGGGCATGGATCGAAACTAACCATTTTAAATTAAAATCGAAAAATTTAAAAAAAAATTTACCAAATTTTCCGTCTAAAAATTCCTGAATAGAAACTCTAGTCCTTAAGTATATCGTTAACATTTGTCAGACTATTTAGCAAATGCAGAGTGCGAGACGAATTCGTCATGTAACAGACTTTTTTGGCATTTTGAACTTATTTATTTATTTTGGGCTTTAACTAAATATCAAATTTGACTTAACGATAATAGGTCTCTAATCAAGTAAAACGCCGTTTAATTAAAGCCGCTGTTGGTAAAATAAAACAATCTTTAACATCAGATATTATAACGAAACTATATTGATTATGTATAAATTTTCACATAAGTACGGTCTTTGTTGTAATAATAGCGGTTTATACTTATCCGAAAAATAGGCAAATAGCACCCTTTTTCCTCCTAAAATAAGCGATTTAACGTAATAGCGTTTACAGGGTGTTAGCTAAGAGGGGTTAATGTGCCTTGTGCATAAGGTATTTACAGAAAAAGAACCAAATCGGTCTATTATTTCACCCGGACCCCATAAGATGTCTACGGTGTTCACATCGACAAACTATTTAACCTCTCCAAAACTTAAATGTTTTCATTTTTTTCAAATATTCACTTTATACAATATTCTCTCTTACAAATGTCCTCCCAAAAAACCTTTTTTTTCCAAATAAATCGAGGTTCACGAATTCAATTATTATCCATTTTGCATTCGATTTATATTTATAAGGTTTTTTTCTCTAGGAAATAAAAATAATCGTTAAAACATTGCCGAGTTTTGAATAAATGCAGAGCACCGTCCGTAAAATATATTTCTGCAAATTCGAGAAATATTTTGGTTAAATATGGTGTTCCGCAGGGAAATCACCTCGGCCCCATCTTATTTTTTCTTCAATCAATAAGTTATTCTAGCAAACTGCTGTGGGCAGATGACGTTAAAATATTTATAAGCTTCAAAAATTCACCAGATCAAAGTTATCTCCACAGGAATTATATATTTTAATAATTGATGTAAACATAATTTAATGGAACTTTACCTGAAAAAACGCAAGCACATGACTTTTTCGCAGTGTGTTGCTTTTGATTATTATTATATCAGTGGCTATAACACATTACGAGGGCCGATAATAAAGTTGGAGGAATCCTTTCTTTCATAAGACGATGTGCAAAAGAATTTAAGGACTAAACATTATTTACCAAAAGATTATTTACGAAACTTGTAAGACCCATTTTAGAGTATTGGTCAATTGTATAAGACCCCTACTTTAACGCTCACATTGATCATAGTCAATCTGTCCAGAAATAGTTTAAACTCTTCTTAAAAAAATTTATATCGAGGATATTTGGGTCTTCCATCATTCATCCCGACTTGCTTTGATATGACTGCCAACATTTAAAAGCCGAAGAATTATGCTTTTAAAGTTTCATTTCTAGTAAACCTTTAAACTGGAAATGTTTTATCCGAGATTTTCTTTTAAGAAAGATATCATTGAATTTCTCCAACGCACATTTCGGTTCGAACAAACTACGAAATAGCAGTTTCGTTTAGGAAATTTGATTGTATCTTGTAAGAAATGTTTAATTTTATAGATATCTCTTTATATGTTGAAGTTATAAAACGTAAATTATTTTAAAGGCTCAGTAAGTCTTTACTTTCTGTTCTGTTACGAATCAGCTGATTTGTTTTTGTTAATAAAAAACCTGTGAAATTGATTAGTTTTTCTGTTCTGTTGCGGTTCAGTTTGTTAAAATCAAAAACGTGGTAAGTGATTGTAATAAAAAATACATATTTATATTGAAATAAACTATTTTTTGATTTTAAGAATTCATAAAATTTAATTTTTTCAAATTTATGTGCATTAAATTTATTGAAATAAAACAATGGACGGTGCAAAACTAATAAATCTGTCATAAATGGCTACAGAAAAGGTAACTATGTATTACAATTTCGTAACAGAACGGCACGGAACAGAAACAGAAAGTAAAGACTAATTCTGCCTTAAGTTTAAACAAGTAACTGTCTTTAAGAACAATTGCTTAATATTAGTATTAAATCCATTGACTTAATAAAAAAAAAATATATAAATAAAAATACCAAAAGTATTTCAAAACTGAAGAAAAAAAAACTCTTAAGTTAAAGTTGTCAATAAAATTTAATTTTTGAGCCTCAAGTTTGACTTACAGAACAGTTTGCCTCAATATTCACAATCTGATTTTAGAATAGTTGCAATGGTTAAGGGTAAAAACGATTCGGTTTTGTTAAGACGAACATTAAGGCTTTCAAAATGTATATAAATGGTCTAGTGCTGTTTAATTTTAAATTTTGGAAGTGAAGTTTATATCTCGTAGTATAAAATGTTGAAATTACTAAAATATTTACAAAGATATCTAATTTTGTGTATAACAAGAAGTTAAACAATTAAGTACAATTAACAGTAGTTTGTAAGTTTAACAATTAATTTATTTAATTGGCTTTAGTTGATTTTATGCAAACTTATTTGGTTTTGTTTTACTCGCTTTTAATTGCGCTATCGAAATACAGTAATTATATAATAACGTTTAAAAAGGTATATGAAAATTGGGTTTATTTTTTTAAATGTCTTTAACCTTAAATCATTTAAACATATTTACAAAGCTTAGCTTCTTGGCCCACCAAGCCTGCTCCTAAATGAAAATGTGGAGAAAAAGTGACTTGGATAAAAATGCTTGCCCATGAACTTTAAGCAAATTTTTTTTATTGATGACTTGAGCTTTTAAGGGGACAATGGAAATTATTAAAATTACATAAGAATCTTCTCAAACGCTAGGACACTTTAAAAGATAATTTTAACTGTCGCTCTGTGTTATCAAAGAACACTGTTGTTTTAAAAGTAGTTTGTTGTTTTCCACCCATATCTACATTAAAATACATACATATTATGAACGTATGTAAATTAAGCCCTATTCACAATACAAGCAACAATTTGGTAATTCCTCTCTCTCATTTATAAATGGCATATGTCATATAAATTCATTTAATTTTAAGTTAACAATTTTAGCATTTTGTTATGAAAATCATAACTGATCCATAATATTGATTAAGAATAAAAATATTCAATTATGTTATTGCAAGCAAAGGTGTTGTTTGCATTGTGAAACCGGCCTTATCAAGATATTAAAGTTATGGAACGTTAGTTATATTTACCTGACATATTAAGCTCAAAATTGGCTGTAGCTGGAGAAATGTCTTGAACCTCCTGAGAACAACGACTGAAAGATTTTGACTTTTGCGGTATCAGTAAAAGTTGTTTACCATTAGAGTGTGTCTGTTGGTGTTTCTTTGCCGTCTCCTTTTGTATATATGCATATGGCACAGGGGAAGTGCTCGTAGTAGTGTTGCGGGTTTCAATAGCATTATCACTTTGATAATGGTCAACGTATTCATAGGCAAGATTATACCCTTTAGTACAATTGCCAACGATAGTGGGGTTAATGTCTTCGTCATTTTTTTTGAAATCTATTAGAAGTTTGTTGTTTTTTTTGTTTCTGTTTAAATTGTTCAGATTTTCTGAAGGGATCGAGTGATGAAATCCGTTGTGGGTTGGAAATGATGCTGCTGTCGTTCTTTTAACATGCGAGGTTAAATCGTCGTTAAGATACCCACTAACGGCACAGTCGAGTGCAGTATTTGAAGTTTCCAAAGGGTATTTGCTGAAACTTTTTGTACTGCTGTGGATATGTTGTCTTAATTGGTGCTCTCGTATTAAACGATCTCTCTCATGGAAACTGCGCGCAAATAATAACTGTTCTCCATAAGACGGTGAAGCATTATGTTGTTGCTGTTTCAGTGTAGTTGGAGGTGGGTGTGGATGTGGTATACAGCATTGGCTATGAGGTAGAGAAGGTGTTTGTATTTGTTTTATGTTTGCATGAGTATTGTTCTTTTGTTTAGTTGTTAGTGCTGTTGTGTAAGGTGGCGGAGTATTAGATTCCTTTTTATTTCGTTGTGTGTCGCCTGGCTTTTGCTGTTTCTGGGTTAATGACTTTGTTACAGCAGACATGTCAGACTGCATGCATTTTGAATTTGATACCAAGTCAGAGAACAGTAATTTTTCTCTTTCTTGTTTCTGCTTAACTTTAACGCTGTTGTTCTCTTTGTCCTTAATTAAAGCAGCAGAAGACGCAGCAGCGGCAAAGCTGTCGACAGTTTTATATAACAATAATGGCTGCCCATCTAAAGAATTGATGTTATTAATTGCTTCTAAGTTCACCTCCATGCCACTTGCCGATATTAGAGACATTGGAGACGAGTCAGTAACACTAGATGGATATTTTTTTGGTTGCTCTTGGGCCGTTGCAAATAAATCTGCCATTTCATAAGAGGCAACAGCTGCTGCTGTTGTGTTAGTAGTAGTTGTCGGTGTTGGTGTTCTTGTGCGTCTTAAATGTTGTGGCAACATAAGTGGTGGCGGCAACAAGAATGCCGGTAAAACGTTTAATGGTGATTGGGGTGGGGTTATTTGTGATTTCAAATCACGTTCTGTCAATTTTTCATTGTTTTCCTTAAATTCTGGAGGCAAATATGTAAATACATTACAATGCTTCCTTGCAATTTCTGGTATCCAAAAAGGCATTATTTGGCTTGACCATAATTGTGACCATGTTAGAATGGTTTTTTCATTTGGGCTTATAAAAGAGTCTTGAGTATGAGAGCTCGAGGTATTAAAAATATTTTGCGGTGTGAGAGTAAAATCTTGATTAAGTAAATCAGAAATATTAATAATATTTTCTGGATGAGTGGGGCGATCGTGTTTGCTGATCTCAGACATGGACAGCCACTTTTGATTTCGCTGCTCTTGATGTGAAATAGGTTTACATTTGTTTAAATTATTATTCATTTCATTGTTTATTTCAAAACTTTGTTTGAAAACCGCATAAGTATTAAACTGATCATTCACTTCTTCACTTGTAAGGGACCATCTACTTGATGTTCTTTCGATATTTGTTTTTTGATTTGCAATATGACAGCAACTTTCACTATTCAAATTCTCTTCGCCTTCAGACTCAATAGGTTCCTGTTTGATTCTTTCTAGTTTTTCTATCTCTGTACATAAACTCATATTTTCCATTTTTAATTTCAGAACAAAATTACATCAATAGTCTATAAAGAAAAGAAAAAATAATTATTATATGATTCTATTTGACCCGGCAAACGTTGCTCTTCCATACAAATTATTTCTAATACATAAATATTTTGGTTGTTAAATAAAAAATAACGAATGTATTCTAAGTGTGTTCGGATGGATTCTATGACATCAAGAGGGATGTACCGCTGAAGACGATGACCGCCGACAAAAAATACACGAATAACAACAATAATTCGAACACTGTTGGTTTCTTTAATGCAAAAAAAAAATGTTGGAAAAAAATAGATTTCATTTTTCTGGGTAGGGACTTCCTAATGACTTAGCGGTTTGAAATATACTTCGTGACCTGCTCTCACACCTATCAAATATATGAAAATCGGTTAAGCCGTTGTGAAGGAGCTCAAACCCAAGCATCGCGACAATAGATTTGTATACCCTTCACAAGTGGTGAATGTTGGTAAACCAAGTTTGTCATTCCATGTAAAACTCTTTTAATATTCATCTCAGGCCCCATAAAGTATATATATTCTGGGTCTTTTAGTATTTCTAAGTCGATTTAGTTATGCCCATCTGTTGAAATCATGCTCACTTTCGAACAACTGAAAATAAAAGAACAATTTAATATCGATATGTATTTCAAAATATCGATATTTAAAAAAATGATAATCGATATATATCGCCGATATTTTAAATACCCATATATCAATTCATCAATTGCAATACTATTGTTTTTTTAAGAAATTTATAAAAATGTTAATAAAAAAGGAAAAAATGTTTATTTTTATTTGAACACGTTGCCTTCTTCGCTTATTAATTTAAAATAAATATTGCACAGTTTACTTGTAAAGTATGTTTCACAAGTTTCGCTTACCCAGTGCCAGACTTAAGCGATGGAGCCAAATTACGGCGATCGATATCGAATGCCGTAATCTCGAAATTGAGGGACAGGTAGTTAATTTGAAAAACATTGTACATAGGTGTGTTATTTTTTTAAATTTGGTAATAATTTTAGTTAAATACGTTCGATATATCGATATTTTTAATTAATACATATCGATCCTCCTAAAAAATATCGATACGATATATATCGATATATTTTTTTAATTTGCATATCTATAGAAACAACCACCTTAAAAATTTTTATTTTGCTACAAAAACTAACATAAATGGTAACTCAATGCACGGACTGATACAAGATTTTGCACAAATTCGTCTGGACTAACAATATTTCATAATTATTTCTTAATTTCGTCAGCTTCGGTCCATAATTTACCATCGGAGAAAAAAATTATTCCGACGAATTTCGTGATCGGTCCATAATTTACCATAGGCCCCATATATAGCCCACTCTCGGAAATCATTTTAATACTTCTAAAAACGTAGCCAATGAAGATATTTTAATAAAACTCGGTTCAAGTTTGCATTATATATTTCCAGAAATAACACCATGAAATTTTATGATAATTGGTCGTCCAATAATTTAACATTAGTCTAAACAAGTGATGTCGTTTGGTTGCATTTGAAGGCCCAATGTGACATGTTTCACCAGGGCAACACTGGTCCAAACTGAAACCAATTATAATACTGACATCAGTTTTTGTAAAGATTGGTTAGTAATTTATAGATCCCATATAGAGCGAACTTCCGAAACGTTATAAATATCGGTGGAGGGTATCAAAGATTCGTCAGAGCCGAAAATAACACTTAAGCTTGTTAGTTTTTTATTAGATTTATCTTTTAAAAAGTTAAAAAAAAAACTAAAAAAAATTTATGAATGGATGCTTTAAAAAAACATATTGAAAAAGTGAATATTGTTTCATTTTCCGTTATTTTAATAGTTAAGCAAAAACTTCTTTTTTTCTCCCGTCAATTTTTACCCTGAAGAGAAATAACACCGAGAAGTTAATACATTTTTAGAGAAATAAAAGAGCCGTTCCAAAAAGTAAAACAAAACCAATATGCAGTGTGTTTTCAAACCTCTGTTTTTATGAGGGGAACATAAGTAACATAATTCCATTTTAATCAACTTAATAAAATGACACCTCATAAATTTTATAATACTCAAATAATAAAATAAAACAGCCCAAAAATCCTTTTTTTACCCAAAAACCCAATAAAAATGCAATCCTAAGAATATATGTATATGTGTATACACTGCGTTACATCATTAACCCTTTAACACCCCTTTTGAGTAACATTTTATTAAACATTATCATGACAACATCATTATTAACACTTGTTACCAGTTAAAAAAAAGTATGTATTATTGGCTCATCATTACCCTTTTATTTTGGGTGTTTTTTCCATCATATTTGTGGAAAAGGCAACAAAAAATCCTCCCCAATATATATTCTTTCTTTTTTTATAAATTTTGTAATAATTACTCATCTTTTAATAGTTTGTTTTTAAAGCCCATTTTGTTTATTGCACGCTTAAAGAGAAATTTGCAACACGAGTGTTGCAAACAAAATTTGTTACAACATTTTTACACTTTTTCGGTTTTGTAGAGATCCTTTTTATGGGCGTCTGGTTTTGTTATAGAGTGTGTGTGTCAAAAGGAGAAAGTCTGACTTAATATTGGCTTTTTGTTCATTTTGTTCCTTTAACATGTATTTAGATACATAATTTATGACATTGATTGATTAAAAAATACGATGTAAAGGGACATACCGTTTGAAAAACTGTATACTTTCTTTAGCCACGTAAATATTTTATCGGGGCAAATCCCTCAATGACTTTTGTTTTGATTGGAAGACGGGGTTTCAGATGCATTCGTTTGATATGAGTATTAATCATGAGTTAAATATTGACATGTGTAACAAATTAATTTGTTTTTGAGTAGAGTTTTATTAAAAAAATTATATTAATACTAAAGATTTTAGTAACAAATACTTATATTTTCCTCTTTACTGTTTCTGGTACCATTAAATTGAATACATGTGTTATTTAGTACTTTATTAACTGTCGCATTTAGAGAACTAATTACACTACGTGACAGTTTTTTGACCAAATGAATTTGACACCTAATCTTTATGTAAAATCCGCTGAATCGGATTATAAAGTCAGAATTGTCAAAAGTAGAACAGTTTTTGAGATATTCCAAAATAACCGTTATTTGTGTTTTTAAAAAAGACGATGTGACTGAAATGCAAATATCTTCAAAAATGTTAAACGGATTATGTGTTTCTTTCTTTTTAGTGAAAGGTTATACAATTTCTAAAATAACCATCGGTCGTTTGTAAAGATGAGTCAATAAATGGCAGAGTTATAGTGGACAAAATTTCAAACTTCTTCATAAATTTGATGATTTTTTGCAATTTTGCTCTTTTCAAGTTAATTTTTTGAAACCAGTTCTGACTTCATATTCGGATTTAGCGGAAAATTTTACATAAGGAGTAGCTGTCAGATTCATTTGGTCACGACTTTGTTGAAATTTTGTCACGTAGTGTTAATGATGAAACAGAACTGGGGCTGAACGATGTTTTTCATACATTTTGACGTAAAATTATGCCAGAGAATGCGGTCGAGAAATAAAATCAATTTTATTTTGAGGACGTTTTTTCTAATACTCTCACATATAGACACTTATTCTCTTAACAATGCTACCATGCTTTCATTCAATTTCATACATTTTGTAAACACAGAAAAATAAGAGCAAAAGAAAAAGAAAGAAATGAGAGAGAATTTGAAGTTACTGCCGACGTTTAAATTATGGGCTTTAGAATTTTTGCTTGAAGTTGAAGACTCAACTCTGTTTCATAATTTATTCGTTTTATTAAGTATAATATTTGTCGATAGTTTCGTTACAAAAGTTATTGTCTTTTCTAAATATCAGCAAGATTTTTAACAGTCTATTAAACAATATTTTTAATTTGCTTAAGCTCCTTTTAAGAATATCCGTCGATTACGCATAAAAATCCACGCATATATACTTTTATTAATACGGCAGTTGTTTAAATATTATTAAATGTATCAAATTGTTTAAACAAAAAACCGACCTAAAAACTGCAGACAATGTGTGTTTTTTTGTTATTTCTTTGAATTTTTTCGATAGAAATATAAAGGAACCTTAAAAAAAGAAATATTTTTTAACTGTAACAATTTAATCCTTTCGCCAACGCATCTTTGTAACCATGACACACACATTCCCACACATGTTGCCAGATAATAACAAGCAGCTGTTGCACAACACATTGAAACAGCACAACACAAGCCACAGGAACTTAAGAAATAAATAAAACACAATTTTGTAAAATAAAAAAGCAAAAAGAAGTAAAAAATGTACCACAAAATGTTCGTAGCAAAGTGAATGAAATAAAAGAAATCAGTTACATTGTTAAAAAACTGAAAAAAGAAAAAACTTTAAATTAAATCTGTGTTTTCAGGCTCAATTTGATTTGTGTACATGTACATTCGGTTGCCTCCGTACATAGATTCCTTCGATTGTGACCATGAATGTACGTATCATTCTGTCAGCCACAAACCAACAGCAATTGAAAGGAAACCCCTTTTTTATTTGTATCCTTTTTAAAATATTGATGATGCACTAGAAAAGAATTCACATCATCTCCATCATCCCGTTTAATGTTAAACAGTTTCATTCGACTTAATACAATTGTAATGTTTAAATCCTTTAGAAGGATTTAAGACAAGCTGTGAGTTAACACATCCCAATCAAATAAGATGTCTGCAGACGAGATCAGAATATCACCTTTCTTAATGAAAGGATAATTTTTTTTGCAAAAAATTCCACATTTTTTGGCGGTTATTGTAAGTTACTTACGTAACGTATTTATTTCAATTCTGAGGAAAGAAGGATGTATTACCTGCCAAACGCTTAGCACATGCATTAATACTTTCTAATATTTCTTTATTACTTTCTTAGTGATATGATATGAATGAGTGTGAGTTTTTGTGGCATAATGTCTTTCTTTTATTTTTTGTGTATGTGACTTTCTTTTAATGGTGCCTCAGAAAGTATGATGTAATATACTTCATCCCAACTTCTCTTTCAACATTCCGAAATACTATGACATTTGAGTCTGTCATCTGGTTTCGTTGTCTGTGATAAAGTAAGATTTCATGCAATTTTTAACGTTAAAGATCAATATTATTTTATGCAACTGTAGGCGGAGTCAATTCCATTTGTGGGATTTTTTACATCTTTTTTTATTGACTTTAAGCTTTCCCGGAGAGCTTTAGAGCATTTTGAAATTGCTCCTAAGCATAACAAAAATTTCTACATGGTGTAATTTTTGGAAAATGTTCTTTGTATGTATACAAATTTTCATATTAATTCGAATAGCTTTTATACTTTAATAGTCTTATTCCCTCAATATTTTCCAGGAATATTTTCAATGCACTATCAGAATTTTCGTTTGTATATTTCTGTTACGAGGCTTACTTTAGCTATCCTTTGGGTAGCAATAAAGTAAATTGTGCAGAAAATGAATACAACTATTAGATACCGGCAGAATGTAATGCATTTTCTGACCCGCTGCGGCCTTCGTCAGCATTCTTTGTATCTTATTACTGGTATCAAATATTCGGCATAGCCAAATATAGCACTCTAACTTGTTTTTCTTTAATATCCTGGGACAGGATAATTTCACATTACTTTTGCGGTTTTCTCTTACTAAAAAGTAAATAGCACAAAATGGACAAAGAGAATTTACCCACTGCGAAATATCCTGCACTTCGAGATTTGGCCATTACTTTGTAAGAGGTGAAAAAATTATCGAAACATTCAAAACACATAAATAACAACAACTAATAATTAAAAAACATACATGTTTTTATTATGCTGTTTTACATAGCAAGTGATTGTATACATATCGTCCTTCGTAAATTATTGTGTTCTATATGGTTTATTTTACATATATTATTGAACACAATAATTTACGAACGACGATATGTTTGCATTTGATAATTTCATGTCATTTGTAAATCGTTAAGGGTCACTGTTGCGTTTTCGTATCACGGATATATCCAATCATAAAAATAGTCCCAAATGTCTAAGATGGCCCAATTTTTCAGTAGAAATAATAATGTTCGTATGTTAGTCCCTATCCATATTTTGAAACATATGAGTTTCTATTAAAAGAAAGAGAGAAGGCATAGAAAATGACTCAATGGGTCGAGTGAATAAAAAAGTAGATTATTCTACATAGTACTAAGTACTCGCACTAGCTTTTACTTCTCAGCACTAGCTATGCTGAAAAGTTTAAACTACAAAAAGTGTGAATAGATCTTTACTAGTGCTAGGAAGCTGATGCTTAAAAGAGGAGGCAAACGCTGGAAAATGCGACTATTAAATTAAATTAATTACAAAGTGCAAAAAGGTCAAAAATAAAAATTTTTTTTAGCTTATTTTAAAAAATATAAATGTATAAAACAGAATAAAATAGCCAATTTACACTATATCGAAATCTAGTACTTATGAGATTTCAAGTCAAATCTAGTTGTTTTTGACTAGATTTCCTATACAAAACAAAATCTAGTTCATGACTAGATTTCGACGAAATCTACTCAAAATCTAGTAGTATTTAGTGATGAAACTATGGTTTTTTCAATATAGCACTAAAAAGTACTTCCCTGCACAAGAAAAAAATGACATTTTAATAAAAAACAAAACAAAAACTGTTAAATAAATATTAAAAAAATTTGAGAAAATTGTAAAAAAAATAAAAAAAGACAAATAATATTGGTAAAATAGGCGATGTTGATTATAAATAAAAGGTAATACAAATTTTTTAATGTATATTTCTTTTTTTGTTTGTATTTGTTACGCAAAAAACTTTTAGTCAGTTGTTTTGTTATAAAAACAAAATCTCGTTGTGTCAAAAAAGTATAATGTAAACGCACTAGATTTGAAGAAGATTTCAAATGAAATCTACTAGATTTCGCTGTAATGTAAATGGCCCTTTTTTACGTCTTGAATCGTTAAACAAGTACTGTGTTTTGATATTAAAAAAAATCCCTGTAAATGTTTTAGTTTGTATGCAAACATAAATAAATATATTTTTGTATATTTATCTGTTTTTTATAAATTTTTCTTTTAAAATTTTGTTTTTCTTTTATTTCAATGGCAAAAGTCTGCACCGACCTTTATGGGGTATATCATACAAAAACTTAGTGGCAACGTCAAAAATTATTATTTATTATTGTTTAGCTTGTTTTACAAAATTTATTAAATATTTTAAAAACTAAGTAAAATTGGTTTGGTAAACTGTAACATATGTTCGTATTAAAATGTATTTGTTACATTTACAGAGATTTTACCATTTTAGGTATTTTTCCAAAAAATATACAATTTGAAATAATCTTCAGGATGTTCATAAAATTAGTATGTAATAAATATTTAAAAAAAAAAAATTTATTTAAATATTGTAGCAAAACACAAACTTCAAGCACCCTAATCATAAGCTTAAAAAATTAAGCAAACTCAAATTTTTATTCACCTCAAAGCTAGTTTAAACTTCAAAATTTCAAGTATTAGCTATAGCTACCTTTTTATTCACGCGGCCCAATGTTGTAAAACAAAGTTTTTATTCTATGGACACGAATGCAGTTTCAAAAGTGAATTGAAGAAAGTTTTTGCTGCAAATAATTTATAACATGGATTAGAACTTAGCAATCTCCGTCAGAAGTTTGATATGTGTATATTACTTTATTTTTTTAACATTACACAAAAAAACAGGAAAAATTAATAATTTAAATAAAATTTTTTTATAAAAAAGAACTTATGTATGATACAAATCCGAAAACAGGTCGATTAGATTTTAAGTTAAATTTTATTTCACTGTGCTTTATTACAATATCACGTAATCACAAAACGGCTATGGGGAGGTTTAATTGAACTTTGCGAAAATGCAACGCAGGGCCTTAATGGGTTAATTCAAAAGAACAATTATTGTTGGGCGGATAATAAAATATTTCATAGTAAGCAAAAAAGTCGAATTTCTATCGAAAGTTAAGTTTTGAACAATATTGTGTTGGTTTTAATACCGTTAAAAATTGGATGTCGGAATATTGGAGAATTTCGGCTTGATTTTTAATCACAATATAATAAAATATTTTACAATTTTTTGCAATTTTCAAAAACTCTCATTTGACAAATATTCTGGTCAGTGATCTTGATATTAAAATTTGTAGTTTTTTAATAGATTTTTTTTTTTATTAAATATGAAACATTATTTTAATGCTATTTTTCTTCTAATTGCATAAAATAAGCATAATAAAAAAATAACGGTAGAATTGAGAATTTTAATGCCCTTGTGCTTGTAACTTAATTGTACACTTCATTAGGAAGCCGCAGACATATTTTTTACTATACTTTACCTTCAAGTGCAAATTGTATTTAAAAAAATCAAAAAATTTTCACTTTTTTATTACATTATAAAAGCTTCACTACAGGATTTTAAAAACTACCAAACCACACACTTCTTCAAAGGATTCATTTGTGTACCCAATTTGCATTTAAAAGTCTGAGCAAATTCCGGCATATTACGAAGAGGACCTAACACCCGAAACTTACCGTAGGCATGCCGATCGATTTTAACGTGCCGCATATTTAATGCATCCTCACGCCCCGTACACCACGACTGCGAAAATTTTATAAAGAACAATTCATTGTTAGTGAAGTTGAATTCAGGCAAAGGCTTTTCTTCGCCTTCTTTTTGAGTTACCATGTGTTTCCTGTACGAGGAATAGGCGAAGCGTAACCCCGCGTTGTCCGCAATGTTATCGGGCAAAGTGGCAGAGCCATTAGTTTGAATGCCATGATAGATAAATTTATTGTACTGGGTTTCTAAGCAGCTGTAGCGTTCTTTAAAATTGCGCAGTGATGAAGGTGACAACAATTGGTCTCTCTTACCGTCATAGTTAACCAAGTAGCCATTCGAATCGAAGCCATGGGCAATTTCGTGTCCAATTAACATGCCAATGCCACCAAATTTAAGCGAGTTGGGAAAATTAACGTGATACAAAGGCATTTGGGAAATACCTATAGTTACAAACACTGTATTGATGAAGTCAAAATAGTAAGCATTAACATCAAAGGGTGATAACATTGGAGGAACAATAGTCTTGTGGACTGAGCTGAGACGTATACTGGCCCTATAGGCTTCCATGTTTTGTAAATTTTTAAACCAATCCGAGCCAATTTCTACATTGCTGTAAATCTGATCCGATACATCTCTATGACGCATTGCATCTTTATAGCCAGCCACAATGTCCATCGCTCTTAGCTTGGTTCTGACATTCGACTTGGTTTCCTCATCTAACCACGTGTAGTTGCCTATCATTGCAAAGAACTGCTCTTTTATGGCATCTGCAATTTTTAAGGAATCTTCTCTTCTTCCCACATCGTAGATCAGTTCTATAAACCAGGGCAATAATGCATATGTGAAGTAAGACTCTGTGTACTGGCGACATATTTGATCTCTATGTTCGTCACCAGGCAATTGATCTCTCCATATATTGTAAAATTTTAACATTGTACGCCATTTTATGTAATTGCTCAAATTTTCAATTGGCGATTTGCGCAAAAAACGTTCCATGTGGGTAAAATTCGCCACTTTATTACTAACATGCCATTCATCCTCCAAATGATCGCGGAAGGCTATTTTAAATAATGTGTCCCAATCAACAGCATCTTCTTTGTGGATACGCAAAAATTCATTTATGGTAACTCGCTCCACTGTTTTTAATTCTTGAGCTTTACCAGTTAAATTCCGTTCAAACTCCAACATTATTTTAAATTCTTCCGGATCTAGACCCAGTATTTGCAATGAGTCGTTATAGAACGAGCTGTTGAAATGTTGCAAAAGAAGGATGGGTGGACTTATCGAAATTTCAAATTTACGGCTGACAGTGCTGTAATTCACGTGCAAAGGCAATAAAGCATAAACACCGTAGGGAGACATAAAATTGATTTTCATCCAGTCATTATCACCATTTAATTTGAGCTTTTCGAAGTTTTCTTTTTCATTGTCTAATAATGTTTTTACACCCAAACTAAGATCTTTGCCTTCCGTTACACACGATGTATAAAACTGCTTGGCCTTGCCCTCCGCCGTTTTGGTTGTTCCTTTCCTAGGATTCTTTAAAAATTCTGCCATTACATCATGAAGTTCCAGTTGCATGGCATGTAAAAAGGTTTCATTATGGCTACGTTGTGGCACTCTAAAGCTGCGGGACCAATGACCACAGGAAAATTCGTAGAAATCTTCACAAGGATCGACTGATAAATTCATGTTGTCCCTCATAAGAATAGCAATTTCGTGCAATAGATCGTCCTCATCGATTGCTGTGGGTAATTTAAAGACGACTGGTGAAGTTGAGTTAAATCTGTTGGAGACATTAAGTTCGGCTGCATGTATACAACATAAAAAGCTGACTCCTATTAGAGCGTAACGATATTTCGGCCACATATTTACACGGTTCAGTGAATACTTTTGAAATACAATTTATATTTACTTCAGCTACTTCCCGACAAAAGTTAAAATGCTGTTGACTGATCAATACACAAACTAACTCTAAATCGAGTTGAAAAGTTTTACTAAATGTCATCTGTACAGTCGACACTCTTATACAATGATAAAGTTGTTCTGTATTTATTCGAAATAGTGTTAAAAGAAATATGAGAAAATTATTTCGAGATCGGATTTCAATCAATATATATGAATTTTGCCAAGTTAAAATAAGATAACTGGGAAACATCATTAAAACAATTTTGTATTTCAATTAAAATTCGAGTAATAAGTTTGGCGATATTTCGACTCTTTTTCTTTGCAGACAGCACATAGCAAAACACTATTGACTGCCATCAACATTATTAAAGCTCGATAGTGATTAAATTTTTAAAACATATTTCTACTCATTTAAAATATTTGGTACATTACGCGAATTCTGTTAATTTTGAAAGTTCAAGTTTTAGCTTAATTTAAATTAAATGGTCATGTTCTTAATTCCTAATTAATGGTTTTTATTTTTTAGCTTTAAGAAGTTTTTATCAAGCGCGTTATCAGAACACCGTGTAGTTCAAGTAACCTTTACAATTATTGGTATTCCTGTTAGCAGAATGCACTGTTGGTGGGGGGCCGACAGTAAACATACAGTGACCAAATTTAAAAAAAAAACAGAACACAAAAGTTTTATTTTATGCAAATAGATCATCTCGACACACATTGGATTTGCCGTGATTAGTCAACCACGAGCTTACTTTTCAAATTTAGGCCATTTTATAACCAAAATTATTGTAAGAAGCTTTCAGGAACGGCAATCGAGTTTCTTGTTTTAAAAAATTTCAAATTGCAAGCAAAAAACCAAAAAGGCACATTTGGAAAGGTTTGTTTATGCATTAGTGGCGTATTCAAAATTCCAAATTGTTAAAGGGTTTTTGTAATTCGTATATGAGCCAAAAAATATGCATGTTTGCGTTCAATATTCTTTATTTTTAAAGTATTGAAAAGTATAATTAAATTTATTCCCGTCCCGGGAATTCCCGGGAATTTCAATTATTTTATTTCCCGTTTTCCCGGGATTTTTCTTGCGGGATCCCGGGAAATAAAAAAATTCCTCATAATTTCAGAAAATAGCTATTTATACTTTGAAATTTAGTTTCCTATTCTCTAAAAATTAGCATCTGTGGATGGGTTGTGGATTAGATCAATTACAAGAAGTGAGTACATGTATTTAAATCAATGTCTCCTGATGCAATAAATTTTACATTTAGTGAAGTGAAGAGTTAATAAAGTACATTAATTCAAAATAAGATGCAGGCAGTAAAGTTTCATTGTCCATTAACAAGTCTTAAAAATAGGAGATACCTAAACATATCGCTCCTTTGTTGCAACATAGTCATATCTACAAAAACAAACGATCTTGGCAAAAAGCGATTAAAGTTTTCCAAATGTACCGATTTAAAGATATATTTTGCTATAACTTCGGTTCATTTTGAGATATAATACGAGAATGTATGAAGGAAAACTTTGCTAAAGGTACTTCAAATGTTGAGATATGACTATGATGTAATGAAGGAGCGATATGTTTATTAGGTGATAAACACAAATTTTCAATTTCAATTTGTGTTGGTTTTTATACCCGTGAAGTGCGGGGAAACCGAAATAAAATAACATTTTGGAAACTCGTGTAAGATACTACAACATACAACTTGAAAAACACATTGTCCTAAAGATTACAAATGGAACTATTGAAATGAAAAGTTTGTAAGAAGCAGTCCGGTTGATGCTTTTTTTGCATAAACCTTGACATACATTTGACAGATATAGACGTTGTTTATAAAAAAGAAAAAATTGCTTCTAATTGTGAGTCCGAAGCATGCTACAACGGTGCACTTTTAAATATTTGTCCAACCTCGGTAAAAAATGACCGAAGTTTTTCGGAAACATGATAATTAGTAAATTAAATCTAGAATATATTTTTTGACGACTTACTAAGCGCTTTGAGTGTGTCAGAAAGTTATTTCCTAAACCGTTAAAAAATTTTATGTATTTCTTTAAAATATTTTATCTATTTTATTAATTAACTTTTTGATCTCATATCTTGAATACCTAAATTTTTATTTTGTTTTTATTATTGTCTTATGAATTAAATTGTTATGTTTATGTTATCTTTTTATCTTGTATCCAGAGCATAATAATGCGGAATAAAAGCATAATAATAGGGAATAAAGGCGTGAGGTGATAATAATTCAAGTTCCTATTTCAATCTTCAATTAATTTTTTAGTATTGAACCATTTCTTTTACTTTCTTTGTAAACAAGTTCCCTTACGTTTTTTTTAATAAAAGTTTTTTCATTAATTAATAACAAAATTTACTTTGTATTATTTATATGGAGCGGGATCCCGGGATCCCGGGAAATTTAAAAAAATTTCCCGCTTTCAGAAAAAATCGAAAAAGTCCGGGGGGAAAAAAACTCTATTTATGACGCTTTTTTGCTGTCGTTTCCCTTTTATTTTTTCCGTATACCGTTTTTTAAAAATGGTATTTTTTGACGCTTTTTCTATTTTTTTTGTGCTTCTAATGTGTTTTTTACAACCATGTGATTTTGGTCTATTTGCAATTTTATTACTATTTTGCAGCAAAATATCTCGTAGTCGAAGTAAGAGGTAGTAAACTTCCTTCAAATTTAAAATTGCTGCCAAAAAAAATTTCTATTTAGTGTGAATAATAAAATAAAAAACGAAGCAGATATTATTGATCTCTTATAATGAATTTTTTAAGCCAAAGATTAGAAATCGACTTTCTTTTAGCTCACCAATTCATAATTGCGTATTAAATAAGGTCTAAATCAGGAAAAAGTTTGTTATTGCAACGACAAACTGCCTAAAAAATAATTCAAATCAAACTTAGAAAATATATAGGTACTATTTCATTAAAACCGTTTTGGCCCAATGATGACGACTATGGAAAATATATATTTAAAAATTAAATTTGTTTTCTATAAAAGCTTATCTTTATTTTAAGTTTTTGTTTACTTCAAAATTAAATAAATTTGGAACAAAACAAATCAATTATTTAAAAATTTTAATATCCTTTTTTATATTTTAAGTTTTTTTGCGCCAGTTCCACCCTTTTTTTAATGCAAACCAAAACAACATATTTTAAACATTTTTGTTCAAATTCGAATTTAATCTCTTATTACCATTTTTTCATAATTATTTACCCGTTTATACAATACACTTGACTCTTTTCTTCATTTCAAAAATGGCAGCACTGGTTCGATAGGTATTATTTTGAATTCCATTTAAAACATTCTTGGAAACTCAAAAATCTCAGTTCATACTTTTAAAATTAATTGTTCTTATTGGTTGGTATCGTAAAGGGGTTTTATGAGCCTGATGTGGTTGCTCCTTAAAATTAATTGGGCATAAAGTAAGATTTTTTAGACTTTTAAAATGTTTTCCCAAAAGAAATGTAGTAATGAGAAAAGTCAGATAAATTGGGAATGTATTTCATTGATTAATTTTCTAAATACAGAACATTTAATTTCATACGGAACCAATAAATGCTTTTAAATAGAGATTAGTTCACACAGAACAAAGCATTAAAATACTGTTCTGTATAACACAGAGCGGATGGTCAACTATGTATATATATTGTGCGATATATGTTTAACATTAAAACTTGCTAAAATAATTAATGCATATTAAAGCGAAATGGGTACACAGAAAAAATTATTTTTCCAATTCAAACAAAAAATTTGTAGAATCAAAACATTTTTTGTCTGAAATCGGTCCTACGAACAAATTTGCATATTCAAACAATTTATTTGCATTTCGTTTATTGAAAAAAAACACTGATTTTTTCAAACAAATAATTTAACTGAATCAAACAAATAGTTTACTGAAAATCATATAAATTTCAAACAAATAATTTTGCTGAATCAAATAAAAAAGTTTTTGCACAAGCAATGACGCGCACACAAGCAAGCACTGTAGAAGTAGATGAAGGCAGAGCAGAGCGGCGCCGGCTGGCTTTGAGACACATTTTTTTGTTGGAATAATTTTTGCACCAAGTCTTGTTTGTTCACACAATGTTTTTCTTCTTCACTCACTGTTCTGTATCCTTTCCTTGGCAGCAGACCGACTCGACATGTTTTTCGTCATCATTTTATTTCTTTTATTTGATGTAGGTATTTAACTAAACATTTTTAAAAAATTGAATACGGGATTTTGTTTTTCATTCTTTTTTACCAACTTTGAAACCAACAAAAAATTTATTTTGTTTCTTCTAATGTTGTTGTTGTTTAAAAAGAGTGAAACGTTTTTTACCTATTATTGTTTTTGTTGATTTTACTACAAACCTCGCCACGCTATTTTATCATCTTTCTTATAGTTGTACCTTTTCAAAGCGTCCAAAAATAGACTGTATGTGTTTTTTTTGTTGTTCTTATATTTCACATAAAGAAGTGTTGCTTACGGCCAAATAAAAAAATGCAAAAACACGACAACAATAAAGAGCGTTAAATATTTCATACAAAATTATGAAAACTAGAAGCCAATAACGCGTTTATTATATTTTTGAATAGTTGTCAACATTTCTGTTGGCTAAAATAAAAATCAAACAAAAATATTAATTGAATCAGTAAAAAAATTTGTAGAAATTAAAAAAAATTTCAAACAAGCGTTTGTTTGAAAATAATTCAGCAATAATTTTTTCTGTGTACATTTATTTTTTTTTAGTTTATCTAAAGGTAAGAATCTGTTATTAACATTTACAAAAAAGTTTGGCAATTAAATAATAATTTTTGGGGTAATTACTAACTGTTGAACATCAAATTTTAAAGTTTAAAAACTTACCTAAGCGTTATGACGTTCAACTACTAAAAAAAATAAGCAGGGTTTAAAAAACTGCAGTCTTAATCAAAGACTGTCAAACAAAAATCAAAAATTTGTGTACAACTTCTCGCTTCATTAGTTGGTTTGACAGCGACTGTTTACATTAAATGAATCAGAAGCAGTGTTCGAAAATAAACACTTAATAACCTTGTTTAATGTTCGCTTCGGTAGATTTGTGGAAAACACAAACGCTAATAGTGTTTGTGTAGAAAATCATTAAAAAAATAACGTTTCCCTGTTAGTCATCTTTCGAACACAAAAATAATACTGTTTTCACCCAACTCAACAAAAGATGAGAACATTTAATTCTGTTCGGGTTTTTTTAAAAAAACACAAACTTAATTGTGTTCGGTTCGGCTCATTAATGTTCGTTCGTTTCAGAAGTGCTAAACGTTGCCAGATGAACAAACAGATAAATCTTGTTAATTGCTGTTTTTGAGATTTTAAATTAAATACATTTTGTGATAGAAAATTAAAAAAAAGAAGAAAATATTAAATGGAAAAAGTGGACCTCTTTATTTATTTATAATTTATATTACACTTTAGAGGTCCATAACTTCAAAGTGTCCGAGAATTTTTTGAAATTTGTATCTTCTTCTTATTATTACAGGGATGATAAGTGACATTTTCCAAATTTTCAAAATTCAAAAATTACTTTTTTGACCATAACTGTATCAAAAACCCATTAAATATTTTTTATTATTAAAATAACGACAAATGTATTAAAATTCACTTGTACTGTACATTTATATTTTAGCAAAATTACAAAAGAAATATTTAGTTACTAATAGGGAATTGAGACGAACACTTTAAAGCTTGTTTCTAAAAGATGATAGCGGAACAGGTGCAAAATAGCTAAAGTTTAAGTGCTTAACAAATTTATATAGTTCATACTAGGTACTTTTATATTTCCTTGCTTTGTTTTTATCATATTTAAGTATGAAAATATCAGTTTCAATGTTGAAGCGTTTGCTATTTTTAAATTGTACTAAACATGTAAATATGTAGTAAACATACTAATAGTACTGAAAAAAGAACAATTGTACTGACTTTATCATCTCTGTTCTAGCTTACTTCGTTTATTTATTATTATTAGGCAATAGAAAAGCCTATTTTGGCTGTCCCTTTCTTTTTTATTTAGTTTTATATGTCAAATTCATAGAACTACTTAAAAAAGGCCGCGTCCAAAAAAATATATTTTTACAAAGAGTGAGTTCCATAAGCGATGATAATAATATCATATGCAAATAAATTAATTTTGATTAAGCTGCACAATTTCCTTTGAGCGATTTTTTGTGCTGATAAATCAAAAGTGCGGTAATCTTAAATGTATTTATCTGCCTAAATGAGCAGGTACACAATTATGGTTACCTGAATAAAAGTGCAGCTTAAGTAAAGTGTTTAAAAGAAGAATAAAAAACGTTTTTATTAATATATTGATATTTACTAAAATTTTATAAAATTGGATACTTATAAATATAAAAAAGCGGCCACCATTTTTATTTATGTTTGCAGCTAACTTTGATGTTTCATATTAAAATAATTTTAAAATGCCAAAAATTTTGGGCATTTATATCAAATGTGCAGGTATAAAAAGTTCACATACAAAATAAATTTGTATGGGATTTTAAAGAATAATGACAAAATTTATTCATTTTGTGGAGTTAAGTTAAAAGTGCACTTAAATAAAAGGCTTTTAAGTCAAAACTACTGTATAAAAACTGCGAAAAAAAGTGTTAAATTCTCACAGCGGTAATTAGGAAAGATATCTAAAAGTGATGCAAAGTAAATGTGAAAAACAATATAATAAAGTTTGGAAAAAAGAATGCTGGGCTATTGGTAAGAACCCAACAAAAAATAGAGCTTCAAACGAAGCAGGTTTGTAAGGGAGAAACCTAAAAGTTTCGCTTACCATTGCTCGTACGGAAGACATGAATTTTATTTGGCGAGTTCCCACTTTGAAGCAATACATTTTTGAAACATGAAGCGCATTATTCAGCACATAACAAAATTGTTGGATGTAACGATCAGCTTTACACAGGGAATGTTTTTATACAGTAATTTTTTAGTATTCCCCCTTACACACCTGCCTTGTAGTAAGGGAATGCCGTAGCACTTGAAATGTAATTTATTTTTTAAAGTTGTTGAGAGTTCTTTCACTTACATTAATGCAATTCTGTATGTCTTATTGCGTAGCGCATAATTGTGCGCTTATTTTTTTATATTTTTATTTTTATATTTTTAATGTACCATTAGTGCTTCGCAAAATAATTAAATTTTTTATTGGGTACTTATGATGCATCGAAGTATTTCATAAATGACGGATAAATGTATTTTTATTGTTGACTAGCTGGTCGCCCCGGCTTCGCTCGGTAGCTGATTACTAATGATCGATATAGCCGTTTTCTGATTTTAGGTAAATCGAAAAAAGTGGGCGTACAAACCTAAGTTGGACCATGGCAGTCATTTTGAAAATCGTCCAAATCGGTTAAGCCGTTCTCAAGTTATGCGATAAGCAACACACAACATTTTATTTTTATTATATAGATTTACATAAAGAATGGCTAAAACCGATTGAGCCAGCTCCAAATTCTTATAAATTGGCACAATCGTCTTCAAAAACAGCATATTGTTCTGTTTGTTATTCCTCGCTGAAATCGCATAAAAAGTATTTAAAAAAACATGCCAAAACCAGTCGCTACAAACAAAATAAAATAATTTTTTTTACAAAACATTTTTATTTGGGGATGTTTGGGGATTTCTTATTATTTTTAAAAAAAATTTTAAATTTGGTCTGAAAAAAGGACCCAATAAAATTATTAACTTTTTAAGGTTTTGTTTTTTAACTTGTGGTGTTATTTTTTGGGGACAAGGAAAAAAGTATCTGGCAGCCCTGTATAAAATACATAAATGGCATTTATAACCTTTTTACTTTTTGTTAAACTTCTCTAATTTGTAATAAACGCACTCAATGAATTTAATACTTAGAGAAATAGTTTTGTTTCACTTTTACTTTAAACTGCTTAACACTAAAGAACATTAGGATATAATGTATGTCTACAGAACCTCTACAATTGTTCTGTTTTTTGACGAAGAACAGAACATTATATAATGTTCGGTTCTCTCTTGAAAATAGTTACGAACGGTAGTAAGGGTTGTGTATGTCTAACCAAACACTAAAAAAATAGATATCGTTCTTAAGTGTGTGTGAGCCGAACGCAAAATAATGTACGGTTTATTTTCGAACACTGATCAGAAGTAAAAGAAACTGTTTTTTTTTTTCTTTTGGCCAATGACAAATGAATAAGTAGAAGAAATTGCAGTTTTTCTACTTTGACTGCAGTTTTTTAAACGCTGAAAATAAGTACTTACATAAAAGTTTTAGTAAGTTTGTCATTGTCAGGGCAAGGGACTACTTCATGCAATTTCATGTTTGTTGCCGTTGCTCTGAGACCCACCTTTAGTTAATATCTTTGCGAATCACAAAATTTCCAGTAAAATGCCCTCAATTTATTATTGAATTTTTTTCTTTAATGCTTATTTTGGCATTTTTTGTTCTCAAAAAAATTTGGAGTTAATACACTATTGCTGAACAGGTGCGTTATAGAAATAATAAAAAAAATTATTTTGTTTTTTATTTTAAAGAGGGGGGATCATGCTTTACTGCCCGTTTATACCAGAGATAATTATTGCGACATATATTGCAGTAAATGTCAAAAATTAATGTAGACAACAATTTTTTGGACATATTTATTGCCGGCAATTCATGTTGCAATAATTGTAAGTCCATTTTCGTTGACAATTATTGCTATCATAAAACGTCAAATTTGGTTGTTAATTTAAAAAAAGAAGCAAAAAAGAAAAAAAATAGAAGCAAATTGCGTGAGCAAAAAATTAAATTTGTGAAATGGTAGCAAATTATAATTGCAGTAAAAGAATTAAATTAAAGAATTTAATAAACACTAAAATTAAATTACAAAAATTATTTTTACAAATATAATTTTTTTCTTATTCGACCTTTATTATTTAAATTTATATTAATTTTTTTAAGTTGGAGTTCTTTTTTATAAAAAAATATTAATTTTACTTTAACAAAAAAAAAAAAAAAAAAAAAAAATTAATAAAATAATTATTTTTTTTTTATAAAAAAAAGACCTCAAGCTTAAACAAATTAATACACATTTAAATAATAAAATCGAATAAGAAAGAATTTTTATTAATAAAAATAATTTTTGCAAGATAGCGCCAGTTTTTACACTGCACCTTCTTCATTGATTTTTTTCAAATTATGAGTTAACATAAATACGTTTTCCCATGTCTTTAACATAAGCTGAGCAATAAGAAATATTGCCCTGTTATTCTGCAGACGTCATTGCCAACTTGCTGAGTTATTAATTTTTAGTGTAGACCTAGGGTTAATAGCTCGACCCCAGTGTTGCCAAAACTTTATAAAAGGAAAATGCTAGGTTTTTGCGAAAAAATTTTTAAATATGGGGGATTTCATGTCAAGTGACCCAATTTTGAAATCGATGTCTTCCGATTTGGATGAAATTTGCACCACGGTTAGTCCTATTGGATAGTAGTTTCGACACAAATTTTCAACAAGATCGGTCTAAAAGTTTCTGAGTTAGTGGGGGTCAAAATTTGACATTTTGGCCATACAGGTGTTCTTTCTTATCCATGTAACTTATTACCTATTGGTGTTAGCAAAATTTGTCCCAAGTAGCTTCGATAGCTATTTGATCCATCTTTTGAAAAAAATTTTTTTTGTTTTTTTTAAAAATTTTTTTTATTTTTTTTTTTTAAATTTAAAACTTTTTTTTATTTTTTTTTTAGCGGGTATGTTTTTTTTTTTTTTTTTTTGTTCAAAAGAAAGCTTATGTCTTTTCCTTTAAGGTAGTTTTGGTCGCTTTTTGGGATGCGAGTGGCTTATGTATAAAAAAAAATAATTTCTAACTCTAGACAAGGGTTTTTCAATTTTTAGCATATGCAGTGTTCTTTCTCATCCATTTAACTTATTACCTATTAGTGTTAGCAGAATTTGTCCCAAGTAGCTTCGATAGCTATTTGATCAATATTCTGAAAAATTTTTTTTTTGTTTTTTTAAAACTTTTTTTTTTAAACTTAAAATTTTTTTTTTAAATGTAAATTTTTTTTTTTATATTTTTTTTTATCCGGAATGTTTTTTTTTTTTTTTTTTTTTGTTCAAAAGAAAGCTTATGTCTTACCCTTTAAGGTAGTTTTGGTCGCTTTTTGGGATGCGAGTGGCTTATGTATAAAAAAAATTATTTCTAACTCTAGACGAGGGTTTTTAAATTTTTAGCATATGCACTATTTTGAATTTTTTCCTATTTGTGTTTAAGTGTTTCTAAAGCCTTAAAAATAAAACGTTTGCAAAGAAACTAGACAAATTAACCTTTCCGACGGTATGTTACAAACCCAATTATTATTTTATACCTTCGATACTATAATGCCCACAATATGTTAATCCCAGGAATAAAATCACTTTTTTCTGTAGAAATGTTGACAAATAATTCTTTTTTTAATTTTTCCTACATAAATTTTATTAAATTATTTATCTTTATCTTTTTATTATTATTATTAGAAATTATTATTATTATATATTAATTTAATTATTATTACAAATTAATAAAAAGAATTTAATTTGTCAACATTTCTACAGAAAAAAAGTGATTTTATTCCTGGGATTAACATATTGTGGGCATTATAGTATCGAAGGTATAAAATAATAATTGGGTTTGTAACATACCGTCGGAAAGGTTAATTTGTCTAGTTTCTTTGCAAACGTTTTATTTTTAAGGCTTTAGAAACACTTAAACACAAATAGGAAAAAATTCAAAATAGTGCATATGCTAAAAATTTAAAAACCCTCGTCTAGAGTTAGAAATTATTTTTTTTTATACATAAGCCGCTCGCATCCCAAAAAGGGACCAAAACTACCTTAAAGGAAAAGACATAAGCTTTCTTTTGAACAAAAAAAAAAAAAAAAAAAACATTCCGGATAAAAAAAAATATAAAAAAAAAAATTTTACATTTAAAAAAAAAAATTAAAATTAAAAAAAAAAAGTTTTAAAAAAACAAAAAAAAAAATTTTCAGAATATTGATCAAATAGCTATCGAAGCTACTTGGGACAAATTCTGCTAACACTAATAGGTAATAAGTTAAATGGATGAGAAAGAACACTGCATATGCTAAAAATTGAAAAACCCTTGTCTAGAGTTAGAAATTATTTTTTTTTATACATAAGCCGCTCGCATCCCAAAAAGGGACCAAAACTACCTTAAAGGAAAAGACATAAGCTTTCTTTTGAACAAAAAAAAAAAAAAAAAAAACATACCCGCTAAAAAAAAAAATAAAAAAAAGTTTTAAATTTAAAAAAAAAAAATAAAAAAAATTTTTAAAAAAAACAAAAAAAATTTTTTTCAAAAGATGGATCAAATAGCTATCGAAGCTACTTGGGACAAATTTTGCTAACACCAATAGGTAATAAGTTACATGGATAAGAAAGAACACCTGTATGGCCAAAATGTCAAATTTTGACCCCCACTAACTCAGAAACTTTTAGACCGATCTTGTTGAAAATTTGTGTCTAAACTACTATCCAATAGGACTAACCTTGGTGCAAATTTCATCCAAATCGGAAGACATCGATTTCAAAATTGGGTCACTTGACATGAAATCCCCCATATGGCAAAAAATGCTTAAAGAAGTGCTGCAAATATTACATAAAAAAACAAAGAAAAACGAAATAATTAGCACGGTATACGATTATTTTATTGCCTTTTACAATGCAATTTGAAAATAAAATATAAAAAAGTCAGAGTGCTCTATTCGGCTGTGCAGAATCTTTAAAACTCTTCACCGAGAGTTTGAATAGTTCAGGAGTGGGCTTTATATGGGATCTATAAATTATAAGCCCGCCTTCATAATAGCTATCCTCACAGTATTATAATTCGTTGACTAATTTAAAAAAAATATCCTGATTAGTTTTAGAAATATTATTAGGCGTATTAAAGTGTATTTCAGGAGGGGATTTTATATTGAACCGATAGTAAATTATGGATCGCTCATCACAAATATTAAAATTATTAAAAAAAACTCAAATTAGACCAAATTTCAATACAGTAATACAATTTATTTAGAATTTAATGTTTATAAATATGCTTTTCGGAAGGCCGCTATATATGGGGCCTATGGCAAATTATGGACACATCTTTACACAATATTTGTGCGAATTTGTGCAATGTGTTTAAAAGTTTTACACGGAATGACAAACTTAGTACAGCCTCATTTACCACTAGTAGAGGGTTTAAAAATCATTTTATTTTTGAACATAAAAATAAATAAAAAAAGTGCAAGAATTGATCTATAAAATAATTAAAAAAGATGATTTAAGTTAAAAAAGAAATATTGCAGCTTTAAAAAATTCAAAATTATTCACATTTACAAGTTAATTTTTATTTTTTAAACGATCAAATTCCACTACGTTTACAACTTGTTTGTGAAATATGAGAAAAATAATATTGGAAAAAACAGTACAGATATATAAATTTACATAATTGTACATTTTTGTAGTTAAAAGCTGTAAAATTACAGGAAAAATAAAAATTTATCACTTAAACTAAAAAATGCTAAATAAGTGCTAAATAGTTTTGGGAAAATGCTGAAAAAGTACTATATACTAGAAGCCTTTTTCATGCTAACTGAGTTTTAATATGCTAAATTGGCAACAGTGCATGTCATATGCTTAGCTAATGCTACATCTAGCACAGTGGGAGAAAAAATGGAATAATTCTTGATTTTTTAAACGGTAAGTCTAATTGGAATAAAATTGAGGTGGCAATTAAAGAGTTGTAGTCGACATTAAGTTTTGGATTTGGGCTTCATAGATTTATCAGGCGTTGCTTCCTAAAGTAGTGCACTTTAGTTCGTGAATTGCCATAATCAAGTTCTTTAATCTTTATTAACTTATATTTTTTAAGGAAATTTTACAAGTAAATAGATTTGTTAATTCTTAAACCTAGCCCAAACATTTTTTTTACTTTCAAAACGAATCCCAAAACTCCTGAAAATTAAATTAATTTTTCGCTAGTCCTCAGGAAATTAAGAAATTTTTAAACAAAATTTGATTTAAAACTATAAAAATTTTGAAAATATATGCCATAATAACTCAAAAAACATACAAACATTAAACTACACTTTTTGCGAAAATTCAGATAACAACAATAATAGAAATTGCGTTTTATGCATTATCATTCTGTCGGATCGAAATTTTGAAATAATTTCTTATTTAACAAAAATCAGAATAATACCAATTTTTATGTAAAAACTAGGTAACTCCATGCATTTTTTGAAAACATAAGGTAACTCTATAGCTGCATTTAACATATGCATATTATATCTTTTCGGCTTATTTTTCATATATTTACATATAAGAATAAAAGGAAAATCAATTTTTTTTTTGGAAAAACTGAGTAGCTCCATTTTTTCGTAAAAAGCGTGCTGAGTTAAATAGTAAATGTTTTCCCATAAATGATAAATAAAGTTGCCTTAATTTTGTAAAATATAAAAATAAATTGAAAAAAAGTTGTTTTGGAAAAACTAGGTATATAACTCCATTTTCGAAAAAATAAGGTAACTGAAATTTTTCTTTTTTAATGTCCAAAAATGAGTTCAATTCAACCAGAAATTGTTAAGATTATTTAAAATTATGGTTTGTTCAATGCGCATGCGTAATAACATAAGTTCATATTAAATGAATAGTGAAATATGTTTAAAACTCTCTCTAAGTGTGTTTTTCTTGTGTTTTCAAAAAATGGAGTTATCTAGTTTTTCTATACGGCAACAGGTATATTCCTATGTTCTCTAGAACATATATCTATACTTATAAACTAAACTTATTTTTCATCCAACATTCAAATAACACATATACATATGCATATACTGCTGTCATAATATTTTATCTCTTCATTACAAAATTTCTATAATTATAAGCTTAACTGTCTGTATCTGTTTTGAAATAAATTATCTGTGTTGTTGGTGAATTTATTATTTGTAACATTTCCAATACATATGTGCGTTTATAATTAGTTTCAGTGTTTAAAACTAACGCAATTTCAAAGTTCGAATAGTGATTAGATTCATAACAATGATGACATAATAATGCGGTTTTTTAGAATTAATTTTTCAATATTTTAGATCTGAACTATGTCTTTGAACTCTAGTCCTTAATTTATTTTTTTTTTTAGTTCTTCTCAATTAACAAGATTTCGTTTGTCGTGCTTAATTCCCAATTTGTGTTCTTAAAAAAAACACTGAAATTTATTGTTGCTATTCCTATGCGCATTTCACAGGTTGCTTAGGCCAGATCATCAGGAAACTTCATCCAAAGATTTTTAGAATAACTAAAGTTATACAAATAAAATTGTTAAGCGAATAAGAATTATAAAAGCCAGAAAGCTTAAACAAAAACAACAACAATAAACAGTGAGTTTATCTTCTCTTACACTCCTATATACATAAACATTGTTGCAATTTTCATTATCATTTTCATTAAAAGGAATTTTGTAGATAATGTTCGACATATCCCATATATTAATTCTATCTTTTGTCTTGCTGAACAAACTAATTAATGTGTTGTTAACTTTATTTGCTACTTGTTTATTTGTTAGTGTCAAAGATCTTTGATTTTTTATATCTTTCTGATATGTTAGATATGTATGATAATGATTTGTATATTTTTGGTTCTTTTGTTATTCTTGTATTATTATTTTTTATATCTTTATACATATTGATTAATTAATGTGTTAATTATTTTCCTTTGAAAATTAATAATTGTAGAAAATTTTGTCACTAGTCGTTATTATTCTATCAATTAAATTTATAGCAGTATTTATAATAATCTGTTTACTATGTTTAGATAAATAGTTTATAATTATTCCCTGTGCTGTTTGTTTTTGTTACCGCCTCTCGTAAAATAATAAATAATTAGCTTTTTAGCTTAAAAATGGCAAAAACGGGGGTTTTCAGAATTTTATTTGATTTGCTGGTAACTGACAAAAAAATATTTTATGATAAATTTGAGTCTAATATTTGCAAAATACTAGATCAAGGTAGGTTAAAAATAGCAAGTTTTAATTTTCAAAGTCGGATGTTTCCTAAACTTTAAGAGATAAATTATGCCTGGCTCTAACTTTTTTGAAGAGCTCGAATAAGGTATTTTCCTTTAAAATCGGACTTAAATCAGATTTCTTTCTGGATATCTTTTAATTTTTGTAGTACCCGAAGTGCCCTATTTCGGGACCCCAAACTTAAACTCGATTGCAGCCCTTCAATTACCACTTAAAATTTTATTTCAATCGGACTAACCGTTTAGAAAATCCAGAATTATTGGCTGGAGAAATTTAAAATCAATTTAATAATATACCTGTGGCAAAAAGGCTTAAGTCGACTTTAGCAAAATTTTAGTTAATGGCACCTGTGGAACCTCCATGTTTAAAAGTACCCATGGACAAAGCTTCAATTTGTTTGTACGATTTTTAAGGCAGTTATAGCAAAATTACTTTTTGCTTATTATTTTTCAATGCGCAATAACATTTTCGGGGAACTACTTGAGTTTACCTTCTACCGGTCACGTTTTGAGTATTAAGGAATATATACTTACGTAGAAAAGGTATAACCGAAGAGAAGTTATGATCTTATTAGAATAAAAATATATTTTTAAAAATAACCTTCAAAGTTTTAAATGGCTTTCCTAAACAACTAAAAAAATAGACCTAAGCACTTTTTCCTCATTGCCACAGATGTAGTATATATATTTTTGGATATCATGTGGTAGAAAAATAATTTTAAGGTCACCTTGTCAACTTGTATCTTCCAATACAACCAACTCTAACTGGTTGGTGGCATCTGAGTATTATGCCAAGAATTTTGAAGGATTTAAGGATGTTTCAATACCCACAGATAACAAAAGCTAAAGTAATAAAATAAAATAAATTTTGACAAATTTGCTTATTTCATTTTAAATCATTTTAACACGTTAACGTATTTTTAGAACCTACCAACCACTGAAGTCGACTGCAACGTGTTCGTGTTCGCATCCTTTCTTTTATGCCCAATTTTCTATCACCTCTTCTGTATCATGGATTATTGTAGCTAGAGATTGTACGCGCTTAAAAAAAGCTATTATCTGGTGTGTTCTAGGTTTCGACCCGTATTGAAAATGCAAAATATTTTGAACACGCATAATTCATAAATTGGTGTTCTCAAAGCCGCATGTTTTTGTGTATTCGAAGTTTTTGGTCGAAAAAAAAACGAAATGTCTAAAACATAAAACAGCTTTGCATCACCTTTTCAAAAAAAATTATATTTTGTTTTCTAGATTGTATCAAAAATAATTCCTAAAAAATTTAACTTTTACATAAAAATGCTCTTTTTTTTTATAATTTATTATTACAATATACATATGTTTACGATATACAGCCAAAAGAAAATAAGAAATAAAACAAATTATATATATAAAAAAAAATTAATATTTAAAATAAAAATAAAAATGGCCAAAGTGGTGTTTATTAAAAACTACTTGAAATTTTTGGATAAATTATAATAAATAAATGCAGAATTTACATTTTCGAGTGAATTCGGATTCTATAACACACCCGGTTCTCACAAAAAATTCTTTGAATTAAATTAGTAAAAAAATCGGAAATGTTTTAGAAATCGAAATGAAGTGGAATTGAAATCAAGCGAGATTTTCATTTCAACTGTTGTAAAAATTACCATATTTTTTCCCCCTGTTTAAGGAGTACTTCTGGTAAAGACGATTGGTAAAAGTAATATTTTTATGAAATGTTTAAAACAAGATTGTTTTAAAAATTTGTTTGGTTCTAGTTTTACTCGAATTCATTTTCCAGAACATGGACGATTGTTTTTTCAATTTTATTTTTTATTTAAATAAAAGCGGGTTAAACAGACACGTATTGAAACAAGTGAAGTTAAAATTTGCAGCACTGTCTTCTGTGACAGCTGATTTGAAAGTTCTCGGTTAGTTTGGTTTAGCAATTCATTGTGAATTCATCATGGTTTAATGAAATGACTTGGTTTGCATGTAAATTGGTAGGCAGAAATTATGCATTTGGAACGATGGTATATTGTCAAAACACCGTTAAATCCAAAAAAACTCATTGTTTGGTGCGCTTTATGGTCAGAATGATGGTCAGAACTAAGGTCGGTAACCGAAACGAATTTCGGTACCGGTATTTATTTACATCGGCATCGGTATACTGGAACAGGATCGTTTATAACGGTTAAGGTATATCGGTCTTACAATTTAATTTAACCAAACCAAACTATAAGGTTAAAAAAACAAAGAAGGCTTCCAAACGACTAAGATGATTCATTTGTTATATGGTGGCAGCTATCAAAGGGATTTTTCTCTTAAATATTGCAAGAATCTTATTATAATTTTAAAAAAATTTATATAAAAATTGCAGAAAAAAACTAACTAAAATTTTTAACCCTTGTTCTAATGAAAATATTTATGTTTGTTGGTATCGGAATTAAAACCGGTATTAAATTATGAGTTATTTCGTTATCGGTATCAATACTGGAATTCATTAACGGTATCGGTGTTATTTTATATTATGGTGAGCGGTATAGCGACATGTTTACTAAATGTTTTGTGCCTCAACTTGAAGGCATTATTGTTGCCCAAACGCGGGTTCAGCTAGATGGTGTACCATGTCACACAGCGATTCATACAATCAATTAACCGTTGAACAAATAGTTTTACGAAATGGACTTCGTTTATGTGATTTGACGCCATTAGATTATATTCTCTGGGGATATATACAGGACAAATAAGAAACGATAGAGCACTTGGAAGTGAATATATGACGCGTTATAGCCAAACTACAGCCTAATTAACTTCGCAGCAAGTGTGACAACTCGAATTCAATGTTACTCCATGTGCGCGCTAGCCGCGGTGGCGACGTCCCAAAAACAAAATGCCAAAAAAATATATAATTATTAAAGCCAACTGAATAGATTTAAAAACGTTTTCTTTATTTTATTTCAATCAACAGTTCTCCGCTTCTAAAAAAGCCTAAATATTTATATTTTTAAACATCTTGACATATTTTGTTAAAAATTAAAACAGTTACGAACAATCGTGCCATTTTAATGAAATTCTCATTTCAGTAAGTTGTGTTCTCGAATGCAAAATTTTATATTGTAATGCACTTTTGATTTCGATACATATTTAATTACAACTTAAGACATTATTCAGCTTTAAATTCGTAACGCCTTTTCCGTGAAAGAAAAAGTGATTGAAATTGAAAATTCTTAATAAAAACACCTTTCAGTAATTTTAATTCAAACGAAATAAAAGGAAAATCAATCCTTTTCTTGTAGAAAAAACTTGTCAATACATTTCTAAATTTCCAGATCTTCCCAAAAGAAAGGAAAAATGCATCTGTCTTAAAAATAAAATATGATCTTTTGATTTCTAATTTTTTACTTTCAATATGAACTTTGCCGTTTAAGTAACTCCTGCCACGCGTCAGGATTTGTTTACAATTTCCGGTTGTTGACATTGAAACTATTTTTTATGTTGATTCGAGAATCCTTTCGTTTTTTCTTTTTAAACACCCTTCTATACCATTTTTTATACATCTTTAGGGAGGAAGGTAAATGTTTTTTTAATACTTATTAGATGATTATTTATTCCGAATCGTTTGATTGAAATGATGATTTCGTTTTCTTTGGGTCTCTTTATATTTGCAGGCACGCGTAACCAGTGCCTGACAGACACACTTAAGTATTCATTTTACTTAAGATTATGAAGCAGTACTTTAATGTTTGTGGCACCAAGGTGTTAAAGGGTTGCCTTGTGTCCTTTTCGTAAATGCCAGAAAGGAAGCAGGGGTGAACTAATCGATTATAATAAAATGGGTGTTAAATGTTAAGTAATATTTCCTTTTTTGTTTTCTATGATAAATTTGTAAAGGATTCAAAGGTAATAGGAATTTCTTTTATTTGCAGGGTTTTAGTTCTTGAATACTTTTGAAAAATATTTAAATTTGTCTGGTTAGAACAGCCGGTTTTCTCGGATTTATTAACAAGGAGTTAAATTATTGTCCAAGCTGCTTGTTACCTGGCTAAAGCATATACAATTCTTATCACTTGTCGTTGTCTGTTGTTTTTGTTGTAAAGCTTTAAAGTCAAACTTTATTTAAGTTTTTGTTCAAAAAGTGAAATCTGGAAAAAGTGATATTTTTGACGTACTAAAACTTTATTTATTTGAAAAAGTATTTTAAATGAAAACAACTTTGCGAAGGAAGGCACCATAAATTTTAGGTTATTTTGCAGTTAAATAACCAAGAAACAACAGTGATAACGGGACTGCTAATGTTGTTTGTTTCAGCATATGAACTAATGTTGTTTTTGTTTCTTTTAATCCAAACAGGGATCATGTGGTGCAGTTGCAAGTAACCGTATAAAAGGGATTTTTAAAAGCTTTTTTTTAATATATATGCAGGCAGGTCTTTCATACAATATTCCTCATACTTTGCACAAGTATTTCAATCACGGACCCGAAGTTGTGTCTTCACCTATCGTCCCGTTATCAAAATTAAATATTCAACAATTGCAAAAGGGATTGAAAGTGAATTATTTACTTTTTCAATTTAAACAAAAATTGTAAACAATTCAAATTCTTGCGCCCGACAGAAGGCCCAACCATGCTATTTATCGCGTAATTTTTAAAACCAAAACTGTACAATTAAATGTATTATATTGGGGTCTTATTTCATTTTAGCAATTGGGGTCTTATTTAATTAAGCCAAAGGATAGCTAAAGTAAGCCTCGTAACAGAAATATACAAACGAAAAATTCTGATAGTGCATAGAAAATATTCCTGAAAATATTGAAGGAATAAGCCTATTAAGTATAAAAGCTTTTGAGGATTTTTTGAGGAAAAATGCAGTAAATATGCTAATATATGCGTTCCCATCGTTTCTACAAGGAGCACACGGTCTGAGCGAATTAGTTATATTTACTTCTATTGGACGCTATAGCATTAAAAACAGTATAGTGTTTTTACTTCGCCCTAACTTTTTGAATGCTTGTCTCCTCCTCGTGTTATCAGGCCTTTCTCTTCTGCAGCTTCCTTGAGGGTTCCAGTCAATAGGTCTTCTGGTGAGGTCATTACTGGCTAATGGTGTGTTAAAGCCCATAGTCTGCTTCGGGCCAGAAATATTCATGATTTTCCTGAGACACTGGCTTACAAATACTTGTACGGACGTGGTGCAGCATTCTAATTTTCACAACCAAAGAGGAGGGTAGATTGAATAATTTTAACTTAGCACGGTGAGAGTGTGACGATGATTTGCACACAGTTTTCAGGCGACCTACCGTTTGCCGTGCGCTTTTTATGCGGTTGGCGATATTTAAGCCGGATCCACCACAAGCGTTTTAAATATGTTTTGACAATTTTTTTTCCATTAAACCAAATGAATGGAAATGCTAGTTTATTGCATTATCACTAACTTTAACAATTTTAATGCACTATTTTTGGCACAACATAATTTGTATACCCTCCACTACAAGTTTGTCATTCCGTGTGAAACTTTTTTTAATTCATATCAGACCCCATAAAGTATGTATATTCTTGGTCCTTGAGTAATTCTAAGTCGATGTAGTCGATGTCCGTCTGTCTGTCCGTCGGTTCGTCTGTTGAAAACACGCTTGGTGTCAAATTGCTTCTAGTTACCCTAAGCAGTTTGGGATTGAAATCCAGCAAAATCGGTTCAGTAGGATCAGAGCTATGAATAAAAATGTGGAACCACCACCTTAAAAAATTGATCATTTTGTTACAAAAACAAACATAAATGATGGAACAATGCACGGAATGATATAAGATTTTGCAAAAATTCGTTTTATTCGACTGGAAATCACGATGTAAAATTTCGTTAAGATCCGTCTACATTTTACCCTAGGCCCTAGGCCTTCTCCTGGAAAAGAGTAGAGTACGCCTAAAACCGTAAATAATAATGCTATCATAACAATTTTGGCACGTCACAGTTTAATAGCAGTAGAAATGACACTGTGAAATTTCGTGAAGATCGGTCCATAATTTACCCTAGACCCCATATAAACCCTACTACCGGAAAACAGTTTATAACGCCTCAACCATAATAAATAATGCTATCAGAATAAAATTGAATACTTCACAGTTTTATATGACTAGAAATCACACTAATAAATTTCGTGATGAACGAAATTTTTAAATTGCAGCAACTGGTTACTAAAATTTTACTTTTTTGAGCTTAATTGGACCATTTATGTATTATGTAACGTTAAATAGTACATTTGGACTGTTAAATGAAAGAAAACATTTCGCTTCAACCAAAACATTGCATATGTATCGATGCTGCCATCCCTGGTTTGTAAACATCTATGTACAAAACAGCAATTGCTGTTTTTGTAAGTAAGTTTGAATAAAATTCAATACATTTTTTGTTATATACTAATATTGTATTTAAAATTGTTAGGAAACCTAATGGAATATTCAGACGGAGAATTTTGCGAATAACTAAAGTAAAATTATGTCTGTCAACAAGCAAATAAACAAAAATATATGATTTAATTTGCGCAAATAGCACGATAGTGTGACCGCATTGTCGCAATTGAGTTTTGGCCGATATGAACCGAAAAAAATCGTCACAATGTGCGACGATAATGGGACCACCCAAGAATAAATTGTGCAATGTTTTTAAATGTGCGGCGATATAGCACGATAAATATCGTCACAGATTGTGCTATTTGAGCCGATAGTGGGATCTTAGCTTAAGGAGTGGTAAATCATCAAAGCATATTTTTATAAAATACAATTAAGCTCAATTGATTTGTAAGTGTTAGAGACTTTATACACAATATTTCTGTTTGAATTATAGTTTACTAGCTTATACACTGAAAGAAAAATGATTAAAATATTTAATGAATCGTTTTCATAAAAAAATTTTCATTGGTTAAATGAAAATTTTCATTTTCTAAAAGGAATTTCATAGTTATAATGAAGTTTTTTCATTAAAATCGCTTCAATAATTTTCGTAATTACGTTAAAAAATTTCATTGGATATATGAAAACTTAAGTTTGTCCAAGTTAAACAAAAAATTTTAATTGGGAACATAAAAAACAATATACAAACATAACTATATTCATAAATTAATACAAAACTTTTAATTTACTAGCTTAAACACTGAAAGAAAAAACCTTCATATATTTAATGAATCGTTTTCATAAAAAAATTTCATTGGTTAAATGAAAATTTTCATTGTCTAAATGGAATTTCATAGTTATAATAAGTATTTTCATTAAAATCGCTTCATTGGATTTCGTAATTACGTTAAAAAATTTCATTGGATATATGAAAACTTAAGTTTGTCCAAGTTAAAAAAAAAATTTTAATTGGGAACATAAAAAAACAATAAATAAACATAAATTAATACAAAAAAAGTTAGAGTGTTATATTCTGCTGTGCCGAATCTTTGATACCCTCCACCGACAATTTGAATATTTCAGGAGTGATATCTATATGATGTCTATTTATTATTAATTTATCTTTACAAAAACCGACTTCAGCATTAAAATTGGTTGCGGCTTATATCTATATTAAATTATTGACCGACAATCTTGAGTAAAATATATTTTCAGGAGGCGGATTTATATTGGAGCCATGGAAAGTTTGAACCCATCATCCCAAAATTCCGCAGAGGTATTTCTGGTATTAAAAAACATTAATTTTAATACAGCGGTGAAATTAGTTTTAGCGTTTACAGTGAATTTCAGAAGGCTGCAAAATATGGGTTCTAAGGTTAATTATGGGCCGTATATCACAAAATTGCATGACATTTTTTTTGGCCATATGAAACTAATTTAGAAGAAATTTTACCACAATAAATATATCTGCTACGATTTTAGGCGTATTTAATTAATTTACCAGAGTGGGTTTTATACGGGGCCTATAGTTAATTAGCAACCGATCATCACGAAATTTTTTTGTGCTATTTCTAGTCCTATAAAACTGTTTTATTTTGATACCATTATAAATTACGGTTTTAGGCGTACTAAACTGTTTTTCGGTAGTAGGGTTTATATGGGGTCTAGGGTGAATAATGGAGCGATCTTTACGAAATTTTACAGAATTATTTCTAGTCCCATAAAACTGTTACGTGCCATCTTTTGTTATGAAAGCACTATTAATTACGGTTTTAGGCGTACTAAACTGTTTTCCGGGAGTAGGGTTTGTATGGGGTCTAGGGTAAATTATGGACCGATCTTCATGAAATTTCACAGTGTAATTTTTTGTCAAATAAAACGAACATTTGAAAAATTTCATATCATTCCGTGCATTGTTTAATCATTTATGTTAGATTTTGTAACAAAATTATTTATTTATTTATTTATTTATTTAAGAATTTCTTGCTTATCCTACACAACAAGATATAAATCTTATAGTTAAAGTGCAGGAATTATATAAGTTTTAAAACATAATGGGGTAATCACACTCAAACGATTAAGTTTGAAAAGAAAGAAAAGAAAAAAAAACAAAATAGAGTACATTATAACAAAATGGAAAGGAAATAAACATTTAATTTAAAGAAAGATTAAATTTTAAATTGTAAGTTGACTGATTGTAACATATAAATTATAGATTAAAATAAACTAAACTAATTAACTAAATAGCTTTGATAACAAAATTAAATGGTTTAGTTTTATAAGTTTTATAAGTTTTGGCTTATTAAATAATTTACTAATTGATTTCTAAAATTGTTCACATTGTTGTTTGTTTGAACATGGTTGGGAAGTAGGTTCCAAAGACGGACAGAATGAATAAAAAATTGATATTCAGATAACAGGCTGCGGTGTGTAAAGGGAATTATCTTATTTCCCCTGTTAGACCTTACAGAGGTTAATCTGTTGTACAGATATGGTGGATTCCTCTTATATATTATTTTATGTAGCATGTGCAATACCCTCATATCTAAAAGGTTTTTAAATGTCATGCCATAAAGTTTATTTGTGAACTGGGATATACTATCATATTTCCCCAAACCAAAAACATATCTGATTATATTGTTATATGTTTTCTGTAACACATTTTTGCTACGAAAGTCGCAACTTGAGAACAACTCGCAACCATATAAAAGTCGAGGCATTAAGTATGTTTGGGCGTAAAGTATTGGGTAGGCCAAAGTTCACGTAACCGTAGGTAAATGTTTGATGCAGTTTTATTTATATGGTCAGACCAATCTAAATTATTATTGAATATAACACCAAGATTTTTTGCCGAGCGTACACATTCAATTTTTTCATTATTAAGCATAATGTCAAAGTTTATATTAAAACGGATCGTCTTACGGTGAATGATAAGGCATTTGGATTTGTGGGGATTTATTAGAAGTCTATTAGCGGTTGCCCATCTATAAACACTTTCTAAGTCCTTATTTAATTTATGTACGTTGTCTACAATATTTTCCACAGAACTGCCAATGTAAATTTGTACATCATCGGCATATAAGTGTAATTTAGAATATGTTAAAGTTCGGGGAAGATCATTAACATACAACGAAAACAAAAGTGGTCCCAAAATTGATCCCTGTGGAACACCTTTGGTGACTGGGAGTGCAGACGAATAACTACCGTTAATAAATACTGACTGGTAACGACTACCGAGATATGATTATGCTTAGCTCGAAAGCCAGATTGGTGTGGCGTGAGCAAATTATGCCGATCAATGAATTCATTTATTTGTATGTACATAAGTTTTTCCATTATTTTGGAAAGATAAGGCAGAATTTCAATAGGCCTAAACTCCGAGTTATTTTTAGGGACCGGAATAATCTTAGCATGTTTCCAGCTACTTGGAAAGACATTAGTAGTAAATATTGTGTTAAAAATGTGGGTTAGATAAGGTAATAATCTTGGCAACAATAATCTTACAAATCGAGGGTCTAAATTGTCATATCCGATTGCATTTGATTTAACAGACTTTAAGCAAGTTAAGACTTCATCATTATAGACACATCGAAAATTAAATTGGATATTTGTTATACTATCTTCTAATGAGTTTATATAGTCATTTGTGTGTGAATCATCATTTGATGAGGGTGTTGACAAAAAAATAACGTTGTGGTCGTCCGCTGATAAATTGCTGTCAACATTTTTGGTATGATTACCGATTCCAATATCGCGTATAGTTCGCCACGTTGTTTTACTGTCAATAGCACTTTTAAATCGTTCAGCATAGAAAGTCGTTTTTGTTTTCTTTATTTCCCGATTAACTTCCATTCTAATTCTACGAAATTCATCGTATAAAATAGGGATTTTGAAACGCTTCCAGCGAGAATGCGCAACATCTCTTTTCTTAATTAAATTTTTTATGACTGGATTGAACCAGGGCCTTGTATTATCTTTGACAGTTTTTGTTTTGATTGGAACAAAGCGTTCATATAGATCAGAAATGTTATTCTCAAGAAAAGTGGTTTGCTGATTTGAAGATATCATATAAAATATATTATCCCAATTTATGGCTGAGACATACTCATCTAGCATTTCAAAGTTAATGTTTCTGAAGTCTAGATATGAAAAGGTTTGGTCACAACGTTTTAAATCAAAATCATATGAAGTGAAAATTAGGTCATGTTTGGAAAAACAAGGGACGGAAAGTTGCTCATAAATTTGAACTTTTGAGATGTTACAAACTAGAAATAGATCTAGGAGAGTGTTGCATGTAGTAGTATAATGGGTTGGTGTATAGCGGTTGATAGGTTCAATACCAATTGAGAATAGGTTATCTGAGAGTGTAGTTTCAGTTAATAAATTTGAGTTAAAATCTCCAGCAATGACACAGTCCGCGTATAATAACGAAAGTTGTTCGAGATAATTGAAAAAGGTGTCAGTGGAAATATTTCGATTAGGCCGATACACACAACCAACAAGCAATTTTCTGCTAGAGGATACAATTTCAACGAACAGGTATTCAATTTTTGTTTCTACATTGGTGTTTGAAAGGTTTGAGGATATGAAACTACATTTTATATTATTTTTTTATAAAAATTGCTACACCGCCACCACGAGTCTTACGATCAGCTCTAAAAATTTTATAACCATTAAGATTTATTAAAGTTACCGCTGTTGAGGGATTAAGCCAAGTTTCAGAAACACATATGATGTCATTATCAACTTTTTAAAGTGGTGGTTCCGCATTTTGATTCATAGCTCTGATCTTATAGGACTGATTTTGCTGGATTTCAATCCCAACCTGCTTAGGATAGCTACAAGCCATTTGACACCCAGTTTTTTAAATGATTTGAGTTTTTCGAAAGTAAGCATGTTTTCAACAGACGGACATGGCTAAATGGACTTAGAACTACTCAAGGAGCCAGAATATATATACTTTATGGGGTCTAAGGTGAACAATAAAAAAGTTTTACACGGAATGACAAACTTAGTATGTATACCCTCTTCACAACTTATTGTGGTGGAGGGTATAAAAAAAATGTTTGAACTTTTTTGAAAGTATTCATCCAATGAATAAATTTCATAGATCTAATGTAATGTTTCATTAAATACATTTTTATGAAACAGGTTTCATTGATCCAACGAAGCGCTGCATAGTTTCCTTTTTAATGCAATTTTTCATGGGATTAATGTCAAAATTCATTGGTATTGTGAAGAAAATTCTTTCAGTGTACGCTCCACATATTCGCAAATAAATATATTGCAAGTAGAGAATATTGGTGCATAAACAGTGAATTATATTTTTATTTGCAAATAGCTAACTCATGAAAACAATTCCTGAATAACACCACTATTTGCAAATAAGATTTTAAGAATTGCCACACTTTTAATCGTTATATGTTTTTATTTTAATGTGGCACATGATATGATAACAAAAGTAAATTTAAATCAAAAATGTGCAAATAAATTTAAAAATACACAATAATTTTTGATCTTTTTCATTTCAAAAATAAAATGTTTTTATACATACAGTGCTACTAAATTAATAAATTTTCCATCTGGCATCACTTAAAAATAAAAATTTTCATTAAGAAAATTGAAATATAAACAGTAAGTTAGTTAATCGCAAATAATTTTTTTATAATTTAAACGTAGTAATACATAATCACCTTTATCATGAATAAAATTTCATATATAAATTTCCGAATGTGTGAACAGTTGGTATCATGAATAAAATTTGTTGTGAAAATTTCCTAATGCCTTCATTTTTAAACTCCGAAAAAAATTACTTGTGATTTTTTTTTTTTTTTTCAGAAGAAGAAAAAAATAATTGGCAAAGAAAGGAAGAAAATGTAAGTTTTTATTTAAAATGAAAAAAAAACTTTTCAAATGCACAACTTTAATTTATTTCATTTAGCGATCTCAAATTATTTTGAGGGTTTGTTTCAAATTTTGGACTTGTGAGATAGTAAAAAAAATAAATTTTTTTGAGGATTTTTAATTAGAGCTACCATTGTACTTTTAAACTTTTTTCTCAAAAAATTGTTTTTATATGCAAACTAAAATCGCATCTATTTCGTAAGTGGTGAGCCTACCTATTGGCCAATCGACTTCAACAAGCTACCAGACCTTATTGACTTTGCTGTAATAAAAAACATCAAGCGCGATCAGGTACTAGTTTGTTCCTCCTATGATCTATCGTCTGATCATTCACCTTCAATCCTCATTTTAAAAGGCAACTCTGACGCCGCAGCTGCAAACTTTATTTCCTATCCAAACAGAAACACAAATTGGTTAAAGTATAAAATGTATGTGAGCTCTCACCTATCACAGTGCATTCCCCTAAAAAATTCATCTGACATCCAAATAGCTATCGACCGATTTACAGAAGTCTTGCATTCTGCAGCAAGAAATGCAACCCCAATTAAGCGGACAATTAGACATGCTCCTTACAATACATCGACGGATATAGAGACCCTTATCAGAGAAAAAAGGAAGTTAAGAAGACAATGGCAAAACAGTCGTTTCCCAACCACTAAGGCCCAACTACAATTATGCCTGACAACTCTTCGCAACAAATTGAGACAGAACCACGAGTCTGCAGTAGAAGGCTATTTTAAGAGCCTAGATGCCACAAAAAACTCGAATTACAGCTTATGGAGGGCTGTACGGCATATGAAATGCCCTATAACCCAAGAATCTCCATTAAGACTGGAAAACCGCACTTCGGCCAAAAACACAAATGAAAAATTAAACGCTTTCGCGGGCCACCTTGAGAAATTTTACACGCCACATGATGCACATACTTGTTCCTGTCGTCCAATCATTCCTGATAAGTTAAACCATCCAATTAAATTTTAAATAACTCAAGTAAAATCTGCAATAGAAAAAGTGAATATTAGAAAATCTCCCGGACCTGACCGCATCACAGGGTCAATGATAAGAAACTTACCATCATCTTGTTGCTCATTTTTAACGCGATATTAAGAGTCGGATACTTCCCATCCTCATGGAAGAGGTCTATAGTTGTTATGATTCCCAAGCCAGGAAAAGATTCTAGCCAGGTTGCGTCGAACAGACCCATAAGCTTATTATCAGTCCTATCGAAGCTTTTCGAAAAAATATTCGTTTTAAGTATAACTCCTCATCAAAATGAACACGACATCATCCCGGATCACCAGTTCGGATTCAGAGCGAAACATGGTACAATAGAACAAGTGCATAGAATTGTCACCCTAATTAGATCGGCGTTTGAGAAAAAGCAATACTGCTCAGCCCTGTTTATAGACATCTCCCAAGCATTTGACAAAGTTTAGCATGTTGGGCTACTCATGAAAATAACACAAATGCTTCATCAAAACACTCACAAGCTTATGGCGAGCTATCTAACAGGCAGAACATTCATAGTAAGGTCGCAAGACAAATACTCCCCCCTCAAGAAAATTACTGCTTGTGTCCCCCAAGGCAGCATATTAGGACCGCTACTATATATAATATACACAGCGGATACGCCAACAAACCTGAGCACGCATACCTCTACATTTGCAGACGACACAGCATTTATAAGCGTTAACCATGACCCAAAAGTCGCATCGCAAAATCTACAGTCCCACATCAATGAACTAGAGGCCTGGCTAGAAAAATGGAGAATAAAGGTTAACCCGGCTAAATGTGCTCACTTGACTTTCACGCTCAGAAGACAAACGTGCCCAGCTGTAAAAATAAATGACATCACCGTTCCGGTAGAAAACAATGTTAAGTACTTGGGAATTCATATAGATAGACGCTTGACCTGGTCTCGTCATATTGAAGCGAAAATAACTGCTATGAAACTTAAAGCAGCTCAACTACATTGGCTAATCGGTCGAAACTCAAACTTGTCCTTAGACAACAAAGTTCTCTTATACAAGTCTATCATAAAACCAATATGGACATATAGCATCCAATTATAGGGTACTGCATGCGCATCTAACATCCAAAAGCTTCAAAGAAGACAGTCTAGAATATTACTTTAAATTGTCTGCGCCCCATGGTATATACGTAATAATATTATCCACAGAGATCTCAACGTCCCCACTATCCAGGAGGAAATTAAAAAATATTCAATTAGGTACATAGATAAACTAATGGCCCACCCTAACTACCTCACTCGGGATCTGCTTCAGTTCGAAAGTCACCAGAGGCTAAAAAGAACCGATACTTTGAGCCTAACTAGAAGACATTTTTAAAATTTGAATACAGCAGTTAGTGGTTACATTGGTAACAACTAATAAACAACAAGTAGATTTAAGATTTGAATACATAATGTAAATTTCGATAAGAAAGATTCAATAATAAAAAAAATCTATTTCGTAAACAAAAATAATGAAAATTGATTTGTACTTTGACAACCAAAAGTGTTATTTTTTTTAAATAATTTTTTTAAATAAAATTATTTTATCGCACTTGTTTTCTAAATTAGATGTCTAACACTTACAGGATAAAAATCTGTGATCACTTTTATTAGCCAAAAAAAAAAAAAAAAAAAAAAAAATGGCAAGTGCACGGCCTAAAAAAACTGAACTTGCTTTATTTTTTTCGTTTTCTTGCGAAAACAATACAGCAAGTTGTTTTGTTTTTTCTTAACCTACTTACAATTATAATTAATGCTGGGACAATTCCAACTAATTGTTGTGGGAAATGTAAGGAACGATAAACACTCTTTATTATTGTTGTTTTTGCTTAAGCTTTGATATTGTTACAAGTAAAACTGGTGCTTATAATTCTTATTCGCTTAACAGTTTTATTTGTATTTTATCTTTAGTTTTTTTTTTAAATATTTGGATTAAGTTTCCTGATGATCTGGCCTAAGCAACTTGTGAAATGCGCATAGGAATAGCTTATCCCATCAACAATAAATATCAGTGCTTTTATCAAGAATAAAGCTTCGTACAGACGATGGTCAGATCTTACAATGTTGTCATTTTGCATTAATTTAACACATCTGCCAAATGAAAATAGGGTACAATGTTCACACAGTTGCAAGACATTTTTAGTAAATTTTAATGACAACATTGTAAGATCTGACCACCGTCTGTACGAAGCTTAAGAATTGGGAAATAAGCACGACAAACAAAATCTTGTTAACCAACATTTTATATTATTCTTAAAAAATCGCTTTTCACTTAAAATAATTTCATTAAATATGCAGTAAAAACTTGAAAATATGCCCTGAAAATTGTTAAAAATTTGCCAAAAAAAAAAAAATTCAAAAATTGCTAATTTGAAAACAAAATATTCAAAAATTTAATAACAGTTCCATTTAATAAAAAAAAATCCTAAATGCCGAAACACCGTAGTATTTGCAGACGAATTTTCGATATTTTACTAAAACAAAGTTATGTCAACAGGTTAAAGTTCATATAAGAGTTATTTGTGGCGAATATTATCTAGAAAATAACATCCATATGAGATTGTTTGCCTTAAGGCGATTTGAGGGTCGGTCGTTATATTGTTTATTAATGTAAACAATTAAAAGGAAATTAAAGCTATTTATATATGGGAGTTTTAAGTAAATTTGAACCGATTCGAAAAGTAAAATTTTTTTGGGGGCGAAGTTAAACAAAATGCCAACATAATTAGATGGTTTACGGGCACAAAGAGTCTGATTTGGAAAGAAGTTTTTATGTGGGGATATGTAAAATTATGGACCGATTTTCACCACTTACATGGACTTCGACCTTAGTACAATTAATATGTATTTATCAAATTTGATGAAATTATCTACAAAATGCAACTTGTACTTCGCGCACAAAACTAAAGTGTGGATGGCGAAATTAAAGCAAAAAGTTGGGTATACAGAAAGATTTTTTAAAAAGAAAAGTCAAAATTTCGCAGAAAAAATTTTTTTTTATTTGATACGAAAGCTCTTATAGACATCTAAAACAATACAATATGCTTAAAAATATGTCTCAAAAAGGCAAAATATGCGGTGAAAACTTAAAAAATGCTGCATAAATGCTCCATACGGTAAAATATGCACTAACAAATCGAAGCCACAATTCATAAAAAGCTCTAAAACAGATAAATATATTGTTTCTGCCTTCATTGGTCGCACAAGGAAAAACATGCAATTGCATATTTATGGTTTCCCTGGTTATCACTGTTTTTTTGAGTCATAATTCAATCAATATTTTGTTGCAAAATATCGACTTTTATGAAAACATAAAATCGAATTTATTTGGTAAAATCCCAGCGCAAAAAGAATAAAAACCTGACATAATTTTAAACTTTTACCAAAAATCGTCTTAAAAATCTTTGATCAATGCAGTCCGGGCAGCGTCTGCAAAAAACAGCTAAGTTTTCAAAATTATGATCGTGTAAATTATTCTCTCGTTTATAAAAATTTATATGAGATTTCCCATCCCGGTATTCTTGAAATGTCCTCTGTTTCTCTCTTTCCGGGAAATTGTTCTCAAAATCTTGGGATTTTTGACGCGACCACTATTTTCATTAGAATAGTTACGGTTTTATATACAATTAGTTTAGGGCCATAAAAATTAATTTAAATTAGCGTGTTGAATTAACTTTTGTGCACATTACAAAATCTGTTGGTTTCAAGTTCGATTTTATTTCTAAACCATATTTTGAACGGGCTCTTTATAAAGTCAATACTGAACGTAATGAGTTTGTACTCTATACACAAAAATCAATAAAATAACTTGTTTGTTGGCGCTTCCTTTTACCGCTATAAATAATAATAAAGCGACTGATTCTTTTCCACATCTAGAAAATTTATACGACAAATCAAAAATGGAACAAGAAGAGAAGGATCTTTTATCACAGAACTGGAAAGTGACAGACGACAAGGTTAATAATCAACATCAAATGTAGTTCTAGAAACTCGTGAACTACATTTTAAAATTCACTTAAAGATATAACAAAATTAGGAACACAATTAACATCCCACCTCGCTGCAGTGATACAGACAAGCCAACAGAACGCCGATATTATAGAGCACAAGGAAAGTTCGAGTATGCCGAATTCAACTTTTTAAAATTTTCAAGTTAAATGTATCACCACTTCATAATTTATTGGTTTTTTATTTCAGTATCATTTTAGCTTTAGAACAGAAAACTTTAAGAAGGAAAGAAATGCTATTTTTTTTAAAGTACAAGACAAAACTAACATATGGTGTTTTTATTTCATTGTTGCTGCAAAAAGTCCAAAGCTCTTTTGATTTCAAATCCGACAAGAACATAAATAATATTTTCCATTTACCAAATAAAATGGGCAAATCTGAAATGTTGCACAATATCGGGTTGTTCATCCTTAACAACATGAAACCATCCATCGATCCTTGTGATGATTTTTATGAATATGCTTGTGGTAACTGGGCTCACAATCAAAAAGTGCCAGAGGTTGGACGTCATTTAACTTTTATACAGACCATGAATAATGAGTTACAAGATTTGGCCATTCGTTTTTTGGAAGACAAAGCCAACTACGCCCAAAGTGTTGAAAAAGCTAAATTATTTTTTACATCCTGTGTCACTACTGAAAGAAGTGTTAAAAAAGGTTTGGCTTATCTGATGCAAGAGGAAACCGAGATATTTAAAAAAGTAACATTCTCAGAAAAAGATGGCTGGTTAGATGTAAATTTTATGTCTCCATATGGCATTTATCCTTTACTGCCGTTAAGTGTTAAAGCAGCCAAATCCTTAAGTGGATCATATGAAGTTTATTTAGATACACCTCAACCATATCTATCACAATTTGCATACATAAGTTCCCGAAAAGAGACATTTTTAAAATACACTGAAATAAATTCCAAAGATTTTGAGGAAATTTTGAAATTTGAGAGACGTTTAACAAGAGAAGCTACAAAACGCAACCTGACTGAGAGAGCAACACTAAATCAATTTTTATTGCACCACAAAAATGACCCACTTGATTGGGATTTGGTTTTTCAAAAAGTTTTTTCTAGTCATACCAAGAATTTTTGGTATATCAATAATCAAATAGAAGATATTGCCCAATTACAGAGTTTTTTGCGGATAACGCCTATTGCGACATTACGCAGTTATGTCAAATATTGCACTATAGTAAAATTTTTCGCAATATGGATGAACAGATCAGACAAACTTGGAACTCTTAGGCATCAATGCCTTGACCTAACAGAAAAATACTTTCGTTACGCATTAATGTCTTGGTTTCAAAAGCATTTTTATAGTGAGGAAAATCATGAAGGAATAAGTAAAATGGCGCATTATCTGAAAGAATACTTTTTCAACTCGGTTAAGCATTATGATTGGCTAAGCATGGAAACCAAATTAAATGTTCAGCAAAAACTTTGGGACATGAACCTTATTGCAGGGTATCCGAAACAAGATTTTTCAAATACAATTAGAATGCAACGCTATGACGATATGCAAATAAGTTCTAATTGGTTTACAAATCTTCAAAATTTAGAAGCTCATTTTACACGAGTTCTGTTCCAATCAGTTCACCAAGAGCTGCCGTCTCCCGTTCTTTCGCCATTTTCAGCAAATGGTTTTTACAACAATATACTGAATATCGTGTTTTTAAGTATGGGCCTTTCACAAGTGCCGTTATATCACCAAGATTTGCCGGTTGCTCTTAAATTTGCAGGGGTCGGTATAGTCATAGCCCATGAAATAGCCCATGGATTTGACTCCGAGAGCTTTCAGCATGACTTTAGTTCCAAAGGTTTTAAATACTCCGATAAGTGGTTATCCTACCAGTCTCTAAAAAACTTTAAGAGTCGTTGGCTCTGCTTAAAAAATCAATATGAAACTTTTAACTACCTGGGCAAGAGAATCAAAAGTTCATTGTCTATGCCTGAGAATGTGGCAGACAATGCCATGCTTCACTTAAGTTACGACACATATACAAACTTGTTTGGTTGGAAGGAAAACGTTTCAAAACCATTAAAGGATTTGAATTTTACAAACGATCAGTTATTTTTCATAAAATTTTCTCAAACATTTTGCAAAGGAGACGAAGTAACTGATGGAAAAAAAAGTCGAAGGGCAATTCCTAAAGACGAAAAACATGTTTATGAGCAATTTCGTGTGTTGTTGCCCCTACAAAACATGCCGGCGTTTTCCAAATCTTTCAATTGCAAGCTGGGTTCACCAATGAATCCGGTTAAAAAGTGTAGGTTATGGTAGTTATTTATCAAAATTTAAAAAAAATATATTTTAAAATCCGTTAAACTTAATTTAAAGTATTTAGATGTGAATTTGTTTCACGTCACAGAAAAAAAATGTTTGAACTTTGAAAGTCCCATCTCTTGTTACATCGGCTACATTCTTTATCTTACGAGAATTCTTTATTTCGTTGCGGATCAACTGCCATACATTTTGTACAATAGAGAAATTTAATTGTTGTCAAAGGAAAAAATAAAACAATTTAAACAAAAAAATAAAACATACTAATTGATTTAAAGCGCAGCCTGAATACAATACGTCTTAAAGTAGGAGTGTCAAATAATATTTGTCCGATAATTGTTTGTACTCTGGCCTTTGTTGTCTTAAGACAAAAAAGAGTATGTGTGTAGCTAACACCTTTCACATTACGAATTAATGACATTTTTTTCGTCCAATGCACAGACGAAGAGGATTAGCAGGACACCTAGATTTCAAGCAGGGAGGGACAATGGTTCTACGGCTACTTGAAAATTAAAGCAACAGTTTGAAATTTCCTTTTTCTTAAAACAGCATCCCCTCGTCATGCCTTTACAGGTGATAAGACTTATAAGAAAAACGTAATGATTTTTATCTTAAACAAATAAAATGCAAAATAAAGTCAAATCAAAAGTGGAAAATTACACAAAGAAAATCCACTATTAAATAGCATTTTAAAGATACATAAAATGCAAGAAAATGTATTTATTTCGATACAACTGGTCGTTCGATGTACGAACGTGCGTGTATGAGTGAATGTTTGCTTAAAGAGTCTAGTAAAAACAGTTTGAGTCCTTAAGACGTTAAAATCTATTTATCTTACACACAATGTTTTAAGTTAACGGTTTATTTGGTAGAACAAATGGATTTTCGGCGCCATGGCTCTTATTATTGTAGTTTGTCTATAAATCCTAATATGTACTGCAATTTTTACCTGTTAGTGTAATTATTTCCTTTGCAGCGAAGGAGGATCATGCTTAGTATACCAAATGTTGATCTTTATTTCTCACCTTTTAACTCTTACAACGGTATGACTGACTTGGAATTTGACTAAGAGATTTGCTAAATCTAAATACAAGTCATCACATTATCATTTTCAAATACAAATACATAATTTATCTACTCATTCATTTCAGTTCTGTTTGAATGCATTAGCACAGCATTTTGCAAAGTCACTCTTCTTATTTTTTATCTTCATATTTCATAAATTTTTTATCGTGCATTTTCTTATTCTATTCTATGCATGCTGTGTTTATGTCTGTTATTTTTCGTTAAAAATTCTTCCTAGATTGTAGATTGAATTTTTTTTTACTTTAGACCACCAACAGGAAGAGAATGAGGAAAAATATTGTCTATACTTTGGCAATTAACTACTTATGAAATTTTCAAATCTTTAAATTATAAAATCTTTAGCTTAAATTCAAAAAATAAAATGTAAATTGAAAAATTCGTACAATTTGATGGCCTGTTCGTCGATAACGAATGAAGACTTCGTTCGCTTAACTTACATGTAAAACAAAAACAATATTTTATAATTTGTTTTTGTTTTAAATGCAATTTAAGCGAACGAAGTCTTCATTCGTTATCGACGAACATGCCATGAATCTGTGGCATTTTGGCAAAACATCTCAAGTCAAATTTTTAAAGTTGAAAAAAATGTTTCATTTCATTCATTCAAAAAACATTTTTGTTTACGTTTTTAAAATTTTGTATTATAAACGAAATTTTTCTTTAATTTTGTTTATTTTATTATTTAATAAAAATGATTTTTTCAACGCGTTTTTTTTAATTTTTTGCTATCTTATCTCAACTTGGTCGGAGATCTAAGACTCGAAATGTTTGGTCGAAAAGCCCTTGGGGACAAAACTTGTCTCTCTGATGTTGATGTAAACAGGATCCACTCCTTTACTGAATCGACCGGATGGCTGCGTGGTAATACTAGCAGCCAGATAATTTAGGACCCATGGGAGCCGGTGTGACATGGACAACGGGAACTAATAAATGGACCCACGTGAGCTCTGCTTGATCACGGCTGCCAATGGAACCAAACCTAACCTATCTCAACTTGAGATGTTTTGTCGAAATGCCACAGAAATGTTGCTTTTATAAATAAAAAGAAAATATCTAAGTTCACAAAGGGCTTTTAAAACTATAATACTGGGTAATTCGACATGTCAAAAACTCAGATTTGTAAATTATGTTATAGAATGTCAAAAAATGCGTAAAGAAATTTAAAAGTCGAATGGCTCACACCATTTTTATTTTGTTTTTTCCTAAAACTTTTTTTGGTAAAATATGTAACATTTATATGTAACAGTTATATGTAACAGTTATTATACAATTTGTTGGAGCCTCGACCACAAGTCCTCATTCGACCTTAACAACCGCAAAAACTGTAACTCGGTACAGTTTTACAACGCCAAGCCATAAGCCATTGAGAAGTGAAACGCCAAACGCACTAAAAGCAGACAAACAAGACCGACTTGGTTGTCCTTAAAAAATATGACACTGAGCGCGAGCTGCTTCGCCACTCGAAGCAATTTAAAAAATGTCACAATTTTTTAAAATCTTTCTAGACGATAATACTATGTTCACACTTGAGTTTTTAAACGCGTTTAATCAAAATGTTGATTTAATTAAGGAGGTGTCATTAAGGAGGTATGTCACAATAAAAACTTTGACAACACTTACGCATTGGTTGTTAAAAAAAAAAATAAAAACAATTATACTAGCAGACTGTCAAAGCACCCAAAAAGATAATAATTGCCTAACTTTTCACTTCGCTCTGCGTTAAAAATTGTTAATGTAACATGTTTCGTACAAGTAAGGATATTTCATCTTATGCTATGTTCACATTTGGGTTTTTAAACGCGTTTAAGCAAAATGCTTATTAAGTTATTCAAAGCCATTCACATTACATTTGAGATGATTAAGATGACAGATGACTAAGAAAAAAAAAACACAACAAACAAATTTATATTTATTTAAAGTATTAAAAATGCATAAAAATGCTTTTATAAAGTTATCAAAAGATTATTTCAATCATTTTAATGATGAAATTGTGAAAACTTATGAATTATTTAAGGAAAAAAATAGAAACATTAAGCAGAAATCGTGGCCGGTTGTACACGACCATGTTGGCGATTCTACATTTGAGGTATGTTCAGTGGATTCTATGTGATTTATAAAGTGATTTAGTTGTAATCATGTCAATTTGAAGTGATTAACAAATAACTTCAATATATGGGTAATCATCTCGATTTTAAGGAGATTTGAGCTTAAACACGTTCGAGCTGCTTAAACGCGTTTAAGAACCCAAATGTGAACAAAGCATAAGATAATTATTTTTTTCAGAGTTTTATTTTTATAAAAGTAAAGAAGGAAAATCAGGGATAGAAAGAAAAGTGAGTTGTGTTCACAAATGTTCACTTTTAGTATTTTTTCTACTAAAAAATACTAAATTTCTAGTAATTTCTTTTAATTCTTTTTTAATAAATTACGAATAGTTGTTGTAAAAACTAATAAAATATAATTCATAGAAAAAGTAGATTGGTATAAGCTTTCCCACCTTTGATGAAAATAACAAAAACAGTTGTTAAACAAATTGCCGTCCGCATCAGAATTAAAGTTGTTAAATATTAATGAAATATTACATTTTATGTTGTTAGCATCTCTAGAAAAAATCGATAAATGTGATTTTTATATTAGAAACGGCAATGTTATGGAAATCGAAATCAAATAAAGTAGAAATCGATGAAGATTTTTAAATATTTTTTTTTAAACTATGCTCACAGTTTTTCCTGAATTTATGTGAAGTAAAGATAAGTTAAGTTAAGGCGACCAGATTTTGAAAATAAAAATAGAGGACATAAAGAAAAAAAGAAAACAATTTATTTGGCTTCAAATTTTTTTTTACATATTTTACAGATAAATTTACACTCACATATTTATATATGTAAAGTTAATTTAAAAAAAAAAAACATATTATGGGCTTAAAGCACAAGGGCTTCAAGTAACTTATAATAAAAAATTAGAAAAAAAAATTAAAGATGCTATCTGGAATTTTACTTTTTAATAAAAAGAGGTCCTGAGATATATTTATATCCCACAATCTCTTCTTGTGCTCTGATCTTCTCTGAACTTTACCTACTAATTTCATATGTAAACTCAATTTAAGAAAAATGCACTTAAGCCCCTTGTGCTTTAAGCCCGTCACATATTTAAATTTACATTAACTTATAAATAAGTAAAATTAGTTACAAAAAAACGAAACTTAAAAATTCATTGCACTAACTTATTCAAAATTTCATACTGCAGGTGTATGAGAGTTGAGTAGGAGTATGAACATAAGAAGCACGGCACGACATTTTCCATACGATTTGAGAGAAAAAAACTGGGACAGCCGTGAAATTAAATTTATGTACTTTAATTTTGTTTTTTCTTTTTACCTACTTACGACTACAATTCGAGTCGGAAAAAAGCCAGCCAATTGTACACAGAAAAAAATAAAAATTTATTTCAATTAAAAAATTAATTAAATTTGCACCAGTAAACAAATTAATAGTATCAATTAAACCAGTTAATAGTATTAATTAAACGTTTAATTCACTTGATTAAACGTTTAAATCACTTGATTAAATTTTTAATTAAAACTGACTATAATTAATGCTTTAATTGGTGAACAATTTTGGATAATTTTTTTCTGTGTAGGGGAATATAAGAAAAGATAAACTGAATGTTTATTGTTGGTGTTTTGTTTAAGCTTTGATATTGTTACAAGTAAGACTTTGAGTGTTTATAATTCTTATTGGCTTTAAGGTTATATTTGTATAATATTTTAAGCTTTTCTAAAATCTTTGGAAAAGGTTTCCTGACGATCTGGCCTAAGCAACCAGTGAAATGCGCATAGAAGCTAACTTTCCCTCAACAAAAAAATTCAGTGTATTTATCAAATATGAAAAATTGGGAATTGAGCACGTCATACAGAAATCTTATTAATAATAAATTTTGTATTCCCAAAAAAACCTTGAAATTAATTTTAATTAATAAAAATAAAAACAAATATTGATCATGCTTTTGAAAATAACTATGACAGATTATGAAAAAGGATGACAGAAAGATGACACAAATTTTATAGATGACAGTCAGTTAAAATGGACGATTGTGATATAAAAAAGAGTATGTAGGGTCAGGTTAGATAAATGGTGCCCTTATGTATCAAGAGTATAAAAGGGTTCATTTTAATACACTTTTAAAATACGATTTTGTGAAAATTTTATCGATTTTAATATCACTCGGAATCGATTTCAGAACTAAGCTGAAAAAAGTAAACAAAAGTATTTTTAGTGGTTCTAAAAACTTGAACATACGAAACATTTTGTAAATTGAAATTATTTCTTATTATTTTATTATTTTATTTATAATATGTTCATAGAAATTTTAAAATAATTTTAAAAATAATGAAGGGTTTATTGTTGAAACAGCATAACCCACCCAAATTGAAAAAATTGGTTTATGTGATTTTAATGTTGATTAAAAACAGTAGCTCGTTTCTGCATTTCTCGCATCGTAAAATTTCTCACATGAAGTGTGAAGTGTTTCTGTATTTGAATGCGAAAACTGAAACCACTGATTGTGGAATATTTCCAGTAATTTAGTGTCAAATTCAAGCAAAACCTTAACAAAAGAAATAAATTATATAAGCAGGGCTGCCAGATTTGACGATTTTTTGTTCCGAAATTATCAAAGTACCGATTTGCCGTTTTTTTTTCTTAGAAGTGACCATTTTATTTAGTCTGAAATAAAAACTTTATATGCAGCACAGAAAAAAATGTTTAAAAAGACAGCTTAAATTATTATGTTTTGTTTTCAAAAAAAAAATCTTTTAAATTAAAATTTTGTATTCCCAAAAATTGCTTTTGATAATAAACTGGCAAGTGCACGGCATTTTGTTTTTTCTTAACCTACTTACAACTACAATTAATGTTGGAAGAATTCCAATCAATTGTAGTGGGGAATGTAAGAAGAGATAAACTCACTGTTTATTTATTGTTGATGTTTTTGTTTACACTTTGATATTGTTACAAGTAGAGCTGTTGCTTATGATTCTTATACGCTTAACACTTTTAACACCAGTGAAATGCGCATAGGAATAGCTTATCCCATCAACAATAAATTTCAAGTGTTTTTATCAAGAATAACAACTGGGAATTAAGCACGAATAACAAAATCTTTTAAATTAAAATTTTGTATTTCCAAAAATTACTTTCGATAGGAAAAGCCAAATCTCAAAGGAAAAAACTGTTTACTTTTTATTCAGGATAGGCGTGACTTTTTAATGCATTTCTTAATGTGATCTAAACATTAAACCGTTACCGCAGTTATCTGCCAATGTAGAGGGAATTTTGAGTTAAGTCAGTTTTAATAAAACAACAAGGTAAAGTGTAATAAACGGCTGCGTCGTATCTTTTTTTATATCCTTCACAATTGTATTAAAAATTCACAATTATATCCTTCACTATTGTATTAAAAATCGTACCAAGCCCTTAAATTCGAGTATGGGGACCAAGTAAAATAATGAACATATAATACTCGTTAATAATAATCCTCTACGAGGAATAAGGCGATTTTTGAACTTTTCTTTCAAAAGATTCATTGTTTTTCTTGCTGTGTCGCAAGTATCACCATCCTGTAGAATATTATTTACGTATAAATCATCAATTTTCCGCTACAAAATACTAAGTTTCCTGCACCAATTTCCATTGACCGATGAAACCTCAAGTTTTGAGTTAGGTACCTGTCAGAGTTGGCATTTATGTTATAAAATGCTCTAATCAATATTATATTTCCGCTCAGGAAGTTTTCCTAAATTCGGGGACCAAAAAATAAATATTCCTCTAGATATAAAGCTATTCATATACCAGAAGAGTTGTATGATAGACTTTTATCTAATTATCACAATCGGAATTAAATGATAATTCCGAAATGGACTTAAAATGATTCGAAAGTGATTTTTAAAATTCAAAAGAGGAGCTCTAACCACATTAAATAAATTAACACTATTAAGAAAATAAATTTTTAAATAAAATAGATTAAAATGTTGCTAGAAGCTCCAATTCGAGTGACGTTTCTTACAGTTGTATGATTCGTTAAATAGTTCCTTAGTCTCGGCCAAATCAGTAACCAATAGTAGTATATATTATGATTCTATAAAGTGGTTCAGGATTGGTCACAAATCTCATAAAATGCCTACTCCTGAAAAAGTTTCATTTTCGGAGAAGAGAATCAAAAATTCGTCACTATTCGGCCTTGAATTCCTATTTCTTTTTCATTTCCATTCATTTTAATCTGTTTTTACTGTTTTATGTTACTTTTAGCAAAAGATTTTCGGGAATGAAAAAAGGTATGCTCTCTTAAGAATGAAAACACTAAATCAAGTATTGCGTACAATAAGAATCCTAGAGCGGAAAGATTGAAACACTTTAATAAAATTGAATTTTTTACAAAAAAAAAAAAAAAAAAAATCACAAAGGACACTTTTGTCTTGTCACTCTTAAACAGTTGTTAAAGTAGAATGTAAATCAATTTCCATTATAGCAGCGTTTTATAGTAGCTTACTTACTAAAGTAACTATATAGTACTATAGTTTAGAGATCATCATTTGACCTTTTGAATAACTGCACGTAATTTTTAGCCAACATTGTAAAAATAAAGATGGAAACGGCAACTAGATGCTGCAGCGCCCTGTACGGGTACTGATTTCAAGCACAATCTAAACGCCTTTGCCCAACTTTACTCAACTGAAATGGTGGTTGCAAACATCTTAGATATTCAATTTTAGCCATACAAAGAAGGAAACTTCTATCTATGTATAACAAAAAACCGCTTTAATGTCTGTCTGTCAATTTGTATGTTCATTGTACCTTCGGTGTATTAGTTTTAGTGAATTTATTCGGGAACATAGTCTATGGAGTCGGATAAAAAGTGATCTTGCATACAACAATAAAAAAAATAAAAAACTTGACTGTAGTTTTGGCTGCTATATGCTGATGATGTTAATATTCTTTATTGGTATCTTAAGGTCGTTTGTTTTATGTCCAAGTTTGGCAAGACTATTCAACATCAATTGAGAAAAATTTGTTTCGTTTTATTTTCGCTGTTTCGGTAAACGCCCTTATGTAACGCCCGTTTATGCTTACCAAACTTAAAACAGGAATCAAAAAAAAAAAAAAAAAAAATATTTCTATACTTATTTCTTTGACTAAAGTACTGTGGTTTCGATTGATATTTCTGTGGCAATAGCGCAAAAGTGCTGAATAAATTTTTTTTAGTTTTTTTATGTGTTTTTTGAAAATTTACTACGATTCTTATATAATTCTCATTTCTCTGCAGCTAAAGCATTCTTAAGTTTTTATCTTAAATATTCCTAATGTCAGAGATCGGAAGTAAACTTAAGTTTTTATTCCAAATGTTATTGCACATATTTAAATGAGTTAAGCAAGGAGTCATTCCAGAAAAATCGCACAAAATAGTTGAAACTTTGCCCATGGGTACTTTTGAACAGGAAAATCTCAAAGGTGTTATTAATTCTCATGTGATTTAAGTCAACTTAAGGACTTTTTGCTTTTTGCCACAGATTTAATTAATAAAAATGAATGTAAAAAAACTCTAAGTCTAATGAAACTTTGTTTTTAGTGTTTAATTTTAAATCGTTACCGAAATAGTGTTGACAAACATAATTTAATTTTTGGAGAATCCGATTGGGCTCTTTTTTTTCTCGAGCTATTAGCAAATTGATGATCAAGGGGCATATCATATTTAAATAAGACGGTCATGAGTCATGACGATCGATTAGTCCAGTAGTATACATTTTATTTTGTTGTTTATTTCTATGAAGCCAAACCACTGTGTCTGATCAGTAAAATATCGCACGCATTTATGAAAACTAAAATCATTTTCGTTACCGCAAAAACGCGATTATCTAAATTGCATACAAAATTATTTTAATTAAAAATCTAATATTCTTCTTCGTCTTTCATTATTGAACAAGAGTTTAAATGCATCATAAATGTTAAAGATGCAGGGAACGAGAGTGAAGCCTTATGGATGCACCAAAATGAATAGAGTTAGTTGCATGGTTTTCAATGTTGCACAAAGTTAAAGTGCAAATGTTTAACATATAAAACGTATATTAAATTTCATGCACAACTTAACTTTGTATTTTCCTACAAAACATACTTATATTTCTATTCCTCTTAAGGAAATCCCATGTAAATGGTCGCCGTCTGTTGTTGTTGCAGCGGTGAGAAAATTCCCAAGATCTTAAATATTAATTGGACTTTATTCAATTGGTAATTTGGTTAAAAGCGATTAAAATGATATTAGTATTTATGTATTCAGAATGTTATAGGGGTAATAAAAATAGCCGAATGAAGTTGAAAAATTTTACTCACTTCTTGGCATATGCGTTCCCTTTATGGTTTAGTATTCCGACTCTAGAGTGGGAGCAGTCTGTGAGTTTGTTTTGTCTGGTAGGTGTGAAAATACGTCATGTGGTCACTATGCCTCTTTACCGTTCAGTCTAATTCGCGTCTATAATGGGTAACATATTTTTCCTTTCTTTTCCCCATTTATTTTGTTGTTGATTCCGTCATTTATTGATTAATGATGTTTAATTTGTATCAACAAGAAAATATATTTCTTACATGGTTATTTGCAGCAGTTGACTAAGTAAAATATATTATTTTGTTCGGTTTCAATTTAATTTTTGGGCTATGTTTTACTTAAAATGGCGGAGATATTTTGGAATTAATTATAATTAGTAGGAGAATAGAAAGTGCATTCTTAATTTTTTAAAAGAAACATTCTGTTCCTAAATTTGTATAAATCGGAGGTGATAAATCTAAGAAGAGCAAAAGCACCGTAAGCTGTGCCAAAAGGGGTAAAAAGCTCAAAAACTTTAGTAATGTACTATGTCAAATATTATTAATTTATAGTGAGTGTGTGTGTTCATTTACTTGTCTCCCAATTACTCAACAAAATAAATTAAATTATACGACAGAATTATATTGATAGTATTAAAAGGAGAATTTCAAAAAATAAATTATTATGAACGAAATAGACAATTGTTCAGTAGAGACAAAATACTGATGTGTGTCATATATAGGTAAAATTTTCTTCTTAAGGAGTTGAATAATAGACTATGCAAAGAAAACAACGGTGTTTTTAAAGTCCGTGTTCAATATAAATTAATATTTTTTGCTAGCCCAGTTGATAATATTTAAAGAATATCGAAATATCGGCAACGAATAAAATAAAATTTATATACTGGGCTCGAGATAAAAGCATTTTTATTTAAAATTTGCTAAACGATGTACATATTTGAAACTTGCTTCATTTTACTTCGTTTGCACTAAAAACATGTCGAGCAAAAATTTTAATATGCCTGTTTTTGTTTACTAACTCCGCCATTGTCGGTCCTAAGCCCGGATGAGAATGGAGGAGGGATGGTGTGCCTTTCCCCAATCAACCGGTCTCCTCGCCGTCACAAATAGGTTTTGCTAGGGGTCAATCCCCCACTCAAGTAAAAAAATATATTGCAGAAGCGATTACCGTTGGTTTGAAGAAAGGGATTATGATTGGTACATAGAATGTGAGAGCTTTGTCGGATCATTCACAATTAGAACAAGTATACCGCGAAATGGAATGCTACATAGTCGCAATGCTAGGTCTAAGCGAAATAAGTTGTCTATAAGCCGGCTTCACTCGTTTACCTTCTCGACACCTCTTCCTGTATTCCGGTAGCAACGAAAACAGAATACGCGGGGTCGGATTTCTTTTGACACCACAATCATGCCAAATGTCTTTTGGACTTTAAGCCGATCTCTGATCGTTTGATCGTGGCAAGATTTAACTTCTGCTTTTGAAATGTATCGGGTATAAAATGCTATGCTCCTACGGAACCCTACGATGCAATCATAAAAGCCGAATATTACTCCTAACCGGACACCGCAGTATGCTCTCTCCCTGGAGGTGATATAGAGATAATAATCGGAAATATGAACGCAAAACAAGGTAACGACGAGGTGAATATTGAATCGGTGATGGACCGGAATAAGCTCGGTACAACACGCAAAGATAATGGTGAGCGACTCACTGATTTGTGCATACGTCACAACCTCTTTATAGGGGATGCACGCTACATCCATTCTTAAAAGATTTCAATAGCGCAACTGTTTTATTATTTTTGGCTCGACCAGGGCCATGTTTCTTAAGACTACAAGTTACAAACCTACAGGTAAAATAAATTTTTAAACGCTATTTATGTTATTTTCTGACATTTTGTCTTTTTTGTATTTTTTTTACCGATTGAGCGATTTCTAAAAGTTAAATGTTAGGGTCTGTTTCCAATTTGGCCATTTTTACCGCATTTTCGACATTCCTTTCCGACTTACAATTGCAGCAAACTTTTCTGAATATTTCGAATTTCCGCGTACTTTTGCGAAATTTTGTAATTCCTTCACAGTATATAAATACACAGAAAGAATTACTTATTAAATCACCAGAAAACATGGCTTGAACCAAGAAAATTTAGCATGATCTCGTCCAAGCCAAAAATTACATAAGTATATGTATATATATAAGTATATGTTTATAGCCTTACATATTCTGAATAAATGCGAGACTTGGTTTAAGAAAAATGTTTCTTTATTTAAAAAAATTTTACTATATACAAACGAAAAGAGTTCAAATAAAAAAAAATTATTATGGTTTTTGTTATTTTAAGAAACGAAATTTATTACTTAAGAAAATAAACTTCTTTCCGTGTAGGTAGTATATGTATAAATAGTTGTAGGAAACAACTTCGTTTAGTATTCATATCAATAAGTAGGGAAACCAAAAAAAGCACTACAAAACAGTTTTAAGCTTTAAAAAAGCATTTTAACACACGAAAATAAGCTGTTAAAATTAAAAAAAGCAATATAAATTTATTGTCTATTTTCCACTTTATTCGTCTAATACGTTGTTACAGTAAATTATAAATTGATGCAACAAATTTTCTATTTGGAGTCAGCAAGTTCTTGTACATAGAAAAAGTTATTTTTACGTCTACACATGTTAAGGAAGCGTATTTAAAATAAAGTATATTTTATACGAATGGACTCACAATTCCTTGCCTCCTAAAATATCCCCAATATCATTTTTCATTTTTTAATAAAACTTATTTTTCACTTGGGAAACCAATGAACGATTTTTTGTTTCCAATTTTCTTAAAACTTCGTGTAAAAACCTAAAATTTGCAGAGTTGAACAATATTTGGTTCCGCAAATCACTTTCATTCCAATATATACAGAGAAATTCTTAATAGCTAAAACTATATTAAAAAAGGCAAAAACAAAACGTTACTATACCAAAAACTGAGAGAAGGGGAACTAACAGACGTTTCTTTATACTAAAACTATATTTTAAAAGAAATAAGACGTTGAAAACTATAATGAAAACAAGACGTTACGGAAAGAGCATTATTGTATGAAGTGACTGTGTGACTGAGGAATTTGATCGTTGGAATACAGCTATGGAATTTTCGAGAGAAAAGAACTTAAACATGCAAATAATAAAATAAGTTGATAATAAAGGCTTAATACTAAAAACTTAAACACATAAAAAATATTTACAACAATATAAAAAGTACGTTACAGTACCGCTAAGACAGAGTAACATTAAAATCAAGTAAGAAAGTATAGTCGGTCAAGCCTGACCATATGATACCCAACACCGCAGTATTTAAAAACAATTTTTGAGAGTGTATGGCTATATGAATATGGATCTATCTATGTTTTAAATTCATTAAAATCGGTTTGATAGTTTGTGATTGGCAGAAATTGCCCCCTATCTCCCCTCGTGGTCCTATTTTTTAAAAACTGCATACCTTATGTGTCCATATAAATACGAATCTATCTACATACATATTTATTTACATTTCATTAAAATTGGTTTGATAGTGGGCACAAAGACCCTATTCCGGAAAGCAGCTTGTATGGGATCTATATGAAAGTAAGGACCGATTCGCCCTTGTGCCAATTAGAAACTGCGAGCTATACTTTTCGAACAAGGTAACATACATAGACAGCCAGCCAGAAAGAGTGCTGTTACAGTACAAATAGGGTTGATTTTTTTAGTTTTTATAAAATAAACGTTGCACATCAAAAAAGTAATAACGATTTATTAAATAGGGTTTTTCGTATGAAAAATGAAGAATTATCTTAAATGGCAAAATAAGTAAAAAAGCTTATATTGCAAAAATAAGCTAAAAAAGAAGCCCTTACAAATAAAGCTAATTTTTTATGATCAGAATTTGTTTTTAATCAAAAACATTCTATCTTGTAAACCTACAAATAAGCATTTGTTTTTTTTTGTTTAGCCTACTAATAAGTTTATAAAATTAATGTGGTTAAATTCCGTAGCAAGTAGATTCTATTTTAATAGCTCGGTGATAATTTGATAACATTATATATTTTTGCTAAATTTCATAAATTTTTTTATTGATTAAAATAAATCTTAGTTTTAATTTATATCAAATAATAAACAACAAAATTTACATAAATAAAACAATTAAACAAATACGAACTCGATCACATTTTTACAAGCTAATTTCTTTTTTACTAATGACGGCAATAGGATCCAATTTCCTCAATTTTTATATTTTTGAATAAGGAAAAAAGCAAACTTAATCCGAAAATAAGAAATGCTTAACCTTTTTGAAATCTTCAGGTGCATATGGAGAGCCACAATGAATGGTATGCCAAGGCAAAGTGAGGAGCGGCGGTGCATGCAAGTAAATTTTAATGATGATGTTGATTAACAAAAAGATGATTGACGTTTTGTTGCAACCGAAGTAGAGGAAAATAGGAATATTCAAAGTAGAAAAGAGTAGTCAAATGATGATGAATGAGTAACAGTTGTTGTGATGAATGATGAAAAGAAACGATGAATGAAGAGGAAAAAAAAATAGATCTATTCAAATCTTGAAGATAAATGATACGATTGCCTATTTCTATAAAATTATTTGTACCTAAGTATTTATTGTCGAAGGGTAAAAATAATTTCGTTTTATTACAATAAAAATTTAATTTTTCTTATTGCCATTCTTTAATGTTGAAAAGATTTTAATAGATACAGTAACGGCTTTAAATATTTTCTTTTAATTATAATTATCAATCGGGTTCAGTTACACGGAATAAAATAGTAAGCAACAGGCATTTTTAAGATTTAAAGCTTTGTTCACAATCAGAGTAACAATTTCGTTTTTTCTTCTATCTTATTTCTTCCCAAAGTATTTCATATATTTTCTTTTCAATTTATAAACAAAAATGTAACCAAAGTTTTTTTAAAAAATTGGGTCAACTAGAACTTCAGAAACAATTTGTATGAAATTATTTCTGACGTTTAATATAATTTTTTTTAGTTTTGAATGAAAATTTTAACAAAATGTTGTAAAAAATAATAATAAATGCATAATATTGTTATGGGTAAAATTTGCAATCGGTTTTTTAATGCACAATGTGTGTGGTTCCGAAAAAGTTGTTGCTCTATTATGAACACCAAGTGAAAATGTTTTTAAGATTGTGAACGAAGCTTAAAACTACATAATTTTAATCAAAGTTTTTCTTGGGATTCACAAATTTAATTAATAAGGTTTCATTTAAATGTGCTACATTCCCATTTCATACTATTGATAAATTGAAATTTATTGTTGATGGGATAAGCTATTCCTTAGGCCAGATCGTCAGGAAACTTCATCTAAAGATTTTAGAAAAAATAAATATATTACACAAATAAAACTGTTAAGCGAATAAGAATTATAAGCCACAGTTTAACTCGTAACAATATCAAAGCTTAAACAAAAACAACAACAATAAACAGTAAGTTTATCTTTTCTTACAGTTCCGGCTACAATTGGTTGATTTTTTGGCAACTCTAAATGTAGTTGCAAGTGGGAAAAGAAAAACAAAAAATTCGAAGCATTAAAAAAAAAACAAATAAGAAAGAAGTACGGATCTGTAACAAATTGTAAACCAATATTCACAAAAATCTAACCCCATAGTATTATAATTCCTTTAAGTTGTATTTCGAAACTACGCTTTATACGGGGCTATATAAATCACAAAATTTTTTATAATTACATATTTATATAAAACTAAATTTTAACAAAAATTTCAATTTTCGTATCGATTTTAGGAGTGTTAAAGTGATTTTTTGAAGGCCGGTTTCTATGGGACCTGTGTTAAATTAAAGACTGATTATCATAAGAGTTGATATATAATTTGCGGTCATGTTAAGTGGGCGGGTCAAATAAATTTTTTTATTGGAATAAGAATCTATCGTTATTTTGTTTATAAATACATAGTAAATAATTACTATGCGAACAGAAATAACAATTTTTTTGACATATGTTGGGCCGTAACCATTTTTCTTTAAAATGCTTTGGAGAACTTAAAATAATTTGTGACAAAAACAAAAACTTTATTTGGCGCTGTTCCATAGATGGACATAGATAGAGAATTCCTCAAGATTCCAAAATGTTTATACTTATTGGGGTATCAGATGAATTTCTAAAGAATTTCACGCGCAATGTTAAAGTTATGGTGTTTTTTTCTACACAAAAATACCTCTTTGTTAAAAGGTGCATGTATTAAATATCTTGCCAACCCTGTAATAATTTATTATTTGAAGAGAACAAAACACAAAATTGGATCGCCCTATTTTTAATAGCTGACAAAAAGTTTGTTCTTCAAAATATAAACAAATGCATAGTAAATCGAGAAGTTTTTGTCTTAAGTAACATGTTTGTTACTTAATATCAACATACATTTTTAAGTACGAAAAACTGTCCGTTGCGTTTTTCAATATACCGACAGAAAACACTGTTTTAAGTTGGCAACACCTTTGGAGTCAGCTGATTGAATTTAGCTGTAGGGCAAATAAAAGGAAAATATATAATTGGCAGATGAGTACTGTGCCCTTGTTCTGTAACTCTCGCGTCGAGAAACTTTTCGATTGAAATGTGAGAAATGAAACAGAAATGCCATTAATTGAAACAAACAACTTTTTTTCTCACTTTACTGCGTCTGTAACAGTTTTGACGAGTATTAGCTGCCACGTAATGAAATTACTCGCCAATTTACAGAAAAAGTGTCCCTGTAAAAATAATGTGAGAAAGCTATCGCTTTGAACTGTGAAATAAACGGGGCGAGAAAAACGTTTTAACACTAAAAAACACATTAAAATGCAAAATGCATAGAATATAATAATAATATTTTGTTAACTAATTATTTTGCTTTTAACATTTTTATAAAAGGTACGAATGTTTTCAAAGCTCGTTTACAAACAACAATCATTAAAGTGCAGTGAGTCAAGTGGAGTATTATGACATTTATAACGTAACGACGTAATATCTTTTTATAGTTTTCGACATGAGAACGTAACGTCGTAATCTATTTGGTAGCACTGTGCTAGTTGACAAGCCGGGCACATGGTGTTTTAACATAATTCGGGTACGCTGAATCCAATGGTGCTAACCGTTTTTTTAAGTTAGATCTTGTTTTCGAGACATACCGTTATATCAAAAATGGATGAGTTTGCACAACATATATTCGCGTAACTCAAAAACGGTTTAGCTCATTAAAATTACTTAAAAAAAACCGAAATTCCGCAATAAAATGTCCTTTAAGAAAGGGTAAACTTTTTTCTAATATGCGCAGTCGTTTTAAAAACAGTGTAGTTTTCGACATAAGTTACAGACAATTTTTTTTTTCTTACTTTTCGAGAAAAGATGGGATATTTTGTTTCACATTGAGAAAACGAAATTTCTTTAATGTGCAGTTTCTCGTGGGGAAAAAAATAATCAAGTAATGAGAAAACAGCTACTAAAATGGTTAAAAGTTTTCTTTAGATTGCCGAAGTTTTTAAGATTTTTTGATTGACGATTTTTTTTTAGAAACATTTTATAACAATGTAATGCTTTCTTATGTTTTTTACTATAAAAGAACAGAAAAAATAACAATTAAAATTAATATTTTTACTGTCCTGCCTAGAGGCGATTTTTCCCAACCTCGTCTTGCAGTCCTACATATAAACAGAAGTCAACTGTTTTACAGGGCATTTTTAACACTGTCGATTTTCATGGGGCTTTATGCCATTAGTATGGGAGAATTGTTTATAACAATAATAATAAAAGAAGCCACCCTTTTAGAGAGCAAAGCATTTTTAAGAAACGAACTCCAAATTTAATTTTTTTAAAGAAAATGTCATATTTTTTTGTAGAAAAGAAAACACCATTTGTATATCCTTATTCACCAGTCATGATAATTTTTTTAATATCATTTTAATGTGTTCAATAGAAGCGTTTGCACCATCGTGAATACCGAAATCATCGAAATTCAACCAATTTGTCTAAATTTTAAATACCAAATTTATTTTAATTTAAAATTTAATTTTTTTCCTTAAAATATTGTATATATACATATATAGTATGCGGCGTGTTAAAAATAATTTTCAGAAAAAAATGATTCACTTATGGATGTTGACTTATGGATCAACGATGATTCAGTGTTGTTAAAGATTAAAATTGCCTAATTCAACATTCCAACTAAATTAGGTACAAATAAATATACTAAAAGAATTCAACGAATATAAAATGTTGCATTTTTAAACGTAAATTGAATCGGTAATTAATACCTGTTTATTGTATTGAATTATCTAGTTTGTGGTCATACAGCAGGGGAGAACAATTCAGAATATTTATTTCTTTTAACCTCATTTTTTCATAATATCGATTTTCGCGACCCCTTTGGTACATAACTTTCGCTTATATTCCACTTGCAAGAATTTTAAATAAGATGTTTCGCTAAAACTCCCTAATAAATGTCCATGCAGAAAATATTTATTCCCAAAGCCAACCACATTCTACGACCATTAACAGGTACCTTAAATTACAATTTGTCTTTGTATCAATGAACTTGTTACTCGTATTGTGGTTGGTGTATAGACGAGTATGTAGTTTGAGTAATTTGTTAGTGAACTGTAGCAACAACAAGCGAAAAAATATCTTAAGTTTCCTTTAAGATAATTAAACATTCAAGCAATGCCAACAACTACAAACATGCGTATGTATATCTGAATCTACAAACTACGTACAACACGGTACTTTTTGAAACGTCTCTGGCATTCTTTGTTGGTAAAAATATAAGATTTATTGAGATTAAATTTGATTATTTTAGTTTGTTGTAAATGTTGCTGGCATCTAAGGATGCGTTATGCTGCGGTTCATTTTCAAATTAGTTGCATGCAATTATCATAATTATTCCCCTTCTCTTTGTAATAATGTTCTATTGTCTATAAATTTTTTACTTAAACATTTCCTTTTACAGTAGTAATCGCAGTTGAAAATGCTTTTTTATGCGTTATTTGATTTGGTGGTTTGATGGGTTTTTCTAGTTTTTCTCTAAATGTTTTATCAAGCCAAAATATCATTTCAGGCACTTTAAGCAAATCAATGGATGACTGACAGACCGAATGTTTAAGAAGATGTTCAATATTGTTTTTCAGAAATTCTTTTGTTTTTTGTTGATGAATTTAAATTCGTTTTTAATTTGATTTCCGTTCAATTTTTTTATAGTTTTTGTTTCATTGAAGTAGATGGAGATGGAGATTCTGGCAGCGGGTTTTACGATAAAAAAAGTTGTAAAATTGTGTTCCCAATTATTTGTTCTTTTCAATTTTCTCACAACTGTTTAGCTGTTTTATTTGCTTACTTTTTTGTTGTTCGTTGTATTGCTTTAATTTTTAATAACTTAATTAAGAACTATGTACATCGAGCTACATACACCCTGAGAAAAAACATTTTTCAATATGGTCACCTCCAACAAAACTATTTTAAACTAAAATTTTTAAACATATTATTGTCACCGGCAACCATATTATGGTTCACTTAAACTTAATGCTAGAAACACAACTGGGACGAACGACGAATTATTCGCAACGAATATTCGTCGTCCGAAATAGAACACTTTGGTATGTTTGAAAATACACGCAATCTTTGCGTAGACCGAAATTTGTCCTGCGTAACGAACACTGCGATAGGTTTATTTCTATTCTTACGCAGGCGAACGACGAATAAATTGGGACAGGGACAGCTAACCGCAGCTAAATAGTGAAAGCTGTAAAGAATCAGAGGGAAAAATCGCAAAAATTCGGTAAAATGTGCTAAATTAGCGGAAATTTGGAAAAATTTGCTAACAGCGGCATAATAGCAAAGTCTACTATTTATTTTAAATCGTTAAAGCTGTAAAGGATCAGACAACTTACAGCAACAAATCGCGAACATGGCTGAAATTCGCGGAAAATTACAAAATTTTAAACAAGCCAAAAAACTATTTTCAGTTTGCTAAATCGAAATGCAGAACACCGAAAATGCTAAAGTAAACCACTTTCGAATGGATTCGGATTCTATAACACACCCAATTAATAGTTTTTTGTTTTTTTTTTTTTTTGTTGAAATATGGTCCACCTATGATTTGATAAATGTTAAAAAACAAATAAATTATCAAAGAAATTTTGATAAAATTTATTGCTAGTTAAAAAATATGAAAATGGAAGAAAATGTTTATATAATCTAGCGTCAAAGGTATTTATTTTTATAAATTAAAAAAAAAATTCAAGTCACATTAATAGCTAGAATTCTCGCACTTATTGTGTCTCATTTGACGAATTTACGCAATGAATTCTCTCCGACTAATTCGTCGTACTATGCGAAGTTCGTCCCAGTTCGTTGGCAGCAACATATTTACTTGGTGTTCACAATAAAGCAACAATTTTTTTCCAATTTCCAATTAAGAAAACGCTTGCAAATTTTGCGTAGAGCAATATTACGTATTTATTATTATTTTTTACAACATCTTGTTAAAATTTTGATTCAAAACATGTAGCTAAAATTATTAAAAACGTCATTTTCAATTTCATACAAATTGTTGCTGAAGTAGAAGTAAACAAAAACTTAAGTTACATTTTCGAAAATGCAAGGAAAATATATGAAATACTTTGGGAAAAAAGAAGAAAAATCGAAATTGTTGTTCCCATTGTGAACAAGGCTTAATGATTGTGATTTCAATTTCATTATTTGAAAACAAATAAAAGCAACAAATAAATAACAATTTTGAGTTTTTTAATGTAATTTTTTCATAAAACTTGTGGGTAAATAAGGCGTGTTTTTGATTAGTATTTCGGCCTTACACCCGACGTTCTTACGATGTGCATAAAATTATTTTAATATGAATACGTATTATTATTTTATTTTATGAATTGAATTCTTCACGAATTTAGCGACGCCATAATATATAGAGTCTGCCATCACCGGCAACATCGAGTGATTGTTCAATTATTGCATCAGCCTGTTGTATTGAACAATAGATACAGGAAACGGAACACCACGTTTTTCTAGAACAACCATCAAGTACAAATTAAATTGTAAATCAAACTCATATTATTTTATTTAAGAAACCCTGATTTTATGAAAATAGAAAACCCCGTGTTTTATTTAATATTATTACAAGCGGTATTCTAAAAAAGTCAAGGGAGATCCAAAATTAAGTTTCCAAAACAAGCGGAACACGTTGAAAAATATTGTAATAGAAAGAAAAACATTTCACTAATTTCAATGAAAAATCTTGAGTTCTGCTTGAATTTGCCAAGGCTCATCTTAACAAGGATATGGACTTTTGAAAACGAGATATTTACTGATGAAGGTAAATACAACATTTTCGGAAGTGACGGTAGATCAAAGACTTGGAGAAAACCCAACACTGAGCTTGAACCAAAAAAAATGTGATACCAACAGTTAAACACGGTGACCGCTGAATTATGCTTGGGTCGGCTGGTTTTTGTTGAGGGCAATATGGATCACTATCAATAAAAGAACATTTTGGAACATCTGAAGCAGAGAACGGATTTGTGTGATTGCAAAAAATTCGCATTTTATGAACACCATAAAATACACTCTTTGGCTTTGCCATTTATAACATCGTTTAGCTTCGTTCGTCAATGATAGCTTTGGTAAAGATAAAATACAAAAAGAGCACAAATCATTATTCTGATGTATTCAGCGATTGCTATGTAGAATGTATTAGTTTTTCCATTAGCTGGATTAGAAGAAAAAAATTAAAAAATAAATTAAACGCAAACACACATGGGTACAAATACAAAAACAATATACAAACAGCGTTATCATTGGTGCTACTGCAAGTTATGACAAACTGTATTAGCATAACCGCCTTGTTTCGGGCGAAATATTGGTTTACCCCACAAATCTGTGAACAAATTTGGATCCAGCACGCTTAAGTCAATTAGAACCACTAAAAAAAGTTATTGCTCCCGACTTGTTTTGGTTTTTGTTGATCAGTGTTATTACATAATGTTTTCTGTTATGTTTTTTACCATTTGCCTATAAAGTATTACTTGAAATTTAAATTGAAGAACATACGTGGAAAAAATGTAATTTGGTGAACTCATTCTGATTTTAAAAGAGGTGCCCCTTTTTTCTTAAATCCCCTTTTTGATGCCACTCTTTTTGTAAATGTCCCCATTTTTTTGGTATTTTCCGAAAATATCCAACGTTAACGCTGTACACAAATACAAAAACATAAAAAATAAAGGAAAGTCATACACCCATGCTCTTTTACATTTGTCGTTTTCTCATCGAGTGGACAATGCCCACAGCGTTGTCAACTCGGTGCGTTTCGCACCATTTTGGGTGCGTTTTTAAATTTTGTATGCGAAAAATTCCTTTGTTAGTGCGTTTTATGCTTTTTTTTAATATCGGTGCGTTTTTTAATTTTTGGTGTGGTAAAAAAAATCTTTGTACAATAAATTACACCTGTTTCAATATCATTTCATTCAATAGTGCGAAATTTTTACAATCAATTTTACAGACAACAATATGAACAACAAGTCATGATGTTTAATACGTACCAAATCATATGCACTAAGTCAAACGGTCTTGTTGTTTTGGATAATTTTTATTATGTAAAGAAAAAAAACATATCATTATATGAAATTTGCTGTATTATTAATTTTTAATCTATACTTTTAATCGTTAATCTCGTTTTAAAAAGTTTTGTGTAGATTTTATGATGTTAAAAAAAAATATTATCTACAAGACTTTTCATTGAAAATGAGAAAATTCAAGATGAAATTGCGAAAATTCCAAAATTAAAATTTCTCAATTTCATTTGGGATTTTCTGAATTTCAAACTAAAACTTTTCAATGTTATTTGGAATTTTCTCAATTTATAAATAAAAGAACTTTTTTTCCTCAATTTCAATTTCAGCTAGAATTGACTCAATTTCAATTATGTTAAATAATCTTAATAAACATTTTAAATAAAAAATGGTGCGTTTTTCCACTTAAATGCAAGATCATAAGAATGTGTGTGATTTGCAGTGATGCCAACTCAGCCCTTTTCATGCTTGGTGCAGCCCTTTTTAAGTACCTGAAAGGCAAACAATTTTTTAGCCATAAACTAAAAAACGCGCAAATTTTACCCTTTTTGTTATTTCTTGAGAGGACTTTGAGCGTAATGAATTTATTTAAAAACAAAATGTCGTTAAATACAGTCAAAAACAAGTTGTTGCTCAAGCTACAAAATACCTGACGATTTATGCTTAAATAATAATTCTAACGAAATATGTATATAAATCGCTAACAATGTGATGATAATGATTCATGGAGTGTAGACGAGGACCACTAAGTATTGCAAATTTTATAAAAGGATGTAAAAGCTTCTAAAAGCTGTAGTTGTGTCTTCATTTTTTGTTTAAAATTTTTGGTATTTTATTTAAAAGAATACTTTTTAGCCCTTTTTCGTGCTTTTTCGAAAAAATGCCATGAAAATGTATTAAAACAGTAATATCTTAAATGTAGCCCCTTTTGGTCCGATTTTCAAATTTCTTCATGCGTTTAGTGTCCCAAGAGTTAGCACCACTGGTGATTTAATTTTGAGCAATTGTTCTTTTGCGTGATCATCAATGATGTTAATGAACCACGTTTAATCATCCAACTCACACATGCACAAATTAAATGTTAACGAAACGACGTCAATATTCACCCCTATTCTGCGTTTCGATTCGGATCGAAATTTTCTCCGTTTTTGGCAACTTTGGTGTTTTGTGCCAATGTTCTGTAACTCCCGCGTTGAAAAACTTTTCGATTGAAATGTGAGAACTGAAACAAAAATACAATAAGTTGAAACAAACATGTTTTTCTCACTTAACTGTTACTGAAACATTTTTGGCGAGTAATTTCCTTACGTTACAGCTATTACACACCAAAAATGATACAGTAACAGTTTAGTGAGAAAAACATGTTTGTTTCAACTTATGGTATTTTTGTTTCAGTTCTCACATTTCAATCGAAAAGTTTTTCAACGCGGGAGTTACAGAACATTGGCACAAAACACCAAAGTTGCCAAAAACGGAGAACATTTCGATCCGAGTTGAAACGCAGAATAGGGGTCATTACTCAACGTTGAACTTTGTTTTGCAGGCTTAAGGCCAGTGTGACCATATAAGCTTTTTTCGAGCTAAATTTAGCTTTATTTTTTCGGCTTTTTTTAACAATGCATTTAGTTTTTTCAAGCCTTTTTTAATTTCAATTTCGTGTTTAAAAAAGTTATGAATTTTTGTCAAAAGTTACACTTCTAAATTATTTGAATATATAGTAAGTTTATGTTATTTATAAAAACCAAATACATATTTCTATGCCATATTTCAGTGACAATAGCAGGACTGAAAATTATTAATTATTTCTTCATTTTCACTTTGATGACTTTATCAAAGAACTCCCTACCGAATCCGATGAGCAAGGAGAACGGTTTTAACAAGCCACAGTGCCCATGGAAAAACGCTACAAAGGCAAAAAACACGACGCATTGTTTGCAGAGGTAATATCAATTTTATTGATGCATTGTTTTGCATTCCTTTTTTTATTTCTTTTCTGATTAATTTCAGGTATCTTGATGGAGTCACAAGATCACCATGTGTGCTGCTAATAAGTATTTGAAGAAGAAAAAGCTGATGACGGAGGGCAGTCTGGAAGCAACGATCCTGTGGACACCATAAGTTCTGAATCAGAGTCAGATTTGGACGATTTGGATCCACAACTTGAAAGAATGCGATTTGCAAGATCAGGGCCATCGACATAATAAACATAATACGAATATTTTTGTAATAGAAAGCATAGTATTCTTTAGAATTGTTTGCGATTTTGATCTTGAAGATGAAGTTTTGAAGAACGGCTTGCAAGATATGAGCCTGAGAAAATGATCACTTTTTTGCAAACATGACACCGAGGTGAATGACTTTGGGCAAAACTGGGAGACACGGGTCTTTTTCTTTTTGGTCTTTTATCACGTAGTGGTGTCCGTATATGGTGTTGCACTGTGTAATTGAACAAAAGCATAGCTTAGAGCAAGTTTAAGCCTATGCCTATTGCATGAGAATTAAAAAAAGGTTTTAGCATAAAGGACTTTTCGTTTCTAGTCACAACAGTTTTTAGTCACTTTAGCGATTTAGGTGTTTTAATCAATCTGTTTTTCTGCCGGTATTTATTTATTCATTTATTTACTTAATTCGCCAATGAAACTAATTTTTCATACTGGCTAGTATGCTTAAACTAATAAATTTAGATACTTTAGTACATTTCATAAAATAAAAATTAAGCATTAAATTTATCTTAAGACATGTAAGAGGTTATTTTTGACGCCTATAGGATAAGTAAAAAAGTGAACGTATAAAAATTGTTAAATTCGGAGCTCATTCTGCGGACAGGATCAAAATTTGCATAATTTGACCGAAAGTATTGAAGCCTAAGGGTAATACAATATCTGGAAGGACGAATAGGAATTGAAAACTGAACCTTACGAAGAGACAATTTCACCGGTTAACCAATTCAGCATGTTATAGGTAAATTTAATATAGGACATATTTTCAATATATATTCCATCTATAAGCGGCCAGCAAAGGCGAAAGTAAATCGAACTATGTGCGTTATAGTCACATTAGCAAAACGTTCTACGTTCTTTTTCATTTTTGAAGCCTCAAACCATATAAAAGAACTAAGAATTAAATCATTTAATTTAATTTAAGTTGATTACAAACACTCAACTTAAAAAAAATTAGTTTTTGGTGTAGGTATCAGGGAAAAAATATGTTTGGCCTTCTTATGAGATCTGTTGTTGTGGTCGAAAACTAGTCGTTTTTAAAAAAAGGTATTATGATTGACGCAAACGCCATTTATACGACGAACTTTTTACTTATGTGTTTTACGTTGTCGTTGTCCTTATTTTGAAATCGACAAACATTTCAAACGACTACGACTTCGATCACGATAACGACTCGTCAATTTTTTTTTTCGAAAATTTGTTGAAATTTCTGATAGTGAAATTTTTACTATCAAGAATTATTTAACCTGCTTCATATTTAAAAAAGAAAAAAAAACTAAAAATAATATTAAAAATTTTTAAATTAAAAGTTTTTCAATAATATAAAATATTTATTTTTCTAAAATTTAAGAACAATATTCTTCGGCAAATTGTTCAAAACAATTAAATTAATTACGATATAATCTCTTTTATTACATCTGAAAAGTCTTAATATGGCTAACATGCTAGTTTTTCTGGTAAAGCGTTCATTTACTTTTTTCTTTTTTTGAGTAAATGGGAAAAAAATTTTGTAAATTTTAAATTTACTCTCTAGTTGCATGTTTCTGCTAGTAAACGAACACACCTATTAAATGTCTAAGTCAAAGTTAATAAGTGTATTTGGAATTATTCTCAGCGTGATCAGGAAGGTTTCTCGGCAAATTACAATTGCTTTTTTTACAATGTTCAATCGTAACCACTAAATTCATGAGAGGGTTTTGCCGTTTAACACTAACAGCCATTGGCGACTGAGTGGTAACGATTGAAACATGTAAGGGCAACCTGTCCGTGAAAGCCCGGTTTCGAGCCCCGCGGCAGTCAAGAATGAAAAATTATCAATAAATTTTAATTAATTTCATGTTGTAAAATTCCTTTCTTCATAAAAATAATTTTATAAAAATTAAATTTGATGAACTTTAGCCTAATTAAAATATTAAAATAAAATAATAAATAAAGTATGTACAAGTGAAGTGTTATTTACAATAATAGTTTTAAAATTGTATTCCTCTTCTTGCAAGCCAAATGCACTTTTTTCAATTTGTTCTATTCAAATTAATAATCATGTATGTGATGGAAAACGATTTTAAAAACAAAACGATTTGAAATCGATACTGTCCTTTCCAGTATCTTTAAAACTGGATTTCTTAAACATTTATTCTTTTCTTTCTATATTCTTTTAAATTTTATATTCAAAATGTTATTTGAACTCACGTTCCAAACTTCTCGAATAAAATATTTATGTTAAAACTTTATATTGAATAAATTAAAATTTTAAATTTTTTTTCAAATGATACAAGTGGTACTGAAAGTATAAAGTATATAGAAGGAAATATTTTTAGGACCATTTTAAACAGCATCATATATCATAAAATTGAATGTGCAATATTAATTTTACTCGAATTCGATTTCAATTTCCAGGACATTGCTGCATGTTGCTTTTTGGAAAACAACGGCAAGGAAGTTTTACGACACACTGTTAAGAGCTTAGACCATTTTCTTCATGCAGTTGTTTGGAACGATTCAACTTCAAAATAACGTTACTGAATTGCACCCAACTTCAATTTAAGAAAGCAAACATTGGTTTTAGTTTTTGGCCAGTTCCTATTCCGCCGAATTTATGCTTTAATACAGTGATAAAGAACCTTGTGTGGGGCTAGTAAGTAACTAGACTGTTCTTTTACAAAATATCGTGACATTTTTTATTTTTTTATCGTCTAACATTTCTGTAAATCCAACTTATAAAATGTTCCGTCTGCAAGTATAAGTTATTGTCCAGACCTGCAACTTTTGTTGCAGCAATTCTTGATTTTTTTAGTGAGGGAGGTGAGCAGATTGGTAAGGGGTACCCAATTTCATGTATGTATTCTGCAATTATGTAATGTTTTGTAATTCTCACACTTCTCACACTTTTCAACTTGAAGTTGGCGGTAGTTGTAATTGTATTTATATGTAAAATATAAGAAGAAGAAGGGGAAAGACAAGATTAAAATACCAAAATTGCAAGACTAGAATTTCATAATCTGGACACTTATGCAATTTCTAAGCAGAGTTTTAAAAAATTGCAGCAACCGAAATTGCAAGTCTTGACGAAGACTAAAAAATGACTGACAACCACTAAAATAAGCACAACTTTATATACATAGAAGACTTAGGTTTTTGACGATTTACTTGGACTTCTACGTATTCTGCGGTAAAAAGTTTCATTTGTTATAAATGTTTTGTGTTTTGTAAGTTTTAGACACTATCGCATACTATCGATAGTTTCAGACCACTACTTTTTTCCTAAGATTATTTTATGTTTTTGGTACAACATATTCAGGTGTGTAATGAAAATTGATCACTTTCAAAATTATCGTTTTTAGCAGGTGTGATGAATTACGACCAATTTTTAAATCCGTTTTTGAATTAGAGTCTTAATTTTTTTATTAAAATACAGTTCAATTCACATATAAAATATAAAATTTAAAAGAATTTTGACAGGAAAATGTATAAGAAATAAATTTTTAAAGCTACTGAAAACGACATTATTATTGATTTCAAATCGTTTTGTTTTCCAAATAGTTTTCCATCACATACCTGATTATTTTTGTTGTACTCATGAAAAATTTTTTTTACAATTTTTTACGTTCCAAATTTGGGGCTGCATTTAGACTTTTTTCATCAACTGTATGTATGTTTGTATATTTTGAAAAAAAATTTTAACTAATATTCCTAAAATCGTCGAAGTCTTGTTTGCCATTATTTAAGCAAAAATTTCGAGGGGGAAAATCACATCAAGTGCAAAGAAAGGTAGTTACAATGTGTTAACATTTATTTAATTTTCTTTCTCCTGGATGTCGCAACAGTTTGTTTTTTATAGATGGAAGAAGATTTACTTGAAAAATGACAAGATACTAAAAACAGAAGGTCGATGCCAAAATATTTTTGGTTTAAACCCCTTTTTTTGAGGTTGTATGCATGTTAACACAAACTACCCTAGAACATTTTGAAAGTAATAAAACTTGAAGATGTTTTTGAGATTTTTCCGTTTCGCTTTATTTTCTTTGACAAATTTATCGCCTAACCCCACATTTTAAAACCAGTTAACAAAAATAGCAACAGTGTTTCAGGCCATAAAACACTCACCCAGTTATTTAATGGAAAAATTTTGCAAAGTGTATTTTAAAATCTTCTTCTTTCGAATGTAACAGTGTCATTGTATTCCATTTGTGGTGTGGCCTGGGTGAATCTTATGTTCTTATTCCTATAAGGAAGAGCTGTATCGAGATTGAATTAAATGAAATAAAGAAATACATTTACAACAACCAAAATTGTTAACCATTCATTCGGTTTTTTTATTTCACATTATGAAAAGGGTTACTTTCTGTTAAGGGTCTGTATTATCCCCCTAATTTGTTTTGTCTATTGAAAAAGGGTGCATATTTTAAAAATGAAAACATACTTTTTTATTTTCTTAACATTTTGTTGTTTTCTTTCGATTATTAAAATGTAGTGTGAAATTTACCTACTCTAGGTTTTAAATATTTCTTTTTATTTTTATATATTTATGGTTTTTAAGTGAGTTCATTTAAAGTTCTTGTCAGCAGAGCTAAGGCAACTTGAACAAAAATACCCCAAGGGGGTATTTTAGATTTAATCGAGTTTTAATAAGAGGAATTCAAAAAACTGTTGACAAACCGAGTTGACAATGTTTAAAACCGATATTAAATAGTTTTAAACATTTTTTATTGCCGTGTCTTTTTAAAAATATATAATAACTTGATTAACTGGGCTTATAACTGGAGGAAATATTTTCGAGTCAGCAATATCTAAATTAAAATTTTTGTTAATGAAGGTGTAAGTCTTATGTAAATTTATTACATTAAATGAAGCAAATTCCATTTAACTTTTAATTTTGTGGATAATAAACAGAAAAAATGCAACATTTTTATGATTGTATTAAAAAAGTTTTTATATTAAACGAACCACGTAGAAGATGATATAAAATAAATAAATAAAAAAAATTAAGATAGAAATTGTGCGAATTAGTTAGTTGCAAAATATAATTTGTCATTCATTATATCGTTATCTAAAACGCAAAATAAAGTAACTTCACTTCTCATAAGTTTACAGGAGAAGCAAAAAAACGTTGTGAAATATGATACAAAAGCAATTTATGAGCTAAAAATGCGATAACCAATCCATTGATAGTAGAAGCTTAAAATATAATGCAGTTAATCGTAATCAATTAAAATCCAATTTTGAATTTTATGATAATACGTTGTTTTGCATTTTAGATACGGATTGTTCAAATATAAAAGAAATAGTAGGCAGCTTAACAAAGCTGTTTAACAATTAAAATTATCCTTTTTTGGTAGATGTAAATGTTGGAGTTGTGTAGCAAAATTTCCAACGATTTTGGACGGTATAAATAAATTAAAATTTTCAAAAATTTTTGGCAAGCTTTTTAACTCTAAATGAAATAATTGAAGAAATGGCCAAGAATTGCATATGCCAGAAAAAAACTTGCCCTGGTCATTATCATCAATTATTTTTATAATTTGGGCTTCCCCATACAAAGTTTTTAGATCGAAGCTAATAAGGACTTAAGTGTTTTCTTTTCTACAAAAAAATGTGACATTTTATTTTAGAAAAATGCAATTTGGTGTCTGATTCTTAAAAATTTTGCTCCCGAAAAGGGTGGCTTGTTTTATTCTAAAAAACTCATTCTTTTCGGAAGCAAAATTTTTAAGAAACAGATACCAAATTGCATTTTTTTAAAAAAAATGTCACATTTTTTTATAGAAAAGAAAACACTTAAGTCCTTATTAAGGCTCAGTTAGTCTTTACTTTCTGTTCTGTTACGAATCAGCTGATTTGTTTTTGTTATTAAGAAACCTGTGAAATTGATAAGTTTTTCTGTTCTGTTGCGGTTAAGTTTGTTAAAATCAAAAACTTGTTAAGTAATTGTAAGTGACAGCAAAATAAATAATAAAAAATACATATTTTTATTGAAATAAACTATTTTTTGATTTTAAGAATTCATAAAATTCTATTTCTTCAAATTTATGTGCATTAAAGTTATTGAAATAAAACAATGGACGGTGCAAAACTAATAAAATTGTCATAAATGGCTGATAAGTTGCTACAGAAAAAGTAACTATTACAATTTCGTAACAGAACGGCACGGAACAGAACAGAAACGGAAAGTAAAGAATAACTGAGCCTTTAGCTTCGATCTCAAAACTTTGTATGGGGAAGCCCAAATTATAAAAATAATTGATGATAAAGACCACGACAAGTGTCCATGGACACTATGACACTTTTAAAAGTGTCATAAGGTCCAAAATTACTAAAGAAGTTAAATAAAAAAAAAATCTACAGACTCGCAGAGAAAAACATGTTTTATTATGGTCACAACCAACATAACTATTTTTAAAGAAACTAATTTAACCATAATATGGTTGTCGGTGACAATGATTTGGTTAAATTAAACATAATATGGTTAAACATTTTTTAAAAATGGCTTTGCTGCTTTTTCTTTGGGTGTATATATTAATTAAACACTTTTGGCCCCAAGGATTTTCTTCTCTATAGTATAACAAACACTGGCTTCGCTAACTGAAGCTTCTCTGCATAGCCGACCTTCGGTCGGGCGCAAGGATTTTCTCCTCTATGGTATAACAAAGACCGGCTTTGCTAACTAAAGCTTCTCTGCACAGCTGGCCTTCGGCAGGGCGTAAGGATTTTCTCCTTAATGGTATAACAAGTACCGGTTTCGCTAAGTAAACATATATATCATATATACATATGTATATACCAAATTTTTTTCAATTAATTCAATAATGCTGTTTCAAATAATTTTTTTAATTGTTTCAATTAATTTGCCTTAATTAAAAATAAATATTATAATGTTTGTGTGTATATTTGCAAATATGAAAAAATACACACAAACGGAAAATCAGCACGGAATTTAATTAATAGTACAAATTCTAACAAATACGTTAATCGCATGGCTTCAGAGGAGTAGAAAAGTACTTGCGTACTATTTTCTTAAATAAGTTGGCAGATGTGATTGATATTTCCATTATTAGATATTAGCTTTAAATATTCGCATACGTTCTAGCAACTGCGAATGTAAAAGCTAAATAAGAGTTTAGTTCGCAAATGCGAAACTGGACATTCGGCTCCCCATATACAAATGTCAATTCTTTTCGAGATGAGTTTTCTACTCCTTCAAATAAATTGATATACAATTTTCGTATACATACATATATTTTTAATTTTTTTTGCTTCGATACCGAAAAAAAAAAGAAACCAAACGGCAGTCCACATCAATTTTATGCATATCATTGTTATTAAAAGTCAGACAAAGTAAAATTTTGTATGAAATATAGAGAAAGATACGTTTGTTTCTTCAATATTATAAACGGAATAAAAAAGTATTCGAACGATTTTTGCTAAGAAGCGCTTAGTTAGACAAAATCTTTCGCCATTTATCTCCATAACAGATGCTGATGTTATTGCTGCAACTTCACATTCCACTTGGCGATAATCTTTCTTTATAAACGGCATTAATGATAGTGGCGGATTAAGAGACATTAACTCATCAGCTTCATCATTATCGTCATCATCAGCAGCAGCAGTTAAACAATTATTCAAAGGAATTTTCTTATTCAATTTCAGGTAATTATACTGACAATTATCATTTAAATGATAGAGCTTTGGCTGCAGTGAGCAAGTGCGGCAGCATTTGTAGCCGGCAATGTATCTGACACTTTATCAAAACTATCATTATCATCGTCGTCGTCAATGCCTGTAGCAATAATTTGATCATTAGCACGGCTGGCAGCACGATGTTAGCGACCAAAACAAAAAAAAAACAGCAACAACGTCGTTGCAACGGCTTCAACAACGACAATAAGTCAAAGAGGATGAGAAGGTTAAAAATGCATTATTATTTACAATTGTGTGGCAAAGTGTTTTGATGTGTGGCTGCAACAAAGACTTTGTTTTTTGTTTTATCGTCTAGTTTTTCTGAGTTCTCTGTTGATGATTGTGGTAGAAATGATGATTGAGTGATTGACACTACATCATCACTAGGTGTTGCAGTTGATGTTGCAAGTACTTCTTCTGCTGCTGTTGGTGTTGCTTTAGATGATAAACAATTATGTGAAAGCTACTTGTTGTTTTGTTTTATAGACATTCGTTATTGCTTTCGTTGGTGTTGCAGTAACTGCTGCTGCCACCATTGTGGCATTTTCTGCTTGTTGTAAAAATAATGATAATTTTGGTAATTTTAAACATTCTTCATTCATTTCTTTAATAGGATTATGAGTGTCTGCCTCTCCATCAGTCTGCCTCTTAAACAGGCAAGTTGCAACTTATTGAGTTGTTATGTGTGATTTCATTTTTAACTCCTAAGTGGCCAATATTAAAAGTTATTGCACCTTCATTTTGCGATTATGCAATAACGCAACAACAATAATTACGGAACTTTTTTTATTTTTTATGTTTTGTTTCTTTGGTAAAGAGAGGTTTCGCACCTGTGTGGGTGTGTTGTCAGATTGCGTACGCGTTTAAATCTGCTAAAGTTGTCTTAAATTCGTCTTCACAGAAATAAATTTTGATTTATGTTGCTACTTTTTTATTGTGTTTTTTCAACACAAATTTTTAACGCTGTTTTTTGTGAACAATACATTTCATGGTAGATTATGATGTTGACCTTTGTCGAGGCAATTTGTTTTGGATTGCTGGCATTTTCTTATTTTTTGTTGGTGTTTTGTTAGAGAGAAGTGCTTCTTTTTGTTTGGCTTCTTCTGCTAAATGAATTGTAGTTAATTAAACCTGTGTTTTCTTTTGTGGAAGGAAGGTGTTGTTGAAAGCTGTTAAATTTGAACATATTAAGTAACTTTGTACATAATAGTTTTGACAACGTGTTTCTTGCTTCAAGAAATGTGAATTTTAGTTAGTTTTTATTTTTTTTTTATTTTTTTTTGAGTCATATTTTTTCTGGAATTTTTAACTATTTTCAGTGTTCAGTACCTAACAGAATTTTAAGAGTACAATTAATGGATTTAGTTAGTGCTTCGCAATTTGTATATCACTCACGTTTTACTGTATTTTCGATTGTAATACCCCGTTCTGCATATCGTCGGCTTAATATGCAAACCTGCTAACTCCGTTTCAACACATTTTACAGGAGAGACAAAAAACTCTTTAAACTTATATTTGCTGCTTAAAAGGAAAACCAAAAATATAGTTGGTTTTATACACTTCAAGACTCGTATTGAAGAAAAGCTACATGCTGGTTGACGAGGTGTATCTTTCTCTACCACACGGCATAAAAATCTCCATTTACCTAAAAAGTGAATTAACCCATTACCGCCCATATGAGGACACTTGTTCAACTGATGGAAACGCTAGGAAAAACCTTTATGTCTCTCAATGTAAAAACTAATATCTCATCTAAAGGCCTTAATCGAATTGTGACAAAGCGTACAAGGTACCGTAGAAAATACAAATCTGGTTTTTAAAACTTTTATTTACAGATTTAAATTTGGTTTACTTTGTTCATTTAAAATTTGTTATTTTTTGTGCTAAGTGGCTTAAAATAAAAAAAATACAAATTATTTGTTATCTGAGAAGGGTATTGATGATTTTAAAATCATTTAGTAAAAGATAAAGTGTAACATTTTATTACAAGGTATGATTTTGTATAGCTGTCCCCATTTGGGGACAATGGCCGTTGCAAATAAAAAAAAATTTATTTTTTAGATTTTTCAATATGTAAATGTGACTTATCTCAATATTTTTAGAGGCCAGCATGATTTTTTGCGACTTCACGAGGCTGTTAAGTACAAAAAGGAAAACGACGACGTTGATACTAAATATAATAATTTAGTTGTGCCACCTGATGCCGCTTTTATAAGTGATGTTGATGAAGGATGTGAATAAGACTTTTTGCCCCTATCGTGAAAAAAGTGAATAGTTTTTTCCCTGAAAATTTTGTTTTTCCCCATACATTTTATGTCGAACGATGTGCCGGAAAATGAAGATTGTGTGTTTTAAGAAAAATTATAATTTTAGTTTAGATTGGAATGACAGTAACGATGAGCCACTTTCAAGTTTTTTAAAAAAAAGTAACAAGGCAGAAATATCCGGGTATCCTTAGGAACGTGAAGAGATGGTGCAGGACTCGAAAAGGAAATGCCGACTTTAATATACAAAGATTATTTATATAATACAACCAGGGATTGCGAGGTTTCGACCAATCCATTTTATCAATAAAGCGTTGGTGGTTCATTTTTACGTTTCTTGTAGATTTGTCAATAAGTAACGCTTTGCGGTTATAGGTTTTGTGAAAAAGAGCTGATAATACAACTTCTATTGACCAATTGTCGTTTTAAACAAATATTACTAGGGCCTCTTTGCAGCCTTCAATTTCTAGAAAACGTTCAACTTGTGCTGCAGTAGCTGATGCTGATCGTTAAAACTATAACCGTAATCCAGAATTGATAGCAAATCAGTTGCAATGTGTTGTTTGACATTGTAAGTCCCGACGGAGATGTGAAATATGCACGAAAATACTTTGTGTAGAGCGAAATTGGTTTGGTAAATTTTATAGCTAAAATGCCCATTGTCCCCATGTGGGGGACACCCATTTTTCTCAAAAACCAGCAACAAATTTAAAATTTTTTCAATGAATTCCTTTTATTCAAGTCACACTTAAGAAATAAATAGCAAAAAAAATAAGTTTTTACTAGCAGTTTCTTCTTGGGCGTTAATGGGTTAAGCAGGTTTGCATATTTAACGGACGATATTTTAAATTTAAACAAAATTAACTAAAAGAATGTAAACAAAATATTTTAATTAAAATGATATTCTTTCTCGTACTTTATCCTTAATTTTTATTCTTGATAAAACCACTCAAATTTATTGTTGGAGGATAAGCTGGTTTCTATGCGATCATCAGGAAACATTCTCCCAAAAAAATTTAGGAAAATTCAAAAATTTCTATGCCTGAAATTTCGAAAATCCGTTTTACACACATTGCACGATTTTTTATATCTTAGAAGACCTCTAGTAAAATTAGATGCAGAAAATATTCGTAAAACATTTTAACCCTCTAAAGTGCCGTTTTATTATACTTTTGTAATGATGTTAAAAATAAGGACAAAAATGACCCCTCAAAATGACTGTTACAGGGTTAATATATTCTAAGCAAAGAATCGTTATACAATTCTACTGAAGTTATCTGAAATAGTATTTTAGCTCAGAAGTACATTTAGTATGTTTTTTTGACTTTTTTTCGCTACTAAATTACGCGTCGAATATTGGTTAGTTGGCTTTGGTCGGATAAAAAATGACTAAGTTATAGTGGATCAAACCTAAGATTTTATGAAATATTTAACGTTTTTTCACAACTAATTACACAATTTATAATTTTATAGTTTTTATAATAATGGACCGAAATCGGATAAATATTAAAAATCCGTTAATAAAAAAGTGCATAATGAGCAAAAATAAAAAATGGTGAATTAAAAAAAAAAAAAATAATAATAATAATAATACTTACCACTGAATTGTATTAAAGATTGTCTTCAGAAGTTTGCCTTCTACTTAGAAGGTATACATTTACTTTTGAAAGATTTTCCAAAATATTCAGTACACATTAGCTACACCCTTCTTTAAGAAGGGAAAGAGGAAGTTGTTCAGTTTTTTTAAGCGACCTTCCAGCGAGTGTGGAAGGGTTTGCTCTCAATGACATCCTGTGTAAAAAATAAATAAGTATGGAATGCGGCGAGTAAGGCTTGCCTCTGCTGAAAAAGAACTTCTATTAGGCCTCTATATTCATTCTTGTTAACGCTGGGATTTGTTTTAGCACATAAATACATATGCTCATACAAATACAAATAATAATTAAAAATTTAATTATTTCTTAAATTTGCATACACAAAAGAAGGTTCTGATACCACATTTGTCAAAATGCAGTCGACTTGTAACATTTTCTTTAGTGTGTGGATGTGTCAGAAGCTAAAAGCCCTAACTCCACACAATAAAAGAAGAGTAAATTGGTATTGTTTGAAAAATTGATTTCGAAAACTTAAAATGCTACAAAAAGGAAGTTGCCAAACACGCGATGCAATTTGTAATGGCCTAATTTTGTTATCTTTATTTTCCTTTTATCTGGCTGGTAGCTCCTGAAAAAAATCAAATAAGGTTAAAACCCTATACCGATTTTTATATTTTTTAATGGAAAATATTTAAATTTTAATAAAACAAAATAATTTTTAAAGAGCTCACAGTTAATAAGATAGTAAACGTAGGATCACACGATTGCCGCAAATGCACCAATATGACTCAATTTTGATTGTGCCCCAACCAAATATTCTGGAATCATACGGTTGCCCTGTTTTAAATAAGTTAAATTGCCGTTGGTTGTTACAAAGCGAAATGGGTACAATAATTGCCGCACCACAGCCACACGATTGTTCTTACTTGCGTCAGATGTGAAAACAGCTGTTGTGGTAGCTTGTTTTATTTGTTTGGAAGTTCTAGTTAATTTGTTCATTAAAAATTGAAAATTGTGCCCAACAAATTTTTATTGAATAATTTTATTAGAAATTTTTTAAGAAAAATACATTAAATTCCAAAAATTGGTCAAAGTTAAATTCTATTTTAAAATATATAAAAATATAAAAATATAAAAATATTAAAAATATTTGTTGAAAAACATTGATTGAAATTCAAATTTAAAATATTATTACAATATCAGAATCTGAATTCTGTAACTTTTTGAATTTAACTACCGAGAAATAAAGAGAAATATCGGTAACTTAAAAATAATTTAGCACTCATTAAAAATTAAATGAACAAAAATGTACAAAATTATAACATATAGCATAACCAGGGAAACCAGAAATATGCTCTAAAAAACGCGTTTTATGCGCATTAAATATGCAGTAAAAACTTTAAAATCTGCCCTAAAAACTGTTAAAAATATGCCCCGAAAATTTTAAAAATTGCTAATTTGAAAACAAAATATTAAACAATTTAATAACAGTGGAACTGTTAATAAAAACAATCCTTAAATTATAATCGGTAAATCGCAAACACCACAGTATTTAAAGACGAATTTTCGAGATTTTACCCTATTTGGAAAGGAATGTTATCTAGATATTAACATCCATATAAGATCTTTTGTCTTAAAGAGATTTTAGGGACGGTCACTAAATTTTTTATTAATGTTAACATTTAAAAGGAAGTTAAAACTATTTAAGGAAGGGAGCTTTAGGCAAATGTAAACTGATTCGAAAATAATTTAATTTGCAGTAAAATATTTTTGGGGCAAATTTAATATAAATACCAATATAACTAGACAGTTCACGGAAACAAAGAGTCTAATTTGGAAAAAGTTACACAGACTTCGTCCTTATTACAATTAAAATTAAAATGTATTTACCAAGTTTAATCAAATTAACTACAAGATCGTAACTTTTACTTTGCGCACAAGGTTAACATGAACAGACAACCAGCCAGACGGACGAATGGATATCGTTAGGTCACTTTAAAAAGTGATTCTAAAGCTACGGTCAGACTTATCAAATATTTGACGAAAAAAACGGGACCAACAACCAAACTAAAAAATCATTTCGCTTAATATCAATATTTATTTTGATTAAAATACCACATCTTACAAAAAACTGTTTTTGCTATGTCTAGTAGTATAATTAGTTTATTTTGTAATATTAAGACCATTTTAAATCTCACTAACTATTAACTAATGTAGGGGTTACGCTTATTTGATCAAATATTTAATAAGTGTGACCGTAGCTTAAGTCGATCGGTATACTAAATGATTGGTACAGATTTCTTTGTATGTATTACACACATCTCCAAAAACGTATATAGTACTTGATTTTTCCTTAATTTTTGCTTTTATATAAAATTTGATAGTTTCAAATAACATTTATCTTTAGTAACAACCTGCTTTTTCTTACAATTTTCGAGTAAAAATTAAATGAAGATGGCGAAATTGAAGCAACACGTTGGGTATACAGGTAGTAGGGGTTTTTCCCGGGAATTCCCGGGACGGGAAATTTAAAAAAATTTCCCGCTTTCCCGGGAATCGAAAAAGTCCGGGAAAAAAAACTCTAACAGGTAGATATTTAAAACAAAAAATCCAAAATTTTGCAAAAAAAAAAAATTTACACCCCACATCTAAAAAAATTTAATATGTATCAAAATATGCCTCAAAAAAGCAAAATATGCGCTATAAACGTAAAAAAATGCTTCAAAAACTCTCTTTTAACTAAATTATGCTAAAAAATGCTGCAACCGGTTAAATATGCAAAAATATGCACTAACAAATCGATACCAAAAATCATAAAGAGTTCTAAAACGGATAAATATATTGTCTCTGCCTTCATTGGTCGCTCAAGAAAAAACATGCAATTGCATTTTTATGGTTTCCCTGAGCATAACAAATAACTAGGTTTATCTTTATTACTAACTAAAAGAAACACACAAAGGGAAATGTATTAAAAAGGCATATATTGGCGCGTATTGAGTTGTTTGATTGCCGCACAAGAACACAATAAATATTGGTGCATTTTTGTTATTTTTATTGACGTGCGGTTGCATAGCAGGCAGTCACACGTTTGCCGCACCAAAGTTGCATTTTATTGGTAAAAATAAGCACAATATTGTCCTCGATTGGTACATGAGCCATTTCATTGTGCAGTCACACGATCGGGGTATTAAAATGTGTGAAAATTGGTGCACTACGCCAATCGTGTGATCCCAGCTTAATATAACAAAATAGAGAAGTTTTCGAAAAGTGGAGTTAAGCATTTTAGCTTCTGACACATCCATATATCTGGGTCGTTTTATCATAACATCTTCCAAGCCAAACAAAATTAAAGAAAAATTTCGTTTATAATTCAAACGCAAACACAAACAACATTTTTTTAATTTGACTTAAGTTGTAATGACAAAACGACGCAGAACAGGGTCCAAATTACGGCATTCGATATCGATCGAAACTCCCATTCAAATTGTATTGTAATTTCGATCAATATCGAATGCCGTAATTTGGCCCCAGATATGATTAGGCCATGTGATATAAGAATAATTATAATCTGCCATTTCGTAGTCAAACACATTTTGAATGGCTTAAGATTAACTTCATTTGTGACGCAATTTATCATTTCTAAAACTGTGGAGTACTCTAAATATTGCATTTTAAAATACGTTTAAACAGGAAATAACCCCCTCAGACATCGACTTCCTGTAACCAAATGAAAAATATTTGCATTTTTAAATAAATAATTTTAAGATCATACAAGCAGAAAAAAGTGTGTACGTCTAAAGATAAGATAAGAAAAAAAAAATGCACTTACAGAACCTGACAAGAAATGCATAAAACATATGTGTTTAATTTTTTTTTTTTTTTTAATAATAAAAATTTTTGATGTACGATTAGTTACTTAATTTAAAACAATAATCTTTTTAGAAGAAGTTATAAAAAAACTATTAAGAAATCGATCAGACTCAATATGTGCAATCTATATGAAAATTTAACCTGCAAGTACTTTAACATGTGCCATTAAGTTGTTGAACTCAAGTGGCTTTTTGAGCGGCGACGGGCCTTTTCAGCTCTTGAACTAGACAAACACTAACGTGCATAAAATAGTGTTGTTCTAAGTTTGTCATCACTTTCAAGTGGAGTAAAATGTTTGAATGTTAGAAAATTGTTAATTTCTTTACATACAACATAGTTTTTAAATAGTTTTACTATCACACTTCTAGTGCTTGTTTAAAATTTCATAGACTATTATTTAAAGTTTTTAACGATGTTATCAATTTATAGTCAACAATGTGAGATACCAGCATTTTTTATATAAAGATGATGATGTTGTTGTTTGCATGTCAAAAACAATTGCCGACAATTATTTTTTATTTTACAAACAAATTTAAGTCACAGAAATGCAAAAATATTTATATTATTTTTAGGGTAAGCAGACTTTTTTTTTAATTAGTTTTTTTTCAATTTTGAAAAATTGTGAGATAACAACAGGACCTTGCAGCTCTCTGTCTTCCATTAGTTGAACCATTAAATGGTATTTTTTACATTTGTTTTTTGAAAAAAATTGGAGGAACGCGCGTTTAATTTATCCATCTTAATAAATAATATATCCGTCTTCCAATACATAAAAAAATGGTGAAACCACAAACAATTAATGGTGTTTTTTGTTTTCTACAAAAAATGTTACACTTTATTTAAAAAAAATACAATTTGTTGTTCGTTTCTTAAAAATGCTTTGCTCTCTAATGCTTTGCTCTCTATTCTAAAAAACTTAACCTTACTAATGGCATAAGGCATTGCACTTTACGCACCGTATGAATAATGCCCTGTAAAAAGGTGACTTCTGTTTATATATAGGGCTACTAGACGAAGTTGGGAAACAATCGCCTCTATTCAGGACAGTAAACATTTAAAATTTTAATAGTTATTTTTTCTATTATTTTATAGGAAAAAACATAAGAAAGCATTGTATTGTTAATGTTAGTTTGTCAGTGATATAAAATTTAAGTACATTCGGTGTTATAAAATTGTTTAAAAAAAAAAATCGTCAAATCAAAAAATCTTAAAAACGGAAATCGGGCAAAGGTCTTCCTGTTTACATATTTTATGAAAAACAAACAAAAGAACTTGGAATTTTGTTCTTTGATTTATTTCTTAAATATATATCAATCAATAAACAAATTTTGTTTCATGTATACCTTTTTTATATATTTTTATATTTTGAAGAACAAACTTTTTGGGGCGATCCAATTTTCTGTTTTGTTCTCGTCAAATAAGAAATTGCATTATTTGAATGTTGGCAAGACATGTTATCAGTGCTGCCAATTTAGCCATTTAGTGGCTAGATTTAACCATTTTTCACCCTGTTTAGCCATTAAAAAATGAGTTTAGCCATTATTAATTTTTTTGAGCCATTTTTCAAATTGTTTAGCCATAAATTTTATTTGCCTTTTTCTTTTAAAAGAATAATTGTTATTTTATTATAAAAATTTATAAAAGTAAAACAAACATTTTTAACAATTAAAACGCCTTTAATTTAAATCACAACTTTTACAAATGTTACAAATCGCTATAAACTATGATGATGAAACATCTTTTAAAATAAAGGAACAGTATTCCAATATTAAATTTATAAAATGAGTCAACACAAATAACGCTGTTTTTTCTGGTTGCAAGTATTTCAATAAAAAGATGCAGGCGGCAACAAATTTTTTTTAGAAATTTCAGAATTGACTATAAAGTTGCTCTCACTTCCTTGGTCTAACACTGAAGTAGAGAGAGTATTTAACCAAGTAAACATAGTTTAAAGTAATTTGAGAAATAGGTTGCATTTAGAAATCGTAAATTCGATTTCATCAATTGGGTAAATATTTTGACCGTAAGAATAAAATATTTTTACCAACACCACAACAGTGGAGAGGTTCTGATATTTGTAACACCTTAAAATATTGATACTTAGCCAACCTTTACGTATACCGATTGACTCTGAATCACTTTCTGAGTCGAATTACCGATGTTTGTCCGGCTGGCTGTCCATGTACACCTTGTCCGCAAAGTACAGGTCGCAAATTTGCAGATAGTTTAATAAAATTTGATACATAGGTTATAATGTGGTGTACGGTATCATCTAGTCGAGGTTGACCGACTATACTTTTTTACTTTTTTTTTTTTTTGTAGATCTGGACTGAAAAGGCTGGGTTACTGTTGTCGTGATTATGACTTTCCTTCAAATTATTTAAAACTAATAGGCACGAGTGATTCCTATGAGATGAACAATAACGACATCGAATTTATCGATAATTTAATTTTGTAAATATCTATCAAAATATTAATTTACGTTTATTCTTATTTAAGAAATTGATCTTAGACAACTTTAAATGAATTATTTCTGTTTTGTTATTGAATTTTAATGTGTTTTTATTAAAAAAAAGCTTTAAGCCATTTTTTTGCCCATTTTTTCCGTAAATTTAGCCATTTTTGGTCACCAAGTTTTGGCAACACTGCATGTTGCACATGCACCTTTTAACAAGGTGGTATTTTTTTTGTGAAAAAGAAAACACCATAATACGCTTTTTACACTGATCAACATCTAACATCTAACATCTATCATCAAAGATGTAGAAAATGGGAAACACTCGTTTACGTAGCTCACATCTAACGTCTACCATCAAACAAAAATGTTACCATTTTTTTTTTTTTTTTTTAAATGTTTTTAAAATAAAAAATGTTATTTTCTATAATAGTGCCAACATTTAAAAAGAAAGCACAAAAATATATTTGAAGTTTAATTTGTTTAAAATATAAAAAATTCTTAACAAAAAAACATTGCAAGGAAAGAGAAAAGTTGACAAGTGGTAACGCTGCTTTCAAAACAAACGTCTTTTTGTCAGTGACGCCCCAATAATAAAAGAACTTATTGCCACTTTTCTAGTGATGACACTTAAATAATCGAAATATGGGGAATGGAATAAAATGAGATAAAAACATCTTTGAAAGATGTTGGTTTAAAGCCCTATGTATTTCTTATGGAAAGATGTTAACATCTCCGCAAATTGATGTGAGATGTTCATCAGTGTAAAAAGGTTATAAGTCTCGGTACCAGAGGCAGATGAAAGAAATAATTACATACTTTATAGTTCTTTTCAATACAAGAAACCAAAAATGCAAATTTACTATCCTTTCAGTTTGCTAATTAATAACATAAGATTAGAAAAGCACCCTCTCAAGGTCACTTTCAACAAAATACAACAAGTATGAAAAGATGGATAAACACAAGTTATAATTTTAGTTTTCTATTATTAACTAATGACTATAAGTTTGGTCATTAAAGTTCGAGAATTCACGAGACATAAATTTGCTACTATTATCACTTAAATGGTGTTAGTGTTAGGTGTAGATTGCTGATGTTAGTATTTAAACAGCCTTTTTAAGCAATCATTCTAGAAAGCCCTTTGATTACATTATTTCTTATAATCATTTGTTGAATAGTGAATAGTTAGGATAAAGAGATGTTTGGTTTACGCAAGTTTTGTTTAGTGTCAACAATTTAATATTATTATTCGGTGCCCTGATTTTTGCAGCAGGTCCCCTGAAAAAATCTGTTTTTGAACCATTAAAGACATGCAGCCGTTTCATAACAAAAAGTTACCTACAACGAGCTGCAAACTAGAATGCCGATTAAGCCTAGCAGCTTATAAGCACAGAGTTTATTCATAACAAACTTTTGTCCATCTGCTAACTTTTAGTAAATAAATAAATAAAATAAAATCAACCCTGAATTTTAATGATGCCACATTATATTACTGAAAAATGCAACACTTTTGCATAAATCATCGCTGGTTTTGTCATTTTTTCTATTTTTATTTTTGTTTTTTCCTCCACATATAACAATTTTAAAAAGTCTTTAAAATTGAAATGAAATAAAAAAAATAGAAAAATAAAATAAAACAGTAATTTAAATTAAGCCAACCAAATTGTTTAACATTACACAACTGTTTTTCACAAGTTTGCAAACGTTTGGCAGCTCGTTAACAAGAGTTTAGCAGATCGTTAGCCAGAGTTTGGTAAGTGTATTATAAATAAACTTTGTGCTAACTTCATGCCAAATTTTCATTATGAATACAGCTGATGATTTTTTTTTTTTTTTTTTTTTTTTGCAAATTCATATACAAACAATTTAAAAATTATTAGAAAGAAGAGATTTTTTTGAATTATCCTTAGCGTCCCCCAAGGGGTCTGTGGACTATCATTTGAGACCCGTTCCTCTACAGATCATTTCCCAAACTATTAAGAAACCCTAAAATGATTTGTTAAAATTAAAAGATGCCGCCAATTTGTTTTAAATATCAAAGGCGGTCAATTTGTTGTGTTTTATTTTCTTTGCGTTAAAAATGCTATTGTTGTTATTGTAATAATGTACATATTATTAAAATTGTTGCTGTAATTGTTCCATATGTATATTGTATATGGTAATTGTTTTCTTAGAATTGTGTGTTTTGTTTTCAACATCACATTTTTATCTTCATGTTTGCAATAATTAACATACACATGATCGTCAATTTTTAGAGAGACTTTTCAAAGACGATTTCAAATGATTGATATCGAAACTTCGTAATGACGATGTCATCTAGAAAGCTAGAGAAATTTGTATATTATACTAGAATGTAAAACACATATCGTATTAAATCATATATTAATTATTTTTAATCCAAATTTTAATTTTTTTAATCAAATTTAATTTTTATTAAATTATTTTTATGAAAAAAGGAATTTTTTACAACATAAAATTAATTAAAATTTATTGATAATTTTTCAATCTTGACTGCACTGGGAATCGAACCCAGGTTTTCACGGAAAGCTTGCCCTGACATGTTTCGATTGTAACCACACAATCTTTTCAGAGGGGTTTACCGTTTAATACTCACCGCCATAGACGACAGCTGGCAGTCAATAGTCAAACCTCAATTTTTAAGCCAAATGGTATTTTACCTTTGGTAAATCGGAATTGGCTTTGAGATTACACACCGCTACAAAAAAAAAACTTTTTTCAGAACTTAAAAACCGACCTAGTGGGGGTTGTAGGCCTTGGTGAGGACATACAAAAACCATTTTCAAAAATTTTGAGTTATTTTCAAAAAACTGTTTTAAGGTAGGTCGTAGGTTAGTACCTCAGACTCACACATTTTTTGACCGATTTCAAAATTTTAAAGAGTTTTAGAAAGGCAAAGAATTAAGCTGTCATGCAGTGTAAATAATAATATATGTTCTAAGAAATAAGGTAAGTTTTTATCAAAAGTTTATCAATTTTTTTATTTTTTTTTTTCTAATTTTTCAAAATTAACAAGAGTTATTTTAATTCTAGAAAAACCTATCTTTTTTTGGTCTGTATTTTAAAGACAATTTTATATAGAAAAAAACGAAATATGATTTGTTAAAATCGGTTTATATTTGCAAAAGTTACTAAACTTTTTCTAAAGTAAAAATTTTGCAATTGCAGACTTGGCTTTTGGTAAACCACTTGACTTACAAACGTAAATTAAAAACTGCACAAATAGCTTAATCTAAGTTAAAATGTATAGTTAAAAATGATAACTAGCCCTCTTACGTTTGTTCAACAAACCATCTGTTTCTCGTTTGAGAGGCCAGCATTGATTTGGCATCATTCTTATGTGGCTCTTTCCATCAAAACGCTTTTCCATTTGTAAAATTTCTTGGTGAAATCGTTCTCCCTGCTCGTCACTGAATTGACCACGGCTTTCGGGAAAAAAATCAAAATGTACATGCAGAAAACGAATTTTAATGGACATTCGACATCCCATTTCAGCATAAAAGGTAGTATTTAAACTTTGCCATTCCCAGTAAAAAAAAAATTTGGGTGTTTTGAAGCACTTAAGAGAAAAAGCGCATAATCGAGCTCTTCAATAAGAGAGCTCTTAAAAAGCAGTTAATGATAAAGAATAATATATACAAAACGAAGAAGGTTTTAAAGCGAAAAAAACATATTATGGTTTACGAAAATGATTGAAAGAAGGCATTTAAACCAGTAAAAGAATACATAAATGAATATGTTAAAGAAGCGCTTATTTTCAGCAGAAAATAGTCCTCCAAACCGAAAACACCCCATACAAAAATCAGGCATCCCATCAGCAGGTTTGAAGCGATTCGAGGTATGAATTCATACATAAAAACTGCTCCTTCTGGAGCACATTTTTACTGGGTTGTGTTGGTATTAAATTCGACTAGTTTATGTATTTATCCAAATATATATTACTTTAAATTGCATATAAAAACATTCCAAACTTTTTTAATGATTCAAAAATAGGACATAATAAACCCTATTCATCTGTATTATCTTCCAGTTCGATTTTTATAATAAAGACAGACTAACAATAAAGCAGGGTATATTTAGTTCTGCATTATCGAATAGAATAACTTGACTTATTAAGTAAATACCAAAAACGTAACTGTAAATTTACAACAAACAAAACACATTATTAATGGCTAATAAATCAATTAGTGTTTAAACGTTAGTTTAGTTTATTTATACGTATCTTAAACTCAAAGGCTGTAAATCACTGCCCCATATAATATATATATAATAGTGCAAAAAATAATAATGTGGCAGCACTACTATAAATGTTGTCAAATTCATATGGTTTATATTGGTAGTTGAAACGCCCAATTTTATGCGTTTAGAGATTGAGTGCCCCGGTAGGCTAGCTGGTAGTTGGCTAGTCTGTCAGCGCCGGGGTTACGTGTTCGATTCCCGCCAGAGACTCTGGTTTCTTTCCTGCAGACAAGCGTAGGGCTTCGCGGGATTAGCTAAAAAACAAAATTTTACTGAATTATAGATTTGCTAGTTTAAACACATTTTAAACTAAACAGATAGTTTAACTTGCACTGATTTATTAGCTCTAAGTAGATAAATTTGCTTGTAATTGTGTGTTTTTCTTCATATGTTTTGCGCTGAGGGAGAAAATATTAAAAACAGGTGGATTTTAAAAGTGAAAACCATGTTTTGTTAAAAACTAAATTTTCTTTATACGTTGGTATAAATTTTTATAAGCTTTTATATTAAAATAAGCAATGAAAAGCTACTAAATTCAAAAAAGTTTATAATAGTTATAACTTACAAATTTATAAAAAAATACACGTCATTTTAAAGCGTAATCAGTGTAGCACCGTGCTATCTATTTTAATTGATTTATTTTTGATGTCAATAATTTTTCTTGAAGTCCAAGGTAAATTTTTCTGTTTTTTGTCTTTCTATTTCTTTTTTCAGCACAACTGGAAGGACAAGCTCCATGTGCCTTAGCTGTTAACAATAATAAGTATGGTGGCTATTTTTTTGAACTGTTTATGGTTTTTAATCCAAATTTTAATATATAAGCTAAAGTTCATCAAATTTAATTTTTACCACAATACTAATTACTGTTTAATTTATTATGTTTATTGGTAAAGGGTGAGCGAATTTTAGTTAGTCCGAGTTTAGACGAGCGAACATTTGGAAGGAAAACATCTGGAATTTTCTTTTGTTTTTTCATTTGCGGTCACATAGACGAACATGTTGCCGGAAACATTCTGTTAATATTGTTGTTTTTTTTCTCAAAAAGCAAGGTAAATGTCAACAAAGAAAATGAGAACAAAGCGTGTCGCCGAGTACCGAACACAAAAACCATTCTCTCTTCCCCACCCGTAATTTGCTAACAAACAAAATGTTTCCCTTCCAGATGTTTCCCTGTCTAAATGGGCACTTAGAAATAGAGCTTTTCTTTTCCCGGACTTTTTAATTTCCCGGGAAAAAGTGACTTATTTTTTAATTTCCCAGGAATTTCCACTAAGTATAAAAGGGGGAATAATATAATTTAATTTAAAAGTTATTTTCGGGAATACAAAATTTATTTATCAACAGTTTGTAAATACAGTAGAATCGCGAAAAAGTTAACAAAAATGTCCCAAGGGTTGTAAGCTTTTTTGAAACTCTAACTTTCTAAGTGGGCTTAAATTTAAAAAAATATACAATAATAAACATGGATCTTTCAGAAATAACACACTTAATTTATTCCAGTGGCTTAGTTTTCTTCATAACAAAAAATAAACTAAGATTTTTGATATGTTTTCGCCACAGCTTTGAGAATTTCAAAAAGTTTTTTCTTATTTTTGAGATCCATAATCCAACGCTAATAGTTTTCCTTAAAAATTTTACTTAATTTTGTTCAAACTCTCTACTTTTATTAATACGAACTGAAAAGTTAACTTAAAGTAAGCTTTTTAGAGAGACGCAGGGACGCTAAAACTCGGTTAACTTAACCGCGAGATTAACTTTTCCGCGAGTTAACTTTTTCGCGATTCTACTGTATTGTAATAAAAGCGTTTATTAACAGCAAGAAAAACCCAAAATAAATATGTATATGAATAAAATTCAATTTGAAAAATAACAATGTGCGACAAATTAAATTTTTTATTTTTGGCAGAAACGCCACTATATATCCTTTAATCGTAAGACGAAAAAAAGTCAAACTTCGTATTTGATTTTTTATTTCCTTGTCTTTTGTCCTTTTTGAAGAGCTTAATCTTTTTCAGGAAAACTTATTTTTAATAACTTTTAGTAATCTTGGTACCAAATAAAAGAGAAGGCTCTGCAAAATTTTAAAAACATATTTTCTTAAGTTCCCCTGAACTAAATTATAAAAAATAATTTCTTTTAAAAATATATCCTTCCTTATCCTTAAAAGTTTTCATTAGACATTATTTGAAAATTCAAAACCTTAGTGAAGAAGGTGTGTTTTTTACAAATTAATTTCTATGTAAAAATTTCATTAATTAGATATTCGCTTTTAATATTCGCTTTAATATTAATATTAGGTTGCGAATAATATTTGAGTATATAATTTTGGCAATTGTTGCAGATTGCCAGGCTGTAAGGACTCATAGCATAGGGTTTCTGTTACAAAATACTACATTTGTACTTTGGTGCTATTGTATATGAAAAATTATAATTTTTAAATGGAAATAAGACGAATATTTACGAATTTTTAGAGAAAATATTGAAAATGAAATAATATTTTGAAAACTCCCTACATTTGCCTTAAAATAAAACATCTGTCCTTTTTTCCCTACGCTTGAAATTTTCCGAAAAAATCCCTACAAAAAGGGAAAATTCCCTACTGTTGGCATCACTGCTGGTTGCTTAGGCCAGCTCATCAGGAAACCTTTTCCAAAGATTTTAGAAAAGCCAAAAATATTATACAAATAAAACCATAAAGCGAATAAGAATTTTAAACACTCAAAGATAAATGCAACCCAATTTTTTTTTTTTTGGAAAAAACATTTTAAATATTTTGAACATTTTGTATGGGAGCCCCCTTAAAGAATGGATATAGAGGGTAGGTTTGTTAGAAATAAATGTTTGAGATGAAAAATAAAGTAGGGTTGGTCATACATTTGACGCATCTAGGGGCATCCTAGGCACTGCAGGGGCCAAATTTAAGAATTCTATTAAACTGTATGGTTGAAATTCTTAAATTTGGCTAATGCAGCGCCTAGGATGCCCCTAGATGGGTCATATGTATGACCAACCCCACCTAATTTTTCATCTCAATCATTTATTTCTAACAAACCTACCCTCTATATCCATTCTTTAAGGGGGCTCCAATACAAAATGTTGTTTAAAAAAAAAAAAAAAAAAAAAAAAATTGTATTGGATTCAGCGTACCCGAATTATGCTAAAACGCCATGTGCCTGGATTGTCTAATTCTGCAACTAGCATAGTGTCATTAATTTATTATTATAAAATTTCATTTAAGGTGGTCTTAGACAGCAGTGTGCTTGTCAAATTTCCCACTGCAAAATGCATATATGCAGTGTAAAGCAAAATCAGCTGTTTTGCAAGTCATTTGCTTGTGTAGGCAAAAAAAGGACCATAGGGTTAAGCAACATTCAATAGTGCCAAAAATGGCCCAACTATGCCATAAATCCCATCACTGTTCTGTAGTGTAGTTTCTCTAGTATTGTTTTTGTTGCTAGGAAATTCTCCCGATCACAGCACGAATAGCCTATGTACATATATTGTTTACGTGTTTGATTTTCGTAAAAAATATATGTTGCCTTTACCAATCAGGGCGCTGAGCACAACTGAAAAAAAACGATGTGCTGATCTGAACACAACAAAATTTGTGGTTCTTTACGAAAAAACTGACGCAAAAAATGCTCCCATCTTTATGTTGAGTTGGATCACAAACAGGGAATCTTTTTTTAAGGCTTTTACTACACAAACGATATTTGTGATTTCCATATTTCTAACACTAAAGTACAGTATATAATATACATTTTCGAACAACGTTTTAAACCTAATTATAGTGGTTTTTCTGCGCAATGATTTTTTGTGATGTGAGGATCCAATTATTTAATTATGTAGAACAATTTTGTTGATAAATTATATTCTTACATAATTGACCGTGTTAGTAAAACAAAACTGAGTCTCTAGCAGAAGTCAAACCTGCCCTCACTTTGAGAGCTCATTATATCCACTTTTGAGGTATATTTGATTACATTTTCGATCAAATAATTTACAGGCTGTTTGTTCGAGTTTTACTTAAATAATGTTATTTATAATTAGGACAACCAAAAAAAAGCACTCAAACATTTTTAATCTCTTAAAAAAAGCTTTTAAAAACATGAAAATCAGCTGTTAAAATTAAAAATATTGTTTGTTTTCCACTTTATTCGTTTAATACGTTGTTACAGTAAATTAAAAATTAGTGCGATACATTTTCGAAAAGAAATATCTGTCTATTTAGAGTCAGCAAGTTCATGTGCATAGAAAAAGTTCTTTTTACGGCTACATATGTTAAGGGAGTATAGTTAAAATTGAGTATTTACTCTGAAGTATATTGTATACGATTGGACTTACAATTCCGCTTGCATCCCAAAATATCCTTTAGTACCAAAAATACTAATTTTATAATAAAGCTAATTCAAATTTTTTATTAACTCTGTATCCTATATTCCCTGAAACACCGGACATTTTTCTTACGGTGTCCATAACTATATTCAATTTGTAAACCAATGAAAAATTTGCAGAAATGAACAATATTTGGTCCCGCAAATCACTTTCGTTCCAATATATACAGAGAAATTCTTAATAGCTAAAACTATATTAAAAAAGAAAAAAAAAACGTTACTATACCAAAAACAGAGAGAAGGGGAACTAACAGACGTTACTTTATACAAAAACTATATTTAAAAAGAAATAAGACGTTGAAAACTATAATGATAACAAGACGTTACGGAAAGAGCATTATTGTATGAAGGGATTGTGTGACTGAGGAATTTGATCGTTAGAATACAACTATGGAATTTTTGAGAGAAAAGAACTTAAACAATCAAATAATAAAATACGTTGATAAAAAGGCTTAATACTTAAAACTTAAACACATAAAAAATATGTACAACAATATCAAAAGTACGTTACAGTACCGCTAAGACAGAGTAACTAAAAAATCGATATGGCGAAAATAAGCAAAAAAAGCTCTAACAAAAATAGCTCATTTCTTTCCGTGTATGAAAAGGGATTAAATAAGTCACGCAAGTACCAACTTACACTTAAATTTGTAATTGCACTAAAATTTTGGTACCAACTTTTATAATCCTTTAAAATATAAAGGGTGGTAAAATGTTCAGGGCCGATGTTGATTTTGAATAATACACAAATTAATTAGGAAATTATTGTCATTTAATTTTATTTAATAATATTCGAATGGTTCAATTATGTATGGAACAAAATATCGGCCAAATGGCGGCACACCTCTATCCGTAGGTCCAAATTTTCGATGACGCTGAGGCATAATTGAGGTTATTTGCCGTTAATGTGCCGAATTATCTCATTGTTTAGCTCTTGAATTGTTGCTGGCTTATCGACGTACACATTTTCTTTCAAAAAACAACAAAGAAACAAGTCCAACGGTGTCAAATCACAGGATCTTGGCGGCCAATTGACATCGCCACCACGTGAGATAACACGGCCATTGAATTTGTCGCTTAAAAGAGCCATTGTTTCGTTATCTGTGTGGCAAGTGGCAAGTGGCACCGTCCTGTTGATACCACATATCGTCCACATCCATATCTTCCAATTCGGGCCATTAAAAGTTCGTTATCATCTCACGATAGCGAACACCATTCGCAGTAACTGCCTGACCGGCCTCATGTTGGAAAAAATACGGCCCGATGATGCCGCCAGCCCATAAACCGCACCAACAGTCACTCTTTGTGGTGGAAAGCTGGTATTTGTTTTTCCATAGAGGAGAAAATCCTTGCGCCCGGCCGCTAACTATTTGCTATTTATCGCGCGATTCTTAAAACCAAAACTGTACAATTTATTGTATTATACATATTTCGGTATTATTTCATATGAAATAGGCCACCAAAAATTAGGTTATTATCTCATTTCTGTTTGGGGCATTTTTTCATTTCGTTTGGGGCTTATTTCATTCATCAATTGTGGTGTTATTGCATATGTAATAAAGTCCCACACTTTGGGGGGTTATTTAATATTTTTTGGAGGGTTATTTTATGCCGTTATGGACATCAGCAACCCTTTCAGACGATACTAAGCAGCCTGGCAGTTCAAATATTTTAAAGCCATTTTTAAAAGAAAAGGCAACGTGTTATACATATACATACATATGCCTTTTCACATAAATTGCAGAAAGCTTTTTTAAAGCTTTTCGCACAGAAGACATAATTCTTTACACAAATTAACAATTATTATACCAAAACCACATAAATAAAACAAATTTTGGTTTTACACACTTCAAGTCTCAAATTGAAGAAAAGCTACACGCGGGTCGATGAGGTGTTTCTTTCTCTACCACATGTTATCAAAATCTGAATTGACTAAAAAGTGGATTTATCAGGTTTGCATATTAAGCCGACGATATGATGCATGTAGAGATGCCAATTCTTAAAACAAGAAGAGTGCTATGTCGATTCTTCACAATGGTGCGATCTGAACAGAAAGTTACCTTAATACCGTTCTTTAGATATAAATAAATCTATTTTGTGCCACGCCCACTTCTCCAAGTCTTTCACTGTTTGTGTGGTTAATAGCATTTCTTGCATGCAATAGCGAATAATGTTGCTATTTTTTATTGCACAATGCCTTTGTGCTTCATAAAAATATTTTGTTAATGGAACTTTATGTTCACGAAAGGCTGATTATCAGATTATGGCTATTTCTTTATATTAACAACAACAAAATACATTTAGTTTTTTTTACAAATATATTTTGTTGTTGTTAATATAACTATATAACCTGATAAGTCGCCTTCCGTGAACCACCCAATTATGTGTTGTTGTTTTTTTAAGTTTTGAAGCTACTCGTTGTTTGGCGAAATAACAAATTAAAAAACTTCTAGAACATGCATAAAGTAAAGCTTTTTTAATTTAATATAACTATAGAACCACTGGATTCAGCATACCTGAATTAGGTTTACCCGCCTGGTGTCCCGCTGGTTACATTTTTGAACTTGCACAGTGGTATTTTTAAAAATGTTCGTTTCAGAAAGTAGGCAGTGTCAACACTTGCCGTGATTCATATAAATAGTACATATATGTGTTTATCTAATAACTTAAGCCCGTTAATCTTATAAATAAAAAAAAAATGTAATCTATCTTAAACATTTTTCTTTTTTTTCACTTCAATGTATGGTTGAGTTAAAGTCACTTGTAATGAGAGACGTTAAAATGTTTGACTATTTTGACACGTCTGTCAGACGCTGTCAGACATATTGGCGTTAAAATTCACACGTTTAAACAGCAACAACTACGTTACATACAATAAATACAAAATTACTCAGTGACTAGAAAAGAATGGGGGGGGCAACAACAAGGTACGCACCCAAACGAAAAAATGAGGATGGTGGGAATGATGATGATGTTGGTTAAAGTCCACAAAAATAAATGCTATTTTATTTAAGAAAAAAGTATAATCCAGCGAAACAGCCGCGGTAAAAAAGTTTTCAGGGAAAAAGGTTTAAATGACGACGTAAGTAAGTGCAGACATCGTCCACATCGTATTTTAAGAATCGTATTAATAAAAAAGACGCGTAACATTGACGTTGGTCGTTGCTTGTTCTTCTTCTTTTTACTACAAGTTGTTGCTTCAACGTTGTTGCTTACTGATGTGAAGTGATTTATATAATTTAATTGTTTGTTTGAAAATAATTGAAAAAACGCGCGTTTTCGTCTTCATTGTTTCTTCTATGTTCGGACAGGGTCTGTGCCACACAATTTTGCTGCAAGTAATATTAAGTTAACGCCGCGTAACGAATACGCACACACATTCACTTACTGTCAGTTAAAAAAATCCATTTTTTGTTGTCCCACTATTGCCGATTATGGTGTGTTGAAAGTCGAGATTAAATGGCGGTAAATTTTAAACAGTGCGAACTTGACTTTTTTACTTTTATGTTATAGTTAAATTTTTTATTCTTTATTTGATTTGGCTTTTTTATTGGTCAAGAGAAAAATATCATATCGATTGGTCCAAAATATTTTTTTTTTTAATTTATAAGTACGAGACACGCTTTTTGATTGACTTTCGATAAACGACTGATGAAGAAAAAAATATTTTTTTATAAAAAAAAATATCAAAGAAATTACGCAAAAAAAATAAAACAGTCCTGTTCCACTCCCTCTGGGTTCGCTTTAAATTTTTCTAGACGGAAAAAGAAGAAAATATCAATTTTTTTCCACTACCTTTTTCTAAACATGCTCTGTTTTTATGACTGTTGTACGCACGTTTAAAGTTTACCTCACCATCATTTGAACTCACTCCCACCCAACTTCTCTGTGGCAATTTTGTTTGTGTCCTGTAAATTTGTTGTTGGCGCTGTTCCTTTATATAAAATTTCAATCATTTTTTATTTTATTTTAAAATAATGTGTTTTTGTTGTTGAGAGAGGGCCTTTGGACGTTTTACATTGTTATTTGAGTCAATTGTTGTAGGGGCAGTAGCAGTTTTCATGATGTCATTGTTGTAAAATGAGGGTTGAATTTTATTTTATGGGCTGATACTTCTGCACACTGGATCAAGTAATTTATGATTGAAAATTCAAAATCGACGCCACATTTTGTACATTTTTAATTTATTAAAATCAGATATTTTTAATACGAGTAAATCTTAACTTTTTGCATAAAGTACGCTCAAGAAAGATTACTATCAAAAAATAGAAGCCAACTTTTAAGTGCAATGTCAAAAGTTCAGTGGTTCGTTGTACATAATTTCATCAAATCGAAAATTTTGTACATTATAAATATGTCATTTTCCTCAATTGATCCCGGTTAGACTCGTTGAGAATCAGTATTTTAAATGATAATTGGTTAACCAAGCTAAGATTGGTAAATTAACGTTTAAAAAAATATTGGTAATGTTGAAAAAAATCATTATAAAATTTTGAAAAGAAATACAAAGCAAAATAAGGAATTTAATATTATTTAAGGATACTTCACACTATCACGCGGCTCTTACGTATTCCATAATACTTTGTAAGACAGAAACCTAATGAGTTTTTTTGTAACTTCTTTTTCATTCATTCATTAATATGAAGAATAACAAACTCTTTTGCTTTTATTCATGTGTGAGATGATTTAGTTTTTTCGAATGTAATAATTTTTCATACATCAGTGAAAATAACTTTAACAAAGCTGCTTTTAAAGTTTTTCGGCAATTTTTTAAATATTTTTTCAACAAAAAAGAACAGCTTGTAAACCCAAAAAATAAATATGTCGGTCATAAAAAAATATTTAGACAATATACACACTAAGCCTGTTCGTGCTGTGTGCATAAACCTGATCTATTTATTTATTAAGATTACAACATGCATCTGGCACTGATGGACTAGCGCACTACCAACTAGCCTAAAGAGGCACCCGGTCTATTGAGATAATACGATTTCGTCGGCTTAGAGTGTAAACCTGCTAAATCCACTTTTTAAGAAAACTGAGATTTTAATGCCGTATGGTAGAGAAAGATATGCCTCGTCGACCAGCTTGTAGTTTTTCTTCAATTTGAGTCCTGAAGTGTGTCAAATCAACAATATTTTTGGTTTTCCTCTAAAGCAGCAAATAAGAAAAATAAAAAGTTTTTTGTCTCTCCTGTAAAATTTGTTAAAATGGAGTTAGCAGGTTTACACTTTAAGCCGACGATTTGTTTTTCAATGCCTTAAGAAAATATTATTTGCCTTTTTATTAATAATTTTTTTTTTAATTATATTTATAGGTTTTAAGATCATTTTTCTTATCCATACAATTAAGACGGATCTAAAAAAGGAAGTCAGTGAGCGGAAGCAAGAATTATTTACCTATTTTGAAAGCTTCTGGTCTGTTTTGCTATGCCCGTTTGCACCACGTTTTTATTATATTTAAAAATGCCAAATAACTCACTTACATTTTTGGTTTAAAACTTTTTCGGAGGTTTTTTTGATACGATTTTTACATTTTGAACTTTTAATAATGAATCTATGAATCAGTTAAAATTCATTTAATTTTTTATAATTTTATAGCAATTTTATAAACTTTTTAAAACAATTTCATTTTACCGACGGCTTTTGGAACGTGTACACATACATGTACTTATTTATGGCTTAATAAATCATATTTATGTCAAAAATTACAATTAATTAACACTCACGCAATTAATTGTGTAAAACGCACATTTCGGAAAAAGAATTTTTGGACGAAAGTCAAAATCTTAAACAAGTTCAAAAGAAAGCACAGCAACATTGAAATCTGTCAACAACAACACGTTCCGATAAACAATAATAAAAACACAGTATTGCAAGCCGTTTTTTTGTGTTTTGTGGCAACGACACAAAGAGAAAAAATTAAGGAAAAACAAAGAAACAGTGATGGTTCATAATGGAACTTGAACAAACACCAATACGGACTTACTTGGGAAAGAAGAATTGCAGACTAAAGACAACAAAAATTGGCAACAGATGACGGCGGTGGTTAGTGATGATGGCGTGATGACGAAGTCCTCTTTGAAAAACCAAGCATAACCCACAAGAAATTGCAACACAATTGCAAAAAACAAAAGTGAACTTAAAAAACATTTTTTTAAATACATATGTGGAAGAGAATACAGTCCACTTGCTCAAACAGAAGTTTTCTTCTCTTATTGAAAATGTTTTGAGATTTTTAGATGTCGTTTTGTGGAAAAAAGAAAAGAAAAAAGGGGCATCGAATGTATTAAAAAATGTGTGCATGTATTCCCTGTGTGTTTTTATGTGTAAATCTTGCATTTTTTTTTAATTTTGTGAGTGTATTGTTCATGTTGCTCCAATGATGCAGAGCGCACTATTTTGCAGCCAATCAGAGTAGAATTGTATCCAAAATACTCACACACAAACGCTTGCAAACCAAAACACATTATTTGGTTATCTATTGAGAGCGCATGTCTCCATCTAAAAAATACTCTCGTTTATACTCACAATTACATTTCGACGGGAGCTAATGGAGCCCATCGTTCCATTGATCCCCTTCTAACGTTCGTTCAGTGCTCTCTCCCATTCACTGTATGTATTTTATGTCGGCATTGTTTCAGTGTTGCTGTTGTGTCATTTTAACTAAGGAGACTTTATTTATTTGTTTTTTTTTACACAGCAATTTAACCTTTGTCCAGCGGAAGAATTTTACAACGTTAAAAGGCGGTATGGGTACAATTGTACCCTTATATACTTAACACGATATGTATGGCTTTTCCTATTAATATAATTAAATTTTCTGTTCTTATTTAATAAACAAATGATAGAACAGGCCCGTGGCTAAAAAAAAAACTTATTTTAGGTACACATGTATACATTTTTTGCAATTCCAATCAGATATGTTTGACGTTTGGTCAGTACATACTATGTAAACAAAACTCTAATTTTGTTTGCATTGTTGTTGTTGCACCAGTGCTATCACCTTAAACATATAAATACACTTGAATAGTACTTTGTTGTGATAACATACAAACAGGGGAATACCCGTAAAGTAAAAACAAGTAGTAGAAAAATTGAATACCAAAAAATCTAACTCTCACATTAGTATCAGTGTGTCTTATTGACTTGCGTGCGTTATAAGAAGATATTTCGGTAAATTATTTTGATTTCTTACTATGAGTGGTATTGAAACGGAACAACGCAACCGCGTTTGTAGGTAACCGTAATATCATCAAATACTTATTTTAGAATATTGTTATATAAAGAAATTTTTTAAAATTTTTACAAAAGATTTACATCCGATGAAATAAGGCAACATTCTGATGATGAAGAAGATCCCTTTGTTGCATCCGACGACGACTCTTATTTTCCACGTGTAGATAATGACGAAGAGTCAGATGTTGAACCTGAAATTATAATAGAAGCTGGAGAAGAATATGGCTCAGATGAAAGTGCTGAAGATGAACTGGTAACTCCAAATATAGGCAGTGTTTTGATCGGTAAAGATGGAACAAAGTGGTATAGTGAACCAATGCCTAGCGCACAAAACAAATCGCGTAACGTTTTGCGTCAAAAAGGTGGAAAAAAGAGATATTTTCAAGCACATTATAACTCCTGAAATGTGTGACATTATATTGAGGGAGACATATCGAAAAGCTAAAAGAGTTTATGATGCTAATTCTTCTGCGCAGTCATCTCAAAAAGTCTTTCAGCCATTCACTGCAACTGATTTCGATGCATTTTTGGGTATTCTAATTGCAGCTGGTGTACAAAGAGATAACAGAACCAACCTGGATGATATGTGGAATGCAGATGCTTTACCTCTTGTACGTGCAGCAATGTCTCGAGACCGCTTCAAGATGATGCTAAGATTTGTCCGATTCGACAACGAAAATACACGTGCAGCGCGAATACAAGAAGATAAAGCTGCACTAATTCGGGATATCTGGACAATGATGAACAAAAATTTAGAGAATGCGTACAAACCATATGAGTGTATCACAGTAGACGAACAATTATTTCCTTTTAGAGGCCATACCAAATTTACTCAGTATATACCTTCTAAGCCGGCTACGTATGGCATAAAAATATTCTGGGCTTGTGATTCATCAAATTCCTATCCATTACATGGTCAAATTTATACCAGAAAGCCGAAAGACGGTCCAAGACAAACAAATATTGGTGAACGAACTGTGCTGGACTAAGTTCAACTTAATAAGGGCTCTGGAATTATGCAATATGCAGCCAGCAAAGGAAAGGCCTATCAACTCCACCAACTTTGCTTATAACAGTGATGCCACAATCTGTCCATACGTGCCAAAAATGAAGAAATTGGTGATACTACTATCAACTATGCACATGACAGGAGAAGTAGAAAACACGGATGCTGCTAAGCTAGAAATTATAAAATATTATTATAAAACAAAAGGTGGAGTAGATGTCATGGACAAAATGTTGGGCGAATACACCTTACAACGACGAACAAAGCGCTGGCCTCTAGCATTATTTTATAACATGGTTGACGTTGCTGCTTTGGCCTCCTATATATTATATAGAAGCCACCACCCAAACAGTATATCAAAAGATCAACGACGAAAGTTCTTGAAAGATCTTTCAAAACACCTATGTATGCAATCAGTCAAAGACCGTAGTGGCAACAAACTTATAACAGGTAAATATTTTATTCGAAGTGCTATAGAAATGGTACTTGGACGACCTATAGTGGCAGCACAAAGTCCAGAAATTGGTTCCAAAGTACCCTTTGGTAGACGGGGAGCATCAACGGTGGTTGGAAGATGTTATGTTTGTCAATGTGAGACACGCAAACAACGTAAGACTAGAAAGGCGTGTGCAATCTGCTTGAAACCTGCGTGCGATGAACACTCTATTTAAAGTACCACATGTTTTTCATGCAAGGAAACACCATAAAAATATATTGTTATTTTCTAAATATTTGGTCATATAGTGTGTATTCGTTTGTTCTTTTCAAATAAAACTAATAAAAATAACTCTGCTTTATTTTCATGTTTTTTTCTTACGACTTATGTGAAGGTACAATTGTACCCCTTCAGCCTTTTAGGGATATCAAGTCAAAAAAGACTTATTTCGGTATGATATAATCAAAATCTTTTTTTTTTAAATTTCAAATATGTAATCCGTAAAAAAGTTTAGAGATGTCAGAAAATTTTAGATATCTAGTATTAACAAAAAAAAAGTTATTGCAATTTAAAAACGAAAAAGGTACAATTGTACCTCTTCCGCCGGACAAAGGTTAAAAAAAAAACTATGAAAGAACCAAATAAATGCAGCCAACTCATAGTCGAATGTGTAATTCAGGAAACATTCAGGTGTAATATTTTTAATGGTAACACTGTATTGCTTCTGTTAAGTTCTCTTTTGGTTTGTGTTTTCCTTGTCTATTATTTCGTTTTATATATGGATGTATAAATGTATACTTAATATTTTTTTTGGATGCTGTGTAGAATTATTAGGCAGAGTTGAAGCACTTAAAGTTTTCTATTGTAATTTTCTTTTATTCTCATTAAATATTGTATAAACTAGCTTCAAAGAATAAAATCGTTTTGGGAAGTCAAAGTCTTGTATATCCAAACAAAAAAGTACATAGCTATGTATGTATGTAGGTATGTACGCAAAAACCTATCAGTCATTTAAAATCAAAAATAGATAAAAAAGAAATTTTAGTAAGCGGGAGGTCTACCAATTGAAAAAAAATGAAAACCAACAGGACGCAAATATTATGTCATGATTTTTTTTTATAAAGGATTTAAATTAAACTCTGACTTATTTCACAAAGCTAACGATTTGATTCCTTAATGAATCTGATTAAAATCAAACAAAATATATGTTTTTCCAATTTATTTCTTCTTTCATTTCCTTGCAATTGTCATTCGATAAAGTTGAAAAAAAAACTACCGGCAGAAAGGTTGTTTTTCCCAATTTCACTTTGGTTGGTACTGTATTACATTCTTATGTATTTGTTTTATTGTTGAATTTTAGTTCTTGGTTCTTTTCGTTCATCTCTTTAGTGGTTTGCTTCGTCCTCTATATAGACATACTTAAAGTTGTAATTTTCATTTGTATGTATTTAATTTTTAGTGCATTTTGGACGTTTGTACGAGTCTGCTCGAGACTCTTTAATTCATTGATTAGCACAATTCACACATACACAACTGGCAGTTGAATTATTTTCTTTGGTGTTTTCTTTATTTCTGCGTATGTATTTGAGTATGCACGTTTTAGCTGTATCTGTATTTGTTTATGTTTTTTTACGTTCGCTATTTTTTTGTAGATGTTTTGTTTTGATTTCCTTTCTTCATCTTAAATAGTATTTAGTTGTTCTTAAGACTTGTGCTCAAAGAAGTAAAAGAATTTTCCACATACAAACTAGAATGAGTACGTGTTTAAATGTGTGTGTGTGTGTGTGTAGATAGTGTGAGTGTGTTTAATATCTGTGCGTTACACTTGAGTATTTAAGCGTTTTTAACAGTTAATCGATACAACATGTCTACCATTTGTTTCTTTAAGTTTGTCTGGTTTTGTTTTCATTTTCCGGTCTTAAAGCTTTAAGAATTTAAGAGGGCATCATTAGGGAAATAGTATTCGTGGAAAATCTTAAAAAAGCAAAATATTGTTCATAAATAACCTTAACCACAGTATGTACAAGAGTGATTAATTATTTGACTTTCGGGTTAATTTAATTAAAAAAAAAAAACCGTCGTAGTTTTGAAACTTCAGAAAATTGTTAACCAGCTGTTTAAATCTTTTATTCCCGGGATATTTAAAACTGTAGAATGAACATACTTAAATATCGTCATCTTAAAGACCAAATAACCTATCTGCATAAATTTCAAAATTGAGTTTTTTTATGGATTTTTGTTCCCTATCATAACGCATATGTGTGCAAAATTTTGAACATAAAATATTACAAATGACAAAGTTTTTGTACCTAAAAAACCATTACGCACAAAAAAAAGAGAATAAAATCATCAAAAATCACGATAAAAGTTAGTTAGGTACGTTATTTGGTTTCAGATTTTTACATTTCCAAATAACCAAATAACAAATAACATAAGCTGTGTTTAGAAAAACAACATTTTCTGAACTGATATAGGTATATTTCTGCATTCATTTTAATCAAAATGTGTAATTTTCGTTTCAATATTGTAAAAAGTTTAAATTTTATAACGTTTTTCCCTCTCCTGTAAACTTTTGAAAACTGCAGATAGGTTATTTCGCCTTTAAGGTGCAGATATGTATATTGAAGAAGCTCTACTCATGGCAAGCTCTTCTAAACGGAAAGCTCCCGTAGGCGAATAATTTTCTTAGTTCCCTTTTTACACATTAAATTCATCGATGTCATAGAGGGACATCTCCCGTAAGCGCCGACGATCGGTGTACGCCTGCTTTAACATACATAAATATATACATATGTAGAAAACATCGACTTATGGAGACTTCGAGTTCCAGAATTTTCTTATTAAAAAAAGGACTCAATTGCAAATTTGTGTGTAAATTTTGTATATTTTATTAAAAACAGGCACTTCTTGACAGCTTCATACCTTAGTATGCATATATATCCTACAAGGAATGAATGAGCGAATAGTCACATTTTTCACGTTGGTGTTAAGAAAATGTGACTATTGACTTATAGCTTTTGTAAACCAATTAAGGACTACCATGTCGATATTTTTATACTTTTGGGCCTGAATCGTTTTACTAGAAAGACAAGTAAAAATAATTTTAACATTTATCATTAGGGATGCGATTTCCATGCAAATGCATGTTTTTGTCGATATTTTAAGAACGATGCCGACCAATTATCTTTCCGAATCATTAAATTTGCATTGAAATGGAATCGATTTGTTTTTGCATATTGTTGCATATTTTGGTAAAAATGCATGTTTAGGTTTTAAATGCATATTTTGACATTTTTGAGGGACTTTTTTTAATTTCCATATAATAAAAAAAAGTTCTTACACAAATTTTTAAAAATATAAAAAAAACCTTCCTCAAAAAATCTTAAAATCAATGAATAAATTTCTTTGGAGCTTTGATTTAAGTACAAGATTTTCAAGATTTCGACAAAAGATCCTTCTATTTTAAACCGATGCAGCACCTTACATGGTTAAGGCTTCCTTTCAATGGATTTTAAATATTATATCCAAAACTGTTACAAGTTACTTGCTTGGTATATGGGTTATACCGCGTTTCAGAGGAAATTAGAAGCCAACTCGATAATATTGCAATTTTTAATGAAATGAATCCATTGGTTCCCCTTCCACAGCAGCCAGTAGTAACAAGATAAGTACCTGGCTATATGCTTTAGAATATATCCAAAAATTTTGAGTAATTTAAGAATGTTAGAAGAGCTTGCTGATACCGATGATGATGCAATTAAAAAGGCAAAGGAAATAATTAATTTAAATAACATCAAAAGTCAATAAGAATTTGTATTTTCCAACTACGCATATATTGTTGAAACAAATACTAATTAGGAGTGACTTAGTTCACTTAATACTCAAATCAAATTAATTTATATTTTTAGAAAGTATGTAAAATTAACAATGTGGAAGAAAGAATAGCCCGACAAATTAAAAAAAAAAAAAAAAAATTCCAAAACGTTTTGCAAAAACAAATTGAGGATTTCAAAAAATAAAATAAATTTCAAATATTTGCGATCTGATCTGGAATCAAAGTGGGATCTGAAAATAAATTTTTCCAAATTCATTGGCATTCTTCAAGTCCAAGACAAAGTTTTACTTTTAATTAAACATTACTTATTTGTTTAAACAAACAAACATTATTTAAGTTTTTTAAAGATATTTGAATAACAATAGACTGAATTTTATAGATTTTTGTTTGTAATTAAATTAAAAAACGATTTTTTATGGAAATTTTGTAATTTTTTTTTAAATAAGCAGAATACCATTACATCCACTGAAAATTACTGTTTGGTGCGCCTTTATTTGGTTCGACTTATAGAGAACTTCGAGTTACGGAAGGAGAATTGTATGTTGTTTATTCTTTTAGAGCTACAGTCAATCTTATTAGTTCGAATTAGAGAAGTAAGAGTTATGGAAGTTTAACTATAAATATTTATATATTAGGGTGGGTCATCGCGCACATCGCGATTCTAGTTCCATGGGTCATTCCAAGAAACTTTGCAAAAGAAACCATAGATCAAAAATGAAATTCAAAATAATCAAGAAAAAAGGAACAAAATTGTATTTGCTCAAGCCAAACGTGTATGTTGCGTTTTTTTCGGTCGAGAAATCCCTTTATAGCCAGAAATAGCCGCCAGATTTTTTAATTTTATCGCTTTTTTGTGGAAAATGTACGAAGTTGTCCGAAAATTGACGAATACAGGTAACCCTCCTACAAGACGGCTTCCTACAAAACGATTTCGATCTTACACGAAAAAAAATTTGCGGAAATCTCCTCATTCACAACACGGTTTCATTCTAACACGATAAAATGAAATTGCAACTTTATGATGATTGAGTTGTTAAAATTGTACCAAAATAGTACAAAAGTACTAATTTTTGCATCCCTGTTACGATTTAGTTAGATTTCGGTGATTCAGCAAAGTGTATTTTCGCATCCACCGATAGTAAAATTGGGGAATACCCGAAGTATCTTACATCGAGCTTCGATTGAAACACAAAGCATTTAGTATACATACAGAGTCTCAAGTGTTAACAACGTTGTTGCGAATAAATTGATTTTATTTCAGTTTTTGTATTTACGAATTGGTAAATATATTTTTGAAAAACTTTTGGGCGTTTGTTACCATTTGCTATTACATACATACTGCTTTCAGAAATAGATTTGAAAACTTGTTTTTATTTTTTTTGTATATATGTACATATTTCTAATAAAAACAATGAATTTAAAGAAAATATTTAATTAAAAAAAATTTATATTTTACACTGTCTCCTAGCCTCATATAACACGTTTTCCTACAACACGGCGTTTTCTAGGAACATATCTACCGTGTTGTAGGAGGGTTACCTGTATTTACTTTTTCAAAATCACAAATTTTAAATAGCCTCAAGTTTTTAAAAATCGGATAAAAAGAAAATACGCGACTTAACTTTAAAAATATTTTTACACTACCGTAACCATGTGGAAGATCCGATTCAACTGAGGGTTTATAAAAAACCTATCATAAAACTATAATTGCACGCATTGTACGAATTTGATTGACATACATTATAACTCAATCATATTCGAACCACCATTTACTCTAAAAATTCCTTATAAATATCTAGAACAAAATCTAGAAGGAAATGATCCACCACTGCCTGATCCGAAAATTCCGTTACATATAATAGACTTGACAGCAAGAAAGACTTTCAAAAAAAATTCCTTTTTAAAATTCATTTTTGACCTATGGTTTCTTTGGCAAAGTTTCTCGAAATGACCCATACAACAAGAATCGCGATGTGCCATTGATGCAAACAAATTTTATCCACCCTAATAAATATAATATATATTTTATATATGAATGTCATCAAAAATGCAAAATAACGTAACATCACTTTTAATATGTTAACAGGAGAAGCAAAAACCGTACACACAGAAAACAAATTGGTTGGGAAACGGTTGCAGTAATAAAATATTAATCAAGTAACATGATTTATTATTGCAACTATTAAAAATGTATAGTTCTAACTGATTTTTAATTCTCTTGATTATTAAAACGATGTTCCAACTGAAATAGGATTCCTTCAATTCTTTTATTAGCTATGATAACTGATTTAATTTAGTTCTAAAAATTAGTACAAATGGTTAGAATCACAACCGAATTTAATATAGGGCAATACTGAATATTGGTTATTGCAATCAATAATTTGCTTCCGTCAATAAATTTTGTAATATAAATGTTTATTCATTTATTGCAGCTAATTACACGGTGCTACAAATGAGCACTTTTTTTTTATACTTGAAAAGAGACCTAGTGTAGGTTATAGACCTTATTTAGTAGATCATAAATCAATTTTTAAAAGTTCGGAAACACCCTCAAATTTCGGAGTTATTCCGAAAAAACTATTTTCGGGTAGGTTCGAGTAGTTATGAACACGTAACTCAGTTGATTTTAATCGGATTTACAATTTTAAAATGGTTTCAGAAAGAAGAAAAATGTGTTTTTCTAAATATATACTCTTTTTGGTATATATATTAAATTTTTGCAGTGATATTTTTAATTATATCTGATTTTAATTTTATTTTTTCTAGATTTTTCAACTTTGGCGCCATTTTTTTAAATTAGATTGTTCAAAAAAATACCCTCATGTATATATTTCATTAAAGCTAATTAAGTTCTGAGTTAAACCAGCTTTCAATAAATAAAATCGAGTAAAAAATAAAAAAGTTATTAAGGTTTTTCAAAAGTTAAAAATTTTGCTTTTACAAATATTGATCAATAGCTACTACACAGAAAAAATTTTCACCAAAATTTTTTTCAATTAATTCAATAATGCTGTTTTAAACAATTTTTTTTAATTGTTCCAATTAATTTGCCTTAATTGAAAACAAAAATTATAATGTTTGTGTGTATATTTGCAAATATGAAAACATACACACAAACTTCAAAATATTTTTAATTCTCAAACAATTTTTTAATTGTTTCAATTAACTGTGTTGATTGAAAAAAATATTTTGATTTGTGTTTACGTTTTATATAGTCTCTTTTACTGGTGGTCAAATTTCAATTAAACCTATTGATTGAAACTGAACAGCAAGAAAAGCTCAAACTTACAAATGCGTTAATTGATACGATCAATTTGTTTGCAGGCGGAAAATCAGTAAATAATTTAATTAATAGTACAAATTTCTAACAAATGCGTTAATTGAAGTTGGTGTTTTATTTTTTCTGTGTACATTTTCTTTATTTTTTTAATCTTATAATGATATGATTATATAAATATTTTAAAATAACAGTATTCAAAATATTTTATTTAGAAATTAAGAATATATGATTAAAAATGCTTGCTAGACCTCTTTCGCTTGTACATCAAATCGTCTGTTTCTCGCTTTAGTGACTAGCAGTAATTTGAAATCATTCTTACTTGGCTTTTTCCTTCGAAGCGTCTTTCGATATCCAAAATGTCCTGGTGAAATCGTTCGCCTTGCTTATCACTGAATTGTCCTAGGTTTTCTGGGAAAAAATCTAAATGTGCATGCAGAAAATGATCTTTAATGGACATTTTGCATCCCATTCCTGCATAAGCCTCAAGAAATTCTTTTACTACTTTCAATATAATTTTCACTTTTTTTATTTCCCAAAAAATTTTCACATAAACTAATAAAGCTTCTCCATGCTCTTTTTTCCACAACATTTAGTTTCATTGTGAATTCTTCGTCAAACAAGATTTTGCGGATTTGAGGTCCAACAAAAATACCTAAAAATAAAAAAAATAATACAATTATATTTAGAAATCAATAAACATTTGTACCTTCTTTTATTTTTGCTTCACTTATTCTTGGGAAAACTGATTTTAAGTGTAAAAAGGCATCGGTTTCCCTATCCAGGCGTTTCACGAATTGCTTCATGTATCCTAATTTGAGATGTAATGCTGGCAAAATTATTTTTTCGGTACTCACCAGTGGAATTTTTAAGACGTTTTTCTTGCCAATTTGAAAAATTGTTCTTGATGGCCAGCTTTTTTGCTTGTATTGGCCACAGATAAAACAAAAATTATTACGCTTATCACACACTGAAATAGAAGTTAAAAATCCACATTATATTTTTTTTATTAAAGATAAAAAAATAACACAAACTTACTTTTTTAATTTAAATATTTAAGTAACACTAATCTTTTCACAAATTCAAAATAGTAACACTTTATTTTTAAAATAATAAACAATTTATTTCTTATACACCCTCTACTTTTTCCCGGGATCCCGGGAACTCCCACTTAATACAAATCGGTCTAAAATATTGTTTAATTATTTACTTTAATTTATTTGCACCAATAACATTTCCTGAAATTAATTAAATAAGTTTATAAATGCATGCATTCAACTATTTTATTTTATGGTTATCTTTTTTCAATGTGCAATAACTAAAGCTTCGTACAGACGATGGTCAGATCTTACAATGTTATCATTTTTCTGACAATGGTGCCATTGTCAGATGCATTAATTTAACACATCTGCCAAATGAAAATAGCGTACAATGTTCACACAGTTGCAAGACATTTTTAGTCAATTTTAATGAAAACATTGTAAGATCTGACCATCGTCTGTACGAAGCTTAACATTTGGAAAAATAAAAACTTCCGATCTGTGATATCAGGAGTGCTTAGGAATAAATACTTAAACAACTATAATTGCAGAGAACTGATGATTATATTAAATTCGGAGCAAATTTCCAAAAGCCACCTTTAAAGTTTTAAATTGTTCCCTTATAAAACTTAACAAATAGACCAAGGTATATTTACACCAGGTAAACTCGTTGGCCCATATGTTTGTCAGCTGTTTACCCCTAGTTGGAACCCAAACGTCAAATTTCGTGTATATGAGCCAAAATTTGTACATGTGTACGTTAAATTGTTTTGGTTTTATATGAAGACAATTTTGACAACTCGGTTCGTTTTATAGAGCAGCATGTCTACACTCCCAAACGAGTCTACCTTGTGTAAATATACCTTGAAATAGACTTTAGTACATTTACATAAAACCAAAAAAGGTAAATTATTTAAACAAATTATTACACACTATTTTGAAATAGGATTCTAGTTCAGAATCAGGGTTCCCAGTTTCATTTTAATCCTTATCCCCAATTTGCGATTTTTCATCCCTTAAAATCCCCAAAATAGCTATTTTCTTATCCCCAAAAATTCCCACATTTTCTTAAAAATTAAATACATAATATTATGTCAATAGAAAAAAATCGCTTTATTTAAATAAATCCATTTGTGTATATTACTAAAACTAATGTTATTTATTCTTTGAATTCTACGTATCTATGTACACATGTATAGTATTTAACAAGGGTAACGTAAAAACGGAAAAGAAAAATAATTATGCGTCAATATTTATCATTTCAATAACTAGGGAATAAAAAACTTCTGATTCATCAGCCAGTGCAATTTTGTTTTACATGTTTTTTTTAAAAAAGTTTGAGATGATTGAATTAATTTGTCACAGCAAGCTGCATTATTTTAAAGTGTGTATTTATTCTTATTAATTCTAATAACTTATATTGCATTATGTTGCAAATATTGATTTTGGTTGTATTCATTACAGAAAAAGACTAGTTCAACAGAAGTAACGCTAGTTGGTACAAAAAGCATATTTGAAACTATTTCAACAAGTTCTTGAAAAAGTTTTAAACCGCAAGATGTTCCCACATCTTGACCAAATCGGCCTGGCCATTGCAAAAATGAAATTTATAATAATATATTATCCACAAAAATCCCCTGCGAAAGAAGTGCGTTTCCCCAAAAAATCCCAATTACGAAAAAATCCCCAATTTGGAGATAAATCCCTAAAACTGGGAACACTGTTCAGAATATGCATTTACAGAATCGTTTGAAAGCGTATTTCTAATTTTTATCAATGAGAAAACACGTTTCGTTTCTACGGATGGAAGAACATTATATAATCTCTAGACACTTTCATTTTCTTAGCACTTCCTCCAAAACTTGTAATTCCTTTTTTAAAAAATGATTTTCTTCGTATCGAATACGCGTTTTCTTAATTAATAACTATTGTCATCATCTCTTTCAGAATCTAGTCCGAAAAATCTTTTATGCAGCTGCTCTATAAAATCATTAAATTTTTTGAAGCAAGTGGGAACAACTTTTTTTCGTTTTTATAAAATAAATCTGGGTCTTTAAATAAATTAAAAATTCTACACATCAAAAAATTCGTTTACTTAATTTTTAATCTTCTTCTTTCGAAATTTCGGAGCATTAAACATTAATCATTGCCTTACTTATCGGATATGAATTGACATCTCTTTGGCGTTTGGCAAAACTGTCTTAAGTCAGAAACTGTAGTTCTTCGTTATGTTAAATTGAAAAATATTTATTTGGTGTATTTTATCGACTTTTTTCCTAAGAGCGGATGGTAACGAAACCTGTAACGATTAGAATTAGTTTTGCTAGACTAAAGTGATTTATACAAAAAAAAAAAAATTATTAAAGCCAATCAAAAACTCAAAATGCGTTTTTTTTTTGACTTAAGACCTTTTTACCTTACGGCTAAGATATATTTGATGACACAGTGTAACACGAAAAAATAACCATATACGGACACCACTACGTGATAAAAGACCAAAAAAAAAAGACCCGTGTTTCCCAGTTTTGCCCAAAGGCATGGACTTTTTTTTAATGGACTCCCAAAGATTTGGGGCCTCGGTGTAATTTTTGCAAAAAAGTGACCATTTTCTCAGGCTTCTATTTCGCAAACCCTCTGAGAAATCTAGAAAACTTCATCTTCAAGATCAAAATCGCAAGAAACTTAAAAAAATTCGATTATTTTTACCTTTTTCCCCTGTTCAGGTCCATAGGTAGCAATCTTTTATCACGTAGTGGTGTCCATATATGGTTATTTTTTTCGTGTTGCACTGTGTTATGTAAAATTTTACTTTGCTAACTGTACCAAAGTTCACCAAAAAAGTTACCAAAGTGCACAAAAGAAGTTGTGTGTAGAAATATTTTTTCATACAATATATTTCTTTCAAGCAGTACATTCTTTAAATACAGTACAAAAACAGATATCAAGGAATTCGGAAATGAACTTTTTTGGAGAATGTTTGGTGCTGAGCTTTGTCAGGATGAGTCAGATGATGACCTGACAACAGAAGAAACTCTCGAAACACTTAGAAGTGTTAAAAATTTTAAGAAATTAAAACAGACTCTAATGGCATAATGGAAGATTTGATATGCTTTAAGCAATCTAGGAAAAGGACTGAGAAATAAGATATTGGGGATTATGGGCAGCTTTAGATTTCTTCAACATCTACGTTAAGTGAAAGAATTTTTTCCAAGTCAAAATGTATCATAACTAAAGAAAAGAGTCGATTAAATCCTAAACATTTTAACCAAATTATTTTTGTAAAAGATTATTTTATAAGTTCTCCTTAAACTATTGTGGTAATTCCATGTCAAATCGACCAAGAGTGGGACCGAACCCTTTCGTTTTTAATGAAATTTGGACAGAAAGTCCATTTTATCCTATTAGGAACATATGAGGAGGTCCATAACAAAACGCAATAATTACACCATAACATTTGTTTTGAATAAAAAACAATTATTGAGGTATTATTGTCTACAAAAAATAATAATAATCCAAAATTAATTATTTTATTTGACAGTTTGTTTTAAAGTTATTTAGATCGCAAATTTGGAATTATTGCGTTTTGGTCCGAATCATAGTATTTATTTCATTTTGCTTTGAACTGTATGAAAATATAGCGTTTTGATCTGAAATAAGGCTGGAATTTCTGCTTTTCGCTTTGAATAGGTTTGTATTATATCATTTTGATTTAAATTACAACCACTGTAGAAAAATGAAAACACTTTTTTATGTGTAATTATTGCATTTTGCTCTGCACCATTATATTTGATATTGAATTGCAGTGTAGTTATTGAGTTTTGGAATAAAGGTAATATAAATATCAATGTGTAGAATAGCATTCAATCAAAAAATCAAAAAACTTGAAAAATGTAATTTTTGCGTTTTGTTATGGACCGCTGCAGGGGCCAAACTAAAGAATTTTATTAAACCGCCACATTTGTATGTTACAGCGCGTAGGATGCTCCTAGATGGGTCAAATGTATGACCAACCGCCCTTTTTTTTTGTTTTATTGACAGTCAAATATAATATATAATATAATATAATTTCATATTTAAAGCCTCAGCGCCACATAGGCTTTGTAGAGGCTATATCATTATGATTTATTATTTATTGCGGAATTTCGGTTTTTTAGTAATTTCAATTAACTAAACCGTTTTTGAGTTACGCAAATATATGCAGTGCAACCTTCTACATTTTCGAAATAACGGTATATCTTGAAAACAAGAGCTAACCTAAAAAAATGATTTGCACTACTGGATTCAGCGAGCCCCAATTAGGTTGAAATGCCAGATGCCCGGTTGTTTTTCGCAACTAGCACAGTTACTTACTGCTCAAAATTACAATATTAAAATTCTACCTTATTCGCTTAATACGTTGTTACAGTAAATTATAAATTGATGCGTCTACAGATGTTAAGGCATATTTCAAATTGAGTATTTGCTCTGAAGCTTATTATATACGATTGGACTTACAATTCCGCTTGCATCCCAAAATATCCTAAATATCTTTTAGTACCGAAAATCCTTCATTTTTTAATAAAACTGATTTAAATTTTTTATTAAGTTTGTTTCCTATATCCCCCGGAACACCGGACATTTTTCATACGGTTTCATTCACTTGATTAAACGTTTAATTCACTTAATCAAACGTTTAATTCACTTGACTAAATGTTTAATTAAAACTGATTTTATTTCTGATTAATGCGTTTACTGGTGCAAAATTTTTGCTGTGAACAGACGTTACTTTATACAAAAACTATATTTAAAAAGAAATAAGACGTTAAAAACTATGATGGTAAGAATACCATATGATACTCAACACCACAGTCCCCTATCTCCTCTCGTGGTCCTATTTTTTAAAAATGCATACCTTATGTGTCCATATAAATATGCATCTGTCAATGCTTAAAATTACATTAAAATTGGTTTGAAAGTGGCCATAAAGACCTTATTCCGGAAAGCAGCTTGCATGGGGCTATTTGAAATTATGGACGATTCGCCCTTTGCCAATTAGAACCTATGAACCAAATTTGATTAAATTATCTTCAAAATTGCGACCTGAACTTTGCGCACAAATTTACATGAACAACCAGCCGGACGGACATCGTTAGATCGGTATACTTTAGGACCGAGATTACTTATTGAGTCCCTTAACACATTTAGCGCCATGTGCGACACCGGTGCACACGTCCTGAGTACTCGTTCGAGCCGCGTGTTCAAATATCCACACGCAACCTTAGTATCCTTAAACGTGAATGTGTTATAGTGCATACGATTTACATTGAATGTATATACATGGAATGAATCTGTGGCCCCAGGAGAATGTGGATTTGTGCTTGGCCCGAGCATTTTGCATACCCATGATACGTCAGAGGCAGACAAAAATATGGTTCAATGAGAATCGGTGGATAGATTTTTTTTAATAGATTTTTATCATCTCTATATTGAAATAAACAATTATTTTACATACCAAAACAATGTTGACTCTTCATCACAACTACTAGAAGGAATGTAATTCCTGTCTCTATCAACATCATCATCATCATCTTCTGAGTCACTAAAACCTGAGAGATCAGAAGATCGCTAAGTTTTTTCGTTGATATCTTTTATTTCTTTTTCAATTATTCGTCTGAACCAGTAAAGAAAGAAAAACGTTAAATGTGCACAGGCCCCAGGAAGATATTTTACTTCCTGGGCCGCCTGATCACCGGTGCACACACGGAAAATAGCTGAAAAATCATGGAAAACCTTAAAGTTTTCACTTTCTGTTTTCAAATATAATATTAGTAAACCAAAACATAATGTTTTCAGGAAAAAAAAAAAATTGGCCCGAATGAGTGAATTGCGATTTTAAGGGCTTGGCGCGAGATGTGATAAATAAAACTTTAAAATAAATAAATAAATATTTTTATATTTTATTTTTTAATACATATGTATTTTTTTTTTTTTTCTTTACAAGTATGTATTATTATTTCTTTTTTTTATTTTTTCTTCTCTTTTTATATATTAAGAATTTGTCACATTGGTATCTTTTGTACATGTTACTTGTCTAATTCTAATACTGTAAATTATTAGATATGTTTGTCTTGTTGCATTAGAAAATCTATGAAATAAATAAATAAATGTAAGAAAAGATAAACTCACTGTTTATTGTTGTTGTTTTTGTTAAAGCTTTGATATGGTTGCAAGTAAGACTTTTGCTTATAAGTAATTCTTATTCGCTTAACAGTTTTTAATTGTTAAATATCTTTGGTTTTTCTAAAATCGTTGGATGAAGTTTCCTGACGATCTGGCCTAAGCAATCAGTGAAATGCGCATAGGAATAGCTTATCCCTTCGACAATAAATTTCAGTGTTTTTATCAAGAATAGAAATTGTGTAATCTTGTAATATCTTTTTTAAAATTTAAGAAACGTGATCAAAATCTTTGAACCCGTGGAGCGGTTTTGCTCATTTGTACACATTACGCTGAGAAAGTTTATGTTTTAAGCACATTTTGTTTTTTTTTTTTTTCTCAACACTGCTGAACGTTAGTCCTAAAAAAATGTTTTTGAAATAAGCGGAGATGGTGGAATGGACTTCAAGTGAAGATTTAATTCCAAAATATAGAACGTACATTCCTAAAAACTAGTTAGTATTCGTAAAAAGTTTTGTGTTAAAAGATTTTTTACGACTTCTAAATTAGATTTTCGATAGTAAAGTACAAATTAAAGTACAATTTCCTTAATAGCAAACATAACTCATAAACATATTTGTTATTTTTTATTTATTGAATAAGTTATGGTGGGTTCTTTTCAAAAAATTTTACATTTTATTTAAAAAATGCAATTAGGTGTTCGTTTCTTTAAAATGTTTTGCTCTCTTAAAGAGCATTAAGTTTTATGCTACAATGTAAAGAGGTTCTGTAAAATAGGTGACTTCGGTTTATGTATGGGGCTATTTTTAAAACGGCTTCGTATAAATTTTAAAACTCGAAAAGTTTGGAAAAATAAAACTGATCAAAAGTCCCAAAAACTAACAGAAATGAAAAAATTCGGTAAAAATTGCTGAAATTCCAAATATTTGGAAACATATTTATTAAAAATCGTAAAAGCTTTAAAAAAATCAGAAAACTTACAGGTACAAATCGCTTCAATCGCGAACAGGGCAAAAAATTCGCGAACGATTGCAAATTTGAAAACAAACACTAAAATTTATTTGAAATCGCTAAATCGGTAAAAAAAAAGAAAACGAAGGAACATAACATGAAAAGTATTAAAAAAATGAGTTATAATGACGAAGAACAAACTTTTTGTCAGGTGTTAAAAACATGAAAGGGCATTCCATAAAAAAATCAAGTTTTGAAAAATGCGTATATTTTTGATATGCACTTGAGCGCCACTTTCTTTAAACCTCCAAAGGACTTGTAATGAAAAAAAAGTGGAAAAACAATTGTTTTTAATTTAAAAAACATTTAAGTATGAATCTTTTAGTAATTTTTTCATAATATTTTTCGTTTTATTTGTTGCGGATCAGCGTTGCCACTGAAAATTTTCTATTCGACCAAACTTGTTAACCAAAATCCTTTGGACTCTACCAGTTTTCTATTTTTGATACATTGAACGGATAGTTTAAGCACGTTGTTGCACACAGAAGTAGGGGAAAATCCCTACATGTAGGTATTTTTGATACTAAAATAGCAGCGTAAGGAAAATCGGACAGATTTTTTATAATCTACAAAATGTAGGGATTTTTCGTCATATCGCATTATTTATGAAATAAATGAAGAAAAAAATGTTTTTTTAGTGATATTTTCTTGTCCAAAAAGGTTGAATTTTTTTTCCTAAATCGCATTAAAATATACTCGTCTTGCCAGAGTTTTTTGTGGCTCAAAAAGTTGGTGACACCAATATGTATGAATGTATATTTTTTTCCAAGATATCATTCAATGTAAAAAGATTTAATTAAAAGTGCGTACATATGTACATTAGGGCTGTAACTGTTTTAGATTTTTGTCGAATATCAAAACGATCATAGCATAGTCCAATCGACCACTGAACATTATTTTAAAAAGATGGTATTACTTTTTCGCGGTTGTCAAAAAAGTTCACCCACAAAACGCGGTAAAGTTTGGAAATCAAATTTTTTAGTTTTTTATTTATTTATCCTAAAACCGCAAATATTTTTTTTTCAATCAATATGTTATAATTCAACAACCTTTTTAAGTTTACTATTTTAGTTATGAATAGATAATAATTATACAAAATTTTTCACTTTTAGTAATTAATAAAATTTTTTATTTAAAACTAATGTACCTTTTTTTTGGCAGATATTACAAAGTCGTTATTATGAGTAAGGTTTTTATTCCGAAATGACCCGAATTTTTTTTTTAAAAAAGCACGAAATTCGCACTCGTGTGGTACTGGGGCTGAAATTTGGTTATAGCATTAATGTACATATGTACTATTTTTTTGTTGTCAAAGCTTTAATATACATATTCGAATGAAATTTATTTTTTAAAACTATGTTTTTCATTCTATTTTAATGACAATAATGCGTAGGGATTTTTGTAGGGGAAATCTTTTCAACGTGTAGGGAAAAGTCGGATTTTTCTTCGCATGTGTAGGCATTTTTCCGAAAAATCCACTGGCAACACTGGTTGCACATCATTTTTGACAGCACAGACTTTATTACACAAACAAATTTGCCTGTTTTTGTTGTATTGTTGTACAACAACACCTAGTGCTGCCACCTTGTAGTAATTTCACCATGGCACTGCCTACCTGAAATAAATATTTATTATTTGTTTTTTAAAAACTTGGTGTTCTTATTACTAAAGGAAATACTGCTTATAAAAAACTTGACCCATTTTTAATTGAAATACTTTTTTACCCCTTTTTCTGTAAAATCCCCTTTTTGTGACCCTTTTTAAAAATTTCCAACGGTAGCCCCGGTTATAAGCATAAGTGTTGATGCTTTATAGCTCCTATATGTGTTTTCGTTATTTTGACGTTTGTTACAATATATTTTCTTAAAAATTGCCATCATTAGATATTCGCTTTATATATTTCAAAACATTTCAGCGAATGCGAATGCAAACAGCAACAATAGGCGAATAAGTCGCAAATGCGAATTCGAATATTCGCCGCAACCCTAGTACATATTTCGTCTATTAAAACTTTACTTTTCGACTAAATTCAATTTTAATGGATAGTTTATCGAAAAACAATTTTTTGATTTATATTTATTTATTATTTTTCTCCGTTTTAATTTTCTTACTAAATTTCCAATTACAATATAAATATTACAATAGGATTCTAAGCATACACTCATTTAGCCAAAGAAGTCCATTGAAATAAATAATAAGCTTAAAATTCAATAAAACCGATAAAAATTATTAAAAATGAAAATTGCTATTGAAGGATAAACCAAACACAACATACATGCATACATACATGAACTCATACATGTAAACACTTCGGCGCTGAGTATACAAACATTCATTTACTTCTTCCTTCGGTAAGTCAGTCCTGCTTTAAAGAAAATAAGCTAAGAACAAAATAAACGTTAAAATAAATGGTTGTGCTGCCTACATTTTGGAGGAAATGGACAGAAGGAACCCTGGAGCAACAAAAACTATGCTCTCGTTCTACATTCTTTTACGTTCATAAATATTTAAAAATTAATTTCAAACTACCACACCAGCACATGGAAAATACTAGAAAATAAATGCAATGAACTATGGAATATGATATGACTTTGTATGGTTTTTTCCAAATCTTTAAAACAGAGGGATGCGGTAAGAGAAACAACGACGTGTAGAATGTTTCAAAGGAACAGTTTAGAATATATTTCTTATTTAAGTAATAATTTTTCATTTGGTTATTTTGTACCCACCCCTTCCTTTCCTTTTCCATCAAAAATTTAAAAAAAAAACTTAAAGATATTTTTCGTTATCCTTACTACATACATATTATGAAATATTTTGTTTTTGATAGAAAATATGGCCTGACTGGTATGTCTGATAGTGCCACCTCATATATCATTTAAGCTTTTCCATAGAATCGTCTTCTTACAGTTTCATTTATATGTTCACTAACTCACATGGGTTGTGCATGAGAGTTTTCCATATCATTCATGTATGCAGCATGCACAGTAGAGAAGCCCAAATACATTTTTTGTAACGCTTTCCACTACAAAAAAAAAAAAAAAAAAAAAAAAAAAAAAAAAAAAATTGAAATCGTATCTACCTCTATTTTTAGTATGTATACCGATCAGACTCACGTTCTTGATTTAACATTTTCCGTGGTTCTGTACGGGTGGCTGGTCCATTTAAACTTTGTTCCGAAAGAACAAGCCTTAATTTTGGAAATTTTATGAAATTTAATACATACATACGTATTGTTTAAACATGAAAACATGTTTTTCACACATACAAAATTTTTACTAACTGCCTATTTCACGAATCGCGAAAGAATTTTCATTTTTAGACATCTGTTTGTTTCAAATGTATTTTCTTGAGAAAACGATCTCAACTTCATAGTTAAGACTTATTTTTCAACGAAAAAATAAAAGTTGGAATGAAACCCTTAAACAGAGAGTTTTATTTTTCCGTCAAAAATAAAACTCATTTCCGTCAGAAAATAAAGCTCATATTTTAATTTTTTTTTTTTTTGATATTATTTTGTTTATTTTCATGTAAAACGTCTAGAAATTAGTTTATTATATGTTTAGTTTGACGAACATAATTTTTTCCAAATTTTCTGCGGAAAGATTGGAACGTAGGTCGCTCAGAACCAATTTAAGAGCAGAGAATGCTCTTTCCACACTCACCTGGGTTGCTGGAAAACAGTAAATTGGTAATTTATACAAATATGGATAATGTATTTTTTTTTTGCCTCCCAGAACTCGAGAAGAGGTTTATCAATCGATTAGGGCCTAGGTGAAAAATTATCTATTTCATAAAAAGCTTCGTTTTTCATCATCATTTTCATTGCTTTCCAGTTCCCTATCTACGAAAAAATAAGACATTTTTTATACGTTCAGCGACTCGGGCGTTCTCTGCTAGTAAATTAATAATTATGTAAATATTCAATAAAAATATACGTGTGACACTCACGCGAAGAAAATTTCTAGGTACTCATTAAAGAAATCTACTTGGAATTCTTAATAATTAAGAATATGAACTAAGATGAACCGTTGAATTGAATTCCTGTTTAAGAATTGAAAATATAAAAATATAAAAGAACTAATAATCTAAATTATAAATTAAATTCACCATGGAACAAAATACGAAAAAAAGACTACATTATTGAAAACAACAATTCATTTAAATTAACGTTTGTGCAAAACCTCGACATGATGACATTGGTATATAAGTCGCTCGACCGGAAGGTCGATGGTTCGAATCCAAGTCCTCAAATGAGTTTTATTTTTGACGGCTAAATAAAACTCTTTTTTAAGAGTTTCATCCGACGTTTTATTTTTACGTTCAAAAATAACTGTTTAAGATGGATTTTTTCATTTAAGCCACAAAATAACAGTTATTAAAAAACTTATTCGATATCACTTATAACCGTTACGGTCCCTGAAAAAAACTACTATTCCAGGTTTTCGTAAAAATTTAGCCCATTATTAATTACTTCAAAACTCTTAAAAAAATTAAATATACTTAGGATTTAACTAAAAAAAATCAAAAAATCAAAATATATCCACTACTCCAGGCGATATATTTTGTAGATAGTGGCAGAGTATGTGCTCCACCGTCTCTGTTTCCCCTGGTACCCTTCAGAACCTACAGTTCTCACAAGTCAGCTGCCCAGCCTTTTTGGCGTATACTTCCGACCAACAGTGACCCGTTATTAAGCCTACCAAAAACCTACAGTGCCCTCTCTCAAACTGCCTCAGATTTCCTATGTATAGTAGAGTCCGTATTCCTCTTAATATTACGAATTGGAACTGGAATCTCAATCTCTGTTATACGGTAATTGGACCCCCTATTACGACTATTCGTCTGCCACTTCGTTTCCGTCTACTCCCTGGTGGCCGCAAACCCAGTAGATGTCTACCCTTCTGTTAGCACCAAGTCTATCTATTGAGTAATTACACTCCTGGACGATCGTAGAGTATGTATATTAAGCAGATATCGCCTTGATCGCCGCCTGACTATCTATAAAGATGTTAACATGTGAGTTCCTAGTATTAGAATCACGAGCAGTCATTTTGGCCGCAAATATTGCCGCCTGGAATATACTGCAGTAATCGGGAAGCTTATAAGACCATCAGTATAAAAACTGAAAGTCCTAAGATAACGATCTTCTAAAGTTGTACGCGGATTAGTCTCGGAATGATGTAGTCGCTGCTACAGTATATACCCCTTATAACACTACCGTGACAATAAGGTCTATACACAACTACATATAAAAGTTTATTTTTAGGGCAGGTCTAATGCACTTCGCTATGAAAGAGTCTCCATTCTTTGTAATTTTATATGGTTTCATATTTTATATTCTTATGGTTATAATTTTAAACGTATTTTTTCCTTACAAAAACACACACATAGCAGCATTATTATTGTTGTTATGTCAACTTTGATTGAAAAAAAAACAATAAAATCATGAAAAACCTCTTAGGCCGAGTTTTTGAGTTTCGGATTAAGTTAAAACTTAGTTTAACGTACTCTGAAGCTCGGATTTTTCCGGCGAAATGAGATTTTTTTTGTTATTATTTCATTAAAGACCAATATTTTAAGCAAAACCTAGCTGTTCCGTCAAAATTTTGTATACAAACTTGCTAATGGCGGCACAAATCTGTTTTCAGATTAATTAACCTACACACAAAAAAAAAGACTGTAGTGCCAAAAGAAATTGATTTTGATTCAAATAGAATTTACATTCGGATTGTGCCCAACAAGATTTTGCATTTGTGGCAACAAGTCTGTTTCTTTTGTCCCAAAGTGTAAATTCATTGTTCAAATACAATTTTTTTTACGACAACAGTAATACTATTTGATTTAAAAAATAAATATTTTATGGCAACAAAAATTGTTATTTCCTGCAAATGCAAATCATTTACGTCAACAGCAATTTTCAATGTGCTTTTATTTCAGAGGAAAACCTTTAACGACAAAAGATATTTCATTTGCAACAAATAATTTTGCTGTTGAAAAACTTCAAATACTTTCATGTTGTTGCGGTAAAAAAAATTTTGTTGAAAATTTTCTTGCGACAAAAGGTTTTCATTTACGACAACAAGTTTTTGTTTACCCCAACAGCATAATCGTCAAATGCTCAAATTATTTGGCATCACAATATTTTTTTTTCTGTGTGTAGTTTAACTGAGATCTCAAAAACCCAGCCTTAATAGTTTTTTAACTTTACCTTGTAGCATTTCACCATTTTCGTCTTTCACTTAAATTTTAAATAATCCAGATTTTTTAACATTTCATAGGTTTTGTACAGTTATTAATTTTTACTTTAACATAAGAAATTGAAAACTTTTGTAACATAAATTTATTTTATTCAAAAACTATATTTTTACAAAAAATTATAAATTTTTGTATGTGTAAAAATTGCAGTAAAAATTAAATAATTTAAAAATTTTTTTTCATTTCTAAAGAAAATAATTGACAAATCCGATTGCTTGTACACAGGTAAAATTATTAAAACGGCAGTGTTTTCATTTTGGTATTTTTGCAGCTAAATTGTTCATTTTAAAATTTAAGGTAGCTGCAAAATTTTTATATGGTATTTGTCATTCTCTTGATCGGATAAATAATTTTATTTTTATTTTATTTTTATAATTATTTATTCTTTAATAATCAAAAAGTCCACATAGGCCAAACGCGATTACATATTAGAATCTCGAGCAAGAAAATTAAACCCTTAATTAGATTGTTTGGTTCTTATATAACAGTTTACTTAATTTTCCTTATCCTTAACTGCACTTCTCAAACTTTATTATTAATAACACGCAGAGAAAAAATATGGTTGGGCATGATTACGGCAACAACACTATGTTTAATGTAACAATATATTGTTGTCGTACACAAATAATTGTTATTTTTATTTAATATCAACAATATTATAGTTACTGTAAACATATCAATGTTTATCGCAATTATAAATTTGAGTATTGTTGACCGAAAAATAATTATTTTTCTAACAACTTAATCATGATAACTTTCAAAACATATAATATTACTCACAACCATATCATGATATTTAATAGCCATAACGTGATAACTTTCTATACATTTATCATAATATGTTTTAAATGCAATCAAACTATTTTTACTCTAATAATATTATGTTAGCGCCATTTGTAAAATAATTTTGAATCAGTTGTGTCGTTTATTTCATATGTGAGCGGTTAAACAATTTAAAGATAAATTCCCATAAAAAAATAAGTTTAAAAAAAATTAAAATATAAGCGAAGTTCATTCAGTATTAGTGATGCAATAGTGCAAATGCAAAATATCGTAGATTTTTTTGTAAAATCCAACAGCAAAACACACAGATATTTCGTTATATATTGTATAAAAGTGTTACGATACTTCTGTGGTTTTCATGGACAACCGCGTATGTATTAAAACAAATTTTTCAGTAAAGCCGAAAAACCATTCTAGACCAAACGTTGGGCTATGTATTGCACTTTTTAAACTTTGTCATTACTTTAAAAAATCGGAATTGATCCATATTTTTTCAAAAATTTTTAGAAACATGTAAAGGGCGTTTAAAATTAGGCAATATGGCATCAACATCTCGAAATCGGAAAAATGGACATACGCGGTTGCCCATGAAAACCACAGATTTTGCATTTGCTCTTTTGCATGCCTTATATTGAACTCCGCTATTTGATTTACGTTAAGAAAAATGGTAAAAACCACAAAATAAAAAATCGACGCAAAAAAAATTTTTAATTTATTTTGTATTTTTCTGACAGCTATGAAGGCTGTATCATAATACGATTGCTTCTAAACTTATTATGATTAACATAATGATAATATGATGAATTTCTTAGCTTATAATGATTTACACGACAACAATATGATTAGTTCTTGACTTGTTTTGATTAACATGACAATAATTTGGTTACTTCTTAACTTAGTATGATTAACAGAATAATAATATGATTAAGGGAAAAATAATATTATGTAATATTACTAGTATACATAGTTAGTCATAATACGATTCAATAATAATCTTAATATGGTGACTTATTATAATATGTTGCTCTTAGAATATGTTTACCAAAACCATGTTTTTTCTTTGCGTAAATATTAGAAAATAGTCAGCAACAATTAATGCGCATTATCTTAAATATTTTCCAAAATAATATTCCTAAATCTTGTCAAACTTACTGAGAAATTTCTGTCATCATATGGTATTAAGGTGTTCCAAACAGGCTTGCTAGTTTATGCCATGTTTGCACGGTGCTTTGGATTACTTCGCTCTCTGTTTTTATTACTTATTTGAATTACCATGTTCTCACGGCACTTTCCTAATCGGTTTTGACAGTTCTTGTTTGTTTGCGGTTACTTGTATTAAGAATGAAAAGAAAAAATAAAAAAATCGCCTTTATCGTTTCGAAAAACCGTCAAAAAATCGGACAATTTAGAATTTAGTTTTTTTTAAACAATTTTTGTTTGATTTTTATAAAAAAAAAAATTCAAATAAAAGCATAATTACTTCATACCCAGCTAGCATTTTCAATCGTGTAAGAGCTACTGGGAGTCTCATGAATAACGTCTTTGATCGTCGATGACCGGATTTTTTAATCGTAGAAGATTCCTCACACGGAAAAACTGTAACACGATTGAGATTCTTACATAACATAGCATAGCTTGGGAATCGTTTAAGACGTGGGTAAAGATAATCTAACGAGACTTTCATGTCAAGAATCGTATGAGAGAGAATGAAGATATTCTCTTAAAACTCGTGAAATGTACTCTGAAAATAATCCAAGATTTTCTTAAGAATTGCATATTACAGCCGTACCTAAAAAAGCGACACGCGTTTCCTAGTTTTTGAATAGAGTGGCCTGATCGCTTTGCAATTTGAAAAGCCGATTTTGACAGCTCGTTTAAAGGTGAATTTTGCCACTATTGTTAATTAATAATGACAATTTAGCTATTTTTTGGTCAATCTAGCGTTTTTATCTCTATTTTTATTTAGATTTAAGCTATATTTAGCTATTAGCTATCACTACTGTTCGTGACACAACGTTGACGCTCTTTCTTGATATGGCATATCAGCGTAAAAGCCAAGCGAAAGAAAACGTTCCGCCTCCCGCTCTTAATAAGGTAGGGCTGTTAAACATTCCAAGATTAAAAAACGAAACTGTCAGAAAATGTAATGTTTTATTCAGACTTTGGAGACTGAAAAAAATCGTCACTTTTTTTTTAAAAAATCAGCAAATCGGCACTTTGCTAATTTCGGAACAAAAAATCGTCAAAATGACGATAAATCGTCAAATCTAGCAGCCCTGATTTTCTTTGCTTATGTTATATTTTTTTTGTGCTTTGACAGCTGGTAATGGAAAAAACCGATAAAAATTAGAGATCACATTGATTTGAAAGTAATCCACAGGGTAATACAAATTTAATGACGTACAAATGAGATAATCCGCTCTCAAAATTTTGTATGACGAATTATGTAATTTGGATCATAATTAGGCTGTGGATTACAAATGAGAGAGTGAATTACGAAAAAAAGCTAAGTGCTAGTTTAGCACATTTCTATATTTATTAAGCATTTTAGCACTTTTTTAGATTGCAAAACCACTTAAAAACTCACATAATCAATTCAAGTAAAGCATCAATTCTTTAAGTGTTTCAAGAAATAAACATACATATTAGGCATATAACTTTTTACAATTTCTGCAAATAGGAAAAATGGCTTACCATAGTCGAATAGAGCATACTTTTTTTTTTAAATCACATAAAAGTTTTCGCATCAAACGCAATCACCAATTAGCAATGCCAGCACTCAGTAATGCTCGTTGGAATTCTGGCACTATTGTCTTTAATGCTTATTCCGAAATATCAATATCAATTGCAATTATTTTCTATTTGTAAATTTGCTTGTGATGCTTAGAGCGAAGTTTGGTTTTCTGATCATTTTATCAACAAAAATAATTTCGCCACACTACAAAAATCATTGTCGGGCTTTAGAAAAGCAAATTAATGTTTTTTCAGGCATTGGGACAAAAACCCTTTAGCTACTTAGAAAGTTCAGCGAGGAAACCTACTGTTGGACCAAAGACCTATTGGATAGACCTTGCTAAGTTTTGATCAGGTGCAAAATTAGACAACGTTTGTTGCCAGACTTTAAACATATCGATATTGTAAAAAAATCTGTTCATCTGAAAAGTTCCAAAATGAGTTGGTATATGAAGAAGATGAAAATGACATAATTGAAATTTTAAACAGTTGTAACAACTTTATTTAATGGCAATTTATATTCGGAAACAACTCTGTGGCATTTTGACAAAACATCTTAAGTCAGATTTAAAAATTTTAAAAAAATGTTTTCAATTAAAAAAACATTTTTGTTTTCGTTTTTATAATTTTGTATTATAAACGAAATTTTTCTGTAATTTTGGTTTTTTTTATTATTTAATAAAAATGATTTTTTTTAAAAACTGTTTTGCTATCTTATCCTGACATAAGATGTTTTGTCAAAATGACACAGATTATGTTACCTGTATCTAGGGTTGCCATCCGTCCTCTTTTCCCCGGACACCGTCCTCTTTTTTTGGGTATCCGGGACAGTCCTACTTCTTTTTCATCAAGTGTCCGGGGTTGTCCGGCTTTTTACACCTTCATTGTAAATTTGTTCCTGGATTTAAATCACAGTTCACAAAATTCATTAAAAAAAAAGATTTAGGTACTCGGGGTTTTTTAAGATAGCTATGATTTAATTTTTGGGGACGTAACGTGACAAAAAGAGTACTTTTCTTTGAATGTGCCCAAAATGAAGTTCCCAAAAAAAATGCAAAAGCAACCTTATCAATGTCGTTACTTTTGCTCAAATAAATACTTATTGCTCAAATGATTATATTAAAATTTTATTTTAAGATTATTTTTGGAAAGAAAAAAAAAATCATATCTTAAAAAAGCACATCCCTCAAAGTTTTAGGATTTTTAAAAAACAGTTTGAAGTATTATATAAAAAAAAATCAGCAAAAAAATAGGGTTTTGACTTAGTCCATTTTTAAAATTTGATATTTTGCATATGGGCATTTCCCCAGAATGGTCTACCAGAATGAAAAAATAAAATGTTGATAATCATCGTCTTTTATTGTTTATTATTATAAAAAAATCTATGTTGTTATAAAAGTATGGTTTCATAGCATATCTCAGCTGTTTTACTTGAGGAAATTGCGCTGGAAACTGGAAAATTTTATATTTTCTTATATTTTCTACTTCTAAAGACATTTTTATGTACTTATTTTACATGCAAAAAATATGTTATGTTTACACTCTTTCTTCATAATCTCTCCATTACAATCAATTGTAAATTGAGTATTAAGTTGCTTGTTAAGGAAATTTGAAGATATTTATGGGAATCTGCATGGTGATAATAATAAAAAAACATATGGAAAAATCCTACGTTCGCGACCGGTACACAAGCCAATTAAACAAAAACCAAAAGAGATATTTTATTTTGTAAATACTGTATGGAGACCTTCATTAATACACTTTTGAAATAAATTAATCACTTTTGAATATTCCGTTCCATTACGCAGATTTTTACATTTCACTACGTCAGCCAAAGTTGACTTCTATTTTGCGTACGTTCGTGACCACACGTTTATAACTCTTATTATGAAAACTTAAACTCGATGAAATCCATATTTTGCACTAAACATACATCTACCCAAATGCTATCGAATCGCAAAAAAAATGCTAGGAAAAGTTTTCTTTTCTATATTATTTTTACATCAAAAGCGTACAAATGTACGTTCGCGACCCCAGGAAATGCTCAAATACATTTTTTTCAATATATTTATTGAAGCCTCAGGTATTCTCTTTAAACTGACAAAAATCATCTTCGTATGTAAAGTAGTTTTCGAGATATTAAAAGAATAAACTCAACACATTCGGCTTCTTCGGCGATATTATAACAATTTGAATATGACATAACTTTTGAAAAAAAATTTTAATAAGTTTTTCGTTGATATGTGTTCTTTATGGGATCAAATAAACCCTCTCGCCGAATTGCATTCAAATCGAAAGGGGTCGAGTCCCACTCTTGGTCGACTTGACATGGAATTACCCAAATTAAGTTTTTGTGTGCCGTCGTTAATTTTATTAATATTAGGTTGTTTAGAAAGTGTCCTCTTTTTTCGAACAAATGTCCTACATTTTTTATGCTGGCGTCCTCTTTTTCTCAAAATAGAAATGGCAAGCCTACCTGTATCACATGTAATACTCTCTAATGTTACCTATAATCACTCGAAGTGTTGCATGTTGTGCAAATTCAATAGAACAAAATTAGCTGATTTTATTTATAACTATTACACTTTTATCATTAATGTACTTAATGAGCGATTTTTAAGGCTATTTGAGCGGTTTATGCACACTTTTACGGTTTGGCAACAAATATTGACATCACTAATGGCTTAGAAAAATTAAAACGATTATAATATACATAAACTTTTTTTCATTTTGATATGTAAATATTTTTATATTTTGTTCTAAAACAATCTTTTTACAAAATTATGAGCGGTATGAATTATGACAAAGAAAATAAAACATTGGTTCTACAAACAAAGTAAGTACTAAGGTTGTATAACAGGGCAGTATGAACACCTTAAATACAAGTAAGAGTAAAATATGCAACATGTGTTGCATGTTTTTCAACAACTTATTCACAAAAGAACTTGAACATTTTTCCCACAGTTGTATTATTTGTACAACTGAATACAAAAATGTAGAACATGTTACATTAATGGAACACAAAAATATAGAACATGTTACATAAATGCAACATATTTCTTTGAAAAGATATCGTCAAAAAATATTTTATAATGTAACATTATAATAAGATTTTATATTAAACATAATGAATATGTAAAAAAAATTCAAATGTAACATTTTTATTATAATCATAAAAATCAATGTTACAACACTAGCACTTTTATTTTTCGCTGTTAAACAATTTAGCACTTTTTTTTGTCGATTTAGCACTTTGAATTTGAATTCTTCTGGAAAACCTGTTTACAAAACCTACATAACCCTTTCCGACCCAAGCAATTTCAAAGTTTTTGGATTTCAATGAAATTTTCTGTATATGATAATTCGCCCTGAGATAACATAGAAATTAATTTTTAATGTACATAAAAAGCCCAAGTCCTTAGAAACAGGACATACACATATGTGTACCTTGGGACTTCACTTGGACAAAATATTAGCATTTTTTGGCAAAAGTGTAGTTTACGGGGCATACGAAAAAAAACTTGTTACCCCTCTGGAAATGGAAAAAAAACAAAACAAATTTAAAATTTAAGGGGGCTGAGGCCCGTGAGCCCCCTGGATCCAAAAAAACGGCCCCAACCACTTAGTGTTATGTGTAGGTACTCGAATTATAGGTAATTGTACGGGAAAAAAAATTTGGAGTGGGCAGGACTTTTGGGGACCTCTGGGCAAAAAAAGAGTGTCCCCTCTACTTATATCTTTGTGTAGGTACTTTAATTAAAGGTAACTTGCTCACGATTGTAAATATTTTGATTTAATTTTGTATTTTTTTATTGTTTTATGGGCTATATTTTCAAAAAATGATCCTTCTTTTTGCTTGCGAAAATGACTTGTTAGTTTCCGCAAACGACTTGTTTACATTGTGCCTGTTCCATGCACATTCATTTCCGCCAATCGCTCCAAAAGTAGTAAGCTGGTAAAATACCGCATAAAAAATATAAAGGAATTATTTGGCAAAGTCCTCAAAAAACGCTTGCACCTAATCACAGTTTTCTTTCGCAAAATTGAGGTAGTAGAAACCCATATTACACATATGTGTAGGTACACATTGTGCTCACAAAAAACACAATAATTCTTTGTGCATTTTAAAATATTTGCATATTATTTAAATGAATGATGCTTTTGTTACAAACTAATAACAAAATATTCATATATTTAGTGTAATTTAAACAAAATAATGATACTTTCGTATCTTGTCTTCCGCACTGCGAAACATGATCATCTTTTTAGCCCGCGTTTACACAAATACTAAACTAAACTTCGCAAAAACTTATAAGACAACGATTTAGAGATAACACATAACATGTAGAGACTAAAAGAAGTAGGAAAAGTTAGATATTTATATATAAACTTCTCTCTTCAAAATACGTTAAATTTACCTACACGTATGTGTAGCCTGGGTCTGAAAGGGATAATCTGGCAACAAATGATCTGTGCATTAACAGCGCATTATTGGACTTATTAAGTCTGCAGTTCTAAAAGAATGGGAAAACGTAAAAAGTCTCGTAAGGTACTCCGGCCTGATTTGTAAAAAACTTATAATATCTAGGAAACGACAAAAATGTTTCTAGCCATTAAATTAGTGCGACATAAAAAGACACATCACATTGTAGCGTAAAATTTAAATTTAGATAAGTAGGGCTGAACGTCGGTCATCCGGGCCTCTATTAACCGGTTTCATCCATTAACCGGCATGCTGCTCGCTTTCTTTTACAACTTTTATGGTCCGTGATTTTACACCCTTTTATCCGTGTTTCTTTGTTATGCATGCACTCATGTTTTTATTACATACAAATCAGGCGCGGATTAAGGGGAGGAAATAAGGGAATTCCCCCCCCCCCTAAATTATTTACGTTTATTCGTATTAAACAAATTAATCTTAACTTACAATGTCATCGTAAACAACTTTAAATTAATTATTTCTGTTTTGTTATTAAATTTTAATGTGTTGTTATTTAAATAAAGCTTTTAGCCATTTTTTAGCCCATTTTTAGCCATTTTTTCCGTAAATTTAGCCATCTTTGGTCACCAAGTTTTGGCAACAATGCTTATATTCATTCACTTAGTACTTTTGAATTTATTTACGGAATATATATATTAAGTGTGAAACTTATTGGAACACAGCCGCTTAGTATCATTTTACAATAGCACGATATAGATCTTTAAAAATGATCAAGCCTTATCTAAACATTAATTATGTGCTTTGAAGAGAAAAGAAATAAAGCCGAAAAACAATTTAAAGCGATTTTTTAAAAACTTAAAGTAATAACAAATTCCCCCCTAGGGCTCAAGCTGGATCCGCGCCTGATATAAATACATACATACATACATATGTCGAAGGTACTAATTTAATATATCTTTGTAAAATGAAGGCTAATATTATAAGTTAAAAGGAAAATTAAATTTGTTGTGTTTTCATACTATGTATATTGATTAACCGTATTTTTCGATTATCCTTGCATATTCCGGTACCGTGAGAGACGGATAACAAATTATAGTTTTAATACCAAGAAATTTTTTTTTTAAATTCTTCATTTTTAATGTTGCAACTTTTGCTTTTAATCTTATTTTGCTTGTACATAGAACCTGCGGGCCGGGCCGCCTCCTTTCATGTATAGTTTTGCAGCCAGTTCTAAAGTAAAACTTAACTGTGCGATAAACATCTGATATTTTGTCAAAATCAACCTACTCGTTTTGATTCCACAATTTATCTTCTCTTTTTAAAAACAACTCACGAAGCCATCACTTCCAATGGAACTTTATATTTTGCATACATTTTTACCAAAATTATTGAAAACAGTTTATATATTTTTCACGAACTTTAAGTCATTTGTAGTGTATGGGCCTGTTTAAAATGCATCACTGCACTGAATATGAGGTACAATTCGTAATGCATCAATTAGCTACACCAGAAAGTATGAAATGCGCCAAAAAGCGTCAAACACGCCTCACGAAAATGTCTGATGCAACAAATGAGTAAAGCTACATTCACACTTGACTTTTTTTTTTAACGATTTTTGCTTATTGACTCAACTTTATTTAAAAAAAAAGTCCTAGTAGAATGTTATTAGCAAATCCTTAAATGCTGTGCAAAATCAAACTAATGCTTAAATTAACAGGTACCCCACACCACAAAATTTAATTTAAAACAAATATTCGAGAGTGTACTCTATTTGGGACCCATGGGCAATCATGAATCGGCCAAAACTGAATTATATTATGAGGTTAAGATTCATGTAAAAGATCTGTGTGCCGAATAATATTTAGACATCTTCATCTATATGAGATTGGTTTGCCTTTGATTTTATATATATATATTTGATTACATATATATAAAATATATTTTTTTTTAAAAAAAGAGGAAAAAGAATTGCCCGAAAGAGCTTTATATTTTCTTTATTTTGTTCCTTTAGGGAACATTGGGCTTCGACAAGATAATTCCATCTAAGTCTATCGTTATATTAAGCTTTCTTGCATCCATTTGTAGTGTTCGCCGCAAAGTGTTCACTGACCGACCTGTCTATATTAAATAATATTTATATATATGCAATATCGGCAAAATTTAGTCCTCCATCTCATATGGTGTGGACGTTACTGTACCAGCACCCTTCCCCGGCGGTTGTGCTGCGACTCTTAGAGGGCGTAGTTAAGCTGCTGAAAGAAAATCTTCTGGTGCCATGCGAGTCAGTAGCCCCCCGTGGGCAAGGCACCAGAGTGACTGTTGATTGAGTCCCTGGTGGCATACTCTCTTAGGGAGGGGTGTCTTCGTACTTAAAATAAGTTCTGTGAGAGGCACGTTTTACAGGATGGTCAAAATGAGTATTTGTGTTGGTACTGATGGTATGATGAAGATTTATCAGTCTGTTAATAGATAAAGATCGAGTAACTGGTTATAGACCACTGAAGACACTGAAGAATAGCGAGCAGATGAAATGTTGAGGTTTCGGGGTGCGTTTGTGGCTGCTGGTTGTGCGTTGATTTTTTACTATTCTCGTGAGATGTCTTCCTATCAAGATGATGCTCTTGCATGGAGAGTGCTTTCCCTTTGAGGTGTGCGTTGGGAATCACGTGGCATCGTTGGTTTTTACACAAAACCTCGGGAAGGGCGACTTCCACTTGAAAGGCTGGTTTTCAGCCTTGTTCAAAGGGAAAGTTTGGCCTGTGGATATTCCTAAAACAGCGGACGTTAGTATTCTACTAAGTTTATTTAATTGAAGTTGGAAAATAAAGTTCACATATTATAACAATACTAACATTAAACATTAAAACTTATAGGTCAAAATTAGACAAACGATAATAGACATGTTTTTCATGTAATGTTTTATATTTATATTTAAAAGCAGTGCAGTATTTTAAAACTTTTATTGGTTTTTATTGCATTCCGTTTTTTTTATTTTTTTCTAACATGGATAGTAAAAAAAAGTGTTAATTTAAAAAAAAAAATACTTTAACGGCCAAATTTACCAAGTTCAGTTAAAACTAATAAATACTTTAACTTCCAGTTAATAATATGTTTTTGACAGTTATAATGGATAGTTAATTATAACCAGTGTTGCCAGAAGTAGGGGAAAATCGCTACATTTAGGTATTTTTGATACTTTAAATAGCAGCGTAGGGAAAATCGGACAGATTTTTTATAATCTTCAAAATGTAGCGATTTTTCGTCATATCGCTTTATTTACGAAATCAATGCAGAAAAAAATGTTTTTTCGTGATATTTTCTTGTCCACAAAAGGTTGAAAAATTTTATTTTCCCTAAAATCGCATTAAAATATACTCGTATTGCCAGAGTTGTTTGTGGCTTAAAAAGTTGGCAACACTAATATGTATCTATGTATGTATGTATTAATGTATATGTTTTTTCTAAGATATCATTCATTGAAAGATTAAATATTAAAAAAATGTTATTACTTTTTCGTGGTTGTCAAAAAAGTTCACCCACAAAACTCGGTAAAATTTGAAAATCAAATTTTTTAGTTTTTTATTTACTTATCCAAAAAACGCAAATATTTTTCTTCAGTCAATATTTTATATAAAACAACATTTTTCACTTTACTATTTTAGTTAGCAATAGGTAATAATTAAACAATATTTTTAACTTTTAGTTAATAATACAATTCTTTGTTTAAAATTAATGTACACTTTCTTTTTGGGAGATATGTGTTACAAAGTCGTTTTTGTGGGTGAGGTTTTTATTTCAAAATGACCCGAAAATTTTTTTTCGTAAAAAGCACAAAATTTGGTTATCGCCCTAATGTACATATGTATTATTATTTTTTTTTTTTAGTTTTGTATTAATTTTTTGACAAACCTTGAATATACATACATATTCGAATAAAATTTATTTTTTTAAACTATGGGTTTTTCTTCTATTTTGATAACAATAATGCGTAGGGATTTTTGTAGGGAAAATCTTTTCAACGTGTAGGGAAAAGTCGGATTTTTCGTAGCACGTGTAGGTATTTTTCCGAAAAATCCACTGGCAACAATGATTATAACTGAACTTGGTGAAATTGGCCTTTAGAATTTCATTTAACATTTAAATAATCGGTAAAAATTTTAGATATACGTATGTTTCAAAACAAGTATTTTACGTATTAAATTATTTTGTATGCATAAACTTTGATTTTATATTGAAGCGGTGTAATGGTATCTATTGGCTAATAAATATTTTTGCATAGCTGGCCTTTGTTTGGGGATAAACGTTTTTTTTTTTTTTTTTTTTTTTTTTTTAGTATAAAAATAGCGGCTTTAAATTTTTTTAGCTGTAAATTTAAGAAAAGATAAACTCACTGTTTATGGTTGGTGTTTTGTTTAAGCTTTGATATTGATAAGGGTAGAACTTTTGAGTGCTTATAATTCTTATTCGCTTTACAGTTTTATTTGTATAATATTTTTAGCTTTTCTAAAATCTTTGGAAAAAGGTTTCCTGATGATCTGCCCTAAGCATGAAAAATCCTAATAATAAATTTTGTATTCCCCAAAAAAAAAAACTTTGTATTAGTTCCAACTATGCAAGAAATAAATTAAAATTACAACACCATCAAAACACTTTTCACTCATCAAATAATTTAATGACATGAGCAAGAAGAATTAAATTGAATTGTTGAAAATATGACCAAATAAAGTAAACCATACTTAACTCAGTAATTCCCTTATTGAACCAACCATTCACCCATGCTAACTTAATTCTAGACTCTTAGTGACTGCTGAACAAGAACAGTTTAATTCCATTTGATATACTTTCTATACACTTTTGTTCATACAGTAGCAAAGAAAGCACTTACCATCACTATATTCCAATGAAATATATGGAACTATGTGTTCATACATGTATGTATGTGGACAAATTGTAGTTGTTTTTATTGAAGTATTAAAATACTTCAGTACAAAAAGTTTTCATAAATTTTTAAAATAATAATTGAAGGAACCTAAATTATTTCCATCTCTTTCATTCTTATGTAGACTAAAATTTTGTTGGTCTCTTTTCCTTTGCAGCAACTTTTCTATATAGTTTTATGAGAATAAAAGTCATTGAAAATCATAATAAGTATGTGTGTGTACGTAGATAGAAACAGAAACTTAAATTTAAAAATTTCCCAAAAGGTTCCTTCAACAGGAGGTGATAAATAATATTTAGTGAAGTCAGGTAGTATCATGATGAAATAAACAGGTGGCATTTTTAAACCAGATCACAAATGTTTATATCCTTATATACCAAGTAAAAAATGTATATAAAAAATAACCAAAAATAATAAAAAAGAAGGATCTACAAAAGTAGTATTTTAAGCAAAATATAATTTATGTGCATAATGTCTCTAATACTTAAAGTCCAAGTTATAGTTCGCTTTAAATATTCGCATACAATTTAGTGAATGCAAATGGCAAAAACAAACGAATAGTTCGCTAATACGTATTTAAATCCGAATATTCGCCGCACCCCTAGCATGTATTACACATTAAAATCCTTTTATACGGAATTAAGACAACCACTTTTTAGCTTGATTTTAACCCAGTAATAAGACTAGTCAAAAAATTGCAATTTAACTTTTTTACAATTTTGAAAATGTGATTTATCATCCCTGTTGTTTATTAAAGTGGGTTTTTTTTTATTTTTTAGACTTTTTTGCGTTTAAAAACGTCGAGTACGTTCTTCAGACGATGTGGACTGTATGTAGGGCTGGCTTTGTGGGATATAGCGTCAATATCTGCCAAGGTTCCAGACAACTTGGTGACATTATAAAAGAAGAAAAAATAAAAAAGGCAAAAGAATTTAAAACTCAATGAGCACTTTCAAAAGAAATAAAACACTTTCCTGTTTCTGAAACGTTATAAAACTTATAATGTTTTATTAGTAAAAACTTTCAATTTCCAAACAATTCAAATTCAAGCTTTCACAATTCGACCGTCCAATATTGCCTTAAAAAATGATTCGACTTTAAAAACGAAATTAAAGAAAAACTTAAAAAAATAAAACATGATGACGGTGGCACCTCCAGATGTCAATACCGCTCAATCTGAATCAGACTCCAGGGCTGGAAACACCGCTACCTATAGTATAGACGTAAACAGCGTTTTTACACACAACAATTTAAAGATGTCCGTTTGTCCGTCTATTTTTCTGTAGACAAGAGACGGGAAAGATCAAACAAGTGATAAACTAGGTACAAGCATCTTGGTTATCAATAAGTAGGCGTGGCACAAAATAGACTTATCCCTTAGGAAAAGTAAAAGAAAAACAGTAAAATTTTGGTCCACACAGCTGCGTTATCAATACACACCATTTCTAAAACTATGGGGGGATTGGAGAAGTGGGCGCGGCGAAATATATTTATTTATATCTAAAGAACAGTATTTATATAACTTTCTGTCCTTATCGCACCATGGCGAAGGGTATATAAGATTCGGCATAGCCGATTAAAGCAATCTTACTTTTTTGTATTGTTTTTATAATTTTCTGTCAAAGTTTTGTTTACGTGGAAAAAAGTACGCGTTTTGCGATTTTGTTTAAAAACATTTTTATTGTAATGATGTTTTTGCTGTGCTATTGCTGACACCTTAATTATTTTATCATGGTTAGTATTATATTTTTAAGCAAAGTTATATTATAGCCATTAAAGTTTTCATTGAACTTTGTTGAAAGGTAAGACTCTTGGAGTAATGAGCATTGAGTACCCAACAAAAAAAAAAAAAAACTATTTGGGTGGAAGCCGAGTCTAACTACTAGAGATGTCAACCGACTAAGAATAATTTGATTAATCGATCAAACAAAACCAAACTCTTGTTCGAATAATTTTAAACTGTCGATTTTCGAATAACGAATAAACAGATTAATTAATTTTGATTTATCGAACAATTTTTTTTTATTTAAAAATATGTAAATAAAATAAAAACTTAGAATTTGATTTATTCTCATACGGCTTAGTGATTATACAAAATGAAGGTAAGTTAAAAAATATTGTAGCCATATACCTGAATGTAAATAATCTAAATTTTTACTAAGCAAAAGTCCTGTTAAGTACTCTAGTATTTCAAAAATGTTTTATATGCTATTATTGAACAAAACTTTGACAAAAAATTGTATCAACTGTTTTCTTTTTAAATCAAACGTTTAAAAAAAATTCAAGAAAGGGGGTTTTTCAATTTTGAAAAACTTTGAAATAATCAAAAAGGTTAAAAAAAAATAAAGAATTGATTTATTATTTATATAAATCATAACATGAAAGTAGAAAATGTTGTTTTATTGTCCTTTTTTTAAATTATATACCTTTATTTTTACCATTTGCGTAAGTGTCACAATATTACCATTGAAAACGATGTAGTGGAAGATAATCCAACGACATCAAATAATTTCGAACTTGGTTCAATCGAAAAATAGATAAAGAGAGGCAGCGGTTGCTCTATAGAAGAAATTGTATGCAAAAGCTTAGCTAAAGATGACAGCTCTGCCAACGCCAAAGTAATAACATTATTTAGTTAAGATGAAAATTATACGTTTAAAAAAAGAAGAAATCATAGCAGATTTTAGTAAAAATAAAGAAGAAAATTAATGATTGTCTATAGTTGTAGATAAGTGGACGAATGTAACTTATTAAAAATACGTTATTTTTTTGTAAAAATAATTTTTTTTATTCGCTATTCTCACCGATTAAACGAATAATTTTATAGATTTAATCGTTTGATCGAACGAACAAAAACCATTATTTGAATTGTTCGAACAAACTTGAAATGCGAATAATTGACAACTCTACTTACTACTCAAAACTAAGCCAGCCCTTGTTAAGAGCGATCTTATATAAAATCGTATGACTGATACTCAACGTACATATTTATGTTTTTTACGTTTTGTTTCTTAAGCTTTGTTCAAACCTATCAAATATTTGACTTTCTACACGTTACCACTAGTTTTATTAAAAAAAATTGTTTGCTTTTGCCAAAAGTGTGTTAGATCAAACATCATATAACAGTTTCTAAATTACATTATACAATCATCTCCTAACAAATTGTTTAAAATAAAGCTAAAGTTGGGTCAATTTACCGGTCCCGTTTTTTTATTTTTTCGTCAAATATTTGTCAGGTCTGAACATAGCTTTAGACTATTTCCATTCCCGGGAAAGTATGAAATATTTAATTCATTCTCTGAAATTTGTAAGGAATAACGCAATAAAATGGATATGATTTTAAGTAACTGAGTGGTTATTAGTGGGATCTGTTTAGATATTAGCATTCAACAAAAGTCGCTTTATCTTTCCTTTTGTTCTGAAATTCGTGGGAACAAAGTCAAATCTTGATCAGAGGGCACGTTTTGCTAACGTTGCCTAAGACTAAGGGCTCAGTTAGCCGGGAGTAACAGTTACTTTACCTAACCGTAAAAAAGTAAGACCAATCTATTTCTTACAGATTGAGACGTAACATCTTACTGCTAACTATAATCGTTCTAATTGCAACAAAATGAAGCAGCTGAATTTCAACGTTACTGTTACTCCTGGCTAACTGAGTATAAAGGGCTTAATACAAAGATATTCGAAATATTGTGATACAGTTTTCGAATGTCTGTCAAATTTTGTTGCTTTCAGATAAATGGACCTTTTAGGCAACACTTACTTCTTATTGAAATGAATAGAAGGTTCAAGAATTTTTTGGCGATAAGTGGCACAACCCCTGCCAGGTGGATGTCCTAAAATTTTGTGTAAAAGATACGAACTAAATTTTTTTATTTTTTTCACGATTAATCATAGCGCCGCGCCATGTTTTCCAAATCAAAAGTAGCAAAAATAAACATGTTGTTATTTAAGAAATTATTTCTTCAAATTGTCAAAAATAAACAATCGCCTGTTATCGCATAAAACAGTTCAATAATCGCAAGATGTAACTGGAGCATATTTGAACGCTAATAGTTCAGATGGAGAAAGGTCCACCTGCAAACACCGCTAAGTTAAAAAAACTAAATTCTGAGAAAATCGATTAAACAGTTTTGTTAAAAATTGAAATGCCAAAAGCATGTAAAGAGTTTTGCAGGAGTATTGAATTATTCACCATAAACTGCACGTAACTTACGGAGTTTTGTACTAGATTGATAATGGCTTAGGGAGGCATTTTAAAAAACAAATAAAATGGAGGCTTTTACAAAATTTTATTTTTTTTTTTAACTTAGCGGTGTTTGCAAGTAGAATACTCACTTATACTATTTCTTATTTTTATTAATCTTGTAACTAATCTTAAACTTTTCAACAAAATCTTTTTTAATGACATCTTTACTATTTTATCTATTAATATTTTCCTTAGCACTGTCAATTAAGCTTTCAGTTATAGAAAGCCCTTTTGTATTTAATTTCAAAAGACTTAAGCTGATGCATTGAAAGTGCTATTTTATGAACCCTTATCTAAATCAATTGTTAAAGAACAATTGAATGCAACCAAGAAAGTAATTTTTATATATTTTCCATTCTGGATTACTGCTTCTTTCATGCTTTAAAAAAACTGCATACTTTTAGTGCATGCATTGGCCTTCTCTTGGTATTATAGAATTTTGTTATTAAAAACCAAAAAACATAATATGCAATTCGCTGGATACACAGTTTCTGGCGTATCAAAGCTTTTCTTGGGAGTCAAAAAATTAATTAACAAGGATTCGTTTAAATGTACTAAATTCCCATTTCATACTATTGATAAACTGAAATTTTTTTTGTGAATGGGATAAACATTTCACTGGTTGCTTAGGCAAGATCATCAGGAAACTTCATCCAAATATTTTAGAAAAATTAAATATATTATACAAATAAAACTGTTAAGCGAATAAAGCTACGGTCACACTTATTAAATATTTGACCAAATAATCATAACCACTACTTTTGTTAATAGTTAGTAAGATTTAACATGGTCTTAATATCACAAAATAAAATAATTATACTTCTAGACATAGAAAAAAACAGTTTTTTGTAAGTTGAAGTTTTATAATCAAAAAAAATATTGGAATTAAAGGAAATGATTATTTAGTATGCTTGTTGGTCCCGTTTTTTTTCGTCAAATATTTGACAAGTGTGACCTTGGCTTAAGAATTATAAACACCTGTTTTACTTGTAACAATATTAAAGCTTAAAAAACAACAACAATAAAAAGTGAGTTTATCTTTTCTTACAGTCCCGACTACAATTGGTTGTTTTTGTCAACTCTAAATGTAGTGGGTAAAGAAAAAACTAAAAACTAAAAACAAATTACTTTATTTAATTTTGCCAGTTCAGTTTTAATACTGCCACTTGCATATTAGTAATCAAAGTTTTTTATTTTTTTGTAAGTTTTTTAATAAAGTTTTTGGAATGCACATTCATCTTCTGGAACAAAATAGCCGGTAAAAAGGGAAAGGAAAATTTCTGAAGGAGAATTCATACAAAGCTTTTTTGTCAATCCAAATATATATTTTTTTTTTCTTATCTTTGAATTTTGTTTATTCTGGATATGTCTATGAAGAAACACTGAGAGACCGCTGTAGAGTTACGCATATAACACATTTCGCTGTTATACCCTGTCCCCTGTATGTATGCAACATTTTACTGTACAAAAGTCATTTGTGGGTTAAAAACGTAAAATAAATTCGAAGTAGAAGAAAAATGGAAATTTTTTTTAAAAATTATTTTTTATTTTCTTCTTCACTTGAGCATAATGCGAAAGTATAAGAAGACTTGTGTCTATGTGTATGTAACAATTTATGGCAGGAGTTTAGAAAAGAAAACATTAAATAAGAGAATTTAAATTGGTAAGAGTAGGAAGAGACCTGATGTTAAGGAGGATCCAAATGCAAACTTTATTCAGATGAGTAAGTGGATGTTTGGCTGCTGTTCCATAGGTAAAAGTTGGCAAAGAGAGTAAAATATGTACATATATTTGAAAATGCTAAGTAAATGTTTATATGAAGCACAAAAAGTTGAAAATGCTATAAAAAATAAATAATTGAAAATAAAATCTAATCTAATTTTGTTTGTTAGTCTGGTACAAAATGAACAGTGGTTTGGCGAATAAAAAAAGTTAACTCAAAATGTTTACTACAAAAGTATTATTATTGGATTATTTCAATATAACAATAATTTTCAGTTTAATTCCGTTATAGATATTTAGTACTATTTTTTCATTATTCACACACATTTTTAATAAAGTGTATGATCAATTTAGCTGGAAATAACAAAATAATGTCTGATAAAAATACCACAGTTCGTTTTCAATTTGTTCGTCTAAAAAGTACTTGTGTGCATATAATTTTTTTCCATACATATATAGGAATATTTAGCTTTTGTTGCAAAAAACTTAAGGACAAAATATTTCAGCTTTGAAAATTGTGGGTGTTTTATATGGACTGTTCCATAAGCATACGAATATTAATACTGTAAATATGCTTCTCAAGGGTCTCCGGAGTCTTATAAATAACGATGAAGATGGCCAAAGCCATATAAAGTCCATTCGCTATTAAACGAAGAAGAGTACAATGCATTAGGCTCCTTTTCCACTTTTTCCCTTCTTGAATGGATTGTTAAAGCAGTTTGTTAGTTCGATGAAAAGTAGAAAAAAAGTGAATGAAAAAGGTCCAAAATACAATATAAAATGAAAAATTATGTGTTAAAACCATTTGGCCATTCGTTTTACTTTTTTTTTACATATTTTTGCTCTAGCACAAGTTTACGTACATACTCGCTCTGGTAATAAATGTGTGAGTTTTTGTTCGTTCATATGCTTTTTAGGTCTATATGAGACAATAAAAAAAGGCTTTTTCCTTGCTTCGTTGTTTGTTTTTTAGCCATTTTCATAAGTATTCTAAATATATGTATTTATAAAAGTGTGTGCATTGTGTGTATTTTCTACAAACTACTGTTACTATTCTATAATCAAATCTTTTCCAACACCATTTATTCCTTTTTTTTTCCTTTTATTTTTATCATTCTCATTTCCTGCACATTTTTGCTATTAAGTATATTGTACTATATAGTGAGTGGCTGGTAAATATGTAAAAAGCTTATCTTTTCATTGAAATCTATTTTGATTTGCAAAATGTGAAGATTTTTTATTCTTTTGTCCATACATACATATGCTGAAAATTTATTTTGCTTAAAAAAGGAAAATGAAAACTCTTTTTTTATTCCGCACTAGTTTAAGCAGTATGTTTTAGGGCTGGTGGGAGTCTGATAAGGAGCTGACACTCTAGAGCCCATGGTATCAGAACCGGCACTTGTTTTGTATTTTTTATGTGTTCCGATGTGAGTTTTTTTCAACAATGTGTTTTTTATTGTAATATTCCATAAAGTATGTGTGTTTCTGCTGGAGAGTTTGCATAAAAGGGGGAGTTCTCTAGGACACATGCGCTCGAAATTGTCCAATAAAAATACATGATTTTTGTGTGCTTTTGCTTTTATATAAAATTTTCCATAAAATTTTAAATAAATAAAAATTTAAATGGACGATTTATATAGAAGAGAGAGAGAGTTAAATAGAGAGGGTTTCTACCTAAAAAAAAGTAATTTACAAAAAGCAAAAAAAAAAAAATTATGATATGTAAAAAACATTCTGCTACCCCCGAGACTTAAATTTTATTTAATAAAAACTTTGCGGCTTTTCGTACTTATAAAAGCCCAGTTGAACTAATGTCAATATTTTTAATGTAGACCATCACAGCTATTAAATTTTGTTTATGATTTATTGTATTTTGCATATTTAAAATAAAGAGTGCCCTAGTAGGATTTCAATATCTATCACACTTTGACCTTCATACCGGAGATGGTGAGCAGTTAAGAATCCCAAACATTGCAACCAGGGATGATAAATGAGAAAACCAATATCGTACCAACGAACTTTTAAAAGTCGTACTTTTTTGGCCCCAATACTACTAAATCATTTTTTATAAACATTTTTTATTTTATTTTTAAAACAAAATTTAATACAACAAAAACAAAAGGTACTTAAAATTCATTAGTACATGTAAAGTGTAGATAGCAAAAAATACATGATCATTAACTATACATAATAATAGGGTGGGTAAAATTGTTTCGCTCCAAAAGCACATCGCGATTCTTGTTCTCTAAGTCATTCGAAGAAACTTTGCAAAAGAACCCATAGGTCAAAAATTAATAGAATAGAGGCAAACATATTGTATTTGGTCTAGCCAGACCTGTATCATGCGGTTTATAGGTTAGAGAAACCCATTTATTTTTAGTTTTGATTGCCGCCAGAGAGCGTTTTCATTCACTTTTTAGAATTTATCGACTTTTTTGTGGAAAATGTACGAATATTTCTCAAAATTCAATCTCGAATTTTAAACGAAAATAAAATTTGTAAGCGTTCTAAAAATATGTGCATACGAGTGCAAATTTGTTGTGTTTACAATTTTCAATATGTCCTGCAGAAACAGGAAAGGAGCAGAAAGTCCGAATACAATAAAATTAAATTAAGCGCTTGTAAAATCTCCTTCAAAGTAATTCGGAGTAACATAATAATGGAGTGGGTTCCCACTGTTCCAAAATTCTGTTGATTACTTCTTGGTGTGACAACCATCTTGTTGACTAATATTTAAAAATATTATGAATTCGTTCCAAAATAATCTTGATTTAAGGGAAAGCCGTCTTTTCTACTATGTAGAACTTTTGCAGAAGTGGTTTCCTATATCTTTTAAAAACTTGTCAATATCATCAGAAAATGCACGCTTATATGCTGCCGCTGATTCTAAATTTAGAATATGGAATAAACAATCGTTCAATGAACAAGTGCAAAAATCTATCCACAATAGCGTAGTTCAGGGTTTGGTGCAAATGGTCTTGCAAAATATCATAGCTGTTTTGTTAAATCGAACAACAAAAAATAGAGTTTCCCTTAGATTTCATAAAAAAGCTACGACATTTTGCATTTTCACAAGACTATTTGCACCAAACACTAAACTCCGCTTATATCCATTGGACGGTAAATACGAGTTGCCATTTTATATCAATAATAAATACGTAGGTTTGAAAAATTTGGAAATAGTACCAAATGAGTCACGGGGGTACCAGAGTACTTTTTAGTTTTGGATTGTACCAAAAAAAGTACAATTGTATCAACTTTATCAACCCTGTTTGCAACTAACTTATCACTAGCTCTAAATGAGAGATATGAGAGGTCGGAAAAAAATTAAACCTATTGCTTATCTAAAATTCTTGACTTTCAATACAAAATTTCAATCGTTTCATCTTTAAACGACTTCAATCGTATCAAAAAATGGCAAAAATGTTGAAGACATGGAATCACCCCACCACCTAGTAAAGTGTACGAGAACTGGGGGGTTATGATGTAATTTGATTCGATTCGAAAATAATTTTAGTTTCGGAAAAAATCGTATTATGTAGTGCGTTCGAAAGGTATGTAATCCCTATTTCAAATAGGTCATTTATAGCTAGTAAGTCAGCAACTTTTTCCACAAATTGAATTGTTTACGAACGTTCGCAAATAATTTTCCGAAAATCGTACTGTGTAAAGCCTGGTACTCTGTTCAACATTTCACGTGAAATGCTGTCAAAATGCATATGAAAAAAACTTGTGCGGAATATCTACGAAATAATGTTGATGGAGTTGTACTCTGTTAATTTTGTGAAAAAGTTCCGAAATGTTTCTGGCAACATTTTGTTTACAACTGCGAAATAATGTAAGCTGCCTTTATTTCACGTGGAATTTGAGGCAAAAGCAAAAAATATGAACTTAATATTAAAAAACAAATAAAAAATTAAAATAACACAATCGGTAACAGTTTTTTATCCATATTTACTTTTTTTTATTAAATTTTTTATTAAAAAAAAATAATTTTAGTAAAATACATGTGGCGTTTGTTTACATACACGAAACAATGTAGCATACTTTGAAGGAATAAAAACGTCAAATTGTACAAACTCGCAAGATTGGTAACATTGATAAATGCCAAAATTTTCGTGTGGAATAATCAATGTTGCTCAACATTTTTCACAAATTTGAACAGAGTACTAGGCTTAATGCAAAATTTACGAAATCGTTCTCTTTTCGAATCGAATTACATAAAAACCACCCCTGTCCTTTTGAGCATTTGTTAAAAATAAATAGGAGCATCTAAGGAGAATGAGCCTCTGCCTATCCTAGGCTGTGGTTCTACTACAGAAGAAGTCGATATATATTTAATATCTCTTAATATTTCTAGAGACTCATATCCGCTTGTTTACTGACATCAGACTATTTTATACTGCTGGTCTGGTTCAAAATGATTAAAAAATCTCCGCAAAAGTTGTGAGTAGTTTGTTTTTTAAACATAAATGTAATTAATATTAATTTTTAAAATTATAATATTTATAACATTGTGACAGTGCAGATAAACTAATGCCCTAGTGTAGATTATTTACATACCTGAATAGATAATTTTATCATTTTTAGAAATTCGATTAGACCCCTTAAGTCGAAAATTATCGACAAAAAACGGTTTCTTGGAACATTGTGGACTAAACAATTTTCACTTCGCTATTTTTGCACCGATTTGGAAGACTTAAACAGTATTCCATAGAAAAGCAGTAAGGCTTTATAAGTAAATTTAAAAAAATTTAGATTCAGCAACATTTCAAGGACATATTAAAAAACAAAAAACAAGTAAGAGTGCTATATTCGGCTGTGCGCAATCTTATATACCCTTCACCATTGTGCCAGCAGAATGCAGAGCAACTAAATAATTTTTACATATACATACATATTTACAATACTTAAAACTTCATTATAAATGAAATTTAAAAAGCGAAAACTTGTAAATATTTTTTTGAAATCGTTTTTAGGACATAAAAATATTAAAAAAAAATTCTTTTTGAAACACCAAGATTCGAACCAGGGAACTCACAGTTTCTAAGTTAACACACCCCCCAGACAACTGAACCATGAAGGAACGCTGTTAAAATATCATTAAAATGAAATATGGACCGTTTACTGTTTACAACTCAACACAGTTTTTTGTTTGTTTTCTTTTTGTAAAGGCACTGTTGTCATTTATCTCTTTTGGCGAGACGACAACCGGATTTGAACTTCGCTTTTCATAAGGACCCAGCATATATATACTAGGGTGTAGGACCTTCGGTGAAGGGTATAAAAAACCAACTTAATTAAAAACAAGTTAGAGTGCTATATTCGGCTGTGCCGAATCTTTGATACCCTCTACCGACAGTTCGAATGTTTAAGGAGTAATATCTGTATGATGTCTTTTTATTATTATTATCTTAAACTGTGACGATTTGTTATTAATTATGGTTTTAAGATTCTAAACTGTTTTCCGGGAGTAGGGCATATATGGGGCCTAGGGTAAATTATGTACCGATCTTCACGAAATTTCACAGTATCATTTATAGTCCTATAAAATTGTGACGAGCCAAAATTTGTTATGATTGCATTATTTTTTACGGTTTTAGGCGTACTAAACTGTTTTCCGGGAGAAGTGTTTATATGGGGCTTAGGGTAAATTATGGACCGACCTTCGCGAAATTTTACAGTGTCATTTCTAGTCGAATAAAGCGGACTTGTGCAAAATCTTATGTCATTCCGTGCATTTTTGCATCATTTATGTTAGTTTTTGTAACAAAATTATCAAGTTTTTGAAGGTGGTGGTTCCACATTTTGATTCATAGCTCTGGTCCTACTGAACCGATTTTGCTGAAATTCAATCCCAAACTGCTTAGGATAACTACAAGCAATTTGACACCTAGTTTGTTTATTTCTTTTGAGTTTTCCGAAAGTGAGCGTGTTTTCAACAGACGGACAGACGGACAGACGGACAGACAGACGGACATGGCTAAATCGACTTAGAATTACTCAAGCAGCCAGAATATATATACTTTATGGGGTCTGAGATGAATAATAAAAAAGTTTCACACGGAATGACAAACTTAGTATACCCTCTTCACAACTAATTGTGGTGGAGGGTATAAAAAAAAGAGTAATTTTTGGGATTTCAGTATTTTGGTCATAACTCTACTATTTCTTAACCGATTTGACCGATTTATATACCGACGTGTTAAAGAAGAAATTTGCCAGTACATGTGGTTATAAAACTTGGACTCGGATCTATGGTTCCTGAAAATGGGTATTTTTCAAAAAAAAATTAATATTTTGGTAAATATTAAACAAATAGTTCAACAAAATAACCACAATACTAATTATTTTGGTATAGCTTTTTCGTATCTGAACCGATTTTCCCGAGTTTTTCAGAAAATATTTTCTATTAAAAATTTCCAAACTTTTGATATATAAGGCGTAACCATAGGTCATATTGCAGTCATGCCCACTTCTCCAATCCCGCCCAAATTTTGTGGGATGGTGTGTATTTAAAACTTTGGCTCTTGCTGTTCTCCAGATATACAGAAAAAAGTAATAAAAACACAACAACCACAAGGGATTTTTTTGGAAAAATTAGAGACAGTCGTGGTTTTTTTGGTCATATCTCCGCCATTTGTGCACCGATCTAGCTGAATTTCAATACCAAGAAATGGTGGGCTATATGTGACATAAATGTAAAACAACCTAGCCGCTATCATGTCTGGAGTCTCCAGAAAATACGTATCAAACGTAAGACGGACAGACGGACATCGTTAAATCAACTTCTCTCCTCATAAGGACCCAAAATATTGTTACCAAAGTAACTTTAGTTAAGAATTAGTTGTAATTATTAGTTAATAATTAGTCGTATTTATTAGTTATCTTGTATTTATTAGTTGTCTTGTATTCATAAGTAATTTTACTAGTTTACATTGTTATTAAAAATTGTTATAATTTAGTACACTTCAATCCCAATGTGCAGAAAGCCCTAGAAATTACCGTTAAAAAAAGCTTCAGTATAAGAGGTAAAATTATGTAAAAAAGTGCTGCCATAAATCAAATTAAAGTGTGGTGAATAGTAAAGCCTCGAACCTTTGAAAAACATTTCGAATGTTCTAGACAACCAAATTGCTGTATAAATACTAGCGGCGACTAGCGTAATAAGATCATTCTAAGTGCAGACTTTGACAATAACGTATAACGCTGAGAAAATTATAGTTGGTTGTGAATAAAAAGCTATAAATTACGGTTGTTAAAAAGACTTAGTACTAAATAGAGTTGAGTAAATTGTAAATAGTGTTTAAAGTGTTTGTGTTTTATTTATTTTATTAAAGTTGCAATAAAGAACTCGAAACGGTTTATTATAAAGGAAATAAACCAAAACGTTATTGAAAGGCAGTAACGTAACAATATATATACTTTATAGGGTCTAAGATCAATATTGTAGAAATTACAAACGAAATGACAAACTTATATATACCCTTTTCCACCTGTGGTGAAGGGTATAATTAAGATCTCAATAAACAACTTTCTAGAGCATTTGAACTTCCTAGGAATGATTCTTACCACCGTTTAGGTAGCGCTTAGGTAGCCGCAAAAGTGAAAAATTTCCCGAAAATTCGATTTTGTTTACCTTTTCCGCATTCAAGGAAACAATCAGCTACAAAAACAAACGCGATCACGCACCGACCGCAGTTCGTGAACAAAGTTCTACAAGATTTCAAAAGGAAAAGAATATTTTAACTAGTGAATTCATTAGAGCATATAAGTTGTTTTTCGTCGAAGTATACTTGACCGGAGAAAATAACACACCTAATACAGTGTGTCGCCAATGTTAAAACAATCTCATGGCATGGTTGAGTGGAGGCAAAAATAATATGAAGTATTGTAAGCCAGTAAACTGGATTAATCGCCCAGGTGATCATGATGCAACCAGTTGCTGTGCATGCATAAATTGTACATGTCGTCTAAATCGACATGCTGAGAAGAACAAAATTTATAAAGCAACTATAACAGCCACACTACCAGGGCGCCAACTCCAGGTCGTAGGACAGAATTTACAGGAATGACCAGATCAAGTGGTGTTACTTATGAAGATGCATTTGTTACCGATTACGAGCCCCAACAGGGAAGAGATAGACCACAACTTATAACACAAATGGAAATGGATATCATTGTGACTTGCCATACTTTTGACAACGTTTTTAAAGCAAAGAAAACTCACACATGCTAATGTTAACTTTACGGCGTACCGCAAACGGCAATCTGAATTTCAGAGCCTCTACGCTCTTAATGATGACAATTCGTTCGCTTACTGCAGCTATATAAAAGCTTTGGTGGTAAAAATGGGAATGAACTACATCGCTAATGAGTGGAGATTATTTATTAATGGTTCTGGTTCAAGCTTGAAAGCAGTGTTGTTGCATGTGTCGAACCGAAAACCTTCCGTTCCGCTAGCAATGGGTATTAACATGAAAGAAAGCTTTGAAACATTGAAAGATATAATGGAAAAAATCAAATACTACGAAAATAAGTGGAAGATTTGCTTTGATTTGAAGGTCATCAACATTTTGCAGGGGACCATCGATAAGGGTGGCTTTCCAAAATTCTTTTGTTTTCTTTGTAATTGGGATTCGCGCTCAACTTTGAATCAATTCCAATGTTATTCGTGGAGACCAAGAGGAAGTGTGGAGGAACAATTGAAACAACATAGACTGAAGAATGCACCTTCAATTGACAATACTCAAGACACCAAACCACAATGCCCATGGAAAAACGGTACAAAGGCAAAAAACTCGACGCATTTCTTGCAGAGGTAATATCAATCTTATTGATGCTTTGTTTTGCTTTCCTTTTTTGATTTCTTTTCTACTTCATTTCAGATATGTTGGTGGAGTCACAAGATCACCCTGTATGATGTTAATGAAGTATTTGATGAAGAAAAAGCTGATGGTGGAGGGCAGTCTGGAAGCAACGTGCCTGTGGACACCATAAGTTCTGAATCAGAGTCAGATTCGGACGACGATTTGGATACACAACTTAAGAGAATGCGATTTGCAAGTCCAGGACCATCAACATTATAAACATAATACGAATATTTTTTTTAATATTTTTGTAATAGAAAGCATAGGATCTCAATGTTGAAGTAAAGAAAAACAAATGAAATTAAAAAATTGTCGGGAAATTTTTAACTTTTGCCTCTGCCTAAGCGGTACCAAAACGGTTTTAAGAATCATTCCTAGGAAGTTCATATGCTCTAGAAAGTTGCTTACTGAGATCTTAGGTACATTTTTGTAGTTGATTGTTTCCTGGAATTTTTAACGGTTTGGACCTGAACAGGGAAAAAAATGTAAAAAAAAATCGAATTTTCGGGAAATTTTTCCCTTTTGCGGCTACCTAAACGGTGCTAAGAATCATTCCCAGAAAGTTCATATGTTCTGAGATCTTAGGTAAATTTTTGTAGTTGGTTGTTTCTTTTTTTCCCACCTATGGACCTTAACAGGGGAAAAAAGGTAAAAAGAATCGAACTTTTTAAAGTTTCTTGCGATTTTGATCTTGAAGATGAAGTTTTTTTGATTTAAGATGTTCACAATTTTTGTTCTTTATGACAAGAGCTTTGTCTCAGAGAGTTAATCAAAATTACGAACGGTTTGCAAGATATGAGCCTGAGAAAATGATCACTTTTTTGCAAAAATGACACCGAGGCCCCAAATCTTTGGGGGCCCATAAAAAATGAATTTGGGCAAAACTGGGAGACACGGGTCTTTTTTTTCTTTGGTCTTTTATCAGGTAGTGGAGTCCGTATGTGGTTATTTTTTTTCGTGTTGCACTGTGTATTGCAACTACATTGCAAAAGAACCCCCTCAACGTCGGCACAGCGTCGTTCTGCTTGTCTTTTTCTGCGTGGGTAAGAACACGATAGGAAAAACATTTTTTAAATTGGTGAAGAGAATGTCCAACCAATTTATTTATTTAGACTATTCATAAATAAAAATAAAGTACGTACTTTTTACTAGTTCCGAGATTATGTTTTAACATTTGAGTGCAGCTTTAGTTATGGCAGGCAGTGTAAATGTTGTTTAAAATTAAATACAGATTTTAATCAAGTTCTAAACCTCTTAATCATCGCACTGTTTTGATTTTATTTCGTAGGCTAGTGTAATTTTTATATCTTTTGAAAATAAACTTTCGATGTTGTAGAAGTAAAATTCACTTTACTTCAATTAAATGGAGAAGGAAAAACCAATGATAACCTTAAAGATAAGCTAAATCGCATTTTCCATAACATCTTCTTATTAACAAAGATAATGTAGCTTTTAACGGTCCTCTTCTATATTAAAGATATCACTTTTCAAAATCTTCCTTTTTTTGTTGCTCCATCTTAAACAGCTAAAATGATCTTATTATCGAAAATAAGTTGGGCACGCATCAACACTAAACGATGCTTAAAGCAGAAACCAAATACAAACATAAAACAAAAAAAATTTAAGTCACAGAAAAAAACGCATTGCAATTCACAAGATGATAATATAGATTAAAAAAACGCACCATAGCAAAAAAATACCCAGTGGCCAAAAAAAAAAGAAATAAAATTCAACACGTATGCACAAGATCTTCTTGCATTTTAAACTTTTTTGTTTTAACAAGAACAAAAGCATGACTTCAAAAAGGAGCACGAGCTTAGGACTATGTTCTTTGTAAAACACACAGCCAAACTTGCAAAAAATAATTCACGGCTCTAGCACGAAAAAAAAAATTAAATACTATATTTTGTAATCAACGAAAACACCGAAATTTACGTACAAGTGCTGGTTAACAAGCTGTTTTGCATGAGAACTTGACCGTTTTACCGCACAGCTACTGTGTGGCAGCATCACTTGGTCCATCTACTGATGAAAGTTGCACCAGTAACATGGCCTTATTTTGTGCTTCTGCAGTTAATGTGGGAAAAAACGTCAAGAATGTACTTTAAAGACAGCCAACAACACCATCTTCTATCAAGAGGAAGTGCAGGCGAATTCCACACTGAACAAAATCACGTAGGTGATATTTACAAAAAATTTAAGAGGGATATCCACAGATTCCAAAAACTACAAGTCAATTGGCAGATTAAATGTCATATTCGACAATGCAACTTTTTTTTATTAGCTAGAAGAGCAAAACACCCAATTAAAAAAAAAAAAAATTTAATATTTAATATTTATTTAAAGAATATTTAAATTGTTCAAAGCCAACAAATGTTTTTAAAACGTTATCGTTTCTTAGACCAACGAACTTCTTGGCTTTTGGTTTGATTATAAGTTTTCGTAGCACTTTATAAAGTTTAATGGCCATTTTCTCAATGTATCGACCAACTGTCTGTTACTTGATGTCAACATAAATTTATTAGACCGATAAACTGTCCGTTAACGATTTTGGGTTTCTCAATATACCGACAAAAAAACATTGATTTCAGTTGGCAACACCTCTCAAAATACATGTAAAAGTTGGGAGTCAGCTGATAGAATTTATCTGTACGGCAAATAAAAGAAAATAAATAATTGGCAAATGAGTGCTGGTTGCTTTGTGAGAGAATAGAAGCCAATGAGACATTGAGAAAAACAAATTTCTTTAATTTGCAGTTTTTCGTTGGAAAATATGATGATCGTGTAATGAGAAAACGGCCATAAGCCTGGTACCGCAAAAGATTTTGACTCAATCGAGAGCAGTGCTGTCTAAGTTCTTTGCGCCTAAAAATTGCTAAATCTTTTGTGAAGCAATAAAATTCAAAACGTTGCTGTATTTTTATTTTACACTTTTTTACACTTGTACCCAACATTTTCAAAAAATTGAAGGAATTTTTTCTTAATCTAATATCCAAAAAGATTTTCTTAAGCCCTTTACATCACTTCTAAAGTATGTTCATATGAAGAAAGTTTTTAAGCAAGTTGAAGAGATTTGCAAAATAACCATTTAAGACTTAAATTGACAACCCTCACCAGCATGGAATTGCTAAATTGTGTTGCCAAGTCTTCACGACCGAAAACGTCTAGTTGATAGATAGAAAGATATTATTACAAAAAATTTATAAAACTAGTTTTGAAACATAAATTTTTCTATCATCGAAATATTTATACACATATACAAGTAAAAGCCTGCACATTCAAATCATAAATAAGATTTTTCATTAAAGTTCTTCGCGTATATAAATTTATAAATTAGTAACAGATAGGGCTCTATTCGGTCTGCAAGTTTCAAGCCCCAGACAAGCTTTAGAAATTGGCTTCAACTTCTGCTCTTAAAGGAGAATTTACATATAACAAAAAAATAACACACATCCAAAAATCATCGTATGAACGCAGAGGATTATTGGAAGGGAATTAAGAAAGAACGGCTTATGATTTTACGCAAACTTCATTTCAGTTTTTCTTTCGAGTGAAAACTACTATATTTAAAAATACTTGCTACCATGTTTTACTTGCACCATGGAAACTTAGGAAAGCTTTAAATACTAAAATTCAATATTTTTTTTGTTAGGTTTTATTTTGTACGCCTGGGTACATGTGAACAAAACAAAAAGGCTATTTTGTGTATAATATAATATTTATTTTAGGGGTGCAAGATATAATTACTAAATGTAAAAACACATTCTTGCTTGAAATTCTACATCTTTGACTTTCAAATACAATTAAACAAAGTAAGAAGCATCTGAGAAATATGAACCATCTGATTCAGTACAGGTATATAATTTGTTGGGTGAAAGGTAGTTCCGCACACCGTTACCTAACATGCAAAAGGTCCTTTCCAACATTTTGATAATTTTACAGGAAAAGCCAAAACTATAAATTGCCTTAAACTGATTATTATTTATTATGCTCTCTTTTTTTGTAAAACCTTCGACAATTGACCTTCGACAATTCACAATGTTGCATATTATGAAAACTGTTAGGCTATGTAAGGTTACGAAGGGTTATGCTCCCAAGTGCACACCTCCAACCGGAGACCGAAGCGGGCCATTGTGAATCTTTTTAATATAGAGGAAGAAGAAAGAGAGAAGAGAAGAATCGATAGAGTCAGAAGAACAATACTCTCCTTTCGGTCCCCTCATCAAAAATAGCTGGCCTATTTTAATGACAAACCCCAGTAGATCGACTGGATAACATCCAGCTAAACTCCCCAGTTCGTCGTGAAACCTATCTCCCAGCCATTTCCGTCTGAGACCCGGTATGGTATTGTCCCATTTTCTTGTACCCGTCAAAATCCCTATAAGAATCTTGAGACCACTCCCTTCCAAGCCCAATAGAACCTTGATTGCAATTGCATCCAATCCGGGCCATAATGTCCTAGACTCCTGGCAAACTGTTCTTTCCATCCGGGACCGGTTAACGGTTTCGCGGAATCTATCCCGGATCACCCAATAGTAATGAACCAAGTCTTGGTTCGAACCCTGTCTCGCGAGTTCGTATGCTTAGACGTCAGTGTCAGCAATGTAAACACCGGCACCACCCCTCAAACAGTCCATTGGATTCATGCCAGTCTTCACTATTCGGGAACTCCATTTGTGGTGTTACACCGAAGTCTTAGGTAATAAAAGTACGCAAACTCTTAGTAAGGTCTATTAGCGTTTACCAAACATCCTTTTGTAGATAGGGCCGTTTGTTTTTTGGTTATAAAATAGATCATAATAAATGAAAAATTACATTTTTAGTTTTTGGTTAGTTTTGCGTTTTACGTAACGACATGTAGCTTTTTATCTCGTAGGGCAGAATCTCAGCGATTTATCGAATTGATGTTATTTATATAAATAACATTTCATAGTATTATATTTACTTCTAAATAGAACTCTTAGCTGCCTCGCATAAAATTAAATTTTTCCAGGTTGCACAATTCATAAACCTCGAATGATTTTTGTTAAAATTTAAAAAAAAAAAATTCTTTTTAACAAATTTTGTCAGATGTAAATGTAACAAAATTTTTTTGAATTTTTCGAGTGTAGGGTGTATTGCAGTTGAGAAAATTTTTTATCCAATCATATGTGTTTTCAGATTATTTTGCATGTGCTTAAAATCCTTAATACGTTGGCTTCCGTTTGCAAATTTTTTCTTCTGCTGGGTTTTTGTTTTGGACTCTTATCTTTAAATTCAATTCAAAAAACAAAACAGCAGAAGAAGGACTAAAAGGCCTAAGGTTTCAACACGAAACACACAAACAAATATGTTGAAACTGAATGAAAAAAGTAAAAGTTGCATGCGCACGCGCATAGTCATCCAGATATTGGGTAAATATTGTGAGGCATACTTATAAATAAATTTTTTTTTTTCAGTAAACAATTCACACCCGGTGTAAGAGTTGGTGTTTTCTGTGTGGCAAGCATAAGGAAATCTTGCAACATTATCGTCTTGTTTTTGTGCGTGTTTATTATTTCTTGCAACAATTGCTGCAATTATTCTGTGTGTGTTTGTCTGGTTTGTCTAAATGGCCTCGAGGACATCTTTTTGGAAATGCGGAATATGGGTGGCTGAATCAGTTCAATTTCCGAAACATAACTACGAGTGTTATAACATTTATTTTGGGTTTATTTATCGCGATTACAATTTTAACAGATGCTTTTTGAGAATTTGTGTTGCATTTGTGTGTTTTACGATTATTTGATTCTGCCACAACCCAGAATTTCATAAATATTGTACATTTTTTACAAAACCCACATTAAAACGAATCAATGAATGGCTTTTATCCTTATTGTTTTTTGTTTTTGTATTGAATAAGAGTTACAACAAAACATAGAAATACATTTTTTCTAACTTTCTTCCAAAAATGGTCAGGAAGAATGCTAAAAATTAATTAACTTTAAAATTGGGTTTAAATTTAGCTCTTATTGTTGCTATTTGTTTGCCTTAAAAATATAAATGTTAAAATTTGTTTATTATTACCTTCCATTTTTTTGGCATTTCTTACAAAATTATCATATGTAGAAAAGAATCTATTCATTATTCCCAAAACCGCAATCCGACATATGCACACGTACATTAATTTCTACTGATATCCCAGTTCGCCAAGTCTTCAGGAAAACGTTGAAGATGGTAACAACCCCTTTAGACATTTCTTATGTCATTTTAAAAGAAATTGTTGTTTGGCAGCGTACAGAATAAAAGGTTTTGAAAATTATTTAAGTACTAAGAAGAAGTCTGGATTTCATCAGATGAAAATCAAACTGTGTGTGAAATCTTCAAACTGTCCTTGTATTGTTATTTAGGAACTGTAAACCTTAGTTAGAAACATTACTGAATAGTTAGTTGAGTGTTATAACGAATTCATAAACATTTTGTTAATGACATTCATAGAACCCATGTTTTATTATGTATTGGTATACCCAAACTTAAAAATGCGAAATCGTTACATTTACTCGTGTTTAGTCTTTTGTAACTTATATATGTATACGTATTTATTGAAGAAAAAGTTCAAATTTAAGGCTTTGCTTTTTGTAAATTGCTGTCAACTTTACTAAAGCCGTTCTATTCCATCATAACAACTAGTGACAGCTAGTTCACATGCTGTAAGACCAGTTAAACACTAATTAAAAACTGAAAAAGTAGTGCTTGGTAAGTTTTGCCATACCTGCCTCTTACGGTCACAGCTTACGTTGACCAATACCCAAATTGGAAAACGGTCATAGCTAACGATGATCAACACTCTTAATAAATTTCTATAATACCAACATGTGTTCAATATACGGTAAAAATTTTAAGAAATTCCCGCGTTTTTAAGTTGTAAACCGATATTTTTTTAATGAATACCTGAACGACATATTTCTTAAGTTTCCTTTTAAAACGGTGTAAGTGATTATCTTATAATACCAGAGAATTTAAGAATATACATAGTAAACAATAAACTTCTTTTCGTGTGAAGTATTTAGCCTATTGGGGCTTGCTTGTTTACATGGTTTTATGGCCTCATGTTTGTTTTGGCAAAAACTTACTTTTTCCGAAAAATATACAATTTTTCTCAATTGGAATTTTACCTACCTGTCTTTGGCACAATTGTAGCTATATACTAGGCTGTAGCTGTATACTAGGAGAAAAAATTTAAAACATTTAGAACATTTTTATACTGCAAAATGCATTTTTCACATTTTCCACCTGTATTTGAGTGGAAAATTCAAGAAATTTATGAAAATGTATCAAAAGGCAAAAAAACATGAAAAACCCATGTTTACAAATTTCGATAAACTTTTTTGCTTGCTAGAAAAGAAATTTGTTTCTTTAGTTATTTCGAACGCGAACCTGCACTTCGTTTTTTTCATCAGCTCCGGTTTTAGCGATAAGTAGTTATTTAAAAATAAAGGCACTTTCACATAGCAGCATGTCTTAAAAAGGGTGTTTCATAACACGTGCAACAAAAAAACCAGCCTCAACACTTGCAACGCGAAATGAAAGTATACTACTAGTAGAGCAAATCTGCCAAAGGGATTTGATTCTACTGAGACATCTGAAAATATTTTTTAGCTCAGTAGTACATTCAGGAAATTTTTTTTTTTTTTTGACTTATATCTTGACTTATAAGGGACCCATATTTCGGGAACCCGAGCTATCTTTCCAAACCCCTTTGGCAGATTTGCTCTACTAATAGTCTAATTTACTAATTTCTCGTTGCAAGTATTGAGGTTGGCGGCGATGACCCGTATTTTGCTGCACTGTGTAATCAGTATAAAGAGTTAGCATTTTATGTGTTGAACTGTTTTATTATTTATTTCTTATATTCTTAAAAAAAAAAAAATTATGTAAAAAAACAATTTTTGCCAATATACAATCTATTAAGTGAAGATGTATATGTGTTGAACTAACGACAAGTTAAGGAACAATGTTAAAATATAAAAATCTTCATGTCAATCAAGAAATATTTAATACATAGGCGAACAAACAGTTCAACACACAATAAAACTTAGAAACAATTTTTATACACCCCGATAACAATATCGATGACACTTCTGTCTATGACAATCTGGTCAACTGGGTTATTGCACATACGTAAATACTACCACCATTAAATGACATTACAGTTAAATGTTCGTAATCGCAAAAATACTAAAATATTAAGCTGAAAAATTCAATCTGAAACAGAATAAAAAATAAACCAACAGCAATAACAAAAATACTTCTTGTTTGTCGATGTTGTTCTTATTATTTTAGTTGCCTCTTTAATACTAAATGGTAACCCCCATTAATGCCTCATTTGAAATCAGACACGTCCGATTAAAATCTCATTTCTCACCTTAAGGAGTTCATCTCACATTTAAACACTTATAAATACACAAATGCAGAAAAATAATATGAAAAAAAATAAAACACATCAAAAGCAACAACAACAAAACAGAAGAAGAATTTACAAAAAAACAAAGTTTTGTTTTTTAAAGTTTTTAGTTTTCAATTCAATACAATTTTATTTGTTGGTTTGGTGATGGTGAGATGGTGTTGAAATGAACAACTGTGACGACAAGGTAAAAAACAATTGAAACAAACAAACGAACAATCAAAACTAAACAGTGTTTAAACTGCAACAGTTACGACTGCAACAAACTGCAGTAAAAACACTTTAAACCAGAAAAAAATCTTTGTGCTGCCACCTTAACTATGGGGCAACATTGTAAGCAAACACTCGGTGACAGTGTTTCTTAATGTTTTTTTCTCATTTAAAACAAAATTAGGAATCGAGTGAAAAAGAATATTAAATACAGTGGGCTTATATTGAAGGTGAATTTGGCAACATCGTTTATCTTATAAGATAAACATATTTTGATGCATTATTTATTCAAAATTTATAGGGCGTAAAAAAATTATTTTCCAAAGTTATATGTATGTGTATGTACATATCGCACTTGATCAACACGAAGGTATTATCTCGAAATTTAAACATTTTCAGCAGAAGTAAGTAAAACACACATTTAAATGAAACCAGTACCCATGTGAAACAAAATATTCCATTGTTTCTCGAAAAGTGAGAAAACAGTGTGTCTGTAACTCAAGTCGAAAACTTTTAAAAGAGACTACGTCGTTACGTAATAAATGTCAAACATTGCACTCGAAGCCAATGTGACATTGCAGGCGTTGAGAACGCCAGTCACACATATCGTTGACAACGACCAAAATTTACCAAAATTGAAAAATTTTTAACGATGGCGTCGAAAATACAACCGTCGGCTATACCAAATTATGTAAAGTGCGGCTTTAATGTTTGTTGTTTGCAAACGAGGTTTGAAAAAAATCGTATATTGAAAAAAAATATTAGAAACAAAATAATCAAACATGAAAAAAATGCCAAGAACAAAATATTATTATTCTTTGCATTTTTAATCGTTTTTTAGTGTTAAAATTGTTTCTCGCCTCATTTTTTTCATGAGTTTATTTGAGAGTTCAAAGCGGGAGATTTTCTCGCAAAAATGTTACAGACACACTTTTTCTTACGTGAGAGCTAGTACTCGCCAAAAAAAAGTTACAGACACATTTTAGTCAGAAAAACAGCTGTTTCTTTCAATTTATGGCATTTTTGTTTCATTTCACACATTTCAATCGAAAAGTTTCTCGACGCGAGAGTTATAGAACATGGGCACTGGTTAATGAATTTTTGATTCCCAAGAAAAACTTTGGAGCAAAACAATTTTTTCTTTAAAATTAAATCCAAAAAGTAAACAAACATCGTACTAGATGTTTTTTGAAAAAGTGAAAAAATAAAAATGTTAAATTAATACCCTCTTGTTGATCATGTGCGATATATATGCTTCAATTAAATATTTCATTCAAGTAGCGTGATTACCAAGTCCCAGATTTTTATGCAAATGCATATTTGTTGCCGCCAGTCTGTAATTACCATGTATTTTGCGAATCAAGAAATTTACAGTAAAATGGAATCGATTTGTTTTGATTACGTTTTTGCCATGCACCATGTTTCAGAAGAGATAAGAGACTACTTCGATTTTATTTATTGCTTGAATTCTTATGGGAAAAAATATTTTGAGAAGTATTCCAATTTATGTATTCCTCCACAACCTTTAACAACCAGGTGGGGAGCGTGGTTCAAAGCAATAATGTATTATACTGAAAACTCTTACCAATTCAAGGAAAGATGGGTGGAAGAAATCAACAATGGTGATGCAGTCAATAAAATAAAACATTTTAAATTTAGCAAATAAAAAAGCTGAGATAAGGTTTGTGTTTTAAAATTTAGGGTACTATAGCGAAATGAGAAATCTAACCCATTAAGAAAGCAAATTAAGTTAATATGCTGTGAAGGTTTACTTTAGTAAACAACTTCGTAGTAAGCCCGATAAAGGTTAAAAAAAATGAAGGATTTAAAACAAACTGCTCGCATATTTAATCTTAATTTTTACGAATACAGCGCAATAAAAAGAAATAGGAACATGCACCTAAAACTTCACTTTTATTTTCTTTTGAAAAACAGGCAGTCAACTTGACTTTTGAAAAAATTTAAAAAATCCATGTTCCTAGTTAATTTTATTATATGTCGGATCAAATATGCATATCTAACAAGTGCCTTAAGTTACATGATTGTTTTACTTTTGGCTTTTCTTTATATTTTTGTGATTGACTTTATTTTAACTTCTACTTTTGTGTTCATTGTGCCTTACTTACATACGTTTATGAGACTAAATTTTTACGTTTTTCATGTTACACTACGTGACAAAATTTCAACAAAGTCGTGACCAAATGAATCTGACAGCTAATCTTTATGTAAAATTTTCCGCTAAATTCGATCTGGATCCTATTGGGTACAAAATGTTCATATTGAATGAAATAGTCTAAAATTTTATTTTTTGGATATTTTAAAAACACAAATAACGGTTATTTTGGAATATCTCAAAAACTGTTCTACTTTTGACAATTCTCGTAGTGCCACGTAGTGTTATTATTGTTCTTCTTGTTAATTTTATGTATTTTTTTTTATCACTAATAAATGTGTTGAAAAAAATTCAAGTACATATTTTTTCGATTTTAAGCGCATATATTTCAATTTTTATTGCATTTTTTATGCGCATAAAACGCGATTTTAACTGCTCAAAAGTCCGAACCCTAGTGACCCTAGTGATCACAAAGAATCATGATAAATTATGGAAGTTTTTCGTTCTCTTCAACTTTTTCCACCTTTTTGTTCTTTATAAACCAGTTAAGGGATTGGTTCTTCTTTCACTGGTCATGAGTCCTTTCTTTTTGTACTTGTTCTATTTTCACAAATCTCAGGACCAGTCTGTTGGACCAGTTGACACAAATTTCCCGCAGGGTTCCTTTTCAGTTATTTTATTATTATTAATTTACTATTTTAATTTATATTTATAAAAATTGCAATTAATTTTTGCCGCCAAAAACAATTTTGTAAATAGAAAACAGTTGATGTCATATGCTTTGTCACTTGAATATAGAACTCGTTCTAAATCAAAAATATCATATGTACTGTACACAGAGACATAACACATGATATTGTTTGGAGGGGTTCAGAAGATTTGTACAAACTTGATGACAAATACACATAATGTGAACATAGCTTTAATATGTTATATTTAAAAGACCCAATTTAACAGATTTGCTTATTTATTAAAACATTTCAATCAAAGACGAGCAGAATATATAAAGAATTGGTTTTCAGAGACAAGACTAATATGTTTAATTAGAATTAGTTTGATGACTCTACTTGATCGCGCAAGCATTAGGCGATTAAAATGATGTGTCGGTTCTTTTTCGTATATAATTTTGTGCAATAAATTAAATATTCTGACATTCATTAGTCTTCGCAGCGATAACCCATAAAGCCCGCTTGAATATTGTGACAGTCGTATTCAAGTAGGCCAAAAAAAATGGCGGCGTGAAATAACCCCACAAAAAAAATAATGAAGCTTGTACAGATAACAATAACTACGATTTTTGAGAGATTATTTCATTTTGGTTGGGTTGTTATTTAATTTTTTTAATTGGGGGATTAATTCATATGAAATTATCCCCCAATAAATCATTATGAAATAAAGCCCCAATATATTTTTTTTGGGACTATTTCTATAGTTTCTTTGCATATACTATAAAGGAAATGAAGAGCAGCAATTGTGATGCCGGTGCTTGTTATACCATAGAGAAGAAAGAACTTGGCCGAAGGTCGTCTATGCAAAAAAGCTTTAGTAAGCGAAGCTGGTGATTGGTATATCATAGAGGAGGAAATACCTGCGCCCAGCCGAAGTCCCAACCATATCGCACGTTTATTTTAACCAAAACTGTACAATTAATTGTATTATACATTTTGGGGCCTTATTTAATTTCAGAAATAAGGGTTTTATTTCATTTCTGTTTGGGGCGTTAGTTCATTTCATTGGGGGTTTAATTCTTTTTCAAAATTGGGGTTTTATTGCATATGAAATAAGGCCCCATACTTTGGGGGGTTATTTCATTATTTTTTTGGGGCGTTTTATTTTGGATGGCTATTTCATGCCGCCAAAAAAATATCTTAACATGTTGTTGTATGCCTTGCTTAATTTATTTGTTCTCTTGGAGTCACAACTGGTAAAAACTTCACAGAGGGAGTATAAGGTAAGTTTTACCAATTAAAATCTTATGTTTAATCGCCTTCAAAATGCAAACAATGCCTCAATTTCTTCATATTTGCCTTCCCTAATAATTATTTTTTTTAGGTTTCAAAAAAAAAAACGTGCTCGCTTTTTAGTTCGTTATAAATATGCAGAAAAAAGCAACTGCTTATTTTTTGGTTTTCAAGATAGAATGTTTTTGATTGAAAACAAATTCCGATCATAAAAAACAAAAAAAAAAAAAAAAAATTAGCTAATTTGTTAAGGCTTTTTTTTTTTTTTGCTTATTTTGGCAATATCGGCTCTTTTTAGTTATTTTTGCAATATCGGCTTTTTTTTTTTTTTGATTATTGTGCCATTTTAAGATAATTCTTCATTTTTTCATACGAAAAAACCCTATTTAATAAATCGTTATTACTTTTTTGACGTGACGTTATAAAAACTAAAAAAATCAACCCTATTTGTACTGTAACAGCTCTCTTTCTGAGTCGATCTAACGATGTCCGTCCGGCTGGCTGTCTATGTTACCTTGTTCGAAGAGTATAGCCCGCAGTTTTGAAAATAATTAAATGAAATTTGGTAAATAGGTTATGATTGGCACAAGGGCGAATCAGTTCCTAATTTCATATAGCTTCCATACAAGCTGCTTTCCGGAATAGGGTCTTTGTGCCCACTATCAAACCAATTTTAATGAAATGTAAATAAATATGTATGTAGATAGATTCGTATTTATATGGACACATAAGGTATGCAGTTTTTAAAAAATAGGACCACGAGGGGAGATAGGGGGCAATTTCTGCCAATCACAAACTATCAAACCGATTTTAATTAATTTAAAACATAGATAGATCCATATTCATATAGCCATACACTCTCAAAAATTGTTTTTATGGTCAGGCTTGACCGACTATACTTTCTTACTTAGCGGTACTGTAACGTACTTTTTATATTGTTGTAAATATTTTTTATGTGTTTAAATTTTTAGTATTAAGCCTTTATATTCAACTTATTTTATTATTTGCATGTTTAAGTTCTTTTCTCTCGAAAATTCCATAGCTGTATTCCAACGATCAAATTCCTCAGTCACACAGTCAAGTCAATTCTTACAATAATACTCTTTCTGTAACGTCTTTTTACCATCATAGTTTTCAACGTCTTATTTCTTTTTAAATATAGTTTTTGTATAAAGTAACGTCTGGTAGTTCCCTTTCTCTCTGGTTTTGGTATGGAAACCTTTTTTTTCTTTTTTAATATAGTTTTAGCTGTTAAGAATTTCTCTGTATATATTGGAACGAAAGTGATTTGCGGGACCAAAAATTGTTAATTTCTGCAAATTTTTCATTGGTTTCCCAAGTGAATATAGTTATGGACACCGTAAGAAATGTCCGGTGTTTCAGGGAATATAGGATACAGAGTCAATAAAAAATTTAAATCAGCTTTATTATAAAATGAAGTATTTTCGGAACTGAAAGATTTTGGGGATATTTTGGGAGCAAGCGGAATTGTGAGCCCAATCGTATAAAATATACTTCAGAGCAAATACTCAATTTTAAATATGCTCCCTTAACATCCGCAGACGTAGAAAGAACTTTTTCTAGGTACAAGAACTTGCTGACTCCAAATAGAAAATTTATTGCATCAATTATAAGTTACTGTAACAACATATTAACCGAATAAAGTGGAAAATAAACAATAAATTTTAATTTTTTTTTTTAATTTCAACAGTTTATTTTCATGTTTTTAAACGCTTTTTTAAAAGATTCAAAGTGTTTTTTAGTGCTTTTTTGGTTGCCTTAGTTATAAAAAAACATTATTTTCTTAGTAAAATAAATTTAGATATGAACATACAATTTGCAAAGCGCGAAAAGTTAACTATGTTATGGTTATAGTTCCGATTAATTCATTGGTAGAAAAAACTTAAAAAAAGCATTTTACTGCGTAAATAGCATTAACATAAAAAACATATGGAAAATGGCAAGAGAACTAAAAATATTCATACATATTGCACCTAATTCCAAATTTTTTTTTTCATTGTTTAACTCTAACAATTTTCTAATGAATTTGCATGGCTTTTAATCGTAAACTTTTAATAAATTTTACTGTTTTAGAGCGTAACAGGTTGTTTTGGGATTAAGTTTTTCGATTTGAATAGTTCCACAATTTGTGAACCTCTGACACAATATATTGTTTTGCGAATTGGCTGTTGTTTTTAAACAATATTTATAGATAGAGTTAAAGTTTTATGGTGGGAGGGTGTAACGAAGGTAGAGGGGACTAGCATTACAATGATACAACTATTTAATACGTACTTGAATTTAAGCCGGGTTTTTATTTCACGCCTTTTTTGTTACTATTAAAATAACGTTAAATAGAATGACGATGACAAAAACTGTGGCAACAACAACAATGCCAAGAAGTTGTTAGCGTGAAACGCTTCTTGGCTTACGGAGCCCAATCTTCAATTTTCTTAAAGTTAAGTCTCTTTTTAGTGACGATCAATAATCATATATTTTATCATTCCACAAGGGATACAGAATGAAACCCGTAGACTAACCCTGAAGGTCTGGTAAATTTGGTACGCAATTTAAATATCGATTGTTAATATTTTACAAAGTCGTTTTGAAACTGTTGTGACAGAAATATGTATGTTTGATACTTAACTTAATTATGTGTTTTTTTTCTTGTATAATCAATGCATTTTAAAATATTTTCCTTGAACCTTAAAGGATTAATTTTTAGTTTGGCCTAAACAAAATTAAGGTTTAAAGTACATACATACATATCTATTGGTATTGGTTGATTTCGCTTTTCAATTGACACTTTTGTGTGGGTTTGTGGTTTTTATTGTCAATTGCAGCAGCATTATCGTTTCTGTGACTAGTGTTGCGATTATTTTCCAATGATTATGAGTAGATGTTGCAACTTTAACTATCTGCAAAATATTTTAAACGTTAGTTTTTTATAATACAGATACATTTTTCACATTGCATTTAACATGCAGACGTGTATTGCAAGCAGAAGGGCTTTTTCAAAAATTTTGATTATTTTGCATTAAGTCGTTATTAAAAATTATTAAAGTTTTCCATTGTTGCAAGACAATAAAATGGTGACCTGCTTTTTTACTGACTAAAAAATAAATGATTTATGGTAATAAAAGTCACATGAGAATTATATTAAGGCATTCCAAGAACTCTTAAATCCTAATACTTCTTAACCAAATTTTTTAATTTTTTGGGAAGAAAGGAATTTTACACCATGAAATGAACTAAAATTTATTTAATAATTTTTATTCTTGACTAAACGGGGGATTGAACTCGGGTCGAATTTACTTTCTTCGAGAATAACCACATTCCAATCATCAGAATTATTTGCAGTTCTACCGTTTGCGCCACTATATTCGAACATTAATCTTTAACCAGTTGTATTAGAAATTTCAATAATATGCGTTAAAATTCTTTATTAAAAGGTTTATTTAATTTATTTCTAGTACAACTTTGATTAATAACACTATGCCACAAAAAAAAGAATGAACCTCAAAAATGAGACATTTTCTAAGCTAAATTTGGGGCTGCTGAAAACGAATATGGCATTCATTTATTTTTCTTAACAAGCGTTTTCGAGATATACGCGAAAATCGTGTTTTTCTGCAATTGTTTTAGGAATTGCGAAAAATCTCGAGAACTGTTAAACTTTCAGCCAATATCCATACCGTGTCGGTCTGATTAAGTTTATTTATATTTTTTCAAAATTCACCATTTTAATTCGCTCCAGTAAGGCAATAAAAAAATTGTTTTTTTTATGTATCTGTTCGAAACGTAGTAAGCGTAAAATTGTTATCGTCAGACAAAAAATGAAGAAATAGCGACATATTTATCAATGATACTTTATTATATTTATGTACCTAATTGCTGTTTTGGGTAGTATGCTTTCACTTATCGGTCTATTTCAAGATACGGGATGACTTTAAAAATTCAATGTTGCAAAGCATCACTGAAAACGAAAGCGTTGGTAAAGCATCACAAAAAAATAAACAATGCACAAATGTTGCAACCGTTGTGCAGTGAACACAGAAAAAATAAAAACTGATTTCAATTAAAAACTTTGTGATATTAATTAAAAAATTAATTAAATTTGCACCAGAAAACAAATTAATAGTATCAAATAAACCAGTTAATAGTATTAATTAAACGTTTAATTCACTTGATTACCGAAGAAAGTTGACCAAAACCTTTTTGGAATCTTATAAATTTTATTTTCGGTATTGAGCCAGATTTGTCAATAAGCCATGGACTCGAAACATATTTGATTTTACGTGTTTTGTTAAATGATAATTAACTCAATTTGGGAAGGGAATGGAGGAGTATTTGTCATTCGGTGAGCCAGTTGAATGAAGGGATCCAATTGATTATAGGACTGATTGCTATATCTGCATGACCAAAGTGCACCGCGGAAAAAATGGCTATGTTATTTATCCGGATATAAATCAAATGATGTCCATTCCCAAAGCGAAAACCTCCGGCATTAAAAGTATTATCAGATAATGAAGAAGAAGATTTAAACCTGAGTTTCAATTCTATAGGTGATACGAATATTAATGATTTACAACGTGACTTAAACTTGTCAAAAGAGAACTCGATGTTTGAAAGAAAGATGATTTTTGGACACAGTGACACCAGCTTTTATACTATCGCAATCGCTCGAAGCTATATTTAATTCTTTTCAGAAATTAGTAAGTGGGTTTTTAGGAAACAACAGAAGCCATAACGCTAGTCAACTTATTCCAAATAAGATGGAAGTCTTTTATGCCATAGGTGTATATCAAATAAATAAAAAATCAGTGGTTTTCCTGTACTTACAGGAGCACATATCTCATTGAAAACGCGTTTTCTTTAACGCTTTTTAGACTTGTTTTATTGTGACGAACAAGGTGAAAGATTTCATTGAGTTCTTGCAGTAATGGAAAAGCATTATCAGCGCCATTAGGATCAGACCATGATGAATGCAAATTCGTGAAAGGTCATAGAATTATGTAAACAGTTTAAATTTTCTCTTAACACTTAATCCTAATCATTATCCAATCAACACAAATAAGAAATAAAAATTTTTTTATTGAAAATTTAAATTTGGATGTTTTTGCTAATAAACTTGCAACTTTCTTATTTTTGTCCGATGATAAACATTTTGTTATAAATATGTTTGGAACAAAATTGTCTTGAAGATATGGATTAAAAAAATTTTTTTGTTGTCTTAACGGAAGAACTGAAAAAACGAAGAAAAAATCTATTTTTTCCAATTTTAAGTTATGTAACTCAGTGAATTTTTGCCCGATAAACACAGTATGGATATCGGCTGAAAGAGGAAAAAGATATCTTTGTAACAGTGTAAAGTTTGCGTAATTAAAAAAATCAGTTCTCAAGATTTTTGGAAACATCCTTATGAACTGCAAAAAAACTGGTTTTTCGCGTATATCTCGAAAACGCTTCTTGAGAAAAATAATTGAATTCGTATTCAGCAGCCCCGATTTATCTTAGAAAATATCTCATTTTTGAGGTAATCAGAGCAAGTTTTTTATGCATTTTCCCAAAAATATATGCATTGAATAAATTTGCATATTTATCAGATTGGCAGCTGTTTGGTTCCATTCTGTTTTGTGTGCTTTGCATGAATGTTTATCCACCATAGAAGACGTAAAAGAAAAAGTCAAAACTAGTACGAAGAAAATATTTTTTGCAAACTTAACAAGCTTTTTAATCGAAATCAACTAATACAATGTGCATGATTTAGCTTAAACAAATGTCAAAAATGAAGGATATGTTGTACTGCATCAAATTTTACTTAAATATTTGTAAAATATTTTAATCTAGCTTTTTTTTTTAATTTATCTTTTTTTAAATTTTATTATTAAGATATTTTTCTTCACTTTGTATTGAGATACCAAATATAGACATTCCCTTTTAATTTTTCAATGGGTTATGGGTAATCGGAAATCGCGGGAATTCCCGGGAATTTCAATTATTATATTTCCCGCTTTCCCGGGATTTTTCTTGCGGGATAAAAAATTCCTCATAGTTTAAGAAAACAGCTATTTTTACACTGGAATTTAGTTTTCTATTGTCTAAAAATTAGCATCTGTGGATGGATTGTCGATTAGATCAATTACCAGAAGTGAGTACATACGTAAATCAATGTCTCCTGATGCAATAAATCTACTAAAAGCAGAATGGGCAGTGCAACAGTTGATAATTAATAAATTTAGTGAAGTGAAGAGTTAATAAAGAACATTAATTCAAAATAAGATGCAGGCAGTAAAGTTTCATTGTCCATGCACAAGTCTTAAAAATAGGAGATACCTAAACATATCGCTCCTTTATTGCAACATTGTCATATCTACAAAAATAAACGAACTTGGCAAAATGCGATTAAAGTTTTCAAAATGTACCGATTTAAAGATATATTTTGCTATAACTTCGGTTCAGTTTGCTTAAGTAACTTAAAATTTTTGAGTACCTCAATTTTGGTTTGTTTTTATTTTTGTTTTATGAATTAAATTGTTAGTTTATGTTATCTTTGATCATTCGATAATCATAGTTTATTAAAAAGTGTTTTGAATGAGAAATCCTTAATCAGGGGATATGCAGTAACTAGATTTTTGTTTTTAATACGGGTGTTAATCTTCAACTCATTTTTGTAGTATTTAAGCATTTCTTTTACTTACTTTGTAAACAAGTTCCCTTACGTTTTTTTATTAATTAAAAACAAATTTACTTTGTATTATTTATATGGAGTGGGATCCCGGGAAATTTAAAAAAATTTCCCGCTTTCCCGGGAATTGAAAAACTCTAGTTGTGGGCCTTATTAGTCATTGAATTTTTTAATTTGATTGAGCAATTGGTGTGTCTTAGAATTATACATACGTGAAGTTTATTTTAAAAATGCAGGGTGCAAACGCAATAATTCATTTTGAAAACTTAGTTGGATCTAAAAATTGGTCCACATGGTGTTTTGCGTAAAAAGTTCAGTTTGAGTTGGATGGCATATGGTGCTGTATTGAAGCTTCGTGTGGAGATGCTGTGAAGGAAACACAAGCAAAATGCCGTATTATACCTGCAGTTCACAAGGATTTATACGTTTATATTCAAGAAGCCGTAACTGCAAAGAAAATATTCGCAAAATTGAGGCGTTTATTTTAAGATTCTAGTTTAGACAGGCGCATTGTGCTCAATACAGTTGGCGGAATGTAATTCTGTTAAACACTATGTTTCCGAAGTGGCTTAACTGCTCAAAAACATAATGGTATTGGTTTCAACGTATCTGATGAATGGCTAGCTTTAATTTTATTGAAAGGTTTGCCGCCAGATTATAATCCCATGATTATGAGTATGGAGAGTTCAAATAAAGTTTTATCTGCGGATGCAATCAAGGTCGCGTATCATGGCTATATATCGTTCACCGTTAAAGGTAATTTTTCTTCCATGGTCGTCTTTGAAGAAAACTATAACCGATGATGCCACCAGCCCATTAACCACACCAAACTGTCGTTTTTTCGGGATGCATCGGTAACTCTTGTTCGGCTTGTGGCTGTTCTTCACCCCAGATGCGGCGGTTTTGCTTGTTTACGTATCCATTTAGCCAGAAATGAGCCTCATCGCTGAACACAGTTTTTCGATAAAACAGTGGATTTCCATCGAGCTGAATTTTGATAATAAATTTCAAAGATTTGCAGACGTTGCTCGTTTGTGACTTTCTCCATGATGACATGGCAGAGTATACTGAACACTTTTCACTTTCACAGATGTAGTTTGGACACGAAAATGGAGTTCCAATCTTCTACCATAATTTCAGAAGATTAAATATTAAAGCAGTTACCTGCAATCATACTATCAACAATACCAGATTCGACATGAGTATTTCAAAAAAAGACTTAATGATTCGTAATCATAAATCTAAAGACTATTGGTGGATAAATTGAACACGAATCCCTTTTCCCTTTTTTATTACCTGACATTGACATTATTGAACTATAACAAGGTAATGTTTTTTAAAACCATTTTTCATTACATAAAAACAAAATAAAAAAAACAAACTATCCATTGGAAAGTAATAGACATTATTACATTATTGCTAAAACCAAATAATAAAACCAAATAAATAAAATAAAGTACTTGAGAGCTCGAGTAAGGGACTTTGTATTATAAGATAAAATTGTATAGTAGTAACTATTGTTTATTGTAGTTTAAATTAATATGTTTTCTAAATAAATAAGCAAAAAAAAAAAAAAAAAAAAAAAAGATGTAGTTTGGACACAATTACCAACCAGTGCTGCCAGCCCGAAAAACTTAATTCATAAAAAATCACCCTTTATTTCCCAACCAGAGGGAGTAAAATGTTCAAATCCAAACTCTGTTTTAAAACTCAAGAAGGCCTTGTACGGTTTAAAGCAGGCGAGTTTGGTATGGAACAACAAGTTAGACAAAGTTCTGTCAAACATTGGTTTTAGAAAATCTAAGATAGATCCTTGTGTATATTACCAAATATAGTAAACCAACCGTACGTATTAGTTTAGTAATGATGTACCATTTCGTGAAACTGTCAAGTCTAAGCTATGTCAAGAGTTTTATATAAAGATGCTTGGAGAAGCCGAAAAGTATTTAAATATTCGATTTACTAAGAAAAACGGAAGAATTTGCTTACATCAAGAGGAATACATCAATCAAATATTAAACAGCTTCAGTATGGCTGATTGTAGTCCTGAACAAATACCAATGAATGCAAATCAAATGCTTAAAAGGAAAGAAGATGAAATCACTACCGATAATTATTCTTATCAGCAAGCAACTGGAAGTCTAATGTATTTGCAAAAGTGTACAAGACCAGATATTTCACATGCAGTAACTTATTTAAGTCGTTTTAATAATAATCCAAGTCAAGACCACTGGAATGCTGTTAAGAGGGTTTTTCGATATCTAAAGGGAACTAAAAGTTGTAAACTTTGCTATAGTCAAGATGGAAACAGTGAGTTAATAGCATATTCAGACGCTGATTGGGCCAATGATATAGATGGGACGATGTCAATTACTTGTTAAGCTGTCATTCTACAATCAGGTGCCATTTCATGGAGTAGTAAAAAACAGCAAACAGTGGCCTTATCTTCAACCGAAGCAGAGTACATGGCAATGTCTGCAGCTACTCAAGAAGTTGTTTGCTTAAGAGAACTTTTTTGCGAACTTGTTCCAGATACCCCATGTAAGCCAACCCCAATATTTTGTGACAACAGAAGTGCAATAGCTTTGTCTTGCAATAACGTTTATAAGCCCCGTTCAAAACATATTGACGTGCGGCATCATTTTGTTAGGGAGAAGAAGCATGCCAAACAAGTTGAGTTTTTACCAGTTGGAACAGATGCGATGATAGCGGACTGTCTTACGAAAGTAACAACGGCACCAACACAAAAATATTGTTTTAAAGAACTAGGTTTAAATATTTAAAGGTCCATTTGAGTGGGGGTGTTGTACTGCATCAAATTTTACTTTAATATTTGTAAAATATGATTCCGCTTCGCACTTTGCTTAAGCAAATGGCAGTTTCATAAAACTTAACAAAAAGTTTATTTACGCCCAATATGGTTTCACACATATGACTTACATGTGTTAAGACAGTTGCTTATACATAGCAAGTTTACAATATCACACAAGTCTAACTTATTCCATAATACTTTGTGAGATAGAAATCGAATGAGTTTTGCTGCGACTGTCAAGAAATCTAATTTAACATTACAGTTTGCATTCACACTATAACTTTGTTAAAATACAACCCTGATCAAATGGAAAGTATTATTGATTAGAAAAATTTCTTGTAATTTTAATAACAAAATGCATTCACACTATCACCCTTTTACATATAACTTGAGTCTTTAACATGTATTAATACAAAGTATAATAGTGTAAACTTGCATTTAAGGCTGCTCATGCACAAGACCGATGAATATATTGACACACTATCTCCTTGAGAACTAATATTATTCGAGTATATAAAGGGTGTTTTTTTAAGCTAGATAGAACTTTAAATTGTAAAAAGTAACACAAAAAATTAAATTTTGATGAAATATTTTTTTTTATCGTTTCAGTATACTCTGACAAATCATCATGAATAGACTCACGCTTGAACAACGCTACGAAATTATCCAAATTTACTTTGAAAATCAGTCACCGATTCGCGCAACTTTAGACGACTTCGTCATTTTTATGACGTACATAATCGTCCATCTGAACAAGCCATTCGTCGAACTGTGGATAGATTTCGTACCACATACTCTCTACAGGATGCAATAACACCAACACGTCGAAGGAATGTGCGTACTGAAGAGAATATCGCCGCTGTAAACGAAAGTGTGGAAGAAGATCCAAATTTATCGATTCGTCGTCGGTCGCAGGAATTGGGGCTCTGTCCGTCCACTACGTGGAAAATTTTGCGCAAAGATCTCGGCCTACACCCGTATAAGATCCAGCTGGTGCAGGAATTGAAGCCACGAGACCATTATATGCGTCGTTCTTTCGCCGATTGGGCTCTAGAGCAGTTGGCAACTGACCCGTTGTTTTATCGCAAAATTGTGTTCAGCGATGAGGCGCATTTTTGGCTTAACGGGTTTGTTAATAAGCAAAATTGCCGCATATGGAGCGAGACCAATCCACAAGAGACCCTACAGACTCCATTACATCCAGAAAAATGCACCGTTTGGTGCGGTTTTCACGCTGGTGGCATCATCGGACCTTATTTCTTCAAAAATGAGGCCGGAGCTCGCGTTACGGTCAATGGAGATCGTTACCGCACCATGATCAATGATTTTTTGTTTGAAAATATGGATGACATTGATCCGGAGGAGATGTGGTTTCAACAGGATGGCGCTACGTGCCATACGGCGAACGCAACCATCGACTTATTGAAATCAAAATTTGGCGATAAGTTGATTTCGAGAAATGGACCTGTCAATTGGCCTCCAAGGTCGTGCGATTTGACACCTCTCGATTATTTCCTGTGGGGCTACGTGAAGTCACAGGTTTATGCTGATAAACCAGCAACAATTGACGCCTTGGAGGCCAGCATTGTTCGTGTTATTCGTGACATACGGCCAGCAGTGCTCGAAAAAGTGGCCCAAAATTGGACGTCCAGAATGCGCTTCGTCAAGAACAGCCGCGGTGCCCATATGCCCGAAATCATTTTCAAATGTTAATGTCACGTATTGATCTTTCGAATAAAAAAAAAATTTTGATTACAATTAAATTTTTTGTGTTATTTTTTACAATTTCAAGTTCTATCGGGCTTAAAAAAACACCCTTTACATAATTTCAATATATTCTACAGTTTTGTGTGACATCCGAAAATCATTTCAATTGGAAAAGTTGCAAAATATAAACATTTGTTCTAGCAAAACTAATTAAACATTATTATTTTGTGTGTTTCGCGTGCATATTATAAAGTTTTTTTCGGAATATTTAAATGCATATTTTAAAATGTTGTGCATATTTAATCTTGCCCTGTTAATTATTTTGAAGACTAACGGCCAATTTCATCAAGTTCAGTTAAAACTAACTATTACTTTAACATACAGTTTATAATATGATTTGACAGTTATAACTGATAGTTAATTATAACTAAACTTGGTGGAATTGGCCGAAAAAGACTTTGTCTCTAATTTAATAGGACCCCAAGTCGGATTTGTTAATAAAACTTATAGAAGAATAAAAATATTTATTTTGTAAAAAATCTACCGTTAATTTCACTTGAGTTTTAATTAAACTCCCTCGCAGTTGATTAAACCCCGAAATCCAACATTTATTAAATTAATCAAAAAACTAGCAGTGCGTGCTAAAATGTTTTAAGTCTAAAACACAATTTTAAGATGATTGTAATATTATTGTTATTTTTTATTTTTGCCATAAAGCACGACAACGCAATGAGGAAGCAGCCACATGAATGAATGAGTGGAAAAGCAAAAACCAAAATGAAAAGATAAACCTAAAAATGCAACGCACGCGATTACGTGAAAATCAAAACAAATATTCTGAAAATTGTAAAGACAATATTTTAAAAAATGTATCCCTGCCAATGTTGCCGTTTTTAAAATAAAATTATTGAAATATCACGTGATTAAATATTAAGGTTAAGTATTAAAGCGAAAGTTATTAAAAACAAATTGTGAATATATCTTCGTTAAATATTCATTCGACTTCGTGGACATTACAACAGCAAACAAAAATGTTTAAGATTTTCAACTATTTACAACAACAGTAGGAAGATATGCTCGTAAGCAGAGCAACGAATGCTTTTTGTCGCTACTCTGAGACCCACCTAAAGCTAATATCTCTGCGAGTCACAAAATTTTCAACAGAATGGCATAATTTTTCATATTTCGCTTTAAAAGCATGTTTTTGCATATATTGTTTCAAATTAATCTTTTCGTCATACTAAAGGCTAGTTTAAACTATCTCACAAGTCTTACGTATTCCATAATACTTTGTGAGATAGAAATCCAACGAGTTTTGTTGCTGCGACTGTCAAAAAATCCAATTTAACATAACATTTTGTGTTAACACCATCACACAAAGTATAAACACTCACACATGGAATTAAATGCAACCCTAATCCAATGAAAAGTATTATTGTTTAGAAATTTTTCAAAAAACGATGAAGTCATTTTGGATGTCAAACTTTTTTATTATAATACTTGTCATTTTCATCACACATGCATTCACACTATCAGACTTTTACATATTACTTGAGTTTTTGACATGTACTAATACAAAGTATATTAGTGTAAACTAGCCTTAAGTAATATTTAAAAAAAATGATTTTTTAGTCAATTTTTACAGGAGTATCTCGAGCTTTTAATTATTCAATTTCGCTTTTAGGAAAATACTTGAACTAATATAAAAGTTAGGTCTACTTAGGGTTGCCATCCGTCCTCTTTTCCCCGGACACCGTCCTCTTTTTTTGGGTATCCGGGGTAGTCCTACTTCTTTTTCATCAAGTGTCCGGGGTTGTCCGGCTTTTAACACCTTCATTGCAAATTTGTTCCTAGATTTAAATCACAGTTCACAAAATTCATTAAAAAAGATTTAGGTGCTCGGGTTTTTTTAAGATAGGTATGATTTAATTTTTGGTGACGTAACGTGACAAAAAGAGTACTTTTCTTTGAATGTGTCCAAAATGGAGCACCCAAAAAAATGGAACAAATAAGCAAAAGCAACCTTACCAATGTCGTTACTTTTGTTCAAATAAATACTTATTGCTCAAATGATTACATAAAAATTTTATTTTAAGATTCTTTTTGGAAAGAAAAAAAAAAAAATCATATCTTAAAAAAAGCACATCCCTCAAAGTTTTAGGATTTTTAAAAAACAGTTTGAAGTATTATATAAAAAAAAAATCAGCAAAAAAAAATAGGGTTTTGACTTAGTCCATTTTTAAAATTTAATATTTTGCATATACATTTTTTTCAATATATTTATTGTAGCCTCAAGTATTCTCTTTAAACTGACAAAAATCATCTTCGTATTTAAAGTAGTTTTCGAGATATTAAAAGAATAAACTCAACACATTCGGCTTATTCTGCAATATTATGACAATTTGAATATGAAATAACTTTTGAAAAAAAAAATTAAAAATAGTTTTTCGTTGATATGTGTTCTTTATGGGATCAAATAAACCCTCTCGCCAAATTGCATTCAAATCGAAAGGGGTCGAGTCCCACTCTTGGTCGACTTGACATGGAATTACCCAAATTAAGTTTTTGTGTGCCGTCGTTAATTTTATTAATATTAAGTTGTTTAGAAAGTGTCCTCTTTTTTCGAACAAATGTCCTACATTTTTTATGCTGGCGTCCTCTTTTTCTCAAAATAGAAATGGCAAGCCTAGGTCTACTTGACTGATAACGCGACATGCATGGTTATGACTGGGCTCATGCCATGCATTGGATCGCTGAAGTAATTAGAAATCAGTTGATGTCGAACGGACATTTTCAATGTTTTAAGTCCAAAAAGAATGAGTTTAACGTTTGATAACTTTATAAATAAATATATACATAAATCAATTTGAGTTTTATTTTTGACTTCAGCGCATGTTGTATGCCCACATTTTGCGATTTTAAGTGCATGAACTTCCTTGCCCTGTTCATAAGACAGGGTTCAATTGAAATGTCTTGCATAGTAGAGAATGCTCATTAAAAGAAGAAAATGCGCATAGGCATAGCTTATCCCATCAACAATAGACTTCAGTTTATCAATAGTATGAAATGGGAATTTAGTACATTTAAACGAAATCTTGGTAACTAATTTTTTGAATCCCAAGAAAAACTTTGATAAGAAATAATTAAGTTTAAGGTATACTACACTGAAAGAAAAATGCTTCATATATTTAATGAATCGTTTTCATAAAAAAAATTTCACTGGTTAAATGAAAATTTTCATTGTCCAAATAGAATTTCGTAGTTATAGTGAACTATTTTCGTTAAAATCGCTTCATTGGATTTCGTAATTACGTTAAAAATTTTCATTGGATATATGAAAACTAAAGTTTGTCCAAGTTAAGCAAAAAATTTTAATTGGGAACATAAAAAACAATATACAAACATAACTATATTCATAAATTAATACAAAATTATAGTTTCCTTAAAAATATGTAAAATTGTTAATTAAAAAATGTAAGGTTTAATTATTTCATACATCTAATGTAATATGCCATTAAATTTATGAAATCAAAAATTTTTTTATAAGCAACATATTTCAATAATTGATTTCTAACATTCAAATAACTCTATAGTCTCAATAATTAAAAGTATAAAATTATTTTGAAAAAGCATGCCTTCATAAATTTAAATTTTCATTATGACAATGAAAATGTCATTATAGTAATGAAACAAAAACTTAAATCCATAAATAGGTATGTTTTTAGTTTTCTTTGTTCTCTCTTTATGAGGTCTTTTTTTATTATGCGTTAGCAAAAAAATCAACGTTGTTTTTTTAGTTATGGGCAATTTATTTTCATATTTACGCTCTTAATTGTGTAGTGGCAAAAAACATAGTTTTTTTATTCAAAAACTACACTGCCCCAGTAGGCTAGCTGGTAGTCAGCTAGTCTATCAGCGCCGAGGTTGCGGGATCGGTTCCCGCCAGCGACTCTGGTTAAAAAAAAAGTTGAATAAGAACAACTTTGATTAAAAAAAAAATTTTTTTACTTTTCTGAAAGTATTCATCCAATGAATAACATTCATAGATCTAATGTAATGTTTCATTAAATACATTTTAATGAAACAGGTTTCATTGATTCAACGAAGCGCTGCATAGGTTCCTTTTTAATGCAATTTTTCATGGGATAAATGTCAAAATTCATTGGTATTCTGAAGAAAATTGTTTCAGTATACTTAAGTGTCTTGTCACCCCTCTACTGAATAAGGCCTCCAGTAGAGTGGCTTGAAACCCCCTTTTCAAAAGCTACATTTTACATTACCTGGAAAAAATATCAAAGAGAGCATCGCTGTTTATATCCGGAAAAAAAGTTAAGCAATTTACGATCTTCAAATGTAATAGTTGCTTAAAAAACATGATCACATTCCTTTTTTTATGTAAAAATAACAAATTTCAAACACTGAGAATATTTTAGCTCAATTTTATTAAGCTAGCTTGTTCACACTTATGCCCTTAACTCAGTAGGACACTTGTTTGGCGGCCAGGTGAAATAGTTGACCGATTTGGCTGATTTCCAATATTTAATACCTATTTATTAAAATAACCTATTTTGTTCGTGTTACTGTGCTAAAACATCACTTATGATAAAAAAGGTAGTTATTTGTATAAAAATAGGACGTTTATAAGCCGATTTCGTTAATTTTTATTACATTATTCGTCTAAGCTTTTTAAGAAAAAATTGAATTCATTAATTACACTGTGCTGGAATTTGACACTTTTTTCTGTTAAGCGGGGCACCTGGCGGGTTAACCTAATTCGCGTACGCGGAATCCAGTGGTGCTAACCTTTTTTAGGTTAGCTCCTGTTTTCGAGATATATGAGATATATTTCGAGATGAAAGATTTTTGAAAGTTAAGGACTATGAGTAAAAATACAGATTTACGGCTAAAAGTAAGAGGCAGTCAGGGTATTTTGCTCATGTCTTAGTCATTTTTGCACCGATCTGGCTGAATTCCAATAGCAAGTTTTAATAGAGCATATGTAATATAAATATATTAGGTTGTTTGCATTTGAGGTCTTCGAAATCTCATTTTAACAAACAGACGGACTTAATTTTTCTTCTCATAAGGACCTAGAATGTATAAACTTTATAGGGTTAATATTGTAGAAATTGCAAACGGAATGAAAAACTTTATCAAAGGTAAATTTGTATGATAGCATTCATATTTGGCTACAGCACGGCAAAAAACAGGATTAGAATCTGTTAGAATTGTTAAGAAACTTTTTAAAAGTTCGAAAATGTCTACCTGTTTAATTAATAAGTTTTTTTGTAGTCTTTTAGTTTAGCGGGTGTGAGGTAAGCGCATTTACCCGTTTATACTTATGTTTGCCACGTCAACATTAAAATTTAAAAAAAAAGCTATTCAATGTGATTGATTTGGCGAGAGGCCAACCTCCGGTCCAATTTTCAACTTTTTAGCTTCAGGGGCTTAGGATGTGCGATGAAAGACAAAAAGATAGAGAAAAAGTACCAATTTCATTAAAACAAAGTACCAGTTAGAGAACGAAAAAGTACCAAAAAAAATCCTCTTACAGATTCTCATTCACTCAGGACCATGAATGTTTAACTTTTTGTTTTTAGTTCCAATGTTTACGGAAATTGCAAAAATACTAGTTAAAGAACAAAAAAGGACCAAATAGTTCCCTCTTATAGGTTCATATCCACTGAATACATTTCATATTGAATTTTATGTTTCTAGGTTTAATGTTAACGATAATTAAAAAAAGTACCGGCTGTAGAACCAAAAAGCTAATTAAAGAAATTTAGTTTCACGTATTCCCTTTGTTGGTGCTTTTTTCTCTTAATTGAAGTATCGAAAATATTAATATTGCAGTTGGAGCCCATAATTTAACTCGTATATGTCAATGAATGTATAAACATGTTTTGTAAACAAAAGTACCAATAATTATAGTTACGATTTTTTTCCCCTCTAATTTTGAACTTTTTTGGTTACCAAAAAAGTGCTAAACTACAGGTCATACCCGTTTACTAAATAAAAGGGCTGAATTAAAAAAGAAGCTGACACCTGTCCGCTTACTATTCTAAAGAACAGCGATAATTATTAAAATTTTTTTATCTCTTTTGGTTTTGGAGATATAAGGTAACCGAGTTTACCCTTCTTTAACCCCTAAATATTCGAATTCTCAAAAATCGTCTTAGTGGATCGATTTGGGGTCCAAATTTCAATTTCTTAACTTCCTGCGTTTAAGCTGTGCGATGATGAATCATCCAGTCAGTAACATTACAATTTTATATATATAGATAATGTAATTCCTAAATACTCATAATCCAGATACATAATATGTCACAACCAATTTCGAAACTTTTAAATTTCTCCGGTCGGAAAAACTACATGAAATTTTAAAAATCTCAATATGCTACTACACGTTAGATAATACGATTGAATGTATGTATATGCAATTGCACTTTACTTACAGTCGTACTTATGACTGCCTCAGTAACTTAAAATAAACAAAAAAGATCTGGTAAAGCACGAGGTAGTAAATTGCTTTGTGGTAAGAATATCAGCTTATCAGTATATGTCGATCTTTATTCTCAACTAAAAAAGTTAAACAAAAAACTTAGACAGACAATTTTAACGCAAGTGCCTTTTCAGATGCTTTAAATCGCAATATATTCAAACTATAGAGGTTATACATACAAAAGAATAAAAAACGAAAAGATGATTATTATTGCATTTTATTAAGCACGTTACAAAATGAATCTCTGGTGTAGTCAATTCCACAAAACTGCGCAAATTTCAGTACCCTTTCTTACGGTGGTGTGGGAGTCTGCTGACTATTTACAGAAGTTCATAAAGTTTATAAATTGTCTGTAAATATCTAGACGTCTAAAACTAAAGAGGGAGTAGATTAAGTTAATGCTGCTGTTGTTTAAGTTTTTTTAACATGAATTTTTTTTTTTTGCATTAACTTAGTTACAGCAAGTGATCGATCGTTTGGTTTTCAAAGCCATGCAAGCTTTCGTACCAATTTTATTTTAATCTTGAAAAATATTCAAGTTAATTGCAGAAATGAATCTGCAGTTCTCTTGCCTAAAAATCTAAAATACTCTTGGAGCTTTTATAGAATAATTATAAGCATTAGCGGAAATCTTTGTGATTGCAGTTACTTTGTTTAATTTTATTTGAACTGGGGGATTCAGAAATCCAAATTAGGAAATTTGTCAAGGTCCCTTTCAACATTTCAACATTTGTTTGTGGATTTTGTTCGGTATAAGGTCATGAGTTTAAACATATTTTAAAATAATAAATATAAACATATTTTGTTTTAAAATTTCATTTTATTTCCCATATTTTTTTAATAATAACTTAACTTGTAAAAAATCTTGATTATTTAATAAGTTTTAGTTAAGAAAGACTCGAAAGCAGGAAATTATATTTTGGTATGGGTTTTATTAAAATATTCCTTAGAGTCCTTACTGTTCAGAGTAACAACTATCTCTTTTTTAATTCAAAATAAACATTTCTCACGGTTTCTCTAATGAATATTAATAAAACACTTTTTTATATACTACTTGGTACTACTTCACCAGCAAAAATAACAAATTTAAACTAACTGGTGAATTCCGAATTGCATCGACTCACTTTTTTATTTAACTGTTTATTAAAAACATTTTAACAATTATTTTTTTAAACATGGTCTTAAAGAATGTTTTTATTTTTCCATTGAGGCTTTTAGAATAAAATTAAATAAAAAAAAAAAAACTGAATTAAATACTAGTTTACACATATTTTAATGCGTATATTAAATAGTTTGATGTTGCTGATGCTGTTGTTGTTATTATTTAACAACATTGACCAAGATTTATAAATATAGAAGCGACAAGTAGCCATATGCGTAATATTGGTGCATTTTACAAAAAAACAACAACTGCATACTTGTTTGTATCTACAACATGATGTGCGATAATAGATCATGTCAAGATCATAAGAGTCTGACAATGTAAGCAACGTTTTTTATAAATGTGTAATGTGAAATATTTCTAGAAGAACAAGAAAAAAAATTTAGTCCCCAATAGGTCACATTAATCACTTGAAATGAATCGTTTATTTCAGAAACCCAGCAAGTCCACTTTATTAAATCATCGCAAAACCAAAAAAACATTATAATTTTAAAACAAATTAAGGTTTTCAGCACTAAACAGAAATTGCAAAACAAAATGCAACCCATTGAACGACTTGACAATTGACGGTTTCCTGCATAAGACGGTAGGACTAAAGTAGGTCATTCATAATCTGTAATATCATTTTTTAAATAATTCCAGTTGATGGGGCTTGTGAAATAAACGATTCAAATCATAAAATTGACAAAATGTATGTGTGTGCAAAGACTTAACTCAACAAAGCACATTCTAAGGATCTACTTTTAACCACATCCTTAAGAATAACCCAATTTTGTTACGAAAGAGTCAAAAACAAGCAAACACTTGTTATTGAGTACAACAATTTAAAAAAACGAGCCAGATAAAGTTGAAAGAGTAAAAAAAAAATAGTACGTCAAAGGCCGTTAACACGGAGAAACTGTAATTTCGCTAAATAGTTCAATGCCATCGTCCACATTTAGTAACACCAGTCGGGAGTAGTGTCGGCAACAGCAACAGTCGTCACATTTTTGTTCTTCGACTTACTTTTGGTTGTAAGATATTTTGTCTCATTGCAGACAACATGTCGTCGTGTACATAAAAACAAAAAACAAATGGACAATGACCGACAAACTGACAGATGGAACTCACTCACACACGCACACTTTAACAGTCGTAACAAATTATAAAGTAAAGTAGGGCCAACCCGACCATATCATACGCTACGCCCCTTCTAAGTATAGTTAACCTAAATAATTGATTGGGTATTCATAGAATTGTTACACAAATTTTTACCTGTTAAAGTGATTTTGCAAGGGGTTCTGTATAAAGGCGCCTATAAAAATTTTCTGAGCCAAACTGTAATACGATACCAATATTTACAAGATACTAATGGCGGTAAAATTAATTTTCGAAAGGGCCTTTTTATACGTGAGCTGTGATCAAATGATAACCGAGTTTGTAATGTTTCAGGTTGAAATAAAACAATAAGTTTGATCTTAATACGAATTTAATTTAATAGTTGATGGGCAATAAGGCTGTATTTCGAGAGAACATTCGATCCTTTATTGCAACATAGTCATATCTCAAAAAAAGTCAAACTTGACAAAATGCGATTAAAGTTTTCAAAATGTACCATTATATACAGGTTTAATAAATTATATTTTGGTATAACTTCGGTTCAGTTTCAGATATAACTAATTCTGATTTTTTACATATAAAGAAGCTATGAAGGAACACTTTTGCTTAAGTAACCTAAAATTTTTGATTTTTGAGATATGACTGTTTAACAATAAAGGAGCGATTTGTATGGGGGCTAGGTGAAGTTTTGTACCGGTTGACCAGAAAATACTTATGTAGTACATAGGTTTATATAAAAACAAAAGAAAAGAAAAATGAACTCAAACACATAATACACTCCGAATCCATGCTGCTGTAGGGTATAAAAATACATTACAACACTCGCCTCTATATTTTTGGTTAAAATGAGCTGTAATTTACTGTTGCAGAAAACAACGTGGATTATTTTTTAATTTCTTAGAAATATCAAACATCTAATCTTTTAAATATGTATTCGCAGTTTTGATGCGAAAAAATTTATTCTAATAACGGGTCCGCCATCTAACGTTTTTTTTTTCAACTAGTGCTTATTTCGTGAATGGTAACACTTAGCTCATGTCTGATTTGAAAGATAATTAGTTTTATCCTTCCGCTGAACGAATATGGTTGTGTATACGCTTGAACAACGCTGGGAAATATTGCGACATTACTTTGAAAATCATGGAAATGTTGCAGAATGTGTGCGAAAATTGCGTACGGATTTTGGAAGAAGAGAAGCACCGTCAGCTCCGTATGTTCGTTATCTTGTAAAAAAAAGTGAAAGAAACTGGCATCCTCAGCGTGAAAAGCCAAAAATAGTGCGTACACCCGAGAATATTGCTGCTGTGGCAGAAAGTGTGCGTGAAGCGCCATCAACATCAATTCACCGTCGTTCTCAACAATTGGAACATTTCGGAGAAATCATTGAGACGAATTTTGCATAAAGACCTTGGTATGACGCCATACAAAGTCCAATTGGTTCAGGAGTTGAAGACAACTGACCATCCAATGTGTGTTCGCTTCGCTAAGTGGGCCTGCGATCGACTTACAGAAGATGCCGATTTTGCCAAAAAAAATCATCTTTTCAGATGAAGCTCATTTTGATCTTGGCGGGTATGTAAGCAACCAAAATTGTCGCATTTTGGGCACCCAAAACGAGTCACTGTTTGGTGGGGATTTTGGTCCAGAGGCATAATTGGGCCATTTTTCTTCGAAAATGAGCAAGGAGTGGCCGTTACAGTCCATGGCGATCGTTATCGGGCCATGTTGAACGAATTTTCGTTCACAAAAATTGAAGAGGAGGATATTGGCAACGTTTGGTTTCAATAGGACGGCGCTACGTGCCACACAGCCGAAGCTACACTCGATGTTTTGCGCCCTGTTTTTGAAGATCGCATTATCAGCCGCAGTGCTGATGTCGTTTGTCCACCTCGGAGCTGCGATTTGACACCGTTGGACTATTATTTGTGGGGTGCCGTCAAAGATAAGTGTTACGCCGACAAGCCAGATACAATTGACGCTTTAGAGGACAATATTCGTGAAGCCATTGGTGAAATACAGCTGCACACAATCGATAATGTGCTTAAAAATTGGACCGATCGTGTAGGCTACTGCATGGCCAGCCGAGGCAGCCATTTGAATGAAATTAGTTTCCATTATTAACTGGAAGGATTGTACTTTCAAAAAAAAAAAAAAGAAATTTGATAAATTATTCAGTAGTTTTTTTTATAGCATTTTCCAAAAAAAAAAAGTTATTTGACGGAGCCTTTAGTTTTATTTAGGAAAAAATTTATTCCGGGAGGATGTTTGTAAGGGGATCTATTAACCACGAATAGAATACTTGAAAAAAAATTAGTTCGAAAGCACTTGCAGAAAAAGGCGCGGTTCGGCCGATTTTAAATACAAATTTATATGAAAGAGTACTAAGTAACATTTCATCAACTTAGCTTGTTTTGTAAGAATCCTGTCGTACCAAAATCCCTTTTTGTTGAAGACATTTAACTAAGATTCATAAATCATACAGGGACTTTAAATAGAAATGTTTTGTGTGCAAAAGTTAAAAGACCCTTGCTTAAACTTTAGCTATTTATTGATCATTGGCTGAGTTTGAAAGCAAATCTAGTCTAGGACATATGTGAAAGTAGTATATTGCAAACAAGTGCCCATAGTGTTTTGTAAAAGTTGATTTCAATATGCACACGGAAGAAGGACATCGTTGAATCCACTCCGCTGCGTATACGGATCCAGAATATTTTTTTTTTTTTTTTTTGGTATATAAGATAAGATATATTTTGTGGTAGCAAGGCTGTCTTTGCTTGCCTAGCGGGTGTCTATACGACATCTAGGATGACTTCAGAACGACGGATGTCTTTAAATGATATTGTGAGGCGTTCGAGGGTAAAGCCAGTGTGGGTTCCAGGGTAAGCAAACTGCCCGGGCAACTAGATAGCAGATGAGCTTGCCAAACGAGGTGGTCGTCTGGATGATGCATCCATTGATCAAGTCGTTGGCCTTTTATTGGCTTACTATAAGTCACTTATCACATGTGAGTCTTATAGACTTGCACAATTTGGGTGGCCCGACTACACGGAAAGAAGGTAACCAATGATATCAATTTCGTTTCTTAAAAGAAGAAAATCCAAAATCTAAAATTTTTTTTTTTTTTGATTTTGTTCGAATTTAGTAGAATTTTCTTAAATACAATTGGCTGAATTCTACAGTGACAGCTATTGTGGCACTGATTTGTTGGATGAGTAGTGGCGCTGAGTAGCATAAAGGGAACAATGAAGGAACAAAGTGAGCTGTATCGCGATGGCTGCCGAAGGAACCTAACCTTTGGTATAAAATATCGATATTGTAGAAACTACAAAGGAAATGAAAAGCTTATCTATTTTCATTGCACCTCACCTCGGGAGTATGTAGAGGAACATCTTAAGGGTTTTTCAGCTTTTAGTATTACATTCAAAATTGCACAGATCTCTTGTGATCGTGGCTGACCAGAGATCCGATCGTGTATTATGAGAGGCAAAGGCCCCTGGGACTGTAGTGCAAGTCTGACTGTTGGGGAGAATTCTTTGGGGTAGAATGCTGCTTGCTTTGCAGCAGCGGAGGTACGTTAACTCCAGCTCCGAAACAAGGTAGAGTGTATTATTTTACCGAACACTTAACTTGCTACGTGTGTGTATTGGTTGCGCTCACTGATGGGCGTGGGGGTGGGCGCACATTCTCACCTAATGTGAAGAGCACCGTGAGGTTAGGCCACCATGCTAGGTAGTCGTGTTAATTCTGTCCAACTAATAACCTTTTCAATGTTGGTGAGTGGTATAATAATTGTAGATAAGGTAAGGATTTATAAAGGCTTGAGTTTGTGTGTTATACCATATTTATCTACCTGGCACTCCTCCATTCACATCCTGAAGACGCGTCAGATGGCAGACATGTAACTCCGTTAGGAGTTCCCTTATGTTCCTCTCAGGAATAAAAAGGAAAAATAATAATGCAAAGTAATTTAACAATTTTGCAATTAAAAATGAAGTGGGGAAAACCCCGAACACCATACCCTGAATTGGATATAGAAAAAATTTTCAAAATCTTAGAAATATACCCCTGTATAGCCGTCTTGTATCTGAACGTCATTTTTTTATACATGCGTCACTCTATGGAGTTGTCTACCTCAAGTTCAGCAACTTAATAGAAACGCAAGTAGTTTTAAGAACTTCTTCTTTATAACTATAAGAAAATGTTACCAAATACGAACAAAATAAGTTAAAACCAGAATTTTTTTTTTTTGCATTTTGGATTATCTTGTTTTATTATACGAAATTGATTTCTTTACCCAGTAAAAAAAATTCGAGAAAAAAAAAGAGAAAAAAAGCGCATAATCGAGCGCTTCAATAAGAGAGCTCTAATACAGCAGTAAATGATAAAGAACAAAATATACAAAAAAGCTGCTGTTTTAGTGCTGACAACGGCGAAGGTTTTAAAGCCAAAAAAATAAAAAAATATTATGGTTTACAAAAATGATTAAAAATGGCATTTAAACAAGTCAAAGCAAAACATTAATGAATATGTTTATATAGTTAGCCCTTAAAAAAGCTCTTTAGTAGTGCTTTGTTTGCATGTTAAAAGAAGCGCTCATTGTCAGCAGAAAATAGTCCTTCGAACCGGGAACACCCCATACAAAAATCAGGCATCCCATCAGCAGGTTTGAAGCGATTTGAGGTATGAATTCATATATAAAACATGCTCCATTTGGAGCACATTTTTTACTGCGTAGTTTATTCATTTAATATATTTTCTTATAATGTTCAAAGGAATAATAATGTAGCAGTGGCCTGCCTTGCTTATGGATTTTGTAGCTTCTACGAAAATTTTCAGAAAAATTTTTTTATTCTCACAAACATCATAAGCATAAAAACCTAAAAACTTACACAATTTTTACGCTTTTTGTACTTTAAATACACACATAAAAGATTAAGCAGGGAGAGAACATTTCACGACTATGGTGCAAAGCAGAAGGGCTTCGGCTTGAGGTCAACACTACGCGTTCAATTCGTTAATGCGCTTATGCATCTGTCAAAAAAGTGGAATCAGTGAAAAATTGTATTGACAAGTTCCACAGCAAACGCGTATAATGCATATACGTACACGCAGAGAAAAAACATGTTTAAATATGTGCACCTCCAACAAAAGTATTTTTAAAGAACATTTTAAACATATTATGTTTAATTTAACCATATTATTACCATCGGCAACCATTTTATAGTTAAATTAGTCCTCCATCACGAAGCCATAGCCATATCATGGTTGCCTCAATACATGTTATGGTTAAATATGACAATAATTTGTTTTTAAATAAACAATAATATTTTCCTCTTTTCCAAGAGCAACATCCTATGGTTGAAAACCAACCACGCTATTATAAGTGTTAAACATATTTTTGTTGTTATTAACCATAACATGTTCGGAGGCATATATATTTAAACTTGTCTTTTAAAATAGTTTTGATGGAGGTGACCATATTTAAACATGTGTGCGTGGTGTGCACCTCCACCGATAGAATTAAAGGAAATAATTTATTGTTCTGTTTTGATGTTATACTCTACCTTAAAATGGGTTATTTATCTTAGTTGTTATGCTAAAAATAAGCATTGAAAATTAAATGGTTTTTGCAAAAAAACTCTAAAAAAAGTATCGGCGTTTCGACTGTAAAATATCGCCAACACTAATAAATCGGCCAGCCTGAAGTATCGCCGATATATCGGTATGTATTTGTATTCGTTACGTCCCTAGTTAGAAGCACTGCGACCCATTCCATCTTTTCTGCAGATTCAATGTTTTTGTTTTATCTATTTCACCAGCTATTGTTTTTAACTAATTGAACTAATATTTCGAAAGCAATTTGTAAGGCCTAGCAACGCGAAACGGACACTGCAAGTCTACATACAAATGATTTATCAATTTAACCACGTATACCATTGAATTCAGCAAAAAAAAATTAAAGTGAAACATGAACAATTTTTCATTTGCTGGGAAAAAAGAAAACTTAAATAAGAAACAATTTGATAAAAGAAAGAAAAAACAACAACAAAGACGAGCAAATATGTATTTTAGGAAATGAGGAAATAAAAACTAATCGATAAATGTGTAAACTAATAAAAGTCGCATACAATATGTGAACACAATTCACTCACAAGTACGCAAACCAACCTGCAAGTACAGACACGAATTAAGTAACTGAGAAAATATGTGTGAGTAAAAGTAAACAAAAAAGGATGCTGCTTCAACCAACCGCTTCCACGCCGGTGGCAGTGTGTGGAGGTGGTTGGGTGTACACTGTACAGGTTGTCAAAAAATCGAACACGACTTTTAATGGCAACCGCAGAGAAAAATGTTGTGTTGTTGCTTCTATTAATAAATGCACGTTTCAGGAAGAAAAACAGAACGGGTCCCAGGTGTATGTCTGTCGGACTGTCTGTGTGTTCCTGCGTATACTTGTAATAATATGTAAAATTAAAGGGTCAATACCAGCTTGTATCTACATTTATATGTATGTATCTAGATTGTTGACCTTAACATGTTCTTATTTGTTTTTTATTTTTGTGTATGTATGTTTGTATTGTGTAAATTATTAAACGAGGTCTGGTCAAAGTGCAATGTTTTAGAACACTTTTTCTACGTAGCCCAATTTTTCTTTTAAAAATTTTCAGCAATATAAAAAGAAAGTTTTTAAAACCAGGCCAAAATTAAATTTGAATGTGATATTTTTAATAAAGTATGTATATAAGTATGTAAAAAAATTTTAATGAAAATGAGGTGTTCCAAAAACACTTAAATATTGAATTTTTTTGGCTGTGTATTTAACCAAGGCCCTTACCCAGCGGGAAAAAGAAGGAGTAGGGAGGCCTTCTAGAAGGCCTATGTACCCCTTCTTTTGGATGTACAAGGCCTTCTTGCATACTCATATCTTTTTTACACATGTTGTCATAGCGGAGAAGGCCTTCCGCTCTCGCTTCATCAGCAGGTACATAAGAAGGGTAACGGGACCAAAAAAAAATTGATTTTGCTTTTGCTTGTGCAAAAAAAAAAAACAATACAAAAAATATTACTCCTTCTCTACTCCCTTCTCATAGAAGCGAGTGTTGAAGGTGTATCTTATCTTTTATACGAAAGAGCCGAGGCCTTCTATGAGGCCTTCTTTAGCAGTTAGATAAGAATAGTAATTGAATCAACAAATCTTTTAAGCATGCTTTCAAAAAGGCCTGATGTAAGAAGGTCTTCTGAGTTTTCCCGCTGGGTAATAACGGTTACCACAATTTTAAAACTGAAGTACAGAACACACAAATTTGATCTTCTGCAGTTCTTCGTTGTCGTGATTCTTCAACCACGAGTCAATTTTTCAAATTTATTATTTCTTAAATTTTTGAAAATTGTAATCAAATTTCTTGTTTTTATAAAATTTGCATTTTATCCAAAAAACATCCAAATGAACTTGAAGTAAGAAAAGAATCAAGGAAAGATTTGCCAATCGAAAAATAATATAACCGATTTTAGAACGAGATACTCCAAAATAAATATCTTCCAAAACAATTTACAAAATCTTTAACAGGTATTATTTTGAAATTCTATTGAAAATTTTGTTGGAAACTAAATGACTCAGTACTTTTTTAGAAAGAGTGTTTATGAGCCTAAAGTGATCCCTTAAATAAATTAGGCGTTAAGTAAGATTTTTTACACTTATTTAAGTTATTGTTCCTTTAAATTTGTTCAAAAAGAATGAAAAATGCTGTAAGTTTCTAATAAGGTGCAAAATCCAAAAAATAGGGATGTATTTCTTTTAGTAAATTTATATGTACAATGTAGATATAGAAAACATTTAATTATACATATACTAGGGTGTTCAATCGATTAATTCTGGTTCGATTAATCGAACAATTTTAGACTGTTAATTGTTCGAATAGTTAAAAATTGGTAATTTCGATTAAAGGATTAATCGAAGAATTTATACCGATAAATCAAATAATAATGTATAATTTTTTTAAAGTTTCAAGTCGAATAAACAAACCAAATGTATGTGTCCGGAATGAAGAAACAGTCATGTTTAGTGAGTAATTAGCTTATATTTTTGTTACATTTTTTTAATAATTCATTTCACAAAAAAAAAAACGACAAAGGTATGTTAACTTAAAGATTTATATTAATTTATCGGTTATCTTCTAGAAATCGAAATGAAGTGAAATTGAAATCGAACTATAATTAAAGTCCAATTATTTACAAAATGACCGTGGTTTTTCGTAGTTTTAAATGTTGTTCTTGCAAACATAAAAGAGAGTTAAAGAATGAAGTGGGTAAAATGGAATATTTTTATGAACTTTTAAAATCCACTTCATTTCGACTTCTGGAACACGCCCGTACTTTTTTAACAAAATAGTTCATGCGTTTTCTCTTTAGAATGAGTTTGGTTTAAAAATATTGTATGAAAGATTAGTCTAATAATGATAAATGTAACAGGTGTCCAAAAATGTATTAACGTTAATGTTCTTCAACAATTTCACTAATTTACCACTTACACTTGAAGAAGCTGCTCCACCAACAAAATCAAAGGGGCAACAAGTGGTCCAATGAATAAACAAGATGCTTCGATTGATTCTATAGAGGAAATTATTTTCAGAAGCATAGCAGAGGATGGAATGTCCGTGGAAAGTTTCAAAAAAATCCAAAGTTATATTGACTCTTAAAATCTAAAATCAACAATTTGGAGCTACATTGACAATTTTTATTAAAAAATAATGTTTATTTGCTTAAGTACTAATATTTTTAAAATAATTGAAAAATATCTAGTTATTTATAAAATTTCTGAATTCGATTAATCGATTAATTTTGAAATTAAACGATAATAAATGAAATCCGATTAATTGAACAACCTATTAAATACACAACAATTACAGATTTTTCACTGAAAAATAAATCACACAGAACAAAGCTATAGAACACAGAGGCGTCACGAGACAGAAAATATTGTGTTTTTCTATCTTTTTCTTCGAAAGCTGCCCTTTTTTTTTGATCACGAAATTTGTGTTGATTGTAGCGGCCTGTTTTTACACATTGCCACTTCACTACCAAAAAACGCTTTCTTCCTCACTCTTCGAATGCTGCTCCCACAAATGATTTGCGCATTTTTCTTACGTTACTTTTTTCATCTCTGTATGCTCTGTGCTCTAAAATACAGTACTCTTCTTTATAACACGGAAAGGATGGTCACCGTTCTCATATCAGATCATTGCACACAACTGCAGTTGGTCAGTTTTTACAAATAACGAATCCTCGCGGGGGTAAATTTAAGCAGTCTTTTTCTTATACATATAGACATTTAAATTTGTCCATGTGTTTAACAATCTACGGTACAATAGATTTGTTTTCGTAAATAAATATTTGTTGTTCTAAATCGTTAAAATTACAGCCCAAACGGACAAATAGAAGTAGGACAGCTACTAAAACTTTATTTAGATTGGGTTAACTCAGTCACCATGTAAAATCGTTTTCTCTAAGAAGATCAATAATAAACATTTTAAATTAGTTTTTGCAATATCAGCGAACTAATTATTTCAAACTCAGAAGTTAGATCGACCATGTTGAAATGTTGAATCCAAACGTTGATTCATTTAAAAAAACCACCAAGGCATTTTAAAATTTGTTAGAAATGTTGTTATAAGTAACAAATTTTGGCTTTAAATTTGCTTTATTAAGAACTAGTAATAGTGCTACATTCGGCTGATATGGAAACTAAAAGTTATTAATTAATTATTAAGTGCGTCGCGGCTTAGATCTACATACATATGTTAAGCTAAGATCCCACTATCGGCGCAATGCACCAATTTTTGTCGTATTTCATGTGCCGATAGTGTGAACGGTCAACATTTTTTAATATGCGACAATCTGTGCCGAAATTGTGCTGACTGTGGACAATCAAAATTAACCTTGATGCGCCGATCAGGCTTGCCAGTTTAGCACTTTTAGTGCTAAATCTAGCAAATTTTTTTCTGAATTAGCACTAAGAGTTTCGAAAAAAGTTCTAAGTGCTAGTTTAGCACATTTTTATAATTATTTAGCATTTTTAGCACTTTTTTTACCACTTACAAACTCACATAATCAATTCAAGTAAAGTATCAATTCTTCAACCTTATAATGGCTATTTATTTTCTGAAAACTTTTTGGCATAGTACCACGGAGTGCCCAAGAATGTTTTAGTAATGAGAACACCTGTCTTTCGTCGTTTTGCGAAAAAAAACCTCACGCAGGGAAGCAAATTTCTAAAACCTTCCAAGAAATTTTGAACCGCGATGAATTGTAAACCGTAGGAAAATTTTTAAGTCTAAAGCAGTGGATAAATTCCAAAATAGCATTTGATTGATGCGTATAGGAATATATACAAAAATCAGGTGTATATTTTTTAAAATTTCCGTGAGATAAAAATAGTTGTTTTAAAACTTCAACCCGATCCCTGCGTTAACTTTTTTAACAATTCGAAAAAATTATCATATTTTTTTTAATAACTTTTAATGTTCTACACGACAATACTATGCCGTTTTTGATAGGCGCAAAAAGTGTGAAAAAGTTATGGCCCTAATGTACATAGACTTTTTTTCATTTTAATATGTAAATATTTTTATATTTTGTTTTAAAGCAATCTTTTTACAAAATTATGAGCGGTATGTATAACAGGGCAGTATGAATACCTTAAATAAAAGTAAGGGTAAAATATGCAAAATGTTTTGCATGTTTTTTATTAACTTATTCACAAAAGAACTTGAACATTTTTCCCACAGTTGTATTTTTTGTACAAACGAACACAAAAATGTAAACATGTTACATTAATGCAACATATTTCTCAGAAACGAAATTGTCATAAAATATTTTATAATGTAACATTATAATAAGTGTTTATATTAAACAAAATGAATATACTAGCACTTTTATTTTTCGCTGTAGAACAATTTAGCACTTTATATTTGTCGATTAAGCACTTTGAATTTGAATTCTTCTGGCAAGCCTGGCGCCGGTAATGTAAACACTCTTTTGCACAATGTGGAGCAATCAAATTGTTTAATATTTACCGATTTTTATCGCCGATCACAGTCGGCAATCAACGCCGATACAAGGGATGGAAAAACGAAATTTTTAATAATTTTACTTTTTTGAGCTTAATTGTACCAAAATTACATTTGTTTTATCTATTATTTATGTATTAAACTTTAAATAGTACATTTGTGCTGTAAAATTAAAGAAAACAATTCGCTTCAACCAAAACATTGCTTTTGTATCGATGTTGCCATCCCTGGTTTGTAAACATCTGTTTAAAAACAACAATTACAAAAAAAAAGAACAAGTGCAGTAAGCTTAAAAAAAATTTAATAAATTTTTTATTATATATTAATATATTATTTAAAATTGTAAGGAAACATAATGGAATATTCAGACGGAGAATTTTGCGAATTTCTAAAGTAAAATTAACAAAATCTTATGATTTAATTTGCCCAAATAGCAAGACAGTGTGACCGCATTGATAAGAACCGAAAAAAATTGTCACAATGTGCGACGATAATGGGACCACCCAAGAATAAATTGTGCAATGTATTTAAATATGCGCCGATATAGCACGATAAAAATCGTCACAGAGCCGATAGTGGGATCTTAGCTTTAAATTATTGACCGACAATAAGAAAGCTTAATGCTTTTATTCAAGTCGTATTAAACATAATTTGAACAAAGCCGAACTAAACACATAGACACATAGTAAATTATGGGCCGACCAATCATCACAAAACTCTATAGAGTGGATCGATTATCACGAAATTTTATTTATTTCTTTATTTAATTTCACAACGTTTTGTTTCTGGCAATATAAGGCTAAATTGGAACGATCTTCAAGAAATTTAACACTATGATTTCTAGTCGTATAGAACATATTTGTGCCAAACCTTGTGACAAGAATTACTCAAGGATATCAAATATTTATACTTTGTGGGGTCTGAGATGAATAATAAAAACATTTCACATGGAATGATAAACTTTGTGTACCCTCATTCACCACAAGCGGTGGTAGAATGTATCAAAATTGTGTGCGCAGCGCTGCCTTTACAAATGTTAAATTTTTATCCACACAGTTCTGCACAATATTCTGAAGTTAAAGTCAAATGATATGAATAAGTAATAGTTATTTTTTATTAGTAGCAGCAAATACAATTTATGAATTCCGAACAGATTTAATAAAATTGGCCTTTCACTTGGAAGGCCAATGTTAAAAAGTCTTGCAACTCTAACTAGAAAAGTCCTTGACGTATACAAAGTGGAATGATTTTGAGATAAAATACTATTGATTCTAGAAGATCTACTGCAAATAAATATTTAATTACCGATAACACTATTCGATCATCATTTTGCCAATCATTAAGGCTGAGAGTTACTCCATTTATCGAATTTGCCAGGAATAATAGTACTTTCTAACCAGTACACCATCATCTTAAGCTTTTTTTTAATAATAAAGTTAAAAAATCTCCGTTTTTCTAAATACACAAGCTGTCATATTAAAATCTTAACTCATTGATATATTCTATACATCTTTTATATATCAATATTTGTATAATCCCTTTGCCAGTGTGTCACCGGCTATCCGTTACTTTGAATGTTACAATTTGGATAATTCCATGTCAAATCGACCAAGAATGGGACCCGACCCCTTTCTATTTTAATGAAATTTGGTGAGAAGGTTCCTTTTATCCTATAAGAAAAACACCTCCTTCATAGTTTCAGGATTTTTAAAGAACAGTTTGAGGTATTATATAAAAAAAAATTCAGCCAAATAAAAAAAATAGGTTTTCAGTTCGTTTTTTAAATTTAATATTTTGCAGATATTACATTTTTCAATAAAGTAGTTTTCGAGATATTGAAGAAATTATGACATATTGAATATGGGTAATTCCAAAGAGTTGAACGTGACAGTCGTACGCATCAAAAATGCAATAACATTTTAAACAACAAATATTTTTACGTTCTTTTAACCCTTAAATTATACCACTAAGAAAGCACTATTATATATGCTTAAGTTTATGGGGGGCGCGATTTTAGGTCAAAGATAATGGCAAAAGAAGTAGCGGTTCGAACGTGAAAAAAATAGAAGTAGTGGCCATGTATAAAAAGGCGTTATTCAACGAAACCTGGTAGGTACAATTTTTTAGTCAAGCTACTTTCAGAATTTTACGAAGCGATGGAACATTGAAATGTCTTTGGTTTGATTCCAAAATCTTCTGTATTTTTTTTTTTTTTTTTTTTTTTGTTTAAGCCAAAATCTGGTTCGATACGTGACATTTCGAACGTGACATTTTTTCCATAATAATTTTACTGAATAATGATTAAAAAATAAAAATTTACCGTTAATCCGAATAACATATTTCTCTTCGAACTCTTCCTTAGATTACAGACCATGTAAGAAAATTTTTTTGGAATAATTTTCATCAAATATCACCTCTTCTAAGGAAGATAATATTAAAGAAAACATGCAATAAAACATTCTCACAAATAAGAAATTACAACATAAAACATTCTCACAAATAAGAAATTATCTGCAGAACTTTGCAGTCTGATTGTTCCTCTAAATTTATGGGTAAATTTATAAAATTAGTAAAATCTAAATATTTCTCTATAACAATATCGTAAAATAATTAGCTTTTTATAACTTTTAAATTTTCGGTCACGGTGGACCTTTTGACGGAAATGCCCATATGACATAACTTTTGAAAAAAAATATATATAAATTTTTTTTCGTTCATATATGTTCTATATAGGATAAAAGGAACCTTCTCACCAAATTTCATTAATATCGAAATGTGTCGTGTCCCACTCTTGGTCGATTTGACATGGAACTACACATTTACAAAACTCGAACTCGTATTTTTACATCATGGATGTTCACTTAAAAGTCAAATAAGTGCAATGTGCCTGCTTGTAATTTTAGTTACCTTAAAGCCTATTTCCAAATAAATGACTTAATTTTATGATATTTATACATGAGTACATACGCATATGTGTATGTATGTAGTTTTTCGGCAACTATTGAACTTCAGTAAAAATTTCAAGAAAATATGCGTTTATATCTTCTTGGCCTAATAAAATATGTTTTTCGAAACAGCCTCGTATATTAAAGACTGTGTGCTTATAATACGTGGCTTAAATATTTTCTCTTAAGTCTAACAGTCTACAATGGTATTAAACACATCCACATAAATTCCTTTTACAAATTGTGAGTGTTTGTCACTTGACCACAAAAAGGTTATTGAACTTTTCTTCAGTTTCTATCCGTGCAAAATGTATTACGTAAATTATTGAGCTTTTCGTCCATTTTAGTTTTCTCTCTGACATTTTCAAGGTTAACATGCTACTAAAACAGCAAAAAGTCAACCGTATGGTTAATCACCCAAAATAGCAAAACCTTGATACATTTTATTGAAGAACTAAAAGTGAATAATAACCTCGATAGTGCATGTGAAGATTTATTTTTAGGTTTTTCATGCCTGTGTACACAGAAAAGTTAATTATAAATTAGATTTATACTGTACAGTTATGACGAATCAGTTAGCACAGCATTAAAATTTTTATTTTGTTTGAAACACAAGAATATTTATTTTCAACAAATTTAAATATGACTTGATAGCACACCTTGTGAATCCCCCATATGTTTCAAAAAACGCAAAAAATAAGCGGATAGGTGTCTGGTACTTTTTCTATTTTTTTACTTTTTTGGGGGTAAAATCGTTTAAAACCTGTATATTGGTACATATTTTGTCTCCAAATAATTTTTTCCGTTATTCAAATAGAATTAAAATTTTAATGGATGTGAGCTTTTTACAAAAAAATAAGATCTCCTTTTCGTATTTAAAAAAAAAAAAAAAAATTATTTTGGAAGTAAGTTATAAACTCAAAAATGGCAAGAACAGTTCAAATCGGTAATTGTACAGCAATTGAAGTAATAGAAATTTTAAATGCATGTTCATCTTTCAAAAAAGTAAAAAATTTAACTTTTCGTTTTTAAATCCCTAAGGAGAAAATTACCTGGGTTATTTTTTTTAACAGAAATTTTTTAGAACAAAAAGTAATATATTTATTTTATTTTTACAGGGTAGCGAAGCGCACCGGGTTAAGCTAGTAAAATAATAAACTTTATTAAAATAATTGGTTAAGTAAACCAACAGTCGTCTTTAAAACACAAACAATTCCCACTAGTAAAAAATAGCAATCAAATAACCTCCAAACCAAGATGCACCAAATGAACCTAACCAACCAAAAGAGATCATTATCTAAAAAGTCGACTTAAATCAAAAATTGCTGCAAATTTCACGCTAATGTATAATAACCCCATCAAGTCCTTACTTTTAGTTTAATTTCTGTCTAAACAGATAAAAGTTTGCTAAAAAATAAAATTCAGAAATTTGGTTTTTTTTTGTTCAAATAAAAAAAAACAAGAAATGATTTTGTTAGAAAGCATTTATAAATAGAGGTCAGATAACTTCAGAAATTCGCCACAAAAAATAAATAAAGGGATTACATTTAAAAAAATGTAAAATAAAATGCTCAAAATTATATGCTGGACTTATTTCCAGAGCATTTGCTTGTGAGTAATTCCATGTCAAATCGACCAAGAGTATGACCCGACCCCTTTCGATTTTTATGGAATTTGCGTGCAGGAAAGGGCGAAGGTTCTAATTGGTGATAGATGGGTATCCAATTAAGTTGACTCCCTTGAGAACCGTCGCAATGAGGGCTGTATTTCCCTGTTTTATCGTAGATACAACGGGATGTGTTCTGATTAACTTAGGGATCTTGTTCCCTAAGCCCGTACGTTTGTTCGTAATACGCATTTTTCCTCAAGAGAACATCCTCTTGTGCTCGATTCGCCATTGCATCGTACAACGCGCTAAAGGGAAAATTCGTTCTTCGGCCGGACTGTTCGTATGTGGAACAACCTTGCTACGGAAGTCTTCCCTCTAACCAGCGACATGAATAAGTTCAAATCAAATGCCCAGAAGGGCTACTCCCTCTATCCTCTTTCCCATTATTTAACGCTAACCTACAGCTATACGAACTTATTATTGCTATTGTGACAGTTATTCTTTAACGATCTATCTTTTAAACCTGTTTCGTAGTAAGAAAATGCCGTGCTCCTTAAAACTTTGTTCCTTTTATAAAATTTTCAAGGAAGTAGTTCACTAATCTCTGTTTGTCTTATTGCGTATTGCATAAAAGTGCTTCGTGTTCTTGTGACCTATTTCATTTTATGTCCATTGGGAAAATTATGTTTTCGTTTTATCAAATTTTGTCGATTTTTTTAAAATTTTAGTCAATAAATTAACTGGTATTAGTGTTAAATGGTTTATATTTTATAACATAGTCTGAAGGGAAATTTCCATAGATATTTAAATAAAACAATTAATTAATGGCTAGTTTAAATTAAATGCAGTGTAAAACTGTTTCTGTTAGCTCCCGTAAAATATATTTAAAGTTATAGTTCTTATTAACTCCCTTATTCGCGTCCATTAAAACTTGACTTTACTTCTGAATATAGAACATTGTTTTGGAGATTTTGAAGTAGGAATAAACTTATTTCAAAAACATTTTTTAGTTAATTTGTTTTATAATGAAAAACCTGTAAAATAACACGCATTCACAACCAAATCTCAAATATAATTCTATAAGCCATTTTATGTAAGTTTTTCTACTCAACATTTTATCCCAACCAATTCAACTACTAAATCTCTTACATTCCGATTGGCGACAAAAACCTAATCATTGATGCAATAAAAAAAGGCACACACACACTTTAAAATCAAAAACAGAAACAAAAAATGTGCATACAAAGGAAAAGGCGGCTCCAAAACATCACGGGCAACATATTTCAACAAAATAAAAAAGTATTTTGCAAAACCTAAAACAAACTATTCTTTCTGAAAACCACGTAAAGAAAAAAGACAAGAATACAAATGACATAGGAAAAAATATAAAATCTCCGAAGATGTCAACAAAAAAATGTAATAAAGAGGAAAAATACAACTTAAGCCACTTAAAATTTAACATTTTTTTAAATGCAACTTTCAACATCTCTACAAAAGCTTTTTAGTTTTGTGGGCAACTGACTCTGACTTACACACACAATTTCACGAAGAAAAAGGCGGTACGTTTTTTCTACCTTCTTAACACCGGATCCTCTTCTTACAGGACAATTTACTTAAGCTTGCAATTTAGTTCGAATCCTCTATGTAATTTGTTACAAATATGTCGAATTGAGGAAACAGTTACATGCTAATAGCCATCAACAGTAGAAAAAAGCACAGTTGGATCATTGTTTTTATTGGAACCATCAGTCCACATTTCTTCAAACAAAATTTACAACAATTTAACTCTTAACAAATTTCTAAGCTCTAAACTGAATTTTGAAGATATTTGCCAGCAACAAAAATCTTGGACTTTATTGCTAGAAACTTTAAACTATTTTCAATTGCTATGTTCACAATTGGGGTATTCAACGAGGTTTAGCAAAATGTTGATTAATCTTTAAAGTATTAATATTGATAAAAATACTTTAATTAAGTTATCAGAAGATTATTTTAAGCATATTAATGATAAAATTGTGAAAATCAATGGGTTATTTAAAGGCGAAATAAAAACATTAAGAAGAAATCATGGTCGGTTTCATCATTTCGGATCATTCTTAGTTTCAGGTATGTTTAGAGGATTCTATATAATTAATGAATGGTTTAGTTGTAAACCTGTCAGTTTGAAGTGGTTAACAAATCACTTCAATGTATGGGTAATCATCTCAATTTGGATGTGATTAGAGCTTAATCACGTTTGAGGTGCTTTAAACGCGTGTAAAACCCCAAGTGTGAACATACATATAATTACGAATATATTCAGTTGAAAGCAAACATAAATAGTTTTATCCACACTTAAAATTACATTTTAAAAGCAACAAATATTAAATTTAAGATAACTATTGATCTTTTTTACTTTTGATACAATTTGCATTATATATTGTAATTATTAATTTTATTTATGTTTGTTTTTTTAAGTAATGTGTAATAGCCCTGCGGGAAATTTGTGTCAATTGGTCCAACAGACTGGTCCAGGGATTTGTGAAAATAGAACAAGTGCAAAAAAAAAGGACTCATGGCCAGTGAAAGAAGAACCAATCCCTTAACTGGTTTATTAAGAACAAAAAGGTGGAAAAAGTAATGAGTTACAGTACAGTCTTCACCGGTGCTGGACACATTTTTTGGTACTTTCTTAAATTGAGTTCTTGAATTTAATTATAGGACTTGTTTTATTGAAATAATACTACATTGTATTGAAATAATACTACATTTAAGTAATTGACACTAAGCACGTTCATAAAATTGCTTAATAAGCGGGAATTTGCAATAAACTTATTAACAGCGGCATGACAGCAAAGTCTAATATTGATTTAAAATACCTAAAGCTGTAAAGAATCAGAAAGCTTACAGGCCAACATTGCAAAATTGCAAACAAACCCTAAAATTTATTACAAATCGCTAAATCTGTTGAAAAAAAACAAAAGTTTATGTTAAATTAAACATAATTGCCAACTTCAAATTCAGCTTAGCGGAATGCGAACATCTATGTACACGATTCGAAGACTGTTACACAATCAGAATATCAGTACATCATAAGAGTACTGATATTAAGTGTAGATGAAGTAAAAGTTTTACATATGTATCAGATCGAATTATTCTTAAATTAAAAAAAACGCGGAAATTTTAATAAAATATTTGAATTTTTACATCCAATACCTGCTACCAACCATAGTGATGCGAATAGCGCGAATTCAGTAATGATATTTAAAAAATAATGTAGAAGATAGTTTGTTCACAGCAAGTAATGAATTTAGGCCGCAGATATATTTATTTAAATCACATAAAAAGGTGTTGCTATTTGTTTTGCCAAACGTATTTTGTGTTCTTATTTATAGAATTTTTTAACTCTTAAACTCTTTTAGATGTAACCGAAAATGTTTGAAGATTTTTGCAACTTTCATCAAAATTTAGTTTTATTAAAATAAAAGCCTTTATTATTATTAGGTCTAGCACATAAATTTTCTTTCTTGTGAGAAAAGATTATTAAAAATACTAACAAGCCTTTCACAAAAACTATTGCTAACTGGAATGGAAAAAAACAAACGTGATAAATTTTTGTAGATTTTGTACGATATTTTTTATCGCAATTTTGAAAAACTTGAATCAGATCTTATCAATAAAATCAAAATGTAATTATAAAAAATGTATCTTTAAAAACATAACATCCTGTTTATCGATTTCGGACGTTAGCGTAGAAAATTACATTTAGGACAAAAACAAATTTTAAAATTTTGTTTTAAATATAATTTTCTTTGCAAACGTTGACGTTCGAAATCATTAAATAGGCAGATATAAATTCTTTTTTTATCGGACAGATTTCATTTAGGTGACTGGACAAGACCCGAAGTAAAAGTTGGTTATCTGCGACCTATAGCGCCGTTGACGGGTGTGACCGGTGGCCACCTATGCTGAACTCCCGCATCGATCTCGACAGCAGAGTATGTTTAGTTATTTATAAAAATTCATTATATTAATGTATCTATGTATCTTTTTAAAACAAATTTAAACTTTTTTATTTCAATGGAACGGAATTAATTTTTTTATGTATCAACTTGTATATTTTTAGTTTCTGAATAATACTTCTTTTGGACCTTGAAAAGTTTTTATTTTTTGTTTGACAAATAACGATTATATCTGTGGCAATAAATGATAATAGCTTAAGTCTAAATTTCGTGTTCTGAGATATTAAGGGTTTTGTCTAAAGTAAATTGTGTGTTTTGTTGTGTAAGTTCAAATATAAATGCGTGTAGTTTTATTAATAATGACATTTTATACTTGAAATTTAGGTGAGTGATTGATCTTGAAGAAGAGAATAAGAATATGTAATAACATGGAAAAGCACTTATGTCAACTTAAGCCATTATTATTTATTGCCACAGATATATGATATGTAACAATTATTTCTTAATTTTTATATTTTGCATAAAAAAACCTTATTTTTTCGGAATTATGTCTTAAACCAAAGCATAAATTGTTAAATTTAATTGTAGTTAAGGCTTGAAAAATTAAAAAAAAAAATTTCTACATGAAAGTTGATAAATTAAAAATCCCGAAAAATCCCGTGATTTCGGGATTCCCCATTCCACGCTTTGCATTCATAGTATGCACTCATTCAATATCATTACGAAGAGTTTTAAGTAAACTCCAACATTTTTCAAAAATTGTAAATTTATCTGTCTTATTTTTTAAAGTTGGCGATCGCAGATATGAATATCACCCATCACGATATTCCATGTTGATATAAGGCTCAGTGTACTGTAACAACGGCTAACAACCATTTTTTTTTAACTAAGTACAAATACATATACGCAGAAGTTCAAGTAGTTGGTGTACCAAAGATCTATGCATGATTGTGTTTATGTCATCAGAAGAAAAAAACGCACTGCTGGCGGCACTTTTTGTTTCTTCGATTCATTGGTTTGCTTTATGGTAAAAGGACTACAAACTGACTTCGAGTTGTACTGTGCTGTCTACTTTGATATGCATCCAATCATGAGAGTTGGTTTTACCATTTTGCTTAAATCAGTTTTTTTGTTTAATCTGTTGTTGTTTTCAAAGCATTGTGTTCTTAAATTCTACATACGAGTTTCAGGATTTGACTGATTAAACTGGCGGAGATCGAAATGACAAACAAAAAGTCAAAGAAACAGCGTAAAAAGGAAGAACGTTTACATTTGTTGTATGATTTTAAGTTGACTCCATTTTGTAAACTTTTTTGCGTGTTTGATCTAAAGATTTAAATCTTGGAAATAAATACGGTTGGTAGTTGCATTAGGTTAAGAAAGTGGTCTTTAAAGGAGTAGATTTTAAGGTAAAGTCTTTTCTAAGTAATTTTTTTTGTTCCTTGAACTTGAACTTTACAGCGAACTACTTACAAATTGTGATTTTTTTTCATTTAAAGCTCTGCTTCATGGCACAATTTTTTGCATTGCAATCATCGTTTTCTATGTTGGCAATATTTTGCGACAACATTGAACTTTTCCTCGTTTGGTTTTTTTTTTTTTCAATTATTTTATTTCATTTTTTTGCTTTATTCACATCAGCATCTCATCACATCTCTTCATGATAATTGTTGCAAAATTATCTGTCTGAATGTCGATCCATCCCTCCGTTCATTCTCCTAAAGGCCTTCTATCCACCGATTCCAATCATTTTACATGTCTTTTTGCATTTTGCGCAATTTTGTTTTTGAGGCATGTTCATCATTTGGTTTTTTACATTTTGTCAATCTCATCTTTCGTTTTCAATCCAGTCGTTTTGTATGTTGGTATGATGTTCTATAATGGCATCTCAAACTCAATTGCCTCCACTCCACTCGACTTGACTCGACTCGACTCATCTCGAGACTTCAATGGCTTTGGGGCAATTAATGGATGAATACTTTAAGTGAGTGATGGAATGACACTTTTCTTGTGACAACAATAAAAAAGAACAACAACAAAATTTAACCGTTTTTGTTGTTGTTGTTGCTGTTGTTTTGTCGGTGTCTGTTCTTGTGTTTTCGCTGGTAAGCAACATTATATGTATGTATGTTTATGGTATGGGTTGGAAACGTAGCACAAGAACCCAGTCATGTTGCGTTGTTTGTTGCAAGTTGCAAGATTTATCGAAGTTAGTATTTAAATTGTTTTCTTGCATTTAATGAGCCATAAATTGTCATAATTGTTAAGAAGGAATTCTAAATATTAAAATGAAAATATTTTATTTCTTCAATACTCGTAGATTTAACAAGGCTTTAAGGCAATTTGCAGTTAATGAAATATTAGTATTGTTTTTAAAAAAATGTTATCTGATTAGAATTAATACAATTTATTTTTAAATAAAGAAAAAACACTATCTGAAATTGCAGAGTTTTCATCAAAATATATTTCGATTACTTCGCAATATAATGAACTAAATTGAGAGTCATACAGAATGGAGAGGAGGAAGAAACGAAACTGCACCTTCGATGCCAATGCCTTAGTCTTAGGGACATTAGGATAAAGCAGTTTGGGAGAACACAAGTGCCCTTTCATGATGTTTTATCTGAGGTAGGACTTAGGCCAATCTTTCTTTTTGCAGGATTCCGAAAAGGTTAGACGCTGCACCGATGTCTATGGAGTAATCTTGTTTTAACGGTGATCACTGGACCGGTGCAATGACCCACGTGAGTCGTCCTCGTGTCGGCTGCCCACTTAAAATTTTATTTATTATTTGGACACGTTTATGAAAAATGTATTCCCATGTATCCAATAAATTAAACATTAATATTTAAAAATTACGAAAACATTTTATTGCAAAATTTACAATTGTAAAGAAAATTTTGAATCTTTTGCCTTAAAATATTGAAAAACTCAAAGTTAAAAAAAAGAATGGAATACATTCATGCAACATTGGAGTTTAACTATTAATAATCATACTGTTCGTTTATTTTGAAAGATGTTTCATCATCATCGTTTATAGCGATTTTCAACATTTGTAAAAGTTTTAAAAATGTTTATTTTATTTTTAGCAATTTTATAAATTTTTTTAATAACGTAAAAATTATTATTTCGCTACGAAAACGGCAAACAAATTTATGGCTTAACAATTTTAAAAATGGCTAATGGCTAAATTCATTTTTTAAACAAGGTGAAAAATGGCTAAATCTATCCACTTAATGGCTAAATTGGCAACACTGTTAATTACATACTCAATATTAAGGAACAAGTTATATCTGCCCAAAGATATTCCAATTTATATCCAAAAATGCAATAAAAGTAACGTTCAAAATATATAATATATACATACATAAATAGATCTCGTTTGTATTTGCCATACCAATTTTCAAGGCTTTTCGAAAGTACTTTAAATATTTGAAATAATTTATACTTACAAAAAAGGAAAAGGATGTCCTTTGGAAATTTAAATACTAAATTTTGTTGAAAGATTGAAAAATGTTCAAATATTTTTGCTTGCAACTTAAACAAAAGTTAGTAAATTCTGTAAATCGTAAGCGACACACATTAAGAGACCTAAGAACAAAAAAGCCAATTTTTTTTGTAAAGGGTTAGGTCGATTGAAATCAAATTCTAAATGCAAATTGAGGACTTGTATTCCAGTGTAAGTTAAGAATAAGGGATCTGTATACACATCAGAAGGGCCACCAGAATTTCGTCAATTAGGGCAGCTTAAGTATTAAAAAAATTAAAAACAATCCAGAATTCCTAATCTTAGCCCGATTTTGGAAATCTTATCAGCGGAATGCACTGGTCCTTTTCTACCCTTTTCGGACAAAGATCTTAAATCATGCACAAATAATTTTGGATTTTCGGTCAGATCTTCTCCAGTAAATTAAAAAAAAAAATTTCAAAAGATTTTGTTATTCGTGCTTAATTCCCAGTTTTTATTACTGATAAAAACACTTGAAATTTATTGTTGATGGGATAAGCTATTCCTATGCGCATTTCACTGGTTGCTTAGGCCAGATCATCAGGAAACTTCATCCATAACGTTTTAGAAAAACTAAAGATATTAAACCAAATAAAACTGTTAAGCGTATAAGACTTATAGCAACAGTTCTACTTGTAATAATATCAAAGCTTAAACAAAACACATCAACAATAAACAGTGGGTTTATCTCATCTTACATTCCCCACTACAATTAGTTGAAATTCTCTCAACATTAATTGTAGTTGTAAGTAGGTTAAGAAAAACAAAATAAAAACAACAACAACAACTTTACAAAAGATGTTGACAATTAAGTGTTTTTTTAGGCCGTGCACTGCCTGTTTATTATCAAAAAGTTATTTCAATTTTTGGGAATACAAAATTTTAATTTCAAAAGATTTTGTTATTCGTGCTTAATTCCCAGTTTTTATTACTGATAAAAACACTTGAAATTTATTGTTGATGGGATAAGCTATTCCTATGCGCATTTCACTGGTTGCTTAGGCCAGATCATCAGGAAACTTCATCCATAACGTTTTAGAAAAACTAAAGATATTAAACCAAATAAAACTGTTAAGCGTATAAGACTTATAGCAACAGTTCTACTTGTAATAATATCAAAGCTTAAACAAAACACATCAACAATAAACAGTGGGTTTATCTCATCTTACATTCCCCACTACAATTAGTTGAAATTCTCTCAACATTAATTGTAGTTGTAAGTAGGTTAAGAAAAACAAAATAAAAACAACAACAACAACTTTACAAAAGATGTTGACAATTAAGTGTTTTTTTAGGCCGTGCACTGCCTGTTTATTATCAAAAAGTTATTTCATATTTTTTGTAAAGTTGTTGTTGTTGTTTTTATTTTGTTTTTCTTAACCTACTTACAACTACAATTAATGTTGAGAGAATTTCAACTAATTGTAGTGGGGAATGTAAGATGAGATAAACCCACTGTTTATTGTTGATGTGTTTTGTTTAAGCTTTGATATTATTACAAGTAGAACTGTTGCTATAAGTCTTATACGCTTAACAGTTTTATTTGGTTTAATATCTTTAGTTTTTCTAAAACGTTATGGATGAAGTTTCCTGATGATCTGGCCTAAGCAACCAGTGAAATGCGCATAGGAATAGCTTATCCCATCAACAATAAATTTCAAGTGTTTTTATCAGTAATAAAAACTGGGAATTAAGCACGAATAACAAAATCTTTTGAAATTAAAATTTTGTATTCCCAAAAATTGAAATAACTTTTTGATAATAAACAGGCAGTGCACGGCCTAAAAAAACACTTAATTGTCAACATCTTTTGTAAAGTTGTTGTTGTTGTTTTTATTTTGTTTTTCTTAACCTACTTACAACTACAATTAATGTTGAGAGAATTTCAACTAATTATAGTGGGGAATGTAAGATGAGATAAACCCACTGTTTATTGTTGATGTGTTTTGTTTAAGCTTTGATATTATTACAAGTAGAACTGTTGCTATAAGTCTTATACGCTTAACAGTTTTATTTGGTTTAATATCTTTAGGTTTTCTAAAACGTTATGGATGAAGTTTCCTGATGATCTGGCCTAAGCAACCAGTGAAATGCGCATAGGAATAGCTTATCCCATCAACAATAAATTTCAAGTGTTTTTATCAGTAATAAAAACTGGGAATTAAGCACGAATAACAAAATCTTTTGAAATTAAAATTTTGTATTCCCAAAAATTGAAATAACTTTTTGATATTAAAAAAAAAAAATAAAATAAAAGTAGATTTTGAATTTTTTTGTTTATTATGCCCTTTTAGATTTTTTTACATTTCCTCGCTATGGTATAAAAATTATATAAAATTTTATTTGTTGTTAACTTTTTAGATTGTCCAGGTTTTTTTACAAAATCCAGGTGCATTTTTTATATTGTCCAGTTATTTGAATATTGGTTTATGGCAACCTAATCTGTGGTCGTATGGAAGAATAGCTTAAGTCGGCGTAACACAAAATTGAGTTATCAGAATTAGAAAAAAAATCTTTAATAATTACTAAAAAAAATTAGTAAAAAGTTGTTCGAATACGATAATTTACAGACTTAAAATAAAAAATGGCTCGAAAAAACTTCAGCAAACCTGAGGATATCTGCAAATAGCAATACTCAACATAAGCTACTTTACCATATTGGCACAGATATAAATTACAACTCAAATCGGTTAAAGTTTTAAAAGAAAAATGCTAAGGCGTTCAACTTAAGCCATATGCTGTTCCAGCATGCTCATGTTTGTCTTTAGCAAATAAATGCTCTACTAATAAGTGAATAATAAAATTAAATTGATTGATTTAATTTTCATTTTAATGAACAGATGTTTAATTGGTTCTACATGAACAAAGTTTTATTCTTTTTAATTAAATATCTATTAATTAATTTAATTATTGATTAATTTATTTATAATCTAAACAAAATGTAAACTAACGAAAGAGTTGGCAAATTTCCTCTGTTTCATCACTGAAAACTTGTGCTCGTGATAGTTTTTGTTTCTTTCTTATGAAGCGGTTCAATTTAACGCAATTTTAATTAAATTTTAAATGAATTTGTATTTTCCTTCCTAAGAGGCCTTTTTTGTCACTGATCTTTCAATTTGATTATATTGCAATAAATTAAATGTTTTTTCAATTGAATAATTGGCCGTCCTAATGAACGCAGAGACACCAAGTTGGCGGCTGAAACAGACATGAGAAATTAATACCGTGTTTCAAAAGAGGGAGTCCAGTCATCTGTTCATTTAGTTTATAACTGAATAAATGAATTAAGTTTTTTACAAACTACTTATTCATGGCGCTTAAAATGAGTTTAGTTTGTATCTGTTTGGTTGCATAATTGTTTATTTTATTTGATCAGTTGGTTTTTTCTTAAGATTTTCCCACAGTACTTAAATTTCAATTTTTTACTTTCTTGTTCGTTTAAATATTTATTCATCGTATGAGTGTTTTAAATTCCTGTGGAGCGTTTTATATATTTTAATGCTCAACAGTTTTAAACAATAACGTCAATAATATCCATTTGCTCGTGGGCGTTTGTTTTTTCCAACAAAATGTATTTAATTTGTCCTTAATTTTTTTTAAAGTTTGTATCTATTTTCAATTAACAATCTGTATATAGAATGACACAATTAATTTAACTTAATTAAAACTTAGAAAAAAACCGTGTTATGTTATTTATAATCATTGTTTGCTCTTAATATTTAACAAAACAAAAATTAAAACATCAGTAATGAAATGATTATATATTTTTAAGGGTGTTTTTTAAGGTTGTTAGAATTTAAGAAAGTTAGCTATCAAGCGAATTGTCATAGTGCGCTAACTTTTTGACATTTATGATATATGACCCCAACCTAATTTGGCTTGAAAATGAATTATCGAATGGCGCAACTTATAGACGACAAAATTGTAGTTTGCGATTAGCCTGATCAACCAGTTAACGGATTTGTTAATAAGCAAAACTTCCGTAATACGATTTCTGTATGACGTGCTAAATTCCCAATTTTTTATATTTGATAAATACACTGAAATTTATTGTTGAGGGAAAGCTAGCTTCTATGCGCATTTAACTGGTTGCTCAGGCCAGCTCATCAGGAAACCTTTTCCTAAGATTTAAGAAAAGCTAAAAATATTATACGAATAAAACCCTAAAGCGAATAAGAATTTTAAACACTCAAAGTCTTACTTGTAAGTAACAATATCAAAGCTTAAACAAAACACCAGCAATAAACAGTGAGTTTATCCCCCTATAATTGGTTGGGTTCTTTCCGACTCGAATTGTAGTTGGAAGTGGGTAAAAAGAAAATACAAAATTAAAAAACAAATTGTTTCATTCTATTGTCTTCGTAAGAAAACATTGGCTGAGGTCAATCCAGAACAGATCCTACAGACTACATTATATCCTGAAAAAAACATGGTTCGGTGCGTTCGTTGCGATGCCGGATCTTATTCTTCAATAATTTTTGCTTGAAAAGATTGTTGCGTTATACCTGACATTCGGCCTGGAAGGCTCGGAAAAACGGACGTTTAGAGTGCGCTTCGTCCAGAACGTCCGAGGGGCCCATATGTCTGATTAAGTTTCAAATGTTCATTTTTCAATTAAAATTAAATTTGTTTCGTTATTTTTAACGCTTTAATGTTCTATCGAGCTTAAAAAAACACCCTTTACATACATAAATGTTTACTCAGCCAGTAGAAATTGTCAAATTATTGGAACTTAAAAATACAAATCCATCCTTATAATTTAATTAAAAGTTGTATTTTAAATATCTTATCAAACATGGTACTGATTATTCACTTGTTAATTTAAAAAATAACACTGAAAAAACATTGTCAAATTATAGAATACAATTGGGGGTTTTTGTCGTTGTTGATCCAACTGTATTTAGATGGCGTAGTTTAATGAATATCTGACTCACAGTCAGACTGCCTGTAGAGGTGGTAACACATATTTATCAATACAACAATATTAACTGAATTCAATATCAATATTATATTGTGTTTGATTCGACCTTTAAAATGAATAAATAAAAGAACTTTTTTTCCTTTTGAGCTCGAGGTCCTGGTTTTATTGTTAATTATTCTAATTTTACAATTTTTAATTTGCCAATATTTCGTTTTTCATTGAAAAAACATCTTCTGGGCTTTAATCTAGAAATTACAAGTAACCAAAAAAGAACAAATAAATGTATAAATACAAAATATTTTTAAACACTATGTATACAAAAAACAGCAAAAAACTCTTACAAAGAAAAAATTGTTGTTGTACAAAAATCAGAAAATCAATTCTTCTTATGTTGTGTCAACATCGTCTAATTATGAACTGAGCTTAAATTAAATAAATAAAGAAATATTGCACTATGTTATGTTCGTTTGTTAACTAGATGTCTGTATACTCTCGCAGAATTCTCATCAACATCGGCTTTAAAATTCATCCTTGTTGTTGTTTTGATTATATGTAACATTTCCAGTGTGAAACGTCTTTTATAGTTATTTTCACTCTGTAATACTTGTACATTGTCAAAATCAGGAGAGTGCTTTGTTTGTGCACAGTGGGTTAACAGTGCGGTTTTTTGTGTTGAAATTTTATTTCGTAGTTTTAAATCTGATTTGTGTGCTGAAATTCTAGTTTTAAGTTTGTTTTTAGTGGTACCTATATAAACCTTGTCACATATTCCAAATTCGTTGCCATTGCATGGTATTTTATAAATTACGTTTGACTTATCTAATTTATCTATTTTATCTTTGGTTTTACTGAACAATTTTGCCAATGTGTTGCTAGATTTATGGGCCATTGCGTACGTTTCATTATTAAATAATTTAGATTTTTCAAATCTCTCAGATAATACTGGAACAAATATAAGGGATTTATATATTTTTGGTTGTTGTTCATCATACAGATTCTTTGTTTTGTATTTGTCATAATCAAAAAGTAATTTATTAATTAGATTTGCCGGAAAGTTGTTGTCGCTAAGTATTTTTCTGATCTTATTACAGTTGTTTTTGTGGAACTCTGTATCACTAATGGTTAACACCCTTCTTATTAAATTGTTTGCCGTGTTGATGATTATTCTTTTAGGGTGTTTGGAGTAGAAATTAATAATTCGGCTTGAGGCAGTTGGTTTTTGATACCAGTCAATTTTGAGTATACCATTTCTCCTTGTCACAATAGTGTCCAGATATGGTAACTTTTTATTGTTCTCCTCCTCCATAGTAAACTTAATACTAGGGTGAAAATCGTTCAAACTCGTCATAATTTCTTCTATTGCACTCTCCCTCACTATTCCGAAAAGATCATCTACATATTTCGACAGAAACTTAGGCTTAAATTTTAATTTTCCAATAGAGGTGTCAAGTAGTTTCTCCATAACAATATCCGCTACAATTGGGGATGCGGGTGAACCCATGGGAAGTCCTCTTTTCTGTGTATATATTTTGTCCCTGAATTTAAAATATCGGTTGTCCTTAATGCAGAATCTTAATATTCTCAAAAATAAGTCCTTTGTCATGTTGGTGTGTATTGTAATGTCTTCCCATCTATCCTCTATAATTCCTAATGCTAAATCAACAGGTACGCTCGGAAACAAAGACACAACATCAAACGAGATTAATCTTTCATCGTCACTTATAGTCAAGTCTTTTATCCTATTTCTAAATTGCACTGAGTCCTTAACATTGTATACTGAGTTCTCCGTAATATTCTTCAAAATTGTCGTAATATATTTGCAAAGTTCGCTCGATGGGGCATTAACATTGGAGCATATCGGTCTTAATGGATTGCCTTCCTTATGGATTTTAGGGAGTCCATATATTCTCGGTGCTACGGCCACGTCAGTTTTTAGTTTCCTTCTTTCAATTTCTGAAATAACTTTGCTCCTGAAAAGTTCTTCAACCAATTCATTGTTCTTCCTTTGAAGAACGGCAGTGGGGTCTTTATTACATCTTTGATATGTCATCATGTCACCTATTATACTCTTCATCTTTGCGTCGTAGTCATGTTTTTCCATTGCCACCGTAATATTGCCCTTATCAGCATTTACAATTAAAATGTTCTTGTTTTTCCGTAAAAACTTTTCGGATCTTCCTACTGCATTCAATGTATACTTATCCCTGTTGTTTACCTGTATCTTGTTCATGTGGTTGTCAATAATTGAAGTAAATTTCGTTCTGGCCATCTCCTGTTCTTCCCTGTCTTGTATTGTCTGAATAAAATCCTCACCGTCGGTTATAAATTTCAGCATTGGGAATTCATGCTTGGTAACAGGTAGGGCATGCTTTTTACCCAGAGATAACACCCATTGAACTTCTTCCGGAACGTCTATATTAGTTTTATTTACAAACCAATTTTCGTTGATTTTGATTCCCAGTTCATCCTTTTGCAATTCCCTTAATCTTTTAAATTTTTTCCTATGTCTATCTTTAATTTTCTCGTTTGTCGACTTAGCCAAAACATCCTCGCTATACCACAGTTCCTCAGCTTCTTCATCCGTTAATTGTTTTCCTATTTCCCTTTTAATTATGTCCTTAATTTCATCATTACGTTTCAGTAGTTCAATATCTTTATTGAAATATGAGTATATTTTAGTATCATATAGTTGTAAATTTTATTACTCTACAACTTACAATCGCACTCGTAAATTTTTAGTAACAAACATGAGATGTACAAATTTATATTTTTTGTTATTTCTTTCTATTAATTTTGTTAAATGCATTTAATTGTTTCGCAATACTTACTACAGCTTACATCATGTGTGTATGTGTGTTTATCGATTCAATTTTAATTTCTCGCTCAGCAACAATATCAATGTGACACATATTGTTTGATTGTAAAAGTGACAACAAGATACAGCAAAGTTAATTTATTATTTTCAAATTAAGTTGAACATAATTTAATTATGCTTTTATAATTTTTGTAGTTGTTGCTGTTGCCATAAAAGTTTTAATAAAATTTGTGGTAACAAGTTATTCTTAAATGATAAAATTAATAAATATAAATTGATTTTTAGCAGCTCAGTGAAATTAGTATCTCTCGAGGTCTATGAAAATCGCTATTTCCCCAACTATGGCAGATTGTACGGTGAAGCGAATGTTAAGTTTTGTCTAGTTAAACACAATTTGCGTTTCAGCTTGATATTTAAATTTAATTAATTTCCATCACTTCTTTTAATGAAAACTTAACTAACCATGACACCAAAAATTAGTTTAACTAACAAGACAGTGTAATACGAACATACACACTTGTATCAGAATGTCCGTTGATTTTATTTTAATTGAAAAATGCAAAGTTGTTAAAAAAAATGCCAAAAATAAAGAAAGCGTGCCAGCAATGTTTTAAGAAATAATTATGTTTGTCATTAGGTTTATTTAAATTACTTTGTATTATTCAACTGTAAACATTGAATACACACTCAAGCATTTTCTAATTAAATTACAATCAAATCACCACCCAGCAAACATTTTACTAATGTATAATTTACCAACAACTACCCTCCATTGTAACCAGTGTTGCCAATTTAGCCACTTAGTGGCTAGATTAAGCCATGTTTCACCCTGTCTAGCCATTAAAAAATGAGTTTAGCCATTAGCCATTTTCAACTTGTTTAGCCATAAAATTTTTTTGCCGTTTTCATTAAAACGAAACTTTGTTAATTTATTTTTTGAATCCCAAGAAACACTTTGATAATTAATATGCATGTGGCAGTGTAAATAAAACGGAACTGGCAAAATAAAATAAAATAAAGTAATTTATTTTTATTTTTGTTTTTTCTTTACCCACTTACAACCACATTTATGGCCGTTTTCTCATTACATGATTATCTTTTTTCCCAACGAAAAACTGCACATTAAAGAAATTTGGTTTTCTCAATGTCTCATTTGCTTCTATTCTGTCGCAAAACTAACCAGCACTCATCTGTCAATTATTTATTTTCCTTTTATTTGCCGTACAGATAAATTCAATCAGCTGACTCCCAACGTTTACATGTATTTTGAGAGGTGTTGCCAACTGAAAACAATGTTTTTTTTATCGGTATATTGAGAAACCCAAAATCGTTAACGGGCAGTTTATCGGTCTAATAAATTTATGTTGACATTAAGTAACAGACAGTTTGTCGGTACATTGAGAAAATGGTCATTAGAGTTGAAAGTCAACCAATTGTAGTCGGGACTGTAGGAAAAGATAAACTCACTGTTTATTGTTGTTGTTTAAGCTTTGATATTGTTACAGGTAAAACTGGTGTTTATAATTCTTATTCGCTTAACAGTTTTATTAGTATAATATCTTTAGTTTTTCTAAAACCTTTGGATGAAGTTTCCGGACGATCTAGCCTAAGCAACCAGTGAAATGCGCATAGGAATAGCTTATCACATCAACAATAAATTTCAGCTTATCAAAAGTATGAAATGAGAATTTAGCACATTTATTCACAACTTTTATAAATGTTGAAAATCGCTATAAACTATCATTATGAAACATCTTTCAAAATAAAGGATCACACAAACATCGGTGTTTCTTTCTGGTTGCAAGTATTTCAATAAAGAAATGTAGGCGGCAACAAAATTTTTTTAGATTTTTCAGAATTGACTATAAAGTTGCTCTCACTTCCATGGTCTAATGCTGAAGTAGAGAGGGTATTTAGCCAAGTAAACATCGTTTAAACTTTAAAGTACTTTGAGAAATAGGTTACATTTAGCAACCGTTAATACGATTTTATTAATTTGGTAAATATTTTTACCATAACAATAAAATATTTATACCAACACCACAATAGTGGAGAGGGTTTGTGCTGGTGTTTGTAAGATCTTTAATATTGGTCCTAAACCAACCTTTACATATACCAATTGACTCAGAATCCTTTTCTGAGTCGAATTAACGATGTTTGTCCGGCTGGCTGGCTGTCTATGTAAACCTTGTGCGCAAAGTACAGGTCGCAATTTTGTAGACTATTTGATAAAAATTGATACATACGTTCTAATGAGGTGTAAGGGTATCATATATGCGGGCTTGACCGGCTATACTTTCTTACTTATTTTTTATTGTAGATCTGGACTCAAAAGGTTGGGTTAATGTTGTAGTGATTATGATTTACCTTCAAATTATTTAATACCATGTTCACACGGACAGCATTATTCGTGTTTCGGTGTCCCATTTCTGTTTCGCGCCGCAAACATAATTAAAACAACATGTTTTGCCATACAAAATTTTGAGAGCGAAACAGGTCGTTTCATTTTGAAACATGCTGCGAAACAGGAAAAATGTACTATCATCTCCAATTTTGATAACAATTATCGTTAGTTTATCTGGACTAGCTCTCAAAAAAAAAATCAAAACAAAGAAAAAACAAAATAAAAATACATTTTAAATAAAATAAAGTGATAATTATATTAATAAGAGTATTAAATAATATATTTTTAATTTTGTTTTATCTATTTTAAATAAAATTTCATTAACAACACAAAAAAATGTCAAAATGAAACAAGAATGAATCGTATGAACAGAGAGAGAGAGAGAGAGAGAGAGAGAGAGAGAGAGCGAAACGAGTGGTTTATATCGCACGAGTGATTCCTATTAAATGAAGAATAACGACATTGAATTTATTTTGTAAATATCTATCAAAATATTAATTTACTTTTATTCTTATTTATCAAATTGATCTTAACTTACAATTTCATCGTTAACAACTTTACTTGAATAATTTCGGTTTTCTTATTGAATTTAATGTGTTTTTATTTTAAAAAACTTTTTGCCCAATTTAAGCCATTTTTTTCCTTAAATTTAGCCATTTTTGGTCACCAAGTTTTGGCAACACTGATCCTAAATTTCTTAAACATACCTAACGATTTGTCGCTAATTTACATTGCAGTACTTCATAAAGTTCCCTAGAGGGAAGCGAACTGACACCAAAGTAGTCCCGTGATAGGTCTTTGGTGGTAGAGACCGGTTCTAGTTTTAAGGGTTTATATGAATAAGACCTGTCACTTTTACATGGGATGTCATTGGAGGACGTCAATTGACACCATTTGACCAGTCACACATTTATTCTCAATAAACGTGTTTAGTGTTAGTTACTACAGTTTAGTATTTTTTCAATACAACGTAGCATAATTTCAATAAAACAAATTTCAACACTTATGACAAATCATCATGAATAGATTGTTTTATTTTTAACAATTTCAAGTTCTATGCGGCTTAAAAACATCCTTTATATGAAAAAATGTGAGAAACTTATTTTTAATAATTTCTTTAACTTTTTAATTTTTTTTTTTTTAAATTAGAGCTAGAAAAAATTAAACGGTAAATTTCTGCTATTTGATTTGCAAGATCTGATCAGTTTTTATGTTTTATTAAATATTTCCATACTTAAAATATGTGATTCCTGTCTTAATGACTCTTTTTCGTGTTGTTCCTAACAAAAATTGAGAGGGATTTATTTGGCTATGCCGCATCTTGTATACCCTTCACCATGGTGCGATAAAAATAGAAATTTATACAGATACTATTCTTTGGATATACATATTTCAATTTTAGGCCACATCCACTTCTCTTACCCCGTCGGATTTTGTGTATTTAAAGCCAAGATGCTTGTGGTTAATTTAGAAACTTTGGATCTTTTCGCTGTCAAGATATACAGAATTGTATAGTGTCTTTGCTCGGACGGTGCCACGCTCACTTCTTCAACCCCGTCCATATTTTTAGAGAGGTATTGGTAACCCAGCTATGCTTACCAAATTTGGACAGTTTTTCCTTACTGTTCCTTAAATATAAATAAATCTATTTTGTGCCAGGCCCTCTTCTCCAATCCAGCCCAAATGGCGGGTGTTATATATTGATAACTAAGACACTTGTACCTAATTTGGAATCTTTGCCTCTTGCCGTTCTCCAGATAAAGAGAAATCTATAATGTCTATGTACGAAAGGTGTCATGCCCACTTCACCAATCCCGCCCACATTTTGTCGGATGATCGGCATTGATAACCATGATGCTTGTACCTAATTTGTGCACTTTTGCTCTTGCCGTTCTACAGATATACAAAAGAAAAAAATAATAACAGCAACTAGTCGTGGTTTTTTGGTCATATCTCGGTAATTTGTGGACCCATCAGGCTGAATTTCTTAGCAAATTACCAACCAAGTCCCTATCATATCTAGGGTCTTCGGAAACTCCATTCGAATAGACATGCGAACAGACGGTTAAATCCACTTTGCTTCTCACAAACACCCAAAATATATCGCTCGGTTATTGCAACAAAGTCATATCTCAAAAACAAATAAAACTTGGCAAAATGCGATTAAAGTTGAAGATATACATAATACTGAGTTTTGTTTTACATATAAAGAAGGTACGATGGAACACTTTTGCTTAACTAACTTCAAAATTTATGGGGTCCCAGAACAATATTGTAGAAATTACAAACGGAATGATATCCTTATAATTGTAAGTCTCTTGTGCTATGGGACATTCATGAGTTACATGTCAAATTAAATATTGCTAAAAACTTCGTCAATAACTTCGTTGTACTTCATTTAGTACGAAAAATAATAGTTAAGAAACATTTTCATATCTATGTATGCAATAGACAACTTAACGATATTATTAAAAAGTCATTCAAAGAAAATAAATCTAAGATTTTAATTTTTAAGTCGGCTTACCGTTTTGTAAAATGTAAAATGATTTACTAAAAATTTTCACCAAATATCAACAATGATGTGATTGAATTGTGATAAAACTACCTGAAGAATGCAAAAATTATGAACGGAAAACTAAAAACACGATTTTCTATTAAAAACTTAAATTTGTTAAACTAAACTGCACTAATTGCCAAATTAATCTACCAAATGACTTAATTGGCCAAGTGAAATCGAACAGTTTGTAGAAAAATATTTTTTGGTTTCCTTTATTTTTTACTGTGTTGATGTTCCTTATCAACAGCACATTTCAGAAAATTTTCAGATTTTTTTGGCTAATGGTTACCAATAAAAGATTTGTATACGCAAGTATGCATAAAACCGTAAAGCTCTCAATTTGTGTTATATTATAATAAAATTTTTAACCATAGGTCCCATATAAAGACCACTCCGGAAATATTCTAACTGTAGGTGAAGGGTATCAAAATTTGGCACAGCAAAATGCATCACTCTAACTAATTTTCAAATTCAAATAAATAAAAATTTTATGTTGGAATAAAAAAGCGGATTTTTGCATAATGAAAATTTAGGGATCAAGGTGAATTTGTTACACATATACATATAAACTATTTGAATAATTAAATAATAAATCAGTACAATCATTTATTATATTTCAACAAGTATCTGACAGGATACGTTATCTTTTGAATTTGTCGAATCAACTTTAATGAACAATAACATGGTGTCTTGTAAAAATAAAAATAATTGTGTTCAAAATGACACTGAAAAATGTTCTTCAAAATATGACTCGAATTGAGCAAAAACTAAGATTTCTTGCGTTTGGCAACGGAAGATTTTAATTTCATTTTTCTGCTGGACTTATCCAAAAAAATTTCAAAGAGAAATTTGTTCGTTTCGTTTATAAACTTCTATTAAATGAACTTTAAAAGTTTTTAATCTGTTTACTTAAAAACTTTCATAGTTTTGCTTATTAAAAATATCAAAGCTAGAATAATCTTAGCTGACATTTTTTTTATTTTGAAACTTAATAAATAAATTAGATTATTAAAAAAAAGATGAAATAAAAAACTACAACCTCGTCATAGTTTTAAAAATATAAAATTACTGATATCGGAATTCCCCTCTACTTTACAACATTATTTTTAGTTTAAAACCTCACAAACCATAAAAATACATTTAATTTGACAAACACAATTATTTGTTCCCTAACGATCAATATTGCTTTCGAAAGTGCCTTAAGAACAAATTAGATAAATATTTGTAAATTAAAAAATGTAAATAAATAAATTATATGTGTATTGGTACAATAAAACTCAAACTGATAAGACAACACAAAAACCTATTTATTTAAAATTTTTTTTTAATAATAATTGCTCGTATTAATCATATTTCCACGACTTTATTTCCAGGAATTATTTTAACCAAAGAAATTTGTATGCAAGTGTGGTATCACACTTTATGCACTTGCAACTTTAGAGAAAAACAAAAGTGTTAGTTGAAAGAGATAACAAACCAACAACATACATATACATACACATAAACTCGAAGATATTTAAGAAAATTGAAATTTTTTATCAATTATTCAAACAAAAACATTTAAATATGGGAACAGCGCTCGAAAACTCAAGACACACTTACAATCATGCACTTTTTTTAATAATCAATTTACATCATTTTGAGGTGAGAAAAGTAAATTTTTCAAAAAAAATATAATAAAATTCGTTAAAATTACACACGAATGAGATAAGAAACACACAACTCGTTCGCACTCAAAAGAAATATTTGAAAATTATGGAAAGTAAATTCATAAATAAAAATAAATTTCAAACAAACAATAAACACAACTGAAACAATTTAAAATTACACTCGGTTTGTTAACAAATATTCTGGAATTTAAATGATTTTTTTTAATGCATGAAGTTGATTCGATTTGTGCAACAAAATACCTGAACATGAAGTAAGAAATCATGTCTGTGTGTAATTTAAGCATTTAATTAAAGCTTTTTTAAAGATCACATGACTAACAACGATTTAAGTTAACAAGAAGTGGGCGTTTCCAAAGTACAATTAAAACTGCAGCTTATTCTGCCTTCTCCCATTAATTGAGAGCTGTGTCAATTATCCATCTATTTTCATACTAGAAAAATTTCCCCAAAAAAAATTTCTAAAAAAATTGTACTGCTCTTTTCCAATGGAGATGGTATGGAAGTAGAAACATGACCAGGCTAAAAAATCAAAAAACTTTAATTAAATTAAAGTTTTTAAAATGTCTTATGTATGAAAATTAACATTTAAATTAAATTATTATTGTCGCCATGTTGTATTTCTGACAGCCAATCAATTTTGCTAGCAGTTTCATTATTGTTAGCGGGTTAAAGTCAGCAGAGTTAAAATTTGTAATTAGTTTTATCTTAAGTAAATTCGATTTTTAATTGGTGACAATATTTTCTGCATTTACACTTCACTTTTCGGATTTAAATATTATAGACTTTTTTCGAATTCTAGACATTTCTGAAAATGGATTCATATTCATGATTAAAAGATTCTCATTCAATTAAAAAACTCGATTGTAAAAATTATAAAAACAGACATTTGTATCTTATGAGTGACAACATTGAAAATGTATTTTAATAAATTTAGTTTTATAAAAACCAATGTATGTATGTTTGTATGTATACATACATATTTAAGTATGCAGTTATGAAAAAAAGAAGTACATATTTTTCAGTAAGAATTTCTTATAATTATTGAATATTTTTATTTTAGTATTTGTCCCCTTTGGAAAAAGTCAAGTAGTAAAAATAAAAGATATTAACACACACACACTTACAAACTCGATCTGGGAATAGATAAGACAAGATGTTAGTCGAAGAAAAGAAATTAAAAATACAAGTAGAAAGAAATATTTGATTTAATAATGATCCTGAGAACATACAAATAAGAGAATCACACAGCACAGAAAACATACGAGTGCAGTGCAACCAGGAGGCAGCCAGCCAACCAACATACATACATACATACATGCTACTTACATACATACATATTTAACATACTTAAATTATAAATTGTAGAAAAACACAAACATTTCCTGCGACATAATTTGATTCCAACACACTTGCACATATTACTGCTGTTTAAAATGCTAAAATAAGCAGGTAAAGCCTGCGTACGAAGACAATCTTACCAGTCGTCTTTAAATTTAAGCATCATTTGCGAAATTACTAAATAAATAATAACGAAACCAATAGAAAAGCGTTTTTTGCTTTTAAATTAGTTTAAAATATGCCCTAGAAACCAAAAATATCTTTTTTGCAAACAAAACATTTAAAAATTTAATACTTTTTGCATTTAACAGACAAGCAGGTGGCCATATTCAAAAATATTTTACAGCTAAATCGGCTTTAATATAATGCTTAAAATGCTAAAAAAAATCCTAAACTGCCAAAAAATAATGCTAAAATTTTAGTTGTATTAATTTTTTGTTATTTTTTTTAATACAGTAGACGCTCGCAAATTAGAACCGCTTTGTTTTTGAGGCAATTCTAATTTCTGAATTATTCTAATTTCTGGACGTTTTTATTTCGAATAAAAAATAAAAATTACTTAAATTTTTTTTAATTCAATTTTATTTGATTGACATTAAATGTATTTTTTAAAATTAAAAATACCGTGTCGTTTCTTATATTTGGAAAACTATCCATTGCTTCCACTGAATGCATTTTCATCTGTATAGGGATATTCCTCTCTAAATATTTTTTTAGCTTTCTCTGCAAATATTTATTGCTTGCTTCCTGATATGTGTTGAAAACAGCATTTAATATTGCTGTTCTATGTGATTTGATATAGCTGATTGAAGATGTCGTAACATTAATATTCCCTTCAAACCCTTTGTCAAGCTTTTCTAATATTTTGACCTTCGTTTCCAATTAAAAAGTGTTTTTTTTACGTTTATTTGACATTTCGAATGATACACTTTCACTTTTTAATAGAGACTTCTAAAATATGTACACATGTTTCGAATTTCACAAATAAACTAGCCACAAATATATATAAATGCGACAAAAAACAACAAATAAGGAAACACATCTAAAATTTGGTAATTCCCCTTTTTTTCATGTTCAAACAGAATAAAAATAAATTGCGGATTTCTTGTGTTCAAATAACAAAAAAAAAAAAAACGCTCTGAAATTAGAACTATAAATTCGAATTTTAGAGCGTTAAATGTATTGCAAACACTGATTCTAATTTCTGGACGTTCGAATTACTGAAAGCTCTAATTTGTGAGCGTCTACTGTAGTATTATTTTCTTGTTATTTTAGTTAATATATATTTTTTCATGATTTATTTTACATAATTCTTCCCTATAAACTCACATCACATCAATGGAACAAACTGATTAAAAAACAAGTAATAGTGATACATTCGGCTATGCCGAATCTTATATACCCTTCACCATGATGAGATAAGAACAAAAAGGTATATACATAAATAACGTTCTTTAGATAGGTATAAATAAATATTAATTGAGCCAACTTTTCATTTCGTCATGCCGAAGAATATAAAAAAACAAAAAATTTATATATGTACCTAAGCCCGTTTCCTCTTTTGCCAAAGTTGATGTTTGAAATTCGTTTTATAATCTTAAAATCGTTTTTTAGAACATAAAAAAATTAAATAAAAAAAAAATTATTTTTGGGATTCGAACTGGCAATATCATCAGTCTCAGGAGAGAACTTAACAACTCGGCTACAAATGCTTTTACTGAAGAAGCGTTAAATTAAAATATATTGAGTCTATGAGTTTGTTTCTTTATTTGAGCGACATATCATATACATGCATTAATGTGTATGTGGATGCGTAATATTAAACACATTACAAATAAAATCCACCACTTGTAATGAAGGGTATAAAAAAAACAACAAAAAAAAAAACACATTACCAACACTGTATTACCATAGCAACTGTATGACCGTAGAAACCAAAATTGAATTGGTTTGTATGGTATGTTTATGTCGTTTTGGTAATACAGTGTTGGTATGGAAATGTCATGTCTAATTGGACCTTTAAAGGAAAAAATTTGAGGCAGTCGTGGTTTTTTACTCATATCTCAGCCATTTGTGGACCGATCTTGCTAAATTTCAATAGCAAACAATTCCGGACCATATGTGACATAAATGTATAATAACCTGGCCCTCATCATATATGGGGTCTTCGGAAAATCCATTTCAACGGACAGACGGACATCGTTAAATCAACTTCGCTCCTCATAAGGACCCAAAATATATATACATACCTTATAGGGTCTTACATCAATATTATAAAAATTACAAACGGAATGACAAACTTAAATATACCCTATTCACCATCTGTGGTTAAGGGTATGATAACAATAAAATATTTATTAAACATAAAAAATCTTAAAACTATAAAACTAATCTATTTCAGTCTTTATATACATATGTATGTATTTTATGTACGTACAAAAGAAATTTTCAAACAAAAGGTACCATACCATAAAAAAAATCAAAGGAACTTACTTGCTTGACCCATAAATGGCTATTATTTAATATTTCAATAAAAGTTGTATAACATGTTGAATAAAAAATTTATTTTATTAATTAAATACGTCATCAAATGAATATTCTTCTTCAGCTTCTGAAGAATCGATCAAGATATCATTTTAATAAATGTTCTTATCGCATGAGATCATACATTTTTTTTAAAACTATCGAAACATTTTAAGACATACCTAATATAAAGTAGCGAATTCAAAGTCTTTAACGTCATTCTTTTTCGAATTTTCGTTTTTAAAAGATTTATACCCCTAAAGACCTATTTTGACTTCCGCTTTGCCAAATGGCAAAACCAAGAACTTAATTGCAAAAGAAGCTGATTCACTGAATGGATTTTCATTTAATGCATTTTCATATCCATAGACATCTATCCAGAAATCAACTGTTTAGTTCTTATTTAACAATCTTCTTTAAAATGTTCGCTTAATTTGCATTTATTAGTTTTTAATCTGTTTACTACACAAAAAAGTTAGTATTTGTTAAATTATGAAAAGTTTTTGGCAATCGCTGTCTTAGTTGACATATTAATTGAGCTATAAAATCTCGGCATGTAATTCGGATTTGTTTTTCTTTTTCAAAAGTAAAAGTATCTCTTTTCATTCCAAAAATTTTTCAAAATTGTAATTAAGGGAAAAAATCAGCTTGACATGAATTTAATTGATCAAACTGATCAAATTTTTAAAACAATTTGATATGAAGGTTTTTTAAAAGATTGTACCGTTTCTATAGCAAAGGAGTAGGTATTCGTATGTGCATTGAACAAAAAATTGTGGTAGATTTAAAAAAAAAAAATTACTTGAACATTCTTAAATTAAGTAATGCTAAAAAATGCTAAATATGTAGTTGAAAAATGCTAAAAAATGCTAACTGCTAAATGGAAAATTTGCAGCTAAATCAGACAAAAAAAAAGCTCAATTTAGGTGCAAAAACGCCAAAATGGCCACGTTGCAGACAAGTAAAGAATATAATAGGTCAAGAACGACCGATGATACCGTAAACCACTGTATTTTCGAGAGTGTACACTATTTGGCACCCATGGGCAGTCATGGACACACCAGAAAACAAAATTTTGCTTTGAAGTTAAGTTTTATGTAAATATATATACGATATGTAAGAGTTCTTTGTGCCAAATATTTGTTGATGTCAACATACGTGTATCAACATTCAGTTTAAAATACATAAAAAAATGTTCGTCTAAAAGTGATTTTGGGAGGGGGATTGTATAGAAGTTGTGGTGACCTCTAGACCTACCAGCACAAAATTTTAACATAGCATAGTATCTATTGCAAAAGTTATCGCCGTCAATACCAAAATTTATAACGAATTTATGGCGTTTAAAGCTGTTTTTGGATGTGATATTTAAAGGGAGTTCTGGTCAAATTTTGATTGAGTCCAATAAATTTTGGTAAGAAGATTAAGGTTGCAAATAAATATTTTTGGGGCCAAATTTAATTAAAATTCTAATAAAAAAAGATGCTTTGTGGGCACAAAGACTCTATTGGGAAAGAAGTTTGTATGTGGGCTATGTGAAATTGCTTTTTTAAGACACTTTGTCCCGATGCTAATTTAAAAATTTCGACCTTTACTGTGCGCACAAGGTCAAAATATACAGATAGATGGACGGACGGACATCGTTCAATGAATTTAAATAGCAATTCTAAATCGATCGGTATATTAAAAGGTGTCTTGAACCCATGTTTTATGTTTTCCATTTCATTATATGGTGGTGTGAACACGCAAGGAAAAACATAAGATTCATGATTGTAGTCACCATATTACGGTTTTTATTGAATCATATTATGACCAAATATATATTTAATTTCTTTAAACTTGTTTTTTTAATGGATATTTTTTTATTGTTGGTCCACTCACTAACAGATAATTCGATAGGCATCTTTAAAGCAACCGACACAACTGATTGAAAATTATTTTACAAATGGCCGTAACAAAATATTATTGGAGTAAAGATATTTTGATTACATCTTAAACATATTATGAGTACACGTATAGAAAGTTATCATGTTATGGCTATTAAATATCATGAAATGGTTGTGAGTAATATAATATGTTTTCAAAGTTATCATTATGTAGTAGTGTAAAAATCAAAATGCTTTTATTTCAAGCTCGAGGCATTGAAAATAAATTTAATTTTCATATTTGCCAATATTTCGATACTCTTTATATTGACCAGTTTAGTTGTAAGAAAAATAATTATTTTTCAGTCAACAGTACTCAAATTTATAATTGCGATATTTAATAAAAAAAACAATTTTTGGTGTACGACAACCAAATATTGCTACAATAAACATAGTGGAGTTGCCGTAACCATATTTTTTCTCGTCGTGTATAATGAAATGTAGATAACGATTTTAAGGCAACACGTTTTGTATACGATAGATTTAAAAAAAAACCATCTGTTAACCAGAACTTTTAACACTTTTGTTCTGACACTTGGTTCGCCTTAAACCCCCCATTAAAAAATTGCAACAAGCATCAAAAAATACGCTTTTGAAAAGGTGGAATATGCGCTGTAAACTTGAAAAATTCGGCAAAAACACTGTCTTTACTAATATAGGCAAAAATGCGCTGCAAAGGGTAAAATATGCAAAAACATGCACAAACAAGTGCCAAAGCGCATAAAAAATTCTTAAACGATTTATAAGATTGTTTTTGCCCCTATTGGTCGCACAAGGAAAAACATGCAATTGCATATTTACGGTTTCCCTGATCATAAATATGCAAATTTCAGGAAATATAAATTTACTGACTTGATCGTGTAGACAATGTAACACAATTGTGAGGAAGTACCTCTGATTTTCATGGTACAAATTTAGATTAATTAACCTTCAATCATTACAAAAGTCATGTTTGAAAGGCAAAACGTTGAGCGGGTACATATTACACATATATATGCACTTTGAAAAACTATTTATTTTAAGTTGTTAGAAATTACTTTTTGTTCTGTCTACGTTAACGGTACGAATCGAATATTGAATCGTATGTGGCACATCACAAGCACATCATGATTAATGGCTTTTCAAACATACATAAAGAGTTGTTGCAAAAATGACACAAACCGACATACAAAAAGATAAACACAAAAAATGTTGCATATTAAGTGACAAACTACTGCAAAATAAAAAACAAATCATTGATTATTTTAACAAACCACCATACAGAGGGACAGAGGCAGTCAGTTAGTACATTGGATCTGCAGACATACAGAAAATTGCACATGCACGTACGTATACACATACATGTGTACATGCAATACAAAAGTAGCAATAACACCAACAAAAGTACTAGCATCAGTAGCAACAACAAAAACTCTAACAAAAGCAAACCACCAATACAAAAATGCATAAATTATATACCACAGTTGACTGTTGCAGAAGTAGAAGAGATGGATGTGGCAGAAAAAATAAAAATGCAAAACTCACATAAACAGCAATTTCAATAAATGCAGATGGCGTCCAAGTGGAGTCTCTCTGGTGCACTGGAATAACACGAAAAATACACAAGCGACCAACTCCAATGGCTGACATAGGTTGTGACACAACGCTGTATCTGATCCGAAGCAGCAAAAAACAGACACCGCTTGCATTGACTCCGTCTGGTACTGATGATAACTGAAAATAATAATCATTCTTAAGACGACGACTGTCATTGCCACAACAGTTTTATGTATGCAGCATCACACAAAACAAAAAACCATGCATAACATAACAACAAACTCATAATATTAACTTGGCTTTCTTTTGCACCTTGCAATGTAAATGATGCAGCATAAATACCAGCATTACACTCCCGGCTAGTCCTCTGCCATAAAATCGTCATGTACATACATACCTATGCATGTTTGTGTATCTGCTGCATGTATTGAAGAGAGTGCAGCCAGAAAAAACTTGATTGATTGGTTGTTGCCTGTCTGTTGGTTGGCCTGGCTGTACTGCTGTTCGTAAGAAGAACCAGAGGCAGTTGAATGTAGAGGTCTGCAACATTTTTCTTCGGATTTTGCATTTAAAAACCCAGACATGCAAAAACTCTTTTCGACTTTGTGGCATAAACAAAATGTCTTTGTGGAGACTTAAAGTTTCTTTTCTGTTTACTTATTTATATTTTTTTTTTTTTTTGTTGCTTATAGATTTTTGCATTTTTACGCCATATTGAATTGGAAGTTTTTTTCCTGCATTTGTTTTACACTAAAAACCAATGCAGTGTGAACAAAACTGAATTATTAGGGGCATTCAGGTTGTGACAAAAACAGTTTTATTTTATAAATGCCACTTTAAAGGTTAATTATAATTTTTTCTCTTTCTGCATTTCAAACAAAAAAAAATTATCTGAAATCGAATCTCGTCTCAAGTCCCCAGAGATGAATATACTGCAATGTCTTTGCCATTAGAATCAAAAAACACTAAATGATGGTTTACATGCTCATTTTGCCGTTCTCATAAATTTCTTATTTTATTGTGTGTGCGTGTGTGGCAAAAAAAAAAATTTATGCAAATCATATTTTGAAGGGAGCAATTACAATTCAGGATAATTAATCATATAAATGATCAATTATCATACAGATAGGAAATTTAATATAGAAAGAGCATTTATTTGCTTTGTAAAATTTAAGTTACCATGAAATCGCTGCACATAAAAAGGTGAATTGCGTTTTCTATAGATTGTGAAAAGAATTAAATAATTTTTTGAAATGTTTTACCTCAAATATTTGGGGATTCACAAGGCAGTCATAAAGTTGTAAAGTCATATGTCCTAAAATAATTACAAGACATATATATGACTGCTGTGGGCAACCACTTATAATCTAGATTTCTGCTGTACAGTTATGACAAATCAATGAACACAGCATTAAAACTTTTATTTTGTTGAAACACAAGAATATTTTTTTTAAACAATTGCAAAATATTATTATTGTGAATCTTTCAATTGCAAATAAGTTTTAAACTTAATAAAACTGACGAACTAATAAATAATTATGGCAAGTTTTGTTTTCAATATATAATAATATATACATTAAATATGAACTATCGATAATTATAGACCAAGTTTGTTTCTTTTTTGGGAATCTATTCAAATGTTTATAAATATCAATTCAACTATTGAATTTTAAATGCAGCATATTATGTCAATCAGCTGCTATGTAATTTTTAATGTAGTTTAGTCTTGACGTCCACACCACGCGTTGAATGCGTTGATGAGTTTATGCATCTGAAAAAAAAGCTCCATCAGTGTAAAAGTGTATTGACAAGTTACACAGCATACGCGTAGAATGCATATACGCATCGAACGCATGAAGTAGGATTACTTTCTACTTTTGCATTCGTATTTAAAGAATTCAAGTAAGTATCATCGCTTAGACCGCAAGGTGTGGACCTCCAACTTTAGTGTTTTTAATATGCCGTGTGCTATAAAATATTAAAAAGCTGATTAAATTAGACTTATAGGCCATTTACATTATAACGAAATCTAGTAGATTTCGTTTGAATTCTTCTTCAAAATCTAGTGCTTTTTTGACATTTTATAACAAAACAACTGACTTAAAGTATTTTGCGTAACACATACATATACAAACAGAAATAGACAATAAAAAATTTGCATAACCTTTTATTTATAATCAACCTCACTTATTTTACCAATAATATTTCTCTTTTTTTATTTATTTCTTTTTTTAATAATTTCCTCAAATATTTTTTTTTAATTTTTTGAAAAGCTTTTCTTTTGTTTTTTTATTAAAATGTCATTTTTTTCTTGTGCATGGACGTATTTTTCAAGGGCTTTAAAAACCAAAGTTGCATTACTAAGTACCACTAGATTTGATTAGACTTCATCGAAATCTAGTCACGAAGTAGATTTTATTTTGTATGGGAAATCTAGTAAACACAACTAGATTTGGCTCGAAATCTCGTAAGTACTAGATTTCGTTGTAGTGTAAATTGGCTATAAAACTACATTTAGCCGGCATATCGAAATATTACCGCAAAAAAAGCTTAAGCGACATCATTTTCAATTTTCGTTTTTTTATTAAGTTACTTTAATGGCAACACTTGCATCATCTCCTAAAATGTCATGGTCACATAAGGTACCGTTACGATTTCATAGCAAAAACAATTTTATCGTAAGCGATGACCTTACTACAAATTTTATATGAAATAAAATAAAAACTCTTCCCAAAATAATTTTGTTTTTGTCGCTGAAGATTTTTTGCGGTTATGACTCGATATATTGCACTCAGCGTTACCGTTGGTGCCACTAAAGTGGCAATTTGCCACTTTTTCGACTGCTTGGATACTATTTGGCCAATTTTACAAATTGCACCCAAATGTGGTACTTTTTGCGATTCTTGCCACTTTTTTGATACTTTTTACGCTAGGAAAATATACTTTTTTTATTTCTGTTTTATTATAACCCCTAGCTTTAATATATGTAAAACGGTTTTAATATATGTATATGTAAGCAAGTTTATATGAAATTTCTTGTCATGCGTCGTTAGCTGAAAATCGGTTTAATAAACTTTCTATTAACCTATTTTATTTGTCAAAAGCAACTACTTATCAGGAGAGACAAAAAAATACTTTTTTTTTACCAAATATTTGAAACTTTTTGCTATATATTCTTTTATAAATCAAGAATTAGGAAAAATTAATATAAATATTTAAAAGAATATATAGCAAAAAGTTTCAAATATTTGGCAAAAAAAAGTATTTTGTCTCTCCTTAGAAGTCATGAAGCAGAAACCGAACTGTTGTGTACCGAAAACTTGTCTAAAATTTGTGTAATTGACATTAAAAGTAAAATCTAAGTTTTAACCAAAAACTGTGTAATGAATTGATAATAAGAATTGATATAAAAAACAAAAAGCTCAATATATTGAAGTATTTAGACCAAATATTTATAGTGTCTAATGAAGATATAAACTATTTCGAATTAGTTTCAGAGTTTAAAGAAATTATAACTGACCCAGATGCATTTATACATTAATTTAAACTTCTAGAAAGTAAAGTAAATGACACGAATTATGAACACATATTGAAAATTTCGAATGCTGAAGATTTTTGGCGTGAAATAGGAACTTTGAAAAATAGATTTGATGAATATACCTATATATATATTCAAACTTGTACAAATTGGTCTCTCATATTTTTACATTGACATATAGTAGTGCATCTGCTGAGCGTGTTTTTACTAAGTTAGCTCTAATCAAAAATAAAGAAACAAATAGGCTAAAGACATTTTACGAAAGTATGGAAGTCGTTTTAAGAACAATTAATTGTAAAATTTGTATGAAACTGACGATTAATAAATATGTAGTACAGGACGACATTGAAAAATATTGTTTAACCATTCCAACTGATTCTTATGTGTTTGGAATGCTAAAGACGAATATGAACACAGTCTTCTCCCATCACGTCACATTTATCAGATACACCAATTATTGTAATTTCGGAAGATGTTTTGTACCACAATTAATAACAAAATCCAGGTTTATAGTTTTGTTCTATAAACCTGATTACAAAAATTTTAAGCAATAATAGACGTAATTGGATAAAAACTGAATATGCTATAATAAAGAAATTAAAACACTAGCACTTAAATTTAGTAGCATGTATGCATGCCGTGCATTTATTTGTATTAAAGTGAGGAACTGATTATATATACGGAGGTGTGCTGGAAATCGCAAATGCAAAACGCAAGAATTTGGAGGCTGTTTTTAATACACTTTTAATCTAATTTTTATAATTTTTGTTATAAAATTCTGTTTAATAGAGAAATGTTTGTATAATATTTGTCATAAAATTTTTTTATTACAGAAATCTTACTAAAAAACGACTTTTCAAATTCTTGCGTTTTGCGTTTGCGATTTCCAGCACACCCCTGATAAAGTATTTGAAAAAGTGATATTTTCGTTTTTTTTTGTTATAGGATTTCTTGTTTTCATCCGATTATAGCTTGGCTGCCAGGCCCACGGTGTCGACAAGAAAATTTCTTTCGCATATTTATATTGAAAACAATAATAAAAACTAAAATTTGTTTTTGTTTTCAAAACAAATGTACGAAAGAAATTTTTTTGTCCACCTCGTGTGCCTGGGCCTACAACTTTTGTAATTAGGTTGACTGTAGAATAAAATTATAAAACTATGGATTTTGTTATTAATTGTGGTACAAAACATCATCCGAAATTACAACAATTGGTGTGTCTGATGGGAGAAAACTGTGCTCATATTCGGCCATAGCATTCCAAAAAACATAAGAATCTGGTGGAATGGGCAAATAAATTTCTGAAAAGTTTTTAAATGTCTACCTGTGCAATACAGTGTCTGAAATAAATCAAAGAAAATGTATTCAGAAGGAATAGTACAAGAAATATATTACTAAACGTATATATAAAACAATGTCATAATCCAAAAAAACATGTTTGGAAGAAAACAAGTTTAACGTTTTTGAATTTCCAAAACATTAAAGTAAATATTTTATAAAAATTACTTCTCGAGAGAAATAGTTACAAAATATTTGTTTTAGTTTTTATACCATTTAAAATTATAATAAATAGAAAAAAACGTAAAAAATACATAATGTGGTGTACTTATTTTAATTTTAAAAGATGTGCTCCTTTTTTTAAAAAAATCCACTTTTTGGTGCCACTTTTTTTGTAGATATCCCCTTTTTTTGGTACTTTTTGAAAATATCCGACGGTAACACTGATTGCACTTAGTCGTGAGAAAGGGTTGGGTTAATAAGCAAAATTAACCCATGGGAAGGCTTACAAATTAAGAAACTTGCAACACAAAATCTAGCATAGAAACTAGCTTTCCCTCAACAATAAATTTCAGTGTATTTATCAAATATGAAAAATTGGGAATTTAGCACTTTTCATACAGAAATCTTATTAACAAAATCAGTTCTTTGTAGATATTTTGTCGAAAAAGTTTATGAATTGTCTTAAGTGTATGGTGTAACGAGAAATTGGCAAAACAAATATAGATAAACAGACAACAGTTTTAAATAAAATTTCTACTCAATTTAATGATCTTTCATCGAAGTCTGTTCAACCATTTAGATCGTGCCAACCAGTGTCTGATGAATATACCGAAAATCTTTTTGAAAACATGTCCAAGGTAAAGAATGGTAAATCAATTTCGATTCCAATCAAAAATTGATTTTGTGATAAAAAAAAAAAAAATCGAGTATAAAGAGAACACAACAGGTGAATCAAACGAAGGCATTCCTTTTGAATTACGCCAATTTAAACAGACCAGTGTGTGAGCGATATTAAATTCTATTAGCAGAGTGAAGAAACCCAAGCAATTTATCCTAAAAACAAACGTAATTGCAAGGGAATATTCTCTGCATCCTTTCAACATCAGTGCTCTTCAAACGTTTGTTTTATAAAGCAGCGTGTTCGATTTTGAAATGTTCTACAACAAAGTCGATATATGTATACCCAACTTTTGGATTAACACCAGGTTTTTTACATATCTTTACCTATTTTACCGGGAATTTACCAATTGGAATTTAACCCTTTTCCCATCTATAACAATAATTCATCAAATCTTATTCCAATCCTTTAGTTTGCCGAAAGAAAATTCTCCTTATCACGTGGATTTTTTCGTGGTAGAGTTTCCTAGCGTAATTATTCAAACTGCATACCGCAGCACCAGGCTTAAGTTTTTGGCTTAGCAGATTTTGTTAGAATTAGGGTTTTTTCCCGGGATTTCCCGTCCCGGGAATTTCAATAATTTTATTTCCCGTTTTCCCGGGATTTTTCTTGCGGGATCCCGGGAAATAAAAAATTCCTCATAATTTCAAAAAATAGCTATTTATACTTTGAAATTTAGTTTTCTATTCTCTAAAAATTAGCATCTGTGGATGGGTTGTGGATTAGATCAATTGCAAGAAGTGAGTACATGTATTTAAATCAATGTCTCCTGATGCAATAAATCTACTCAAAGCAGAATGGGCAGTGCAACAGTTAATAATTATTACATTTAGTGAAGTGAAGAGTTAATTAAGTACATTTATTCAAAATAAGATGCAGGCAGTAGATTTTCATTGTCCATAAACAAGTCTTTAAAATAGGAGATACCTAAACATATCGCTTCTTTATTGCAACATAGTCATATCTACAAAAACAAACAATGTTGGCAAAATGCGATTAAAGTTTTCAAAATGTACCGATTTAAAGATATATTTTGCTATAACTTCGGTTCAGTTTAAGATATAATACGAGAAGGTATGAAGGAAAACTTTGCTAAAGTTACTTTGAATTTTGAGATATGACTATGATGCAATGAAGGAGCGATATGTTTATTAGGTGATAAACACAAATTTTCAATTTCAATTTGTGTTGGTTTATATACCCGTGAAGTGCGGGGAAACCGAAATAAAATAACATTTTGGAAACTAGTGTAAGATACTACAACATACAACTTGAAAAACACATTGTCCTAAAGATTACAAATGGACCTATTGAAATGAAAAGGTTTGTAAGAAGCATTCCGGTTGATGCTGATACAGACGTTGTTTATAAAAAAGAAAAAATAGCTTCTGATTGTGAATCCGCAGCTACAACGGTGCACTTTTAACTATTTGTCCAACCTCGGTAAAAAATTAACGAAATTTTTCGGAAACATGATAATTAGTAAATAAAATCAGGAATATACTTTTTGACGACTTACTAAGCGCTTTGAGTGTGTCAGAAAGTTATTTCCTAAGCCGTTCAAAAATTTTATATATTTCTTTAAAATATTTTATCTATTTTATTAATTAACTTTTTGATCTCATATCTTGAGTACCTCAATTTTAGTTTTGTTTTTATTATTGTTTTTTGAATTAAATTGTTATGTTTATGTTATCTTTTTATCTTGTATCCAGAGCATAATAATACTGAATAAAAGCATAATAATAGGGAATAAAGGCGTGAGGTGATAATAATTCAAGTTCCTACTTCAATCTTCAATTAATTTTTTAGTATTGAACCATTTCTTTTATTTTCTTTGTTAACAAGTTCCCTTACGTTTTTTTACAAAAGTTTTTTTCATTAATTAATAACAAAGTTTACTTTGTATTATTTTTATGGAGCGGGATCCCGGGATCCCGGGAAATTTAAAAAAATTTCCCGCTTTCCCGGGAATCGAAAAAGTCCGGGAAAAAAACTCTAGTTAGAATTAAAAAAAAGTAATATTTTTAAACACATATTTTTGTAGCAATTAAGCAATCAATTTTCCTAAAAAAAAAAATATGGTTTTGTATCGCAATGCTTCTTAAGTTTGTTCCAATAATGACATTAAACGAATATTCACAATATATTCTAATGATCCAAGTGATAACTGACAAATTTTATTTTAAAGTGCGAAAAATCATTTTCTATGTTTCCAATAAAAAAAATTCTAAAAACAACCATAATAATTAGAGAAAGGGAACAATTTTCCAGGAGCCAAGATAAAAAAATTTAAGCTTTAAAAAATATCTTGTAAGGAGGTGTTATGTAAATTTTAACTAGCAAAATGTATATATATTATATAGCATTCAAAAACAGAACAAAAATTGCTCGAGGTGTCCATTTTGAACCCTCCATTGCTTTTTCCTATCCCTATTACTAAAACTTAAAATCGGTTTATCACTTCGATATGCAAATAACATTCTTACTTTGTGTGAAACAGACGAGAGTCTCTGGTGGAAATCGAACCCGTTACCCTCTCACTGATATACTAGCTTACTACTAATAAGCCTACTGGGGCACCCACTCTATGTGAAATTTGTTATATCCCCCACTGTGCATCAAATTTTTCCGTTCTAAACTTTTTCAATTTTCTGTTGAAATAAACAATGAAATGTAGTACTACAGTAGACGCTCGCAAATTAGAACCGCTTTGTTTTTGAGGCAATTCTAATTTCTGAATTATTCTAATTTCTGGACGTTTTTATTTCGAATAAAAAATAAAAATTACTTAAATTTTTTTTAATTCAATTTTATTTGATTGACATTAAATGTATTTTTTAAAATTAAAAATACCGTGTCGTTTCTTATATTTGGAAAACTATCCATTGCTTCCACTGAATGCATTTTCATCTGTATAGGGATATTCCTCTCTAAATATTTTTTTAGCTTTCTCTGCAAATATTTATTGCTTGCTTCCTGATATGTGTTGAAAACAGCATTTAATATTGCTGTTCTATGTGATTTGATATAGCTGATTGAAGATGTCGTAACATTAATATTCCCTTCAAACCCTTTGTCAAGCTTTTCTAATATTTTGACCTTCGTTTCCAATTAAAAAGTGTTTTTTTTACGTTTATTTGACATTTCGAATGATACACTTTCACTTTTTAATAGAGACTTCTAAAATATGTACACATGTTTCGAATTTCACAAATAAACTAGCCACAAATATATATAAATGCGACAAAAAACAACAAATAAGGAAACACATCTAAAATTTGGTAATTCCCCTTTTTTTCATGTTCAAACAGAATAAAAATAAATTGCGGATTTCTTGTGTTCAAATAACAAAAAAAAAAAAAACGCTCTGAAATTAGAACTATAAATTCGAATTTTAGAGCGTTAAATGTATTGCAAACACTGATTCTAATTTCTGGACGTTCGAATTACTGAAAGCTCTAATTTGTGAGCGTCTACTGTATAATCCTTTTCATAGAAAAGAATTGTCCAATTATATCACAACTTATTATAGAATACATTGTCATAATTTTTATTACAATCACAACGAATGCAGTAAATGTGGACGTTTTAGTTAATTTTATCGTTGCCTTTACTGTCATCAACCACTATTTGGCGTCATTATCCATTCGTCCTGGTGTGTCTGTCACTTCTTTTACTTGTGGTTTCAAACTTTATTTCTAAATAGTTGGTTGTATGTTTTTTTATCAACACCCAAGGGTGGGGGTATTACTGTGTCCTTTTTTTATCGTTTATAACCCGCTGTGTCCCTGAGTGCAATAATAGAAGGGAGGTGTCTTAATGTTTGAATAAATGTGATAAAAAAATTGGAAATGAATTAAAATAAAATGACGGTAAAACCAACGTTAAATGATTTTTTCGGACGCGTGTCTAGAGGCCATTTTCGGCTGGTAATTTTCGATTGGAACGTATTTTATTTATATTAATGTATTCTTTTCTAAATGCTACGCTGAACGTAAGAATGGTTTGTCTTTATCTTCTCATCTGTTTCCAATACTTTACTTAATTTTTTTTATATTTTGAGTTTTGAGGACATTTTTTGTTTAAAATAGACACATGTCAACCAACATTGATGAAACCCCTTAAGTAAATTAGGAACTCCCTAAAACAACACACCAATAGTTTATAAATAATTGACAATTAATTAACTGGGAGCATTGCAATTAAAAAGTTCTGGGTTAAATAGTCGTAAATGGATTGAAAGATATAAAATACTAGATGACATGCAAACGTCGCCATACTTTTTATTTATTATATATTTACACACATGAATATTCGAAAATCACCCAAAGCAATGTGTGAACAATCGCCCAAAAGAAAAATCTCCCAACGCAAACGAAAATGGCGAAAAAATAAAAATGAAAATTATATAAAAAAAATGGTGAAAAAGAGACCAAAAACTATTGAAAAATGGAAAATTTTTGAGCAATTTTTCACACATTGCCTTGGCCGATTTTGCATTAGGTTTTTTCGTCTACGGCCGCTTTAATCAATTTTCCTTTTAACTCGAATGCTTTAATTTTCAAATACATTTTTTTCTTAATCGTTGTAAATTTAATGGATATATATATTAATAAACGTAAACATATGACTTAACAAGGTTTCGTTAAAATGTGTTAATTCCCATTTCATACTATTGATAAAGGCTGTTTTCCTAAACGTGTTGTTACATTTTCACCTACGTTGTATTGTATATGAATATGGTTTGCATCTACATTATTTTAACTGATTTATTTGCTTTTCTCTGCCCAGTGACAACTACACAGTTGCATTTCGGAACTAAATGAATTCGTCAGCATAGAATTGGCTTGGCGCATATTATGGTAGTTAAGCCATGACGAATTGTCAAAATTGCTATGTATTACAACAATGCAACAGGCGTTTAGGAAAATAGCCAAACTGAAATTTATTGTTGATGGGATACGCTATGCGCATTTCACTGGTTGCTTAGGCCAGATCATCAGGAAACTTCAGCCAAATATTTTAAAAAAACTAAAGATAAAATCCAAATAAAACTGTGAAGCGAAAGAATTATAAACACCAGTTTTACCTGTAACAATATCAAAGCTTAAACAAAAACAACAACAACAGACAGTGAGTTAATCTCTTCTTACAGTCCCTATTACAATTAGTTGATTTTTTGTCAACTCAACTGGGTAAAGAAAAAACAAAAACAAATTAGTTTTTTTATTTTGCCAGTTCAGTTTTATTTACACTGCCACATGCATATTAGTTTTTCTTGGGAGTCCAAAAATTTATTAACAAGGTTTTGTTTAAATGTGCTAAATTTCCACTTCATACTATTGATAAACTAAAATTTATTGTTGATGGGATAAGCTACTCCTATGCGCATTGCACGTTCTTTCGAATAAACATTGGAAAAACTTAAAAAAAAACTCCTAAATTGGGCTTTTTGTTAGATCACAGGAAACGATGTGCCAAAGAATTTACTGATCCATATATTTACTTTTTAAGTTCGGCTTATTCTTGAATATGGATCTTTTGTATGTGACTATCAGTATCGGTATCGGTGCGAAAACCAGTTTTTGATTTTTTTTACGAGGCTTTAGATGGAATTCATATTTTCTTCCGTCATTGGTTAAGAGACAGGTCCTTCTTAAGCTACCATCTTTAAAAGGCCCTTGTGTAATGCTGGGTATCTCTTTGCGGGATTGATTCGTGTTGAAGTTGATTTGAAAGTTAAGAGGCCAACTTTAAACTTTCCGGTTTTAAGTCTAAATTACTACAGACCTGGGGCCTGGTTCTGGCAGTCGTGATCGTTTACTTTCTCGATTCAAAAGCAATTTAATATCTATCTGTTTATCCCTTCGTCACATTTGTGTATTTCATGTAATAGATATTTCGGAGAACAATGATATTATTAAACTAAAAGTTATTTGTATTCACTTTGTATTATATCTTTAGTCTGTTAGGGTTATAGTCTCTAGACCTTGGCTAAGTCTGAGTACTAATGCTTTCTAATTCTAATAATCTACATATAAATAAACAATAAAAATTGATGGACAATATTACAACTTGCCGTCAGTTAAAGGTAAGATTTTGTCGGACGCATAAAAAGTTATTTATTACAGGCAAAGCCCGGTATAACGAATGATATAATGTCAGCCCCTTTCGTTAAACTGAGAGATTCGTAATACCGAACTTTTTTTTAAATAAAAAATTAGCTACATTTACCATTAAATCGAGCTGTTTATATGCATGTTTATTAAACTTACATACGTAAGTACATACGTGTTTACATATTGGGACAAATTATTTGTCCAAAAAAATCTGTAGTATATATGTATGCTTACACTCATATGTTTAAAAATAATAACAAATTCCTCTATCAGCGTATTCATATTCAATACGCGATATAAGAAAAAGACTTACACCTTTTTTACATTCACTGAATGATATGCTTTCCTATTTACCATTTTGCTTCAACAACACTTCAAACAAAACTCTTTTATTATGCTTAAAAATAATCTACATGTTCTCATACTTTGTAACAAGCAAAAAAAGTACATCCAAACAAACGGTATTGTACCGAATTTTTGGTTTTTCTTTGCTTTTCTTAAACATTCGCTAAACCGGGAGCAAAAAAAGTTGATCGTTTGTTATATAAGGTAGCTAATGAAAAAACTTGCTCATTCGTTATATCGGATTTTCGTTAAAGTAAGTATTTGTTATACCGAGCTTTGCCTGTACTTCAATTTAACTTTTACCGTGCCAGAACGATATAAGTGCATTTAACATATCGCTCACTTAACTTTAAATCAATGTTGTAATAGTGAAAAGCTTTTCATTTGTGGGACAAATTCGTTCTTTATACTATCGGCAACTTGTTAAATGGCCCTAAGTTGGAAAACGAAGCATAAACAATTAAATAGTAACGATTAATCCGACAATTGTTTTGAGCAATATACTGCACAAACGCATATCCGTAACCCTTGAACCATATTTAAGAAGAAAACAACCTGGATTCAGACCAAACAGGTCCTGTGTATATAAGCAGCATTAAAGTGGTCGTCGAACTATCGCTTGAGTGACGATCACCTTAATATTTGCCATTTGTGGACCACTAACGTGCCTTCTGCACGTAACATCACAATGCTATATGAATGCGCTTAAATGCAGGGATGTTCCTGTAAAATTATTATCCATGCGCGGCCATCGTGGAATAACGTTGGGTCTCCAGGGGAATCTGGACGACTTTGTCTTCTGTCATACCGACATTCCGAGATGGTCTCAAAAATCCAGAGTCTTATCGAACACGCGGCTAGGCCTGATCTTCAGATTACCATTAACAAAACCAATTCTATGAGAATTCATGCTTCAAACAGCGACAAATTCCAAATAATGGATCAGTATATTGATGACGTCAACAGCTTTATCTATTTGGGTAGCATTGTGACAGCACATGGCTGAAGCGACAAAGACATCATCATAGCAAGAATAAAGCGAATCGATATTCGGAGATCTAGAACTACATATATACATATATACACACACACGTAACTCAAAGTCCTTAGCAATAATGTAAAATCTGGACTTTTAAACGGTTGCGAAATGTGGATGACGTCGAACCATCAGATAGAAGCTATGCAAGCGTTTGTGAATAGATGTCTAAGCCGAATGCATGGCATTTTCTGATCAGTTACCACTACCAGCAGCGCACTTTGGGATATCTCAAACCAACAAATTCTAGGGGCAGAATTCAAAGAGATCAAATCGCTTATCCCACCATGAGTACGACTATGAATGACATAATAAGGCAGCTGGACAAATATTATCCACAAAGGTCGAGATGTATTGGAAGACAAACAAGCACCTGAAGACGCCTACTAGAAATGAAGCTAAGGCAAAATGGCGTTACTTGGAGTGAGATAAAAAGCCCTGCAACGGATTTTTGGGGGTTTTTTGCAATCTTTCGTTGGGGTGTTTTTGCAATTTAAGTAAGTTAAAAGTGTTCCCTATACGAAGGAATTAAAAATGATACCAAATAACATCGTATTTTTTGCTTTGGGACTATTTTTCATTAACTAACATTAAAAACAATAGTTACCGAAGCCGGTGTTTGTTATGGCTGTAGTCAAAATGACTTAAAGGAAAATCGCCCAATGTGTGAAAAGTAAACAAAACATGGCCCAAAAAATAAAAATAGATAATTTATCCGAAAATTATGAAAAAGACAAAAAAAAAAACAATTAAGAAAGTATAGTCGGTCAAGCCCGACCATATGATACCCTACACCACAGTACAGTAGACGCTCACAAATTAGAGCTTTCAGTAATTCGAACGTCCAGAAATTAGAATCAGTGTTTGCAATACATTAAACGCTCTAAAATTCGAATTTTAAGTTCTAATTTCAGAGCGTTTTTTTTTTTTTTTGTTATTTGAACACAAGAAATCCGCAATTTATTTTTATTCTGTTTGAACATGTAAAACTAAAAAGGGGAATTACCAAATTTTAGATGTGTTTCCTTATTTGTTGTTTTTTTGTCGCATTTATACATATTTTTGGCTAGTTTATTTGTGAAATTCGAAACATGTGTACATATTTTGGAAGTCTCTATTAAAAAGTGAAAGTGTATCATTCGAAATGTCAAATAAACGTAAAAAAACCCTTTATCATCGGAAACGAAGGTCAAAATATTAGAAAAGCTTGACAAAGGGTTTGAAGGGAATATTAATGTTACGACATCTTCAATCAGCTATATCAAATCACATAGAACAGCAATATTAAATGCTGTTTTCAACACATATCAGGAAGCAAGCAATAAATCTTTGCACAGCGCTGAATACCCAAATATGGTAAGTCGTCTGTATGAGTGGTTTAAAGAGAAAGCTAAAAAAATATTTAGAGAGGAATATCCCTATAAAGATGAAAATGCATTCCGTGGAAGCAATGGATAGTTTTCCAAATATAAGAAACGACACGGTATTTTTAATTTTAAAAAATACATTTAATGTATTGGAGTGAATTACGTTTTGTTTTCTTGTTTTTATCAAAAAAAATTTAAGTAATTTTTATTTTCTATTCGAAATGAAAACATCCAGAAATTAGAATAATTCAGAAATTAGAATTGCCTCAAAAACAAAGCGGTTCTAATAAGCGAGCGTCTACTGTATTTAAAAACACGTCATGCTTATGTGTCCATATAAATATGAATTTATCTATGTTTATAAACTTCATTAAAATCGGTTTGAAAGTTTGTGAGGGGCAGAAATTGCCCCCTACCTCCCCTTGTGGTCATATTTTTGAAAAATTGTATAGCTTATGTGTCCATATAGATGTGGATCTATCTATGTTTTAAATTTCATTAAAATCGGTTTGATAGTTTCTGAGAGGAAGAAACTTCCCCCTATCTTCGCTCGTGGTCCTACGATTCGGCCCGTTTTCAATAAGCTTGGTCCTTGTGCCAATAAGAACCTATGTCCTTTTGCGCACAAGGTTACATGGACAGCCAGCCAGCCAGCCGGACGGACATCGTTAGTTCGACTCAGAAAGTGATTCTGAGTCGATCGGTATGCTTTAAGGTGGGTCTCGGACCAATAATTCGAGGCGTTACACACATTAGCACAAATGCATAATACCCTCTCCACTTTTGTGGTATGGGTATAATGAAAAATCATCAACATTTTATTTTCAAATTTTTATTTAATAACAATGTGCTCGTCGCAAATAGTAACTAGCTATGAAAGCTAATTTGAGTATGCTAAATTTAATGTGGTAAGCCGATTTTCAAATTTATCGCTCGTATTCGCGATAAAAAATTTTAATACTAATGTACCATAAAACGAAATTTTTTATAAAAATTAAACAAACCAACAATTTTGTTTGGGACTCAAGCATAATTTAAAAGCTTATAGGGTAAAGTATGTGCATATCGCGTATTTGATGCAACGTCGCACTGTGGCGCCTTTTCTCAAAAACCGTGGCAAAAATACAAAATTTGATGACAAAATTTTGTAAAATGAATGAACACATCGTATAAAGACCATTTTACTGATCAGAATTCAAAAACGTTTTTCTTAATTGGATAAGAATTATAGCTGGTGGAGCTGCTTAAAGTCGACAGTTTTTTAGAAAGTCCAAAAAAAGGTGATTTTGAGAAAAAAAAGACATTTTAGAATTGAAGTGTCAGAAATATTGCCATGTGATCACTACTTTTTTGGTATTGTTTTAAAGGTATATTTATTGTTTATTAAATAAAGTAAGAAAATGCCCACCAGACACCCTACTTTTTTGGCAGTTGCCGTTTTTCAGACACCCTATATTTAGGTACTTTTTACAAATAAAATAGAGAATATCTAAAAATGGGCAAAAATGGTCACGCCCATATTTTCTTAGCATATTAACTACACAGTACTTTAAATAATTTAGCTAAATTGGGCCACAAAAAATGACAGGTTTTTTTGAAATTTGAAGAAAGATGTTACAATCCTATAGCCAGCGTTGCCACAGCCAAGATATTTTTGCAACCAAAATTAAAAAAAAAATTGCCAAATAAGGAAAAAAGCTACCAACATTTTAATTATTTTTTATATTTTATGTTATCTTACAGCACAAAAATGTAAATATAAGTGGAACTGACTGACATATTTCTGTTAATGTATGCATATGTGCCTAATTATAAATATGTATGTAGCCTTATTTATAAACAATATTTTGCTGTGTCAATCAGGTAGGCATAATTATTAGAATTTGTTTATTTATTTAAATTTAAGAACACATTATGAAAATAGGCAGGTAGTTTTAAAACTTGGTTTTTATACTAAGTAAAATAAAAACTGCAGTTGTATATAATCCAGTTAATTGTGGCCTAAATTTATGTTTCGCAAATCAGGTAGCTTGAACCTTTTTATTTTTGGGTATAAATTAATCTGCAATTGTGTAATGCAATCAGTTAAAGTTTTACTTTGCAAAAGTAGTGATCAGTACCAGAACTCATAATGTCATTTCAAAATTCGGAATTGTTAGAGTTATTTAGAAAATCACATAATTAATTAATTTGGCTATTGTGGAAAAATTGCACGGTTTACCAGGATACCAGGGAAAGGATGTTAAAAACAAAATTCACTTCGTTTTCTTGGATATTCGTAGAAAATGGCTTGCCTCAAAACTACGACAAAAACCTTTATGGAAAAGTACTCAGACTGGCCAAATAGAGTAACAACTTTAGAAAACATCGAAGAACCGCATATATCTTTGGACAGCAGAAAAGGAAGACCTGCTAAAACTATAAACGAGTGTTCGGAGTTCACAAAAAAACGTAAACTTCAAAATGCTACAAAAGATATATCTACATCGAATCTGTCAGAAGCATTATGTCTTAAGTACGTAAAAGATAAATCAAGGTCTAATATTACAAAAGCGGTGGAGCTTGCTAGCCCAGATCGACTGCGAAGGATTAAAGAAAGTATTCCAACTCCTCCGAATGCATTACCCACAAAGTATAGCATAGAAGAAGCTTTAGCGTTATTTATGGACTTGGGATTGTCAAAGGAGAAATATATGTAATATTTTACGAAGCTCTTTAAAGAATCATAATGTGAATGTTCTTCCTGGATATAAAAAGGTTACCTCTGCCAAAAAAGAAGCAGTACCATCTAATGTAAAAGTTACTGAAGTATCAGCAGAAGTTGATCTGCAAGACTTAGGCCCGTGACTTACCTATAAAGTTCGAAATAGTAAACGGTACCTTTAGCACTAGTGAGGAATAAAGTTACCTTCAACTATTTTTCGTTTTCACAACTTCTGTATAAAATAAACTTAACATTTTTGTAAATGTGGCAATACTAAAGAAAATACCGATTATTTTTGCCAAAATAAAATACAAACTGGCAACTACGTACTTTTTTTACATTTACAAAGTATACGAATAATTGGAGTTGCCATATATAAAAAATATGTGAATATAATATGGCAATCTCAAATCTAAACCTTACGACAAAAGTTAAAGGTAGAACGTACCTCTCTTTAGCTTATCCTTCACTTTTAGATTAAAGGGAACTTGTGATAATTAAAAGCTCATTATCTGTTCGATAACTGCCTACATTTAGCTATCGTTAAGTCGTGAAAACGGGCCTTAATGGATCATACATCTAAACGCTTAGTTCAAAGTTTTCCTGAAAAAGAAAGAGCATTACTTCCAGATAGGCTTACATTGATAAGCAAGTGGGGATGTGATGGATCATCTGGTCAAAGTGCTTACAAACAAACAATATCGACAACTGACATAACTATTACAGATGCAAATATGTTTATGGCTTCTATAGTTCCTTTATGACTTAGGGCCATTATTACAACCTAATGATAAAGTTGCTGATAGTTAACGTGAACAATAGCTATCTTGAACGATAAAGTGACCAATAAGTTTTTTCCATTATTACAACTGTCCGATAAAATAAAAAATGTAATTTATATACTGTGGCAACTGTGACTACTTTTGGTTGTTTAAAATACGTAGTGGCAACGACTTAGTTTTGTTTTATTTATTAATTAAAAACAAAAGTAAATTTTTGTGCTTTATTTTTGGTTTTAATAGTAAATTGTTTTGTTTTTTGTGTTAAATTGTGTTTTTTGTTGAGTAATTTAAGACTATCATTGAAGTTACCATATCTTCAGCAGAAAATATGGCATCTTCAAGTTCTTAAAGTTCACTTGTAAAGTTACCATGAGGACAAACCTGTTGTTAGCTTATCAGTCACTTTTTAGGTAAATGTTAACTTGTAATAACCAAAAACTATTTATCTGTCAGATAGCATCCTTAAAATAACTATTTGTAAGTTGTAATAATGGCCCTTAGAAGTGAAATTTCCGAGCATTGGAAAAATCCTCGCCCATCGTCAGTCCATTTTTGCCGTCCGATATTTTTTAAATATGCAAAGGAGCACTCCGCGAGAACATCTTTCTTCGGTATGTTAATGATCAAGCCATCCTTCAGTTCTTCGGAGAGATAATTTCTGTTCCACAATCATTGTATCACTCTCTGGAGCTGGAATGCACTTGTTTGCGGATCTGCTTTTAGAGGCTCTGGATTATTGTTGTCAGGGCATGAAGCCTTGTGCTGTTTTATGGAGGAAATTTCATCAACTATTTTACTTTAATAGCAAGTTATATTTGCATGCCTAAAAATTAATAAAAAAAAACAAATTTCTTAATGTTTCCAGCCAACACTTTAACTTGTTTTAAGTTTATCGAAACAATTTATGAAACCATAAATCGGTCTTTTTGATACCGAAACACAACTGTCAGTCAAAAATTTGTTTTCTATGCAATCGGTTAAAAAGAATATGCCAATTAAAATAAAATGCATTGCTTTCCAATAAACAAGCTCACAAAACGAGCTCTCATTTTTGGTTAGAACTATCGAAAATCGTGTCTAGCCGCGTGAGCGCGTGCATAACCATCAACACATTATTTTAAACATTTAGTTTTTGTACAACTAAACTTTTTTTCCTCAATATTATTACGCTTCATAAACGTTTTTGTAAAAAAAAATAAAAAGGTACAACATGTTGCAGCAACCAAAACAAAAAGCATTCAGTGCGATTGTGGTTACTTTCATTATGAACTAGAAGAAGTCAAAATAACAACCAGGGCTGCCAGATTTGACGATTTTTTGCACCGAAATTAGCCAAGTGCCGATTTGCTGATTTTTTTCTAAAATGTGACGATTTTTTTCAGTCTGTAAATAAAACATTAAATTTTCTCACACGTTCGTTTTTATCTTTACCTTTATTTTGCGTATGGAATAATATAAAAGAAAGAACATATACATAAATCAAAGGTATTAAAAAAAGATTCTAAATTGTTTACAAATTTAATGAGTTTAACCATGAAACTGCGTCTGTCGTCAAAGTGTGGATATCGCTCAATAGTCCTTTGTAGGATAAGATAGGGCATTTAATGATGTGATCGGTTGTTTGCGGGGGGCTCCACATGGACATTTGGGATCATCTATTTGGCCCCATTTTTAGAGAGTTTCTAGGGTCCTACCCGTACCAGTTCGCCATCTGTTCAGGTTATACCATGCTTTTCTCGGTAATTGAATGTCTACTCCGCTGCTTCGTTCTTCAAATAATGGGCTGGATCTATGTGAGTTAAACCATAGATTAGTCCAAGCTGCGTTGATATCAAAGTTTTCGATGAGTAGGTTCTTGGCGAGGTCTAGTGAAGCATTTCTGGACTGCAGCCTTCGGTTACGATTAAAAAAATGCGGTCATCAAAGACGCTCTTCATGAGACTCCCAGTATCTCTTACACGATTGAAAATGCTAGCTGGGTATGAAGTAATTATCTTTGTAAAAATACAAAGTAAAAAGTAGTCAATAATAACAAATAATCTTTTTCGTCAGTTTACATCATTTAAAAATTATATCACAGTATTTTGTATAGGTGGACAGCACAACCCAAAACTTAAAATATTAAAATAAATGTATGTAAATTTAAAAATGATCACAGAAAATTTTTCCTTTTTTGATCAAAGTTGTTATTACATATTACTTAAGTATTGCAATGGTGTAGTTTGCATTTGTATTGTCTCTGTCTTCTTTTGTGTTTATTGCAATTGTCTTTTTGTTTGAATGTTTTTTTTTTTATAAAAATCGAACAAAAGCTGTTTTAAAAAAACTAAGTTTTAAGTTGTCCGATTTTTTTTGACGATTTTTCGAAACGTGAAAGACGATTTTTTTATTTTTTCTCAGAAATTGACGATTTGCTCACAAATTTATCTGGCAGCCCTGGTCACAACATTAATATCGACTGTGGAAGAGAGTGGAAGTAAGAGGAAACCAAAAAAACTGATTGTAAATAAAGTAAAACTTACTTTAATCAGATACGTGATCTTTAGAATATTTATCGTTAAAGATCTTTAAGCTTTTTGGTTTAATAGATACTAATGTACACGCTTCCTTAACTGGAAACTTAACACTATTGTCATTAAAGTAACAACAACATCAGCAGCAATAAAAATCCCTTTGAGTGGAGTTACTGTGGTGGAGTTAACCACCGAATTTCTTAGTTTTTGGTTTCTGTTTTGCGATTATTGGTGGTTATTTAATATAATGAGTTTTTGATCATTGAATAGATTAGTTTAAGTAGAGATTGTGAAGCTGGTGGCGGAGTTGTAGATGAACTAAGCGCATTTTAGTGGAGCAGATGAGGAATACATATTAGAGTATTCATTTAATCGGGCTTTTGCTTTGCTTTGCGATTAATTAACTGAGGTTTTGGTTTAATCGGTTAATAACACTACGTAACAATTTTTTGACCAAATGCATTTGAAACGTAATCCTTATGTAAAATTGTTCGCTGAATCCGAATATGTCAGAATTGTCAAAAGTAGAACAGTTTTTGAGATATTCCAAAATAACCGTTATATGTGTTTTTAAAAAAGATGCTGTGACTGAAATGCAAATATCCAACAAATAAAATTTTAGCATATTTCAATACGAACATTTTGTGCCAATAGGATCCAGATCGGTGCAAAAATGACAAAGTTACAGAAGATTAATTGAATTAACCCACAACAAATAAATATACAAAGCTAAATTTTTAGTAACAATAAATATTAAAAGTTGCTTGAAAGTTTTGAATTTCTATGTGGGTTAATTTACTAAATCTTCTGTAGCTTTGTCATTTTTGTACCAATCTATGTCTTGTTGGGCGCAAAATGTTCATATTAAAATAATCTAATGTAATAAAACATTAGGATTTTTAAATGATTGGTTTAAAAAAAATAACTTGAAAAGAGCAAAATTGAACAAAATCATAAAATTTTCAATGAAGCTTAAACTTTTGTCCCCTGTAACTCTGTCATTTCTTGACCAATCTTCACAAGCAATCCATGGTTATTTAAGAAATTTTATAACCTTTTACTAAAAAGAAAGAAATACATAATTCGTTTAAATTTTTTAAAGATATTTGCATTTCAGTCACATCATCTTTTTTAAAACACAAATAACGGTTATTTTGGAATATCTGAAAAGCTGTTCTACTTTTGACAATTCTGAGTTCATATTCGGATTCAGCGGAAAATTTTACATAAAGATTAGCTGTCAGATTCATTTGGTCACGACTTTGTTGAAATTTTGTCACGTAGTGTAATCGGTTAATTTTGTTATTGATCGGTTAACCGATTAATAAAGTTTTGTTATAAATTAAGTAATTTAAATAAATAAATATGCAAAAATTATTTATTATTGGAGTCTTTTAGTAAAAAAAAAAACAATAACATAACGAACAAAACAATTCTTGAACTAAAACGAGCAAACAAAAAAGTAATTCATAAATATGAAAAACACATTTTATAATTTATACATAATATTTGTATGTATTTATTAAAAAAAAAATGTGAGATTTTTGTATTAATTATTTCAATAGTTTAAGATTTTTTAAAATAATCTTTTGGAAAAATAATTTGGTTTTAAAGTTTAGATTTTTTTTAGTTTTGATAAAACTTGATTTGGAAACAATTCTTTCACTTATCGAAGATGTTTGAGAAATCGGAAGCAACCCATAATACAGATTCAAGAATGATAAAAACAAGATTACGCATTGCACATGTTTACAAAATTCAACTTTTTAATATGACGTCACTTAAGCATTTTATCCACATGTTTGTTTGCTTGTGTTTCTATATTTTAGCTGTACTTATACGCTGATGTGACGTAGATGCGCAGAAACATTTAATTTTTAAAAGCTGAATGCGATATCTTGGTTTCTTTGTCCTTTTCCAGGATTTCTCTCAACATATAAAATCTTCCATTAAAGATTGTTTGTGTTAAAATCCAGTGCTTCTTCTATTGTCAGGTCATCATCTGACTCATCCTGGCAAAGCTCAGCACCGAAAAAAATGAAATACGAACCCCTAGTTTCTGTTTTTGTACTGTATTTAAGAATGTATTTCTCGTAGGAAATATATTGTAGGAACAAATATTTTTCAAACATATACCTTTTTTTATATGAGACGATAGAAATAATTAAAAACGCAAAAAAATATGTTATAATACTACAAAAAAACTAATATGTATTAATCGACTGAAATTAACCGGTTTAGTCGTTAATCGAAAATTGCCAATTTTAAATTAACCGATCAGTTAATCGGGAAGTAATTAATCGGTTAACCGATTAACCGTTAACCGAATGAATACCCTAACACATATGCAAGTTTGTATATGTAAAAAATAAGTCAGGTAAAAATTATGAATTTAAGGTAAAATTATCCTTTCCAAGCAAAAAAATTTTTATTTAGCAAAATCTTTTCTTGTCAAGTATAACGTGCTACGGTATTTAGTTATGAGGCACTGCCTCTGCCTGCAATATAGAAAAAAACCAAAGGCAGCAAAAAAGAATATCCTGCATGTGATTCTAAGGCACTTATTGATGAATGTCTGTAATTTTTGCGTTTTGTGCTTGATATTAGCTAGGTTTCACTTCCGAAGAACATGCATTGAATATTCTGAGCTTGGCTTGTCTGGATATTTGCAGAGCTTTTCCATACTGATTGGAGCTGCTCGAATGCCGCTCTCGCTTTATTGTGCCTGTTCTTTGCGTGTACTTCTGTCTCTACGTATTCAACTGGTTGGCTTTGTAGCATGATATTCTCTGTGCCTACATTTTTTAGATTTTCTAGTTTCCTCGAGAGATTTGATGTTTTTCCTCCTCTCTCTAAACAGACTTTGGTCATTATATCATCCAGCACGATGGTAAGCAGTTAAGGTTATAAAAGACACCCTTGCTTTACTCCAACGTTAGTATGAGATGGTTGGCTGATGTCCCGTTGTGAAGAAGTGCAAGTTCTGTATTTTCGCACATAGCTTCGATTATCATTTTTTGTTTTGTTTATTCCTTTCATACTCAATGCTTTTACAGTCCGTCTGATGGTATCGAAGGCTTTGTTGAAGTCTATCCAAGTAAAAACTTCGCTTACATTTTCAAAATAAATACCTTGTTTAACTCATTATTTAGTAGCTTTCTTCTATAATTACATCTATAACAACTTCTACAACTACTTTTTTCTGGGTGTATGTAGGTAAAAAAATAATGACTTACTTTTGAATGCGTTTATTTTGGGACATCCCATGAAAAATTACTGGGATGAACAGTAGATTCAGGGGAGTATTGTCATTCTATAGAGTACTCTGTTTTAATGCGTGGAGAATTGGCCTGATCTGAGCAGCTTCTATTTTGCCGGAATCCATTTTCATCTCGCAAATTGTTTTCTATTTTGTTTTGGATTCTTTCCTGTACTATATATGCCAGTATCTTGTATATGGCGTTAAGCAGAGTAATTCCGCTCCAGTTGTTGCAATCTTAAAATCGCCATTTTTCGGAAACTTTACGATGGTGCCTTTCTTCCAAGTTGGAGGCAGCCGCTCATCCTCCCATAGTAATGTGATGTGTGGCTGTAGAAGTTCAGCTGCTGCCTTATTTCTTCGTAATTTTCCGATGGTCTCTTTTATCGTATTAAGCAGTCCTGCAGTTATTTTCTACACGACTGCTGTTGTTCCTTTCGTTGTCTTTAGAACTTCATTTACGATGACATTACTAATTACTTCAAATGCACGCTCCATGTTCAGGTCGGTGCATTGTTGTTTGTTAGTCGCGCACCGCGGCGATTAGCGACTGATTTCCTCCTGATACACCTTCGATACACAGAAAACAATTTTGCCCCAGTAAACGGATTAATCAAAAATAAAATCAGTTTTAATTAAAAGTTTAATCAAGTGAATTAAACGTTTAATCAAGTGAATTAAACGTTTAATCAGGTGAATTAAACGTTTAATTGATATAATTAATTTTTTTTTGCTGTTGCAAATTAATCTTGTCAAGATTTTATATTTATCCAGGTATCCAGGTTTCTTCTGCGACTTGATTATATAGCGCAGCGAATTCTTAGTAACGTTCTTCTGAAGTTGTTGAAGTTAGAGTTGTTTTCAGTTTGATCTGGATTTCTCCTGTGTTGAGCTCGTTTTTACTTCCGATGTCGGTTTCTCTGACATCTGATGTTGGCACAATTGTATTAACCGCTTCCTAACTCCACATCCATAGGTTCCAATGGTAGTGCGGATGCTGGTGTTATCTATTTTCGCGTTAAAGTCATCATGAGTATTTTGATATCTCCTCTTCGAATCTCGTTGAGCGTGCTTGTTGCACTTGTGCGTAGAGTTTATCTTTCTTAGCATCTTATATTGGGGCATAGCACTGTACTATGGTAGTATGTCTTACTTCATTCTTGAAGCCATAATTCACGATCGGATATAGGCTTCCATGCTTGGAAGGAAGTTCCTGATTTTCTTTGATATAATAATCCCAACTCCACTTTCGCCGCCGATTTCTTTCCCTTGCAGACTATAGTATCACCATTTCCTCTGATAAATTCGCTATCACCACTCCATCTCATTTCGCTTATGCCTACGACTTCGAACTTATACGATGTCATTTGATGTTCCAGTTGTGCAAGCCTTAAATTCAGAAACCGTGATGGAAATTTGCTTGTCTTCGCCGGGAATCGAACCTGGGATGCTCAGGTTTGCAGTCCAGCACTTTAACCACTACATTTATTATATTAATATAACGCTACTTTAAGAAGCTTCGACTTACAGACTATTGTATCTTGCGGCTGTCTCTAATTTTTGTTAGAAGATTCCTGCTATGGTGCAAATAAGTGAGAGTGCTGTATTCGGCCAAAATGAACGTTCATATACAGAGTATCTTATCCTAGGAATAATTATTTGTGGATTTCTACTAGAATGAGAAAATACAAATTCCTTGTAGAAATTCAATAGTTTACGATATAAAATAAAACTCCTGAAAGAACAACCCAAGAAGCATCGAACATAATCCGACATATGCATTATATTTCGAACATTGTACACATAACGCACTATGATGTTCATAATACGTTTTAACCTTGAAACACAATAAGCCACCGTACCAGAAATAACCTCAAGCCCATACATTACATGAGGCATCAAAATCGTATGTGCAATAGTGCTCCTTATGTGAACTGTTAAAAAAAACTCCAATTGAACAAAGCCTACGTAAAATACCAATTACCTTAAAACTTACACGATCAATATGGTATTCAAGTTAAGGCGCCTATCAATATAAACTCCTAAACATCGCAATCTATCAACAAAATCAATAATAGAATCACCAATAGAAACAATCAACTCTGGTAAATTAAAATTTCCAAATAGTATCGCCTTAGTTTTAGAAGAGTTAACTAACAAATTATTAGCCGTAGACCATTGCAGGAAACGACGAAGAGCATAGTCAACATTAGATTGTAAAATATCACTACTATCTGCACCAGTTCGAAACAAAAGCATAATAGCCTCTGCAAATAAAAACGATTTACAAATGGACGTATCAATACAATCAGGAAGATCATTTACATATAACATAAATAGAAGCGCACCCAAAACAGAACCCTGAGGAACACCAGACGAAAGAGGTAGTAAGCCTGAGTAAGCTCCACCAATATCCACAAACTGAAATCTATCACATAAGTACGACAAAATAAGCCTACAGGCTGAACTCGAAAATTTAAACAAGTTTTTCAGCTTACTAATTTTTTCTAATATTTTCCAAAATTCTGCCACCACGTCTTTCGAAGGCTTCACAAATCCACAGGCAATCGGCTTGTTGTTTTGCATTTTGTTAACCAATTTATCGGTTTGTGCCTTATTAACGGATCTAGCCCTTAATATTCGTTTTATAGGAGGAACTAATTACATACATCTTCTGTTCCCTAGCAAAAATAAAGTAAAAAAATCTAAGGGAAATGTGAACAAATATGTGAAAAGGGGAATAATTACGGGGGAAAAATTATTCACGATAGGGGTGAATATGTATTTTTTTTTTGGGGCCAAATTTTAAATTTTTTTTAAAAAATAGTTAGATAAATGTTAATAAGAAATCCCCAAAAATCCCCAAATAAAAATTTTTAGTCAAAAAAATCATTTCATTTTGTTTGTAGCGACTGGTTTCGGCATGTTTTTTTAAATCCTTTTTATGTGATTCCAGTGAGAAATAACAATCTGAACAATATGCTGTTATTAAAGACGAATGAGCCAATTTATAAGAATTTGGAGCTTGTTCAATCGGTGTCAACAATAAAAATACATATATCCGTCATTTATTTAGTACTTCGATGCATCATAATACTAACCAAAATAGCCTAGCATTTTTTTCCTATCTTTATTATATTGTTTTACATTTTACTTATTTTTGCCTTTAAAAAATCAAAAATTGTTTGTGTTGACAACGATTTTAGATTAAATTTTTAAACTCTTTTTTTTAAACACTCACTCAAGAAAGTTTATAAGTACCTTTGACACACTTAACAAAAATGGTAATATTAATTAGGACCCTTTACACTATATAAGAGTAAGATTGCTACATTTTTTCATATTTTATATACGAAACAAAGAAAAATAAGAGTAAATAATAAAATAGTGTAAAATCCCCAAAAAAATCCCCGAAATTTTTTTTAAATCCCCAAACAAATCCCCAATCCCCAAATGACTTTCTTTGCCCTTTTTGCTCACATTAAATCCCCACCTTTGGGAATAATTCCCCAAGTCTGACAGCCCTGAATACAAAATGTTTTGTTACTTTGCTATCAAAAGTAAGTCCTTAAACTCTTTACAAAAACGACGAAGACCATGCAGCTCTTATCAGACAACGTCGAAATCAGCAACAAAACGTAAATAACTTCCTTATGTAAGGACAACGGAGTATAAAATTTTCATGATGCGTATACCCAAGGACTGCGGTCAACTGGCGACGTAGATAAAGCAAAAAATTATTGAACTATTGAGGCCTTTTTCAAAAACAGTTTAGCAAAATCAAGCATAATTAATTTATTACATTGTAAGTAATAATTATCAAACTATTTTGTACCAAAAACTTATTAAAATAATCACAAAAAACTCAAACAAAAAAAACCGTTTATAACTTTTTTTCGATTATTAGATTTTTAAGATTGAAAATACAAATTACCCACCTATTCAACAAAAAAAGAATCTTACAAAAATACTCATCCATTAAAAAGTTAAAGATTTTTGATCCGAAAATGACCAAAATGTTCCACTGTGGGGCGCTTTCGTGCCAAAATCCTTATTTCAGGAGCATATTTGTACCACTAGCCGAAATAATAGGTCGATGTCCCTGATTGTGAAAACCAAATAAATGTTATCAAGCTGGCTTGTTTTGTAGGGACCCTATCGTGCTAAAACTATTTACTCGGTAGGACATTTGGTTGGTTGGTTGGGTTGGTATTTAATACCTCTTATATTTCAAAAATATGTGAGTCAAATTGTTTCCTTCTAGCTCATATGGTATGGGCGCTATTGTGCTTCAAGCATTATTTCGGAGAAAAAAGGTAGTTATTTGTATATAAATAGTTCATTTATGGACCTACGTTTTTAGTTTTCACTACCAGCATTCTACTAAAATTGTTTAATATGGAAGTGAAAAAATTAGGTTCATAAATTATTATAGGGTTTCCCAAAGTTGTGGTGAAGGGTACAAAACTGCACTCAACATATGATGTTTGTTTTTATGTATGGTGGTTCCCGGTTATTATAAAAGAAGAAAAAAGAGAATGGATATTCATGATCAGGGAAACCAGAAATATTCTTTAAAAACGCGTTTTATGCGCATTAAATATGCAGTAAAATCTGAAAATTGTTAAAAATATGCCCCAAAAACTTCAAAACATGCTAATTTAAAAACTAAATATCCAACATTTAGAAACGGTTCCATATAATAAAAACACTCTTCAAATTATAATCGGTAAAGCCCAAACACTATAAAATGTTGACGATTTTTCGATATTTTACCCTCTTTCGAAACGATGTGCAGTCATGTCCTCACGAAAACAAAGTTATGCTAAGAAGTTAAAATTCACATGAGAGTTATTTGTGCCGAATATTATCTAGATATTAAAATTCATATGAAATTTTTTTCTTAAATGGATTTTAGGGACGGTCGCTAAATTGTTTGTTGAAAGGAAGTTCAAGCTATTTATAGATGGCAGCTTAATGCAAATATGAACCAATTCGAAAATAATTTAGTCTGCAGTAATATATTTTTGTTTACGGACACAAAGAGTCTAATTTGGAAAGAAGTTTTTATGGGGAGTATGTAAAAGTATAGACCGATTCTCACCATTTACATAGATTTCGTCCTTAAACCAATAAAAATGTATTTTACAAATTTGATCAAATTATCTACAGACTTCAACTTGTAATTTGCGAACAAGGTTAACATTAAGAGACAACGCGCCAGACGGTCTTACAATTTAAGGATAAAAATTAAATGTAGATGGCGAAGTTGAAGCAACGCGATGGGTATACAGATATATATTTAAAACAGAAAAGCTAGAATTTCGCAAAAAAAAAAATTAGTTTTTTCTTATTTGTTGCGAAAGCAAAAGGCAAAATATGCTCAAAAAGGCTTTTTGAACTAAATTATGCGAAAGTGCTGCAAACGGTAAAATATGTAAAAATATGCACTAACAAATAGATGCCAAAATTCATAAAAAGCTCTAAAACGGATATATATATTGTTTCTGCCTTCATTGGTTGCACAAGGACAAACATGCGATTGCAAATTTGTGGTTTCCCTGGTCATGACTACCCATATAAAAATTAAAACAAAAAATTCAACAAGTAAGACTTTTGGAGAATTTTAGGCAGCTGGTACTACGGGGAGTAGAGCTTAGGCTATCTGGTAGTGCTTAGTACATATCTAGGAGTTTTTCTGGACAGCAAGCTGTCATTGGGAAGGAATACTAAGGAGAGACTTACTACGCTTACAGATCATCGATAGATAGTAGCTATTTTCACTGATGGCTCGATGATGAGGGGCATGGGGGCGGGGGTCTACATTAAGGATCTGGACATTAGAATGTCATATAGGCTTCCTGACGATTTCATGGTTTTTCAGGCGGAGGTTCTGGCGGTCTTGAGGGCCGTGGAAGGTCACTATATATAAGGGACTGTTATGTGCTAGTGGATGATTGAAGGAGGGCTTTGGTGGAAGTCTAAGGAGAGTATGTGTCAAGGTTGTGCTGGGAGCGCGGCAATGAGGTGGCTGATGATTAAGCGGGACAGGGCTCAGAGATAGAGGATCCAAGCTGTATGGATGCGGTGGGCCTCCAAAAGGCTTCTATTTTGGAAGGATCAGGGAATGGATTCTGGGCGCATCCAATCGGGCTTGAAAAGAGCCGGACGGACTGCCGTGTATCGCGAGCGCTGTGGCCGACGCTTAGGAATTCTGCTTCGGACGTCGCTGCTGGGCAGGAGTAGGGACTGCGTTAGGACCATGGTAGGAATTATCACGGGCCACTGCATAAAGGACATGGTTGTGTGAAGACCCGGAGGAGTTACAGACAGTTGAGCACATTCTGTGCCCATGTCCCAGGCTACAGGGCAGCAGGCTGAGGTGGCTGGGCAGTAGATTCCCAGCCGAATTAGGAGATGTCTCGGGCTGCAGACTCGAGAGTCTGATATGATTCGTTATGTGGGCGCACGTAGGGCGAATTTGTGGTTGAGTAGGATTTCTCTCGGGTTTGGTCCGATACTTTCTTTTCTTATCCATCTTTTTATCTTGTCTATGCTTTCGCTCTATATTGTACCTTCTTTACCTACCTACATATATCTAAATAGGGCGTCACAATGGACCATATTGGTCTCTGGGTAAAGGTGTGAAGGAGACTTCACACCAGCCTTTCTACCTACACACGTTCAGACAGACCGACGGACATAAGTAAATCCAATTCGCTCCTCATACGTACCCAGAATCGCACCGATAATATACTTATGTGCGTGAACAATACAACTTAAAATTTTTTTGAGTGTTCATACGTGTGTAGTTATGTTTATGCAGTTGGCCAAGTTTGAAGTAAAAAAAAACCAGTTGTAGTTTTACATATTTATGTACGACATTTAAAGCTAAAATTGCGGTGATTTTAATTTGTATGGCATTGCCAAATTAAACAATGCACCTTGCAGAATTGCATTCGTAGCCAAAAATTGCTAAATCAATTTTATAGATTTTTAGCGCTAGGATTAAGCTTTAGCGAATTAAAGAATACGGCTGCTGGTCATCTCTACCCACTGTAAAAATCTTAGATAAATTTCTCAAGTATTTGGCTAAAAAAAATAATGCAGTTGTATGCCCCTTTATTATATAAGTTTGCAAATTTATCTTAAACGATTTTGAAATCGACTTTGAGCCGCGATTATTCGATTTTAAAAATCTAAATAAAAAATGTCGGACGAAAAATCGAAAATCGATTTTCAATCCATTTACCATTCCCTACAACAAAATACACAGCATATCGTAGTTAAAAAAAAGAAACTTGTTCAAAAGCAGCGAAAAATAAATTTTGCGTATCTTCACATTTTTTTATGACAATTTCGGCTAGGGCATGTTAAATTTTAAATTTGCAAAAAGTTTAAAAAGTCTTAACCCTTATATACACACACACATATATAATATATACAGTAGTTTTGACTTAGCTGCCTTTTATTTACGTGCACTTTTGACTTAACTGCACAAAATTGATAATTTTTGGCATTATTCTTTATAATCCCATACAAATTCCTTTTTTAAGTGCACTTTCTTTACCTGCACATTTAAGATAAGTGCTCAAAATTTTTGGCATTTTAAAATTATTATCATACAAAAAATTCAACTTAGCTGCACTTTGACTTAACTGCCCAAAATACATATTGTCTGTAATTATTCTCCAAAATCCTTGTTTACGTGCATTTTGTATACCTGCACATTTTTCATAATTTTGGGCAGCTTTAAAATATGTTCATATAAAACATCAAAGTTAGCTGCACACATGACAAAATGTGGTGGCCACTTTTTCACATTAATATCCAATTTTAGGTGTTTATAAAAACAAAAATCGCAAACAAGTCAAGTTGGTATCATTATAATTCATTTATTTTGTTTGCATGTACCTACATTTATGCATATGGTTTGTGGTTACAGCAACTTTACCACGATTGTATGAAAGGAATAGCAAATCTTAGTCCTGGAATAGAATAAAGTAGTTGTAGTAGTATTTGAAGGTAACGAATGCTCTGTAGCGCAACAAAGTTCAAAATTTCGATTTTTGCGCTTCAACTTCAACGGCTGTTGAAACTACTTTGAAACTGCCGTTTTTAACTTTTGACAGCTTGCAGCGCTGTTCTTAACGTTGTACTACAGCGACTTTTTTGTCCCACACTTTATTGTTAACAATTTGCCTATCTCGTTCTTTATAAAAATGCATAACAAATGACTACAGGTTGTTTGAACGTTTGATACTCCTTTTTCAAACACTTTACTTTAGCTGCACTTTTATGCAGGTAACCACAATTGCGTACCTGCACATTTAGGCAGCTAAATACATTTAAGATAGCTGCTTTTTTGATTTACCTGCACAAAAAATCGTGCAAAGGAGATTGTGCAGCTAAGTCAAAATTACTGTATATATATACATACCAAATAAATATTACAAATGTAATAATTAAATATTAGCCGCAACTTTCTTTTCAATTCACTTTTAAATTGTTAATATCATCTAATACTTTCTATCCCCATACATTTATATGAAAACTATATTGATAACATAATGCGCAATATCAATTTTGATTACTGGTCAACACCTGTTCCGAATGTAATTTGATTGTCAAATTCCACAGTAAACAATCTCCCCTCCTCCCTCTTGAGTACACGAATTGGAAATGATAATTTCAAAAACTGTTTTATTTTCCAAAGAAACACTAAAACAAATAATTGGTAAACTGAATAAATTATGAGAACCAAGGTGCAAAGCAAGAGCAGTTATAAACATTAATTTTAAGTAATACAGTTATAATTTGTTTATAACAAAGTCAACAACACATTAACAGAAAACAAACCCCTCGGGACAACTGGACTAACAATTGACTCTAAAACACACACACAATTCTATTTACCTATTTAGTCACAATTGTAAATAATTATATCTGTCGTGCCGGTATTTTATTTTCGTTCTCGTTTTCAAATTATCGAAATATAATTTCATGTGAAATATGAATTATTAGTCAATTAAATTAAATTTTATGGGTTGTGGTTATAGTTTTATTAAATATTTTTTAAGGTTTTACACATGATTGATTGATTTTTGTAATGTGAATTTCCTTAAAACGGTAAAAAGCACATTATTAAATCAAGCATGGGCGGGAATGACTGCACATAAACTTTGCAACAAATTTTACTAGAAAAAAAACGAAGTAATTTACATGTACATAAATACTTACATATTTTCCCAACATACCACATACGAGACTCACAGCTTCTTTAATGCAGTCAATAAAATTAAAAAGAATTTCAAATATTTTGAATTTAGCTTCCATTAAAAAAAACTTTAATTTACGGAAGGCGTTAGCCGCAGTTAGCTGGCAGTAACAGTAATGTCAACGTACAGTAAAAGAGTAAGAAAAATCAATTTTCTACAGATGTAGACGTTACGGTTAAGTTACATCTTACTGGTTACTATAATCGTTCTTATTGCTTTACATACAACAAAATGAACCAGCTGATTTGCAACGTTACTGTCAGCTAAAAACTGGAATATATAAAAAAGTTCATGTGTGGGAATTCCATGTCAAATCGACCAAGAGTGGGACACGACCTCTTTTGATTTTAATGAAATTTGGTGAGAAGGTTCCTTTTATCCTATAAGGAATATATATGAACGAAAAAAATTAAAAAAAAAGTCATGTCATATTGAATATGTCACAATTTCGCCGAATTAGCCCAATGTGTTGAGATTATTTCTTCAATATCTCGAAAACTTCTACGAAGATGATTTAAATGTCATTTTAAAGAGAATACTTGGGGCTACAAACCATATACATGAAAAAATTTTTTTTTTGAAAAATGTAATATCTGCAAAATATAAAATTTTAAAAACGGACTGAGTCAAAAACCTATTTTTTTATTTGGCTGATTTTTTTTATATAATACCTTGAACCGGCCTTTAAAAATCCTGACACTTTGAAGGAGGTTTTTTTTTCTTTTTAATGCAACCTTTAAAAAGTAATCCTAAAAAAGAATTTTAATATTGTAATTTTGAGCAATAAGTACACTGTGCTAATTGCAAAAAAACAGACAAGCCGAGCACTTAGCGCTTTAATCTAACTCGGGCACGCTGAATCTAGTGGTGCTAACAATTTTTTTAAGGTTAGCTCTTGTGTTCGAGATATACCGTTACTTCGAAAATGAAGGAGGTTGCACATCATATATTCGCGTAACTCAAAACCGGTTTAGAATATTAAAATAACGTAGGATGCTCCCAGATGGGTCAAATGTATGACCAACCCCACTTTATTATTTATTGCGGAATTCGATATTTTTAGTATTTTCAATAAACTAAACCGTTTTTGAGTTACGCGAATATATGCAGCGCAACCTCCTACATTTTCGAAATAACGGTATATCTTGAAAACAAGAGCTAACCTAAAAAAAACTGGTTAACACCACTAGATTCAGCGTGTCCGAATTAGGTTAAATCGCTAAGTGCTCGGCTTGTCTGTTTTTTTGGAACTAGCACAGTGTACTTATTGCTCAAAATTACAATATTTTTTAGGATTATTTCTTAAAGGTTGCGAAAGAAAAAAAAATCACATCTTAAAAAAGAAAAAAACCTCCTTCAAAGTTTCAGGATTTTTAAAGGCCGGTTTGAGGTATTATATAAAAAATCAGCCAAATAAAAAAATAGGTCTTTGACTTAGTCCGTTTTTAAAATTTAAAATTTTGCAGATATTACATTTTTCAAAAAAAAAAAATCAATATATTGTTTGTAGCCCCAAGTATTCTCTTTAAAATGACATTAAAATCATCTTCGCATGTAAAGTAGTTTTGGAGATATTGAAGAAATAAGCTCACTACATTTGGCTAATTCGGCAAAATTATGACATTTTGAATAAGACATAACTTTTGAAAAAAAAATGTTAAAATTTTTTTTGTGCATATATGTTCCTAATAGGATAAAAGGAACCTTCTCACCAAATTTCATTAAAATCGAAAGGGGTCGTGTCCCACTCTTGGTCAATTTGACATGGAATTACCCGTATAGTTTTAGAACTATGTATGTTTATTAAATGTAGGCTAAATTTTAGTTAAGTTCTGTGATAGGATAATTTCATAATACCACAAAAGCTTTTAAAGACTGCCAATGGAAACAAAGACAGCAATATTTTTCCGCATTTTGACATTTTTCTAACGAAAAGTAAAACGAAATTTGAAACTAATATAAAACGTGAGAGATGGTTAATATACCTTTCAATTTTTAAGAAACAGTTTAACAAAGTTTATCTTTTTTTAATGTTCGCTATAAGTTCTGTATTATCAATAATTATGAAGCAAAATGTTTGTGCAGTCGCTTACAGTTCGTACAGAAAAACGAAAAAACCCCAAACAAAAAAATTCAAAAACCCAAAATTTTATGTCGGTATATCCGAATATCTTAATTGTAGTAACTTTAAATTATTAACGGCAATTAAGTAAATAAATTGGATACATAATCAAATTAAAATATTTGTTAAGGCTTTAATACAATGGCTATTTATTTTCAATCATATAATTAAAAAAAAAATTGGTTCCCTATGGCTGGGTATTTGAGACTTAGTTAAACTAGGTTTATTTAATATGACAACAAATTTGTGCAGCCATTACCAATTTTGTATACAAAATTTTGAGGGAACAGCTTAGTTTTGCAAAAAATGTAATAAAAAATCGCATTTCGCCGAACAAATCCGAGTTTAGGACTACGTTAAACGAAGTTTTAATTTTTTAATTTAATCAAAATTTTTTTAATCAACCCTCGCAAAATAACAATTGCAGGAAAACATATTTTGTATTTATTCCCTCCAAATATAATTGAATGAAAAGTTTTTGTATTTGCAACTTTTCTGCATGTACAAGTCGCCATGGTACACGATTCTCTTACTTGCAAAGCAGTTGTTGTTTATATTCCAATGTCTGGGGCGCCACTTGTTCAAAAAGAGTTGGTTGCAATGTAGTCAAGAAAAAAGAAATATTCACTTTTCTTTTATTCAAACTCCACCTCCAAAAGAAATCAATAGCAACAAAAGGGAAAGAACCCAGGATCTTATTTTTGTACATTGAAATCATTTCTTTTTACGTCTTTTTGTTGAAGTCGTTTTTGGCATAACTATAAATTAAATCTTTGCATATTGTTGTATAAATTAAATTTATTTACATCTCAACCACGCCCCTTTCCATTCACATTTAGCATATTTACGCCCTCTGGAATTTTACGAATAAAAACAAAAATCTTCTTTATACCTGGCGTCCTTTACCAGACAAATGTCATCATCACCATCATCGACGTCGTTGCTCTCGTTAGTTGGTTAATTATAGTTTATCGTATTTCCATAAAATGAAAAATCTTTTAATGCCACTCGATAGAAGAACCGGCAACACTCGTACGAAGTTGCTGTGGAATTGCAGCGATTATTGCAGTCGGCTGTTGCAATGCTGTTACTGTTGTCATTTAATGTTTGCAGAAGATCGCTGTCTAGAGGTCGATTTGTTGTGTTTTCATAAATTAATTGGTGGTTACATTTAGCGATTTGTGGCTTCAATAAATCAATTTGCCAAAAGGGTTTAATAAACTTAACAAACCGAACAAAAACACACTGGCAATGCACTGTGGTTTCCTCAAATCGTTTTCTTGGATAAATGAATTTTTGTCACATCATTTTCTACTTTAAAAAATAATAGTGAGCTCTTCAAAACAGCAGTTGTGGTCATCATTAATTTTTTGTAGGAAAACAACAATATTTAACATTATCAATGAAATATAAAAGAGGTTTTTAACACTTTTGAATAATTGTTTGATGCAATTCTAAGTTTGTATTTCACCAATTGCATACGAAGAAACTGTATACCTAACACTGTACAACAAATCAATATTTTTAAATCCTTCTCCACAGATGGGAGGGGCTGGATCTGTCTGTTTGTATGTTGAAATTGTTGTTATATATTTATATAAAGCTTAGTCCGTTAGAGTTTCCTATTGAAATTCAGCAAGATCGGATCACAAAAAAATTAAAAATTGTCTCTTATCACCAAATTCATAGAATCAAGCAAACAATTTGTTGATTTTCCACCCATTAAATATTTTTTATTTAAAATTAAAAATATAATTTTGAAAACTAATCAACATTTTAGTTGTTTTGAAATAAATTTTTTATTAAAATATTAATTGATTTTTTGTTTATAATAAAATAATTGTTGGGAATTGTCAAAATCTTAGCTATATTTAATTAAATCAATTAATTCATTGTTTGAAACGGCAAGGTTTTTTTAAATTTATATTTAATTTCAGTTAAGAACATCTTTTAGCAAGTGAAACAAGTGTTTTTGTGAAGTTTTGTTATTTAATTTTTTTAATTGTTTACATACCCCTGAAGATGGTTAGCGATGCAAACCGAAATATTGGACTAAATATATAAAAACAAAATCACGAGCCTGTGAAATAAAAATATTACAACAAAAATCACGAGTTTTTAATTTTATTTATTTACTTGGACCTGCAGCCAAACCAAAACAACCAATTATATTTTTAATTAAAATTAAAAATATCATTTATTGAAGAAAATATATTCACAATTTTAACTTTTAGAATTTTTAGTTATCTATATAATCAATTTGGTAATATGTGCAAGCAACATCAACAAATTGTTTCTTGATTCTATGAATTTTGTGATTAAAGACAATTTTAAATTTTTGTCTGTGAATATTGATGACTAAAAATTGTAAAAAGCTAAAATTATGAATATTTTTTTTTTTCAATAAATGGTATTTTTTATTTTAATTAAAAAAATAATCAAAAAACTATGCCGTTTTTAACAATGTATGAATTGATTTAATCAAATATAGCACAGGAGCCTAATTCTGGCAGTCGTGATCGAGTACTTACTCGATTCGAAAGCAATTTTATTTCTAATTCATTCAGTCGATACTGAACGAATCGAAATTATTTTTTCAGTGTTGTGAAACTCAAATTAATGTTTTACTGAAAAAAATTTCCGATTCGTTTAGTATTGACTGAAATAGTTAGATACTAAGTTGTTTTCGAATCAAGAAAGTACTCGATCACGAATGCCAGAATTAGGCCCCAGGTTTTGACAATTCCCACCAACAATTCTACAAGTTTAAATTTAAACGAAAAAATCAATTATTATTTAATTATTTATTATTTAATTAAAATATTAATTAAAAATTTATTTTAAAACAACTAAAATGTTAATTAAATGTCAATTATCACATTATTTTTCTTGAATTCTCTTTATTTCCCAGAAAAAACTCTACTTACCAAGTAAGTAAGTTAGCAAATAATGTTGGAGAAAATAAACACTACTTATTTTTCGGCTGAATAACTACTTATTTTTATTCGAGGTGTCCACAGAATTCAGTACTTACAATACACTTACTAGAAGTCAAAAAATATCTAGTTATTATTTAACTACTAGTAAGTTGAATTGTAAGTACTTACAATATACTTACCAGAAGCCAAAAAATCACTAGTTAATAGACCTAATAAGTAATTATTGAGTGCGTTACCAGTAAGTAAATATTCAGTACTGAAAACAACACAACTAATAAGTAGTTATTGAGCTGATTATGATTAGTAAGCAAATATTTAGTAGTGAAAATACTAGAAGTAATAAGTAGTTGTTGTGGTCATTACTAGTAAGTACTTATTAAAGTCTTCAAAATAATGACAATTGTAATGACAACTACTTACCAGGTAACGTATGAAATAACTACAACCTATTACTAAAAATCAAAAAGTTTTTCCTGGGTTATTTCTTAAAATTCTTATTTCTTAAATTTACACCTACGGTGACCATCCATTCTGTATCATACATAGCAGTACTGTGATTTAGAGCATTCTTGTGTGTGATTTTTTTTTCAGTATTTTTTATGCATATAAATTTATAAAGAATACTAAATATATTCGCTATTTCAAAAAAGTTTTAAACAAAATATCGAAATACAAGGCATTAAACAATCTCGTCTTGATACGCTTTAAACAATTACTTCCTTTATTTCATTATAAATTAAAAAAGAAATATAAAAAAAGGAACAAGAACATTTTTATGTGATTTTATTTGACTTTAGTAAGCTGAATCCAAATCTGTTTTATCACTTCTTGTTTATAATGGGTTAATACATTTTATTATAAATTATGACCGATTTGTCCGATTTTGTTAAAACTCTTACAGATGATAAGGAATATAATTTTATTTGAGCGTTCCAAATAAATTTTTTTTGAAGGTATATTGCGAATAAAATGGTACAAATGACTTGAGAAGGATCTGTCCGATTTGGATACAATTACCAGCGAATGATTTGGAATTAAATTTCGTTTTAGCCATCTTAACAAAATTTTTTTATTTCTTCAACAGTTTTAAAGATATTCAGAAAGTTTAATACAGCAAAAAATTAATAAAAAAAAGTCAGAAGAGCAGAATTTATCGGAAAGCTAGGTATATAACAAGATTATATAACTAATTTAAATATTTCGAAGAGTAGAAAAATAAGAAGTTTTAACACTTGTGCTAATAGAAATAATGAGAATATATCCTTCCTTGGTGCATTTCTTTTGAAGTCATGTGAAAATATATTTCTTAAGTGTATTATCGTTGAACAAGCAATTGATCATTCCAAAGGTGTATGTGTAAATATGAATGCAATTAGCAAAAACTGTTGCATAGATCTTGGTCAAGATAATATAAATTGCGATTCGAATGCATCTTCAGACTGAAAATTTGTCCTTAACGCCAAATAACAACATATACACACATGAATTACTATGGTCTTTTAAAGTTAATCTTAAAATGTTTATTAAATTTATTAACAAAGCAGATTAAAATTTAACAAATTTGCATGCTAGCTGGTACTGAGCTAGTCTATCAGTGCGGGAGTTGCGAGTTGGACTCCCGACTGGTTTCCTGCAGACAAGCGTAGAGCTTTGCGGGATTAGCTTAGGGAAAAACTATATAACGTTATAAAAAATGTATACTGATACCGACATAACTAAAATACCGACCCCAATACCGAAATAACAAATAGTTTAATAACGATACCTATAACGAATAAAATAAGTTGGTATAATTGAGAATTTATTGAAATTTTTATTTATAATACGTATACAGAAATTTCATGAAAGTACTTTCATGTGTAAATGCAGTGTTATATAAAAATCAACTTTTGCGATTTTTGGCGAATTTTAAGAAAATGAAATTTGGCGAATTTTGCCATTTTTCCGTGTATAATTGGCGACGAAATCTGACAACCCTGATTTATACACAAACGCCATTGAATAAGTGTTTATTTCATCATGGTATACGCATAATGTGTACACATGTGTACCTAAATTATTCGCAAGATATACATAAGTTAACCAGCATGGCAAAAAAAAATATTTCATATAAGCTTGCTTACATATTTATAAAAACAGAATAACAAACATTAAAGCTGGGAGTTTAAATAAGACAAAAAGTACAAAAAATATCTCTTCAGTTAGTAAAATGTCTCAATAAAGTGAAGAATTAAAAAAAGTATCATATTTGGGTGCATTTTGTAAGTGACAACATCGTATCCAAGAAGTCGAAAAAACGGCAAATTGCTACTTTAGTAGCACAAACGGTAGTTGGTTGCAGTTCCACAATTTCCGCTTTTCCGTTTTAAAAAAATAAAAAAATTTTAACTTTGCATAAAAAAAATATTTTTCATCATTGCGGTCTGAATTATTCCGAAATATAAAAAAATTTTAGCACGACTTAAGAAAATTTTATTTTAAGTTATTTTGACTTTCTTGTAATCAAATTAAAGAAACCCATTCCATGATAAAATCAATAGAACAGAGGCTGTCAAAACCCGAAGTATATAAAAAACAGTTTTTTAAAAATTTTTGCGAATTTCCGCTAATTTAGCAAATTTTTAACGAATTTTTGCCATTCCTAATAGTCTAAGGGACTTTTAATCAATTTTATGGGTTCTTTGAAACATGAAAAACTTTCGCGAATTTTCGATATTTTTGCAAACTTTTTTATGTTATTATCCGATATTTTGATTTTTTTACTGATTTAGCGATTTCAAATAAATGCAATTTTTGTGAATTTAAGCCATGTTCGCGATATAAGCGGTTTTTATTTGTAAGGGTTGTGATTCTTTACAGCTTTAACGATTTCTAAATAATATTAGACATTGCTATTATGCCGCTGTTAGCAAATTTTTGCGAATTTCCGCTAATTTAGTACATTTTACCGAATTCTTGCCATTCCTTTTAGTTTTAGAGACTTTTAATCAATTTTAAATGTAAAAAATTTTCGCGAATTTTCGCCATTTTTGCAAATTTTAGCCAAGTTCGTAATAGAAGCGATTTTTCGGCTTAGCTGCGGTCAGCTGTCCGTGTTCCAATTTATTCGTCGTTCGTATGCGTAAGAAATAGAAATAAACCTATCGCAGTGTTCATTACGTGGGACAAATTTCGGTCTACGCAACGATTGTGTGTATTTTCATACATAGCAATGTGATCGATAGCTGACGACGAATAATCGTTGCGAATAATTCGTCGTTCGTCCCAGTTGTGTTTCTAGCATAACTCATTCAGAAAAACTTTCTATTCTTGATATTTGTATTCAAATATGATGAATTGTTTAAAACTTCAAAAGTTTAATTTTGTGAAAAAAAATTAAGCCGTAATTTATGGCGAAACTAATTCAATACCTGAGTTTGAGCAAAACCGAAAATTGTTTCTTATTTTAATTGTATCGAGCAGAAACAACAGTAATTTTTTCATTCTATTCGAGCAGAATTCTGTATATACTTATGTATGTAAATAATGGTTATTTTAATTGATTTCCTTTTACACTCAAACTCAACACCAATATGAATAAGAAAACAGTGTTTGGCTTATTTCATTGCTTAAAAAGGAATAGTTCCAGAGAAGACCGTGAGTAATTTCGTTCGCGAAAAAGCGAATTACTCGGGAAAAATTATTTGTATAATATAGTTTTTTAATTATCTAGTATCCTAATAAGTTTAACCTAAAATATTGGGGTTTTTCTAACTTCTAGTTCCAATTTGACCAAAGCAAAGCAAATTAAAAAATCATTGCAAATGAAGCACTTTTTGCGCTTCAAATAAAAGCGGCCGCCTTTTGATTATTCACACACAATTGCACAGACATACATTAACTTAACAAAAGCTGTATTAAAAGAAGTTTAGGAAGAGATGAAAAGCAAAGAAAAAAAGTTCTGAGTCTAAATGCACATCCATCAATTTCTGACGCTTTCGTCATCATCAGCAAGAATCAAAATCTTTTTAAAACAGGACAATACGGCAGACAACAGAGTCAGCAGCATCAGTCTAAGTAGCAACATTTGAAATCTTTCGTAAATCAACAAGAAACGGAAAACATCATTGTCATTCACATGTTAAAAGAATAAAGTCAAAACTTGGTCAATACGCTGGATGCATTCATTTGCCAAACAGTAGCAGGAATAGTAGTTTTCTCTCTTCATAATATTGAAGCCGGTACCAACATACCACTATAATGAAAACTGGAGCTTGATAACAATGATGATGATGATCGTCACGGAGATGACGTTTAAAAATGATGATTTGTTCTTGAGTTTTGCTACTTATGTTTTAGTTTCTTACAAATTCTGAAGCATTTTTTGTTGGCCACATACGCATTTAAATAGTTCTGCTTGCGGGCAGGATCAAATAGTTTTCTCTGCTGCTGCTGCTGAGAATCGGAAAATATTTGTAACTTTTTGTTCTCTCTGCTTAGCACGACCTTCTTAAACACACACTCCTTTTTTTCTTCCATCCAACAAATAAAGCAAAAAGTTAAGTCATTTGCGTTGGAGTTTTTTTTTTTTTTTTTTATGTTTGGGATCTTGTCGCATAATATTGACATCTTTTCATCAAATCCTTCATTTTACCGCATTTAAACGTGAATAAATAAATAAAGTTCGTTTTCGTTACTAACAAAAAAGAGAACATTTTATGCATGGAAATGAAATAAGCAACATTTAAATCACATGCGTTTGTACGTAGAACGTCCATACAACAAACGAATTCAAATGCCACTTAATGTTTTAGTTAATTTAGTAAACTTAAGAACTGAGTTGCCAAGTTTCGAAACATAAACTAAAAAAAAAACCTAAGAATTTCTCCGTCTCCTTAATTAATTTAATAATCTTTTGTTATTGCGATTTCGAACTTAATTCGAATTTAAATAGATTTAAAAAATGTGACAGAAATCTAAAGTTAAGTGTACACGATATGTTGAATTAGCAAATTTATGTTGAAAACTTGCTTTCAGTACCAACATATCGTGTAGACACCAAATATTTCCAACAAGTTTTTTACGCCGATTATTATCTAGATATCTATGTATATCTATATAAAATTGTTATTCTTAAGGAAATTTTAGTAGTCGTCGCCAAATTTTATATCAATAACAAAATTTTTAAGGAAGCTATGGTCTTAATAATTTTTTTTGGGAGCGGTATTTGTTTGAGAACTATAGACTTAGAATATAAAGTTTTTGGCCAAAATTTAATCTTAATACCAACATAAAAACATAAAAGCACAAAGATTCTAATCCGGAAAGTAGTTTGTATCCTTAAGAAATTATGGACCGTTCCTAACCTTTTTCAATAACAATAAATAATTAGAAACAATGTACCAAATTTCATTAAATAATTGCGACCCGTACTTTGCACACTACAAAGTTGACAGCTAGCCAGCCGGCCGGACAGAAATCGTTATTTCGATTCATAAAACCATATTCCTGGTCGGCCCATAATTTACCAATAAAACTGTAAGGTTTTATGAAACATTTTTAGATCAATCTAATTCAAAGATATTTTAACTATTTGCGGATATGACCCAGCCCAATATACGTATCACTCTTACTTATTAAGTATTAGTATAACCTGAAACTATTTATTTTTGCACTAAAGGCGATTTAAATTATAAAAATTAAATAATAAAAAAAGAGAATTGTCAAATTTATTTTTAATTTTTAAACAAATGTTCTCAATACTCAACATACCTGTCAACATGCAAGACTCAACATATCGTGTAGACGCAAAAATTGTATGCTAACTTATATGTTGAAATATCATTTGCTGGCATATGATGGATTTGAAAAAAATTAGTATTTTCAGCATATCGTCAAGACACTTAATATATTGCATATGCTGATTAAGGCATTTGTTATTACGCATTTTTAAGCATATGAGTGTAAGCATACATTCGCTGAATCAACATATCGTCTAGACTAAGCTTAATATTTCTAATAAGTATGTATGTATGCATATTTATGTTCAAAAACATTTAAATAAAAAATTAATTAAAAATAAATGTTCATAAACACCTGTAAGTTTTTTAGCACTCCAAAAAAAGCATTGGAGTTTTACTTTTATTCTCATTTAAATATGGCAACACTTTCTCAAACAAACCATCAATTGTTTTCTATAAATCCTCAATATGATGGTGACGCGTTGTGACCTTGTTCCCATCTTTCTTCGCTTCATCGTTCGTTTCACTTTTCTTTTTGATGAAATGCCAATCCATTGAACCAATGATGTTAATGTGTTCCTAATGCTAATAAAGGTGGCTACTGAATTCGGTAGATACCAAAAGCAGGAGCATGAATAAATCGTACTGCTGCGTGGACGCTGTATGTTTTTCTCGAACGTCGGCAAATTTGAATAGCGTTGTCATCATCTTAGAAGTTTGCAAAAAATTCTTTTTGTTTTTGTTTGTTTTGTATTTAAAAGAATTTGAAATTGTCTGCCACAGTTTTTATAAATACTTTTTCGAAGCATTTATTTCAAGATCTTTTTTTTAATAGAATTTGGAGCAATTATTTTCTTTTTGGAAAGTCAGAGGAATTTAAAGCCGTTATTTTTGTTGCAACTCCTTAGAACAATGGGTATGAGAACTATTGTTTTAGAAAAAACCATGTCGAGGAAATATGTACAATTTTTTTCCATATTCGTATTCGTTGAAGTAATAAAATCATAAATTCCAAACATGTTACCAAACAAATATATTTTAGATTTTTTGTGCTTTTGCTAAATTTTCTTTCTTAATAGACGAAGTCATTAAGGAGGAAAGTGGCAGGCAACAATATCAAATGAAAAAAGTTATAATTAGTGTAAAAGATTGTGTGTGGCAAGACAAACCGATGTTAGTGCAATAGACTGTAGTGTGTCTTATGTTGCACAGTGGGGCAGAATCAAAAATTTTAAGAAATAAATATAATTATAAATTAAAAATTAATTCTTAAAAATAAATTTTTTTTTCCGAGAAGAAACTATGACAATGTTTTCTTTGGCGGGGGGGTTTAAACAACATTAAACTGGAAAATCAAACAAATACTTTTAAAAAAAATTTTTGAGATACCTATTTAAAATTTCGAGAATACGATTAAAAATTTTATTGATTAACTCAAAGGTATATTCGGTATCCATAATCAAAACATAAACTCGAATATTGTTCTGCCATCAATATACTAAATTTTATATCCAGTCGGTCCAGTCATCTACAAATTGCCAATTAGTTTACCAAAAATTTTGTTTTTTGCCCTACTGTGCATTGATAGTTAAAGTTTTATTTAGTTTAATTTCTTTTTTCATTCAAATGGTCAGTTGAACTCATTAAAATGATAAAACGATATTGTAACAGTTTGGAATAATCAAATATCACATGTATAACTTGAATGTGTATAAATGTTTTAGCTCTTAAAAGGATATCAGTACAGAGGGTAAAATATTTGGTTAATAAATACATATTTTTTCTGTTGTAGCATATGAATAACTCTACTCGAATGTGTGTGTAAAATTGACTTACCCTTAAGTCAAGGTTCACACTATGAGAAAGTTTTCTTTCAGAAAGTCTGAGTTTATTGATGAGATGGGAGGGAAGAATAGCATGTGGTACATGCTTTCACGTACTTGGAAATATTCTTGTGTTTTTTGATTCGTTAATATCAACCTGAAGTTGATGTGATTTGTACACTTTTTCTTTCATTTTTAATATTTTTTTGATTACAGTTTTGGCTACCTCGCTTGACTTTTTGTTTAGAAATTTAAAAAACAGATAATTTATGTTAAAGTAAACATGTAGAAAATAGTGTTTTATTAAAAAAAAACTCAATGTGTAGCCACGAATAAAAGTTTTAAGAAAAATTATAAAAAACCTTAATAATTTGAACCGTGGCTTATCAAATAAGTTTTCTTTAATTGGTCGAGTTTTGTTTATTAGTATTTGAAACACGATAGTCCAGTTTGGGTTAATCGCATATTGGAACCGTTGCGAAAAATTATTATGATACGTGACAGTGTTGCCGGAACTTTTTGAGGTAAAATCAGCAAAAAACCTTAATTTTTCATCAAAAAATCTGTAAAATCTGCGTCAAGTTTTAAAAATCTTCAATATATATTCAAAGCACATTTATTACATTTTTTATGTGTTTTATTTAGAAAAAACAACTTAGAGTGTTATATTCGGCTGTGCCGAATCTTTGATACCCTCCACCGACAATTTGAATATTTCAGGAGTGATATCTATATGATGTCTATTTATTATTAATTTATCTTTATAAAAACAGACATCAGCATTGCGACATTGGTTGCGGCTTAGCCTATATTAAATAATTGACCGACAAATGCTATTATGATAGCATTATTTATTACGGTTTTAGGCGTACTAAACCGTTTTCCGGGAGTAGGGTTTATATGGGGCCTAGGGTTTATTATCGACCGATCTTCATGAAATTTTACAGTGTCATTTCTAGTCCTACTGTGAGGTGCCAAATTTTATTACGATAGCATTAATAATTACGGTTTTAGGTGTACTAAACTGTTTTCCGGGAGGGGTTTATATGGTGGCTAGGGTAAATTGTAGACCGATCTTCATGAAATGTCACAGGGTGATTTCCAGTCGAATAAAACGAATATTTGCAAAATTTCATATCATTTCGTGCATTTTTCAATCATTTAAGTTAGTTTTTGAAACAATATTATCAATTTTTTAAAGTGGTGGTTCCACATTTTGATTCATAGCTCTGAGCCTACTAAACCGATTTGGCTGGATTTCAATCACAGAATACTAACAGAACTGTCACGAGACGGAAGATTTTGCGTTTTTTTTTGTCTCTTTCTAAGAAAGCTGCCCTTTTTCATTTCTCTTTGCATCATCTTTTATGCCGCAATACAATGAACACAAATTTATTTAGTTGAGATTTATTTGCAAAGCTTTTGTAAAAATTAACTTTAAAGTTTACCACAACTCAAGTAAATAATATTTAAGTAAATAAATAACATTATAAAACAAAAAATATTAATAAATACATTTTTTTTTTGCACAAAACACAACGTTTGTTGAACTAATGCATTTTTTTAACGTGGTCTGTGTTTTGTTATTTTTGTTTTGATCATGCCATTTGTGTTGATTGTTGCTGCCTGTTTTTACACATTGCCACTTCACCACCAAAAAAAGCTTTTTGTCTCTTTCTTCGAAAGCTGCCCTCGCAACTGATTTGGGCCTTTTTCACACGTCACTTTTTTCAGTTCTGTTAGTATTCTGTGATTTCAATCCCAAACTGCTTAGGATAACTACAAGCAATTCGACAACCAGTGAGCGTGTTTTCAACAGACGGACAGACAGACGGACATGGCCAAATCGAATTATAATTACTCAAGGAGTCAGAATATATATACTTTATGGGGTCTGAGATGAATAATAAAACAGTTTCACACGGAATGACAAACTTAGTATATCCTCTTCACAACATATTGTGGTGGAGGGTTTAAAAATATAACAATTAATTTCAAAATGTACGGCCATGTTCTGGAATTTGAAATCAATGTTATTTTTAAAAGTAGTTCTGGTAAATATTTATAAGTAAAAAGAAAAAGTTTTAAAATTTTGTTCGATTTAAATTTCACTCGAATGCGATTTTCAGAACATGGCTTATAATTTTTGGATATTTTTACGTTAAAAACATCTATCCAAATTAAACTACTCAGGCTGAGTAAGGATTGATCACATCTTTGTTATTTTAAGCAACAAATTAAAAGTTAATTGATTGACATGTAATTTAAACCATCGAAAGTCTTATAGAAAATTTACCAGAGATCAAATATTGCAACTATTAAAGATAGTTATACATAAGTACATATGAATATATACGTCCATGTGCATAGTATTTCGTGTAAACTCAGATGACATAAGTCCGGCGATATTAATCTTTTGTGAATAAAATTCCTACTAATGAATCTATTTCCAAACGGTTCTTCAGAAACTAATTCAGATTCCGTATATCAATGCAAGAAGATGAAAAAGTACAAACATAAATGACAATGTAAAGAAGTTTCCATTGAATTAAACCCTCTGAAATTTTAAACAAAAAATCTTCAAACCTGCATTTTGGCAGTTTCGGGGTATTAAATCTGCAAAATGCAGATAAATCCGCACTTGAAGTACAAGATATTTTTGCAAAAGCTTTAATAAACTTAATGTCCTGGTAAAATTATAAAATTTTATAAATATATTATAGAATCTGGGAATTTATTTCTCATGGTAACAGAAATAGCCAAACAAAAATTCTGATAGTGCATAGAAAATATTGAAGGAATAAGACTTTTAAAGTACGAAAGCTTTACAAATTGTATTTGCTTCAAACACTTTGTATATTTTTTTATTTATATAAACACTGAAATAGTTAAGGGCTAATGAATGCATCAATTTCTAAATTTCAAAATTTTCTCATATGCATATGGAATTAAAACCTAATAAAAATTTTAATTTCTTTGTCTTCAAAATGTTTAATATTTACATATTTCTCCAAAGCTCCAACTTTAACTACAACTCTTGTCCGCAAAACACATTTGCAACACTCACTTACTACACTAAAGTTGTTAGTTTTAAAATAATCAATTTAGCAGATGAGTTAATAACGATAAACACCCCTTGCAACACAAATCAAGTTTCAATAAACTTAAAAACTGTTCTGACGATGCCGCCGCTCCTGCTTAACTTTTTGAACAGCGTGTCAAGATCTAAGCAATTTCAAATGATTGCAAATTATTAAAACACGTTCCCAGAGTTAAGTTGTTTTTAATACTGTTCCAGCCAAACCAAACGACACTTAATGAATATTGATAAATGGGGCGTTGAGAGAGGCGTATTTTACCACCGCAACAGCAACAAAAACGTCAAATGAATAATTTACTACAAAGTTGAAAACATGTCTAAAACACCTTCAACGAGCAACAAAAACACACTCGCAGTAAAAAATAATAATAAAACACTATGACAATTCTATTAGAAGTTTATTTATTATTTTTTGTTACTGTTTCAAACCCCACCTCATAAATTTGAAACCATCTTGTACTCACAACTGTGCACACTAATATTGGATGGATAAATGGGTTTTTGGATACATCAGTCTAAATAAAATGTAAATGAAATCCTTAAGTTAATTTGTAACACAAAATTAATTTTAAGATTATTATTATTTTCTTTTTTATTACATACATTTTCGTAAGTTACAATATTTACATAACAAAAGTTTCCAAATCAATGAAATTTTTAATAAATAATATGAATCAAACACAAGTTTTTTCCAATCCATTTTCGCTGGAGCTATGAACTTTTCCATAAATATTTTATGATACGCTTTCTGAATTTTCTGAATTTATAAAAATTAAGTGAATTAAAAAAACTGCAATCATTGGTATTTATTTCTTTTATTAACATAAACAAATTTATCGGATCCGTTTAATGCAACAAACAGCATTCAGTTATTCAATACCGACTTTTCATTTTCACCAACCAACATAAAGAATTTAAAGAAAATTCAATTGAAATTTTTAATGACTTTTAGTGAACAGTTAGGCAAAAACTCTACATAAACCTAAAGATTTGCATTTTTTTTATGTAAAAGAAATAAATTATTATATAAATTTTTCTAGTAATTCGAATGTGTTATATAAATTACAACTTTAAAATCTTTTATACTTTATGCACTATCAGAATTTTCGTCTGTATACTCTACAAAAAAAGTGGGGAAATCAGAAAAACTTATGTAAAAACTTAAAAAAAAAAATTAAACTAAAACAATTTAAAAATATTGTAATCACATTTTTGCCTCGTTCTTTTTATAGATATGTGTAAAATATCTGCCCTCGTGAGTAACTGTTTTATAACAAGAGATGTGCAATTAGTTGCTTTGGATCATAGCAATGTTGCCACTCTTATAAGTGGTAGCCCCTTCAATTTCCATTAAGTTTTTAAATTAGATAGATATTTGTTCAATCTAGTTGGCCAAAATTAAGCATTTGTATACCCTCCACCACCACCAGTGGTGAACGAGGGTATACTAAGTTTGTCGTTCCGTGTGAAACTTCTTAAATATTCATCTAAGACCGAATAAAGTACATATATATATTCTGGGTCCTTGAATTTTTCTAAGTCGATTTAACCCTGTCCATCTGTTGAAAACACGCTCACTTTCGAGCAACTCAAAAGAAAATAACAACAATGGTATTGAATTGCTTCTAGTTATCCTATGCAGTTTGGGATTGATATCCAGCAAAATCGGTTTAGTCGGATAAGCGCTATGCATCCAGATGCGGAACCACCACCCTAAAATATTTATAATTTTGATATTTTTTATTTAGGCTTGAGCTCATCAAAATTAATTTTTATTAAATTATTTTCACTGAAGGAAGGAATTTTACAACATGAACATTTTATTAAAATTCAAAAGTGGACAAAAACATAATAAACATATGTATTCAGGTTTTCAAGACAAGTCTTGACTGAAAGAATACGAAAAAACAGAAGAAAGGAAGCAACATGTAATACAAAATTGAAAATGATAACTACAGCAAATGTCGAACCACCAGTACCACTGGTTAAAGATTGATGTTTGACTGTTGGCTGGCAGGCACCGCAGTGGTGCAGGGGTAAGAACTCAGAGAATTCTGATGAAAGAATGTGGTGATTCTTGAAACATGTAAATTATACCCAGGTTCGAGCCCCAGCTCAGCCAAGAAAATTATTAATGAATTTTAATAAAATTTTCATGTTGTAAAATTCCTTCCTTCAGAGAAAATAATTTAATAAAAATTAATTTTGATGAGCTCAAGCCTAAATAAAAAATATCAAAATTAAAAAATTAACAGTTCAACTAAAAATCACAATTGTTCCTATTTATAAATTTGACTGTGTGATTTCTGGTCTATAGGCCTCATATAAAGAAAAACACTCTAGTACGTCTTGAGCCGTAACCGAATGTTGCTATTGTAATAAATTTTGGTCTGTCACATTTTTTATGATTAAAAATCTGTTCATAATTTACCATAGGTCCCATATAAAGCCCACTCCTGAAATATTCTGTCGATGGAGGGTATCAAAGACTTTTATTAAAAAATGGTTTTTAAATATCAATCAATAAGATAATAAATTGAATTTTTTGGAAGATTGACTGATATCGGGTGAAAATTACACAGAAAACAAAATGGAGAGTTAAAAATGCCCGAAAGCTTATAAGACAGTCATTCTTAACTAGAAGGAGCGTTTGTGATACCTATTACATTACTGCTTCGAACTGAAAGACAATCTGAATTGTTATTGCATTATTGCCCATTGGGCAGATTTCAGAAGCGTGCCATAATTATTTTAGGCTATATCTTTAAGAAAGTTTGCGAGAAAGTCTTCTTTTAACGTAAGCCCCTCTAATAAGTAGCATCAATTGCTCTATTCAGTTTAAGTGACGAATCATAAAAAAGGTACAGCTTTTCTATACCCCTAATATTCCACTAAATACTCACATGTAATATAAAAAGCCGAGATATATCTCAAACGTAATGGCTCTGTTAGTTTTTAAAAAATACTTAATTGCTATTTGTTATTAACTTTAAAGTAAATCATTTATGTTAGTTTTAGTAACAGTTTAATAAATTATTTTGTTTAAGTTTCTTTCACCGGGAACATTGCGGGCAATAATTGCAGGATGTTTAACAGATCAAATTGGCAGGCAGCAACCGCTGCAGCGTGCTGGGTGTTTTTCTCTACATTCTAGCTGACCTCTAAAAGTAATGCAGAGAGTAAAAACGATTGAATGTAACTAAAACGTTAGTCGTACCTGTCAGCAAGTCGTATTATTAAACGACAGTTAATTTGAAACTGACAAATGTCCCAACGTCACTGCGTTCCGAATTACGTACATTACTTGCTCACATTAAATTTAAGTTTGTTTTATGAACTTTTTGTTTTTTTTTTTTTTTTTTTTTTTGAAATCAACTCATGTCCGCTCGTACTTAGTACGTAGTTTATTAATTAAGTTGAGCAAAAATTACTTTTGTTGAAACTTGTTTGGTGCATTTGCCGTAGTCAAGTGGCATATGATTGTAGTGGTTGGTGCTGTAGCAGAAACGACTTAATGTGTATTTATTTGGTATGTGCCGTGGGCCATAAAATTGTCATAAAGTGATTTTATGAAATTGATATAACAATTGCGTACAATTACTTAGACAGATTGGCAGTTTGAAAATTTAAAAAACTTTTAAATAGTCATCCGATAATTATAAGTTGTAACGTCTCTTTTTAAATTAAGAATTAAAAAATGTAATTAAGTTGTTTTAAGGGAAATTCGTCCAATACGTTGTGGTTGTAGTAAGTTTTGTGTATCTAAACGGAAAAGATCTTTTGAATACGATCACGCCAATTTTTCTATATGTTTAACGTTATACAAATTCGCTTGATATTTTAAGCATGGTACTCTGTTTAATATTTCGTGCGAAATGTTTTCAAACTCATTTTAAAAAAATTCGGTAAAAAATAATTTAATGAAAATTAAATTTGATGGACTTGCAATTGAAAATTTACAGTTCAACTAAAATCACAATTGTTCTTAAAATAGCTATGGCACAAGCTATAATGTTTACATTTGTACTTCAAGTTGTACAAATAAAATGTCGACGAAAGTGGACAAAAAAACATAATAAACAAATGTATTCAGGTTTGACAGAAAAAAATACGAAAAAACAGAGGAAAGGAAGCAACATGTTGTATAAAAAATTGAAAATTATAATTACAGCAAATTTCGAACCACCAGTACCACTGGTTAAAGATTGATGTTTGACTGTTGGCTGGCAGGCACCGCAGTGGTGCAGAGGTTAGAACTCAAAGAATTCTGTTAAAAGAATGTGGTGATTCTTAAAAATGTAAATTCAACCCAGGTTCGAGCCCCAGCTCAGCCAAGAAAATTATTGAAAATTTAATTTAATGAACTCAAGCCTAACTAAAAATATTGAAATTAAACAAATTTATAGAGTTGTACTCTATTTATATTACGAAAAACATGTGAAGTGTTTCTAGCAACATTTTTATTTATATTATATTTTAAGCAACAGCTAATCATTTTTTGCAATTTTTTATTTTGTATTTGTGAAGTGGCGCTTGTTATAAGCGTTTCAAAAAGAAAAATGTCGAAAAGTATAAAAATTAATAATAAAATTATTAATATATCATTTTGCTCTGAACCATTATATTTGATATTGAATTGCAGTGTAGTTATTGAGTTTTGGAATGCTTTATGATAAAGGTTATATATATTTCAATGTGTAGAATAGGATTCAATCAAAAAACTTGAAAAATGTAATTACTGCGTTTTGTAAGACCTCCTCAATTGTAAAAACACATGGGGCCTGTTCAAAAATGCGTCACTGCGCTGCATCAGTGGTTTCACATGCTTAAATATATATCAGTAAAGTAGATGTGGAACAAAAAATTGTCAAATACTCCACAAAAAAAATAGTCATACAATAAAAAAATTAAAATTATTTTTTTATAGGCATTAAAAAAAGTTTGCTTTTACAATGCAGCGCAGTGATGCATTTCCGAACAGGCCCATGGTTTTTGTCAGAGATGGGGGGAGTGCACTAATTTTGAAGTTTCAACTCACACTTAGTGATACTCATTTTGTTTATGTTGAGAAATAAATTGAAAATAAGAAATCTCACTGCACATGATTGATAGTAATGTTAAAACATTTTGCGCTAAAAGAAATAGTTTGATTTAAAAAAAGCAATCATCAGTTTATTGCAATATTTTTTCTACACTTATTTGACTGCAACTAAAAATTTTGCACAAAATTTTAAATAAAAAACTTGTGTTTTCATGATTAAAGCCAAGAATTATTCCGTTATTGACAGAATTTTATTTAGTTTAATTTCCTTTGCTTATGCATATCATCAGAAAAACCCAAAACCAAGCACATTCAAAATTACATATTTTTAAATTTTTGTGATATTATGTTTTTATACATATTTGAATTGAGTGCAGATTTCATGCATTCAATTACAACTAGTGATAGTAAAAAAAATTTGCAATACCACTTAATTTTTTTAATGCTAGTAAAAAATACCAATCATCACTAAAGCTGGTAAAAAATAGTAAAAACTAATTTTTGTGCATTTTTATTTAGTGAGAGTGCAAAATTGATTTCAATAAATAATTACTGCACTACCCCCAACTATGGTTTTTGTTTGCCTTCGAAAAATAATGTTGTATACTTGTTACTAATAAATACGTTTTTAAAAACCGCGAGATAGACAATATTGATACTTGACAAAATTTTCGTGTAAAATAATCAATGTTGCTCAACATTTTTCGCAAGTTCGAACAGAGTACTAGGCTTATCGCGTTGTTGATAACACTTTTTATAAAATATGAAAATTGATGGTGACTTTTATTTTTTGTTTTATATATTGTAATTAATAACTTAATGAAAAACAAATGTAGTTTTTACAAATTTATCTTAAATTAGATCAACGAAAACTTTAAGTCTTATTACTGAAATTAAATTTAAATCAACGAGCAAAAAACGTTTTAGTGTTTAAAACATTCTAAAAATTATCAAATTATATATAGACCAAAAAAATGTGTTTTTTTAATTTCAAGCTATAAATCCCCAAGTATTTTTGTTGTTTTGGGGACATATTGTGTTACTTCAGATGCCTGATTTTTCCGGTATGTGAAATACAGCGTGTTTTTTCTGTTTCGGAAATCAGGTAAAAACTAAAAATCCTATAATAAAAAAAAAGAAATAATCGCTCTTTCAAATTCTTCATATTTTATAATTACCAAACTGTAATAGAAATGTATGTTAGTAAATTTAAACACTACTGTTTTCCGTATTTTATTATGGGATTTTCAGGTTCTGTTTATATTCTTTTTCCTCTTGTTGCCAAATTTTTTATCCGATTTTTGTAAGTAATACCTTTCAGAGGGCTTGTAAAGTTATCTTGTTAACTGCTTTATCAGTTGCTTCAAAACAACGCAAGATAGCGAAAAACAGGTATACGCTTAAAAATCAGGCTTACCAGACTTGGGGACTTATCCCCGAAGTTGGGGATTTCATTCGAGAGAAAAAGACAACGAAAGTCATTTGGGGATTGGGGATTTAAAATAAAATTCGGTACTTTTTTGGGGATTTTACACATTTTTAATATATTTTCCCTTTTTGTATTATTTACGCTTATTTTTCTTTCTTTCGTATATAAAATATCAAAAAAAAAAAAAAAAAAAAAAACTTTTATCTTTCTTTTATCAACAATTAATACGGTGTAAAGGGTCCTAATTAAGATTACCATTTTGTGAAGCGTGTAAAAGGTACTTAATAAACTTATGTTATTATTCTTGAGTGAGTGTTTTAATAAGGAAGAATTTAAAAAAGAATCTAAAACCGCATACAATTTTTGATTATTTTAAAACAATTTTCAAGCAAATATGTCTTCCCCAAAAATAAGTAAATATGAAAGCCAGTATAATAAAGGTAAGTACTTATGATGTATCGAAGTATGAAATAAATGATGGATATATGCATTTTTATTGTCGATTTAAAGGATGGCTAAAACCGATTGAACAAGCTCCAAATTCTTATAAATTCTTATCATTCGTTTTCAAAAAGAGCATATTGTTCTGCTTGTAATTCGTCACTGGTATCGCATAAAAACGATTTAAAAAAACTTACCGAATCCAGTCTTTACAAGCAAAATAAAATTTGTATCTATAAATTTTAATTTGACGATTTTTGGGGACTTCTTATTATAATTATTCTTATTATTTTAAAAAAAAATTAAAATTTTTTGAGGTAAGTATGTTTGCAAAAAGTAAAGAGACAACCGTTCTTAACACAATTGTAGTCATATTTTGAGGTTTGTAGGATATAATTGGCGATGTTGTTTAACAACTGGAAAATAACTATTGTTTGCGATGCCCCAAGGAACAATAAAAAAGTTATTTTTCGCGAAAAGTCGATTTTGGTACATTGCTAATTATTATGGTGCGATTTCCATGCACATGCATTAGGGTTGCCAGACGGCCTGGAATGGCCAGGATTGTCCAGTTTTTTTGGTTCTGGTCCAGTTACTAGCTCAAATAAAATTTGTCCAGTTTATTTAAATTCATTCAAAAAAATATTTTTTTTTTTATTAATTACATACAATTTATCAACTACATATATAAAGGGTCAATTGCCCAAAGGTATTCCAATTTATACCCAAAAATGCGATAAAATTAACGTACAAAATCTGTATACATAAATGTAGCTTGGTTGTATTTTCCAATACCAAATTTCAAGACTTTTTCAAAAGTACTTTAAGTAATTGCAATAATCTATACTCGCAAGAAAGGAAAAGGATGTCCTTTGGAAATTTCAGTTAGACTAAATTTTGATTAAAGTTTGAAAAATTTTCGAATATATTTGCTTACATTTAAAACAAGAGTTAGTAAATTCTCTAAATCGTAATCGACACACAGAAAGAGAACATTTAATAACAAAAAAGGGAATTTTTCTGAACTTTGTAAACGGTTAGTCCGATTGAAATCAAATTACAGATGCTAATTAAGGTCTTGTATTCCAGTTAAAGTAAAGGAATAGGGACTTATAGACATATCAGGAGGGCCACCATAGGTTTCCCAATTAGGGCACCTTAAGTATTACAAAAATTAAAAACAATTCAGAATTCTTAATTTAAGCCCGAAATCTTATCAGTGGAATGCACTGGTCCATTTCAAACTTTTTTTGAACTTTTTAGATTGTCCAGTTGTTTCTGGCATGTTTTTTGTCGATAGTCTAAGAACGATGTCTTTCTGAATCGTTAAATTTGCGTTAAAATGGCATCGATTTGTTTTTGCATATTGATACATATTTTTTAATATTTTGGTTTTAAATTAATATTTTTTTTACATATTTTGACATTTTTGATTGATTTCTTTTTTAAATTTCCATATTTTAATAAAAAGTTCTTAAAAAATTTCCAAATACTGAGATGATAAGAGAGAAGGTTTATTTAAATCTACCTTGTGTACCAACTAGTCTCTCTTGATTTATCAAAAGCCTTTGATCGTATAGATTATACAATATTGGTTAGAAAATTTAATTCAATATTTAGGTCGTATTTATTGGCACGTACGCAATTTGTTGAAATTAATAAAAAAAAACCACATTTACGTTCAATTTATATGGGTGTTGCTCAAGGTTCAGTATTAGGACCATTATTGCTTTCAATGTATATTAACGACTTATTTTCCATTCTTGATTCAAGAACATGCGAAGCTTATGCATATGCTGATGATATTCAGCTTTTATTTTTTCATTCACAATCTCTTGCAAATCTTCAACATGTGGTAAACAATACCTTGCGTTTGGTTGAGAAATGGATGCAATCAAATTGCCTATAGGCCTATACAGATAAATTTATCTATGACAAATGTCATGGGCTTTGGAGGATTGGTTTCTTCACCTTTTCGTATTCAAATCGGTGGCCAATGTATAGACTGGGTTGAGAAAATGCGAGTTTTAGGAGTGTTACTTGACGATAAACTTTCATATGCCTTTCACATTAAGAAGGTTATTTCTAGTGTTAATTTTACTCTCCGTCGTTTATACTTACTTAATATATATTTCAGATAAGATGTAAAGTAGCCAATGCACTTCTAGTGTCGCAGATTTAGAAATTTATTCTTGTACCTCTTACGGATATATTCGTAGAATTGAACTTTTAATAAATTAAGTCATTTGATATGTATTTAATCTAAGAGTTAGAGCTCATGTTACAGCCCATGTAATCCGATTCTTGGGTTGCAAATTTTTCTGATTTTCTAACCATTAAAATTCGTATGAGTTTTTACAAACTTATTAATGGCTAATAATGATTATAAAAAGGCGTTTAGCCTTGGCAGTGTGTTTGCCCATTATTTTATACGGTCTTGAAGTTTATAGTGGAACTACACAATACAATATGCTTAGGTTAGAGCATTGCTTTAACCGTATTGTACGTTATGTTTATGGTCTCGGGTATAGGACGCGTGTGGCATCGTATGTAATATCTTTTATTGGATGTGATTTCAGGAGTTTTGTAAATACAAGGCTACTTATTTTATTGTACAAAATTATTAAGAGTGGAATTCCACCTTATCTAAGAGATAGATTCTGCTTTGGAAGCTCGACTAGGACAAACATGATACTTCCACCTAGGTTCACAACCTTGATTATGAAAAGATCGTTTACCATTCGTGGTATTACTCTATGGAATTCGATTGTTCCGTACACTGAGAGAAAATTTTCACATTCTATTTATAAATTTAAGAAGGTTGTTCTTGAGAGTATTTGAATACTTTATACTTGTTGATGTCAAATGTTCATGAATCTTTTTTGTTATTTTTTTATTGAAAACGATTGCTGAATTTGTTGTCGTTCTTTATAATTGTGCATTTAAGGGGGTATTTAAAATTATAATTATTAAATATTAACTAATAATAATATAAAATAATAATAATGCCATATTGTATTTTCTGGTTTAATTTGGCCCTAGGGGCTTATAAACTATTGAATTAATAAATAAAATAAAATAAATAAAATAATAAATAACTGATGGATTGAACACTGGCTAAGTTGAACTAAACTTGAATTTATGTGTAGTTTAAACTCAACAACTAAAAATCAGTGTCCCATGTATTATATGTGAATAAAAAATAACATGTGGCAGCACTACGATAAATCTTATCAAATTCATATGGTCTGTATTGGTAGTTTAAACGCCCAATTTTATGCGTTTAAAGATGGTTTATATGTTTAGTGATTTATAGGTATGTTGGTTTAAACACATTTAAAACCAAAAAGAGAGCTTGCTCTGATTGTTTAGCCCTTAGAAGTCAACACCTTTGTTTTTAGTTCGACGCTTTGAATTTATGCATTCTTCAACAAATATGCAAATATTTATACCAAGAATTTATAACTCGTTTTTTGAAAGGTCGGTCCTTGTAAGGGTTGCCAGAGTGTGGAATCATTTGCCTCATATACTAAGGAATTATTGTTTGTCTCCTAACAGCTATCATTAAGCTTTAATTGAGTATAAAATCGTTAACAATGTGATCTAATTTGACGGTACATTTATTGATTATATTTGTTTTAAGAAAAAATTCTTTGGTTAAAAATACAATATTTTCAAGATTTGAACAAAAAATTCTTCTATTTAGTACCGTACATGGTTAAGGCTTCCAAATGGCTTAAAATAATTTATCCAAAACTATTACAAGTTTCTTGCTTCGCACATGGGTTATACCGCAATGTTTAATGAAATGTATCCCTTGATTCCCCTTCCACCGCAGCCAGTAGTAGCAAAATGGGGGCCTGGCTAGATGCTTTAGAATTCTATCCAACAATTTTCAAGTAATTTAAGAAGAGCTTGTTGATACCGATGTTTATGCATTAAAAAAAGTATGGTCCAATGACTTCGGTTGACGTTGAGAGATAATTTTTCGTGTACACAAGTTTTTTGAGTCTGAACAGACAAAGTTTTACCACTAATAAATCAATATACTTAGAAAACAAATCAACCAAGACGAAAACTGGATTGACTTAATTAAAAGTGAGATAAAATTAATATCAAACTGTGCTTGATTAAAGAATTTCTAAGATTTTTAATCTCGATAAGATTCATTCTAGCCTAAACACTTACCCCACAGAACCAGAAAAAATATTGTTACGAAAGTAACTTTAGTTAAGAATTAGTTATAATAAACCGATGGCGTCTGGTAGATTAATAAATTTTTACTCAAAACATCCAAGAAGAACAATTATAAATACAGCGACCAACTTTATTAAGAGAGTTCTGGAAATAAGTGACAAAGTTTTCCACCCAATCAATATCTGCAAAATAAGGAACATTTTAAGTAAAAACGATTTTCCAAATAAAACCATTAATGAACTAATTAACAGAGTAAAAACTACGATAGCAAAAGGAACAACAAAAGAAGAACGACCACCAATAATATATAAGACTATGACATATGTAAAAGACTTTTCCGAAAGAATTAAACATTCCAACATTTATAATCGGGAAAAATATGAATTAGCATTTAAAACTGAAAATACCACAAAAAAACTTTTTAGCAACATGAAATCTAAGATTGAAAAAGAAGAAAAATCGCATTTAGTGTACAGAATACACTGTAATGGAGACAAAACTGACGCATGCGGGAAAGTATATGTTGGCACGACAAAAAACAAATTAAAAACCAGACTTGCAGCACATAAGTCAGATGAAAAGGCTACTAATAAACCATTAGAACAGAAAACTGCATTAGCGGCCCACTGTACTGTAACTGGACATAAACCAAATTTTAATAATGTAGACATATTGGTGGGAGAGTGCAACTACAAGAAGAGATTTACACTTGAGTTGCTGCATATAATTGATCAAGAGACAGAAAAGACATTAAATTTTAAGAAAGACACAGAAAGATGTGCAAAAATTTATAAACATGCAATAGACAAACACAAACCAAAGAAAGGTTTATTAGTGAAGTGTTGAATTCGTCCGAGTTTTTTAAAACTTTTATTGTTTATTTATTTAAATGTAAATATTAAATTTGTTTGTGTAAAATATTTTGTATTTTTAATGTTATTTTTGTTTTGTATTTTTAAAAAAAACACCAGATCCCCCTGATGATGGTCAAAGATTTTGACCGAAATATTGGAAAAATATAAAAATAAATAAATAAAAATAAAATTAAAAGTTTTTGAATTTTATTTATTATTTATATAAGACCTCAAGCCAAAATAATAAATCAACATTAGTTATAATTTTTAGTTATCTTGTATTTATTAGTTATCTTATATTCATATTTTTAATAACAATGTAAACTAATAACATTGTTATTAAAAATCGTTATAATTTAGTACACTTCACTCCCAATGTGCAGAAAGCCCTCGAAATGACAGTTAAAAAAAGCTTCAGTATAAGTGGTGAAATTATGTAAACATAAGTGCCGCCATAAATCAAATAGACGTTAAGAGTGGAAAATAGTAAAGATGGCCGAATGGCAGTATAAATACTTGCGCCGGCTAGCATAGTAAAATTATTCTAAGTTCAGACTTTGTCAATAACGTATCACGCGGAGAAAATTATAGTTGGTTTTGAATAAAATCTATAAATTACGGTTGTTAAAGTGACTTTGTACTAAATAAAGTTGTGTAAATTGTAAACAGTGTTTAAAGAGTTGTGATTATTTATTTTGATTTAAAGTGCCATAAAGAACTCGAAACGGTTTATGATAAAGGAAATAAACCAAAACGTTATTGAAGGCAGTAACGTAACAATATTATTAGCTTACTTACCCGTTACACATGTTTATTTCACTTTTGTTGTAGTCCGCCCCTTGTTTACAAATAAATTCTAAATTAGAAGTCACCAGCAGCATGCCCAATATGGTTTTGAAAATTTGATGTACTTAATAAAATAATTTTAACAAATAGAATATGGGAATTATTGCTCCTTATTCTACTTTTTAAACATGAAAATATCTATATTTTTCTTCTTGAACTAAATTTAAATTTAGAACGCGTTTTTGCTTTCTCTGTAAATTTATTTTAACAAACAACAATTTAAATTATTTGTTTAAGTTTTTAAAGATATTTGAATAACAATATACTGAATTTGTTATACATATATTGTTTTCAAAAAGTGACCCACTTCTCGGCGTTCATGTTATTGTTCAACAATAATCGAGCATCTTCCCACGAAATTGATTTTTTATATGAAAGCTTAAGGTCGCTCTTAGTTAAAGAAAAGGGCAAACAATTTACGATAATCCTTATTTTTCATTCTTTCTGCTCCTGTGATTGTTTTGATTTTCTTCAAAAAAAATGGTAATTTGTATGCAAAGTAGAGTGAAAGACATAAATACTTCCGATCATTTTTGTTTAACATTAAATTCTATTTAATCACTTCTTGTAAATATCTTACTTAATTGCCCATTTAAAAATGCATTTTCAAAATTAAAGTACAACTGGTTTTTATGACAAATATCCATTAAGAAAACAGTTTTCAACCACGAGTCATATGTCATCTCAATTTCAGTAAAAACATAAATTTTCAACAAGAACAAAAAGCCGTTAATAAAACAATCACCACTTTCGCTCGACCCTTTAAAACTGAACAAGAGCAGAAGAAATAATGTTTCAAATTTAAAAACACCCACTACTTACACAAGAATTACTAAGTAAGTAAATGGTTTACGAAGAAATGCGGAACTTGAACACAAATGTAGAGGGGAGTTTTCTCTCAAAAACTGAACAATGAATGATCTTACTTACGCTTCTATTATAAAGAAACGTTAAAAACCGCCTAAACTGTTTTATATATCAGATCACATAAAAATAATTCCATTTATTTTCTAAATTTTATAATTGTAAAACAAAAGGGTCATTTAATATTTTCGAGGACTGATTAAGGCAAGGGTCAGTATTATATGTAGGGGTGGAAATGATAATGTTAAATTTAAGGACTGATACCAGTGAATTTATTAAAGATTTTCGTTTGGTTTCTGTTTGTTAAATTTCCAACATACACTCGCCTAGGCTCAGTCCTTGTTCGGGGTTTTTTTTTTTTTTTTTTTTTTTTTTTTTTTTTTTGACATGTTGAGTGTGCCAAAAGTGTGTACGATCTCTCCTTATACTGACATCTTTTCTCTCTCTCTCTCTCTCATTCACTTACACAACACATGCGCACAGACAAAATAAATGTGCTTTAATTATTGTTTTGCACTATTAACACAATGGACACAAAAGGATATCTTTTAATCCACACAAGCATTTTTTAGCGCAGAGTTTCATAAAAAGTGTTGAATTCGTGATTTTAATGAATAATAATATATCAAGTACTGGAACTTAAAGTTGATTAACTAGATCATACAACCATTATTTTTCATTGAAGAATTTGTCAAAATAAGAAAACGAAAAATCGCCCAAAAATTTTTTGTAAACTAAAGTGAATTATATTAGGAAATATTTTAGGGCGATTTTTCACAAATTGATTTAGACTATTTTGATAGGTATTATTTTTCTGACAGTAGCTGCGTTCGTTTACCCCAAAATTTGTACAAATTTGTACTGGATTTTACTGAAATGCGTTCGCGTACACATAAATTTGTAAAATTTTCATATAACTCACCTACTGGATTTTACTGGGATTTTACTGGAAAAGTAAACGAACACACATAGTCTTTGGAAAATATTTACTCAAGATGCTAAATTTTCATCATACTTAATGTATATATTTATATATATAATATTTATTTCTTTTCTTACTTACATTAACCTAAAATAACATTTGCCAATTACTTTAAACAGTATATGGAAAAAAGGATTTTTAAAAGTGTAAGAAGTCAAATATGGGCATTTTCCCAGAATGGAAAAAAGAAAATGTTGACAATCATCGTCTTTTATTGTTAATTATTATAAAACAAAGTCTATGTTGTTATAAAAGAATGGTTTCAGAGGAAATTGCACTGGAAACTGTAAAATTTTAAATTTTCTTATATTTTCTACTTCTAAAGACATTTTTATATACTTATTTTACATGCAAAAAATATGTTATGTTAACACTCTTTCTTCATAATCTCTCCATTACAATCAATTGTAAAGGGAGTTTTAAGTATGGAAAAATCGTACGTTCGCGACCGGTACATAAGCCAATTAAACAAAAACCAAGAGAGATATTTTATTCTTTAAATACTGTATTGAGATCTACATTAATACACTTTTAAAATAAATTAATCCCTTTTGAATATTCCGTTCCATTACGCAGATTTTTACATTGAACTACTGTCAGCCAAAGTTGACTTCTATTTTGCGCACGTTCGTGAACACATGTTTATAACTATAACTATCCTTATGAAAACTTAAACTCGATGAAACCCAGCTACCCAAATGCTATCGAATCGCAAAAAAAATGCTAGGAAAAGTTTTGTTTTCTATATTATTTGTACATCAGAATCGTAGGAACGTACGTTCGTGACTTCAGGAAATGCCCATATATTTAAATAAATTACCAGTGTTAATTATCAAAAACTCTTTATACTCCGATGACATCCTACCTTTAAATAACGCAAAGTTGTAATAATGGTTCTACGATTCAGTTTCTCGGAATGTGTGCTTACATTTACATTTACATTTAAAACCATGCTGAAGGTTTGAACTTGAATTTAATTTATATTTCATTTATACTTTTTAATAAATAAATTTTTTTTTTTTTTTGCATATACATATTATTTTTGTGGCCTTTAGCGCAAGAGTGTGTAGATAAGGGCTTCTTTTGTTCTATTAGCAGAGAAAAAAGAAAACTTTTGCAACACTATCTTCTATAACGAAAAATTTAAATTCAACTATATTGAAGTTGCAATACAAATAATTTGGCCCACTGCTTCTACAAATAATATTGAACAGAATTAAATTCGAAAGACTGATAATAATATTTTTTTGAGAACTTACAAGGCTTCGCAGGGATCACAATCCTTAAAAGCTGATATATTTAAAATAATACCAAAATCATTGCAATTTAACTTACAAAAGCAGAAATCACAAAACTAATTACTACAAAGAAAATTTTTATTTGAGTTTTTAACTTAAATTAATTTTAACATGAATTTGCAATTTTATATAAAGAGAATGTTTATTGGATAAAAAAAACTTCGTCCAGAAGTGGAGTAGAAGTAACGCCCAGTCGCTTCTACTTTTGCATAATCTTCTAAATGCTTGCAGGGATAATAACAAAAACTCATTTTGTTGGTATTTGCTGTTTCATAGTTTGAGTGCAGGACTCCTACACTTTATTGGTAGAATTATACAGGAAAGTGTTTAAAACTATGTGTTTTTGTATTTTAAAACATTTTTTTTGTTGTCAGTTGTTCCCCATGAACTTGGCTATAAATCACAAACATATTTTTGTAGTTTTATCAATGACCAGCATGTGTTTTATCATGTGTCTCAACTCTCGTTTTTTCCGGCAAGTTATTCTTCATTTAAAATCAAACAATTAAAATTCTTTAAAGAGAAATTTTTTTGCACCTGGGCTTTTAGCAATTTTTGGAAAACAGTTTTAAACCTTTATAAAATGTTGCTGCATAGATGCACTTTAGTTGGTTGAGGGTGTTGCCTAATAGAGAGATTCATTATAGTTGTTCTCTTTTCTTCTGGACCGTTCGATGACCATTTCGAGTACAATTGGCAACAATAATAGAAATAGAGCAGTTGTTTTTATTTCAATTACCGCCGTTTGGTCAACAATGTTCATTGTCGTGTTTGTTTATGATTTTCCATGAGCACTATGTTGAAAAATTGTGGAACAATAAATCGATTTCTTTATTTTTCCAAGTATTTCTCCAAACATTCAAAATAATAACCAACAACTGCTTTTATATGTTAAAGAGATGATTGTACTGGCGTTGACAAACAATGGTTGTGTTGGTTGGCCTTAAATATCTCTATTTTAACTGGTTGTAAGTCTAAAGCACCTTTTTATCTGCGCAAAATGTCTAAAACACATTTTCTAAATCATTCAATTAGATCTGTGTTGATGATGTTATAGCATCATTGTTTTATTTTATGAGAGGTCCTTTAAAGCTACTGCTTTAAAATTGTTACTAATACTTAAAATAAAATTATTCCTAAAAATAATTTTACGGTTGTAAACACTGCTACAATTACTGCCTGTTGCCAAGAAGTTGTATACCAGTTTTATACCAACTCTAGTCTCAAATAACTCCATCTAGTCGAATTCGGATAAGCGAACGATTTGCGATTAAAAAAAATCGCTTATTGCAATTAAAAATTTTTCTGTATTAGTTTGAACGACTTTGAAGGCACTTTTGTTTCCATTAAAAATCACCCAAATGAGTTTTTTCAGATCAGTTTTGAGAATTAAAAACTGGTTTATTGCAATTAAAAATGTTTCTGTATTAGTTTGAACGACTTTGAAGGCACTTTTGTTTCCATTAAAAATCACCCAAATGAGTCTTTTCAGATCAGTTTTGAGAATTAAAAACTGGTTTATCACTTAGCGATAGAAAAAGTATTCATATATGATTCATTGATATGTTAAAATAATGATTTTTAAATATTTTGAATTTTTGTTTTTGTCAAATGAAAAACAAAACGGAGAAAAAATAAGAAACATGACAATTAAAAAATGATAAGCAATACATTCAAAAACTATATAATTTACGAAGTTATTCTTGGGAATACAAAATTTATTATTAATAAGATATCTGTATGACGTGCTAAATTCCCAACTTTTCATATTTGATAAATACACTGATAAATACGATTGATAAATACGATTGAAAAATGAGACGATCAAAAAGGTATCAGAAAATTGTATCACAAATGATTCTTTCAGGTGATTCATCGGTAGGGTACGATTTTCTCACAACGAGTGTATCATTTATGATTGAAAAATGAGCTCATATACGGATATTTTGCTATTAAAGCAGATTCCTTAATGATTAGATTATGATTCAAAATGCTAGCTGGGAATATATTTTTCTTTGTTTTAAATTTTTTATTTTTTTTTATTTTTGTTCATTTAATTGCAATAGCGATATACACTTTTATAAAATTTGCTTTACCGGTATACCGATACCGAAACCGATATAATTAAAATACCGATACTGAAATAAAAAAAAGTTTAATGCCGATGCAGATACCGAAAAAATCGCATTTAGATGTTGATAAAGGCTAGTTTACACTATTATACTTTGTATAAATACATGTCAAATACTCAAGTAATATGTAAAAGTGTAATAGTGTGAATCAGGGCTGTTATGCTTTTTTCTTAAAAAATCGTCAAAAGTTTTAACAAAATTCGTCAAAATCGTCAGGAGCATTAAACAAAATCGTCGAATATTTAAATTTTACAAATCAAAGGCAATTTATTGCACTTGCATGTAAAAACGTAGGGTAAATGTTTTATTGATGTCAGAAAATCGGCATAGCACAATTACTTTTACCCTACGTTTCCACATGCAAGTATTCACTTGTAAGTAGTGTATAAGTATTACCAACAAAAAATTGAGGAAACAGCCTTTTGGCTGCAAGTACAAAAATTGTGTGAATGTAAGTGAAAAAGTGTGAGTGTATTAAGTCTCTCGAACTTTCACTTGCATGTGGAAACGGGGGGTTAGTAAAAGAAATCGTCAGTCGTCATTTTACTGAATTTTCACAAAAAAATCATCAAAATGACGAAAAATCGTCACATCTAACAAACCAGGTGTGAATGCAATGTGTCATGAAAATAACAAGAATTACGAAAAACGATTTGACATCCCATACGACTTCATCGTTTTTTGAAATTTTTCATAACAATAATACTTTTTATTTGATCAGGCTTGCATTTGAACAAAAGCATGTTCATGTGTGATAGTGTGAACAGAAACTGTAATGCTGAATTAGATTTTTTGACAGTCGCAACAAAACTCATTAGATTTCTATCTCAAAAAGTAGTATGGAATACATTAGACTTGTGTGATAGTGTAAACTAGCCTTAGCTAGACAACATTCGACACAAAAAATTAATGTTTACCTTTTATTATAATTTTGTTGTGCTGGTCAATGATTGCCCATGGGTCCTTAATGAGACAAACTTTATGGCTGCAATTACTATTCAAGAAAAAAGTTTTATTAGGGGCATGTGAAATTATGGTGCTAGGTGGGTCATGAACCAATATTTTAATATAATATTTAACATCAGCAAAAACGCATTATACAAAAATGGAGAATGTTAAGAGCAAAATAAATATTATTTTAACAAATTTCATTCAAATGAAAAAAGTATTCTTCAGGCGGGTCCAGTATTCAACTATGGGCCACTGCCTCGGCCTCTTATATCGAAAAAAATCAAAGGCGCCAAAATAAACTGCTTCGTATAATCACTGCCGCTCCCTGCTATGTTAAAAACTCAAACATCCATAAGGATATTAACGTGACATTAGTAAAAGCTATGCTTACAAAATATGCTGTTAAATTTTTAAAAAGGCAAGAACTACACCTAAATCCACTAGCCCGAAATATTTTTAATCATGGCGGCCACACTCGCTTAAGAAGAAGAGACACTGCAGCAATCACCCAATCAGAACATCGATAAGCATCTTTATATGTGAACAGAAACCGTGATGACGAAATTTGTTGTCTGGCACTGGCAGGAAGATAAATGAATATTGAGAAAAAAAGCCGGGTCCAGAAGTGTACATGGGGTTACAGAGGACACTTTCATCTTTCTGTAGAAGGGTAATTTTTTCGGCCCTCAAAAGTTCTATTGCTTTGAATTTTAAATTAAACTAAAATATAGTACCTAAGAAAAAATTTAATGACGCACCAGGTATAAATTTTACAGTGATACAGCATATCATTTCTTAAAGAATACTATTCAACCAAAATAACAAAAAAAAAATAGCAGCCCTTTTGGGTTTCAACAGCATGCCACGCCATTATCAATATGCTTACCTTATTTTTTGGCAGTCTTAGTTTTAATATCTTAACTATTGAATGGAATGATGGTCGACAGGCTCGTTGAACTCTGGCTATTATAAAACGTTGGGCAAAAGAATTCAATGATCCTTTCGTCACTAAACAACTTTACACTTCTCTCGTTAAACCAATCATGGAATACGGTTCGACTGTATGGCATCCACATTACAGTGGTGTCCCGGTTTAACGAATAATATATTGTCAAGCCCTTTCGTTATATCGAAAAACTCGTTAAATCCCGAAGTTTTTTTTTAATACATTTTTATTAATAAAACAATAACATTTTAATAAAACAAAGAAAATTCGTTTATTTCCATTCATAACAAAAACAAAAAATAAATACTTCATATCATTTTCAATTAAATGAGTACATACTGGAGAACAAAACTTATGAACTTAAAAAACGTAAAACATATTCAAGTAAAATAACCCTTTATATTTGTCTGTTTTCGAAGTGCTTAAATCGAGCATTGAACTTTACAGAAACTTCAAAAAATTACGTTAAATTTGAAACAGAAAACAAACATTTGTTTTGTAAACAAAAGTAAAAAATGACTTCGTAACGTACAAATTTTTATTTTGGAAAGAAAGTATTTTGTTTGCTTTCTTTGTAAGAAAAGAAAATACTTCTCTTAACTCGTTGTTTTCAGTAAAATCGCTCTTAAAATATGGTCAAAATTATACAAAAACAAAAGAGAGTGGATGCAATTCTTTCTATTTTGTTTTTTAAAAATTTTTTTTTTTAATTCGTTATATAGAGTACAAAAATGTACTGTTTGTGCGTAATATAAGGTACTCAATGGAAAAAATATGACCGTACGTTAAATCGCGAATTCGTTAAACTGAGTATACGTTAAACCGGGATACCACTGTATATGGTTTATAACGATCATATTCAAACACAATTCAAAAACAATTCTGGCTTTTTTGCATGAGAGATACATATCGGCAGTGATGTTAACTCAAGGCGAATTGACTAGAAGGTGGGGTCAAGTAAGCATATGGTGATTTTTTTCGGTGGTCGACTTGTCAAAGCTTGTATATAAACTAGTTTTTTATGTAAACAAACCTGTTTTTTTTAATAGCAATATTTTTGACAACCCGACCACAGGAGCATTGTAGTTGTAGAGTTGACCTGACCTTCTAGTCAATTCGCCTTGAAGTAAACTTTTATTTTTTCATTACCGTACGGCCCTCTAAAAATTACCGTTTTGGAGAAGAAATAACCGTACGCAAAGATTTTTAATCAAAACATTAATTTGCTGTTTTCAAATGACAGGCGATTGATTGTGTAGTAAAATTTATATGAAAGGACTCAGTCCATCGCCTGTCATTTGTTAACAGCACATAAGAGCATTATTTATAAACTATTTATTAAAATTTTAAATGTGTTTTAAGAAAAATCTGAATTTAAATTTTTGTCTTAAAATACATTTTTAATCAAAATTATTGTATTTTTTATGAATAAGATTGTAAAATAATTTTGAGTTCGATCCGTACGTGACTTGTTGATTTTAAAACAACAAAAAAGTTAAATATAAAAATAAATATAAAATTAATAATATACAACGGTAATTTAATTTTTCTTATTTTGCACTTATCGGTGTTACGAAAACATTTATAAAAACATAATGTTCTTAATTTTTTTTGTTATAATATTTATCTATGTATTTTTAAATTGAAAATCACCTCTCAAAAGTTAAAACTTTAAACCAAACATATGTAAGTACGTATATTTATACCCAAAATCCAAATTTGTTTAAATTACTGTATTTTAAATAAATTTACCTTGCTACCTTTTGCGGCCCAAAATTACCCTTAAAAAGGGTAATTACCGTACGGTTAACATCACTGCATATCGGGGATATGATAATCTCTTCTCATATTCTACAAGATTATCCTTCATACGTTTGCCAACACTGAAAAGTCGCACAGCTATGCTAAATTTCGCATTTGTACTTATAAAATTGAAAAGTATGCAACAATTTTTTTTTTAAGAATTTTGTCATTTATAAAAACTTTTCGGACTTATGGATGCTATGGCAGACTCATTCATTAAATGAAATGTTTGAATTTGTTGATTTTTCTCTAGATGTAAACATTGTTAAACGTAATATTATACTTAAGTTAAAAAAATAATTGTATACAGCCGGCTGTAAGGATTTATCCAAAGACCTAAAAAAAAATATTAAATAAATAAATAAATTATAATCCTTTTTCTTCGACCTTTTTTATTAAATTTTATACTTTATTAAATTATTTAAGCTTAAGGTCACTTTTTTAAAAAATTAATTAAAATGTTTTTTTAATTAAGTTTTTTTTTTTTTTTTTTTTTTTTTTTTTATTTTAAAAAATTTCCTGAAGAAGATTTCGAACGGAAATCGAAATATCGAATAAAAACATTTTAATTAATTTTTTTTTTAAAAAGTGACCTTAAGCTTAAATTATTTAATAAAGTATAAAATAAATAAATAAATGAATTACAGTTTTGGAAATCCGTGATAACAAAAATTGGGCTTTAGCAAATGAAATTAAATTCTGCTGCGTACCATATAAAAAACTTCTTACCATATGCAAAATAGAAAAAATGCATTGCCTGTGTATTGTTTTCTGAGCGGTGCCATATGTTCGAACAGGGAATGTTTAAGCTTAAAATCTTTAGAATTCAGTTTTTATAATTTTTCAATAATGGCTGAGATAACGATCAATTTACGGCGCAACATAAAACTAACCCGAAAAAAGGATCGGCGGCTATTTAATACATGAAAATAGATCTTCTCAGCTACCAAAAACCGGTCAGCAAAGTAACTTTTTATCAATTAATTAAAATTCATTTAGTCAGTGACTTAAAAGATGTCCCTAAAGCTCGTGAAGCATTTGTATACGTGAATAGTTTGCTCCAGTTAAACAAAGTGTGCAGACAAACAGCAAACTAAAAGAATTACAACAATATAAGACAATCTTAAAGGCGCTTTAACTCTTGTTGTTTGCCGCAATTCATGCTTTTAACTTTTTTTTGTTGCAACAAAAGCAACAACAGCAAATCTTATTGTAGTGGTAACAAAATTTTCAAATACATACAATTGCACGGCGGCACTTGTCAAAAGTTTACAAATGCCGTACACATAACATGATTGCCGAACAACAAAACGAGAACCGATTCTACTATTGCTGCTGCTGTTGTCACTTAATACTTGGAAACTATTATTCAAACTCGGCAACATGATGGCAACCATCATTAACAGCATCAACATTGCATTTGTTGATCGACTACTTTTCAATATTTACCTTGACTAAGAATTGCTACAACGCAGCCCAGTGTAATGCAATGAATTGCTGCATAAACAATCAAACAGAAAAGAAATAAAAATTGAATTGCATTGAAGCAAAAAAAAAAAGCCGAGCAGAAACAGAACAAGATTTTTCAGTATTTATTTCGCATTTTTTACGCATTGAACTGAACTTGAATTCAGTGATTTGCTGTTGTTTTATTTTGTTGCTAAAGTTGTTCTTGATCCATGCCATCCATCCATGGCTCAATGATTTTCATATTTTTTGTTATGTTTTTCGTCTTTTCTTTCGCTTATTCTCTTTGAGTTTTAAGGAAGCCATTACACGCATACGATTGACTCGTTTTATGATCTGCTATAATTTTCCAATGCCAAAGTATTAAAAATATGTAGTAGTAGATATGTTTGAAGATTTATTCTTTTGACTGGGCTACTTGTCCATCTTCTCGCTACCAGCGTTGCCATAATTTTTCTTCAAAAAATTGCTAATTAAGAGAAAAAAAAACTTATGATATATTTAAAGTGGGTTTTTAAAATCGAGTTTAATCTTAGCGGTAAACTATAATTAATTAATCTGAGAATAAATTTAATTGTGTTTGCCGTTTTTAAGAGGGAGTTTAAACCTCGCAGCATTGCCAAACTGAATAACAACAAGTGGCAACAACATATTTAAAAAAAGGAAATTTTTTATCAATCCACTACAGAAGAAGTAGAATTTTCGCCCTTTTAATTTTTATTAAAAGAAATTTAATTCTTATAATTATTTTATTTAGGTTTTCATTTTCATTTAGAATCACTAAAGTCTTCCGGCCTAATTTATAAAAAATAAAACCGGTTAATAAAGGCTTTATGAAACGGATTTTCATACAAAATCCGTTTAATAAACCCTTTATTAACATGTTTTATTTTTTATAAATAAGGCAGTTAATCTTTACTAGAATAATCAATTTTTCTGTTTAAAAAAAAAAAAAATTAACAGCTGCTTTTGTTATACATGCCACCAACATTGGCCGCTTAAGCTGGCAAATAAAAGTGTAATTAATCCTCATCCTAAAAACTAAAAACACAGATTAAAGATGACTAAATCTCTAAACTCCATGTTAGAAACCCACCCTTAATAATACGCGTAACCACAGGGGGAAGGGGTATATGTATAGGGCTATGTATCTAAGTTTAAGTTCGTTTTTTATATTTATAAGTTTGTCACTCCGTTTAAATATTGATCTTAGACCCTTCTAATTATGTGTATATGTATGTATATTATAAATCCATATGAGTACACGCAGAGAAAAAACATGTTTAAATATGGTCACCTCCAACAAAACTATTTTAAAGAACATTTAAACATATTATGTTTAACTTAACCATATTATTGTCACCGACAACCATACTATTGTTAAATTAGTCATCCATAAAGAAACCACAACCATACTATGGTTGCCTATAAAAATGTTATGGTTAAATATCATCATAACTTGTTTTTAAATTAACAATAGTATTTTGCTCTTTGTCAAGAGTAACATGTTCTGGTTGAAAACCAACCATGCTATTATAAGTGTTAAACATATTTTAGTTTTAATTAACTTTAACATGTTCGGAGGCAACCATAATATGGTTGTGTATTATTGATGGAGGACTAATGGTTACATTAAAAATAATATGTTTAATTTTTTCTTTTAAAATAGTTTTGTTGGAGGTGACCATATTAAAACATGTTTTTTCGCTGGGTGTAGTGGAGTTCATTTGACGACATATGCCTGTCAGTCTGTCAATTTGTCTGGCCTTGTGTAGGTTAAAAGGGCTTATGGAAGACCCCAGATACAAATGATGGGGACTATATTGATATATATTAATATCAGACATAGTCCAAAATATATTGCTATTATAGTTCTCAAAATTATAGTTTTAGGACAATATGACCTAGGAGGACCAAATCTGGCTCAGATATTTATTTATCTAATACATTAACGTGACCATACGTACTGTTTTTAGAGGACAATAATCCATTTTAACTGGCTGTCATTTATAAAATTTGTGTCCTCTTTCTGCCATGTTTTTCATAAACTGTCATCTTTATTTTCAAAACCATAATCAATACCACTACGTAACAGTTTTTTGAATCCGAATAGAAAGTCGGAATTGTCAAAAGTAGAACATTTTTTGAGATAATTCAAAATAACCGTTATTTGTGTTTTAAAAAAATATTATGTGACTGAAATGCAAATATCTTCAAAAATTTTAAGCTGATTTTGTATTTCGTTCTTTTTAGTAAAAGGTTTTAAAATTTCTAAAATACCCATGGGTCGTTTGTGAAGATAAGTCAATAAATGGCAGAGTTATAGTGGACAAAATTTCAAACTTCATTATACATATGATGAGTTTTTGCAAATTTTGCTCTTTTCAAGTTATTTTTTTTAAACCAAGAAATATAATTTTTTTAATTTGTATCACCTACACACCCATTTCAATACGAACATTTTGTGCCCAATAGGATTCAGAGCGGTGCAAAAATGACAAAGTTACAGAAGATTAATGGAATTAACCCACTTTTCGATTTGAATCAAATCAAAGAGAAACACAGCAAATAAATATACAAAGCTTAATTTTTAGTAACAATATATGTTAAAAATAGCTTATAACAATTGAATTTCTTTGTGGGTTAATTTACTAAATCTTCTGCAGCTTTGCCATTATTGTACCAATCTAAGTCTTGTGGGCGCAAAATGTTCATAATAAAATAATCTAACGTCGCATGCAATAAAACATTAAGATATCATTGTTTTAAAAAAAGTGACTTGAAAAGAGCAAAATTTAACAAAATCATAAAACTTTTGTCCCCTGTAACTCTGTCCTTTCTTGACCAATCTTCACTAGCAATCCATGGTTACTTTAGAACCTTTCACTAAAAAGAAAGAAAAACATAATACGGGCAGTTTTACTTAAAGATTAGGTGTCAGATTCATTTGGTCAAGAATTTGTTGAACATTTGTGACGCAGTGTATTTGCTTTTATAAATTAAAATAAATTTTATTTCACGACGGTCGCCGGTTTTTTTTTTGTCAAATTGTATTTAAAATGTCGTGCCAAGCACTCCTACTGAGCTCTCATACACATGTAGTATGAAATTTTGAATAACTACCCAGCTCTAACTAGAATGAGTAAAGAGACCTAATAGAAGGCTTTATTTAGCAGATAAAGCCCTCCTCGCCGCAATCCATACTTATTTATTTTTAACATAGGTTGTCATTGGGAGCAAGCTCTTCCACACTCCCTTTAATAACAACTGCGAGAGTAAGAAAGGTCACTAAAAATAAAAAAAATAAAACTGCCCAATAAAAAACTTTATTATTTTGCGAAGCACTAAAGGTACATTTATAAAATAAGCGCACAATTATGCGCTACGCAATAACACATACAGAAATGCAGTAAAGTAAGTGAAAGAGCTCTCAACAACTTTTATAAAAAAAAAAACATTTACAATACAAATCTGCTTCGTTGGAAGCTCAATTTTTTATTGGGTGAACAACTTCCTTCTCCCTTGTAAAATAAGGGAGTAGCGAATGTGTACTGAATATTTTGAAAGGCTTTTCAAAAATTAATTTAAACCTTCTAGAAGGCATACTTCTGAAGGCCGGATATCATACGAAGCGAATCTTTTAGAAAGGAGTATAGAGACCTTTTCAAATAGGCCTGCCACTTGCGGTCCTTTCAATATTTACCGCTGGGTAATTTTACTTATTAGTAAATGCCAATTTTTATATACATATGCTATTTTTTTAATTTATTTTACTTTACATAAATAAATATGAATGTATTTAAATGTAAATTTATCTGTAAAATATTTAAAAAATCTTGAAGTCAAATAAATTTTTTACTTTTTCTTTATGTCCTCTATTTTTATTTTCAAAATCTATGCCCATGTTCTGTAACTCTTTCGCCGAGAAACTTTTCGATTGGTATGTGTGAAATGCAGCAAACAGCTGTTTTTCTCACTAAACTGTGTCTGTAAAATTTTTGGCGAGTGCTAGCTGTCACGTAAGGAAATTACTCGCCAATTTGCAGAAAATGCGTGTCTGTAAAATTTTTGTGAGAAAAGTTTCCGCTTTGAACTGCCAAATAAACTCACGAATAAAAATGGGGCGAGAAAAAATTTCAACACTAAAGCCTAGTACTCTGTTCAAATTTGTGAAAAATGATTAGCAACATTTATTATTTCACACGAAAATTTTGACATGTATCAATGTTACCTATCTTGCGAGTTTGTACAATTTGACGTTTTAATTCCTGTAAAGTATGCGACATTGTTTTGCGTATGTAAACAAATCCCACATGTATTTTACTAAAATTTATTTTTATTAATAAAAAAGAAATTCAATATGGATAAAAAACTGTTACCGGTTGTGTTATATTATTTTTTTATTTCTTATTAAATAATCAGTTCATATTTTTTTGCTTTTGCTTAAAATTCCACGTGAAATAAGTGCAGCTTACATTATTTCGCAGTTGTAAAAAAATGTTGCCAGAAACATTTCGGAACTTTTTCACAAAATGAACAGAGTACAACTCTATCAACATTATTTCATAGATATTCCGCACAAGTTTTTTTCATATGCGTTTTGACAGCATTTCACGTGAAATGTTGAACAGAGTACCAGGCTTAAAAAACATTTAAAATTTCAAAATGCAAAGATTAATAATACTAATATTATGTTCTTGAAACATTATTTCATTGCTTAATTATTTTGCTTTTAACATTTTTATAAAATACTAGCTGTTTGGTCCCGGCGCTGCTCGGTTTTTTTAAGTAAAAATAAAAAATGAAGTACTGGAGAATTTTGTTAAAACACGACAACAGCGCCATCCATCGGGAGTTTTTTATATAAGCTATCAGTGAAGATCCAATGCATTTACTCGTTTAAAAATCGGTTGAGTGGTTCTCGAGTTATAAAATCACGAACATAGGACAACTTATTTCTATATATATATAGATACTAGGAATGGGCAAAAAATATATATATATCAAAATATCGATATTAAGAAAAAAAATAATCGATATATACCGCCGATATTTAAAATATCGATATTGAAAAACGACTATCGAATTCGATATTTTTTAAAGTCAGTCTTCATTAAAAACTTGAAATTTTAGCCGTTTTTCAAACAATATGTTTTTTTAATAATTGGCATCACTGCGCGCATCATATGTTTTTTAAACTTATATGAAGGTCTAAAATGATTGGCATTTTTAAGAAGCAGTGCCGCATACAAGAAGCAGATTGACAGGAGAGCACATAAAACAGAGAGTGCTCCTGATGTCCATATCTGATGATTACTGGTTTGACTTAAACCATCAAAAACATTTCTAATTAAAGTTGGTACTTTTGGGGTGCAATTCAAATTTTAAAATAAGTTGGTACTTCCATGACTTATTCACTTCCATTCAAATTTTTCGAAATATACTTTTTTTTAGATTTCATATGGTTTTTATGTATTCTTCCCTTTTGTTTTTGATATAATTAAATTTTTTGTTTTTATTGAATTTTTTGTTTTGATTGAATTTTTTGTTCTTATTAAGTTTTTGAAATAAAATGAAACAATAAAAAGTAACAATGTAATTACACATAATATGTTGGTTCATAACTATGTATGTACAAAGGTATATTAAATTTTTTAATTTCGTAATAGTTTCAGCAAAATACGTTCGATATTTCGATATTTTTGAAATAATTAATATCGATACTCTTAAATATATCGATTCGATATATATCGATATATTTATTCAATTTTCCCATTCCTAATAGATACGAATGTTTTCAAAGCTCGTTTATACCCTTTGTACACTTGCATACATTTCGGAGGAACGCATGGAAGATGTTGAAAATGTGAAATGCGCGTTCACACTTGAAACATCTAACATCTACTATCAATTAAAAATGTCACCATTTCTGAAAAAAAGCTTTTATTTTTTTAAACACTTTTTTTCTACAAAAGTGCCAACATTTCAAAAGATAACACCAACATGTATTTCTAATTCATTTTGTTTAATAATTGTAGCAAAATTAAGCAAAATAAGGCTTGCAAAAAAGGAAAACCTTTAGAAATGGTCACGCTGCTTTCAAAGCTACTTCCATTTTGTCAGTGATGCCACAATAATAATATAATTTATTGCCACTTTTCTAGTGATGACACTAAAAGAATCCAAAAATGTAAAAGGGAACAAAATGAGATAGTAACATTCTGTAAAGATGTTGAAAAATTTTGATTTTTATCCCTATGTATTTCTTATGGGAAAATTCCAACCTCTTCGCAAATTGATGTTAAATGTTAAATGTTGACAAGTGTGAAAAGGCTATTACAAACAACAAATATTAATATCGAACTTTACATTATTTGATTAAGTCGACGGTTGTATTTTCGCCGCCGTCGTTGAAAAATTTTAAATTTTTGTAAGCTTTGGTCGCCGTCAACGATATGTGTTACTGGCGTTCTCAACGTCTGCAACATTTATAACATTTATAACCTGACGACGATATCTCTTTTGATAGTTTTCGACACATGTTACAGACACAGTTTTTTCTCACTTTTCGAGAAACGATGGAATATTTTGTTTCACATATTTTCGATGCGGGAAGTTCTCACTAAAGTTACAGAAATATATATAAGTAGTACTTGAAATTTTATATGTATTAAATAGACCCATTCCTTCACCATGCCCGTGTGCAGGTGTACCCCCGCATTTAAGGTTCGGTAAAATTTTTAATTAAAGCCGAATAGAGCACTTTAATTTGTGTTTTAAGCATTATACAAAAACATGCAATATTATGTCTTATTAATGTAAATCGTAACTTTGTAGGAGAGAGGGAATTAAAAGGGGTATATAGTGCATGTACTTTTTCTATTCGTTAGTTTTGGTGCAAATTTGTTTGAATGGCTTCAATAATACATTTTGCGGTTTCGCAAGGCATACAACGCATTTTGGGACGCCTGCAGTATGTCTTAAGTTAATGTTGGTTTTCCTTAATATACCAGATAGTAGACCGGTTATGCGGATAAGCTTAAGTTAGCGAATCCAGTGTTTTTTATACAAGGAATTTCTTCTCTATGGTATAACAAGCCCCGGCTTTGCTAACTTAAGCTTCTAAAGCTGGTATTTTTAAATTTAGGATTTAAAAATTTGGCATTATAAAGTTCGAGATGTCGAGATTCAGAACTTTGAAATTGTATTGGATTTAAAAAATTCGCGATTTTGATGCTATCCCAAGTTATTAATGGATTATTTTGTTAAATCTTTCGTCCCAGAGCTTGACAAAAATGGAACCAACAACATAATGATTATAACACTCCAAAAAGTGTCATAATGCCCATGAACGGAGTGTCATATGGTCCATGGACATTATGAAGCTTTTTGGAGTGTAATAACGTAGATATTACGACACTCCACCAAATCAATTACGTAAACGCAAATGCATCTTTTAAAATCACACAGTGTAAACGGAGAAATAATTACATTTGCAAAAGTAAATAAAAGAAAATCTAGCCACTGTTTTTAAGCAAATAATAATGTTACAAAATTGAAAATAAAATATATTAATGTAAAAGCTGTAAAATCTTCCCAATTTACAGAAAAATTAATTTTTTTAACAAAAAACTCCAAACGCTCAATGCTTAGAAAAATTACAAAATCTGCACATCCGGCAACGCTGCTCGCGACTGATGTGTGTGTGTTGTAATGAAAATAAAACAAAAAAACTTTAAACTTTTGTTGTTGTGCTAGTGTTTGCTGTTTTATTGGGTTTTAAATTTATTGTTGCAAATTAAAATGTGTTGTTTGGAATTTTTATTCAAAGTCGTTTAGGAAGTATCAATTCGGTAACAATAAATACACACTTTCAAAACAGCATCATCGTTACCGGCCATTATGAGCAGAAACCAAAATTTTTTATTATACAGGAATACATAGATATAAATATTTAAGTGGAAAGTGCAAACTAATTTAGCAAAATGTCAATTTTGAAATCTTAACCCTTTAATTATTTCTACACTTAGATAAAAATAAAAAAAAACATTAATTAATTGTTCAAACAGTGTTACCAGACGTATGGAAAATCGCCATCACACCTAGATTTTTGGTCAACCACACCTATAACGTAACAAGTGGTTGCACAACTTAACCTTCATAAGGTCTTCGAGTGAGTGACTTATCTTTTTTTATATTTTATGACTTTTATTTAATTTTAAATGCTAAAAAAATATTGGCGAAAAAAATATTTATAAAATTTTTTGCACTTAAGGCCTTTGGGTCATATTTGACCTGTAGCAAAATTCTTGAATTTTCGTTAGAAATTTACAGTTGTTATTTATTGTTTTCACCTCCTGAGACATGCGTTATTTTGAAGTTTACTAATAATGAAGGTAAATGTGTATTTGGTATTGATTAGAATGAAATTGGCAACACCAAAATTTCGCTTTTATTGGTTTATTGGTGAGCTGAATTGTATAGATCAAATAATGAAAGTACAGACAGTTTGTGGGATGTTGTGGAAGGAAAGCCTTTTTTTAGAGCAATCATGCCGTTGAACAGATTCAAAAATCTTTCGGGAGTACTAAGATTTAACAACAAGGATACTCGCAGTGAACGCCAAATTTAGAGAAGTTTGCGCCAATTTGCGAGCTATAAAATATATGGGTTGATTAGCTATGTCTGGGATATACAAGCCAATAAATAGGAGCTTTGCCTGAAATAAACAAATGTATGTTGTTCTTGATTTGACAGTTGGTTTGAAATGTCACAGTATGACTGCAGCCAATTGTTTTACATCGTTCTAATTGGGACAAAAATTGCTAGAAAATCAAATTACTTTAGTAGGAACTAAATGTAAAAACAAGATTGAACTGTCACCAGAGATTTTGGCAACTTATGGCTATTATAACCGTCAGCTAAACATGGCTAGAACAAAAACTGTTTTGCCAAACGTCGACATTTAACCTTTAACAAGCAGCTAAAAACATTTCCCAAAGACTAATTTTCACGAAACATTGCAAATAAGTACATGTAGTAGCTGAGCAGAAACAGCACCCATCATCTTTAACAAAAACCTAGGAAAAAAATGTTTACCAGTTAAAAATAGGTCGTTGCCAATTATATCACAAAGCAGATACAACCACTTTATGTTAAATGTAATTTTGTATTCGCAATAAATGTTAACAATAAATACAGCTTCATTATACTGAATAAATCTAAAAATGATTTTTTATATAAAATTTTCTATTTGGGTTAAATTTGACCCGAAGACCGCTAACGTCAGCAAATTTGAAGGCCTTATGAAAATTAATTAAATAATTTTCTTTGCAAGACTAAATTCAGTATCGACTTGGTTTTATAAGTCACTGTCTATGTTTTGGCATTCCAAATTCTTAATTAAAATTATACACAAAAATCCTACCTGTAAATACTTTATCAGGTTGCGTGTTGTCAAGAATTAAAAAAAAACAGCAAAAAGAAAATATTAATAAAATAATTTAAACAAATAAACAAAAGAACTCAAAAGTTATTATTTAAAAGGTGCCATAAAAGCTCATGCAAAACAATCTACTTCCTTTTCGACTTCCATCGCCTGCTAAGAAAAAAACAGAACGAAAACCCATTGAAAAAATAACCATGCTTGAGTGATTTGCATTGAGAATTGTATGTGTTTTTGGTAGAGTCTAATTTGTTATTAATTATATTTTTTAAATATAGAGTATACATAGTTCATTGCATTACCCTACAGTTGTCACTTTTATTTCTGATAAAACTTGATTGCATATTAGACCGAGTCATCTCCATACGATGATACAATGTCAATGAAGTTTCTAAAACAGGAAACAATTTGTTTTTGTCACGTCCCAAAATACAGCCCTTTTGGTTTTTTATATGTAGCGCTGCTATTTAAAGTCCAATCTCATCATAACGCATATTGCTGTTCATGGCTTGATATTGGCTTAATTTTTGTCGTTGGTGACTTTTTCATCCGAACTCAAAATCTGGGCGCCGCTTATGTCATCTCGGATCCTTCCCTCAAATTTGCAATTTTTTTTTACGTGCCAAGAAAGTCCTTCTAAAACAACGTATGTTTAGTTTTAAATATGCTCAATTTTATGACACGCCCCCAAATCAAGCCCTTTTTTTCTTTTTCACACACATACTACATTAACTGCCTGTTTTTAGAAAACGTAAACAAGTGAGTGAGTAGAAGTTATATTGAAAACAACAATAAAAAACTAAAATTTGTTTTTGTTTTCAATATAATTTCTCACTCACTCACAAGGTATATTTACACAAGGTAGACTCATTTGGGAGTGTAGACATTTTGCTCTATAAAAGGAACCATGTTGTCAAAATTGTCTTCATATAAAACAAAAACAATTTAACGCACACATGTACAAATTTTGGCTCATATACACGCAATTTGACGTTGTGGTTCCAACTATGGGTAAACAGCTGACCAACATATGGGCCAACGAGTTTACCTTGTGTAAATATACCTTGCTCACTCACTTGTTTACGTTTTCTAAAAACAGGCAGTAAATCAGGTAGAAGCCAATACAAACCAAAAAATTTTCATAAAATAAAAGGTATATTTATTAAGTTTGAAAAAACTTAAAAAAAAATTGTTTTTGCCACGCCCAAATTACAGCCCTTTTTGTTTATGCATTGAAAGGGCTCTTTTATGTACAATTAGTCACTTTTTACGTCCGATTTTTGCAACATTCATTTAACATTTCGAAAAGAATCTGCATCATATTCGCAAAGCTTAATTAAAAATTTTTTCTAGGTTGCATAAAAAGGTACCTTTGGCAAGCTGGAGCAAAAATGGCTTTTTAACGAAATAATTGAGGAAATGGCAAAAAATGCCATATGCCATAAAAAAAATTTGCCCTGATGATGAAATGGGCATAATTTTAGGGCTGGAGTAAAACGTGAGTATTTAAAAATTGTACTTATTCAGTTTCAGAAGGATTTCTTTCTAGCTATGAAAAATTGGACATCAGAGGGGAAGGATCCGAGATATCATTAATGCCATCTTGAATTTTAAGTTAGTTTAAAAAAAGCACTAAATACAAAAATAAGGCCATTACCAATGATATACGAAACGATGAGGTTGGACTTTAAATGACGATGCTATACATATATATAAAACAAAAAGGACTGTAATTTAGGCGTGGCAAAAGCAATTTTTTAAAGTTTTTTTTAAACTTAATAAATATACCTTTTATTCTAGGGCGTGACCAGATTTAATGTAGTATGTGTGAAAAATAAAAAAGAAGCTTAATTTGGGGCTTGTCATAAATGTGAGCATATTTAAATCTATACATAGTATAGATGCCAATCCCGATCTTGTCAATTCCGAAACTGTTTACTTAATTTTTTTGTTTTGCCTTTTTTTTAAAGAAATTCATTATGACATTCCCCATGAGAGGATAGGGAACACAATATTGATCTTTAATATTTGTTTGATTAATTCTGTTAATACTGTCATTGAAAACGTAAGAAAATAGTTAAACTTTGTTATTATTTTCAAGCGTGTCCAATAATTATAATGAAATTTTAACATGGGAAGTGCTGAAAATTATTAAACAAGAAAAATTATTAAAGTAAAAAATGTTTTTGAAATGCACAAAACATTTCACTGGTGCACCAAATACAAAATTTAAACTTGACTCTTTACAGGGTTATGATTATTAAAGTGTTTTCCGAGAGTTGACATCGAACCTTCAGTAATTAATGGAGCGATTTCACAGTATTAAGTAATGTATTTTATACACTACATAATTCCTACCGCAAGTGCCCTGCGCGAAATTTGTGTCAATTGGTCCAACGGACTGGTGCTGGGAGTTGTGAAAATAGAACAGGTACAAAAGGAAAGAACTCATGACCAGTGAAAGGAGAACCAATAATGTAACTGGTTTCTGAAGAACCAAAAATGTAGAAAAAGTAATGAATTACAGTACAGTCTTCACCGGTGGTGTTTTATTGAAATAATACTACGTTGTATTGAAATAATACTATATTGTAGTAACTGCCACTAAACACGTCCATTGAGAATAGATATGTGACTGGTCATATGGTGTCAATTGACCCTCTCCAATGACAACCCCATGTAAAAGTGATAGGTCTTATCCATAGAAAGTGTTAAAACTAGAACCGGTCTCTACCACCAAACACCTATCATAGTTCTACTTTGGTGTCAGTTCGCTTCCCTCTAGGGTGGTTGGTGGTGGTTATAAAAATGCGTTTTTGTTAAAATAAGATTTTAATGGTTAACTAAATAAATTGATTTTGTTAGTTAATTTCGAATTAAAATTTCAATTATTTATTTTAATTCATTTAATAAAATCTTAATAAAATCTTACAAATAAATCAACTACTATGTTGCGTTGTTCAATTAGAATATTAATTATATTTTTTATTTAGCTTGAATGAACTGAGGTAATTGAATCAAATATAGCTTTTATGGTTTATTTTTATTGTTTAAAATCGTACGTTGTTTTTTTTTTATCATATTTTTGATTAAATTAGTCATTAAATAAGAAAAGTCACAATTTTAAATTTTTACAAATTTAAGTAATATTTAACTCTAAAATAATAAATTAATTATAAAACCTTCGTTTGTAAACTTCTTTTAAAGACGTTTTTTTAAATAAATATCTATAAAAAGCATTTATCTCTTAATTTTCAAAAATCCGGAATCCCGAAAAATCCCGATATCCCATAAAAATCCGGGATACCGGGATTTGATTTTTTGTAATCCCGAATCCCGGGATTTGCGAAAACCAGTCCCGATTGGCATCCCTAATACATACGTTGTTTTAGAAGGACTTTCTTGGTTGGCACTTAAAAAAAATTGGACATTTGGAGGAAGGATCCGAGATGGCATAAGCGGCGCCCAGAATTTGAGGTCGGATCAAAAAGTCACCAAAGACAAACATTAAGCCACTATTAAGCCATGAACTACGATATGCGATATGATGAGATCGGAATGCCATATATTTACCTAAAAAATTGTTATAAAATATTCAAACTGAGCTAAAGCAAAATATTTTAGCCATAAACAAACGTTGTAATAAACTTTATCGACCGACGGTTATTTTACAGAGTGCGAGCCATTCTATTTTAAATTTATATTTGCCACCAATTAACACTACGTTACAAAACAATCCTGGATATGAGTTCGAATCCACCTCAAATTATATGTTAATTTTTGAGGATATTTTATTGTTCGGATATTTTTTTAATCATTATGTAACATCCGGAGAGTTGTTTTAGAATTTGATTTCAATTAAAATACTTTTACTTCTCTAATTCGTTTTTAATACATTACCATATGAAGAGTTACATATTGTGCTATAAAGCTTAGTTTTTTTTTTCAAAGATTAAGTCAAAACTTAATTAACACATGTGTTAACGCAATCAGGGTTACCGTTAAGGTAAAAGTACATAACACGCGTTAGTGCGCGTAGACTTCTGTTAAAAAAGTCAAACTAGTGTTTTTTTGAGAGCACGTTACAGAAAAATTATGTTCACACGTTTGAGGAAGAAGATTGGTTAACTTTGCACTTTTTAACGCGTTCTGTATTTTTGACCAGTAATCAGTTGACAATAAAAAAAGAATAATTTTAACAAATTTGTGAATCATGTAGGAACAACTTGTTGAAGAAAATAAAAACATACAGTATTGTATAAAAAGGAAGCCAAGACTTAAATTCTTTAAGCAAAGTGCTAAAAATAGCTGACAGATAATGCTCTTACAACGCGGGTTGTGTAACTTAGCATTGTTCATGCTCTAAAGTTACCTTGAGGAATTTTCAAAAAGTCACAAATTGTCGTTTTAATCAAATAAAGTAGTCGTTTAATTTAATAAAAGCCGCCAACCTTTTTTAATAACTAAAATAAAAATAAATCGAATCAGGCAAATAAAACGTTTATTACAAAAATACATACCTACATATATGTACATATTAATATCTATTAACATTTGTGTAATTTTGCAAATTATTTACTTAAGTTCAACTTTTTGATATTTCAGTTCTATATTATTCCAGTCTAGTCTTCTATATCTAAATACATATTTCAATTAAACAGTAACTACTATGAAAACACTATCAAAACCAAAAAAATCACAGGCCTGCGAAATTATAGATTTTTAAAACTTATTTATTTAACTATTATATTTTGTGGTTACTGTCGTAAAAGTAACGGGAAATGATATGATTTAAGGCTTCATGGTTGAAAGGCATTTTAAAAGGCTACTCAATTACGCGTCGAGTGGTGGCTAACTGTCATCGATCGGATAAAAAACATCGGAACTATAGTGGATCAAAGCAAAGATTTTCTCAAAATTTCAACGTTTTTCACCAATTTTATCATTTTGAAAGATGTTTTTACCACAATTAATAACAAAATTCATAGTCCATTCGACTACAAACATGTTAAGCCATAATGGACTTATATCGCATAAAACTAAAAATCCTCTTTTTAGTGAACGCGAATTGAACTTTTAGTACGTGGTGTGCTGCATTTGGGTTTTTCATGAATGAGAGGACGTGTACGTGAATGTGCCACTTTTTGAAAAACTTTTATTTATGTATTTATTTTTGTATCAATTCTCTAAAAGCTGTCTAGAGCCATTTTAAAATTGTTTTGTTAAAAAAAGGACAAGGTCACCACAAAATTATAAAGCCTCACAAGAAACCGCAGACCGCCAAAAAAAAAAGGGTTAAATTGCGACTGTAGTCGTTCAGCGCCAACTCTGTGCCCAATCATAGTTTTTAGTTTCATGTTGAATCATTGAGCGTCAATTCACCATTAGTTTGTTGCATAGTGTAATTTGCCTAGATATAACGCAGTGTAGTAATTATTCAATTACTTTAATATGTAGGAATACTGAAAACTTTACATAAATTTTAAATTCATATTATTTTAACAAGAAAACACAAAAGACAACAATGACCTTCATTAAAACAAATTAGTAATTAATTAAAAGTATTGTACTTGTTAATTATTATTCTTAAAGGATTTTTGCTGTTGGTTAAATAGTTCGGTTTCATTAACAATTTTTTGCTTAATTTTTTGTGTGCTTTCAATCCCAGAAAACATTTTCCTCTCTGTTTTACAAGTTGCTAATATCTTTTCCAACATAAGAGTAAGAGAAGTGAAGATTCGGTAAAATAAGTCAAATTAAGGTAATACATCGAAATCTAGGAAACATTTTAATCAAACTCTGATAATAATCCATCACGCAGAAAGAACACATTTTTCGATGTGGCAACCTTTAACATAAGGATTTGTAACAAATTTTTCTTAAACATATGGTTTGTTTAACCAAATATTTGTCACCGGCAACCGACAACCATGTGGTGGTTTATAATAACCAGGAAAACCAGAAATATGCAATTGGCATGTTTTTCCTCATGCGACCAATGAAGGCAGAAGGGCCATTGATTTGTTAGTGCATAATTTATTCTTTGCAGCATGTTTTACATAATTTAGTAAGCATATTTCACCTTTTTGAAACATTTTTTATACATGTATAATTTTTTTAGATGCCTAAAAATGCTTTCGCTGCGAATACAAAAAAATTTTTTAAATTGTTTTTCATTCTCAATAAGTTAAAAATTCGTTCGTTGAAAAAAGTTTTGTTTGAGGTGACCATTTAAAATAATGTATTTTCTTTACGTTTGGCCACATAAAATATAAAAAATTGTGTTTTACTTATTACAAATTATTTTAGAAATTGTTAATGGGGGTGTTTACAGAGTTATTTCGTGTTTAAATAAAACCATGACATTTGCATTCAAATTGATTTTTGGTTCGAATTTGTATTGATTGAATGAACACCTGCAGATCTAAATATTTAGTTTTTTTGTATTCATTATTTTGATTATTGTTGTTTTAATAAATAAAAAAATATTCACATATCCGTGTAAATATTATTACGTATAGTTGTAATTATCTACACGCATATGTTTAAATTGTATACCAGGGCTGCAAATTTAAGTTGCAAGAGTATGCGTTGTACATATACATATGTACGTATTTACGAATTAAGTCAATGAGTCATAAATTCACATTTTTAAATTGTTTTATCCAGTTTTATTGAAGTGTCATACTCAATTTTATCATTGAATCGGTTTTCTGCAGACTGCGATCAAACAAAAAAACTGTTCATTCAAAAATATATTCAAAATCGTTTATCGAACCCAATTTAACTTTAATTTTCACAAAAACTATATTGGTTTCATACTTAATAGGTGACACTATTTTCTAAGAGTCTTCTTTTCTAAAAAGCATTTGTATTTAAAATATAAAAAATTCCCACACTTGAGGTTTTTATTTGTGTCTTACAAATTAACAAATTTATGAAGCGGCAAAACTTGTGTACAATTAAAACCATTTTTGAATTAATTTTTATTCATCTGTTTGGTTTTATAACGCTCATTTAATTCGTACTTTACATTACAGTCGGGCCTCGATTATCCGTCATCCGGTCAACCGGTAACCCCGATTAACCGTGATGGCCAAATAACAGTCTATTGTGTTTTGTTTGCAACGTTTTCAAATTGTTTGCTTCGATTAACCGTGATTACTTCTATTATCCGTGATGGCATTTGAAAAATATTAAACAAACAACACTACACGACTTTTTTTAAGAAATTGTATTCTTTTTTTGCTTAATGTCCTTTTTTGCCTCATGTTTTCAGTAGAAAATTTAATGTATACATACTTATTTACTTTAAAAATGTACATAAACTTCTTGAATTAATTTGTTTAATGTAAATATGTATGTACACCAATGTTCACTTGTTAAATAATAAAAATATTAAAAAAACTGTATAATCGAAGTTGTTATTCGATTAACCGTGAAAATCGATTATCCGTAATGCTTCTGGTCCCGACCATCGCGGATAATCAAGGCCCGACTGTATTTAAATGATTTATTACCAGGGCTGGGCAGTATTTGAAATACATGTATTTGAAATACGTATTTAAAATACAAATACGTATTTTGTATTTGTATTTTAAATACATGACGTGCAAGTATTTTGTATTTTGTATTTTAAATACATATCCAGCAAGTATTTTGTATTTTGTATTTTAAATACATACAATAAATATAAGTAGTTTGTATTTTGTATTTTAAATACATAAAAAATGGGAGTATTTTATATTTTAAAAACATAGTTTACAAAATATATTCTGTCAGTTTATTGATGGTTGATTGCATTTTAATCTACCAAAATATAAAAAAATATGGTGTCACTTTTCATCTTTCGTGAAAAAAGTTTCCGCACCGAAAGCGTTGAAGTTTTGTTTTTATTTTTTATTTTCATCATTAAATCAGTGGCTCTTGTCTTAAATAAGTTCGTTTTTGTTTAAATTCATATATAATCTTCAACATGAAACCATTTTTCATAAGTCTAATGCAAAATCAAAAGGGTTTCAATTTCCAAAAATAAAATTTACACATAATATGGAGTTTTAGGAATCGCTTACGGTGCGGAAACTTTTTTCACCGAATCAGCTTAAAAAATAGTTTTTTATTATCAGAACAAAATTCCCCACATGGCGCTGGAGTGGTATTTTGCACTCAAAAAAAAGTTATAACCTTAATGTACATGACGTGGAAGTATTTTGTATTTTGTATTTGAAATACGTACAATAAATGGAAGTATTTTGTATTTTGTATTTTAAATACATACAGGATGTGTAAGTATTTTGTATTTTGTATTTTAAATACATACAGGATGTGTAAGTATTTTGTATTTTGTATTTTAAATACATAACCTGAAAGTATTTTGTATTTTGTATTTTAAATACATGACCAGCAAGTATTTTGTATTTTGTATTTTAAATACCGCAAACCATGTATTTTGCCCAACACTGTTTATTACACACTGGAAATTATAGCAAGTTTGCAAACTTGCACAAGAAACAATCGATACATTTATTGTAAAATGGAGAGGGGGAGGTTAATCAAAAGTCTATGCACTCACAATCTTTGATCTTCTTTAGTTTCTGTGGTTTATATTTAAATGAAAAAATTTTTGCTCTTTGATTGTTTTCTGGTCAAAAATACAATTTAAAAAAAAGGTTTTAACCTGAGCATCCCAGCCATCCCTATCAGCCAAATAAAGAATACATACAACATTGCTGTTGCTGTAACTGTTTTGCAATGTAACGTACCGTACCGTACTGTAGCCACGTGTGTGCACTTATAGAACATGTGAAAAAGAGGCATCTGTTCTTCATATAAATAAACAAAAATAAGCATTATTATACACACATAAAACAAGACAGAAAAAGTACCAAGTAATTTAAATTGTATTAAAACAGTGTTTAGTGAATGTATACATTAGGGTTACCGATCGGCCTGGATTGGCCGGTTTTTTTTTTTTTTTTTTTTGTCTTGCCCAGTAACCATCTACATATACAATTTCTCCTGTTAAAAAATTATTTCTTTTATTTCAAAAACCCAGCCTGCACTGCGACTTGTATCAGTGCAGCCGGTCACAAGCCCGGGAAAATGGGGAGTGTTGGAGGCAAAGGATAAGCCGATCCTCTGTAAAATTATTACGCGACCGACCACCCAGCGGGATATCTGGGCTTAACATCTTTTGTACGGGGGAAATACCGACAAATAAGTAACAAGATCCATGGCATGTTTGGATACCATAGGATCCTCCAACATCACACACTTAAAGGTAGCAGCCCTACCACCAAACTATGTAGTTATGGGTTAATCACCCGTAGCTACTAAAAACAATGATTCGAGTATTTACAAATGGAAAAACAAAACGAACAGGAAACTCAGATGACGACACAAGCTTTGTTAATAGGACACGATTTGCTCAATGGAATGAAAGAACTTTGTATCAACCTGGAAAACTGGCCATGTTAGCTAAAGAGTGCGAGAGACTGCGTATAGACGTTATAGGTCTAAGTGAAGTAAGGTGGAATGGGTCTGGCGAGGTGAGGAGCAAAAAAGGGGGTGTATTGATGTACTCTGGCATGTCTAATGAAGAGGATCCCCATATACGAGGTGTTGCTGTCTATGTAAGACAGAAATTGCAACAATCAATAATAAGTTGGAAGGCGGTATCAGAACGTATCATTACCGTTCGTTTTCGTACTAAAAATTTTAACATCTCAGTAATACAATGTTATGCCCCTACTGAAGACAGTATTTTAGAAGACAAAGAAGCATTTTACAATCTGCTCGAAAAGACGCTACAAGATACACCGCGGAGCGATGTTAAGTTACTAATGGGGGATTTAAATGCCCAAATAGGTGATAATAATACGGGGTTTGAATCAATAATGGGCAAGCATGCATTAGGTACATGTAATGAAAATGGTGAACTTTTCTTGGAGACCTGTTTGAACCACGATCTTAAAGTAGGAGGGTCAATATTTCCCCACAAAACGATTAACAAAACCACATGGAAGGCTCCACGTAACTACGAAACACAAATAGATCACATATGCATTTCAAGGGAATGGTTTAATCTGCTATGCGACGTCCGTAATAAGAGGAGCGGAGAAATTGGTAGCGACCATTACCTAGTAGTTGCCGAGATGAAATTGAAACTTTGGCCTAAAAGGTGTAATACCACTCAAACCAGAAGGACATACAACACTCAGAAGTTGAAAGCTGCTGCTGTCAAAACCCGTTTCGTAGAGGGTATAAACAACATTAACATGAGTAATAATACAAATTATGGCAACGGAAACGTTTCTGCTGACAACCTATGGTCAGCTTTAAAAATAAGACTCCAAAATCTGTGCAAAGACACTCTCGGTTTCCGCTCATCCGAACAAAAGGCATGGATGTCTAACGATGCTTGGGATTTCATAGAAAGAAGACGAACAATCAAACTAGCGATGTTAGGCGAGAATGATCCCCAACGTAAAGAGGAATATACCATGGAGTATAGGGAAACAAGCAAACTCATCAAACGACAAGTGAAAAAAGATAAGAGGCAATTTTATGAAAATATTGGCAGAGAGGCACAGACAGCATCCGAAAAAGGAGATATGAAGGAACTTTTTAAGTTAACCCGAACACTTTCTGGCTGCAGCGGTAATATTAATGGTAGCTCTCCTGTCATAGATGGTGATAGTGGTGAAACCATGACTTCCAAACTAGAGCAATTACATGTTTGGAGAAAACATTTTGAAAAAACTTTGAACATAATGCACAATGAATCGGACAGTTTTACAATACGAAGACGTTTAAACCCTAACGGGAATATAAACACCAACCCCCCTACTGTTAGCGAAATCTGTGCAGCAATTAAAAATATGAAATGCGGAAAAGCGGCGGGTAACGATAATTTACCAATAGAATGTTTCAAAGCTAATCCCATTGCAATGGCAGAAATCTTGCGCCCAATCTACGAATTAGTCTGGACTACTGAAGATTTTCCTTCCGACTGGAAAGAGGCCATAATTATTAAAATCCCGAAAAAAGGTGATAAGAAGATTTGCAATAACTGGCGTGGTATCTCGTTATTGCCGGCAGTTTTTAAAATATTTAACCAAATCATACTAGACAGAATAGCAGAAGCTCTAGATAAGAACATCCGAAACACCCAAGCGGGCTTTCGTCCAGGTAGGTCATGTATAGACCAAATCAATACGGTACGAATCTTAATTGAACAGGCAGCAGAATTTAATGCAACTATGTACTTGACCTTTGTTGATTACGAAAAAGCCTTTGATGCTCTGAAGAGAGAATTTATTTGGACGGCGCTAGATGCAAGGGGTATTCCACAAAAGTTAATAAACATTCTTAGGCATAGCTACGAAGGTTCTACGTGTAGGGTTTTACATGATGGCACGTTAAGCGATAGCTTTGAAACAAAGAGTGGTGTACGACAAGGGTGCGCTCTCTCACCGCTTTTATTTATAACTGTGATGGATGTAATATTCGACGCTGTTGATACATTATCAATGGGACTGAATTGGGGTATGTGCAACAAATTAGCGCATCTAGAGTATGCCGACGATGTAGTCCTTCTGTCCAACAAAAACTCAGAAATGCAATCCCTTTCAACATCCCTTACGGAGGAATCAAATAAAGTAGGACTTAAAGCCAATATTAACAAAACCAAAACTATGAGAATTAATGCGGTAAACACATTCCAGTTCGCAGTCAATCAGCAGGAGATCAGTGAAGTAACCAGTTTTGAGTATCTCGGCAGCATTATAAGCACTAATGGGGGAACAATACTTGACGTAGAAAGCCGACTAAAGAAAGCTAAAGGCAGGTTCGCAATGCTGTTTAAGGTATGGAGGTCAAACACAATTAACACAGCAACGAAGATAAGAATATTTGACGCCTGCGTAAAATCCATCCTGTTATATGGATGTGAAACATGGTTTCTCACAAGAGACCTATCTCAGAAATTACAGACATTCATCAATAGATGTCTTCGCAATATTTTAAGAATATGGTGGCCTCAAATAATAACTAACGAAAATCTGCTACTAAGAACTAATCAAATAAAGATAGAAAACGAAATAAAGAAACGTAAATATGGATGGTTGGGACACACACTAAGGAAAGAAAGATCCGAGGTCCCACATGCAGCACTTGAGTGGAACCCACAGGGGCATCGAAGCGTCGGCCGACCGAAAACATCTTGGAGGAATACAGTGGCCAAGGAGACAAGTAAATCCTACAACCAGTTGAGGTACATAGCTAGGGAGAGGGAAGACTGGAAGATATATGTAAAAAACATTTGTAAATAGACTAAGTTCTAATTAAAATTTGTTATAAATTGTAATTAATGAACATGTCTTAATAAATATAATAATAATATTTCAAAAACTAATGTTTTTTTTAAATTATGTATATACTAAGTATAAAAAAAATTAAATTTTCTGAAAGATATTTCAATTGATAAGAACCATTAATTTAAAAAAACCAAAAAAAAAAAAAAAAAATTACGTTCCAAATCTATATGAACTTATGAAGAGCACATTATAAAAGTTTTACAATATAATAAGTATGCCGCAGGCTTATTTCGCTAAAATCGTAATTTGAGATGAAAGCATTCGATATCGAGTAGCCAAAGACATTACTTCTCTCGAGCTTCCATTCCATACGTCAGTGTCTATCATATGCTGTAATTAGGCTTTCCCTCAACAATAAATTTCAGTGTATTTATCAAAAATAAAAATTTGGAATGTAGCACGTCAAAATGATCTTATTAATAATAAATTTTGTATTCCCAAAAATAAGTTTGAGAAAAATTTCTATTCAAACTCGTCATTTCCTGTCTTTTACGGTACATCATTGCAAAAACCACATGTACGGGTTTAATGAATTTTGCATAACTTTTAAATTAATTAATGTCACATAATAAAACGTTTAGAATTAAATAAGGACACTATAGGCTAATTGCCGTTAAAAAATAGGACTTAGTTAGAAACATTTTGATTTAAATTGGTCATTTCCGGTTTTGTAGATGAAAAAAAAAAATTTTTTTTTCAAATTATTTTTTTTTTATTTAAAGATCAATCGAAAAAATAATTTAAAAAAACATTTTTTTAAAAAACAGCAAAACACTTTACCACCCCGTAACTCGACAAATAAACATCATAGACAAAAATTTTTCGCACACTTATTCATATCTACTAGAACTATAGTTATGCCAAATATAAAGGAATTCCAACAAGATTTTTTTAATGCGTTGTCAGTTCACAAATAATGCCCCATATACATAAGTTCATTTTGTTTGAGCTTGGATATTATTACGGGTAAGAGTGCTGAGTGTGTATAATTCCTATTCGCTTAACATTTTTATTTGAATAACAAATTTAGCCTTTCTAAAATCTTTGCCTGAAGTTTTCTGATGAACTGGCCAGTGAAATGCGCATAAAAATAGCTTATCCCACCAACAATAAATTTCAGTTTATCAATAGTAAGAACATTATAACTAAATCTTATTAATAAAGTTTTTTGACTCCCAAGAAAACCTTTTATTTATTTCGTTTGTTTTTTTTCCATACCAATTTAAAGGCTTTTTTTGAAAGTACTTTAAGTATTTTAAATAATCTATACTAACAAGAAAGGGAAAATGGGACTGATTTTTTATATTCGCCAAAATGTAGGTATTTTTTTCTCATATTGCATTATTTACGAAATAAATGCTTAAAAATGTATATTAAATAATGAATAAATTTTTTAAGAACTGGAATTCTTAAGTCCAGAAAATGTTTTTGGACAAAAAAAAAAGATGAGTACTGATATTAACTTCTGTCTTAACCACTTAACTTAAGTCTCAATGATCGCATTTATGAGTGGAGAAAAATCGCATACAATTTATTTTTCTGAAGTTGGGAAAGTAATATGTAAAATTGTGAAATAAATATACATATTTTGAAATATGGACTTAGAACAGTCTTAGAAAAAATAGTAAAAATTAAAAACTATAATGACGAGGCTGTATTGATCGAAACTGGTACGGATTTTGTTTGCTTTACCCAATGCAAATGTTGAGTCAGAGGGACCACCAAAAAGCGAAACAAATAGAGCCACACAACTTTAAGTTTAATTTGTATTATAAGATCAATTACAAACAATTTTTTTTAGTGTTCTTCTAATATGTAAAATTCTTTAATAACAAAAATAAGTAATTATTAAAGAATTTTACATATTAGAATCAAATAAGTTTTTATAACTAACGTTTTTATTAGATATTAATGACTAAAACTCGTAGGGATTTTTGTAGGGAAAATTTTTCTAACGTGTAGGGAAAAATCGGAATTTTTTTAGTATGTGTAGGTATTTTTCAAAAATGCTTCTGGCAACACTGAATTTGAGGTCGCTGATTTCAAATCTAATCTGCGTTTTTGAGTTACAGGTACTAATAGTATTTTTCACTTTTTTCCAAAAATTAAAAGTTTAAAAAATCGTAACTTTACTCTTCATTAAGCGATTTTTAAAATTTTTATTTTTTTAAAGATGTTAAGAAGAAAAACAATTAAAATTTTGAAAATCACCAAGAAAATTGGCTGAGTAATGGTAAAATGGCAAAAAAAAACAAATTTTGTACTTTTAAAAATCATAAAAAATCCAAAACAGGAAAAAGGTAAAGTCTTATTACTTTCACTTAAAGTCACATAAACTGTGAACAAAATGAGACATAGATCATAAAACTTAATGAACGCGTTTCGCTTTAATTCACAATAAACTGAAGATACCTCATTTTTAAGTGAGTAAAAAACGTTCATAAATAAAACCGTAGAAAAAACACACCCATTAAAAAATTTTATTTTTGTATGGAAATCGTTATTTTTATCAATTCAGTTTTCTCAGTAAATTGGGAATAAGTTGTGCACCGATTACAATAAATTTCCGAGTCAATTTTTGAAGTTGAAATGCTTATAATTTTGATTGAAAAAGGTTTTTTAAGATTTTTTGACAGAATAAGTTTTGTGTATTAAGTTATCTTAATTAGTATTGTGGTTATTTTGTCGAACTATTTATGGTTTTTTTAATCCAAATTTTAATATTTTTAATTAGGCTTAAGTTCATCAAATTTATTTTTTAATTAAATTATTTTTATGAAGAAAGGAATTTTACAACATGAAAATTAATTAAAATTGTTATTGATAATTTTTCTTTCTTGACTGACCTGAGATTCGAACCCAGGCGGCTGGCCTGAGATTCGAACCCAGGCGGCTGGTTACCCTGACATGTTTCGATCACAACCACTTGATCTCCTCAGAGGGATTTGCCGTCTTACACTCGCAGCCATCGATGACTGCTGACGTAAATAGTCAAACATCAATCCTTAAACCAAATTGTATTTTAACCTTTGGTAGATCGAAATTTGCTTTTTTCGAAAGATTATCCATTTTTAATTGATTTCACATGTGGTAAAAAAAAACTGGTACGCAGTTATATTTTACGTGTAACACCAGCTATATGTTACCTCATTATTTATTGCCGGTTTATTTATAACCCTTTAAAAAGTTTGAAGCAGTGGTTTTGTATGTTTGAAAGTAATGCAAATAAAATATTAAATATGTATTTAAAAATTGGATTTTTATGACTCAAGGAAGTGGAAATAAAAGATTATTTAAAAAAACATCTATCAAGTGTATAAAAATGCGTGCATTCATAATTTTTTCTTCATTGTTGTGTTAACAATGGCTAAGTTCAGTTATAAAATATAAGGTTCCCGTTGATATAAGTATATTTTCAGCAGAAAGATGAAAAAGATATTGTGTTACACATAATGAATAATCAATAATCTTAAAATTATGCAACGAACAAGAAATCAAAATTCATAAGATACAAATTTTTCATTTACGTTAAAAAAAATTGTACTTTTAATATTCTAGAACCAAGAATATGTTTTACTTATGCAACCAAAAAGGCGACTTAAACGATCTGATTTTCGAGAAGCCGTCGATAACCGTTAAGGATACGGAAAAAGTGGGTCGAACAGCAAAACCAATTGACAATTGCAGTAAAAGATCACGAATACGCAAGCTGCCAAATATCAAAGAAGAAATTTCTCATAATATCATCAGAGATTCATTTCTGCATCAAAATTGCAATAATTGAAAAAATATTGATAAAAAGTACGCCTACACTAATTGAGGAAGTGAAATTTACTCCAGAAGAAGCATTGCACTATTTTTCTGTATCATGGGGTACAAATAGTTTAACAAAATATGCTATTAATTGGAGGACTACAGATTCTTCCGCGATCATAATAAAAGAAAAATGTCCAGATGTTCCACTAATACTATTTTGATACTATTTTGTTTTGCACATCCGACCCATATATGTCCAGTATTCGACAAAAATGGAAATCAACCCCAATCGAATTACAGGCAGAAGCTAAACAACTTCTGGAAAATGAAAATCAAAGCTATTTAGAAAAAATTTTCTCTAATATTGTTTAATTTAAAGCGGTTTAAAGATTATAATTTGTTTTTGATTAAAGTATATATTTGAATTCCTTAATATATAGAAAAATACATTTACATTAGGGCGGGTCGATTTTTTTTTAATCGTATAGCAAAAACGTAAACTACATACAATTCTAAGAAAATTTTGCGAAGAAACCATGTATCTTAAATAAAATCCTAATTCGCGCCTCTCGCCTTTGCCAAAAAAAAAAAAAAAAAATAAATGTTTGAAAAAATAGCTTAATCCAAAAAGAAATCGATTTTTTTGAATAAAATTGTTTAGTAAGGTTGTTCTTTGGCATTTTATATTTTTCTACACTCAAAATTTTTTACATTAAAAAAAATTGTCACTCAAGTAAAAAAAATTTCAAGTCGAGAGGCGCAGATTTGGATTTTTTTTTAGATACATGGTTTCTTCGGAGAATTTTCTTAGAATTTTATGTAGATTACGTTTTTGCTATACGATTTTTCATTTTTTTTTTTTCATCCATACAAATCAACCCGCCCTAATATACATACCAAACCAAAAACAAAAGTTGAATTACTTAAAACTGTATCGATAGCCAAGAATACTATTTGGACATTTTTTAAAATGTTCTTTTTTAGTTTTATTCTTTTAACAACTTTTCCTATTCCAAAAAAGTACCAGAACAAAAGATACACGCATTCTATTTAAAATACAAGCAGCCCATCACTGTCTACAACTGTCACGTAACCCCGAATTGAAATTCGATTTTCTACAGGTTGTGACGTTACAGTTACATGTCATTTAAGTCGGGTAAACCTTTACATTGATTTTCATATAACAGAAACGATCAGCTGACACGGTTGCACTTACTTTTATACAGATAAGGTCAGCTAATTCTGCCCTAATGGGGTATAGGTTTACGTTACTTTACTTTTTGAAAAACTGTGAAATTTAGTTTATAAAATTAACAGAGTTGTAAATTAGTAACCAAATTAAAAATTTTCTTGTTTCGTGAAGCAATAATAATATATTTTCAAAAGTTAGCGCAGATTTATCCGCTACGCAATAAAACATACAGAGATGCAGTAAGGTGAGAAAAAATTTGAAGAGCCACGACATTCCCTTACTACGAAGTTTTTAAGGGAGCATATTAAAGAATAACACTTACCAATTTTTATATGCGCTGAATAAAGCGCTTTCTGTGTCAATGTATTGCTTCAAAGTGGGAACTCGCCATATAATATTCATGGCTTCCGTAAGCGAATGGTAAGCGATACTTTCAAGTTTCTCCCTTAGAAACCCGCTTCGCTGGATGTTCCATTTTTTTATTGGGATGGGTCTTCATGAAACTGCGCTTTTTTTGTCTAACAATTTAGTTATGCATTTATTTAAGCAGATGGTTTAGTACTTCAAGTAATTTTTTAGCAAATAAATTCAAGTGTTTATAAATCACAATAGTCTTTTGCTTTCTTTAGTCATTTTTAAAAACAAATTTTACTTGTTAAGCTTCGTTCACAATAGGCAGCAACAATTTCACTGGTGTTCATAATAGAGCAACAATTTTTTTCGCGATCACACACACATTTTTATAAAGAAACCGTTTGCAAATTTTGCCCATTTTATTTGTTGGAACATTTTGTAAAAATTTTCATTTAAAAAAACTTAAGTTACATTTTTGTTTTAAAAATTAAAGAACAATTTATAAAATACTTTGGGAAGAAAAAAGCTAAAAGAAAAAACGAAATGTTTGCTCTGATTGTGAACAAAGCTTTATGCTCATGTTTTAACTTTTCATATTTTTTGGTTTTGTATAGACATTTCTTAAAAGCTGACACTAATTGTTCAAAATTGCACAAAAGTAAAAAAGCGAAAAATCTATGAATATGAAATATTAACCATTTCAAACTAAAACAAAAATTAAAGGAAAAATTGCTTGTGGTAACACTGGCCAGTATAATTTATATTTCGCCAGCTATAATTAATGCTGTTCTTAAAGTGCGTTCATTAAGAGACATGCAAATTCCTCGAAATATAAAGCAAAAGAGGGGAAATATATTTTTTATGCAGTTTTGAAGATTTAAATTCACACAATAAAGTTTTTAATGCGCCTTGAGAACACAAGCAATAAAATTGAATTGTGCATATGAATAATGAAGCATTTATAATTAACCTTTTTAGCGATTAAATAACGCAAAATATGAGCAAACTACTTGTTATGATTAAATACATAAAATTACAATATTTAGAATATTTTTCATCGTTATTCTTGTTTACTTGTTACTAAATAAAGCAAAAAAAAATTAATTTGCATAATTTTTTATATCTTAAAAAAAAAAAAAAAGAGGCGTGCGAGTGTGAAATTATACAATAAAAGCTCAAACAACAGGTTGCTCTGTTGTATGCGCAATAGTGCAACACATGTATGCCGACAGACAGGTAGACGGACGGACGAGCAGGGAAATAGAGGGACTTACTTACCGCAAGCTATTATGTATTTAAATGTTAAAAGACTATCATTTTCATACGATAAATTCATATTTCCGTTTGGTAAAATTTGAATTATATTTTCACTGTCAAAACAAAAATTTTTATTTTTTTTGCTCTTATTCTCCCTCTAATACCACCTACAGCTTTCGACACTTATCACCAGATATTGCACTGAACTTTAAGTCCAAAGAAATTTTTCATTTGCTTAAATTACATTTTTATGACTGCAGCAAAAAAAAAAAAAGTTCTAATTAATTCATTATGCTGATGACTTGAATGAATTGTTTCTTTTTCTTTTTTCCTTGGTTTGTTTTTGAATTTTGAGATTCGTTCGGTTGATGATAATGAAAGAATGAAACTAATAAAAAAAAATGCAATGCAACAATAAAACAAATTCAGTGTTTATTGTTTTGTTGCAGTTTGCAACACGAAGAATGTGTGTTTGTTGCCAAACAGTGAGTTCAGTGCAGCTCATATGCATGTTCCCTCTCGTCAGTAACAAAAGCAACATGTATTTATCGCCCTCTAGACTGGAAAAAGTTTGCATGTCACCATAATTTTTTTTCTTTTTTATTTTTTGTGTGTGCATTTTTCAGTTTGGAGTCTATTTCATTATTTGTTGCCAAAAGGAAGAAACAGAATAATTAATAATTTAATGAATACAAGAATTTAAATTTTACTTTAAACAGTTGAGATTAAAAAAAAAAATAAAAAAAATATCTGCTGTCTTCCTAAGCGTCTGTAACGTCAAATCAGTATTTTAATCAAGAAATTATACTTTACAACACTGCAAACCCAAATGCATTGTCATTTTAAACTTTGCAAGACATCATCAATTCAAATAATACGCTAGTTTCTATATCAGCTGTCAAAGTTTGCACGGTTACACTTGTTAAACAGCAAAGCAACATACGTCTAGGAAGAAAGTCTTTCTCGTAAATAAAATGGGCTAATAAGACTTGCCTTAAAACTCTAAAGACTCGTTTCACTGTTGTTCAAGTTAAATTTAATTAAAATACTTTAAAAAATGTTGCAATTCCCAGGGAGTACTCTGAAGCGTACTTTACACTATCACACAAGTCTAAAATATGCCATAACACTTTGTGAGATAAAAATTCAATAAGTTTTATTGCGACTGTCAAAATTCAAAAAACGATGAAGTCTTATGGAATGTCGAATTTTTTTCGTAATACATACTTCTCAATTTCATAACCAATTGCATTCACACTTTATCACTTTTGTATATTACTTGAGTTTTTGACATGTATTAACGCAAAAAGTGTAATAGTGTAAACTAGCCTTAAATGTCATAATGTCTAAAAACATTACTTTACATTTAATAAAACGATTCCGTTGCTTAAATTGTTTAGTTAAAATCTGCAGAAAATTTAGAACAAAAATGTATATTTGGAAGCTAATAATGTCACATTTAGTCCCTGTTTGTATTATGAAACATTTGAGTTTGATAGTTAAAAGGTAAAGCATATGGAAAAGTGTACTTTGTTGCGTCTTCAAACAGATTTTGTGAGTTTGTTATTGAAAGGAAGAAGAAAGTGAAAAGGCGAACAAAAGTTTCATTGTATGGAGACGAATGCAGTTCAAAAAGAGAATGGAAGAACCATTTTGCAGCAAATGTTCTATTATATGGACGAGGACTACATAAATACTTAAAACTTGTTTCAAGCAATTAAGTGCTTGTGCTTGTATTTTTTTAATTTTTAACAATTCTATTGTTTTGCTCCCTTCTGCAAGTCATAAAAATATTGTTACTTTTATCTTTTACAAACTTATTTCCTGAAATAAAAAAATCTAAAGTTGTAAAAATAAATACGAAAAATCAAATTTGAAAAAGAATACTTTGTAATAAAGAAAATAAGAACTTCAGATCCCTTCATGATAGATAGACTTGTGCGCCTTTCTTTGCAATATTCCGATGCATATTCATTTTACTATTTCGTTTTCTTTGTTAAGCAGATTGGGGTCACCTTCGTTTTATTTGCTTATTCTATGTATAAGTCAATGAACAGTATTTATTTGATACCTTCCTAATTTACATATCTTTGAAATTTTATAAAAAACTGACCTATACATTAGAGTAGTTCTGAAATTACAATTTTGAATTTTCGTTAAAGCCTAGGCGAATTATTGTAACGCTAGGTCTGGCAAAGTTGAAATTTACCAGAACTCAGTAAATAGCCTGCAATTGATCAGAGAGTTTGATATGTTTGAAATGATTCTGAGGAGAACCTGCAAAATTCTAGTTTTAAATAATTTAAACTTCTGTACCAAGAGGATCAAAATGACCCATATATTTATATTAAAGAACTTTTATAAGATAGCAAATCGCACTTGATCAACACTATTTGGAAAAATCGACACGTTTTATTTGTGATCTTTAATATCTCTAGTCGTATGTCTCGATCATGTACTCTACTCATTGTAAAGCAGCAATAATTTATTTTCTTTTTTTAAACTTTGATATAACATTTTGAGTGTTTGTAATTCTCATTCAATCTACAGTTTTATTTGCATATCTAAAACGTTAAGCTTTTTTAAAGTTTTTGGGAAAAGGTTTCCTGATGACCTGGCCTAAGCAATCAGTGAAATGCTTTTTCAACAATTAATTTCAGTGTATTTATCGAGAATGAAAATTGGGAATTAAGCACAACAAGCAAAATCTTATTAAGATAAAAAATATGAAAACTAATTAAAATTGTTATTGATAATCTTTCATTCTTGAAAAGATTGTTAAAAACAGAACTAAGGAAAAACATGTAAAATCAATTAAAATGGATAATTATTCAAAAAAGCAAATTTCGATCTACCAAAGGTTAAAATACAATTTGGTTTAAGGATTGATGTTTGACTATTGACGTCAGCAGTCGTCGATGGCTGCGAGTGTAAGACGGCAAGTCCATCTGAGGAGATCGAGTGGTTGCGATCGAAACATGTCATGGTAACCTGCCGGCTAGAGTTCGAGCCCCAGCCACGGTCAAGAATGAAAGATTATCAATAACAATTTAAATTAGTTTTCATGTTGTAAAATTCCTTTCTTCATAAAAATAATTTAACGACAATTAAATTTGATGATCTTCATTCAGCCTAATTAAAAATTTGGATTTAAAACCATAAATAACGGGTTATCCATTTTGCGGTTTCAAAAGTAAACGTAAATAAAACACATATAAAATATTTTTTTCATGATATTTCTTTTTTATTATAAAGTTTGAACGTTGACATTATATGTGAAACACTATATCATTTAAATGACCACCACGCGAATGTTGCAAGCATTGATTCTTTTGAGTTAATTTTGGACCGAAAAGTCTAATGGTGTCAAATCGCATGATCTTGGTGGCCAGTTGATGTCACCACGACGAGAAATTACACGGCCAGGAAATGTCTCTTGCAATAAAGTCTTGCTGAAACCACTTATTCTCCAAGTCGTATTCTTCAATAGCAGGCAAAAAAAAGTCGGCTATCATACGACCATAAAGTTCTTCAAATTTCTTCACAATTTTGCCAATTGCTTGCGTAGTTGGACGATTATGTAAACCATAATCTCCTCTTAAAGCACGATATGTGGCTGTGCCAGAATCACCATTTTTGTAGTATGCTTGCAACACTTCGCGTGGTGGTCATTTAAATGATATAGTGTTTCATACATTATGTCAACTTTCAAACTTTATAATAAAAAAGAAATATCATGAAAATAAATATTTTATATGTTTTTTATTTACGTTTCAGTTCGTATTAGTGGTATATTTTGTCTCCCAGTTAGGACAGACGCAGTTTACTTGAACGCTTAACACTTTAAACTTATTTCATGATGATAACTTTCACATTTACTAAAATTTAAAAAGTCTAGTATATATTATATAAAAAACTTCAACTTATATTATACGTTTGTCATTCCATATATAATTTCTACAATATTGATCTTAGGCCCTATATGAAGTCTGTATGTCCGTGTGTATGTTGAAAAGGGTTTTCCGAAGATCCAAGAAATTATGGGGACTATGTTGTTATGTATGTATTTATGTCACATATACTACGCTAAAGAATTCTACTAAAACTCAACCAGGTCAGTAAATAAATGACTCTGATATGAGCAAATAACCACGACTGCCTCTAATTTTACTCATAAGTCCATGTTGTTGTTGATGTTTTATTTTCTTGCTGTATATCTGAAGAACGGCAAGAGCCACAGTTTTCAAATTATGCAAAAGCAATTGGGCTATCAAAGCACAAGCTCTCTACACAAAAAAATGGGCGGGATTGAAGAAGTAAGCGTGGCACCTCCCATTTAAAAAATATTTTTTTAAATAACAAATTAAATAAAAATCTATATATAAATCGGCAAAGGCAAACCCGTTAAGAACACTCTCCTCCTCTGTAAGTCAACCGATTTGATAACACACAATTTGAAAGATATTTACTTACAAAAGTGCACAATATATATTTTATTAAAATCTGTTCAATACTTTCAGAGTTATAAGAGTTCTAATTTGCTACTAACACAAATACAAAAAAATTAGTTTTTTTTTCATTTACCCAGCAAACACAGAAATACACCTTATGTATTGCCAAACGTATTGCCTGGATGAAAAATATTATTGCGGCAATAATCGATTTCGTATTGCGGAAGATACTTCCTTCGGGAAGAAACGTGTCCCGATGGCAATACTTCTCAGCAATACGAAAGGGATACTTCTAGATGATTAACTAGCAATATCGCCAGATAACCATTTATTAGAAAAATAGGAAGATATCGCCAAAATATCATTGGGATGATAAAAAGAAGATTTTGCATTTTAAAAAATTGTCTTAAGGTACAAAGAAGCACAGCTTTTTAGTTAAAATTAAATTGGTAATTGTATACGTATAAACTTTACTTATAAATAACATAATTTATAATTAAAATAAAGTAAAATAATATACACAAATACTTAGATTCCATCATATTTTTGAAGAAAAAACCTACCACTTATTTTAAATTGCATCCAGGGTTGAGAAATATCTTGACTAAATTGAAAGGCAACAGATTAATATTTAACAGATTTATTTAATTTAAATATTTACCTTTTGAAGAATATTTTGAGAACTAATTTCTTATATTTTAAAATTTGATTAATTTTTATATTTTATTTATGACATATATACATATGTATTATAATTTAATTTTTTTTTCTGTTTATGTTGCTTAATTTTCTCGAAAATTTTAAAAGGAAGAAAATAAAAAATTACTTTGATTATTTTCCTTTAGATGACAATTTGGGGATATTGCTAAACTATTGCCTTAGGGGATATCTTCTGTTTGTTTGCAGGGTATCAAATAATAAAAAATAGGGTGTTCGATTATTCGACATTTTTTAGAAACCGGTTTTCGAATATTTCGACAATATAAATCTTATATATAAATCAACACAGGCAAACCAGTTGAATATATTATATTTTCTTCATATTAAAAAAATTATGGCCGAATTTCGACCATTAGGCAAACACTTGTTAAAGTAAATATGGATGAAAACTGTACCCGGTTGTATTATTTATGTTTTTCCTTTCTCATTTAATATTAAGTTTAAACTTTTTTCCATTGCTTAAATTTCCACGTGAAAGAAGTGCAGCTTATATCTGTGGAATTTTGACAAAACATCTTAAGTCGAGATAAGATAACAAAAAGTTTTTTAAATAAAATTCGGTGAAGAAATTAACAAAAATTAAAGAAAAATTTTGTTTAAAATACAAAGTTTTAAAAACGTTTTTCCACTTTTTAAATTTGACTTAAAATGTTTTGTCAAAATGCCACAGATATGATTTCGCAGTTTTAAAAAAATGTTGCCAGAAACTTTTCGTAAGTGCTGGTTCACACTCTAAAAGTTTTAGCCGTCAAGTCTTGAGTTTATAGGAGAGAGGAAAAGAAATGGCATTCTCTTTTCTCTTCTCTCCTAAAAGGACAAAACTTGACAAATTGAACAGAGTCATATGAGTTTTGACAGCGTTTCACGTGAAATGTTAATTTTGTTCAGTGTTTGTATAAACATTTTTATTCTTTTTTTAAAGAAATTTTAATACTTTTTAAATTAAAAATACTTTAAAGTAGAAGTTTTCTTTTTGTCTTATTTTCAGTTCCATTCAAATAAGTTTGTTTGAGTTTAAACAAATATTGTATTTTTTTAGATTTAAATTCTAAAATAATTATGTTTATGAAAGAATACACTAAAGTTCTTTTAAGTTATTGTATATATGTAAATAATAATATTATTATGTATGAATATTGTTATAAATCGAAAAAAAAATTGTGTAACAATTTGTTGGTTTAATGTAGGTATTCAGGTTATCATAAACTATTTTTATTTTTAATAAACCTTTTCCTTCGCTTTTTTTTAAACTATTTCCGATTACAATTAAAATCATAACAACCCAACGGAATTGCTAAGGCAAACTTACATCGATATTGTGATTGAAATTATAACACTTAAATGATCTTCAATCAAAAGCATCATGAAAAAACAAATTAATTTCATTCGTATAATATATGAAATTTTTTAATAAATTACGACATGCAAAACATGAATTAATTCATTCAAAACTATAATCATTAACTGAATGAACGGAACTAAATTGAACAAATTAAGACAAGTGAAAAGAAACTTTAAAGTTGTTGGCGGTGTCTGCTTCTACAACACTAAACTAGAAATAAAAATTATTTATTCAAACAATAAAAAAGGATTGGAAGTATTCAAATCTAGACCGTGATCAAAGCGTGGCATGCCAGAATATCTTACACTACACTTTTATAAGTCTAAGCGAGCGTGGCTTTGATTGTATTAAAAAATATTTAGCCAATTCTTTAAGTGCTCTAAAGAGCTAAGTACTGAAGCACTTTATTGGGCTTAATAGCACTGTTGGGATCAGCCTGTTTTATTATAATATGATAAATTAGTGTAAACGATAAAAAATATAAACGTATAATTTTTTTTTACATTACTCAAATAAATAAATAGTTAATAAAAATAATGAATGAAAATTGTGAACAAAAATCAGCTAGAAAAATAGCACAATGAATACTTAGGTAACAAAGTTGTATAGTCATATAATATTTTAATATGAAAAATAATACACAATTTCTTTAACAGTCATAGAATTATAGCAAATACAAACAATATGACACAATACAACACTTTGAAAAACGTAAACTAGAATTATTATAATGTTCTATTAAATCTCTGGCTCTAATGTCTCCATATGGTCCAACAAGTTGTTCTTGTACTAGTCAATAGTTCTCTGGCCTGGTCTTCAGTTCATCAGAAGTACTGCTGACACAGACAAAAAGTGATTCAGTGTAGTTTTATTAATGACATTTCCAAAAGCGGACTGACAAAACACAATTACCCTGTTAATTAATTTTTGAATCCCAAGAAAAACTTTGATAACTAATATGCATGTGGCAGTGTAAATAAAACTGAACTGGCAAAATAAAATAAAGTAATTTGTTTTTATTTTTGTTTTTTCTTTACCCACTTACAACTACATTTAGAGTTGACAAAAAATCAACCACTCACTTCTTATTGTTGTTGTTTTTGTTTAAGCTTTGATATTGTTACAAGTAAAACTGGGGTTTATAATTCTTATTCGCTTAACAGTTTTATTGTATAATATCTTTCGTTTTTCTAAAATTTTTGGATGAAGTTTCCTGACGATCTGGCCTAAGCAACCAGTGAAATACGCATAGGAATAGCTTATCCATTCAACAATAAATTTCAGTTTATCAATAGTATGAAATGGGAATTTAGCACATTTAAACGAAACCTTGTTAACAATTTCGCCTATTTTAAAAGAAATTTCATTCTTTTAGTTACATACTCTCTTAACACTTTAACAGGAATCTGTATGATTAAGCAAATTGTTTATATAAATGAAACAAATTTCGCTATGATTTATCAACGCATTTAAAAGGATAGATCCTGCAAATCAAAGAAAACGTATAAATTTCGAATTAAAATCAATACTTTGACTATAGTCACGCTGTAGAGTACATTAAATTCATTAGTACTGTTAACAAAACTTGTCAAGTTCGTATTATGAAATTAAATAAATTGTAAAGAATGACATGGCACATGCAGATGAGTCAAGTTCATCCATCACACAAAAGCAAATGCTTTCCATTGCATGTTTCTTCTTAAGTTTTAATCATTGTTTCCCCTTAATTTTGTAGTTAATTTACATTCTTTAATTTCGCAGCGCAACACCGACTGTCACGACAACAATTTTTAGAAATAAATAGGAAACTTTGACAGTACGCGGGTGAAAGAGCAGAGCACAGAATAATGCTTTTGTTTTATTCTAATTAGCCTGTCCGCTTGCATTTATTTACTCGTACGCTATCACTTACGATATGCAGAATATTTTACGGTTTGTACTCGTATTTCTCTTATGAATTCGTATTGTAAGAAAAGACCACTATCTCGTCTTTTTAAGATCACTAGTTCGTAATGCCGACATTAAACTAATGTGTATACCAGCGTTGCCAGAATGAAGATTTTACCTTATTTTTGAAGATTTTTTTACCAAAATAAGATTTGTAGATCTTTTTTCTAAAATTAAGATTTTTTATTTTTAGAAATGAAAATTCTTAACTTTAAGTTTGTACAACCTACATAATTTTTTGCAGTTTTTTAAACAGTCAGTGATGTTTTGTATCAGCTTGTTGTCTATTGGATATGCATACTTTTGTACCCATTGTCTAGCATACACAAAAATTAGCGGTTGTTCATTTTGGGAATATTGATGAAAAAAAATTATTTGAAAAAGAAAACCCGTATTTTTATAAAGTTTAATATATTAAAGAACAAAAAAGTTCATGTATTTAGTACCAAAAGGTAAAACTAATGAAACTTAGCCCTAGGATTACCGTCTTGGTCTGGCCAGACTAAATTTGTGTTTAGCAATTATTGCAATTTTTTGAAAATAACAAAAAAAAAAAAACAGGGGCGTCTATAAATGACGTGTGCTGAATCGAATGAAACTAATTTGGATTTGATTGGAGCAAGATTAGTGGGGTGAAATTCTATTTGTATGTAAAAGTCTATGAAATTACCCTCTGGGACGGACAAATTTTTTTTTTTGCAATATTTTTCATATAGAACAATATATCAAAAAAACAGAAAGGTAAATTCTATAAATGATATGTTGTGAATTGAATGAATCAAGTTCGAATTAAATCAGAAAACTACGGCCCGTTATGAGCTAAGTATAATTTAACTACAAAAACCAAGCGGAAAACTCGTTTCACTCAGTTGCGAAAAAGCAATGTGCAAAGTAAGGGACTACATATTCGATGACTTGCATGTAAAATAAAATAATAAAATTATATAATAAATTCGTATACAGGGGTGTCCTTTAAATCGAAAAGGCAAACATTTTAAACGTCGTTTTTTAATAAGATTTCTGTGATAAATGAATTTTATGACAAATATTTTACAAATATTTCTCTATTAAACAGAATTTAATAACAAACATTATAAAAATTTGATTAAAGGTGTACTAAAAACAACTTCCAAATGCTTGTGTTTTCGATTTCCAGAACACCCCTGCTTATCTAAAATAATAATTTAATAACAAATATATTTATTTACTTTTTATTTAATTGGGGTTTTTTTAGTTGTTCTAATTGGGGTCAGGCCTGATCAAGAGGAGACCTAAGTGGTAAAAAGTTACCTAGGGTTAAGAAGCTTTTGGTGTGAAAATTCCACATTCCATGTTTTTGATAATTATTAAATAAAGTGTATATACATTAGTGCTTTACAAAGTCTTTTCAAAGGTGTACATTATTTTAATAACAATTCCATTAGGAATATATTTAGGGAAATCCATATAATCCATATATTTTGAAATGCCTTCGATACAACAACGGTATCAAATATAATACTTAATTGAGAACCCTTTAAACTTCATATGATGTATGATCTTCTTGCCCAAAATGTATGTATCCCTAATTTTAGAATTTAATTAGTTGCAAAGAAACTTTTTTATTTAAATGAACTTTTTTACGTTCTTATTTATTAGAAAACAAATGGATTTAAAGTATATTTTTAGAAAGAATTTTATGGAAAATATAACTAAAAACACAATTTAAGCCTACAATATAGTTTTGTATAAATACCGCAATTATGTATTTCAATTTAAATAGTTTCCATAATAAGAAGTATTTCCTTTTAAAAAATTAATCATTTTTACTTCTTTGCCCTTGTTATTAAAAATTTTAAGATTTTCCTCTTTAAAATAAGATTTTTTTTTTGGCCACATGAAGATTTTCCTTCCAAATCTTCTGGCAACGCTGGTGTATACTGTATAATTGAATGCTATTTTAAGATCATCATTGCGGCTTATATAAACACGAATGTTGATTCAGTTTCTCTTGTCATTGTCTAGTGTGTGAAAACTGCAGTAGTGTATAATTGTGGATGGCATAAGCATATTAGGATTGGGACTAGGGATCATATAATTGGAATTTTGTTATCTATAGAATATTTTAAACAGTAAATCCCCGTCAATACTATGAAACATTTGCTGCGTAATATTTTAGTTTGGTGGTGAAAGTGGAAATACAAATGGAAATTTGTACTTTGTTTCACGTACATGCAGTTTTTGTTATTGGGAGGAAGAGGATGAAGAAGAAAGAGTAAAGGCATACAAAATACTTTTTTTTATAATTCTATATAACAAAGTTTCATTGTATAGACACGAATGCAGCTTCGAAAGACAATTTAAGAAAGTTTTTAAGCAAATGTATCATAATATGGACGAGGACTAAGGGCCCAATAAAAGATTTCTTGCTTTGCGAAGCACTAATACGTAGTAAATTTTAAAAAGTAAGCGCACATTTATGCGCTACGCAATAAGACATACAGAGATGCAGTAACTCAGGGGCGAATTTTTAGATTACAGAAGCGATGAAGTGATAGACACGAGTAATATAGTAATGCACACCATCTCAATTACAACCTTGTCCACTTTTCCAAATGCATTGCCGCATTTTTCGAGTGAACGCCTACCACTTGCACATTAAGTAAGCGGGATAGTGAAGTGTTCATTCAATAAATATAAACTCAGTACTGCTTCACATACATTGTAAGCAGGCAGTAGACAGTCTATACACAATCTCGCTTACTTCGTGGGCAAGTAGCAGACGTCTTGCACACTACTTCCCACACATTGTAAGCAGGTAGCCTTGAAGAGATGTGTTGTGGTATGCAAAGTTCGCCGCTGCGAAAGTAAGTAAACGAATTCTTAACAAATTAAAAAAAAAAATATAGCATTTAAAGAACCACGACATTAGCAGGGCCCAAATCGTCGCACATGTGATCGAATGAACTTTCGTATCGAATAAAACTTCGTGACGTATCAAAAACGGGATTGCGGCATTCGAAAGCTTTCGTATCGCAATTTGTTTAATAAAATGTAATAGATTTTTATGCTTGTATACTAATGGCATAAGGCATTGCACTTTTCGCCGCATATAAATCAACAATGTTGATAGTGCCCTATAAAATAGGTGACTTCGGTTTATTTATGTGGCTTTTTTTATAACGGCGGCGCTTGCCAAAAAGAGCAACAAAGCAACGCAAAAATTGCAAAAATTCGGAAAACATTTTTCAAATTCAGAAAATTGGCAAAAATAGCGAAAATTCGCGAAAGTTTTTAACATATAAATTAGCGGAAATTTGCAAACAGCGGCATGAAAGCAAAGTCTAGTATTTATTAAAAATTGTTAAAGCTGTACAGAATCAGAAAACTTACAGAAAAATCGCTGCTATAGCCAACATGGCTAAAATTCGCGAATAATCGCAAACTTGGAAACAAATTTCCAAAAATAGCGAAAATTCGCGAAAATTTTTTATTATTTGAACAAGCCATAAAATTGATTAAAAGTCGATAAAAGTATAAGGAATGGAAAAAATTCTGTAAAAAAATTGCTAAATTAGGGGAAATTCGCAAAAAAATGCTAACGGCGGCATAATAGCAAAGTCCACTTTTTATTAAAAATCGTTAAAGCTGTAAAGAATCAAAAAACTTTCAATACAAAAATCGCTTCTATTTATGACTATAATTTGCGAAAAATTGCAAAACTGAATGTTATTATTTTATTTCTTATTGCTGAAAAAAGTTAAATACTTTAATTTTTAGCTATTTGTTAAAGAAATCTAATATTTATTCCCAAAAAAAAGTGTAAATTGTTTGTAAAAAAACAATTAAATGTTTTTTCGAATGATATTTCGATTAAAGTCATTCGATCGACTACTCGTTATCGAATGACATAATCTCAAAAAGTAAAATTTCGATCAAAGTCACTCGATCACGACTGCGACGATCGGCGCATCATAAAGCGCTTTATGTTTCAAAAATGTATTGCTTCAAGGCGGGAACTCGCCATATTAATGTCTTCCGTAAAGGTCGATTCACCCATGCGTTCCGAACAATATTTTTGACCGGACAATAATTTTTTTACAGAGAGTGTTCTGCAGAACGATTCACCCATCTCGGAAAATTTGTCCGGACAAACAAAGCTACCATATGGTTTACAGATGTAAACGATTATACAAAGTGGCAGCACAGTTAGCAAACTATTATGGTGTTTTCTTTTCTACAAAAAAATGTGACATTTTATTTAAAAAAATGGAAATTGGTGGCTGTTTCTTAAAAATTTTGCTCCCGAAAAGGGTGGCTTGTTTTATTCTAAAAAACTCTTCCTTTTCGGGAGCAAAATTTTTAAGAAACAGACACCAAATTGCATTTTTTTAAATAAAATGTCACATTTTTTTGTAGAAAAGAAAACACCATTAGTTTTTTTTATAAAAGTGTGTTAAAGAAAATGGACGAAAGAAGAAAATGTATTTTATTATTTTAGTTTCAGGGCAATATTTTCTTTAACATACATCTTTTGTTTAATTTTTTTTTTAATTATTCAGCACAAAACGAAAAATGTAATATGTGGCAGCTCAATACAACTTTTATGTACAAATTGAAAAAAAGTGGCATCTCAGTTCATTTTGTTCTGCACAAGAATTAAAATTAAAACAATTCAAGAAAAAACGTGCGGAACAAAATCTTTGCTCTCTCTCTCAAAAGTAAAACGTCAAACTCAATATAAAAAAAATTTTGTCCGGACAAAAATTTTGTTCGGAACGCATGGGTGAATCGAGCTTTACAAAACTGCTTCGTTGGAAGCTCCATTTTTATTTTTGCATATATTTTGTTTTCATTCAAACAATTGTTGTAGCACCTAAGCGAATTTTTTTTTTTAAATTGGGCACAATAAATGTCTTTATTAAAATTTAAAACTACTTGACAAACAACTTAAAATTGGTGTCTCAATTTATGAAGTGTCAAACACACAACCTGCAATTGGTTCCAGAAGGACAAAGTGCATGGCATGGAGATCCTTGATAACAGATGTGGTGCCCATTTTACCAAGATCTTTTTCGAGAGTTTATGCCATATATAAAATTTTTCCATCAAAATACTTGTTTGATTTTTTTTTACAACTTCCAGTTTTATTAGGCTTAAAAAACACCCTTTATATCAGGATCCTTGAGTTGATTTGTGGGGATTTCTTAAACAATTTCCAGTTTTAATTTAATGGTTTCGATACTTGTTCATACTCACTTTCAAAACTTGTTTGAAATAAGAAAAGTTTTTTTTTTTTATTTGGAATTCAGTTTTTTATTTATCTTTTAAATAGTTTTTTGTTTTTAATTTGTGTGTTCATGAATTACATTTAAAATTAGCATTTAATAAAATACTTTCTTTCCTGTCTTACAATTAAAACATTACATACATTAAAAATTATTATCACAGTAATTTTTTATTAAAATAAATATAAATTATTGAAAAATTTACTACGACGTTACATTTTACACACATACACGACACATTACATAATCCCATACATACAGATAAAATTAAACTTTACATTTTAGTGACAAAAAATAATTTAATTACGCTACATTTATAAGAAATATTTAAATCTTTTCAATTTTTTTTAATCTCTTAATATTTTGAAAATTTTCTATAATATAATTCTATAAATAATTAAAAATAAAAGAAAAAGAAAATGTTGCAATTCACTTTTACTTTCCTCTTCTTTTATTCTTTAAGAGTCATAAACGTTACTTACAGATTACATTATAGTGTGTAATGTCCTTAAATCTATACGAATTAACATTTCAGTAGTAATATTATCTGTTTGTGTTTTATTACGAACGATAATATTAGAAGGAAATGGAGTGAACCCAGATTCATTTGGCTCAAATTTGAAAAATTTTTTTTACTACTGCTGTAGTGTCCAAACCATTGTTACATATTTTAAAATAAAGGGGTTTTCAACAAAGGCTTTGTTTTTTTTTTAATTGTGGCAAGACCAAAAACATGATAGTTTTGACATTTAGGCCCCTATTACGGAACTCAACTCAGTTGAGTTGTAATTTCTTAATTTTTATATTATGGTTAACAACTTTGCTATATTGCGGTGAACAAAAACATTACAACTGATCACAACCAGTTGTCTTAATAACAACTCAACTGAGTTGAGTTGTGAACCGTAATAGGGGCCTTAGTTTTTTGACGTATTCGTAAGAAGTTGCATTGACAATCGTTACAATGAATCCAATTTTGCTCAAAAATCGCATTAAAATAATTAACATCCACTATGATTGGCGGTTTTGTTAAAGCTACATTACACACAGCCAATGAAACGATAAATTAAGTGCAAACAAAATTTCCCGATCGCATAATTTCACGAACATCAGCTCTTAAGTGGCCAGATCGTGTGATTTAACACCACTGGATTATTTTTTGTGGGGCTTTGTTAAGGACAGAGTCTATACGGCGCCAATCGAATCGATTGCAGCCTTAAAACTTAAAATCCGTGATGTGATTAACGAAATAGGCGAATGCCATTTGGAAAAAAAGTGGTTAAAAACTTTGATGAAAGAATCGACATCTAGCAACGTGCTCGTGGTGCCAGATATAATTTTTTCTTCATAATTGCTGAACTTTTCTCTTCGAATCATCTTTATCTAAATTTTTTGTTTTATTTTGTTTTAGAAAACAAAGTTCTTGTTAAAAAAACCATATATTTATAAAAACACCTCTTTAGAAAATTTTTCAAATTTGAGTTCTTTTAAATTCATATTTATTTAAATCTCTTTTTCTACCTGTAGACTTAGATTAAATTGTTTTCCTAAAAAAAGAGAAAAATAACAATAAAATAGGAAATTTCTGAATAAAACTCTTACAAATACGTCTATCCATAAGTGTACCCTAAATAATATTATTTTATTTAACTGAACCAAGTTTAAAGGATACTTACCTCATAATTCGATTTTAATACTTAAATTGGAATAAATACGAAATTTAAATACTTAAAATTATTCACAAAAAATGTTTTATATTTATAACAAGATTTTAGGCAAATGTTGATAGTTTATCCGCTTTTTTTTAATATGAAACTATTCTGTTCAATAAAGACGCTACAATTTTAAAATATCTCCAAAATCTAAATCATTTGTTAGTAATCAAAACCTGTAACGAAAACGAAAAACGACAGCTTTAATATCGGATCTGTGCACTTATTCGTACGTACTTTTAACATAATGAAGTATTAATTTAATATACAGTGGACAAAAGAAAAAAAAATAAAATGTATACTCATCAAAAAAATTTCTTACCTTTTTTGTGTGTCTTCTTTTCAAATACTTTTAAAATATCGAAAAATTCTGTACGTTCCTGTTTTTTTGTTGGTTTTTAGGTTAAACTAAAAAAATTAGATTGCCTCGTTGCCCATTTAATTTATAAATTTAAAATTCTTCTCAGATTTATACATTGCATGTATTTCCTTATTTTTTGACCCTTCTTACTACATTTTACATCATCATGTAGGGTGAATCATCCCCATTATCGAGGCTATCTAAAGATGGATTTATACGTTTTTCTTTCTGGCGACGGTTACAGAACCAAACTCTCACCACCTCTTTTTCCATACACAAACGATCAGCTAATTGGGTGATTTCTTCACTTGTTGGCTTTTGATTTAACATAAAAGATTTCTCAAGAGCTCCACGTATGGAAGTTTCAATGGAAGTTCTCTTTTTGCGACGTCGACCCATGATTTCAGGTGTTGTAACAGTGGTCTGCAGAGCGGCGGGATCGAATATGCTAAAGAGGTAAAAAAGGGTTAAAGTTTTAGATGTTAAAACAAAATAAAAACACACAAAAAAAAAAAAAGTTTATTTATCTCATCTTCAAGGATTCTACAAGATTTAAAAAAGCTCTCCCACAAGATCGGCTCCATATTTTGAGATTACGCGGCCCTTATGGTCTTTCAGTTTTACCATATCAATTACATGTAAAAAAATATGTTTAATACTTAGCAAATAATACTATGTTTCCACTATGATCAAAACAACTTGTTTTGGGTTTCCAATATGTAAAACTAGTTTGGTTTTCGAATTTTCGAAATCAATTTGACATTTATGTTGTACACAAACATGTAAGCAAAAAAAAAAAAATATGTGTTGAAAAAAAACGATTTTTCTTTAACATGAGATTTCCTTTTTTGTTTTTTAATACACAGATGTACATACATGTACGTATATAAAAGCACATAGTTTACTACCTTTTTATTATATTATTGTATTATTTTTGCGCTGAAAACAAATAAATCAGCAGGAGAGTTGCATAAACCTATTTAATAAGTCTTGATATTTTGGTAAATATGTCACTTTTTTCGAAATTATCAATCACAAATAATGGATAACCCAGAGTTGTATTCATAATTTTCGACGTTTTGGAGCAAAACTAGTTTTTGTTTGAGTTTTTCGAACATGAAAATGGTATGGGAAAACAAGTAGCAAAACACTTGTTTTGCTGCAAAACTAGTTTTGTGGCCCAAAGCATGTAAGTGGAAACGTACTATAAAACTACTAAAAAATTTCTTTTTACAATTTTGATGGAAATATCTTCTATAATTTTTTTGTAAACTTAACGGGTAAAAAGTAATTAGACTTTGAGTAGCCGGAAACAAACTGCAACAAATCGTCGGCTTAGAGTGTCTGCTAAACCATTTTTAAGCGTATATGACATTTTTATACCGTTCGTAAGGAAAAGACACGCCGCATCGAGCTAGAAAAACATTTACTTCAATTTGGGACTCAATAACATATTAGAATATAAACCAAATAAAACTAGGTTTTCTTCTTAAAGTAGAAATTGAAATCATTAGAAGTTTTTTTGTCTGCCCTGTTAAATGTTTTAGAAGTCAGTTAGCAGGTTTACACTCCAAGCCTTAGAGTCTAAGGCGACGAAATACTGTTTTTGTTCTACATTTCTGCTAACTGCTATTCAAAACCTGATAATTTTTTACCCGTTAAGTTTACGAAAAATTCATGAAAGAATTTTTTTGTGGATTTCCTTTTAGAATATACTCATCAAAATTATAATTTTCTTAGTAGTTTTATTTGCAAAATACGAAAAAAAAAATATTTTTCACATGTAATTCTTATGGAATAACTGAAATGCGTTGAGCGTCGCGTAGAATCAAAGTATGGAGCTGATCTCGTAAGAGAGGTTTTTTATACCTCCTAGAAACTTTTCAGGTATTATGTTCATTAGGTACTTTTTGCATTTTTGCAAATCTTAAATCTCCCAAGGTGAGCCCCGAATGGACAAATTTTAAGAACTGCGTTTTAAGTTTTTGCGATCATTTAAGAAAAAACGCAACAAATGAATGCGAAGTTTTTATTGAAAAAATTAAGTGTGTGATGAAAATTAATGGATATCAAAACAATCGTTTTTAAAGGTGTGATGAATTCGAGCGGTTGTAAAATCCGTTTCTTAATTAATGTCTTCATTTTTGTTCAAAATATAATTCAATTAACATGTCGCACTTGTTCAACAATAGTGCATTAACTGGAAATTTTTAGTTTTTCACTTTTTGGAAAAAAATTGACCTTAATATTCTTATCTAAAGCTGTTACAATATTGTGCTATTTTGTCTACTAATTGTTAATGAACCGGTTGTTAAAAAATTCTACTTCATATGCCTTTAATGTAAAATTAAAAATTGTTTTGCTTCTACTAAAAATTTGTAAATTCTGAGTTAATAGACTATTGTTGAACAAGCGCGATTTGTAATAAGAAATAAAAAAAATATATATATTCAGAAAATAAGAGCAAAATGTACAATTTTTAAAGATACTGAAAACGATCTTATCGGCTTAAATTCTATTTGTTTTCAAAATCGATTTCCATCACATCACAAATACTTAATTTGAATCCAGATTCATTAAAGTTTTTGTCTTTTGCAAATGTAGGTTTTAATTGGAAACGAAAAAAAAAACGGTTTATTCAGTCCTTTGTTGTTATTATTTGTATGCGTACTTGCTTATGCATATCGAGCCATAACCGCAAAAAAGCTTAAGCGACAAAAACTAAATTTTGCAGTGGAAGGCTTTTTTATTTTATTTCATAAAAATTTTGTATGAAGGTTGGCGCTAGAGATAAAATTGTTTTTGCTATAAAATCGTAACGGTACCTTTGGTGACCATGATATTTTAGGAGATGATACAAGTGTTGCCAGTAAAGTCATTTATTTTTTTCTGGCGCGAGGGCTTGATATATATCAAAAAATTTTTTGGAAAAATTATATCGAGAAAATTTCAAAAACTATCCTGTGATAAAAGTTCATAAAACTATTTCCTTTTTTATACCTCGTACTTTGCGGACCACTTATCTTTACCAGAACTAATTTTGAAATCTAAAATCTCCATCCATTTCATTTTTACGTGATTTCGAATTTCAGAACGTGGCTGATTAAATACGTTTTAGAAATCGCTTTAATAAATTTAACTAAAAAAGTTCTTTATTATTAATACAATATTGCTTATAAGTAGGGAGGAGAATTTCATGCACTAAAAAATCGAGAATATGCGCATAAAAAATGCACTAAAAAAATCCAATATATGCACTAAAAAAATAAAAAAAAAAATGCACTAAAAACTTTAAAAAATTCCATAAAAATCGTTTTTTAATTTTACTAAAAACAAAAATTTATAAAATTAAGTCTATTGTTATTCAAATATCTTTAAAAACTTAAATAACTAATTTGAATTTTTGTTTGTTTAAATAAATAAGTACTGTTTTATTAAAAGTAAAACTTTGTCTTGTACTTGAAGAATGCCAAAGCATTTTGGAAAAATTTGTTTGCAAATCCCACTTTGTTTCCAGATCGGATCAAAAATATTTTATATTTTTTTTATTTTTTGAAATCCTTAATTTATTCTGGCAAAAGGTTTTGGACTTTTTTTTTTTAATTTGTCGGGCTATTCTTCCTTCCACATTGTTAATTTTACTTTTTGCAATATACAGTGCACTCGGGAAAACGTCAACTAATTAAAACCGCGGGTGTTGACGTTTAACAAATTGTTGACGTTTACGAATGTAAAATTTTTAAATAAAAAACATATCGATAATGTGCTTTTAAAGGTTTTTATTCATTATAAACTAAAACCAAACTTTAACAAATTCAAAAAGGAAACAAAAATGTCATTCAACCTGACTAGAACCATAGAAGACAATTAGAACCAAAAGAATACATTTTAAATGAGATCATATTTTTAATTTTACATGCACACATATGAATTTTAAAAAAACTTATCTTGCTAATGGTTGACTTTGTTACACCATATTGCTTCGCTAAAGTTACCGCACTTGTAGCCTTTTCTAATAAGTCCAAAATATTTGACTTTTCTTGTAGATTAAGCAATTTCGGTTGTTTTGAGCTCATTTTGTTAATGTGATACTTGCGAGAACAAAAAAGCAACTGAACATAAATAAAAAGACAATAGTACATACAGTTGCAAGTTCTTTTCTACTCTACTTATAAGGGGAATCCCTAATTTCTGATATTATTTTATAAAATAAGTGTGTATGTGTACAAATATGTGTATTTTAACTGCTGCTAAATTCAAAATTTTGTTTTATTCAGAGTTGACGTTTTAAAGCTTTGTGGTTGGGTTGACGTTTTAGAGTTGCCAATGTAAAAAAGAAAGGGTTGACGTTTTGGGATGTTGACGTAAACGAGCGTTGACGTTTTCCCGAGTGCACTGTAAATTAATTTGACTTGTTGTTTCACCAATGTATCCGTAATTGGAAAATACAAATTATAACTGACTTCTGATGTGATTTTAATTTAATATTTCTTTTCATTTTTTTAATTGCACAATCATCGGCATCAACAAGCTCTTCAAACATTCTTAAATTGCTCGAGGTTATTTTGAACAGAATTCTGAAGCATCTAGCCAGGCCCCGATTTTGCTACTAATGGCTGCAGTGGAAGGTGAATCCAGGGATACATTTCATTATAAATTGCAATATTATCGAATTGGCTTTTGAATTCTCTGCAACGCGGTATAACCCATGTGCTAAGCAAGTAATTTGTAACCAATTGGAAGCCTTAACGATGTAAGATGCTGAATCGGTTTAAAATAGAAGCAAAGCTCCAAAAGAATTTATTTATTATTTAAAAATTTTTCTGGAAAGTTCTTTTTGTGTATTTAAAAATATTTTTGTAATATGGAAATTAAAAAATCCCTCAAAATATGCAAAAATATGCATTTAAAACCTAAATATGCAAAAATATGCATTTTCACCAAAATATGCAACAATATGCAAAAACAAATCGATGCCATTATAACGCAAATTTAATGATTCGGAAAAATAATTGGTCGACATCGTTTTTAGACTATTGACAAGAAACATGCATTGGCATGGAAAACGCATCCCTACTTATAGACGCTTGAGCAAATGACGTCCAAAAAAATTATCTTCCTAATTTTCATAAATATTTTGTGACGAAAAATTACTCCGTTTTCAAGGCACATTTCACAAGGTATGTGGATTAGAGTGAGCAAGATGAATTTTTTTGTTTCATATAAATTTTTAATGCGATTTGGGAAGAGCGTTAACGTTCGAAATAGATGAACAGGTTAATTAACAGTAAATTGAAAACACTTGTTTTTTGCTTTTTAACGTGTAAATCAAATTGAAACTTTAAAGAAAAAATTTTCCTGTTTAAAGAATTTTTTAGGCATCTTTTAAAATAAACAACAAATAAATTAGGATACTTACCCTCCAGTAGCTTGTATGGTGCGATCAGCATCATCCAACCATTTCTGCAGTAACGGCTTCAACTTGCACATATTCTTAAAACTCAAGTTCAGAGCTTCAAAGCGTGATATGGTTGTTTGAGAAAAATCATTTCCATAAAGTTTGCCCATTGCCAAACCCACATCACCCTGGGTGAACCCCAACTTGATTCGCCTCTGCTTGAAGGTCTTGGCAAATTGTTCTAATTCCTCCAAGTCAGTAGTCTCTTCGGGTGAGGGTTCTGAAGCTCTTGGAGCATTAGACAAATTTTTAGGCATTTGCGGGGTTTGAGGGCCACCGCCAGGGGTGTTGGGAGTCAACAGTCCGCAGACTTTTATGGACCCTGAACTGTTGGAGGGTGGTGGTGTCTGATGGGAGCTGTGGGAAATATGACTGGCGGTATACATGGATGGAAGCGGTGAAGTTGCCGGACTATGGAGGGGACTACGATGAGTGGGTGTTGAAGTGTGTTGGTGCTGATGATGATTTTTCAATTTTAAAGTTTCATGTGATGCTGTTACCGTACATTCGCTGCGATCGTATTGCAGTTCCTGTTGTTTTTGTAAAGCTTGCAACTGTTGGGCAGCTTGCGTTAACGCTTGCCTTTGTAGAAGGAATTGGGCAGTGGCCATTTGAGCAGCTACAGTGGGATCATCGGAGGGTCCTAAGTTCAATGAACCACTGCGTAAAATATCCAGGTAACTTTGAAATTGCTGCTGAAGGGATTGTTGCTGATGGTGCAGTGCTTGTTGGAATTGTGTCAAATCGTGTGGAGATAATGGAGTACCCAAAGTACCTTGAGCTAATACGGGATTACTCAAACCCAAACCGGCGGCCACTGCGAATTCTGCTTGAGGCGATGCTAGCACAGGTGCTAGTACTGGCAAAGGACTGTTGCTTAAGGAAGGCATGGGTAACTCCGATTGATGCCGGTGCTGTTGCTTTTGTACATGTTGTTTACTAGAAGGTGAGGTTGTGCCAGCTTTTACCGATTTCACTGATAACGTTGGAGACTGTGATGAATGACGGGAATTTTCGCTTGTTAAATTTAAAGCACCTTCTTCTTCCTCCTCGATCGCTAAATCTTTGTGAAGTTTTTTAAGTTTGGGCGAATGGGCAACTTGTGGTGTGGAGGGAGGTGGAGACGAATGCTGATAGTGATGTTGAAGAGGATTGGCATGCAGTACTGCTTGTTGTCTTCTCTTAAGCGGAGGATGTATCAGATGCATTGTAGGACTTTCAGGTAAACGGCAATGGTCGCTGGAATTACCGATGCTTGAGTTATTGTCATCACAATCAGAAGCTAAAAAGCAGAAAAGGATAATCATTTGACTTCGATTTTTATTTTTTAACTCTAACTTTTATTACTTTTTTCTTATATTTAAATTTTGAGAAAATAAAGAGAAAAGTTTAGATGTCTTATAGTGTTCAATGTTAATCTTGTGAACATTTTTTTTGCATTTTAACGCCACGTGTGCTTTACTTTAATTTCTTTTCAAAATCATGTAAATTTTTCGTACTTCTTTCCTTTGTACACAACTCAAGTGTACAAAAGGTAGCAAACCCGTTTGCATAAAATATTATTTATTTTATTTACTTATTTAAATATAAAGTAGTCGAAATGCATAAAAAATGACCAATTTCATGGTTTAATAACTATTCAACTTGGAAATGTTTGCACCCTTTTTGTCCACTGTTTTGGTTTGATTAAATGGCATTTTCATGTTTTCTTTTCATTTTCTTTATTTTTTAGAATTGCAAATTTAGTTTTTCTTTTCTTACGCTTCGATTAGTAATTTCACTTTTAGTTTTTTTTATATTTTTCTATTTCAGAATAAATTTAACATACAATTGATTCAGTTTTGCAAAATAGAAAAGAACAAACAAAACATTTAAATATTTTGCAGCTTTTTTAAATTCCACCCTCGTTTATTTTTAATACAGTCATTTGAAATGTTTTTCATCATAAAATACTTCATAATGCCCGTTCGATCGTACTTCTTTCTAGCAACCCTTCTTTAAACCAATTTATTCACACATTTAAATGTGTGGAAAAATGAAATGAAATTTCATATTCATGTTTATTTACCAATTCTGGTCGTTGAGTCAGTCGGTCAGTGCCTGCCTGGCCACTCGCTCACTTCACATTCCCATGTTTTAAATTAACAGTTTAAACCTTTTTTTCCCTGCCTTTTCCTAGTCTTTCCGTTTTGTTCATAATTGTATGCATCATTGCTTATTTTCAATATATTTTTGCATATGTTGCTCTACGAAAATCGTTTTTTTTTTTTGCCAATATTTTTTTACCATAAAACATCAATTTTGATGACTTCTTCTGCTTTCATGCAGGGTCGTGTCTTTTGTATGTGTGTATGAAGGAGTATCTGTGGCTGTGTTGGTTGCTACAAATAAAAATCATACGTGTGGTACGTGCAATATTTGTTATTCAGATGATGTGCAAATTTATTTTGATACTACTCCTTTTTTGAAGAAAGATGAAAAAATCATACACATTCATATCTACAAGAAAAACGGCATAAATCCATACAGAGTTGGTGGTCAATAGTATTTTGGTCTTCCAGAAGCGTTGTCAACATATTTAAAATTCCAAAGAAAATTCTAAATTCGTCTTTTTATATTTGTTGTAAGATAGAAATTTTGAATAAATTTAAATTTATAGAAGTATTTAAATTTTTTTTTTGCTAATTAATAAAAACAAACACCTACTTCAAATAGTTAGAATTGGAAAATTAAATTTATAGAGCTCAATAAACAAACTTTTTAATTTTGGCCCCCTCGCCACTACTTTTGCCTAGACACTGAAATCAACTTCCTTGGACATCACATTGCTTTTAAAGCACGAGGGGCATCAACTGTTGTTGCATAAATTTAACATTTTACTCATGTGTTGGAAAACCAAAAAGCGTAGAAAAAGAAAAAGGACCAATATCTAAGCAGTAGACCTTAAAAGAGGAAGGCCAAAAAGAACATTGCTATTTGGTATAATTTTTGCATAAAATATATGTAAATTTTTTTTTTTTTTTTTTTTGCTAAAAATGAATATCAGAAATACTCATATAACAAGCCATAAAATCACAGACAAATTTATAACAGAAACAATCGAACAAAGAAGAAAAACAGCAGAAATGAATCGAAATGAAAAACAAATATAGACGAAATCAATGGCAACAACAAAAAGTATAGAATATTAAATAGATTGAATATAATATAACAACAACAATAATAACAATAATGATAGCAACAACTAAACGAAAAGCAACAAAAAAGGTGCAAAATATCTTATGAATACTAACAAGGTTATTAAAGAAAGATAAAATGAAATAAATCTGCTCAATGCAAAAGAAAAATGGTCAAGAAGGCATTTAAGTTCGAAAAATATTGAGTGTAAAAAACTTTATTTTAAACAAATAAAAATCGTTACATTTTGGTTAATAAATTTTTAATTTTCGGAAACTGAATAATTAGTGACATTCTTTCCAATTCAGCCATTAATCAAAAAGATTCTGTAAAATTATCTTGTTAAGCCGCGAAAAAATAAATTTAACCATTGGTTTTTTTTAATAACTCTTATTTTGCCAAAACTCTTTTCAGATTTTAAGATTTTTAAACCAACAATTTTTATAAATATTGGCAACACGAATTTCGTTATACGGGCATGTTCTGACAATCGCAAAACGCTTAACATTTGCGATTTCGAATTGAAATCGCATAATAGGTATTCCGTAAATCGCGATCGCAAGAAGTTTGGCGATCTTAAATTGCGAAAGTATTCTCAAGGGAATACAAACTGCGGCAGATTGCTCGCGCATTTTGCTTGAGTTTCAGAACACCATAAACTAAATCTGGCGTTTTGCGATTTTAAATCGTGCGATTGTCAAAACATGGCCGATTAAAAAATAATTTTTAACAATGTTTTAAATTAACTTTGAGATCTTTTCGTTAACAAATTGTAATCTCATTAATTCTTATTGAAAATTAAATTAAAATGTTTATCAAATGTTTGAAGAAGCAAATTAATGGCAAATGTACTTAATCTCTTGAAGAAGGCAAAATATTTGGCCGTCCTCAAATGTTTTAAAGTGGTCTAACTTTTAAGAATCAATTAATTAGGACAAAGTGTTCATTTTTACACATTTTATTGTTCTCTACGGTCTAAAGAAAGAAAATGACTCACTTACTTTCAAAAAACAAAACCTCCCATTAGAAACCTTAAGACCCTTAGAACGACTTTAAAACAAATAAAACAAAAACATCTTAAACATCTTGAACATTTTATTATTTAAAATCTAATGTTTGGCACACTTCTAACCTTTTCCCAGCTTCAACGAGAAGGGTTGAATCGAATCCCAATTCATTTACCATCAACAACACCAAACATTCTGCTACAAAACTGTGAATGTGTTATGTCAATTCTATTGTTTGTGTCTCTATTACACAAAAACTACAACTCCAAATCAAATTGATTCATTTTGGTTGAAAATCAAGGCAGCAGATGTTTTTAATTGTTACGCCACAACTCTCTTCTCTGCTCGTACAAAAACTTGAGAAGAAATGAAACTGGTGCGTGGACGACGACAAATCGTAAATTTATCACACGTCAACAAAATACTTTGTTTTATCCAGTTGTTTAAAATATTTATTCAGTTTATTCATTTCTAATTTAGAGGAAGAATTTTATTTAAAAGGATTTAAGGTTTGTGTATACATTTACAGAAAAGGCTGAATGAAAATATAAATAGAAGATTTCCAACAGCTGGGGTTACAAATCGTAAAGGGCCTAAACTATTTACACGAACTGGATATTGTATTTTATTCCTTAAAGTTTTTCTGTTTTTTAAATTTTACAGGTTTTAGTCAGAATAGTCAAAATCAAAAAATATTGGTAGTTTAGGAAAACAAACGTTCAGGGCAAGTTTTAGTATGCATGTATCGCGGTACATGTCGATTTCTTCCAAAAATTTAAAAAATAAAAATTTTCACTTAATACTCTCTTGTTGATCAAGTGCAATATGTTTAATAAGTACGGTTGTTCGTTTCATACACATTTCTCTATTTAAGCGGAAATTCATTCATGTGCTTGCTATGTATGTTACGTATGTAGAAGTTGCGGCGACGAGGGGGACCTAACGGAACATCTTTACTGTTACTGCCCGGCATTCGGAGACCTAGACTCAAACTTTTTGGGCAAAGAATCATCAGGGACAAAACCTGTCTCTCTGACACTGATTTAAAAAGGATCCAATCCTTCATTAATCAACCGGATGGCTGGGTGAGAACGTCAACAGCCAAGTAGCGTAGGAACATTGGCAGGCGGCGTAACATGGTAACACAACCACGTGATCCACGTGATTTCTGTCTAATTGCGGCTGCTAGTAGAACCAAACCTGTGTGTATAAAAATGCAAAAAGAATCTCGAACATAAGAATAATACAAAATGGTATTTAATGGGTAAAAATTAGAGGGAGTCGTGATTTTTTGCCTATGTCTCAGCCATTTGTAAATCGATCTGGCTAAATTTCAATAGCAATCAATTCCGAACTACACGTTATATAGATAATACTGTGATAGTTTTTGACCCGAAAAAAAATGAACTTCGATGAATCCTTTTCGAACTATTAAGGGGGAGTCCCTTGAGTGCGAAAGTACTTTTGGAAGTGTCAGATTGGCTCCAGTTTTTGAGAAATCGGTATATATCTATTTTTCATGGATATAGCTAAGTCTGCGCTATTTAAAAACATTTTATTCGACTGTATTAGTTTTTTTTGCCTTGTTAACTTTCTTTTACGGAATGTTTTGACTTTTGTTCAAAATTTCACGTAATTTAAGCAATTAATGTCGATAAAAAGTAACGATTTTTGACCATTTTTAGCCATAGGACATTTTCGAGCACATAACTGGAAGTCATATGTTGACAACATGCTTCAATCCTTTGAAAAAATTAATGTCAACATGTCATTTAAAACACATTTTCTTCATTACCACCAAGATTACTTCGACCGCCAATTGGAATCAGATGAGCATGATGAACGATTTCATCAAGTTTCAGCTCAGTTATAGCATTGGTATAGTGGAAAAAGATTAAATTCTCTTTTAGCAGAGCTTTGCTTGAATTTGCAATCCGAGTTGGATTATGAAGATTCGCATGATATGTAACGGTTATTTTTAAATGTTGAGTATTTGTTGTTAAAACAACTTATAAGAAGGACAAAAATAGACACCAGGGGCCTAATTCTGGCATTCGTGATCGAGTACTTTCTCGATTCGAAAGCAATTTTATTTCAGTCAATACTAAACGAATCGAAATTATTTTTTCAGTATTGTGAAATTCAAATGTATGCTTTACAATAACGAAAAAATAATTCCAATTCGTTCAGTATAGACTGAAATAATTAGATATTAAATTGCTTTCGAATCGAGAAATTACTCGATCACGACTGCCAGAATCTGGCCCCAGATTTGAAACTTTGCCGCAGGCTTAGGTATAAGTATCTATGGCCTAAATTGGTCAAAAATCGTTACTTTTGATCGACATTAATGGTTTAAATTACGTGAAATTTTGAAAAAAAGTCAAATCATTCCGTAAAAGAAAGTTAAGAAGGCAAAAAAACTAGTACAGTCGAATAAATTTTTTTTTAATAGCGCAGACTTAGCTATATCCATGAAACATAGATATATACCGATTTCTCAAAAACTGGAGCGAATCTGACACTTCCAAATGTACTTTCGCACTCGGGGGACTCCCCCCTAATAGTTCGAAAAGGATTCATCGAAGTTAATTTTTTCGACTATCACAGTGAATTTACCAATCAGTTCCCTATCATACTTGGGGTCTTCGCAAAAGCCATTTCAACAGACAAAAGGACACCCTTTCATCAACTTCGCTACTCATAAGGACCCATAATATATACTTTATAGGGTCTAAATTACAAACGGAAAGCTAAGGTCACACTTGCCAAAGAGTTGACGGAAAACCCGGGCCGAGCAAGCAAACTAAAGATTAATTTCTTTAATTTTTTATTTTTTTTTTTATTATAATACTACATCTTACAAAGTCAGCTCTTTATAATTAGTTAATTAATAATTAGTTAATTTTGTGATAGTAAGACCATGATAAATCTCACTTACTATGAATAAAAGTATGGGTGACGCTTATTTGGACAAGTATTAAATAAGCGTGACCGTAGCTTAAAACATACATACCCTTATCGCCTGTGGTGAAGGGTATAAAAAGAGTCGGAAAATATTTAAAAAAATGGATTATATTTTAATTTTACAAGCTTAAACATTTTTAAATGTTTACAGATTGTATCCAAGGACTTTTGACGGAAGGCATACAACTTCATTTATTTTCAACCTTCAATATGCAGTTTACTAAAATACTGGTTAAATACGCAAAACCCTATTCTTCAATCAAAAGCTTTAAAATTAAATTAAAATTACAAGAGTTGATTCAATTGGCTATCAATCTACAGTTTTAAATTTTGTTGTACAAAAAATGTAATCTGTCAGTTTTTATACCCTTGCGTTTATAATTTATACAAGATAAATCTAAGGCCTTTTAAGGTATTATACTGATTGGGTTTTAGTTGGTATAAACATATTTATGTCACATATGCACGGTTTAATTTTGTTATGGAAATTCAGCCTGATCGGGCCTGGCTGACGTATGAGCTAACAACCACCACTGTATCTAATTTAACCCATAATCCCTTGTTGTTGTTGTTTTTAATATCTGGAGAATGCCACTATCCAAAGTGTCCAAATTAGATAAAAGCATCTTGGTTATCATAACATCTGTAAAAATGTGGGCGTAGCACAAAATAGATTAATGTATATCTAACGAACGGTATTTATATAACTTTCTGTTTCTTATCGCACCATGGTGAAGGGTACATAAGATTCGGCAAAGCCGATCATAGCATTCTAACTTATTGTAATAAAGTTTTGCCCTGAAGACGTGGCAGCACTGCATGTTATATTATTTATAAATAAATTTATTATTTTTATAATTTTTCACTAACAATTATTTTACTGAAAAGGTTTATTTAAGCTTACCATTCGATTGCATTGGTGATGGAGATCGAGATAAGCGAGTAATATCTGAAAGAAGAAGAAAGAAATTTTTTAATGATTTAAAATACAATATTAAAACATTTATGTCGTTGTTTAGTTATTCTAAACAATGATTCATTTTGTAAACGTTTACTTCGTTTACACGTACATCATCACTTTTTTTCTTTTACTTTATTGCCACTATTTTCAAAACATGCAAACAAGTTATTGAAATATTCATTTACTGAAATCCCATTTACACCAAAAATACTTTGTGCATTTATTTTATGTTTCAAAAGAAAATAAATTTTTGTTTTTGGGTTTTCAAATTTCAACACCCCGCTCAAATGTTACAAACAACCATATGGAGTAAAATTTCAAGAACAAAATGAATAAAGATCAAAAATAATGTACATACACATTTTTATTGACCACCTGGACACACTTGAATAAACATAGACCACTCCGTTCTCGAAGAATGCTGGTGGTGGCAGCAGTACGTGTTAAAAAGTAATTTAAATTTTTTCCAATTTATTTCTAGTGATAAGAGTGTAAAGAATGTAAATAGTTGCAGTTTTACATAATAACATTTAGAGTTGAAAAGGAGGTGAAGATAAAGAGAATGGGTGGATTGGATACACTTTTCTAGAGTCTGGGGTTAATTTATGAGCTCAACAGCAGAGACACTAAAAGCCACAGCACTTAATTTTTACGTTTATCCGTTTTGTGTTGCAGTCATAAAAGTATTCAAATTCAAGGATAATAAGGATAATACGTTGAGTAAACATGCATGCAGTTTTATAAGGAAAGATATAAAAGTGTTTTGTTTAACAATACATATGAATATTTCTTACGTGTTTCTAATAAAAATACAACAATGTTTTAAATGGACAATTTTAAACATGAATACGGATTGTTAATTCCAATTTAATTTTACTACCTGGATTCTTTACAAGGGGTTAGGAGCAAATTTCGCAAAACTAGTAAATCTAAAACCAAGCCCGGCAACTAAAAATAAACGACTAAATTGAAAGTTTTAATATTATTTTTCTTTCAGTGTTGCCATAAGTGACAATCAGAAGTTTAGAACAGAACATTTTGTTATTCAAAAGAACATTTTTCTTATTTTTTTGAAAATATAAATTTTACAGTGAGAGTTTTGTCAATATGTTTATCTTCTGAAAGTCAGTAAGAATCGTTTCTAAGGAAGGGGTGGTTTGACCAAATGTTATTGATCCTTCACCAGACCCCCTGTGGTTTTGGTTAGCTAAAAAAAAAAGATAAACAAATAAAAGAAATCAAAAACGCAAAAATTTGACTGTAAATTTGCAAAACTTTAAATACACACTGCACCTCTACTGCTTTCAGTACTAACACTTATGAAAATGTGCTTTTGCATTTTTATTGAAAAACCATTAATTGTTTATTGTGCTAAACATGTAAAGGTCATTTAACTGATATAAACTTTCCAATTTCAGTATCAATATCATTTCAAATACTAATTAAAGACTCTGAAAAAGAACAGCGTGTGTGAGAGTTTTTAAAAATATGACCCTTCCATATACTATTCCATACATTCATTCATAAATTGTGCACATATACATGAATGTTTACTTCCCAATTCATTTTGTGTATGTTTGTATGTAGGTGTTTAAGCGCGTTTTGGAAGTGTGGCACAGCCGTGCTAAACTGTCATTTATTTGGGGTAGTTTTTAGTTACATAACTATGTGTTCTATTACATAAATTAGGCCTCAAGATAGTTTTCACAAACATTTAAACAGTTATTTTCGGAAGAGTTATCAGATTATTTAAAGGGATTCAAATTTGTAAGTAAATCACACACACAGCCAAATGAATGTGCAGTTGTGGACTGGAAAAAATAATTTGAAAATAAACTTTACATGAAAATTAAAATTAGGACTAAAGTCACATACAACTTGACTATTTCTAGGAAAACTGAAAAATACAAAACGAAACTAGGGGAATCCCATTCTTTTAGCTGAAATTGTATTTTGCTTGACATAACAAGCGTTTAAGTTAGAAACATCTTATATATTTAAATATCGCGTTTAGAAAAGTATTGATCCCTGAAATGTAGAATCGTCAAGAAATTTTTTTTCAGTGAGAAATCTCCATAAAGCGCAAAAAGTTATGGAGAAATTGCAACGGTGAAATTAAGTAGTTTCACGAACTTGCCTACCAAAAAAGCTTTTACGATGCGATGTAAGCAGTATTCTTAGAGAAACTGTAAACTGTAAGTAAAACTTGCGGATCACACTGAAAAATATTCCAACGAGAGTGTCTACTCAAAAACTTTAAAACGGACCTTGCAAAGCAGAGTTGTGCTTAAATAACCACTTCTTTATATCTGCCTAAACCCGAAAGCCCCGTCTTGAATTTGCCAAAGCATTTATTAATAATAAAAATACGGAAATAACTCCGGCTATTACATAAAATTTTGTAACGTTCAAGACCTGTAATCGATGCTCAGGATGGGCCAACTAAATTTAAAGTTTTAAAAAATTTAATTTTTTTTAAGCAAATTTACTGTTTGTATACTTTTCTTTTTATTTTCTTGTTATTATTGCTTTTGTTATGTTCATTTTACCATAAAAAAAGTGTTTATTTTGGCTTTAATATTGCATACAAAATTTATTCGATATCCATACCAATTCCCAAAAATAGCAAAATATTAGGATGTATGTAGACTTAAGTCCTTAGCTGTGTATAAGACCTGGGCCCTGTTTCTCAATAATAAAAGTTGCAAATCTACAAGTAAAATACGTTAAAAAGCAATTATTTTACAATTTTTGTTTCAAATATATTTTACTTGGAGATTTGTTACTTGTAGTTTTGAGAAACAGGGCCTTGATCAAAATGGGTCTAATTTGGTTTTTAGTATGTATTTGACACTCACGGGAGTAAAATTTAAGATCAATCGTATAACGGAAATCCATGCCAAAATTGTGTAAAGAATACCATTTTTGATACCCTTGACAACAGATGAAGCGTACAGATAAGTTTGTAATTCCATTTGTATTTTCTACAATACAAAATATACATTTTGGGGAGCGAAGTTGATTAAAGAATGTCCGTCTGTCCGTAAGTCCGATGAAATGGATTTTCCGAAGACCCCAGGTCGGAGGGGGACTAGGTTGTTATACATTTACATTATATAGATCCCAATTGTTTGGCAGATGGGATCATAAATGGCTGAGATATGAGCAAAAAACCACGACTTCCTCTTTATTTATACATCCCTTGTAGTGGTTTTTTTCTGTATATCTGGAGAACGGCAAGATCCAAAGTTTTCCAACAAGGTACAAACATCTTGGTTATCAATACTACTAGTATCAATCAATAAAAGTTTCCAAATTTGGTGCAAGTTGGAGAAGTAGGCGTTGCACAAAATACGTTTTTTTTGGAGAACGGTAGGAGAAAAATTGTCCAGATTTGTTACACATAGTTGGGTTGTGAATAAACAAAATCCGTCAAAAAGTGTGTGTTTTTGGATAAGTGGGCCTGGCATCTCTCAAACAACAACAAAAGAATTACAAATTTCAGTACAATTAGCTTGGATACCACTTAAAGACACCCGAAACAAGTGGGCGGGCTTGGAGAAATTGGCGCAGAACCAAAAATTAGTTGTTTGTTTATTCAAAAAATTCTCGCGGGGTTCTTTTTTTCGTTTTAAAAAATCTTATATATCGCACACTAAATCATAAACAGTCACAACTCAAAAACGTTTATTTTTTCATAATCTTGTTCACAAATCGAATCTATAACGACTACACAAACTTCGTTTCCGTCACTCAATTGGATTTAGCGATTTATTGCGATATGAATACATTGTATACAAAATTAATTTAGTTAAAATGTACTTTTATATGAATTGCTTACAGGAATTTTTATTCGTATGTTAGACATGCTTGTCGGAATATCTTTCCAATAAAAAATTTGCAAGGAAATGTGTCAACGTTTTCGTTTTTTTTTTCATCGCCCAAAAAACCTAAAAAACATTCCTGCTTCCTGATCGCTGTAAGTGTCCACCTCTCAAACATATATTGGAGAATTTTTTTAATGGTATAAAAAATACAAAAGTTAAGTTTCTTGGAAAACCCAGATTAGTGGTATTCTTTACCTGATTTTTAAATTTTTGAAAGCTTTCCTGCTCGGTTTCCCGCTATCCGATTGAATTTCAAAATTTACTTCACTGAGTTTCAGGTACCAACTTATTTGCATACATAATTAAAATGCAAAATTTATATGAATAAAAAAAGTTATCTATATTTAAATATTTATAAAATAAACTCAAATTTAAGACACATTTCTATTAAAATAAAAAATATAGAATCTTTTAAGTAGTGATTAGTGTTTTCCACTATATACCGAAATATGATTATGGTTTCCTAATATTTTAAATTAAATATTTCACCACCTTGTCATTGAGGTTTTAAAAACAATGACCTACATTACAAATTTCGATTAGTTATTGATAAAAACGACATATTAAATTACTAACACTGTGTACAAAATCATTATTACCATAGAAAATAAATTTGTTTTATAATAACTCACAACTCACTTAAGTACTTTTTCCCTCAAATACGAAAAAATTAAAAAAAAAACCTACATGTTTATTTTGAATTTAAAAAACTAATCAATGTTTGTTATCTTTTATACACAATAAAGAATACAATGATTAACCTGAAACGTAAAAAACTGCAAGTGAAATTAGGTGATTTTACCAGTGTCCCTATAAATACATTGAAATGTTTTAATCAAATCGTTATCGTAATCATTCTGTTCAAGTTTTTTTTTATTTACTTCCTTTGCTTTTCAAGTAATAAGTAGATTATTCAGTAAACGATTTCTTAAGAAGTACTTATCGATTCCTTATTTAAATAATAAAAAAAAAACATTGTAATTTTTTAGACATTTGTTTTTATACCCTCCACCACCACTAGTGGTGAATGATTGTCATTCAACTTTTTTAATATTCTGACCCAATAAAGTATAATATATTATATATTCTGGGTCCTTGAGTAATTCTAAGTCGATTCAGCCATGTCCGTCAGTATGTCCGTCTTTTAAAATCACACTCACTTTCGAGCGACTCAAAAGAAAAGAACAATATTGGTGTCAAATTGTTTCCATTTCTCCGAAGCAGTTTTGGATTGGATGGAACAACCATCCTAAAAAATTATTGATTTTGTTCAAAAAAAAAACTAACATAAATAAAGGCAAGCAAAATGCACAGACAGATATAAAATTTTGCTCAAATTCGTATTATATTCCTGGTAATCATAATACATAAAACTGTAACGAAAAAGGCTATTGTAACAAAACTTAGTCTGCCACAGTTTTATAAGACTAGAAATCACTTCGCTTCGTACGTCTTGAACCGCAATTAACGATGCTATTGTAGTAAAATTTGATCTGTCATATGGTGTTTTCTTTTATACAAAAAATGTGACATTTTATTTTTAAAAAATGCAATTTGGTGTCTGTTTCTTAAAAATCTTGCTCCCGGAAAGGGTGGCTTGTCTAAAAAACTCATCCTTTTCGGGAGCAAAATTTTTAAGAAACAGACACCAAATTGCATTTTTTAAAAATAAAATGTCACATTTTTTGTTAAAAAAATGTCTACATTTGTTTGTAGAAAAGAAAACACCAATATTTTAAAATATACAAATTCACACTGTCAAATTTTCTGAATATCGGCCCATAGGTTACTATATGCCCCATATAAAGCCCACCCTGGGAAATTATTTTAATACGCCTAAAACCCTAACAAATATAGATATTGTGGTAAAATTTGGTCCCATTTTACTTTACATGACACGATGTCATTTTTTCAGTTTTTATAAAAATCGGTTAATAAGTTATAGGTACCATATAAAGCCTTCTCCTGAAATTTTCTAACTGTGGGTGAAGGGTTTCAAAGATTCGGCACAGCCGAATATGGGTGTCACTCTAACTTGTTTTTTCTATCAAATTGTTAATTCTTAAAATCCCAAAAAATTCTACGATACAACCATTAAATCAACAAATAATAAATTGTATAACATTAATGTTTAAAATTCGTTTTTCATGTCAAATAAAAATTGAATTATATGAAAAACTATATTTGAATATGAATTAATATTGTAAAAGTATTCATGACATTGGCCATAAATGAAATTAGTTATTTATCACACGCTGTCAAAAATATTATAATTTTATTTCATATGTAATTGTCGCGATTTTGCAAAAAAAAAATATTTTTTTATGCCTCTTTTTAAAATTTTGTTGCTTGTCTTTCTTATCTTTCAATTAGTGTTGAATCCCACACTATACCTTTAAGAAATTTGACGATTGCCAAGAACAATATGTGATCTAGAAGTTACATACAGCAAGAAGTCGAGTTGAGTTTCGAGAAATGGTCAACAATTTAAATTTAATCAATTATAATTATTAGTTATTATGCATGTGATCACATTTATCCATAAACGGATTAGTAATAAAAGAAGTTACACTGTTTAGGTTCGTATTATTCAAATCAGTGTTCGAAAATAAACAGAACATTATTTAGCGTTCGGCTCACATCCAAGAATGATATGTATTTTTCTAGTGTTTGTGTAGGCGAACAAAACCCTTAATACCGTTCGTAACTATTTTGAAGAAAGAGCCGAACATTATATAGAGTTCGTTAAAAACAGAACAATTGTAGTGATACTGTAGACAAACATTATATTTTAATGTTCTATAGTGTTTTTTTTTTACATTGATAAAGAAATGAACAAACAAAAAATTTTAGCAACGACAAACAGCTAGTGTGTGTATTGTGTTTGTGTATAATTATTTTCAGGCTTTTTGTTTTTTTCGTATGTGTATTAGTGAGCCGAACCGAACACAATGAAGTTTGTGGATTTTCAAAAAAAAGCGAACGGAATTAAATGTTCTCATCTTTTGCTGAGTTTGATAAAAACAGTATTATTTTGTGTTCAAAAGATTTCAAGCAGGGAAACATTATTTTTTTTAATGATTTTCTACAAAAACATTTTTAGCGTTTGTGTTTTCCACAAATCTACCGAACCGAACAATAAGGAGCGATATTTAGTAGTATTTTCGAACACTGATTCAAATAAGTTTTCTATGACAAAATTAAAAGTTGCAAGAAATTAAAGGAATTTTCGATTATGTACAATAATATTTTTTTAATAAATTGAAAAAAAAAGTTTTATTTTATTACATATAAAGTATTTATTTTCTACTTACATCGATTATGCATGATGTGATGATGGTGGTGGTGATGGAGTGACGTTGGTGTTTTCAATAAATCACGTTTCAGTGAATTATTATTATCCTCCGGTGTTGTGTGCCAACGCAACTCTGACATAACCATTTTCACTTAGAACTTTTAATACAAAATTTAAAATTCGATTGTTTTCAACAAACTAGCTAGGTACATAAATAAGTTTGTACATATGTATGTAGATATTTAGTTATAAAATGTTTTTAACTCGCAGATAAAAAAGTTTTTCGTGCACTTGTAAATTGTTTCAAAATTTTCTAATTATTTTGTTTCTTGGTTGGTTTATTTTAACAAACGATTTAATACAATTATTTATGGTTCGCTTTTTTTTCTTTTAACTTTTGTTTTAACAAAAAGTAAAAAATTGTTTAGAAATATTATTTATCTATTCTTTGTTTTGGTTTAAATCTAAAAGTGGACTTGTGTCACTGATGTGATGCGTTCACATTAACGTTTCTTTAGAAACTAATCTTCCTTACAGAGATAAAGTGTTACAATACCTTTGTGTTTAATAAGAATTTTTTTCTGTTCGGTTCCGTTTCTTTTTTATTGCCTTTAAACTTTATTTAGAAAAATTCTATGCATTTAAATCTTTTTGTTTGTTTTTTAACAAAAAAAGAATAAAATATTATTCTTTTATTTAAGGGTTTATTGTTTGAGAATTTAAAAAAAAATTATTTGCAGATTTTCCCTTATTTTTGTTTCAATTTGTGTGTTTAAGGGGTGATTTTGCGAATTCCTTATTCACGTTTCTTATCTAATTTGAATTTTTTGTATTGGTTTTCTACTTGAAGAAAATTTAGGAAAATGTGCTCTTGATTTTTTCACAGAGAGAGTTTCGTATTTGTTCTTAATCCAAAAAACACGTTATTTTATTTCTGCGTCTGAATGTTTGTTTATTTCGTTTTAGCCCGTATTAGGTTTATCTTGTTGCACGTTATATTTCAAACTAACTGGGCACACACATATCAAGTTTTAACCGCATTTGCAAAATCGCAATAACAATATAAAGAAAAGTGCTCTCATTTTTTTCGGTCAATGAATGAGTTTTTCTGAGTGTGTGTTAGTAATTTTTTACCGTTTTTTTTTTCTTTCAGTTAAGTTAATCAAAGAGAATCTTAAAGGAAAAACGGTTATTAAGCACCTTTGGACGCATAAAACATGTAACCAGACTATATATTGAAGCACGTCTGCTGCTATTAGGCAACATTAATTTGTACTTTAGCACGCAACCCCTTTCAAAGGCCTTTTCAAAATCTAATTAGATTGCATTAAAGCCAAAAAGGGGAAATTTTAAAACAACTACTTACAATCCACATTGAAACAAATATTCTCTTAACTAAGAGAAATATTATGATTTTTTTAGTTCTTATAAAATGCTGAAGTAACAAACAAAGCACATAATTAAATAAAATGATTTCAGTACTTTTAAAACATTTTTAATTTCTTGTTTGTTCTTTACACATCCATACATAAGTAAGTACGTATGTATGTAGATATATTATACCTACCAATTTAAACAATTTTTTAAATTAATTTTTTTAAAAAATACCTACAGTGAGCAAAAAAAAACTGGTACACTTGTTAAATTAAAAAAAAGAAAACAGAGATTAAAGTTAAACCATATTATACCTAACTTTTATTTCACATTACATATTTAAATTTTAAGATCTATATTTTAATTTGAATAAAACTTCTTTTTCATTTTGCATATTTTAACGTTAAAAAAAGCAAACAAAAACATAAATATGCTAAAACTCATAAACAAAAAAAGTTGTACAGGACGTAACTTTAAAAAAGATTAAAATATTTAGGTTCTCAGTATTTTGTATGGTGTTCTTTATCTTCTTTAACAGATAGAAAGAAGTCTTCTTGGCATCAAATGGGCTATATTTTTTGTAACTTCTTGGGGAATAGAACTCCAGATATCTTTGAAAGCATTTTTTAAGGATTCTTTGCCGGAAATCTGGTAATCTCATAATTTTGTTTTCATATGAGCTCACAAATGCTCAATTAGATTTAAATCCAGGCTCTGGGGAGGATGAGGCAAAACTTTTTTGTGTTATAAACCAACCATTCCCTTACGATAACGGCCGAATGCTTTGGATCACTATCTTGCATGAAAACAAAATCACTCCCTAAACCCATTTTTTGGGCGGATTGTGGTAAATTATTTTTCAGGATATTTAAATAATCTATTTTATTCATGATTCCCTCGATAAACACAGGTTACCTACTCCATTAGCACTCATACACCCCAAAACTATAACATTGCCGCCACCGTGCTTAGCAGTATGAGAAATATTTCGTGGATTAAGTGCTTCCCCTTACTGCCTATAAGAAGTGTATTGCAACAAATCTTAAAACGTTTCCCAACAAATCTTAATTTGTTCAATCCTTAAAAGAATTTTGCTCCATATAAATACACACATACATATTTACATATGTATGAAGGTATATGATGTAAGCCATTGGGACAACCCAACTTTTACCTATTTAGGAAAATACTTTAAGCGGTAATTATCAATATATTTACAAAAGTTTTACAATAAAAAAACTGTCATTTGTTAAATGGAAAGATTTATTTAATAGAATATTATAAATAAAAAGATCTGGCTCGATCACGCTTATTTGTAGACTTATATAAATTGGAATTAACACTTCTCAAGCAATGTTTGGTTAAACTGGTTTGTTTTAGCAATAAATTCAAAATTGTGCAATAAAATGCATTCCATACATACTTATAAATATAAAGTATGCACTTAATTTAACATAAAATAATCTGTTGCGGCACGTTTGAACCATTGCTGGAAAAAATAAAAATGCTTAGTTCTAGAATGTGAACCTAACAGAAATTTACCATTTATTAAGTTAGTGTAAGCAAATAATTTCTGACAATTTTTAAACAAAATTTAATTCAAATTCAAAATTTAAAGAAAAGTAATTATTTATAAATATATGGGCAGTTCCAGCGAAAAGTCTACTTTTTGTAACGTAACGCCAGAACTAATTTAAATAGTTTCTCAAAAATGTTATAGGTATGTATAGGTAGTTTACTTTTTTTTTTGGTAAAAAGCGCAACTAGCTCTACATTAGGTAACAAAAGGAATAACGATTTAATAACATGGTCCTAAAATACAACCTTATTTGCATTCTGGCGTTATATTAAAAAAAAGTAGACTTTTCGCTGAAAATGCCCATATGAAACTTTAAACGAGCAAAGATTTTTAAATTTTGTAAAATAAATCTATATAAGTCCAAAGCTTACTAAAAAAGGTTTTATACAAAACGTCTTGCTCAATTCGCAGTCTTATTCAGTTTTGTAATGCAAGTCAAAATCCACTTCTGTTTTTTTAACGTTACGCCAGCACATATTTTTGGTTATATCTACTAATCCTTAGCGTCGATTGTTGTAATTTTTTTCTGAATATACCTAGTGCTACTTCATTGTTTTGCATATAGGTATAAAAACCGTTTTTACAAATTCTACTCCTTTTTTAAGTTTTTTTTTATACATTGTCATACATTGTATTATTGTTAGGAATACAAATTTTTAATTTTGGGTAAAATTTTAAAAATATCTGACAACCCTGTATGTACATATTCTCGTACAAACATATGAATGGCTTAATATAAAAAGGCGTAACTTGACTTTTTGTTTGTTTAAAGTAAAAAAAAAAACTTAATAAAATCTGTAAAATTGTATATGTATTTACATAGGTACCTATATAAAATAAATTGTAATGCAATTTTAAATAAAAAGATGCGTTTGGAGTTTGTCTAGCACAATAAACAAAAAAGCTACTTAGGTATTTGAAAAAATAAGCGTTCAAAAAACTGCAGTCAAAGTAGAAAAACTGCAATTTCTTCCACTTCTTCATTTGTCATTGGCCAAAAAAAAAAAAAAACAGTTGCATTTACTTCTGATTCATTAAATGTAAGCAATCGCTGTCAAAGCAACTCAAAAAGCGAAAAGTTGCACCACACAAATTTTCGTTATTTGTTCGACAGTTTTTAGTTCCGACTGCAGTTTTTTAAGACCTGACTTTTTATATGAGGCCATAAATAGGTATTTATATGTAGTTTTTTTTGTTCCACAAATTTAAAAAATAATTTTTAATTTTATAAAGGTTTCTTAAACAAATTTAACCTACCTACCTATAAAATTCGTTATATAAAGCTTTTAAGACCCTGAGATATTTTTTATGAAAAAGGCCTTTAATATTTTAAAGTTGTTTTTTTATTTACAGTGAAGATTAATTAATCATCTGTAAGAAATTAAAAAAAATTAATTTTATTAAATTTTCATTTCATAACTGCGCCATTTCTCCTCAAAACACAACCAACTTTAAATTGCCTTTGCCTCTATTTCCCCTTTAAGCATTTGCAGAGCTGCATACTAAAATTATTTGCTCTCACTCTCTTCTCTTATGTTTGTTGCTGCTATTGGTCTGTTTCTTTACAGCTAAAAACTCTCACGAATCTCATTTCATCAACATCAATTCTGTAAACAAAGAAATGTTTTTTTTATGTCAGCTTTGTTCGTGTTTTATTTAGTGTTTTCCTTTTTTGAATTTGCTTTTTATTATTTGTGTTTTTATTTACTTTAAAACACATTGTTGTTGTCAGCACCGTTATGAGTTGTTAAAGTAATGTAGATGTGTTTTCAGGCATCAGTGTGTGTGTGAGTATGCTTAAGCGCCTCGTTCAAATAAAATAAAATTTTGAATGAGATGTGTGTGGTGGGTAGGTGTGGCTAAAAATTTAAATTTTTGCTCGTTGTTATTTCTATTCGTCTTTACATTTTTCAAATAAGCTTATTTTTTAAGCTTTACAATGTGGGGGATTTAAGTTTCTGATGTAGTGTTGGGAGTGAGTGTTTGCACAATATTTTACATAGGTATGTACCTACTGTCATATTGGGAATATGATATTTTATGATTTCGTTATTTGCCTGCTGCTTTTGTCTTGTGTTCGTTACCATGTCTGCATATTCTGATGATATGATTGGATCTTGTAGGTTTAAATTTTTAGTTTGTTAGAGAAGGGGCTATTTCAAATTTTAGAATTCGGTTAGAAATAAGTACATAACATCTTTTCCTACTTAAATTTTTTATGCGCAAGGTAGTTTTTTATGATGCGTTATTTATTTATTAATTTTTTGCTTTTGTTAAAAAAGAATTACTACAAATAGGTACCTACGAATAATTTTATTTGTAAACCAATTCAGAAAGGAAGACGTAGAATAAAATTCAAATGTACTTAGGTACCTGCCTAGTTTACATTGATTACATTTATGTAGGGTAAGTGTACCAGTAGTCGGCACTTTAACTTTTTTTTAATTTTTAAACTGGTGCCCTTACGTACATAAACGTGATACTGGGATGGCAACTAGCCACTACAGTTCAGCAATATGTATATTTTCGATTCATATAAGAGTTTTTAGACATATTTTGTATTAAATTTGAGTAATTTTACTTTTTTCTAAAATACACGGCATTTGCCAGTAGTCGGCATACGATTTACCAATCCTCGGCATGTAATGATCCTATAGTCGGCATGGCTATTTTTTAAAGAAACAACCAATTTATACAGGAGTTCAATTGATCATTTATTGAAAATTAAAGCTTTTTACATTCTTAAATGCTTAAAATGTACATTTGTACGTTATGTAGGTATTACATACAGAGAAAAACATGTTTTAATATGGTCACCTCCAACAAAACCATTTTTAAAGATCATTTTAAACATAGGTTTAGTTTAACCATATTATTGTCTCCGACAACCATATTATGGTTAAATAAGTCCTCCATCAAGTCACCATAACCATATTATGGTTGCCTCAAAACATGTTGTGGTTCAATATGACAACAATTTGTTTTTAAATTAACAATAGTATTTTCCTCTTTTGCAAGAGCAACATGCTATGGTTGAAAAACAACCATTCTAATATAAGTGTTGAACATATTTTAGTTATTATTAACCATAACATGTTCGGAGGCAACCATAATATTGTTGTGGCTTCTTGTTGGACGACTAATTTAACCATAATATGGTTAAATTAAGCATAATAAGTTCAAAATTTTCTTTAAAAATAGTTTTGTTGGAGGTGACCATATTTAAACATGTTTTTTCTATGGGTGTACACACGTAGAAAAAAGTTTCCCTCCAACAAAACTATTTTTAACGAGAGTTTCAATACATATTATTGAACCATTTTGTTATAGTCCCAACCATATTTTGATGTTATGGCTAAATATGTCAATAATTTGTTTACCACGAATAGTTCGATTATAATTTAACAATAGTATTTTCCTCTTTTCCAAGAGCAACATGATATGGTTGAAAAATAACCATGCTATTATAAGTGTTAAATATATTTTTGTTATTACCCAAAACATGTTCGGATGCAACCATAATGTGGTTGTGTCTTCTTGATGAAGAACTATTTTAACCTAAATCACCGGTGACAAAATTATTGTTAAAGAAACCATATGATTACGATTTTTCTTTTAAATAAGTTTTGTTGGAGGCAGAGCTATAAAAATCTGCAATCAAAATGATTTCAACCAAACTGATTTTATTCTTTGATTTCGAAATGATTTCAGATTTGTAAGATTGCAATATTTTGTAATTATCACAGTCAGGTTTATTTCTAGAAGAAGGAGTGTTTCATTTGAAGGAAACGAAGGTTTTGATTCTGATTTCATTTTTATTGTAATTACTGAATTTAAATGCAATATTTTAATTGCAATCTATTAATAAATTGAATTAAAAAAAATTTATTGCATTCAACATTCAACATGATTGTTGGATTTCAAATTAAAATCTTACATATTGAAATTCAACCATTGGGACTTGTCTTTTTGCCGTTAAATATTCTGGACGGATCATCTTAAATATCAACAGCATTTTGTTCAATGAGATGGTTTTTAAATCAGTGAAACATTTGCTGATGCCTTATTCAGGGACTATAGCTCGTCCTTTACTAATTGCCTCTGCTTTCTTAACAGCTAAGCTTAAATGCTGATTTCAGGACGATAATTTTTAAATGTTGTTGTGCGTCAATCTTCCTTTATAATCGCATACACTGTATTCAGAATGTAATCAATTTTTACCGGAAGTTTACATTTAGCAAGTGCCACCATTTTACTAACTTTTCCTCTTTAGCATTTGACTAAACTTGTATTCTGTCCTGTAAAATGGAGGGTGGAACGCAACATTTCTGGCTGGCACCTAGTATTTGTAGGATCACTTCAGTAAACTTAAACAATAGCATTGTTTTCCTGCTTTTCATATTTAACTTTACTGAAATTTTTATGTAAAGGTAATGTAAATAATTAATAGTCCTTACAAATTTTAAAAATTATCCTGTTTAAGGACCCCATATACCGTTAAACTAGAAATAAAATTGCTGCCGACTTTAGGACAACACTTATCCTAAAGTCGGCAGGTCATGAGATACTCAAAGGAAATCATGCCGACTACTGGGTAAACTCGTTTTAAACTCATTTTCTGTTATCTCAGAGGCAAGAGGCACGATTGATGAACAATTTACTAAAATTTGAGTGTAATCAGAGAAAAATACTGATTTGCCAGTGGTCGGCACCCAATGCCGACCAAAGGAAATTTTGTAAATTTTTGTTCCTAATGACGGCACCCAACAAAATTAATAAAATATTAACTTTTTGTACATTTTTTTACTTTTACGATAAAATTTAATAGACTTTTTACCTTTTCAAACTTTATTGGTAACATAATTTTAATAAATAGTATGACTATTTGCCTTTTTAAGTTAGCTCTAACACTAATTTTTTTTTTTGAAAAACAGGGGTTACCGCACAAGTCCAATAACTTGTCACTCAAGACTTAAAAATTTGGCGAAAATACTCATCTTACTCCAATTAAACTATTACAAATAGAAAGATGAGTAAATTTTCTTGACAAACTTGATGCTATTTATTAATCTAAAACCCGCATTTCTTATTTATTAACGTTTAAATGCAAAAGATGCCGACTACTGGTACATGCCGACATTAGGTGCACTTACCCTACGTACCTACGGACCTAGGTACCTACATACAGTTTGTGAGTAGAAACAAATCAATTTTTTTTTATCAAATTAACTGTTATTTGTGATTATGTAGGTACCTTCTAGGGATTGCTGTTCGGCTTTAACAGAAATCGAAACCGCGGTTTTAATGCATAAGAACCGAAACCGAAAACCGACCAAAAACCTCGGTTTAAGCTTTTACTTTAAATACCTACCTAGGTACCTATTTATTTATGCTAAAAGAAATTGCAAATTATACACAATACCTACTCGTACCTACCTACTTTATAAAAAAACACTTTATAGGTACATAACAGCCTGGAACAAAGGCAACGTAGGTATTTTAAAATTCTTTAAATTTAAAATAAGTACATAGGTACCTACCTACTAAGAACAACAAAGGTTTCTTATAAAAGTACCTGAATTGAAACCATTAAAAAAATGGTATACCTAGGTAGGCACCTATGAATTATTACTTTAGGTCAACTCTACTGACTTCTGGATAGGTACCTAGTTTGAAGTCGATCTTACCCATTTTTCAGCCAAATATGCTTTTGAGTTTTTTTTAGTGTAAAATATGCCGACTCCAAATTAAGCCCGAATTAACAATTTCCAATCGAAAATCATTTAAACAATAAGGAAAATCATCAAGTTATCTGCCTTAATATTAGTTGTAAAAGGTAATTGCCCTAACTTAACAAATAGGTACATACTTCCATAATAACGTGGTACCAATGTATAGGATAGGTATAATTGAAAAATTCAATTAATTTTTATACCTATACAAATATTCACTGGTTTAAATTACCTGCGAATATTTGTTATTACATCTATATTTACAAAATTACATGTAATTAAAAGTTTAATCAAATAAAAAAATACTTAATTAAGAGTAATTGTTAATTAGATAATTTAAGTAAATGATATACCTAATCTAATAATATTTAAAAAAATAGGTTAACAATTTATTTTTTTCCCCCAAAATTTGTTTAAAAAAATAAAAATTATATTTTCTGGTCACACTACACATATGTATTTATTTTCTCATTTTTGTTTGGTCAAACACTTATTAAAATATTTGCCAAAAAATAAATATTTGAACAAATTTAAAAAATAAATAACAAATAAATAATACTTGTGTTCACCTAATGGTCAATATTCGGCCATACATTTTTATGTAGGTACAATGGTGTCATTGTCAGATGCATTAATTTAACACATCTGCCAAATGAAAAAAGCGTACAATGTTCACACAGTTGCAAGACATTTTTAGTCAATTATAATGACAACATTGTAAGATCTGACCATCGTCTGTACGAAGCTTAAGTATATATGAATTTACATGTTTCAAGCATTTGTTTCCTTCTTAGTGGATCGATTTGGTGAGGGACCAACCTTCGGCTCATATTTTATCTTCCACGTGAGTTAGTTAAATTTTGTAAGTTCAATAGGTATAAAAATATCAGAAAATATAAATTTAAAACAAAAAAGTATCAAAAAATCTCCTTTATAGATTGTCATCTACTAAGAACATTGCATGTTTAATTTGATTTTTATATGTCTAATATTAACGCAAATTAATCAAAGTACCAGATGTTGAGAAAAAAAAGTACAATGTAAGGGTAGAATTATCGACTCTGCCTAGAATTGAAAAATCCCAGCCGGCTTAATATGGGAACTATGACAAGGTTTTAGTTGTATTAAGTTTATTTCCAAGAGTACGCTTTATATGGGGCCTACATATGAACGTTAAACTATGGGTCGATTTCCACAAAGTGTAGTTATTTTATTTCTAGTCATAGGTAAACAACTTAAGTGGATCTAATTTAATTTCGGGATTAAGTGAATTAAAGTGATTCTTAGAAGTTGATTTTATATTCGACCTACGGGAAATTATCGATCTATCATCACGAAATTTGGTGGACTACTTTCTAGTCTTATGAATCTTAATTAGACCAAATATCGCAACTACAGCATTATTCGTAACGGTGTTAGGGGTAATAATGTGATTTCCGACAGTGAGCTTATAATTAAAATTATTAACAAATCTTCCCAAAATTTTGTAGTATGCATGTTTATTGCAAAACTTTATAATAACCTGGGCACTGCCTCACCAATTAAGGTAAGCGTATGAAACAGAAATAGAAATTCTTTAAGGAGGTTGTTTCACTTATGGGTCTATAACTTCTTCCCTACTGAACCGATTGTGCTGGATTTCAATCCCAAAACTGCTTACGAGAACTAGAAACCATTTAATAATAAAAAAAAATAAAATAGGACCCAAAATATATTTACTTTGTAGGGTCTTAAAAACATCAAATTTTCAAAGTAGTAAAATGATTACTGAAGCCATAACGGGCATGCTGCTAGTGGTGTATAATTGCGAGTTCTTCTGTAAACTTAAAGGTGGCGGAACACAACAAATGTGAGGCAAACATGTGTAACGGATTGTAAGTGTTTAGGTGAGAATCAATCTAATCTCACTTTCGGATTATTTCACGTACAAATTTCGGATTAAAACCAACTAAGAAATTCTCCAAACATGCACAGTTTCGATAATAAGTCATATAATAAAAAACTGAGCTTAAAAAAATTCGCGACTATAATTTTTGTTAAGTTTTTCCCTTCTCACGTTAAGTAAGCCAAACGTCAGTTAGGGCTTTTATATATAAAAGTAACGATTTTGATTGTTTGATAACAAACTCAAAAGCAATTGTGTGTTGTCTGATTTCAATTTCACTAACTTTTAATTTGTAATAAAACATTTTCAAATTTAATTGCTTGGAATTGTATTTTTTTTTAATTTCTATTACTTGTATTAAAGTTGTTTTTCTGTAACTTGTAGGTAGTACTTACATCTAGCCAATCCACTAAGTGTTCTAAAGTACTAAGTACGGCTGAATTCCAAAACATCATAAAAGGTTATTTGCAGTCAAAGTCAAAAATGTACCACACTGAAAAGAAAAATCAATCCATCCGTACTTAAATCAATCCAAAGTGGTATCAATAGTAGGGTTAGTACGGATTTTCTTGAATTAAGTACAGAAAAATTGATTCAAGTACGGATTATTCGAGTGCGAAATACTTAACTTATACGTATTTAATACCGAATTCCTACTTGGAATAATCCGAAAATGAGATTGCTTTAAGTTAGGCTTGCCATTTCTATTTTGAGAAAAAGAGGACGCCAGCATAAAAAATGTAGGACATTTGTTCGAAAAAAGAGGACACTTTCTAAACAACCTAACATTAATAAAATTAACGACGGCATACAAATTAACAACCAAAATTGGTTTGTACAAAAAAACTTAATTTGGGTAATTCCATCTCAAGTCGACCAAAAGTGGGACTCGACCCCTTCGATTTGAATGCAATTTGGCGAGAGGGTTTATTTAATCCCATAAAGAACATATATCAACGAAAAACAATTTTTTAATTTTTTTCAAAAGTTATGTCATATTCAAATTGTCATAACTTCGCCGAATAAGCCGAATGTGTTGAGTTTATTCTTTTAATATCTCGAAAACTACTTTACATACGAAGATGATTTTTGTCAGTTTAAAGATAATACTTGAGGCTACAATAAATATATTGAAAAAAATGTCTATGCAAAATATCAAATTTTAAAAATGGACTAAGTCAAAGCCCTATTTTTTTGCTGAATTTTTTTTATATAATACCTACTTCAAACTGTTTTTTAAAATTCCTAAAACTTTGAAGGATGTGCTTTTTTTAAGATATGATTTTTTTTTTATTTCCAAAAATAATCTTAAAATAAAATTTTAATATAATCATTTGAGCAATAAGTATTTATTTGAACAAAAGTAATGACATTGATAAGGTTGCTTTTGCTTATTTGTTGCATTTTTTTGGGAGCTCCATTTTGGGCACATTTAAAGAAAAGTACTCTTTATGTCACGTTACGTCCCCAAACATTAAATCATACCTATCTTAAAAAAAACCCGAGCACCTAAATCTTTTTTTTAATGAATTTTGTGAACTGTGATTTAAAGTTTAAATGCAGGAACAAATTTTCAATGAAGGTGTAAAAAGCCGGACAACCCCGGACACTTGATGAAAAAGAAGTAGGACTGCCCCGGATACCCAAAAAAAGAGGACGGTGTCCGGGGAAAAGAGGACGGATGGCAACCCTACTTTAAGTAAAACTAAGATATAATCAATCTAAAAATGGGCTTTGTTTAATCTTCATAGTTTTTAAGACATTTAAATTTTTTGTTTAATAATTTGGGCACTTAAAAAACCACCAAATGAAACACAACTCGTTTGTTTAAAGTTCTCTTTGCAAGTCCTTATTTATTATTCAAGTAATATAAGGATTATTTAATCCCAAATTAGTACTTGAAATAATCCGAAATTGATTCTAACCTAAAACAGTTATCCCAGAAGAAGGAGAATATTTATTATTATGATTGATTTACTTACCCGTTTTACATAAAGAGACTACCCAGCGGAAAAATAAGGAACTGATTACATAAATAACTAAAAAAAATGTATTATTTTCGAAAGAATAATAATGCACTCATTGGAATTGAAAAGGTTATGTTGTTGAAACAATATTCCCACATTTGCAGAACAAGGAATGTATTGTTTCTGTTCTTAACAATTATTCGTGTTTTTTCATCTGTTCGTGACAATTATTCGTATTTTTTCTTTTACATATTATCTTGATAAAAATCCGTTATGAATTTTATATTTCATTCGCAGTAAACATTAAAATAACTTATTACAATCCTAGGACATGTTCTGTGTTAAGAGTAAACAGAAAAAATATGTCAAGAACATTTTTAACAACACAGTTTGTTAAAAATAAAATTTTAGCTCAACAAACTTTTTATTTGATTCGATGAAAAAATTTTTCAAAACTACACTTTGCAAAATAGCACTCAATTAAACATTTCTTGACACTCAATAAAAACATATTTTTTTCAAAGTCTTTGGAAAAAGGTTTCCTGATGATCTGGCCTAAGCGACCAGCGAAATGCGCATAGGAACTAGCTTATCCCCCATAACAAATTTAAGTGTAGATATTTATCAACGAAAAAATATTGGGAATTTAGCACATCATAATTAATAAATAAATAAAGATTCGGTAAACAATTAATTTGATTTGTTCAACATTTTCAACAATTAACTTTAAGAAATCACGTAAACATTTTGTTGAAAAATATTCATTTGGTCAACAACATTTTTAATTGACTCAATACACTTGGTTGTTGACTAAAAATTCAATAACTATACGTCATCGCAAACAATTTTAAACAAATGTGCGGATTTCGTATTCAAAAAAAAAATTATTTTTTTCAGTATCAAATATCAAACATGTTTGTATTAAATTCTCGATTCATATTGATTACATTTTCCTGTTGGGTAATAAGTTAAATGAGATTAAAACGCTAACTTTGTAATTTTAATTGTAAGAGTGACAGTACCAACGAAAAGTTCAATCTTCTTTTTACTTGGCTTAAGAATTTTATACTTACTTGAAGAAATTCCGGGATGAATTTTCGAAAGTTATCTAAAGGCGCATATAGACGACATGTTTTTGTCATCTGACATGTCAAATTTTCAAGTCACATGTAATTGTGCATGTCTGTCAAAATCGCTGTTTTACATAAGCTTTATAATATTCGGTCACAAGCGTACATGTAATTTGCTTCTGACATTGTCTCTGTTTTTTTTCGCATTGTTATTGCAGAAACCAAAGTTGTGCTCGGTTTCAAAATAGCTTGCTGCCGCCATGAAAAGTTTTATTTGCGCCGTAAAATAGTTCGGCCATCTTAACATTTTTTTCTTTTAATTCAAAGATACCAATTTAGGATTTTATAATAAAACGGTTTTTATATATATATTCACATAAATTATATTCAATGGTAAAATGATCAAACATATCTCGGTATTGTAAAAAATTAACTTCAGCCGGCTAATGATTCCGTCAATAGTGGACGCCGCTGCCGGTTTCTTCCCGGCATAGCTTTCTGATGTCAGATGGTTTGTCAGAAGAAAATAGAGCACGCTCTAATTGAAATTTTGTCAGATGACTTTGCGTCTGACTTTTACAGAAGCAAAGTTAAAAAGGTAACACACGACATGTATGTATTTTGCAGTGGGAAATTTGACATGTCAGATGACAAAAACATGTCGTGTACGGCCGCCTTAACTTAGGATTGTGTTTATACGTTTAAGTGTTATTCGTACCAGTAATACCGTTTGGTTACATTTGTTAGATTTTCATAACTTTTGAAGGTCCGACATAACATGTATAATTTTGTAATATTTTCCAAATTTTCGAACATGCACAAAAAGTAGTTTTTTTTTTAAAAAAGTACTTGACTCCTTATAATTGATGAGAACTGCCTGTCTCTGAAAGTAGTTTTGAATTTTCATACTCAATTACTTTTTATCTATAGAAAAAATTTGTGTAGAAGTCTTAGCTCAAATGTTGCTTTTACATTTAAAATAATTCTGGATAGAAAGAAAAAATTGTCATCATTTTATATTGAAGTTTTAAAACAAAAAAGGCTAAAATTTTGTAAATCATTGAATAGATCAATGAAAGATTTAAATAATTTATTTAAAAGATTTTTTAATCTAATTATTTTTCGAAACATTGGAGCGGAGTTCTGATTTAAATGCTCATGATTTTCAATCTTAGAAACACCGCGTAAAAACCATTCTTCAAAATTTTCAAAAAGCAATGTCTTTAATTTTTAAACTTCCATTTTTCATTGTGTGTGTGGAGAGAATATTTAGCCAACTGAAACTGAAATACCGACGTTTGTTTTTATTCTAAACATTATAATTTGTTCTAAACTATATAAATTTCGTATTGTTCGAACTTTATTTTTTTAAATATACATATATTTATTTATTAAGCTTGATTGATTGATCTATTTTTTTTTTTTTCTTTTAACTACATATTTTTTTTTTTATCCGATATTCTGTAACACTTTTTCCCTGAAGAAATCACACAAAGGCGAGGCGAAACATCGAATCAAATAAAATAAATTTTTTTTAAAAGAATAATAAACTTTAATAAATATAAATTTATTCTTAATTATGTTTTTGTTCAATTTATAAGTACGACTAGACCTTAAAGTAACTATGAAAAACTTTATTTGTCCTGGGTGTTTTTCTTTCTGTGCATCAAGTTGAACGATGTACAGTTTGCTTATTGTTCTCATAGATAAATTTTTTAATGCACTTTGTTGGTACATATAAATAACATGTAAAGTTTAACACGGTTGCATTGTATAATGCATTTAAAAAGTGAGTTTCATTGCAACTGAAGTTTTGGAACTCACCCTGCTTTAGTACTATTTTAGGCTAAATAGCACTGTTATGAACAGCTTGTTTTATTTTCATGTGATTATAAAATAAATGATGAACAAAATATAAATTTATAATTTTTTATATTTCGTGAATAAATAAATAATTAAAGAACAATAATTACCAAATTGGTTTTGATCAGGCTTATAATAAAAATCGATCGATTCAAAAAGTGAACCGACTTTTGAAGTCGACAAGGGCTAGAATATTTCGAACGACTTCATATTCCCATTTTTTGTTTGTTTCTACAATCATTTTTATAGAGAGTCATAGAGAGAGAAATCGTAAACAAATAAATAACTTTAAAATAGTTTGCCTGAAATTGTTTTTGTTACAGCAGTTTCTGTAACTATTTTTTAAGAAAATACACAAAATAGGGAAAATCTTCATTAAGTTCAAGTATTAAAGGTAAAACATATGTAAGTGTGTATTTATATAAAAAATAAAATGTTTGTAGATTCTTTAACAATTTTCGTTTGAATAAAGAGGGCTTTACTATAATTTTGAAAGAAGTTGGATGAAATAAGAAGGATACATCCATTGCTTTACCAATTCCGTTAGCTTCAACCTTAAGATTTTAAGCGGAAGAAGGCCTTTTGCTACATATAGATACTGCAGAATTTTTATGTTTTTCCTATAAAATTAGTGCTTACACACTAATTTATTTTGCGTACTTTTTTTTAAATTCTGTCGATGTAAAATAAAAGGATTTAAAATTTGTTTTAAACCGACATTGTCGATAGGCGAAAACGACAAAATCGAAAAGGACAAAATGAAAAATTAAATCAACAAAATAAAACGATACACGTATCTTGTCGATTTAAAAACGTTTTGGCTTCGAAATCAATTTACATCACATACCTGAATATTTAAATATAAAATATAAAACAACATTTTTATGACAATTATAAATCATAGGAATACAACTAATAAATTATAATCCATTTTCTTCGACCTTTTTTTATTAAATTTTATACTTTATTAAATTATTTAAGCTTAAGGTCACTTTTTTAAAAAATTAATTAAAATGTTTTTATTCGATATTTCGATTTCCGTTGGAAATCTTCTTCAGGAAATTTAAAAAAAAAAAAAAAAAAAAAAAAAAAAAAATTAAATTTGACAATAAATGGAAAAATAAAATATGGAAAAATAAATTTAAAATTTCAAAAAAACAAAATTATCATAATAAATTTAAAATTCCATTCTACAAACTTTAAACAAAAAGTCAAACAAACAAAAAAGGAAAACAAAATTTTAAATTTATTAAAAGCCTAAAACCTATTTTAATTTCCCTTTCCGTCAATAATAAGCTATGCCATCTGAAATTAATTTCATAAACAATCAAGGACAAATACCTATTTATAATTATCCCTTACATCAACCTATTTATTTTTATTCAATAAATGTCTATAAATTTGAGCTAAGCCCTCAGTATCTTTTTTAAAATTAATCCTTTTCTCAAATGGAACATTATTTATCTGCAACATTTCTAACATATATCTACGTTTCTTAAAACTTTCCGTATTCAAAATTGATGTGTTTTCAAAATCAGGACAATGATTAAAATCCCTACAATGAGTTGATAACGCCGTTCCATGGGCTGAATTATAATTCCTATATTTTTGGTCATGTTTATGTCCAGCTAATCTAATTTTCAGTTTTGTCCCAGTTGTTCCTACATATATTTTCCTACATTGTTCATTATCATTGCCACCACAATGAATCTTATAAACTAAATTCGACCTATCTGACTTTAGTAATCTCTCCTTAGTTTTTGTGAATAATCTCCCTACATTATTAATCACCTTATGTGCCATTCTGTATTTCCCTTTATCATATATATTCGAGTTTTCTAATCTTTCTGAAAACCCAGGTACATAAGTTAATGACTTATAAATACGTGGTGCCGAAATCTCATCAATATTAGGAGATCTATCTATATTGTATTGTCTTATTAATTGCAAATCAATTTGTTGGGAAAACTATTATTCTTCAAAATATTCCCAATAATTTCCTTATTTTTCCTATGAAATCTATTGTCACTAATTGTTAATATCCTGTCTATTAGATTCCTAGCTGTGTTAATGATAATTCTCTTCGGGTGTTTAGAATAATAATTTAAAATTCTTCCTGATGAGGTTGGTTTTTGATACCAATCTACCAATAATCTACTTCCTTTCCTAATCACCAATGTGTCCAAATATGGAATTGAAAAATTCAATTCCCTTTCAATAGTGAACTTAATTCTGATCAAAAGAATTAAACGTTATAGTTAATGATAATGAGATAGATAATCTTTTATCAACGTTTAATTCTTTTGATCAGAATATTAAGTTCACTATTGAATCGGTGGTGTGACAGTTTTTTGGGACTATCTAAAATTGGGTTCTTAAATTTAGTTCTAGGACTTGTTTTAGTAAAATAATATTACATTGTATAAAAATAATACAACATTGAAGTAAGTAACACCAAAGACATTCATTGGGAATAGTTGTGTGACTGGTCAAATTGTGTCAATTGACCCCCTCCAATGACAACCCCATGTAAAAATTCATATAAAGCCTTAGAGCTAGAACCGGTCTCTACCACCAAACCATTTCACGAGACTACTTTGGTGTCAGTTCGCGTCCCTCTAGGGTAACTTAAATTTACATAAGCAAATTTCTCGGGAATTAAAAACATTTATCCCATAAAACTTTTCCAATTTAAAACAAAATAAGATTTTTTAATAATATTATAATTTTTAATAACTTTTTTTTAAATATGTATAGTAAAATGTCGCGCAGAAAATGGGATTTTTAAAAATTGCTGTAAAAAACTACCCAACCTTTTTAGTTTCTTCTTCCCACAAATTTAAATTATAAAAAGAGGTGTACGTGTTTAAAGACGGAGTTCCTTTCTAGCAGCTTTCTTGACGGAAATTTGGCGCGCAATTCTTTATACGCAGCAATGAACAATAAACGAACGAACGTCAACATTAAATATGCAAACGCAAAACAAAAAAATTCTCCCTTTAAAAAACGTTTTAAAAATTTTTGGACTATTTTTTTACCTAAAGAATGTCACGAGATATTAAACAAAAAAATATTTTCTTCTATAAAAATTCCTAGATTTTATCCCAAAAACGTATTTTATATGTTTTTACAAACACATACATATATAACAATGTACGTACATATGTATGTATGCATGGATGTAAATTTGCGTGTAGAGTTGCTTTACGTTGATCCATGGCTTTTATCTTTGTGCCTTTTTTTAGTCTTCAGGTAAATTTGCTCACACAGAGATGTAAATGCAAAGAAAATTAAGCAAAATTATAAACATCCTGGGTTTTTTAGCGTAAAAAATTAAAAAGAAATAGAAATGACGCCCTTATTAAGGTTTTTTTATTTGTTTATTTTTTTTTTTTTTTTGAGAACTCTAATTTTTTATATTTTTAAGGGATGTTTTTGTTGCAATTAACGCTTAAGATGTTTGCATTTAGAGCGATTTTTTGTGCTAGAAATATTTTCAGTTTTTTTTTTATTACAGTGGTAGTTTTTTACAATTTTAGTGATTTAAAAAAAAACTTATTTTTAACGGATTTTTTCACAGATTATAATTTTGCAATTAAAATTTCAGAAAAACGAAATCAAAGCGGTTTAAATTACATCCAATCAGTAACAAATTAATAATCCACTTTTAAGACACTTTTATAATAAACCGGTGCCCGTGCGATAGTAGAAATAGGAATTCCAAAGACCACAGATAGGTTAGGCTAGGTTTAATAGGCAGCCGACACGAGGATGGCTCACTTGGGTCCTTTGTAATAGCAGTGACAAGAGTCGGCCAGTTATTCACCAGATTATTCTCCAGAAGTCACTGCAGCCTCGAACCACCCCGACACACAGCAGAACAGAGAGATCGATTTCAGTCCTACACTAGACATATCGTCCAGAATTTTCAATTCCGGTCTCCCAAAATGCCAAATAATAATCATGAGTCTCCGCATGAGTCCCTATCATCCAGTGACTCGTAATGACCGATATCACTGTCCTTATCTGGTCCCTACCGAAACCAAGTAGCAAGCGCGTTCTCGCCGCGTCGCACCCAGGCCATCTAGTAGGTATGCTCCCTCTGCCATCTCTCCCGAGCACTTCTATACGACTTACGTCCGATGAGTGTCTTGCAGCGAGCCATTAAAATGCCGAAGACTGTTAAAATTCAGCCAAATCGGTTCACAAGTGACTAAGATATTAAAAATTAAAGAATGCCTCTAATAAACTTCCAAACCCAGAGAAAAAACATGTTTAAATATGGTCACCTCCAACAATACTATGTTTAAAGAAAATTTTAACCATATTATGTTTAATTTAAACATATTATTGTCAACGACAACCATATTATGGTTAAAATAGTCCTCCACGAAGAAGCCACAACCATATTATGGTTGCCTCCGAACATGTTAATAAAGAAAACATCCATATACTTATGTAATGTATAACATAAGAGACATACATACATAAATATTTATTTAAAAATACTTTAATACATACAAATAAATATGTACATGTTTAGAAATAATTTTAATAATAATTGCACGTCTATTACTTTTTATTCCACTCTAGAACAGGCTAAACTGAAAGTTACTCAACGTAAATGAAATAGTTAATGGACAGATAAAAGAATGTGTGATTAAAGAAAAGAAATCAATCTCAACTAAAAGAAAAGTCTCGAAAATATCAAAATTCAAATTACAAACAAAATTTAAGATTTCTTGGAAAATAGAAGAAAATTTTCGCGCTTTTTTTAGGAAAAAGAAAAAAAATTCTGGAAAAAATCATAAACTTAACAAAAAGGTTCATAATAAAATTCTCATTTTACGCTTACTGTTCACGAACATTGTACTACATCTATAAAACAAACTACAAAACTCAGCATCTTTCTCTCAACACCATCTATTTAGTGCGTACTTGTGTATGTATGAATGTGTGTACATAAACGACATGTATATAAAAACGCACATTCTATCAAGAGTTGTAAAGATGGGTAGTTATTGCAATGTTCAGGAACCAAAAAAATGGCCTTAACTCATCTAAAAAAACTCGGTTGTTCAGATGTATTTGTTTGGTTTCTTGTCGGCTCATACACATGTTAATTAGCCAAACAGTGTTTATTTTCCTTTAACTTTAATTTTCAGTACAGCACTTGAGCATAGAAACTGCGAGTGAAAGGAGTCATAGTAATGAAATGAATAGTTTCCGAATCGTGCCATGTACTTAACAGTAGTTCGTTCTCCCTTGAATTTCTAAATATTGAAATGAATTTTTTAGCTCTCACGTTCACATGGAGTTGTTAAATTTCTTTCTGATGTCGTTGTTTTTTGTCTTTCTGGTTAACTTTGACTTAATAACATGAGGAATCAAGAATCTTTTTATGATTATGTATTGTATTTTTACTTTCCTACTGCTTGTTGTCTCTTCTACTTTTATTATTTTTTTTTTTTCAAACACCTTCCGAGTGTATCGAAAGTGTACTTTTTGCCTGAACATCCTTGCGGCCACTTTGTTTTAGTTGTAATAATCATAAAAACCATTTCTAAAAAAACTATACAAAATTATTTAAGTCAATGCTGTTAGTTACGCGCACCATAAAAAATTTAACAGTTCCTCGTTTTTTATTTGTAAAATTTTGTCTACCAAAATTACGTTTGAAGGTAAAAAGGTTATGAAATGAAATAGAAAATATAACAAAATTATTTCGTTTTTTTCTCTGGAAGGAAAGTGAAAATTGTAATAAAAATACGTTTTATTGCTGCGTACAGAATAATATGTAATAGTTGTTTTCTTTTTTTTTTATTATGAAATCTTATCAATTTAAAATTTTACTTTTTTTTAATTAAGTTGTTAAGAGAAACTATAAAAACAATTAAGCGGAAAAATGTTATTTGTTTGAAATTTTGATTTTTTGGGATTTAGGAAACCAAACAAAAAACAAGTAAGAATGTTATATTCTTATAAACCATTGCAGCTCTTCTAAAATCAAAATTTTAGAAAAAACTGTTCTGTAAATTGTATTTGAGGCTTCAAGATTAGGGTTAATTTTTTTTTTTTTTTTAAATTTGGCATTTTTCATAACTCAGCCATTTTTTAATACTCTAGAGAAAAACTACTGAATATTCAATCGAATACACAATAGATTCTAAAGGAACTGAATGTCGACTTATTTATAAAATAAGACATGCATAGAGTAGACCTATTGGACTTATTGTCATCTATAGAGATAATACAACAGCAAAATTTTAACAATCCTTATTTCCAAACGACAATTGTATGTAATTTTTAATACAGTAAATACCTTTTGCACAAAACTTATTTTTGCAAAATTTCGGACTTCGTTACATGGTGTAGACGCCATTACACCAAATTCTTCTATTACCTGAGGGGAATTTTTACTACCAATATTTTATTTGTGTGTTTTAATTGAATTGATGGACTGATCTGTTTGCCTTTAGTTATTTTCAGGAAATAATTTCGATACAAAAAAATTTTTAACGAAATTTGCTTTTATATTTAGTTCAAATAAAAATGACGTCTAGTTAAATCAGACACATAAATGACTGCTGTTATATAAAATAAAATCTTACATCGTCAGCTCATTATTGGTTTGACGCATATCATGGTAATTTCACGATGATATGCGCCAAACCAATAATGAGCTGACGAAATGTCTTTAACTAATAAAATAACATAAGAAATTATGAACTATTTGGTAGTTTGGTTGTTTTACAAGTTTTATCAGCAAACATTGCTGGGGACCACTTGCTGATATCTTTTTTCTATGTGCGCAATTTCTTGGTGGAACCTCTCACCATGCTAATTAGACACGGCACCAAGATTTTCTGGGGAAAAACCTGAATGCGAATACAAGAAGGGTTGCATCCGAGTTGTTGATATGGAAAAAAAGTTCAGTTACAAGTTTTTTGTAATTTGCAGCTTTATATTTATAAGAAAATTGTGTCATATATTTTCAAAGGCTATCCATGCTCTTCCTAATTAACCAACAAAATTGGCCTTTAAAGATTTGTCCTATAGCTTTCTTCCATTTTGCCTCACTGACGCGTGGAAATATACCTTTCAAATGTTCAAATCTTTCACCAAGTTTTCATATTTAGTGGCAGCAAAAATATATTTTTTTGATTTCCATTATCATAGCTGTAAGATTTGAATTAAATTCAAAATTAAAATACTTTCTTTTCATTTTAATTTCTATTTTATAAAAAAAAAACAATTTTAGTTTTAGATTTTTTGTTAAAATGTTTGTGGAACTAATTTTTATAAATCGAATAAAATTCTGATATATTTAGATATTTTCCATTATGTAGCAACAGTTTCAGTTTGGACGAGTCAATGAAGAGTCTCCAAGAAGTCTTAGAAGGTCAGTGCCATAAACTAAATCTGGATCATTCAAAAACAGTGGAGAGAACTTTTCCTGAAAAACGAAATATGTCTGCCTTGTTTTTTAACTGATTTCTCTGTTAGTACTAAACCGCGGCCATGGTTTCTTATTCACAAATCCCGCTATCAGTATCGAAATATAAGCAATCCTAATGAAAACAAAAATATCTTATAGCAACAAAATTGGAAGTGATAGATCAATTTTGGCGGCTAATTCTGGCAGTCATGATTAAATACTTTTTAATGTATTTGAGTTTTGACAACACTGAAAAAATAATTTCGATTTGATCAGTATCGGCTGAAACAATTAAAAATAAAATTGCTTTCGAATTGAAAAGGTATTCGATCAAGACGGCCAGAATTGGACCCCTGATATCATTTTTCGATTTACACCGTATCGATACATATACATTGTTTTGGCCAAATTTTGGTACTGTCCAGTGTAACTAAAAATTATTTATTGAATTTTAAAATAATGTAAATTTATTATATGCAATTTTTGCTAATAATTTATGTTTTTAAATAAAAAGTAAGAAGAAGAATCAGAGGACCTTTCAAGTGATACCAAAAAAATATGCATATTCATTTGTATGTATCTTGGGAAATATAAGAATTTTTATTGTTCGATTGTGTTCAATGAATCAAATTTCAATTTGTAAAGATTTCTTGCAATAGTCCTATTCCTTCAACATTGCACATACTTTGTGCTTAAGCCAACCTTTGCTTAACATTCATATTCATATACTTAGGAGTGATTCGATACAATACCAGACTATCTTGTATATTCATGTTTTATGTATTTACTTTTGCTATCTTTTGGTTAGCAATGAAGTAAATGTTGTTTGAACAGAAAATTTTGCAATTATTCGTATCCAGCAGAATGTAATGCATTATCTCGCCCGCTTCGGCCATCGTAAAAAAAATTACTTGTAAAACGTAATAATTCTCACATTCTAGTTTATGAAAACTTTTTTTACGGTCCGAAACTTGAACAGACAGAAATAGACCCAAACTATTTTGGGAATCATTATAATACAAACAATGGTATGTTTTGAGGGGTATATAACCAAATTCCTTTTTTTCTCTCTATACAAAGTGAGTCTAATCTCTATATGTATGTATGGACTATGTATGAGTTTGCAATTTGTCAGGAGAATCAAAATACAAATTCTAATGATTAAATCGTGAATTTAATTTATGAAACAAAAGAACGAATCATATGGAATTTAAATAATTATACACAAACATTGAAGGGGTGGATGAAACACCCCTGTAAACTTATAGATTTTACAGCACTGATACAAACATGCTCTTGATACGAAAATACAAAAGAAAGAAAAACTATTGATCATTATCATATGGCAAGCATTTTGTAAACAACTGTGTCAATTTCAAATGTTAAAGAATTAAACATATTTTTATGTATAAATTTCAAAAAAAAGTTTATAAAGAAATAAGAAAAAAAAAAAAATGTAAACTTACCCCCAGTTTTAGTAAAATTTTTAATTTCAGGCTCTTGTTCATTTTCCAAATGCTTTACATTATCTAATGAAAATGATGTCTTCGTAGCAACGCCACCACCCACTTGATGGGCAGAAGAATTGTTTGATTTGCTGGATGCTTTTGAACTGTTACTTGAGCTGCGACTACGAAATTTATTATTTTTATTAGCAACGTCCTCACCTACTTCATTTAGTTCCTTTGTGTGTGTCAAATGATGCTGCTGCTTGTGATGTTGAGGGTTTCCACGTATTTGTATGTCATAAGCAGGAGAATTAGGATAAATATTTGTGTTACTTTGGTGTTTTAATTCAAAAAATTCATCACGTACTTTTAAAGAACCAACAACAGTCACATTTTGCTGTTTGATGTTATTTGTTAAAAGTTTCTCAAGATTTTCCAAATTCGTGGACGTTCCCTGTTTCTTTATTGTTGCTGCCACTGCTGTAGCTGATGTGTCTGTAGGGGGAGGAAGAAAATTAAACTTTGATCCTCTTGGTTCATTCGCTTGCATAGTTAAGCAATCATTGTGCTCATCAGAGTCATCAACAAAATTTTCAATATTTGAGTTGTAATTTTCTACCGAGTTTCTTGCAGTTGTCACAGCTTTTTGGTTGTCACTACTGATATCGTCACTACCTCTACTACCACCATCGCTATTGCTCTTTGTACAACATCTTCCTTTGCTGACATCGCGTACATTTGTGTCAACATAATCTGTGGCTTCATTGACACTACCGCAATAGTTCATTGTGAAAATTCCTTGTTCAGCAAAACCTGCTGATAATGTTGAATTTTGTCTGATTGCAACGTTTGTTGCATCACTTTTCGTTGCAAGTGCACAATTAGTGGGTGACTGTCTTCTGTTGACACATTGTTCTATTTTATTTTTAAATAATTCCGGTAAAAATTCGAATGTATTAACTGAGGGCAGAGCAGAAGACATACAGATTTTAGAGTTGTTGTCTGTAATTTTTAACAATTGAATAATTTTTTTATTATTAAATTTGTATGTATGTATATTGAACAAAAAGTTTTTAAGGACATTTTTATACTACTAACTATGAATATAAAAATGCACCCGAATTAAATATAAAATTTTACTGATGTTTCTTGTTTATTTTTCAGAAACTAAAATCATGATAAAGCTCAAATGGTTAAAAATATGTTTAAGTAATCAATAAATTTTCATTCAAATAATATTTTTATTACTGTTTTAAAATTTTGTATTATAAACGAGATTTTTCTTAAATTTTTGTTTATTTTATTACTTAATAAAAATGATTTTTTCAGCTCGTTTATTTAAAAACCTTTTTTCTATCTTATCTCGACTTAAGATGTTTTGTCAAAATGCCACAGATATGTATATTTTCATCTCCAATTTCTCAAAAGGTAAGGTCGAAAGGAGGACGAAGCATCAAAGATGCAACCTGATATCAGTACGATATACACCTAGGCCACTAGGCCACATGTGTATAGTGCTACCCCCACCTGTTGGGAGGGTGTCAAAATATTAAGTAGAGAATGCTTACAAAATAGAGAAAATTAAAATTTTTCTTAAAAAACTTTTAGAAATATTTTTTTGTCAAAATTATTATTAAAGTGACTAAAAATAATCCGAGGTCGGCAACACTGTTAACACAATCCTTTTCAGTAAAAAAACTTTCTCATGATTGATTCTTTAAGAATCAATTTCACATTTTAATACCCTTTTTTAGCAATATGTATTAAAAAACAACATGATAAAAAATCTACATGATACACATTCTTTCCTTCTTTATTTTCCTTTTTCTAACCCTCTTAGAGAAAAAAAAGTGTTGGCGATAAAAGTACTTGAAACATTCCTTTTCGAGCTTAAGCATATTGGGTTTGTAATACAAACACCATAGGAATTTAGTTTTTTCACAATTTTAAGACGACTTTGCTTTGTTTTCTGATCTTTTTCCATGTGATTTATAGCATGACCTTAAAGGCATGTCAGGCCAAAGCACTAATATGCTTATCAATATGGAAACATATTTACTTTTTTAAATAAACTTCTAACGCCTAAAACGCCACAGGAATTGTGCGATTTTTACGCAAACTCATAAAAAGGTTCTATGTAGTAAGAAATCAAGTCCTATGCGTTGGAAAACTTAAAAGATTGGTGGCAAATAGAGCTGGCTAGAATAAAAGAGGTTTACATTGTTGCTACTTGTCAAAAGCTCCAATCACAGTTCGACTCGGCGGTCTTTAATGTTTGAGAGGCAAGCACGCAACCACCCCAAAGGATAGAAAGAACATTAAAATGAAGTTTGAATATTTAAATCAACCCTCTCTGCATTCAAAAATAATTTAAATATTTTTTTATTCATGCAACCCTTTCACGTTTTTTATTGTATGGAAATAAAAGGGGAACATGTCATAAATTTTTTACGTGATAAAAAAGGGTTGTTTTTGTATTCAGAGTTGTGATTTGCTTGCAAAGATTTCTAAGAAATTTTTGTATTTAGTTTTATTATGTAAATTTTTTATCATCTTTTTTATGTATTAAGATATCAACCCTTTTTCGGCATGATTTAAATATTCCAGGGGAAATTGTACGGAATTATATTTATTCATAAAAAAAAAAAAAATGGCGTGAGAAGGCTAAAAAAGTTCCTCCCTAAATATTTTCTACAAATGTGAAATGAAGAGGAACAGACGTAATTTTTCTTTTCCACTTTTATTACCATATTGAAAAGATATATATCGTCACCTTAAATGCAAACGGACCGAATTAATCAATAACAACAAGTTGTTCTTGGCGTTTGAATTTCCTTAATAAAGTCGCCATTTTTGATCGAACAAAAATCAAATAAAGACTCAATTTCGACTTTTTGTGTAGTTACGTCCGTTTGCATTTAAGGTGACGATATGTATTTGGAAAATTCAAGTCTGCCTAATATTTTAAATACTCTTCTTTTCAAAACTTGAACTGTTTTCTATAGAAATATTTGAAAAATAAAAAAACTGTTAAATGGAAAAGTTATTTCATTTAAACATGTTGTTTGTATATTTGAGCTCTCCTGGCTGATACTACCACACGATTGCTGTACGATTTGCATGTCTATACGCATAAAACATTTCACTTCAAATAGGAATATGAATATGAATATAATTAAAAGGAGAACAGCACAGAAAGAAGATAAATGTTGTTTTGTTTACGCTGTGGATGTTGAAAAAGAGAATAATACAAATAAGTATTATACACATAATTTGTTTATGCAGTGGAAACGCAAAAAAAGCAAAAAAAAAATTTTGCATTAAATGCATTAGACTGAAACTGCATTAAAATGTTGTTATTGTATTTTGTAATTGCAACTAAATGGGCTTAAAGCACGCAATTTATTGCAACAGGCAGCTTTAGCACAGACACACACAGTTTAATTTGAACGAAAAAAAGGTACCCAAAAATGCACATTAACACTTGGTGTTTAAAACAGAAAATTCCATAAATAGAAATAAAAATGAAATAAATTATTCCGAAACTAAAATTCGCATTCGTCCGAACGTAAGTGCCAGACTACCATAGATATTATTTATTTATGCATACGAATGAGTGAATGAATGAAGTAAAGTGAAAATGCTGCATATTTGTTGAACAACCAAAGTAGAAAAATTTTCCCATTTATTAACTCAACTGAGTTACAGAAACCTCGACTAGAAAGATTTATACGAGATCCATTCAGTGTTGGTGGCAAAGAAAACAAGAAACAATTATTTATACTTTTATTTTGGAAATTCTTGAAAATTAAATAAAGAAATTTTTTTTTTTTAAATATGTAATGTATGTATGCGTTGCTTGATTTTTGTATTCATTATAGACTTTTTGTCTTTTGATTTTATGATTTTTTTATTGTCATTTCCATTTCAACATTTACAATCAATACAAAGCTAAGATCTCTCCAGTTGCAACAAATTTATAGTTCAACTGCTAATGAAATATATAAACTGACACAGTGTGTGGTGTCTCTCTATTTTTTTTTTTTTGCAAAAGGGCTATTGTTTAGATTTTCTATTAATTTCTTGTGTATTTCTTCAGTTTCTTTTTTTTAATTTCAACGATAAGAGAATAGAAACAGAAACCTGTAACATTATTTTGCGCAAGATGCGGTTCCCACGCTGCACGCATTATAGTGCGCCAAATTCTATTCAAAAGATATCTTTTGATATGGCAAAATGTAAACGCATTGTCTTGTTGTTTTAGTACCTTGCGGTATCTGGATATGCACCTGGCTACTTGCATCATCTACCTCTTACTCATTTCTCTTTCTGACTGGCTAACTGAATGTTTGAATGGCTGACACATTATTGTTTGCTAGTCTCACTTTATTATTTGGAAATCAAAAGATTTCCTTGGTATTTCATTTGTTAAGCTCGTCACAAAAGGAAGATTTTTTTTATAGAAAAACAAAAATAAAATTAATTCTTCCATTTGATTTTTGCAGGTTCTTTTTAAAGAATTGTAGGGCATTTAATTTTAATAAAAAAAGAAAACCGAACATTATTTCTTATAAAGAATGGCGACATAATGTGTCCTTTGTAAATACAGGACACTAAAAAAATGGGTGTTTTTTATATTATTCCTTTGGCTTCAACTGACTTCATTTCCTTGTAATTGTCTGTTCACATCATGATCCACTATTCATACCAATTATAACAGTAAAAGTATGTTTTTTAAATGATTTATTAACTTTTTTCGTTTTCAACTACAACATGGCTGGAGTCCGAAAATATTAGGTGAATAACAAATAAAAATTATTTTTCTATTACTATAACATCAGCAATGGAATGAATTAATTAATTGGAACTAATAAGCGCATGTACACCATTTTAAAATTCATTTTCTGCTGTTGGTGTCAAAAACGTTAATACAACTTTAATACTCGGAAATCCTGCTGTTTTATATATATAGTACATATATATATATATGTAAACTAGCTGTTTGGTCCCGGCGCTGCTTGGGATTTTCTAAATCAAAATAAAAAATGAAATACTGGAGAATTTTGTTAATAGCTTGACCCCAGCGCTATCTACCATCAATAAAAAAAAATTAAAATAACACGACAACAGCACTACCTATTGGGATTTTTTTGAGTGGTTTGAGTGGTTCTCGAGTTATAAAATCACGAACATAGGACAACTTATTTATATATATATTAGATATGTATATATCGATCATTTGCTGCAAGACCGGTATAACTCAAAAAATGAAATTTTAGTTTATCTCGAAATGGATTTTTTTGAGTTATGCCAGTCTTGCAGCAAGTGAGCGCTATGTATTTGTATTTTAGCTATATACCCAAAAATATACAAGATCATTTAACCGACATCAGAAATATTTCAAATCAGGAGTTTAATGTAAAAATTTTAACGAAAAAGTTTTTTTTCAAAATTTAAAAAAATGGGAACAAATATTTATAAAAAAGTAATTTTTTTATTTTGCCTTTAAAGCTGACCTAGGAAAAATTCAATAAATAATCTAAAGCATATTCCCACATTAAACAATCATCTTTTACACTTTTAAGGTCCATTAAAACGTGACTTATACATAAAATTCAATTACTTTGTATGAACATGGTTATGTCGGTATGGTAAGTCACATGTAATTAAGTACAGTATTGCCCAAAAGGTTGGTTTAAAAAGCTGTTTTGTATGGCTTTGGTAAAGTCACATATAATTAAAGCTTTAATGCACCATTTTTTGCACTATACTGTATAGTACATTATATTTAAAAACTAATTAAGTTGATGTCAAGTAATGCGCTGCCTTTGCATTTTTATTTAAACACATCATGAATAATGCATTATTACTGAAAAATATTGAAACAACAAACTAAAAAAAAAAACTTAAAAATTTTTTGTTCAGAAAACATCGTAGAAATTTTGAATTTTATCGTAAAAATCCAATATAAAAAAAATGGTTGAACGCAGCTAAACTACAGCAAATACAGATTTTATTTTTTAAAGTTTTTTATTCTGCCCACTGTGCACTCGTACCAATAGCACATAGCTCGCAAATAGTGTTTTTTTTTTGATTTTGTAACTCTATTTTACATAATTTGTAAATATAAAAAGTGGAATAAACTTTTATTTTCATCGAAATTTAAAAATGTGTAAAAGAAAGAAATGCAGTACTAAAAATTAAGTTCAGTTTTGTAAGTACTTAAAATTATCTATGTATTGCATGGTACTTTGACTTTATTTGTACATTGTATTAATGGAAAAACGATTTAAAATTGTATGAGTTTAATCGTTTTCACGTCTATTATGATCTAATTACCTCTATCGATTTGCACTTCCAATTTATCTTTCTACTGGTTGATATGTTATTATCAATAATAATTTTAAAGATATTTGGTAAAAGGATTTTCATAATTCTTTTTTTTTATATAAAAGCATAACTATTAAAATAACTCTAAAAATGCTACATGTATAATTTTTTTAAATCCTTTAAAAACTGTACAATTTCATACAGTTGCTTTTTTTTTTAAAAAATAAGGGTATTTTTGGGAAATTAACCACCAAAAACTAAAAAAGCGAAATAAAATTAATTAGTTTTTTTTAAACGAGATATTTCCAACACTTTTTCAATATTAAAATCCATTTGATTTCGAGGAAAAAACTTCAATTTTAAACCTCATAAAGTTCTCATAAAATTTAGCATCTGCCGATCTTCTATTAAATCTCACGTTCACATTAAAAAGGGTGACAACGAATTTCTTATTTACAGTTTCAACCCTATTACCAAAAATAAAACAGGAAATATTGAAATTTGCTAAATAAATAATAAAAAAACCAATTCAAATTCAAATATTGATGATTCAGAATGATTATGGCAATGTGTGTGTGCGTTTACGTGTAAATAACCTATGACATTTAAAATAAAAAAAATTTTCGTTGCAACTTTCGTTTCCATTTTATATGGAGAAATTGGAAAGAGGTGTGTTCAATGCATCGGGGTAGTGCAGCGCAAAAAATAACAGTTGCAAGAAAATGAAAGGATTTCGATTTCTGGCTGCTCTTAATTTATTTGTTTTTCAAGGATATGAAATTTTAAAACGCGTGCTTTATGCACACCTTTTTTGAATTTTTATTATGATTTGATTTTTTTTTTTTTTTTTTTGTTTATCTGCATCTGTGTGCGTGCGAATATATACAATATGCGTTTGTTGAATGAATATTGGTTTTTTTTTGGAATAGAATATCTTCGTTCCCTTTGTTGTTCATCAAAGGATTCAAATGGGTGCTGGTTGATAAATATTGATGATGTTTTTTAAAGCATTTTTGTTTTTCTATTGAATAGCGCGTGCGTGCTGGGCGCATGCGTAACAACACTTTCCGTATACATACACACAAAGATGTACATACATACTTAAAGGGAGCATGAATACCAGTGTAACCCAATACGTGAGTGTAAAGCGTGCTATTGAAGGGGTTGGCAGAAGTTGAGCCCTTTATCTTTTCTACTATTTTAAAATGTGTATCTCTTCTTCATTAAGCAAATGAAATGAAATCTGCCGTATCTGTTGTTGTGTAATAATGAAACTGAAAGGATATTAAAAGATGTCGTGTTAAAGGGATGTATGTACATATAACGCGCATTTGTTCTTTTGTTTAGCAATCTGCGTAATGTCCTGGAACGTTTTCACTTTTCAGCGCAAACGCAGCTCAATATTAAAAAGTTGTATAGAAGATCCGACAGTGTGTCTCATTTATCATTATTAAATAAAATTTTCTTTGTAATAGAACACATTTATTTGCAATCATTAGGCTTATATACTATATCCTCGTCTAAGCTGCCAGTGCTATAGTTTTCTTGTACATAATAAATATTACGGGTACAGTTAAAAAAAGTATTGTCTTTTTTCTAAATTTAAAATTTTTAACTATTGCTAGTAGTTAAGGTTTGTTAAAGTGGGATGTCAATTATTAAAGTAATTTTTGAGAATACAAAATTTTTAATTAATAAGATTTTGTTTGTCGTGCTTAATTTCCAATTCATTTCATTCTTGAAAAAAACACAGGCATTTATTGGTGGGGGATGAGCTAGTTTCTATGCGCATTTCTCTGGTTGCTTAGGCCAGATCATTAGGAAACATTCTCCTGTGAATGAGAATTACAAACACTCAAAAATTCTTATTTGCAACGATATCAAGGCTTAAAATACCAACAATAAGCAGTGAGTTTTTCTTTTCTTACATTCCCCACTACAATTGGTTGGAAATCTCCCAACATTAATTGTAGTTGTAAGTAGGTTAAGAAAAGGTTTTTTAAAGTGGGATGTCAATAATTAAACTTACATTACGTTCGGAAAATGAACCTTTTTTAGTTTGAATACTTCTAAATTCACTTAATTTTATTTTTTTAATTTTTTCCTTATCTTAAACATGATATTTTAAGTCCTTGAAAAATAAGGAACATATGGGGGGTATAGAGTGATTGTCAACATGATGTTTTGCTATCTGGTACAACCCAATTAGAAGAAGATATAAAGCAAGTTTAGCCAAGTCTGTTCCCAGGCTTGTGTGCAATTTTTTTTGGTGTTGATCTAGATTCGGCAACAAGTTCTTGGTCATCTGGTTTTACGGAATTTTTTAACGTAACTTATTTAAAGCCAGTAGAATACAAATTACAGATTATAAACTTGATTTTATCCATGTTTTTGCAATTTCACGTTCAAAATTTTTTGAAAAAAGGACAACAGTTAAATGAGTACCAATTTGATTTTTAGGATTCGCCATGTTTTTATCCTCTTAAAGACCAGGCAGAGTACGCACAATCTTTCACATTCTCTAACACATTTCTATTTGAGACAGCATTCGAGAATACGAAGAATTCTTCTCCGTAAGCAATTCTTTGACTCACTATCCCGAAGTACTGCCTCAAAAATTCGTAGTTTAATGTGAAGAACAATTTGCTACATATTAGAGGTTTAAATGCGAAAATAAAAAAAAAAGTCATTTGAATTATTTTGTTGTCATTTGGAAAGATTGTTAAATATCCTTTTCTGAAGGAAAAACTGTGAATAACTTTAAGTTCAGGAGAACCTGTAAAAAATAATTTTATGCTAAAAAAAGTAAACTGTCCTTTAATTTGTTTTATAAGAACATTATTCTTAATATGTACAAACATTTACATCATGTTTAAAGTAATTGGGAATTTAGCACGTCATACCTAAATCGTATAAATGATAAATTTTGTATTCCCGTAAATAACTTTGATAGTTGACCTTTAGTTTCGTTGTTTGTTGATTTTGTTCGGCATTAGGTCACGAGTTTAAAGATATCTTTAAATGAAAAAAATATAAACATATACTGCCGTATTCATAAAAATATTTTTTGTTTGATAAAGGTTTACAAAACAAATTTTCTATGAAAATTTGACTTAATAAACGTTTGTTAAATTTAATAATCGTTTATGAATACGGAGGATATTGTTTTAAAATTTTATTTCATTTCCCAAAATTTCATTTTTCAATATTTTCTATATAAAAATACAAAAATATATTACACCAATTATTAAAAAATTACACATTTAAAAATAAATAAACGAAAACAAAAAATTCCTTTTTGGAGCTGTTGTTCAGCTGTAATCTTCTAGGCTAGAGTTTCTACGCGGGAAAGAATTCCCGCGATACCCGGGACACTTTTTTAAAATTAATCCCGGGAAATTTTTTTCGGGAATTTTCGGGAATTTGAAATTTAATTTTTAGAAATTTTTATTTGTTAGCATCGTTAAAATCAAAAAACGAGCAATAAAAAACTGATTGCACATTCCGTAGGGAATCAAATGTTTGTTAATTTTATTTTTGTTTTTTTAAATACATTAAAGAGACTTTTTGTTAATTTTTGACAGTAGGTTAAGCAAAGCTATGCATATTATGGTTGGACTTTATGTCAATTATTGTTTTTATGTTGTATTTCCCTGCAAATAATATTGGACTACCTGATCCATTTTGATCAAATGGACTACTCCCTGGACTAGTCCAATGTAAAAATGCAAGCATGGACCATGTCAACGTTAAAAAGAGTTTGTAGTGGTACGACATGTCTTCGTTTTTTAACGACATGTTTTCGTTTTTAAGAAGTAGTTTTAAGACTACTCCGTTGTAATGCAAAGCTGGACATCGTAATGTTAAATAGACCATATTTTTCCGATACATTTGGGTTACCTTTGGACTAGTACTAGTCCCTTATGGGCTACACTTTACATGCGTGTATGGACTAGTCGCATTATTTGCAGGGTTTGTCCTCTTTCTGTTTGTGTCTTTTTGTCGTGTGTGTGCAGACAAAATGTTTACAGCAGTTACGGATATTTTCGAATTTGGGTACTATTTGGGTAAATCTACATATTTCGCACCAATGATGATATTAGTTCTATAAAAGCTCCAAGAAAACGTTATGTTATCAGATTTTGATATAAGGCATTAGTCTTTTAAAAATGTTGGTAGTGGGACAAGCTCGCCACAAATTCTTTTTTAGTTAAGCCATATTTTCAGCAGACAGGTTTGATTCGAAATGGTAAGAGACAACTCATTCAGTATCGTTTCAGAAAATTTAAAACACCTAATTTCATGTCTACAAAATATTTTCTTATTACATTTATTTCTAATTTATATTACCGTAGATTATGTTTACTTGGCTTCAAACAATTTAAATACGAATAACCACTGTGCACATACTAGAATTTCTTTTTTCCTGAACTTTTTTTTAAATTATATACATTACTAAAAAAATGATGTTAGTAACACTGTGCATGAATTTTTTAACAGGCTGGGCACTTTACCAGTAAAGCTAATTTGAGAACGCTGAATTCAATGGTATTCTCGATATTTAAGATGGAAAATTTTTTAATACTTATGTTCCATTAAACGATATTTTTTATACTTTTAAGATTATTATTCAATTTAAATCATTTCAACTCTGCTAAGTAAAATCTTATTTCATATTTTTAAAATTAACGAGAATGAAATAAGGCCCCAATATAAAACATTAAATTGTACCGTTTTCGTTTTAAAAATCGCACGGTAGATAGCATAGCTGGGCCTACGGCCGGGATTTTCGCCTCTATGGTATAACAAACACCGGCTTGGCTAAATAAATCTTCTAAATTAAATTCGGTATTTGAAATCGGGAGTTTTAAATTTTGGGTTTCAAGGTTTGGGCTTGTAAAGTTCGGAAATTAGAGACTTCGAATTTTGAAGTTCGGGATTTAAGAAATCCTCATTTTGGCATTGTGGGATTTTTAAATCAGGAATTTTGATACATTCCATAGTGTTTTTTGAGTTCCTTAAAACCTTGTTGTTGCTTTCAGTACATTTATTTGGGGACTTATTTAATTTTTTTTTACTTATTTCATGACACCTCTTAGAACATATGTTTTGTAAAAAAATACTTTTTATTAAGAATGAAAACCACATTATATTCTAGGCAATGTTAAATGTCCGATAATGTGTTGTTTTTCAGATGCAGATGTCTTCATCTGAAAATGTGGCTCCTGACTGTAGGATTCCTTTATGCCCTAAGAGTGTTAACTTTTTTTGCTCTTAAATAAGCAAATAAGGTATTTTTTGCACAAAAGCTTATTCCCAAATAATTTCGAACATGAAATTGGATTAACTTCATTTAACATTTGTTTTGTAGCTCTTTTTCGTCTACAAGATATTTGAATATGCAACATCTGTTTTTAAATGGATATATATTTTTCCTTTTTTTCTTATTTACATACAAACTTTTGCAAGTAAAAAACCTTTTGTACGTCTTATTTGCAAATAAGTCTGTACTTATGTTTATTTATTTCTGACATTATGGAGAACGATTTCATTTGTTTTGAATGTTGCAAACAAATATGAATTACTCTTTAACACGCAAATGTTTCTGCGAATGCACTTGTTGCCTACAACAAAATAAAAAACAAATATTTTTATTACTGATGTTTGACTATTCAGTTCTTACACTTCATATACTACAATTATATTAGACCTATTCACAATCCTGTGCATTCAAGATATCGCAAATATTTTATGTCTGTTGTAAATGGCCTTTTTGGATTAGTTTGCAATGCTTGTTGCAAAACATGAACTAGAAAGCTGATAGAATATTTGTTTACTTACAGCCTGTTCGTTGATTTCGAACGTTAACGTTCGCATAGAAAATTACTTTTAAAACAAAAACATATTTTCGAATGTTGTTTTAGTTTTAAATATAATTTTTATGCGAACGTTAACGTTAGAAATCGACGAACAGGCTATTAGTGTCAGCTGTTGGCTTGCAATTAGTGTTGCATATGTCGAGTAAATATTAACTATTGGTTTAAGGTGTTTCATCTTATCAAAACAGTAGCAAGTGCGTTGCTGTATATTTTGTTAGTGTTGAGTAAAAATGTATTTTTCCATTTTGCAAATGCTACAATGCAAGACTATTTGCACAAGATTGTGAATAAGGCTATTAATTCTTATTGTGTTTGCTTTAAATGCTCTACTTTGCACTGTGAGGCATGCATTGCTAAAGAATTAGTTATTTAAGCGATTTTATTGTATTGATTGTATTGTAAGCTGTGTGGCATTGTATCAAAATCAGAAAGTTTAAGTTCAAATTCAATTCAAAGTTGGAGATGTGTACTCGTTTTTTTTAAAGCAAAAAAATATTATTTGAGCATTGTTACAGATCGTAGGGTATTAGTTTTGTCTAATTTACCACATAAGCACACATTATTTTGAAATTTAAAACTCGTTATCTAATCTTTAAAGTTTTCGTTTTCTTTAGAATTTTTAAATAGTAATTGTAATGCATTATTTTTTTAGCTTTTTACTTTGCATACCTGCTTCTCAACTATACAGTTACAGTATATGAGAGTGGAAAAGGATGTACTTTCCCCCCCTTGGTTGCTTAAATTATCCACAAAGGAGTTCATTGTCTTGTTAACGCATTTGGAAGCAAATAAAAAAAATTTAAAATGTTTTTTCTTTAATATTTACACTTGTTTCATTATCAGGTTGGAGTCCCGTCTTCGTCTGTAAATATAGAATTATTTTTTAATTATGGTTTTCACAGACCCATGTGCTTTTATAAGCAACGTTTTAAATATTTATACAACGACATTAAAGTATGCAAATTCTTGAAGTTGAACATGTAGTCGCACATTGCATGACTTGTGACGATGATGACGGCGAGTTTGAATAGTTACGACTGCAGCAGTTCTTATCTTAAGTTCGTGTTTATTTATTCTAATAAAAGGGTTTGAGATATTTAACAATTGTTGTCATTATTTAAATATTGGGTAATTAAAGTTAATGTGGCTTTAATTACAAACTAGAACGAGAAATATACTTGCATTAATTAAAGAGCTTTGATAATAAAAATAAATGAGTTATATTACAAATGTCACTCACTGTAAGATTTAGCATAGATAGAAAGTTTTTCCGAGCAATATTATAAATATTTTATACAATCATTATTGCATTTTAAAAAAATATAACATGAAAATTTAATATTCAGACGTGCTTAAATACTCACAGTGAAGTTTTATCGTATCATATACTTGATAGCTATGAGGGCAAGTTTTTATAGGCACAATAAGTTTCGCAGTTTGCAAACAAAAAAATATCTAGAAATATGTTCCGAAATATGCAAAGGAATATACATACTTGCCTTGCAAAATATGCAAGAAGTGAGTTTCTAAAATTCTTGCAATATGCAAAAACATTTTTTTAAGACAAACAGCTTCATCAACTTGCCCTGATTGTTATACTTTATAAATTGTAAAGATGAAAAACAATTAGAAATATGATTATATATTTCCTCTGTTTTGACCAGTCAATCAAATTATTTCAAATACTCCATCCGCTACCGGTTCAAAGCAATAAAATCTTAAAGAAAATATTTAAAATATACCACATGTTCTAAATTTTCAATAACTTCGAATCGAATCGACAAGTGAAAAATTGGGCCAGTTACAAGGGATGAAATTTTATTTTGTTGACTGCTATTGTAGGACATTGATATCCTTATTATATTTTCATATTAATTTCATTTTTCGTTTTTCTTTTATTTTTTATTCCTCAAAATAATAAAAACAATTAAATAACAATCAAATCAGCAAATTGTTTTCTATTTCTTTTTTTTATTATTTTACTCTTTTACTTGTTTAAAAAAAAATCATAATAACGAATATTTTACAAAGGACTAGTGTAAACACAGATATCCAAAATAAACCCGCCACACTCGCATCAAAACAATTTCTAAAAAATTATTCCCACGTAAGAAAAAGCAAGTGTTCTTCTCCTCCATTAAGTAGAACAGAAAACAGGATTTCTTTTCACTTTTTGTTCTTTTGTATTCTAAAAACAATTTGCTTGGATTTGTTTCGTATTTAACATTCTCAGAGAAATTCTATGCATATGAAATAATAATGAGAGCCAGATTAATACTATAAAAAAGGATAGGGATCTATTCAACAATCAACTGCCACTGCTCTAAGGCAAAAAGTGAAAGTGCAATTTAAATAAATTCTTAAAATTATCTATTACTTTTTGGTCATTATTACATTGACAAACATTTTGCTTCTTTAAAGCAGGAAAAATATCTACCTGATTCGTATTTTATAACCTGCTTTTGAAATTAAGGAACACTATTTTTCATGCTTGTGATACTTTTGTTTATTCAAAGGTTGACAAAAGTTGAAGAATGTGTGTTTTTTTATAAAATTTGTTGCGATTTATGGAAATGCAGGTGACTTTTCTTAAATTTTCCCATAAGAAATTTTGTTGTTCTGCTTAAGACAAAGTGTTTATGTATGTTTACGTTTGTTTTCTTCATCACAGGATATCAGGGTATTTATGCAAAAATTAAACATTATCCCAACAATAAATATGCCTGAACAATGTCGATGGTTTAACGAACCAAATATTTTCTTGTTCTTAGAGTAGTGTGTGAAAATGCAAAGCATTTACTGGTAACCAATTATGGAAGGTACATAAATAAGTATATTGCATATCATTACCAGGGCAAGTTTATTAACAAGATTTTAGCTTAAGAAATTTTTCTTGAACAATACCTGAAATATTATTATTAATAAATGCACTTATATGCAACTGTGTAATTTACAAAAATATGATTTCCCTCATTATATTGGCATTTTGGGGACATTATCTGATAACCAAATCGGTAAGAAAGTATAGTTGGTCAAGCCAGACCATATGATTCCCTACACCACAGAATTTAGAAATAAATTTTCCAGAGTGTAAACTATTTAGAACCTACGGGAAATATGGAAAAAAATTATGTTATGAATTAAAGACTAATGTTAAAGTTCTATGTGGCTATGAGAATTTTATTTTAGTGATTTTTTTTTGGGGGAGGGGGGTGCTTATGTACGACCTTTTTTCAATCCTGGACCTTTTTTTGGTGTCGTCAAAGTTACTGTCGGCAAACGATATGTCAATATCTACATTTATAAAAGCAACTTTCGGAAGTAGTATTTTTTTCAAATATGGACCGATTCCAATAAAATTTGGTAAGATGATTTAGATTGCAATAAAACAAGTTTAATTTAATCTATATATCTAAATACCCTAAACCATCATGTGTTTAATGCCACAAAGGTTTGATTCCGGACAGAAACTTCTATGAAGGCTATGTGAAATTATGGCCCGATTCTCACCATTTCCAATAGGAGTCGGCCTTATGACAAATGAAACGTAAACGCAAAGAAAAAACATGGTTGTGGTAAAGATATTCTAAGAGCAACATGTTGTGATAAGATTCATGATGGTAGTCACCATACTACGACTATTATTGAATCATATTATGACTAAATGTATAATAATATGTTTCGCTTAATCATATACTTATCATATTAATTATAATAAGTTAAAAAGTAATCATATTATTATCATGTTAATCATAATAAGTTAAGAAGTAATCATATTATGATACAAAGTGATAATGTTATGGTTAAAATTAATAATAACATATCTGAAAGAATCATACTATGATTACTGTAATCATATCATAATCGTAGGTTATCATAATATCGTTGTTACCGTTTGTCGCAATTATTTAAAAACTATTTTATAGAATTTTTTATACTTTTTCTATTAAAATAACATTAAACTTACATGCAATGGTCTATATTTTTCGCACTTTCACAGCGAAAACAAATTTTTTTAATTCCTTATGACACTACATTTTTTCTTTATTGAATTGATAGAAAGAAACAGTAAGAGCAAACTATAAAAAATGTAAACAACAATTTGTTTCAGTTTTCTTTTGTTATGATCATGATAATTTTATTAAATGTTGTCAACTTTTTGTTTATGACAAGCATAAAAGCAAAATAAACAAAAAGCGGTAAATCGCTGAATTTGCCCATAAACCGCTGATTCAGCAACACTTTTAATATTTCCAGCTTGAAATGTCAATTTTAAGTTGAACAATTTTACATTTTTTTTTTTTTTGACATATCTTCATTTTTATCGATAACTTTAGTAAATTTTTTGACAGTTTGCCATTTATCTTAATACAGCTTAACTCTTTGCACTTGGTAAATTTTTCTATTACATTAAATTTGCACTGTTCACCAAAACTTGAACAATGCATTAAATATGTAGTGTCATTAGGCCTTTTGCAATGCTATTTATCTAACAATTTTTTTTAATAAGCAATTTGTTATCTTTTTGAATTTCTTTAAAAACTGATGTTAAATTATTTTACAAATGGCGCTAACAAAATATTATTAGAGTAAAGATATTTTGATTACATCTTAATCATATTTTATGTAAACGTATAGAAAGTTATCATGTTATGGCTTTTAAATATCATTATATGGTTGTAAGTAATTTAATATGTTTTTAAAGTTATCATTATTTAGTTATTATTGCTTATATTTTGCTTATATATAATAAAAATAAAATTTTTTCTGTACAACAACAATATATTGTTACAACAAACAAAGTGTCGTTCCTGTAACCATGCCGAACCATATTCTCTGCGTGTATGTACCATGGTTCATAACATTATCTCTAAAAATGTGACCTGTACTTTGCGCACAAGGTTTACATGGACAGCCAGAACGCCGGACGGACGGAGTCGATCGGTATACTAAAAGGGGGATAGCTAGGACCAATATTTTAATTTTAAGAAGATTTTCCCAACTTATACAAAATTTGGGAAAATCTGTAAAAATATGAAAATAGTATGAAAAACTTGCCCAGGGTATTATACTTCATATTTTTTTTCAATCACTTTCTAAACAGTATATAACAAAGTTTTTCAATTAATAATGTTTCACACATTTTTTGTTTTACTGTTTCTGATTCAGATCAAAATAGATTTTTACTTCGGTGCAAAAATAAAATTATTCGTCCGGCCTTAATATTTTTTCTCTAAAAAATAAAGGAAATCAATAAATTGTTTCTTTCTTCATTGAAAACTTAAGACCATGAATAAAATTTATGCAAAGTGTATGTCTTCATCCTAAACACATGCCATAAATTGTATTCACCACTACAAGAACAAAAACGAAAATATTTATTTAGGCGAAGTGGATTTCCATGGGAAAACTGTCCGTAAAGCAACAAGTATTTAGAAAAAAAAACAAACAAAAAATAAATTACAGTGAAATCTCCTTTCACGGGATACACTGACTTAACGTATTTCTATAGATTTTTCTATTTATATAGGAAGTCCAACTTTAATAATATCCACTGTGTTCAGTTCATTTGGTATGTGCAAACATGCAGATTTGGCAAACAATCGAAATGACAATGAATGAGTGATTGCAAAATTTAAAACTTGAATCAATGAATTTTTATGATTGGAAATATAACAACTGGATAAATGAATAAATGTCAAATTTTATATACATTTCTCGCAAATATATTTGTACTCCCAATCAAAATTTGCACTTAAAAAAATGAAATACATACACACATACTTATACAATGTCAGGAGCTCACAACCTACTTTCATATTAACATTCTTTTCTACCAGTGTTGCCAGTGAAATTTCAAAAAAAAAATTTTAAAATCCATTTTAAACGTTTAACATTTCTTAACATAACATAACATAACATTTCATGTTTAATGAATATTGTAAAGAAAATGATATCATATAAATTCATTTTTATATTTATTTAAGTCATTAATATTAGTTATGTAATTTTTAAAAATACAGTAAGCGAACTTTAAAATTAATATAATGTTTGAATGTTATCAAAACAAATTAAGTTTTGTAAAAATTAATATACGATTTAAGTCTAAAGTTCCTTAAAATAAAAAAGTTCCCAGAACAACTTCGCACTACTAGTTCCTTAATGTTTTCTTTCACCATTAATTAAGCTGCTATTGTATTAGCATTGAGTCTGTTAGTCTTAATAAGTTTTATTTGGCTAAAAATTCTCTAATATTTTATTTCTGTACATTTTGCGTAACGATTAAAAAGATACGAAAAATGTCAGGATTATACATGGTACCTGAAGTCATCAAAAGATACGTAAAATGCATCTTTCGTATCCTAATGGCAACACTGTTTACTACTCAAAGTCATGATTTTATAATAAATCATCTCTCCCTCTCTCTCTATCTGTCTCTCTAATGTAAAAAGTCACTTCATCTGGATATTTCCTTAAAAGTTTCATTTAAACAACTGTTAATTAATATTATTTAATTTGTTTTTCTTTAATTGTTAAAGCACTAATTCCATAAAGTTCCTGTGACAGTTATCTAAAGTTTTATTTTTATATGTAATTTCTTTTAGATTTTTTTGTCTTATTCTACCATATTTAGCATATAATACCATTTTAATATTTTCTTTTTTAAACAATTACCTCATATAATGAACAAATAACCATAAACTGTCTCTGTGTTAAACCATCAAGCAGTTTGTCAAAGAGTTAAATCTTTTTTTAAAGAAACAAATTAATACCAAATTTAAAAAAACTATTAAACATGTTTGAAATGTTATTAAGTATTAATATTTCGCTTCAAGACTTGTAAAAATCGAAAAAGTGCTTTGTACGTAACAATTTTATTGCAATAACCAAATTAAATTTTTAGGAATGCGAATACTAACAGTATGTTAAATATCTTTATGCAAATAAATTTATGTTCATTTGCAATTACATATTTATAAAATATATTAGTAAGGGCTCATTTCCATTTAAACACACATTCATATCTTTAAAAATATTTCAATTCAATCCTATTCTGTAGTGTCGCTACACATACAAATACTGTATAAGCGTGTAGCAGCAAAAACCAAATACTTCACTATAGTGAAAGCCAAATGAGAAGCGGTTATAAAAAACCCCTTAAAAAATTAACAAGGGAATGAAAAACACATTTAGCAATGAGAGTGGGAATAAAATAATACACACATTTTTTTGTGTTGCAAATTGAGAATTCGGAAATTACACATAACTGTGTCCCAAATTACACATTTGCATCAAAATTAAATACACAAAACGAAAAAAGTAGCTTTGATAGACTGAATTCGCTTTACATAACCTTTTTGTAAGTCGATGTTTGCATAAAAAATGTTTATGTCTACAAAATAATATGTGTACACACAATATGTGTAATTACACACAGATTGGCAACACTAAGTGTGTGCGAAATATTTTGTATGTTAATTGCTTTGATAATTTGCAACAACAACTCTTTGTTTTCTTAAGCCACAGACGACTTTGACAGGTTTAAAAGAAACAACTACTGTCTGGAGTGTATTCTTTTGAATTATTGTATACTCACAACGCTATTTAAATTATGCGACGAACAGTAACGCATAGCATTTTTCATTATGGTTGTTTTGAAACGTTATATAAACACATTTGGTTTTTGTTGTGTGTTTAGCAGGCCTTTAATACATATTATGTTTTTCAATAGAACAGAAATAGCTTGAATTATAAAATAAATCCTGAAAACAAATTCAAATTCAAGACATATAACGCAAAAAAATAACAAATGCATAAATATATATATATATATATATATATATTAAGCGAACAGTCCGTAATCCGAATGTGAAACCGAACATTTATCGCTCCGCTAATATGTTAAGAGAGCCGGAAATGATAACCTAGCGTTAAACAACGTACATATCGATGCTGTAATTTTTTGCCAAAGTTCGTTCCATTTCTCTTTATTTAACAATTAAATATATTATCGAAAATGTCTTAACTAATACTTTTTTCGTAATAATACACCGAAATATTTTTTTTTTAAAAATTACTAGTTTTTATAAACAATATTTAAAAAAAAAATTACATTTTTTAAAATTTGTATACAGTTTTATATACGAAATATAATTTTTGCTACAAATCTTCATCATATAAATGAAAAGATAGATCTGAGTAAATTTAAGGACCGTTTTTAATCAAAATACAGGTCTCAATTTTACGCTTGTTTTTACAAAAATTGGCTTTTTATCCTTTTTTTTTACTCCGAAAACAAAATTACGGTCCAATTTTTTTTTTAATAATTGGATACCTGAAAACGGTTAAGATTTGTTTTAAGATGCAAATGCAATAATTTGCTTATATACTCTTCTAAAATAGGCTGCAATTGACGAAACAATTCTTTTAACGCATAAACTAGTTCAACCTGTAGTTAAATCAGTTATAGTCAGTCTATAGTCTACATACTCCGACTATTCCTGTACTAGTTAGTTGAATATGTAACAACCAAGTTGCCTACTTCCATCCATCCATCCAACCAACCAGTCAACCACTAATGGCAATTTTCCATTTACAAAAGTCTTAACATGTTTTATAAAATTTATCGTGTGTAACATGTTCAGATACGAACATTCATACACTTAGACATTTATACGAATACTCGAACAGCCAGCACCTCGTAACCACATCCAATGGATTCAAACTTAAGAAACAGAAAAAAATAAAACATAGAAATTCCGACCAACCACCAAACAAATGAGCCAGCAGATTACACAAAAACATCTTATAAATTTGCATTTGTATGTTGCACACAACAAAAAAGTTGTTTGTGAAGTGTGTAAAATAATCATGTTTAATGTAAATGTTCACTTTGATTTGTATCAAAAAAATTTTGTTTCTTTATAATCGACCTGTGTAAAATTTAACGCAATTTCTTCTGTTCTTCACTTATCTGAGTATGAAATCTCTGCAGTTGCACAATTAGTTTTGTACTGTCAAGTTAAATAAATTAAGTAATAAATATTTATTTTTATTAAAAGATTTGAGGGAGAGATTTTTCTGTTTAATTTATTGTTTTCCAACTTAAACTGATGCAAAAAGAAGGTAAATAACATCAACAATTTTAATAAAATTATACGTGGAGATTTTGAAAAGAGAAAAGAGTTCTTTTAAACTTACTGTGAGCGTCAAAATAATGTAAACAGTTTGTTTTCCAATACAAAACGTGTTATGTTAGTTATAAAAAGTTAAATTTCAACTTTGCCAAATTTGATTAGACTTCATGCTTGCTGTCATCTGTGAAAAATACGTTGCTCCAAAATTTGACGAAAGCAAGTTGGACAAAAAAAAAAAAAAACGTGATATAATGTAGAAATAAGAAATTCAACGGAAAACATACAGTATCTATAGTGAAGCGTGATAATACGTCCTAAAACAGCTGGATCTGACCAATAGTCGCTCGATATCAACGTAACTAAACATCTGGAAGTATTTGGACAGACAAATTAAAAAAAACTAGCAAGCACTCTCTGAAGAAAATTCTGCAGGAAGAGTGGCCAAAAATGTCTACTGAGCTGCTAACTTTAAAATGGTTGAATTCGATGCCAAAGACTCTAGAAGTCTTCTTAAAAGCAAAAAGAAATCAAACAAAGTATTAGCCACTTCACTTTTCTTAGTACTTTAGAACTGTGCACCTTTTTGACGCGTTAAAAAGGGAGTAAATTTTTTTTATAGCACTGTTTTTGTTGTTTTTTGAAGTATTTAAAATTTTTAATTTTATATTGTAATAACATTGTCCAAAGTTTTGTAAATGATAATAAACTTCTAAAAATTTAAATTCTTTTTTTTACTAAAATAACACTTTTTATATTGTAAAACAAGCTGTTTACTTTATTTTGACCTCACTGTATAATAATTATCTTTTTATGTTATTCAGTATTTTGGTACTTTTTCGGTAAATTACGTATTTCTAATGCCAATGCATATCGATATAAGATTCAATTTACACCCAGGGTCCTCGTGAACACTGCCAATTGTAAACTTGCTAGACTTGTTTCATGAAGCCACAAATGTGCAATTTTAAACATTAAATGTGTCAGTTTGTAAGAAACGTCAATACAAAAATAAATAATGACCTTCCAATGATTCACTGTTAGTCACTAATCAAGCACGAGTCTTATAGAGTTACGCAGATGGAATGGGTTTAAGAATCAACCTGCTCCATTTCCAGGCCAGTATGGCCTGGCTATGATGAACGGAGAACTAGCTATCTACTTAGGTTCAATAGTAACCAGGTAAGAATAGTGGTGGGCATTAGCCTGCAGGGACTCATGCGAGGAGAATGGTTCTCGGATTCAGTGACTACTGCATAAGTTGTCATGCCGAGAAAAGGAAACCGTGTTTAATTTTATTTATTTATTTCATTACATGTAATATTATTTTCTATGTCAATGTTCTAGAATTCAGGACAAGATACAAAAATACCTGGGAAAACCGGTGACTGCCTGCTTGACGATCTATCTAGGATAGAACTAAGGTTGCTTCTTCTCTTAAATTCTACAGTGACGCCTATTGACTAACTGCTCTGTAGGCTTGGCATTGGCGCTAGGTATCACAAAGGGACCACTGAAGGACTCAAGTAAGCTGTCTCTCGATGGCTGCTCAAGGAACTTAAACTATCAAGACCCTTTGAAACTTTTCTCATTCTTTTCTTTCTTCATGGCATGTTTTTTAAAAGAGTTCAATAAATACTTTAAGAAGTCGGGCAAAAAAAATTTTTTTTTGGTTACTTATTTAAAAGTTATCTCATTAATTTGAAAATAAATACAGTGAAACTCGGAAGCCAAAAAATTACACATCTATTCCAACTATATCACAGTGAACAGGGTGACCCAAAATGGACTTTTTCAGTATTTAGCTAAAATTAAAAATTGCTTCATTTTTACATTTCTATAATTTCTTTGTTTTAAGTGATTTAATGTTGTATAATTATACAAAAAAATATGCTATGAGTGCTAAAAAAAGGTTTCGTTTTTAATTTTTTTTATATGTCAAAATGACCTGAAAATCTCCCACTTATTATAGCATTATTTCAAGTTTCAATACACCAACATTTATCCACTAATCAATCATACTTTTAAAATTTGATATTATACATCATCCTGGAAAAATGCGTAATTGTTCTATATGCTGATGACGCACAAATTTTTACGGATGGTGTTACTTACAGTGACATGAAAATTGTAGAAATTGCTATATTCGCACGACAACGTTTCTTCGTAATTCGTTCTGTCATTCGTAAGTCACAGCCCAATTATGATCTAAATTACATAATTCGTCATACAAATTTTTGGGAGAGAATTATGTCAGTTGTACGTTATTCATTTTGAATTACTATGCCAATTACAAACAAATCATTGTCACCACTAATTTCTATCGAATTGTAAAAAAGTTGTTTTTTGCGAAATTTAAAACAACAAATAAAGAAACAAAAAAGGATTTGTTAAAAAAATTAGAAATTTCAAATTGTTGCTTGCCTTTGTTTTTATTATCAAAGCGAAGCGAAGAAGTGTTGTGGAAATAAGAATATGCCGTGTGAACAGCGTAATCCGCATTCGTAATTCAAAGAGCGAACAACGTAATTCAAGATGCCTTGCGAACATTGCATAAGTGGCTAAAAATTAATAAACTTAAACTGAATGAAAGTAAAAATTAAAAAAATGAAAAGTGAATCAACTTTTAAGATTAATAACGATTAATTGAGAAAAATCTAACATCTTGGCTTTGTAAAAGGCAAAAAACCAAAATTTAAGAAATCTGGGGTTTTAAACGAATAATACACAAATTGTCAACACTAACGGCTATAAACATTTACAGTACAATGGTAAAACCACATTTTGAGATCGGTTCAACAATACTATCCCTGCACGCAAAGAAAAAACATGGTTGTGGTAAACATATTCTAAGAGCAACATATTATGATAAGAATTATGATTGTAGTCACCATATTAAGATTATTATTGAAACATATTATGACTCAATATACTCGTAATATGTCATCATAATATTTTTCCCTTAATCATATTATTATTCTGTTAATCATACTAAGTTAAGAAGTAATCAAATTATTGTCATGTTAATCATAATAAGCTAAGAAATTAATCATATTATTGTCATGTTAATCATAATAAGCTAAGAAGTAATCATATTATCATCATGTTAATCATAATAAATTTAGAAGCAATCATATTATGATACAGCACCTTTCATAGCTGTCATAAAAATACAAAATAAATTTAAATATTTTTGAATCGATTTTTTATTTTGTGGCTTGTTACAATTTTTCTTAATGTTAATCAAATAGCGGAGTTCAATATAAGGCTTGCAAAAGAGCAAATGAAAAATCTGTGGTTTTCATGGGCAACCGCGTGTGTCCATTTTTTTGATTTTAAGATGTTGATGCCATATTGCCTAATTTTGAAAGCTCTTTATATTTTTTTGAAAAAAGATGGATCAATTCCGTTTTGTAACGTAATGACAAAGTTTAAAATGTGCAACACCTAGCCCATAGTTTGATCTAGAATGGGTTTTCGGCTTTCCTGAACAATTTGTTTTAAGACATACGCGGTTGCCCATGAAAACCACAGAAATATCGTAGCACTTTTATAAAATATAACGAAATCTCTGTGTGTTTTGTTGTTGGATTTTACAAAAAACTATGATATTTTGCATTTGCACTATTACATCACTAATACTTGAATGAACTCCGCTAATATTTTAATTTTTTAATTTCTTTAAACATATTTTTTTTATGGAATTTTATCTTTTAATTGTTTAACCGCTCACAAATAAAAAAAACGACACAACTTCTTCAAAATTATTTTACAAATGGCGCTAACATAATATGATTAGAGTGAAAATAGTTTGATTGCATCTTTAACATAATATGATAAATGTATAGAAAGTTATCATGTTATGGCTATTAAATATCATGATATGGTTGTGAGAAATATAATATGTTTAGAAAGTTATCATAATTAAGTTGTTAGAAAAATAATTATTTTTCGGTCAACAAAACTCAAATTCATAATTGCGATAAACATTGATATGTTTACAGTAACTATAATATTGTTGATTTTAAATAAAAATAACAATTATTTGTGTACGACAACAATATATTGTTACATTAAACATAGTGTTGTTGTCGTAACCATGCCCAACCATATTTTTTCTCTGCGTGTGCATATAATATTGGACCACCTGATCCATTTTGATAAAATGGACTACTCCATGGACTGGTCCAATGTAATGCAAGCATGGACCATGTCATTGTTAAAAAGTGTTTGTAGTGAGTCGACATGTCTTCGTTTTTTAACGACATGTTTTCGTTTTTAAACGAAGTTAAAACTAATCCTCTTGTGTATACAATGGAGTAGTTTCAAGACTACTCCTTTGTAGTCCAAAGCTGAGTTATATGGTCCTGCCCTAGGACATCGTAATGTTAAAAAGACCATGTTTTTCCATACCCAAACGTACTTTTGGACTAGTCCTGGTCGCTATTATTTGCAGGGATGTATCAGCTGTTCCAACTAACACATATAAAGACTACAAAAATTACATAAAAAAACATTAATACAACAATAGAATGTAAGCTAGAAACACTTAAATGGCTTCATAGAAACAAAGACTTACATTTAATACACTCATATTTATACAAATATGGGAAACGCGCAGCAATATCTGATAGCTTAACTTAATTTCGTAGGTGCTATGCAACTCTACCCATCAGGGTTGTCAGATCTTTTTCACCTTCAGAAGATCACCAAAAATCGCTTCAATTTTATTTTTTCAGAATTTTGATAAGCAAAAATCCCCCAATACGAACTTTATTTAAAAAAAGTATACAAGAGTAATTTAGCTGTTATTCATGTATTTAAATAAATATTTTAAAACTTTGTGAGACCACTAAATTGCATGTTGCAAAAATATTAATTTTAACCAGTATTCAAACTGAGGAAAACATGATAAAATGGTTTTTACAAGCGTGGTTTTCTATTTGAAAATAAGTCAGAATGTGGTCAAATTTCTTATTCGAATTTGATCGAAACAAAATGTAACGTTCGACAAGAAATGAGCATAAATGTCATAAAAGTCGTATTTAAATTCGAATTCGCAAATAATACCCAACACAGTGTAAAAAATCCATGTCATGAATTATTTTTAAAAATGAACTTGTTACCCAGATTCGTTTTCAATTCTATATGAAATCAAGGAAAATCAAAGTTGTTCTTATTCGAACTTTCGAAATTTAAATAAATAAAAATTAGTCAAGCTCGAGGCCAGTGCTCTTCAAAGAAGATCGAAATATTGGAAACAAATAAAAAGAAATTTTTATTTACAAAAAAAAACACTGGTTCGAGCTTAACAAATTTTTTTTAATTTAAAATCAAGGATTTTAAAAATATGAATGTATTCTATATTTTCGCTCTGCACACCACATTGAAAATGCAATGTATAGAAACTGATATCAATAGGAATTTTTTTTAAGTGTTTACTTTCCGTATTAATTTAAATATTTTTGCATACTTTTCAGTATATATTATTATTGTAAAAATGTTTTAAATTCAATTTCATAAGCAATCAAAATTAGAATTTATTTTCTAAAATTAATTGAAAATTAAATATATTTTCGGTGAAGATCCGATGATTGATAAGAAAATGATATCAACTCAAAATATTGCAAAAATAGCTTCTGATAAGAACAACGTCTGCAAATCTAAGAAAGCTTTACCTGTATTTCAAATTTCCGTATCAAGACAATTATCTGGCGATAGTATTGCCATCTAAAACAATCGCATTCGTTTTGTAATTTTAAAATTTGTTTCAAATTAAAAAAAAAACTTTACCTATAGGCATAAATTTGTTCACATAAAAAAGAAAAAAAGAAGGTAGAATGCGTTTTGGATATCGCCAAAAAATAAAAAAATCGCCGCCACGTTTGTCGAAAAATCGCCACATCTGACAACTCTGCTTTCAATACAGGCCACAACGTTTACTTTTCGGTAATGAACTACATATGCACATCATGCTTCCAACTTATAAAAAAGTCGAAGAAAATAATATTAAATTTAGAAAAATTATATATTTTGTAAAAAATAATAAAGTCGAGAGATTTTGAATACATCACAGAAAAAAATTACGACAAATCAATTGTCATAGGCACCAAAAATAAATAACTTTTGATATATTTTTCTGGGATTAAATACTTATATTCAAATTAAATTAAGGAGAATATTGTAAATTATTTAAAATACTACTAAATTTTTAAATAAAAACCAAAAAAATGTTGTGTCAAATTCTAGTATGTAAAAAGATTTAGAATCTGCAAATGACTAAACTAGTAACGTTTAAAAAAATATCATAATTAAACTTTATTAAATAAAATAAATTGTATATGAAAAGTTATAATTTGTGTTGCATTTTAATCTTATATTGGAATGTACTGCCTGTAGGGTACTTTTGCAAGATCCCACACATTTTGCCATAGCAATAAAAAGATAATACATGAAATAAAACTGATGCAGTTGTTGTTCTTATCTTACAACATATAGTATCCACTGTATTAAATGAAGCTGCTTAATTTTTTACGGAGCTTATTGCCTCCATCCTTGCCTATAATTCATCCAAACATGTTTGTGGATCAGACTCTTAGTTTGGAAGACATGAGTTTTCAGCCGACTCAAGAACTTTATCGAAAAAATTGGTCTTAGCTATATAACAGCACTTTCGAGATTGCACATGAAGTGGAACAAAGTTAAGCATCGAGCCGAAGATCGAGATTATTGGAACCACCTTGTGAAAGGAACATTTATAACAGCATATACCGCACCCTGAATTAAAAAAACTGCCTGAGCTTATAGCCAATAGCCTTGCCAATAATTTATTCATAAATTTTTTGTGGATCAGACAGTTAACAAAAATGATGACCTTATTTATGCGAAGCAAAAAATGGGCACCACTTACTGAATATTATTTTTCAAAGCTTATCAAATAAGATTTCCCATCAGAATTAAAAAAAAATTGAATAAATAAAAAAGTTACCGACAATTTTTTTTTTCATCAAACACAAAATTTGTTTTGTGAAATTTATAAAATTTTGGATAATTTTGATGCTCTGTCTATACGTAACACATTGAGTTCTTCGATACCTAAGAGCGATATTAACTCTAGATCGATTTTTAAACCGGTGATACTAGAAGTATTTTTCTTGTCGTTTTCAAATTCAATTCCGATAACCTTGGATTCTTTGACAGCTCTTTTTATGTTTCTGGAACTTTTCAAATTCGGAAATCTATAAATAATTTATTATCAAATAGATAACAATATTTTTTGCAAAACACATGATGTATGCGCACATACTTGGCACTTTCTGGAGGAATTTCAGAGGGCCCAACGCCATGTTAGACGTAGGATTTTTTCGCATTATTTTAATTTAATTAATAATTAGTATTTGCTACACATAATTATTTACTTAACAACATTAAATTATTTTTCCAATAACGTTGTATGTATTATTTGCACTTTGGATCTTATTTTATCCGGAAATTAACATACTTCAAGGACAATCTTAGCCTGTCAGCGGATTCTTATCAACAATTCCTCATATTTTCAAGCAAGATTGAATTTAAAAGAACATTTGTAAACAAGTATTAGGTAAACCTCATTATCGATTTTCTTATAATTTTTGATGTATTTCTGTGCTTTCAAATACCGCTTTGGCCTTCTCGCTCTTTCCTTAGTTTAATTTCAAACTAAAACACCGCCAAAATCTTGAAGACCTTAACGAATAGTTCGTAGTATATTTGTTTGTGTTCACATACAAAACAGTGTATGAAAGTATTAATTCAGTTTTTTGTATTGTTCTTTTCTTTTTGGGCTTATTATAATACTCATGTTTGTATTAGCTTTATTACTTTTTTTTCTCTATCGTTGAACTGTTGGCCATAAGCGTGGAGGCAGTCACACAAGTTTTTTTAAGGCATCAAGTGCAATCTGGTTTGCTTTTTTCCAACTTTTAAATGCGGCTTTTGACAAACGAATTGTTTTTAAATATTTTCAAAATGAGAAGTTTTTTGGTCGTTTCTTTTTATTTTTGTTTGTATTTAAAGTTGACGTTGCACAAAATCAAATGATATAAAATAACAAAAGTTTCGCTCTTTTTTTTTGATGGTTTGGCGAAAAACAGAAGCCTTTTCATTTTAATAAAATAGAGGACAATGTTATGTGTTATTAAAGTAGAATAAAACCAATTTCAAAACTGTTGTATAAACATAAATTGTAACAATTGGGATTTTTAAAAATTTACGTTAATTCGTTCATTCACGGAAAACAAACTTAAAGACTAAATAAACAACAAATTTCGTTTTAATCAGATCCACTCTTAAGGGCCAAATAAACTACACAAGCAGTTTGACAACAACAACAAGATGTTTGTATTATTATTTTTAAGTTCTAATAAAAATCAAAATAGAATAGAATATTTTAAAATTTTAACGACAAAAAATTTACACCAAAAATTATTTAAATTACACTTTTACATGAGGTGTAGTTGCTTTTATTTTTTGAATGAAGTTAGTCTGCTTTCACACGTTTCATCTTTTGATGCTCAACTCCTATGTTTTTAGCTGAGGGAAGAAAGAAGAAAGGGGGTTAGTACGGAGATGCCTGTACTCGGTCAGTACGCTTTGTGTTTTTATTCGTTGGTATATGCACAACGATGGCTGCGTGTAATTTTTATTCTTTTCTTTTTCTCTTTGATTCGCTCTTATTAAAATTATTGTTGTTTTGAACCGAAAAAAGATGAAACCGGTTGCTGCGTGTGATTATATTGGCATCTTTTAAAGGGAATTGAAAAGAAGTTGAGCATCAAAAGATGAAACGTGTAAATTCAGACTTATTGTATTGTCCAAGGCAGTGTTGCCAAAACTTGGTGACCAAAAATGGCTAAATTTACGGAAAAAAATGGCTAAAAAATGGCTAAAAATGTGCTAAAAAATGGCTAAAAGCTTTTTTAAATAAAAACACATTAAAATTTAATAACAAAACAGAAATAATTCATTTAAAGTTGTTTACGATGAAATTGTAAGTTAAGACCAATTTCTTAAATAAGAATAAACGTTCATTAATATATTGATAGATATTTAAAAAATTAAATCATCGATAAAATCGATGTCGTTATTGTTCATCTCATAGGAATCACTCGTGCCTATATAATATAAGTTTTAAATAACTTGAAGGAAAGTCGTTATCACGACAACAGTAACCCAACCTTTTGAGTCCAGATCTACAATAAAAAATAAGTATAGTCAGTCAACCCCGACTAGGTGATACCCTACACCACATTATAACATATGTATCAAATTTTATTAAATTATCGACCTGTACTTTGCGCACAAGGTGTACATGGACAGGCAGCCAGCCAGGCGGACAAGCATCGTTAATTCGACTCAGAAAGTGATTCAGAGTCAATCGGTATACGTAAAGGTTGGCTAAAGCTATGTTCACACCTATTAAATATTTGACGTCCTATACGTGACCACTAGTTTTCTTAGGAATTGTTTGCTTTTGCAAAACGTTTGGCTAGGGCAAACATTATTAAACAGTTTCTAAATTACATTATACAATGATCATTTTAAAATTAAAGTTTTGTAAATAAATAGAAATTGTTAAAAATAAAGCTTAAGTTTGATCAATTTACTGGCAACGCTTTTTTTGGATTTTATTGTCAAATATTTGTTAGGTTTGAATATACCTTAAGTATCAATATTTTATGGCGTTTCAAACATCAGCACAAATGCATAGTACCCTCTCCACTGTTGTGGTGTTGGTAAAAATATTTTATTGTTACAGTAAAATTCTTTACCTAATTAAAAAAATCGAATTAACGGTTGCTAAATGTAACCTATTTCTCAAATTACTTTTAACGATGTTTACTTGGCAAAATACCCTCTCTACTTCAGCATTAGACCATGGAAGTGAGAGCAACTTTATTGTCAATTCTGAGATTTCTAAAACAATTTTGTTGCTGCCTACATCTCTTTACTGAAATACTTGCAACCAGAAAGAAACACCAATGTTTGTGGTGATGAATTTTATAAATTTAGTATTGGAATACTGTCCCTTTATTTTGAAAGATGTTTCATCATCATAGTTTATTGCGATTTTCAACATTTGTAAAAGTTGTGATTTAAATTAAAGGCGTTTAAATTGTTTAAAATGTTTGTTTTACTTTTATAAATGTTTATAATAAAATAAAAATTATTCTTTTTAAAGAAAAACAACAAATAAAATTTTATGGCTAAACAATTTTAAAAATGGCTAAAAAAAGGGCTAATGGCTAAACTCATTTTTTAATGGCTAAACAGGGTGAAAAATGGCTAAATCTAGCCACTAAATGGCTAAATTGGCAACACTGGTCCAAGGCGATGGTTAATTGGCACCTTTTTAACACTTTGTAACAGTTAACTGAAAAATAATTAATTGGCACATTCAATTTCGGTTAAAATAATTTCTGTCGCAGATGTTGTGCCAAGTGAACCATGTAAAAAATCCCCTTTGTATTAAGTATAAGAACCAAATAGAATCAGCCAATATCCGCAAAAAGTCCACTTACAAGTTTTGTGTCAATTACCTTTCATCTGGAGTAGCTACACTTTAAACAATTAAGTGATATGTCTTATTTTCACCTATAAGGTTTTTTTTCAGAATTCGTTAATTTCAATTGTAATATTCACGGTATAAGTGATTTAAGAACAATTGACAAATTTACCGCAGAATGGTATCATATGGTAGGGCTTATTCTCTTACCTGCTTTTAGCTATTTTATTTAAAAATCATTAACACAGAACGAAAATCTAAGATACAGTACTGAATAATACAAAACGGAGTCAGTGTTGACAGTGAGGTTTTTTTTATCTTATTTTAACATACGGTAAATAGTTATTATTATTATTTAGATATCTTCATCCGTATTAGATTATTTTGCCTTTAAATGATTTTAGGAAGGTGTTAATGTTGAGCCTACCAGCACAACATTTTGTCATGACATAGTAGCTGTCTTAGAGTTATTGTCGCCAATTTGTATGTCAATACTAACATTTATAAAAAGGTTATGGCATAATAACTCTTTTCGAGAGTACTGTTTTCATCAGTTTGGACCAAATTTAATTTAAATGCCAACATAATGTTTGTATTTGGGCTATGTCAAATTATGGACAGGTTCTCACCATTTGTAATAGGCTTGGGCAATAGAAAAATTGGAGCCGATGTACCAAATTTCATCAAATTGTTTTCGAATTGCGACCTGTACTTTGCATACAAGGGTTACATGGACAGCCAGCCGGACGGACATCATTAGATTTAAAATGTATGATTAAAAAGTGATTCTAAGTCGATCGATATACTAGTAGGTTGGACTATGACCATTTTTTTAAGGTGTTACAAACATCATCATTAACACAAGTTTAATAACTTAAGAAACAAACAAACTATCGATAGTATTGAAAACTATCGATGATGATACGTTATTCAAAAAGCATCGATAGTGCTATCAATTGTTTCAGACCACTACTTTTGCTGCGTGAAATGCTGGAACACTACCCGTATGACTTTTATTATTTTTTACAATGTTTTGGGCCCTGTGTTCATTTATTTCATATAGAAAGCGCTGAAAAATCACGTCACGCGCACTTTTCGATTTTTACGATAAAAAAAACAAAACTTAAAACAGACAATTTTTGTTCGAATTAACATTCTTCGCAACTGAATGATTTTTTAATTTAAGAAAACACACTTCAATTAACACTAAAGCATAAATATGTACTCATCTGTTTGTATTTTCCATTTAAGCAGACTTTATGTTGGTAATTTGCATTCATGGTTATTAAAACGTACACGTAAATACGCAAAAGATAGACTGCAATTATATCTTAAATTAACATACAATTAATAGCAAACTGAAATGAAAATAAGCGTAAAACGAAAGCAGCAGCAAAAAATTAAAACAACTTTTAAAGATTCCTCTTAAATTGCACAGATGCAATACAAAATTATTTAAAATACGCAGCGCCTTCATAACACGGTACACAAATGAATGAAATAGAGCAAATTATGTGTATGTACAAACATGTATGTGTAGATATAATATGTTATACCAATTTAAAAGTAACGATCTTTTTTTGATAAAATAATATCCATATTGATGACTCGATGTCGTTCAGAACTGCCTGTAGAGTGCAAAAAAATAACAGTCAGTTGTATTCAAATTGCATGCAAAACACAATCGAAAATTGTGTTAAAATTATTTTGAAAGCTTTGAAAAAATCCGTGTAATGCAATAAATTTAACATATTTTGTTGCTACATACAACAAAAACTAACTTACTTTCGAAGTATTTTATCTTATTCGATTCTCTTCGGAATTAAATGCGCGCCAATTAGTTGCACAACAGACCGAAAAGTACGCAAATCTACTAGCAATAATGTAAATACAATAAAGCAATGTTCATAACAAAGATATGTATGTACATTAGGGTCGCCAATTTTTTTTTTTTTTTTTTCAACCTATAGTATGGCTGAAATCTGCAAAAAGTTCTGAAAACATCCAAAGAAACCACGGTTTAAAAATAAAAATGAAGCATACCATATTTCATGAGAATGTTTGTATTAAATTTTTTTTTCATAACAAACGAACCAATTTTATTTAACATAGAAGATATTATAATTAATTTAAGCAAAAATTTAAGTTTACATAGACAATATTCAAATGAAAATCAAAGCACACCGTGATTTAAAAGTGAATAAAAATAACTCATAAAAATATTTATTAAAAAAAACACAAAAACTTTTATTTAGGTATATTTAAACTTTCTCTCGAAAAATCGGGGGCTCCGTTTTGATTTAAGAACAAAGAATGAAAAAAAAGAGTTCATCCGAACATTATATTAAAATTTTCGCAGATGGCGTTTTTACTATACAAGCGGTTAGTTTTCTTGGTCCCGAACAAATTGACCCACCCTAATGTACATACATATGTACGTACGTACCATGAAAAGATGAATGAGTATTATTCATATTATTGGTACATATATTTGTTTGTATTTATGTATGTATGTAATGAACGTATGTGTGCATTGTAAAAGGGTATATTTACGTTGGAGACTTGATTAGTTTTACTTAGAGATCTTGCAACACAGGTGGATTTTATACAGCATTTGCATTTACATAAATTCTTTTTGCATACTCGTCTTTAACATTAATGAGTATGTGGTGCGTAGTTGTTCTTGAACTCTTTTAAAAAATGTAAGAAAATGCACTTTTAGTAATTAATTATAAAACTGTAAATCTAATTTACGCAATTTTGCTTTCAACTTTTCTCGGGTGAAACTCTTACTATGATTCGTTTAATGCTTTTGAACATTTGCACCAGCATTCTGGGCATGTCTGTCTTCATGTGATGTGCCGATACAGCTCAGCAGCATTTAAAAACTAATTTTTATTTATAAGCTAAAAATTAATTTTTATAGCATGCGTTTTAGAACGTTAAATGATTATGAAGTGTTGAAAAATGTTTGTCTAATTCCTCTTTTTTTTATTTTAATTACTCTAATGGAAAAGTCAAGTTAAAATATTACCATTTAAATAAATTTCTTGTATTTAAAGCAGATGCGGTAGGTGAACTCTCATTAACACGGTGGCGATGGCTGTGAGTGACACGAATTAAAAATATTTATATTTATTATTTTAATAGAAAAAAGCTTTTTACTTTTGTTACTTAAATGATTTTTTTTAAACATGAGTTAAGGAAACAAATATTAAAATTACAAATTTGCACTTTCCGAGTCAATTTCAGTTGACAGGGCATTGTGATGTTGACCTGAATATAGTTCAACATAATAATTGCTTGATTAACAGAAGCGATTTTATTATTTATTTTAAAAAAATATTGTTAAATTGAAATAAATAGAACATAAGATAAACAAACTCTGCAAGTTTAGTTTTTAATTGGAACTCACCATAAGCTTGTCATTCCCTTGAGTAATTCTAATTCGATTAAGCCACGTCTGTCTGTCTGTATGTTGAAATCACGCTCAATTTATAACGACTTAAACAAAAAGAACGACAGTGGTGTCAAATTGTTTCTTAAACATAGCAAATGCAGATATTGTGGTAAAATTTCGTCCAGTTTAGCTCAATACTGTAGGTGTATGAAAACACAGCCGAGTATATTACTCTGACTTTTTTGAGTAAAAAGAACAAGTAAAATAACTCATTCTTTACTATTTTATGGCGATTTTTTTTCTGAGAAATATGTTTTACTAATGTTACATGTTCTACATTTTTGTGTTCGTTTGTGCAAAAAATACACCTGTGGGAAAAATGTTCAATTTCTTTTGTGAATAAGTTGATGAAAAACATGCAAAACATGTTGCATATTTTACCCTTACTTTTCATTTATACTGCTCTGTTTTACAACTTTGGTATTTACTACCTTGTTTGTACAACCAATGTTTTATTTTGCTTGTCATAATTCTGTGGCTTGGAGGAAATTGGAATTGAAGGTTATTATTAATGCTTTCATAGTGACATTGGCCAGCATTTTATTTATGAACCTGTTCTGGGTTAAGTATGACTTTAGCTGTTTTACCATAATGAAAAAGAGCAAGAAAACAAATCAAATGCAATAATTAACTCAAAAGAGCAAAAAAGTGACATTGGCCCTTTTAGCTCCAAGCCACAGAATTCATACCGCTCATAATTTTGTGAAAAGATTGTTGTAAAAAAATATAAAAATATTTACAAATTAAAATTAAAAACTCTATGTTTATTATTATCGTTCTAATTTTTCCAAGCCATTAGTGATGTCAATATTTGTTTCAAAAGCATAGTAGCGTGCAGAAACCGCTCAAACAGCTTTAAAAATCTATTTGGAAGCACATTAATGATAAAAGTTGCACAACATTGCAAAATATTCATAATATATTCTTTTGATTTATGACTACGTTGCAACAAATGCAACTTGAGAACTGTCACGTGACAAGTTCGGTAAAAGTTTCCATTTCCCCAGGGTAAATTATCACTTATGGTATTATATGTTATAAAGATTCGTTGCTTGTTACGAAATTTCAAGTTTAAAATAAAAGAGTTTGACACAATCCTTACAAAATGCAATAAGTAACGTTATTCATTGATTCCCCACTTTAAATTTGTCGCCAACGTTTCATCATTTAAATAAATTTTCAATTATTTGTCAAACTGAACTTTTACTAAATATTTAATTTATAATTGAATAGCAAAATACAAATTCAAATAAATATTTCCTAAGAAATAATTATAAAAAAATCAAACAGACACAAAACTTTAAGTATTTATCATTCTTCGAATGTTCAAAACTCCAAAACTAATTATAAAATATAAACAACACGAACAATTAAAACTGAACCGTTTTGACTTTTTATACTGAAAAATTAGTCAGTTACATTTTTATTCAATAACCAACATCTCAAAGTAAATTATTTGTTTGTTTTGCCGTTTTAAGAAAACAAAGGCACATTATAAAGAAAATTATAAAAACAATTTTAAATATCAATTTAGTTATAAAATGTATAAAAAATTGCATCTCCAACTGTTTAGGCAGTTATGAAAACAATAATAGCAGTGGTAGCCCATTGTTTATAACTATCACTGTTTTAAACTATACACAATTTTAAATATTAAACGTAAAAGAAAAATGCACAAAGTAATCAGTTTAACTTTAATTGATCATTGACGGAAACGTTTACAAAAATGTTTTATCAATTTTTAATCGGTTTTTGCAAAGCCAAAACAAATACTTTTTAAGTGACAAAGAGTGCAAAAAGAATAATTATGGACGGTATGGACGAGCTCCATAGACTTATCACCAATATATGGATTTAAGAACGGCTCCCAACGGCGTGGGGTATTGGACTCATCGTTAACGAATATTTTATCAGAAAAATTAATGGAAATGGCATCTACCATACCAGGAGAATATCAAGGAGGATTTAGACCAGGCAGATCAGCAATTGATCAGCTTTTTCTACTAAAACAGAAATGTGAAAACTGTGTGCGACATCGTCTTACATTTGCTATTTATTGACTTTTAACTGCATAGATAGAGGGAAAATACTACTGGTTTTCTCAGTCCTGGGAATTCCTGCAAAACTTATCAGATTCACATGGGCAACCTTAATGAATACTACTGCCAAAGTAGAACTGGGAGATACAACTGTCGTATTCGCTCTGACGGGCAGTATGCTAAGTAGTTCAGGTACGACCATAGCGTATGCGGACGATATCGCAATTGTAGCTAGAAATAACCTCTACATAAAGTGTGGTCAAACTTAAACGCAAGATGTTGATTGTAAATAAAACAAAAAGTTTTCTGAGAATTATCTTAAAATTTTTTTTTTCTGATAGAAACAATTATGGAAAAATCTTGACAGGAGACGTAAAATATAAAAATTGGAGACTATAATTTGGAAGGCGTATCGAGTGTTTATACTTGGGCGTACTTCTAAAAAGCGATGACAACATGCAGGATTCCATAAGTGATAAAATGTCGGCAGCAAAAAGATCTTTTTATGCTCATAAGAAGATCTTCACGTCCAAACTTTTCTCAAAATCATGTTAATTGAGCCTCTAAAAAACGATTATCAGAACCTTGCGAACGAATGGATGCGAAACTTGGTCCATGACTGCGAGCAATTAGCAGCGTCTTAGTTTTTTTAAGAAAAAAGTTTACGCAAAATATTCGGCCCTACGCGTGATACTATTGGAGACAGACTACGCTCAAAGAGGTAACGAAGAATTTCTGGAAATATGTCAAGGTGAAGACATCGCAGCAGACCACAAAAGGTAAAGCTAAACTGGTGTAAGATTCGACAGGGACAAACTCGAACGAGATAGAGGGATCGTGTGGAAGACGCCTTAAAAATATTAAGTATTATAAACTGGCAACAAATGGCAGAAAATAGAGAATAGTTGCGGAGAATCACTAAAGCAAGAAGATTATGATGAGAGAGAAAGTGCAAAACATATCCCGAAATATATTTTGTAAATGATACATTTAGTTTTTTTTACTAAGATATTCAAATTTTGGTTATTATGTAGTTTTTTTTTTGTAACAACTAACTACTACTAAAGTAGTTAACGGATATAAGAACATATTATATAAAGACCGCTTATAAGAGAGTATAGAAGAAACACCATGTCTTTATCAACATCTTTCAATAAAAAATGTATTCTGTATAAGAAAAACGCTTGTAAGAAAAAAGGGATAAAAGAAATAGATTGACAGTTATCGATAATGAAAATTCGTGTGAAAATCATTTTTTGTTAGAAATTTTTCTTCGAGGCAATACTGTTTTTGCTTACACAAAATATCCGAAAACTTTTGGAGTTTTTTTAAAAATGCAATCGTCTGCGTTAAGAAATTTTACATACATAATTTTTTAAATTTTTATAAAAATATATAAGAGTGTTAATCTGTTTTACGATATTTTATTATTAATAATATGTAGATATTGTTAAAAAAAATTTCTTATATCAGTAGGTATAAAACTTCATAAGAAATTACCTATAATTGCATTTATGTAACGATTTTCTTATATACGTAATACACTTCTATTTAATAGGCATTAATAAAAACAAGAAAACTTTACAAGAATTTGTCGATTTATGCTACTTAAAATTAATCAGAAAACGCTTACGAAATTCTTTTTGCTCAAAGCTTTTGAATTTAGGTCACTTTGTTTTCTTTTCTAGCTGTGAACCATACAAAACTATATTCTAAAATCATTTGCGATCATTTTGTTTTACTCAACGCAACAAACCGATTCCAAACATTTCGTTTAACTTACTTTCCTACTCTGATTATAATATTTATATAAAGTTATACAAGCCATAGCAGTTCTTTAAAAATGGACTGTATCCCGGGAAATTTAAAAAAATTTCCCGCTTTCCCAGGAATCGAAAAAGTCCGGGGAAAAAAAACTCTAACTGTATTAGAACCATCAGGGGTGTTCTGGAAATCGAACGAATTTTAAACGTCGTTTTTTAATAAAATTTCTGTAATAAAAGAATTTTATGACAAATATTATCCAAATATTTCTCTATTAAACAGAATTTTATAGCAAAAATTAAAAAATTTACATTAAAAGCGTATTAAAAACAACTTTAAAATTCTTGCGTGTTGCGTTTTCGATTTACAGAACACCCCTGCATAATTCTCAAGTAAAAATACATGCAAAACAGAAAGAATTCTTAAGGAAATACCTGTAAGATAAATGCAAACTTTCGTACGGTAAACAGCGTTCCCGAGTTCTGTGTAATTATCCAAAAATGGGACAAACTTTTTTTCTTGTACTATTTTTGAATCATAAATTTTTAAAATTTTTGTTTTTGTGTAATTTCGCCTCAACATTATTTTAAACGTAAGAAAGTTTTGCAAACAAATCTTTTAACTTTATTTAAGAAGTATTTAATGTTGAAGACCATTATTTTCATATTTAGATAATTAAGATAATTGTGAGTGAACAACACTTACTCCAAATCCTGCACATCGCTTTTTAACTGCATTTCACGTTTACCGAATTTAAAAACTATTAGCAGTTTTCTTAGGAGATATTTGAACGAAAAACATCCTCCAATTAAACACCAACATTCGAAATGAAATCATGGCGATTGCAACTTTAATTTTCGAAAAAGTTATTTAAAACATGATAAAAACGAATCAGAAATTTTTTTAATGTTTGGTCTGGGCGAAATTGAATTTGGATTACGGCAGCACAGACTTTAACACGATTTAGTTATTTTTTAGATTCTAAAGTTTAGAATTTAAAATAAAATTTTGGTATATTTTTATTACTCTTGTTATCAACAAATCTGTTAAAAGTAAAAAAAATACAACTTTACAAATATACGCACAAGCTTATACATCAACATGAACCAACTGAATGGGTATGAACGAGTATGAACATTAGGGTGGGTCGATTTAGCAATCGATATTGTGGCATCGATTTTCTGATAGCTTTTGGCATGAGTTCTACTACGACATATCAAAAAAATAATTTTCGAGGCGCCCAAATTTCCAAATTTTTCTCAACTTTTATTTTTAAGGTTTTTAATTGTTAATAAAAAAATAATCGGCTGATTTACTTTTTTTATAATTATTACCTTTTCAAGGTGAAAGAAAGGAGGAAAGGTGAGGAAAAACTGATGTCTAATTCACCTTTAACGTGCGAATTTTTAAAAAACTAGCTATTTGATACGGGAGAAAACACATAAAAATTGGTTGGAGACTGAAAAATAAGAAAAAAGAGCAAAAAATCGAAAAAAATGTTTTTTCGACATAAACTCGTCTAAAAAGCCGAAAAAATGATATCGCCATCGTTTTTTTTTTGAGCGCCTAGAAAACGATTTTTTTTTTTATTTCGTAGAGGAACTTTTTTCCTCATGCCAAAAGCCATCGAAAATCAATGGCACAATATCGACAAATTTTTGTCCTTATAAATGGACCCACCTTAATGTACTGACTTATATGTAAGTATGTATGAATATTTATCTATTTATGTAAGTAACAAATGAGTAATTAGTTAAGCCAAAATCAAAAATGTACAAGTAAAAACTCTAAAGACAACACAAAACACACTCTCTCACAACAAATGTATACAACACACACATGTGATGTGTTGTACGATTTTGTGGCAACAGCAGAAAAAAATTTGCGGCAGCACTGTAATTTAGTATTTGCTAATTACACAGTGATGTGCGTTCGTTCAAAAAAATTGCCACCTCCTCACAGAGCCACAATTGAATAAAAAAAACTTCAAAATACGAAAACAGCAGTAAATTAAATAAACAACTGCAAAACAATCAGAGTTTAAAGACTCACTGACTGGCCGAGTCAAGAAAGTAAAAACAAAACAGTAAAAAATGTGGCATTTTGTGATGACTCAGGTGCATAAACTCCCCCTTTGAATTCCTTCAGATTTCTTGCTTTACTCTCAATCAGAGAACGCCATATCAAAACAAAGCAATAATCTTTATATACCAGACAATAATTCTCATTACATCAAAAATATTTTTAATTTAGATGAAATTTTAAATTCTATTTGAATTTTCGCATATTATTCTTTAAAAAAATTTTCATATGTATTCCTAAAAAAAAAAATACGATAACGGTTTATTATCGCTTAAAATTTTTGCAATCAAATGGACTATACAAACAAGTTAACCAACTATGGATTTCAGCGTTATTTGTGGTTAAAAATCTTCCGAAATGACAATGACTGGTAAAAAAATTTAAATTTTTGCTTTCATCCACTATAACACCGGTATATTTCCGATTCGATCAAGGTCAATTAGCCACTATTCGACGCGTAGCTTAGTAGCCTTTCAGAAAGATACACTCACTGTTGCCAGAAGTGCAGATTTTTCTGCATTTTGCTGATTTTTCGTTGCAAAAATGAAGAAGTGAGATTTGCAAATTTTTGCTGTCAAATTACAGATTTTTTAAAATTGCAAAAATTTTTAAAGACTTTTATTGAACTTTGCAACCAACTTTTTTAAAAAGATTGGATTTTGAAGATCAATTAAAAATGTTTTAAAGCTGAACTCAATATTGGAAATTTTATAAACAGTTTCCAAAGTAAATATCCGACATAAATATGCAAACAACTGACTCTTGAATTTCAATTATTTATAAATAAATATAACAATTTATTACTCTTTTGGAAAAATAAATGTAAAATAAAAAATTTTGACTCAAGAATATTATTATGAATATTTTAACTTTTTATTAAAAAAAATTTTGTTTTACCACATTTATCAGCTAATGTGAACAAATATTTAGTTAATACACATAAATAAAACAAATCACAAAAATCGTTTAGATAAAGAATCGCTTGAAGGAATTTTGTACACAAAAGTCTTTCTTAAATTAAATAAATCAAAGTATTCAACATTTCTTTATTTTTCGAATTTATTCTATGAGTTACATTTCAGTTATGTATTTTATAAAGCTTTTTTGTAATAGTTCTATTCCTTAAATTTTTAGGAATGACTTTTATACACTATCAGAATATTATATTTAAGGAATAGAACTATTACAAAAAAGCTTTATAAAATACATAACTGAAATGTAACTCATAGAATAAATTCGAAAAATAAAGAAATGTTGAATATAATATTAAGTAACCTACGAAAGGAGATAATTCCCAGTTTCTAAATCAAAGTATTTTAATACTCTAATACAAAATAAAATTTTACGACAAAATACCTCTGAAATTTACAATAAATAAATGTATAAAATTATTTTAAATACGACGTTCGAGAACACAATAGTTTTTACTATTTTTTACTGAATTTTTCTGCATTTTACTAAATTGCGTTCGCGTACACTAAATACAGTAAATGAGAACACCAATTGAGAGCGTAAGAGACAGTTCTTGTCTGAGTTTTTACAAATTTTTACTGCAGAAATGTTTGCAGTCAAATTTTGTAAAACATTAAACATATAGGTATCAAGGCGAATTGACTAGAAGGTGAGGTCAACTCTACAACTACAATGCTTCTATGGTCGAATTGTCAAAAATATTGCTAGAAAAAAAACCGGTTTGTTAACAAAAAAAAACTAGTTTGTATACAAACTTTGACAAGTCGACCACCGAAAAAAACCCCATATGTTGACTTGACCCCACCTTCTAGTCAATTCGCCTTGATAGGTATGTTTCAAAAGGTAAACAAACAAAAAGCATACAAATTGTGTAAGTATTGTTTAGTAAAAGAAAAGTTGAAATAAAAATGAAACAAAAACAAAAAATATAAATTTATTTAACTTGTTTGTGAAGCATTTATATAGATAGGTTAATACCAGCTTTTGAAACTTTTTTTGTTATGTTAATTTTTTAGAGTTGTAAAAGTGTGAAATATTTGGGTACTTAGAACTGCACTTGTTTTTTAAGCAAGAAAATTATTTATATTCTTTTGAACAAAGACACAAATTGGCAACATCAAATATAATAAAAAAAAACAAATATACAAGATAACATAAGATAACTTGTTTGTATTTACCAAAAATTTTCGTGTTATACAAAGTATTTATCGAGTACCGATAAGAAAACTAGTTAAGTAGTCAAAGGGTAAGCATTTTTCAACGCTTCAATTATTTGCCATCAGCTGTTGCCTTTATTTTACAAATGTTGCGTTTGCTCTTTTCCAAGAGCAAAATGCTATAGTTGAAAAACAACCATTGTATTATAAGCGTTAAACATGTTTTAGTTATGTTTAACCATAACATGTTTGAAGGACTCTATAATATGGTTGTGCCTTCTTGATGGAGGACTAATTTAACCATAATATGGTTGTCAGTGTCAATAATATGGTTAAATTTAACAAAATATGTTTGCATTTTTCTCTAAAAATAGTTTTGTTGGAGGTGACCATATTTAAACATGTTTTTTCTCTGGGTGTAATGAACTCTTATTTACACACACACATATATAAATTAAAATATATTTTCGATTTCTGTGTTCTTTGTACCAGTGCGCTTAGGCATTCTTTCATCCTTATTAGAAACAAAAACCTGTTAGTGGGTAAAGGTAAAAGTCTATCGGAACTTCTTCAATGCAGACCATGACATCAGCATCTACATTAGAAAAACGATGTATTACAGTTCATTTTGCTCACTGGGCTTACTGATACCTAGGGATGAAATTTTCATGCACTAAAAAAAAAATCGAAAATATGCGCATAAAATATGCAATAAAAACTATAAAATATGCATTAAAAAAATAAAAAATATGCACTAAAAACTTGACCATTTTCAATAAAAAAGAATATATTCTATACAATATATAGTTGTTTTTATTCTATTGTTCAAAGGTATAACATTTTTTAAAACTTAATTTAAATAACTACATAATTAAAATTTTTGTTTGCATAATCAAATAAATACTTTTTTATATTATCAAAAGTAAGCCTTTGTCTGTTAAAAAGCTTTTGTACATGGAAAATTATCTCTCAACGTCAACCGAAATTGAGACACACTTGAAGGATGCCAATTCATTTGGAGAATATTAATTTTCTAATTCGGATCCCACATTGATTCCAGATCAAAAATTTGTTTTATTTTTTGAAATCCTGTATTTTTTTTGCAACATGTTTTGGATTTTGTTTAATTTGTCGGGCTATTTTTCCTTCAACATGTTAATTTTACTTTCTGCCATATCAATTAATTTGAGTTGACTATAAAGTGAACTAAATCCTTCCAATTTATTAATTGTTTCACCAACATATCCGAAATCGGAAAATACAAATGCTAATTGACTTTTGATGTTATTTAAAATTAATATTTCTTTTACTTTTATAATTGCATAAGCATCGGTAGCAGCAAGTTCTTCAATAACATTTTTAAATTGCTCAAAGTTTTTTGAAAAGAATTCTGAAGCATCTATCCAGGTTCCCCTTCCGGTTAATACTGGCTGCGGTGGTGACGGTACCAAGAGATACATTTCATTAAAAACTGCAACTCGTGAAACCAATAAAACAATATTATCGAATTAGCTTCTAATTTTCTCTGCAACTCGTTGTTACCCATGTGCCAAGCAAGTAACATGTAAAAGTTTTGGATAAATTGTTTTAGGACAATTGTCAGCCTTTACCATGTAAGGAGCTGCATCGGTTAAAAATTTAAGGAGCTTTTGTCAAAATCTTGTATTGTAAGCAGAGCTCAAAAAAAATTTATTAATTGATTTTAAACAAAATTTTTTTGAAGATTTTTTTTTTTTTGTATACAATTTGGAAATTTTTTGAAGAACTTTTTTTTTATAATATGGAAATTTAAAAAATATATCACTCAAAAATGTTAAAATATGCAACAATATGCATTTAAAACCAAAATATGCAAATATATGCATTTTCACCAAAATATGCAACAATATGCAAAAACAAATCGATGCCATTTTAACGCATATTTAATGATTCGGAATTGGTCGACATCGATTTTAGACTATCGACAAAAAACATGCATTTGCATGAAAATCGCATCCCTACTGATAACTCTTGAGGGCAGTCAACATGCAAATGCAGGTGTGGTTAAAATATGAAACGTATGCAGAGAGATACGAATAGAAAGATCAGAAAAAATTTACTAATTTATTAAGATGTCTAAATTTGTGCGAAAAAACCTTCATATTGATTTTGTAGGGAAAAGAAAAAATATTAATACACCTGTGTTCTACGCGTAAAACACTTCTTTATGGTTCTTCTTCATTTTAGAAATTAATTCAGCAGCAAAAATCGATTTAGGTTTTGGTCAATATGTTAATTTATTTATCTCAGCGGGACATTACGTACTTGTGCGCAGACATGCTAATTCAGCCAGTTCTTCTTTAATGCTGTTGCTGTGGTCGTCGAAATGTAATAGATGGTGCTGATGTTGAAGGTGGTAACGAAGATGGTGATATGCAGATTGCTGATATACAATTTTTCTCTGCATGCATAAATTGGCTTTATTTATTTTTTTTTTTTTTGCTGGAATTTAAATGCAGTCTGTGTATGATGTATACATGCATACATACATTAATACATGTATACTTTGCAAATTGTCTCTCCAAAATGCATATATTTCATCATTGATTTATGGAGAATTTGCATATGAGTTCAATAATATTATTTAATGTTTTTTCTTAACATTCTTCACAGCATCTGCATATGATAATCTAAAATTTAAATAACTTGATATTTAAAAGAAATAAAAATGTTAAACAATATAACTGGTAAAAACCTACATTATTTTGGTTTATTTGGTAATTACTCTTAATAACTTAATTACAATACATTCAATGTAAATTTTTTTGATTTTAATTATATCAATTACATTAGTACGTCCTCTAGAGGAGACTATCATAACTAAAGGGCCAAATACAATTGTCAAATGCTTGTCCAGCGGGCGAATTCACTGTGTACGTGAGCTTGACGTAATATTCGCCGTTATATCTAAATTATTTGATTTTCCCCTGCAAATAATATTAGACCACCTGATCCATTTTGATAAAATGGACTACTCCAATGTAATGCAAGCATGGACCATGTCATTGTTAAAAAGTGTTTGTAGTGAGACGACATGTCTTCGTTTTTAAACGAAGTTAAAACTAATTCTCTTGTGTATACAATGGAGTAGTTTTAAGGCTACTCCTTTGTAGTCCAAAGCTGGGTTATATGGTCCTGCCCTAGGACATCGTAATCTTAAAAAGACCATGTTTTTCCATACGTTTGGGTTACTTTTGGACTAGTCCTGGTCCCTTGTGGGCTACACGTTACACGCGTGTATGGACTATTCCTATTATTTGCAGGGTCCATCCAGCATCGTCGGTATGACACATACAAACACATTTCCACTAATACTACCACAATGCTTGATGAGTATATTGATCAATGTATTTGGGCCTTAAAAAAATTTCAATATCCTGAGTTTGACAACAACATGATGTTTGTGTGCCTACACAGAAAAAATTATCAGTAGTTTTTTATCAATAAAAAAATAGTTTTAAAAGTATTTCAATTAAATTAATGTGATAATTTAATCAATTTTTTTTTTTGTTGAAATAAAATTAAAAATATAATTTTGATTTAATTAAAATTTTAGTTGTTATTTTAAATCAGTGCAGGGCAACACACATACAATCACATTTATGCTTGTGTGGGAAGCAAACGAATGACGCTCATCCACAAAAAATTACAACAAAGCAACAGCCGAACGTACATTGTCTCAGACCACACGAAGAAGATTATAGTGTGCATGTGTCGACGTCACACAAGCAGCATTTGTTCCCATGCACGCGTACATAGAATTTGCAAAAATGCCCTTCACTGTTTTAAATGAACATTTTAAACTGAAATGTATTGTTTTTGTTTAAGCTTTGATATTGTTACAAGTAAAACAAGAACCCCCAAGTTCTTTAATTTAAAACAAATGCCCCTTAGGGCTAATAAATTAGTGCAAGTTAAACTCTCTTTTTTGTTTTAAATGTTTTTAAACCAGCAAATTTTTAATTCAGTAAACATTTAAACCATCTCTAAACGCATAAAATTGGGCATTTAATCTACCGACACAAACCATATGAATTTGACAACATTTATCGTAGTGCTGCCGCAGTATTATTTTTTGCACTTCATATAATATATGGGGCACTGATTTACAGCAGTTAAGTTAAAACTACATATAAATTTGAGTTTAGTTCAACTTAACCAACGTTTAAACATTCATAGATTTATAAGCCATAAGAATATTTGTTGTGCAACGATTATTTTTATTTTTTTAAATACATGGTTAGGTTAGGTATGTATGTATATAAATAAATTTTTAAAAATATTCTATTCCAAGCACAAATATTTCAAAATCTACATGCTAATTCAGACATATGGGTACCATAGAAGGATAGTGTGGTCCCTAGTCCTCATTTTCCATATGGTCTGTATGAGTGACAACGAAGGATCTGCCCAAATATGGCCAAAATCCCATAGTGAACACCAAAAAAATTTCAAAGTTCAATTTTTGAAAATTTTTTAAAAAAATCACAAATACAATTCAGACATATGGGTACCATAGAAGGATAGTGTGGTCCCTAGTCATCATTTTCCATATGGTCCGGATGTGTGACACAGAAGGATGTGACAACTCCAATTTATTTTTGTTTAATTTTTTTAGTTTGTCCATAGAAATTATTAGGAAATAATTAATAAATTAATTGGATATTTTTTCTGCTTTTTTTTAAGTATTTTTTATTAAGACAATCAAATCTTAAAAATATCTGATACAAGACATATTAAAATATGGGATAGTTAAATATGGCATATTTAATTATTTCGTTACCAAAAAGTAATTTCAATTTTTTCGTTACGTCATTTCACCCAGAGTTAAATATGTAGTGACGTAAGCCGTAACGTCGAAACATATTTAACTCGGCACCCAGTTGGCAACGTCTTTAAGACATCCTTGAAGACGGATGCACGACAATGTTAATTCCTGCACGACATGTGAGGGACAGCCAGAACAAATCGTCAACGACCTTTTCGAACAAGTGTCGCGAGAATCGTGCACGACACAAAGAAAGACATTGTCGGTCATCATGTCGTTCATTCGATCGGACGATTACATAGACGACATTGTCGCGTATTTTGTCGTTCACGACCCCATGCATGACAATGTCGCCTAATTTGTCGTTCACGACCCCATGCATGACAATGTCGCGTATTTTGTCGTTCACGACTCCATGCATGACAATGTCCCTTATTTTGTCGCTCACGACAAACACATTATTAAGAACAACATTTTAGGCCTTATTATAATGATTTAAAATTTTTATTTTACTTTGAGTTACATATGTATTTATATTTAAACATGTTTTAATTAATATTTTCTTTTTGCTTCTGGTCTTTTCTGGCTTTATCTTTATTATATGTATTTTTTATCCTCCGAAAGATTATTCTGAACTCTTTTGTAAAATCTTCATAGGTGTACCCCTCTTTCTGTGTAGATTCTGTATAAAATAAATCAAGAGAATACTTTTTTAATTAAAGTGATTGTAGTTTGGATTTGTGACTACATAATTAACTAATAAATAGATGTTACATTTCACATTAAAAAAAATACTCACCATAAAGCGCAGTACGTTTTTATATTTTTTGAACGACTTTTTCTCTTTCGTTCCATCAAAATTATGTGAAACCAGCAGCTCTTTTGTAAATATATGTGTAATATTTTTCAAATTTCCGTGTAAAATGCGACGTATGGCTCCAATCTGAAATTGAAAAAAAAGTATTAAAGCATAAAAAATACGAAGCAACTCTTAAATTGCATACGAAATTAAACAATATGCTTATTGCAAAATGAAAAAAAGGATTTAAAAACGTTTACTTTATTTAAATTTAATATGTATACACTTACCATATCAATTTGGTTTTCAGAGCTTAAATCCTTCTCCAACTTTTGAATGTTTTCTTCCAAGTTTATTGGAAAAAGTGTTTGTGTGACTTCAAAAAGTCCTAGATTTCTTCGGAGCAAAACATTATTTTCCGCCAAAATTTTAGTTATTTGTTGCTGCTGCGACATAATAGAATGTACTTTGCTTTTTAAATTTTCAATATCTAATTTGGTAGACTCCATTATTATTTTGAAGGTGTTGATACTTTGTAAAAATTAATAATAAAGAAAAAAAAATTTAAAAGAAATAATAATCACTTTATTCACTTAATCACTTTGTATAAAAAAAATCACTTGAAAAAACACTCCGTCTTCTTAAACTTTTCTAATTTGAATGAATATTTTTCACACTTGACTGATTGATTTCTTCAGTTTGCTTTGGTTGTTTTTTATTTATATCGTTATTTTACTCTTTTATTGGGAACAAATTATTTTTGTTTGTTTAGAAGACAGCTTACAAGACAATGTCGCTCATATTGTCGTGTTAAGTGCTTGATAGAGGACACCTTACAATACAATGTCTGTCATGTTGTCGTGCATACACTTCAATACAGGACAGCTTACAAGACACTGTCGCTCATACTGTCGTGTATAGTCGTTGATGCAGGATACCTTACAAGACAATGTCTGTCATGTTGTCGTGGATAAGCTTTGACAAAAGACAACTTGAAAGACAGTGTCAGTCATGTCGTCGTTTACAAACTTCTTTAAAAGAACGTGCACTAGACAATGTCAAGTATTTTGTCGTCCACGACATTTTCCTCAAAATCGTCTTTCGGAAATCTTAAGTGATAGGGGACATGTCGTGCATAAATCGTTGATGACAATGTCGTCGACGGCAGTTTGGCCAACTGGGCATATTTATCTTCACACACATTTATTAATTATACTTCACTTTTACATACTTTATATATTATTTTATTGTAATTTTTTTATTTTTTTTTAATTTTAATTGTCAAACGTTGTTAAACCATAAAAGTTTATCAAAAAACAATAATTTGTGAAAAATAAAAACTATCAATAGTACTGAAAACTGTCGATGTTAAAACGATAGTTTCAGACCACTAGGGAATCTGTGAAATTATAGACCGATTCTCACCAGTTACATAGACTTCGTCCTTAGTACAATTAAAGTGTGTTTACCTTATTTGATCAAATTATCTACAAGATTGCAACTTGTTCTTTGCGCACAAGGTGAACATGGACAGACAACTAGCCAGACGGACAGATGGATATAGTTAGATCACTTATAAAGGCGATTCTAAGTCGATCGGTATATTAAAAGATTGGTCCTTTTTTCTTAATTTTTGCTTATATATAAATTTTAAAGTTTAAAATAACTAATTTCAAAAGATTTTGTTATTCGTGCTTAATTCCCAGTTTTTATTATTGATAAAAACACTTGAAATTTATTGTTGATGGGATAAGCTATTCTTAAGCTAGCTTATCCCATCAACAATAAATTTCAAGTATTTTTATCAATAATAAAAACTGGGAATTAAGCACGAATAACAAAATCTTTTGAAGTTTAAAATAACATTTATATTTAATGTCCACCTGCTTTGTCTTACAATTTTAGGATAAAAATTAAATGTAGATCGCGAAATTGAAAAAACATGTTATGTATACAGATAGAATTTCGCAGAATTTCACAAAAAAATAAAAATTTTCTTTTATGCACAAAGAATTTAAAAACATGTGCTGTAATATATGCAAAAAAAGTATGAATATTCCAAAAATTTTAAGAAACATTTCATAACTGTTTTTTTTTTATTGAAAATTCAGAAAATATTTATTTTCAAGTGCTGTAGGGTATCATATGATCGGCCTTGACCGACCATAGTTTCTTACTTGATTTTTTATTAATTCGTCTGCTGCTTTTACAGCTTTCTGTTAATAATAATTTCTTAACAAAATTCAATAATTTAAAATTTTTGGACAGGCGTTATTTTTACGAAGTCCGATCTTAATTATATGGTATCTATTTAAATGTAACTTAAAATCCAGTGCATTTTAGAAATAATTTTATTTCTTACTTAAATCTGGTGCCTGCTTTTTGTTTTATTTTAAATTTAGTTGATTACAACAAAAATGTAAATGAAAAGATAAACATTTTTATTTGATTAGAAATAATTGCAAATAAAACATTTTATTTTTAACTGAAAGAAACGCTGCGTTCTGTATGCAGTAGAATTGTGCCAATTTAAAACTAATTAGAAAAAACATATTCGGTGTAATATTTATTAAATTTTCTTCTAATCTAAGCATTTTACTGATACACATAATTATTTGAAGCAACATATTTATTAAATTTTTTCAACAATAGGAAGAAACCCTTTTATTGTACACATTCAGTTGATTCAATTTGAACTAAAATTATAAATTACGAACTTAAAAACTCAACTCCATACCACAATCCAACTTAAACTCTCTTATACGACAACAATCAATGGAAGCCAGGAAAAGAAAAGAAAACGATCAAAAGATGAAAACCACGAAATACAATTTAAATTTAAGTTGTTGAACGTGTGTGTTGCTAATGCATAGAGATGTGGTAAGAAAGCGGCCGAATGAAGCAACCAGCTAGAAAGCAAGGTGCATATTATTATCGCAAAGGATTTATGACATTCGGACACAAGAGCAGCGTATGAAGGCAGAACTGTTCACAAGACGTGTCGTGTAATGTACAAGCCCAGCGTAGAAATATTCATACATACATACATATTAAGCAGAAAACAAAACTGCAACAGTTGCAAACATGAATGAATGATACAATTTGGCTCAAACAACAAGTTGAAAAATCCAGAAATGCCCTCCTGGACCAACCTTTAAATAAAACTCAAACATATTGTTGGTCATGGGAATTTGCGGAATACTGTGGTTGTTGCTGTTGATGACGGCAATGATTATAATTGTGGTTGTAGCTGGTGGTATGACGCGTACTGATACGTATGAGGATCAGTTCTTTATATTATGCATCATTGTACTCATCCATACATTTATTTGTTGCAGCCATTTAATTTGCATGGGGAACGTGCAGCATTAGGATTTTTTGCCAATATTCTTTTTTGTTTTAAAATGATTTTGTTTAGCAGATTTCTCAGGTATTGTAAGTTCTATGAGTTAATTCAAAAATGTATAAAATACTACAATGGAGAAAAAAGACAAGAACCATCATCATTATTATCACAAATAACAGCAACAATAACAACTTAAACACAATGATCTCTTAAAATTTTGTGCAATCAGTCTCATGCACAATGGAGTATGTACTATGATTTAAAGAAACTTTTTTTTAAAAAGTGTCGATTTTTCGGCCAATTTGCTGATTTTAAATAAAAAATTTCGATTTCCAATAGACGACACGCTAACTTCGGTTTTAAGCTACAATTTTAAGGAAAACACTTTCAGAGTGAATCTATTGAAAACCAGGTTGGCAACGGAAGCGATATTCAGCGTAAAATACAGGTATGGAGATTAGGGAAAATGTCAATAAATTTGTTAACACGATTTTCTTTGTAATGTTAAATTTTCATTCTTGATAAATAAACTGAAGTGTATTTTAGAGAAAAAGATTTGTTTAGTTCATTATTATTTTTTTTTTTTTAACGAAAAAACAGAAGTAAAGAAAAACATGTACATAAAATCAATTAAAACAGATAATCATTAAAAAAAAAGTAAATTTCGATCTTCCAAAGGTAAAAATACAATTTGGTTTAAGGATTGATGTTTGACTATTGACGTCAGCAGTCGTCGATGGCTGCAAGTGTAAAACGGCAAATCCATCTGAGGAGATCAAGTGGTTGCGATCGAAACATGTCATGGTAACCTGCCGGCCGCGGTTCTAGCCTCGGCCACGGTCAAGAATGAAAGATTATCAATAACAATTTTAATTAATTTTCATGTTGTAAAATTATTTTCTTCATAAAAATAATTTAATGAAAAATTAAATTTGATGAACTTAAGCCTAATTAAAAATATTAAAAATTTGGATTAAAAACCATAAATAGTTCAACAAAATAACCACAATACTTATAATTATTTTTTTTTTTTTTTTTTTGTGAAATAAAAACAATTATATATAAAAATCATAAATTTTTTTACTTTGCACATTTTCGTAGCAATTTTTTTTACTATTAAAAATCTAATTCGATCACACCTAGCAAGTGATGACATCTATACGTTTTATATTTAATTTTTCTTTAAATAATTGTTTATTGTTCGACTTTTTACACAACTGTGAGAATGCGTGTAGATTCATTCTGTTTACTGTTAACACAAAATTATGCACACTTACTGCCAATTTCACGATGTGTAAGTAGAGAAAGAGAATAGAGAAAGTAAATAGAATTCATCGACAGGAATATTATCGTTCAAATAATAATAATAATAATATTTCCACTTGTTTCTGAAAATTTTAACTAACAAATTATTCTGTTTCTTTGAATTAACAAATATTATTTAATGATAATGATTGCAATTTTGCAAAAATTTACGTCATCACTGCACATATAAATAAGGGGCTTAATTCCTAAATTCCAGATTGCATAAAAAATTTGTTCATATAAATTTATTTTATAGTTTTGAAATAAATGTTTTAATTAAATTTAAAAGAAAATATTTTGTAAGTGTGGTAAAGTGTTTTCGAAAATAAGGGGGCAAAATTTGCAGTGAAGCAAAACAAAAAACAACCGTTCAAACTATAATTAAATATGTTATTATTTTATTTATTATGAGTTACAAACACAATTACAATTTATATTCTAACTTAATTAACCGAGCAGTAGTAACTTGTAGTGAAACAGACCAGAGCCTCTGGCGAGAAGCGAACCCGCAACCCTCGTACTGTTAGCCTAGCTCACTTCCAACTAGCCTACCAGTGCACCCTTTTATTACACATATTAAAAATTTATTGCAAACAAGAAAGATTTCCTACACCACTTTCATAAAATTATTGTCATTCTCCCAAAATAGGAATCGCTGTACATATGAGGAGTTTCATAGGCTGTGTGATAAGTTCTTCCATTTTCTCACGTAGTAAATATGCAGAAATCGTAGAAAAGAAAATTCATTTAATGAAAACCGGACCCTGGAAATTCAATAAATAGACGAGTTTTATTATTTTTCGACCCAATGTGCCTACGCAATAAAGTTGATATGTGTGTGTTTCCTTCGTTATTCAAACATTTTGATTGTGGCCTTGTTGGTAGAGTTCGAAAAAAGCAACAACAAAAATGTTATTTATAAATAAATCGTTTGCACTCGTTTTCTTTTTACGCTTTGAAAGCCTATCATTACGATTATGACGAATATTGCTTTTAAAATGAATTGAATATAACATTTGTTGTTTCTTTTCCTCTTCTTGTGGCTGTGGTTGTTGCTGGTGTTTCGTTTTAGTTGGCCAGATGACTACTTTGCATCTTAAGACTCCCAATACTAACATCCTTCTGAACTGAAGTTCAATCCGTCTGTCTCTCAGTCTGTTCTTTTGCATCTCTTCGAAGTCGTGTTTCACATGATTGGATTTAATTCGTGTGGCTTATTGTTCTTATTTTAGTTTTTGCTGTTGTTGTTGTACTCCTTTCTACAACTTTAACATAGAAACTCAAAGGTATACTTTTTGTTGTTGTTGCTGTTGTTGTTGTTATTTTACATTAGCTTAATATAACAGAAGCTTATATCCATACAACTACTTCTGCTGCCGCTGATGATGACGATGAAGCGGAGATGCCTCTTAAATATGTGACGTTCTTCTTTTGGTCTTCAATTTAGCTTTTTATAGATTTATTTTGAAGAAAGAGTACGTGCACTTGCAGTGAAGGCGTGTTGCATCGGAAAAAAAGAAAATCATAAAAACAATCCAAGCAACCAAAACTAAACTACTACAAAAAATTGTTTTAAGATGCATATCTTAAATTAGTTTTCGAAATATTCCTCTTTAAGGTTTTCAGTTCATTCTTTTTAAAGTGTTCATTCGGCTGCTGGCTGCGTTAGGGCTTTTCAGTTTGCTGCCGTTATATTGGTAGCCTTATTCATTTCTCTTACCAACTTTGTTGTTGTGTCAAGTTGCCATATTCTTTGGCTTTAAATTTGACTGTGGCTGTAGCATATTTATACTTTTTATTTTGTATGTTCCTGCTCTTTTGAATTCGTTGTGCGAATTATAAAAACAAGTAAATTTTTGTTTTGTAAGCAAGCATCAGCACAAACCTGATTTGAACCCACAGATGCAAATTATAAGCGGGTGGAAATTTAAGATAAATTGTTCTTGATGTTGAAAAACAATAAAAAAATTATTTAAAAGATATATAAGAATAATAAATCGGTGTAAGTAATATTTAATATTGAAAAAAAAACATATTAACATTTAAATTGTCACAAGTGCTAAATGCCTACATAAAGGTGTCGATATGAAAAGTTGTAGAATATTGCACTTGGCAGATATCCTCAGTTTTGTTTAAGTTTTATTCGAGGAGTTTTTTTGCCTTCTGTTTATTATAATATTAGAAACAACTTCAATACAGAATAAAAGTAAAGGTTTACAATAGAAAGCATAGTAAATATAAAAGATTTTTAATCTTTTTTACTTGAAATAACTCAATTTTCTCTTATATCGAATTAAGCTACTCTTCCAAATAACCACCAGGCCTGCGGAGTCGGAGTTGGGGGTTTTGTACCGAAGTCGGATTCAAAGTACCAACAAAAACTCACGACTCCGACTCCAAAATTTTTCAGCATAAAAATGTTTCCAATATTTTTCAAGATAAAAATTAATTTCTTCGACTTTTAATATTATTTTTTCACAATAATTCTTCAAGGTCACTTTGATATTAAAAATATTTATTATTAATCCATTATTTCTTTATCTCAATCGATAACTTCTTCCTTCAGTGATTTTCGGTTTTTTTAATTTTAAACAAAATTTTATGAAAACTATACACAGGAAACAAAAATTGTTCTATTTTTATAAACTTATTGTATTGCCTAGCTTATTGTATTATTGTATTGCCTAGCTTATTCTTATAAATTAAATGTCTATAATTTTGATGAATAATAAATATTTTTGTTATCAAAGTGACCTTGAGCTTCAAAATTTATTGTGAAGAAAAAAAAAATAAATTTTTAAATCAGAAAATAAGGTCCAGTCTACTTTACATATGAGTAGGTGAGTTGCAACCCTCGTTCCTTTTTAAAAATTAAAAAATTTAGATAACAATTGAGTTTGGCAGGTCTTTAAGCACTTTATGAGAATACATTTATAGACTGTATCGAAGCGTGTCCTTTTTTATGTGACCTAAAATTGCAGTTGGTAACAAAATTGGTTTGCTCCACTCACCAGATATTTTCAAAACTATCTCTTTGTATTTTTTTTAACAAAACTCGCTGGTTCACTATTTTAACCATTCTGTTTGAAGTCCGCCAAAATATCGTTGATCAAATAGAGTCGAATTAGGGAATTTAAAAATGCAAATTTGAAAACAAGTTCCCTTTGCCATATTTGTTTTTTATAAATCGTAAATTTAAAAAAAATTTTTGCAGTGGCGATGTTCATATATATGATTGGAAATGTTCTGTATCTCCTATGGAAAAAGAACTAATGGAACTACATTTTTAATTCCAACTTTCAAAGGGAATGATAAAAGAAAAAAAGGAAAAGGAACTCGGAAAAATACATGACATTGTTCTAGATATAATTCCCATCAATGTGGGGGTTAACCCGAACAATGATTTGAGAATATTTTTATCTATAGATACATAAGTATACTCACTTTGCGGAAAATTGGAGCGAAAATAAAGACTTACAATTTTATATTTTCTTGGACAATAAAAATACAGATTATGGAACGGAAATATCCTGCCTTATTAAACTGGACTTGGTGTTCTTTACCTTCTATGATGGTATTGGTACTGCTCAATCCATTTACACAAACAGCACCAAGTCCAACAGAAAAAGTTCTGCTATTTCCCAAAAATAATACAAAGCTTAAACAATTTTATTTACCTTACTTTGCTCTTCAAAATGTGATGTACAAGTAACAAATGAAGGAGCATCCGCGTGTTTAAATAAACATATATTTAATTTTCCTGAGAATAATTAACAAAGTTGGTCGATATATTAGACTAAATAAGTAAAATAAAACCAAAATGGCAATGTGTTAATTTATCTATATTGAAAACAAGAGACATCACTCCACAATTTTCGAAAAAGGACTCCTGATGTTTGTTGCCTCTAAGTGTTAAGCCCAACTAAGCACACTTGATTAGGTTTAGTGGTTATTTTGCTGCTGGGCTATAGTGTCTTGCAAAACCAGTTCGATCCCATAAAGATTGTAGCAAAACTCGTTTCTTTCGAAAATTTCTATAGCAGAACTAGTTTGTTCCAAAATGAAATCTATTATTTTTCAGTTGGTTTAAATTTTTCAACTGTTGAGTTATTAAGAAATAATGGCATAACACTTTAGAATCAAAAAAGTTCAACTAATTGTGTTCGTTTAATCGGGCGCTATATGTTTTTTTGCATATCCCAAAATTCAAATTAAGTGTAACTAACGAACGATTTTTGCATCTCACCTACTTATATGTAAATAACAGTATTAAAGGTCAATGCGGCTGGTGTTAGAATTAAAATATCGCTTTGAAATTTTTACAGAATCATTTTCTTGCTATATTTAACCATTAAAAGGTCCTGCATTAAGAAATGTTAAAAGTCAAATAAGGACCAGTCTCATATGCATTTAGCATTAAGGTTCGAGTAGGAGTCAAAGTTGGAGTCGGAGTCGTACTTAAAAAATTTCAGCGTATGGATTCGGAGTCGGAGTTATCACTATTTCTTGACGACTCCACAGCCCTGATAACCACAGATGTGTTTGCAGTTTTAGCGACTAGCGAAAGTAACAAAAATTAAATCGCTTAACGATTTAGATGTAAATTCAACTTCAGTCGATCGACTCTTGATAATTTGAAACTCGTTATTTTAAATTTCTTTATAATTTTAGCAGTTTCCCAGGTCCTCAGAAAAAGATGCAATGAATTAAAAAAATATCCATGCAATTTGATTCCCTCGGCAATTAGAAATTATTGAATGACATCGTGCCCATCGGCTCTACACTTAATAATTTGGATTATTTAAATGTGCTGTGCTTTATGAAAAAAAGTAAAATTAATAAAAGCGAATAAATGTCGCAAATTAGAAAATAAAATTTCTTTGTCTTGTTTTTCTTTCTTTTCTTTTTGCTTCTTCTTAAGCCGTGTGTTTACTAGCAAGTCACTTGCAGAAGAACTTTTGCAAGTATTTGCTGAAGTGTTTCCACTCAAACCGAAACTTGTGGAAGTCTGGTTCCAGACGTAGTTTGTAGAAGTTATCACGACGAACTTGCTGCAAGAAATTGCAGACGTGTTTCCACACATTGTGAGTACAGCTTGCAGTAGTTTGCTTTTTTTACGAATGACAATATAAAAATGTAAAATTGGCTATTGCCTTTAAAGCATTTTGTTTTTTTTTAGTTTTATTCTTAAAGTCTTTTGAGGACGTGTCCCATAATTCAGGATAACTTTCTTGTTTTTCAATTACAAAATGTGTTTTTTCACTACTCCAAACGAATTTATTTTTGTCCATTTTTATAAATTTTGAAAAGAACTCAAAAAAAAAACACAAAAGAAAACTGAAAACAGAAGAGGATACCACAAACCGTTTACTCACGTATACCCGACTTCTTCTGCAAGTCTTCAAAACACTTGTAGTTCACAGCAAGTCGTTCGAGTTACTTCAGTTACTTCGACTTCTAATACGTGTTTACACGACAAAAACTTCTGGAAGTCACTTCTGGAAGCAACTTCCGCAAGAAAACTTGGTAGTGGACACACGGCTTTAATTGCGCTATTTAGTGATTGCAAAAGTGCACGTGAATAATACCCCAGCGGGAAAACTCAGAAGACCTTCTTATTTCAGGCCTTTTTAAAGGCCTGCTTCAAATATTTTTTGATTCAATTAATATTCTTATCTAACTGCTAAAGAATGCCTAATAGAAGGCCTCCGCTCTTTCGTATAGAAGATAAGATACACCTTCCACACTCACTTCTATGAGAAGGGAGTAGAGAAGGAGTAACATTTTTTGTATTGTTTTTTTATGTACCTGCTAAAGAAGCGAGAGCGGAAGGCCTACTCCGCAATATGAGTATGGAATGCAGCAAGAAGGCCTTGTACATCAAAAAGAAGGGGAACGGAGGCCTTCTAGAATTTTTTTGTATTTCAAATATTGTTAATATCTGCAAATTTTGGGGTTTTAAATTGGAAACAAAAAAATTTTCATAGCTTTTGCAAGTGAATATAGTTATGTACCCCGTAGGAAAAATGTCCGCTGTTTCAGATGATATAGGAGACAAAGTTAATACAAAATTTAAATCAGTTTCATTAAAAAGTGAAGGATTTTCGGTATTAAAAGATATTGGGGATATTTTGGGAGGCAAGCGGAATTATGAGTCCAATCGTCCAATTTTAAATATGCTCCCTTAACATCTGTAGACGTAGGAAGAACTTTTTCTATGTACAAGAACTTGCTGACTCCAAACAGACATAGTTTTTTTTACGAAAATTCACTTAAAATTTAATTTAAATTGCTTTTTTTTAATTTTAACAGCTTATTTTCATGCTTTTTTTGGTTTCCCTATATATAACATATGTTTTTAAAAAAGAAAACATAACAATAGTTGATATATTAAAAACCCCGAAAAATCCCGGGATTTATTATTTTTAATCCCGGGATTCGGGATTCGGGATTTGTCAATCCCGAAAAATCCCGGGATTTCGGTACTTCCCGTTTGGCATCCCTAATACACATGTTCTAAGTAAACATGTCATTTATCCGAATCACACTTGTTGCTTAAACATTTTTTACTCTTAAAAATTGCATATAAATTACTTGAAGCATTAATCAAAATGCAAATTCAAATGGGAACAAAGGCTATATTCCGAAAAGATGTTTGTATGAGGACTTTATAAAATTATGGACCGATTCTTAATATTTTCAATGGGTTTCTTCTTTATGGCAATTGGAAAATATGTACAAAACTTCATCAAATTATCCTCAAAATTTGCGCACAGCCAGCCGGACCGACATCGTTAGGTTTACTTAACGGAGGGCACAGAATCAATATTTGTATGTATTACACACATCAGCACAGACGCATAATACTCTCTTCAGTATTCTCGTGTGGATATACAATAAATACAGACAAATTAAGATTGGGTTTTTGTGGATATTTTTTTTCAATAAATAATATTTTTAATTTTGATTAAAAAAATTATTAAAAAACTTTGCCGTTTCAAACAATGTTTATTTTAAATTTTATTTAAATATAGCTCAGGTTTGGTCAAATTCCAACAACAATTCTACAAGTTTAAAATGTTTTATTTTAAACGAAAAAATCAATTAAGATTTTTTGTTATTTAATAAATATTTTAAATAAAAATTAACTTCAATACAACTAAAATGTTAATAAAATCAAAATTATCTTTTTATATATCAAAAATATTGTTTATGAATATAGAGGTTACTATGTAAATATTAACTAACTTTTTTCTTCGAAGTAGAACAATTTTTTTTTTAGTTGTTTATTACATTATTACAATATGACTTGATAGCATAACATTTGAATCTCCTAAATACTTTAATATCCCAATTGGTTCAAGACACAGATTCCTACAAATAATATTATAATCTTTGTATGAAAGGATGAAAGCAATTCGCTTAAATTCGTTGCAAAATATAAGTTATAATTTGCAATAATTGCGTTTGTCCAAAAATTCAATAAAAATTAAATATAATAAAACTGGAACGTGATATTTCATATTTTATGGCGACTAACAAAATTTGCCTATAAACACCGGAGATGTTAAAAACCCCTTAAATTCTACAACAAATTGACATCGGGAATACAGCAGATGTGGAAACAAACCTTTAAACACAAACTGTTATCATAAATAATATTTGCCGTAGATACAAGTGTGTGTATACGAACTACTGCAACGTTGACCACATACAGCTGAATATTGAGCAGACGCTGCAGAAAGAGAATAATTCAAACGAAAAGGATGCCTTATTTAGAGAACGAATGAGTTTCTATGTTAATTATGGAATGATTGGGTTAAGCGTAAAAACCTATCATTAGCATTTCCGCTTTTTATTTTAAAAACAGAAAGATTTTGTCAGAAAGGAGACCAATTTTTGTATTAAAATCCCAAACACAAAAACAAAAAAATACAACAACAAGCAAAGTCATCTTACACTCACATTAATAAATCTTAACCCCGAAAAGTGAAAGAAACAGCAGAAACTTTTATCATACTTAAATATAATTTAAAGTAAAACAACTATTTTGTTTATTTCTGTGGAACACAGATCATTTCAAAAATTGTGTTTCCCTTCAAGGAACCACAACCACCACCACCAATATTCTGAATGGAGTAAAAGTGTCTTGTCATACCCGTTAAATCATTTAAAGGCAACTGAATTAAATCCTTTCTTATGTTCTACAATGAAATTTTCAGTCAAAACACAGAATATTAAATGATTTTTTGTAGCTTTATTTTGGATTTAAAGCATCATAAATTGCCAACAATTTTAAAAGAACAATAAAAATTTGTATTTTCTGGTTGTTCATTCATCAAGGAAGGCGCCTAAATGATTAAATGTTACACTCGTGGAAATAATATTAGTAGTAGTTTATCTGATTTGTCTAAATTTATTAACTTTAAGATAAAATCTACAAAAATCTTAATTTATTTATATGAAGTTAAAAATTTTTTTTTATTGTTGTTCAATAAATATCGCAACAAAATAATAAAAATAACTTCATAAAAAAATAAAAAAAATTTTTTATACATATTTTCTTTTTTCTTGCAAAGCAATTATTGTATTAACAATGTAACAATATATATTTATTAAACTGTTATTGATAACTAATAAATTAAAAATTAGTCCGAAAATTGTATCTTTTTAAAACGGTGGGCTTATCATTCATAAACAACTACACGGTGCAAATAAAAAGAAAACATTAGTCCTATTCACAGTCTTGTGCATTTTAAATTGCAAATTTATGCAATCGCAAATATTATCTACCAATTGTGAATGACCTCTTTGGCTTAGTTTACAATGTTTGTTGCAAAATACGAAATTCACAGCTGAGTAATAATTTGCTCACTGAGTGTCAGCTGTGGATTTACTAAATGTACGTAAACGTGGAAAACTGAAAAGTTGTCAAAATTTATACAATTAATAAATTTTAGCTCTTGTTATTTGTGCGTTTTGTTTAAAAATATAAAAAACATCATATTCGTCGCACGTTTTTTTATCCATTAACATAATTAGACACAAAATTCTTTCACAGCTGATACGTGAAAACGGAGGAAATGGTTTGCGTTATCAGGTTATCAGCAACTCAATGTCACATTTATGCAGGAGTACCAATTTAAACATAAGCTTGGTAAGGAAATCGGAACAACTAATCCGCAAAGTATTTATTGACGTAAGAGTAACTGGGCCAAAGAAAATTACAAATAGAACAACTTCTTTCCCTTCCCAACGAAGGGAGAAAAAAAACTGAACAACTTCGTTTCTCCCATCTTAAAGAAGGGACAAGAAAATCAATATTTTGTATCTTCTAGAAGGCACATTACTGAAGGCAGGATAACAAAGGAAACGAATCTTAAAAAGGAGTAAAGAGGCCTTCAAAATGCCCTGCCACTGGCGGTCCTTTTAACATTTACCGCTGGGAATTTATAAACGTACATACATATGTATGTTTGCATGAACATAAGGCATAGAACTTTTTACAATTTTTGCAATTAGGAGAAATGTCATTGTATATTCGAATAGAGCATAAAAAGTATTAAGACCCACTATATATTTTTTTCGAAATCGCTTAAGTTTCCGCACCAAACGCAATTACTTTTTTTAAGATCATACAGTCATTTGCTTTATCATTAAATTTAGAAATTGGAATAAATATAACATGCAATACTTATATGAACTGGTCCAAGCTTTTGAGGACTTTTAAAAAATAAACTTTTGCCCTATATAAAATTTATAGCAGTGCCGGTACTCAGTAAAGCTCGTTTGAATTCTAGAGCTTTTCTGCACTTTTGTGTTATATACTTATTCCGGAATATCGAATGCAATTATTAGCTATTTGTAAATTTGTATGTGATGCTTGGAACGAAGTCTGGTTTTCTGACCATTCTTTCAACAAAAGTAATTTCGCCGCACTACAAAAGAAAATGAATTATTTCTCAGACATTGGGCCCATCAGCTATTCAAGAATAACTTGTGCAAGACATTTGCTTTTAAGTAAAACATCACATGCTTTAAATACCAAATTTATTTCATACAACAATTGAAAACATTTGTGTTTAGAAAAAAAGTAAAATTTGTGAGCACAAATCACCTAAAAAAGTGATATTTATTACTTGTACAAATTTTTCATAAAATTTTGTTATATGCGTTATTTAGTACATGTATACCCTTATGGTATCAATATAATTTTTGTTTTAATTGGAATTAAGCACGACAAACAAAATCTTATTATTTAAAAATTTTGTATTCCCGTAAATTACTTTGAAAATAATTGTTTGTGTTAGATTATTAGAATATATAAAAAGCGTAACTTATTATACATTATACAGCCCAATAAGCGAAAAGACATAAAAAAAGTACCCACTAAAAAAATATAAAAAAAAGTTTTAAAAAAATTTAAACATTTTTTTAAAAAACAAAAAAAAAGCTATTTAATTTGTTTGGGAAAAATTTTGCTAACACCAATAGGTAATAAGTTACATGTATGTGAAAGATCACCTGTTTGGCCAAAAACTTTGAGCCCCTCAAACTTAGAAACTTTTTTAACCGATCTTGTTGGAAATGTGTGTCTGAACTACTATCCAATAGTACTAACCTTGGTGCAAATTTCATCTAAATTGGAAGACATCGATTTCAGAAGTTGGGTCACTTGACATGAAATCCCCCATATGTATCGATTGCAAAATTTACTTTATCTGTGTAAAATTTAAATTGTATTCCGGCAACACTGATTTACATATGCAAAACAAAATCGCACACTTTAAATATATATGTGTTACAATTCGAATTTTTCGTATGTAATAATAAATGTTGCTAACATTTTTCACAAATGAGAATAGAGGCTTTATAAAGAAAATTTGAAGGTGAAATTTTTTAAGAGTCCTTAAAAATATACGATTTTAACAGTTGTTATATTACATAAAAGGATTTTAAGCTAATATTATATTTAAACAATATTTTATAAAACCGCCTTTAATAATTGACAATAATTGACGGGCAGTTGGACCTATTCTTTTTTTAAGCTACTTTGTTGGTTTGCTTAGTTTAATTGTAAAACAGATTTTTACCGGTATAAAACTTTTGTATCGATTTGCCGATGTCATATATATAAAATAGCGTAAGTGATACTGATACCGAAATACCAAAATACGATACCGATATCCGTATCAACTGTCAACCTTGCTCTTTTGTTGGGTTTTACTAACATTACTTTTATTGTGTATAATCTACAACATAATTAGCTTTAATTTTTTTTGCATATGGTATAAACACATGCATACAAACGTATACACATAAGCAAATTAGTACTAAATTTTAAAAAATATACAAGGAAAGGATTAGGTTTCAAAGGAAGACAATTAGTTTCAAGCCAGAGGTGTGTGCAAGAAGATATTAACAATAACGAAACAAGAGGGATATATTCGGCTTTGCCGAATGCTTTATATACCCTTCACTACACGCAGGAAAAAAATATGGTTGGTGCAGACTTGCCAGTCAAATTTAGGGACAACAAACTTTTAGGGGGAATATAGGAGCATACATTTGTATTAAGGATTTTCTTGTCTTTACAAGCTTTGAATTTAATAACTTAACTTTTGCAACTGCTGAAGTGTGACTTCGTAGTATGTAATTAAGTATCTTTAAATTGTTCAAGAATTCAAGAGCCAGTTTTTCTTTGTTTCATGGAATTTAAAAAAGTGAAATTAACAAAGTTGTACATACATATGTAACTAGGGATGCAAACATCATAACATCGATGTTTTTATGTTCGATATATCGGCGATACATCGGTGTCAAAACTTAAAAACATCGGCATCGTCCATTTAATATTTTCTTTTATTTAAGTATTTTTTTTTAATATTTTTACGATTTTTAATTTTTATTTTTTCAAATAAGCCCTTAATTTAAAATATAAAAATGTGTATTTCAAAGCGTAGCCGCGCAAAGTATTTACATATGTATATATGTACAATGTATGTACATTGTACATTCATGCATATTATGGATTGCAAAAGTTTATGTATGTAAAAGGGGAAACCCCTTTTATAAACTAAAGAAATGTTAAATGTGCAAGTGTAAAGGCCCAACAATAAAATGCTTAAGTTGGCTTAAGCAACTATGCGAAAACATGTAAATCATACGTGTCTAACTACATTGCACTTACAGTAGCTTTTTGTAGAGTTTTACGAATCTAACATTTGCCTAAGCAGCGTGCGAAACTGATCGCACTTTCCGTACGTTTTTGTGTTTTGAAATGCATTTGACAGGCTTTTTGTCAAGTTTTGACAGAAACTTATGAAAGAGCTGGGCCTTAAGATTTTCAGTAACAAAGAAGAATTTGAGCAGTCCGTAGGTATTAATGGAAAGTAGTTTATAACATCGATGTTGAAACATCGATTCTTATCGTGGAAACATCGTTATTTTTAAACATCGATGTTTTTCAGAACGATATTGCATCCCTATATGTAACCGTATCTTTTAGCCTTTTTAGAAATTGTCGACAAGAACGTTTCCTTCGTTTATTTGTAACAAAATAAAAAAAACTACAATTTGTTTTTGTTTTCAATGTAAATATACGAGAGAATTATCTTTTCAATATTGTAGGCCAGGCAATTAATTTAATTGTTTTTCAAAATATGTTAAATTTTGGGTTTCTAATTTTTTTCGGGGGGAAGAAAATATTTACTAGCAATACTGGGTTAAAGCCTCTAAGAGCAACATATTATAGTTGAACTTAATAAATCTGACTTTATAATAGCTTTATCTACGTTTTGAGTAATTTGGTTTAAAGCAACCATTTTATGTTCAGAATTAACAATAGTTTGGTCAATGGTAACCATTTTATGTCTTCAGCCTTTTTTCAAATTGCTTATAACACGGGATTTTAAAAAAGGCATTTTGAATTCGGGAAATTTAAGTTGAGTTTGCCCCAAATTTAAGGCCATATTTTATTAAAACACATTTAATTAAAAAAATTGTGTCAGATTGCATTTTAAAAAATTGCTCTTAATTTGATGTCAGTTTTTTTTTTTTTTTTGCTTTGTTGGTCTATATTTCCTGGGGTCACATTTCGCAGCGCCGTTACACATATATGAAAAAGTTGCAGGCAGTCATGGCTGAACTTCAATAGTCAACTTTTTCCGGACCATATGTGATATAAATAGATTAAAACCTAGTTCCCATCGTACATATATATTTATTCAAAATTGTAGAAATTACAAACGAAATGACAAACTTAAATGTACATACCCTTTTCACCTGTAGTGAAGGTAATTAAAACACATGCTTTATTTTGCAACCGTCATTGTGAGAATAAAGTCTTCTGCTTCAACAAAAAAGTTTGCGAAGAAAAACAGACTTTTAAAAGGTACTCACGAACACATCTTTTGCCAAAGCACAACATCCATACAAACTCTCATTTCATACTCAATAGAATAGGAACACTTTAGTTCCATTTCAACACTCTCTTCTGTCTTGAAACAGTAACACATTTCAATCGGACCGAACACACTAACGGATAAATAGCGGTTCCTGTAGTTTAGAATCGAGATGGAACACAAATCAACAAAAATGAAGGTGGTAGTGGCAATTTTGAGAAGCAAAATTTTTTGGCGGTTTAGATGTTTAATTTGAACTTTGTGATTTCATCGTTTGACTGCCAGTTGAAGATGCATGTGAAAAATCAAAAGATTTTAACCGCTTTTCAGTGAATTATGCTTCTGTATATCCTACTAAAGTTTGTAGATAAGTTGTTGTTTTAAACAATTTGTTGCAAGAAGATTCATGATAGATTTTGCTTTTAATTCCTGGTATTAATGCGAAGTTTGTATTTATAAACATTTTTATTTAATTAATAAATATTTAAATTATAACTATAAAAAAATCAAAGGTAAATTATTCATCGAAACCATAACATGTAGGAAATTAGAAAAATTCGGTCATTGTAGCAGCTTAAAAGAAAATTCGGGGGTCAGCGTTCCTATGACAGTTTTAAGTGGTATAGTGTTATATCAATCAAAGCTATGCAAAGCGAAACTTGCACTTCGTAAAAATTAAAAAAATATTTCCGAGTTATAACTAAAAAAATTTGATTGTTGTCAAGTTTTAATATCTTATTTGGCCTACAAGATTATGTTATAAAAATATATTATGCCAACATCATTGACTTGCAACACATAAGTTTTAGAATCCATAACTGAGTTATCGGTCTTACAATAAGGTATGTTAGATACATATTTACATTAACTGGAAAGAAGATTTTTTGTTCATAAAAATACCATTGTTTTTAATATTCGGAAATAAAAATGGCTATCTAAAGTGCTAAGACCCAACTTACATTTTATTTATTTTCGCAGTATTTCTGATATTAGAAAATTGACTTACATCAAGATGATTTGAGCTCATTGTTCTAAATTTTGACGTATGTGGGCTTGCGAAACAATATTTAAATTTCCCTAGTCAAGCCTTACAAAGTTTTTATACAAAAACCATTTATTACTCAGACATTTCTGAACTGATTTTATCGACCGCGTTATCAGAACACCTGTTTATTCGAGGTACCGCTACAACTTTGATACCGGTTAAAGCTGCCTTAATAGAATGTCGTGTTGTGGTCGACTGTGCTCACTCCCATTTTTAAATACAGTTTTTCCAACCCAAAATGCTAGTTTTACGTTAAAGCATCTTATGAGCTTTTTTTCAATTTGTAAAAAATTAATTTTTTTCATACATTTTTAAACAAAACAAGAGTGGGTCAATTTGTATGCATTAAAAAAAATTCACCAAACGGTTGTCAAAATCGTAGTCTACGAAGAATTCCACGAAGGTTTGACAAAGAAACCATAAGCCTAAAATCAAAATCGAGCTTCCGGTTTTTAAAGAGAAACTTCTTTTCGTTTATACTAATATTTAGGGAGATCGAACGGATAGTATTCGACCGGTTTTAACCGGTTACTTTAGTTTTGTTCAAGTCAAATATTTTATAATGTCAATTTTTCGAATATCGAATAAACCGGTTATTTTGATAAAACCGGTTTTTTTTTTGTAATATGTAATTTATATACGTATTTTTTTAGTTGAATATTGGGCAAACTTAAACATTTTATAAAGAATGTCAAAACAAAATGTAACAAAAGTCAAAAAACAATGCAAATATAATTCACCAATATAAGCGTGTGTTCTTGTAAATAAAACCAAAAACAATTCAAAATATGTACTCCAAAAAAAAATAATATGTTGAACTCAAAAAGAAATTAGCAATTGTATAGTGTTCTAAATATTAAATATATTTTTATAAAGATGTCATCTGTTGTGATATGTCAAACTGATTTAAAAGTCAATGGTGCTGAAAGGACCCTAAAATTAAAAGTTGCAAAAGTTCTTTGAAGTCACGACTTATTAATTGCATTTAAATGGTCCACAGGCTTGTAAGCCAAGCCAAGTAAAACTTGACTTTGTTGCAAGTATTTCTTAAGAGACTGCAAATAATACTTTACTAAAATATGCTGCTAAAAATTAATGAAAAACTCTTAAGTAGTTCTAGCATACCTTCATGATTAAAAGAACAACATACCGGCGGAATCAACGATATGGGAAAATTCATCAGTTTTATTTTTTAAAACATCAAGAACTTAAAACAAAATTGAAGGAATCAAACAATGTCATGGAAGGGTTTTAATTGTGATCGACGAATCGACAGACAATTCAAACAAAAATCATGTTCATATTATTTTTCGTTTCTATAATGCTGAAACTAAATATATAATACTGGCTAAGAGGTTTTGCTTGCCACTTTTCAAAAATATGGTTGAAGTCTACTGATTCATACAGGCATGCTTAAACACCAACAAATTAAAACGCATTTAAAATTAATTCGAGAGAATATCTCAAATAATAAATTTATTAAATTAGTATAATTTTTTAAACCAAAGTTTTTAAAAAACTCTAAAGCTATGTTCACATCTATTAAATATTTTACGTTCTACACGTAACCACTAGTTTTCGTAAGGAAGGGTTTGCTTTTGCAATACGTTTGGCTAGAGCAAACATTGTTTTACGGGTTCTAAATTACATTATACAGTTATTATCTTAGAAATAAAGTTTAGAAATTGTTAAAAATAAAGCTTAAGTTTGATCAATTTACTGGTCACTCCTATTTTTGGATTTTATCGTTATTTGTTAGGACTGAACATACCTTAAGTCATATCTATGTATTTTGTTGGTTCCTTACCTTAGTGAGCTGTTTCGTTTTTATTTAAATAAACTTTTTATTGCAAAAGCTTCAGCCCAATTATAAATAAAAATTCCCCGAGAGTTTTCTTCTCCCTTCTCCCATTTTTCCTATCTAAATTCAATTGCAAAAATTAAAAAAGGGAAAAACTCCCGGGAAATTTTTATTTATAATTGGGCTGTATTTGATTTTTTTTTTTTGTGTATTCGAATTAAAACCGGTTAACCGAATATTTTTAAAATGCTTAACCGAATACCGGTTTTTTTAAAATAGCAACTATTCGGAATATTCGAAAACCGGTTTTTAAAAAAAGTCGAATAATCGATCTCCCTACTAATATTACAGAGGTAATGTTTGTTTGTTTGTTTGCAGGAGGTAATCTTCGTAACCGCTGAGCCGATCTTTATGAAACTTTTACAGTATATTATTAAAGGTCTGGGAGGTGCTATAGGCTATATATTTTTGAAATTTTAAGTGGGCGGGGCACCTCCCATACAAAGACGTTATATATTTAAGTTTATCTGTTCAACGACAAGAGCTAATGTTTCCAAATTTGGTACGATTATCTTGGTTATCAGTACACAACATCTGACAAAATCTTGGCCGGATTGGAAAATTTTTTCAATAACATTTTAGCATATTTTAACAAAATTTCAAATTTGAAAAGATAATTTTGTTGTTAAAAACGGATAGCTCGATTTTGATTTCCGATCCATGGTTTCTTGTAAAAACCTTCTTAGAATTCTTCGTAGATTACGATTTTGACAACCGCATGGTCTCTAATGTACATATGTATATTAAATTGGAAGAGATTACGTGTTAACACATCAAACTGGCGTCAAATTTGTATGCAAATCAAATTGTATTTGAGCGAGTTCGCTTGAGTACCTTATTTGGGACCCATGGGCAATCATAGACCCGCCTCAACAAAATTATGTTGGACCTTCCAGGACAATGTTTTTTCATGACATACATACATAGTAGCTTTCGTAATACCAACATTAATAAGGAAGTTATGGCATTAAAAGCTATTTTCGGGAGTAGTATTTGTATGGGAGCTCTGGTCAAATATGGGCCGATTCCGATAAAATTTGGTCAGGACTAAATTTAATCGAATTGCCAACAAATACGATGGTTAATAGGCACAAAGACCTTATTTCGGAAAGAAGCTTGTATAGAGGCTATGTGAAATAATAGACCGATTCGTCCCATTTTCAATAGGCCAATCCTTGTTCTAATCTTGTGCCAATCAAGTTCTAAATTTCATTAATTTATCTCCTATAATCACCTGTACGTTGCGCGCAAGATTAACATGGCCAGCCAGCCAGGTGGACGGGCATTGTTAATTTAACTCAGAAATTGATTCTGAGCCGATCGGTATACTTAAAGGTTTTAGGGTTTAGCACCAATATTTTAAGGTGTTACAAACATCAGCACAAACGCATAATACCCTCTCCACTATTGTGATGTGGGTATAAAAATGTGAGTTTGATGAGTTGGTTTGATGTGGCCATGCCGCCTAACACATCGTTTTTGGTATTAATTAAAACATTTTATAATTCCTACAAATTATTTGAATGAAACATTCAAGTATTATAGTTCCATTCAAAAGAAATTTTTAATATTCTTTTTGTATTCTATTATTATACCAATTATCCGAGCCAAACAACTATAATCAAATAAGAAGAAGCATGTTGTTATCTAGACCTGTCTTTGAAAAGTTTTTTTAAATTAATCAAACATCGGGGTGACACATGCCTGAAAGATCGGCGAAGGGATTACAAAATTTTTTTTATAAATATTGTTTCGAAAGTAACTTTAGTTGAGAACTAGTTGTAATTATTAATTAAGAATTAGTTGTATTTATTAGTTATCTTGTATTTATTAGATGTCTTGTATTCATAAGTAATTTTATTAGGTTACATTCCTATTAAAAATTGTTATACATTATTATACATACTTCAACCCCAATGTGCAGAATGCTCTAGATGTTAAAAAGTCCGCTAAAAAAGCTATAGGATAAGTAATGCAACTATTTAACCATAGATGTCGTTAATTATAACATAGTAGCCGTTAAGTTTAAAATTCATAACATAACCAATGTATTAGTCGTTAACATTAAATAGTAAAAGCTCGAAAATGCGGAAAACATTCTGGACCTTTCTAGATAAATGTTATTGAGTATAAATACTTGCCAAATGACGTTGTCAAATGAGTTTTACTTTAAACGTTTAAGTGTGCAGATCATTAATAGAGGTCGCAATAATAAATTACGGTTGTTAAAGTGACTAAGTACTAAATAAAGTTGTGTAAATTGTAAACAGTTTTTAAGTGTTGTGTGATTATTTAGTTTTATTTAAAGTGCAATAAAGAACTCGAAGCGGTTTATTATAAAGGAAATAAACCAAAAAATTATTGAAAGGCAGTAACGTAACAATATTAAAATATACTAAATATATTTTTATTTTTTATCTTATTTGCTAGGCCGATAGACTTTAAAATTCAAATGGAATATGAAGATAACGTATTTTTCCCAGACCTTTATTAAGGTAACACTGCGATAAGATCTCCTTTCCGTGAATTTTATTCAAAACGGTGGCAGCACTTAATCCCAAAAGGTTCCTTAATCTTTCTGAGCCCGTAAGGTTCCTTCACCTTCGTCAGCGCTCATTATAGCCCTCGACAGACGAAAATATAAAGAGTTGTCTAAAATATGTGTTGGGGAAAAGTAAAATTTTGAGGGAAAAACTTTTTATTCACAATACCTTTTTCTGATTGATTGGTATGCCGCTCTATATCCTTAGGTTGGAAAAAATTCGAGCTTAAAAAATTGGTCCAAGGATTAATAAAAAGGCTTGGAGTTTTTTTATTGCAAATTCAAAAGCTTCTTTCTCGCCAAAATTAGAAAACATTTTTCATGTTATTTTTGTCTATGCGACAAAACACTGTGCGGCGATCCTACCCCAAGACGCCCACCCTAAGAGCATTTGGACACTCACCCAAAAAATTTAATTTCTCAAATCGGTTTAAGTTCAGCAGAATAAATAACAAAACTTGTTACTGCAAAATATTCTTAATACATCAGTTGCTTATTTACATTTTTGGTTCACATGCAAAGCCAAAAAGAAAGATCGCATAAAATTCTGATGATCTTAAATTAATGATTAAATATGTATGAAGAACAATTTCCAACTTCTAAACTAGAGGCAACAAAAATGTTCCCACAGTAAGAAGGTTGTACGTTCAAAACAATCAAGTGGGACGATTATAACAGCATTAGGGGGTTGCGAATATTAATTTTGCCAATGAATTTTTAGCGATTGAAAATGGAGAAATATGAAAAATGAATACTGTAAAGGTAAAATAAATTTGCAATAATACAAGACAAAACTTATTTTTTCATTATCCCAACCCGAACAAGAAGTTTTTTAACCTGTTTGGGTTTTGTTGCTTCTGAAATTTTTAAAATGTGCCTAACACTGATTCATTCGTTATTATTTTTAACTCAAACATTTGCATATTTCCACAAATATAAAATAAAAGCAATTCGTTACCCCCCTATTGTACACATCGTAACCGCCCTCACGTTTTGTTAGTGATTTGGCGCAGCAGCAGTTGGCACAATTATGGTAAGAGGTGATCGTTTTTCAATTGCTCTATACGATTAGATCACATAAGAGAAATCTAACATATGTACTCGTATATGTCAAAAAGGCTGTATAATTTACATATTTCAAGTCCAAAAGAAGGAAAGTAAGAAATAAGAGGGAATTCCTAAAGTCTCTTTGACTTAATTATAACATAAATTAAGCATATAGGATTAACAGAAGTAGAATATAAAAAAAAAGAAATGCATTTGAGAAAATTAATAACGGATGTAGGGTACTTTAAAAGAACAAAAATGAACGAAAAATGTGCAGTGTTGGTATGATATAATTTTTTAAAAATTTTTTGTAGAAGTTGTTGAATGATGATCGCTTAGGTTATTTTTTATTATCTTTTCTTTTGTTGAAGGAGGAGATGCTGATGAATTATGTTTTAATGCTTCCTTCTTCTGCTCATATGCATGTTAAAGTAAAATAACATTCAACTGCACCCCTCTATCACCCTTCAACTTTTTTTTAGTTGAACTCCAATCGAATCCATTCATCATCGTGATCAGTTTAAAAGCACACAGCGAGCGGGAGCCAGATATTTCGCCCATTGCTTAGTAGACAAAAGCTGAATAAACCCACAGAAAAATAAAGGCAATTCAAGGAGCTCCGCCCCGCAGGCATGTAATCTATATGGAATGAGCGAAATGAAGAATTCGAAAGTAAGATTTTATTCAGAGCTGCTTGTGTGATGTTTTGCATGTCCGTAGTAACGATAATAATAATAATGTTTTTGTTATTTTAACGCATTTAGTCAGATTTATTTAAACTTTTTAATCGAAGCCTTCATTGGCTTATTCACACACTCATTGCCCGAGGCATCAGGACTTTTTTGGTTTTATTCTTGCAGCAAAATTCTCTAGAAAATTAATTTTAATATTCACTGTATTTTTAAATAAATTTTGTATTGAAAAATTAAATAAATAAAATTCGTTCTCATGATTTTGTCATAAAAAAGATGATGCTCCTGATGTGTACTTTTCTAAGCCGTTGGCTTTAATATTTATATTGCTGAAATACTTCTTACAGCTCAAACTACCAATTAAATAGTAGTAAAGATTTTGAAGAATGCCTTTTTATCTTTACACGCTCACGAATAAGTTTTTTTTTTTTTTTGCTGCTTTTGTTTGTAATTTACACTGCGCAACAAGAATTTTCGTTTTTCATTATTTAAGCGCGAAATTAATGTAGGCAAACAAAATATTCCAAAGTCTCAAAATTTCATTAACACGATTTTTAAGTTCTCACACTTTAAGTCAACTTTCTGAAGAATTCTTTGAACTTTATTAATTCTAGAACTCTATAAATTTGAATTTATATTTATCCCAACTAATAAATTTAATTTAATTTTTTCATTATTTTCATTTATAATTGAAACAACATTTAACAAGCCAAAAGTTTGACTTCTAAGAAAGGGCTTTATTTAAATCATTCGGCGTTTTTGATCAAGCCTGTTTGTTTGCTGGGATATTGCATACATTACAGATCCATTTGCAACATTGTGCAGTGTAGTTCGTTTGTAGCGGCTAATGATAATAAAGTGTTAAAGTCTGCAACTACTTAGCGCACTTTAACTTAAAAGCATATAATTAATGCCGTCCAACAGACAGAAGAATGAACAAAAGAAACAAGTATCTCCAACCACTATTTAAACAACTTTATCACAGTCTTACCTCTTATTCCTGCCATCTTCTACCATTTATTGCGGTTTTTTTTTAGATTGAAGAAGACAATTGAATTTCTTGAAATCTATTTAATTTAAACAAAAAATGTTATGACGAATTAACGCTATTAACCCATTTAAGTTAATGTTGCAAAGAAGTTCTAATTGTTATCAATGATTTTTTTATTTTTTATTTGGCCAATTGTTAATTGTAAATGAAACAATAAGTTTTCACAGAATTATCTTAATATTTTTTATTATGATAGAATAGAGATAGACAATTATGTGCTAAACAATATATCGACCAAATGGTCGCCAAGGCCTCGGTGGCATACCTCATTGATTCTAAAAAATAATTCAGTCTTAATTACGTTTATGTGCCGGATTATCTCAGTCTTTAGCTCTATAATTGCTCTTGGCTAGTTGACGTACACTTTTTCTTTTGAATATCCCCGAAGAAAGAAGTCCAGCGGTGTCAAATCACATGATCGTGATGGCCAATTAAAATCGACAGGACGTGAAGCAGAAAAGTATCAATACCTACTTGCTATCGAACAAAACGAATCAATAGTTACTTGTTTTGGTCAATACTTTCATATGATAAGAGTCAGTGAAAGCCAGAGTAAATTCAAAGGTACGTGGATCTTAGTACGTGTTGAACATTGTATACTTCTCGTATATACTCGCATATGGGCATTTCCATTTTGACGCGACGTGATATTTGTATTACAAAATGTAAAAAAATTAAATGAAGAAGTCAAATTTGCAAAATTGGAAGAAGCACTATAGTCAGATCTAAAAATCTTTGCTCGTTTGAAGGTACATATGGGCATTTTCAGGGAAAAGTATACTTTTTTTAATGTAACGCCAGAGTGCAAATTTAAGGACCCTGTTGCTCAACCGTTATCCCTTTTGTTACTTAATGTAGAGCTAGTTGCGCTTTACACCAAAATATAAAATAGTAAACTATACATAATTTTTTGAGAAACAATTTAAATAACTTCTGGCATTACGTTACAAAAAGTAGACTTTTCACTAGAAATGCCCATATGTACCTTCAAACGAGCAAAGATTTTTAGATTTGATAGCTTGAAAAATAAATCTATATAAGTCCAAAGCTTACTAAAAAGGTTTTATACAAAAGGTCTTGCTCAATTCGCAGCCTTATTCAGTTTTTTAATGCAAGTCAAATCCACTTCTGTTTTTTTAACGTCACGTCCGTCGATTGTTGTAATTTTTTTGACCGAAAAAACAGTTATTTTAAAATTCTTAAAAAAAACAAAAAAGCATAGAAAAGTAAATGTCGGAAACATAATATACCATATTGATCCTTATGAACTAGTATTCGAACAAGAATAAAAGTTATGTTTCGATTTTTATTATTTTGAACAAGCACAAATTCTAAATTATGTTAAAAGGGGCGTCCAGTAGGCATTTTTTGGCAAACAACATGAAACAAATATTTTTGGCCGATACGAATACTTTTTGACCGATACTTACTTGGTACCCGTTTCTTAAGTATCGATGCTAAAAGTGCTCGGTATCGAATGAAAAGTACCTGGTAAGTACTTGTAGTTACTCGTTTCGTTTCAGCCGTTATTACACGGCATACAAATCTTTTTTATACAGATCGAGACGTTTTGCCAACGTGACATTTGAATTGAAAAAAATATTATTAATAATTTAATTATTCTTTAAAGCAAAATTCCCTGGATCGCTTTATATTCAATTTTTTTTTCTTTTTGCTTATCCTGGGAAGTGGAATACTCCTGGAAAAAAGCACTACCTATTATAATAGGTACTTTCTTAAGATTTAAGGCCGTATGAATAATTAGAACGATTCATATTGTCTCGTTTTAAATTGTTTCTTATGAATACAGATTTTATTCTCATAAAAAATAAACACATAAATGTGATTATATTCTTTGTATTTTGAATCTTATTTAAGAAAAAAACTGTTCGTTCTCTATAACAAAGAATATTAACTTGCTTTATAATCATTAAAAACTCATTGAGCTGCTCACTGCCTCCATTTATGAGTGACACACAAATATCATTGCGGGCCAGGTACGAATACAATCTTCTTCAGTTCATTAAGCGGTAGTTGAATAAGTCTTGTGCCACGTTTTAAACAATGAACGAATGGCTTTGAACCCCCCCTAATTCCTGTGGTTTTATCATTAACTCGTGCTAAAAAGCAAAACCACAATGAAATAGAAGTTTTATTTCCGTTTAATTTCGAGTTTAATGGAGGGAATTATGGGAATAAAGGGAATTCCATGCGGTATGCCTAGACGCGTTATGCAAATTAGTTTTTAATAACCCCTGCTCTCACTTACGCTTGCGTTATCTTTAATACTTGTTTTGTGGTTGGTTCTGTTTCTAGTCTTTTTTCTTTTTGCTTCTCAGGAGACCTCTTTTTGTGTCAAGATACCGACACATTTGTAGTCAATTGTTTAAAAATATTATGAGAGATATAAATAGTTTGAGCTTTTTAAGTTGTATTTAAAAGTCAGATTGTAAACGAATTCAATGAATAAAAAAACTGATTTTAATTTTTTTGTTAAAGGAACGAATATTTTTAAAGTTTAAAACAAAAGAAAAACAGTTTCAATGTGATTTTGTGTTAAAATAAAATTACCTCATTTTATCGAATAACTGTAAAAACATTTGAAAAATATGGGTTTTAAAAAAAAGAGAGAAAACGCACTTAAGTGGAGAAAATTTACAATATTTATTGTCGACTTTAAAACAATAAATAAAAAATGTTTTAAATAAATGGAATTAATATCTTAGATGATAATGACGATAATTGTGGAAGGTTATATTAATTGATTCCTATGGTTCCAGGCCAACAAAGTTCTTCAATTCAGGTCTGTTTAGTACTAGCGTTTTAATTTCAGACCAAGATTTTCCAATCAATCGAATTTCTTCCTGTACCAACGGTCTGCAGGTGTTAGATGGCATCCATGCAATTGCAGTTTTTGATATATCTCCGTTCTGTCTTCTTAGAACATGGCCAATCCAGTTCCATTTTCGGCGGGCAATTTCTAGTCGGATTGAAGTTGCACCAGTTCGTTACCAGATTTTACAGATCTTCAATGGAAATGCCGTTTGGCCAATAAATTCTTAGTATTTTGCGCAAAGAACGGTTAATGAAAACTTGGAGAGACCGTATTTCCTGCGTGGAAGTGTTCCAAGATTCTCACCCGTATAGTGGAATGGATTTAACATTTGAAGAAAAAAGGTGTAGTTTTGTCTGGTGCTCCAAAGGCTTGTTAGTCCTTTTTAATTCGGTTGGAGCCATCTGTACCTGTGCATCCGCCAAAATAACAAAAGGATTAAACATTTTCAAGTTTGATGCCATCTATTGGAATTATCCGAATTTTTTCGTAATATCTTCGTTAAATTAATATTGATATGAAGTCGAACTTCCGAGGCAAGTTCCTGCAACCGCTCATATTTTGTTTTCATATCTGCAACGCTATCTGATAAAAAGCAGATATCGCCGTCATATTCCAAATCCTCTAGCCACCCTTGCAGGCCGTATGTTAAACCCCTTCTTTCATTTGTTGATACCTTCATTACAATGTCCAACACTATGTTGAATAGTAAAGGGGACAACTCACATCCTTGGCGTACACCTGTCTTTGCAGTTATAGGTGGTCCTAAATTTTTTTGTGGAGCACTCGCCATGTAGAATTGTCGTAAAGAACGAAGGGTATTTTTTTATCAGTCATTTAAAAAAATGGTTTTTAACTGTTTCGTTAGATTTTTTCATTTCAGTATCGAAAGCAAAAAAGAAGAAGATACCCATTTTTTTTTTGTCTTTTTTTTTGTTAAAAAAAAGATGACTAATGAAGATGAACATTCCAACTTCTGGCTGATTGTGTAAACGAATGTTTTTTTTGGCCAGATCGTTTTATTCCTTTGTTTTCTTATGATGTGTTTATAAAAAACAGTAAGAAAAACGTAACCACTAAATATGTTTTGCTAAATTTATCAAACTTTATGACAATTAGCAAAATCTTATTATTTTTTTCAGTATTGCATTGTTTAATGTTGTTGTACGTTGCAAAATAATTGTTAGATAAAAAAAGTGGTTACGTTAGAGGCTTCAAAATTTGTATATTTTGGTTTGTTGCATGCAATTTTTTTCTCGATTGAATCAGTTGAAATAGCAACAATAGTGTCAAGTTTGGTAGCAGCAATTCATCAAAACATTTGCGGTGTTAATTTTTACCTTTTGTTTATTTTTGCTTTCTTTTTCAAAAGTAAATTTAATTTTTAAGAAAAATTAAAACAAAAAAATATTTCAATTCAATATTTTTTAAATTTTCTTTATTTAATTTTTGACAAGAACGTTAACATCAATGGCCAACGATAAATCGATCTAATCGGCTTAGCACTACCTGTCAATTTATTACGCGAATTTAAAATACTTTTTATAATTATTAAAAATTTTTAAATTTGTTTTCTTCTGAATTTTAAAATATCAGTTGGTAGCTACTGTAAGCGATTTAACCAGGCCTGTGGAGTCGTCAAGAAACAGTTCTTACTTCGACTCCATCCGCTTTAATTTGTTAAGTACGACTCCCACTCCCATTCCAACTCCGACTCCGACTCCTACTCAAACCTTGAAGTTAAATGTATATGTAACTTGCCCTTATTTGACTTTTTAATGCAGTAACTTTTAAATGGTTAGATACAAGAAAATGATTCTGTAAAAATTTCAAATCGATATTTAAATTGTAACACGTGTCGCCGCATTGAGCTTTAATAAAGTTATTTTCATATGAAAAGTAGACTGGTCCTTATACTCTGACTTCAAAATTTTTAAAGCAGACCCTCTTAAAATTTTTTTATTTTGCAAAATATGGGAAAATTTTTATGCCGAACAATTTTGTAGTCGTGATCGCGAGTTTTTGTGGGACTTCGACTCCGGTACAAAAGCCTCAACTCCGACTCCACAGCCCTGTTTTTAACACTGGGATTAGCAATTTTCAGCCCGTATTAAGAAATCGGCACATATTTAGTATTGGAATTACAAAAATGTTGATATTTTCCGAAATTTACCGATTTCGGTATTTCTGCATTCATTCATATACATATTGTCTGTATAAATCCCCAAACTTGCACTTATTATTTTCTTTTGCTGTTAAGCAAGCCAAAGTCTCTAAAGAGATTTATTTAACTGCACACTGTATCATGCACAGATTTTACTTCATAAGGTTATTTATACGTTAAAAAAAGGAATTCAGCTCATTTTCAAGTTCTATTTTCGAATCCTTTTAGAAAATTAGATTTTTCAAACCCTTATAAAACTGATCTTAGCAATCTAAAATAAGTGCCAGTAGAAAATCGAAGGCGCTTGCAAAAAAATCAATATAATAAAAAATAATAATTAAGTTTTTGAGTTGTAAAAAATAGTTAATTATGGACGATTGCAGCCATTAAATTGCCACAAAAATCGTTGTATGCAGAAAACAAGATTTCTTCATTATGAATACTTCATGTAGTTAATAAAAACTATTATTATTTTAGAATTGTAATTCCCTAAAAATTAAACATGGAACTGAGTCCAACCAAGCAAATATGTATTAGGGTTTTTAGATTCCAAATATTAGATTGACGGAAATTTATTTAAAAAAAAATATTCCAAACTATTTTATATAATTATGTGCAATTTCTTACATCTCAATTCTATTTAAATTGAATACAAAATATTCAAAGCTTTAAAATAACTTTCTACGTCAAGCATAAATTTAACAACTCAAAGGAATTCTTGATCTCACTTGTTGCTCCAATGAAATTTTTACGTGTTGTATGCCCTACACGTAAAGAAGTTTATTTTCTAAAGTGATCAATTTCGTTTCCTAAAACAAGAAAATCCAAAACTTAAAAATAGTTTCTTGATTTTAACTTATTTTGTTTGTAGTTAGTAAAATTATTTAAAAAAAGAAACATTTTGCTTACACCAAGCCACATGTGTATTTAAAACACGTAATTTTTGGCTTTGACGAGAATCATGCAAAATTTTCTCGGTTCAAGCTAAATTTTGTAAATAATTCTTTCCGTGTAGTTATAAGTAGGTAAAACCCATATATTTCCTTCACTCGCTTGATATTTCTTCCCCAATAACATTTATACTTTTTTCAACCAAATGATCTAAATTTTATTTTTTGTCTAATTTTGTTGTTTTTACCATTTCCTGTCCACTTTACAACAAAACAAACTCATTAAAAAGTCACGAAAGTCTTCACAGTACATATTTTATAAACAAATTGTATTTAAAAAGAATAAAACATTCAAGAATCCAGACATTTCATTCATAAATAACGTAAATAAGAAATATTCGTGTTCTGCACCTCATCTCATTTTAATATCATTAAAGTTTCTTGTTCAAGATCTAACTATCACTCTTGATCTCATCGTCTACCCAGACTATAAAAAGATTTAGTTATATTTTGGGTTGACTTATTGCAATGCAACACCATTTCCTACAATTGATTTTTTTTGCAAATTTCATTACATTTAACAAACAACAAAAATCGGATTAATTGTAAAAGACAGAAACTTTGACAGAAAAAAAACTAACAGCCTTTGAAGGAAAAGTCTTCCGAGTCCAAAAATTATGCAATTCAACAACGTTTTACCATTTAGAATTGGCATTGAAAATGGTGTAGATTATTATACTTTTGTGGGTTTGCAAATAGTTTCGTTGTTTATAAAATGTTGCCGGTTCGTTTTAGTTGTGGTCGCCTTTATTTTAAATTTTGAATATTTTTGCTTCTTATTTTACTTTGTGTTTTTATTGTTCCATTTTTGTAAATTTAATTTTTTCTTTTTTTTTTAATAAAATTAATAATTTTTTAACACGCGATGTATTTGGGCCAAAAATTTTATTCATATTGTTATGTTAATGCCACATTTCACGTCTCCAAATTCAGGCAATGTAAATTTCGTGCCTCTGTGCATTTGCTATCATTGTGTCTCTATTTCACATCTCTGCACTGTTCGGGCGTATAGAAAAATTATTAAGTGTATGTTTTTGGTCTTATTAAAATTTTAATTGTATTGCGACATTTTAAATATTAAATCATAAGAAGATAAATTTAAATATAATAGGGATAGTATAAGCTAAGTTTTTAGCACATTTAGCTGCAAATATACAATACAATTTAGTAAATACATATCGCTCCTTTATTGCAACATAGTCATATCTCAAAAAATCAAAAATTTCAAGTTACTTATCAAAGTGTTCCTTCATACCTTCTTTATACGTAAAGCCTTGTACTCTGTTCAAATTTGTGAAAAATATTGATCAACATTGATTATTTCACACGAAAATTTTGACATGTATCAATGTTAACTATCTCGCGAGTTTGTACGATTTGACGTTTTTATTCCTGCAAAGTATACGACATTGTTTTTGTTTGGTAGCAAGCGGTGTAGAAAAGAAAGAGGGGTAGAAAAATAGACATGATTTCTGTTTTCTCTTCCTCTTTCTTCTCTACACCGCTTGCTACCAAACAAAAAATGACGTCCAAAATTGGACGTCATAAAATTCATCATGTAAATTGAGCGTATCAAGAACAACTTGATCGTGTGGCCGTAGGGTTACTAAAAATGTTTTTTTTTTTTAAATAAAAAATTTAATAAAATAGAAAGTAAATATGGATAAAAAAAACTGTTACCGGCCGTGTTGTTTTAATTTTTTATTTCTTATTTAACAATCAGTTCATACTTTTTTGCTTTTTTTTTTAATTCCAGTGAAAAAAGTGCAGCTGACATTGTTTCGCAGTTGTGAAAAAATGTTGCCAAAAACATTTCGGAACTTTTCACTAAATGAACAGAGTACCAACCACTCTATCAACATTATTTCATAGATATTTCGTACAAGTTTTTTTCATATGAGTTTTGACAACATTTCACGTGAACAGAGTACCAGGCTTTTAACAAAAATCAGTATTACATCTCAAACTGAACCGAAGTTAAACAGAATATATTTCATTAAACCTTTATATACATAAAGGTTCATTTTGAAAACTTTAATAGCATTTTGCCAAGTTTGATTTTTTTTTTTGAGAGCGAAGTGTACATAATTTCATTTAGTTTACCACATGCGTGTTACTATTACCCAACAAACAAATTGAGTAGGATTTGATCTGAATCTTTTTGAAAAACATTTCTTGAGAAATTCTTTTATTTTCAACTTTCTTTCAAACGTTATTGTTAAATATTTTCCAAATCTATATTGTAACACAAAGTGCACCAGAGGCGAAACAAAACGGATGGTATTGTGTATTTTCTGTCTCTTTCTTCGAAAGCATTTCTCTTTGAACCATATTTATGCTGCAATACAATGAAGACAAATTTATAAAATTAAGATTTATTTGCCAAACTGTTGTAAAAATTAACTTGTATGTTTACCACAACACAAGTAAATAATATTAAAGTAAGTAAATAACATTACAAAACAACACAATATTACTAAAAACATTTTTTTCACAAAACAAAACGTTTGTTGAACTAATGTTTTCGTTTAACGGTATTTTTGTTTTGATTGTTGTTTAATGTTGTTTTGATCACGAAATTTTTGGTGATTGTACCGGCATGTTTGTACACATTGCAACTTCACACTGCCCACGCAACTGATTCGGGCATTTTTTGCCATATGATGCCTAAAAATGCATAGAAATTCGTTTATGTTATTTTTTAATGGGAAAAAACCAATTTTTTGGTTTATTTTAAATTTTTTTGTTTTTTTCATACAAAAAAAAACAGATTTTAGCCCTCAAGCAAAAATTAAATAAATAATTTTTAAAAATTCGGTACAATAAATTAAATTTTTATGCTTGAAGCAGCATTTCCAATGTCCACAATCTGCGTTCAAAGTTGATTTGTCGTGTTATTTTCAAAGATTTTGCACCATATTTTTTTGGTAAATAAAAATCTAATGATCTTTCCTAAGCAACCAGTGAAATGCGCATAGCAGCTAGATTTCCCTCAACAATAAATTTGAGTGTATGTATTTATCAAATATGAAAAATTAGGAATTAAGCACGTCAAACGGAAATCTTATTAATAAAAATCTTTAAATTGGTGTCTTAATTTTTGAAGTGTCGAAAACACAATCTACAATTGGTCCTAGAAAAAGAGAATGCATGTAATAAAATTCCTTAAGAATAGCCTGAAGTTCTGTAGCACTTTCTTTTCATAAAAAAAATATTAACAGAAATACTTGTTTGTGCCAATTTCTTTTTGTTTAATTTAATAAAAAATATGTGTCTTTTTGGTACAAAATTTTAAGAACGGGTAAACAAATCGAGTTTACTTTCAGTAAGAACACCATATACAAACTTCTATTGTCAGTTTTTTTATTACACATAAATGCATTTTTAAGCAATTTTAAATTTTTTTAATTTTCCAATTATATTCATGCACTTATGCTTTTCACGCATAATTTATATGTAATTTTTCCCCAATTGTAAGACTTTAATTTGACTTTAATCGCCATGTTAAAATATTAACATTTATTTCGATTGATAACAAATTGTTAAATTATTGTCTGTCCAATGTTTTTGTTCAAATCATTATCAATTTGAATTTAAGTGCCCGTTAATCAAGCCATTGAAAAAGGTTTGCTAATTGTGATTGATATTAAATGATAAAGTCCTTTTTATCTAACATTTGACTTCGTGTTCGCTGGGAAACTTTTAATGTATTCAGTGATAAAAATTATGAAAATGGAAAATGTAAAACATCAAATAGTTTTAAGATTTCTAGATTTTGTTTGTACTTTTTAGGAAATAATTTATAACAGTTATGAATTAAAACGATATTTTTTGTGTCTTATAATTCGGTGATGCAATTTTATGTTTTAATTATTGGCATTCAAACATTAGAGCGAAGTGATTTGTTCTGTTTAAAATTGTTAAGCAATGTCAAATTCGCCGCCGAATTCTATAATAAAATGGCAAACAAACTTCACTTTTAAAATCCGCAGACTTTTGTTTTATTTATTCCTTAATCTATGGTCACACTAAGCGAATATTTGGCGCACTATACGCTAAAAATTATTTTGAAAAAACAATTGTGTGATTTCTAAACATGAACATTTAACAGGCAATGATACTAAACTGACATTGATGTGAGAAAAATGATATGAAGCAACAACAAGAAAACTGCAAATGGTGGAAAAGAGAAACAAAAAATGTCAACTACAGATAGTCATGCACTACGTACTCTACCTCTACAACCCCTCACCCACAAACTTCGTCTGTCTGCCGTCCACTTGCCAAATTGTAAATGGGGACTAACCAATTTTGCAAAACATCAATTAACACTTTAAAAACAGAAAGCAATTGTCGCGGATTTAGTATTAAAGTATTGATTAGCGAAAAATCAGTAAATCGCTTCGTAAATGAACTAATAACGGCCGATTTTTAATACATTAATAATGAAATACTCCCAAAATTGAAATTTAAATTAACTTGAAAATATGGTTTCGATTTTCTTAACCCTTCTTTGCATGATTTGTTTCTTTTTTTGTGAAACTAATTACAGAGATGTAATACAAGCTCTAGATTAAGGAAAAAATATAAAAAAAATTATTATAAATAAATAGTATAAAATAGCTAAAAAACAGAATAATGGAAATTTCAAATTCGCCTGTCAAGCTCAGTACTAAATAAATGAAAATCAAAATAAATGCGCAGATTATTACTTAGACACTTAAAACAATCCTTTTTCCACTCATACCCACTTTAATTTAACAAAAAAGTTTCAAATCAGCTTTTCAAAAATACCACGAAATATGCAAAATTCCTCTAACTTAACAAACAGCGGAGTAATTAGATGATATAACCAATAAATTTCAATGTTATGCTTCTTCTTTTTTTACCGTGATCTAATGTATAAAATGGTCATGAGGAATGATGTCAACAGCAACCCATTTACTGTACACCAGTTTGTGTGCGTTTTCTTCTTCAATAAATGTTATGATGGAAATTGCCATCACCATGCAAAGAACGGTTAAGTAAAAGTTCCCAAAATGTTATTTAAATAAAAGACTTGGTAAGATTTTATTAAAAATCATACTATTGTGATTAGGTAATGTGGTTTGTAAAATTTTATACACGAATCTAAATACAAACGTTCATTTGAGGCATCGTAAAATGTAAAAAGTACTCCACCATTATTTTGCTATTATTTTTTCAAAACAAATTAATTAAATCTCGACTTACCAAAGTTGTTTGTTTCAGACAGCAATAATGTAGAAGACGGCGATGGTGATGTTGTAGTTGCTGTTGCATTAACAGGTGTCAAAGATGTCATTGATAAGTTGGCAACACTTGTTTTAATGTCAGCATCCAGTAGATCCAAAGCAGTATTTGTTGTACGAGTAGTTTGAGCTAAAGCCGTTGTTGCTGCGACTATTGATGCCAAAGTTGATGTTAAGGTGGTCTGCGTTTTAAGCAATTTGTTATTGTTTTGTTTTTGTTTAAGTAATAATTGATGTTGTTGTTGTTGCTGTTGTTTTTGGTTGGCGTGTGCGGTTTCCTTAACTTGTCGGTCTAATGAAGCTATACTGCCATCATTATGATACTGGTGATGATGATTTAGACTTAGAGTCTCCAAAGGCGACAATGTTGTTGTGGTGTTGGTTAATGTGGCCGTCGTTTGTGTTTGTATGGGATATGAGGAATTGTTGCATGTTTCAGTTTTAAGAACACCCGAGTTACCTGGCGGAAAATGTGATTCTACGTTTAAGATCGTTGTTTCAATGTTGCTGGGTTGTGTTAAGTCTTTAAAAACTTGTTGCTCTTGGTGGAAGTGATGTTGCGGCATCACAGTGCTATAAAACTCTTGATACATTTGCTGAAATTGCAGTTGTTGCTGCGGTGTTACCCCTACCAATAAATGTTGCAAATTAGTCGGATGAAATGTGTGTGAAGCTGTCAGCGGCATCGTAGCGACGGACGAAGAGGCATTTAAGTTTAAACCGAAAATATTGTTTAAATGTTGCAGTGGAGAAATTGACATTATATTATGTTGCATTAATTGCTGTTGCATTTGCATTAAATGTTGCTGTTGTTGTAGATGATGCCCTTGCTCCTGTTGTGTACGAACCGTTGCCTCATTTGTGGCTGCTTCATTGTTGATTGTATAATGTGTTGCTGTTGAAGAAGGTGTTGTCATTTTTAATGTCTTTAATATTCTTTTTTTTCCTAGTAGTTGTTTATTCCGATTATTCTGAATTTGACAGAAAAAGTGCGAATTTTTATGATCAAGCAGCATACCGCTCTTCATAAAGTTTATTTTGTAATCATTGATATGTGATGGTCGCTGCCGCGGAAGTAGTGGGGACATAATACTTTTTTGACGAACACTTCATATCATTTATGCCTAGATTTTAGTGCTGCCTGTAAAATGATTTTCTGAAATAAATGTGTAAAATTAAATAAAATAACAACCCTTCAATGCAATCTTAGTGCCCTCAACAGTAAGTTTTACAAGTAGACAGAAAATTTCTTAATTTCTCAATTTATTATTATTTAAAACGAAATTTTTTATACTTTTGGTATCACTTTTTAATTAAAATCAATCAATTTAAAGAGTAAATGAAAATACGTCCTCGATAGCGATAAATGTCCAAAATATTAGGAAGGTATTTTTATATATTTTAATTTGAATACAGTACAAATAAACCGTTAAGCTTAAAACATAACAACTTCAGTTTTTCTTCAAAATAATGTAAACAGAACGTTCAACTAAAGGACGTTTTACATTATCACACGAGTCTTAAGTCTTTTGAAGAAAATGTATTTCTGATCTAATTATTACTGAAAAGTTTTCAAAAAACAAAATAAACTTATCATGACAGGGTTGTATTTTCCTAAAAATACGTAAGACTTGAATAGTACCCTTAAAGTGCATTACACTTCTCTTCAAAATAAAACGGTCACCGTCACCACAGTAAAATAGTTCCTCGCAATTAAATTTACTTTTATCAAAAGTATATTTCTATTATAATTTTCTGCTTCGCCCTTTTTATTCGAAAGCTTAAAAGTCGTAAAATAATTCGGTAGGCATCAACTTACTAAAATTTATAACATCTCCTTTTATATAACTTGTACATTCAAAAAAGGCTTGCAAAAATTAATTTGAAGATCGAACCCAAAACTAAAATCAAATGTGTGTGCAAAACGTAAAATATTTTACCTATAATCCTTATCAAAATGTATTAATAATTCTGCTCCTCAGTATTTGAAAATAACCTCGTGCGGTCTACGAGAATTTGTTAGTTGAGTGGCGTATTTAACGGACGCATACAAAGAATTTATGATGTTTTCCTGTGTGTCGTATGTGGCGTACGTATATAAAGAATTGTTGTTGCAAATTATGAAAGAAATTAACATACAAAATATTTTGTACACACATATCCCAAACTCACATTAAATAAATGAGGCATGTGGGTATTTTTTGTTCCACTCTAAATTTTTGGGAGTAGTTGTTATACCCGTACTTTTACTATAGTGAAGCATTTGTGTTTTGCTGCTACACTTTCACACACTTACGTTAATCGGTCTCATACACTTCTCTTCAGTATTTGTTTGAGAGAGCGACACTACAGCATAGAGTTTGAAAATGTTTCAATGATTTGAATGTGTGCAGGCCTCTTATATTCAATCACACCTTTTTATATTGGAACTGCCTCCAACTCTGGGTTATATTTCATTGTAAATCCGCATTCGTCAAAATTTGTGTAATTTTACTTACTTTAGATATATTTGTGATTATTTGTATATCAGTATCATAATATTCGTTTTATTTACGCGAATCGAATCAAAAGAAATTTAGGTCTTATTATTTATTTATTTATTTAATTAAAAAGAGATTTTTCTTAAAGAAATTTCCCTAGACAGTAAGTAAAGTTCTTTTGTTTGTACACAATGAGCATCGAATTTGAATGTGGATTTTAAAGATTTATTGTCACTCACACTGTATTTAACAAGATTATTGTAATTTCCTTTCATCGAAAAGTTTTTTTTTAAACACGCATCAATTATTAATCACAATCAAATTGTTTACAACTTTACCAAAATTAAAAAGTAAAGTGTAAATTAACATTCTACGCCACTACACATTTCTTCATTATTCCCTACTTAAGTCACGTTAAAAATCATATTTAAAAGCTTTTTATTTATTAAATTTTTAAATTCACTGAAGAGCAATTGTGTTAACAATATCACAACCTTTAGCATGTCTTTAGATATTATAAAAGTGATAAAAGCAAACTTAAGACAATTTCTTAATTAAAAGCCAAAACAGTAAACAAATTAAAAAAAGCTACTGTGTGTTTCATGTTTAATTTAACCCAAAATTAACCCAAACATATTAATTTTGTATTTTTTCTATTTTTATATTAGTGCGATTTTAATTATAGTTTTGTGTTTTGAGGGTTTGATACTTTGACGCTATCAAATTCAAAATGGATTATTTAAAACATATTTATAGATTATTTTTTTTTTTTTTTTTTTTTTGTCTAAAAAATGATAAGATACTTTTAATATCAAAATTTTAAAATAATACACAGTTAAATTAAAAATGACACAATTGTGACATGAAAATTATGAATTAAGACAAAATTCTCTAATTGTTCAAGTTTTCTATAGAGTACATGAACAATTAGACCTGTCCCTAAAAAAATATTTATTTCTTGAATGAGTGAACTTTATTTTAATTAAAACTTACTCAATAAAATAAATTAAATTTTAATGTGCTGTTTTCACAACACAAGTGGTTGAACGTGTAGAAAAATTTATATGAAAAACACTTAAAAAACTGAGTGCTTTTCATATTATTTTTGTGGTGTGAAAACATTACACAAGTCTTTCGGAAAACGAAAGCAGGGCAAAAAATCGAAGAAATCTTAAAAATAATATTAAAATACTGTAATCAAGTCATAAACTTTAAAAATATACGCATTTTCCCAGAGCCTATTTTTTGCAAACGCTGTCGAATTTCTTTAAAATTAAGCTCTCCTTTTTTTGAGTTGATTTCAGAAACACAGCTTTTTACTTCCAACTTAAAAGTTTTTTAATCTCTTAATTTTAATACAGTGAATTTTTTTTCGCCGCTTAAGCACTTGAAAGCATTTAAAAAATTCGAACAAGTATCAAAATATGCTTTAGAAATGTGAAATATGCACTATAAACTTAAACAATTTGCAAAAAAGCTTTTTTGACTAAAATATGCAAGAAAAATGTTGTAAAGATTGAAATATGCATGGCTTCGAACCTGCCTTTTTTGAGGATATTGGTAGAGGAAGCAATACTCAAACAGATAACCGCCGCACGTGTGTGAGTGTTATCCAAGCTAAAGAGCCTGATTTTCAGTTGGAAAAAAGGACAAGTATTTATGTATATAATTTCTGTATAATAAAGTTGCTTTCTAATGAAATGATGTCATGTTCCCATTAAGATTCACTACAGGGAAGTTCGGCTGTAGTACTAAAATTTAAATCGGTTACCGTTCGTTTAAATTATTTTTTTTTTGTTTTGATATTTTTAATTAGGCTAAAGCTCATCAAATTTAATTATCATAAAATTACACTATGCCACAAGAAAAATTAACCTGGAAAATTAAATATCTTCTAAGCTAAATTGGGGCTACTGAACACGAATATTTATATCCGTTCCTTTTACTCCTCTGGGGAGCAAAGAGCCGCGAACATGAATATTCATTTATTTTTCTCAAGAAGCGTTTTCGAGATATACGCGAGAATCGAGTTTTTCTGCAGTTGTCTTAGGTATTTTAAAAAATCTCGAGAATTGTTCAACTGAATTGTACAAGATTTAGTATTTTGCATAGAACATATCCAAACTGTGTAGGTCGGATAAAGATTTACTGAGCTACAGGACTTTAAACTCGAAAAAAAGAAAAACAATTTTTAAGGTTTTTTCAAAATTCACCATTTTAATTCGCTCCAGTAAGCCGTTAAAAAAAATTTTTAAAATTTTTTTAACATGTATCTTAAATAATATTTTGTTTCAAACGTAGTAAGCGTAAAATTGTTATCGCCAGACAAAAAGTTAAGAAATAACGGCATATTTGAATTTTCATAAACAATTTTTTTGGATACTACTATTATACATATGTGGCTACCTTATTGCGGTTTTAGGTAGTATGCTTTCACTTATTGTTCTAGTTTAAGATACTGGATGATTTCATAAATGCATTACTGAAAACGAATGCGTTGGCAAAGTACCACAAATAAAAATAATGTACAAATTTTGCAACCGTTGTACAGTGAATACGTTAACCGTTCAAAAATGACCTCAAGTTGGCTTTGAATTCTATGCCTTTCAGTGTTCAATTGCAACCCCGAGCTTATGAAGTCAGCCACTGTCCCTTTTTCGTTGTTTTAATAACTTTTGAAATTTTTTAATTACATTGTATATTAAAAAATGTAAATATTACGTAATAACTCGTTGTTTTTTGTGGTCTGTCTACATTATTAAAAATAGTGTCCGAAGAAAGTTGACCAAAATCTTTTTGGAATCTTATAAATTTTATTTTCGGTACTTCGTCAGATTTGTCAATAAGCCATGGAATTGAAACGTATTTTATTCTACGTGTTTTGTTAAATCAACAAAATTTGGTAAGGCCATGTAGGAGTATTTGTCATTCGGTGAGCGGAAAAAATGGCCATGTTAAATATCCGGATATAAATCAATTAGTCTCGATTCCCAAAGCGAAAATCTCCAGCAACAAAAGTAACATCAGTTAATGAAGAAGATTTAAATCTGAGTTTTAGTTCTATAGGTAAAACGAATATTAAACTATTAGTCAAAGCGCACTTAATGATTTACATCGTGACTTAACATTGTCAAAAGAGAACTCGGAAATAATCTCTTTATGTTTGAAAGAAATTTTCGGACCCAGAGACACGCGTTTTTCACTATCGCAATTGCTCCAAGATATATGGAACTCTTTTCAGAAAGAAGTAAGTGAGTTTTTAGGAAACAACAGAACCCATAGCGATAATTCCAAATATGATGTAAGACTTTTATGCCACAGGTTTATAGCAAATAAATAAAAAAAATCAGTATTATTTGAAGTGTAAATGGGTTTCCTGTAATAACAGGAGCACACATGACATTGATAATGCGTTTTCTTTAACATTGTTAGACTTGTTTCATTGTGACTAACAAGGTGAAAGATTTCACCGAGGTCTTGCAGTAATGGAAAAGCTTTATCAGCGCCATTGGAATCAGACCATGATGGGTAAACACTGCTGGATGCAAATTCGTGAAACGTCATCGCAACATAAAAGGATCGAAGAGGACAAATTTAAAAGGTTTGACCAAAAATAGAATTATGTAAACAAATAACATTGTCTCTTAACACTTAATCCTTATTTTTTATTGAAAATTTAAATTTGGATGTTTTTAATAATTACTTTCTACTTTCTTATTTTTTGTTCGATGATAACCATTTTGTTACAAACATGCTTATGGGTTTAAAAATTAAAAAAAAAAAATTGTTTGCCTTAACGGAAGGACAGAAAAATCTTAATTTTAAAAAAACGTAGAAAAAATAAATTTTTGTCTGATAAACACAGTATAGATATCGGCTGAAGAGGGAAATGATATCTTTGTAATAGTGAAAAATTTTAATTGTTAAAAAAAAACGCTTCTTGAGAAAAATAAATGAATGCCATATTCGTGATTAGCAGCCCCGATTTATCTTAGAAAACATCTAGTTTTTGAGGTTGGCAAAAAGTTAAAAATTTGTGAACCAGTGTTATTTTTATGAAGAAAGGAATTTTACAACATGAAACTTATTAAAATTCGTTGATAGTTTTTCATTCTTGACTGCCGCAAGGCTCGAACACAGGCTTTCACGGACAGGTTACCCTTACATGTTTCAATTGCAAGCACTCAATGTCTTCAGAGATTTTTGCCGTTTAACACTCACAGCCATTGACGACTTCTGGCAGTCAATAGTCAAAAATCAATCTTTAAACCAAATTGTATTTAACCTTTGATATATCGAAATTTGCTTTGAATGATTATCTATTTTAATTGATTTACACTTATTTTTCTTACTTCTGTTTTTCGTACTTTTTGTCAAGAATCCTTCTTTTTTTATAATCGTCAGCTCATTATTGGCTTGGATCATAGTCGTAGTGAAGGAAAACGACAATTAAGGTTTACTTTAAGTTTTCTGAAAATCTACCCAATAGAATTTTTATGTATTTTCAACACAGCTTCCGGCATATGTTTTGAAGAAAAATGTAAATTTTTGAAAACGTTCACTGAACCAAAAAGGTACGTGGAGACAATGAAAATGTACGTTAAGCAAACGAAAAATTTATTAATTTTCGTCTAATGAATTTGTTCGTTGTAACAATGAATGACCGTTCTTAAAAAGATTTTATTTTAATAATTTACTAATGTAATCCCAATAAAATTAAAAATACTCATAATTGAAATGTGTTTATTTATATTTTATTTTTTTTCCTATTTTACAAAAAAGTTTGAAATTTATTTTCCCTGTAGTAAATAAAATAGTCAGTTGCAAATAGCAATAACTATAAATTAACTATTTTGCAATTGACTACAAATTGGTTTAAATCTCATGCAGATATCAACCAAACATATTGCATAGAGGCACACGTAAAACACAAATAAAAGCAAAATAAGTAAAACAAGCCTGCCATGAAGTCAAATGAAAAAAAATATATATACAAACACAAAATAATAATAATAATAATTGAAAATAATTAAAAATTAAAATAAAATTAAAAGCAATACAAATCTGTTTATGTACAAGAAATTATGTAGCGTATTTATTTCAGCACTATTATACATAATTATTTAAAGTAATTTGATGCAAAATCTTCTTAAATAATTATTTGTATATAAAAATATGTATTTTTTTGACAAAAATTTTTTAAAATTTAAATATAAGCCGACTATACTATTAATTAACTACAAATTGGTTGAAAAATAAGTAGTTAGTAGTCAATTAAAAAGTCATGCAGAGATAACCAATTGACTACAGCCTATGACATGCATATGTTAAAATAATGAGTCGTCGACAAGGAAAAAAGCCACTTAATTAACTAGATGTGATTATAAAAAAACAGTTTGAAGTTACTTAAAAATGTGTTTGACTTCCTACAGGGTTAGAAAATATATGTATGTACGTATGTATGTATAATATGCATTTTATATACATATGATGATATATACAGTATCGACCAAAACCTAAGCACCCCCTCAGTATATTTTTTTTAAATGATAATTTTTTTAGGAAAACAAAGTTATAAAAATTTTTTTTTTATATTTTTATTTATTTATATTTTTATTATTGAAAAACACAAACTTAAGAAATTCAGGGGTCTAATCACCGCATTCGATACTATCGTATCGAATAAACTATCGATTTTTTTGCATACGATAGACACTGACGTATCGAATGAAAACTCGATAAATGTAATGTCGAGTTACTCGATATCGAATGCTATTATTTCAAATTCAATAAATTGCATTCGATATCGAGTTTCATGATACCAAAATAAATAATTTCGATCAATTTTGCTCGATATCGTATGCGGTGATTAGACCCCAGAATTTAATAAAAAAAAAAGTTAAAATTAAAAAAATTATTTTAAGTCGCAAATAAAAGCGGACTAAACTAAAGCACCCCCACTTTAAGGTACAAAACAAAACTATAAAAACTAATATTTCGAATCCTTTATTCTGGATGACACACGCACATCTTTTAGGCATAGAGGATATTAAATTATTAATTATATCAGGCTATTTTTGCGGCTTCAAATACATTTTCTTTTGTTTTGCAATTTTCTCGGTTGATTTTTAGGTTAACGATCTCCCACAAGTTCCAGATTGGGTTAAGACCGGGGGATTGAGCAGGCCAACGGAGAACTTCTATCAAATTGTTCTGGAACCACTCCTTAACCACTTTTGACGTATGTTTTAGGTCGTTATCTTGCTAGATTGTCCATTTAAGTGGCATTTCTTCTTCAGCATACGGCAACATCACGTCTTTTAACCCTTTACGGCGCAAGAATGCCAATTTCGTTAGTTTTTGGTTAATAGACCACTATTAATGGAAAAATTAATAAAATAATTTTTATTCATATTTAAGATCTTATTTATTTAAAAAAATGATATGTTGCACAAATGCAACATTGCAGTAGCTCTTAAAATTTAAGTTGAAATTAAAGAATATGAAAATTTTTAAAGCAGTTGTTTTGCTTATTGTAGCACAGACTAACCCCGCATTTTTCGCAAGATGTCTGCGTATAGCCTTTGCATTCTGGAAATTTGCATCTCATGCGTTTATCGACCCAAACTGGCCAGTGTCCGTATATGTCACGATACATGAAACGATTCATAATTCCATCAATCTTATGAAGTGGCCCAATCCCTTGCCCAGAGAAACAATCCCAGACCATTATGTTGCCGCCTCCATGCTTTACAGAGCCTTTGCAATATTTAGGATTCAACCGTTGTCCATTTGGTCTGCGTACACGCCTTATGCCATCTGAATCCTTTAAATTAAACTTAGATTCATCAGAAAACAGCACAGTCCTCCATTTTTGGACACTCCAGTTGAGATGGGCCTTGGCGAATTCAAGTCTGGTTTTTTTATTTTTTGAGAATATAAAAGGTTTTTTGCTGGTCGTCGACTGAATAAGCCGGCCTCTACCGCCCTTCTATGAATCGTTCTTTCGCTAAATTTTAAATCTAAGCGGTTTCGTATTTGACTAGAAGATGCTGTAGAATCATTTTGGATTGTCCTTTTAATTAAGGAGTCTTCATGTCGCGAAGTTTCACGTGGCCTTCCTCCAGAATGAGTAGGAGATGTGCGATCTGTCTGCAAAAACTTTTTAATTAGCCTAGAAATAACTGATCTGTTTATCGAATATTTTGCACTCAATTGATGTCTTGATAAGCCGGCTCTCCAATCATCAAGAATTCTAATTTTAAATTCACTTGAGTACTTATTGCGTGCCATTACTCTTATCACAACGAAAACTTTAAAACAATGACAATTTGCGCATAAATTCTAACAAGTTCTTTTTCTTAACACTGCAGCTTAATAGCTGCTGCATTTTTGGAGTGTACCGTTAACTAATACAGTAATGTCGCAGTAGCAATGTAAAATTTCGAAACACAATATTAGGGAGTGCTTTAAATTAGTCCGCTTATATTTGCGACTTAAAATATTTTTTGGATTTAACTTTTTTTTTATTAAATTCAGAATTTTTTAAGTTTGTGTTTTTCAAAAATAAAAATATAAATAAATAAAAAAATAAAAATTTTAATAACTTTGTTTTCCTAAGCAAATTATCATTTAAAAAAAAAATTTACTGAGGGGGTGCTTAGGTTTCGGCCGATACTATACATACAATATAGTTTATTTATAATTTTTAACAACGTTCTTTAAAAATTAAATTTTAAAGTAAACTCGTTTTGTTTTCAATGGAACTTGGTGCCTCCTTTGTTAATTTGGACGTCAATGAAGTTGATCTAAATTATCTATCAGCAAATCCACCGCACTTCAACTTATTTAACACTGATAGCAAATCATTTTTCTGAATCAAATTTAACTCACAAATGTCCTTTTTTACTTTTATTTAATTTTAGATATTGTTTTTTACAGACACGACAGTATTTTTAATTTAACACTGCATGTTTGTATTTGTTTAAACAATATTTTAAGAAGAACCAGTTCGAATAGATAAATAACAAGAAATGCAAAAAATGCTAAACTAACACTGTTTTAAAACCCAATTTAACAAACGTTACGTCACCCCCATGAAACTTATTTGACTTCAACGTACGAGTTCGTTGAGCCGACAAATCAAATGTAAATTTTATGCGTGGGGATAACATTTTATTAAGGTTTCGTTAACTGAACGAACACTATATTGATTTTTACGTACGAGTTTGGTATAACAGCCCAACGCACACTTCATTAATGTTAACGTTCGGGTTTATAAAATTAATGGGCATTTGTGCTAGCAAGACTTAATAAATGTTTCGTTACCTCAAAGAACATTTTATTTACTTTAACATACATTTGAAATGAAATGTTTAATAAATGCATGTTCATTGTGTCAATAAACAGTGCTTACATTTTATTACCTGGATAATTTTATTTTTCATTTTATCAACGAATAAATCATTGAGCCAACGAAAACTATTTTAATAATCGTTGTGTGTTAATATTATGAACACTTTTTAGTTCAGTGTTCATGAACGAACTTAGAAGTAAATAGTATTTTGCTGAAAGTGAAAATTATTGTTTAGTGCCGCATACGCCACTTTTTTAAATTTATTTTTAAAACGGAGCTTTTTATGCTGTACACGTATTCTTACCGCTGTGTATTGCGTTGTTGGCATTTTATTTTGCATTTGCTTTAACTAATTTTTTTTCTTACGGCAATGAAGCAAATCAAGAGTGAAATTTATTTTGTAAGTTTTTGTATAAAGAATTTGATGCATTCGCCAAACAGTAGCGTGTAGGGTAAAACAATTCTTATCAAACTTTAAAAAAAATTGATATAATAGTTAAAAAATTTCGTAAAACAGGTTCTGATCTGAAAGGCGATATCCAAAATATATGTACCCCATTCCTAACCTTTTTTAAACCTTTTTTAAAATGGTCGTTAGGTCAAAGCAATAATGAGTTGAAAAAATGTTAAAAACATTGTCGGTCATTATATAATTAAAAAGTGTTTATATTTTGTTGGAAAATTATTTTTGTCGAAACGGCATCTGTCTGATTTTGACAGTTCGAGCTTACTTGTTTTGATTTTTTAGTGTTTTGCTAAGAATGGTTGACATTTCGAGCTATAAGCACTAACAATGCAATGCAAAAAACCCTATGGTGTTTCTGTTGTTAATGGCTTGTTGTAGTTCCGACACCACCTGTAGTTGAATTCGCCTTGATTCCTTATATGATTTTTTAATTTTCTATATACTCTTCCGTTATCCGACCATTTGAATTTTATTTCAAATTGAAAATTAAATTTTTTAAGGTCAAGTCTAATGCCCATAAAGTATATTAATTAGAGTTTTTTTTTCCCCGGACTTTTTCGATTCCCGGGAAAGCGGGAAATTTTTTTAAATTTCCCGGGATCTCGGGATCCCGCTCAATATAAATAATACAAAGTAAATTTTGGTATTAATTAATGAAAAAAACTTTTATAAAAAAACGTAAGGGAACTTGTTTACAAAGAAAGTAAATTAAATGGTTCAATACTAAAAAATTAATTAAAGATTGAAATAGGAACTTGAATTATTATTACCTCACGCCTTTATTCCCTATTATTATGCTTTTATTCAGTATTATTATGCTCTGGATAATTCATAAAACAATAATAAAAACAAAATAAAAATTGAGGTACTCAATATATGAAATCAAAAAGATAATTAATAAAATAGATAAAATACTTTAAAGAAATATAATATTTTTTAACGGCTTAGGAAATAACTTTCTGATACACTCAAAGCGCTTTGTAAGTCGTCAAAAAGTATATTCCTGATTTAATTTACTAGGTATCATGTTTCCGAAATATTTCATTCATTTTTTACCGAGTTTGGACAAATAGTTAAAAGTGCACCGTTGTAGCTTCGGATTCACAATCAGAAGCAATTTTTTCTTTTTTATAAACAACGTCTATATCAGTTAAATGTATGTCAAGTTTGATGCAAAAATAGCATCAACCGGACTGCTTCTTCCAAACCTTTTCATTTCAATAGGTCCATTTGTAATCTTTAGGACAATGTGTTTTTCAAGTTGTATACTGCAACATCTTACACGAGCTTCCAAAATGTTATTTTATTTCGGTTTTCCCGCACTTCACGGGTATATAAACCAACACAAATTGAAATTGAAAATTTGTGTTTATCACCTAAAAAACATATCGCTCCTTCATTGCATCATAGTCATATCCCAAAATTTTAAATTACTTTAGCAAAGTTTTCCTTCATACCTTCTCGTATAATATCTCAAACTGAAACGAAGTTATAGCAAAATATATCTTTAAATCGGTACATTTTGAAAATTTTAATCGCATTTTGCAAAGATCGTTTGTTTTTGTAGATATGACTATGTTGCAATGAAGGAGCGATATGTTTAGGTATCTCCTATTTTTAAGACTTGTTCATGGACAATGAAACTTTACTGCCTGCATCTTATTTTAAATTAATGTACTTTATTAACTCTTCACTTCACTTAATGTAATAATTATCAACTGTTGCACTGCCCATTCTGCTTTTAGTAGATTTATTGCATCGGGAGACATTGATTTAAATACATGTACTCACTTCTTGTAATTGATCTAATCCACAACCCATCCACAGATGCTAATTTTTAGAGAATAGAAAACGAAATTTCAAAGTATAAATAGCAATTTTCTGAAATTATGAGGAATTTTTTATTTCCCGGGATCCCGCAAGAAAAATCCCGGGAAAACGGGAAATAAAATAATGGAAAAACCCTAATATTAATAGAAGTGTTGTTCACAAATATATTTAGCTAGTGTTATTATCAGAATTTTTTTTTTTAAGACAAACGTGTCATTTAAATCTTGTGGTTACTTATCGTGTTTTTAAATAGGCAACAATGAAAATGAAATCGACAACATTGATTAAAACCTGTTAATGGGACAACACATTATTAATTAAAAAATTGTTTAGGGGAATATATTTAGAGCTCTTAGCTAAATAATCAATAAGATTTACAATTTTCTTTGCCTTTTTTTTTTTTGCTCTACGCACTAATTGCTGTCGCAGGTATAAAAATTAAATTCTTAAATATTGAAATGAAAACTTTAAAAATATTGAGCAAAATACATATCGCACCTTTTTTGCAACATAGTCAAATCTCAAAAAATTCAAACTTGCCAAAATGCGATTAAAGTTTTCAAAATGTACCTTTATATACAGATTTCATAAAATTAATTTTGCTATAACTTCAGTTCAGTTTGAAATAAAATGCTGGTTTTTTGTTTTACATATGTGACACGAAAAATAGAAAGGGACCTAAGGGTTTTGTTCATCACTGAGCGTGTTGGTATTGGTCTCATTTGAAAGCGACACATCTCATGACGTCAGGAACGTGTTGGTCAACCTTGAAAACGCGCGTAGGTCGTCCCTACCTCTTGTTTTGTGTAGTTGGTTTTTACTGTTCCCTTTACCTTACTGGTCCCTTTCTCTATGCGCTGTCACATATAAAGAAGGTATGAAGGAACACTTTTGCTTAAGTAACTCAAAATTTCTAAGTTTTTGAGATATGACTATGTTGCAATAAAGCAGCGATAAATGTCAAAATATTCTTGGATTTTTTTGAATATCTCTTTACCTTACCCAGTATAAGCAATTTTTAAACATGAGAAAATCGTATGCAAACATGAAACTAGACAACTCATGTACGTAATCAAATACGTACTGTGTTTTCCATGATTCCTTTAGAATTCTCTTTAATAAATAAAAATTTTAAAGATTTATAAAAAGTTGATTGTTTTAATACTCGTATCACATAAAGTGGGAAATGTGAGAAATGAAAAACACACTGTTTACTGTTCGAATTTTGTTTATGCTTTGATATCGTTGCAAATAAGACTTTTTGAGTGTCTGCAATTCTCATTCACTTTGCAGTTTTATTTTTTGGGAGAATGGTTCCTGATGATCTGGCCTAAGCAACCAGTGAAATGCGCATAGAAACTAGCTTATCCCCCAACAACAAATTCCAGTGTTTTTATTAAGAATAAAAATTGGGAATTAAGCACGACAAAATTAATTCGCTTTAAAATATCTGGACAAAAAAAACCTTTAACAGTTTTTTAAAAAGTCAAGATAAAATTTGTGAATGAAAATTTTGTTTGTATGTATTCCGATATTGAGCACATTTTCTTAAATGTCCTACGCTGTTTTTTTAAAGCCTTTTTAAGTTTCCATGGTGTATTTTAACCATTTTTTCGTTTACTTTAGCCAGCCTTTTGTTAAATTGTCTGTACATATGGTTTAATCTTATCTGGGTTGTGTAATTGGCTTCAGTTTAAAATTTGTTATACCGAGTTCATAATTTCAAAATAGAATTAAAGACAGTTGCAGTTCTTTTCCTAAACAGTATTTTGACGTTTTTTTTATAAAAATTCTAAATCAAAAACTATGAAAACTTGATTGTTTCTTACCAAAAGAACTACACTGTGCTAGTTGAAAAAACTGACAAGCGGGGCACCTGGCGTTTTAACCTTATTCGGGTACGCTGAATCCAGTGGTGCTAACCGTTTTTTAGGTTAGCTCTTGTTTTCGAGATATACCTTTATTTTGAAAATGTAGGTGATTGCACAACATATATTCGCGTAACTCAAAAACAGTTTAGTATATTGAATAAACTAAAAAAACGAAACCCCGCAATAAAATATATCTCTTTGAAACAAGTAGATATTAGTTAAGATAATTGTTTTTTGTTTTGAATGTAATTTATCAAAAAAAAAAAAAAAAAAGTTGTTGGACTATTGTCCAACAATTTGTATAAATATGTATTTTAAAAACAGTGATGCAGCAAAATTGGAAATAAGCCAAATTTAATAGAATATTGAATTAGTGATATATAATGAATCGATAAAAATGAACTCGTGTAATAATAAATTGCCTTTTTAAATAATAATTTTCTTAACATTCTGAGAATTTTGAACAATAAATTTATTATATTCGTTTCTGAACAACGCAGTTCAGATTTAAATTCGTAATAATGTGTCATTTTAGTACTTTTTTCCGTTTGTCAATAGGACGTTATCAAATCTATTTACAACAAGTCAATAAACTTAATTATTCTTAATAAATTTGTGGCCAGAAATATCTGGGCTTGAATTAAAAAAAAATGGCATTGACAACGGCGATCGCAATGTACGCTACGTAAATATAATAATTTGTTGATACACTACTTGTCTTTATTCAGATTTAATTCCTTAATTATTATTATTTTTTCATGTTTACAAACAATGATTTTAACAAAATATACGCGTAAAAAATTTTTAAACTGAATATTTAAATCAATGAGTTGTTTGATTTTTTACACTCATTACAACGATAAACAAAAAAGTGAAAAAAATTGCAGTCTCAAATGGACAAGATTGTGAGTAGGGGTATTTAAATGTATTTAACTGAAAATTCGGCGATATTATGACATTTTGAATATTTCATAACTTTTGAAAGAAAAATTTTAAAATTTTTTTTCGTTCATATATGTTCCTTATAAGATAAAAGGAACCTTCTTACCAAATTTCGAGGAAGGGGTCGCACAGTGCTGTGGCCCATAGACATAAATAAAAAAAAAACAAGTCTTATATTGTACTTAAAAATGTACAGATCGATAGATAACAAAATAATTCAAATGAATTTTGAAGAATTTTAAAGATTTGGCGGCGCTAGAGGGCGCCAAAGTTTGAGAATTTGAAGTAAAAAAGGCTAAACAACTACTTCAGTTTTACATGCTTCAGGAAAACTGTTGTAAAACTGTTGTTTTTTGAAGCACGAGATTGAAATTTTTTTTCTTTAGTAGTTAACTATATTAAGAACCAACTGTGAAAAAATTCTATTGAATTATTTTGTCAAAAGTGTTTTTTTTTTTATTGGTTTGAAAATGGTTATTATTCACTTAAGCTCTAAAAAATATTTAAATTCGATGAAATATTAAAAAAAAAAAAAAATATCGTCTATGGGTTTTTTTTTTGTTTTCGAATATTTATGCCCATTTTCTCATTAGGCGATTATCTTTTTTTCCAACGAAAAACTGCACATTAAAGAAATTTGGTTTTCTCAATGTCTCATTTGCTTCTATTTTGTCGCAATGCTAACCGGCACTCATCTGCGAATTATTTATTTTCCTTTTATTTGACGTAAAGATAAATTCAATCAGCTGGCTCCCAACTTTTACATGTATTTTGGGTGGTGTTGCCAACTCAAACCAATGTTTTTGTCGGTATATTGAGAAACCCAAAATCGTTAACGGACAGTTTATCGCTATAATAAATTTATGTTGACATTAGGTAACAGACAGTTTGTCGATACATTGAGAAAATGGCCATTAGACTGTTTTCTAATAACTACAAGAAAAACAATTGTGGTAAAAGACCACAACTTGAAAAAAAAAAAATTTTAAATGGCTATTTTCATGAATTTTGCTAAAATTTTCATAATTTTCAGGAGTTTAAAAGACAATAAATTAGAAATACTGTGAAATATAAATTCAAACTAATACCGTTCAATAAAAAACAACAAAAATCAAAATATGTATAAAAAATTGTTTGTGTTTGTCTGCATTTTTCGCCATAAGAGGGCGCTAAAATCACAAATGCCCTTGGTTTTTTATTGTTTCAAGAAAATAATTGTAAAAAACTCATTTTCTGGATTACGAGATTCAAATACATTTTTAGGTGAATTATTTTCCTATACATATTTTTTAATGGTTTGAAAAATGCGTATTATTTATTTAAGCTCTAAAAATTTCTTAACTTTGATGGAATATTAAAAAAAAAGAAAAATACCGTCTATGGGTTTTTTTCTGTTTTCGAACATTTAGACTGTTTTCTAATACACAGAAAAAATTCTCCAAAATGTTTCACCAATTAAAGCATTAATCAAAAACATAATCAGTTTTAATTAAAAATTTAATCAAGTGAATTAAACTTTTAATCAAGTGAATTAAACGTTTAATTAATATTATTAACTGGCTTAAATGATACTATTAATTTGTTTACTGGTGCAAATTTAATTAATTTTTTAATAAATATCACAAATTTTTTAATTAAAATCAATTTTTATTTTTTTCTGTGTAACTACAAGAAAAACAATTAAAAAAATTTTACCACAACTTGAAAAAATTTATTTAAAAAAAACGCTATTTTCGTGACTTTTGCCCAAATTTTCATAGATTGAATTAGTTTAAAAAAAAATAAACTAGGAACATAATAAGAAATAAATCCAAATATATGTATATACTATTGTATAAAATTTTATTGGAATCTTTCTATTTTTCAACATAGCTCCCATACAAATCATTCTCCCAAAAATAGCTTTTAATGCCAGCTTTCTTAAAAATATTAGCATTAACGTACAAATTGGCGACAATGACTTTTACGATAACTACTATGTCATGACAAAATGTTGTCCAGGTAGGTCCAAAATAAACCATATGTTCCATATAAACCCTCATCCAAAAAACTCATATATGTTGATGAAGATATCTAAATAATATTCGGCAGAAAGAACTTTTAAATGAATCTTAACCTTATAACATAATTTTGTTCTGGCGGGTCCATGATTGCCCATGGGTCCCGAATAGATAACACTCTAGGAAATTTGTTTTTAAATACTATGCTAAAGGGTATCACATGGTCGGGCTTGACCGATTATACTTTCTTACTTGTTATTTTTGCAAGAGCATGTTAAACGTTTTAAACTAATTTTTCATTAAATGATGTTTTTGTATTTTTCACATTAATAATCCGATTCTTAATTTGGCATACATATATAAATATCTAACAAATATCAATTTTCATACCAAATTTTATTACGATTGGACAATTTTTGTATGTGTTATAGCATTTTTAAGAAAAAGGATATATAGCAGGACCTAGAGTCCTTGTTCAGATTTAAATAAAAATTTACACACACGTTGCTAGTTGTGTGTGTATAAGCATGTCCATTCTTTCATTTTGTGGGCATTATTGAAGCTAAAATTAAATTTTTCCATTTCAGGACACATGGGAGGTAGGCGTGTCCTTAGACCGATTTCTCCAAAAACTCATATTTTTCTTAACTAAGCTATTTTATGCTAGTGTACCAAATTTCAAAAATTGCTGACAACTCCTTCTATTTATGTCCCTTCGTTATATGGTGTCCCACTCTTGGTCGTTTTGACATGGAATTACCCATATGTTTTTAGTATTAGTATTTAAAATACAAGGAAAACGCAAAAGTGTTTATTATATAATTTTTTAATAGTATGTAATGTGTTCTTTAAGGTTGTACCACTAGAAATACATTTTTAGGGAATATAAATGTTATGAATTACATAGTTTACAACACAATGTTATACCGTGTTCAATTAGTACGAAATTATTATACTCGGTCATTTTCTAGAAATCGAAATGAAGTGGAATTGAAATGGAACGGAGTTTTGAACTCAATTATTTACAAAATTACTGTAGTTTTTCCTGTTTTTAACAGTGGTTCTTGTAAAGATAATTGGTACTCAAAGTATGAAGTATATAAAGGGAATATTTTTATAAACTTTCTTTACAGGCTCGTTTTCAAAATTTGTGCGATTTTAAATCCACTTGATTTCGATTTGTAGAACATGCCCGAATATTGAGTAAATTAAAATGCAACACTTTCACAAGTGTGTTTAGTAAGCAAAAAACAACTCACTAAGCAAAGTGTTTTGAGATTTGGCAACTGAAGTACCAACAACACAAAGGACGGTCCATTAGGTCTGCGCAAGATCCAGCTGTTTTTTGTTTATTCTTTAAAGCTGTCAAAAGTGGTTAATTGCTTATTGAGTTAGCTAAATTGTGTATCTGTGAACAGAAAGATAATTGTGTCAATAAACCTAATATTAACTCAATAAAAAATGTATATCTGAACACCATATTATTGAGTACTGGGGCCTAATTCTGGCAGTCGTGATCGAGTACTTTCTCGATTCGAAAACCATTTTATTTCAGTCGATACTGAACGAATCGAAATTATTTTTTCAGTATTGTGAAACTCAAATTAAAGCCTTACAACACTGAAAAAATAATTCCGATTCGTTATTAAATTGCTTTCGAATCGAGAAAGTATTCGATCACGAAAGCCAGAATTAGGCCCCTGTATTGCTATTTTTGTCGTCTTGCTCTACACTTTTCAATAAGTTGCGCAAAATTATGTAATTGAGTTTAAGATCCATGTAAAAGTTCTTTGTGCCGAATATTATTTAGAAATCTTCACCTACATGATATTTATTTGCTTTTAAAGGATTTTAGGAAGCCTATCGTAAAAGTTATTGTCGCCAATTTATATGTCAATGTAAACATTTATTAGAAAGTTATGACATTAAAAGCTATTTTCGGGAATAGTGTTTGTATGGGAGCTATGGGCAAATAATGACTGATTGCAATAAATTTTGGTGAGATGACTTACATAGATTGCGATAAAATAATTCTGTACCAAATTTAATCCAAATACCAACAAAATAAAATGGTCACAGAGAATATTCCGGGAAGAAGTTTGTATGAAGGCCATATGAAATTATGGACCGATTCGCACCATTTTCAATAGGTTTCGTCTTTATGACAGTTATAGGTATAACTATAGGTACTAGAGTTCATCAAATGATCTTCTTATTGCAAATATCCAACTTGACATGCCAAAATGTCCACAAAAAATATTAAGAGACATTATCTTTCTTATTCGCTGCTTTAAAAATAGTTTCCGCACCAAACGAGTTGAAATTTGATCTACATTAAAAAAATAATAAAATTATTTTATTAACCTTTGTCGAAATTTTAATTTTTTTAACTATTTTCCTCTAAGCAGTTACGCTCGAAACATAAATTTTAGTTGTTGCGACAGGAATAAACGTTTTTAATTTTTAAACCAGATTTAATAATTTTTTCTGCGTAGGGTGAAATCGGACAGTTTAATATTTGATGATAGTTTACAGGTTGATAAAGTTTTCGGAATACATATTAACATTATTGTTGTTCTTGATACCATAAAAATAAAACACAAGCAAATGTTTTTCTTTAAATAATCATAATTTTATGTAAATATTGATAATTTGTATAAATAAAAAGTCATTTAAAGCGCAAGATAAACAACGATTCGTAACTGCGTACACAATATAAACAAATTTTATTATTTTTCTTGCTCTTTTTCTTTATTTTATTTAACCTACAAGTGCAAGAAACTCAAATCAATAAAACATTTAAAGAAAATATATACATATATAAACATATTGAAATGTAAATAGGCAAAGAAATGAGGACAAATATCGGTTAAATTAAACAAAATAAATAAAAAATTGATATACAATGTTTATTTACAATAATTTTCATTTAAATTGAACGTGATCAGGTTGATACCAAATGAAACTCTCCCCTCCGCTTTAAATATTTTTTACAATTACATTGATAAATTATTTATATTGAATGTATTAAAATTAAACAAAAAGGTAACATTTATTGTTGTACAACATACAAGATAAGATTGCAACGTTATAGGAGCGTTTTATACAGGGCAAATTTTTATATGCTCAAAAAAAATCAAAAATATGCATAGCACAGACAAAGTGAAAATAAAAAAAAATGTTTTGAACTAAAATTACAAGTTATTGGTCAGATTAATAAAATATATCGAACAAATATCTTTGATTAAGACCAATAAATATGGGGGATTTCACGTCAAGTGACCCAATTTTTAAATCGATGTCTTCCGATTTGAATGAATTTGAATGAATTTGCACCAAGGTTAGTCCTATTGGATAATAGTTTAGAAACAAATTTTCAACAAGATCGGTCAAAAAGTTTCTGACATTTTGGCCAATCAGGTGTTCTTTTTCATCCATGTAAGCTATTGGTGTTTGCTTTTTTAAAAAAAATTTTTAATTTAAAACTTTTTTTTTAACCGGGAATGTTGTTTTTTATGTCTTTTCCTCAAATGTAGTTTTGGTCGCTTTTTGGTATGCGGGATGTGGCTTGTGTATAAAAAAAAGTTTCTAACTCAAGACGAGGGTTTTTAAATTTTTAAAATTTAATTATACAAAAAGAATTAAAACAAGTCAAGAGTACTTATTCGACTGAGCCGAATCTTTGATACCATCCACCGACAGTGTGGGCTCTGTATAACAAAGATTTATTTATTAAAAGTATTATGCCCTCATTTCTAGTCTTACAAAAACTTTCATATACAGTAATTTTGACTTAGCTGCATAATCGCAAAAGTGCTGTTATCTTAAATGTATTTATCTGCCATAATGTGCAGGTACACAATTGTGGTGAGCTTCATAAAAGTGCAGCTAAAGTAAAGTGTTAAACGTTTTTACTGATAAAGTGATGTTTTATTAAAATTTTATAAAAACAAGTCAAAAGTGCACTTAAACAAAAGGCAGCCTAGTCAAACTACTGTATCATACTTAAAGATCCGATTGCAAATACCAAAGATCAGTGTTGTAAAATTGAAATTGTGAAATGGTACTAAAATTCCCTTTTTTTCAAAGAATTTAAATATTTTCAGTTCTGAAATGCTTTATTTTTGAAGATCCGCTATTACATGGAATTGTGAATTTATATTTTCACTTTTTCTTCTCGTTTGGAAATAACGTTAATAGCAATGGTATTATGCTGTTGGTTTTCCCGGAAACAAAATTTGTTGGAGTGAATCTGCTTATCATTTTAAAGGTTATGTTTTCAAAACAAAATTTAGTTTTTAATCACAGATTAAATGATTTTGCAGTTTCTTCGAATTTATAAGCAATTTGCATGTTCCACAAAATATTTCATTTAAACGTAAATAGTTTTCATTTACCTCTGAGATATTAACCCATGCATCCCTTTTTGTAAAATCTTACCACTTGTAAGAACAAGTATTCTATTCTGGATAGCAAAATATGAATCCTGGCGTCCTTGCTATTCATTTTAATATTAACGTCGTTAAGAAGGGTTAATACATTAATATTAACAACAAACACAACAAACAAATGATAACCAAAGTCTGCTATCGAAATGATCACATCACACAGTTTTGGTTAAGCGCTGAGTTGGGAATGTTGCTAACATATTAAAAGTTAAAATGCGCAAAGGATAAAATAGTACTAGAGACATTACGGGGGTACTGCGGTATTTTTAATATAAAAACTACTGAAAAGAGTAGTAAAGTAAGAATTTTTCAGCATTGCCAAAGATATAAAGAAAAATATAAAAAAGACGACACCTACGTTCGGCAAAACAAATTTTTTTCGAAACCTCCTTGCAAAAATATTTTAAATAAGGGGGTGAACGGCGCTCTTTGTTTTATTTTTTTTTTTTTTTTGTAAGTTGGTACGCTCTTGTGTAGGCCCTGTTCGGAAATGGATTACTGTTATTCATAAATACATCGCTGCAAATTTCAGCTGTACCAAAATATGTACATAACAATAGCAGATGATGCTCAAACAAATCATAATAACGCATCAAAATCGAAAATCGATGATGCATTTTGTGTCACAAATTTAACCAAAGTACGCAACCAACAGGCATTACCATCAGCTAATTTGCAAAGGAGTCGCAACCTATGTCTGGGTTCACACTATAAAAGTTTTCTTTCAGAAAGTCTAAGTATATGGGTGAGAGAGGAGAGAAGAAACCCATGTTCTCTTCCCCTCTCATCAATAAAAGCAGACTTTCTGAAATAAAAATTTCATAGTGTGAACCCAGACTAATTAAAGATGTGCATCAAATGAAGCACAGTGATGGATTCCGAACAGTACCATTCTTTCGTTCATATAAACATATAAAGGAACGTCAATGAAGTGTGCAGCACTCAGATAATAAAAACATCTCAAAATTTGATTTTGTTTAAGGTTTGCTATTTCAGAACGAAACCTTGAAACTTTAATGGGCCGAACTAAAATTTAAAAAGTTATTAAATTTTTTTAATAACTTTGATGAAAATTATCTAACATCAGTACCGATAGTTTTTTATCGGAATCACATTTTTTGCTGAAAATGGCATCGATTTGTTAGTGCTTAATTAGTAAGTGATATTTTTGCATATTTTATCGTTAATGCATTGTCCTTCTCAACTTGCATATTATGTTAGTTTTTACAAACAAATTTTTGCATATATTTTTTTTCATTCAAATAATTTTTCGTGCTATCAAAATCAAACAATTGTAGCACTCAAACAAAAATTTATAAAACTATTTTGTAAAAACAAATCACTCTATTAAAATTTAAAATTACTGTCATTTAAGTGCTTGAAGTAGCACTTCCAAAAAAAATTTCCGGTGAAAAACCACAGTTCGATGTGTTAAAAAGTTGTGCCGATCACCCCAAGAATAAAAGATATGTCAATGAAATTTCTTAAACTAGAATAAACAACGGGAAGTTTCAATCGATATCAATTTCGCTCGTTTTCGATTTCCAGAACATGGCTGATAAATTTGAATTGTGTTTTCTTTTAGGTTTTTACTCGACAGATTTGAGCCGGTTTATTTACTTTTATTATTAAAAGTGCATATTTCGAATATCAAATAAACTGATAATTTTGATATAATAAACCGGTTATTTCAAATATGTGTAATTTATATAAATTTGCCTCACTTTTGTTGTAAATATACCGTTATTTAAGTATCTTTGTTATCGTCAAGACTTGCAATTTTTTTTTCAGCAATTCTAAAGTTTATTTGTAAGAAAGGTGAAAAGATTGGGATATATGCATATACTCTGCAATTCTGTTTTATTTTGTAATTCTCACACTTTTAACTTTGGTAGGTGTATTTTCATGTTGTATAAAATAAAAGGAGAAAAGGAACGGCAAGATGAAAATACAAAAATTGCAAAAGGCGAATTTCATACCTCGACACTAATGCAATTTCAAAGCAGAATTTTAAAAAATTGCAAGTCTAGACGATGTTTTATGAAATTTTAGTTTTACAATATTTTGTATTTTCATATTGTCTTTCGTCTTCTCCTTTTTATATCTAAATATAAATGTTTCTTCCCATGTCCATTATAGACTCTGCAAACATCCAACCGATGTGCTCCAAACCGGTTTTATTAGAAAGGCAATTTTGTGAAGATGGTTTTAGGCTATACATTTTTTCAAAACTAACAAAACTAAACAGAATTTCAGAGTATATAGAACTTAGTACACCTCCCCAATATTTTCACCCCACTCATCAATAAACTAAAGAATTGCTGCAACAAAAACAAAAAAAGTCTGGTCGATGACTTTCTAATTTTAATATTGGGCTTCGTTTTTTAATACATCCCATATACGTATATAATATTAACGTAAATATGTTCCTATATTTTTCAAAAAGTTTTTGCTAGTGGTACATCTATTGGACATGACATAGTGCGCGGCTTTTCAATTTCGCATGAGTCCAAAAATAGGGGAGGTGTCAAATGTTTGCCCATTGAGGTCAAAGTTGAAGGGAAAGGTGAAAAAATCCACAAAATAACCCAAGAGAATTGAAATGTGGGACCGACCCCCGTTCGTTTTTTGTACTCAATATTTTCTCCAAATATATCTACCCCAATACAAATCTTAAAATTTTATAAAATTGGCCGCCAACGCTTTCAGAGAGTTAGACACCAATTTTAATATGTTAAGACTAAAAATTTTACTTTTAACAATCATACATTTTTCGGATTTTAATAATTTTTTTGCGATTACGATTAATAAAGATGAAAGTAGTCACGATCATGATTGTAATCGACTTGCAAAGACTAGTAAAAGTGAACATAAATAAAAAAGAGAAGAGTAACAGACAGTCTTTAGAGAAATTGTAAATTTAGTTTATATTAGTTAATAAAAAAATCAAAAACAAAACTTCTTTTCAAACAAAAACAAAATTTTTAATATGATAAATATTAAATTAAATTTTATTTTTTCGACCTTTTTTTTATTATTAAAATAAAAAGTTTTTAAAATAAAAGTATTTTTAAGAGTATTTTTACACACCGGGACGACAAAGAATTCAAAACAAACATAAAATTTCAAAAGATTTTGTTATTCGTGCTTAATTCCCAGTTTTTATTATTGATAAAAACACTTGAAATTTATTGTTGAAATTTATTGTTGTTTTTATTTTGTTTTTCTTAACCTACTTACAACTACAGTTAATGTTGAGAGAATTTCAACTAATTGTAGTGGGGAATGTAAGATGAGATAAACCCACTGTTTATTGTTGATGTGTTTTGTTTAAGCTTTGATATTATTACAAGTAGAACTGTTGCTATAAGTCTTATACGCTTAATAGTTTTATTTGGTTTAATATCTTTAGTTTTTCTAAAATCTTTATGGATGAAGTTTCCTGATGATCTGGCCTAAGCAACCAGTGAAATGCGCATAGGAATAGCTTATCCCATCAACAATAAATTTCAAGTGTTTTTATCAATAATAAAAATTGGGAATTAAGCACGAATAACAAAATCTTTTGAAATTAAAATTTTGTATTCCCAAAAATTGAAATTACTTTTTGATAATAAACAGGCAAGTGCACGGCCTAAAAAAACACTTAATTGACAACATCTTTTCTAAAGTTGTTGTTGTTTTTATTTTGTTTTTCTTAACCTACTTACAACTACAGTTAATGTTGAGAGAATTTCAACTAATTGTAGTGGGGAATGTAAGATGAGATAAACCCACTATTTATTGTTGATGTGTTTTGTTTAAGCTTTGATATTATTACAAGTAGAACTGTTGCTATAAGTCTTATACGCTTAATAGTTTTATTTGGTTTAATATCTTTAGTTTTTCTAAAATCTTTATGGATGAAGTTTCCTGATGATCTGGCCTAAGCAACCAGTGAAATGCGCATAGGAATAGCTTATCCCATCAACAATAAATTTCAAGTGTTTTTATCAATAATAAAAACTGGGAATTAAGCACGAATAACAAAATCTTTTGAAATTAAAATTTTGTATTCCCAAAAATTGAAATTACTTTTTGATAATAAACAGGCAAGTGCACGGCATAAAAAAACACTTAATTGACAACATCTTTTCTAAAGTTGTTGTTGTTTTTATTTTGTTTTTCTTAACCTACTTACAACTACAGTTAATGTTGAGAGAATTTCAACTAATTGTAGTGGGGAATGTAAGATGAGATAAACCCACTGTTTATTGTTGATGTGTTTTGTTTAAGCTTTGATATTATTACAAGTAGAACTGTTGCTATAAGTCTTATACGCTTAATAGTTTTATTTGGTTTAATATCTTTAGTTTTTCTAAAATCTTTATGGATGATGTTTCCTGATGATCTGGCCTAAGCAACCAGTGAAATGCGCATAGGAATAGCTTATCCCATCAACAATAAATTTCAAGTGTTTTTATCAATAATAAAAACTGGGAATTAAGCACGAATAACAAAATCTTTTGAAATTAAAATTTTGTATTCCCAAAAATTGAAATTACTTTTTGATAATAAACAGGCAAGTGCACGGCCTAAAAAAACACTTAATTGACAACATCTTTTCTAAAGTTGTTGTTGTTTTTATTTTGTTTTTCTTAACCTACTTACAACTACAGTTAATGTTGAGAGAATTTCAACTAATTGTAGTGGGGAATGTAAGATGAGATAAACCCACTGTTTATTGTTGATGTGTTTTGTTTAAGCTTTGATATTATTACAAGTAGAACTGTTGCTATAAGTCTTATACGCTTAATAGTTTTATTTGGTTTAATATCTTTAGTTTTTCTAAAATCTTTATGGATGAAGTTTCCTGATGATCTGGCCTAAGCAACCAGTGAAATGCGCATAGGAATAGCTTATCCCATCAACAATAAATTTCAAGTGTTTTTATCAATAATAAAAACTGGGAATTAAGCACGAATAACAAAATCTTTTGAAATTAAAATTTTGTATTCCCAAAAATTGAAATTACTTTTTGATAATAAACAGGCAAGTGCACGGCCTAAAAAAACACTTAATTGACAACATCTTTTCTAAAGTTGTTGTTGTTTTTATTTTGTTTTTCTTAACCTACTTACAACTACAGTTAATGTTGAGAGAATTTCAACTAATTGTAGTGGGGAATGTAAGATGAGATAAACCCACTGTTTATTGTTGATGTGTTTTGTTTAAGCTTTGATATTATTACAAGTAGAACTGTTGCTATAAGTCTTATACGCTTAATAGTTTTATTTGGTTTAATATCTTTAGTTTTTCTAAAATCTTTATGGATGAAGTTTCCTGATGATCTGGCCTAAGCAACCAGTGAAATGCGCATAGGAATAGCTTATCCCATCAACAATAAATTTCAAGTGTTTTTATCAATAATAAAAACTGGGAATTAAGCACGAATAACAAAATCTTTTGAAATTAAAATTTTGTATTCCCAAAAATTGAAATTACTTTTTGATAATAAACAGGCAAGTGCACGGCCTAAAAAAACACTTAATTGACAACATCTTTTCTAAAGTTGTTGTTGTTTTTATTTTGTTTTTCTTAACCTACTTACAACTACAGTTAATGTTGAGAGAATTTCAACTAATTGTAGTGGGGAATGTAAGATGAGATAAACCCACTGTTTATTGTTGATGTGTTTTGTTTAAGCTTTGATATTATTACAAGTAGAACTGTTGCTATAAGTCTTATACGCTTAATAGTTTTATTTGGTTTAATATCTTTAGTTTTTCTAAAATCTTTATGGATGAAGTTTCCTGATGATCTGGCCTAAGCAACCAGTGAAATGCGCATAGGAATAGCTTATCCCATCAACAATAAATTTCAAGTGTTTTTATCAATAATAAAAACTGGGAATTAAGCACGAATAACAAAATCTTTTGAAATTAAAATTTTGTATTCCCAAAAATTGAAATTACTTTTTGATAATAAACAGGCAAGTGCACGGCCTAAAAAAACACTTAATTGACAACATCTTTTCTAAAGTTGTTGTTGTTTTTATTTTGTTTTTCTTAACCTACTTACAACTACAGTTAATGTTGAGAGAATTTCAACTAATTGTAGTGGGGAATGTAAGATGAGATAAACCCACTGTTTATTGTTGATGTGTTTTGTTTAAGCTTTGATATTATTACAAGTAGAACTGTTGCTATAAGTCTTATACGCTTAATAGTTTTATTTGGTTTAATATCTTTAGTTTTTCTAAAATCTTTATGGATGAAGTTTCCTGATGATCTGGCCTAAGCAACCAGTGAAATGCGCATAGGAATAGCTTATCCCATCAACAATAAATTTCAAGTGTTTTTATCAATAATAAAAACTGGGAATTAAGCACGAATAACAAAATCTTTTGAAATTAAAATTTTGTATTCCCAAAAATTGAAATTACTTTTTGATAATAAACAGGCAAGTGCACGGCCTAAAAAAACACTTAATTGACAACATCTTTTCTAAAGTTGTTGTTGTTTTTATTTTGTTTTTCTTAACCTACTTACAACTACAGTTAATGTTGAGAGAATTTCAACTAATTGTAGTGGGGAATGTAAGATGAGATAAACCCACTGTTTATTGTTGATGTGTTTTGTTTAAGCTTTGATATTATTACAAGTAGAACTGTTGCTATAAGTCTTATACGCTTAATAGTTTTATTTGGTTTAATATCTTTAGTTTTTCTAAAATCTTTATGGATGAAGTTTCCTGATGATCTGGCCTAAGCAACCAGTGAAATGCGCATAGGAATAGCTTATCCCATCAACAATAAATTTCAAGTGTTTTTATCAATAATAAAAACTGGGAATTAAGCACGAATAACAAAATCTTTTGAAATTAAAATTTTGTATTCCCAAAAATTGAAATTACTTTTTGATAATAAACAGGCAAGTGCACGGCCTAAAAAAACACTTAATTGACAACATCTTTTCTAAAGTTGTTGTTGTTTTTATTTTGTTTTTCTTAACCTACTTACAACTACAGTTAATGTTGAGAGAATTTCAACTAATTGTAGTGGGGAATGTAAGATGAGATAAACCCACTGTTTATTGTTGATGTGTTTTGTTTAAGCTTTGATATTATTACAAGTAGAACTGTTGCTATAAGTCTTATACGCTTAATAGTTTTATTTGGTTTAATATCTTTAGTTTTTCTAAAATCTTTATGGATGAAGTTTCCTGATGATCTGGCCTAAGCAACCAGTGAAATGCGCATAGGAATAGCTTATCCCATCAACAATAAATTTCAAGTGTTTTTATCAATAATAAAAATTGGGAATTAAGCACGAATAACAAAATCTTTTGAAATTAAAATTTTGTATTCCCAAAAATTGAAATTACTTTTTGATAATAAACAGGCAAGTGCACGGCCTAAAAAAACACTTAATTGACAACATCTTTTCTAAAGTTGTTGTTGTTTTTATTTTGTTTTTCTTAACCTACTTACAACTACAGTTAATGTTGAGAGAATTTCAACTAATTGTAGTGGAGAATGTAAGATGAGATAAACCCACTATTTATTGTTGATGTGTTTTGTTTAAGCTTTGATATTATTACAAGTAGAACTGTTGCTATAAGTCTTATACGCTTAATAGTTTTATTTGGTTTAATATCTTTAGTTTTTCTAAAATCTTTATGGATGAAGTTTCCTGATGATCTGGCCTAAGCAACCAGTGAAATGCGCATAGGAATAGCTTATCCCATCAACAATAAATTTCAAGTGTTTTTATCAATAATAAAAACTGGGAATTAAGCACGAATAACAAAATCTTTTGAAATTAAAATTTTGTATTCCCAAAAATTGAAATTACTTTTTGATAATAAACAGGCAAGTGCACGGCCTAAAAAAACACTTAATTGACAACATCTTTTCTAAAGTTGTTGTTGTTTTTATTTTGTTTTTCTTAACCTACTTACAACTACAGTTAATGTTGAGAGAATTTCAACTAATTGTAGTGGGGAATGTAAGATGAGATAAACCCACTGTTTATTGTTGATGTGTTTTGTTTAAGCTTTGATATTATTACAAGTAGAACTGTTGCTATAAGTCTTATACGCTTAATAGTTTTATTTGGTTTAATATCTTTAGTTTTTCTAAAATCTTTATGGATGAAGTTTCCTGATGATCTGGCCTAAGCAACCAGTGAAATGCGCATAGGAATAGCTTATCCCATCAACAATAAATTTCAAGTGTTTTTATCAATAATAAAAACTGGGAATTAAGCACGAATAACAAAATCTTTTGAAATTAAAATTTTGTATTCCCAAAAATTGAAATTACTTTTTGAACATAAAATCTTAAGTGACTACATTTAAGAGATTATCCGTGGTGAAATAAACAGGTGGCAGCACTACGCCAGATGACGATTTTTTGCTCTTGCCTTGTTTGTCTAGGTTTATCTCAAAGTTTTGTTTATGTTTACAAAAAGCCCACGTTTTGTGCTGTGATTATTGTATTTTATTAAAGTTTTTGATAATTTTAAATTAAAATAAATAAGATATTGATAATTAAATAAAAATTGGCTAAAAATTTATTTATTTCATCACGTTCAGCGGCACGTTTTGATTACTCTTTAATGTATTTTTTGACGTAAACGGTTATGTAATTTCCATTTTTATTGTAATGTTGTTTTTGTTGCCGTAACGATGCCACCTGCTTATTCCTTATTCCATCGTGAAATTATCAAGATCAAGGCATATCGCATGTTCTTAAGGTGAACTCCACTGATCAGCTGTTGATTCGAAATTGTCAAAAGTTTTTTTTTTCTTGTTTCATATGTATACCAAAAAAGTCTACATATATGCATGGTTGTTGACTTACACGTCCTTAGTTTTCTTTATTTTAAAAAATATATGCAGAAGGTTTTGATAATTTGGAATTTACTGAAAACACAATAAATGATGAGCTTAACTTCTGTTCATATGCTTTGATCTTTATGTTCATATAACAAATTTTGATTCGAATTACAATTTGTATACAGTATATTACTATACGTTCATTAAAATCATTATTCATTAAAATAAATCTTATTATGACTAATAAGATATAAGATAAGATATAACCATTAATTTTTTTAGTTAATAATTTATAAAAGTGTTTTCGTTTACGAATAATATTTTTAAAAATCTTAATATAATAGTATCAATTGAAAACATTTTCCCTCAAAAATAATTTATTACTAATGCAAATAAAAAAGTCGTTATCAATTTTCCAGACTGACTTGTGTTTCAAATAATTTCATAATCGATAAGTAAATTTTAACTTAATAATGCAGGTGGTTTTACTTTCTTCCAAATGTTTTTATTAAAACAAATTAGGGCACTCGCTTAATCTGCTAAATGCTGTTAAGACCTTTTAAATTTAAAATAAATGTCAAAATTTGTATGAAAAATTGATTTACAAGGAATTGCGCAGTTATATTGCCCAGTCTGACCCAGCACTAAGCAAACAAAAAAATGTTGTGACTAAAAGTAGTACATGTACCAAACAGTGAGAAAATTGCATAGTGAACTAAATTTTGACCAGAAAGGGTCAAAATAGATAGATAAGAAGGTACCACAGGGCCATTAGCATTAAAAAATGCCACAAATGGCTTAACTGTGCCACATTTAGCATTACTTGTCGCTTTACACCAAGAAGCAAAACAATAAACGAGTACGAGCCATTATGTTTCCCTTTTTATTCCCCTCTCCGTATTCTTCTATAAACTCTAGAATTTCGCTTAATAAACTAAACAACATAAAGTCCCAACCATAATATGCATAAGCTACCTTCTGTCATAAAAAAACGTCGTATTCATATAAAAAACAAACAGAAAATCAAAAAACATCTGATTCCGCACGGAATGTTTCGCACTTTCAAATGACAGTTTTATAAAAAGTTTTACAAAAAGTTTTCTTAAGTTCATTATGGTTTGACACATATGATTATCATGTGTTTGGTCAGCTGCTTAAGTAAGCTTATGCACATTATGGTTAGGCCCTAGCACTGTTACAAAATGTTTTTAGGTTAAAGCAGAAAACTTTAAAATGAAAAAAATTACTTTAAGTCTTGCTAATTTTAGTAGTTTAAACGAGTACCCTTAATAACTTATTGATGAAATAAAAATTGTAATTAGTGGAGAAGATACATAAGTCCCTTGTCATATCAAAGAAACCAAAAAGGTGGTAGTTTGCAGTCAACAATAAACCGAATGAACAAGTCTTAAAATTCAACTACTTAGGCTCTCTTATGAGAAGCAGCCGAGATTGAAGATCCTGGTTAGCAAAGCGGCTGTATTATCAGGATGCCTAAGAAATGGTATATGGCGAAACACATACATGACCAAGGATAGCAAGATGAGAGTATGAGCATATGCATCCGAAACCCGTGCGGGCCCCACTGTTACACAGCAAGCCTATACGACCATCGAGATCAATACTCTACGAACAATAGCAAGATACACAACGTTCGAAAGAAAATGTAATGAAGAGTTTACCAAGCTTGTAAAATAGATGACGTGACCAAATTGACTAGAAGAAGAAGAAGAGAGAAGAGAGATTGCGTGAGAAAAATCCCTGAAACAACCCTGCAAAAGAAGCACTTGAAGGAAGAGTCAATAACCAACGACCGCCAGGCCGTCCCCAAAAAATTTCATGAATGCGGGACGTCGGCCTCAATTAAGGAATAGTTTCGTGAGCTGATCAAAAACATTTTATGAAAAAGAAAAACGAGAAACCCAGTATTGTATATATCTTATATTTATAATTAGTGTTATTATATGTGTAGTATTATGAACAGGATGTAATCCTAAATAAAGAAGAAGAATGCATGTATATGTATGTACATATTTATGTATGTAAGTATATGTGAATTTTAAAATGAAGTAATTCCCTGCAAACAAACGGAAGATATCGCCGAAGGAAATAATTTAGCAATATCCATAAATTGTCATATAGAAAAAAACAATCAAAGTATTTTTTTATTTTCTTGCTTTAATCGTTTTGCAGAAAATTAGACAATATAGACAATATAGAAAAATGTTTTAAATTTAAAACGTCATAAATAAAAAAATAGAATTTAATCCAAATATTAAAACTAGAAAATTATTGGGCAAAATATTCTGCAAAAGGTAAATATTTCAATTAAATAAGTGTGTTAATTTTTTATCTGTTTTCTTTAAACGTATGCAAGATAGTGCTCAACCCTCAAAAAGGATGTAATTTAGAGGAGTTGGATATTTTAAAAAATATGGTGGAACAAACAATAGCAATTGAAAGACTTGCGCAGGAAGATGTGATATTAAACAATAAAGATCGCCAAACATATTTAATAAATATTTTATATAAAATATTTTCCACTCAACTACAAGGATGAGTGGATTCAGTATGAGGAAAATTGTGGATCAATTTCTAAGTGCAGATTGATGTTTAAATTTTTTGTATAATGGCAAATAAAAAAAATATTCACTGAAAATGTTTTTAAAAAGAGATTTTTTGTATAATGGCAAATAAAAAAAATATTCACTGAAAATGTTTTTAAAAATAGTCATCAGCGAAGACTTGGCTTCCTTTGTGAGAGCTTCCTTTAGAAGTCTGTATCAATGATTTGGTTACAAAGTTTACACTGGAAAAGTTTGGACTGAAAAACAGAAGCCTGTAGTGCAAAATAGCATAATCATCAATACAATTAAAGGCAGAATTAGTCCAAGGTATATTTATAGCAGGTAGCCGCGAGATTACAACAATGTTACAATAAAACAAACAACAAGGCTTTTTATTGTTGTTATGTGGTACGAACTGTCAAACAGCAAAGGGGTTGATAAGAGACAAAAAAGACAAAAGATAAAGACAAAAAAATTGTTTACTTGTTTTCTATACAACATTTGACAGTTCGTACCACAAAACAAGCAAATAAAAAAAAAACAGCTGGCTTTCCGAGACTACCTGCTATAAATATACCTTGAATTAGTCTTTACTTTCTGTTCTGTTACGAATCAGCTGATTTGTGTTTGATATTAAAAAAACATGTGAACTTGATTAGTTTTTTTGTTCTGTTCCGTTCCAATTTGTTAAAATCAAAAACTTGTTAATTAATTGTAAGTGAGAGCAAAATAAATATTAAGAAATACATATTTATATTGAAATAAACTCTTTTTTGATTTTAAGAATTAATAAAATTTAATTTCTTCAAATTTATGTGCATTAAAGTTATTAAAATGAAACAATGGACGGTGCAAAACTAATAAAATTGTCATAAATGGCTGATAAGTTGCTACAGAAAGACTAAAGACTAATTCTGCCTTAAAGGTAATATTCATATGAATTATTTTTAATAATAAGCGCTAAATCAAATTTATCAAAATCAAAAAAAATAAATATTTTTTAAAATGCAAAATCTTCTTTTTATCTGCCTAATGATATTTTGGCGATATCTTCCTATTTTCTTATCACCCAACAAACACGGAGGTTTGATTTCAAATTGAAAATGATTTGAAATCAAACGTTTTCTAAAACGACCAACGTTTGATAATGATTTGAAAACCATTTGAAAATCATAGCATTCTCAACAAAAAGGGGAAAATATTATCAAATTAAAAAATGCCTTTATTTTCAACTTGCTTTCAAATGTAATTATCAAATGTGTTTCAAATGTGGATTATAATACAATGTGGAACATAAATAAAAAAATTTTATTTTTTAATTTAAATTCATTATATATTTAAATAAACTGTAAGATAAACATTCGGCAACATAGCTAAAAGATAAAAATAATGTTCTTTACGTCCTCTAATTCTTGCAAAGACGAAATAATTGGCTCCCTTTAATTTTGAGGATTGTAGCACCGCGATCATACAACAAACTTATAATTTCTTCACTCTCCCGTTTAATTTTTTTTAATTCGTATTCTTAATCATTATAATTGCTCACAAATAATTTTTATTTTTCACAAGAAATAAATCGTTCACTTGTAAAACACATTTAACCACGAAGCAAAAATTCAACTTTAATCGCCATTTTTAATATTTACATTTATTTTTCTCTTTAGTATTGCCAAGTTTAGTTTTGATTTGAATTTAACATTTGATACCAATTTGACATCAAATTGATAAAACATTTGATGTCAAATGTTTATTTTCAAATTATAATCAATTTGAATTCAAATGTTAAAATCAAACAATTGAAAAACATTTGAGAATTGTGTTTGATGTCAAATGATAAAGTCATTTCATGTCAAAGGCTTGACTTCGTGTCTGTTGGGAAGTGGTTATCTGGCGATATCGCTAGTTTATCATCTAGCAAAATGGTTTTCGTATTGCTAAGGTTTATTACTATCGAGACACGTTTTTTCCCGAAGAAAGTATCTTCCGCAATACGAAATCGATTATTGCTGCAATGGTGATTCACCCTTATCGTGGTTGGCGAATTTAAAATACGCCTGCGACTGTTTGGTAATAGATTAAAGGAAATACGTACATCGGCCGGGAATATAGAATGAGCCTTTAAAAACATTAGGATTGTGGCGATTAGGGATTCGTTGATGGAGTTGGGAGTTGAGGACTTTCTGGTAGAGTCTGCATGCTTAGCAGTAGGATTATAAACTCGAGCCTTGGGGATCACGTGATAAGGAGGAGGGTTACCAGGGGGATACCACTACTGTGGTTGCTTGCGGTCAACGGGATTCTCAGGTCATTTGATTCCATGGGCAGGAAGGTTGTTGCATATGCGGACGACATAGTTCTGCTGGTCAGGGGAAAATTTCTGTCCACGATCGGGGAAATTATGCAGGTGATGCTGGGCGAACTCTCTGCATGGGCAAGAGACAGGGGGCTGTGTGTTAACCCTGTGCAGACTGAACTGGTACTATTTACCAGAAGGTACAGGATAGAGGGATTTAAGGGGCCATTTTTAGATGGCGTTACCTTTATCGTACGGTGCAAAGTATCTGGGTTACTTTCTGGACTGCAAACTGTCTTGGAAGAGAAATACTCAGGAGATGATGAGAAGGCGACTCAATGCCTACTTCACATGCAGGAACTTTATCGGTAAGAACTGGGGTCTGAGGACGGATATGGTAAACTGGATTTACACATCGGTGGTTAGGCCTATGGATGCACTGTTTGGTGGGGTGCGTTGAGAGTGGATAGCTTTAGGAAGATGCTCAGCAAGTTTCAAAGGAGTGCTTCTCTTGGCATCACAGGCGCAAGGAGAAGCACTCCACAGGCAGCGCTGGACATCCTACTGTATCTGTCCCCTATTGAGCATTATGTGAGGAGTGTGGCTGCTAGGAACCTACTGAGACTTTACGAGTCTTCTTTAGTTAGACCTAGGCGGGATGACCACACGAGAATTTTGTACGAGGTGGGCTTGCATGATCAAAGCATTGTTCTCGAGAGAATTTCGGATCATAGAATTATGACCCTGGACTTCGGTGTAACACCACCAGTGGAGTTCCCGGATAGGGAAATCTGGCGTGGATCCAATGGACTGTTTGAGGGGTGGGTAGTATTTACGGATGGATCCAATATATCGCAGACACCGAAGTGAAAAGGTCATTCAGAATCCCTGATGAGTGCAGTGTCTTCCAGACTGAGATCCAAGCGATCTGGAGGGCGACGGAAATGATACTGGATCACATCGTGGGTGGATCTGTGGTGACAATTTACGTCGATAGTCAGGCGGCGCTTAGGGCATTGACAAATTATACGGTGCGATCGTGCCTGGTCGCTCGGTGTAGGAACGCTCTTAGGGAACTCATGGAGGCATTCAATGTAAGGCTGTATTGGGTACCTGGACAATGCATGATTGATGGAAATGAGGTGGCGGACGAACTCGCGAGGGGTTCGAATCTGGACTTAGTGGTAAGGGACAGGGGAGTAAACCCTCCCCTATGTTACTACTATAGTGTGATACGCGAAAAACTTCGCGATGACGTTAACCGATCCTGTGGGTACAGAGTGGATTGCAAGAGTGTCTAGGGCATTATGGCCCAGATTGGACGCGGGGGCAACCAGGGTTCTACTGGGATTGGATAGGGGTGGTCTTAGAACACTTATAGGGTTCTTGACGGGTCATTGTCCCGTTAGGCTGGAAACGATCGAGCATGTACTGTGCCATTGTCCTAGGATGCAGGGTTTCAGACAGAAGTGAATAGGAGACAGGTTTTACGACGAACTGGGGTGCATCGCTGGATGTAATCCGGCTGATCTACTGGGGTTTGTCACGGAAAGTGTGCGGTTGTTTCTGTTGAGGGGACTGTAGAGAGGGAAATTGTTCTTCATATTACCTACTAACTTTCTAATTTTCTGGATTTTATCCACCTCATACTTCTTTTCTTTACTTTTCTCTTTTCATCGAAGGGATTCACAATGGACCGTACCGGTCTCCAAATGGAAGTGTGCCCTCGGGCACATAACCCTTCTTAATCTAACCTTACCTAAAGAAAATACGTTCATGTTATCTTTAATCTATTCCAAAACAGTCGCAGGCGTATTTTAAATTCGCCAACCACAATACGCTCAATACGTTTGGCAAAACATGTGGTGTATTTCTGTGTTTGCTGGGTTGTATCCAGAAAAATTGATAATGTTTTAGATAATATATGGATACATACATACATTATTTTTCATTTTTGCGAAATTGTACCGTAACTACCCCTTGAAATGATCTTAGCATCCGAAAGCCATTTTTCGCAAAAAATAAGGCTGATCGCATCGAAAAGACGTTTTTTCAGTTTTTGTAAAAATTTCGCCATTACATAATTACTTTTTCACTCAAATGTAAAATAATCAAAATGTATGCGAAAATATCGTTCTAATGATATACAAAAGACATAGCTTGGTTTAAAAATGTTCAAGTTATTAATATTTATTAAATGATGTTTAACACCATTCAAATAAACAGCTTTTTTAAAGTTTAAAAAGTTTGGGACCATCTTGACCCCAGGTGCATTTAAGGGTAAAGCTCCATTTTTGCAATGTTTTGTCTTCGTATGGCTTAAGGGTTTATTTTTCTCCAGTTTTATAAAAATCGGCACAAAAATATACAATATTTCGCCATCTTTTCTTTAGAAACTCTAAATATGTCCAAAATTTATCCTTTGGTCTCATGATTTTAGGGCTTATGTTTTCCAATTTTAGTAAAACCTTAAGAGTATATTTAAAATCATCTGGACTAAAATGATCTTAATAGGATTTACTTAAAATTTATAACAGTAATGTAATTTGGCTCTTTCGCCAAAATATGGCCAAAAATCACCAAATTTAAATCCCAGGTACGGAAAAACTATGGGAAATATGGGCATACTTTTTCACATTTTTATTTCCAATTATATTCTCAATAAATCCGTGTGAGATTATCAAAAAATCGGATATTTGTCGCACAAAATTTTTAAAAATTTGAAAATCGAGCCTTGAAACTGCCGCTAAGCAAATTATATTTTTTTGACCATAACTTCTAATAGGTTAACGGTTTCCTTTGAAGACAAAAACTCATATACAAGTAAATACGGGTATAGCGTAAGTAAAAACTAGTTCTAATTCAAATATTTCTCAAAATATGTAAATTATATTCCTACATTTATTGTTCCTTTGTTTACCAAATTTTGTCTATTATTTCTATAGCTATTAAAATTCAGACAGATCGGTCCATAATTGACAGAGATGTTAGCAAAAAACCACGTTTACTCATCAATTCCTTTTTGTTGTTGTTTTTTTATTTCCATTCTTTATTTTTTCTTTCTGTATATCTGGAGAACGACAAGAGTCAAAGTTTCCAAATTAGGTACAAGCACCTATAAATACACAACATCCAACAAAATGTGGGCGGGATTTGATAGATGAGCGGGGCACAAAATATTTTTATACCCTCCACAATTCTACGTTTCTTAAAACTTTTCGTATTCAAAATTGATGTGTTTTCAAAATCAGGATAATGATTAAAATCCCTACAATGGGTTTATAATGCCGTTCCATGTGCCGAATTATAATGTTGGGAGGTTATTCACAAAAACTAAGGACAGATTACAATAGTCAGATAGGTCGAATTTAGTTTATAAATTTCATTGTGGTGGCAATGATAATGAACAATGTAGGAAAATATATGTAGGAACAACTAAGACAAAACTGAAGATTAGATTAGCAGGACATAAACATGACCAAAAATATATGAATTATAATTCGGCCCATGGAACGGCATTATCAACCCATTTAAGGATCATTATCCTGATTTTGAAAACACATAAATTTTGAATACGGAAAGTTTTAAGAAATGTTGCAGATAATTAATGTTCCATTTGAGAAAAGGATTAATTTTAAGAAAGATACTGAGGGCTTAGCTCAGATTTATAGTCATTTATTGAATAAAAATAAATAGGTTTTTGGAAGGGGTAATTATAAATAAGCATTTTTCCTTGATTGTTTGTAAAATGAATTTCAGATGGCACAGCTCAGTTGGTGAAAATTTATTAAGGGAAAATAACTATTGACGGAAAGGGATATTAGAATAGCTTTTAGACTTTGAATATATTTAAAATTTTGTTTTTTCCTTTTTGTTTGTTTGTTTGTTTGTCTTTTTGTTTAAAGTTTGTAGAATGGAATTTTTATATGTATTATGATAATTTTGTTAATTGAAATTTTAAAATTTATTTTTTTATTTTTCCATTTATTGTCAAACACAATTTTGTAATTTTATTTTATTTAAAAAATTTCCTGAAGAAGATTTCCAACGGAAATCGAAATATCGAAATAAATATTTTAATTAATTTTATAAAACAGAGACCCTTAGCTTGAAAAATTTATTAAAGTCTAAAAATAAATTAATAATAAATAGATATCATATAGATATCACTCCTAAAATAATTGAACTGTCGGTGGAGGGTATCAAAGATTCGGCACAGCCGAATATAGCACTCTAACTTGTTTTTATATGTAAAGACCCGTAAGAGAAATATTGTACAAATTTTTTATACATAGCTGGGTAATAAATACACAAACTCTCAAAAAATATTGGCGGGATTGGTGAAGTGGGCTTGGCACCTTCCGAACAAAGATATTATAGATTTATTAGTGTCTGGAGAGGTGCAAGAGCCAAAGTTTCCAAATTAGGTACAAGCATCTTTATTAAACAATATCCTACAAAATGTGGGCGGGATTTGAGAATTTTAGATTTAAAGGACGAATTATTCTGTTCTAAACGAACCATGGTGAAGGGTATATAAGATTCGGCATAGCCAATATAGCAATCTTACTTGTCTTTCATACTAATTGAATGACGTTAACGATTCATGTGCCCATTGGGACCACCTATATTTGACCTTTTTATTAATTTTTTGCGATGAAATAAAAAAATCTGTTTGTTTTTTGTAAAAAAAAATTGCCGTTTCTAAACGTCTTAAATGGCCATACCAAAGGCCCTTTTTAGCTAAGACTTTCACAAAATCATCATCACTTCATCTTCTATAACTTGAATTTTTGTATTAAAATTTGTTTTATATGTGTGTATGTATGTAAGTTAAATTAATTTAAAATTTTTTTGACAAAACCATAATAAGACAAATTTTCATAATTTTCAATTTGTTTCATGTTTTGAAAACTTGTTATGCTAATTTTTTTGACCGTTTAAAACGACTTATTCGTTTGAGGCGATGCACCGCTACTTGTGCTGCGCGAAATGTTTTTGTTATTTAAAAACCTTAAAATATGGCGTATTTACAAAAGTAAAAAAAATTGGCGACCCTATTATTTTGTCCATAAGTGTAAATAAGTATTTCTTGTTACTTTCCGATGATTATCTTAATTTTTTAAGTTTGTCGTATCTTTTTAAGATATTAGACAAACTAAGCAACGCGTTAATGTAGGCAGGGAAACCATAAATATGAAATTGCATGTTTTTCCTTGTGCGACCAATGAAGATAGAGGTGCAGAGTTATAATGTCATGTGGCCTTATTTCTCAATGGAGTGAGAAATGAAACCATATGGCTTTATTGCCAACACCTAACTGCAGAAAAACCATAATCGTTTAAAAATGCCAAAAGAATGAGTTGATATTGTCAAGTGCTTACAAAATATGGAACAGGTGGTGTCAAGAGGGGTTGCTCAAAGAACGAAGCCGGTATTTGTTTTACCATAAAGAAGAAAGTCCTTTCGCCCGGCCGAACGCCGGCTATGCTGGGAAGCTTTAAATAGCAAAGCTAGTGGAAATTAAACCATTGAGGGGAAAAGTATTGCGCCCGACCAAACGCCGTCTAGCCAACGAAGAATACTGAAATTCGGGATTTCGGTACTATACATTTTTGGGGTAAATATTCATAAAAAAAAATTAAGGTGATTTTTCATAAAGAAATTTAGAGGCATTATTTTTGGGGCACCATTTCTTTAAAAAAAAATTAGGCTACATTACATTTAAAAAAATAGCCCTAAATTTGGAGTTCATTTTCAGTTGCTTTTTGGGGACATTTTTTCCGGGTCAACATTTTGAAACGCCTAGCATTTTATTGAACAAAAAATTTTTATATGAGCCATAATGGCTAAATTTTACTTCTTAAAAAAATAAATTTATATGGCGTTATTTCTCAATGTAATGTGAAAAAAGTTCATATTGCATATGGCTTTATAACCCTGTAGCGAAGGTGGAGCCATATATTTAACCGTTTTAGAGTTTTTCTATGAACTTTGGCATCGATTTGTTATTGCATATTTTACCCTTTGTACACACAAAAAAAAAAAAATATTGTGATGCCAAATAATTTGAGCATTTGACGATTATGCTGTTGGGGTAAACAAAAACTTGTTGTCGTAAATGAAAACCTTTTGTCACAAGAAAATTTCCAACAAAATTTTCTTTACCGCAACAACATGAAAGTATTTGAAGTTTTTCAACAGCAAAATTATTTGTTGCAAATGAAATATCTTTTGTCGTTAAAGGTTTTCCTCTAAAATAAAAGCACATTGAAAATTGCTGTTGACGTAAATGATTTGCATTTGCAGGAAATAACAATTTTTGTTGCCATAAAATATTTATTTTTTAAATCAAATAATATTACTGTTGTCGTAAAAAAAATTGTATTTGAACAATGAATTTACACTTTGGGACAAAAGAAACAGACTTGTTGCTACAAATGCAAAATCTTGTTGGGCACAATCCCAATGTAAATTCTATTTGAATCAAAATCAATTTCTTTTGGCACTACAGTCTTTTTTTTTTGTGTGTAGCATTTTTTTATTCAAAACCATACCTTTGCCACCCTTTTTAGGCTTATAGCGCATAGTCCAATATTTAAGAGCATGTTTTGGTTCTTGGTTCAAAACATATAGGGATGCCAAACGGGAAATCCCGGGATTTTTCGGGATGGACAAATTCCGAATCCCGGGATTTTTAATATATCAACTTTTGTGTACAAAAATTCGTTTCGTACACCTGTTATAAGCATGAAAATTTTTTTATATATATGGGGGTAAATGTTTATATGCTTATAACAATTGAATCGTAATTTTTATGAAAGATGTCATATCCCTTCCGGTCCATTTATAATAAAAAATTAAAAATTGACTTAAAAAACATAAGTTACATAAAATTATTTTTTATAAAAAAACACAATTATTCAAACTTTAAATCGGTTTTTAGAAACATTTGTATGAAAATGTTGTTTTAAAATAAATTTCAAACGCAATTGAATTATTGATTATGAATGTCGCAGTAAATGTAGCCATATCAGTACCCTGGAGGTATACTGCACTATGTCGACATAGTGTTAATGTTTTAAACTCAGCGGTTGAGATCGATGAGAGAGTACACTTTGCTGTGTATTAATTTCGACAAAACTTAAGGTAGCAGCATACATCCAAGGTATTGATAGGTATTTAAGCTTTGGTTAAATAATTGCATCCATGGCTTAAAAACAAAAACATACTTTGATTAATATCATTAGCTTCAGTTTTTTAACATAAGTTTGCATTAAAAAATGATAACCAATAATATGATTGATTAGTTTAAAATTGATTATATACATATATGTTATATATATATACATAAATAATACCTTTTGAAAATTCATAAGTAAATAAAAAAGTGTTGTTTTTTTGAACAAAAATCCCGGGATTTTCTAAAATCAATTCCGATTGGCATCCCTTATAACATATAAAAATATTGATGCAAGACATATTTTAATCATTGCACTAAAATCACTTAGCCGATTAAACAATATACCTACATCCGTCCTTTTGTCTGTCTATTTAAATCGTATGCGCAATAGGGCATAGCGACGAAGCCTATTAAAAAGCCAATTTCACTTAGTCCACATACAAACATCTTTCCAAATAAACTCTTTGTGCCCATAAAACATCTAATTATGTTGATATTTGGATTAAATTTGGCCCAAAAAATATTTTATTGCAACCTTAGTCATCTTATCGAAATTTATTGGAGTCATTCCAAATTTCACCAGAGCTCCCATACAAATATCACTCCCAAAAAAAGCTTTAAGTGACATCACTTCCTTATTAATGCTGTAATTGGCGACGATAACTGTTACAATAGCTAAAAGGTACCTATGTCTTGTTAAAATTTTGTGCTGGTAGGTCAAGAATTCATCACAGTTCTTATATAATCCCTATTGCCCGTTCATGACCGATTATACTTTTTTAGTGGACTAGGTATAACATGTATATAAAAGTACATATGTAAATTTTTTGTTTTTTTTTCAAAATAAGACATTTTTAGTGCATAATTTAAACGATTTTTAGAGCATATTTCCGGTTTCCCTGGTGATAAGTAATATCAACAAGCGAATAATACCCATCATCTCGAAGAGACATACAAAGAGATAAGAAATATATGGCATTAGATCCTTTTTTGTAATTTATTGTTACAAATAGGTAGCTGATTTTATTTTATTTATGTGGTAAATATCGCTGGCTTAATATTACAATGTTGTAAGTGAAAGAGCAAAAATATGAAGAAAATCAAGTTTATAGGTACCTACTAGTTTCTAATTTTTATTCCAAATTAAGTAACGCAACTAAACTTACTTAAACAAGGTTGTCAAGAATGTGTTGCCGTTTCTGGATCAACCTAAAAGTTGTAAATCGTCATTTACAACCCATAAAAGTTACTTACTTGTAATATTAAGTCAGCGATATGTAAATAAATCTTTACCTATAAATGTTTACCTAAATATTAAATAGGTAGGTATCTACACATACATTTGTACCTATATCACTTTTCATTTTTATTTTTTTACACAAATCCTTAATTTGTTATAGGTACCTATCTCTTTATAAATTTACATACATAGGTATATAGGTATATGTATAATATTGAAGCACGTCATTTTTATATTTTTACAAATGTAGGTAGGTATAATTTTTTCCAAGCAATGCTTTTTTTCATTTCATTTTGATCAACTTGTTTATTCCATTTTTAAGCAAATCGCGACGGCAATATGCAATAATATCGTAAGGCGTTCACAATGCAAACTTTACATAAATATTTGTTTATTATTTGTAAAGATATGCAAAATCACAAAACAATGGAACCGAAAAATATCGCGATTAAAGGCACAAAATCCCCACGCACGCGCACTTGAGTTACAACAACTACTGGTTTCATACACCATTTCAAAAAGATGAGCACCGCGAAAAAACAAAAATAAATGACGCTACCAAAAACAAAAGCACTTTGTGTTTTATGTGGTTTTTGTTTTGGATAAAGTGCACAAATTGCAAATTCTTAACTCGCATTAAAATTGCACTTTTAAACTCTTCTCTTCTCTTATAAAGTTTGCTCAGTTATAAAGAGAATATTTGTTTCTAGTACTCAGACTTGTCATGTTAGGGGATTTATTTTATTTTGGAAACGGGGATAAAAAAATTTTTCATTTAGGTATTTGGGATTTTGTTGGAGGCTTTTGTTTAAGTTTTGGGGATTTTTTTGTTTTATGTATTATCAAAATTTTATTTTCATTTTCATGAAACTTTTAAAAATATTAGGCTAAGTATTGGCAATGAGTACTGGTTCACATTCATCAAGTTTGACTCGTCAAGTCTTGAGTTCTTTTGCTTTTATAAATAAATATAAATTCCCCGGGAGTTTTTCCTTTTTCCCATTTTTACAATTGAATTTACATAGGAAAAATGGGAGAAGGGAGAAAACTCCCGGGAAATTTTTATTCATAATTGGGTTGAATATGTACAATTAGTTAAGTTAAGTCAAAGGCAAAGAACAAAAAAATTTAAGGCACAAACTGATTGCATATAAATATACACGCAGGAATACAACTGTCATGTGTGGGCCGGTGCTTTGAAGTTTATTTTGGATCTTCTCTACCGCGTGCTGGAGAGGATGATGGTTCTCATTGGTGACAGTAGGGGATCTAATTTGTTTAACTCCCTTGAGCATAGTCGCAATGTGGGTTGTATTTGCCTGTTTTTTGTTAAAACAATGGGATGTGTTCTAATGAAATAAGGGATCTGGTTCCTGAAACTCGTACGTCTGTTCGTAATTCACGTTTTTTGTATAATCAAAAAGGTTGCCAAATATATTCAGTTTTGGCACATTATTGAAAAGTCGCTACATTTTATAGTTTTTAAAAAACTGTCCCTTTTTTTACTTTTTTTTATTTCACATTCGAATAATATGAAAAATTTATATAATAAATGTAACTCACCATGAGGAATAAATTCCCAGATTCTATTTGTTAAAATAATTAAGTTAAATACATAAAATTTACAATAGGCACTATCCAGTTATAAGATACAAAGAATGCTGACGAAGGCCGTAGCGGGCCAGAAAATGCATTACATTCTGCTGGTATCTAATAGTTGTATAAATTTTCTTTACAATTTACTTCATTGCTAACCAAAGGATAGCTAAGGTAAGCTTCGTAACAGAAATATACACAGAAAAAAATTTTGCCCCAGTAAACGGATTAATCAAAAATAAAATCAGTTTTAATTAAAAGTTTAATCAGGTGAATTAAACGTTTAATTGATAATATTAATTTGTTTGCTGTTGCAAATTAATCTTGTTAATTAAACGTTTAATACACTTGATTAAACGTTTAATTCACTTGATTAAACGTTTAATTCACTTGATTAAACTTTTAATTAAAACTGATTTTATTTTTGATTAATCCGTTTACTGGGGCAAAATTTTTTTCTGTGTACAAAACAAAAATTCTGATAGTGCATAGAAAATATTCCTGTGAAATATTGAAGGAATGAGGCTATTAAAGTATAAAAGCTTTTGAGGATTGTATTTGACATAGAATACACATTCGAATAATATGAAAAATTTATATAATAAATGTAACTCACCATGAGGAATAAATTCCCAGATTCTATTTGTTAAAATAATTAAGTTAAATACATAAAATTTACAATAGGCACTATCCAGTTATAAGATACAAAGAATGCTGACGAAGGCCGTAGCGGGCCAGAAAATGCATTACATTCTGCTGGTATCTAATAGTTGTATAAATTTTCTTTACAATTTACTTCATTGCTAACCAAAGGATAGCTAAGGTAAGCTTCGTAACAGAAATATACAAAACAAAAATTCTGATAGTGCATAGAAAATATTCCTGTGAAATATTGAAGGAATGAGGCTATTAAAGTATAAAAGCTTTTGAGGATTGTATTTGACATAGAATACACATTCGAATAATATGAAAAATTTATATAATAAATGTAACTCACCATGAGGAATAAATTCCCAGATTCTATTTGTTAAAATAATTAAGTTAAATACATAAAATTTACAATAGGCACTATCCAGTTATAAGATACAAAGAATGCTGACGAAGGCCGTAGCGGGCCAGAAAATGCATTACATTCTGCTGGTATCTAATAGTTGTATAAATTTTCTTTACAATTTACTTCATTGCTAACCAAAGGATAGCTAAGGTAAGCTTCGTAACAGAAATATACAAAACAAAAATTCTGATAGTGCATAGAAAATATTCCTGTGAAATATTGAAGGAATGAGGCTATTAAAGTATAAAAGCTTTTGAGGATTGTATTTGACATAGAATACACATTCGAATAATATGAAAAATTTATATAATAAATGTAACTCACCATGAGGAATAAATTCCCAGATTCTATTTGTTAAAATAATTAAGTTAAATACATAAAATTTACAATAGGCACTATCCAGTTATAAGATACAAAGAATGCTGACGAAGGCCGTAGCGGGCCAGAAAATGCATTACATTCTGCTGGTATCTAATAGTTGTATAAATTTTCTTTACAATTTACTTCATTGCTAACCAAAGGATAGCTAAGGTAAGCTTCGTAACAGAAATATACAAAACAAAAATTCTGATAGTGCATAGAAAATATTCCTGTGAAATATTGAAGGAATGAGGCTATTAAAGTATAAAAGCTTTTGAGGATTGTATTTGACATAGAATACACATTCGAATAATATGAAAAATTTATATAATAAATGTAACTCACCATGAGGAATAAATTCCCAGATTCTATTTGTTAAAATAATTAAGTTAAATACATAAAATTTACAATAGGCACTATCCAGTTATAAGATACAAAGAATGCTGACGAAGGCCGTAGCGGGCCAGAAAATGCATTACATTCTGCTGGTATCTAATAGTTGTATAAATTTTCTTTACAATTTACTTCATTGCTAACCAAAGGATAGCTAAGGTAAGCTTCGTAACAGAAATATACAAAACAAAAATTCTGATAGTGCATAGAAAATATTCCTGTGAAATATTGAAGGAATGAGGCTATTAAAGTATAAAAGCTTTTGAGGATTGTATTTGACATAGAATACACATTCGAATAATATGAAAAATTTATATAATAAATATAACTCACCATGAGGAATAAATTCCCAGATTCTATTTGTTAAAATAATTAAGTTAAATACATAAAATTTACAATAGGCACTATCCAGTTATAAGATACAAAGAATGCTGACGAAGGCCGTAGCGGACCAGAAAATGCATTACATTCTGCTGGTATCTAATAGTTGTATAAATTTTCTTTACAATTTACTTCATTGCTAACCAAAGGATAGCTAAGGTAAGCTTCGTAACAGAAATATACAAAACAAAAATTCTGATAGTGCATAGAAAATATTCCTGTGAAATATTGAAGGAATGAGGCTATTAAAGTATAAAAGCTTTTGAGGATTGTATTTGACATAGAATACACATTCGAATAATATGAAAAATTTATATAATAAATGTAACTCACCATGAGGAATAAATTCCCAGATTCTATTTGTTAAAATAATTAAGTTAAATACATAAAATTTACAATAGGCACTATCCAGTTATAAGATACAAAGAATGCTGACGAAGGCCGTAGCGGGCCAGAAAATGCATTACATTCTGCTGGTATCTAATAGTTGTATAAATTTTCTTTACAATTTACTTCATTGCTAACCAAAGGATAGCTAAGGTAAGCTTCGTAACAGAAATATACAAAACAAAAATTCTGATAGTGCATAGAAAATATTCCTGTGAAATATTGAAGGAATGAGGCTATTAAAGTATAAAAGCTTTTGAGGATTGTATTTGACATAGAATACACATTCGAATAATATGAAAAATTTATATAATAAATGTAACTCACCATGAGGAATAAATTCCCAGATTCTATTTGTTAAAATAATTAAGTTAAATACATAAAATTTACAATAGGCACTATCCAGTTATAAGATACAAAGAATGCTGACGAAGGCCGTAGCGGGCCAGAAAATGCATTACATTCTGCTGGTATCTAATAGTTGTATAAATTTTCTTTACAATTTACTTCATTGCTAACCAAAGGATAGCTAAGGTAAGCTTCGTAACAGAAATATACAAAACAAAAATTCTGATAGTGCATAGAAAATATTCCTGTGAAATATTGAAGGAATGAGGCTATTAAAGTATAAAAGCTTTTGAGGATTGTATTTGACATAGAATACACATTCGAATAATATGAAAAGTTTTTTTTTTAAGTTTGCAATATTATTAAGTACCATATTGCTGTTGTTATTGCCGATTTGCTCCTCATTATTTAATAAGCTGGGCAATTAATAAACAAATATCTGGCACAATTTTTTATTGAATAGATGATAAGAAATGCTATGTTCACACGAAGATATGAAAATTTAACAGACGACGACTCATTTAAAGATTCAAGGCCAACCACATCTTTTAGTGTTCTAAACAGGGTTATTAGGCTTTTTTCTTAAAAAATCGTCAAAAGTTTTAACAAAATTCGTCAAAATCGTCACAAATATTTAACAAAATCGTCAACAAATCGTCAAATATTAACAGCCATATTCATAAAAAGTTCTTATTTTAAGCTTATAGTATGTAATAACTATTAAACGCTTTTTGTCTTATAAACTTCTTATAAAAATTTGTATTCATAAACGTACAATAACAGCTTTTTTACTATTAACTGTTTGCAGCGATTTTCTACTTAAGTATGGCAACTTTCTTTATATTTAGCTGCCATTTTATTGTTAGTGATGCATTAAACTTCTATGCGGTTTACATGATATTCTTTATTCAAATTTCTTTTATAATTTTTTTTTAATTGTACCCCTTCAAAATTATTCTTATCAAATAAAACTATATATTATTTTAGTTTCTGAACAAAATGTTGCCGAAAGCTATCATAAAATCATTTGTTTGAACCTTTTTTAAATATTCGATAAGAAAGTATTCGAATAAAAAGTTTGTTTACTTTTTATTAACATCACTATTATTATGATTTGCTTATTTTAATTTTTTTTTAAATATTTTTGAACAATAATTTGTTGTTTTAAACAAAAAAACAACTAGTTGCAATAATTTAATAAATAATTAAAGAGAATATCTGCATTTGCCCCTGAACATATTCATTTAAATCATATAAAATTTTTTTTAAATAAATATCAATATAACTTTAAATTGGTTGTCTAAAATAAAAAAAAAATTAGAAAAATATATTTAACATGTCCATATTAATAAATAAAACATTTTTTTTATTATTTTTCAACATATTTTACAAAAATAATATCATAAAATGCAAACACTTATCAAAATGTCATTTTATTATTGGTTTAAAGAAGGGCAAATCCAACAATAAATTTTCTTACTTTATAAATGGTTTATTAAAGGTTCAATAGACTATTTTTCGTTTATGAATACAACTTTAGCAGTTTTTGCTTAAAAACGGTCAATTAATCATCAATAAGTTTTTATGAATACGGCTGTTAAATTTTACAAATCAGACCATTTATTGCATTGATTGCTTCAAAAATATAATTTTTTTGCAAGAAATTCTATTAATGATAAAGACAGTGGATATGGTTAAGTTTTATTCTATTTATTTCAGCAAGTGGGCTGAAATATATTTATCATTTGAAAAGAAATACATAAGAACAAATATATTTTCATAAAAACATAACACAAATTTATTTATTTCACTTATCCATATTCACAAAAACATTAAATAAAAAATAAAATATCACTTGCTATTAACTCGAGCTATCTTTAAATGATTCATTTTTAGCGCTATCACTATTGCAAATTGCTTTTACTGTTGAAGGTGCTAAACCAAGGGTTCTGGCTATATCAACAGCCTTTTGACCCGCCTTGAAACGTTTTATTACGTCCAATTTTAGTTCCAAACTAATGCATTTTCTTCTCTTTGCACTCATTTTTCTACACAACTTCTGATTAAGAACTAACTTTTTACTTCCTATACTATACTAAGAATAACTTACCTTACAGAATTAAATTGGAATTCGCCTTTTTACACGCAAATAGAAAAATTATTCACATATGGTTATGACTTCAGTGAAAAAATCCAATTATATGTAGCGACGCAAATAGGATCGACGCAAATCGGGGCTCTTGTGTATATTTTTTGCAGTATCGATGTCATTCATATAATTGTAGATGGGGGAAGAATTTTTTTTTTTTTTTGTTAAGTTCCCAATATACATAATTGCATAACACTATTACTTTTAGTAAAAAAAAACCGTCAATCGTCATTTTACAGTATTTTCTCAAAAAAATCGTGCAAATGACGAAAAATCGTCGTCTAACAACACTGGTTCTATACCTTTGAATATTTATTCAAATCTTTGAAACCCATACAAGCAGTGTTACCGTCGGATATTTTCAAAAAGAACGAAAAAAAGGGGATATCTACAAAAAAAGTGGCACCAAAAATTTATTTTTTTTTTTAGAGGGGCACATCTTTACAAATTAAAATAAGAACACCACATAATGTATTTTTTACGATTTTTTTTTTCTATTAATTATAATTTTAAATGGTATAAAAATTAAAATAAATATTTTGTAAATATTTCTCTCGAGAAGTAATTTTTATAAAATATTTACTTTAATGTTAACGTTAAACTTGTTTTCTGCTAAACATGTTTTTTGTATTATGACATTGTTGCAGCAAATAGAAGATATTTATGTAATGTGTTTTATATATACATTTAGTAATATATTTCTTGTACTACTCCTTCTGAATACATTTTCTTTGATATATTTAAGACACTGTATTGCACAGGTACATTTAAAAACTTTTTAGAAATTTATTTGCCCACTCCACCAGATTCTTATGTTTTTTGGAATGCTTTGGCCGAATATGAGCACAGTTTTCTCCCATCAGACACACCAATTGTTGTAATTTCGGATGATGTTTTGTACCACAATTAATAACAAAATCAACAGTTTTATAATTTTATTCTACAGTCATCCTAATTACAAAAGTTTTAGGCCCAGGCCCACGATGTAAATAAAATTTCTTTCGTATATTTGTTTTGAAAACATTTACATTTAGTTAAACTTGCTTACATATACATATATTACAGTTGTACATATGTATATTAAAGCAAATTGCCACTTTAGTTGCACCAACGGTAACGCTGCATACACGTTTTTTATTTTAAAAATTCGCTTTTATTTACAAGGATTTCCAGTCGAATTAATAGAAGAGGATAATGAATATACCTATCACATTCATTTACGTACTAAATTTGAGTGCATACGTATACGTATGTAGTACGTAGTGCCAATACATCGCACATAAAACTATTTTCTAGATATTGATAAATTTTTTGACAACATATTTATGTTCATAGGTCGATATTATTGATCTAATTTTAGTTACCCACATAGAGTTAAAAGTGATTTTTCAAATCGAATGCTTAACAAACTTTATATTTTTTTGGCGGGGAAGCCAAAACTCTCTTATCGATTACTCATAATAAAATTACGATCCACAAATGGGGAATATAAACAAGAGCAGTAAAATGTTGTGTAGAATACTCTTTCAATTTTAAGAGAGGCAATTTGTTATTAAATAAAGTTTTAGTCTCCCTCTCTGTTGCCAACTGTTTTTTGAAAAATATCACTAAAACAGAAAGAAAAATAGCTAAGAAATATTTTTTTTACAACAAAAAAATCAAAGAAATTATAATTTCTTTAAAACTAAATATGCATGTGAATTAAATATTAGTGTAATTTAAAGTAAAGTTTTAAAAGGAGATCATTAAGTATGTAAAACATACATACAAACAGGTAATACCTAACACAGTGGGCTGTAAAAATAAAGGCCTAACCATATTATGCAAAGCCTTGCTTAACCTACTGTCAAAAATTAACAAAAAGTCTCTCAAATGTATTTAAAAAAAAAAACAAAAACAAAATAAAAAAACATTTGATTCGGTACGGAATGTGCGATTAGATTCGCACCTTGCTTAAGCAATTGACAGTTTCATTAAACTTAGCAAAAAGTTTCCTTAAGTTAAATATGGTTTGCCCCATATAATTAACATGTATTCGCACATTTGCTTAAGCCATATTAAGCACATTATGGTTGGGCCTTAACACTTTAAAAATTACCTAGACTTGGTTAAAGGCCTTCCTAAATAGGTATTTCAAATTGCAGCTTTAATAATTATAAATACTTCCTCTAATGCTGCCCCTACAAGTTGCGACTTGTTATACAATTTCATCAAGTTTTACAACCAATTGTTACGTTAAAGCTGTGGTTGGTTTATTTAACTCAATTGAACGACAAGTTGCAACGTTGAGTATCCACATAAGTTCAAGTTTATCGATATTCATAAAGATTTTTGATGAGTTTATTGACGAAAACATTTTTAACTTTTCTCCGACATTAACCCCCATATATTATAAAACACTTAAAAAATATGTTCCTACAAAATTTTTTAACCTTATACCTATCTTCTTAAATAATCAACCAATTTTCTTGAAATTTGGCAGGAAAATAGTGTAACATCTGGAAGGAATTATAGCCTATATTCTTTATTATTTAGGGCGTGAAATATCGCAAAAGGGGTAAAAGCTCCCCCTCCCAATATCTTTTTAACTTATAAACCGGTTTTCTTTAAATTTGGCATGCAGACACTGTAACATCTGAAAGAAGTAAATTATATGGCAAAACAACGTTTGCCGGGCCAGCTAGTTGTGTATATTTTATAAACAAAAAAAATTCCATTTTTTTTATTTTCAACAAATAATTTTGACATTCACTCTAACTTTTTACAAAAACCAAATACCTACATAGTATTTTTTAAAAAAGGGATAGCTAGCATAAAGGCTCAGTTAGCCGGGAGTAACAGTAACGTTGCAAGCCAGCTGCTTCATTTTGTTGTATGTAAAGCAATTAGAACGATTACAGCTTGCATGAAGACGTTACGTCTCAATCTGTAAGAAAACGATTGGTCTTACTTTTTTACGGAAAGGTTACTGTTACTCCCGGCTAACTGAGCCTTAACGCTATCTCATGATGCGGTCACCTGTATGAATACGCCTTGGGTAAATAACTTTTTTTACTGACAACAAAATCAATGTTGGAAATTGACAAGATTTTTACTAAATAATGACATTAAAAAAGAAATGCAAAAAAAATCTAAAATGTCTAGACTTGTAAACATATATCATTGAATATACAATTGCTGGATCCTATTAGGACAACTCTATTCACCTTAATTCAATCAATGTTTCCAGAGAAATTTTTATATCACAATTAGGGTTTTTTCCCGGGATTTCCGGGAATTTCAGTTATTATATTTCCCGCTTTTCAGGCATTTTTCTTGCGGGATCCCGGGAAATAAAAAATTACTCATAGTTTAAGAAAACAGCTATTTATACTTTGAAATTTAGTTTTCTATTCTCTTTAAATTGGCATCTGTGGATGGGTTGTCGATTAGATCAATTACAAGAAGTGAGTACATACTAGAGTTTTTCTTTTCCCGGACTTTTTCATTTCCCGGGAAAGCGGGATTTATATTTTGATTTCCCGGGATCACGGGAATTCCCGCTCAATACAAATATATTGAGAATATTATTTAATTTAATTTATTTGAACAAATAACATTTCCTGAGATCAATTAAATAAGTTTATAAATGCATTCAACTTTTATTCTCAATTGTGCTCTTAGCTACAGACATTTGATAGCCAAAACAAAGGGAAGACCATAATAACAATTTGTTTGACATAATCAGTATAGTTTTTGATGGTGAAACGTGAAGAGCTATTACTCCTTTATTGTGGTAAATGTTAATTTTAATGTGAGTGACAATGTTTTTGTCGATCTTCATTACATTGTTCTTATATTTATTGTATTCTTATGCCAAATTTTTAGGATAGTAATTAAATCTTAATTAAGTTAATTTTCATAAAAACTTAAATCGTATTTAAATACAGATTGATTTTTTGAGTTTTATTTTAAAAGTCATATTTAAATAAGATAAAAGTATGGTAGCACTACTCAATACAAAAAAATCATAAAAAAGTATAACTATTTACAAGGTGGTCTCAAAAAACAGCTGATAGTTATTGCTTTGCCTCTTGTTGTTGTATTGTCGTGATATTGAGGCCACCTTGCTAAAATATTACAATAGAAACTTAAGTTGAAATTAATGGTGTTTTCTTTTCTACAAAAAATGTCACATTTTATTTAAAAAAAATGCATTTTGGTGTTCGTTTCTTAAAAATGCTTTGCTCTTTAAAAGGGCAGCGTGTTTTATTCTAAAAATATTCATCCTTAAATGTCATAAGGCATTGCACTTTACGCCCCGTATAAATCGACAGTGTTGATAATGCCCTGTAAAAAGATGGCTTCTGTTTATATATAGGGTTACCAGACGAAGTTGGAAAAAAATCGCCTCTAATCAGGACAATAAAAATTTTAAGTGTTAATAGTAATTTTTTTATTATTTTATAGTAAAAACAAATAAAGAATTAAATTGTTAATGGTAGGTTGTCAGTGATATAAAATTTAAATGGATTCGGTGTATAAAATAGTTTTTGAAAAAAAAACGTCAAATCGAGAAATCGTAAAAACTTGGTGTTAATAAATTGGCAATCTGGCAAAGGTATTTTCTTGTTTACATATTTTATGAAAAACAAACTAAAGAAATTGGAATTTGGGGATTCATTTTGTTCATTTATTTATTTATTTAATATCAATCTATTAAGAAATTTGGGTTTATTTATATTTTTTTTTTTTTAAATTTTGAAGAACATACTTTTTGATTTATGTACATATTTTTTATATATTGAAGAACAAACTCTTTGTCAGCTGTTAAAAACAGGGCGATCCAATTTTGTGTTTTGTTCTCGTCAAATAAAAAATTGCATTATTAAATGTTATGCAAGACATTTTATACATGCACCTTTTAAAATGTGGTATTTTTTTGTAGAAAAGAAAACACCATAAGTGTACCACATCGGTGAATTAAGTTTGATTTAAGAATTTAGTGAAGAAGAGAATTTTGTATTTAAAACGATTTTAAACATAAATGTGTTTTGATATCAATCCTGAAAATTGGCCATTAGTATTTTTTATAATATTTGATTTGTTTTTATACTGAGTATTTATGTATTGTTTTGTTATTGTTAAATTTTAGTAAACATTCCCTGATGATAATATTCAAAGAATATCGAAATATCGGAAACAAATAAAGAAACAAAATATTTCTTTTAACTGTAGTTTTTCGGTATGTTAAATTGAAAACTATTTATTTTGAGTATTTCATATACTTTTTCCTTAGAGCAGATGATAACGGATAGAATCAGTTGTGCTAGACTAAAGTGATTAAAACCAAATAAAAGAGAAAAAAGACTTTTTTGTCTAACGGCTAAGATTAGGGATGAAACGATACCTCTAAGGTATCGATACTTTTACTCGTTGTGGTATCGCTCGTAAAGCATCGATACCTACTTAGTATCGGGAAAAAAGTATCGATACTTACTTGTATCGGAACTTACTTGTATCGGTTCGAATGATGAATAATACATACAATACAAGCATTTATAAATGATCCTTTTCTTGCAGATAAGGTAGTTTAGTACTAAACAATTCAATTAGCACTCCAACAATGTCAGTCACTATCAGTGATGTCAACTTTTTGAGAGCAAAAAGCTCTTTAAAATTTAAAAAAAGCACTAAAAAGCACTATTTCGAACAAACAAAAGCGTAAAAAGCACTAAACCATTTTCACAACTTAATTAAACCCAAAAAAAGTTGCATTCGGCTGTGCAAATATTATATACCTCCAAAATTTAAAAAAAGGCTACGGCGTTGATGGGTGACCGTTTTTATTTAAAATTAAATAATAAAAAAATGACATTTTTATATAAACATTTTTTTTATATATAAATCATTTGGATCATCATCAGATGAGTTTAAATTGGCCATAAAACAGTTTAAAAGTAATAAAGTGCGAGCTCGATTTTCGTAGATCGAAAAAATTTAGCCTGTTGCAATTACCGAAAATTTGCAATGGCCGACCATTGTTTATAAAACTTAATGACAGCCTTCTGATACTTAGTCAAACCTTTTTGTAATAGCACTAGAGGAAGAAGTGCACAACACGCGGTTATTTGGAGACGAGTGTCGTGCGTTTAAAAACTAAAGCGCATGAAAAATGCCAGGTTACACAACGCTCGTTATAAAAACATTATCTGTCAGCTATTTTTAATTAACACTTTGTTTATACCAAGTTACTGCTCTTTTTTTGTTTCAATACGTTTTTTTTACATAACTCAAAATCGTTGTTTATTTTTCCATTCACAATTCCTAATATTTTCCAAGCCATTTTCTATTTTTGAAACAGTGTCTACATTTTTAAAAAAAAGTTTACCGGAAGCAAATAAATGGTTTTATTACGATAATTATGTTGTCAACGCTAAAAAGTGAAACGTTTTGTAAAATTTCCAAATTGCTAGAAAGCCTAGCTTTAACCTCGTAAAAAAAGTTTTTGGTAAAACGAATGCAACTTTCTTTTAGCACTTTTTTTATCATTTGAAATCTTAATTTCAAAAGATTTTGTTATTCGTGCTTAATTCCCAGTTTTTATTATTGATAAAAACACTTGAATTATTGTTGATGGGTTAAGCTATTCCTATGCGCATTTCACTGGTTGCTTAGGCCAGATCATCAGGAAACTTCATCCATAAAGATTTTAGAAAAACTAAAGATATTAAACGAAATAAAACTGTTAAGCGTATAAGACTTATAGCAACAGTTCTACTTGTAATAATATCAAAGTTTAAACAAAACACATCAACAATAAACAGTGGGCTTATCTCATCTTACATTCCCCACTACAATTAGTTGAAATTCTCTCAACATTAATTGTAGTTCATTTTTTTTACTATTAAAAAACACTGCTTCAGTTTAAGAATAATGTCAATGCTAAAGTGAAGCGATTACTTTTGACCGATACCGAGTATTTTTTTACCGATACTACTTGGTATTCGGTGTCTAAGTATCGATTACAAAAATAGTTGGTACTTGTATAAAAGTATCGAATATGTACTTGTATTTACTCGTATCGTTTCATCCCTAGCTAAGATCTATTTCATGGCACAACACATTTACAATTATATCAGCAGTAGAGTTGACATAATTATATTAAAAAATTCCGGGAATTCCCGCACAAGTTTCCCGGGATTTTTTCCCGAAAAATGTTCGGGATCCCGGGATTTTTGTCCCGGGAAATTCCGTATGAAAAACACTAGTGCATACGTAAATCAATGTCTCCTGATGCAATAAATCTACTAAAAGCAGAATTGGCAGTGCAACAGTTGATAATTAATAAATTAAGAGAAGTGAAGAGTTAGTAAAGAACATTAATTCAAAATAAGATGCAGGCATGGACTAGTGCTGGGAAACAATCGATAGTACTATCGATATTATCGATAGCCTTAAAATATCGAAAATATCGATAGGAAAAATATAAATATCGATATTTTTATTATTTAAAATACAGCTATGAAGACATCTAACAGCAGCTATACACACACAGTTTTTTGCCGCAAATTTTTACTTGCTATTATTAATTCGCGCTGAATTACAGCAATGAATACCAACAACAGGAATGGCAAGTGATATGGGTTGCTTAGCTGTGATTTTTACTTCTAATTAAATGCCTTTAAGTCGAAATTTGTACATGTTTATATAGGGACTAAAATGTCAAATATTTTTGTAATGTTGTAAAAAAAATGCAAATCCAAATGAAATTGCAATTGCTAGCATGGGACAAAATAATGAACGACCATTGCAGGATAAGTCCGCTAGATTGATTACCTTTTTGGGTTGCGAATCAAAACCCATTTAGAAAATTATTTAAAGTTGCAATAGAATATCTTATAGTCACTCCCTGCTACTTCGGTTCCTTAAGAAAGGTACTTATCAATTTTTAGAAAACTGTCATCTCATACGTTCAATAAAGTGATTAAAACAACGAATGTAGCCTGATAAAAACTAGTTAAAGTTTTCCTGCACAAGTAATATCGATATATCGATAGTGAAATCTTAACTGTCGATAAATATCGATAGTAGAAAATATCGATAGTATCCCAGCACTAGCATTGACAAGTCTTAAAAATAGGAGATACCTAAACATATCGCTCCTTTATTGTAACATTGTCATATCTACAAAAACAAACGAACTTGGCAAAATGCGATTAAAGTTTTCAAAATGTGTCGATTTAAAGATATATTTTACTATAACTTCGGTTCAGTTTTATTTTCAATTTGTGTTGGTTTATATACCCGTGAAGCGCGGAGAAACTCGTGTAAGATACTACAACATACAATTTGAAAAACACTTTGTTCTAAATTTTACAGATAGACCTAATGAAATGAAAAGGTTTGTAAGAGGTTGATGCTTCTTTTTGCATGAACCTTGACATACATTTGAAGGATAAAGACGTTGTTTATAAAAAAACGCTTCTTATTGTGAATCAGAAGCATTCTACAACGGTGCACTTTTAACTTAATAGGTATTTGTCCAACCTCGGTAAAAAGTGCACGAAATTTTTCGGAAGCATTGTAATTAGTAAATAAAATCAGATATATACTTTTTGACGACTTACTAAGCACTTTGAGTGTGTCAGAAAGTTATTTCCAAAGCCGTTAAAAATGTTAATATATTTATTTAAAATATAAATATTATCTATTTTATGAATTAACTTTTTGATCTCATATCTGGAGTACCTCAATTTTTGTTTGTTTTTATTATTGTTTTATGAATTAAATTGTTATGTATATATTATCTTTTTATCTTGTATCTAGAGCATAAGGACACGGAGTTTACATATAAAACCGTAAGGTAATAATAATTCAAGTTCCTCTTTTATTTGTAGTATTTAAGCATTTTTGTAGTATTTAAGCATTTATTTTACTTACTTTGTACACAAGTTCCCTTACGGTTTTTTATAAAAGTTTTTTTCATTAATTAAAAACAAATTTACTTTGTATTATTTATATCGAGCGAAATGCCGGGATCCCGAGAAATTTAAAAAAATTTTCCGCTTTCCCGGGAATCGAAAAACTACTGTTTGTGAAATGGGAATATTCATTTGATTTACCATCACCAACGAACGCAATAAAAACAAAAATAAGATGTAATTAATGGGGTAATAAATCAATAGTTTGTGGATAAAATTTGAAAAATATCAGCCGTGTTTACAGCTAAATATAACTCTTATTTTATGTACAATTTTCCAGTTTGCAATTTTATTTACATTCGATTACAAAAGCTAAAATTAGAAAAACATTTCTGCTTTATCTGCCAGCATTAAAAAATTTAAAGATCTGGTCACACTAATCCCGAAATTGTCTTCTCTTTCTTTGCTACTCACATATTTTTTTTTTTCAAGTAAGACAAAAAATTTTATTGGTGCTGCAATAAAGCTGTTATTCAAACGATCTTTTAAATCTCTGCAACACAGAAACTACAAAGATAAAATACTCGTGCCTACATACGAGTACTTACATAGTTTGAATTTCGGCTTGCAGTTTTTTTGTTTGATTGTTTTTGTGGCAGATGGGTGGAGTCTATTGGGGTTTTAGTACATACATACACATGCATATGTATGTATGTATGTATTTAAATATATAAATGTATGGATGGGTTAATGTTTTTGTATCCAATCGGATCAGTTACATTATTTTGGTACTATATTTAAAAATTATATCTACAAATAGGTATGCGTATTTTTAAATGTTTTACTTTTTTTTTATATATGTATGTAGGTAGGTATTTATCATTTAATATTATTTTTAAGTATTTATTGCATCGATGAAACTTTTAATTAATTGATATTCATGTAATACCTAGTAGGTACTCATATATTTTGCACAAGATGGTTTTAGTTAGTAAGCAGCGCGTGCCTTTGTAAACTTATTGCCCTGTACAAAATTTTAGTCGCCCCTTTTTGTTGAAAAAGGGTTCATACACCTATTTATAGAACGAAATTTTTTACAAATAGCTTTCATGTAAACGTAAGTCCTAAAACAACATTTTGTGAGAATCTGCCTTTATTTGCTTACAGACGATTTCAACATACCTACCTATATAATATTTTCTCTTATCTGGATATGGATTAAAGGAAATATTGGTCCTATTGTATACAAATTCTAATCTTCCATGTATGAACACAGAAAAAAATATACAACAGTTCGCACTTGATCAACAAGAGAATATTAATTTAAAAATTTTCAGTAGAAGCAAAACAATTTTTAATTTAATATTAAAAGCATATGAAAAAGAATTTTTAAAGCAGCGGTTTCATTACCAAAAAGATGGCATAATACCACGATATTTTAACTACAGGTACACAGCAAAAAAACTGGCTAATTTTATTTTCAATTAAACCATTATTCAAAATTAAAGGCAGTTTTAAATAAAAATTTAATCAAGTGAATTAAACGTTTACTTATATCAACAAAAAGACCGCATAAAATGTAGTTAATATTAATTTTTTATTGATACTATTTTACCGGTGCAAATTTGATTATTTTTTTTATTAATATCGCAATTTTTTTTAATGAAATCAATTTTTTTCTGTGTAGACATGAGTATTACGTATCGATCTTTTCCAAAACGTAAATAAATACAAAATTTGAGCAAATACCCTCTTATTGATCAAGTGCGAGTTGTTACGTAATTAAAGAATTTTTTTTAAACTATTCTAATATTTTTACAATTTTCTTAGTTAACATGTTTGTAAATTTTCATATTGACAATTTTGTGTTGTAAAGATTAAAATATAAAATTATAAAAACATTCTATGTATAATGAAATAATTGAATACAACACTGGTAAATTGTTTTTAATGTTTTGTTTTGCATGCATTGCAGAGATTTAAGTAAATTATTGTTTTTATTGTAAGCATATATAACAGTCAAGTAATTCAAACGAGATTTTTATCAAGGATTGATATATCATCAGTTTTGATTTGTTTTCCAATTTGTTCTTTAATTTAAATAAAATTCCAATCGCTGGAGCTCTCTTTCTTTTCACATCACTGATATGCAGATCCCACGACAAGTTGTTTTGAAGAATAATTCCTAAATACTTTATTGAATGATTTTCATACACAATCTTTCCATCAACATATACACTTAAATTATTATTTATACTCAAAGAATGTTGTCTAAACGAATTAAAAACGGATTTTATACTTGAGCGATTGAAAAAGGATTTACATATGATTCATTCATATGCTCAAAAAGGAGTCAGAAAATTGTATCACAGAAGATTCTTTGAGGCGATTCATCGGTAGGGTATAATTTTTTCACAACAAGGGTATCATTTATGATCAAAAAATGAGCTCATATGCGGTTATTTTGCTCTTGAAGCTGATTCCTGAAAGATTTGAGTATGATACAAAATGCTAGCTGGGCACAATTACCTTTTTGCTTTTATGAATTTAAGTATTCCAAAACATGGAATAAAATCTGAGTCCGGCCCACCTTAGAATAATAAGCAATTATCTTGGGCTAAACATTAATCAAAGAAGTACTACAAAATATTTTTGAACGTTCTGGATCTTCTGTTGATTATTCAAAATATTTATGCTGTAAGTCCAGCTTAATATACGAGAGTAAATAAGTTATGCTTTGGCTTTTTACCCGCATAAAATTAAAAATTATATTAAATATGATCTGAAATCAATTGAAACATTTATTTCGAAAAAGGATCAGGTACAAATTTACATATAGACCGATATACTGTTAGAATGAAAGGTTATATACCCCTCCCAAAGCGATGAAAAACAGGTGACTTTTTAAAATGAATTTCGAAAAGGGCTCATCTCCATATATATTTAAAATATTTAATATGTGCACAGAAAAAATTCTCAAAAATTTTTCCTTAATTAAAGCATTAATCAAAAATATATTCGGTTTTAATTAAAAATTTAATCAAGTGAATTAAACTTTTAATCAAGTGAATTAAACGTTTAATTAATACTATTAACTGGTTTAATTGATACTATTAATATGTTTACTGGTGCAAATTTTATTAATTTTTTAATTAATATCACAAATTTTTTAATTGAAATTAATTTTTATTTTTTTCTGTGTGTGTTTTAGTTAGGAATTGAAACAAAACTTGCATTCAAAATATTTACAGTAAGTTTTGAATATGTGGCCAATTTGTTATAAAAAACTATTTTTGATTTTGCCTTTATTAAAAAAATCTGAATAGTGAACACCGTTTTAGGAGAAAAATTAAAAAAATAAAACAGTTTTTGTTAATCTTCATTTTGAAAATGTGTGAATGCAATTGCTCGGAGGATAATGATATCCAAATTGCAGATTTCCAAAATGTTCATGAAAATATTCAGCAATGGCCAAGCGACAAGTATACACAGGCACATATAGAAAAAAGAATATTTATAATTTACTAGCTTAACCCGGTGCGCTTCGCTACACTGCTTAAACCACTTCTTCAGTTGAGAGATATTTAATATATGCATCCTATGGAAGGGTTTCCCCCCTGCGCCTTCCCGCTTTATTTTTATTTTCAAAAGTGTAGTATACCATAGGAGTGACTTCTACTAAGTTTGAACATTCTTACTATAACAGTTCTTAAGATATGTGATATTAAACATTGGCGTCCTATGGGGGGTAACATTTCCCCGCTGCTATTTTATTTTAATTTTGGGGTTCAGAAGATCATACTACAAAAAGTTTAATAAAAAGAGTGCAGCGGCTCTAAATTATATTTCTATCTATGAGGGGTACTGCTCCTCCTCTGTCCATTTCTATATTGAAATTTAAAGTTTGCCATAATAGTAGCTTTAACCACGTTTGAAGACTCTCCCTTTAATAGTTCTTGAGTTGAGAGATATTTAATATATGCATCCTATGGAAGGTATTTCCCCCCTGCGCCTTCCCGCTTTATTTTTATTTTCAAAAGTGTTGTATACCATAAGTGTGACTTCTACAAAGTTTGAACATTCTAACTTTAATAGTTTTTAAGATATCCGATATTAAACATTAGCGTCCTATGGGGGGTAACACTTCCCCCGCTGCTATTGTGTTTAAATTTTGGGGCTCAGAACATCCTACTACCAAAAGTTCAACAAATTGCTTGCAGCGGCTCTTATTAATATTGCTATCTATGAGGGGTACTGCTCCTCCTCTGTCTACCCCGCCCATTTTTATATTGAAATTTATAGTTTACCATAGTAGTAGCTGTAACCATGTTTGAAGACTCTCCCTTTAATAGTTCTTCTGTTGAGCGATATTTAATTTATGCATCCTATGGAAGGTATTTCCCCCCTGCGCCTTCCCGCTTTATTTTTATTTTCAAAAGTGTTGTATACCATAAGAGAGACTTCTGCAAAGTTTGAACATTCTCACTATAAAAGTTCTTAAGATATGCGATATTAACCATTGGCGTCCTATGGTGGGTACCACTTCCCCCGCTGCTATTTTATTTCAATTTTGGGGCTCTGAAGATCCTACTACCAAAAGTTCAACAAAATGCGTGCAGCGGCTCTTAATTATATTTCTATCTATGAGGGGTACTGCTCCTCCCCCGTCTACCCCGCCCATTTGTATATTGAAATTTATAGTTTACTATAATTATAGCTTTAACCACTTTTGAAGACTCTCCCTTTAATAATTCTTCAGTTGAGCGATATTTAATATATGCATCCTATGGGAGGTATTTCCCCCCCTGCGCCTACCCGCTTTATTGTTATTTTCAAAAGTGTTGTATACCATAAGAGTGACTTCTAGAAAGTTTGAACATTCTCACTATTACAGTTCTTTAGATATGCGATGTTAAACATTGGCGTCCTATGGGGGATTCCACTTCCCCCGCTGCTATTTTATTTTAATTTTGGGGCTCAGAAGATCTTACTACCAAAAGTTCTGCATAATGCGTGCAGCGGATCTTAATATATGCGATAATTAATATTGGCATCCTATGGGGGATACCAATTCCCCTGCCCCTATCGAAAAAATAAGTAGCCTATTTTATTTTTAGGGCTCACGTGATGTATCTGTAAAAATTTCAGGAAAATCGGTTCAGTAGTTTAGGAGTCTATAAGCCAACAAACAAACAAACAAACAAACAAACAAACAAACAAACAAACAAACAAACAAACAAACAAACAAACAAACAAACATACAAACATTTTTCATTTTTATATATATAGAAGATAGATAGATAGATAGATATGTTTTTCTTGATGAAATATTTTCGTTTTTGCTCCATGAATTTATTTGTTTTTTTAATTTGTAATCTTAATAGACAGATAAAAATGTAAGGAAATGTTCTTAATGTTTCTTTATAATAAAAAGTTTTCGTTAAAAATGTTACTTCATTTTTATTAAAATTTTGAAGTTCTTAAATGAATCTTCAAAGGGGTTAATTGTAGCTTAAAATTCAAAATATATATTTTGGATTCCATTCTACTTCTATAAAAATTTTTGAAAAGGGCTCATCTCCGGAAACTGTAATGACCATTTTCTCCTTTAAGTAGTTCTTAAAATAACTTTAAGTACTATTTTTGTATTTACTTTTATGACATAAACAGTGGCTTACAATTTTAGGAAAAACCTGCTTCAAAAAGTCAAATGGTTTAAGAGATATTCAGTTGTATGTGTCTCCTGAACACTTTGTATTTTTGTACCCGAGCCCTTTTCGAACTAAATGATTAAATTTTTTTAACGTAATAACCAAGTACAAAAAGTTAAATTTCATAGCCCATAATTTGATGTAGCACGGGTTTTCGGCTCTCCGGAAAAATTTGATTTTAAGACATACGTGGTTTCCCACAAAAACCACAGACATGTTCCCTGATTTTGCTCTACCACGTACTCGAATTCTGCGCATGATAAAACAAGTATTTATCTGTTTCCGTTAGCTGAAAATCAGGCTATATCAAAATACTGTGGCAAATGGTCTAAAAAAGCTGTAACTGTTGCAAATATGGTTCTGATAAAATTCCGAGTATAATTTGCATTACATGTGCACAGGGCTGTGGAGTCGTCCGAAAAAAGTACTAACTCCGACTCCGACTCCAAACGATGAAATTTTTTAAGTGCGACTCCGACTCCTACTCTGGCTCCGACTCACGACTCCGACTCCTACCATAATCTTGATGCTAAATGTATATGAGACTGAGTGATGTTAATTTTTATTTTTTCATTACCGTACGGCCTTCTAAAAATTACCGCTTTTAGAAGAAATTACCGTACGCAAACATTAATGTGCTGTTTCCAAATGACAGGCGATTGATTATGTAGTAAAAATTATATGAAAAGCACTCAGTTTATCGCCTGTGATTTGGAAACACTCATAAACCATTTATTTAAATTTTAAATGTGTTTTAAGAAAAAATTTTATTAGAAATTTTTGTTTAAAATACATTTTAATATTGTTGATTTTTAAACAAACAAAAAGTTTAATATAAAATTAATAATAACTATACAAGCATAACTTCAGTTTTCTTAATTGGACTTATCGCTGTTACGAAAACATTTGCAAAAACATAACGTTCTTAATTTTTTGTTATAAAATTGATCTATTTTTAAATTAAAATCACCTCTCAAACGTTCAAATTATTAAACATTCATACATATGTAAGCATGTATATGTGTATACTAAAAATTCAAATTTCTTTAAATTACGGTTTTTTAAATAAAATTACCTTGCTACCTTTTGCGGCCCAAAATTACCCTAAAAGGTAATTACCGTACGGAATGTTCAATCTTGGTTTCAAGTTGCTTCTAGTTATCCTATCCTAATTTTGTTTCAAAAAATTACGTAGAAGGTGCCATAATGTACTTCGAAAACTGTAATAAATATTGCTATCATAAATAAATGTGCTTTTGTAAAGATTGGTCCACATTTTACCATAGGCCCCATATAAAGCCTTCTACCGGAAAGCATTTTAGTACGCATAAAAACGTCATAAATATCGCTATCATAATAAAATTTGGTACGTCACAGTTTTAAAAGACACTGCAAAATTTCGTGAAGATCGGTCCATAATTTTCTATATAATGCCCCATATAATGCTCACTCTAGGAAATTATTTAAATACACCTAAAACCGTAGCAACTATAGATATTGTAAAATTTGGTCCAATTTTGGTTTATATGGGCAGAAATAATACCATGCAATTTTCTGGTAATCGGTCGATATTTACCTTAGATCCCATATTAAGCAGCTTACTGAAAAACACTTTAAGCGCTAAAACAAATTTCACTACTGTATTGAAATTTGTTCCATTTAGATATTTAATAACGGAAATCACTATACAGGATTTCGTGATGATCAGTCCATAATTTATTTCTGAAAAAAAACTTTTTTTTAAAAAAGTGCCAAAATTTTTAAAAGAAAGAACAAAAACAAGTAAGGCTTTTTATATAACTGTTAAATAATTAAATGAAAAAAAGTATATAGAATTCATTTTATTTTTATTTAAAAATATATAAAAATTAAATCTTAAAATGTTTTTATTTTGAATACGCGAAAATGTTCAATATTTTGCTCTTTCTATTAATTGATCTTGTTAAAAGGAACTAATGAAATACAAATTTGGGCTAGTTATCTTTATCTCGCTTCCTGGTGGGTCTTCCAATTTATTTAAAATGGCCAGAAATCATGTCATCAAATATTAGTTTATAATAGACATAAGTACATATTTTATTGAAGTGGTCCCTGTAGGAAGTCAAACACATTTTTAAGTAACTTCAAACTGGTTTTTTTGTAACCACATCTAGTTGATTAAGTGACTTTTTTCCTTGTCGACGACTCATTATTTTAACATAGGCTTAATTGTATAGTCGGTTTATAATAAATTGTTTAAAATACATATGAACATATAGAAATAATTATTTAAGAGAATTTTGCATAAAATGGCTTTAAATGATGATGTATGTATAATATTGATGAAATAAATACGCTACATAATTGCTAGTTCATAAACAGATTTGAATTGCTTTAATTTTTTTTTTTTTAATTATTTTAATATGTTTGTACAAATTTTTTTTTATTTGTTTAACTTATTTGGCTTTTATTTGTGTTTTACGTGTGCCTCTATGCAATATGTTTGGTTGATATCAGCATGAGTTTTAAACCAATTTGTAGTCATTTGAAAAATAGTTAATTTATAGTTTGTTAGTGTTTTTTGCAACTGACTATTTTATTTACTACAGGGTTAATTTAAAATTTTAAAATGTCTATAAGGAAAAATCCATAGAAAATAAATAAATAAAAAGTCTTTGAAATAGGTTATTGATGTTTTCCAAAGTTATACGTTATCCGTTTTTATCCTGGGGCCAAATTTCGGCATTCCATACCGATCGAAATTATGATAAAAAAAACAAATGAAAATTTCGATAGATTTTGTATTCCATGATTTTTCCCCTGATGTCGCTGATAAGTTGTTTAAACTTTAACCTCCTAATGCAAAAAAAAAGGTTAAAGTTCACATAAGTTAACCAATACATTAAGCCCAGAAAAATTGTATGGTGTTAATGTATTGGTTTACTAACGTGAATTTTAACTTTTTTGCATAAGAAAAATAAAAGTTTAGTTCCTTAAATTTCGGTAACCCCTCTTTCCACATGCAAGTGCAAGTTCGAAAAAGTCAATACACTCATACTTTCCACTAACAAGACAATTTGTTTGCAAGTAAGTTTTTGACACTTGTCGCAAGTGAAATGACAAACGGAAAACAGTGTTACCGTGGATGAAATTGGTATCAATTAAAGGCACACGAAAATCTAATGGAATTCTATCCGACATAAAAAATGTCTTCAAAATCTGCTGTCAATGCCACACTATCCCACAAAATGATGCCAACTCAACTGACTCAGCTACTTAACAAGAAATTGCAACTCTGATCGCATAGAAACTATCATTTTATGAAAATTTTCATAAACATTTACAAGTCGGACAGACAAATCTCAAAAAATCTGTCACTCAATTCATTTTCAAGCCACACTATCCAACTTTGTGAGCACACACGATTTTTTTGACAAATCGTACGACTAAATAGGATAGTGTATCGCCGGCTTAACTAGTACTTAGCAAAATAAAAGTTTTGTTTATAGCTGATTTCTGTGCATTTATAAAAAATGAAAAGTAAAAAAAACCACAACTATACAACAACGCATCTTAACGGTATTATTAAACATAAATTTCAGGCATTTAGAAAAAAGAAATTTAAATCAAAATATTCTTTTAAGTAATTTTATGATATCGGAAACACGGCAATACTGTATTCACATATTTTTAAAAATAAACACAACTTTTCATAAAGATTCCATAAAAGTTAAAGAAAGAAACAATTATAAAGGTTATTAATTTATATCGTAGCCACGAGGAGAGTCTATAGATGCAACGATTTGAAAATAAAAGCTAGAAGTTTAGTTTATGCCGACATTTTAAAAATGGACTTGCACTGTTCTGCGTAGCCATTAAAACAAATTGTGTTTTTTTTTTTGTATTTCTCCTGATTTTTGTAATTATTACGTATAGAATACTTGCAAGTAATTACTTGTATATGGAAACGTATGGTTAATAGCACAACACTTTAATATAAGTCGAAAACTTTGGAAGAAAATTCCCGAAATTTTCCGTTTTAAAATATACGGGAGTCTTAAAAATATTTTTGAATTGTCCGGGAATTTTTTACGGGAAACTTCATAATTTCCTGCTAACCAGAAACCAAGTTTTTAGTTTGGAAAAATTATTTAAAAATAAAAAAAATTATAACAAAATGTCACAAACAGTTTTAAATTTAAAACTATAATAATTTAACCAACTAGCGAAGAATTACAAAGCGTTCGTAAATGCGTTCGTAACCAGGAATATGTACTTGTATCAGAAAAATTATTTAATAATGCAAGTTATTTTAGTGAATCTCAAAAAAAGAATGTGTATCTGCAAAATAAGTTCTTAAAGCTTTCATATATTGTATGTTGTATTTACAAGATCTCGCACATTTAACCTTTTAAAGACATAAGTTCTCATCATTGAATTGTGTGACAAATGAAAGTTTTTCAATATATCGAAAAAAGTAATCATTTAATTACAATGATTCTACCCATGAAAAAGAGTAAATTGTTATCGATATCAATCTTTTGCCATTCAAAAAAGCCAAGTTATCGACAGAAATTAAACATTTGTAATTTAATTTTTTTCCGAACGCTTTGATCCCGAAATAACTTTTGAATACAAAGCAAAAAAAAAAAAAAAAAAAAACACGTTAGAGTGATACCGAATCTATGATACCCTTCGCCGATAGTTAGAATATTTTAGGAGTTGGCTTTATATGGGATCTACAAATTAATTGCAAATCTTTATAAAAGCTGAGATTAGTACTAATTATTGGCTGCTTTTATTTTATTTGAGCTGATTTAAATAAGATACCATGATTCGTACAAATTTTAGCCGTACTTCCGATTTTCAGGAGGGAAGTTAATATTGGATCCAAGGTCAATTATGGAGCAATCATCACAAAATTATGTAAGATGGTTTCTGGTTTTAAAAAAACCTAAATTAGACCAAATTTCAATACAATAGTAAACTTTTTATTAGCTTTAATTTTAAAGTGCTTTTCAGAAGTTTTATTTATATGCAACCTGTGATAAATTATAGCGACTATCACAAAACTGCACGGTGAAATCTCGGCCATATAAAGCTAAATTGACCAAACTTCACCACAGTATCTATATTTCCGAGAGTGGGTTTTAAATGGGGCCTATGGTAAATTTTATACCGATCTTCACGAAATTTAGGAGTGTAATTTCTAATCATATTTAGTCATCTAGTCGAATTTGTGCAAAATCTCATATCAAAATGTGCATTCTTTCACCATCTTTGTTAGTTTTTGTTGCAAAATTATCAATTAAGATTCATAAATCTTATTCTACCAAATCGGTGTTGCAGAATTTCTATCCCAAACTGCTTCCGATAACGTGGAGCAATTTGACGGCAAGTTAGTGTGTTTTTAACAGCAGGATAAGCATACGGACATGGCTAAATCGGCTAAGAATTACTCAAGGACTCAGAACGTGCTCACATATACACTTTATGGGGTCTTAGATAAATTTTAAAAAAGTTTCACACGTTATGACAAACTTAGTATACCCCCTTCACAACTGGTTGTGGAGGGTATGAAAAAACACAAAATGAAATTGAAATAACAAACAAATTGTAACCAAAAACTTATTAACAATAAAATACAATGCTTCAAACATTTAACTCAATTTGTTCAAAACTAAAAGAAACAAAGATGAACGCCGGATAAACACCAGCAGTAGAAAAAAAACACAATGAAACAAAACAGAATGAAAAAGGTAATTGTTATATGTTGAATTACTTAGCTATGCGCAGCGTTCAATGCGTTTTATTTATTTTTCGACTTTTTTTGTTTCCTCGACTTCAAAAGCCGGCAAAATAAAATGTTACAGTAGCTTTATCTGACCAACACCATCAGTGTTTGTTTGATGTTATCGCAACAAAAAATAGTCTTTTACTACTTTTTTTTGTTTCTTTTTATGTTGCTACAGTATTTATTTTTGTGTATATGGGAGTGAAGGTTTGTGCTCAAATCAAGTTTAAATGCAAACGCAACAATCACAAAGTACGTAATGATGAGGTTGATTATAAAGAAAAGACGACAAGTAGCTGGCTCCTCTAAGTCAACTCTCGCAATACATTAAAAGGCCAAATTAACCTCACAAACGGTTACACAAATATATGATAAAAGTAGAGAATACTGAATATTTAAGGGCAAAATAAACCACACAAATGGCTTGGCAAGCATGCCAATATTTTACGTTTGTACAAACACTTTGTGCTATTCATTAGTGTGTTTGCTGTTTGGACAAACATTTGAAGCATGTTTGTAGAAATAACTAAAATTTTTAACATGTTCGATTTTTGTCAAACTTTTCGGGGTGTCTTGTGGAGATTAAAGATGTTGAAGAAGAAGCATGGTATATTATGTACCGATTACCACAAAATTACATGGCGTTATTTCTAACCATACAAGGCTAAATCGTACCAAATTTTATCACAATATCTATATTTGTTAAGGGCTTAGGAGTATTTAAATGATTTTCCGGAGTGGGTTAAATGAGGGACCTATGGTCAATTATCAAACGAACTTTACAAAATTTAATAGTTTGTATGATTTCCAGTCCTATAAAAAGAATTTGTGCAAAATAAATTGAGAGTCAGTGGATTTGTATGCTAGTTTTTGTAAAAAATTAATACCTTTTTTAGGGAGATTGTTTGAAATTTATGTTCATAATTAATATCCTATTGAACTTATTCTGCTCGATTTTTATCCCAAACTGCTTTTGAGAACTAGAAAGAGTCTAACACCAATTTCAAAGTCAGCGTGTTTTCACCCAACGGACAGACAAACGGATATGGCAAAATGACTTAGAATTACTCAAGGACCAAGAATATATTTATGAACACGCAGAGAGTAAACATGTTTAAATATGGTCACCTCCAACAAAACTATTTTTAAGGAAAATTTTAAACATATTATGTTTAATATAACCATATGATTGCCACCGAAAACCATAAAATGGTTAAATTAGTCCTCCATCTAGAGGCCGCAACCATATTATGTTAGCCTCAAAACATGTTATTGGTAAATCTGACAATAATTTGTTTTTAAATTAACTATAGTATTTTCCTCTTTTCCAAGAGCAACATGCTATGATTGAAAACCAACCATGCTATTAAAAATTTTAAAATTTTTTTAGTTATTAGTAACCATAACATGGAGGTTTTATTTAACCATAATATGGTTGTCGGTGACAACAACATGGTGAAATTAAATATAAAATGTTTAAAACTTGTTTTTTCTCTGGCTGTTTATACTTGATGGGGTCTTAGATGAATATTAAAAAAGTTTTACAAGGAATGAGAAAAGTGGTGGTGGATCAGCATCAATCTTAGGCTTCCGAAAAAGCTTAAGGTCTTGGCGAACGTACTGTACTTCAAGAGGCTAATAGCACCAAACATACAGCACGTTCAGTAAAATAGGTGCTGCATTATTATGAACCAATGCAATTAAAATCACTTCGCACTCAACGCACCTGAACCCTATCCTGCACTGTTGGGATCTTTTAAAGCGTAAATTTCGTAAAAGGAACGCTTGGATCAAAAATTAATGCACAATTGCTTTGGGCGAATCGTGGAAGGAAGTACCTCCAGTTTCTCCAAAAAGTTTATTACGGTCAATGCCCAGAAGACTGCAGGCCTTGATTGATGCAAACGGAGGTCCTATTAGGAATTGCTTTTAAGAATAAAGTACAACAAATCGGTTGTTATTCGGTGAGATAAAACGTATTGCGTTATCTAAAAGGTTCGAAAACATTGACCAATTTGCCTTTTCAAAATTCCTTCTAGGCTTTGGAATGCTGTTAACGATTGGTATTTTCGTTCCGACAGCATTTATAAATAGACAGTACTGGCTTTGTGGGAAATTACTGCCCCTATTGCGGTTCTCCACTTTTTTAACAGTTTGGTTGTCTTTGATAAATTCACATTGCCATTCTCAACTCAACTGGCAGTTGTCTTTTCAGTTGTGTATCTGTTTGTTTCGTGGTATTGCCGTTTTCAACTTTGTAAAAGTTTGGTAAAAAGTATTTTTTTTAAATTCGTCGAAAATCGAAAACAAAATAGAAAAATCGTATGTATAAATTTTTGTAATAACTTTTTTGTGTTTTTTTTTAAATTTTATTAGTTTGAAAATAAAAACTAAAGCTTAATTTGAGCGGCTCATCCAGCTTATTTAGAGAATCTTAGAAATTGTTCGCGGAAAACACCAAAGTTTGGTATGATGATCAATTCATGTAAGGAGTTATGGGAAGAGTTTATAGTGGAGTTAAATAGTTTGGGACCACGACAAGAACTTCTTTTGAACACTTTTAATCTTCTTAATCTAATAATAATATTCTTGGCACAGGGTTGGATACACTACAAGGCAAGTATAAAGAAAAAACTTGCCAACAATAAAAGAAACACTCAAGCGACAGGGGGAGGGCTATCACAAGAGGTTCCATTAAATAGCCTAGAGGATACTGTTTCGCAGCTCTTCTATTGCAAGTCCGGCCAATTATTTGGTGTTGAAAATATTCCACCGTCAAGTGACGATTTAACTGAGTCAGTTGAACCAATAATACAATTAGCAGATTGGCCAACAGCTACCCCAACCAGAAGAAAAACTCATCAGGCACAAGAAAGTTTCGTTACTTATTAGAAGTTCTTACTTGGCACTAGGAAGTTCAAAAGGGTTGGAATCATCACAAATTTGTCTTTCTGTACGTAGCGCATCTATACAAGAGTTTTCCTTTTCATCATCATAAAATAAATTTAATTTAATTTATTTATTAAATTTCAGTAGCCTAGCTTATTGGCCATAATCGGCTTACAAATTTCTACTGAATAAAAGTAAAAACAACTTTTAATTAAAGATATAAAAAAATTTAAAAATAAATTAGTACAAAGTACATAACAACAAAAAATAATTTATAGAAAAAATTTTAAATAATATAAGTAACATTTTAATAATAAGTTTTCATTAAGAGGTCAATCAAATTGCACAAAAATTAAAAGCAAAACCCAACAATTCCAAAAAATCTAAGATACATAAGGATATTAATAAAAATGTCAGACAAAAGTCCTACTATATATCCCTTAGGGATCTTTCTTACAAGTTCCATTAATCTGATAGGAACAGCATTTACTTTAACCCGACAATGCAGAAAACTCACGATAGAGCTTAATCTTAAACACATCAGGGGAAACATCAAATACCCTCAAAAATCCTGGCAACTTATTATATGTATAACCGAGCTACTCTTACACAAAATGAACGCTCCAAAACTGAAGTTAATCTTGGTATTATCAACTGCTTATTTAAAACTAATATAAATTATAAATACTTTTTATTCAACAAAACAATTAAAAATACTTTTAGTTAAAAAAATTATTTAATTTTATAAAATTTTCACTTGTCAAACGTTATAATTAAAGTTGGCAAATCGATATTTTAAGTTGGCAACTTTATAGCAAACTTAACTAAAAACAGTTGGGTATCACAACACCTAAAATGAGTTTGGTTGTGCATAAGTTGGGTTGACTCCAACACGACCAAACTGAGTTGAGTGGAGAACCACAATAGGGGCATAAAATAAAAAAAAATAACTCAACAATAAATTTCAGTGTATTTATCAAATATGAAAAATTAGAAATTTAGCACGTCATACGGAAATCTTATTAATAAACGAAGTTCGTTTCGATGTATTAATAGATGAAAATTATTTTTAATACAATAAGGCAATTTTTAAAGAGAATGTGGCATTCATAAAAATATAGCAAAAACAACCAATGTGACACAATAGAAGACTTTTTGAATTGCCTTAATATAATACAAAATAGTATTAAGAGCAAGTGTAATAAGTAGCAGAAGTGTTCATATGCAAATGCATGTTTAAATTCTAAATTATGGCCAGAGTTTATTTAAGTTGTCAAAATATATTTTTTTAACTGTATAAACCAAAATTAACATACAAATCGTCACCTAAAATACAAAATAACGTAATAACACTTTTTATAAGTTTACAGGGGAAACAAACAACTTTACAAAATTTATTTAATAACAAGAAGGTATACTTGACGTTTGAATTTCTTTAAAAAGTCGCCATTTTGATCGCAGGGATCTAAAATGTTTTGTGAACAAAAATCAATTAACAAGTCAATTTCTAATTTTTTGATGATACTTTGTTTCGTATTTTAGGTGACGATATGTACATCATCAAAATCAAAAATTTTCGAACTCCTTTCAATCGAAAGAATATTTATAGTCTCGTTGTCAAGAATTTTGCGAAAATATTGCACAGTCATAATTGAGTAATGTCTTTAATTTTTTTTCTTTACAAGAAGTTTCAGAAAAAGTGCAAATTCGCCATAAAGAGTAAAGGTCTGCAGCATTTATTTATGAAATGAAGTTTTCTACGTATATCTCATTTTTAGATAATATTTTAAAAGTTAGTATTAAGTTAAAAATTAAGTTTCATTCACAATATGCCCTTAAGTTGCAAGCAATTAGAAAAGTTAAAAAATTGTTTTTATTTTAAAATAAATATACGAAAATATTGCAAATCGAACTCGAATAAAATTGAAGCCGAACAAAGTTTTAAAATGATCCTGTTTTGGAAAGATCATAAAACTACTGTACTTTTTCAACAAAATTGGACCAAAACAAAACTCGTTCGTGTTTAATTTTCCTTGAGTCCGATTTGTAGAACATGACCGATAATTTCGATACCGAATTGCTCAGTAAGCTCTCAATTTGCCAAAGTGTTTATTTGAGGCTCAACAATTACATATTAAAAAATAATCAATAAAAATAGAACAATATTCGCTTAACTAACATTTAAAACTTTTTTAAATAACACTTACTAAATTGAGTTCTTTTAATTTATTCCGTTCACTATTTAAGTCCAATACGAAAAAATTTGTAATATTCAAAAAATCAGAAAAGTTTATCGTGTTATCAATTTGGATTACGATTGATAGAAACTAAATACATATTTACAAAATCACGTAGAAAATTAATCAATTGTTTACCATACGAACTAAGCAGGACTTAAAGCATGCGCAACCACGCTTTGGACTCCGTTGTACTGACAGACAATTTAAGATTGTCTTGGCTGTGTGTGTTTTTCTTTTTTAATTTTTTGTCATTATTTGCAAAATGTTTTCTTCTTTCATTGATCTTTCGGTGAACAATTGAAATTTTTGTTTTATTGAACGTCATTTATTTGGTACGAATAAGTAACCGGCGGTTACTTGAGAGTTTTTTCCCATACAAATGCATACTTTTTCCTACTACTTTTAACGCACTTTGAATACGGACTAGGCAGAAACTCCATATGCGAAAATCAACGTACCACACGGCACGCATGCTCACATTCCAAGTGTCCAGCGTCGGTTATTAGCCTGTCTTTTCGTATGGCATGTTAAACGTGGCTTTAATTTGAATGCGGCCAGTTTTAAGTCAAGTTTATTTAAATTGTTTGCATATTTGGGCATCTTTACAATTTCCATTCAAATTGTTTCATTCCGTTTATTTTGGCCTTTAATGTCACTTTATTTCATATGATGCTGTATAATTATAAAGTGATTTGTCAATGATAAAGAAAAGGTTTTTATTTCGTTGGTTTTGTTTAGTTATTTTAGAAAAAATGCAGGTAACGTAAACGATCAGCTTGAAGACAACTTATGCGAATATGAAACTATATAAGTACACAGAAATTATAATTTGTACCTTCTAAAGTAAACACTGTGCTACACAAAAAATATGGAGGAGTTCTCTCTCAGTCTGGTTTTTTTGCAGTCCACAGATAGCGAAAATATCATTAATTTGTTTGTCTCTTTGTTTTAGTAAAACAACAGCAATGTTCAAAAAAGAACATACATTTTTTATTTGTGCTTTCCCCTTTTTATGCTCCTTTCTTTTAAATATACCCCTTGTATCATTTGAAATCTATTCATGCTAATTTTTCAAAATTTTGAAATATATATCAAGAAATTGTATCACGAACGTTTTTAAGATTTTAAGACCCAATAGTACAAGATGTACATTATTTTAAAATTGTTTCTAAATTAAAAGACACAATTTTCGAACTAGAGGCTTAAGTCAACAATAGAAATACACTATCACACAAGTCTAACGTATTTAATAATACTTGTTAGATAGAAATCTAATGAGTTTTGTTTCGACTGTCAAAAATCTAATTCAAATTTATAGTTTGTATTCACACTATCACACATGAACATGCTTCTGTTAAAGTGCAACCGTGATCCAATAAAAAAGTATTATTGTTAAGAAAAATTCAGTCTTATTGGATGTCAACTTTTTTCGTAATACTTGTCATTTTCAAGACAAATTGCATTCACACCAGTGTTGCCAGAAGTAGGGGAAAATCCCCACATGTAGGTATTTTTGATACTAATATAGATGCGTAGGGAAAATCGGACAGATTTTTTATAATCTCCAAAATGTAGGGATTTTTCGTCGTATCTCATTAATTTTGAAATAAATGCAGACATACACTTTTTTAGTGATATTTTCTTGTCCAAAAAAATTCCTTTTTTTCTAAAATCGCTTAAAATTATATATCCAGAGTTGTCTATGGTTTCAAAAGTTGGCGACACTTATATGTATATATATGTTTTTTCTAAGATATCATTCAATGTTGAAAGATTTAATTGAATTTAATTAAGAGTACATACATATGGTGATTTCATGTCAAGTGACCCAACTTTTGAAATTGATGTCTTCCGATTTGGATGAAATTTGCACCAATCATTAATGCACTGTCCTATTAGAAAGTAGCTTACACACAAATTTTTAACAATATCGGTCAAACAGATTCTGAATTAGAGGTGCGCTCAAAACTACTTATAGGATAAAATGCTTGTTAGGTATGTTACATACCGTCGTAAAGGTTAATTTTCCTAGCATTAGTTTTATTGCTTAGGTTTTAGAGACATTTACGCACAAATATGAAAAAATTCAAAATAGTGCTGCATATGCTAAAAATTGGTTTTATAATCGTCTTGAGTTAGAAATAATTTTTATATACATATCCCTTTCGCAGCCCACTAAGCAACCAAAACTACCTTCAAGGAAAAGACATTTAAATTAAAAAAAAAAAAAAAAAATTTTAAATATAAAAAAAAAAAAAAAATTTCGAAAGATTGAAGAAGAAGCTATCTAATTTGTTCGGGACAAATTTTGCTAACACCAATAGGTAATAAGTTACGTGGATGAGAAAGAACACATGTTTGGCTAAAATGTCAAATTTTGCACTCTCTAACTCAGAAACTTTTTCACCGATATTGTTGAAAATTTGTGTCTAAACTACTAAATATCCAATAGGACTAACCTTGGTGCAAATTTTTACCAAATCAGAAGATATCGATTTCAAAAGTTGCGTCACTTGTCATGAAATCCCCCATATATGTATTATTTTTTTTTAGTTTTGTACTTATTTTTTGCCAAAGCTTTAATATACATATTCGAATAAAATTTATTTTTTATAACTTATGTTTTTTCTTCTATTTTAATAACAATAATGCGTAGGGATTATTCTAGGGGAAATTGTTCCAACGTGTTGGGGAAAATCGTTTTTTTTTAGCATGTGTAGGTATTTTTTCGAAAATCCACTGGCAACACTGATTCACACTATCCCACTTTTACATATTATTAAAGGTTGCGACAAAATACAAGTATAACAGTGTAAACTAGCCTTAACCAGTGTTCGAAAATTAAAAAAAAAAAATTATAAATATGAGTATTATTTCAATTTTCATGAATTCTATATAATTTAAAAGATTCTGTTAAGCTGAAGGCCACTTATTAAGTTTTTTATCAGGCCTGTCACAGAAATCAATTGCGGTCGAAAGTGGAAGTGATTTCGTATCTTGCTACACATAAAACGAAACCACTTTCGATCGGAATTGAATTCTGTGACAGGCCTGTATTGTATTACATATTTCTTTTCGATACCCTACTGATGTCATTCTCAATAAAAAAAATAAAGAATTAACAGAGCATAAGAGTTTTTGAAAATATAGTTGAAAACGACCAAAATGGCGTCGATGACTGAACTTGCTGATATTTTCTTGTGTTTGCTCTTTTCCTTTAAAAATTCCAAAATAACTATTACTGTCGGCCCCTGACAGTAAATGTATAAAAACTAACTTTTGTGCATAAGTTTTATTTAGTTTTAGATATGTAAATTAATGTAAAATTTTTCGGGAGGATGTACTTTGGGGCTAAGCGAAATTTGGCTCCAAAAAGAAAATTTTAAAACAGATACAGACAATGCAGCTCAAAATTACAGACATTTAATTTACAAGAATAATAATGTAAAAGAATAATTTTTGTTTCCTGTGTATATTTTTTGTTATTTTTCATTATTGACAATTTAAGTGTTTAATTGCAATTTTCTTTTGAAAAAAATTTGTTTAAATTTTAAAAACCATATATCCCTGAAGAAGCTATCTATTGATATAGCGAAGTATTGAATGAATAATAAACAAATATTTTTTTATAAAAAGACCAAGAGCTGGAAAAGTTATTACGAGGAAATAATATTAAAAAGGTGGAAGAAATAATACATAATATTTTTTATCGCACTTGGTTTCTCATCTTAGTGCCTATTCAACTTCAACAAATTTAAAATTTTTAAATCCAAACATTAAAAATTAACTAGTTTTTTTTTTGTTTAAATGCATTGTTTTAACAGCCTTTTTGTTGTTTTAAAAATAATAAATTCTTAGGGTTTTGACAGGAATTGTTTATTGGAAACCGAACTTAAATGTACATCAATGAACAACTTTTCTTCAATTATATCTTTTGTCTATGGCAGTCAATTATTAACGTTACTGACTGACTGATTGATTCATCATCGTGCAGCCTAAACGCCTGAAGCTAAAAACTTGAGATTTGGACCGCAGGTTGGTCTCTCCCCAAATCGATCCACTAAGAAGGGATTTTTGGAAATTCAAATGTTAAAGGGGTAAAAAAGGGTAAGTTCGGTAACCGTATATCTCCAAAATTTTAATACTTATCGTTGTTCTTTAGAATAATAAGCAGATAGGTGTCTGGTACTTTTTTGAAATTCGTTCCTTTTAGGAAGTAATTGGCTAAAACCATCTTGAAACTTTTTTGTCTCGACATAGTTCAAATAGTAGTCATGCAATTAAGAATGTATTATAGTTCAACACACCAAACATCGAAGAGTTGTAAAAATATTAATGTGAAGACATCTACGTCGATCATCCAAATAAAGAGGATGAACACAATTAAACTTTTTGAGAGTTAATTAATCCTGGGTTGCTTTTATCTTTAAAAATACATAGCAAAACTCATTAAATTTTGAAATCCAAACTGGATTTTATTGATTTTATAAACGAAATAAAGTGCCTTTTTCAAGTACAGTTAACTCGCGATATAGTGAACTAATAGTAGTTCACATTATCGAGTTTGTTCACATATTTTATTGTTAAAATTTGTAGCACCACACTGTGTTTTTTATTAAAAAAAGTCTGGAGAGTATCTTAACTCTTGGTATTTGTATTTGTTATTTATTGCAAGCTTAACGATTTTTTATTAAAAATTCACTTTTTATATTAACTGTCGTAATCATAAAAAATTAAAATAGATATGAATTGTGTTTTAAGAAAAATTTGTATTTGAATTTTGCCTTAAAACACAATTTAAACTTATTTAATTTTTTATAAATATGGCAGTAAATATTTACATAAAAAAAAATTAAATTAAATCTTTCAACTTTTGTCAAGAAGTTCGAATTTTTGAAGCCACCCATCGCTGGCATTGAAGTCGCGTTCATTTTCATTTAAATTAGAATGAATCTGTTTCGCTTTTTCTTTCTTAACAAACCACTTGAATAAAAATTTCTTGTTAATATACAGGTGTGTACGAAAAAATATAAAGTTCAAGCGATTTCTATGCGTAACGAAAGACAAATGACCTTCATAAACAAATCTCAAAGTATGTATGCATGTATTATTTTCATTTTTTATTCAATCGGGGGATTTCCAAAATTAGAAAATAAACAAAAATCGCCAAAATATTTGTTCACTATTTAGAGCAGGGATGATAAAGTTAGTACAATTGTACTTTTTTCAGTACTATTTGCATTGCAAAATTACTGAAATACTCCAATGACATATTTAGTACAATTTAAAAATTTCCAAATATCAGAAGAATTGCCAAAGCCATATTGTCTATACAACATTCGTCGGCGAATATGGAAAGGGTTTTCGTAGCAAAATATGATAAAAACAAAGCGAAGAAACCGCCTTTTTGTGATTATTCAATTAAGTGATATCTTAGAAAAAACATACACATATAAAAAGAAAAATTTTCAACCGTTTTGACCAAGAAAATATCAGTAATAAAACGTTTTTTCTTTATTTCTTTTATAAATAATGCGATATGACGAAAGATCCCTGTATTTTGGTGATAACAAAAAATCTGTCCGATTTTCCCTACGCTTCTACTTTAGCGTCAAAAATACCTACATGTAGGAATTTTCCCCTACTTCTGGCAACACTGGGTACAAGTGAATTTTAATGTACATATGTTCGTACATTTTTGGTTATTTTAATAATAAAACTAGTAAAAATATTTTTAGTACAATTAGGGTCAAAAAGTACAATTTTTTACTTAATTAAGTACAATTAAGAAAACGTCATTTATCATCCCTGATTTAGAGACATTAAATTTTGTTCACTATTTAGAGCGTTAATGTAAAAAATTGGTGTTCACATTACTGGATAATTCACTATATTGGAAGTTCACATTACCGAGAGTTCATGTACCATTCAGAGCATCAAATGATTGGTTAAAAAATTTTTAAAATTTAAATTTAACGGAAGGGAAGAGAAGAGAAAAAGAAAGTTGAGAGTTTTCGTAATAAACAAACTGCAATGATGTAGAAATTAATTATCTGCTGGGGCCTTTTTATTGTCCAACAACCTTTGTAAACATAATACTGATTAAAGATGGATTCAAAAATCCCAGCAAAAACTTATCTTACCATTTTTGTTTAAGGGATGTCCCCATTTCAACTAGTATTTTTTTTATTTTACTACAGAGCGCCGATTATAAATAATTATTTGCGATTAACTAACTTACTGTTTATATGTAAATCTTCTTATTCATTTCCATCCGGAAAAGATGCCGGATGGAAAATTTATTCATTTGGGAGCACTGTATGTATATAAACATTTTATTTTTTTTTTAATGAATAATGAAATGAATTTTATTTCCCCAATTTTGAGTTAATTTTGCTTTTGTTGTCATATGGATGTGCCACATCCAAATAAAAACGTAAAACGGTTAAAAGCGTGGCAATGCTATACATCTTATTTGCAAATAGTGTTGTTAATCAGGAATTGTTTTCGTGATTTAGCTATTCGCAAATAAAAATGTAATTCTCTAGTTGCAATATATTTATTTGAGAATAAGTGGTGCGTATAAACGTAGTATATAATTGTTACGACTTGAAATCTTACCTACTACTTAACGTTCGTTAGTTTTGCGCTGCAGCCAACAGACAGACCTACATGCATATGCGAATTATATTGGAGTTGCTAAAAAGTACCTTTTAAATTGATGCAATGTAATGCTGCGATTTCGATTAGGCCTGCACGATAATGCGTTTAGGAAGTTGTAACATGTTATTGCTCAAGAGCGTTTTCTTGTCGAAACGAGTATTCGATTATTCGAGAGATTTTGTTGCATTAATTTCTCTAAATATTACATGTAATTATTAAAGGTAACAAGTTAGAGTGCTATATTCGGCTGTGCCGAATCTTTGATACCCTCCACCGACAGTTCGAATGTTTAAGGAGTAATATCTGTATGATGTCTTTTTATTATTATTATCTTAAACTGTGACGATTTGTTTTTAATTATGGTTTTAGGAGACTAAACTGTTTTCCGGGAGTAGGGCATATATGGGGCCTAGGGTAAATTATGTACCGATCTTCACGAAATTTCACAGTATCATTTATAGTCCTATAAAATTGTGACGAGCCAAAATTTGTTATGATTGCATTATTTTTTACGGTTTTAGGCGTACTAAACTGTTTTCCGGGAGTAGTGTTTATATGGGGCCTAGAGTAAATTATGGACCGACCTTCGCGAAATTTTACAGTGTAATTTCTAATCGAATAAAACGGACTTGTGCAAAATCTTATGTCATTCCGTGCATTTTTGCATCATTTATGTTAGTTTTTGTTACAAAATTATCAAGTTTTTGAAGGTGGTGGTTCCACATTTTGATTCATAGCTCTGGTCCTACTGAACCGATTTTGCTGAAATTCAATCCCAAACTGCTTAGGATAACTACAAGCAATTTGACACCTAGTTTGTTTATTTCTTTTGAGTTTTTCGAAAGTGAGCGTGTTTTCAACAGACGGACAGACGGACAGAAGGACAGACGGACAGACGGACAGACAGACGGACATGGCTAAATCGACTTAGAATTACTCAAGCAGCCAGAATATATATACTTTATGGGGTCTGAGATGAATAATAAAAAAGTTTCACACGGAATGACAAACTTAGTATACCCTCTTCACAACTAATTGTGGTGGAGGGTATAACAAGACACATTTTCGAATAATTAAAAAATATTTGGATACAAATTTCTTTCAGTTTCTACTTTTCTTTATGCATCTTCAATTGGCCGTAATTATATCTGTATAATAAAGAGATTTGTTATTACAAAAACTTTTTTTTTTTTTTCATTTAACTGTGAGAGCTAAAAGAAAACAATGCTTTTCTAGAATAGAACCTAATTTTCTTTTAAATTCACATGGCATTTTCTGTGCATAAATCTTAAAATAATTTGAAAATATTTTTACAAGTCAAAAGTGTAAATTTTGTGTTATTCCTTGGAAACTAATGAATGTGAAAACTTAGAAGTGAAGGCGAATGATTAAGTAAATGGGAACCAATATGAAATAAATAGTCTGGTTCTGGGATGGAAAACATTTTGTTAACGGCATCAAGAAAATATTAAAAAAAAAAAAAAAATAGTTTGCAATAAAATTTGAATAGAAGCCACCACACAACTATTTTCTGGAGACAGTGCTCAGAATCGATTTACCATACAGAAGACACTCACAAATTAGAATTCTCAGTAAATAAAACTTCCAGAAATTTGATTTTTATAAATTTTATCCTTGCATAAGATTTAGAATGAAGATGTGTTTGAGAATGATTGTACACATGTACTCTAAAGCTTTAGTCCTTCTTCAGACATTGGTAAAAGTGCATTTAAATGTTTTTATTTCGAGAAAGGCTGCCAAATTAGTGAATATTTTACCACTAAGCATATGGAAAATCTGTTAGCGGTAGGCAAAGACATCGTGTTGTTAAAATTACGATACCATCAAAGCAAAAAAATATTACGATTATACATACTAAACAAAGATTGAGTGAGACTTCACAAGAATATTAAAATAGTTTCCTTGCAGGTTTAACTTTCATTCACAATAATTTGAATTTTGGTTTTTGTTCGAAAAAAGTCCACAAAAACAAAATGAAATAAGTTCCCAATTTTAAAGATGAAAATTCTTGCGTCCGGTGGTTCAGGAAGGCGGTGTTTGTACCATAGAAGAGAATATCCTTGCCCAGATAAGATTTAACTGGTGATTCGGGATTCTTAGATTCCAGGTTTAAATATTCGTGATTTTTGGGACTTAGAGATTCCTATTTCTGAAATCAGATGTTTTAAATAAATCCTGAATTTGCCATTTCGTGATTCTAAATCTAGAGATTTTTATTTTTATGAGAATAATAGTCCAGAAATTAACAAGAAAAAAAGTATATTTGAATTGCCTAAAAAACAATGTATTTCGTAATTTTCGAGCGTATCATTTTTAATCAAAGTACATTTTAGGATTACAAGGACTACGCCTAATTATGGAATTCAAATTCCGAAAATCCCGAAATCCCGAAAATCCCGGGATTTCGGGATCGGGATTTTCAAAATCGACCCCGTTTGGCATCCCTAGTTCACACTATCACACATGAACATTAGGGCCCCAGTACCACACGATTGCGAAGACATATGGGCATTTCTCCAATGTCGAATGCGACTTTCGTACGCCTTAAAAGTGAAAAAAAAACACACCAAAACATTATTTTTTTTTAACAAAAGGCGAAACTTATAGCTCTTGATTAGCACTATAATTTGTGCTAAGGTGACTTTGAGCAATTGTTCGTTTTCAAGATAATTAAAAAAAAACCAAGGCATTTGCATGCGACAAAAACAGAAGTCGCCTTTAAGGCAAAAAGTTCAAACACTGATTTCAGCGAAACCTGATGAAATATTAAAATGCGACTAATTTTAAAATGTTATGCATTGATGTATCTTAATAATGCTTTTTATTTGATTCAAAAATATTGTGTAGTTTATTTTTAATTTAATTTTAATCACTGTCGCACGCTACATGTTGCATGCGACATTTTGTTCCATCACACTTTTATGTTTATGTTTTTACTTTTTATGTAATAAGACATGCGTAAGATGATTCTACATTGTTTTAAATACATTCAATATATTTATTTTTCAAACAAAAATTATAAACTTAAAAAATATCTTCAATAAAGAAAAATACAAATATAGAACAAAAAACTAACTTAACTGAAAATAGTATTGCTAGTCTCAAATTAAGATTTTTTAATGGAATATGCTGTTCTTGCTGCTTTAAGTTGTTGGCCATCGTAAATAAAGATATTTTAGAAATTTTTTTTTTTTTAATTTATGCATTTTACACTTACGATGTCGCACGCTACAAATTTAAAATAAGTACCAAGAGAAAAGCACTGATTATTTTCCAGCAAAATTTTTTTTTATTAAATTTGCAACAAAAATATCTGTTTGTTACTAATATTTGATGCGCATTGTACAAATACCCTCGACGCACTGATAACAAATGTTCTTTTTCAATGTCGCACCCTACATCGAAATATACATTAAAGCAAAGAAATAAATTGCCGTAACTGGCAATCGCATCGTTCCGTTTACATTTTCTTATATTGTTTGAATATAAACCGAGATTAAAAAAGCAATTGTCAATGCATAATGTTTCTCATTAAGATCATTAAGCAAAACAAAACGTGCCATAGAAATGTTCAAAACAGAATTTTTGCACTTGTTCGACTTTGCAATTGAATATTTCAAAGTGTGTTATGAATAAATGTAAAATTTGTTTACATTATTGAAAGTTGATAGATTCCCTATAAAAATATGTTAAAACTACATACTTTTATAGACTTTGAATTTTTTGGTTGCTGTTGACATTTCTGTGGAAATGCCCATATATTAGTTGATTTTTGTCAAATCTAAAAACAAATTACTTTGTTCACAGTTTTATTTGTATAACATCTTTAGTTTTTCTAAAATCTTTGGATGAAGTTTCCTGATGATCTGGCCTAAGAAATCAGTGAAATGCGCGTAGGAATAGCTTATCCCATCCACAATAAATTTCAGTTAATCAATAGTATGAATTGGGAATTTAGCACATTTAAACGAAACCTTGTTAATTAATATTTTGATTCCCAAGAAAAATTTTGATAACATAAGTATTATTGTTTTAAAAATTTCAAAAAACAATGAAGTCGTATGGGATGTCAAATTTTTTTAGAAGTATCACATTTAAACATATTACTTGAGATTTTGGCATGTATTTATACAAAATATAATAGCGTAAACTAGCCTTTAATAAGTTACGGTCTATATTTTCGAAAATGTGATAAAATTGCGGTGCAAAATCTGTATAATTTGATATCGTTGTTTTACACATACCAATTAGCAATGCTTTTTGTTAAAGGACTGAAGGTGTTTTTATTAAACTTTACTCACAAGAATCCATTCCTTTCTTGAGAGTAAAGATAGATGTCCTCTGATTGAATAAATACTAAAATTTTTATTAGACTAGATTTTGATTTAAGTTGCAAAAATCTCAAAAATTTTTGCTCACAACTAAAGCAGAAGAGTTAATCAATGCTGTTAATAATAATACAAGAAATGTATGTTTGTGTGGCTAAACAAATAGTTATATATATATACTTTTTTATGTGATTTGAATTAGTGCCAAGGCGAATTTATGTACACGGTGGCAGCAATACTCCAACAATACAAAACAGCAGAGGTTTTTTGCATTGCATTGTTAGTGTTTGCAGCACAAAATATCAACAAAACATTGTTAAGGCCCAACCATAATGTGCTTAAGCAAATGAATACATGTAGATCATACGAGGCAAACCCTATTGAACTTAAGGAAACTTTTTGTTAAATTTTATGAAACTGTCATTTGCTTAAGCAAAGTGCGAAACTGATCGCACATTCCGTACGGAATCAAATGTTTTTTGATTTTATTTTTATATTTTTAAATACATTTGAGAGACTTTTTGTTAATTTTTGACAGTATGTTAAGCAAGGCTATGCATATTATGGTTGGGCCCTTAAGCAAAACAAATTGGTTCGAACTGTCAAAATCAACAGGCTTTTCGCTCACATCTGAACTGAATTCGCCTTGATATATATTTACATCAGTATATAATATGACTGTTACGTTTCATTGTTTTTTTATTGTAAAAAAAAAAATTAAATAAATATGTTTTCACTTTTTTAACTATAAGTGCATTTTTAAATTGTCCATTTTTTCTATTGCCCAGTTATTTGGTATCTGGCAGCCCTAGTTCTAGCTATCTGTAACTGCATTTTCTTCCCAAAAATGCTATAGATAAATTTATATTTTCAAAATCTCAACAAACAAAAAGCCTGCCATGTGACGAAACATGTATTCCTTCATTAAAAGCTGAGTAAAAACGCTTCAAAAAATTGTAAAAAAACAAATTAAAGTTGCTGAGAAATTTAAAATAAGGCGGAGTTTCGGCTGAAACGTTTTTTATTAGTTAATTTTGTATTTGTAGTTGCTGGCACTTCAACAACTAATTTGTCTAAATATCTTCTACTGCTGACTTTTAAGCCCAGCTTAAGCCCTGATTCAACTGACTTATTTACTGTAAGAAAGAGTGAGCTGATACTGCTTGCTGTTGCTTTCTGGCTATGCTTGTTGTTGTTAGTTGTTGTCTCCGTTGCTTTGTAAGTGGTTGGCGTCATTTTTGTTTTCTCCACGGCTCACTCATTGGCAATATGCTAATTTATATTCATAAAAAGTAAGATATTCGTTGAGACTGTGTTGTTTTACATTGAAAATGCTGTTTGCTGTTGATGCATTTACGTTCTCAGCATTAGGTTAAGTCGTTGGCTCTGGCCTTTTAGGGAAATATACTTCATATTTTCCTATGCATTCTGGAACATTGTTAAGTTTTTTTTTTTCGTCCGGCACTGAAATTAGAATGAGATTTAATTAATTATTGTTAGTTTATAGTTTACTATATGAAGTTTCAATAAATAAATTAAGGAAATTTTTTTTTATTTGCAATCATTCGATAGATAAAAAGCAAAGTATTTAACAAAAATATAAATAAAAAATGTTACGCCTTTTCCGATGCGATACCGATACTCAGAAAGAATATATTTGTATTCAATTTGTATTCACAAAATTACGGTGCAAGAGATTTATAACACTGCTTTACAAATTTTTAATTTGGAAAAATACCAAGAACGCCACATGCCTAGATAAGTTAATTGGGACCTCCTGAACACGAAAAACGCTGAAATTTTTTTTTTGCTAAGTACCGTTTTTAGATAACGGTACTTTTGTGTTTTTCGGTGTATGATCCACTTTAACCCTTGTAGAGATAAATGCCATATCGTTGGAAAGGTAATTGAATGCCTTTTCCGTCGATATTTATATCTGACAATAAGCGGCTGAGTTATGGCATTTCAAAGTTCAAAATTTGCCTATTTTTATTTCGTTTTTTTTTTCTACGTTAAAGTAATGATCTGAAATGTTTTATTCTTTTACCAAATAGTTTATTTAATTACCAACATTTTAAGCGTAATTTGAAAAAACGAACAAATTATGACGAACTATTGTTGGTTCCTCATTCGCGAAGATCCATCCGAAAAAAACGCAAAAGTTCAAGACGCTCGTCATTTGAATTTAAATTTTTTGAATTTACGCCGAATATAGTGTGCGAGCAATGAAGATGAAAATATTGTCGTTCCACAAAATCCCTAATAAAAACTTTATTTTTCATCCGATTTTTTTCAAATTACGCTTAAAATGTTGGTAATTAAATAAACTATTTGGTAAAAGAACGCTGTATTTTTTTTGTGTTCAGGAGGTCCCAATTAACTTATCTAGGCATGTGGCGTTCTTGGCATTTTTTGGCTGTAAACCAGTGTAATATTTAAAATTGATATTTATGAGATTTAAAACCCAACGATTGAATTCGATTTAATGCTAAAATAAATGAACAAACAGCATTATTTTTTTTTACAATATATTTGAATATTAATAATAATTTATGTTCAAGACAAAGTACATATTCTCAACTTTTTCGGAGATAGACGATTGAAAATCCGTTTTAACCAGACCTGCAGTGGAAGAATCTTTCAGATGCGACAGACACCATTTGAAAACGTTAGTATTTCTGCGATATTTTCTTTAAGTTTGTGTGTAACATGTCAACAAGTGGATCTGCGGGTCTAGAGATATTAGAATATCTAAGGAGATCTTTTGCAGAACCACAGCTGGACAGAGGTTCATCCTCCTTGGATTCTCTTATAATTTTTTTACAAACGCTGCGAAGGTCAGTTCTCACTTTCGGAATTCAGAGTTAGGTTAACTAGCGCAATATCAAGTTTTTCGATACGATTGAAGTCAATTTTTCAAATAAACGGAAGGGATGTGTACATGCTATGGAGAAAAACAACGGAAGTAAGGAAAACTGAATCTTAAAAAAACTTGGTATAAAGAAGAAAAAGCCGAAAAAAGAATGGATTACAGATGAGATTCTGGGTCTTATGGAGGAAAGAAGAAAATTTAGGCACAATAACCAAACCGAATTTAGTAGAACACGACAAATTATACGTCGAGTGATAAGAGAAGCAAAGAGAAACTGACTTGAGGACCAGTGTTTGGAAATAGAAAATCTCCATGATGGTTTTAACTTACATAAGAAGTAAAAGGAAACGTGTGGATTGCATAGAAAAAGTTATTTCTAAAATGGCTGTCAAAAAAAAAATGGAAGGGAAAATCATATCAAATCCCCGTTCTCTTACGACACCATATCATAGAATGTTGATACTTTAAATATGCAACGACTCACTGGACCGCCAATTACTAAGGATGAAGTTAAGAAAGCTTTAAAGAATTATGATAATTTTAACAGTCTCATAAAACTATTCAACCAAACATACGACACTGCCATATGCCCAGATGACTGGCTTAAATCCACTTTTAAAACAATACCGAAAAAAGTAACCCTGGAAAGTGTCAAGACTATAGACTGATATCCCTGATAAATCACATTTTGAAATTGATGCATCAAAGAAGCTTCGGGTACGCGTGAGCATACAAGTCCTTGTGCAAAACTGTCGCGATGTCAGAAAATATCTATTTGTATGTTTTATTGACTACGAAACTTTCGAAAGCGTCCAACACGATAAAATGGTTTGATTCTGGGGCAGCTTAACATTGATAGTAAAAATTGCATAAACAATTTGTACTTGGGGCAGGTGGCATAAGTTCCTATGAATGATATAAATACAAACTACCTGCCCATACATAGAAGTGTTCGTCAAGGGTGTTTTTAATTTATACTCTAAGGTTATTTTCCAACACTCGTTTTCAAGTTTTTTATTAATGCATAACTTAAAATTTGCAGTATACTGGATCAAAACATTAAGTGGTGTTTTTATACAATTAAACGATTTTATATTTTCTCACTCCTTTATTAGCGCAACAGTTTTTGGGAGGAAGTATTTAAAGTAAGACGTCGTGATGAGTCCGAAGTTTTTCCCTGTTTAAAAAAACTAGTTTATTTAATTTGGCGTTACCAATTTCTGCAGCAAATGAGAAGCTAAGTTTTCAAAAATTAATTGAAATAAAAATAGTGTTAGAAATAAATTAGAAATACCAACTTTATGTGGTATTTTACGAAAAAAATAACAGCGATTGTAGAAACTTTAAGCAATCAAAAGAAATGGCTTTAAATTTTAATAAGACGATGTACAATAAAAAATATGTGTGTTAATATGAAATATTTTTAAAAGATCTCCGAATATGAATTTTACTTTATGTATTGTTATTATATGTTGTTTTTTTAATAAGTAGTTCCTTGTAAACTATTTTTTAAATAAAATGAATTCCTAGCGCATTCTGGTATTTTCTTTTAGAAATTTGTCACTTTTGTAAAAAGAAGTCTTTTTCTGAGATAAAAAGTTTTTTTTTAATAAATTGAACCGCTGGGTGCAAGGCAAACCGGCTGAGTTAAAATTTTCATCGTATCGACATCAAAATATCGCTGATATATATTAATATATATATGTACATAAAGATATATAAAGTTTGGCTAGATTATTTTAGGACAGACTTTACATGTCTATCAGGCTAATCGACTACAGCAAATGTAGATTTTTTTCGCTTACGAAATGCTAATTTAAAATTTTTATCATTTCGTATGTCTTCATAAATTAAAATGTAAATACATATTTTATTTAAACATCTTAAATAACAGTTTTCAAAGCTATAAATAAAAACAAACAACGTAACACTTTGAAAATAGAAAGTTGCTGATCTCAAACCAAAGATTTTGTTTTAATAAAATTAATAAATCAAGTAGTTGTCGGCTACTTTTCATCCTTAAATTTTGCTACCATATAGGTACAGATATGTTTTTGAATTTGGTTGTTGTGTTGCACTTCTGTTGATTTCATCATCTCTTCAACGAAATGGCAATATAGCAAGATCAATCAATTGGTAACAGGCGGCAAATGATGCACAAATGTATAAAGAAGCAATATCAAGTTCTGCAGAACTAAACTTAACCGAGCAGAATTAAACCGAATGAAAAAAAGTCATCGGTCTACTTTGCTCCATAAATGGCAAAATGGTAGAATATTTTAAATAGGTACGTTTAAAGAAAATAAACGGTTAAATGACATGATTATGGTGAGTAGCTGATGACGCGGTATAATAAAATAAAGGAAAGTAACATGAAAGATCTTTTTGGTGGTGTAAAACAGTTGCAATACCAAAGTGGGTGCAATTAGAGCAATAATGCATTGGCTGGAAGATTTGAATCTCTTAAATATAAGACATTATGTATTTATAGTCATTAAATAAAAAATTTTAAATCGATCATTTGTTGTTGTTGTTGTTTAAAATTTAACAGTGCCAAGCACAACAACTAAGTTGCGGGATTGCACTTACTATAACTGAACTTTCAAGAAGATTTTACAACATATCCGACGCTTACACACACTATTTAGAAATGCATATAAACGATTAAATAAATTGTGTCGCAGGTTCCCTTGAAATATGGAAAATAACACAAGGAAAGATTATTTAAGATTAAGATGAACTTGAATCTGGACTCCGTTATGTAAAAAATGAAGGCACTTTCACGACGTTCTCAGTCGCTTAAGTGATAAATCTGTTATTAATCATCAAAAGTGATCTGAGAAGACTCGTTTAGATATGAACAATTTTAGCCTTAATTTCTTTCCTTTATTCATCCCACTTGTGAGCATATAGGGAATTTACAAGCATTTTCCATCTTACTCAATCATGACATATTGTTTGAATTATGACATATTATGGCATATAATTTCTTACGTCTGGGTTCTGCACCATGTGTTCTTCGGTCGTCCTTGTCTTCGCCTGCAATGGTGTTACAGTCTCTTTACAATTGTTGACTGTTTTTAAATATATATGTATAATCTTGCTCTCCATGTCACTGTAGTTGTGAGAAATCAGACAAATATCACTCGCATCAACAAGGTCTTCTAGATAGCGATGAAATCAATGGACTATTACACTTCTCTTTTTACATATTTCAGTCATACCGTTGTCCAGAACTCATGAAAATTATAGAGGTGATAAAGGCCAAAGTGGCTTCACGCCGACGTTTGTGAAAAAGTTTCGCTATATTGTCCGGTGAGAAAAACTTTTTAGGCTGCATTATCATACATAGATTTAATGAGGATTATTATTTTAATGGGGACTAATTTAGCCCTCAAGACAGACCATACTGCACAACATTTCACCGAGTGAAAGGTTTTTTTAATGTCTATAAACACTAGGTATAGAGGTGATCGTCATTCGACTGATTATTCGATTATGACTCGTAGTGTATTTGCTAAATCGACGCAATTGTGATGTGGGCGAAAACCAGATTGCATGTCGCGCAGAGAACTTTCAATGACCTGTAGCCCATTTTTTAAAGAGAGCCGTCATAATTTTGAAGTCTGTGTTGGGAGCGTAATAAATTTTCAGTTCTTGCAGTCTGTCAGATCGCCTTTTTTACGAGTTTTATTGTTTCTCCTTGTGCCCAAAATTGCAGCAGCGGTCAAAGTATTTGAAGCATTTCAACTGGTTTGGCGTCTGTTGTAAAAACATTTGCAATTTCTGCATCATCGTCAAACGCTGATACTTTCGAAGTGATGCTTCCAACTATTTGTTTGCTGTGCTACATTTATTTAAATGCTTCCACTGATGTCTTTGACTGCTCTGTTGTTGTTTAAGGCATCATTATTTGCATCTTTCGCCATCTTCTCAGTACGCCGTATTTTCATTACGCACGGACCGTAAACCACCTTTGATTTGTTGGTGTACTCTTATTTCAAGCTATAATCGTTAAATGCTCGTAGTTTGAGTTCGTTCCTCTCCTGTGTGAGGTTCCATGACCTGGATATCACCATCTTCCTCCCATTATTGTTTACGTAGCCAATATCATCCTCTGTGATGGATCTAAGCTCGTTGTATGTATCTTTCCATGTTTTATGGTTTATTGGCAACAACTTTTTTCTCAACTGTTGTTTTATCGCGTTTCTCTTGTTTTCATCGTTTAATTTCTGCACATCACACTGTTTCTTTATTCGTTGTGAGATTTTACTGCTGTATTGTGTCTTCAATTTAAGACGTAACAGCTCGTGATCGCTATGCATGTCTGCGTTGCATTTTGATCAATCATCCATTAGGGACCTTCCCCATTGATGACGTTTACAGATGGGATCTATCTGGTTTCTTGTTCTGGCGCCCGGTAATGTCCAAGTATATATATAGATTTCCCTGTGAGGAAATAGCGAACCTCCAATGTCAACATTTATTGCCAGACACATTGCAATGAAGCGTTCTCCATTGTCAAAATTGTATAAGTTTCATAACTTCCCAGAGAAGGGACTTTACTTTTGTAGTTCTTCTAAAGGCCATCCGCCGTTGTTTTTAGCAATTTTGTAAAGGAATTTGCAAGAGCTTTTTAATGCCCTGAAAGTAGAAATGAAAATGTGATAACTTGTGGTATAAAATGGGAACGAGTTGAAAAGAGGACTTAATAATAATGTCAGGCATTTTTCCGTTTTCGCTACTGGATATCTAATAAAAAAAGAATTTACCTTGTCTAAGAAAAATATAAATATTAAGAAAATTACAACAAAACTTATCTCTAAAAAGTAAAGTTGACAACCATGGCTACACCAAAATCAGCACCAATGTTGGCGATCAAGGAGCGTAGCTTCTCATTTTTTCCTCTCTACTGTACTGCGCTCATTTTAAATAAAACATATTATCACGTTATTTTATTTCAGAATCATTTTATTCCCATTTCAAACGCACTTTTAAAGTAAAAAATAATCGCAGTTATTAATGCCCATACTTTGAATCCACTATGTGACTATTTGACTATCTGTCTTCGTAATGCAAGTGTGTTTGTGCATCTTTCTGTTCCTTTCTCCATTTAGTCGGCTTAAGTACTACTAACTGGTTGTTCATATCGATTTGATGCTGTAGATGGTGGTAGGAGGTGGTGTTGCTTATGGCCTTATAAAATCTATGGAGTCTTGATGACATCTTTAAAATACGATCGCAACAAGGTTATTGCTACCTGGTGAAGTGCAAAAGTAGCTGGATGGCGATATTATTTCCATCATTTTTGCCAGTTTAGAATTTCAATAAGCTCTTATTATGCTGGCATTGATGTTGGATGCTTTGTAAAAAGGCCGTGTAGTATTCGTTCATTCATGTTTTAACTCATTTTTCTTTTTAGACTCTGAAAAATAAAAATACGAAAAGCATTTTTTTATAATTTATTCAATGATGTCAAGTACTTTAGAAGTTTTCATTATTTTGGAGGATTGTTTGCCATTCCGATGAATATTAGAGTATTTTTAATTTGCTGACAAAGAAATTAACTACAAATTTTGGTGTTATTTGTTTCTGTAAAATTCTATAAAAGAGTTATTATTCGTGGAAAATGACTTGTCGTAAATTTCTTCATTGTCCGTATGTTGGTAAGTTTAATGTCTACTTTGGTACGAGTTTTAATCCCAAACAAGGAGAATCATTTATATTTAATAAATCCCTGCGAACACGTTTAGAGTGTTTTGACCAATTATGGGCTTTAACATACATAAAAGCTCTTTTCAGAAGAAAAGGCAGATTGCCTACCATGCAGTGCGTTACAATTTTACATAACTTGCACTATTATTGTTAGATGACATGTGTTTTTCTGCATTTATATTTTGTTGTACTTAATCTACTCGTTTTACGCGCCTTTTCATAATGACAATCAACATAATACATACATATTTATAAATATGTAGTTATATTGAAGATATAAACATACAAATGCGAGTACAACAGATATGATTTATATTTGAACTAATCAATCCTCCGTATGAAATCGTGGGAAAATGATAGATTTCATGGCGTTTATCAATACTAAAAAAGGGGGAAAGTCGTTGTCGTTGTCGCTGTCATCATCAACATCATCCACAAATACATCGTCGTCAGTGTTGTGTGTTTTTAAATGTTCGCAAGTTTTTTCTTGTCTAGTCGCATGAGATCGTTTTTCTTCTAAAATCACTTAAAACATCATAATGTGTCTAAAATGTTACAAGTTACATGACAACATACACACACAATTATTGACTTTAAACTTGTTGTAATTCGCAGAGTACTTTGTTATTTTATTTTTTCTGCCTTCGGTGCTTTTAATTGTGCATTAGAAGCATTTAGTTTGTTTGTATTTCATTTTGTATAACCGTACAGTCGAACTGACGAATGATATTGTAAATTTACATTTTAATTGATATTTCAGTTTAAAAAGACACATAACTTTTGGAATTTAAACGAAAATGGACTGCAGAACAGAAAAAAGCATTATCTCTTAATTGCAATAGGCGTGTTCTCGCAAAAAGGAAATAATGCTAATCAAAAAGAGTATTTTCTCAAACCCTCAATTGCTTTTTATTAATTATTGCAATTAATGAAAAAAAAAATATTTCTTAAACATTTGGATCTTAAAACGGTGCTGCATGTGACAACACGGAGGAAAAGACACAGACTTTTGGGATTTTTTTAAATTAATATTGTCAAAATTTTGTTTGTTTTTAACTATTAAATGTTAGTCTACATTGAAAATTCAAATATGGTTGGGCCTCTGCAGGTATTTAGAAAATCAAAACAATATTTCGTGTAAGTCCCAATTCACATTATACGATTTTTGTCGTTGCGATTATTGTCGTTTCCTCTTTGAAGTCGGTCTCATATTTACATTGTACGATTTTTGTCGTAACAACCTAAATACATTTTTCGTCAAATGAGTGAAAATTGAGAGAACGAATGAATGAACAAAACGAATCGAAGAGTACACTCGCTTCTGTACCCCTTGTAATTCCTCTCACCCCTCTTGCCTATAAAGTAAGAATCGCAACGACAAAAATCGTATAATGTAAATGGGCACTAAGAAAATGCGAAAATTGGGTTTTGTTTTCAATATAATTTCTCACACGAAACTTTGTTTTAATTTTTGAAAAACAGGCAGTTATTTATAAAAAATAAAACAGGTTTTCATAGAAAATCCGTATCATAAAACTTTTATAAAACTATTTCATTCTTATACCCTTCAGCACAGGTGGAAAAGTTTGTTATTCCGTTTGTAATGTTTGCAATATTTATCTTACACACTATAAAATATATATATTCTGGGTCCCAAGCAAAGATAATTTAACGATATCCGACTGTCTCTTGAAATGGGGTTTCCAAGGACCCCAGATATGATTGGGAATTTTTATTAAATTCCATGTTGTTGTTTTTCATTAAATCCCATTTAGTTGTTTTTTTAAACCATCACCGAGAGTAAGATTTTTTTTTATTTTCTTTATTTTTTATTTTAATGCCTGTTTTTACGTGTTTGTACCACTGTTGGGATCTGACAATTATTAAATTCTACCGTATCCACTGCAAAATTGTACCAAATTAACATAAATTGTACCAAAACAAGTAAAAATGTATTGTTGGTCAAGCCCGCCTTTCGATACCCTACACAACATCGTTTTAAAGACCCATGGACAATCATGGGCCCGCCAGAACAAAATAATGTTAGGAAATTAAGATCCATCTGAAAGTTCTTTGTGCCGATTATTATTTAGATATCTTCGTCTTTATGAGATTTGTGTGCCCTTAAATGATTTTAGGAATGGCGCTTATATGCGACATATGGATAATTTTGGTCAGCACATTTCTCATGATGTAGTAGCTATCGTAAAAGTTATTGTAGCCAATTTGTATGTCAATACCAATATTTATAAGGAATATATGGCATTAAAAGCTATTTCCGAGAGTAGAAACTGTGTGGTGAAGATATTGTCAAATATGGACCGATCCGATAAAATTTGGTGAAGTGGATAAGATGCAATAAAATATGCTTGGCCCATATTTAATTAAAATATCAACAAAATAACAACATTTATAGGCTCAAACACGTGTACGTACTAGAGGTCTGCATGTGTGCGATTAAACGGCACATGAATTCACATATCAAACTAGCAAGTAGTGTGTTGTGTGTGATTTTAGAATCATACACAATTAATTGTGTGTAAATAATAGCCTATGTGTGCAAAGCGTTCAATTATTTATGTGAGTGTTGTGAGAGAAATATTTGATACAGGTATAAATAACAAATTTGCTCTTTAATTCGAGTAAATACACTTGTGTGACGATGTACATATTGTGTTTTATCAACACAACATGTGTTTTATCAACACAACATGTGTTTTGTGTTTAAAATTTTTTTTTTATCGTATTAAAAACAAAATATTAGTAAAAAGATGATTCATTGAATTGAAATGAATTGAATGAAACGATAAATGTTAGGAAGAGTAAACTATAAAAAAATGTAAACAAAGTTTTTTAGTTTTTTTTTTTGTAATTGTTTTGTTTATTTTATTAAATGTTGTCAACGTTTTGTTTATGAGAAACACAAAAATAAAACAAACAAAAAAGCGGTAAGTCGCTGAATTTGCCCATAAACCGCTGATTCTGCAACACTTTTAATATTTTAAGCTTGAAATGTCAATTTTAAGTTGAGCAGTTTTACTTATTTTTTTAAGATTTACTGTTTCTTTCTATCAATTCTATATCATCAATGAATAAAAATATAGTGTAATAAGTGCTTAAGAATTATTGCCTTTGTATACTGGTTTGTCATATTTTAAAATATTTGTTTTTATAATATTATTATTGTTATTGTTTTTGCATATAAAAAATACATTTATTACAACCATTTCATTTTATTACTTTTTTTGTTAAAATTTTAACTTTCCTCTTCACTTACCAAAATAAGAAAGTCAAGAAACACACGAATGATTAGTGTGATTTTTAACTTCGCTCAGGTTTTTTTATTGTCATATGTATGAATTTGAGTTCATCAAACAATAAACAATAATAGAGAAACACACACAATTAGTGTAAGTGTATGTGGCTAACTTTTTAATGAACGGTGTTGTGTTGATCTCTCATTTAAAATGATTGAGCGTGAATGACTCGCTCTCATTTTTTTTACACATTTGATAAGCATATCAAATACACACACAGCATTCATTTGGCTACCAAATCATTTGTGCAGACCTCTAGTACGTACTATTCCGGAATGTAGTTTGTATGGGGGATATGTGAAATTATGAACCGATTCTCACCATTTTCAATATGTGTCGTCCATATGAATTGAACGCAAATTAATATTTGCGACCAGCTAGCCACCTGGACTGAGGGGCATCGTCAAATCGACTCAGAAAGTGATATTACGTCGATCAGGATACTAAAAGATGGGTCTAGGACCAATGGTCCTATCAGCACAACCGCAGAATACCCTCCCCAATATTGTGGTAAAGCCAAAATTTGTCTCTTTTCTTTTTTCTATCAAAGGAATGCAAAAGTGTAGAGAGTGTCCCCAAAACAATCGACAAATGTATTGATTCGGAGACACTTGATCCCAGGATTTATACAGGGATATGAGTACATATACTTGTGTATGTTTGTACTTAATATGTAAGTATAACATCATGATTCATGAACACATATTAACAATTATGCAATTTTTGGTAGTTCTGGTCAGGGCTGGAGACATGTTATTAAAAATTTTATTACCGAAAAGAAAAGTGAGTTAATCCACTTCAAAGAAATAATAAAGCTTCGTGGCTTTTTATTTTAAATTGTACCAAAAAAAGGATGAATTGTACCAGTGTACCAAAAAAGTTTCGATTGTACCAAATTTGGTACAATTGTACCACAAATCCCATCAGAGGCTTGTACACATAACAAATAATACATGAACAGCGAAGTTGATTAATGATGTCCGCCTGTCCTTTGGTTTTTTCTGTATTTCTGAAGAACTGCAACAGCCAGAGCTTATAAATTAGGTAAATGCATATTGGTCATCGATACACAACATCCGACAAACTAGAATGCTATATTCAAGCACGGGTTTTTTCAATTTGTACTTGAAACAATCCCGAAAGTATATTTATTCTAACCTAAACACTTAAGGCTCAGTTAGCCGGGAGTAACAGTAACCTTACCGTTAAAAAGTAAGACCAATCTATTTCTTACAGATTGAGACGTAACATCTTTCTGCTAACCATAGTCGTTCTAATAGCCTTACATACGACAAAATGAAGCAGCTAGTTTGCAACGTTACTGTTACTCCCGGCTAACTGAGCCTTAACCCCAGAGAATCTGAAAGAGACGGAGATAGAGAATAAAGTTATTAACTTTTTACTTACAAGCAGCGTTGCGTCAAGATTATAAAAATCTTCAATAAATCTTCAAAACACATTTATTACATTTTTTTGTAGTGTATTTAGAAAAATATAAAACAATTCATTTCAAAATATATGGCCATGTTCTGGAATTTATATCGATGGTAGTCTTAAAAGTAGTTCTGGTAAATATTTATAAGTGGTCCTCGAAGCATGAGGTATAAAAAAGGAAATATTTTTTGAACTTTCAACACAGAAAAGTTTTGAAACTTGGTTGCTTTTAATTTCGAATGCGATTTTCAGAACAGGGCTGATAGCTTTTGGATATTTGCACACTAAAAATATCTATCTAAATTTAACTACGCAGGCTAAGTAGAGATTAATGCGGGGTATTTAAACTCTCAAGGGTCTTATTGAAAATTTACAAGAGATAAAATATTGCAACTATTAAAGATACAAAAAAGTACATTTGCATATTATTTCGTGTAAAATCAGATGACATAAGTCCGGCGATATTAATGTGTCAAGACAATGCGAATTTTTAATGTTTAACTAATCTTTTGTGAATAAAATTCCTATTAATGACTCTATTTTCAAACGGATCTTGATATCAACCATTTTCGTTTATCAATGCAAGAAGTGGAAATAGTACAAACGTAAGTGAAAATGTAAAGAAGTTTCCGCCGAGCTAAAGAATCTGCAATTTAAACCGAAAATCTTCAATTTGGCAATTTTAAGGTATACAATTTCAGGATGAACATAATGAACGTTCGTCTTCTTGTAGTGTTGAAGTTGTTGCTACAACAATGTTTTACATACACATGCGTACTCACGCATATAAAATATAGAGTGGCACGACCGACGAAAAGTTAAATTTTTTTTTTACTTGATTTAAGAATTTTATACTTATTTTAGAAACTCCGGGATTGGTTTTCTAAAGTATTCTCATTTTCAAATTTTAATTAAGACTCATACTAAAAGTGAAAAAAAAACTTGAATTTAGTACGAGTTTTTTCTTTTTTTGTAAGTGGTTTTAAAAAATTTAAGTTATTATTAAGAAATTGTTTTATTTACAATTAAAATAAAAACGAGCCATGCGGCAAACCAGTAACCACCTTCGACGTGTACACAATTTATTTTACAAAGTCCGAACATTGCTTTTTGCCGAACTCCGTTACCAAACCCGAAAATTCGGTCGGACTTTAATAATTTTGTATTTCGGTCGTTGTTTATGTTTGTTATTATTTTTATATTTTTGAAAAAGTTTAATTTAAAGGAGAAATCCATTGTAAAACGACTTATTGTAATTAGCGTAAAGTTTGTTGACTTGTTCGTTTCTGAGGTGACGCTCTATTTGGGCATTAGTATCCAACAAAAACCTTATACATGTAAGTATGTATGTGCATTGAAAAAAGTATCAATACAAAAGTGTAAAATAAATATTTTTATATGGCATGATGCTGCAAAAAATTGACTTTAAACGCATTAAATTGTCCATCAGCAACAATGTCAATCAATGATTTCAACACTTTTCTCTATCCTGCTTGTCCCTCTTCTTCTTCCCTATCAATGCGCTGCGCTCATTCTTGACGTGTCGTAGCATGAACTTTCATAAGAGAATCTGTAATCTGCCTAATGCTGATATGAACATTTACACAGTGATGACAATTTTCTTAACTAATTAAAAGATTTATTGTCCTACCGTTTTGAAAATAGTTTTTTTTTATAATTGTACTCCTTTAAAGATTTCATGTTTATGAATTTTATTCACAATTGCCTAAGTCGGTAATTTAAATGTTTACGGAAATGACTATTTTTTTAACGAATTCATTTTTATACCTTTTGTAATTGTCAAATTTTCTTCCATGTATTCTTAGATGACTTTTGATTTGTTGGTTTACATCTTCAATATTTTCCAGAGTCATTTTGGTATTATGTCTTTTAAAAATAAATAAATCTGTAACAAAACAAAACCAATTATTCAATTTGTCCGATGTGCATAACTTCTTTTTAGACATATTTTCCTCATCGCATCTCAGTTCTTCTGGTGTATCTCCGTAAAACTTGTTTTTAGGTATATTTTAAATGAATCACATTTTTAAGTTCTGTTTTTATTAAATTTATAAAAATTATTTTGCATTTTGAAATGTCTTTCTTTATTGAGATTAGATTTTGAACTAAAACTTGTTACCTCTAATACAACCCTTCTAGTAAGCCTTTTTTTGTAAAAAATCTTTTTACAAGGGATGAATGTTTTAGTAGTTTTGTTTCCAGTAAAAGGGGTAAAACATTTTTGAATTCTAAAAAACGTCACTTGTTCTAATGTACACATATAGATGGCGCTATGATGTATATGCTTCTTCATTTAAGGTACACTACAGACATTAAACTTTAATTGGAGTCGCTTACATGTAAAAAATAATTGTTTTGGGCACTATATTAATTTACTTCAATTATAAAGTTAGACTTTATTTTTAAATTGCTTCAAGACAATGACTTGCGGTTAAAAAATGAGATTTTTACTATTTTTTCGAAATCCATATTGATATAAAAAGAATATTTTTCATAATTTTAAGTCCGATGCGATCATAAAAAGCCGAGCAGACTGTTCGGTATTGTATTTAGCACAGATGTATGTGCCCTTTCATATAAGTTTAAAACTTCGTTTGTATTTCTACAAAATTAATGTTAGACCCTATAAAGTATATATATTCTGGGTCCTAATGAGTAGCGAAGTTGATTCAACAATGTCCGGGTGTCTGTTGAAATGGGTTTTGCGAAGATCCAAGAAATGCTGAGGAGTTGGTTGTTAAATATTTATTTAACATATACTCCGCTAAAGTTTGCTATTGAAATTCTGGCAGATCGGTTCACAAATGATATGAGATATGAGCAAAAACTCCGACTGTCCTTATTTCTACCCATAAAATCCCTTGTTGTTGTTTTTTATGTTAATGTGTTGAATTATTTTGCATTTTTTACACACACATTATTTGGCGTTTAAACAGAGATTTGTGTAATAAAGGACCAACTGTACTCAATATTTTTCATTTTTATGCTTTTTTAGGACAAGCGTTACACGCGCTTTCTTCTGGCTCTGAGTTCTGAGTTTTTAGGTTTCTGTAAAAGACTAATTTTGACAGTTTGAGCCGTTTAAAATGTTTTTGTTTACAAGTGGTTGACATTTCGAATTGTAAACTCCAACAGTGCAATTAAGAAAAAACTTAAATACAACAACAGGAACCTCTTTATTTTTGTATTGTTATATTTGTTGTAGTGTTGTTGCCACTTCTATAAATTAATTTGTAAGATTAAAAATACTTTATGAAATATTTTAATATAATGAACAATATGAAAGACGTACTTAGTATTATTTTATGTTTTTCTCACGAGGGGCAATTCACACCAGTCCTTTAATCTTAAAAACAATGGAATTTTCAAAATGAGAATGTTAAATTTTATATCAGCTGGTCCAATTGTTTAATAGTGGAAGATACTTTTTCGCTTGGGTGGTTATAAAAAGTTTTGACACGGACGATACTAACGTAAATATTGAAATCCTTCGCACTTTGGTTTGTAACCAACGAAATTTTAAGCGACAATTTCAAAACTTTGTATATTAGAGACGAAACTAAAAGTTGAGTGGAAGACATTTTTAAGATTTTTAAGTTTTTATCCAAACACTGAAGCAATTAGTTGCTTCAAAAATGTACTTATAAATTGGATTTAAATGAGTTGGCAGTACGAACATGACCTGTAACCAGTGTTGCCAGTGGATTTTCGAAAAAATACCTACACATGCTAAAAAAATCCGATTTTTCCCTACAAGTTGAAAAAATTTCCCCTACAAAAATCCCTACGCATTATTGTCATTGAAAAAGAAGAAAAAACATTATTTGTAAAAAATGAATTTTATTCGAAGATTTGTATTAAGCTTTGACAGAAAATAAGTATAAATTTGTACTTAAACTAAAAAAAATAATACACACACATGTATTTACTTTTAATTACCCAATTGGCTAGATTGCCGTTAACAACATCGTCGTCAATGATGTATGTACGACTTGTCCGCTGTCGTTTAGGTTTTCTAGAAGACAATGTACAGGAAAGCGTCGTCCACGACAGTTTGAGCGATGTGGTCTTGTAAGTTGTCTTCTATTTAGGTTTATGTGGGACAGTATGAGCGACACTGTCTTATAAGTTTTCTTGTATAAATGCTATTGACGACAAAGTTTTCTTGAAAGCTATTCAATCGCTTGCTTGGTTTTCTTAAAATTCTCATATTCTTTTTTTTTAATTTTTGATTTAAATACCTACAAAAAATTTACAAATTAACTTTAACCAGTAAAACTGAAAAATGCTGATGAAGTTATTCGCGTGCTGGAAAATGGATTACATGCAGTTAATACTTCACTGTCGAATATAAAAGATATAAAAGAAATTAAAATTCCATATAATTATTTTTGTCGTGGACGTCAAAATAGACGAGATTGTCATGCGTGTAGTCGTTCTCGACAAAGTAGACTGGGAATATTTTAGAAAAAACAAATACATACATACATCAAACAACTCTGGAAATATATTTTTAAGCGTTTTTAGGAAAAAGAAACTTTTTTTCTGCATTTATTTCATAAATAATGCGATATGACGAAAAATCCCTACATTTTGGAGAATATAAAAAATCTGTCCGATTTTCCCTACGCTTCTATTTTAGTATCAAAAATACCTACATGTAGGGATTTTCTCCTACTTCTGGCAACAGTGCCTGTAACGTAGTATTAGATCCCAAAAGCATTACATATCTTTTTTCTAATTGTTATACCAATAAATCTTGAGTTTGTCTGTTAAGTAAATGGAAGACAATCTGTCAACAGTTAAATCATAAAGAAAAATTATTAAATCCGGAATGAGCAAAAAAGACAAACCAGACTCAAATGGTAAATATCACATAAGAATATGTGTGGCATCAGATGATTTGAGATAAAATTTAAAATTAAAAAATGTAGACGATAAATGTTTCATAAATTATGAAAACATAAAAGTAATTTACAAATTACAAGTCCATAATATTATTTAAGAAGATGAATAAAAGGAAAGAAACAGTAGATACAACCAAGTGACATTTATAAATCGAAAGAAAATATTTTAATATTTTAATACAACTTTTTAAGTGATGTCAACCTTGTACAAGCAAAAATTAAAACAAATTCGTCATCTATATTCATTAAAAATTGCAGGAAATGCACTAAGTTGATACCACTGAATTTCTAACACAATCGTTCAAGTAAATGCATGAAAAAGCCGGTTTCTAGAATATGTAATTTACTTTTGGTTTTGTAATATTTTCCAAGAAATTTTACCTTGCAGTTAGAAATCAAGAGGATCAGTTGCTGTCGATTGGTGACTAAACGCACTTTAAACAGGCATCTCATAAATTATGGCACATATTTTGTTTCTCTTAATATTTTCTTTATTTATTATGTCTTTACTTTGTTTAAATAATAAATGCAGAATAGATACTACATGTGCACAAGGATTTAAAGGAATGAATCAATTTTTTTTTTAACTTTCTAAATGTAAATAACTGCAAGAATTTGGAAAGAATTCCTTTTTTCAATTTTACTTTATTTGTTTATGAATTTTCGAAAAAACTGATTGTTGTTGTAAAGTTTTTTGGAAAGTTTTAAGTTGTGTATTTTTGATGCCGCTTTTGAAACTCCAGAAAAATGCAGACTAAGTGCGTTATTCTAAAATTAGTGCAATTAGTTTTCTGCATCGAACTTTAACAATAAATTAATCCATTTACTTACAGCCCTGTCTTATAAGACATTAATAATTCTAGCGAATGCAATCGAACAAAAACAAAAGCTATTTAAACATTTATTGTCATCCTGTTTAATTCATTCAGAAATATTTTTCTCTAGATTTTTCTTGAGAAATTTCCTACCTTTCTTCTTCTCTCTACCGTTCTATTGTCGTCTCTTTTATTTTTCTTTTTTTTTTGGATTACGTTTGATAAATATTCTATAAAGATAACAACTAATGATCAGTTTGTTCTGCATTTTGTAATTGTTAAATACCTGAACCACAAAAACATTCTGTTTCAATTAATGCATTTCAATTAAAATCAAGGCTTCACATACAAACAAAATAATGTGTACACTCAACGAAAACTGTCGTACGAAATCGTTTGGAATTTCGCGTACAATGTACGAAAGTATAAAATGCTTTTCAAAAGTTTACGAAAAATAGGAATACGAAAGATTTAGTTACTTTCGTAAAATTAAAAAGTAAGAAAGTATAGTCGGTCAAGCCCGATCATATGATACCCTACACCACAGTATTTAAAAACACATCATGCTTATGTGTCAATATGAATATGGATTTATCTTTGTTTATAAACCAAATTTTTAATTAGGCTTAAGTTCATTAAATTTAATTTTCATTAAATTATTTTTATGAAGAAAGAATTTCACAACATGAAAATTAATTAAAATTGTTTTTGATAATCTTTCATTCTTGACCGTGGCCGGGATTCGAACCGCGGCCGGCAGGTTACCATGACATGTTTCGATCGCAACCACTCGATCTTCTCAAATGGTCGTCGATGGCTGCGAGTGTAAAACGGCAAATTCATCTGAGGAGATCGAGTGGTTGCGATCGAAACATGTCATGGTAACCTGCCGGCCGCGGTTCGAATCCCGGCCACGGTCAAGAATGAAAGATTATCAATACCAATTTTAATTAATTTTCATGTTGTGAAATTCCTTTCTTCATAAAAATAATTTAATGAACTTAAGCCTAATTAAAAATTTGGATTAAAAACCATAAATAGTTCAACAAAATAACCACAATACTAATTATTGTTAAAAGCTAAGGCACGAGCTCTATGTGTTTATAAACTTCATTAAAATCGATTTGAAAGTTTGTGAGAGATAGAAATTGCTCCCTAACTCCCCTTGTGGTCCTATTTTTGAAAAACTGTATAGCTTATGTGTCCATATAGATATGGATCTATCTATGTTTTAAATTTCATTAAAATCGGTTTGAGAGGCAAAAATTGCCCCTATCTCCCCTTGTGTTCCTATTTTTTAAAAAATGCATACCTTTTGTGTTTATATGGATATGGTTTTATCTAAGTTTTAAATTTCATTAAAATCCGTTTGATAGTTTCTGAGAGGAAGAAATTTCCCCCTATTTTCTATCGTGGTCCTACGATAGAAGATTTATCAAATTATTTCCAAAATTGCGACCTGTACTTTGCGCACAAGGTTACATGGACAGCCAGCCAGCCAGCCAGCCGGACAGACGGACATCGTTAGTTCGACTTAGAAAGTGATTCTGAGTCGATCGGTATACTTTAAGGAACAATATTTTAAGGCGCTACACACATCAGCACAAATGCATAATACCCTCTCCACTATTGTGGTGTTGGTATAAAAATGTTCGAGTCAACTTTGTTTTGTATTATATACGAAAATGTTTTAAATAGAACAAAAAAAGTAGCCTCGAAAGTTTCTTTCGTAAAATGAAGGACGAATTTTTTAGAGTGTTTATCTAAATTTTTTTTATATATTGGCTTTACAAGTGTAGAATAATTTCTCAGTTATAAAATTTTGCCGGTCTTTTTTTGGATGTTATGCTTAGGACCTCCCTATTATTAGAAATAAAACTAAAATTCTTCCAATACGAATTATATTTTTGTCAACAAAATCAAATAAATTTGTCTGATTAATGTCGGCTTTAACACTTTCTTCTGTATTTTCCTCAGGGACGTCTATTTCTTCTCCGATAAAAGCAGCAAACCTCAATTTCAATATTAACTGAATTTTTCGATTAAAATTATTAATTGCAATTTTTAACTCAGAATGCTCATGTAACAGTTCTCCAGTCCTTTTTAAAACAGGAAACATTTATTTGTGTTATTTCATAAACTTAAAATAACTATTTTAGTTGGAATTTTTTATTGTTGTAATTCAAAAATGTGGACAAAAAATGTGATTTGTAAAAGTAGAAATAATGCGGCCATGAATGACAATTTTGAACAATTTGCATAAAAATTTGTACGATAATTGCAGTTGCCTTAAATTAAAATGAAACGGCTGAATGCATGACTAAATGAATTTTTTTACAATAATTATTTAAACAGAGTCGCATTCCTGGCTATAATTTTAATACCATTTAAATTTAATTTGCAATGTTTATTTATTTTATTTGCCAAACGAAAAATCAATAAATGCAAAAACGAAGTTAATTATAATTGCAACACAATTGTGTTGCAATCAAAGCAGGTGACAAATCTAATGAGAGTTTGGCCGGTAACTGACCGACCAACATTTCAAGATTATCAAAAGGAGGGGAGTGTTTTTTTTTGTCGATTGTATAAATATTAAACATTAAAAAAACTCATATTAATGATTTTTATATGGTAATGACCATAATTGTTCAAAATGATATACGTCTAGTAATCTGTGTGAAATAAAATTAAGGCAATTAAAAATTTTCAAGTTTACTGCGTGTGTAAGTGTTTTTTTTTTAATTTGCTTTTATTCCAGTTGTCAGCAAAAATTGCGTAAATTCGTAAAATCAATGAATTTGCTTATGTTTCTATCTTAAAGATAAAATTATTTCTTTTCAAAAATAATTTGAATGAGATAAAACGATGTTGAATATTTTTGCTGAATATGGCAACATCAGGTTTTTCTTTGAAATTTGTGTTTTTCCTTTTTTAGCTGTCAATCAAAATGCAAATGACAATTGTGTCACCAGCAAAATCAACATCCATCCACAAGTCAATTACATCATTCATTATTTATATTTTATAACTAAAATTATATTTAAATTCTTAATATAAAATAAACAAGTAGTTTACTTAAATCGTAGTGGCAAAATTCTAAAGTAATCTCTACTTTTGAACACCCTACACACTAAAAAAAATCGCGGCTGACCAGAGATCCTATCTGGTACCAAGGGAGTCAGGTGCCTCCGTTGAACAGGCCCTGGACTGACTGTTAGTTGCGGCGTCCGAAAATATACTTCTTACGGGAAATGCTTTCTGTCTTTCAGCAAAATTGCCTCTGCGTTGAAACTAAAATTCGCAGGGGGCGAAGATCCTGAATGATGTTCTGAAGGACGGTGGCATATTTCCCAAAGCAGTAGAGGTTAGACAGGTGCAGCTCCTAAACAATGGACGATTGTATGCACTCAAACCGTGAGTTTATGACACTCAGGGGCGGATGGTAAACGGCGTGTTTGTCACCCAGTGGTTAAGTTCTGCCATGAGGTAAGCCGAATGGCTGGGGCACATGTAGGCCTTTTACCCATCTGTATACATACAAGTATATATCTCAATATAGTTGTAATCGAATAACGAGTGTTTTTTAGGTTTAAGTAAAATACAAAATTTAATATGCTCAATAATTATTATATAATAATTATTATAATTATTATAATTTATATTCAGAGATCGTATTTGTATTCTTATTTTTTTTTTAATTTTTAGTAACAATATTTTCTTGAAATATACAATTATTTTTTGCATAAAATTATGAAACATTTGTGTGGATATTGAATAGTATTCAATGTGTGTGTATGTGTGTGTATTGAGTGTTTTAAAAAACACTCCATACAACTTTATGTCAAATTGACATTTTGGTGGAAATGTCACAATAACAGACAGGTGTCAGTCATTTAGTAAATTAAAAGCCATCAACAAATATGTTTAACTACGAAAATGCTGCTTAACTATTAAATGAAACAAATTAGGTGTTTTTTCTGTATTGATTTTTGGTTCTATAAAAATTACGAGGTTATATTTTTTGCAATTTAAATTATTCAACATTTTTGCAAATGTAAACATGTTTCTATTGAATAAAATTTTTAATGGAAATTTTTATTCGTCATTTGATGACACAAATAAATTTTATTCGTTGGAAAAAAAGTACATTTAAATAATTCAATTTATTGTTTATAGCAAATGTTTATATAAAGCACAAAAAGAAAATATCTTGTAATAAATCAATCATCTGTATTTTGCTTATTGTCGGATATAACAGACATGCATAATATTTCCAACTCTGCTTAAAATACAAAGCTGGTTAAAGATAAACAGGAAATACCAAATACTGTTTTTTAAATATTTCCAGTTCTAAAAAAAACATTTTCAGTAAAAAATTTACCCCTTTTCCATTTAACTAATGCAGCAGCAAAACTAGTGTCTGTCCTAAAAGAGTTTTCCCCTTCACTTAAATTTGTATAGAAAGAACGTAAAGGGTTTAAAATATGCCCAATGAAATATTTTTAAAGGGTGGTAAAAAACCATTCGCTGCCATTCCTAAAAAAATATCCCTTATACCTTCGAAGTTTAAATTTTCGTGCGCATATTCAAATTTTAAATTACTGGAAGTCTTTGGAATAAATATTCTTTGCTTTTGAATTTACATATGAAAGACATCCAAACGAATAAAAGGCAGTCAGATTCGGAGATGGAAACCATTACAGTCTAGAGTGTCACGTCATTCATTCAATTCGCACGGAAAACCCTGTACAGAGATTAACGGATTTATTTGGATTATTAAGGCCCAATATTGGATAACATTTTCTGAGTAATTTTGAAAGATTTTAGGCAAATCTGTGAGTTCCCAAATATTTTGTGCAATTTTAATTATTGTGTTTGAATAAAAAGATTAATCTAAGAATATTTGTCGTAAACTATATTTTTCATATCTCAAAAGTGTTTTAGAAAATGTGCTTAATCCACATAGGAAAAGTGAATTATTTTTAAATTTTTCAGTGAAAAAAAAGTTTTTTTTTCAAATTTTTAAATTCATTATATTTACGAAAAGTGTTAGATTTTTGTACTGTATTGTGCTGTTCTTGTGTTTAAAATGTTTTAAATGAGTAAAAATTATTTTGTATAAATAAAGATATATTAATAAATATTAGCGGAGTTCAGTGTTTGCTGCAAATGGTGTTGTAAAAGAGTGCAAATTGCAAAATATCTTAGCTCATTTTTTAAATTAGTTCTTTTGCAAGATCATTTGCACCAAACTCTGAACTGCGATAATGTATAATGAAATTTACCTAATTTCTAAAAGCATGTACAATATTTTGCCAGATAATTTGAGCACAGCACAAAAATTACAGTAAAAATATTTTAAAGATGTCAGTTTGCTTTGCACTAATCCTTTGAACATCCTGTGCATAATTATAATAAAAATAATGACTAATAAATTCTTACACAAATACATTTTCTTTCCTCCTGTAAAGTTAAAAAATGCTAAATTCTTTGCAGTGTATTTGGAAATATTACAATAATCTTCTAAAGCAAAATTAAATAATTTGATAAAAAGTGCCTGAAAATTGCAATTGAGTTTTTAAACCAAAAAAAAAAATAAAAAAATTCGAATTTGAAATATAAAATAGCAAAGACAATGCGAATGGTTCTTTTGCATATTCATCCATTAAACTTTCGATAAAAATCGAATGTTAAATTGGACAAATTTTTTAATTTTTGCGAACAATGCAATTTCGCGACGCGACTCTGCGAATTGATCTAGAATAAGCGAAAATCACGTATGCACTTTCTATTAATTGTTCATCTCTCATTATGAAAGTTTTATTTGTACAACGGAAAGTGACATTTTGTACCACAACAACATCAATGAAATCTCAAAAGTATAATTTTGAAACCAAAGAGTATTCGTACTTATCAGTATTTTAATAATAAAAATTATTGGCAAAATGTTTGTTTCAAAGTTAATGTATGTACGTTTACTTTAGTAACTTTACTGAAATGGATAAGTGGCAATTACTGGTTCCATATTCACTAAAAACTGAAGTAAAATAACTTTAAAAGTGATTTTAAAAGGGATCGAATCTTTTGCCCATAACACAATTTGCACTTTTGGAAATAATTTGATGAAATTATGTGAATCTGTTAAAACTGCCACGCGTGCAGAAATTTTAAGAAGAAAATTTTTATTAACTTTCCAAACAATGCTAATTTTTAATTAATGCTTTTGTTCAGTAAACTGTAATTTAAAATGATAAAAAGGTAACTAGAAAAAAATAGTAACAATCATTTTAATGGACTGAGATTAAAAAATAAAAAAAACGTTGCATGTGGAAAACGCGACTCTTTTTTCCTAAACAAAGTTTGTGAAGGCACGTTAGAGTTTTCCTTGTAATGAGTAAAAGTTAACATTTTTAAAAGTAGTTAAACCGATTAAAAAAAAAAAACAAAAACAAAAATTTAAAAATTTGAGCAAAAAACTGTCGAATTTTTTGTTAATATCAAATAAAAATTCGTGCCTCCAAGATATTGTTAGAAAAAAGTAAGCGAGAACGGTTTTCCAAAATTTAAATTTCCTTCCGGGATATTCAATGGTTTTCAATTCGAGTTTTTCAGGGAATAAATGCGGTATTCCCGGGAAATTTTAAACAGAAACATTTATAAACTTTAGTAAATCCATGTGGGACTCGTGTCTTAAGTTGCTTTATCCAATGAAATTTGACCACATTATCAATATTTGCTGCGGTTTAGAGCTTATTTAGTTGATTTTTGAGAATTGGCTTTATGGAACATACGGCTGATTGTAAATTATAGACCGATATTCACGAAATTTTATTTCTGGTCTTATCAAACTGTAATCGGCTTAATTTGACAACAATTTTATTCACCCCTATTCTGCGTTTCGATTCGGATCAAAATTTTCTCCGTTTTTGGCAACTTTGGTGTTTTGTGCCAATGTTCTGTAATTCCCGCGTTGAGAAACTTTTCGATTGAAATGTGAGAAATGAAACAAAAATACCATAAGTTGAAACAAACATATTTTTCTCACTTAACTGTTACTGAAACATTTTTGGCGAGTAATTTCCTTACGTTACAGCTATTACACACCAAAAATGATACAGTAACAGTTTAGTGAGAAAAACATGTTTGTTTCAATTTATGGTATTTTTGTTTCAGTTCTCACATTTCAATCGAAAAGTTTTTCAACGCGGGAGTTACAGAATATGGGCACAGAATACCAAAGTTGCCAAAAACGGAGAAAATTTCGATCCGAATCGAAACGCAGAATAGGGGTCATTATTGTTGACGGTTTAAGGCGTACTTAAGTGTTCTGTGAAAGTTGGCTTAATATAAAGCCTATGATAAATTATGACCCGATCTTCATGATATTTAGTGGTGTGATTTCGAATGTTGATGAAACAAGATTAGATCAAATTTAATCACAAAAGCATTGTTCCTTACGTTTATAGCCTTACTAACATAATTCACGAGAGTGGTCATAGTATGGGGCCTAAGCCAAATTATAGACTGATTTTGTTAGTTTTTGTAAATTTTTAAAGGAGGTTATTCTTACTGAACCGATTTCAAGGGCAGCTCACTTTGGTCCTAGTACCCAGACTTCCCTGCAGCCTCGAACCACCTCGACTCCCCGCAAAACATAACGATCGACCTCAATCCTACACTAGACACAGCGTCCAAACATGGCAATTTTGGTCTCCCAAAATGCCTCATCCTAATAGCCCCAAAACCGAGACATTGGCAGAGAAAATGAAACACAACTTCTACAGTAATCATTAAAAACCAGACCCAGCATCCTCAACAGGCTAATTGCCCTGTAGTCCTTTGGCCTAGTGTGAGATGTTTTCCCTCCCATTGGAAAGAAACCCTCCCTGCACGTTGCCCTACAAGTAGGAACGTACAAAAATCGAATACATTCTGTGTAAATAGCGGACCGCCACGGTATTGGCAGGTTCGCATTTTTCTGAAGGTCGGCCGCGAAAATACGGTCCTAACTAGAGGACTTATAGGAGTCAAAACTACTTATCAACTAATTGCGCCTGTCATAGCCCAGAGAGATGGACACAGGTCCAGGTTCTGGCAAGCAATTCATCTCCCGAGTTGATGGAAGAGAGCTACTAGCAAAGTGTGAGTCAACTAACACCTCCAACATCTCCTGGCTATATATCATTTGCTATTGTAAACTCTCACCTTAAAATGTGGCCTTAATTGTAAAATTATTTAATAATAATTTCCTATACATTTGAAAGTTTATGCTAAAATTTCTTTGAAGTTCTGCAAAAAGGTCTTAAGTCAACAAAATGCATGTGAAATATTTATTGGGTTCAACTCAATATTGTTTTTCTCTTTCGTTTGGTGTCAATGACTTAAGTCTACCACAACTGCTTCCAATCGTAATCAATTCAGTAATTTGCAATTTAACATTACGAAAAACTACAGCTTCTGACTGAAGACCTTTTAGCCAAATTCCAGGAATAATAGTGAACTGTTCTTATCTACGAGCTTCAGTTTTGACACAAATTACTATAACCGTGAGACTATTTTCCAGTACAGATGTGTTGCTTTAAAACATTTAGAATTTAAACAATTTAATTTACAGGCCTCACAATAATTTAACACCTTTTTTCCAACGAATGCCTAAGAAAATTGCAAATTTAAAAATAATTAGTGTAAAAAGACGAAACAGGGAAAAAGCATATAAATTATTCATTCATGGGCATATAGACACAATACTGAATTATGAACTTCAATATTTATGCTTTTTTTGAATTTTTAAATATAAAATACGAAATTTCCATTGGAAGAATTTTAATAAAATTCAAAAGTTAACAATCCGAACAGCTAAACAAAATATCTCTTTCAAAGCAAATTTAGTGTAAATTATATTACAAACAAAGTTTGCGTGCTAAATTAGAATTACATGTACAAAATTATATAAATAATAACAAACTTTAAAACAATTCATAGACATTCCGGTGAATAACGAAATACAAAACTAAAAAAAAGAAAAAATAAAAACTGATATTAACCAGCATTTAACAAAACTCTAATTAACAAAAAATCTAACAAATAAACCAAATATAATTAACAAACTTGTTAAATCACACACATGAAATCAGTTTGTAATAGAAGATAATTCAAGACGCAGGTTAAAAGTCATGATACAATATCGGAATCTGCAAAAAAAATATATCGATTGCTTTATATTTAGTTGCTGTAATTTTATAAACAAAATAATTTGACAAAACTAAATATACAGCCATGTCACAGAGTACAATTCCGTTTGAAAACGGAATACATTCCGTATTTTGGTGCTTCAGCAAATGAAAAAATTATTCGAAATGAAACCATTTTTGTTTTCATGAACGGAATGGGAGTTTTCTGTATCTGAAAGTCCAAAAAACTATCAAAATATACTTTCTATAAATTAACAAATACATATGTTTTCTTTGATTCCGAACGGAATCATTCCGAATGGAATTGTACTCTGTGACATGGCTGATATACTGAAGCCGATAACATTTAAAATTGTCGAAATTCATCACATCTTTTAAAATTATCTCCATTGAGTTTATATGAAGTATGTACAAATTACGTATCAGAAGAGAACAGAAAAACAGATTTGTATGTTTCATTTTGAAAAATGTTCTACTTTGAAACGTTTATAACAAGATCGGTAGAATGGCAATTGGAGGCATGGAATGACACAAATCCTTAAAACTAAATCAAAAATTTTTCAGGGATTTTATCGCCAATAGCATTATTTCTTGACAGGTTTGTCGATAATATTCTAGATAGTTTGGATATGCGGTAATAATAAGGGATGTAACGAATACCGATGTATCGGCGATACTTCGGATTTACTGATATATAGGTATCGGCGATTTTTTACTGTCGATACGACGATACTTTTTTTGTTGTTTTTTTGAAAAAAAAAAAACAATTAGTTTTCAATGCTTATTTTTTGCAAAACAGCTAAGAGCAATAACACATTCAAAAGCAGAGCATAATCTCAAACAGAATAATAAATAGATTCGTTTAATTCTTATGCTGGAGGTCCGTACCACGCGTTCCATGCGTATGTTTCCTTTTTGACCTTTTTATAAGACGCATGCTAAAATAGAAAGCAACCTACTCCATGCTTTCGATGAGCTTATACATTCTACGCGTTTGCTGTATAACTTGTCAACACGATTTTACACTACTACTTTTTGGACAGGATTACCATTTTTTAATTTTTATACCCTTCACCACAGGTGGAAAAGGGTATATATAAGTTTGTCATTCCGTTTGTAATTTCTACAATATTGATCTTAGGCCCTGTAAAGTATATATATTTTGGGTCCTTATGAGGAGAGAAGTTGATTTAACGATATCCGTCCGTCTGTCCGTCCGTCTGTCTGTCCGTCTTACGTTTGATATGTGTTTTCCGGAGACTCCAGACATGATAGCGGCTAGGTTGTTTTACATTTATGTCACATATAGTCCACCATTTCTTGCTATTGAAATTCAGCCAGATTGGTTCAACAATGGCTGAGATATGACCAAAAAACCACGACTGCCTCTAATTTTTCAAAAAAATCCCTTGTGGTTGTTGTATTTTTATTACTTTTTTCTGTATATCTGGAGAACGGCAAGAGCCAAAGTTTTCAAATTTGGTACAAACATTAAGGTTATAAATACGCACCATTCCACAAAATGTGGGCGGGATTGGAGAAGTGGGCGTGGTACCTTCCATACAAAAAGTATTAAAAATTGTATAAAAACCTGAATTTTTTGACTGTTATATGACCTTATACGCCTTATATATCAAAAGATCGGAAATTTAATTAATAAAAAATATTTTCTGAAAAACTCGGGAAAATCGGTTCAGATACGAAAAAGTTATGACCAAAATATTAATTTTTTTTTGGAAAAACCCATTTTCGGCAACCATAGATCTTCCAAGTCTTACAACCAAAATAAATGGCAAATTTCTTCTTTAACACGTCGGTATATAAATCTTTCAAATCGGCTTAGAAATAGCAGAGTTATGACCAATATACTGAAATCCAAAAAATTACTCTTTTTTGTAATTAAGTTTGTTTTTTATACCTTTCACCGAAGGTCCTGCACCCTATAAAGTATATATATTCTGGGTCCTTATGAAAAGCGAAGTTCAAATCCGGTTGTCGTCTCATCTCTCCCCCCCTTCGCATTTGTTTACATATACAAGCGTAATGCCCAATATGATTTTCGTTTATTATTTCATCTATTTAACGAAATAATTTTAACAAATAGAAACTAGGAATTTTTGTGTTTTTTTGCTACTTAAAAACTCGCCAAAAGAGATAAAAAAATGACAACAGTGCCTTTACGAAAAGAAAACAAACAAAAAACTGTGTTGAGTTGTAAACAGTAAACGGTCTATATTTCATTTTAATGATATTTAAACAGCGTTCCTTCATGGTAGGGGGTGTGTTAAGTTAGAAACTGTGAGTTCCCTGGTTCGAATCTTGGTTTTTTAAAAAGAATATTTTTTTAATACTGTTATGTTCCAAAACAATTTTAAAAAAATATTTACCAGTTTTCGCTTTTTAAATTTCATTTATAATGAAGTTTTAAGTATTGTAAATATGTATGTATATGTAAAAATTATTTAGTTGCTCTGTATTCTGCTCGCACAATGGTGAAGGGTATATAAGATTCGGCACAGCCGAATATAGCACTCTTACTTGTTTTTTTTAGAATTTCAAAATTAATGACAATAAAAACTTGTATGCAAAATATCAACAAATTTGAATTTAAAACCATTTCGTTTCGTATCCGCTATCGCGATGTCATTTAAAACGTTTTTCCACTACGCAAGCGGCTTTTAAAACGTTGCAAAACCATTTTTTATAATTTTGTAGTAACTTTTACAACGTGTTTTCACTGGCTGACTTTTTGTACTGCATTTTGAAGAGGTCATATAATGTTTAAACAATGTAAGACAGTAATGCTAACGATAATTTGAAAAAAAACAGGTTTTGCAAAAAGTGGCCTTTACAACGTTATTCGCGGTTGTGCTTCAATTTACCTTAAGTTTTAATTTTATATTCGTATCGGTGCCGGTGTCGTAACGGCAAAAAGGCGTATCGTTACATCCCTAGTAATAATATTGTCGCACTTAATATACATAACTTACACATTTAAAAATTATATAATTTAAATAATTAATTTACGGCTTGTTTTTAAAAACTAAAACAAACAAAAAATTTTAAATAAAATTTTTTTAATAAATTTGTTATAATTTTTTTATTTCAAATTCAATTCAAATTTTACTAAAATAATTCATTGAAGAGTTTTTAAAAGGCAGTTTGTGTTTGGGATACCATCGAGGTCTCAATCACTTTTAAGAGGGTTATTTTCTAAAACACTACACCGCAATTAAAAAATATTTTCATAGACAGTATTCAAAATTAAAAAAATTTTAAATAAAAAATTTCTCAACGCAAGGTGAAGGGAAATCCCTCTAAATTCTTTGCTTATGAATCGATCGATTGTTGCGAAAGTCCGTAGATTATTGCACTACCAAATTCCACATCATAAAAGACACTTTGCACATCCGATAAAGGAATTTAAAAATAAATAATATCCTCGGCTTAATATTCAAACCTGCTAACTCCCTTTTACTACATTTTAAAAGAGAGACATAATTTTATATTTCATATTTGCAGCTTGAGAAGAAAACCAAAAATATAATTGAAGAAAAACTATATTCTGGTCGACGAGGCGTATCTTTCTCTACCCCATGTCATCAAAATCTCAATCTCAAAAAAAAGTAGCTGCAAACCTGCCTGATCCGTATCCATTAACAAACTATAATATTCAGTTATTTGACAAACTTTTTAATGATCCAACGTGCCTTTTAATTATAACTTTGTAGTCAACTTGACAATGCAAACTTACAGATTATAAATAAATAAGTTAATGAAATTAAATTAAAATGTCAAACGGACATTGTTATTAGAGTGATTAATTAAAATATCAATTGTCATTTTATATTTCTAATATTAACTGGTATACTTATCTTAACCGGTCGAAATCGACCATTTTATACCCTCCAACACCAAAAATTTTACAGAAACTTTTTTAGCATGTAGGATGTTTGGGACACATGGGCAATAATGGATCCGACAAAACTATATTATGATACGGGACTGAAAATCATATACGAGTTTTTTGTGTAGAATATTATCTAGATATCTTCCTCCATATAAGATTGGTTCGTCTTAAAGTGATTTAAATCCGGAAGTTTATATGGGACCTAAGATCAATTCTGCACCTACCAGCAATTTTATTGTTAATTTTATTAATACCAACATAAGAAGACAGTTTATAGGCACAAAGGCTATTCCGGAAAGAAGTTGTACAGGATCAAATTAAAATTATAGGGCGACACGAAATAACACCCGATGAAATAACGCCCAATTAGACAAATGAAATTAACCCTAATAAAATTGCAAGATTTGGAAATTGGGCCTAATTTCGTTTTTTTGGGTTTTATTTCTTATTTAAATTTGGGGTATTTCATTATGAAATAAAGCCCAAAAAAAGTAATCCTCAAATTATTTAATTGGATTTTATTTCACATAAAATTTTTTTGGGGCCTTATTTCATTTTTTTTTTTGGGCTTTATTTCATTTTCATAATTTAAAGCATTTTTAGGATTTTTAAAGCTCTAAATTGTAATTTTTTACAGTTAGGATTTGCTTGAAATATTTTAGGAGTAAGTCTGACTCTAATTAGTCAGTAATTTTCATTCTTTTGTAAACTGCCATGAAAATTTGTGATAGCTGTGTCATGAAACTACAAGCTGAAGCAATTTCCAACAATGAGGAGGAAATAAGCTGTCCATTTTGTCGCCAAATTGTTGAAAAAACAATACGCGTTTTTCTCTAATATGTAAAAATTAAAACAAATAATTGAATTACAAGAAAATTATTGGATTCCAGAAAACATACAAAATTTGGGTCTTATTTCATTTTTTTGGGTGTTATTTCAATGGATCTTATTTTATTATTTCCTTGGGTTTTATTTCATTATGAAATAAGTCCCAATTAGCAAAATTTTTTTTATTTTTAGATTGGGGATTATTTCACAAAAACTGGGCATTTCTTCATTATTTTTTACTTGGCTGTTACTTCATTTTATTGGGGTTTCTTTCACTGGGGTTTATTTCATTGGGTGCTATTTCGTGTCGCAAAATTATACACCTATTCTTACAATTTTCCATAGGCTTGATTCTTGTGACGATTAAAACCTATGTACTAAATTTCATCTAATTAATTTAAAATTTGCAACATGTGCACAAGGCTAAGTTTGACTCTGAGTCCATCAGTATACTTAATGGTGGGTCTTGCACCAATAATTTTAGGTATTATACACATCTGCACAAACGCATAATACCCTCTTTACTGTTGTGGTGTGGTTACAAAAAGCTGACTCGATTAATATGCGATTAGACGCGACTAACACTTTAACCGATTTGAAAACCCTAAATTTTTCACATCTTGGATTTTTGTAGTTATACGTCAGGTCTAGTTATTTTATTTACTAATAAAGAAAATGTTAATTTTTTTTTAAAGTACATATCCAGTAAAATAATTATCTAGATACAATTATAGAAGGTAGTTTCACTCTCTCTTTTTATCGCCATATTAACGTTCTGACGTTTATTGGAATTATGACAATTTGTGGTACCATATTTATCATATTTTCTGTTTTTGTTTTATTTTTTTATTTATTAAAGCTTAAATAAATTTTATTTTAATTTACATAAGATTGAAACAAATTAATATTAAACGGTTTCTGTGAGTTTTTTAAATAAACTAAATACACTTAGAGAACCATGAAGAACGACAAACTTGGATTTAAAAATAGCAGCCACCAAAAACTTAAAATAAAAATGATTTGAGTATATTGTAAGTAAGATTTATGCTGACGTATGTAACATATAAAATTATTGGTACTAGGCCCAGTTTTAATATGGCGAGCAACTCATAATCCGTAAGTCCACCCGGATGGCTGGCTGTCCATGTAAACAATATGCGCGAAATTGACACCTGTAAAGTACGCAATTTCCAAACAAATTTAATGAAATTTTAAGCTTTTTAAACAATCTTAACGTACCGGTATATGAATTAAATTGTGCTTTTGCTCCAAAAAAATAGATTTTAAATCCATAGCTTCGTAGTAAATCTATTGGTTTATATTGATATACAATTTGGCTTCGCGCGGAAGCTATTTACTAATGAGAAGTGAAAAGGGGACAATGTGTATAATTTCATAAATGCAAAACTTTTTAAAAAGAGATCAACAATTAATTGTAAGGATTCAAAATTAGTAATAGTTCGGTATATATCCTTTTATTCAAATACATATTTATAAAAATATTAAATATGTAAAATAGAAGAAGAGTTCTTCGAGTTTGTACTAAAACTGTCTCTTATTAAATAAACATGAGAAATATAAAGGAGGCAATATATTATATTATATTCCGGGTTTTACCACGAATTTTTTAATTTATTTTTTTACAAACCATCTTCTGAAAATTATGAATCGAAGAGAAAAAAAAATCAGCTAAATCGCTCCAGCCGTTCTCAAGTGATGCGATTACATATTTCATTTTTATATATAACGATGGGTAATTCCATGTCAAATCGACCAAGAGTGGGACCCGACCGCTTTCGATTTTAATGAAATTTGGTGAGAAGGTCCCTTTTATCCTATAAGGAACATATCTGTGGTTTTCACGAATAATCGCGTAAGTCGGTTTTTACCGAAATTGAGATAATGATGTCAAAGTGCTACATTTTGCATTAGGTTTTTATAAGTATTAAGCTTTTTAGAATATAATGTAGTATTATTAATTTTTTTCTGCTAAAAACAACTTAAGTTAACTGTTTATTAAAATATTTTGCTATTATAACGATTTATATCGACATACATCGCCAAAAATTGTAAAATTGCTGAATATGTTTCCAAATAAAAAGCATATGTGATGTTATGTTGTTATTCGTGCAAAAAATATGAAAGTATTTTTTGAAAATTTTTCTATTAATAACAACTTATATGTACATGTGCGTTTATTGTTGACTTCTTTAGTTGCAACAACAGCAGATGAGCGGTTGTTTGTAATTTTAAGTCCATTCGTTGTGCTATAAGTATCAAAAACTCTGAATATGTCGCCAACTTGTGTGCTAAAAATAACAACGTAAGTCGTCATGTGTGATTAAAATGATAACATTTATTTTCACAAAAAAGAACTTATGTGGAGATATGATGTTATATTGCACACACTTAATGAGTCAATCAAACGTAGAAAGTCACTGTTAAGAGGATAGTAAAGAAAAAAGTTTAAAAAAGCATCTACAAAAGCCGCAATTGAAAAAAATAATTGTTTTTGCTCTCCTGAAAAGTTTGGTTTTATAACTTACGCGATTATTCGTGAAAACCACAGATATATGAACGAAAAAAATTTTAAAACTTTTTTTCAAAAGTTGTGTCATAATTTCGCCGAATTAGCCGAATGTGTTGGGCTTCTTTCTTCAATGTCTCGAAAACTACTTTATATACGAAGATGATTTTGATGTCATTTTAAAGAGAATACTATATTTTTTTGCAAATTTTGAGCAATAAGTACATTGTGCTAGTTGTAAAAAACAGAAAAGCCGGGCACATGGCATTTTAACCTAATTGGGGCACGCTGAATCAAGTGGTACCAACCTTTTTTAGGTTAGCTCTTGTTTTTTTAAGATACACCGTTATTTCGAAAATTTAGGAGGTTGCACAACATATATTCGCGGAACACAAAAACGGTTTAGGATATTGAAATTACTAAATAAACGAAATACCGTAATAAAGTGGGGTTGAAATTCACAGGTCCACAGGTCCCATGTATACCCCCTTTATAAAATAACTCTAGACGAAAAAATCTCCTATAGATGCAGATAATATTCGGTTCAAAGAACTCTTATAAAAATCTGAATTGATTTTGTTTTGACCGATCCGTGATTACTCATGAGTCCCGAGTTGGGTAAAATGGGGTCAACAAAATAATTATCATCACTTAAAACAAAACACCATTGTTTGTTTTGTCTTTAACAAAATAAAAACAATCACGAGAATGTATAGAGACTTTCGATATGTTCTTTCTTTTTTAATATTTTTTTTCTAGCAGTGTAACCAGACATTTCAAACTCACAATAAAACAAAACTAAAACAAACAATTAAAAAAATATATAAATACACATAAAAGAATAACATTGAAAAAGCTTATACACTTAAGCCCTGGAACAGAATAAAGTAGTTGTAGCTAAATCTAAGGAATGCTTGTAGCGCAACAAAGTTCAAAATTTTGAATTTTGCGCTTCGAATGCAACGACTACTGCAACTACGTATTCTGTTGACACTACGTTTAAACAGCTGTTTTCAACTTTTGAAAGTTTGCATCGCTATCCCACTTAATAAAAAATTTTAAGATGCTCTTTAAATGGAAAAAATATGCAAAAATATGCTCTAACAAATCGATGCCAGATTTCTTAAAAATTTCTGAAACGGATAAATACCTTACCCATATATCAATAAATTGCGCAGGAAAAAACATGAAACTGCATATTTTTTGGGTTTCGCAGGTAATAAGAAAAAAGAGCAATAGTTTACCTTCACTGTAGGGATGCAGCAAGCAGCAATGTATCAACATTTCCGTATTTTTTTAACTATTTTCTTTAGGGGAGGTAGGGTAAATTTCTGCCTCACCGAAACTATTCAGACTATTCAGACTATTTAGATAAACACATAAACAAGTATTGTTTAAAAAATATGATTATAAGAGGAGAAGAGCGTATAGCACACGTCGGATATCTGCTAGTGTTTGATATAAATAATTCATTTATTAAAATTAATGTTTTTAAGTTATTTGTTTAATACATACTTATGTAAACTAGTGTTCGCCTAATAGTCAAAATTCGACCATAAATGTTTATGTACATATGAAGAAAACATAGTAGATCTAAGTATATATGAATTTACTTCTTTCGAGCATTTATTTTTTCCGTCTTAGTGGTTCGATTTGGCAAGGGATCAACCTCCGGTTTATATTTTATCTGCCACGTGAGTTAATTTAATTTTGTAAGTTCAAAACAATAAATATCAGAAATATCAACTGAAAAACTAAAAAGTATCAAAGAAAACTCCTTTATAGATTGTCTTTCACTCAGAACATTGTATGTTTAATTTTATAATATTATAACGAAAATTAATCAAAGTACCAGATGTTGAACAAAAAAAGTACCAAAAAGCTCCTCTTACATAATATTCTTAATCACTCAGGGCCATGTTTAATTTAATCTTTATAACTAAAAACTACCAACATTTTCATCTTATAGGGTTTCATTCACTCAGGACCCTGCACCTATAATATTATGTTTCTAAGTTCAATATTATAGAAAATTTAAAAATAATCACCAGCAGCACGGAAAAGTAAAAGAAAGAAATTTAATTTCCCGTATTTATATAGTTGAAGTTTCAAATGGTGTATATTTTGTTCGAATCGGTTCACATACAGAGGAGGAGAGTGTTCTTAACTGGGGCCTAATTCTGGCAGTCGTGATCGATTCGAAAGCAATTTTTTTTCAGTCGATACTGAACGAATCGAAATTATTTTTTCAGTATTGTGAAACTCAAATTAATGCTTTACATCACCGAAAAAATAATTCCGATTCGTTCAGTATTGAATGAAATAATTTGATATTAAATTGCTTTCGAATCGAGAAAGTACTCGATCACGACTGCCAGAATCAGGCCCCTGTTTTGCCTTTGCCGATTTATATATAGATTTTATTGTTTTTTTATTTTTGTTTTACAAGAAAAAACATAACATTCGCGCATGTTCTAGAAATCGAAATGAAGTGAAATTGAAATCGAATGAGATTTTAATTCAATTATTTACAAAATGACTGCAGTTTTTCCTATTTTGAAGAGTTGTTTTTGTAAAGATTATTGGTACTTTAAGTATGAAGTATGCAAAGAAGAATATTTTTATTAACTTTCTACAAAGACTCGCTTAAAAAATTTGTTTGATTTTAAATCCACTTCATTTTGATTTTAAGACCATGCAGAATTGTTTAAAAATCTTAAGTTTTTTTATTTTTTCCGATTTTTTGACGATTTAGAAAATATTGTGCCAATTTTGCCGATAATGGCAACGGCAAGAGCTAAAGTTTCCAAATTAGGTGCAAGCATCGTAGTTATCATTTCACAACATCCGACATAATGTCAGCGGGATTAGACAAGGGGCATGGCATTATAGATTTCTGTATATATAGGGAACGGCAAGAGCCAAAGTTTCAAAATAAGTACAAGCTTCTCGACTATATACATAATTATTGTTACTTGAACTACCATAAGATTCATTAATTTTTATTTTTTTAAGTTTTATTAAAAAACAACACTATCGACTATTTTCTGTGTTTATTTGTTTCTTAGGAAACAAAAATTATTTTTGAGTTTTATTTATTCCTCAGAAAATAAACGTTATATCTTGATTTTAAATCATCAGAAACAAGGGTGACAACAGAGTGGCCGCTTGTTGCCGAGCCGAGCCGAGCCGACTGACGCTTATTGCGAGGACTTGTTCATGCGAGAAACAAGTTTGAGTGTGCATAGTAGATGCGAGAATCAGCGCGGATATTTTATCTATTATTGGTTTTTATGTATGCTTGTATGCATTTGGGTTTGTTGTTCATGCGTGTTTGTGAAATTGAAGTGAAAAGATATGAATTCGTCAGATGATAAGAATTTAACTTCTGCTACTGTTTTATAGTATTTTAACTACTCCAGGAACGAAGTGGTTATAATTTACGAGCGTCTACTGTAATTATGATTTGAGTTTTGTTTTGTTGAGAAAAAAAGCAGACATTGAGTTTTAAAATTTTACTTATTAAGAAACACAACTGGGACGAACGACGAATTATTCGCAACGAAAATTCGTCGTCAAAAATAGCACACATTGGTTTGTACAAAAATACATACAATCATTGCGTAGACCGAAATTCGTCCTGCGTAACGAACAGTGCGATAGGTTTATTTCTATTTCTTACGCAGACGAACGACGAATAAATTAGGACAGGGACAGCTAACCGCAGCTAAATCGTGAAAGCTGATAATAAAAATTATTTTTTAAGGTGATTTTGGTGAAAAAGTTCACGCACCGAATGCAATTTCATATTTTTTTTTTTTTTAAATATGGAAAAACATAAAAAAAATATCGTTCTTATACAAAAACTGAAAAACCTACGATCTTAACTTTATTGCGATCCCTGCCAAACTGAGGTGTGACACTGTTATTAATAAAAAAACGCGTAATAACAAGTAAAATAACGGCAAATTTTTTATAATAAGCGGTAAATCTTGAACGATTCGGAAAGAATTATTTACACAATATCAATCGCAATATTGTACAGATTTCTGCATACTTAAGCCTTGTTTACACCTATTAAATATTTGACGTCCTACACGTAACCACTAGTTTTATTTAAAAATTATTTGCTTTTGCAAAACGTTTGCTGGATCAAACATCATTTAACAGTTTCTAAATTACATTGTACAATTATCTTCTTACAAATCAATATAAATTGATAAAAATAAAGCTAAATTTGATCAATTTACTGGTCACTTTTTTTGAATTTTTTAGTCAAATATTTGTTAGGTCTAAACGTAGCTTTAGCTAAAAAAAATAGTGCTTTTTGAGTTGCGACACTGTTGAAGTAAATGAGCGATATGCACTTAATATTTATTTAAGCGATCGCATTTCTATTCTACATAATTAGCGAACTTACGGAAATTTTAAAATATTAGTGGAAAACCCCACTGTAAACTTGTATAATAAGATATTTTTTAATTTAATTTAATTCGAACGAATGTTTAAGTTCATCTACAACTAAACAATAAAATAATTGCAAGAAATGTGAGTTTAAATATTTATGTACTTATTTATATCAAATACTCGTACATAAATATAAATTATTACACTTATAAAAATTATAAAATATGTTGGTACAATAAATTTTAACAATATACAAAAAAAAAAAAAAAAAAAAAAGAGATAATTATTTATTTCTTTCTCTTCACATGCATATTTATAGTTATGGAAAATATGTATGCGAAGAATCTACACGTTAATTTCATTTATATGATTTACAGACCCAAAAATGGTTTGAAAATAAATAAAATATTAAACTCAATTTGGTTGGTTGCATTTTGCGTACAAATTATTAAATGAATAATAAAAAAATAAAACCTGCAACCAGAGTGAATTCAGATTAACCAAATGCAACCAGTAGCTGCATTAAAAGTATCATTAGCAAGTAAATGGATCGTCTTACCAAAAATCCAAAATTAAAATCCATAAATTTTCGTATGTTTGAGTGCAGGTGTGTGTGTGTGTGTTTCACTTAAATACTAATGATATTAATTACATTAATTAGCTGTACAGTCTCATAGCAAACAAAAAAAAAGTACCACTTAAGAAATTTTTCACTAAATTGCAAACAAAATGTTAATTTTGATAGATATTTTTCAACTGCCGCTGCCGCATACAAAAAAAATATATTTAATTATGATTATAATTTCGAATCGTACATTGCGGTGCAGTCTCCTTAGCCTCAAGTTGTAGGTGTTTTCAAGTCTGCAACGACTTTGCTCACATTTAGGAAAAACATTTGCGAAATACTCTTTTTAAAATAACAAATCTGAATGCTCCAAACTCGGCACATGCGAATGTGCTCCCAACTGTCCAGTTACGCATATTTCTTTGCAATTTTCCTTCGTTTGTTAAATAGTCTTTCAACTGAACCTTTATATAGAGTATTTCAAAATTCGCCCACAATACCCCTTTGTAAAGAAAAATAATTATTATTTGAGACTGATGATAATGACGAGGTAGAAGCAGAAGTCGCTGTAATTTTAAATAGAAGCCGCATGTGGCGACGTTCAGGCAAAACAAAACAAAAAAAATAAAAAAAAACAATGGCAATTAAGTTTTGTTGCAATCATTGCACAAATGCATATGCACATATCTATTATATTATTTTTTTTTTTTCTTCTTTGTTTATTTAGTAATTTTCCTTTAAAATATACATTTATTTTGTTTACTCGTTGAGTTGAGATTATTTTGGATACGATTACATGCATTTGCCACTCTGTTAATATCGCACAATCTTTCTTTTATTCTTTTTTGCTTTTCGCTTTTCCATATTTGGCATGAATAACTGGCTGAATGTATGAATGATATCTGAATACGATTGACACGCAAATTTTTTTTTTTACATTAAATATTTGGTTAGATTTGGTCTCTGGGGCAATGCGCACTTTTAGGAGATCAACGAGCTCCTGTTACAATAACCCAGTAAAATAAATGCTGGCCAAATATTTTCTTAACTCTTTATTTAGAAATGTTTAAAAAAAATACAATATTTGACTGATGAAATAAAAAACTTAAAATTCTGTGATAGGCGAAAGAGTAAAAAAAAAATAAGTTCAAATTATCTTTATAGTCTTAGAGTGATTTGGTATTATACTGGATCTTTTTAAATCAGGTCCATATTTGTACAAACAAGTAAGAGAGAATCTTGAACACCCTCCACCGAGAGTTCGAAAATTTCAGGATTGGGCTTTATATGGGATCTATAAAGTATATCTTGATTTTTCCAGAAATATTAATTACACTATGCTAGTTGAAAAAACTGACAAGCCGGGCACATGGCGTTTTAACATAATTCGGGGACGCTGAATCCAGTGGTGCCCGCGGTTTTTTCAGATTGGCTCTGGTTTTCGAGATATACCGTTATTTCGAAAATGCAGGAGGTTGCTCAACATATATTCGCGTAACTCAAAAACGGTTTAGTTTATTGAAATTACTAAAAAAAACCGAAATTCCGCAATAAATTTCATTTCAGAAAAGTAAAACTCTTTTTCTAATATGAGTAGTCGTTATTGAAACATAATTTTTTTTTGAAAAAAAAAATTAATTTTTTTATCAAAATTGCGAAATTTTTTGTTTTTTAAAAATTCATACAAAATTAAAAAATGCAGCTAGGCTTCTAATTTTTTGCAGACTTATAAAAAACGAAGCTACAAACAAAAGTCGACAAATTTTAATTAATTTAAGAATTTTATAAAACGCAATATTTGTATGGGAGCCCCCTAAGGGAAATTCTTAAATTAATGAAAAATTTGTCGACTTTTGTGAATAAAATCAAAAGTTGCAAACAGATTTTAATCATTTATGGCTTATTTTGTTTGTAGCTTCGTTTTTTATAAGTCTGCAAAAAATTAGAAGCCTGAATTTTTAAAAAACAAAAATTTCGAATTTTTTTTAGTAATTTCAATAAACTAAACCGTTTTTGAGTTACGCGAATATATGTTGAGCAACCTCCTCCATTTTCGAAATAACGGTATATCTCGAAAACCAGAGCCAATCTGAAAAAACCGCGGGCACCACTGGATTCAGCGTCCCCGAATTATGTTAAAACGCCATGTGCCCGGCTTGTCACGAAAAAAAAGTGTCAATTTCATGCACAGTGTTATTAGACGCATTAAAGTAACTATCGTAAGTATCGTAAATTATGGATCGTTCATCACAAAATTCGGTAGAGTAATTTTTTAAATTTCAAAAACATAAATTAAACCAAATTTCAATACAGTAATACAAATTTTTTAGAATTGAATGCTTCTTAAATTGTTGTTCGGAAGGCTACTTTATATGGAGCAAATGGTAAAATATGAAATTTGGCGGAGTGCTTTCCAATCGTATCGGACCAAACTTTACCACTACAACATGATTCGTTATGGTTTTAGGCGTGCTTAAGTGTTTTCCGGCAGTGGGTTTATATGGAGCCTTTTGAAAATTTTGAATCGATCTTCGCAAAATTTAAAAGTATGATGATGAAAATCGGCTCATTGTGTCAAAAATTTATTTATTTATTTATTTACTTGAGTTTTTAAGCCCTTAGGGGCCAATAAAACAGAAAAATATAACAAGTGGCATATATGACATAAATTAAAAATTATCCTATTAAATATTCCATTTTGGATAACAAAAGTATACATTTTTAGGGAGGTTGTTCCACATTCGGGCTTATACAACTTTCTTACTGAACCGATTGTGCTGGATTTTGATACAAAACTGCTAAGGAGGACTAGAAAGAGTTTGACACCAATTTTTTTCCTGATGAGTCTCTCGACAAACAGCGTGTTTCAACAGACAGACGAGCATGGCAAAATCGACTTAGAATAACTCAAGGACCAAGAATTCATGTATACTTTATCGGGTCTTAGATCCATAGCGGAGGTGGAGAGTATAAAAAGATGAAATATTTTTTTAAAACAATCGCGGATATGAGAACTGTTAATCTGATTAAAAATTAGAAAATAAGTAAATATTTATAAATTTAAATTGATATTTTGATTAGCCAATAAGAACGTCAGTTTGTTTGAGGAACTTGGTACAATGTGGCAAAGTTTTTATTTACATGAGAGTATTTTGTGTCAAATATTATCTAGATGCCAAAATATTTAAGTGATCCTAAGCAGTGGAAGCGCTTTTAGGAACAATGCAACTCCAAAATTAAGTGAATACACCGATAATTTATGCAGTCATATTTTTAGGGAACTAAAACACCTATTTGACTTAATTATGTGAATATTTTTAAAGTGCAAAGTAAATTGCCGCTTATAATAAATAAGTGGTATGGATTGGAAGGATCTATCTTAATATTTTCCGTGTTGGATGCCAAACGTCAATATCTTCAATAATTATGTATGGAGTTTTTTCACGGAAATAAACTAAGCTCAAAAAAATGGAGGTGTATTAGCCATGCAAGCAGGAAGATGACTGCTAGGTTGTGATACTATCGGTTCGAGAAGCCGTCAAAGACACCTGCAGCCGTATTATGTAATTCGCTAAAGCTAAATCTCTATCGCTAAAACTCTATGAAGTTAATTTAGCGATTTTTGGCTACGAATGCAATTCTGTAACGTGCATTGCTAAATTTGGCAATGCCATAAAAATTTAATTCGCCGCAATTTTAGCTTTTAATGTCATCGCTAAAATTGTTAAATTTTGTATTCTCTACATTAAAAGATTACGTGAGAAGGCGCGAAGACAACAGCTGCAAACGGAGTTAGCTGGAGATACTTTGTGGAAGCCATTTGCTCCTAAGAGGAATAAATGATCGATTTTTAACAGACAGCACTAAACATTATTAAGAATGAACTAGATTCTTTAGATAAAATTTTAAAGAAGTAACAAAATTCCTCTTTTGAATTCATGCGATCACAAAACCATTACTAATCAAATTTGCTAACAAGACTGTCTGAGCTGATCACATTTGTGGGCTGTGAATTGCTCTCATAGTCGGAACGAATGGTCTATAATACCACTGTACCACATTATTGTTTCGTATTATTCATTAAAATAAAACTTAATTTACAAGATCTTTCCATGTTTAGTCATTCCCTCAATTCTGCAAACGTTTCCATTAAAGTGATTTCGTGCGTGGGTGTAATTTAAATTTTCTTTTAATTTTATTATATTTTTTCAGCTAATTTTAGTTGCTTTTATTAGTCAGTGTACTGACTTATTTTTCCTACTTGCTGTTATTCGTGGCGTTTTAAATTTTTCAAAAATTAACTGCTACTTACAAAAAGCAAAAAAAAAAAACAAAACCAAAAAATTTATTGAGCGTAAGTGTATAACCAAAATATTATTTTGAGGAGTTTTAAACCAATTAATTAAGTTATATAGTTAAGATTCCTCAATTAGGTATTTAATATTGAATATTAAATTAAACATGTGATTTTGTTTCTTTAATATTTATTTATTGAATCTACCTTTTGTAGACGTAAAAGAGTTAATAAATCTTGAAACTTAAATTTAAAAAAAAGAGAGCTTGAGCTTAAGGGCCATCCAGAGTGTGCATGAAGCAACTGTGCGAATACATGCAAATCATATGTGTCAAGCCATATTGAACTTAAGGAAACTTTCGTTAATTTTTGACAGTAGCTTAAGCTTGTTTATTCACATTCTGGTATCTTGCAAGCGGTTTTAGAATATTTTTTTAGAGGCGTGCAAGTGACATGAATTTTCCGAGTTACGAGTACGTGTGATGCGATTGCAAAATAAAATTTGAAAATCGTTAGGGAGTAAGCATGCGTAATCGAGAAAATTTTAAAAATAACAATATTTGTTCCTCCTCTGTGAGCACGCGTTATCGTGAGTCAAAAACCGCTAAGGCACACATCTTGACGTTGCTCCGGTCATAATTCTTACTTTAGTTGATTGTGCCCTTTGTATAAACTCGATACTGTAATTCCATAATTGAATACAATATTTCCAAGTACAAGTTTTAAAAAGGACATAAAAAGGATTTTGTGCAGTCCGAAGGCTGCGAACTTCATTTGAAGTCCCATTGATTTTATGTCAATGCGATTCAATGTTAATACTAGTCTTACCCAGCCTAAGATAATTTGCTCGGCTATTTCGTTGAAAGACTGCGCTTGATTTCCTTGCAAAACCCTTAGCCTTTTCTGCAGGAAGTTGTGCCCCCACCGGTGGCTTGGCTTAATTCTTTTTGTAGTCTTCGAAAGCGAAGGTTTAAGGGTATTTGTAAGACTTAAAATGTATTTTTCTTTTTATAATTACAATCTCCTTCTCACTGAAGGGCGTTTCTAAGCTCTGTAAATAGTGAAGAACAGCCTTTCGTTTGCAGCAGGTGATCTTTTTTGTAATCACTCACGATTTAAGTTTAAACTATTCCACATTTGATTTATGAGACAAATGTTTTATTAGTCTTATAATCTTATACTCTTAAAAGTTCCAGCACATGTGTGAGATCGCCATTAATTTTATTCAAACTGCAGATAAAATGTACAAAAAGTCATTATCAAAATGTAATAAATTTTTTTGTTTTTCGTTTTTTATATAAATTAACACAGTTGACCTTTCATTAAAGGTGCCAAAAGGTTTGGAGATAAAGAATGAATGATAAAAAAACTTAATGCAATTAATTTTCGAAAATTAACTGCTTTTATAAAAAAAATATTTACTTTTAAAAAAACATTGGAAATATTAAATAAAAATCTTGGAAAATTTAATACGTTTCTGACTGAAGTTTAACTTTTGGTTAAATATTTTTCATCAGCTCATCCAATGAAAATTGTTTCAACAATAATCGTTTAGTAGTTTTTGCCAAAAATGTGATATTGAAGTAATCTTATAAAAATAGTTAAGTATTAAGATAAATAGCAAACTGTCAAAAAAGTTATCGATAAAAAATGAAGTTATGTCAAAAAAAATGTAAAATTGTTCAAATTAAAATTGACATTTCAAGCTTGAAATATTAAAAGTGTTGCTGAATCAGCGGTTTATGTGCTAATATAGCGATTTACCGCTTTTTGTTTGTTTTGAATTTATCATACAAAATTATAACAAAATAAAACTGAAAAAAAATTGTTGTTTACATTTTTTATAGTTTGCTCCTTTCAACATTTACTGTTTCTTTCTATCAATTTAATGAATAAAAAATGTAGTGTCGTAAGGGCTTTAACAAGTTTCATTAAAAAAAAATAATAATATTTCAAGTGCCACGGCATTCCCTCACTACGAAGCAGGTTTGTAAGGGAAAACATTAAAAATAGCTGTAAAAAAAGCATTCAGTGTTTAAAGCTGATAGCTACGTTCACGAGTTTTTATATGCGTTGAATAAAGCGCTTTCTGTGTCAAAAATGTATTGCTTCAAAGTGGGAACTCGCCATATAAAATGCATGTCTTCCGTAAGCGGTATGGGAAGACAAACTCTTACATTTCTCCCTTACAAACCTGCTTCGTTTGAAGCTCTATTTTTTATTGGGTGTTGTTAATTTTTGTTCTGCATATCTCGAGAATAACAAGAGACAGAGCTTCCAAATTAGTTTTAATTCTACAAAAGCATTTAAATGCGTGCGGAACTTCTCAATGCTGCCTGCCGTCATGACGCTTTTCGACTTTAACTTTTTAAAAGCGAGAACAATAACGAGAAATAAAAAATAAGTTTCTTTGTTGAAACAAGGCGATAAGAAATAAATTAACACATTTCCAGTTTTCAATTTAACTCAATGCACTTTCAATCCCAACAATATTTAGTTGTACTTTATTGCGAGAATTTAAAGAAAAAAATTAGCATTAAAAAATAAATAAAAATATATTTCTGTTTTCATAATTTCCAACTCCAGTGGTGGGTATAAATAATTTACATTATTACACGCCATAACTTCTTACGAATAAAGTAATGTAATGCAGCTAGTTTGTACATACGAGTACCAGGGTTGCCAGAAGCCTTATTTGTATTTTTAATTTGTTATTAATATTAAATTTTGTTTTTCAATATGAGGGCTCGAATGTGTGGAATGAATGGACTTTGTACAGACAAATTTTCGAAATCACTGGCAACTCTGATGCATACATGCATTTTTATGTATATTCACATTCAAACATACATAAAGCCATATGAATATATATGAAAATATGACTTACATATGAAATATTTAATACTTAGTGTAAACAAGTATTATTTTAGTTTTAATGATTATTGCAAATGTTAGTGGCTTTTTATACATTTATTTTCTTTTCGTCATGAATATCTATGATCTACGATTTGAATACATGTTAAAGTGTAAAAAATTCATAGAATTTAATAAGAAATAAATTAAAATGGTTTATGATAATGCTTTAACCGATCTTATTATATATTCACCTGTGTTGTAGGTTTATACCCCGTCAGTCGTAAATACTTTCGTACTTGCTTATTTTTCATGGTAAAATATCTTTAAATATTTAAATTTTAAAAATAAATAAATTAGTTTTAATTTTTTTTTTTGTTTTTTAAAATTTATTGGTGTCTCTAACAATAAAGGTCTTAGCGGGAAGTAGACTTTGTGCTACACAAATAAAAAGAAGAAAACAAATGAATGCACTATGTGGCATCTTGGTAGGAAACAACTTAATACACTTTTCAATACAGTGTTCCTTGCTGACTTTGGATTAGAGATTTAAATACAAAAAAAGCATTAATATTAATAAAAAATATTAAAAAATGTTTTTTGAGTTTTTAATAACAAAATTAATTCTTTAACTTCATTTGCATTTATGAATTTAGCAGAAGTTATCACATTTGTTGGTCCAAAATTTTTTTTTACACTCTTAAACTTTGTATTAATACATGTTAAAAACTCAAGTAATATGATTGACAAAGTGTGATAGTGTGAATGCAATGTGTCACGAAAATGACAAGTATTATGAACAAAATTTGACATCCCATACGACTTCATCGTTTTTTGAAAAATTTCTAAGCAATAATACTTTTCATTGGATCAGGGTTGCATTTTATTTCATGTGTGAGTGTTAATACTTTGTGGGATGGTGTAAACACAAACTGTCATGTTAAATTAGATTTTCTGACAGTCGCAACAAAACTCATTAGATTTCTATCTCACAAAGTATTATGGAATACGTAAGACTTGTGAGATAGTGTAATCTAGCCTTTAGTAACCAAATTAATTTTTTCGTGGCTAAACAAGATAAACAAAATGGCGAAGTTTAGCCACTAGCTAATTGGTTACACTGCTTTTTAAATTAATTATTTTATAGATTTTTCATTCGTACAACTTGTCTGGGTAGCGAAGCAGATTTCAGTTCATCGGGTCCTTCATGTTTGTATGCCTTCGTGCGTTTTGCGTTTAGTTTCGCATGTGCTTGTGGCTCGGAGTTCTATAACTGTATTTAGCTGCAGTTTTTTCGGGTTTCAAGATTAACAATACGCATTCGTTTGTAACTCGCCTTTTTAACCTTTTGCCTTGTGGCGAACACAATAAAACTTGTAATTAGCTTTATGCAGCACCATATATTACTCAGATGAGTTACCGTTATCTTGCGTTTGTGCTGATAACCGCTTTTTGAATCCATCTAACGCCGCCCGTCCGTTCAGCTGGCTGGCTGTCGATGTAAAACTTTTGCGCAAAATACAGGAAATACTTTGATAAAATTTGTTATGTAGGTTCTTATTAAAACCAGACCCAGCTGGTGACACTCAGTCCGTAGTTTCACATAGCCCCCATACACGTTTCCCTCTGGAAAACATTAATTGTGCTCATAAACCTTCTTATTTTGTAGGTATGTATTTATATAAAATTTGGTCCAAACTTATTTGATTGCAGTCTAAATCATCTTACGAAATTTTATTCGATTTTTTCCTTGTTGGTATTAATATAAAATAAAAAAATAAACGCCTGAATGAGATGTTGGCAGAACCAATGCCAGGATCGAATGCTTTGGCCCAATCAGCCGTTCGTTTTAAGACAAACCTGAGAACCGAAACCGTAACAACAAGAAAAGCGATTTACATGATATCTTTGAGAAACTCCTAAAGATTGCTTGTAATCGATTAATACAAAATTTAGATGTTCATTCGGAAATTACAACCTGGGAAGGATCATTTTGACAATGTATTTTTTTCTGTCACACTGTGTTATTAAATGAAAATTTTTTAAATCCTGCGAAGAACATTATAAACACAGAATTTTAATCATGTTAAAACGTTTCTAAATATTTGTCCCGATTTCTCGACAACAAGAGCCTTTAAAGACAATTTAATCGAATAAAAATGTCTAATAGCGTTTGCCGAATTTTCGCCCCACACCTCCAAGTGAAAATTCAAAGTTTTTGTATTAATATCATTAATTGAAAGTAGAAAATTGAAATTAACACAAGCGTGTAAATTGTATTGTAACAAAAATTTTAATTTGAAACTTTGAAATTCTTTGCAATACAAACATACAAACAAAATATACACAAAAAAGTACCGATGATGATGATGATTGAAAATTCTTTTTAAATACAAATTAAATAAATGAATAAAAGTACCTTAAAGATGGCATCAAAAGATTTGATTTTTAACGAGAACTGGACTTAAACAATTTTGTAGTTCCAAGCAAAAAGTTGATTCTCATTCTCTAAATACGATTTTTATTTTAGGGGGTTGAAGAGTTTAAAGACTTAGAAAAAAGAGAATTTTCAACAATTTCTTTACATTGTTAATGTGTTTATTTTATCTGCATTTTGTTCTGTTCATGTGTGTTTTATTTTAAGCAGGAATTCATTTTTAAAATTCTTCTTTGTGTTCATACTGAAATCAATGAACGAAAAAACCCCATAATAACTTTTACTTTAGATGTCTGTGGCACTTCTTGGGCTTTTGCAATTGTCCTGTCTGTCTTTGGATAAAGTGCGAATGGTTTTCGATAGATAAGCGCCAATAAAATGTACCTTGTACGTACCCAAATGTAGATAGATGTGTATGGGTACAAACAGATACACATATTTATGATTGCATGTATGTTTGTATTTATTTTATTTATTGATTATTTGTCGTTGTCTATTAACTGCAGATCTACATAAATATGAATCTAAAATTATGACAACTTTTTAATTTATTTAAGTTTAATATAAATTAACTTGTTGTTTCTACACCATTTTTCATTAAAAATAAGAAAATTTCATATGAAATTGGGAATTTCAATTCGAAATTGAGAAAATTCCAAATTAAATTGAGAAAATTCAAAACGAAATTGAGAAATTTTAATTTGAAATTGAGAAAATTCCAAATGGAATTGAGAAATATTAATTTGTAAAATTGAATTACATATATAGTTTTTTAACCGCTGCAGTACGTTGTAAGGCACTACTGCAATCTCCAGTAGTTGTACATGTCTTAGAAACCTCGACCAGAACTTGCCTTTCGTGAAGTTGTCGAAAAATAAATTCGCAATTTAATAAAGAAATTTCGACCACAACTGAGGAAAATACTCTGCCCGGAAAAATGTATTCCATAAAAGCTGTTCAATGAACAGTCGTTTTAATAAAGCAAATTTACGCAAAAATGACGATATTGTTAGAGCTGGAAAACAAGTGGTCTGGATAGACGAGACAAACTTTAACTTATTTTGTCGTAGGAAACATGGTTGGTCTCGTGGTCCAAACAGTCACCTAATTGGTGCAATACGTACGTCCGGCATTATTAAAATGGACACCCGGAGGGGTTTGTTTGATGCTGTCAGCGCAAATGAATGGCTGAGAAGCGTTTTTCGTAGGTGGGAAGAGTAGGGGAATGATGATCCATGTCACAGTCGACTACAAATTATTTTTGTCAACTCTGCAGCTACAATCCTGCGATTTAGCCCCTATTCACCGATGCTTAACCCTATTGAAATTATTTGGTCAAGAATAAAAAGAACGGTGAAAACAAAGATAAATGTGCCGAACGTAATTTCCCCCCATGTAGAAGAGCAGAGACTTGCCTTTTTAGAAGAGGTGATTAATACTTCTAAGAGTATTAACAGGAGATTGCAGTAGGGTCATACAACATACAACAACATTTTACCAATCTCCTCTGGATCTGGAAGACATGCCTGTTGGTCAATGATCCTGCGATTTTTATTAATTTTTCCATTGTTATGTTTGTTGTATGAGTATAGTAAAAATAATTTACTGCCTGTTTTTAGAAAACGTAAGCAAGTGAGTGAGAAATTATATTGAAAACAAAAACAAATTTTCGTTTTTTATTGTTGTTTTCAATATAATTTCTCACTCACTCACTTGCTTACGTTTTCTAAAAACAGGCAGTTAATTAAATTTTATCAATTTCCAATTAAAATTTCTCAATTTCATTTGGAATTTTCTCAATTTTATTTTGAGTTTTCTCAATTTCATTTGGAATTTTCTTAATTTCAAATTAAAATTTCTCAATTTCATTTGGAATTTTTTCAAATTGATATTCTAAATTTCAATTGGAATTTTGGAAAAATGGTGTAGAGTCTTTTCGGAAAAGCGGAGGTTTTTGGTTTTTAAAACATTTTTAATCTTATCACCTTTTCGTTGATATGCAGAAACTTACAATATTAATTTGTAATAAAATTAGTTATTGACTGCAATACAAAAATAATTTAACTACTAAAATAAAAGAGTTTTATCAAATACAAAAGTCATATTCTTTAAAAAACATCGATTTTGCGTTTGCGTGGGAATATATTCTCTTTACGATTAAAAATATTAACAAATGTAAGTTTAACCAATAAATTTGGTTGAAAAATATTTGTGTGCTTTGCAGTAAAAGAGTCCTTTTTAGCAGGTTTTCAGCACTCACATATACGAATTGCCCAGTGTCAAATAAATAATAGAAAATTTTTAAGTTTGGAGAATTGAAAAGTTGTTAATAAAAAAAGAATAATATTTATGATGTAATTTCTCTAGCTTCGAGCACAACATTTTTATTTGAATGTGCAGAAAAAGACGGTTGTGTATTATTGGACTTATAACTCCAAAAAAAAAACAACACAAATAAGGAGAGTTACCTCCCTAATAAAAAGACGCATTAGTGTATGTTTGTATGTGCCATATTCACATTAACAAAAGCACAAAAATACACTTTTTATGATATTTAAGACTCTCTTTCTTGACATGTGGATGAAAACTTTTAGTTTTTCACAGACTTTACACAATGAAATAAAAAAAGGAAGACATGCGTCTAAATGTGTTGTATGCTTAAGGGGTAAGCGGGTTTCCTTATTTTTGCATCCGTTTAGTGATACAATAGAAGAATGATTTTGCTGTTAGTTATACTTTGTTATTAGGGTTCCTATTTGGAAATAATTATACGCGATATATATTTTTTGACGGGAAATTTCTGAAACTTAAATTTAAGATTGTGTTATATTAAACCATTTTAGGGACAGGGTATTTATGTAGAAAGATAATTTTTCAAGAAAAATTTTGGACTGCAGTGAATCAAAACCAATCTTCTTCCTAATAAGCAGTTTTAATCGAGGTATTTGAGGTCGTATTTGAGTTTGTGTTTGAATAAGTATTTAACATTTACATTTTAGTAACTGACACCAAGTCCGTTCATGGAGAATAGACATGTGACTGGTCAAATGGTGTCAATTGACCCTCTCCAATGACAACCCCATGTAAAAGTGATAGGTCTTATTCATAAAGTGTTAGAACTAGAACCGGTCTCTACCACCAAAGACCTATCACGGGACTACTTCGGTTTCAGTTTGCTTCCCTCTAGGGCAGTTAAAAATTATATTCATTGGCAGTATGATTTAATATTAAATTTTTGAAGTTATTTTTAACAGGGTGACTCACGTTTATTTAAATATAGTTGTATTTGATAAAAAAAAATTAGCACATTTTTACTTAACCCAAAATCGGGACTTACATTTTTAGAATAATCCTGGGATTTCGGGAGTGGCATCCCTAGTTATATCGCTTACGACTTTCTAGATTGAGATTTCTCAAAAAGCTTTTTCCTATTTTAACCAAGTACTGGAAGACTTGTGTTGAAATGTATGGAACTTCTCTTCATTCTTATAAAAAGTAGTTCTTTAATCTTTGGCGTCAAGGCCAACATAATGTCGTCAAATTCAAATGCCAAGGAATTAAATGTCTTATCAGATCCCTGTAAGCATTGTTCACAATAAGAGAAATAATTTCGTTTTTTCTTCTATCTTTTTTCTTCCCAAAGTATTTTATATATTTTCCTTTCATTTTTATAACAAAAATGTAACTAAAGTTTTTTTAAAAATTTAACTAAAGTGGAATCTACTTTCACTCCAGCAACAATTTGTATGAAATTAAAACTGACGTTAGTAATTATTTTATTTAGTTTTGAATGAAAATTTCAACAAAATGTTTTAAAAATAATAATAAATACATCAGTTTGTTGAGGGAAAAATTTGCAAACGAATTCTTAATTGCAAATGTGTGTTGTTGCGAAAAGCAATGGTTTCTCTATTGTGAACGGCAGTGAAAATGTTGCTGCCTATTGTGAACGAAGCTTTATTTATTATAAAAACGAAAGTCTTATATGATTCGTTCCCGGGAATGGAAAAAGTCTGTACATATAGAAACCCTATTTTTGTATAAAAAAACAAGAGAAAAGAAAAAAATCACTTGTCACACGTCCATCTACATTAATTCTCAAAAGGGAAACTAACAAGGGTTAACAGGGGTTGTTTATGACCCATGTGTTTGTTTAGTTGAGGGTAATATTCCATCATCATTTTCCATCATCATGACATTTTCTTGAGTTTTTATCTGCAAAGATTTAAATTGTGTTTTGGGTAAAATATGCATATTTTTATTTATTTTGGAAAAATTAGGAACTATTTATTTAAAATACCGCATTAAGAAAAAGCACATAAATATTTATGAGTAGGCAAAACAAAGTGTTTTTTTTTTATTTAATCAATCAAAAATTATATGTATTTTGTATGAGAATTAAAGAAAAAGTTAATACTTCTTTATCAGGACCCAGCTTGGCAACCGATACCGTATTAATACTGATATCGCTTAGATACCGATTCAAATTAAATACCGGTATCGTTACCGCTGCCGAAGTTTGTTTTTGTTGCCAGCAGCAATAATTTCCATTAGCACAAGTGTCGAAAATTTAATTTGTTTCTACTCTGCAAAATTTATATTAAAAACAAAATATAAATTTTGCAAAGGTAATACAATTTTTATAATGTTTTATATAAAAATCCCTTTTATAATCGCCACTATATAAAAATTTTTTTTTTTAATATTCTTGTTTGGTTCGGTAAATTGAAATATAAAACCGAAATACCTACACCGTTATAAAATGTTCTGTACCGGTATACCGATACTTAAAAAATAAATATTTTAATGCCGATACCGAATTCGTTTCAGTTTCCAACTTTGGTAAAAAATTTAACATTTCCAATTTTACCAAGTTGAGTTATCAGTTAACAATTTGTTTTTGAAGGTTGTTAGGGCTAATAAACCAGTGCAAGTTAAACTCTTTATTTGGTTTTAAGCGTGTTTAAACCAGCATATCTAATAATCAGTTTATATACAAAACGTCTCTAAACGCATAGAATCGTGCGTTTGAACTACCAATACAAAGCATATGGATTTGACAACAGTTATCGTAGTGCTGCCACATTATTATATCCCTAACTACATGTAATATATGGGGCACTGATTCACAGCTGTTGAATCAGCGTTAAAACATTCACTGATTTATTAGCCATTAGAGTGATATTTATAACTGAACTTGGGGAAAATTAAAATGGACTTAAGAGTTTTTTTTAGCCTTTTTCCTATGGTTTTAACTACAGGTACGGCAAATAACTAATTTCGCATTGGCATTTGCGAACTATTCGCGTATGCGAATAAAAAAACTAAAATGTTAAAGAGTTTTGAAAGCGAGCGATTTTAAAATGCTTTTCAGCATAATAGTCTTAAATTTTTGTTCAAAATACAATTGAACTAAAGTTTTTAATATAAAATTTAAAAGAACAAAGACAGGAAATAAAAAGAAAATATATTAGAAATCAATTGTTTAAGATACTGAAAATTATTGCACCGATTTTAAATCGTTTCGTTTTCTAAAATGATTTCCATCACACACCTGCTAATTTAGTTTTAATACAGTTTTCAAAAATCTTATTTCTTACGTGTCAGACAGCAGATTCCGCGATATCTATTTTTTTGCATCTGTCATTTTGGATGTCCATCGGTCACAATGCACGATGGCAGTGTGGCTAATTTAGCCATTTAGTGGCTAGAGTAAGCCATATTTCATCTGGTTTAGCCATGAAATAATCAATTTGGTCACAAAATAAAGTCTTTATGCAATTTCCGTGCTGCACATAAATTTTGTAAGTTTTTTTAATAATATTGATGCAGTTTTTGTAATTAAATCTTGTTTAGCCATTTTTGGTTGGTAGAGTTGACAGCACTGCACGATGGTGTAAACTAAAAATTTGGTTTACTAACATTTCCAATTTCTCAAAGTGCAGTGGTGTAAAAGTTGAAGACTATTTGGTATTTCCCCCGTATTATTAGCAAAAACTTGAGATTTCTTTAGCTTTTAATCTTGAAATTACGTCATTTACGTTTCGAGAATAAAACTTCAAATATTTAAGAAAAACTCTGTTCCCTCAAAAAGGTAGTTTCACTAGAAAAAAAAAATCAAAAGACTCAGGCAAACATATCTAATAAATTAAGTAACTAATGCCAATTACTTGCTAATCAATATAATTTTTATATATTTGCATTTTGAATAAAGTTTTATGTTTTACTTTATTTAGTTTCTCACATACATGTATGACAATTTTTTCAAATAAATCATCTAATTATTTACGAAATACATAAAATAAATAAATCTCATAAATAAATTAGAATTTAGTCTTATGGTAATTTTCCCTAGCATGTGCATACAAACATACATACATACATATATTTTCAAAGTTTTCTCTTTACAACGTGAGACGTTTCCACGTTTAGCATTTCGACTTAGCTGGCAGAAAAATAAGAAAAGAAAACGAAATGAAATAAAATAAAAGAAATTATTTGAATTTATGAGTAATTTAAGCTCTCTAAATATGATTCATTATCTTGATATAAAACTTATACTAATGTTTATATTTTTATTCTTGCTGGGGCAAAAAAAACTAATATACACTTGAAGAAAAGTGCAAATAAATGAAATCGAAAATTTCTGGCTCAAAATCTGATGATAATTTACAAATTTACTTTCTATTCATGAGAATTTGCAGACGGTAAATATTAGACATTTTCCTTCGAAACTTTCGAAAATATTTTAAGTCTTTGTGACATAAAAAGGCTCTAATTTTAATTTGTGGAGCTTAACTTTGCATTATCTTTTAGGACGAAATTTTGTTTTCGTTTAAACTATCGTTAAAATGGGCACCAGCCGTCATCTGTTTTAACTTTTTTCGATTACTTATGCTAAAATTAACCATAGGGAAATGACTTAAGAAAAAACTTTTGAAATAAATAGAGTAATTGGTCTGTTCAGTAGCAGAAAATTCCTAATTGTTTTCAGTAATTGTTCACGTACTCGAAAATCTTGCAACGAGAGAGTGAAAAAAAGAGCATAAAAACTCAAGAGGCAAACATTTTTTTTTGAAAATTTCTGATAGTAAAATGTTTACTAAAAAGAATTACTGAACCACCTGTTTTAAGGTTTTGTTAAAAAGCAATCAAAGTTATTTTTGGGAATACAAAATTTATTAATAGTAAGATTTCTCCACGTCTTGTGAATATTTATTTTTCTAAAATTTAAGAAAAATATAATTGCGCAAATAGAAATAATTTAATTTTTTACATCTGAATACTGTAGAAATTCTTTACTTGCTAGTTCTACTTGGCAAAGCGATCATTTAATTTTTTATTTTCTTTAAGTAATCTAAATCTAATTCTAATGTAATTAAAAAACATTTCTTTTAAAATGTCATGTGAAGTTACAAAAACAAAAAAAAAAAAAAAACACATTTCTTACTTACACAATCCACTCTGATATTTTTGACAGCTGATATATAGTTTTTATTTCCCCTCTATTTCCTTTTTGTCCTTGAAGTTCCTTGATATAAACTTGCATTCATAATTGGCCATCATCCAGACTTGCAACTTTTGTTGCTGCAAATGTGTGCAAATTCTAGTTTTACAATTTTGGAATTTTATGCCGTCTTTCCTCTTCTCCTTTTTATGTTTTATATATAAATACAAATAGGCCTGGAACCAACTTCACGTGGAAAATTAAGAATGACAAACCAAAACCGCATTGCAGAGCACATGAAACTTTGTACCACTACCCAATCTTCTCGCCACAGTAACCCATAAACTAAAGAATTGCTGCAACAAAAACTGCAAGTCTGGACAGGGACTTACAAATAAAAAAAGAAGAAAAAAAATGCATGTCCGAACCAACCTTCTTTCTTCTCTCTTCTAAAAACTCGAAACTAAAAGCGTGTGGACCTGCACTAAAACAACCGAGTCAGCTTTTACTGATTAAGCACGTTTTATTTATTTAATATACACAAACTTATACATTGAAAAATCAATGGCTCTTAAGAAAAATGTTAGGCCCTCCCATAAAAATAACAGGAAACTAGGAACCCAAGTTCACATTAAAATGTTTATTGTCACCCCTATCGCGAATAAAATTTCTGCTATAATATGTTCCCTTTTCACAAAAAAAAAAATTAGAGGGGGAAAAGCAATATTTCGACAGTAAAAACTGTTCACTTTTTATTTACGATTGGGTTGTGAATTCAAAATTTCCTGTTTGAAAATAAATGGGCTAATTATGAAATTTTTTTATGTGTTTCGTTCACTCGTAAACTCTATATTCTTAGGCCAGATTTTAATTTGTTGTTAACAGAGACCCAGAATAAATATTTTTATTTTCCATTGCTAGGACATGCAAGGTTTTTCCGTATTTCATTTATTTTTTTTTTAACACATTTAGTAGAGATACTTTTTGCAATCTACCATCGCAACCACTGTACTTTTTGTACACAACTGCAAACAATCTCTAAAGCAAGTTTTATGAATGTCTCTGACAGAAAAATCAATAAATCTTTTTTTAAGGCATCTTAAATGTCAATAATAATTATATAAAAATGCATTTATGTAGTTGATTTTTCGAGACAAAAACCAATTGTTTACAGAACATTTTCTCGGTAGCAGCGCAAGAAGTTTTTCAAATAGTTAAATTTTTTTTTTTTTTTTTTTATCAAAAGTAATTTTTGGGAATACAAAATTTTAATTTAAAAGATTTTGTTATTCTTGCTTAATTCCCAGTTTTTATTCTTGGTTTCTTAGGCCAGATCATCAGGAAACTTCATCCATAAAGATTTTGGAAAAACTAAAGATATTAAACCAAATAAAACTGTTAAGCGTATAAGAATCATAAGCAACAGGGGAATTAAGCACGAATAACAAAATCTTTTAAATTAATATATTTTTTTTTTATTTGTTTATGATGAAAGTTAAGGAGTTTGTTTTGTAAAACATATAAAAAATACGGATATTTTTCTAAAAAATCACAGAAATTTTTGAAATTTTCATCTCATAATTTAAAAATTGACTTATCAACTTTAAACAATTATGCAAACAAATTGATCACAAATCTAAAACACTTTTGGCCAGGGATTTTTTAGTTTTCAAGTCATCGCAAAGTTTGCATTTAAAACACAAAAAGTAGACAATTGCTATAAATGGACTTCACATCCAAAATAAAAAAATGTTTTTTTACGATTTAAAGTTTAGCAAAAAGTAATAAATTTTAAATTTTCCTTTGATTAAAATTTCAGCCTGTGACCAAGAAAATGTATTCGCTTGGAAGAAGTAGAAGACGAAATACATGATAAAACTCGAGGAGGATATAAAAAACGGCTAACATGTAACATTATGAAGTGATGGCATGAAATGCATGAAATTACATGCGTGTGTGACCTCATACACATGCCAGAATTTTTTTCTTTTTGTTCTGAGGAAAATATGCTGACCCACACATTTCAACTTTAAACTCCCACCCTGTATCCACAAATAACTTAAAACTTATTTACAAAAATAACAACAAAATAAACATAGAATGTGCAAATTCTCAATGGAATAAAAACATAAATTCGACATTCTAAATTATAATAAAAATAAAAGTTTCTTTACAAAACTCCAAAAAAAAGGAAATAAATAAATAAATAAATTCAAAAGCAAAAAAAAAATTTCCTGTTTGAAAATAAATGGGCTAATTATGAAATTTTTTTATGTGTTTCGTTCACTCGTAAACTCTATATTCTTAGGCCAGATTTTAATTTGTTGTTAACAGAGACCCAGAATAAATATTTTTATTTTCCATTGCTAGGACATGCAAGGTTTTTCCGTATTTCATTTATTTTTTTTTTAACACATTTAGTAGAGATACTTTTTGCAATCTACCATCGCAACCACTGTACTTTTTGTACACAACTGCAAACAATCTCTAAAGCAAGTTTTATGAATGTCTCTGACAGAAAAATCAATAAATCTTTTTTTAAGGCATCTTAAATGTCAATAATAATTATATAAAAATGCATTTATGTAGTTGATTTTTCGAGACAAAAACCAATTGTTTACAGAACATTTTCTCGGTAGCAGCGCAAGAAGTTTTTCAAATAGTTAAATTTTTTTTTTTTTTTTTTTATCAAAAGTAATTTTTGGGAATACAAAATTTTAATTTAAAAGATTTTGTTATTCTTGCTTAATTCCCAGTTTTTATTCTTGGTTTCTTAGGCCAGATCATCAGGAAACTTCATCCATAAAGATTTTGGAAAAACTAAAGATATTAAACCAAATAAAACTGTTAAGCGTATAAGAATCATAAGCAACAGGGGAATTAAGCACGAATAACAAAATCTTTTAAATTAATATATTTTTTTTTTATTTGTTTATGATGAAAGTTAAGGAGTTTGTTTTGTAAAACATATAAAAAATACGGATATTTTTCTAAAAAATCACAGAAATTTTTGAAATTTTCATCTCATAATTTAAAAATTGACTTATCAACTTTAAACAATTATGCAAACAAATTGATCACAAATCTAAAACACTTTTGGCCAGGGATTTTTTAGTTTTCAAGTCATCGCAAAGTTTGCATTTAAAACACAAAAAGTAGACAATTGCTATAAATGGACTTCACATCCAAAATAAAAAAATGTTTTTTTACGATTTAAAGTTTAGCAAAAAGTAATAAATTTTAAATTTTCCTTTGATTAAAATTTCAGCCTGTGACCAAGAAAATGTATTCGCTTGGAAGAAGTAGAAGACGAAATACATGATAAAACTCGAGGAGGATATAAAAAACGGCTAACATGTAACATTATGAAGTGATGGCATGAAATGCATGAAATTACATGCGTGTGTGACCTCATACACATGCCAGAATTTTTTTCTTTTTGTTCTGAGGAAAATATGCTGACCCACACATTTCAACTTTAAACTCCCACCCTGTATCCACAAATAACTTAAAACTTATTTACAAAAATAACAACAAAATAAACATAGAATGTGCAAATTCTCAATGGAATAAAAACATAAATTCGACATTCTAAATTATAATAAAAATAAAAGTTTCTTTACAAAACTCCAAAAAAAAGGAAATAAATAAATAAATAAATTCAAAAGCAAAAAAAAACTTGAGTTTTTTTTATTAAAAAGGATCAAAAAGAGGGGTTGGTATGCAGGGAAAATGTTACTTATAAATAAATTGTAAAAACTCATGATTTAAATGGGGTGTTTGTGTGTAAATCCTATTTGAAATATTACCACAAATAAAACCGGACACTTGATGTCATATTCCAAATATAGCACACATCCACACTGACGCATACATTAACATACATGATATATGAATGTGTACACAATTCAACACATATGTACATGCATACATATGAGTGGATGGAAGTATAAAATACACTTTCAAAAGGATAAGCGACGAAGCTCTTTACGAAAAGAAATACAATCGTACGGTTGCGGATTCTGTTACTTCAGAATAAGCAGAAAGAAGTTTATGATTTAATTTCAAATTCCCACTGACTTTATATTCTTGTATTATTTATGTTTTGCGATTGGGTTTCCTAAAATATTTAAATTTAAAAATAAACAAAAATGGACGAATAAAAGTACTCGAAGCTTAAAAATTTATACAAAAAGTACAACATCCACCACCGCCAACATACGAGAAGTTGTATTGAGAGTATTGAGAATATGTTGATACATCTGTGTGTAGGTATGTTTGTTAATGTGTGCGTAATTCCTCCATCGGTCTTTTGTTGGTTGATGTAGACACATTAATTTAAGTGGTTTGATAAGTCTAAGGAAACGGAAAGTATTTTGACATGTTATTATGCTGAAATAATTTTATAATTTATTTATTTAGTTGTTATTTGCTTAAAAAATTTGAGGTTTTCTTCGAATGAGAGCAAATGGAATTTTAAGTATCAACATATTTTGCTCGGTAAACTTTTTTATGATCTGGTCTTGTTTTATATTTTTATCATTTAAAACTTTTTTTTAATTAAGTTTTTCTTTAACACTCCATAAATGTTTTATGTATATTCAGCCACAGAGTGCAATTCCGTTAGGAACCAAAGAAAACATATATTTGTTTATTGATAGAAAGTGTGTTTTGATAGATTTTTGGCCTTTCAGATACAGAAAACTCCCATTCCGTTCATGAAAACAAAAATGGTTTGATTCCGAAAAATTTTTTCGTAGTTTTCTGAAGCTCCAAAATACGGAATGAATTCCGTTTCCAAAAGGAATTGTGACATTGCTGATTATATGATTGCTCATATTTTCATTAGAGTTATAGCCATTAGTAAGTCTTTTTCAACAGCTTTGGTATTTCAAAGACCTACCATAAGGTTAAACAATAATTTTTACATATTTATTTTTATTGTACTTTACAAATACAAATTATATTATCCAGGGCTGTGGAGTCGTTAAGAAATAGTTATAACTCCGATTTCGACTCCTTTTGCTGAAATTTTTTAAGTACGACTCCGACTCCGACTCCGACTCCAACTCCGACTCCTACTCTAACCTAGCATTATTAAAGAGACTATTTTTTATTTGACTTTAAACTCTTTTTTAATTTAGTACCTGTTAAATGGTTAAATATAGCAAGAAAATGATTCTGTAAAAATTTCAAATCGATATTTTAATTCTAACGTGCTTGAGCTTTAACCTACTAGTTACTAAAATATGAGTAGGAAAGCTGCAAAATATTTTATTTTGGATTTTGGAAAAAATGTAAAAAACATATACCGCCCGATTCAATAGACCAAATGAGTTGAACTTTTTTAATTCTAAAGTGTTATGACATTCTTGACTTATAAATCAACAGTTGAGAAATTTAAACCAACTGAAATATAGAAAAATAATGGATTTAATTTTGGAACGAATGAGTTTTGTTACGAACTTTCGAAAGAAACGAGTTTTGCTTCAATCCGTATGGGAACATTGAACTTTAATATATTTTAAAGGTTATATTAATTTATTAAAATTATGCAAACATTGCTAAAAAATGTAAAAATAGTTCTGTAGGGGAGAGATAAACTACAACAATTCACATCTTTTTCAAAAAACGTTTTTATACTGTTGGAATTTATAGATGTGTGACTTTCCATAAGTCCTATCTAATGTAGCTTTCGAGATAGAAAAGTTAAAAACAACACCAAGTCCAATTGGCTTAGACGTTAAAGGCATTGCATTTTTCCGTTCCTAATTCAATATTATTATTGTCCCAGACCGAAATTTGAAATTGCAAGTCTTTATTATCTCTCTAATTTTCCCTAAAGCGAGTAGATAAAAGTATTCTCAAATCATTTTTCGGGTTAACTCCCACATTGATGGGAATTATATCTGGAACAATGTCATGTATTTTTCCGAGTTCCTTTTCCTTTTATTCTATTATAACTCACCTTGAAGGTTGGAACTTAAAATGTAGTTCACTTAATGCTTTCACCACAGGAGCTACAGCTGATTTCAAGTCATATTCATGAACATGGCTACAAAAATATTTGTTAATATACGATAACTAAAAAACAACATCTTTGCAAATTTAATTTTTAAATTCCTTAATTCGGCTCTATTTCATTAACGATATCTTGGCGAAATTCAAATAGTGAACCCGCTGGTTTTTGTTACAGAAATTTGAGGTCACATTAAAACATAGAAAAGGACATACTTCGATACAATTTATATAACTATTCTTATAAATTGTCAAAATAAGATGTTATCTCAATTTTTTAATTTTTGATATGAAAAGTATACTGGTCCTTATTTTCTGACTTCACAATTATAAAAAGCAGACCCTCTTATGGCCAATTCCACTAATTTATTTTAATATCAATTTATGTTTAAAATTTGTTTTTTTATGTCAAATTAAAATAAAATTATAAGAATTATATTTAAATATGAATTGATATTTAAAAAGAATTAAAGAAATTGGTCATTAAAATTTTTTATTTTGAAAAATATTGGAAAAATTTTAATGCAAAAAAGTCGGAGTCGGAGTCGCTAGTTTTTGTGGGTACTTCGACTCCGACTCCGGTACAAAAACCTCAACTCCGACTCCGACTCCACAGCCCTGATATTATCACTTAATTGCATTAAGGCCATGTCAGATAAAACTTTTGCTTCGCGTTGCGTTAGAGATTCGCTTTGACATCCAAGATGAAATATTCATACTTATACGAAACATGTCCCATAAAGAACTTTTAACGCAAAGCGAAGCGAAAAGTTAGGCAACTCTCATCTTTTTGCGCGCTTTGACAATCTGCTGGTACAATTTTTTTTATTTATTTTCTTTTTAACACACAATGTGTTAGTGTTGTCCAAGTTTTTATTGTGATATACACCTTTTGCGTTACGCTTTTCTGTCAAAGTTAGAAGTGTCACGCAAAGCGATGAAGTTTTATCTGACATGGCCTTTAGACCTTCAGCACTTTGTGATGAAACAACACAGAGTCTCTGCCGTATATATGTATAACTAGTAAAGAAACTCTCAATTCTAATTAGTGTTTTATGGTTGTGCAGACCTAATGCAAACCAAAAAAAAATAACGGATAATGCCTATCTCTAGCGTTGGTGTTGAAAATTTTAAAAAAAGACACAAAAGGAACATTTTTTAAAAAAAATTGGATATTAAAAAGGATATATTAAAGAAAAAAACATGAAGTTTCTTAATATACAAGCAAAATAAAATTTATTTTAGTTTAATTTTTTGCTTATGTGTGTAGCTCATAAAAATATTGGTCCTAGATCCACCAATAAGTATATCTAAAAGTGTCCGTCTGTCCGGCTGGCAGGGTGGTTTTCTGTTCATGTAAATCTTGTGCGTAAAATACAGCTTGAAATTTTTGGAATAATTCAATGAAATTTTGTAGTGGTAATTATATTACCGACTATACTTTCTTATGTGCTTTATCTTATTTTTGCAAATTTTGAGCAAACGGTGGATTAAAAATTGCTCAATAATGGCTAAACAACATTTTAATACGACTGTGCAATAATATTATTAAAAACAAGAAGAGGAGCCTTCTTTAAATAAAATGGCGAATATTAAGAAAATACCGAAAAGTCAGTTCAAAATATTTGTAGAGAAATAGTCCAATATTAGAAATAAATATTTTTAACTGGAGCTTAATCAGTTTGTCTAAAATTTTTTGTAATATTTTTCAATATGTTTTAGGATTCTGAAACAAAATAGAAGTAATAAAGTCAAATTATGTGGCCTTTGCTAATTTCGTAAAGCCGCTTTTGTTCTAAAGATTTTGTAATGGGACGACACCGATTTGACAAATTTTCTGTGACAAACAGCTTTTTTGAGAAAGAAGTCAAAATATGTTTCTTCCATTCATTCTGTGTGTGCAATACTGTGCCAAAAGTCTTATTCTTTTGGGACATTTGTGTGGTAAATACACCCAAATTAAAAACATTTTTCAATATGGTCACCTGCAACAAAACTATTTTAAACGAAAATGTTTACAAGATTTTGTTAGTCGTGCTAAATTCCAAATTTTTATTCTCTATAAAAACACTGAAATTTATTGTTCACTGGTTGCTTAGGCCAGATTGTCAGGAAACTTCATCCAAAGATTTTAGAAAAACTAAAGATATTAAACAAGTAAAATTGTTAAGCCAATAAGAATTATTAGCAAAAGTCTTACTTGTAACCATATCAAAAACAAAACAACAGCAATAAACAGCGAGTTAATCTTTTCTTACATTCCCCACTACAATTGGTTGCAATTCTTCCAACATTAATTGTAGTTGTAAGTAGGTTAAGAAAAAACAAAATGAAAACAAAAACAACTTGCTTTATCGCTCTCGTAAAAATAAAGCATGCTGCCAGAGTTTAGTTTTTTTAAGCCATGCACTTGCAGTTTATTATCAAAGTAATTTTTGGGAATACAAAATTTTTAATTTGATGTTTAAATATGAATTAACCTGTATTATTGTCACCGGCAACCATATTATGGTTAAATCAGTCCTCCATCAAGAAGCCACAACCATATTATGGTTGCCTCCAAAATTATGTTCAATAATTTTAATAGCATGGTTGTTTTTCAACAATATCATGTTTCTCTTCGAAAATAGGAAAGTACGTTTGTTAATTTAAAAACAAATTTGATTTTCCTATTTAAATAACATGTCTCGAGGCAACCATAATATAATTGTGGCTTCGTGATGGATCACCAATTTAACCATAATATGGTTGCCGGTAATAATAATATGGTTTAATTAGCTTATATATGTTTAAACATTTTCGTCAAAAATAGTTTTGTTGGGATTGACCATATTGAAAAATGTTTTTTCTCTGCGTGTAGGTTAAAGATTGGCACGGCCCGATCTGAGCTACATATTTTCGATACCAAATAATCTATGTATAAAAAAGAATTTATGCTGACATTAAAATTTTTTGGATTTCGTACGTTAAAATAATTTAACATAAAATTTCTATTTTTTGCTAAACAAACAGATCCACAAAGTATTTCAAAGAAAATTTGTTGATTTTCAACAAAATGGTCGTCCAGAGTACGCGAAACTTATTTGGTAAACTTAAAATCTTAAATTATAATCGTTTTCAAAACATCACATAATTGCAAGTTAAAAGTAATTGCTGGAAATCGGGAAATCCTGAATTGAAAAAAGTCACTCTTTTGTTGTAACATTTATGGTTGATCAAGTTTGTGTATAAACAATTTAAAAATTTCAAATATCATTAATCATATTCAAAATCATAAGAATTTCACATTTTGTATCTTCGTTTCGTTTGTTTTTGTTCTTTAATACAAATTACACGCCATTTGACAGTTTAATTTCGTTACAATTTTCCTCCAAGGAAAAATCAAAACTCTTATTAACATTTTCTTTGCTGTTTTTTCTATTGTTTTCGGGGGTGTGTAATCAAGTGGGTAAATCAAATTTTGACAGATTATGAAATGGTGGGCTGATGTAAATATAACACACGTATGTTTGTAGTGGCGTCACTAGTGGCTTTATTTAGAAATTCAAACATCATGAATCTTAAAAAATCATCCGAAATCTAAATGAAAAGAAATACGCTTATGTAGATATGTACAGATGTATGTGTTGCATATCTGTATGTATGTAAATGAGTGAAAAATGATGTTCTTTGCTATTCAAAGAGTATGGAGAGGAAGAGGGGGCAAAGTTTCTTATTCATCCGTCATGACACCCAAAGTTTTTCCCATTTATATCCCTATGAGTGATTATTATGCAAGCTCATGGTTGTCAAAAGCAGACTTAACATATGTGTACTTGTGATGTTGTTTAGATGATTCCTTATCAAATGTAAACATGTGTGTATCAATTTAAAGATGTGTGTTTAAGGAATGCTAATGCATAAGTGTTTGAAAAACCTCTCAGGAATTAAGGAATAATTTTCCTCATACATTGTTCTGAATGCAAATAGTAGTTGGGTAGAAGTAAGAAATGAAACTTTTAAGAGTTTCTATAAAAAAATACTTATACTAATGGTTTCAAATGAGGGTTTGTGACAGATTACCTGAAGGTCCGCAAAGGAGAATACATAAATAAAAATGTTCTATTTTTTAAAATTTAAAACTTTTTAATTTTAATTTGTATTTAATTTTATATACCGTGGTTAGACTTAAACCAAAACAAGAAAACATTTAGCCAATTCGGAAAGTTGCATAAAGAAAATCTATATGGGAACTTCCACAGAAAATCTCTCTTTTTGTCACGTTACGCCCCTATGCAATTAAGCTTGTTTTTTGGAGCCATATTGTTAAAATTTTTCTCCTCTTTCACTAAATTTAAGCTAGTTAAGATGCTTGAAGAAAAAAAATATAAAATAATTCTTTGAGAAACATTTTCAAATGCTTGGTGACGTTTTTTGTGTTTCTTTAACTGCCACTGTCCATCGTTCCTAATTTTGGGCTGTGCTTCTCAGTTTATTCCACGTTAAATTAAGAGATCCCATTTCGGCTTCTGTGCAACGTCTTCAAGTAATTCGTGGCCTACCAACTCTTGGTTGGTGGAGGGAGCTCCCACGTAAAGATTGCTTGGGAATATTACCCAGTAAAAATGGAGCTTACTGGTAAGCAGATTTGTAAGGGAGAGAAGCACAATATCCCCTTAAAAAAGCTTGTAATCGTCCAGTGACGACATTTGTAACCTTCCATGTTGTACATCCATAGAGTAAACGCGATTTTACGTTTGAGTCAAATGTTTTGAAATTTTTTTTGGGCTTAAGTTGTTATTTTGCCAAATCGGTAATAGCATTCCAAATGCTGCTCTTGCTTTTCTGATTTTTGATTCTTAATCAATCTTGTTACCTCCATCAGCTGAGACCATGTTACCAAAATAACCAAAATTCATCGACCACTGCATAACTGTGGTCTTCTACAGCGATAGTCCCCTGGCTTTGTTTTTGTAATTCCTAAGCCTGTGTCATCGAAACTCGACTCAAGGGCAGCTATGGATTGTCAAAATCATGCGCTCTATATGATAGAAGTCACCTGCATAGGCCAGGTAGTTTAAAAGTACTAAAGTACTATTTTAAGCTAAATAGCACTGTTGTGAGTAGGCTGTTGTATTATCGTATAACAAATTACATAAGCGTCAAAACTAAATTACAAAAACATTACATTTTAATAAGACGTCATAAAAATATAGCAAATATAACCAGCGTTTAAAAAACTGCATTCAATGTAGAAAAACTGACATGTCTTCCACTTTTTCATTGGCCAGAAAAAAACTGTTTTTTTTTACTTCTGATTCATTAAATGTAAACAGTATTGCCTTAGATAACTTTTTAATCCGACCTCAAATTCTGGGCGCCACTTATGCCATCTCGGATCCTTCCCCTAGATGTCCAATTTTTTCACGTGCCCAGAAAGTCCCTTTAAAACTTAAAGAAGCCAATACAAGTTAAAAAAAAATTCCATCTGTGACGCCCTAAAATAAGAAATATATTTCTTAAGTTTGAAAAACTTAGAAAAAGAACAACCAATGTGACGCAATAGAATCTTTTGTGAATTTCCTAATTTTAAGAAAGTTACGTTTACTCGTGTATTTATTCATACTTTTGACACTTAATTACGTTTAATATTTAGTAATCGTTCCTCAATTAGTTCCTCAAGAGGTTCCAGAAGGAAAAACCCCGCTGCACATACCCACGCATTCACTCCAATAGAGTCATAATTTAAAAAAATTATTAAAAATTTAATATATAAAAAAAAATCGTGCTTTTTGAGTTATGACAATATTGAAGTAAATGATCGATAAACTCATGGGCTGTTCGTCGACTTCGAACGAAGACTTCGTTCGGTTAACTTATATGTGAAACAAAAATACTCTACGAAACGTTGGGAAAAACTGCAATAAAATGTATGTTTTATTTACATTAAAGCTCCAGGCCTAACATGCTTAACAATAAGAAAGTAATTTAAAATTTTAAAATTGGCCAACTAAAGTAAGAACAAAAACAAATTATAAAATATTGTTTTTGTTTTACATGTAAGTTAAGCGAAAAAAGTATTCGGTTGAAATCGACGAACAGGCCATCTAGTCTTCTAAATAATAAAAATAAAGTGTTGTGTGTTGCTGATTGCATAACTTGAGAAAGGCTTGACCGATTCGGACGATTTTTTCTTTAAAATGATCGCCATGGTCCAACTTATTGTACGGAAAGAAAATTTTGCCCCGCCCACTTTTTTCGATTAACCTAAAATCGGGAAACGACTCCATCGATTTGACTAATTTTTATTTCAAATGTTCGTATTAATCCATTTTAAGTTTTCATCGAAAGAAAAATTTACCACGCCTACTTTTGCGCCCACTTTTTCTATTAAGCGCATAACTTGAGATCGGCTGGACTGATTTGGCCCGCCCACTTCATTCATCGATCATTAGTAATCAGCTACCGAGCGAGGCCGGGCGGCCAGCTAGTTATATATAAAGTTACTTTTAATATTTTTTCTGTTAAAGAATAGAGAGACTTTGATTTGATTTAAGCCATTTGTTTTTAATTTTGCCTATTTTATTTTAAAAATTATTATTTTTTATTTTAAAACTTCCAATACTTTGGAATTGATTTTGAAATCTTAAATAGTTCAAGTCCCTACGTATTTACTCATTCAAATACGCATGCATACATTCATAGCATTTAATTTATTTACCTCTACGGCTGATATGAATGATATTGATAATGAACACAGTTCCTTGCTTTTTTTGTTGCTATTGTAATTGCTTCAACATAGAAACTTATCATAAGAATGCCATTTCTCTAGCAAATTTGAATGTCAGTTAGTGTGTTTCAAAACAAATGCCATGTTCAGTGTTTCCTGTTTCTCATTTGAGCCAGAGTTGTTTTTTCAAATATTAAGATAAAGGAGCCTGTTGTTTTTCTTAGGGGAATGATTGATGAATGGAAACTTATATTATGTAAATTACAAATGTGGAAAAACAATTTTTTTTTGCAGACAAGAGGTGTGGATATAAGACCTGGTCTAAAAGTTTTAATAATGGTTTTGTGGGCTTCTTTTTTTGAAATGTGTAAAAAAACAAAAAATTGAATTTTACATGATTTTTGGGCATGGTTTCCCGTTGCTCTTTTTTGGTCATGGTTTCCCGTTGCTTATCTGACTATAACAGTTTCACCAGTAAGGTTACCTCCTTAAAAGAAAAATTTAATTTGTGTGGGAAGGTCTTATAAAGAACTTTCCCTTAAATACCAACTATAATCATTTTTACTTTTGTAATCAAAAAGTATGGACCTTAATCCCAAAATGAACCAAAAATATGAACTTAGATCCAATTTTAAGCCTAAAGAATTCTTTGTTGAGTGGTTATTTGTACCTTTATGATTTGAAAATGAATTGTCGTTTCTCGGAATTTTTATATTGCCAAACAACACATACGAATATAATTTCAAAATTGTTAAGTTGCTAGAGCATATTTCTTTCTTTTAATAAAAAATTAAATATTTATTAATTTGTTTTTATCTTTTAAAATCTACATAGAGCCATTCAAATTATTTATTCTATAAAATTATATCCACTTCTTTAATAAAATTCCCTTTTTTATTTCTTCTTACCAATAAAAAAAAACAACTCGTAAATTATTCAAAACTATCATTATCTACAATGATTCTAGTAGAAAGTCGTGTGTAGATATACACAAATACATTCAAAAAAAGTTGTTACCATTTACTCATACGTACCCTGCAAGCATTTTGCAGATTTAAAAAAGATGGAAGTGGCCGGGTCTCACTTCTTCTCAAACATTTTACAAAACAAAATACATTGCAATTGTAATTTCATAAATGGATTGTAGTCTTATTCGTTTCTTCTGGTAGGCAGTGAGAAGTAAATCTACAAATGTCCTTATCCGGCCGTACGCGTTGCGATTGAGAGGTACGACCCATTTGCACACAGGCTACAGTGTTTTAACCAACTTTTCATTAAACTTTATTAAAAAAATTATTTTAGTGGAATCAACATGAGTTTCGACAACTTCATAACTTCTTTTTCAAATATTTTTTTATTTTTGTATTAATCGCATTTAATATTTAATATTTTCGACGCGTTTTTATATTTTTATACCCGCATTACAATAGTTAAGAAGGTATTATGCATTTGTGCTGATGTGTGTTACACCTTAAAACATGGGTCCTAGATCAACCTTAAACAACTTCCAAATTCTTGCGTTTTACGTTTTCGATTTCCAGCACACCCTGGTAGATAGATCCATATTTATATGGACATATAAGCATGATTCCCCATGGGTGCCGAGTAGGGTGCACTCTCGAAAATTGTTTTTTAATACTGTGGTGTAGGGTATCATATGGTCGGGCTTGACCCACTATACTTTCTTACTTGTTCTTTAATAAAATTGTGCAATGGGTCTTTCTTCCTCTTTTTCACACATATTGTTTACTTTACACGATGTTGATAACAAAACGAAAATAAAATAAAAACAGCAAAAAACGTTATACGTATCAATTTGATAGCTAAATTGATCGTCAGTTATATGAAAATAATTTTTCTTATGTTTTAACGAAACAGTTGGTTGTTCAACTTGATCAAGTCGTGCAACAAGTCGCATTAGCCAAATTCAAACCAAGAAGTATGTAAAAATTATTTAATATATGTAATCTATGTATATGAGGGCTATTACTTTTTTACGCTTTTTGCGAATATCAAAAACGGCATCGTATAGTCGTGTAGAACATTTAAAGTTATTAATAAAATATATGATGATTTCGGATCGTAAAAAAAGTTCACGCCGGGATCGGGTTAAAGTTTGAAAACAACCATTTGTATCCCACCGAAATTTAAAAAAATATACACCTGATATTTGTATATATTCCTATACGTATCACTTAATGTTATTTTGGAATTTATCCACTGCTTAAGATTTAAAAATTTTTCTACGGTTTACAATTCATCGCGGTTCAAAATTTCTTGGAAGGTTTTAGAAAAATTTGCTTCCCTGCGTGAGGTTTTTTTCGCAAAACGACGCACAGTGGCGCCATTTGAGTTATTTCGTTGCAAAAATCATATCTTTTGAACCGAATAAGATAATTGAACAGTTTAAACAGCATATGATAGATAACTCTTCAGCCTATGAAATGAGCGCTTGGAAAGGGTGCTACGCTCTGTAGGGGCCTAATTATGGGTTATTAAAGTTAAAATTAGTAAAAAAATCAATTTTATGGTAACTTAAAAAAATTATTTTTACATTTTTAGATTGTTTTTTTTTTTTTTTTTCTTTAGGGTTTTATGTTTTAAATTATTACCCAACAAATTAAAAAAAAATTATTTTTTTTTTAAATTTATTTTTTCAATTTTCTGTAAAATATTCATCACAGTTCGTAAGAAAAGGTATATCTAAAAGACTAACCATTTCTAAACTATAATTATTTTCTAACTCTATTCTTGACTTCACATGCCGCAGGGTAGAAATAAGTGGATCGGAAGATGCTGCCAACATGTTGAAGAGGTCCTCTTTTTGACTTACCCTTGATGTGTTCTGCAATCTATATTTTTTATAAAATTTGTTAAGAGACTCCTGTGCTTCTTCAGAAAGCTCTCCAATTGGCAAAGACTGGTACTCAATTATATCTTTGCCATGCGCCAATATTTTATGGACGGTCGGGGTCAACTTCTTCTGTGGATACATTTCTGCTAAAAGAGATGCAGTTTTCGACGCATATTCTCCATATTTTGTAGAATTGACATTTTCTTTGCAGTTTAAAACATCTAAGATCGTTCCCAATCTTTTCACGATTTGATTGTCAATTCCAGTGATTCTAGTTACTGCCTCATCATTTTCAAAAAATCTCCTAGAAGTTTTTCCATCGTTTGAGTTACCGTATCCGTGCTTGGGACAGTCTACTTTTAGTCCAACTTGTTTAAAAAAGCATCCTGTATTTGCTTCTTTCTGATCTTTTCCTTATCCTTTATTGATGTATTTTCATCGAAGTTTTCCTCCTCTTGTGGTAGGGTATACGCCAGTTTTAGCAAGAATTCCATACACCTTATCCTTGCGTGCAATGTTGGCATTCCATATTCGTAATTCTCCTCATTTGTAGAATCGTTTAAATTACCAAAGTTCTTCTGACTCTTTTTGCAAATCGGGCATGACATTGTTGAGGTTGTTCCTGTCAGTTCGTTTACGACTTTTCCGTCAACCATGGTCAGATGGAACTCGTAATTGCATTCAATATATTTTCCTTCTCCAATTTGCAGCTTTGTAGGCTTAATCTTGCTTATTTGTTCTTCAATGTGCTTCACCGTGGTCCTTATGAGTTCTGCCGATTCCCTTGCAATCCACGGACGTGGATTTTTCCAGTGTAGGGAAACATTTGCTGATCAATGTCAACTTCTCAGGAAGAATTTTCACCTCATTTTCAGGAAGACTCTCCAACAACCGTTTTGCTGTATGGCCCATGAGATCCTGCAGATTGGCTTTCTCAGAGACTTCCGTAAACTCCGTATGCAGTGGTCGTGAATTTATTTTGGCTTGCGTAATATGCTTGTATCCGGGTAAAACGTCAGCGCCGTGTCGCGTTAAAGATGCCCGTAGTTTCTCATATTTCTCTTTGGAAAGTTCTAAGTCCATAAACAAGGCCAAGGCTTCTTCGGATCCATACTTTTTAATGTGTGCGATTGTGGGCGTGGGAATGCTTTCCTTAATCCTTTTTAGTCGCAGTGGGCTTGCATCAGCAACAGATTTGGTTATCTGCGACCTAACTCTTTCACTATCCTTTGTAAATTTAATAGACAGCGCGTCCGATAATTGCTTCGTGGTCAAGTCATTGGTGGCATCGGCAAGTTTCCTCTTCCTTGTGAAAATTCAACACTCCTCAATACTTTTTGTTGGCCTTCCTTTTGCTCCTCTGGTTGATGTGGTGGGTTTATCTACTGCCAATATATCCAGGATGGTGTCTTCATTAAGCCAGTCCTTGTATTTGGAGTTGAAGTTCTGAATGGTTCGATTAGATTTCACCCATTTTGCCTTAATATTTGCATATATCAGATAAAAATTATTTTTTATAATTTCGCTTCTCTCAATATTTCCGTTTAAGCTATCAAGTTCTTCTAAAGCAGCTTCCGTGAAAAAATTTGGTGCGGTTGACTTTCTAAACAGTTCAAATACATAATTTAAAATTGTTCAACGCCATGTTTTCAGTACTTAAATTGTTTAATGGTTTCAGTAATTGTTGCGCCAACTTTCAGTCGTAGACAATCCAGGCATTATGCTTATTTTGCAATATATAGGCTTATGCTACCATGCCTAAAAACTTACCTGTTCCCTGCATACATATGGATTTAGGCTGAATAATGCATTTTGATATTATGCACGTGTCCAAATAAGATTTGTGCCTACCTGTAGGGACCATAAGTCAATATTGTTCTTGACCATTTGTACGCCAAAGTATTGTTTAAGTGAGGTACGTACCTGCTAATTTCAATGAGTAGTTTTTTTCAAACTATTAGATCAAACTACTGTCAGTCAAAACATATAAGGGATGGACGCCATACAATTTCTGCAACCATGTCTTTTTAACCTTTTTTACCTCTAGAAGCTAAACGGGCACGTACAGGCAGATACAATTTTTGAATTATGTAAAGAAATAATCAAAGAACAGGTTTTGCAAATATGGCAAATATAGAAAAATATAGATTTTTTTTATTTTCCGTCAAAGTTGAAAAATAGTGAAAAAACGGATAGTTTTTAAATAGTGATTTACCAGGAGAAACACAAAGCAAACAGTTAATTTTTTTTTATCATTATACATTTAATACATACATCAATCAATACAAACAAAAAATAAGGCGATTCGTTACCTATTTTTCGTGATATTACACCTGAAATCGCAACAAATTGACTAAAAATTGTGTGTTTTTTTGAAAACCGAAAGTCGGTCAACTTTGAACGGCTATATCTTCTAAACTAAAAATGTGATTATTAAGAGTGGCAGATTTGAAATCGTTGAAGAGTTTCCTATAACATGGGCTTATTCAAAACTTCGTCGGCGCTCATGAAAATTTTGATTTTTGCAACCTCGTTTGCTCTACGGGCGCTACTGTGCGACGGGAGACAGATGTTTTCATTACTAAAACATTCTTGGCCACTCCGTGGTACTATGCCAAAAATTTGATTATAGCCCTAATGTATATATATATAAAAACGTTTGTGCCGTGTATGTGTTCCTAAAACTCAGGAACCGCTAGACCGATTGACACCAAACTTGGACAAATAATTAGTTTAGTCTGGAGCAAGGTTTCTCTTAAGTTTAATCCCGATAGCTAGCGCTGTTGCCGTGATTTTCTTCATTTATGGTACGATTTGGCTGAAATTCACAAAATATATTTATTAAACAAAAATAAGATTCTTGATAAAATTTTGAACCCGAAAGAGAGCGCGGGGGTCAAGATATTAACAAAATTCTCCAGTAATTAATTGTTATTTGAAAATTTCCGAGCAGCACTGGGATCAAACAGATAGTAATTTAAAATAAATTTTAAAGGAATACAATTGCAAGATACATCAAGTCTTTTATTGTGCCTTTATTCAAAAATCGACCGATAGCCTTCTCAACACCCAAATTGATACTAATAAAAATCATATGGCGTTTTCTTTTCTGAGTAATATTCTGCATTTATTCTGCCGTTTACATTTCTTTGTGTTATTTTCTAAAAAATTTGTGTTATTTCAAATGTGTTAAGCGTTCTTTTCGCACGATGTTCCCCTTAAAAAGAAAGAAAATGCTGCATATTTAACAATCATTTTAATTAAAGTGGCATGAGAGCACTAGATAAACAGCTGATTTTGTTATTATTTCTTAATAAAAAAATGGTGTTTTTTAATTCTTCTCTCGTGGTGTGGTAATCATATATAGTTTTTATACAGTTATGAATAAATAGAATAGAAGTGCTGGATTACAAAATTTAGTAATTGCTATTGATGCTCTGTAATTTTTTAAAAAAGATATCACAATAACGGTCAATTTCACCAAGTTCATTTATAATTAACTATCAGTTATAACTGTCAGAAACATATTGTTAACTGGAAGTTAAAGTTGTGGTAAGTTTTAACGAAACTAAATGAAATTGGCCGTAAGTGTTACAAATTTTTTAAAGTGTCTGTATTATTTACAGGAGCACATGGACAAATTAATTTATTAAAGCAAACAAATAAGTTGCATTAAACTTTTCGTTGTCTTTGTCAAAGTTAAGGCCCAACCATAATGTGCTTAAGTTGGCTTTAGCAAATGTGCGAATACATGTACATTGTATGAGGCAAACCATATTGAACTTAAGGAAACTTTTTGTTAAATTTTATGAAACTGTCATTTGCTTAAGCAAGGAGCGAATCTAATCGCTCTTGTGCCACAGCTATTTTTAAGAACAATTGTGATTTTTAGTTGAACTGTTAATTTTGAATTTTTCATATTTTTAGTAAGGCTTGAGTTCATCAAATTTAATTTTCATAAAATTTTAATGTAAAATTAGGAAATAAATATAAAACACTGCATCATTTGTATTTATTATGTGAATTTCTCAGCGACACTTAAGGAAATACTCTACGAGTCATCTGGAGGAGAATTCTTTAAATATCAGAGACGACGCTTTCACGGTAAATATCCCTTTCCAAACTTCCGCGATAACAAATGCTCGCAGGGTATATATACACGTACAATATAAGTTATATGTATGTGTGTGTGTATTATTATCATTGTAATTTTTTAGAAAAGCAATTGGCTTTAGCTATTGGAGCCATAAAAATTTTACAACTCAACGGCGAAGCATAAAAAAATCATTCAAAATCAACATAATCATTGATGCAATTTTGTATATTTGGGAAAAAAACACACACACTCCACATAAAAGAAAAATAGATAATATGACTCACAATTATTACAATTCAAGAGACGATGAATATAAAAATTGATGTTGACGATCGAAAATGCCAATGACCAGCATAAATATGTATTCTCATATACACTTTGTTAAATTACACACACACACACAAAAATAAGTTGGATTACTAAGATGTCTCTAATATCCATAGCATACTTACAGGAGGTGTATAGCTAAAAAAGTCCTGTAATGCAAAATAAAAAGGAAAAACACTTTTTATGCCGTTTGTCCATTTTTTATAACGAATTTTATGGGTTTTATTGATGTGCTTGTATATTTTATTACACACTCGATTCAATGTTTGTTTAGCAATTTCAATATATTATCCAAAAAAAAGACGACCATACAACACAGAGTCAACTCAACAAGGACTCCCATTTTACATATGCACAATAAAGTTTGGCAATTGTTGGCTGTGATGAGGGATAATAAAACTTGCAAGTAGCTTGTATGTATGTTAATATATATATTTTGTTCCTTCGTTACCATACCAAAATTAGAGAATATACATATACAATACCCTGCACAGTGGGGTGAAAAGGAGGGAATAAATACATTGAAAGAAAACTTATCCATTACAAAAAAAAAAATATATACTTTTTGAAATCGTATAATAACACGTGAAAGGGGCTTTATTAAAAAAAATTGTTGATTCATAATTCACAAAAACAACATACATAGTTCCTTCTTCTCGTTTTGCTCTTCCATTTTCGTAAGTTAAAAAGGTCTGTTGTTTTTTGGGACAAAATATTTTATTAATTAAGATATTTTTTAACGCATATTATATTTTTTTTTTTTTTTTGTTTAAACTTCGTGGATGGTCTTGATACTACTTCGATTTGTATGTATTTTACGTTAGAAGATAAGATAAGATAGAAAGGCTGGTGCGAAGCCAACATCACTCCCTCACCCAGAGACCATTGTGACGCCTAAGCTAGTGAATGAGTACTAAAAAGAAAAGAACGCAGAAAATAAAGAGTGCATGCACAAGAATAGACGAAGTAGTGGAAGATAACATCGGATCAAAAAGAAAAACAAGCCTACTAAACAAAATAGCCCTACACATTCCCAATCCCCAGTCACCTGTTTTACAGCCAGGTCATTCCCTTCAAGATTCTCGGTCGAGACGTTCTGCATCCTAGTACAGTGACGAAGAATGTGCTCGGCTGTCTCTATCTTTCTAAATTAGGAATGAAAATTTAATTTTAAAGGTATATGGGCGTTTTTTCAGTAAGCAATTGAAATTGTTTCTAAAGTTTTTTATTATTTACCTTTTGATTTTAAAAAATGGGGAACATTTCAACAACACAAGCTAAATTTCTTACTGGCATAACGTGACAAAAAATAGACTTTTCTTTAGAAATGCCCATATAGCATTAAAAATAAATTATTACTCCTGTTTTAGAAAAATTTATTATATGAATAAAATTCATTATGAAATTGGTTAAAAAATAAATTGAAAATAAACATTAACTTTTATAAGTAACTAATTGCGTACCTACTTAGTGGATCTAACATCAGCGGAATGTATTAACAAGTAAGTAAAAGAAAAACTGCTGATACGAATTATGATTATATTTGTTTTTTTATTTGCCTATGAATTTTATACGGAACGTATTAAAAGATACCCACTCGCACAAAAACGTACTAATTTTAAGCAAATTGACCATTACAACCCCACTGCTTTGCTTGCTAAAGAATAAAAAACAGCCACCATGGACTCCATATTGAGCGGACACTCCAATCAAGACAAGAGAAACTTAAAACAAGCAATGTGTATTTGCAAAATGAAAAAAAAAAAAACAAAACGATGCGAATAAAATAAAAGATACATTACATTTATTATTATTGCACAACATTTACGAGATAAAATGGTAAAAAAAGTAACTAAGGGACACATACCCCCACCAAAAATAGAGGTTTGGGTTGAACATTTTACTCTCTAATATTTTAACGTGAATCAATTTTGAATTCGATACCAGCAGACGAAAGAAACATCGCCGTACAAGGAAAATTGATTTTAAATGTTAATTTTATGGAAATTGAATAAAATGAAAGTGTAGCGAAAATAAAAATTATTTTTATGAGGTTGTTTGTTATCCGCGCGGTTGTTTGTTTATGCCGCAAGTCCAAGATTTATTACCCACTTTGATCAGCAAAATACGAATCGGAGTTGTGCGTGTGATTGGTTCTCGATCACGTTCATTTACGGAAAATTTAAGAAGTTTATTTCGCTCACCATTATTCAAACTCTTCTTCGAAACAGTTACGTTCAAGCGAAAACATGAAGAGTGCATTTTCCTTAGATTACAAAATAGAAAACATTTAGACCTAATGCAACAGTCATTTTTCAAAAAAAATTTAGATTCCTTTAATATTATTACAACTATTTTGCATTTTAAAATTTTTTTCAAGAAGTTGTTAACCTAACATTTTTCAACGTAGCGTAACGTAATGTTCGATTTTTAAGGTGGCCAAAATTAATAACTGATTTTTTGCATAGTGATTTCTTACAAACTTAAGAAAGGCTGTGCTAAAAATTAGAAAAATTCGCCCGCAGGCACCCTACTTTTCATTACATTATATTATGAAAATTACTTTATATTTGAAATAGTTTTTTTTTACAATTTTGTTTAATTTAAAAAAAAAAAAATAAATAAAATCCAATTCAAGTTTTAAAAAAAGAAAAGTGAATCAAAATAAAAAAAATAATGACGAAACCGCCCTACGCAATCGAATTACTGTTATTTTCACCATTATTCTCCTCTATTAACACTAGTCTGCAAAAAAAAATATATGGACTATACAGATTCGAATGCGCTTAAACTAAATCCGTTTTCAGTTACCGGGCACAGATTTTTTATGGGCGTGACTAATATGATGCCCGAAATAAGGCAATTAGTCTACTACATTTTGTCATAACTTCAGAACGATTTGTCTTATTTGGATAGAACTTGGTGGTAGTTTCATTCATAGAAAACATGTAAAAAAGTATAGTCGTTAAAGCCCAACCAAATAATACGCAACATCGCAGTATTTAAAAACAAATTTTCGAGAGTTTATGGCTATATGAATAAAGATCTATCTATGTTTTTAATTTCATTAAAATCGGTTTGATGGTTTCTGGGAGGCGGAAATTGCCTTCTATCTCTCCTCGTGGTCCTATTTTTTAAATATGCATACCTTATGTGTCCACATAAATATGGATCTATCCATGTTTTAAAATTCATTACAATTGGTTTGATGGTGGGCACAAAGACACTATTCCGGAAAGCAGCTTGTATGGGGGCTATACGAAATTATGGACAGATTCGCTCCATTTTCAATAGGCTTGGTCCTTGTGTTTTAGAATTAGAACCTACATACCAAATTTCATAAAATTATCTTAAAAATTGCGACCTGTACTTTACGCACAAGGTTACATGGACAGACAGCCAGCCAGCCGGACGTCCATAGTTAGATCGACTCAGAAATAGATTCTTCGTCGCCTAAGACAAATATTTTAAGGTGTTAAACACATTAGCACAAATGCATTATACCATCTCCACTATTGTAGTGTGGGTATAAATATATAATTATAAATCATGAAAATCAATGGTCGGCATTCTGGGATTTTAGCAGAGGCATAAATGATTAAAATCTGTCTAAAACTTTTAATTTTATTCACACAACATGAAAAATTTTAATTAAACTTAAGAGTTTCATAAAACGACATTTGAAAGGGACGAATCCTGGCCAGTTATGGGAATTTATCTTAAATATATTTCTAGTCTGTATTGAAGATCGTGTATGGGAGCTCCCTTAAGAAATGGAGATGTAAGAAACAAATGATGAACTTGTAAAATAAAGTGGGGTTGGACATACATTTGATCCGTCTAGGATTATTGCTATGGATGGAAACGTAAACGGGTTGGACATCAAATAAAATAAAACATGTCCGGGGCCAACAATTAGGTTACGAGTGTCTGAGCACTCATCTTAACTCCTTTATTTTTGTTTTCCAAAGAGGTTTGGGGTTTTATAACACACCTAAAAACTTTTAATTAAAAACTTCTTCACATTCTTTACTTATCAGCGAAAAGCAACTTAAATTTAGGGCATATTCGTAAATGTATCACTGTGCTGCATCAGGGATTTTAAATGTTTATATAAATTTTTATCAGGGAAATTGGTGTGAACCAAAAACTTTTCAAATACTCCACAAAAAGAATACTCAATTCATAAGGAAATGTTTCATCATAACCGCCTCATTTCGGTCGAAATATTAGTCAGGCCCATAATATTGAATAACTAATACAATTAACAATTGTCGACCGATGTATAGCTTGTTTTATTAGCTATAAATCTGACTTTTTGATAAATTATAACAGTGTTAAGTTTTTGATCTAAACATTTTTTTAATTTTTTAATTTTTTGAAAACAAAGAATAGTGTTTTCATTTTGCAGGAAAAAAATTAATCACCACTAATTTTTGAATAACTGCGAACCACTTAGAGAAAATTGTATTCCTAATCATATGTTGATGTTTTGATCAAATTTAAACGAATCGTTCTCATCATGAAATGTATCAGCGTAACCGCCTTATTTTGTGCGAAGTATAAGCCAAGCCAAAGGATGCTGTACCAACATTTTGGAAAAACTGTTCAGTGGAAAAACTGCCTGTCATTTTTTTTAGTTTCTTTTAAAGAAAAATTCCAAGCTCAAAGTTGCACTAAAAATAATAATAAAAAAAGTTTTCGTCTGGGCATTTTTTTTTCTTTTCATATTAAAAATATTATCAAGAGCTTTTCTAAAATATCTATCAATAACTAAAATTGCCTTGATTCAAAAATATACAAAGTACATGTTGTGTTCTAACAAACAATTATAATTTCGTGTAAAAAAATATTAATTGAAAATAATCCGTAGAAATTTTTTTAACGATTTTCAAAAGTTGAGTTTATTTTGACAAAAATTGCACAAATCGATCATTTTACTTTTACCCAGTGTTGCCAGTGGATTTTTCGAAAAAATACCAACACATGCTAAAAAAAATCTGATTTTTCCCTACACGTTGAAAAAATTTCCCCTACAAAAATCCCTACGCATTATTGTCATTAAAATAGAAAAAAACACATTAGTTATAAAAATAAATTTTGTTCGAATATATATATTAAAGCTTTGACAAAAAATAAGTACAAAAAGTGTTCAACAATACTGTATTAACTCAAAATTTTCAGTAGAAGCAAAACAATTTTAAATTTAATATGAAACGCATAAAAAAAGTATTTTTTAAACCAACCGTTTCTTTACCAAAAGTTACACAAAATAGCTCGATATTAGCTCGAGAAATAATACCGGTCGATTTTTTCAAAAAAGAGAAGAGCTAAAAATTTTGAGTTAATACAATATTGTTCTATTCAACAATATACGATATTTATGTACTTTAAAAAATTTAAACCGCTTTGGACAAGATAATATCACTTACAAAACGTTTTCTGAATTTATTTTATAAATAATGACGATATGACGAAAAATCCCTACATTTTGGTGATTATAAAAAATCGGTCCGATTTTCCCTACGCCTCTATTTTAGCATCAAAAATACCTACATATAGGGATTTTCCCCTACTTCTGGCAACACTGCTTTTACCCTACGTTGCCACAAGCAAGTAATTACTTGCAAGTAGTATATACCTTTTAATTACGAAAATCACGAGAAATACAAAAAAAAACACAAAATTTTCTTGAGAGGCTACACAGGACAGTGCAAGTGCATTTTTAAAATGTCGGCAGCAACTAAACTTCTAACTTTTATTTTCAAATCGTTGCATCTATAGACTCTCCTCATGGCTACGATATAAAACTTAATATTTTTTTCTTTATTTAACTTTTATGAAATCTTTATGAAAGGTGTTTCCGATATCAAAAAATTACTTAAAAGAATATTTTGTTTTAAATTTCGTTTTTCTAAATGCCTGAAATTTATGTTAAAAATGCGTTGTTGTATAGTTGTGTTTTTTTTTTTTTTATTTTTAATTTTGTATAAACACACAGAAATCAACTAAAAGCATAACTTTTTTTTTGCTAAGTACTAGTTAATTGATACAAAACTCATCCCGGCAGCACTGTTTTTCCATTTGTCATTTTACTTGCGACAAGTTTATTATAATAATATTTTGTTGCAACTAAAATGAGTAACGAAATAGCTTAATTGGATAGATTATTTTAAAACACGAATAACTTTTTTTTTAAAGTTCATTTTTGGGGTTTTGGCCACCTTATTTTGGAAAAACTGTGCGTAGTGGAGAACCAACTAAAACCCATTGTAATAATTATAAGGAGCTTGAAGCTCTAGGTCAGCGATAGCTTGTTGGGGGAGGCTTCAGAGTGGTAGTGCCGTAATAAGTAATGGTTTCCTGAACATTTCATATCTTGATACCAGATTTTTTAAGGAGAGGCAAAAAGCCACTCTAGATCAAACTATTGACTAGTTACTGAAGTTTTTAAACTTTTTATTACGTTTAAAATCGAAATTCGCCTATATTTTTGGAACCATGTAAGGAGCGTATAAAATTAAGCAAAATGGCATTAACATCTCAAAATCAAAAAAGTATACATACGCGGTTGCACATGATAACCACAGAACTAAAAACTCAAACAAAAAAATGGGCAAGGGAAGTAATTTAAACACAGCAGAGACAGTTAAAATTGCTGTTTTTGGTTCATATGGCGAAGAAATAAAACATTGCAGACACGCTTAAAATTTATAAAAAACTATGAATTGAATTACAAAGCAAAAAATCCAACCGCTTGAACTCCAAATAAAAAAAGAGAAAAAATCTTATGAATCGTTTTTAATTTTTTTTCCTTTAGCACCAAAAATCAGGACTCAAGCTAATATCCATGCATTGCAATCTGTGAATACCAGTAATTTAAGCCCCCCAAGTAAAACCCACCAAGTTATAAGGTACGCAAAGCAAATCTATTATAATTTGCTAGAGTTCATACGACATGGACATTTCAAGTAAAAGATCAGGTTATTGATTGGCATATTGTGGTTTTAGAGACGAAAGGCAGTTTAATTTGGATGATCCAGATGGCTAAAATTATTATTTTTAGGATACGAAAAAGAGGAGCTATTTTTAATCGTCATTACAGCACAGAGATTGAGGTCATATTCTGAAGTGCTAAAACGTATTACAGCCCAAGCGATTTAAAATTTCAAAATGCAAACATGACTTGAGAAACTTGCAAGAATCTGTAACAATCAACTTTCCCTTAATAATATTTTAAGACCGATTCGATAGATTCTGCAACAAGATAATGTTCCTATTCATAATATGGCCAAGTTTGTAAAAGAATTAATTTAAATTTTTAAGATTAATTTTTTTATTGGCCATCAATTCTCCCGACATTAGCAGGGTTGAGTTTTCTGCCAGGTTCTTGAATTGGGACGACAATTCGACGATAAGGAATCACTAATTCAAGCCTTTGCAGACTCCTCAAGTGTCACTTTAAGATTCAATAAAAACCCGTATATTTTAAGTATTTTCAATAAAAATAATCCATATTTAATTAAAATTAGTTGAATAATTCAAATCAAATGGACGGAAAAAAATTGTGTGCCCATATTAAAATTAAATTTGGCCAAACCTTCTTATTGCAACCTAAATTTCTGAAGCAATTTTTAATAAATTTTTTTTTGTATTTTTAAAGTTTAGAGGTCCAAATAATATTGTGTGTGTCTTATAAGTGGAAAATATTATATGATAAAATTAAAATGTTTGTTACATCAATCACAATGAAAAACAGTTTAAACAAAAATAGGAATTACGTCAAAATTTTTTTCTATTTAAATATGCGTTTGAAAAAATGTCCTTTTGAAAAACGTTTGAAAAATTATAAAGAAAACTCTTTCAAAATAGTTCAAAAGTGACCCCATCTTAAACGAATATCTATTGGTAGTGCGTAATTTTTTTTTTTTTCAAATAAATCTTCAGCATACAATAAATCAAGACAATAAAACATCAACACTAAATCCATAATAGGGATATACGTCTCTTAATACAACAACACTAATAACAGCAAAAAACCATTATATTCAAAGAAAATAATCGAAAAAATGTCACATTAAAAAGAAAAATTATGACTGTAATACACGAACATCGACCATCGTACACAGTCATCTGTATGTGCACGTATGTTTGTATGTATGTTTCGGAGTATGTAGCAAAGTGTTTGTCCTTGTATGCAACATTAACAAACCTCAGCACAGGGTACAAACCCCAAAATAAGAACTTGAACTTTTTTACTATTGAAAATAGATTTAGCATAATAATGGTTAAATCATTATAACAGAAGGAAAATCTCAAAGCAGGAATAAGGAAATCATCCTCATATGCTAAAAAGCATCTACGAACAACATTTCACTTAGTTGAAAGACTATTCCTTTTTTACTATTTATATGTTCGGAATGCGAATCTCTTATGAAATCTCGTGTACAAAAATTTTACTTAATGCGTTATTTTCCATACACAATCTGACAAAAAAGTTGTGTAGAACAAAAAAAAAGGACAAGCAGAAAGAAATGTGAACAAATGAATGAATGAATACCCCCTATTGAATCCTAAGGGTATAATTTTAATGGTCAATTGGTATTAGAACATGTTTGTGTGAGTAACGTGTAGAGCAATGTACACCTTTTTCGGTTTATACATGAATTATTTCCATTCTTTTTTTGTTTTCCATTACAATCGTACGTTTGAATGTTAATAGTTAATAGCTTTAGAGCCCATTTTTTACTGGATGCTAAAAAAAAGTCCAACCTGAATGTTGGACGATTATTTCACAGAGATACGAACACATAGACAAATACACGCACTCTCATATGTAACATACACATGCATACACTTCATTTATGTTTAGTACCAGGAATTATCTTTGCTAAATTGGATTTTTCAAATTCTCTCTTAGTTTTTTGCGGAGCTGCGGCAGTGTATGAGGTCTGATAAAAAATGAATTTGCGAAAATTGTCCTTTTGGGAATACTTTTAGTATCAAACCCAATATACATACAGACAATCCTGAAAAGGAATTATAAATACATACAATTCCACTTTTGGCATGTTTGTGCTTAAATAAATATGTTTTCAATAGGAATGTATGCCTAGAGCATGTGTTTTATGGAATTAATTTTTTAATAAACAAAAAAAAAAAACTAAACTTAGAACATAAAATGGACTGTATGTTAAATATTACAGAGTTTTGAAATGTTTTTATTTTAATTTAACTTGGTATTAACTAATTTACCTATTAGATTAAGCAACTAAACATTTTTTTTTAATTATACACACTTAATTAGATCATAATAAAAAAAATATTTAATAATAATTTGTCAAGTGTTTATCAACTACATGTGGATTTGATCCGATTTATCAGGTGGAATATATACTGCAGTATGACGTGTTCCTTGGGCGAATTGTCATTTAAAAACATAATTATTAGCAGAGTTAGGGGTTGTGCACTAAATTTGCAGTTTCCAATAAAAGTTAGTGATAGTGCAACATTTTTCACTATCACTAATAGCTTTTTAGTGGTGAGTTGAAAAATAACAGTCTCACTAAGCAATAGTGGTAGTGGTACAAGAAAGTTTTTCACTAAAATTAATTAAGTGATAGTGAAAATCTTTTTTTTACAGCTTATTGCAAATTTTTTTTTTTCTCCCCTAACAGGATGTTGGAAAAATATAATCATTCACTAATGTTCATGGAACTCAAATACATATCATTATATTGAATTGTTTTATACTTTTTTATTTATATTATTTATTAAATTAATTAATACTAATATTAAAGTACAGTGGTTTCCCGATTTAACGAACTCTCGATTTGGCGAATTCGGGATTTAACGAACAGGCAAAATTTTTACCTTAGGTACTGTGTATAGCGAATTAAAATCCAATTTGGTACTCGATGTAACGAACAAATAAAAATAATGCACACAAAATTCGTAAAACTTATTTAAATACATAGATGGGAGTAGTCAGGCAAACAGTTGTAGTCTTGACGAAGATGAAGAAGTTAATACAAGATTAGAAAACGATGTACCTGCTGATGAAGGGATGTAATCAAGAGATGTAATCAAAAGCTTTGATGTATGTATCTAGTGAGGACAGGAAAATAATATCGATATATCCAAGACATTAAGGGTTTTCATGATATCGTTTAAAAGTCTCGCAATATGTGCAAACTGTGCATACTTAAGCCCTCGCAAGCGATTTGTCAAAAATTGTATGATAACTTATTTACTCAAACTTCGTAAATTTGCCCAGCAATTTTGACTCGTAAACGTGCGCAGTTCAATTGTGCATTTATTAAAACACATTTTTTTAATGCTTACCGCCATTTCCGTTGAAAAATTCAAGTGTCTATAAATCACAAAAAATAAATTCTTGCAATGATTTCAGCACTTAAGTCTTTTGGCTTTCTTGATGCGTTTTTAAAAACAAATATCACATTTTAATCACAAATTTCCCAATTTTTAATATTTTTTTTTTCATTTATTTTTTTATGGACGCGTCTACAAATTAGCATTAATTGTTTAAAATTACATACAAATTGAATAGGGTGTTCATGAATCGAGTCTCCCAAACCTGCCCATTTGCCCAAATGGCAATTTTAAGCGATATCATGAAAACCCTTATTAATTTCACGTGAGCTTCAAGAGAAAGGAATTGAAAAAAGTTTAAAGCAATCTCAAAAACAAACGTCAATTACAAGTTTCTTTAAATAATTATGTACTTTTTTCTTATTTTTTTTTTTAAATAATTATTTTTTTCATTAATTTCATTTTATAAAATCCATTTAATTGTAATACGATATGATATGAATTGTTCTTTTAATTTGTTGTTACATGAATATATATTTATTTTTTTAGTACTGGATTTAACGAATTTTTCAATTTAACAAGCAGGGCTGACAATCAATTGTTCGTTATATCGGGAAATCACTGTTGTAACAAAATTAAAAAACAAAAACAAAATCAAAAAAGTATGTTGAAGAATTTAAATAGCGGGTATGTTTTATTTTTTGTTTTAACTTAATATTTTATTCTTTAAGGGCCATTATTACAACTTATAAATAGTTATTTTTAGGATGCTATCTGACAGATAAATAGTTTTTGGTTATTACAAGTTAACATTAACCTAAAAAGTGACTGATAAGCTAACATCAGGTTTGTCCTCATGGTAACTTTACAAGTGAACTTTAAGAACTTGAAGATGCCATATTTTCTGCTAAAGATATGGTAACTTCAATGATAGTCTTAAATTACTCAACTTTTTCAAAAAACACAATTTAACACAAAAAACAAAACAATTTACCATTAAAACCAAAAATAAAGCACAAAAATTTACTTTTGTTTTTAATTAATAAATAAAACAAAACTAAGTCGTTGCCACTACGTATTTTAAACAACCAAAAGTAGTCGGTATATACTGCAATGTTGCCACAGTATATAAATTACATTTTTTATTTTATCGGACAGTTGTAATAATGGAAAAAACTTAATGGTCACTTTATCGTTCAAGATAGCTATTGTTCACGTTAACTATCAGCAACTTTATCATTAGGTTGTAATAATGGCCCTAAGTTTATTTCTTAAAACATTAGGTTATATTGCGATATACGTTGTTAAATAATGTTAATACAAATTAAAATTGCTAAGATTTTAATTCCTGAAATTTACTTTACTTAAAAATTTACAGTTTTTATTTTTTTTATACAATAAAAAATAATAAAATGGAAATATATTGACTATAGATTCAATTTGTTTGGAATATTTCTATAAACACTATTTTTTGAGAATTTAGTGCACATAATTTAATTAAGGCATTCATTTTTCACTACCACAAATTTTTTTAGTGGTAGTTAAAATATGTTTCAATACCACTATAGTGATGAAAAATAGTGTAAAATCAAAATGTTGTCACTATAGTGGGATTTAGTGGAAACCTTAGTGCACTAAATATTTAATGCACTACCCCCAACTCTGATTATTAGCAGGGACTGCAAAAACGATTATTTTTCAAATCTTAACTTAAACAAATTCAAACTAAAAGAGAAGTGCTGCATGCATGCATAAGTCTACCTTTAGGTGCATTAATTTTTACTTTTTTAAGATTAATTAAAAAACTTCACTTTAGTGATAATTTTCTTAGTTTTATTTATTCCTAAGTATATAAAATTATTTTTAAAGTTTTAAGCTTTGTTCACAATCCCAAAGTATTTCATATATTTTCCTTTCATTTTTAGAACAAAAATGTAACAAAATTTTTTTTAAAAATGTAACTAAAGTCGAATCTACTTTTACTCCAGCAACAATTTGTATGAAATTGAAACTTACGTTGATAATTATTTTATTTAGTTTTGAATGAAAATTTCAACAAAATGTTTTAAAAATAATAATAAATACATCATTTTGTTGTGGGAAAAATTTGCAAACGGTTTCTTAGTTGCAAATGTGTGTTGTTGCGAAAAAAAATTGTTTCTCTATTGTGAACAGCAGTGAAAATGTTGCCGCCTATTGTGAACGAAACTTTATTTTTTGCGAAGAAAATGAACATTTTTTGGGGTTTGTTTGCTTAGAAAATAAATCTTTTTTCTTAATTTTTATTTAATCCTTGGAATTAAAAGTTTTTTTGCTTAGAAAGAAGTGATTTTAAAATTAAATAATATATCTTTTTAAGTTTTTTAATTATTCGACCTTTTTTAATTATAATTTTTAAAAATAAATAATTTCTTCAAGCTTGAGGTCAGTTTTTTATAATTCTTTATTTTTCAATATTTCGACATCCTTTGGATGTCATCTTCAGGAATCTTAAAATAAATACAAAACAAACATAAATCATATTTCAATATCACTAAAAAATATTAAACAACATTAACATAAACATATGTAAACAATAAAAATTTTTTATAACACTTACAACGAGTCACAAAAATACACAACAATTAGTTTGTAGATCTATTATTGCACTAATTGTAGCTTTTTATTCTTATTAATAATAGCTGCGTTCGAGAACACAAAAGTTTTTACTATTTTTTACTGAACTTTACTGCATTTTACGAAATTGTGTTCGAGTACACAAAATGCAGTAAATGAGAACACAAATTGAGAGCGAAAAGTGACAGTTCTTGTCTGAGTATTTAAAAATTTTTACTGCAGAAATTTTTGCAGTAAAATTTTGTAAAACAAAAAAACATATGTTTCAAAAGGTAAACAAACAAAATGCTTACAAATTGCGAAAAAATTGTTAAATAAACGAAAAGTTGATATAAAAATTAAACAAAAACAATATGTGAATAAATATTAATTAATTTAACTTGTTTGTGAATCATTTACTTGGCTAAATAAAAACATTTGAAACTTATTTTGTTATGTTAATTTTTTAGAGTTGTAAAAGTGCTAAGTACTTGGGTACTTAAGTAATCAATAACAAAAAATTATTCATGTTCTTTTAATAAATTTTTAAGCCTCGTACACAATGCTAGCAATAATTTTTTACGCAATTACACACATTTTCAGTTAAGAAGACGTTTACATTTTGCTAACATTTTCATTCACAACCAAATAAATTTTTATGAACGTCATTCCATTCAATTGTATACAAATTGTTGCTGAAGTAGAAGTAGACTAAACTTAAAAAAAAAAAAATTAATTACATTTTTGTTCAAAAAATTAAAGGAAAATATATGAAAATCTTCGGGAAAGAAAGAAGAAAAAGCGAAAGATTAAAAACTCAAAAAATAATTTTTATTTTCTAAGCAAAAAATATAAATCAAAAATAATTTTTATTTCTTGGGGAATAAATTATTAAAGTATATTTTGGGAATACAGAATTTTTAATTAATAAGATTTTGTTTGTCGTGCTTAATTCCCAATTTTTATTCTTTAAAAAAACACTGAAATTTTTTGTTGATAGGATAAGCTATTCCTATGCGCATTTCACTGGTGGCTTAAGGTCAGATCATCAGGAAACATTTTCCTAAAAATTTTTAGAAAAGCCAAAGATATTAACAAATAAAACTTGAAAGTGAATGAGAAGTGTTTATCTTTTCTTACATTCCCCACTGCAATTGGTTGGAATTCTCCTAACATTAATTGTAGTTGTAAGTAGGTTAAGAAAAAACAAAACCAGGAATAAATAAAACTCAGAAATTAATTTTTTTTTTTTTTTTTTTTTTTAATTTCCTAAGCTAATCCCGCGAAGCTCTATGCTTGTCTGCAGGAAAGAAACCAGAGTCTATGGCGGGAATCGAACCCGCATTAAATAAGATATAATGAATAAAAATAAATTTTTAAGATATAACTTTTAAGTATTACGGTCCCTGATTATTAGTGGATTTAAAAAATAATTTTACCAAAGAAAGTTAATCTGCGAAACCACAGTGCTGGGGCTTATCAAAAATGTGTATTTAGTGAAATTTCGTAAAAATTAAAAGAATATAATCCTGAAATTGTAAACTTTGAAGTATTCGCAATAAATACCCAGCAAAAACTTACATTGCAAAGTAATGCGTTAAAAAGCTAATATAACTACTCTTCACTACTTCTACATTGGCATTTTAACTTATTATTTTAACACGGTGATGTCATTGGAGGCAAGTACTTACCACCCTCGCTTACAAATAGGGAGTTAAATAAGTCATTTATGATACAATATCGATATCATATGTTATAATTTATATCACCTAGACGATATCGTTATAATATCGTTTGGTTGAGACCACAATACCAAGTTTTTCATATTAAAATTTATATCAAAATCAATTAGATATTTAAATTTTTCATATTCAAATTTATTACAAATTGTTCTTCATTTAGTACAAATAAAATCAGTTTGTATTAGATTTGAATAAATAAAACCTTAGCTGCATGTACCTATGTATCAGATTATATGCCAGCCATTACTAAACTACTTCTATGTAATGCAGATGGTATGAAGTAGGCATTGAAAAGTAAGTTGTTCAGTAATTGCAAGTTTTTACTGGGTACTTTTATTGAGTTGGTGGGGCTACTTCGCGCCTTCTACTAAATTATCGGGGCATGGAAAAAAGTTAAAATTGTATTCATTTATAGTTACAATCATATTACGATTGTCTACAATCATATATCGTTTGCCTTTAACTATGTAAATTTTAATTGTAACCATCCATGTGTCTTTATCACAAAGGGACCACTGAAGGACCCAAGTGAGCTTTCTTCTCGTTGACTGCACATGTGTCTAAGCAACATGCTATGCAGTACAAGCAACCTTCAAATTATTTGAGTTAAAAATACTTCAATTTGTAAAGCCTATAGTACACGGCATGTAAAAAGCCACATGCGCATGCGACTCTGACGTCACGAGAATGTTTAGCACGTAACCATAGCACGACGGAAGGCAACACTAATATGGTTGCACGTGAACATTTGAACATTCTTTTAACAATAAAAATATATTTAAACATTATTAATAATTAATTTAAAAGATTTGTTATTCGTGCTTAATTCCCAGTTTTTTTTCTTGATAAAAACACTGAAATTTATTGTTGATGGGATAAGCTATTCCTATGCGCATTTCACTGGTTGCTTAGGCCAGATCATCAGGAAACTTCATCCATAAACATTTTGGAAAAACTAAAGATATTAAACCAAATAAAACTGTTAAGCGTATAAGAATCATAAGCAACAGCTCTACTTGTAACAATATCAAAGTTTAAACAAAAACATCAACAATAAACAGTGAGTTTATCTCTTCTTACATTCCCCACAAATCTTTTAAATTAAAATTTTGTATTCCCAAGAAATTACTTTTGATTATTAATAATTTTTACATTTATTTTGTATTGTACCGTTAAATTAATTAAAGAAATAAAATTTAAAAATAAAATATGAAAGAACGAATAAGTTGCTCCTTATATTTGACTTCTTATGTACTATAATATTTTTAAATATTTTTATTTTGAAAAGAATTGTATACATATATTAGAGACATACACTCATGTTTACATACAAGGTACCCTGCAGGAAAACTAAGACTAAATGTCTCCATGTCGCCACTCTTGTCGATTATTTTGGTAAATTTTGGTAATACTGCCTTTGAAGAAAAACATTTTGGACAGCTGTTAAGCTGGAATTAGTAAAAAGGATGCAACGGTTCATAGTGGAAGTTCGGATTTTATTTTATTTTGTTTTTATTAAATAAACATCTTATTCAAACAAAATCTATGCACGAGTTTAGATTTAATTAATTGCCTGATCCACCTTTATTATGAGTGCGAAAAAATTATTCAAAAATATAGACTACAACAATTTTAATGCATTAGTGAATCTCTGGCTCTAATGTGTCCAAATGGTCCCACAAGAACTACCTAGTCGATAGTTCCAAGGTCAGTAGTAGGTTTCCAATGACCAGCACCTGCTAAATGTCTTAAGCACAAAGCATTGTCTGCTCCACGGTTGGTCAGTAGTACTGGTTGCAGGGTCAATAGTAAGTCAGTACAGTTTCACAATTGACATTTCCTACAGGGTATAAACATTAAATCATACCTTTACATACATATGTAGGTATGTATATGATATACACGCCTGAATAGAACACACGTCAAATAAAATTTTCATTTTGTACCACAAACAATTTTCCTTTGATTTCTCCCCCTGTTCTGTTTCCTCAAACAGATTTTTTACAATTCTTGCAAATAAATATGTAAGAGAAACAAACAACTTTTTTGCTTTCATTTTTTAAAATTTTTGTTTAAGGACTTTTGAATGACATCTATCTTCTTGTATGTATTAAATGAAAACAACAGCATCAACAAAATTTGCTAAAATTTTAAAACAGTAGCACACCCATTTTTACGTCTTTAAAGGAATAAATTCATGTTATTTCTGTTTTTTATGCTTTCAATGCTCCATTTTGTTTGTCCATCAGTGAATTAGTTGTGTTCAGACCAACTCGTTAATAGCAAATGTTGTAGTTTGACGTGAAAAAATTTTATACTTTTATCCCACGAGTTTGCAGAATTTTACGTTTAAATTCTTTCAAAAGTCGTATAAAATGTTGCTAGAAACATTTTGCACTATTTCATAAATATTTCGCACAAGTTTTTTTTATATAAAATTTTGGTACATTTCGTGCGAAATGTTAAACAGAATACCAGTCTTTAAGAATAAACTCGATGAAAACAAAACTTCCAAAAACTTTAAAAGAGTTCTGAAAAAGTTGTGATTAAAAATATTTAATAAATATCTAAAAAGTTAATTTTTTTTAACTTGAAAACTAGATTCAATCGCTAATCAAATATTCAAATTCTTTTTCCAAAAACAACATCGACAGAGAGTTAAATTTATTTTATGGCATTTAGAAACGTTAAAGCATTCGAAGTCTTTAAGGAAATGTCAGGCGTTAAAACTAATTCTGTCGGACCAGTTGAAATTCAAATGAAATTTTTGAAAATAAGATCTCCCATTATTTTTTCACACACAGAAAAAATTTTGCTCCAGTAAAAGCATTGATAAAAAAAAATCAGTTCAGTAAATTAAACGTTTAATTCACAATAATAATTTGCACCAGTTATTAAATTGCTTTAATAATATGAAATAAACGTTTAATGAAGTGCATTAAAAATTCAATTGACTCGATTAAATGTTTAACTCACTTGATTAAATTTTTAATTAAAACTGATTTTATTTTTGATTAATGCTTTCTACTTAATTATATAATTACATCATCCATTTTTCCTAGACTGTGGAAATTGGTCGAATACCGAAAATAAGATTATCCCAATGCAGTGATGCCAACAGTAGGGAATTTTCCCTCTTTGTAGGGATTTTTTCGGAAAATTTCAATCGTAGAGCAAAAAGGGACAGATATTTTTTTTAGGCAAATGTAGGGAATTTTCAAAATATTTTCACATTTTCAATATATATTTTCTTAAAAATACGTAACTATTCGTTATATTTTCATTTAAAAATTAAATTTTTTTCATATACACTAATTAAGTACAAATTTAGTATTTTTAACAGAAACCCGATACTATGAGTCCTCACAGCCGTGTACCCGAATATTCGTGGCGCCCCTAATATTTAATTAGGTTTTACGAATTTTCGCGTTCGCATTTGCGAACTAGTTTCTTATAAAATATCTAATGAATGAAATGTTTACATAGAAATTAATTTGTAAAAAGCCAATCATACTTTCTAAACTAATGCCCGTAATTTCTACAAAAAAAAAAAAACTAAAGGTAAAAACGACCAGCTTTGTTTTTGTAGAAATTACGGGCATTAGAGAAATAAAACAATTACGAATTAAAAAAAAATTTGTAATGAAAACTTTTAAGAATAAGGAAGGATATTTTTTTAAAAGGACATTTTTTTTATATATTAGTTCGGGGGAACTGAAGAAAATCTTTTTTAAAATTTTACAGAGCCTTCCTTTTTATTTGGTACCAAGTGTGCTTAAAACTATTAGATACTTTCACTAAAAAAAACTATTTGAAATAACTATTCTTTTAACATATTTAGCTCTTTAAAAAGGACAAGAGATGATGAAATTAAAAATCAAATACGAAGTTTGACTATGTTTTGGCTTTAGATTAAAGGATATATATAGAGGTGTTTCCGCCAAATAGAAAAAATTTTAAAGTGTTACACGTGTATAGCATTTTCATACTTATTTTGTTTTATTTTTTTTCTTGTTGTTACTTAATGCTTTTGTTGTAATATTTACAAAATGTTAACAAAATTTGTATTTGTTTGCCTGCTGCTAAAAACAAAAAATTTTTAACGTAGGGAAAAGTGTAGGGACAATTTTTTTTGTTTGTAGGGAAAAGAGGGAATTTCTTTAGACACGTAGGAATTTTTTAAAATTTCTCCTGGCATCACTGCCCCGATTCAGCCGAAAATATTGAAAGTCTGTTCTAAAGTAGAAGTGTGATAAAGCAATTTCAATCTGCATTTAAACGTGGTTTCAACACGACGGGGTTAGTACTAGTAAATCTGAAAATGTACGTGCTAACACGGGCTAGTCATTTTTAATTTTGTTAGATTTTTGTAAAGTATTTGACTCAATATGTTACAGACTCTTATGTTTCAAACTTCAAAGTAACTTTAACTTTTATTCGTCTTCGTGTCGTGCGGTTTGCACATTTTTCAATGACATACTTCAATACAAAATGGTCAGGAAGTTGCTAAAGGGGTACCACAGGGATCCATTTTAGGACCCCTTTATAATACATACTATGAAGTTCTGCAAGTGTTTAACATACGCGGATGATATCTAGCTATTGGCTAATGATTCTTCCTTGGATAAAAATTTCCTTGAGTCTAAAGTAAGCAATGACTTGAAACTCATTGCAGAATGTGCTGAAATTAACTGTTTAAATTTAAATCCAATTAACACAAAACCCATGTCGTTTTCTGTTAATGTAGTTCTGCCGAATATACAGAAAACTGATACACAAGGGAATATTGAAATACTTAAAGTTTTGTTTAAGAAATATTATAATTTTTTAAACGCTTCTAGATTTATTAGGTCTGTAATCAAATGTAATCAATTGATTTTTTTTAAATAAAATAAATAGCCATAGAAATAACATTTCCAAATAGTGTATATTTGTGAAAATGTAAGCAAATTCCTTTTAGAGAACATGCTAAAAAACCAAAATCTTTTATACACATTTCTATAATAAAATTTCCGGAAATAAAAGACATTACAAAAATAAAAATTAAAATTGACAAAAAATTGCATGAATCCGCGAATTGATTCCCCCTTTAAAATAACTCACTGTTTTGATATAGAGAGTTCAGTAAATCCGTTTTTAAATGACAAGGCCAGTTATGTTGAAAACACTCGCTTACAACTCTGCAACGCGTGTGGGCACATGATTGGGATTGTAACGGTATAAATTGTAATGCGTAGGAATTTAAAAAATGGTGCTTACTTACGTTTGTGTGAGTACTTTCCATCAAGTATCGTATCTGGTGGAACACACCTTGAGTCCTTTTTAATATGTGTTGTTTCTTTAACTTTCGGTAAAATGAAGAAACTAATTTCCAGCCATTTTGTGTGACTTTTGATAAGAATTAAAATTAAATGTATTGACTTGTGAGTAAATGAACAAATGTGAATCAAGAGAGGAAGGGGGGTTTGTATTTTTCGAAACTTAAAAATAGGGGAGAGTTGTGATTGTTAAAATTTATAAAATGCTTTCGGCTACTTATTCCTTTTAGTTATTTCTTTTTTTCATTTTAAAAGAAGAATTGCTTTGAAAAAAATAGACAAATGAAATTTTGATTAGAAATTCCTGATTACAAAAAACTAAACGAAAGTAAAAAATAACAATTCGCCTTAAGAAGAATAGTTGTAATAGGACGGGCTGTGATGTGATTAGGATTTTATTATTTTCTTTAAACCATAAACAGAGTGAATTTAATATTTAAAAAGAAATTATAAACTACAGATAGAAAATGAAAACTTTAATTTTAAGCTTTTGCATTGAAAATAACCATTTGCACTTTTAAGAATTCTAAAAATAAAATTTCTTCCCGAAGACTAATTAAAATTTTCAAAACTACTTTAAAAATATTATTAAAAATAAAAACTTTTAGAGTGCATATATTCGAAGTTTAATAAAATAATTAGTATTGTGGTTATTTTGTTGGACTATTTATGGTTTTTAATCCAAATTTGTAATATTTTTAATTAGGCTTAAGTTCATTAAATTTGATTTTCATTAAATTATTTTTATGAAGAAAGGAATTTTACAACATGAAAATTAATTAAAATTGTTTTTGATAATCTTTCATTCTTGACCGTGGCCGGGGCTCGAACCCTGGCATATTTGAATAGTTTTAGGTGTTTGTAATGTACAAAATTTTCACACGATGTTTATTTGAAAAATATTTTTAAGCAATTACTTAAAATTATATTTAACTATGATGCATAAATAAATGGAGGTAATGCACAAGTTGGGATGCTAAAAGCTTAAAATGCCTATAGCCGGATTTCATGGTTGGTAGTCAAAAAGAGCCGAAAGTAGAAAGGAATTTCGTTTTGGACGAAACCACACAACTTGCCAGATGTATTGTCATTTGCATTGTAATCTACACTAATGTAGTTTCAGATCCAACCTGTAGTAGGTCAGTAGAAGGGAAGTCCGAGCCTACTTGCATGCTTGCCTAGCATCCAATGTCCCATTAATACCGCCAGCAACCTTGATACATCCTTTAGGTTATTTTTGTTTGTTTTATAAGTATATCATTACCAAATAGGATTGGACTTAAAAGTTGTTGGGTAAATAGACTTTCAAAATTACAAATTTGCGAAAAATCGAAAGATCCACTCATTTTTTAAAACGCAATTTAAAATTTAAAATCCAAAATCTTCAACAAATACATTTTTACTATTATTTTAAAAAATTAATAAGGGTTTTCATGATATCGCCTAAAATTGCCATTTGTGCAAATGGGCAAACTTGCGAGACTCGTTTCATGAAGAACCTTTTTAATTTTTGTGTAATTTTAAACAATTAATGTCAGTTTGTCAATACGAAAATAAAAAAAAGAAAATTCAACAAAATAAAAATAAAAGTTGAAATTTGGGATTTTAAATTTTGAATTTGTTTTTAAAAATGCACAAAGAAAGCCAAAATACTAATTTGCTCAAACTATTGGTAGAATTTATTCTTTGTGATTTATAAACACTTGGAGTTTTCATTGAAAACGACGTTAAAACCACTAAAAAATCTGTTTGTATAAACGATATCATGAGGACCCTTAATATCTTTTCAACGAGCAATAAAAAAAATCTCAAAATTTACCAGGAAGGTGTTTTTGGGGTGCACTAATAAATATTATAAAATTGGGGAAATCAAAAAAAAAAAAAAAATTCGTACCGTCCGACTTGGCGTGAAAAGATCCATATGTATATGGTTATATTTATATCAAAGTATGTAGACTTACACTGCGGGTTATAAGTTGCATAGTGCGTTTGCTATTAAAAGAGGACCACATTATCTTGACCATTCTATATGTGTCTTAGTAGTGCCAAATGTTTGCACCCTTTTAAAGAAGGAGTCGTACGATACACTTTAAACAGAACCCAATGAAATATGGGCTGGATTGCATTGGATATATTTGAATAAGATAATCTCCGGGTAACTTGTCTGCCTTTTCATTACCGTAGTATTCTCTATCCGCAGGGACCTAAACTGAGGTAATGCCATCCACTATCTGACGAATATCGATGTAGTAGAGTATAAATTAAGTAGAGTATAAAAGCGGCGCCTGGGTATTTCAATGTTGCCACGAATATCGCAGTTTTATAATGCTTTACAGACTGTCCTGATCGAGAAAGTCATTTGGTAGCCGGTGAGAGATACCTATTTCAAACTTGTCGCAGAAAACCCTAGTTTTACACCACGGTTCCTTTTTGAAACCCTCGTGTATTTCCTATTATTATACAGAACAGCACAGCACTCCAGAGCTTTTGTTGTGGGTGAATTAAGGCCCAACCATAATATGCATAGCCTTGCTTAACCTACTGTCAAAAATTAACAAAAAGTCTCTCAAATGTACACAGAAAAAATTACAAAACTTATTAAGTAATTGAAGAAATTTTTTTAAAACTTTTCTAATATTTTTAACAATTTTCTTAATTAATATGTTTGTAAATTGTCATATTAACAATTTGTATTTTTTTTTGTAGAAAATTAATTTGTATATCATAGTAAAACATTGTTTTATGTCAAAAAAATTATAATACAAAATAAAAAAAAAAATATCTTTCAATTAAAATCTATAAAGGAATAAAGGATTTGATAACTGAGGAGCTGAATCAATCTACAGGGTAAGTAAAGTTATTATTTGATGAATTATAAAGACATTTTAACGGATCTTTTATATATTCTAGTAAAATCGGAACTTCCTAGTGCTTCCAGGTTGCTGAAATAGGTTATTATGTTATTTGTAATGTGACTTTAAATATATTATACTAAAAAATTAATAAAAACCACCCCTAAAATGATATTTCTTATTCAAATTAATTTGCAATAAAATTTTTTGTTAATATGATATTTAATTACTAACAAATATTTTATTCAATATAACAAACTTATTGTTAAAAAAATATTTGTTGAGTTATAACAACTTTAATTAACAAAATTATTATTTATATTTAGAAAATTCGGTTGTTAGTGCCTTTTCAATTAAAAAGTTAATTGTATTGATGAATATGGTATTCAATATGACAATTGGTTTGTCGTAATTTTTTTCTGAGTATTTAAAAAAACAAAAATAAAATCAACAAACATTTGATTCCGTACGGAATGTGCGATTAGTTTCGCACTTTGCTTAAGCAAATGACAGTTTCATAAAATTTAACAAAAATGTTTCTTAAGTTCAATATGGTTTGCCTCATATGATTTACATGTAGTCGTACATTTGCTTAAGCCAACTTAAGCACATTATGGCTGGGCCTTTAGTTTTCAGTGAAAAACCTTAAATTGTTCACAAAAAAAATTACGAAAAATCAGTTGTCATATTGAATACCATATTCGTCAATACAGTTAACTTTTTAATTGAAAAGGCACCACCAACTGAATTTGTTAATATAAAAAACTATTTTGTAAATGAAAATTGTCAACAAATATTTTTAACAATGAGTTTGTTATATTGAATAAAATATTTGTTAAAATTAAATATAATTTTTTTTTACTAAATTGTCATATTAACAAAATATTTTGTTACTAACTAAATTGAAATTAAAGATGCATTTAAAAAGTTGTTATTAACTTTTTAGTAAAATTTATTAAAATTTACATCACAGAAATCATTATAACTTATTAAGGAACAAATATAGACCTGCATACAATGCACCATGTTTCTGACATCAGCACAAATCGGAATCTTGCCATCATTAATAGTATTTTTTGGAAAACTAGAATTAAAAGAAGACCCGTTAAAATTTCTTTATAAATAATTTAATAATAATTTAACATACCGTATAGATTGGAAAAATTGCAGAACAATCGCCACATCGTTCATTCTTTTAAAGATTTAAAATTGAAAATACTGAATTCTGTATTGGACATTTATATTTGTACAGTATTTAATAAAATAGCGAAATAAATACATTCCCAATTGATCTGACTTTTCTTATTACTGCAAATATGTCAAATGTTGTCTTTTTTCGCCAAAATTTCTTAAAACAAGTCATGAGTTGGAACAGTGCAAATATCTTACTTTCTGTCAAATTTTTCCTTAGGACTGCATTTTTGAACAAAACAAAAGTTCGTTATACTACGCATTGAACATTTTGTAAATAAATAATAATTTATTTACAAATATCTCGTTTAAATATCGGGTTTAGTCTTTTGTGGCTATCTCTCCTTGATGCTCTCTTAATATTAATTTCATATCGGTGTTTATTTGCTTAAAATACGAATATTTTAAAACAAGAAATTATAATCTTATTTATAGAACGAGGTAGTTGGACGAAAAAACTCGTGGTTGCCTCAACGCTGCAAAGACAACATACACATATCAATTTGCAAATTGACTTTATCCTGCCATCGAGTCTCATGATCCCGATTAGTTTTAGAAGAGTTCATAAAAAAAGCAAGTGTAGCTTTCTCATTGCAAGGCTACTTTTGTGTGCCTTCATCAAGTATTTAAACCCAGGAACGATATCTTTTTTTATAGTGTTTGTGTAGACGATGTATCTATACCGTGTTGGTCGGATAAAGATTTACTGAGATACAGGACTTTAAACTTGAAAAAAAACGTAATATTTTTTTTTTTAATTCACCATTTTAATTCGCTCCAGTAAGGCAATAAAAATTAAACATTTTGGCCATACAGGTGTTCCTTCTCATCCATGTAGCTAAGATAGCTATTTAATCAATATTTTGAAAAAAAATTTTTTGTTTTTTTAAAAAATTTTTTAAATTTAAAACTTCTTTTTTATTTATTTAGCGACAACATTTTTTTGCACAAAAGAAAGCTTATGTCCTTTCCTTTCTAAAAAAATTTAGAAAAACTAAAGATATTATACAAATAAAACTGTTAAGCAAATAAGAATTATAAGCAATAAGTAACAATATCAAAGCTTAAGCAAAAACAACAGCAATAAACAGTGAGTTTATCTTTTCTTGCATTCCCCACTACAATTGATTGGAATTCTCCCAGCATTAATTGTAGTTGTAAGAAGGTTGTTATACATTTGAGAATTACGTTTGAAAACAAGTTGAAAATAAAGGCATTTTACAATTTGAAAATAATTTCCCCTTTTTGTTGAGAATGCTATGATTTTCAAATTATTTTGAAATCATTATCAAACGTTTGTCGTTTGAGAAAATCATTTTCAATTTAAAATCAAAACTCCGTATTTGTTGGGTAAGCACAACTGAAACGAACGAACACTAATGAGTTGGATAAGAACAGTATTATTTTTGTGCTCGAAGATGACCAGCAGGGAAACGTTATTATTTAAACGATTTACTTCACAAACGCTAATCTACCGAACCGAACACTAAGGAGCGATATTTAATGTTTATTTTCGAACACTGATTTAAACTACTGTTCTGTATTTTGCTTTTAAAAATAGGGTCACCGCGGAAATATATATCCATATAAAAATCTTTATGTGGATCAGTGATGCGTTTTGAGTATTATGTTTGTATTTAAATAAAACCAATAGAAATACATAGTTTTTATCCATTTTTGTTTTACTTAAATATTACACACTTTATGTTTCAGAAATACCATTGCTCAAAAGAAACATGAAATTTTATTTTTCAATACAAAATTTAATTTATGTATGAAGCATTTTGATCATTTGACGGTCTACTTTGGTTTTTGGATATTTACCTACCTAAAATAATTTTAAGTTTAAGCAAGACTTATTTGCACATAAAAGTAACGGTTCTTTTTTTAAAGGCCCAAGTATACAAAACAATTGGTTTGATAAAAACAACGGGATGTTTTAGTGAATATTTATAATGTTTGATTTTCATACAAACAACCGCTTGTGTGGCTTATTGGGTCCTGTACAAACAAAACAATTTCGTAAATAAAAGTATTGCTCGAAAAAGTAGCAGCCTGTTTTTAGAAACAAATTTTGAAATTTTGTTGTTGTTTTTAATGTTATTCAAACGAGTAGCTTTTGCTGTCGCGTTCTAAAAACAGGCAGTAAGAAAAGAACATTCAAAAATTTATTAACCGATTTGTTTTCTTAACTAATCCCGCGAAGCTCTACGCTTGGCTGCGAGAGGTCAGAGTCTAGGGCGGGAATCGAACCTGCGACTCCAGCACTGATAGACTTGCTCACTACCAGCTAGTTTAATTTTGACCTGAAAGGGCCAAAATAGATTTCTACAGGGCCATCAAACGTTCAAAAGTGAAGGACTAGTTCTTGGTTGACCTATTATACCAATATGTATATGCTGATCTTTGACAGGTAAGCATACAAGCGATAAATACTGTACTAACTACAACTACTTTTTTTTTTGAAAAAAAAAAGCGAAAAGAGAAAAATTGTTCGTATATTAGGAGCGTGTGGTTGATTTATATTTCAAACACATAAAATATGAAAAAGGACAAAACGGAAATGAACTTTGAAATTGATATTTTTTTATATTTTAGCCAGCACTTGCTGTAAGTAGAATAACTAAACAGAAATTGAAAAAATACGTATGTATAGATTTTCATGGAGTTTACAAATGTTGCAGCAATAATTAATAAAAATAGATGTTTTTATGGACAAATTTCTATATTTTGCTTCAATATTACTACTAACAAGAAGAACGATTTAATAAGTAAAATAAATTAGATTTTTAATATAAAACGCATTAAAAGGACACTTGTGATATGTTTTGCACGAGTTTAGATTTATATGCCAATGAATTTATGGCAAAATAGATATAATGTGCAATTAATATGTAATGCACATATCCACAATACCTTCATTCCGCTACATCCCAAAAATGCCAGTGAAGCAAAAAAGCATTAAATAAAAATAACTGCCTCGTTTTGTAACTTGCACTGCCATGTTTTTTGGTAGTTTTTTTTTTATTTTTTGTTTTTGAGTGGAAGAGCGGCTTAAAAAGTCACATTTATCAAATTGATGGTCACTTTATTATTGTCACCCACACTTAACAAACACTGTGGTCATGCGACAAACTCCTTTTCCAATTGTTGTTTATCTGAGACTTAACTTAAAAATAAATCACCATTAAAACAATTTCGCATTTTGGAAATTATGTTACAAAAAAGAAACAACGGAATTATCATGAAAACGTCCATAAAATAAAATTAACTTAAAAAACCAAATTATCTTTTTTATTATATTTTATTTATGTTTTCCCAGAAACATCTTTGGCCATATTTTATCGTGTTAATCCTTTAAATTGCCCATATTTTTATGCGGCATCATTGTTTATGTATTTCTGGCCGGAAAAACAAATTGTCATTATCATCAAAATCTATTGCAAATCATAATTTATAACCATAAATTTTAATGTTGATTTTCGTTAAGATTATCTAAAAAATTAATATCTTACAATAGATGAATTTATTTGTAGAAAATTAAGCTATATGATAGATAATCTTAAAGTAAAAAAAATTCTAAAGCTTTACCTGAAATTAAGTAAATCAAGTTAATTAGACATCATTTTTTACACTGTGGTGGTCAAAACATATGGAACTAGGTAAGAATTTAAAACTTAATATATTTTTATACCCTCCACCACAATAAGTTGTGAAGAGGGTATACTAAGTTTGTAATTCCGTGTGAAACTTTTTTAATATTCACCTCAGACCCCATAAAGTATATATTTTCTGGCTCCTTGAGTAATTCTAATGGCCAATTTTCAGGATTGATATTAAAACACATTTATGTTTAAAATCGTTTTAAATACAAAATTCTCTTCTTCACTAAATACTTAAGTCAAACTTAATTCACCGATGTGGTACACTTAATATCAACTTAAGTTTCTATTGTAATATTTTAGCAAGGTGGCCTCAATATCACGACAATACAACAACAAGAAGCAAAGCAATAACAATCAGCTGTTTTATGAGACCACCTTGTAAATAACCCTACAAGAAATGCATAACCAAAACAAAAAAAAAAAGTTTTTACTAACACACTTGCAACAATTTTACATTTGTGGTTATACTCTTACATGTGTGTTAGAGTAGAACAACTAAAAACACTTTCTAAAAATGCCAATTTTTTAATATATTTTTGTCATACGCTTGATAAAACTTGTGAATTGCTTTAATTTAATATTTACCATTGGTGTTAAAGAAAAAAAATTATATTTGTAACTTGATTGTATATTAACTTAGACAGCTAAAAAAATGTCGTGAAGAAAAAGTAGCACCGCCAAACAGCGGTAATCAGAATGCTAGTGGTAAAGGAGGACGTACTGATGGTGGCTTCAGAGGATGCGATGGTGGATTCTCTGGAAACAACAGTGGTCATGTTCGAAGCGGTCGTTTTGAAAGGTGGTGGCTTTAGCCAGGACAATCGCTTAAGATTTGTCCTGATGACTTTTCAAGTATGTATTTGATTTTTTGGTCTTAATCTGTTAACAAAATCTACAATAAATTAATTGGTCACACGTACGTTCACCTCCATTTCCAGACCCACGCAAGAAGTGAAACGTTACCAAGCACGCACAGAAATAGCGATACGTGGTACTTAATTTTCTGAAGCCTAATTTCCTGACTTTTAATTGGATTATAATTGTTTCAATAAACAATTTTTTTATTACAAATTAAAAATAAAATAATATATTTATTTATAAAGGTTAGTACTAACCAATTTTTACGTTATGAATAACTAGTTAGTGCTAACCAATATTTACGTTATGACTAACTAGTTAGCATTAACCATTATTTAGGTTATCATTGACTAATAAAAAGCAGTAGAGTAAGCAGTACAGATATATGTTCCGTAGGTGAGTGAAACCAATTAGTTAAAGCGAAAGGCAATATCACATGTACACAAGAGTTTCGGTTAGGTTTTTCATTTTGCTCTTAATAAACTAATAGAAACTTTAACTAATATATTGGTCACCACTACCAGTCATATAACTAGTAAAATGACCGGTAGTCTTTTTATAGGGAAATTTACTTGTTTATGACAGGGCTGTCAGACTTGGGGATTTATCCCCAAATTTGGGGATTTCATGTGAGCAAAAAGGACAAAGGAAGTCATTTGGGGATTGGGGATTTTTTTGGGGACTTAAAAAAAATTTCTGGGATTTTTTTTTGGGGATTTTACGCTTATATTTCTTTGTTTCGTATATAAAATATAAAAAAATAGCAAAACTTTAATCTTACTCTTATATAGTGTAAAGGGTCCTAATTAAGATAACCATTTTTGTTAAGTGTGTAAAAGGTACTTTATAAGCTCGTTATTTTTCTTGCGTTAGTGTTTAAAAAAAGTATTTAAAATTAGAATCGAAAACCGTTGACAACACATAAAATTTTTGATTTTTTAAAGACAATTTTGAAGCAAATATGTATGTATTCCCCAAAAATAAGTAAATATAAAAAACAATATAATAAAGATTGGGGAAAAAATGCTTGGCTATTGGTTAGTAGTTATGATGCATCAAAGTACTAAATAAATGACGGATATGTGTATTTTTATTGTTGATTATAAGAATGCCTTAAAACGGTTGAACAAGCTTCAAATTCTTATAAATTGGCTCATTAGTCTTCAATAACAGCATATTGTTCTGCTTGTTATTCCTTACTGGAATCAACAAGTCGCTACAAACAAAATAAAATGATTTTTTTGAATTAAAATTTTTATTTGGGGATTTTTGGGGATTTCTTATTAAAATTTTTCTAACCATTTTTTTAAAAAAATTTAAAATTTGGTCAGAAAAAAACAAAGAAAAAATTTTAACTTTTTAAGGTTTTGTTTTTTGGGAATTTTGGGGATATTTTTTTAATTTTTTGGGGACAAGGAAAAAAAGGACCTGGCAGCCCCGGTTTATGATATTTTTTTGTATTTAGTAGTGCTACCATACTTTTATTTTATTTAAATAAGACTTTTCAAATGAAACTCAAAAAATCAATCACCCCTATCGCGAATGTTATGGGAATATGATATATGGGAGCAAACTTATATTCCCATCCCCAACAAATCGGTATCGCAAATATTTTGGGAGTACAAAATCTATTGTGGATTATTTGTCTGTGACTCATAAACAAAAGTCTCTATTGTAAATAACTTGTCAGTGCTTGTATTGAGAAAGAATAATATACAAAATAAAATACTAATGAAAATATAATAAAATAAATAATGAATAGTTTTTATATTCATTTTCTTTATTAACACTCCTTCAATAAAACGAAAAAACAATTTAATTTAGTCAAACCTTAAAATATAAATTAAAATTTACATGTTCCCTTCTCGTTCACATTAAGACTTGTTGGGAATTTATTTAGTAAAAATACTCGCGGGAGTAAACATTGGCGATGTAAAATTTTTTAAGTTTGGGAACTCATTCCCAAAAAATTTGTTATGGGAATCATTCACAATACGAAATAAAAAAATATGGGAATATTTTAATGGGAGTAGTTGTTTGCGATAGGGGTGAATATGTATTAAAATACGATTTAAGTTTTTATGAAAATTAACTTAATTTAAATTTAATTACTATCCTGAAAATTGGGCATAAGTCGATTTAGCCATGTCCGTCTGTTTGTCCGTCTGTTGAAAACACGCTCACTTTCGAAAAACTCAAAACAAATAATATGGGTGTCAAATTGCTTGTAGTTATCCTAAGCAGTTTGGGATTGAAATCCAGCCAAATCGGTTCAGTAGGATCAGAGCTATGAATCAAAATGTGGAACCACCACTTTAAAAAACTGATAATTTTGTTACAAAAACTAACATAAATGATTGAAAAATGGACGAAATGATATGAACTTATGCAAATGTTAGTTTTATTCGACTAGAAATGATGCTGTAAAATTTCGTAATGCTCGGTCCATAATTTACCCTAGGCCCCATATAAACCCTACTCCCGGAAAACAGTTTAGCACGCTGTTTTATCGTAATAAAATTTTGATTTAATCTGTTTTTTCTTTATGTTTTTAGAAATATTTGGAATAACGTTTTGTTGGAGCAGCTCATATTTAATGGGTAGTAACGTACACGTTTTTCTACTCATTATAAGCTCTACTCCCAAGTATCCATGTCAGTTTTGAAAACTGGTAATGGTGGAACTTCATGCGAAATCATTGGTTCATTTGTATTAGAGCAACGGTTTTTTGGCATGCTAAGCATCTTAAAATTATATTTTCAATATCAGTGTCCATATTAGGCCAATATATCAAATTGCGTGCTCTTTTTTAAGTTTGTTCTATACCTAAGTGTGACGAATACAGTTGATCTAAAATTTCTTTGCGAAGCGTTCGAATCATATTATTTCTGTCATTAAAAAAACCGCAAATCATCATCTAGATATATATTCTTTAGATTTTTCCAATAGAATTTTAAATCAGTTTGGATGTTGGTAGTAATTTTTGCCATCCAGTAATTACCATATGCCTTAAATCAAGTAGTATTTAATGAAGTTTTAATGCTTTCAAGTCTATTATCGGAAACATTTACTGAGTGTACAAATTCGTTTAGGTCGTCCATTTCTGTAGATTTATCATCTTTTTAAAAAAGCAAGACAGCAAATCAGCAACATACAAGTATTTACCAGGAACATAAATTAGTTTTAAGTTAAATTTTAATAATGAAAGTTTCATTCGCTGAAGTCTAGATGATGGAATTTTACATAATTGTTTTTTTCATTATTTCTATTAACGGCTTATAATCTGTTCTAATCGTTACCATACGACCATAAACGTAATAATAGAATTTCCGGTAAGCAAGCACAACAGCTAGAAATTTATTTTCTATTTGAGCGTAGTTATCTTCTGCTTCGGAAAGAGAGATAGGTTTTCCATTCTGTATCAAACAACACCCAAATTTGGAAGCATAGGATTCGATTGTTATTTCTTTTGTTTCAGTGAAGATAGTCAATATAGGTGAATTTGCAATAACTGTTTTAATTTTGTTTAAGCCAACATCATGGGGATTTCTCTTATTTCCCAAACCTTTTGAGTGTAACAAGCTACACTGAAGTGGTTAAGTTGTCCACAACTGTTACATTTTTTTCCGAAAGCAGTGCATTTTTTGTACTCATGCATACCTTTACAAAACTTGCATTCGTTGTTTCTTTTTGTTTGCTTATTCAACATATGATCTGACGTTTTCGAGTTAAACCTCTTAAAAGAAATATTTTTTCTCTGCTCTGTTTCGTTATTCGTTTTGTATTGAACAGCATCAGTTGTCGATTTGGAACTGATGCTAAATTGTAATTGCATATCACTGGCGTGTTTGTCAGCTAACTCAGAAGAAGCTCTAGCGATTTCAATTGCTTTTTTAAGTTTCCAATAATTTTTACTTAGCTTAGAACAACATGTACCAATGACAATATTGTCTCGGATCATACGATGTGGGTCAATGTATCCGCAACTTTTTACTAGCTTTCTCAAATCCAATAAATATGTATCAAAAACTCACCTTCTTGCTGTTTTCTAGAGTTAAACTTAAATGCTTCATATACCTCATTTTTCTTTGGCGTACAATAACTTTCAAAAGCTTCCACAACTGCATCGTAATTTTTTTTCTGCTTACTTGTTAAACTTAATGTATAAAATATTTATATGGCTTCCGCACCACATGCATTGAGAAAAATTACAATTTTTTTAGATTCTTTACGATCCCCTAGCTCAATAGCTATGGAATATACCTCAAAATTTTGTTTGAACACTCTCCAATTTTCGGAAAGATTGCTATCAAAGCACAAGGGATCTAGTCTTCGAGCATCAATTGGGCTAAACATATTAGCACTAGTAGTAGCCATTTCGAACTCCAAATCTGTATTACTTGTTGTTTCATCAGGTTCTTCACTTTTAACTTCAATGTCTATTTTTCTTGCAGTTGCTTTTGTATTAAATTTAAACATATTTTTGATTTGTTTATATTAACAGTACATTAACATTTAAATTTCTTGAGAGAAACAAAACAAATTGATAAATTGTTAAACTGTTATATCTACCACATTTTTTTATTTTGTTTAAACCACTGAGTTTTCAGAAGAACAATTTACAAAAGTAAAAAAAATTTAAGCGGAGTTCTTATAATATTTAGGAATACATAATTAAAATCGTTCGGGATCTAAAGAACCTAAAAAAAATCGAAAGGAATTGCAAATACGGAATTAAAACCATTCCGATCGAAATGTGTGACATGCCTGATAGTTTGCATTGGCTCCCTCAAAAAATCATTTTAATACATCTTAACCGCTTAAAAATATTGAGATGTTAGTGCAAAATCGGTCCATAATTTACAAAAGTTCCTATATTAAAAGCTTGCTTCTAAAATGGGCTTTAAAACGCATAAGCCCGTTATGAAAAATGATAATGTTATCAAATTTGGCATACTGACGTTTATGATTTTTATGAAGATTTATTATACATTTCATATAAATTCTACTTTCGAAAAACTCTAATTCTCGTTAGGGGGTATCAAAGATTTGTTAGATCCATTTTTTTTTTGTTTTTAAATTGACCAATTACAAGAATCCATCAAATGTAAATATAAGGCATTATTAAATTAGATCCTGAAGAGTTATTATAATGTTTAAGACATTTGGTTATGCATAACCAATGCTGTCCGATATCTATAGAAAATATATCCCAAAAGTATTCAACTATTTTTAGTTCTTCTTTTATTTCGAATTAAAAATGTTAAATTGTTGTTATCAGCATTTTCAATAAGCTTCTTTAAATTACAAAAGAAAAACAAATTGTATATATGTACTTATTTATGTATATACACAAGCATGTTTTGTTTATATGTATGCATGTGTATGGACATCATTTAATACTGGATCTACTTTGTTTTGCACATAAACTTTGATATCAAATTATACACATACTTAAAGTACTTACAAAAATTTAGAATTTGTAAGTTTATGTACAAATGTATGTTTACATACTTATGTTCTTTGTCAAATCTTTAAGCATTTCAAATTTTCTAAGTTCAATTTGTTTAGGCTTATCACAAAAGCAGCTTAAAAGGAAGAATTCTACATTAAAAATAAAAAATAAACAGAGGGGATGGTTGAATTTTCAAAATTTCAAATAGTATAATTCACTCAGGATTTTAAAGCACCACCTAAAAGTGAATTTAGTTATTGTTAGGGATGAGATTTTCATGCACTTAAAAATCGAAAATATGAGCATAAATATGCACTAAAAACTCCAAAATATGCATTAAAAAAATAAAAAAATATGCACTTAAAACTATTTAAAACAAAAAAAAATCAAAAAATTAAAAAATTCTATTGTTGTTTTTATACCTTTGTTATGCATAGGAATAATATTTTTTAAAACTTAATTTAAATTTTTATTTGCAAAATTAAATAAATACTTTTTTATATCATCAAAAGTAAACCTTTGTCGGTTAAAAAGCTTCTGTACATGGAAAATGGTCTCTTAACCCTGGTACTCTGTTCAGCATTTCACGTGAAATGCTGTCCAAACGCATATGAAAAAAACTTGTGCGGAATATCTATGAAATAATGTTGATAGAGTTGTACTCTGTTCATTTTGTGAAAAAGTTCCGAAATGTTTCTGGCAACATTTTTTTACAACTGCGAAATAATGTAAGATGCACTTATTTCACGTGGAATTTTAAGCAAAAGCAAAAAAATATAAGAATAAAATAATAAGAAATAAAAAATTATTGTAACACAACCGGTAAAATTTTTTTATCCATATTTACTTTCTTTTTTTATTAAAAAAAATAAATTTTAGTAAAATACATGTGGGGTTTGTTCACATACGCGAGACAATGTTGCATAGTCTGCTTTCACACGTTTCATCTTTTGATGCTCAACTCCTATGTTATTAGGTGAGGGAAGAAAGAAGAGAGGGGGTTAGTACGGAGATGCGTGTACTCGGTCAGTACGCTTTGTGTTTTTATTCGTTGGTATATGCACAACGATGGCTGCGTGTAATTTTTTTCTTTTCTTTTTCTCTTTGATTCGCTCTTATTAAAATTATTGTTGTTTTGAACCGAAAAAAGATGAAACCGGTTGCTGCGTGTGATTAAATTGGCATCTTTTAAAGGGAATTGAAAAGAAGTTGAGCATCAAAAGATGAAACGTGTAAATTCAGACATACTGTACAGGAATGAAAACGTCAAATTGTACCAACTCGCAAGATCGGTAACATTGATACATGTCAAAATTTTCGTGTGAAATAATAAATGTTGCTCATCATTTTTCCCAAATTTGAACAGAGTACTAGGCTTTAAAGTCAACCGAAGTTTAAGCATACTTGAAGGATGCCAATTCATTTAGAGAATTTTAATTTTCTAATTCAGATCCCACATTTGATTCCAGATCAAAAAAAAAACATTTTGGATTTTTTTTAATTTGTTGGGCTATTCTTCCTTCCACATTGTTTCCCGTATGAAATCGATAAATGAATATTATTGAATTGGCTTATAATTTCCTCTGCAACACGAAGTAACCAATGTGCCTAGCAAGTAACACGTAACAGTTTTGGATAAATTATGTTAAGCCAATTGGTAGCCTTAACCATGTGCATCGGTTAAAAACTGAAGGATCCATCCTTTGCCGAAATCTTGTATTTTAAGCAGTGCTCCAAAAAATTATTTGTTGATTAAAAAATTTTTATTTTTTTATACAATTTTGAAATTTTTTGAAGAATTTTTTTTTATAATATGGAAATTTAAAAAAATGTCACTCAAAAATGTTAAAATATGCAAAAATATGCCTTTAAAACCAATATATGCAAAAATATGCATTTTCACCAAAATATGCAACAATATGCAAAAACAAATCGATGCCATTTTAACGCAAATTTAATGATTCGGAAAGATAATTGGTCGACATCGATCTTAGATCATCGACAAAAAACATGCATTTGCATCCCTAGTTATTATCAAAATGGTATTTCCTCAGTTTCCTTATGAAAGTGCGATACATGTGTTCCATGTTTTAAGATGACATAGCTTTGTAAAGCATTCATCACGCATGAGTAGGTGAGTTGCAAAACTCGTTCGTTACAAAACTAAAAATACGAGATGACAATTATTCCAGCAGTTCTTTTGGCGCTTCTTCCCCTCCATGTTTTTTCCATTCAAGCAATCAGAATATTTCTTCTCATAAGGCGCCAATATAAATCTATCTCATATTATGATTGCGGTCTGACATAATTATATATAGCACTAGGTCTGTAAATTCACTTAACTTACAAAATTTCTCTCCCAAATACGAGTAATAAAATAAGAAATGGGAAAGTTTGACGTGCAAAAACTTCGCAAGTCAAAATATTACTTGGAGTAATTTAGTTAAAAGTGGGATGCGTATCTATCCAAGGCATTTAACTGAAGGAAGTGCGACTGGAGGTTCTTCTGATGATGTCTCTAACCGCATTATGAAAGCTCAACAGGCTTTCGCTCAACTCACAACAGTGGGAAATTCACCATCAATCTCCACCTGCACAAAAGTGAATAGTGTTAATTCGTGTGTGAAATCTGTGCACTCTATGTGTTTGAGACTTGGAGTATGGCTGCCAAAGACGTAAACACCTTGCAAGTTTTAATTACCAAATGCCTAAGAAAGATTTTAGGCCCAACAGGATATTGAACACACAAGTCTGGGCACGCACTCGTCAAACACAAGCATCATGTAGAAATGACAGATAACATTTTGTTGAGGCCAAGGAACGAATAAAACAAATTATATAATTAACTTGAACGTTTGCGTTTTTTCATACGCTCTCGTTGCAATTCTTTCATGTGCATGAACCCTTAATTGTTAATATTTTTTTTCAAATTTGTTAAAATTTTCAGTTATTGAAAAGCCATTTTATAAAAAAAAATTATTTTTTTAACACAATTTTAAGAGATTCTTTTGCGTTTCCCGTTTTTATTTTTAAATCGGCACAAATATTAGATTTGCTTTCCTCCCCTATTTTCTATTATAAAGCGTTTTCTAAACGTTTTTTCTAGCATAATACTCCACTAATGATGTAAAAAATACATAAAAAAGAAATTCTGCTCTTCTTTCGTTTGCCAATTTGATACACTTTACTTCATTAAATTTCAAAGGCCGAAGGCTAAAAACACAAACAGAATCAAATCAGTTTTAACAACAGTTTAACAATAATTTTTATAATTCTTTTCCACATTGTGTAGTTCCAGCGTTGCCGTTGTGACCTTAAACTGCCTTGCCACTTTTTATTGTCCTTTTTTAGTGTGACCTTTTGTGTCATTTGCAACAAATTCCTGTTACTTTTTAATCCTTTTTGAAATTGTAATATAAAAAAAACTGGATATTTTTAAGACTTTTTAGAACCGTTATTAAAATTCTAAACAAGAAAAACATTTTTTTTATATTATATATTTTTCGAATTCATGGACATCATTTGGACATCATTAAGTCATTAGAAAGAAAGAAAATGACAAAACGTATGAAGCTTGGTTTGAGGTCGGGAATTTGAAAAATAGATTGCAGGAAATTATTTATCAAATTTACATAAATTTGTTGCTTTTATATATTCTAAGCCTCATAGTCAGTGTTGGGCAAAATACATGGTTTGCGGTATTTAAAATACAAAATACAAAATACTTGCTGGTCATGTATTTAAAATACAAAATACAAAATACTTTCAGGTTATGTATTTAAAATACACAATACAAAATACTTACACATCCTGTATGTATTTAAAATACAAAATACAAAATACTTACACATCCTGTATGTATTTAAAATACAAAATACAAAATACTTCCATTTATTGAACGTATTTCAAATACAAAATACTTCCACGTCATGTACATTAAGGTTATAACTTTTTTTGAGTGCAAAATACCACTCCAGCGCCATGTGGGGAATTTTGTTCTGATAATAAAAAACTGTTTTTTAAGCTGATTCGGTGAAAAAAGTTTCCGCACCGTAAGTGATTCCTAAAACTCCATATTATGTGTAAATTTTATTTTTGGAAATTGAAACCCTTTTGATTTTGCATTACACTTTAATGTTGAAGATTATATATGAATTTAAGCAAAAACGAACTTATTTAAGACAAGAGCCACTGATTAAATGATGAAAATAAAAACAAAACTTCAACGCTTTCGGTGGGAAACATTTTTCACGAAAGATGAAAAGTGACACCATATTTTTTTATATTTTGGTAGATTAAAATGCAATCAACCATCAATAAACTGACAGAATATATTTTGTAAACTATGTTTTTAAAATACAAAATACTCCCATTTTTTTATGTATTTAAAATACAAAATACAAAATACTTGCACGTCATGTATTTAAAATACAAATACAAAATACGTATTTGTATTTCAAATACGTATTTCAAATACATGTATTTCAAATACTGCCCAGCCCTGCTCATAGTAGAGGTTCGTAGTGGAAGAGTTTTTTTTTTCGAAATTAACACTGCTTAAAAATAAACTTTTGAACCGGGGTTCCCGGTAGGTTAGTTGGTAGTGAGCTAGACTATAACTGCGAGGGTTAAAAATACAATTCCCGCCAGAGGCTCAAATATGTTTCACCACAACGGGCTGAAGGTCTAAATTAATATTGCTCGGTTAATAAAGTTAGAACATCACTTGTAATTGTGTTTGTAAGGCTTAATAAATAAATAAACTTACGAACCGAATAATTGTAAAATCGTGCGAGAATATTCATTCCTCTTTGTTTGTGCGAAACGGAGTAAATTTTAATTACGTAGACAGTTTTTATTAACAACAAAAAAAATTACTTTTAATTTTATTTCACAATTAGTGAAGTACGAATTAAAGTACAATTTCTCTGACAACATATAATTATTACCGATTATTTTATTGAATAACTTTATACACATTAGCGACATAAGCACATTTGCCATATATGCCATCTGTCAACCGTCTTCATGGGTAAATGTAAAGCAAATTAATGGCGTTATAGTCACATTAGCAATATTTACTATGTCCTTTCTAGTTTTCGAAACCACAATCCATCCAAAGAAAAAAAGAATTAAGTCGATTAATTTTGATATTTTTATTTACGCTTGAGTTCATCAAATTTAATTTTCATTAAATTATTTTTACTGAAGAAAGAAATTTTACAACATGACATTTTATTAAAATTTTTATTGATAATTTTCTTGGCTGAGCTGGGGCTCGAACCCGGATTGAATTTACATGTTTCACGAATCACCACATTCTTTCATCAGAATTCTTTGAGTTCTAGCCTCTGCACCACTGCGGTGCCTGCCAGCCAACAGTCAAACATCAATCTTTAACCAGTGGTACTGGTGGTTCGAAATTTGCTGTAATTATCACTTTCAATTTTATATTAAATTTTTGTCATCAACTCTTTACACGTAACAAATTAGTTTTTGCCTTTGGTATCAGTTATGAAATATCTTGTTATTATTTTAACTATTTTTTAGTCTGTTGAAAAACTATTATCCTGATGTCGGTGCAATTTATATGAAATTTTTATTTTCTATATTCACATAACTTGATTATATTCGAATTCGGTTATATGCCTCATAGCGGCATATATGTGAATTATCCTTACAGTCACATTAGCTATATAGTCCACGCTTTGTATGCAACTAAAGGATGTGACTATAAGCGAAAAGTAATGTCTATATAAAATTGTTGTATAATCAAAAAAAAAGGTAAAGGTTAAAAAATATAAAATTTATAATAAATTATATTATTTAGTTATTTAACATAACTTTAACTTATTTCGGATGTATTTAAATAATTGTTAAACTTCTTTTTTTACAAAAACAAAAACAAATGTTAATTAGAGCCTTTTCTTCTTTAAAAGGAACTTTTTGTGACTCTTTTTTTAAATATGTTTAATATAAATTCCGTGCTTCTTTACAGTTGCGTGCAAAAAATAAAATGCCGTGTGCCTAAAGTTTTTACAATTCAATAATGGTTTTCTATTTTTTGAGAGAAATTGTCGTGGTTAATGCAAAACATTTGTATCAGGAATTTGTTTGAAATGTATTTTTTTATTGCTGTAAAAATTAATATGTAGTAGAATAGTTTGGTAATGTAGAAACATCAACTTATTTATTTGTACAATTGAATTTATGAATGTACCTTAAATAATGATGTGATAGAGGGATAAAATTATACAATAGCTACCAATTGTATTGCTATAACTATAACTTCTGCTTTCAGAAATATTCTGTATCAGTAGCAAAAGCATAAAAATATTTTGGGGTTATTTAATTACTTAATAAAAGTTACTGATACTTATGTTTTTTCATCTGCTGATGACGATGGTGTCATTACACCATTTTCTGTTTCATACCTTAAAATACTTTCTGGATTATTAATCTACACAAAAATCTCTTTCTTTTGAGCAGGGTCACATTATTGAATTTATCAGAATATCTCACTGCTATTAAAATTTTTGTGTTTTTGGTTTAGTCCTTTACACTTTTTTATGTAAATTTTCTGCAATAAAAATAACAGATCTTGGTACAGATAGTTGGTACAAAGCGAAATGGTTACAAGAATTGCCGCAGCACAATCACACGATTGTTCTTACTTGATGCGTGATAAATAAATAAATATTTATCTGGATTACCTACTAAAAGAAACACAAAAAAGTAAATTTAAAAAGGCAAATAATATTGGTGCGTACAAGAACACAATAAATATTGGTGCATTTTTGTTATTTTTATTGACGCGCGGTTGCATAGAAAACAGTCACACGATTGCCGCACCAGGGTTGCATTTGATTGGTAAAAGTAAGCACAATATTGTCCTTGATTGGTACATGAGCCAATTGGTTGTGCAGTCACATGATTGGGGTATTAAAAAGTATGAAAATTGGTGCATTGCGGCAATCGTGTGATCCCAGGCTTCAGGAGAGCTGCATATTTAAAATATTTTAAATTAATATTTCAAATCAAGATAAAAAATTGGTGCTAAAAACTGTTTGGCAAAACTGCGCAGTGTTCCATATATTGAGGCTCATTATTGCAGTTTTCCAAAGAAAGCTTGTGGTAAAAAATCTATTCAATTAGCTGTTTGATACTTAAAGTATCAATGATACTTAACCTACATTTATCAGATTAATTTTTTCAAATTTAATGCCATTCAAAAGCCGGCTGATTTCCTTTAAGAATCCCTAATTGCAGAAGTGGACATACAGGATAAAAAAAATTACCAAATAATATTGTTCTTTTCAACGATTTTCACAAAACTATTGAAATCATGAAAAAGTTTTCAAAAGACCATTAACGATTCATATTTTGTTTTAGAACTGAAAAAAATAAAGAAGTAGTTTTGGTGAAACGCCCTTCTGCATACATATTTTTTTTAATTACATTTGGCAATATTTTTTCTTTAATGTAGAATACTTCGATAAGTTTGAATGAAATTGCTAAAAAGAAAATTCTAAATAAAAGTTCATTAAGAAAAATTGTGACTTTAATCAAAATGTTAACCACAGAAATGACAGTGCTAAAAATTATGATTGATGACAACTGAAATCAAGTATTTATGTTCAAACTATCTCAAACTCTTCTCATTAAATGCATATTTTTACTTGTTTAAGCCTTTTGTTTAATTTATGAAATAACGACCAAAATGAAATTTATAAAGGGGTTTAGTCCCCTTCCTCTGCCCGATTGCAACCCTCTTTTCATGGAAAAATGGCGTTTAATGCTTCGAATTTTTTTAGAAGTTTTTGCCACCGAAAATGAGTGCTCATAAAAGGGTGGTTGGTTGGTTACTTGATAACTTTATAAAATAAATCATTTACATTAAAAATAGCTAAAGTATCGTTGTTGCTTTACAAGTTTGAAATGTGAAGATAAGGCTTATCCTGGTTTAGAAATTATTAGTAAACATTGTGTTTCAAGAAATCGTCTTCAAAAATTTTATAATACAGAGAAATCTGGATTTCTTTTTTGCAATTTTTAATTTTTACACTTCGCTCCCTTCACGGATGGTTTTCGCTTTTTAAGTCACTTTTGTGTCGACTTACGGCATTACAAATGGCCCGATTTTGCTGCAACTTTTTTAGTTGTGTAAAAACACAACACCGTAAATAAATTAGTATGTTATTATATTTTTAGAAACTCATAAGTTTGGAACTCATCCATGAAAAGTTATAATAATTGAACCAATGAATATATTTTTATACCCTTCACGATAGGTGGAATGGTGGTGTGCGTTTTTGCTGATGTGTGTAACACGAAAAAACATTGGTCCTATACCTACATTTTGGTGTACCGACCAACTAAGAATCAGTTTCTGAGCAGTTCGCCTATTTAAAAAGGTGGGATCGGTCCATAACTTCACATAGACTCCATACAAACTCATTTCCGGAATGGTTTTAGTGCCAACCATCGTTGATATTTAAACTAAACTTAGCCCAAATTTATTCTATTGCAATCTAAATCAGCTTAACTGATTTTATTATCATCGATCCATATTGACCATAGTTCCAATACAAATTCTTTTTCCGAAAATAGCTTTTAGTGTTATTACTTTCTCATATATGTTGGTATTGATGTAAAAATTGTCCACAACAACTTCAAAATAGCTACAATGTCATTACAAAATATTGTGCTGGTAGGTCCTTAATTACCCATATGTCCCATATATTTTTTTTTATAAAATATAAAATATATTTTTTTTTTTATAAAATATAAGGGCAATTACTAGAAGTGACACTACTTAAAAAATTATTTAAAAAAAAAATAAAAAAGAACCCATTTTACTTTTTGGATATGTTATAGGTGAAGGAAATACCTTTCTAAAAAAGTAATACACTGTAAAAAGTCCTTGATCTTTTTTGGTTTTTCGTTACCTAAAATTTTTTTTTGTTATAAAATATAAGGGCAATTACTAGAAGTGACACTACTTAAAAAATTATATAAAAAAAACTAAAAAAGAACCCATTTTTATTTTTTGATATGGTATAGATGAAGGATAAACCTTTCTAAAAAATTAATACACTGTAAAAAAACCCTTGATCTTTTTGGTTTTTTCGTCAGTTAAAATTTTTTTTTGTTATAAATTATAAATTATAAAGCCTGTTAAAATATCTTTTTAATGATACCAAGATCATGGAAATCGGTTTAGCCGATTCTGAGTTATTGTAGTTTAAATGGAGCTCTTTTCGACCATTTTCGCGTTTTTTCGAAAACGTTCCCACTGTGTCACGCCCAAAAAATCGCAAAACAGTCATTTCTAAAAATGAGAGTTTGTTTGTATTGATCAAATTTAGCTATGAACAAAATTTCATCGATATCTGAGGGGGTCGGGTTCAAAATTTCAGTTTTATCTCGATTTTTAAATGAAATTCATCATATAAACCCCTTTCCTATTATCACTTAAAGGCAAACAAATCTGATGTAGATGAAGATATCTAAACAATATTCGGCACAAAACGCTTTACATGAATCGTAACCTCTAATCGTAAAAAATTAACCTTAGTTAAAACATTAATGGCTGAATTATAAAACAGGCATGGTTTTTTTCTCAAAACCCTTGGCATATGTACAAAATTGGCATAGCACAGTCCGATAGAGCATAAAAAACTATAAGGAAGCGTATATATTTTTTTTCGCTAAGGTCAAACAAGTTCACACACCAACCGCGATGAAGTTTTGAAAATTTTTAATTTTTTTTGGTTAAGAAAAATTTATAACATGTTTATTTAAAACAAAAAATAGCTCACGTATGAAATTTCATTAATATTTAGAGATGGTAAGAGATTTTTCCGCAAACCAAAACGAATCTTTAATCTTTTTTAGCAAAAAAATATTAAAAATGAATAAAAAACACCGTATAAAATTATGAATATTCAATATTGAATTGGTTTAGAAAAACCAATTGGTGCGTGAATTTTTTTGAGAAAAATTACAAAAGATTATAGTTTTTGTGGTTACTAGGGCATGGTTGACCTCATGGTACTATGCCAAAAAAATTGTTTTACCCCTTAAACAAAACCTTTTAATAAACAAATATTTTGATATTATTTTAACCGCATATAAATTTTGTTTTGCCTAACGTCAATTTCTTTTGGCGAAGGCGAATCAGATTGTATGTGAATTAAGGAGATTTTCTGATAAGGGCCTTATATGGACCGGTTTTTCAAAATTTTTTTTAGGACTTCTAATTGTAATCTAATTACAAATTCCATACAAATTTGTATGATGTTTCAGAAAATTTACATTATTATGTACCTTGAATTGATGAAGAAGACTTTGATGATGCCTGCACTCAAAAGAAAAATCAATCCATCCGTACTCAAATCAATCCGAAGCGGTATTAATAGTACGGTGAGTATGGATTTTCTTGAATCAAGTACAGAATTCATTCAATTGATTCAAGTACGGATTTTCAATCGCAAAATACTTGAATTATCCATATTCAATCCCGTTTCGAACTTGAAATAATTCGAAAATGAGATTGAGTTAAGTCAGGGCTGCCAGAAATTTTCAGCAAGAAATCTTAATTTTGACCAAAAAAATCTTATTTTGGAAAAAAAAATCTTTTTTTGGAAAAAAGTAGTTTTTTTATTAAAATTAACTTTAAAACATATCAATATGTATTTCCACAGCTGCCAACTTTTTTTGAAGATTTCCCGCCAAATCGGACTTCAAAACCGCTAGAAACCGCTAAATGTTCAATTAAGCGGGATTTTTCTTAAAAATACCTCTAAAATCTAAACATTTTTAAACGTTTATTTATATAAATCTAGATATACAGGGGTGTCATGGAAATCGAAAACATAAAACGAAAGGATTTTATGAGTCGTTTTTCAATAAGATTTCTTTAACAAAAAAATTTTATAACAATTATTATACAAATTATGCTCTATTAAACAGAATTTTTTAACAATAATTGTAAAAATTAGATTTAAAGTTTAATAAAAAGAACTGCCAAATTCTTTCGTTTTACGTTTACGATTTCCATGACACCCCTGATAAGCTTCTTTTTCAAAGGTATTTCGATGCACTTAAAATAACCTTTTCGGATTAAACATTTTTCCATTAAATGTCTTTGCTATTATTTAATTTTTGCGAACCTTAGTCTGACTAACTGATGGGATTTTTGGTACAATTTTACCAAATTTGGTACAATCGAAACTTTATTGGTACACTGGTACAATTAAGCCTTTTTTGGTACAATTTAGAAAAAATGCCCACGAAGTCTTATCATTTCTTTGAGGTGGATTAACTTTCTTTTTAATAAGATAGAGTGCCCCGGTAGGCTAGCTGGTAGTGAGCTAGTCTATCAGCGCCGGGGTTGCGGGTTCGATTCGCGCCAGAGACTGGTTACTTTCCTGCAGACAAGCGCAGAGCTTCGCGGGGTTTATCTTAGGGAATTATAAAAAATCTCCAGCCTTCGCCAGAACTATCAAAATTGCTTTAAATTTGTGTTTATGATGATAAATTCATACATACATAAATATATTTACTCGTATCCCTGTTGAAAGCCCTAGGATCAAATGTCTTCAAATCGCCACTTTTGTCAATTGTTTTGGTGACACTGTCTACACTTGCGTCTGCCTTTGACAAAAAAGGAGAAAAAGAGATATTGTTGCTTCTTCTTTGTTTTATATACCCATACCACAATAGTGCAGATGGTATTAATCGTTTGTGCTGAATTGTGTAACGCTAAAACATATTGGTCTTAGACCCACCTTTTAGTATACCGATCGATTCATTATTACTTTCTGAGCCGATTTAAATGTCCCTCGTTCCGGGTGGGTCCCGAATAGGGTGCACTCTTGAAAATTTGTCTTGATATACTCTTATGTAGGTTATCAAAGACCGACTATACTTTTTTACTTGGTTTGTTTTTATTTTTTTATTATTCAATAGAAAAGTGTTATGATTTACTATGTATTCTTTTTTATTTTATAGCGAAAATTTGGTACAATTTATGTCATCTTGGTACAATTTTGCCATTGAGACGGTACAATTTAAGAATTGTCAGATCCCAACAGTGGTCTGACTTGAAATATTTTCTGTTTTTGCAAAATAACAAGCGCGCAAAACTTACACCTGATTAATCACCCTTAAACGCCTAACAGAGGTTGCTTTTTAAAGGCCCAACCATAATATGCATAGCGTTTCTTAACCTATTAACAAAAAGTCTCTCAAATGTATTAATAAAACAAAAATAAAATCAACAAACGTACGTACGGAATGTGCGATCAGTTTCGCACCTCGCAAATGACAGTTTCATAAAATTTAATAAAAAGTTTCCTTAAGTTCAATATAGCTAGCCTAATATGATTAACATGTATTCGTATATTTGCTTAAGCCAACTTAAGCACATTATGGTTGGGCCTTAAGTATTTTTTTTTGTCCAGCAAACCGCAAGGTTGCGTTATTCAGTATAAAAATTTTCAAACGGGTTTTTTTTTAATTGAACCTAACCTTCGTCTAGACAAAACAAAAAATCTTGTTTTTGGGGAAAAAATCTTAAAATCTTTTTTCGGTTAAAAAATCTTAAAAAATAAGGTAAAATCTTACTTCTGGCAGCGCTGCAGTTAAGTAAAACTAAGATTGAACCATTAATCCGAATTCGTACTTAAAATAATCCGAAAATTAGATTGATTTGAGTAAAAGTAAGATTGAATCAATCTCAAAATTCGATGGATTCAAGTATTATAAAGTTGATTTTATCAAGAAATTAGAAATTAGAAAGAAAAAGTTATTATGATTGATTTATTTAACCGTACTACACCTTACAGATTGATAAAACACCAATATCATGCCCGATAGGGTTTTTATTTTAGAAATCTTATGTACATATTTAACTAAAAATATAAACTAAATGAGAATCTAGAGTTCAAATTTACTTTTTAACCCTTAGTGGTGCACATGAGTCGCGCCAGACCTTTTTTCAGTGTGAGAAAATTAAAACATGCGTAGGCCGGAGGGTTAAACACAACAAAAAGTTTAATCTTTTTTTTACTTGATTTAAGAATTTTATACTTATTTCAAGAAATTCCGGGATTGATTTTCGAAAGTAATCCCATATAGGATTGTTTTGAGTAAGTTAAAGTGTTATTCGTACCTGAATTTTTGAGTACGACTCGTAATTGAAGTAATCATATAAAACTTGATTTATCCCGAGTGTTTTTCTTTCTGTGTGTGTGGGGATGAATAGTACGTTTTAGTTAATTGATTAAATATACTTCATGAGCGAAGTCAAAATGAAATTAGGAATTAAAAGAGTGTCAAAAAAATGTTATAAGAAAATGATGAATTGCTTTAATGAATCTCACAAATAAAAGCTACGAAAAAGGGTTAAATTAATATTGATTACAAAATTAATAAATGAAAAGAACCACCACCCACTTGTCCACTACCCACCGCTAATGTCACCTTTAGTAGCTCAAATACTCATTTATACATTCATTTGATAATCAATCTAATGACAAAGTTATTTTCCTTTAATATTTTGTTTCCATTGTTTTTGTTGTGCTACGGAAACATTAACCTCAAACATCAACATTAAACATACAAACATATACATAGTTAATACATTGCCCAGTGAACATTTTTTTGTGTCCAACGAGATGGAGAAAAAGTCGTAAGTGTTGACCGAGTTCTCGAAACCAGCTGTTATAGAACAAACTGGTATTTCGATCGTTGTGTTTAAGTGATTGCTTTGCCACTCGAAATTGCACTGAGACGTTGCAAGTTTAGAACAATATTCTAGTAGCAGTGTATTATTTCTTTAAATTGCGACTACTTCAGATGCAATTCGCCACTCTTCGAAATAAGACTTTTAAAGTATAAAATGCGAAAAAACGATTTTAACAGACAGGTTTATTTATTTGTTAACTCTTTTTTAGATTGTTTAAAATAACGATAATAAAAATTTTAATGCAAAAGGCTTTTAAAACGTCATTTCGTTAGGAACTTACAACGCTCTTCCACTGGCTTACTCTTTGTTTGCCGTTTTGAAGGCGTTACGTTGCATAATTTCGGGCGATTTCATGTTAAAGCAGTGTAAGAGAGTATTGTTGACGGTTATCTGCAAAAACACAGTATTTGCAGAAAGTGGCTTTTCCAACGTTATTCAATTATTGGATTGTGTCGACGCCTTTGTAGTTCTTGGTTAATGTTTAGATCGGTGCAGCTCAAGTCATTTTCTCATAAAGGAATAAAAAATTTTCCTCAATTCATGAGTAGTTGCAAGGAATTCCTTCACGGAAATCTGAAGTTCACCGAATTTCCACTTATGCAATTTTTGGTTCTTTATCTGTTAAGCATAGAATCCGAAACTTCAAAGCTGTTCAGTACCAATTGTGACCGTATTTGATAAAAAAAAATGTTCACTGGGTCGTGTCACACGTCTTTGTTATTTACAACTATACATTCATTTTCACAAAGTAGCACACACAAAAACTAGCACACCCTTGTTAAGTAAATATTTTGAAAACGTATATAAAGAAAAATGTAGATAAGAATGGTTTTTTAGCATTTTTTTCTTAAAATTAGTTCTTCATGAGACAATTAGAGGTCCTACAACACAAGAATCGCCAATAGTCATATACACGCAAAGAAAAAACATGGTTGTGGTAAACATATTCTAAGAGCAACATATTATGATGAGAATTATGATTGTAGTCACCATATTAAGATTATTATTGAAACATATTATGACTCAATATACTCGTAATATGTCATCATAATATGTTTCCCTTAATCATATTATTATTCTGTTAATAATACTTAGTTAAGAAGTAATCAAATTATTGTCATGTTAATCATAATAAGCTAAGAAATTAATCATATTATTGTCATGTTAATCATAATAAGCTAAGAAGTAATCATATTATCATCATGCTAATCATAATAAATTTAGAAGCAATCATATTATGATACAGCACCTTTCATAGCTGTCATAAAAATACAAAATAAATTTAAATATTTTTGAATCGATTTTTTATTTTGTGGCTTTTTACAATTTTTCTCAATGTTAATCAAATAGCGGAGTTCAATATAATGCTTGCAAAAGGGCAATTGAAAAATCTGTGGTTTTCATGGGCAACCGCGTGTGTCCATTTTTTTGATTTTAAGATGTTGATGGCATATTGCCTAATTTTGAACGCTCTTTATATTTTTTTGGAAAAAGATGGATCAATTCCGTTTTGTAACGTAATGACAAAGTTTAAAATGTGCAATACCTAGCCCATAGTTTGATCTAGAATGGGTTTTCGGCTTTCCTGAACAATTTGTTTTAAGACATACGCGGTTGCCCATGAAAACCACAGAAATATCGTAGCACTTTTATAAAATATAACGAAATCTCTGTGTGTTTTGTTGTTGGATTTTACAAAAAACTATGATATTTTGCATTTGCACTATTACATCACTAATACTTGAATGAACTCCGCTAATATTTTAATTTTTTAATTTCTTTAAACTTATTTTTTTATGGAATTTTATCTTTTTATTGTTTAACCGCTCACAAATAAAAAAACGACACAACTTCTTCAAAATTATTTTACAAATGGCGCTAACATAATATGGTTAGAGTAAAAATAGTTTGATTGTATCTTTAACATAATATGATGAATGTATAGAAAGTTATCATGTTATGGCTATTAAATATCATGATATGGTTGAGAAATATAATATGTTTAGAAAGTTATCATAATTAAGTTGTTAGAAAAATAATTATTTTTCGGTCAACAATACTCAAATTCATAATTGCGATAAACATTGATATGTTTACAGTAACTATAATATTGTTGATATTAAATAAAAATAACAATTAATTGTGTACGACAACAATATATTGTTACATTAAACATAGTGTTGTTGCCGTAACCATGCCCAACCATATTTTTTCTCTGCGTGTAGTTATTAAGGCGAATTTGTATCAAACCAATTTGTACGTTATTTAGATCGAACATATTTCGAAGTGGTTATCGAAAAAAGCGCAGACGTTAGATCAGAAACCATGTGGTTTTTGTGCATTAAAGAGAATGAAATGATCCCGAAGCAATGGTAAAAAAAGTGTGCATGATAAAAACTAACCGAAAGTTTAAAAAATCTGTTTTTAATGAATGTGTGTTTAGTGAATCCGAAAGCGAATATTTATAATTTATTGAAAAGTCATATGTAAATATTTAAAATCAACATGCTAGTTTTGTATTTTTAAAGGGAATATCTATATCGTTGGCTTAAAATGCAAACCTGCTAAATCCACTTTTAAAGTAAATTTTTAGAAAATTGAGATTTTGATGTTTTCTGGTAGAGAAAGAAACACCTGGTCGACCAGCATGTAGCTTTTCTCCAAAAATTAAATTTAAAGAGTTTTTTGTCTCACTTGTAAAATTTACTGAAAGGGAGTAAGCAGGTTTGCATATTAAGCCGACTATATATAAAATATTCCTTTTTGATTCTTGCTTATAGGTAAAAAAAAAATTTGATATCGCTATTATCCGCTTTGATATGTACATAATAATATAAAAAGAGGTAAGTAGCACACTAGTGCTCATAAAACCCATTAAACAATAAAATAACTAGCGTTAAAAACACACGTGTACACACGCCCGAAATTTCCTGTTTTAAGGACCCATAGATTAAATACATCTCTGCTATTTTCATGTTTAAAAATGGCAAATATATTTCCCAAAATTTTCGTTTTTGCCCTACTGTGGTATGTAAGTAATATTCGTCACTTCTGAATATTGCCTCCTTACTTGTTCTTTATTAGGATTTCTAGCCAGCATTTCTTTTACGGGCACTACAAATATTGACTCGAAATAAAAGCAAACAAATTCATATAAAACTTATACAACAGTCGATAACTATGTTTCAAAATTATTTACAATATTTGCTTTGTATCACACATACATGAGTAATTTTCCTATAAACATGTCCACTTTTTAACGTCCATGTTTCCATTTTATTTCCTTATTTTGATGTTTATTTATTTCGTTTGTGTTTGTGTTTGCTATTGAGGAAGGGACATTTTCAATTTTGAAATAAAAGAATTATACTTTCAATTTTGGATTGTAAGGTAATGGATGCGGTTTGAATTTAAATTGTTTTTTAGCAATTCTAAACAAAAATTAATATCAGGCCACAATGAAGAAGAGAAAATTATTTTCTTTTCATTTCTTTTTGTCAAAAAAAAAAAACTAATGGCTATTTTTTAAGGTATGAAGTTTAACATTTTATCGTTTCGTTTACGTTGTGTGACAACTGAACCGTTAATTTATGACAACGAAGTGTTTTTCATATTTTAGTGTACTGTTGGGCTTCAAAAAGCTATTTAACATTGGACGGACACTAGGACGGTACACACGGTTTAAAAAAATCTTTGCTAAAATAAAAATGAACAAGCAAGATGCCATAATCCCAAAAATATGTTCGTATCGGGATGGATAAGTTCACAATTGATTTAAGTGCAAATTGAAGCCCCACATCCCAAAACTGACTTTATAAAAAAACTCGCCTGCCCCACTCCACATCGCAAAACATGTTTTTCCATTCACAGGTTCATTTTTAGCCATAGCTCCCATTTGGATACCTTCGTAAAAAAAGTAATAGGCATAACACTTTTCACACTTTTTCAACAATTTTAATAACTCCATTTTATTAACTGAGGACACATGGGTCTGCAATCACACCTGTTCCTACTGTGTAATTGTATTAAAGCGTTCATGTACGAAATATTCCCGTCTGGAACTTTAGTATAGATCTTTATTAATAAAAAAAAAATTAAATTATTTATTTTTCTGAAAAAGAAATTTTGAATCTTCTTTAAATGTTATTTAAGCCCAACTATAATACAAAAATTAATAAGAAGCCTATCAAAAGCATTTAAAAAACCAAAAATAAAATCCAAAAATATTTTATTCCGTATGGAAAGCGCGATCTATTTCGCACTTTGCTTAAGCAAATGCCATTTTCATAAAATTAACCAAAAAGTTTGCTTGAGTTCAATATGGTTCGACACATGTGAATCACATGTATTCGCACAATTGCTTAAGCCAACTTAAGCATATTATAGTTGGGCCTTTACAAGGATTAAGTAGACTTATCATACGGAGTTATTTCAGAAAGTTTTGTTGTCGACTTAATAGTGGTTTGATATTTTCCTAAGGGCCATTATTACAACCTATTGATAAAGTTGATGATAGTTAACGTGAACAATAGCTATCTTGAACGATAAAGTGACCAATAAGTTTTTTCCACTATTACAACTGTCCGATAAAATAAAAAATGTAATTTATATACTGTGGCAACATTGCAGTATATACCGACTACTTTTGGTTGTTTAAAATACGTAGTGGCAACGACTTAGTTTTGTTTTATTTATTAATTAAAAACAAAAGTAAATTTTTGTGCTTTATTTTTGGTTTTAATGGTAAATTGTTTTGTTTTTTGTGTTAAATTGTGTTTTTTGAAAAAGTTGAGTAATTTAAGACTATCATTGAAGTTACCATATCTTCAGCAGAAAATATGGCATCTTCAAGTTCTTAAAGTTCACTTGTAAAGTTACCATGAGGACAAACCTGATGTTAGCTTATCAGTCACTTTTAAGGTTAATGTTAACTAGTAATAACCAAAAAATATTTATCTGTCAGATAGCATCCTAAAAATAACTATTTGTAAGTTGTAATAATGGCCCTAAATTAAAGATGTTAACCTCTCGCGATAACCAAGTGCTGGCCTTAAGTGCCCGCGGGAGATAAAATAGGTTCCTTACTATTGTTTTTTCCAAACACTTTAGCAATCTTGATGATTAAAATATCAGAATCTAATTTAGTTTAGAATATCCAATAGTTATGTATCTGGATTTACATTTAAATTAAAATTAATAAGGAATTTTCTGGAATAAGCCTTTGTCATGATGAATTGTGGAGCTTTCGCTGGAGTTTAAAGTTTTGTTTGTATAAGTTATACCGAAAATAGTTTTGATCATTTGAGTCCTATTTACAAAGCCAAAATATATGACTGGTGAAATCATGAACTGACGCAGAAAGCTCTTTATTCAGCGCATATAAAAACTGGTGAATATAACAACCAGCTTCACATTTTTTGTTGACATTTTTCTTTAATTTTGGTGTTTATTATTTTTTAAGTTTTTTTTTTTTAACTTTTTTTGCTATCTTATCTCGACTTTAGATGTTTTGTCAAAATACCACAGATATGAATGGTACAAGTTTTTATATACCTTCAGTTACAAAAACTATTTCAAGTTATATTCGAACCTAATTGAGCGATTAATATAAACTAAGATCTTCAGCCCGCTGTAGAGAAACAGACCAGAGTCTCAAGCGGGAATCGAACCCTCAACTCTCGCACTAATAGAATAGCTCATTATTTTTGAGTTTTATGTTGTTGATGATATTTCTTGTTAAAAGTAAATTCATTTTTATATCTTACTTTCCATGATTATTTTTTGGTAAGAATAATTAAATTTTCTATTTTACCATTCTTATGCCTTTTTTGTAACGAAACTCTTTTTAAGGGACAATATTTATGTCTTGAACTTCCATCTCAATTTTTAAGTTGAAGTTATATTATTTTGAAAAAAAATTATTATTAAAAAAAGTACCAAGAGAACAAAAGTTTATTCTTTTTGTACTTTTTCAGTCAAAATGTATGCCCCTAATGATATTTTCTAGTAAAAATTAAACAACATTTTAAATTTCAAGTCTCTGGATTGTTTATTTTAATGATAACTTTTAATCCTTTTCCTGGAATAATTTTATACACCAATGTAATCAATTAATTGCATTTCCCCTTTTTGTCCCGTTATTCGCTTACTGCATTCATCTGTCCTTTATTGGTTTGCTGCCTTTAAGTTTAAGAACAAAGGATTTAAGTTTGCGAGAAATTACTTTAAAAGAAACCCATGTTAACAAAAAGTAACAAGATTACAAATTTGTATCCTGCCCCTTAGATATATTTAGTTTTTATAGCTGTTTTTATGTATTTTAAAGAATATAGATTTTAAGTTTGTGCAAAATTATTTTGAAAAAAAAAACGTGTTTACAAATAGCACCAAAAGTACGAATCACCCTGTTTGGGCCAATAAAGTAAAACATTTTTAAATCTGTCTCCCTGGCGAATGTTTAAACATAAAAATAAATAAGCATTTCACATTTTGCACATTATTGAAAAATAGCCAAACTTATCCTTTTTACTCACTTTCAATCGAATAACCGATTAACTTTGGTCGGTTATATGTTCTGATTATTTCAAATTGCCGATTTTCCTATAACAACAAACCGATTAATTTGTGTTTTCATTTTAACATTTTTTTTTTATTTTTTTTTTGGACTTTTTTCGAACATCCAAGAAACCTGTTTAGTGAGTATAGTATAGGATAGTGGATTTTATATGCTTATAAAACACTAAAAAAGAGCTGAGAAAATAAGAATTCTTTATCATGCCTTACTTTCGATTTTTCTAACATCTACAATCGCGCTTTTTCCAAGTAAAGTTAAAGTTCTAAAAGAAAAACGTTTAAGCCCGATTAATTGAATACCCTAGTCAATACATATATCGAGCCGTAACCGCGAAAATAACGTAAGCGACATCTTTTTCCGTTTTCGTTTTTTTAACAAATGACTTTATTGGCAACACTTGCATCATCTCCTAAAATATCATGGTCTCATAAGGTACCGTTAAGATTTTATAGCAAGAACAATTTAATCGTAAGCGACAAATTTCATACAAAATTTATAAAAAATAAAATAACTCTCTCCTGTAAAATTTGATTGTTGGCGCTTACGTTATTTTCGCGGCTTTGGCTCGATATGTACATAAAGCTTATTTCGAGGCATTACCGCAAAAAAGCTTAAGCGACATCATTTTAAATTTTACCGTTACGATTTTGTAGCAAAAACAATTTTATCTTAAGCGACAACCTTCATACAAAATTTTTATGAAATTAAATAAAAAAAAAAAACCCTTCTCCTGTAATATTTTGTTTTTGTCGCTTAAGCTTTTTTGCGGTAATGACTCGATTTGCTGCAACGTCGTCATAACTCAAATAAATACATTTTGAAATAAACCTGCTTAAAGTTTTTAATTTGCCGCTTAGAACAAATAACGAGTTATGACAACGTTGCAGCAAATGAGCGATATGTCGAAGTTTGTACAATTAAATTTTCCCTTCTAAGACATATGAGTGAAAGGCATTTCATTTACGCGGTTTTTACAATATTTTATATTTTTAATATATAAATACATAACCTCCGTCCGTTCTCTTCCACACAAACATTTCGCAGCAGCTACCACCCCACTGCAAAGGATAATCTTACTCCTGCAGAATTCTTTTCTATTTGATTACAAAATTCTATAAAAGTTCGTAGCTCGTATGAATTTCGCTAAGTGTATGCATATGAAACTAAAAAGGTTTTTAGGAATACATACGTATGTATATGAATCTTAGAACACATTCATCTTAATAATTAAGGACTTAAAACAGAAACGATGTGTTTAATACGTCCAGAGTTTGCATGACCATCGTCATCATAATCATTAGTTCAGTATTAGAATTACCATTGTATTTCTCGTATGCATCGAGCGTATACTCATTAAATGGACCAAAATTTTGCATAAATGAGGGTGGAAATAAGTTTTCTTTTTGGTTCATTCAACCGCACATACATACAAACATACATTAATAATGTCGTAAATAAATATAAAATAGCAAAAGACAAAAACCTTAACAAATTGTTAAATAAATTCAATGATATGGAAACTAAAATTCGGACTGCCAGAGAAAAAGCACGTTTTGGTGTTTTTAACAAGATGTGGGGGAGTTAACTAACAATCCGCACACTTGCATTGATATACCTACACCCTTACGTGTGTGTGATTGTACATATGTTTACATATCTGCAAAGATGCAAATACTTTTACATACATATATTCATTGCGGATGAAGAATTTATCAATATTAGTTCGAACTGACCAGTTATAATTATTAAAAATTATATGTATTTGTAACATGAACGTTTTTGATGAAATAGTTACCAACTTTGTATAACCTACACCACCATAGATGGGGAGTATTGTGCGTTTGTGATGATGATCTAACAATGTTCGGCCATGGCTGGCTGGCATGTGCCCAAATTACAAGTTGTAATTTTATAGATAAATTGTGAAATCTACATATAGAAAATGATAAATAATGACGAAGTCCATTGCAAATGGTAAGTATCGCTGCATAATTCTAATTTTGTTGGTATCTTCCATACAAATACCACTCCCGAAAATAGACTTGAAAGCCAAAACTTCCCTGTTAGTGTTTCGAGTAAATAAAATATTTAATACATACTTTTTGTATCCAGTTTTAAACGTGTATGTATATCAACTATTTAAATGTTGCAAATGTTTTGGTTTGTTAATCCTCTACACGATTCTTGCTGGATTATGAATAATTTAGTTGCCGGAAATTTTCCCCCTATTTTCCTCAATAACGAAAGTTGACGTATTGTTGTTGTAGTTTTTCTTACTTTGATGTTTAATTATTACTGGTGGTGGTATGTGTATATTGTTAATAACCGTCCTGTTAAGGACGTTGTTGTTGCTAACCTTTGAACTCTAAAAATAAACTATACATATTTTTAATACTAGTTTCACAGTGATCATTATTGCGAATTTTTCTTGTTTATTTCTGTTTTTGGGCGAATTCTTTTAAGAAGGAAATTGTTCTGTGATTATGCATCTCTGTTTACTCAAGTGTTAAATGAACACGTGCAGAGTGTGTTTAAATTTGTGTTCCTTTTCGAGTTGAAATCATGTGTAACCATATTTAATATATAATATAATATTTTTTTGACCAGAAGTTGCTTTTGCATCATAATAAATTCAATTAAAATTTGATAATAATGACAATAAGTATTTATTTTTCTCGTAAAAATTGCATGTCAAGATGGTAAATGTTTTACCTGTAACGACACGAAAGTTTCAAATTTGTAGGGCAGGTGCTTGTTCCTATCCGTTTCTATCTTTTTCATTTAGAATTTAGCTTTGTTAAGTTTACTATTATCTAATTTATAATCAGTACTGTTCCAATCCCGTCCCTGATTAATAAAACAACTGGGGGCTAATTCTGGCAGTCGTGATCGAACATTTTTTCGATTCGAACGCAATTTTATTTCTAATTCTTTCTGTCTGTACTGAACGAATCGAAATTATGTTTCCAGTGCTGTAAAGCATTTATTTGAGTTTTCACAACACTGAAAATAATAATTTCAATTCGTTCAGTATCGACTGAAATAAAATTGCTTTCGAATCGAAAAAGTATTCGATCACGACTGCCAGAATTAGCACCCTGAACGTTTTTATTATAATGTTACGTAAAAGAAAATGCCAAATTTTTTATAGAATTAAGTTTTTGAAATTAAAACTAAATTTTAATAAAAAAGTAAACAAAAATTTCAAAATACCACATCTTCTTCTTATCTCTGTATCTCCTATTTACTTATGTCTGTCTGGACACACGCTATGAAAATGTTCTTTTAGAAAGTCCGAGTTTATTGCTGAGAAGGAAAAAGAACATGATATTATTCTCTTCTCTCTCCACCACTTTCTGCTAAAACATTTTTACATAGTGTGAACACAGTATATAAAAAAAGTTGGGGACTGGAAAGCACAACGGATTACGTTAGTGCTCTATAAAACAAAGCAGTAAAAACTAAAATTTTAAATACCATTCCACATTTGTGTATGCTAAACTCCTAGAATTTGCGGTACACAAGCTATGGGAAAGTGATGTATGAAGTGGAGTTTCTGGTGAAATGAACAAAGCCCACAAAACAAAAATGAACTAAGTCCCTTTAATTATGGAATTAGTTCATTATGAAAAAAACCCCTAATTTTGAAAATGAAACAAGTCCCCAAAAATATGAAATAACCCCCAAGGCGAAAATGGACTTAAACCCCATTATTGGACACTTATTTCACAATGATACAAGTCTCAATTTAACAATGAAACAGAGAAGCTTTAGTTAGCGAAGCCGGTTTTTATTATACAATAGACTAGAAAATCCTTGCGCCCTGCCAAAGGCCGGCTATGTTGAGAAGCTTTAGGTACCGCAAGTATCTTAAATTAAGGGACCTAGTTTATTCTACCTTGGATGTGCCCAGTCCATAAATTTATGTGGTTTGAAACATTGAACTCAAAATGTGTGCAAAAAGTAAAAAACGCCAAAAAAAAATTTCATAGCTACCACAAAGTCAAAGGGGTAAAATGTAGGACCGACCACCCTTATATTTCCTTCCGGACATTTTTCACGAACATACTTCCTCACACAGCATCTAGGATGCCCCTTGACGGGTCAAATGTATCCCCAACATTTGTTTCTAGCATACCTACCCGCTATCTTCTATTCCCATATAAAATGTATTATTTTGTTTTTCGAGTTACATTTTTGTGCAATCTATTTACATATAAATAATAAGCAAATCTTACAAGTAAAACAATTCCAGTGAACTTAACCAGGGCTTAAAAAACTGTAGTCGAAACAAAAAACTTTTAGTTGGCTTGACAGCGACTGTTTATATTTAATGAATCGGAAGTAAAAGCAACAGTTTTTCTTTGGCTAATGACAAATGAAGAAGTGGAAGAAATGGCAGTTTTTCCGCTTTGACTGCAGTTTTTTAACCACTGAACTTAACCAAAGATATATATCCTTGTATCTACAAGCTACTTAGATTATTGTTTCCATTTATACGAAAGATCTAGCACATGTAGTCTTTTTAAAAGTCTAACTTCGTCACCACCATCTGAAAGAGCTATAGCCAAAATATTTGTGATAAGTCTGTTCAAGTATCTCATGCTATATTTTTTTATTTCTTCCTTAACTTTGGGAACGTCAAGGTCATGATGAATGTTGTTGTTTCTAGCAAGCCAAGGCAAGGCGCTCCTGTAAAAGCCATACCTGAATTCCACAAGTCCAGATAGGCTTTAAAATTGTCTTGTATAGATATAATTTGTTGTTTTGAACCAATCATCAATCAATTCTGAGTTTGGACCTTGTAGCAATGTCAGTGGTACATTTGAGCCGTTTAGGGGCGTCCTAGGAGTTGTTGGGGCAATTAAAAATATTTAAATATTATTTTCTTAAAGAGAAAGTCTCAAAAACTACGTATTTTAATAATGTTTTCTAAATTTAAAGAAGTAAGTCTTATTTTCAATGTGTTCTTTCGGAGTCGATAAGATTAAGTTTTATGGTTTTTATTAACTTAAGAATAGAAATCGGCTTTCTTTCACCGTTACAACTAAAAAGTGTTATTTTTACAAAAAACGACTTTAGGTCCTATTTCATAACTTACCGCTAGCTAAAGGCCGTCCAAAAAGTGTTCAATTATCACAACTTAACTTTTACCTAAAGTGATCGATAAGTTAAAGGAAGGTTCGTCCTACCTGGTAGGTTAAAGTAAAGTTGTAATAATGAAATATTAAGCCGATTAAATCCTACCATTAACTGTCATTTAGTTGTTAAAACGCCCCTTAAAGTCTTAACCCTTTTTAAAGTTCTACAAATTGTATTTTTTTTAAGCGTTTTTTGAAAAGCAAACATGTGTAGTGCTCAAACTTTTCTACAATATTAAATCTTTTCTTGGCGCTTTTTACTCGTTTTTACTATGTATTTGTATATACCCTTGACACTTTTCTTTATTATAGAAATGGCAGCACTGCGTTCAACAAAATTTTAGTTTATGATTTTATTGTGATGTTTAAAATAAAATAGTTCTGGCAATACTGTAAATTCGGAGTTCTCAAAGGTTTAGCCATTCGCTATAAACTAGCGAATACAACCACCATCTCAACACAGGCTGTTTCAAAAATATTAAGTAAAAACATTAGCCTTACACAAAAAGCTGTTCTACCAAAAATAAGTTGTACTTTTTTACTCAAGCAGCAGTTGAAAAACTTTTGGCAAATTTACAAATTGAAGGATGTATGTACATGTTGGGAAGTGCTAAGAAACTATCGATAGTACTACAGTAGTTTTGACTTAACTGCCTTTTATTTACGTGCACTTTTGACTTAGCTGCACAAAATTGATAATTTTTGGCATTATTCTTTATAATCCCATACAAATTCCTTTTTTAAGTGCACTTTCTTTACCTGCACATTTAAGATAAGTGCCCAAAACTTTTGGCATTTTAAAATTATTTTCATACAAAAAATTCAAGTTAGCTGCACTTTGACTTAACTGCCCAAAATACATATTTTCTGTAATTATTCTTCAAAATCCTTGTTTACGTGCATTTTGTATACCTGCACATTTTTCGTATTTTTGGGCAGCTTTAAAATATTTTCATATAAAACATCAAAGTTAGCTGCACACATGAAAAAATATGGTGGCCACTTTTTTACATAAATATCCAATTTTGGGTGTTTATTAGGGTATTCAATTAACCGGGCTTTTGCTTTAATCGGTTAGTCGCTCGATTAATTAACCGAGGTTTTGGTTTAATCGGTTAGTAATCGGTTAATTTGATTTTTGATCGGTTAACCGATTAATAAAATCTTTTTTATAAATAAGGTAATTCAATAATTAAAAATGCGTAAATTATTTATTATTTGAAGTTAATTAGTATAAAAAACAAGAATAACAATTCTTTATCTAAGACGAGCAAACAAAAAAAAAATATCATATATGTATATGTGATATGTATTTTTAAATTAATACATAATCAGAGGTGCTCTGGAAATCGAAAACGCGAAACGCAAGAACTTTTTAAGCGTCGTTTTTTAATAACATTTCTGTAGCAAAAGAATTTTATTGACAAATATACAAATATTTCAATATTTTATAACAAAAATTATAGAAATAAGATTAAAAATGTATTAGAAACAACTTTCAAATTCTTGCGTTTTGCGTTTTCGATTTCCAGAACACCCCTGAATATGTATTTATTTAAAAATAGACTGTGGATCATTTTATTAGTTATTTCAATAGTTTAAGGAGATCTGATAAAATAATTTTTTGGAAAACAATTTTAGTTAAGGATTAAAGCGATAATTTTTTTAGTTTTGACAACACTTGACCTAGAAATTTTTTTTTCACTTATCGTGGGTGTTGGAGGAATCAGAAGCAGCCCATAATACAGAATATCTTATTTCTCAATCCTTTTCCTGGATATTCTTAACATATAAAATCTTCCATTATGCCATTAGAGTCCTGATTTAATTTTTAAAAATTTTTAACACTTCTAATTGTTTCGGTTAATTCTGTTTAAAGAGTGTTTGTGTTACTATCGAGAGTTTATTCTGTTTTTGTACTGTATTTTAAGAATGTATTGTATAAAAAAATATTTTCTAAACATGTATATGAGACGAAGCAATTAATTTAAACACAAAAAAATTGTTATAATATTACAAAAAATTAAAAATTATGTAACATCGGTTAATCGACTGAAATTAACCGGTTTAATCGTTAATCGAAAATTGACATTTTTAAATTAACCGATCAGTTAATCGGGTAGTAAATAATCGGTTAACCGATTAATGGTTAACCGAATGAATACCCTAGTGTTTATAAAATCAAGAATCGCAAACAAGTCAAGTTGGTAGAATTATAATTCATTTTTTTTGTTTGCATGTATTTACATTTATGCATATGGGTTGTGGTTACAGTAACTTTACCACGATTATATGAAAGGAATAGCAAATCTTTGGTCTGGAACAGAATAAAGTAGTTGTAGTAGTATTTGAAGCTGACGAATGCTCTGTAGCGCAACAAAGTTCAAAATTTCGAATTTTGCGCTTCAACTGCAACGACTACTACAACTACGTTTTCTGTTGACACTACTTTGCAACTGCCGTTTTTAACTTTTGAGAGCTTGCAGTGCTATTCTTAACGTTGTACTACAGCGACTGTTCTGTTCCACACTTTATTGTTACCAATTTGGCTAGCTCGTTCATTATAAAAATGCGTAACAAATGACTACAAGTTGTTTGAACGTCATTGTTATTATCAATTTATTAATAAAAACGTTGTTACTTCTCTTTCAAACACTTTACTTTAGCTGCACTTTTATGCAGGTAACCACAATTGCGTACCTGCACTTTAAGGCAGCTAAATACATTTAAGATAGCTGCATTTTTGATTTACCTGCACAAAAAATCGTGCAAAGGAGATTGTGCAGCTAAGTCAAAATTACTGTATCGATATTATCGATAGTCTTAAAATATCGAAAGTATCGATAGGAAAAATATCAATATCGATATTATTATTATGGTGTTTTCTTTTCTACAAAAAATGTGACATTTTATTTTAAAAAGATGCAATTTTGTTTCTGTTTCCTAAAAATGTTGCTCCCAAAAAGGATGAGTTTTTTAGAATAAAACAAGCCACCATTTTCGGGAACAAAATTTTTAAGAAACAGACACCAAATTGCATTTTTTTTAAATAAAATGTCACATTTTTTTGTAGAAAAGAAAAGACCATTAAGGTTCAAATTTTCATATACAAAAATGTACCTGAAAAAAGTGGTCCACTATTTTTGTCAAAAATTGGGTTTGAAGTTTTTTATCGATTTATGTTAAAATATCCAAAGTAATGGAAAAAAAATTTTTAAATTATAGCCATTGTCACGTCCGAAATTTTTTTTCAATTTTGTCGTATACGCCACTTTTTGCGAAATATTTTTTAGTTTGTGGGATATAAGTCAAAATAAGGTATTAAAAAATCTACATTCACGTGTTTCAGCAATATTGAAAATTAAATTATAATAACTTTCGAAACGAAAATTTATGCTAGTGACATATATTTTTACGTATAGTTATAGTTTTTAAATTATATTATCGAATTTTCTGTTCAGTTACTGTGAATGGTGTTCGCTACCGCGAGCTGATAACGGAATTCTTTTTGCCAGAAATTGAGGATATGGACCTGGATAATAAGTGGTTCCAACGGCCAACGAAAGAATGCCTCTTTTACCCGAGAAATTCAATGGCCATTTTAATTGGCCGTTTTTTAAATAAAAAGTGTACGTCAATAAACCAAGGACAATTCAAGAGCTAAAGGATTAAGTAATTCGGCTCATTAACGACAATGAAGCTCAATTATGTCACAGAGTCGTCGACAATATGGACCATCGAAGCTGTGGCGGGCATTTGGCCGATATTTCGTCTCACACATTATTGTCATGAATAATTAACCTTTAATTGGCTAACAATAAAATGAATTTAAGCAATATAGCAATAATTCCATTCTGAAGTTGCAATAAAATGCGTAATAAATTATTTAAAATTTATTCATCGGAAAGTCATAATAAAGTTAAATTTTTTTAGTAGAGTGACAGTTTTTTTTTATTGTTATCGACGCAAATGTGGGATATTTTTTCAATTAAATTTAAAATATCGAGCAACACTGATCTTCGTATTCGGCGAATATTTGCGCAGATATTCATATTCGCGAATATTAAAAATTGATATTCGTAATCGCGAATATTATAAATTGATGTTGGTAACATCACAAATATGTCATACATATGTACATTAGGGGTATAACCAATTTTTTGGCATAGTACCATGAGGTCAACCATGTTCTAGTAACCACGAAAATTATAATGTTTTGTAATTTTTCTCAAAAAAGTTCACGCACCAAATGGTTTTTCTAAACGAATGCAATATTTAAATGTTCATAATTTTATACTGTGTTTTTTATTAATTTTTAGTTTTTTTTCGTTAAAAAAGGTTGAAGATACGTTTTAGTTTTCGGAAAAATCTCTTACCATCTCTAAACATTACTGCGATTTCATATTTGAGCTATTTATACCCACACCACAATAGTGGAGAGGGTATTATGCATTTGTGCTGATGTGTGTAACGCCTTAAAATAGTGGTACTAGACCCACCTTAAAGTATACCGATCTACTCAGAATCACTTTCTGAGTCGAACTAACGATGTCCGTCCGGCTGGCTGGCAGGCTGGCTGGCTGGCTGTCCATGTAACCTTCTGCGCAAGGTACAGGTCGCAACTTTGGAGATATCTTGATAAAATTTGGGTCATAGGTTCTTATTGGCACAAGGACCAAGCCTATTGAAAATGGGCCAAATCGTAGGACCACGAGGGAAGATAGGGGGAAATTTCTTCCTCTCAGAAACTATCAAACCGATTTTAATGAAATTTAAAACATGAATAGATCCATATCTATATGGACACATAAGCTATACAGTTTTAAAAAATATAGGACCACAAGGGGATGTAGGGGGCAATTTCTGCCTCTCACAAACTTTCAAACCGACTTTAATGAAGTTTTTAAACATAGAGAAATCCATATTTACATGGACACATAAGCATGATGTGTTTTTAAGTACTGTGGTGCTGGGTATCATATGGTCGGGCTTGACCGACTATACTTTCTTACTTGTTAGTATTAAGCCTTTTTGTCAACTTATTTTTTTATTTGCTTGTTTTTATTTTAAATAAACAAATTATAAATTTTTCTTAACCAAAAATAAAATTAAAAATGTTCAAAACTTCATCGCGGTTGGTGCGTGAACTTTTTTTGAGCTTAGCGAAAAAATAAATATACGTTCCCTTTAAGTTTTTTAAGCTGTATCGGTTGTATTTTAAAAATTTTTTAAAAAGTTATATCCCTAATGTACATATGCAAATAAATGTTTATTAATGTTTAATATTAAAATACATATGTATTGTATAGTTTTAAGATAAATAAATATGCTTTTAAACACCCTGCAGAAAATCTCATTAGTGGATCTGTATTGATTAAATCTAGTCAACACTTCTGGTACGTATGTATATGAATTCATAACAATCTTTTTTTATTATTGCTTTTACTTGTATAGGAATTATACTTCTCAGTTCTTATTGATAACATTTTTTTGTATTTAAGGCAAATATAGTGGCATATGTATGTAGTGTAGACACTTCGTTGACGATGTCATTAAAATAGTCGACAAAACTGGTGACTTGGAGACACTTGCACCCAGGGTAGGCTTGCCATTTCTATTTTGAGAAAAAGAGGACGCCAGCATAAAAAAGGTAGGACATTTGTTCGAAAAAAGAGGACACTTTCTAAACAACTTAATATTAATAAAATTAACGACGGCACACAAAAACTTAATTTGGGTAATTCCATGTCAAGTCGACCAAGAGTGGGACTCGACCCCTTTCGATTTGAATGCAATTTGGCGAGAGGGTTTATTTGATCCCATAAAGAACACATATCAACGGAAAACTATTTTTTAATTTTTTTTTTCAAAAGTTATGTCATATTCAAATTGTCATAATATCGCCGAATAAGCCGAATGTGTTGAGTTTATTCTTTTAATATCTCGAAAACTACTTTACATACGAAGATGATTTTTGTCAATTTAAAGAGAATACTTGAGGCTACAATAAATATATTGAAAAAAATGTATATGCAAAATATGAAATTTTAAAAATGGACTAAGTCAAACCCCTTTTTTTTGCTGATTTTTTTTTATATAATACTTCAAACTGTGTTTAAAAATCCTAAAACTTTGAGGGATGTGCTTTTTTTAAGATATGATTTTTTTTTTTCTTTCCAAAAAGAATCTTAAAATAAAATTTTAATATAATCATTTGAGCAATAAGTATTTATTTGAACATAAGTAACGGCATTGATAAGGTTGCTTTTGCTTATTTGTTCCATTTTTTTTTTTGGGAGCTCCATTTTGGGCACATTCAAAGAAAAGTACTCTTTTTGTCACGTTACGTCCCCAAAAATTAAATCATACCTATCTTAAAAAACCCGAGCACCTTAATCTTTTTTTTTAATGAATTTTGTAAACTGTGATTTAAATCCAGGAACAAATTTACAATGAAGGTGTAAAAAGCCGGACAACCCCGGACACTTGATGAAAAAGAAGTAGGACTGCCCCGGATACCCAAAAAAAGAGGACGGTGTCCGGGGAAAAGAGGACGGATGGCAACACAAAAAAGGAACACAAATAATAAAAAATTGTTTTGGAAATTACGTGATTTCAAATCACGAGATTTAAAAATCACACGTGTGATCTTGTGGTTTTCTGAGAATCACACCGTTTTTGTGTTTTGGCGTGTGCTTTCGGCAATTAAAAATCACACCGAAAAACATAAAACGGAACACCAAAATATCACACGTGAGATTTTACAAGCACATGTGATTTCTGAAATCACGTGATTTGAGCCGAAAAGATTTTTAGAACAAGCTTGATAAGAAGAAAAATTGGGAATTAAGCACGACACACAAAATCTTATTAATTAGAATTTTTGTATTCCAAAAAATTACGTTGATTATGTTCCATAATTTTTAACTTTTCTTGTCAAACTGCTACAATTATTCTTTTTTATAAAATATTTTTATTACTTTATTTAAAATTACATACTTTTAAAATAACATTTTAAAATAAACGTATACTCAAATTATTATTATTTAGAGATTCTTTTAAGAAAACAGTTATTTTAATTAACTTACAAAATATGTTAAATGAAAAACTAAAGATCAAAAAGTAGAACTATTACAAAGTTTATAGGATATGAAACAGACACTTTTTTAAAAATACTTTTAAATAACTAAAATATAATTTAAAAAAATAATGTAAAGTGAATTTGTTTATTCTCCGTTTTCTAATACAATTACTGTAATTTTGACACGAGAATATAACACATTGTTTGTTTTCCATATTTTAAAATTTACTTAGATTTGTTTCGTATTTTACACTACAAAACTAAAAATTACTTGTAAGATTATAGTACATATTTAATTATTGGCTGTTAGATGCAATGTATGACTGTGCGCGACATGTGCGTTAATAAAATCCATCGTGTTGCTTACAAATTTTCAAAACTAAATTATAAATTATGTAATTTTTATTTTATTATTATTTAATATGTCTTTCATATATAAATTTACCGCTTCTTATGATTCGTATATACTTATGTATGTAAGTTAAGTATGTAATATTTTTGTATATAATTGTATTTCATTTAGGCAAGTATTTTTTTTTAATACATATTTTCATTTTTTATTTAATATTATAGGGATTTTTAAGTATTTGCTAAGGTGGGTTTTGTGTGAAAGACTTGATATTAAGTTTAAAAGTTTTATTTTTTTTTAATTTTGGCTATCATACCTATTACTAATAAGAAATGTTTTTAAGGAAGAGCACCTTTTAAAAATTTTAGTTTTTAAAAACAACTACTGCCGAATTCTCAAAACTAACAAAAGGCCGATCTTTTACTGTGCAAATATACGCAAGAAAAAGTTTGCCGCTCGAAAGTTAACATTTTTGTTTTGAGTATGGCTCTTAATGTTTAAGGTAATACATGTGTATAAGGTATAATTAGGTTATTATACTTTTGATTAGTGCGTATTTTTTTCGCTTTTTAAAGGTACACCTTCTTCGACATGCACGTCAGAAACCTTTTTACGTTCTGGTGGATTATTCCAGGGCTGTAGTTCGCCTGTGCCCAACACCAAGTACACCAGAGCGCCAGAAATGTAAGTAGCTGCCAAAATCCAAAATACAATTTGCCACTGATGGTAGGATTTCTAAAAAGAATTTTACAAAAATTAGAAAAAAAAGTCCTTTAACTTTTTAAGCAGCGTTCATCAAACTTACATCTTCATATGTTAAAGCTCCTACCATCCATGTTGATAGAAAACCTCCAAACGATGATAGAGTGTTTGCTAGACCAAATATGGTCCCGCTAAAATTAGGTGCAATGTCCAAGCCATTACCCAAGTAGCCCGGAGTAACAGCTCCATGTGTAAACAAGGCCAAAGTAAATATTGTTACTGACCACGCAGCTACACTTCCTAAGAACACTTGAGCGACCATTAATAGACCAGGGGTGGTAAGAGCTAAAAATAAAAAAGTTGTTACAAAACCTTAAATAAAAAACTGCTGATCAGTTATTTATGATTTCTGTCATTTACATTCTCCTAAAACTTACTGAACAATTAATGTTTACATAACTTACTTAAACCCTATTTCGAACCTTTTATTCAATTGTAGTTTTTAACAATGATTTAATTCGAACATGTCTTTTCCCCCGAACTATTTTCATGTGTGTTATGAATTTTTTTCATAAACGTTTTGTAAGTATAAAAAAATAAAATAAAAATTAAAGAAAACAATAAAAAGCGTTTTTTAAAGGCAAACTGCTGCAATAATGCTCGTTCATCTAATTGTCAAAAAATGTGCATTAACAAATCGATGGCAAAATTCATTAAAAGCTCTAAAACATATAAATATTTCGTTTCCGTTTTCATGGGTCGCACAAGGATAAACATGCAACTGCTTATTTCCGGTTTTCCTGCTTCTAATGCTCTTCCCATTCGTAAAACTGCTTTGCGTGGGAAAGCTGCTCGTACGTCTTTGTTGCTTTTTTTAAGGCAAACCGGCAGATTTTGTCTGCTTTTTATGCGTTTTACATTTAATCTCGCATTGGCTTGGCGTTTTATAACTGTACCGAGTTACAGTTTTTGTATAATTTTAAATAAGTTGATGTTTAAGCAAATGTTAAGCCTAGTACTCTGTTAAAATTTGTGAAAAATGTTGAGCAACATTGACATGTATCAATGTTAGTGCCGGTTTCTCTTTTCCCTTCTCTCCTAAAAGCTCAAGACTTGACGATTCAAACTTGACGCGTGTGAACCAGCACTTACCTATCTCAGGAGTTTGCATAGTTTGAAATTTTTATTTCTTCAAAGTATGCGACATTGTTTTGCGTATGTAAACAAACCCCACATGTATTTTACTAAAAATTATTTTTATACCCTCCACCACAATAAGTTGTGAAGAGGGTATACTAAGTTTGTCATTCCGTGTGAAACTTTTTTATTATTCATCTCAGACCCCATAAAGTATATATATTTTGGCTCCTTGAGTAATTCTAAGTCGATTTAGCCATGTCCGTCTGTTGAAAACACGCTCACTTTCGAAAAACTCAACACAAATAAAAAACTGGGTGTCAAATTGCTTGTAGTTATTCTAAGCAGCTTGGGATTGAAACCCAGCCAAATCGGTTCAGTAGGATCAGAGTTATGAATCAAAATGTTGAACCACCACTTTACAAAATTGATAATTTTGTTACAAAAACTAACATAAATGACTGAAAAATACACGAAATGATATGAAATTTTGCAAATGTTCGTTTTATTCGACTGGAAATCGCACTGTGAAATTTTATGAAGATCGGTCCATAATTAACCCTAGGCCTCATATAAACCCTACTCCCGGTAAACAGTTTAGTACGCCTAAAACCGTAATTATTAATGCTATCGTAATTAAATTTGGCAAGTCAGAGTTTTTAGGACTAGAAATGACGCTGTAAAATTTCATTAAGATCGGTCTATAATTTACCCTAGGCCCCATATAAACCCTACTCCCAGAAAATAGTTTAGTACGCCTAAAACCGTAATAAATAATGCTATCATAATAGCATTTGTCGGTCAATAATTTAATAAAGGTCTAAGCCGCAACCAATTTTAACGCTGATGTCTGTTTTTATAAAGAAAAATTAATAATAAATAGACATCATATAGATATCACTCCTGAAATATTCAAATTGTCGGTGGAGGGTATCAAAGATTCGGCACAGCCGAATATAACACTAACTTTTTTTTAATAAAAAAGAAATGAAATACGGATTTAAAACCGGTTACCGGTTGTGTTTTTTTTTAATTTTTTATTTCTTATTTAATATTAAGTTCATACTTTTTTGCTTTTGCTTAAAATTTCACGTGAAATATGTAAGTGCAGCTTACATTATTTCGCAGTTGTAAAAAAATGTTGCCAGAAACATTTCGGAACTTTTTCACAAAATGAACAGATTACAACTCTATCAACATTATTTCAAAGATATTCCGCACAAGTTTTTTTCATATGCAATTTGACAGCATTTCACGTGAAACGTTTAGAGATAAATGTTTACGGTCATCTCCCAGGTTTTACAAAATGTGTCTTACAACGTTTTTCGATGCTTCGCTTCATTTATAAAAAAATATCAACATTTACTATTAAGTTATTTCTAAAATGATACATTTAAATGCTTTGTATGAAATTTATATAAATCAAACGCTGTGTCTTAGTCACGCTAAAACTCGAGAACTACTTGACCGATTTGTATGACTTTTTGTTTTGTTCGTCTAATCACGAGGAAGGTTTAGAAAAAAAGAAAGTTCAGAAAAGCCAAAAAAAGGTTAAAAAATCGAAAAAAGCGAATATTGTGTTTTGTATGAAAATTTTACATTGCACCATTAATTGCTGTGGATTATTCTTTTTTTGTTTTTTTCGTCTTATCACATCGATGGTTGCGAAAAAAGGTAGGAGAAGAAAAGCCCAAAATAAAAGTCGAAAAAATCAATAAATCTAAAATGTACGTTTTGTATGCAAATTTGACTTAATACCACCAAAAGGAATTGTATTTCTTCAGTTGGTGGCGGACCCATTGTTTGACAGCTGCACAGGAACAAACCAAACCCATTTAAAACATCGAAAATTTTCTACGAATATGCGTTATACGCGCACTTTTATGTTGGTGTGTTTTCCCTATATAAAATGTATTTTTTTCCTTATGAGAATTACATGTTGTCGGTATAAGGCTCTGCTTGCTCGCGTCATTTGACTTATTTTGTATTGTCCAGCAACGCGGGCAGGGTTACTCTAGTTTATTTATATTAGTAACTCAGTAGATTTCAAGCACATACGAGCTTCATCTAGATTCTAGATCAGTGTTGCCATTAGGATACGAAAGATAAATTTTTCGTATTTTTTGATGATTTCAGGTACCATGTATAATCCTGACATTTTTCGTATCTTTTGAATCGTTACGCAAAATGTACAGAAATAAAATATTAGAGAATTTTTAGACAAATAAAACTTATTAAGACTAACCGACTCAATGCTAATACAATCAGCCTTATTCCGGTTGTCGTTGTCGTAATCGATTAAGTTGTTTTTTGTAAGAGATTATAGAACACTGGCTGTGTGCTACTTTAATCTCTTACAAAAAACGACTTGACCGATTACGACAACGACAACCGGAATAAGGCTGAATAGCAGCTTAATTAATGATGATAGAAAACATTTCTGAGGAACTTTTTTATTTTCAGGAACTTTATTCGAACTTTTTTAAATAATCGCCTGAGTATAAACGCCTTAACTCCTATATTAATTTTTACAAAAATTAATTTGTTTTGATAACATCAAAACATATTAATTTTAAAGTTCGCTGTATTTTTAAAAATTACATACCGAATATTTATGACTTAAATAAATATAAAAATGAATTAATAAGATATCATTTTCTTTACAATAGTCATTTAATATGAAATAAAAATGTTATGTTAATAAATGTTAAACGTTAAAAATGTATTTTCAAATTTTTTTCAAAATGTATCTTTTTGGGAAGAAGTGTATCTTTTTGGTAACCAAAATGTATCTTTCTCGAAATTTCTCTGGCAACACTGTTCTAGATGCATATGGCAAAAATATAATTAAGCATGTTTACATTATTATTTAAAAAAATGTGTTTTTTATACGGGATTTTCCGGGACAAAAATGCCGGAAATATGTGCGGGAATTCCCGGGATATTTTATATCATTATACCAACTTTACTGCTGATATAATTGTAAATAAGTTATATCAAGAAATAATAGCATCAGCTTAAAAGATTTTTTGGATTAAATTCTAAAAATTGACTGCCGTGTTCATAAAAATTTTCTTAATTTAAAAAGGTTTACAAAACAAGTTTTCTATGAAAACATTTAGTGATTAATTTATCTGAGCAAAAAATCACATTCTTTCCAAATGCAGTTTTTGATACAACATTTTTAAATTTGGCGACATCTAATGTAATCCAAATGAGTAAATAAAAAAATTTTTTACGTTCTTAGAGTTGTTTATTTTGATATGGATCAAAATGGAGCACAGTACAGCGTAGTAAATTATAGTTTAATACTTTTTGTCGTTGCGGTGTTTTCACTATTTACTAGGATCGCCCGGTAGCCGAAATTTGGCCACTTGACATTTACTTTCGAGAGAACCTGTGCGTTATACAATAAAAACATACACATTTTAAGATATCGGCAAAATGCACTATTCACCCATGTTTGTACGTGTGACTACAAAATGAATTACAACGCTTTTCAAACCCTTTAATCCTAAAAATTGTGCATATCTACGCAAAAATACCTTTAAAACGATATATGTTTCATTAAAATCGGTGGACGATAAGGTACTTAAAAATCAACCACAAAAATATGGTTCCCGTATTTTTATATAAGATTTAACTACATAACAAAGTATACAAGGGTACTTTACAACTAAGAGTCAAAACCGCTAATATTTAAAAGTCGTAAATTATTTTCGTTAAAACTCACCAAAAGCAGTAAATATTTTACGTGTTGCTGTTGTACTCAAAGTACCCTTTTTACGCAGATAATCAGCAAATACTGATGAACCCAAAGCCATGACATATTTACCTAAATAAGGCAATGATGAAAATAGTCCATTCTGAAAAGATCAAATATGTTATATAAATATTTTAATTTTTGATTTTATTAATAATTGACATACATATAGATATAATGTTTTTTTGCATAGAATGTATGTTATACTTTGGTGTGTTTGCACTTATGTATGTATTATAAAATAACGAAAACATTTTTTGCAATATTTTGTACAATTAAAAACAAAATTGTTTTGAAACACACCTTTTTTTGTATTAAAAAAGTTGTTTTTTCGTTCGAAACCACAAACATTTTCGTTAAATGTATGAATGTTTTCGTATTCAGATATAAAACATAGTTTTACGCTGCACAACATTGTACTTACCTTTTTAATATCAAAATGCAAAATTTGCTTCATAAATGTGGGCAACTGGTTAATGACAGTGAAGAAACCAAACACAGACAAGCCATGTGTTATGACAATGGCCCAGACAGCTGGAGAGCACAACAGATCTCTCCATGGTACATAGCTAGGACGTTTTTTTGAAGTCGTTGTGCCAATAGCTTCTTCTATTTCCTTCCTTTCCTCAGCCGAAATACGTGGATGGGTGGCTGGGGTTTCGAAAACGAATGTGAACCAACAAATCGACCAAAAAAGACCAATGGCGCCTAAAAGAAATTAATATGTAAAGGCATATTTTAGTATATTCATAACGTTTTTCTAGTCTTCCATGAAATAGTTTATGGAAATAAATTTAAAAAATTTTAATTCCTAATAGGAAGGCTTTGTTTTGTTACATTAAATCAAATTTGTTTTTTTTTTAATCATTGAACAACGTCAAAAACAGCAACAAAACAAGAATTATAAAGCTAAAAAAGGTCTGTTAGGTTCACCTGTAATGAATTTAAAGTTTTTCAAAATTTCAATGTTTTTCTTTTGAGTATCTTTTTCTTTTTAAAACAGCTGATTCCTTTCACAGAAATAGTAATTTCTGAAATTCTGAAATAAAAATAGCTCCTCTTTATGTATTTTCACCTGCTGATGACGGTGCTGTCATTAGTTTTACCCTACCAACTCTAGTTGTTGAAATATTGATTCTTTCTTCGTTTATTTAAATTTGTTTTGATTGTTCAAAAGTAAACGAAAAAAAGATATTTTGTTTATAATTTCGGATAACAGAGGTAATGCCGGACAAATGAGGTAATTTAAATCAATTTTCCAGTTAACTGATGCTGCCGGTTCATCGAATGACGGATAATCAAGGCCATACTGCAAATAAAAAAAGACATGCAACCAAAAATCATCGTGTGAACGCAAAGAGATTTTGAAAGTTGCTTTAAAAGGGAATCAAGATAAAACGACGTCGTAAAAGCCCTCATGTGAATTCAGTGAAATATAATAAAATAATTGCAGATACCGTATTTTAATACTTTTAAAACAATTTTTTTGTTTTTTTTCATATAAAAATAAAAAAACTTGTGATTTCAACATTTTTTATCCACCTGGAATTTTTAATTTGGAAAAAAATATTTTTTGATTTTGATATTTATCACTAGGGAAATTTTGAAAAAAAAAACAATTTTAGTTTTTTAAAAATTCATAAAAAATAAAAACGCGACAAAAATCATAGTTTTGGTCTGAAAACATTTAGCATAACATAATTTCGAATGAAAAGAGGTTTGTTTCATTGAAATCGGTGCACAACTTTTGATTTTATTCACAATTTACTGAGAAAACTGAATATCGATTTCCATGCAAAAAGGAAAAAACGTTATTTTTGTATAGAAATCGATATTCAGTTTTTTCAGTAAATTGTTTCTTCAAAACTTCTACGATATCTCTGAAACTACAGGGCAAATTTAAAAACAATGTAAGCATGGCTTAAAGATAATATTGTTGCCGAGTTTCGGATTTTTTTTAACTGAATATGGTCAACCGTTTTTTATTAATCCAATATACTATGTAGTGAAAGTGCCTTAATTTTGGTCATAACGGTATATCTCGAAAACTAGAGCTAATAGAAAAAAATGGAGATTGGATTTTAAATCAGCGACCTCAAATAAGTAAAAATTTGCAATCAAATTCCAGACCGCAAACTTACTGTTCCGCAGTGTAATAGTAGCATTCTTAAAAAAAAATTTTATAAAAATTCAAATTCGGATGTTTTCACTAAATATACCGTTATTTCTTAATTCTTGAATTTTGAAAAAACATCAAAAACAGTTTGGACATGTTCTGAAAGAGAAAAGAGATATCTATGCAAAATGTTAAATCTTGTACAATTCAGTTGAACAGTTCTCGAGATTTTTCGAAATAGGTACCTAAAACAACTGCAGAAAAACACGATTTTCGCGTATATGTATCTCGAAAACGCCTCTTAAAAAAAAATAAATGAATTCCATATTCGTGATCAGCAGCCACGATTTATCATAAAACAACTCGTTTTTGAGGTCATGGCAAAAAGTTAAAAATTTGTGAACCAGTGTAATTTAACATATGAAGTTCTAAGCCGCAACCAATTTTAGTGCTGAAGTCCGTTTTTATAAAGATAAATTAATAATATGTATATAGATATCATATAGATCCCACTCCTGAAATATTCAAACTGTCGGTAGAGACAATATTGCATCGCCAATTTCGAAGAATTTTTATTTTGGAATATATTTGAAAATTTTTTTAAAATTTGTTATGCCGAAAAATTTTGGAATCGGAGTCGCGAGTTTTTGTGGATACTTCGACTCCGACTCCGGTACAAAAAACTCAACTCCGACTCTTCAACTCCGATCTTCATTAAAAGCTTTTTTCTAGAAACAATATTTAAAGGTGTACAGACTTCTACACAAACGCATAATACCCTCTCCAATATTGTGACGTGGGTATAAAAACTTATTGAATTTTGGAAGACAGAATCTCGTATCTGGCATCTGGATACTATCGATATGTTTAATATTCCAGTTTTTGCTAGCAAAGCGTACAGTTACTATTTTTTTTTTTTTTTTTTTTTTGTTTTTGTTTTGCTAATTGGGTTCTATTTTAAACTGACAAAAAACCTCTTCTCATCAATTGTTTTGTAAGTCATTTGGTAATGGCGGTAAATTTAACACATATTCTTAAAAAACATATTTAATTGTCCGAAATATTTACAATTAAAAGTGAAAAGAAATTGCTGTTGTGAACAATTTAAGGTTAGATGAAATCAAAAACGAACGTGTGAAAGCAAAAATTATAAGCCTTCTATCAAGGTATATTTATAGCAGGTAGCCGCGAGATTACAACAATTGTACAATAAAACAAACAACAGGGCTTTTTATTGTTGTTATGTGATACGAACTGTCAAACCGCAAAGGGGTTGATAAGAGACAAAAAAGACAAAAGATAAAGACAAAAAACTTGTTTACTTGTTTACTATGCAACATTTGACAGTTCGTATCACATAACAAGTAAATAAAAAATAAACAGCTGGCTTTCCGAGACTACCTGCTATAAATACCCTACAAGAAGACTACCGGTTATTTTACTAGTTATATGACCGGTAGTGTTGACCGATATATTGGTTAAAGTTTCTATTAAAATGAAAAAACTAACCGAAACTCTTGTGTACATGTGATTTTACATCTCTTTCTAACTAATGAATTCCACTCGACTACGGAACATATATCTGTACTGCTTACTCTGCTGCTTTTAATTAGTCAATGATAACCTAAATAATGGTCAACGCTAACTAGTTAGTCTTAACGTAAATATTGGCTAGCACTAACTAGTTATTCATAACGCAAATATTGGTTAGTACTAACCTTTATAAAATAATACATTTTTTTCTTTTTAAATTAACTTTATTTTAATAAATTATAAATATAAATAAATTTTAACAACTTGTGTCCAAAAAATCAAATACAAACTTAAAAAGTCATTAGGACTTTAAATAATATTATTTGTTCCTTTATCACCACCACAAAATCTTAACCGATTGTCCTGGCCAAAGCCACCACCCGAATTGCTGCTAACTGTTAAACGAACACTCCTTTCATAACGATCGCTTCGCACATGACCTCTGTTGTTTCCTAAATCCGCCATCAGTACGCCCTCCTTTACCACTAGCATTCTGATTACAACTTTCCGGCGGTGTCACTTTTTTATAGTAATTTTTTGTCTCACTACTTCAGTTACAAATTAAATAATTAATTTAATTGATTTTTTTCTTTATTACCAATGGCAAATATTAAATTTAAGAAATTCACAAATTTTTACACGCGTATGTTATAAATATATTAAAATATTGGCATTATTTGGGAAATGTTAGTTGTACCATTCTAACATATATGTTAGAGTGGAACAACTAATGTAAAATTGTTGCAAGTGTGTTAGTCATTTTTTTAGTTTTGGTTATGCATTTCTTGTAGGGTATACATTGCCTTCTATGTTTTTCAATTTTGACAGACATGTGCAATTACGTATGTATTTTACATCTGTCAAAATCATTGCAAAATACATCTCGTCTCAACACACAGACTAGAGATGACAATCGGGACTGGTTTCGTTTAAAAAAATTAAATCCCGGGATTTTATGAGATCCCGGAATTTCTCGGTATATCGGGATTTTTCGGGACTCGGGGTTTTTGAAAATTAAAAGATAAATGCTATTTATTAAAAGAAACGTCTTTGAAAGAGGTTTACAAGCAAAAGTTTTATTATTAATTTATTATTTTAAAGTTAAATATAATGTTATATTGATTACTAAAATTTGTAAAATTTTAATTTGTGATTTTTTTTCTTAATTAATAATTAATTTAATTAAAAATATGATAAAAAACAACGTACGATTTCAAACAATGTGCTAATTGATTCCATTAAAAAATAATTACCATAAAATCTTTATTTTATTAAATTACCTCAGTTGATTCAAAATAAATAAAAAAATAATTAATATTGTAATTGAATAGAGAAAATTTGTAATGATTTTATAAGAATTTATTAAAATTTTTATTAAGTATATTAGAATGAATAATTGAAATTTGAATTCGAAATTAATTAACAAAATAAATTTATTTAGTTTACTATAAAAATCTTATTTTAACAAAAAAACATTTTTATATAGGAATTATGTAGTATATAAAATACACTTCTTAAGTTCGTGAAATCGCTCCATAATTTGCCGTAGTTCCTATGCCTACTCTCGTAAAACACTTTAATAATTCTTATCCTTTACAAAGTTTAACTTTTTCCTTCGTTTTCAATGACAGTATTAACAGAATTAATCAAATAAATATTATAGATCATTGTTTTGATCCCTATCCTCTCAAGGGGGAATGTCATGATGAATTTCTTAAAAAAAGAAACGGTAAACAAAAAAGATTTATAAACAATTTCGGGATTGACTAAATCCCGGAATTACAAAATTTAAGTCCCGGGATTTCGGGATTGGCATCCATAGTATAGACTTATCATGTTAGAGTTTTTCTGATGTTACAACACGGTTGTAAAACGTGTGTTTTACCAACTCTATTATAACATGAAATGACGTATCAGCTTGACAGCAGGTATTTTGTTGCTGCTTTTTTTATTTGATAACATGATTTCGGCAAACCTTAACATTAACATGAGTACGCATGAAAAATGCAATAATATTTTAAACAACAAATATTTTTACGTTCTTTTAACCCTTAAATTATAGCACTAAGAAAGCACTGTGATATATGCTAAAGTTTATGGAGGGCGCGATTTTAGGTCAAAGATAATGGCATAAGAAGTAGCGGTTCGAACGTGAAAAAAATAGAAGTAGTTTTTGAGGCCATGTATAAAGGATAAGGAGTAATTCAGCGAAACCTGGCACAATTTTGTAGTCAAATTACTTTCAGAATTTTACGTAGCAATGTTACATTAAAATGTCTTTGGTTTGATTTCAAAATCTTCTTTTTTTTAAGCCAAAATCTGTGTCGATACGTGACATTTCGAACGTGAAATTTTTTCCATAATAATTAAACTGAATAATGATTTAAACAAAATTAAAATTTACCGTTTATCCGTATTTTAACACATTTACGTATTTTGAGTACCTACCAAACATTGAAGTCGACCGCAACGTTTACATGTAACGAGCACTTTAGTTTTATGTACAATGAAAATTTCGGTGAGTTAATTCACCGATCTTTTAAGCAAAAACATAAGCTCTTTCCCGTCTTTATCTGGCAACTATGGATTGTAATCCGTATTAGCTCGTATATATCACAGTCGATTTGTTTGCATGTATTCGCAGAAAATGTGAATATACTCAACAGCGTTGCCAGAATGAAGATTTTACTTTATTTTTGAAGATTTTTTAACTAAAATAAGATTTGAAGATCTTTTTTCTCAAATTAAGATTTTTTATTTTTAGAAATAAAAATTCTTTACTTTAAGTTTGTACAACTTACATAATTTTTTGCAGCTTTTTAAACAGTCAGTTTTTAAAACAATGAGGTTTTGTATCAGCTTGTTGTCTATTGGATATGCATACTTTTGTACCTATTGTCTAGCATACACAAAAATTAGCGGTTGTTCATTTTGGGAATATTGATGAAAAAAAATTATTTGAAAAAAGAAAACCCGTATTTTGATAAAGTTTAATATATTAAAGAACAAAAAAGTTCATGTATTTAGTACCAAATGGTAACACTAATGGAACTTAACCCTAGGATTACCGTCTTAGTCTGGCCAGACTAAATTTGTGTTTTGCAGTTATTGCAATCTATGAAATTACCCTCTGGGACGGACCAAATTTTTTTTTTGCAATATTTTTCATATAGAACAATATATCAAAAAAACAGAAAGGTAAATTCTATAAATGATATGTTGTGAATTAAATGAATCAAGTTCGAATTAAATCAGAAAACTACGGCCCGTTATGAGCTAAGTATAATTTAACTACAAAAACCAAGCGGATAACTCGTTTCACTCAGTTGCGAAAAAGCAATGTGCAAAATAAGGGACTACATATTCGATGACTTGCATGTAAAATAAAATAATAAAATTATATTATAAATTCGTATACAGGGGTGTCCTTTAAATCGAAAAGGCAAACATTTTAAACGTCGTTTTTTAATAAGATTTCTGTAATAAATGAATTTTATGACAAATATTTTACAAATATTTCTCTATTAAACAGAATTTAATAACAAAAATTATAAAAATTTGATTAAAAGTGTATTAAAAACAACTTCCAAATTCTTGTGTTTTCGATTTCCAGAACACCCCTGCTTATCTCAAATAATAATTTAATAAAAAATATATTTATTTACTTTTTATTTAATTGGGGTTTTTTAGCTGTTCTAATTGGGGTCAGGCCTGACCAAGAGGAGACCTAAGTGGTAAAAAGTTACCTAGGGTTAAGAAGCTTTTGGTGTGAAAATTCTACATTCCATGTTTTTGATAATTATTAAATAAGGTGTATATACATAAGTGCTTTACAATGTCTTTTCAAAGGTGTACATTCAGCCATGTCACAGAGTACAATTCCGTTCGAAAACGGAATTCATTCAGTATTTTGGTGCTTCAGAAAACGACGAAAAAACTTTTTGGAATGAAACCATTTATGTTTTCATGAACGGAATGTGAGTTTTCTGTATCTGAAAGGCCAAAAAATTATCAAATTTTATTTCTATCAATAAAGAAATAAGTTTTCTTCGATTCCGTACGGAATCATTCCGAACGGAATTGTACTCTGTGACATGGCTGATTATTTTAATAACAATTCCATTAGTAATATATTCAGGGAAATCCATATATTTTCAAATGCCTTCCATACAACAACGGTGAGAACCCTTAAAACTTCATATGATGTATGATCTTCTTGCCCAAAATTTATATATCTCTAATTTTAGAATTTAATTACTTCCAAAGAAACTTCTTTATTTATATGAACTTTTTTACGTTCTTATTTATTAGAAAACAAATGGATTTTAAATATATTTTTAGAAAGAATTTTATGGAAAATATAACTAAAAACACAATTTAAGCACACAATCTGATTATGTATGTATAAATACCGCAATTATGTATTTCAATTTAAATAGTTTCCATAATAAGAAGTATTTCCTTTTAAAAAATTAATAATTTTTACTTCTTTGCCATTGTTATTAAAAATTTTAAGATTTTCCTCTTCAAAATAAGATTTTTTTTTTTGGCCATATGAAGATTTTCCTTCCAAATCTTCTGGCAACGCTGATATTCAATACGTTTATGTTTTTTTAAAAGACACACTGGTAGAGTCTTTTTTTTAAATATTTGTTTTGAATAAAAAATATACTAATTAAAAGAAACAATAAATAAATAGTCTGTCATACACGTGTTTTTTTTTTCGGCAATAGTAAATTGATAAGCTAAAAAAAGCGTCCAACGTTTTTTCAATATTTTTTTTAACTTTTTTTTTTTGTTGTATTTTTCACATGAATATTTTTATGTATAAATAGAAATATATGTAAGTATTGCATAAAACGCGGTAAATATTGTATATTATTGTGAGCAGTTTTTAATTTAAACTCGTATTCTACGCGTCTTTTAGTATTGATTTAAAAATTAAAAACAAGACGTTCAGATTGTAAATTATATCTTTGCACTAAGAAAATTAGATTTATTAAATTATTTTCTTAATTTATTTAAGACTGGTAAACAAAAAATTTTCGAAAGCCACACACAAATTGCTAAAAAAGGAATTATGCCTATGTATTCATGTATTCAGAAAGGCGTCAATAAAAATTTTGCAAAATTCCGTTTGTCTTTTTAAAAATAAGTTTTGAGGTTTTGCGTCCATAGTATTCATTGTAATAGAGAGTGAACAGATTTTTACTTGTAAAATTCTAATGCTATCTGCAGTAGTACAGACGTAATCAGGGTTTAAAAAACTGCAGTCGAAACCAAAAACTGTAAAAAACTAAAGTTTTTTAAACGCTGGTAGTAATCATTCCATACCTCATGCGATACTCCGGGAAATTTATTTCGCCAAAAAAAATGGCGAATCTCAGGAAGAAATTAGTTTAGGTCACCGAGAACTACTTTTAATGTATGAACATTAAATATCATACTAAAAAAGATAAAAATTCGTTTGTAACATGTATAATGAATAATATGTATAATGAAATAGCATGGTTGAGACTTCGGCCGGACGCAACGATTTTCTCCTCTGCTATGTCAATCATCGGCTTCAATAACTAAAGCTTTTCTGCATAGCAGGCCTTCGGCCGGGCGCAAGGATTTTATCCTCTACGGTATAACAAGCACTGGCTTTGCTAACTAAATCTTCTTTGCATATCCAGCCTTCGGCCGGGCGCAAGGATTTCCTCCTCTATGGTATAACAAATAGGCAGCCTTAGGCCTAGCGCAAGCCCAAATTTTGGAGCTTTACTTAGCGAAGACGGTTTTTGGTATACCATAGAGGCAAAAATTCTAGCGCCCGGCCGAAAGCCGTCTATACAGAAAAGATTTTATTAACGAAGGCGGTGTTTGCTATGCCATAGAAGAGAAAGTCCTTGCACCACAAAACGTTTTCTAAATAAATTAAAAAAATATATTGGGGCTTTATTTCATAATGATTTTTTTGGGAATTATTTCATATGTAATAATTCCCCAATTAAGAAAATGAAATAATACCCCAAACAAAAAGGAAATAAACCCCCACAAATCGTTGTTGTTGTGCTCTGTACAAACTTTTGGGGGGTTATTTCATTATTTTTTTGGGGGGTTATATTTTGGGGGGTTGTTTTATGCCGCCGGCTTAAATATTGAAGGAAGACCTGCACGAAAGGAAATAACTTGGCCCAGCAATATCCAGATGTGGACACTCAACTAAGATGATGATCTTTTAAGCAAACCAGGAAATTTAAAAAAGGTGTGTAAATGCTTTTCCTTAAGATTTGAAATTAATTCTTATTTGGCAAAGATTTTTTTGAACAAACTGTAGTATATTATATACACTCAATCCTATTTTTACATGGTTTGTTTGTTCTATTTTGAAATAAAAATAATACGGTTGACGAAAACAAATTCATCCCGAATTTCAGATCAGTGAAACCTTTAATTTACACGCAGAGAAAAAACATGATTAAATATGGTCACCTCCAGCAATACTATGTTTAAAGAAAATTTTAACCTTAATATGTTTAATTTAACCATATTTTTTCACCGACAACCAAATTATGCTCAAATTAGTCATCCATCAAGAAGCTACATCCATTTTATGGTTGCCTCTAAGCATTTTATGGTTAAATATGACAATAATTTGTTTTTAAATTAACAATAGTATTTTTCTCTTTTTCAAGAGCAACATACTATGGTTGAAAACCAACCATGCTATTATAAGTGTTGAACATATTTTAGTTATTATTAACCATAATATGTTCGGAGGCAACCATAATATGGTATTGGCTTCTTGATCGAGGACTATTTTAACCATAATATGGTTGACGTTGATAATAATATCGTTAAAATAAACATAATACGGTTAAAATTTTCTTTAAACATAGTATTGTTGGAGGTGACCATATTTAAACATATTTTTTTTCTGGGTGTAGAGATCATCGTCAAATGTATATACATATAACAATTTGTATCCCAGAAACAAGACGCAAAATCAAAGTCGATTCTCACTTACCTGTCAAATAAAAAACGCTGGCCCAACCAGATACAGAAATTAGAAAACCACATACGGGCATAGTTATAGCTGCACCCAAAGAGGAAGCTACATAATAATAAAATAAAAACAAACATTAACATTTTTATCTTTTATTTATTGCAAGAATTCTTACCCATCATATTGGACATAAATCTTGACCTTTCCATTGGTGGTATCCATACGGCCGCCAAAGGATGTATGGCCGGCCATGAAGCACCCAACATAAATCCCAAAACTACCCGGACTATAATAAGGACTACGTAATTTAAATGCGCTGCCAAGGGTGTTATTAAAGTCAATAAACTGGCCCAAAGCATGGAATGACCAAATACCCGACGACCACCAATCAATTCAGCCAAACGTCCACCAGGTAACTCTGTGAGAATGTAGCCCCAAAAGAAGCAACCGAGCACAAAGTTCTGCTGATATGAGTCCCAAGGAAACTTTTCATCATATTTCTCATCTATAGTATTTAATTCATTAGCTGATGTCGACGTTGTATTTCCTTGATAAGTCGCAGCTGTTGCATCTGCACTTTCAGAAGTTGTAGCATTTTCTGGCCGTACCATTTCCACAATTGCAATGGTAAGATTTACACGCAAGGCATAGTTGAGCATAAAACCGAACATGGTTAAAATATTTAAGACTTGGCGACATGATAAAAAATCTGAAAGTAAGAAACAAACGCAAAAATGGATATACAAAAGAGAATTTAATTTACAAATAGAAAATACAAATTCGAACAAAAACTTTACATTGCATATGGATATTTCCAGCGAAAAGTCTACTGTTTGTAACGCAGTGTTGCCAGAAGTAGGGGAAAATCCCCACATGTAGGTATTTTTTATACTCAAATAGGAGGGTAGGGAAAATCGGACAGATTTTTAAAAATCACCAAAACGTAGGGATTTTTCGTCATATCGCATTTTTTATAAAATAAATACAGAAAAAACGTTTTGTTAGTGATATTTTCTTGCCCAAAACGGTTAAAAATTTTTCTTTTCACTAAAATCGCTTAAAAATATATTTCCAGAGTTGTTTATGGTTTAAAAAGTGGGACACAAATATGTATGTGTATGTTTTTTCTAAGATATCACTTATTTGAATTTTTAAAAGAACATACATATCGCACCTTTTCAACAATACTGTATTAACTCAAAATTTTTAGTTTTTCACTTTTTGGAAAAAGTCGACAGTTATTATTCATATCTACCCGCTGTTAAAATATCGAGATATTTTGGTTGGTTTAAAAATACTTTTTCATATTAAATTAAAAATTGTTTTGCTTCTAATGAAAATTTTAAAACTTTGAGTTAATACAGTATTGTCGTACAAGTGCGATATGTGTTATTTTTTTAAGTTTTGTACTTATTTTTTGTCAAAGCTTTAATATACAGTTTTGGACAAAATTTATTTTTTATTACTAATGTTTTTTTTTTTTTTTAATTACAATAATGCGTAGGGATTTTTGTAGGGGAAATCATTTAACGTGTAGGGAAAAATCTGATTTGTTTTAGCATGTGTAGGTATTTTTTCGAAAAATCCACTGGCAACACTGTTGTAACGTAACACCAGAAAATAAATAAGCTTGTATTTTGGCCCATGTTGCTTAAATGTTATCCCTTTTGTTACTAAATCAAGATATATTTGCGCCTTATACCAAAATAGCACTTCCATTTTGACGTGACGTGATATTTGTACGACAAATTGTAAAAAAATTAAACGAAGAAGTCAAATTTGTTAAAATGGTTTTTATATATGCAAAAAGTAAGGAAGTAGCACTATATTCAGAAAAAAAAATTACAACAATCGACGCTAAGGATTTGCAGATATAAGCAAAAATATGCGCTGGCGTGACGTTAAAAAACAGAAGTACATTTTGACTTGCAATACAAAACTAAATAAGACTGAGCATTGAGCAAGACGTTTTGTATAAAACTTTTTTTAGTAAGCTTTTGAAGCCATGAAATTTAAAAATCTTTGCTCGTTTAAAGGTTAAAGGTGCATATCGTTGGTTTCATGTAGAAAGGCCCTAGCTCACATAATTGCATTTTTACAGGAGAAAGCAAAAACATAATAGAAACTGTGTGTATCATAATGTAAAATGGCTTCTTCAATTGCTTGTAAAACTAATATTTTTGATGCTATTGCATTAAATTCTTGTATCGAGGTGTTATGTGGAAAATTTATTGAAATCACTAAAAAACTCAATTTCGAAAAAAATCGAGTTAGGGCCTTTCTACATGACACCGACGCTATGGGCATTTTCAGCGATATGATTATGGAAAATATTTCAATGATAATAAAAGCAAATTTTTTGGATACTTTGTAGGATCGACAGCAATTCCAAAAACACTTCAGCTCACTTAAAAAATATTTTCATACCAAAAAATTGTATATGAAATTTTTTCAACGCAACGTTAAGGGACTAATTATAAATTTCAGGTAATTTAAAATTTTCCTTAAAAAATCCGGCATTTGAGAATTACAAGAATTTATACATTGAATACAGTACGCATATCATTATAACTATCAAGACAATTTTTGTCGATTTTGGAATAGAATTTAGCTACTTTTGTGAACTCTTCTTAAACTACTTAGAAACTTGCGACTTGGGTCAGGATAAAGTCAAGTAGCACCGATGCATTTGTACAAACCTTTGCCATGATGAGGCAGCCACGAATGTATTTTTCAAATTAAGCACGTTTTATAACCAAAATTATTGCTGAAAACTTTCGACATGCAATCGTATTTCTCGTTTGTAACTTGTTGGATATGAAATTGAATTATATGCCAAAAACGATCTTAGAACAAGATATTTGAAAATGAATGCGCAGCAATACTTTTACAAATCGTTCAATGAAAACCGAAAATATAATTTTTTTTTTTCTTGTAAAACTTAAGGAGCGCTCCCTTAGAAAATATATGCCGTAAAGTAATATCTTGTAATTTTTTTCTAGTTATTATTGCTGGATTTTCGAGAAAGCAAAATGGTACAAGTTTCTATTGCCGACAAAAGTCACCGTAATTAAGAATGTTTTTGTTGTAGTTATTTTTTTAAAACAAATACAGAATATTTAATTAAATATAGAATAGTAAACAGTGATTGACGCAAACGAAATTTTCGTGGTCGTTAGAGATTTTAATTGTGAACTGGTTAATGAATGGTTTTGATGAATTTTTAGTTGTACCTGTTTATAATTTGGTGTGCGATATGTATGTATTTTGCGGAAGTCTTTCAATAAAATTATTTTTTTGCTTTTTTTGCAAAAAAAAAAATAAAAAAAATGCCTAAAAAAATACCATCCAGTTATGGAATAGGTCATTAAAAATAAAACAATTTTTATTTATCTTGAATTTATTAAGCCAATTCGAGCACGAGGCCAACAATGTTGTACGTTCTTGATCTTATTAATAAACTTCCAAGACACGATTTATTTATCTTCGAAATAAATTCGAAGATTTTATTTGTAAAAAAGTACAAATTTTTACTAAATTAAAATTTTTCGACTCACACGGCGTTAACATTAAAATGGCAAAGTTACAAATACATAAAAGACTTAGAAAGAGACAAACCTCAAATTTTTATGAAAACAAAAAAAATGTTAAGCATTTTCCCGGTAAATTTTTTTCAATCAATTGTTTAGTGTTAGTTAGCAAGTGGACGGACTATTTGCATAATTTTTTAAAAAAATAAAACGATATACTTACTCTTAGAGGTAGAGACAAACCTCAAATTTTTATGAAAACAAAAAAAATGTTAAGCATTTTCCCGGTAAATTTTTTTCAATCAATTGTTTAGTGTTAGTTAGCAAGTGGACGGACTATTTCCATAATTTTTTAAAAAAATAAAACGATATACTTATTCTTAGAGGTAGAGTATCGTAGCATTGCCTAAAAGTATCTCTACTATACAAGGTGGTGCAAAAGTCACCACCCTATCGGAGGAAGCTATAAATTTTGCAAATATTGGTAATTGTCAGTTCAGATTTGTCAAGTAAATAATACAAAAAATACATCAATAAGAAATGGAACGTTCAAGAACGCGGAATAATTGCTTCGATTTTTATGCGTAATAATTTCGGGGTCGCCTAGTGTTTTGTTTTAGTGATTTGCAATGACCGGAAACCGTTTTAGACTACATTTTGTAGAGTTCCTTCAAGTCACAAGTCTATAACATCAAGCCTTAGACTCCTGAAGTCCTCAAAGAGAATATTCGCCAGGAATGGGAATACCTATCAACGGAAGTTTTGGAATAGCCCGTATCGATTCTGGCAGCGACAACTTGGGTGATAGCATTTTTTCTACTAAATGAAAACCAAATTTAGAAATCTAATGAACACAAACCCGAAGCAAAACTAAAGTTTTGCATTTATTAAAAAAATTACCGTCAAAGAACATCGGGTGCTGATTTTTGCGCCACCTTGTATATGTATGTATGTATATAAATTATATGTGTACAATTTACACACGTTTCGTACACCCATTTCTGACGTAAGCAATGGAAAAATTTTGTCAAAAATAGGCACATGAGTTTTGCGTTTGCCTTTCATACGAATTTGTTTTTGTTAATATTTAAGCGTTTTTTTTATTTCTAATGCTGTTGTATTTTCTATTGTTAATGTCTGGTTGTCTTTCTTTAATTTCTAAATAACTTTTCTTTTGAAGGCCAATGTGCAAACAAATTTGAATACACAGTATTTAAGTATTTTGACTATGTCGTACACTCAGAGGTTCAAATTAATTGGTTCTTGTTGCGAAACACATTCTCGGATATATTACTTTTAGGGGGCTTTAAAAACGTTCATTCTTTCACAGCCAGTGGTAATATTCTTCGGTAATTTTCATATGCATATCGTTCGCAGAGAACAGAATTGAATACAGATTTAAATAATTAACAAATAATTATTTAAAATTGGTCTTAATTTTTATAAAAAAAAGAAAAATAATTTATATTTTATGCAATAATCTCTAAGCCACATAAAGCCAATTGGCTACAATAAAATAAATTGACAGAAAATAAAAAAAAATATTACCAGAACTGCATCAATTTCAAATTGATAAGCTAATAATTTGTTTAAATTAATAAAATTATTCTACAAAATCAAAACCTCGAATGCTTGCACCGTCTTTTCGACTTTCAATAACTTTTCTTCAAAAATTTAGATCTGGGCCGTGTTTCCCAAAACTACAAGTTACAAATCTACAAGTAAAATATATTCAAAACAAAAACAAAAAATTGTAAAATTGTTGCTTTTTTAATGTATTTTACTTGAAGATTTGTAACTTATAATTTTGAGAAACAGGGCCCTGCTGTTAGGCAATTTAGCGTAGGAAAACTTTAAAATTAAGCCAATGGCTTTGCAGAGAAATTTGAGAAATTTCCTATCATAAAGTTTACTTAAATAATAAAAATCTTTTTCCGAAAAGAAGCCCTATTCTTGCCCTACCAGCATTTTTTCTAAAATTTATGTATTTACTTAAGTCGCCAATGAATTAATTAATTTACTTTAATTTTAATTTTTGATATTTTTTTTTTTGTTTATGCGATTATTACTATTTTTTTAATTTTAAATACAGTTTGGAAGTATTTTTGATTAGCTTTACAAAATGTTGTCGTGTCAGTAGTGGCCATTTTCAGCTTTGGAGATTCGTCGGCTTTTTGACATATTTTTCATAAATTTTCGCAAAATTTCGGGTTGGCTTTTTTTGAATGTTGGTTTTTAAGTTGGGGGTTGGTTCCTGGATTTTTCACATTCACTCTTTCTTTCAAATAGCCCAAAGAAAACTGGCAGGAGCAGTTAAATCCGGTGAAAGTCGAGGTTAGTTGAAATCGCTTGTGCGTAAAGTAATACAATATTAATTCGATGGACTCCAACAGCTGGCCTAACAAAATCTACCAATATATTCGAGTATGCGCCACCTTTGATAAAGGTTAAAACACCAATGTCATTTAAAAAAAATATTTTACCAGTTGTCAATTTATTGCTCATATCAGTTTTTGTTTGTTTTAAATTGTTTAAAATGGAATAAGAAGGAAAGTTATTACAGTTTTTAAATTAGGAAAGAGCGGCTTACCAAAACAGTTTTTTTATCTCAACAACTGTTGGCCAAAAGCTTTCAACAACTAAATTGGCAAAACATCAAAACGATATACATATAAGATAACAGAGCGAGACACCTTTTAAACGAAATCGTTTGATTAACTTATTGACTTGCATATAAATCTTTGTTTAGGCGAAATTACACGAAATTACACAAAAGTGATCCAAAAATGGTCAAAGAAAATAATTTTTTGTCCTATTTTTGGATAACTATACTGAAATCGGCAACGCTGATTGTAACACACCCTCGTGTTTAATGAAACAGATATGGAAAGGAACTAATTCACAAAACAAATAAATAAGCTGTATAAAAAATATTGTTACGTTTTTACTTTATAAAACGCATTTTGGCTTATTTACTTTAAAATAAACCTTTGAGTTCTTTTAACTGCAAATCAAAAAAGATAAATACACGCACTTATTCAGATTATTAAACTTTGTTGTAATTTATTATGAGGTTAAAATGAGATTAATCTACTTCTGTTAATAACAAGCTTAACCGTTAAATTAATCAAATAAAACTATCTATATTTCACAACATATTTCTATTATCTTATTACTTACTTACTTACTTATTATCAAACACAAAATTTGTTTTGTAAAGATAATACGAGTATTTAAAATTTTGGATAATTTTGATGCTGTGTTTGTGCAAAATTGTATTTGGATTCCGGCAACACTGGTTACAATCTATATTCTATCTATTGAGAACACAATTTGTTATAATCAAAATAGTTTTTAAATGCTTTATGTTAAATAGAAAGAGAGATAAAATCAATTTCCTATATAAAATTTAAATTGCAAAAATAACAACAAACTAATAGACTTAGATCTAGATAAACGTAATTTTCTCAGCAAATTTATAAACAATATATGTTTATTTAAATAATAAATGCATAAAACGGAAATTATACTAAAATGTTTTAATTTTCGTTTGTTTTATAAGAGTTTTATACGTAATATTGCTAAATTGTAAATAAAATTTATTTTAAAATCTTTTATTACGTTTTAAATCACAAGATTTGTGTCTGATAAAAATATTGCAAATCACACCCCCTCTTTGGAAAAAGTTTAAAAGGTTTTTGTCTTCGTTTTTTTTTTTTCTTTTCTTTGGAAGCTTTTGTCTTTTGTTGGAGTGATTCATTTAACAACTTGTTTTTAAATGGTCACATGTTTCAATTTTAATTTAGGTGTTAAATATACACAAAAGAATTTTGTGCATTAATTTTTTTTTTTAATCTCACGTTTAACCTCAAAAACACTTTTTTATAATTTGTATCGGCAAAAAACTCAAATTGATAATAAATTAAGAATCATGTGAGTTGTTTAAAACAATGCACACACTTCGTATAGCGTTTGTTCTAAAAATTCGCCATGCTTTTTGCCCAAAAAATTATTGATTTTAAATGACGCCCCTGAAATTTGTTTTGAAAATTCATTCAGATTTTCTTATTCACTGCGAGGCATTTTCAAAAAGTTATATTCCGGCAACACTGAGTAGGCTTCAAACACTTTTTTTAACTAATTGGTCTAAGCAGCATTGGGCGCCTTATTACAGTTCCGTATTTCAATAACAGCAGCAATAACAACAACGCATTATATTTCAACGCATACATTTTTGTATTCTACAACGGAAATGTATTCGCGTTTCCTAACTATACATATTTTAAAACTTAAAGGCTTTAATTGAAAATAAAAATTTAGCTTACGAAAAGGCGAACAAACATTTTGTTTTGTGTTAATATCAATTACAATGGCATCTTGCAAAAAAAGCATTGGTTTTTTAAAACATTATTTTAAGCTAGAATTAATTCAATGGGAAAAATTAGTAAATGTATCAAAAATACACCGTTTACATTGGCAGTTATTCCATTAAACTTGTTTATATATTTGAAATTTGTATTAGCTGACCAAAGAAAAAAGGTTTTTGAAGGTTTAAAAATTATTTGTTTTCTAACCACCCGCTTACGGATGCAAGTACTTGCTTGAATATAAGTATTATCAACGAAAAATAAAATAAATATTCGATTGGCTTATGGTGTTTTCTTTTCTGACAATAATGTTCCATGAATGCTACCATTCGTGCGGGTTTTTGTTCTATTCTAAAAAAATATGCAAAAATGTGAGAAGTTGTCGTTTTCCTTTCTAAATATGTTGCAAAACAAAAAATAGCAAATTTGTTTCATTTCTTACCTCCAGTTATAATTGAGTGTGAGATAATACCCTTTTTGCATCTGCGTTAAGTACTTTTTTATGCAAGCAAGTATTTTTTTATTAACTTTTTTCTTCCAATTTCTGTTGTATTGTGATTTTTGGTTTGTAATGGATAAAAAAAACTTTTGTTTTTCGTTTGTTTTACTTTTATTTAATAACTAGCTGGCCGCCCGGCTTCGCTCGGTAGCTGATTACTAATGATCGATGGAGCCTTTTCTGATTTTATGTAAATCGAAAAAAGTAGGCGTAAAATGGGCAGGGCATTAGAAATCGTTCCAGCAGTTCTTAAGTTATTCGCTTAATAGAAAAAGTGGGCGTAAAAGTAGGCGTGGTAAATTTTTCTTTCGATGAAAACTTTAAATGGATTAATACGAACAGTTGAAAGAAAAATTTGTCAAATCGATGGAGCCATTTTCTGATTTTAGGTAAATCAAAAAAAGTTGGCGGAAAAGCGGGGGGGAAAACCTAAGTCGTACAAACCTAAGTTGGACTATGGCGATCATTTTAAAGAAATTAGCAACACACAACATTTCATTTTTATTATAAAGATTATTTTTTTTTTTTTTGGCGCAACATTTTTAACAACAGCTGACTTTAATTATTGAAAATCAGTGTTGTTAATGCTTATTGGAATTCAAAGAAAATTTAATGTTGAAAATTGCTACAACCGTGGTGAATATCGCTTATTAGTACAAACTGCATTCAATATTTAACACGCTAAATACACGTTAGTGTTGAGTGTAAAACGTAGCTATTATTTTGTTCCATTGTAATTTAGAAAATTGTATCACTTTGCAAGGGCGTGTATCCTGATAAATATATTACACAATTATAATGCACTATTATTTTTTAGAAAAGAAAACTCCATTAGATAATGAAAAGTGTATGTCTGTCAGTAAAAAATGCGAGTCTAAGGAGTTTTTCGAACTTGCACTTGCATGTGTAAACTCCATGTTTTAAATATTTCCAGTAAATTTCCCTTCAAGTAAACGTGAAAGACTTCCGAAAACAATAATTTTCGTGTCGAATATTTGGTAAATTACTACAGATAACCTTACAAGAGTTTTTTAAGTTTCTTATTAAAAGAGATTACATATAGCAAATCGGATCTATAATATAATGCTACCCAAGGTGCCCTTCCAGTGCATCTCTGCTGTCTCTCAAAATCGAACTATTATCCGTTTATTAACTAATTTTTCTTTCATATATCAATGTGCGTTTCCAAAGATTTTCACAAAGCAAAATGAAAAAAACCGTTTATTTATAACAAAAATTTACTCAAAATAGGGATTTTCGACTAATTACCTTTTTGCCTAACGCCAAAGAATTATTATCGTAAATAGAAAACAATAAAAATCTTTAATAATAGTTGTGGATAAGAGACAAACTATTATAATAGTTATTAGCATAGAAAAAACTTATAAATTGAATATAAAAGTCCAACACATATTTCTTAAATATTAATTCATATTTTATAGAATATTTTTTAAATGTGCCAAATTTCGGTATTTTAGCCTAATTATTATTTTATGTCCTTGACTTATACTTAACAAACTCGTTTAGAACAATTTTATAAAAATCTTAAACGTCATCATGTTTATAACAATTAACCACATATAACACATTCTTGTAGTGTCCGACCAAAATCACCGAATCTGAGTTTAGTCAATTCGGCAGAACCGAAGCCGATGCTAAACTTTACTTATCTAAATTCACAACAAAAAACAGCTTTGAAATGTTTGGGATCAATTAATTTATTAAGCAGAAAAACCATTCATTTATAAAAATTTTTCATTAACAAATAGTTATGTCCCAATAAACCATAGAACGAAAACGTTATTATATTTTACGGCGTTTACAGAGAGGTAAGATATTATTACTAAATTATAAAGAATAAAAATGTATTCAGTTCAACTTTTTATTTTTGAACATGGATAAAAAAATTTTAAGTAACAAAAATTTATTATCAAGGTAAACAGAGGAAATTATCATAACAAAAAATGGAATAAAAAAATTGTTTTCCGAACTGGAAACGAAAAATTTAAATATTTTGCCAGATACGCCAATACGATTCGGAAACAAAAGAACCATCAAAATATTGTATATTGGTACGTTTTTTCAAATCTTATTTCTTTATTTATCTTACTTTTTTCTTTATTTCTAGACAAATAATTTAAGAAAAATAACAGCGACTTCTAGAAGGGAATACGTATTTAAATGTGGGAGGATGGCGTGGCAAAAAATTTGTGTTGGGCAGGAACAAAGCAAAAAAAAAATTGTTCAAGAATTATTTGTACTAACGCCATTAAAGTTTAGATTATAGAAAATATTTAAGTGGTTTCAAACATACATGTGTGTATACAAACATTTTTTAGATGCATTCTTAAAAAAATATCCACATAAAATTATTGATATTTTAGCTGAAAAGAGTAAAAAATTCTTTTTGAATGCAAGCGACAGAATTAGCAAGCAAGAAAAATATAAATCAAAATTAAATTAAATTATGTTTTTATTATTTTAAAAAATTTTTTACATTGGTTTTACTATTATTAATATTATAATATCAATAACCCAAATGTATAAATTACCTTTTCCTAATATTGTAAAAAGACATAATAATTTCGTTATTAATTTTTGTTACTCAAGCTTTAATTTATTTCTTGACCTTTAATAAATAGTAACTGTATTTCACATATAAAAATAAAAACTGTTTTTATTTTAAAGATAAAAATTTTCACCTTTTTATTAGCTAGATATCATTATCACTATAATAAAACCATAGTTTTTCACAAAATTTAAAAATACCATTTCACTATCGTTATTATTGGAAATTATGATATCGATGATATCGAAAACGATATCATAATCTAATGAAAAAACGATATTATAAGGAAAGGTACATGTAGTTCGTAAAAGCTACCGTTTTCGATTCGAAAACGATTATCACTTGTTATACTTTTTATCACCTATATGATATCGTTACGATATCTTTACAATACCGCTTGGTTTACTGGGGTGTATCAAAATATTTGAACATAGCTATGTATGTACTTTTGATATCGTTACGATATCTTTACAATATCGCTTGGTTTACTGGGGTGTATCAAAATATTTGAACATAGCTATGTATGTATGTGCTGCATACTTAATACTATTCAAAATTCATAAGTTATATGTTGTAAAGACAAAAAAGTAATTGCTCTGCATTGATACACCATTAAGGTAACTTCCGCGATTGGAGTAAAATTGCCTAGCTGCAGTAAACAGTTGCTCGCTGGCAACACTATTTCAAGATGCTGTCAGAAATTTCCTTGCTACTGCCCTTATGTTGTGAAATGGACTTGCGTTCCAATACTCAAATATAATCAGGTATGTGATGGAAATTGATTTAAAAAAAAAAAACGATTTTATGCCAAAAATATAGTTTTCAGAGTCTTAAGAATTGATTTCTAATCTTGACATTTTTTCTTCCTAATTTTATTTTGTATGTTAATTTAACTATTTTTTTGAACAAAAATGGAGACTTTAATTCAAAAACGGATTTAACAATTGTTTGAAATTCATCACACATTTTAAAACGATCGTTTTTGAAGTTGATCGATTTTCATCACATACATAGTTAATGCTTCGTGGACTTAAGGGATCATTTTCATAAATACGTAATACCTTTTCGAGAATATTTTAATAATTTTCTTCCATATAGACGTTTAAATCTATTTTCTTCAATTTTTTTTTACCTGTTTTAGAAACAATATAATTTTTCATAAGCGAATTTGAAAAAAAGCTTGTATTTCCATTTTAGATTTTCATATCGGAGTAAATAGCAACACTTAAAAAGCTTATAGCCTCAATAAATCGAAATTCCTAATTAAAATTTTATATCAGTTAATCTTTTAAGACCGATACTGATTCATAATCATCGAGCTTTAACTTTTTCACACTTTTTGCGAATATTAAAAACGGCATAGTATAGTCGTGTAGAACATTAAAAGTTATTAATAAAATATATAATAATTTTTCGGATTGTTAAAAAAGTTCACGCAGGGATCGAGTTAAAGTTTGAAAACAACCATTTTTATCTCATGGAAATTTTAAGAAATATACACCTGATATTTGTATATATTCCTATACGTTTCACTTAAATGCTATTTTGGAATTTATCCACTGTTTTAGATTTAAAAATTTTCCTACGGTTTACAATTCATCGCGGTTCAAAATTTCTTGGAAGGTTTCAGAAATTTGCTTGCCTGCGTGAGGTTTTTTTCGCAAAACGACGGGAGACAGGTGCTTTCATTATTAAAACATTCTTGGCCACTCCGAGTTACTATACCAAAGATTTGGTTGAGCCCTATTGTTACTATCGAAATCGATGTATATGTATCTGCTGTTATGTATAATGTGACTTCATAAAAACCTTCCAACATGCTTACGAATTCTTTGCTTTGCTTCCTCTCCTCGGTTAATTACACAAGGAAAAAAGATTTTAAAGACAAATATAAATTTTTAATTAAAAGATATAAGAAAGTAATAACAACTCATCGAGCAATTTTCTTTATAAGATTCTCTTAATTTACCCTGTATTATTTTTAATACTCCAACAATAGTCCGCCATCATATGGGCATCCCAGTGGCCTTGGTTTCGCTCATCTATAGTACGAATATCTTGATGGGATTTTACCTTAAAAATGTGATCCGATGGAAACAAATTGAGTTTAGACTTGAAATCAGCGCCCTAAAATTAGTAAACGACTGCTATAAAGTATGGAACAGCTATGCAACTGAAAAAAAATTAATTTTGTTCTGAAAAGCTGATATTTCAAAGAAATTAAATTCTACCAAAACAATAGCTAATAATTTTCATGTGCCTAAAACAACAATAACACGTATCCAGAAAAATGAATCATTAAGAGGGCAAGGCACTCCATGCAAATGCGTGTTTTTTTTTTCGTTACTCTTAGATCCACCTAAAGTTTATTTGCCTTATGCGGAGTCAAAGTACCCACAAAAACAAAAAAAAATTTAAGAAAATTTTCTAATTTTTTCCGAAATAAAAATTTTTTAATTTGGTGATTTGGATATTTAAAATATTGATTTTAAATTTTTACAGAATAATTTTCTTGCTAAATTGTTAAATAATTAAAAATGTCGGAATCGGAGTAAGAACTATTTTTGGACGACAGCCCTGTCAGAAAGAAAGTTAAAGTTCTTGTTATATAACCAATACTGTAAGCCTATACACTTTGCACAGGTTTAGAGTACTGGTTACCTAACATGAACTTTAACGTTTTTTGCATAAGGCACAATGTCTTTGTGAATCAAAAAATGTCCAAAAAATGTTTTAAATGCATATTTTTGGTAATATTTCGCAAAATTAACGAAATAGCTTTTTTCTTTATTTTTAATATTGTACAATAGTTTCAATTCGCTTTTAGGAAAAGACTTTACAAAAAAATTTAATTTTACTCTACTTGACTGACGCAATGCCATAAATGGTATGTTCTGGACATTTTTTAACTTATTTTACCAATAAAATTTTAATTTCACATGCTTAGTTCAAGCCCTGCATCGTGTGTCTGAAGATATTTGAAATCAATCATGTGGTAGAAAAATAATTTAAAAGTCCCCTTTGTATCTTTCAGTATTTAAAGCAAAATATCCTAACTTGAATCTTCCACTACTCCACCTCTAACTGGTTGGTGGCAGCGGAGTATGATGTCAAGAATTTTAAAGAATTTAAAGATGTGGTAAAAATTTAAAAAATAAATAATATTTAAAACTTGCCTAATATTAAGGCTTTATTAATATTTGTAAACTCAAACTATAGGGGTCTAGTCGATACAATAAAAGAAACTGCAGATCGAGATAATAATCAAACATTGGCAACCCAGGTTGAACTCGTTGATGATGCCGTTGTTAAAATAAGAGAAATGTAAGTTCGAATCGGCGAAAAATAAAAGACAAACTTGATGCAGTTTTAAAAATACATATAAATAAATCTTTATCGTAAGTTAAATCACTTTTTAAACTATTTGTTGCACTTTTAAAGCTTAAATTGAAAAAAAATCAATTTCAAATGAAAGTTTTTATTTTTTGCATGCATATTTTACGATTTTAAGTGCTTCAACTTTCTTGTCCTGCTCATTAGCATATGTATTTAATTGAATATTGAATCAAAAAAACGCATTTTTGTTAAACGAAAAGTATATGTTCTGGGGCTTAATTCTGGCAGTCGTGATCGAATACTTTCTCGATTCGAAAGCAATTTGATTTCTTTCAGTCGGTACTGAACGAATCGAAATTATTTTTTCAGTATTGTGAAACTCAAATTAATGCTTTAGAGCACTGAAAAAATAATTCTGATTAGTTCAGTATTGATTGAAATAATTAGATATTAAATTGCTTTCGAATCGAGAAAGTACTCGATCACTACTGCCAGAATCAGACCCCAGTACTTGCAATAAGCTCAAAACTTGCACTAAGCCCGCTTTTCAATGCGAGCAGGAATCAATTTTCTACTGTAAATGCAACTTGAGTTCGAAAAATTCACTATGAATTCTTGTATCTTGTATCTTGTATTCTAACAAATAGTCATTTTACTCAAACAGAGCTTATTAAACAATTTCAAAACAATAAGAATTTATTTAAAAAACTAAATTGGTGCATAATTAAAAAAATATATTAACGAATTTCAACCAACATATACGCACGCACATTCCAGTTTATGGATTACTTTGTGCTTTTCATGGGTAAATTTTTTAGGGTCTTTCAAATTTAGACTCAAATTATAAATTAATTTTGATATATTAAAAAGAGTTTGATCTGTTTGCATTAAAGACCAGCTGATATGAATGCGATCTTCAAGAATGTTTCTAACAAATGAAGGTTTTTTCTAAATCTAAAACATTTTAAGTTGTATAAATTACGTATTTATTTAATGTTATTGTAAATCCAAATTCAAATGTGGTATATGGATTAATCTAAAATCAAGATTAATTTTTTTTTTCATAGCCGCTATTGTGAAAAGTTCCGATTCAATGCAAAGTCTAATATAAGTCCTCGTTATTTTGTATGACACTGAAAGCCCTTTAAGAATTTAAATTTTGTATTATACATATTAAAAGCATTAAAATTGTGTTGTGCTAATTAAGATTTCAAGGTTTCATCGTCTCTAATTGACTTGTAATATTTACACCCCCAAACGTGAATTTTATTTATTATAAATGGTTATAAAAAATTTAAAAAATTAAAGAAAAAACATTTATGTAAAATTGCGCTGCTACGTCTTACAAAGTAATAAATTTACTCCGTTCATTTATTAATAAATCAAACACAAGAGAAAAACAATACAAAAGTGCAACAAGTGATCACTTTGCATTTCCACGAATTAAATGAATAAATTGGAAATATCTGGATAATAGTGGTTAATGCCGTCATTGCTAAGTCAAACCGGATGGCATTGCACATCGTGTAGACACAAACAAAATTCAAAACAACAAAAATTTCATCAAATTAAAAACAATATCCAAAACAAAACTATACCGGTGTTTTGTAGCAGGAAATTAAAAAATAATTAATAGTTGAATTTTTTAATTAATGCAATTCATAGAGGTTTTTCTTAACAATTTATTTGTTTTAAAATTTACTCAGTTTTTCCTGGGTGTACGTTTTTTTTCGATTAATGTCAAATTTATTAAAATTTATTCTTTGAATACAATATTTAAAAATTCTTACAATTTTAATTATTATTGTACAAGCATTTATTAGAATTAATTGACGATAATTGTTATTAAGCCATTGAAACAAAATCTTCATCTTTTATATATATCATGATAATAAAATTTTTTAAGTATGTGACAGCGTTGCCACTTTCGAAATAATTATTTAAAAATATGGTATTTTAAAATACCATAAAATGTATTTCGGTATCACAGGCCTGTCAAATTTGGAAAAAGTTGACTATTGCATACTGAATTGCATTGAATCCAAATCTGTAAGAAGTTCTCCATCACATCTGGTTTACGGTATATCAAATAAGTTTTATAAATAGAGATTAGTTCACGCAGTTATAACTTGCAGAATATGACGAACAGCTGGAATTTTTTACTTTAAGCTTAGATATCTGGAAAACCTGATGTGATTGTTCTGAGTACAGGTTTGGATTCAACGCAACTCAACCCTAAGAAAAGAATACTCTAGTTAAAAATTTGTTGGCCGGAGTAATTTTGAAGCCCTAATATTTTCGTTAACTTTTGTGTCATTTCTAAAATCAAAATTAACAACAAACTTTTTTTGAAATTTCTGAAAACCGTTTTATATTTTGGTCATACAAAAATGATTAACAATATATCGTTACCAAAAACGCGAAACGTCCTTACTAACTAAAAATTTAAGAGTCTTAAATTTTTGGTGATGATGTACATATGTACTTTGATGAGATACATCGGAATATGTAAAAGAATTGGTTTTAAATTTTTGTTTTAGTTCCAGAAATCCATTTAAGTGAAGGTTTCTTATAAAAACTGCATCAAATACACAAGCTCCTTCTCGTGTAGAGGTTCTCAAAGTACTTATCAAAACTAATAAAACCCAATTTGAGGTTTCCTAGTTAAGCTGCTATTCGGATTTAAAAAAAACTGCATTCAGATCACCAGTTTGCCGGCAGCTATGATGGGGAAAAAATGTTATAAAAAATGTTAATTTTTTGATATTTTAACAATTTTAATGCAGTTTTTTTTTGATTGGATTTGAATATGATTTATATTCTTTGGTGATCTCCGTACTAATGTTAAAATTATATTTATGAATCCTTACAATCAGTGTAGAAGCATGGTATAACAATGTATCTTCGCTCAGAAACGCTTAAAGTTACAATTATCCAAAGTTTGTTTCGAACATAATTTTTGTTTAAAATTACTTTTGAAAAATACGCTTGAATTGAATAAACTTATTTTTTAAATATTCAAAAATCGCTCCCAAAAGTTTTCAACAGTTTACTCTCCATAAATTATGTTCCAAAAAATTTAATTGTGTAGCCCACATCGCTCATAATCAACTTTTTGGATATTAATCAAATCTATGTTCTACTTAAGCAAATACTCAAGTGGTTACCCTTTATTACACTAAGGCCGGTTTTCACAACTTACCGATAGCTAAAGGTAGGATTTTATCGGTCGTATAAAAAAAGTTATATAATTACAATCTAACTTTAACCTACCGGGTAGGATAAACCTTAATTTACTTTATCGCTCACTTTAGGTAAAGGTAAAGTTTTAATAATAGAACACTTTTTATAAGGCCGTTTAAAGTCTTCTTTTAGCTATCGGTAAGTTGTGAAAATGGGCCTAAAAGCCATTATTACAACTTGCCGTTAGTTAAAGATAGGACTTTGTTCTGCGTATAAAATATTTTTTACTATTACAAATTAGCTTTAAACTAAAGTGAGCAATTACTACCAGGTAGGTAGTAATGAAGTTATAAGTCCGACAAAATCCTACCTTTAACTTACGGCAAGTTGTTATAACGGCCCTAAAAAGTTTTTGTTCAATTAGTCACTGAGTCCGAATCATAGCCCCCATAGGACCTTAAATGTAAAAATTACAGCAATTTTAAAAATTGAATATGTATTTACAAATGTAAATATTGCCCAAGTTAGGGTAAATCACCTAAAAAAATAAATTTGGGATATTTAAGGCAGAAAGGAGCAAAGAAAATCAAACAATTATATAGAACAGAGAAAATATAAGATCGTTTAATTGCATAAAATCATCACTTAATATTTTTATCCAATAAATATAGAGCATATTTAATTTATGTGTTTATAAACAACATGAAAAAACTTTATGCAATATAAATTAAAACTTTTTTTAAAACTATCTTTGCATCTTGACAATTGGCAACGTCTTTGACAAAGTAAAATTACACACAGAATACACTAAAGCGGCCCATACATTTGCAATATTATTGTATACTATTTCCATTTTGTCCTATATTATGCAATAAGTCGCACAATGGTTTCATTCATTCAATAAAAAGGTGAACATTACCTGTAGGAATAACATAAAAAGTACTGTACAATGTTGGCAACACATTTCACTTTCTTTTCGTTGTGCAATAAAAATCAAAAGTCTTTTGATTGTTGCCAATATATTTTGCCACCTTCGAATATCACATACACATTAACGATATAATTGTACAATCCGTAAAATTGAACAATTTAATTGCAAGGGTATGAGCCGCTTAAGGATATACATTCAAGAAATTACAAACAATATGTGTAATTACACACAGATTGGCAACACTGATGATTACTCATATAATCAGTATTTTTGTGTGAGCGAGAGTGGCCTCAATCTCCAATTCAAATTGTTTAAAAGACGAGCCCCCAGCTCATGGGCGTGTATTAGTAAATTTATTTATGTTAGTAATTTTTTTTTTTTTTTGTTTGTTGTTTTTGCTCTGTAATACTTTTTGTTGTTTGCTTTAAAATATACACGTACATACACGCTGCAATAAACAGGTTGTTTCTAGTTAAAACAACATTTTTTTTAATTAAAAAATCATCTCAAAGTAGAAGTTTTGTTTTCAAAACTTTTTATTAGTGACGTTTTAAAAATAAATTTTTAATCGTTTATTTCAAAAACCAGTCAAGCGAAAAATTTTTGATTTTGAGTAAATCAAAGAAAAATTCCCAGCAATCATAAAATTACTTTTACAAAACTAATATTTTTTCCTATGAAAGTTGCCAATTTCTTTAACTGTTTGATATAGATAAAACTTTTTTTATCTAATATTGTTGTACATATAAAATTAATATAAAGTTAGCACTTGGCTGGTTTCTGAAACAAACCACCATTAATATTGTAAATTTCATACGATTTTTTTTAGGTAAATTAAAAATGATATTTTTAAACAGTTTAATACCCAGTGGTACAGCGTGCTAGCTCTGTATGTGTATATACGCTAGCCCTTTAAGAACTATAGCTAGTCCCGCCACAATGGCGAATTTAACATGGTGATGTCATTGGAGGTGACAATTGACCCCTCCCTGCATAACCTCTACCTACCATAAGGGTTAGCTACTTATATCTACAAAACGTGATAGTAAAAAGCAAGCGATTTTTTGTTGTTCCAGTAACGGGATCTATTTCGGATACACATTTTTTGTCTTGTCGTTGAAAAAAATTGTTTTCTGCATTATTTGGAGCTATAGAATTAGCTAGCGAAACGTGGGTACCTATTTGAACATGTCAACACTAGATATTGGTGACCAGGGAAAGATGTAGGTATGATTTCAATGCCACATCAGTAGTCACTAGTAAAAATTGAGTAAGAGTGCATACTATTTCGCCTGTCATTAGTGGCGATTGCTTCTTTTTATACCACTGGGTATTATAGTCAAAGATATACATATATTTTTTTATTTTTTTTTTTTATTTAATTTTCCTAAGCTAATCCCGCGAAGCTCTTCGCTTGTCTGCAGGAAAGAAACCAGTGTCTCTGGCGGGAATCGAACCCGCAACCCCGGCGCTGATAGACTAGCTCACTACCAGCTAGGCTACCGGGGCACACTAATTTGAATTTGTTCTGGAATAAGTATTCGCCATCATACACTCGTTCAACAGTGCCATGCACATACAAATTTAATTTTTTTAAATTTTAGTGAGACAATATTTGTATGCAGCTTTTTTGATTGCATGTCCATGTCCATTTTGCACTATTTGAATTGATTACAGATTTTTGCATTCAACCTGCTTTTAGTGATAGTGAAACAATTTGCACTTTCACTAAATTTTTTTGGTGGTAGTAAAAAAAAATAACAATCATCACTAAAGCTGGTAAAAAAGAGTGCAAACTAATTTTCTTGCAGTTTTATTTAGTGATAGTGCACTGCTGATTTAAATCAATATTTAGTGCACTACCCCCAACTATGCTACACACACATTGGACATTTTCACGATTTACATTAAACGATGTAGTTAGCTTTACAAAACAGTAATCGCACAATTTTGGATTTGTTGTTGCTTGACCGTTTTTTTTTTAAAGGGATTCAATTATTTTAAAGAAAACTTGCTTGTAAAATGCAAAAAGTTCAGCGTTGCTGCAAACGACTATATAAATAAGTGATGGGAATTTATCGATAGCGATAGTTTAAAAAAAATTTTAAGTAGAAACGCTAACTTAACAATGTCTTTTTGACTTTTAAATATTTCACAATACGGGCTAATTCAGTGCCTTCTGGGAAAAGTTTAAATAAAAGACATTTAAATTGTTGTTTTCTCAAATTATATTAATATAAATATGCAAGGTTTACAAAAGCGATAACTACCCTACCCCACACCCATCGTCCTCAATTTACTGTTCTATGAGTTTCTTGTGTGACATGTATTATAGTGTGAACTAGCAGTTTTATATTTGGTAGTTTTGGAAGAGTAATTAAGGGACACTGAAGTAACGATAAGAATCCTGTAAACATATGCCTTTATACATACATATCGCTCATTTACTTCAATAGTGTTCCTACTCAAAAAGCATGATTTTTTAGCTACGTATGTAGAAATGTGCGCAATATCATGATTGATATTGTGTAAAAAATTCTTTCTGAATCGTTGGAAATTATACCAATCACACAACTCAGATTTGTAGGGATCGTCATATCGTTAAAATCGTAGGTTTTTCAAAATGTATTTTGTATTAGAACGATATTTTTATTTTTATCATTTTTGATTAAAAATTTTAACAGCGCTGCTTAAAATAGTATTTTTTTATTATGACACTATTTAAGTAAATGAGCGATAAGTATGTATATATATGTGTATACATTCATCTCCAAAACGTTTGGTAAATAGTTACACGTAAGCGTCTTTATTACATTACATCCCTTACGAGGTCAGTGTGAGATATACATAGTTTTACATTACATCTAATGGAATCTATGATCTATAAATCAGGCTAAAAAAAATTAGATAAGATTTAATTTTTAGATAAACACATGCAGGAGGACTTATTCTTGCGAGTTGTTTCTTTAATAGAATTCAACCCAAAATTTTATTAAAAAAAATATTCATTTGAAAAAAACATTGTTCAAGTTTTCTGAAAATCGTACTCTGTGCGTCTTCCAATCTTTAATTATAAAACTAGTATGTGTCCGCCTGGGGGTAAATTATTAAGCGGATATTTAAGTCAAATCTCAATATCAAAAACTATTGATATCTTTGCTTTTCCTACACGTGAGCTAAGACATCCAAATAAATGTCTTTGTTCCAACCATTTTTATTGATCATTCACCATATTCAAACTGGCAAAACGTTAAATTTCAATCAAGGACTTTGCAGAAAATTTCCCGTCTAACGTTTCCAAAGGCTTAGGAATATTTTTGAATTGATTATTTTGTAAACTGTTCTCCAAATCTTAACCATAGTCACGTTTAATTTAAATCAAGGGCTTAGCAGAAAATTTCCCTTCTAACGTTTCGGAAGGCTTAGGAATATTTTTGAACTGATTATTTTGTAAACTGTTCTCCAAATCGTAACCATAGTCACCGTTAATTGTGGATTTTCTTCCTGTCTTTATATGAAACGATGGACTTCGCTTTAACAGTTAACAGTTTTACTTTCAAAGATAGAAACGAACCAAACTAAAGTGGGGCGTATTCCAGCCAGGTTGTTTCGAATCAGTCGACAAACCTGTTGGTAAGTTTTTTTAATAGTACATTAACATGAGGTTAAAAATGGTAATTGGAGAAAAGATTTAAACTTCGTGTTAAGTGGCATAGTCTAGACATGTTTCGTTGATTACTTTCTTCAGACGGATCAATTGTTGTTTGCATAGCTCTCATGTGATGTTTTGAATATATTCTAGCAGTTCATAATACAAAATACTCTATCAATCACACCAAATACAGTGTAATTTGAGCTGTTTTAAATATTGCAATCAGATCAATTCCAGTCAAATCCAATATTAAAAACACTTCATTGAGTAACATTTTCAATAAGCAAAATCGAAATACCCTGTTTTTTTACTTCAAACATCTTACGGACCTTTATTGAGAAATTCTCTATTTCTTTTATATTTTGGGACAGCATTAACTAGTTTTGCAATAAAATGTAAAGTAAAAAATCAGTTGATCAATAAAATTTTTCTTGCGAAGGAGCGCCAAACAAAAATGTTGCACATGGCGTCGAGTCGACTAAGGCCAGCTCTGAATTCATAAGTTGAAGGTAAAAATTAGATAAAATTGTCTTTATGTATGTTTATAAGCTAAATATTTCTTATTTGCGTTTTGTTTACTAGTTGCCTTGATATCAGATAACAACTCTATTTTATCTGTGATTTTATTGTAACTGACGATCTCGAGTACAAATGTAATCATATACATTCATGTAGTAAACGTGAAAATTTGTTAACAAGGTTTCGTTTAAATGTGCTAAATTCCCATTTCACACTGTTGATAAACAAATTTATTGTTGAAGGGTTAAGCTATTCCTATGCGGTTGCTTAGGCCAGAAATTTGTTTTCGGCGATGGTTTTGAATGGTTGGAGACTATTTTTGGATCGCAGAGCACAAGGTTATGCATGGGAGCATTAGGGCAAATGGGATTGCTATACCTGACCCACCATGTTCCACTGGATTTGGAAGGCGTGGAGATACATTTTTCCTCATGTTAACTGTAAATATAAACTGTACAGTTATTTTGCAATGATGGACTTATATATCTGTCGCTTGGTGCTAAAGGGCCAATTTCAAAATATTAACTTTTGAGAAAATTGAAATTAAAGTTTTTTTTATAGAAGAGTTCTTAGGGAAATATGCTAGCAAAGCCTTAATGAAGCTGTTCTGGGTTAAATTAGAACTTGACTGTTTAAGCAAAATAAAAGCGAGTAATAAAAAACACCTTATGCAACGATTAACTCAAAACAACAAAATATTGACATTGGCCCTTTCAGCACCAAGCCACAGATATGCATATAACAATCGTATCAGGCCTTTTCTTTCAATGACCGCAAAGAACGCGTATCTACTGGTATCTTTAATTTCCAGAAACTGTCTTATATTCAGGCATACACAGCGCCTAGGAAAAAGATCCTTCCCAGCGGCGAACTTTGCATAACACATCACATCTTTTCAATGAACTTTGTCACACTTTGTGATCAATGAATTCTGGCTTACAAAGTATATGACGGCAGTGTAAGGAATTTACAAAAATGAATTTCGTTCATCTTTTAAAATGTGCTGATAAATTCTGTATGTATGCATATATGCATGTTTCTGTTTTGTCCCGTTATTTTTCATTTGCTACTATGTAAAGTAGTTTATCTAAAAATATATCGCTCTAAATATATATTTTTTAACTTTATTACGAAAATCTGGTTTAAATGTCTTGAAAATAGTTACAAAATCAATAATTCTGAAAGAACGCTTACTTTGTGTGCAAGTGGTAGGCGTTCACTCCATAAATGCGGCAATTCATTCGAAAAAGTGTACTAGGTTCCAATTAAGATGGTGTGCATTACTATCTTACTCGTGTCTATCACATCATCGCTTCTTTGGCTCTTGCCGTTCTCAAGATTTACAGAAATAAAAAAATACAACAACAACAAGGGATTTTTGGGCAAAATCAGAGGCAGTCGTGGTTTTTTGGTCATATCTCAGCCATTTGTGGACCGATCTTGCTGAATTTCAGTAGCAAGAAATGGTAGACTATATGTGACATAAATGTAAAACAACCTAGTCGCTATCATGTCTGGAGTATCCGGAAAACACATATCAAACGTAAGACGGACAGACGAACAGACGGACAGACGGACATCGTTAAATCAACATCTCTCCTCATAAGGACCCAGAATTTATATACTTTATAGGGTCTAAGATCAATATTATAGAAATTACACACGGAATGACAAACTTATATATACACTTTTCCACCTGTGGTGAAGGGTATAAAAATGTCGTTGAGTACGTGAAAGAACCTTATTTATATTAAATATAGTCTAAAACGAGATAATCGTTGCTTTTCAACTACAAAAGTCCAGCCGAGTTTTGCTTACACATAATTTAATTCTAACAAAGCATATAAAAAGTCAAAATATCATCAAGATATTGATATATGGGATACAAAACAAGAATAACCATTAAAAGCGAATTTTATTTACAAAAAAAACTTTTTTAAAAATTCAAATGCTACTTAAAGCTTCAGTTGTAAGTAGAGTTTTTTTTCCCGGACTTTTTCGATTCCCGGGAAAGCGGGAAATTTTTTCAAATTTCCCGGGATCCCGGGATCCCGCTCCATATAAATAATACAAAGTAAATTTTGTTATTAATTAATGAAAAAAACTTTTATAAAAAAACGTAAGGGAACTCACGCCTTTATTCCCTATTATTATGCTTTTATTCAGTATTATTTTGCTCTGGATACAAGATAAAAAGATAACATAAGCATAACAATTTAATTCATAAAACAATAATAAAAACAAAATTAAAATTGAGGTACTCAAGATATAAGATCAAAAAGTTAATTAATAAAATAGATAAAAATACTTTAAAGAAATATATAACATTTTTTAATGGCTTAGGAAATAACTTTCTGACACACTCAAAGCGCTTTGTAAGTCGTCAAAAAGTATATTCTTGATTTTATTTACTTATTATCATGTTTCCGAAAAATTTCGTTCATTTTTTACCGAGGTTGGACAAATAGTTAAAAGTGCACCGTTGTAGCATGCTTCGGATTCACAATCAGAGGCAATTTTTTCTTTTTTATGAACAACGTCTATATCAGTCAAATGTATCTCAAGGTTGGTGCAAAAATAGCATCAACCGGACTGCTTCTTACAAACCTTTTCATTTCAATAGGTCCATTTGTAAAATTTAGGACAATGTGTTTTTCAAGTCGTATGCTGTAGTATCTTACACGAGTTTCCAAAATGTGATTTTATTTCGGTGTCCCCGCAGTTCACGGGTTTATAAACCAACACAAATTGAAATTCAAAACTTGTGTTTATCACCTAATAAACATATCGCTCCTTTATTGCATCATAGTCGTGTATCAAAATTTGAAGTAACTTTAGCAAAGTTTTCCTTCATACCTTCTCGTATTATATCTCAAACTGAACCGAAGTTATAGCAAAATATATCTTTAAATCGGTACATTTGGAAAACTTTAATCGCTTTTTGCCAAGATCGTTTGTTTTTGTAAATATGACTATGTTCCAATAAAGGAGCGATATGCTTAGGTATCTCCTTTTTATAAAAATTGTTCATGGACAATGAAACTTTACTGCCTGCATCTTATTTTGAATTAATGTACTTTATTAACTCTTCACTTCACTAAATGTAATAATTATCATCTCTTGCACTGCCCATTCTGCTTTTAGCAGATTTATTGCATCAGAAGACATTAATTTAAATACATGTACTCACTTGTTGTAATTGATCTAATCCACAACCTATCCACAGATGCTAAATTTTAGAGAATAGAAAACTAAATTTCAAAGTATAAATATCTATTTTCTGAAATTATGAGGAATTTTTTATTTCCCGGGATCCCGCAAGAAAAATCCCGGGAAAACGGGAAATAAAATAATTGAAATTCCCGGGAATTCGCGGGACGGGAAATCCCGGGAAAAAACCCTAGTTGTAAGAGTACCTTTATTGAATTTAATTTTTAATGATCCCATACTCAACACTAAAAAAATTTATATTTTAGCCCTTTTTGCACTGTGTTGAAGAAGCAAATATGGCATGGAAATGTACTAAAATCGTACTTTTTTAAATTTTTGCGTTTTTATCCTGTTTTTCATATGTCTTCACACATTTTGTGTCCCAAGAGTTGGCATCACTTATTGCTTTGCAACTGACGTTTTGAAACTCCCCCATATAATCAATCAAAACACAATTTAATTAAATAATAAATATAATATATTTATTTATATTTTATATATTATCTACAATATGTTTATTCTATATAATATATAATATATTTTTTATATTTTATATATTATCTACAATATGTATATTCTATATAATATATAATATATTTATTTATATTTTTTATATTATCTACAATATGTATATTATAAAAACTGCCCAATATTTCGAACATTTATATATGTACATATTTAATTCGTTGTCAAAATTTATTGAAAACTCATAATCTTTTTCGTATTTCTAATCAAAATACTACGTACGTAAACTATAATAGTACTCTAATATTAGTTACAAATGTTTATTTAAGTTTGCGGGCATTTTTTTCTCAACAGTAATAGCTTTTAATAATTTCGAAAAAAGAAAAAACGTACCTTCCGTTTAAACAATAATAGCGAAATATTTAAGCAAAATTGCTCGCTTCCACACTGTTTTTTCTAATATTTGCCTCTTTTTAAGCACACATATACACGTGTACATAAATATAAATCAACAAGTGGTTCCTTGCATCACAATCAGAAACCAGCATTGTCAATTACATTTTGTAATTGATTACAGGTCCAGTTACCAACTATTTGTAATTGCTGATTGCAAATTAAAAATTACATGTTATTGGTAAAATGTTACAAAATTTAAAGTAAATAACGAAAATTAAGTAAAGATTACTTCCTAAGTATTTGTGACCAACAAAACTCCTGCATTACACAAAATACAAAACATAGGAAAAAATGCTAATAGAAGTGTAATATAAACATTATCACAGAAAAGTCTACTGTGTATCAAATTTTAAATGTTGGTAAACAACTACTTTATTTCAGGATATTTATTCATATTTTCTTGTTCGATAAGAGGTTTGCTCAATTTTAAAAAAATTTTAAATGCAATAATGTAATTAGAATTACATTTTGTTAATTACTTTCAATTATGTACTTTAATAATTACTTTTTACGCGTCATTGGTAGTTGTCATTTACTACAGTAATAACAATTATATGTACTTGTTAGTGGCAATTGCAAGTTGCTTTATGCAAAAATTTTATTACAATTTCATGTAGTTGATAACTAGGGCAACCAAAAAAAAGCACTAAAAAACAGTTTTAAGCTCTTAAAAAAAGCGTTTAAAAACATGAAAATAAGCTGTTAAAATTAAAAAAAAAAAAAGCAATTTAAACTTGTTTATTTTTCACTTAATTCGTTTAATACGTTTTTATAGTAAATTATAAGTTGATGCAATTAATTTTCGAAAAGAAAACTATGTCTGTTCGGAGTCAGCAAGTTCTTGTACATAGAAAAAGTTGAGTATTTGATCTGAAGTATATTTTATGCGATTGGACTCATAATTCCGTTTGCCTCCCAAAATATCCCCAATATCTTTTAACACCGAAAATCCTTGATTTTTTAATGAAACCGATTTTAATTTTGTATTCCCTTCGTCTTCTATATCCCCTGGAACACGGGATATTTTTCCTTCGGTCCACAACAATGTTCACTTAGAAAACCAATGAAAGATTTTTTGCTTCCAATTTTGTTACAACTTCGTGTAAAACACCAAAATTTGCAGAAATTAACAATATTTGATATACAGAGAAATTCTTAATAGCTAAAACTATATTAAAAAAGCAAAAAATAAGACGTTACGATACCAAAAACAGAAAGAAGGGGAGCTAACAGACGTTACTTTATACAAAAACTATTTTTAAAAAGAAATAAGACGTTACAAAGTATGATGGTAAAAGACGTTACAGACTGAGGAATTTGATCGTAAGAATACAGCTATAGAATTTTCGAGAGAAAAGAACTTAAACAAGCAAATAATAAAAAAAGTTGATAAAAAGGCTTAATACTAAAAACATAAACACATAAAAAGTATACACAACACTATAAAAAGTACGTTACAGTACCGCTAAGACAGAGTTGCATAAAAATAAAGTAAGAAAGTATAGTCGGTCAAGCCCGACCGTATGATACCCAACACCACAGTATTTAAAAACAAGTTTCAAGAGTGTAAGGTTATATAAATAGGGATCTATCTATGTATGTTTTGAATTTCATTAAAATCGGTTAAATCTCCCCTCGTGGTCCTATTTTTTAAAAAATGCATACCTTACGTCTCCATATAAATATGGACATATCTACATATGTCTTTAATTGCATTAAAATTGGTTTGATAGTGGGCACAAAGACCCTCTTCCGGATATCAGATTGTATGGGGGCTATGTTAAATTATGAACCGATTCGCCCTTGTGCCAATTAGAACACACGTACCAAATTTCATTAAATTATCATTAAAATTGCGACCTGTACTTTGCGCACGAGGTAACATGGACAGCCAGCCAGCCGGACGGACATCGTTAGATCGACTCTGAAAGTGATTCTGAGTTGATCGGTATACTTTAGGACCAATATTTTAAGGTGATTCTCACATCAGCACAAATGCATAATACCCTCTCCACTCTTTAGTGTTTAGTGTAGTGTGATTTTTTTAACAAGAGTTGTTACAGCAAAGAAATGGCTGATTTTTTAGTATTTATAAAAAAAAGTTGCACATAAAAAAAATAATAATAACGATTTTTGCAAAATTTTATTAAATAAGTTTTTTTTCGTATGAAAAAAAATGAAAAATTATCTTAAAATGGCAAAATAAGTAAAAAAAAGGCGATATCGCAAAAATAACTAAAAAAAATCCGATATTGCCAAAATAAGCAAAAAAAAAGAAAGCCCTAACAAATATAGCTCATTTTCTTTGTTTTTTTATGATCGGAATTTGTGTTCAATCAAAATCTTTCTATCTTGTAAACCAAAAAATAAGCATTTGCTTTTTTTTGGTTGCCCTATTGATAACGTTATGAAGGGTTAGAAAACTGCCGAATATTAGGTATATCAGTTTAATACTTTTATGTTAAAATGTACTAATGCAATTTTTCTTAAATTATTAAGAAAAAGTTTTCAAAAAGATTAACAATTTGTTTATTTTTAATACTTACTTCTTAATCTGCTTACTCCCTGCTTATCTGTGTTAGACATAACTATTTAGTATACACTGAAAAAAAACCAAAAAATAAAAATTAAAATAAATAATATAATCAATATCGATTATTTTTTTAAATTTAAACTACAAAAATCAAACTAAAAGAGAAGTGCTTGTGCATAAGGAATACACCAAGATAATCCATGTTACATGGACTACCATTAGATGCATTGATTTAAATTTTTTCAAGTTTTATTAAAAAACTCAACTTTACTGTTTATTTTCTGAGTTTTATTTATTTCTCAAAAAACAAAGGTTATTTCTTGATTTGTATTTATGCCTCAGAAATAAGAGTTATTCTTTTTATTTTAAATTTTTTTTTTTTTTTTTTTTTGCTTTGAAAGAAATCCTTTTAAAATTGAATAAAATATAAAAAAAAATAAATTTAATTCAACAAATAAGAGTTTTAGCACGGACTCTGGTAATAAATTCGCCCTTTAATCGGTTAATATTAATCTTAGTGCAGAAAATTGTTTTTTTTTTAAGCAAAAAAATCAAATTCAAAAAGTAAAAGAAATTTTCTAAACAAATAATAAAACTCAATAATAATTCCATTTCCAGAGGAATAAATAAAACTCAAGAAATAACTTTTATTATCTAAATTTAATAATAATAATAATAATTTTCTGGCAATTCTTCTAAAAATGCATTTTAATGCAGAATTGGAATTTTTATATCCTACAATTAACCCCACTCTAATAAAAAAAATTATTTTTCAAGCAAGTAGTTTGAAGAACTTGCCCTGGTTTTGAGTATACTTTTATTTTTTTTTTTTTTTTTTTGCAATACAATAAAATCGTTAAGAATTTTCTTCTTACTAAATGTAACTCTTAATTAATAAATAAAAAAATGAATAAAGAAAAAAATATTTAATATTTTATTGTTGTAGTACTCTATACAATATTTAAACTGTCATTTAATTATATAGATTTCTGTTGTTAAACAATGAAACACGTTTTTAAAGCTTTTAGACATGATGCATTTTTTACTATATCTCCTCGTTTTTATTTTTTATAAATTAACACAAAATTGAAAACAAATAATTTGCGAATGAGTAAAAAACTTTACAATTTTTTTATTTGATAAACCGACTATTTACGCAAATCAATACAAATGGAAGGTTAAACCATCAATGTCATAACATTTACAACAATTGGACGTTGTGCCTTTTTGATTGCAACAGATTTTAATTTATAAATCTCATATAGCAAAATATACAAAAAAAACTTAATGAAAAACTACAGAAAATTTGTAAAAAGAATTCTTTACGGAAAATGTAATTTTTTTATTGAAGTACATATTTAAATTTATACTTTTTCACAGTTTTTCTTTTTGTAAGTATAAAAATTTTTTTTTTTTTTAATTAACACAAAAAATAGTGAATACAGTACACACCGCATTAAAGAACATCTAATATCAAAAAAAAACCGCTTATAACAAAGTATAGCAGAAAAACCATGTCTATCCAAAATCTTTCAATTTAAAGAGTATTCTGTTTCTGAAAGAAACTGAGACAGCAAATAGATTGTCGTGCAGAAATAATAAAAATACGTGTTAAATACAATATTTATAAGAAATTTTTCTAAACTACAATACTTAATTTGCTTACACAAAATATACAAAATCTTTATCTGTTTTAATATGATTCCTAAAACAATATTATTATTACATAGTAGAAATGTATGTCTGTACATACTTTTATTAAATGAAAAATATTTCTTACATCAGTAGAAATCTTTATAAGAAATAACTTTATTATGTATATCTTATGATTTTCTTATATCCTTTATGGTATACTGTACGATTTTTTCTTAGCGTGTAAAAATTTCAACAACAACACGGATAGATGTATAAAAATAATAATGTCTATTTTTAGATGCATACGAATAGAACGACACTAATTTCGTCAAAAGAAAAATCATAGTTTTTTTTTTTGTGTGAAAATGTTTTTGATGTCTTTAAACTCGACAAAATATTTTAAAAAAGAAGTGTTTAAGAAAAATTGATCTCACTATTTTAATTATTTATTAAAAAAAAGAAAATTGTATTCTTATTTTTTGAAAAGTTTATATTTTACTTTAATAGAATTAAAAACACTATGTAACAAAATCGAAAAAAATATAAGATACTTTTAGAAAAACCTAGTGTAGATTATAGGCCAAATTGATCATATTCATTTTTAGAAATTCGATTACGCCCCCACAATCAAAAGTTATCGGGGGAAAAAATTGTTTGGAAGCAACCACAATTCCGTCGTGGTCACGTTTAACTTTAATTTTGTTTTTTAAATTTGTAATCAAAAATGTCTTATTTTACGTTACAGCTGATAGAAAATGTACTACTGTTAATAAACTAAATCACAATAGTACTTTTTTAACGAATGTGTGTGAAAATTCGTCGTAAATTCCTGGTTTTGGCATTTTTTACACACATTTTTTTAAAACAACTGTGCGCAAACTTGAAATCTAAGTTCTTTACTATAAAGGTAAAATCAGGGTATACATTTGTTCTTTAGGTACTTTTTCTTTGTTGATTGTTTCGCATTAACTTGTAACCTTTATTTTTTAACATAAAGGCAGTAAGTGAATAAAGTACAGTACACAGTAAGCGAATTATGGGAAAAAATGGATAAATGGGAATTTTATTACATATGTATATGTATGTAGCGTACTGAAGATTTGGAATATCTTAAATATAATTGTTTATGAACTTAAAATACCACATAAAACAAAGGTATTAAAAAATGTGTATTATTGTTCTATAAATACGCGTTTCTTTAAATAATTTAAAAGAAAATTTAAAAATATCATTAGAGTACAATCCGAATTAAAGGCAATAACATTGGTGCATAAAAAGTGCATTATTCAAGGAAAAGGGACTAAAGAGTATTACAAAAACGGGAGCTTTAGTTTTAATTTATTTTAAAATAAACAATCCCAAGACTTAAAATTTGAAAAGTTAATTTACTTTACTAGAAAAGTGGGACAAAACAGATAAAGTTTTGTACTCTTGGCACTTTTTGTTAAAATAACATTTTTTTCCAAATAATTTTTTGCACGTCATTTAACAGTTTCTAAATTACATTATACAATTATCTTCTTCCAAATAAAGTTAAGTCAATAAATATTGTTAAAAATAATCAATTTTTTGGTCACGCTTTTTTTTTGGATCGTCAAATATTTGTTAGGTCTACACAGTTACAGTTAAATCAAGCAAGGGACTTAAAAGCAAACAAAATGGATTGACTTTAATTAAAAAAAACCATAAAGAACATAAAACCAAAAATTATATTAGTTGAAAGAACAAACAGGGTGTTAAAGATCGCTAATTTTCGCAATAATTTTTTTTATTTCTAAATTAAAAACTTTTTATAAAATTGTTCATAATCAAATTTTTCTATATACAAATGTATGTATGTACGTAATGTTGCACGTTGTTTACAATTTGTGCTCTCGTACTTACCTCAAATGTTATTTACACTTGCAAAAATATTTGCAACACTTAAATTAAACAATTTCCCGAAATTTTTTAGAACTATTTGAATGTACGCCGAGAAAAAATTAACGGTCGTTCCTTTAACTTTGAATGTCACTGTCACTGCAAAACAAACACAAACTGTAGGTATTTACGCAAATTGTAATTTACAATAAATTTGAACACTAGAAAAGAAAATACAAGATAAAAATAAATCTAAAAGATTGTGAGTTGGCGTTAGGTAGTTTATTTTGCAACAACAATTTGCCGAAACTGGGATCAGGTAAAATTAGTTTTTTTTTCGTTGGTAAATCTTTATTTGGAAGCGTTATTTCGTATGTATTTCTGTGATTAGGTATACAACGATGAAATAAAATTGTTTTAAACCGCAAGGAATGGCTTTTGTTTGGAATTTTGTTAACATATGGTTTTTTTAAAGCATTTATTTATGTGCATACGTATGTACATATGTAGGTATATAATTATATTTTTGCTTTAAGTTATATTGCTGTTATATAGGTTTTTCTAAATATTCATTTGTGTATTGGCGTGGTCACTTTTATTTTAATTGAATTCAAGTAGGTACGTGTACATATATTTATACAATATACTAGATTTTTAATATATAGACTTTATTTATAATGTTTATTCATTTGTTAAGACTGAACAAAATTTTTCGTTTTTAATTTCCTGCGGAAAGATCGACACAACCACGACAAAAGTATCTATTCAACTGAAATCATTGCTTGATTTGCCGGGCCTTTTTCATTGAAGTCTCTTCCGCTCTTTGTAAATGAAACAGTGTTGCCAAGCTGTGTGTAATTTATACTTGCATGTGTAGCCCATGTTTAATTAGTTCCATCCCTCCAAGCAATTGGTAGAGTGTTTTTCGATTATCTACAAAATTTGAACAGATTCGTCACATTTGGAAGTTAAACAGTAGATTTTGCGGAATTTAGCAAAAACAAAATTCGTTAGAATCGAATAGTGAGTTCTAAAATTATACTTTTTCGTCACTTTAAAAAGTTGTTCAGATAATTGTAACAGTTGTAAAATTACAACAACAGCAAAAATGAACATTGCCCATGTAATATTGACTTCTTCGCAACGATTTGCAGTTAAAAAGTGAATACCAAGTACAAAAGCAATTTGCCTAAATTATAGCAGTTTTTACTTAAATTGCATTGTGATCGGTGGTGCGTCAGTGTGGATTAGTACAAATCTGTAAAATAAAGCTAAATTTTAAATATTTAAGAATTAAGTAGTTATATTGTACTCAAAGTTAAGACCCCGCTGGATCCAAAAATTACCGCGCGTTCTAGTACACAAACGTATTAAATGAGTGCAGAAAACAGCCCAAACTCATTTTTCGGGTAGATTGGGTAAATTTTTAATAACTAAACCAATAAAAGTAAACTGAAAAAATGATAATTGTCTTTTTTAAAGGATATTAGTGATTTTTTTGAACTGTTTGTTTATTCAATGACTTTAAAAAAATAAGTGTTTTTATTTTTCTACTAAAAATCAACGGTATCAGTGAAAAAAATTTATAAAATAAGTATTGAACAGCATTAAAAAAATATGCTAGTTATAATACGATCAAATTTTTATAAGGTTAGTGTTTTAACAAATTTGCGACTTTCTGTAAATTTCTTTAAAAAAATTATCCACTATTGGTTTTAAACTTTAAAACATTAATGGCCAATTTCACCAATTTATTTAAATATCAATTCATGTTAAAAATTGGGTTTTCATGTCAAATTAATCAAAATTATATGAAAAACTATTTATGTTTAAATATGAATTTATATTTAAAAAGAATTGGTGACATTGGCCATAACAATTGTTTGACTAAATGTACTGTAGATTTTTGATTATTTGTAAAAGTTTTAGCTCAGTTATTTTTTATTTTAATCAGACTCGCCTAACAAAAACAAAGAAATATAAACAGTAAAATGGCCCACTTTTTATTACAAAGAACACTAAGAAAACTTTTACTTCAAAAGAGTACTTTTTAGAGCCAAAAGCGATACTACTAAATTTAATTGATATTCAACTACCAAAGTGCTCTAATTCGTCATTAAATATAGACAATAAGTAGATTCGTAGTGTAAACATTACCATAGTGGACACTTCTTCCCGAACGCTGTTACAACATCCAAAAGACTTGAATAGCAAAAGCGATAGATTTTTGCAAAATGGGGACACTATTTGGATAATTTTTCGATCGAAATTGTTGCAGGGATGTGTAATCTGTGTGTACTATAACTTTGAGTTCTATTTTGTCATTACCTGGCTTATACACATGCAAGTGCAAGATCGAAAAACTCAATCCACTTATACTTTTTCACTAACACCATCACATTTTTTAACTTGCCAGCCATCTCTTAAGACATTGATTTTTGTGTTACCAAATTTACTTGATTGTGGAAACCATGATTAAAGATTTACGTCCAATTTCATGAAGTGCTGTCAAACCATATTTTTAACTGCATGTTAAATTAATAGTTAGTTTTAACTGAACTTAGTGAAGTTGGCCGTTAACTTTTTTAAGTATATAAAATATTTCTTAATTTTACATAAAGAAGACGATTGATTTAATTTTAAAACATCAATCTCATTAAAAAAAGGAACATGTAAAAATTATTAATGCCAACTGTTTATCTAAGAACAAAGCTCTGTTTCGCACTTGGGAATTTTGATTAATAGGGAACTTCCACCTGACTGTGTAAACATTCATGCAACTTGTATGACATTCGAATACAGCACTTTACGTTTAAAGACCGTTTTTCATAGTGGCATATATCGAGCCCTTACCGCGAAAATAACGTAAGCGCCAAAAATAAAATTTTAAAGGAGAGAGTTTTTTTATTTTATTTCATATAAATTTTGTATGAATTTTTCGGCTACGATTAAATTGTTCTTGCCATAAAATCGTAACGATACCCTTATGTGACCAAGACATTTTAGGAGATGATGCAAGTGTTTCCAATAAAGTCATTTATTAAAAAAAAACGAAAATTAAAAATTATGTCGCTTACGTTATTTTCGCGGTTAGGGCTCGATATGTGCATTAGGCTAATATTCACATTAACAATATAGTCCCCGATTTGTGTGCAAGTATAGGATTTGACTATAAGTGAAAAGTACTGTATTTCTTCTACATTTTCGATATTACTCTACTTCTTAGTAACTACTTGCATGTGTAAAGGCAGGGTTAATTATTGGCATTCAAGTTTTTTTTCCATCACAGTCAAACTTGTTATACAAACCCTGACAATTTTCATTTTGTTTTCACTTTCCAACACGAACTTATTAAAATTTTTTACATGGTTACATCACGAGCAACAAAATGTGTAGACCGCAAAACCATTAACAAATATGTACATATATTCAAAAATATTTGTATAAAATTGTTTTTGAAGAAATATTGTTTAACTTCAACTGTAAAATTTTATTGTAATTTTTTTGACATTTGTAATTTACGTAGTGTGTCCATTCTACATATTTAAGAATTGAAGAGGTAAGTTTCTAAAACAGCGCTGCCAGGTTCTTTTTTCCTTGTCCTCAAACAAATTTAAAAAAAATCCCCAAATTCGAAACAAAGAAAAATATGCGTAAATAATAAAAGAAGAGAAAATATAATAAAAAAATCCCCGATTTTTATTAAATCCCAAAAAAATTCCCAATCCCCAAATGAATTTATTTGTCCCTTTTGCTTGTATGAAATCCCCAACTTTGGGGATAAATCCCTAAGTCTGATAGCCCTGTATTAAAGATACTTTTTTGGTTTTGTGCAAGGCGAATTCAACCACAAGTGGTGTCGGAACTACAACAATCCAAAACCAACAGAAACAACATAGGGTTTTTTGCATTGCATTGTTAAGCGGCTCATACACTTGCAATAAAGTTGTTCAATTTTATGTATTTTACAATTATATCGCCAATGTGTATGTGATATTCGAAGGTGGCACAATGTATTGGCAACAATCAAAAGACTTTTGATTTTTATTGCACAATGAAGAGAAACTGAAATGTGTTGGCAACATTGTACAACGCTGTCTGTGTTATTTCTATAGGTTATGTTCACCTTTTTATTGAATGAATGAAACCATTGTGCGACTTATTGCATTATATAGAACAAAATGGAAATAATATGGCGAATATCATATACAATAATATTGCAAGTCTATGGGCCGCTTTAGTGCCATTAGCTCGAAATGTCAACCATTATTAGGAAAACACTAACAAATCACAACAAATAAGCTCGAACTGTCAAACTCAGATGCCGTTTCGACACCACCTGTAGTTAATTCGCCTTGGTTTTGTGGTTCCGAATTCTTTATTCTTTATTCGTTTACCCCAAAATTTGTACAAATTTGTACTGGATTTTACTGAAATGCGTTCGCGTACACATAAATTTGTAAAATTTAAAATTTTTTTCTACAGGATTTTACTGGGATTTTACTGAAAAAGTAAACGAACGCACCAGAATGTACTAATAAAGTGACCTCACAAGCGCAGCTGTTTGTAGTGATTTTCTTCGTGTGTGACGTTTGTCGTCATTTTTTTTGTTTATTTACTTTTTTTCATAAGGCATTTTGGCATTTGCCGTCTCAATTCTAACAACAAAATGCCTGTTGTTTTTTCTATTGTTGCATTGTTGCAGTACTGAGGTCACTTTGTTAATACATTTTGGAACGCACATATTATGTACGAAGAAGAGTTACCAAGCTTTTAAATTTGTAATATTATTTAATAAAGGAAATGTCTCAGAGATATTTAAACCTGTTTTGGGAATTAAGAAAAAACATTTTAGCATTATATATACATTAGGGTGGTCGTTAACTGTATGGAGCATATTTGTTTTCTATTTTTCCATAATCTCACCCCCCAATGCGGTGGGTATGGATAAAAAACGACACCAAAAAAAGTTCTAGGACAATCTGTGAAGGCTAAACCATCCCTCACGTCCGCCAAATTTGAAAAAAATCGTTAATTCCGACTTTTATGCTCATAACTTCGAAAATATTAATTTTACATAAACATCGCTTAGAATGAAGTTGTTATTAGTGTATTTTCCAACAACATTTGTCTTACGGACATTTTCACCAAGTTCAGTAAAACTTGGTTACCAATATGTTTTGACAGCTATAACTGATAGTTAATTATAACCGAACTTGGTGAAATTTGCCGTTAATAAGTTTTCTCTAAATTCTCATATTTAACAAAGAGTAACCAAAAAAGAGCAAACAACAGCATTGATGCGAATTTTTTCTTTGGAACAATTTTTTTTACACACGTCAATTCAACTTCAATATTTGCGTTTGTATGGGTTTGCTTACAAAAAAAAGTCAAACGCATATCATTTGTTTCTACCATACCTACCCGCTTTCTCCCTTTCTTAAGGGGGCTCCCATACAAAATTGTCAATACATACAAGAAATATATTGAAGAAAAAGGCCCATAACTGGCAAGGAATCGCCCCTAGGGACATAAAATGTATGACGGACCTTCATTAGTTTTATGTGCTTAACATTTTCTTAAAACACACTTGCCATATATCTCCAACCCTTAGGGGGCTCCTATACAAATATGGCGGTTTAATGAAAATCATAAATTTGGCCCCTGCAGCGCCTAGGATGCCTCTAGATTAGTCAAATGTTTAACCGATCCCACATTATTTTTTATCCCCATCATTTGTTTTTAACATACCTATCCGCTATCTCTATTCCTTAAGGGGGCTCCCATACAAGATTTTCAATACAGACTAGGAATATATTGAAGAAAAAGCCCCATCACTGCCAAGAAGGATAAAATGTATGACCGTCTTTTGTGAATAAAATCAAAAGTTGTGAAAATATTTTAATCACTTATGGCTTTTTTTTGTTTGCAAATTTCGATTTTTATATGTCTAAAAAAACTTATATGCACAGCTGCATCTTCTAATTTTGTATGATTTTTTAAAGAACCAAAAGTTTTGAAATTTTGCTAAAAAATTATGTTTCTAAAATGACTGCGCATATAAGAAAAACCTTTAAGCTTTTATAAATTTAATTTTATTGTGGAATTTCGGTTTTTTTAGTTTTTAAAATAATAATAAGCCGTTTTTGAGTATATATATTGTGTATATATATATATATATGTTGTGCAAACTCCTCCATTTTCGAAATAACGGTATATCTCGAAAACAAGAGCTAGCCTAAAAAACGGCTACCATCCCTGCATTCAGCGTACCCGAATTAGGTTAAATCACCAGGGGCCTAATTCTCGCATTCGTGATCGAGTACTTTCTCGATTCGAAAGCAATTTTATTTCAGTCAATACTGAACGAATCAAAATTATTTTTTCACTATTGTGAAACTCAAATGAATGCTTTACAATAACGAAAAAATATTTCCAATTCGTTCAGTATTGACTGAAATAATTAGATATTAAATTGCTTTCGAATCGAGAAAGTACTCGATCACGAATGCCAGAATCTGGCCCCAGGTGCTGGTCGGTTTTTTTTCTAAATAAATAATAAAAAAATTTTCAACAAAATTAAGATACTTGATTCATAGAAAATGCGTTTCTTTATTTAATTAAAAATTTGATTTTTTTTAGTGGCTTATTCGATATTTTTCAGTTTAATTTAGTTTAATGAGAGATTAAGGAAAAACTTGTGAAAAACTATTCTACAAAATTAATATTTTCTAAGTTATGAAACATAAAAGTCAGATTGTATGTAAAAATATAATTTCTCTCAAACTTTGATTGGCGTGAGGGTAGTCTTAGCCTTCACCGATCGTCCTAAAATTTGTTTGCCTTGTTTTTTTATCAATATACATACATATGTATGTAAGTGCAAAAAAATCTATATTTTTCACTCAGGAATTGACATTTATACTTAAATAATATTTAATTATATAATTATATTTTTAATACATTTTTTTTTTAATTTAAAAAGTCAAACATGTATAAATAGAGATGTCAGATAATTTGGAAAAAATCGGAGTTGTTTTAAAGAAGTTTATTTAATAAACTAGTTCATAACTGGTTTGTATGAAAAAACAGGTTGCGGATCAAAACATAATATTGTTAAACATTTAAAAATCAATTAAACAATTTAAAACATTAATAACTTGCATATGGCTCAGGTGATAACTGGATATAAAAAACTATTGATTACATATATCATCGGCTTAGAGTGTAAACCTGCTAAATCAATTTTAACAGTATGTATGTGACATTTTGATACCGTTCGAAAGAAAAAGAGAAGCCGCATCGGGGAAGAACAAAATATACTTCAATTTGGGACAGGGCTGCCAGATTTGACGATTTTTTGTTCCAAAATTACAAAAGTGTCGATTTGCTGATTTTTTTCTAAAAAGTGCTGATTTTCTCAGTCTCCAAAGTCTGAATAAAACATTAAATTTTCTGACACGTTCGTAATCTTGAAATGTTTAACAGCCGTACCTTAACAAGAGCGTCAACGTTGTGTCACGAACAGTAGTGATAGCTTTCTTGTTTAATAAAACCCACAAGTTATAAATAAAAATAGAGATAAAAACGCTAGGTTGATCAACAAATAGCTAAATTGCCATTATTAATTAACAATAGCGGCAAACAAAGCGTTGCAAACTAGAAAACGCGTGCCGCTTTAGTTTAGAACGGCTGCAATATGCAAGTCTTAAGAAAATCTTTAAATCGAATGAAACTCTTACGACTCTCTGAATAAATCATTTACATATTCAACACATATACGGCGAACATTTCACGAGTTGTAAGATAATATCTACATGAGTCTCATACGACTCTTGATATGAAAGACTCGTTAGATAATCTTTACGATTCACAAAACGATTGAAGGAGCGTCTTTCGCTGTACTATGGAAGAATCTCACTAGTTTTAAAGTTTTTCCCGTGAGAAGAATCTTCTACCATTAAAAAATGCGGTCATCGACGATCAAAGACGTCCCAGTATCTCTTACATGATTGAAAATGATAGCTGGGTATGAAGTAATTATTTTTTGTTTGAATGTTTTTATTATCGAAATCGAACAAAAATTGTTAAAAAAAAAAACTAAACTTTTAGTTGTCAGTTTTTTTACGATTTTTCGAAACGTGAAAGACGATTTTTTCTCAGTAAATTGACGACTTCCTCACAAATTTATCTGGCAGCCCTGATTTGGGACTAAACATATTAAAATATTTACCAAATATATATAGGTTTGCTTCTTAAAGCCTAGTACTCTGTTCAAATTTCACACGAAAATTTTGACATGTATCAATGTTACCTATCTTTCGAGTTTATACAATTTGACGTTTTCATTCCTGTAACCCTGCGGCCACACGATCAAGTTGTTCTTGATAGTCTTTTATTGCAAATTGAATGGAATTGAAAGGCAAAACTTGATCGTGTGGCCACCAAGTAAAGTATGCAACATTGTTTTGCGTATGTAAACAAACACCACATGTATTTTACTAAAATTTATTTGTTTTAATAAAAAAAGAAAGTAAATATAGATAAAAAACTGTTACCGGTTGTGTTACAATAAATTTTTATTTCTTATTAAATAATCAGCTCATATTTTGTTGCTTTTGCTAAAATTCCACGTGAAATAAGTGCATCTTACATTATTTCGCAGTTGTAAAAAAATGTTGCCAGAAAAATTTTGGAACTTTTTCACAAAATGAAGAGAGTACAACTCTATCAACATTATTTTATAGATATTCCGCACAAGTTTTTTTCATATGCGTTTTGACAGCATTTCACGTGAAATGTTGAACAGAGTACTAGGCTTAAGGTAAAAATAGAAAACATTAGACCCATGATCTACTAATGTTATACATGAATTTAACAATATTTTAGGTGATTTATGGGCTTAAAATAGCACTTACAGCAGACTTATCAAAACATAAATTTCGGTAAAAAAAATTGATATTCATTCCATACATTCCTGACAGGGTCGACGTGAGGAAAGTGCTGCTTAGTAAGGTGCGCTCACATTCTAAGTAGAACTTAAATCATTAGATCTCTTTCAGCCCAGGATAAGAACCACTAAAGAAGGTGCGGTCACATCTTAAGTGATCCTTATTTCGTCATTAGTAGGCTAGAAGGGTGGGTACTGCCTTCTGGTTTCCCAGGCGAGTACGCATCATTCATGTGTGGTTAAACCAGGTACTGGCTTACATCTCGTCTACGCTGCCGTCAACGGCTGCAGGCATCGACTGTGCAAATAGTATTTAGAGTAGGCAATAAAGGCTTTATTATAACGTTGTAAAACAACTGGTGTTTTATTTATTGGCTTTTGCAACGACCCTGGAACCCGTTGGGTTACCCCTGCAGTTAGCGGTGACGTGTCGTTACAGTGGGTTCACGGCGTTTGTCAAAAAAGCACAAAATGTTTTGGCTACGAATAAGTGATTTTAGAATTCTCTTATATTCATCTTTTTTAGGTATAAATTTTGTATACCTTATGATGCAAAATTCGCTAAAAAATTAGGAAAACACACTTCAACTTTAAAAGTTACTTCCACTTTTTGTGACGTGCGTCACAAAACTGTGCGATCAATTATTTCGCAACAAATACCTGCTAAGAAATTCTGATATATGCTATTTGTAAGTACATATTAATGTCACTAAATACCATATATAAGTTGAAGCTATCCCTTTTGAAAGGCCAAAAAATGTTTATAAACCAATCAGAAAACGCGTGCGAATGTAGTGTTCGTCACGCAGGATTTGCCCATATTGAAAACGTTTTTATTTAATTGCGTAAATTTTGAAATTTTAAGTTAAGTGCGCGTGTTTGTGAGACTTTAAATATGTTTTATCAGTAAAAGTGCTTAGTGCTAGTTCACACTCTTCAAGTTTTAGCCGTCAAGTCTTAAGCTTGAAGAGTGTGATCGAGCACTTTAAGTGTAAGTGTGCGTAATTAGCACTCCTGTTTTATGTGACTGTGCGTGATCATGTGTTAAAAACCCCTTACCCACACAGTTCTGAACATAATATCGTTCGTATGTGAAATTGACTTATGAAAACGACATCGTAAACTTAACTTTAGGCCATATAAACTAGTAGCAAACTCTGCTTTAAAAAATCAGGTGAAAATATTATTTTGTAATTTGTATTTCCTTTATTGGTTTTTTTGAGCGGAGTATGTCACTAGATTTTTTTTTTTTTTTGTGTGTAATTTAAAAAATTGTTAATATTTTACTTACAGATAGGATTCAATAATTAGAGTTCATAAAGTGCTATTTGTACTTGAAATTTTTACTAAAATTCTATACAGAAATTTTTGTAGTTTGCTATTATAGCAATTCCTAAAAAGAAAAGGATTACAAAATATCTAAAACACAGCATGGATTTTTAATAATAGTGTACTTTATATTAACTAGTTAGAGTTCTATATTTGGCTATGCCGAATCTTATAGGTCGATTACGGATGACAAAACAACTTGTGACAACGCAACTGGCTTTTTAATTGGTATTAGGAACGGCAACATTGTTTAGTTGCCAAAAAATATCGATAATGCTATTTTGACAGTTTGGCAACTAAAAATATAAATAAAAAATTGACGAAGTAACAAAAAAATGATTCAAAGTGAATTAAAAGTTAAATAAGATAAAATTAAAAAATATGATTAGTTCAGTGTTTTTTGCAGAGAAAGAGTTAAGCGCGGCATCTATTAGACGCTATTTAAGAAATATATCAAAGCCTCTACCGTTTGTTGTTGCTGGTCTTTAGTATTTTCGAGCTTAGTCTTTTATTCCAAAACTTCAGCTATGTTTGCCCCAAAGATACATTTGTCCTTTAGGATATACTGCCAGCTATATCTGTAAAAGCACGGCTGCAGCCAGTTCAATCGAGGTCAAAATCGATCGAGTGGACGACAAGAAGAGCGACATTGTCTTTCTTTATGTCGTGCACGATTAACGCGTCACTTGATTTGTTTTCGCTGTCCCTCACATGTCTTGCTAAAATTAACATTTCCGTGCGTCTTTTAGAATGTCTTAAGGACCAATTGGGTAACGTTAAATTCTATCATATCTGAGAGTAGTCAATGGAAGAAAAAAGTGTTTATATAATAGGGTGTTCATATTATCGTGAGTGCACTGTATATCATGCAAAAAGAATGAAAAACTTACCCTGCTTAAGTACATACACACTTATCGCCAGCTCAGAATTGGTTTGGCGCATTTTATGGTATTTTAACCATGATATGCGCCAAACCAATTCTGAGCTGACGATATGTGCGATTAAACTCGAAGTTAATTAAAAATATCAAACGGCAACAATAGATTTGATAATGTGAAAAGTTGATTCGCATTTTCGTTTTATTTGAACTATCCCAAAAAAATCAAACTTTCTTTTTAATCCATGGAAAAGACCGGAATCTTAAAGAAGTTTTTTACATTTATTGAACCTGGAGATATGAAGGGTACCCCGTTTTAACCGTTATTTTCCCTTTAGCGCTCAACAATTCGATTATAAGAATTTAATTTTAAATTTTATGTTTCTACAATGATCGGCTTTGGCTGGGCAAGATGAATCATAATTTCATTAAATTAATCTTTTATATCATTTATTATATTATTGTTATTTTTACTCGTATTATTATTGGATTATTATTATCATGCCATTTCTAAGCAAATTGTGTAATTGAAATAAATAAATGTGCCCGGAAGACTAGATGGTAGTGAGCTGGTCTGTTAGCGTAATGTGTGCGGGTTCGATTCTCGCCAGAGACTCTGAACTGTTTCACTCAAACGGGCTAAAGGGTATCTTTGTTACTATTGTTTTGTAAATTAAGTTACAATATAAGTTTGTAATTGTATTTGTACAATATAATAAATAAAAAAAAACTTAATATTAAAACGATCGAAAAAAATATATATTTGCATCATCAAGAATTGTAAAATTTCCAAATAAAAATAATCGATTTCTAAGTGCGTATTTAATGCTACTAAGCAAGAAAAAGTAACATAATCGGTTGTGCCGAATCTTATATACCCTTCGTTATAATATTAAAAAGCTAGTAGTTCCCTAGATCATATGGTTTTAGTTCTTATTCCGGAGGCATATTTGTATGAGCGCTATGTGAAATTATATGTAAACTATTCCCTACTATACATGTATCTAAAATAAATATAAAACAACCTAGTCCACATTATATCTGGGGGAAACCCTTTTCAACAGATACACAGACAGACGGACGTCTTTAAATCGACTTTGTTTAAGTATTTTTTTAGTTTTGTAGGAAAGTAATTTTAAGCTTCAACGGGTTTTTCTGCAAAAATATTTTTTTCTAATAAAATCATCGCTTCTCTTCGGTTATTGTTTTTTTCAGAATCACTGATTGGATTTGTGCTAGAATTGAACCAACTTTGGAACAATTGAAATTTTATTGGTACACTGGTACAATTCATCCTTTTTTGGTACAATTTTATCATTTCTTTAAGGTGGATTAACTCACTTTTCTGTTCAAAAATGAAATGTTTAATAACATATCTCCAGCATTGACTAGAAATTGCGTTATTGTTAATATTAAGTGCATACATACATACGTGCATAAGTTCTAGTACTCGTATCCCTGTAGGAAGCCTGAGATCAAGTGTCTCGAAGTCCCCACTTTTTTCGATTTTTTTGGTGGCATTTTTACACGTTTGTTTTCCGTTGGCAAAAAAGAGAAATAAAGAAATATTTGCTTCTTCTATATTTTGCATTCCCAAACCACAATAGTGGAGATGGTATTATGCGTTTGTGCTGCTGTTGGTAACACTAGAAAATATTGGTATTCTGATCGACTCAATATCACTTTCTGAGTCGATTTAATGATGGTTCTCAGTCCGGGTGGTTGGCTGGTTTGCTGTCCATGTAACCTTGTAAAAAAGTACAGGCCGCAGTTTTAAAGGTGATTTAATAAAATTATGTACATTTGTTCGAATTCATAAGGACGAAGCCTTTAGTAAAGCGTTCGACAAAGTAAATCATAACTTACTCGTTCATAAGCTTAATCGATTAGGATTCAGCACTTCGCTAATGAAATGGACTGAGTCTTATTTGTCGAATAGAAAGCAATGTGTAAGGTTCCGTAACTCGTATTCTAACTACATAGATGTATTATCTGGGGTGCCTCAGGGCAGTCATCTTGGGCCGCTCTTTTTTACCCTATTTATAAATGATCTTCCTTCTGTTGTGAAAGTTCCAACAAACTGATGTATGCAGACGATGTTAAAATGTTTATTACATTTACCAACATTGATCAACAAATACTTTTGAAAGATGATATTAATTACTTGACGTCATGGTGTACTGATAACTTAATGCAACTTAATGTAAAAAAATTTATAAATGTATTTTCTCAAGAACGTCACCAAATAATGGCCTATATACTATGAATGCTTCTTTACTTGAATTGGTTGATTCCATCAATAATTTAGGAGTAAATGTTGACAGAAAGTTGGATTTCAGGAATCACATCACGTTATCAACTAACAAAGCTATAGGTGTCCTTGGATTTATAAGAAGGTGGTCTAAAGAGTTTTCAGATCCTTATGCTACCAGGCAACTGTTTACTACCTTGGTTCGACCGATTCTTGAATAGGGATCAGTGATATTGGATCCACAGTACGCAATACACTCTAACAAAATCGAGTCAGTTCAAATCCAGTTTTTATTATTCTGTCTTTGCGGATTGGGTTGGGACCCTAACATAAGGTTACCATCCTATGTTAATCGTCTTGCACTTATCAAGTTACCAACTTAAAGAAGTCGTCGGAAAATGTTAAATGCTCTTTTTCTACTTTAGCGTATAAACGGAAGCGTCAATTCTCAATACCTCCTGCGAAAAGTTAACCTTAACGTACCTGTTCGTCCATCAAGACATAATAGCATCCTGAGTATTAAATATTATGCTACAAACTTTGCTCAGTTTGATCCATTTCGTAGAGTCTGTAATGATTTCAATAAGTTATATAAATATATTGACTTACACAAAAACATTCAAGTCATAAAGAGTGATATAATATCATATTTAAAATTGTTAAACTAATCGCTTTGAATATATGTAATTGCTGAAGCTTGTATTTTTATATTACTAAAATTTACAATTTGTAATAGTCTGTAAGGATATTTCCATAGACTTAAGAAAATAAATAAATAAAAGCTGAGCTACTGAAAATGGTGAAAATCGGTTCATAATTTCAAATATCCCCCATACAAACTTCTTTCCGCAAGTGTTTGTGCCTATTAACCATCTTATTATGTTGATATTAAGATTACAGTTGGGAAAAACTCATTTTATTGCAATCCAAATGTATTAAAATCAGTCCATAATTGACGATAACTTCCAAACAAATACTACCTGGAAATAGCATTCAATGCCATAACTTCTTTATACATGTTGGTATTGACATAAAAGTTGGCTAAAATAATTTTTACGATTGCTACTATGTCATGACAAATGTTGTGCTGTTATTTCCAAAATTATCCATGAGTCCCATGTAAGCGCCCTTCCTAAAATCACTGAAGGGCAAACAAATCTCATATAAAGGGTGATTTTTTATGAATTAAGTTTTTCGGGCTGGCAGCACTGGTTGGTAATTGTGTCGAAACTACATCTGTGAAAGTGAAAAGTGCTCAGTATACTCTTCCATTTCATAATGGAGAAACTCGCAAACGAGCAACGACTCCAAGTCGTTGAAATTTATTATTCATGCTCTGTGAGAAATGTTTTATCGAAAAATTGTGTTCAGCGATGGAGCTCATTTCTGGCTAAATAGATACGTAACAAGCAAAACTGCCGCATCTGGGGTGAAGAACAGCCACATGCCGTACAAGAGTTACCGATGCATCCCGAAAAAATGACAGTTTGGTGTGGCTTTTGGGCTGGTGGCATCATCGGTCCATTTTTCTTCAAAGACGACCGTGAAAGAAACGTTACCGTCAACGGCGAACGATATCGAGCCAAGATACGAGACTTTTTTTGCCCCAATTGGCTGAGTTAGACTTGGTTAATATGTGGTTTCAACAAGAAGGTGCGTCTTGCCACACAGCTCGGGAAACAATGGACATATTGAAGGATAAATTTGGTGATCAGTTTATCTTTCGAAATGGCCCTGTGAGTTGGCCGCCAAGATCATGAGATTTGACGCCTCTTGACTATTTATTGTGGGGTTATGTGACGTCGTTGGTCTATGTGGACAATCCAAACACGATTGAAGCCTTAGAGTATAACATAACACGGGTTATTCATGGAATACAGGCCGAAATATTCGAAAAAGTGGTGCAAAATTGGACCTTACGAATGGACCATTTGAACCGTAGCCGCGGGCAACATTTACATGAAGTTATTTTTAAAAAGTAAATGGCAAGGACCAATTTATCGATTCCAATAAAAATTTTGAATATATGATGCAAATTTGAGTGTTTTATTAACTTTTTAAAAAAAACTACGCTTAAAAAATCACCCATTAGATCAACTAATATTCGGCACAAAGATCTTTCATAGAATGGGTCCCAAATGAGGTACACTCTCGGAAATTTGTCTTTATATACTGTGGTGTAGGGTATCAAATCGTACTGTACTTCTTGAATAAGAAATTGTTATGAATTACTTTGTATGTTTTTTTAGTTAATAGCGAAATTTTGGTGACGGTACAATTTAAGAATTGTCAGATCCCAACAGTGTCCTGAATACTACTTACGACACGGATCGTAAGTAAACTTAAGTTTGAATTCCAAATTTTATTGCACATAAAAAAATAAGCAAAAAGTATTTTCGCTATAACTTCCAAAAAAATGTAACAAAATAGTTGAAACTTTGTTCATTGGGTACTCAAAATTTCAAAATTTTTCCCATTTGAGTGTGACACAAAGAATGCTGACGAAGGCCGTAGCGGGCCAGAAAATGCATTACATTTTGCTGGTGTCTAATAATTGTAAATTTTTCTGTACATACAATATACTTCATTGCTATCCAAAGGATAGCTAAGGTAAAATGTAGAGTTGTGTCGGTCATGAACGACCCGGTTCAATTGAACGAATCAGTCAAATGAACGTTGAACGGCCGTTCAGTCTCATCGTTCAATATGGTTCACTTGGGTCTTTTCAGGTCTTTTGAATCAGTTTGAATCAGTCATTCACTTGCTTACCGAACAACTGATTGAAAAGAAACAACAGTACTATTCTTGTGTATATGTTTGTTATGCCAGAATAATATACTTGTTTCTTTTACTCATTGTCACATTGCTTTACACATTTTCATAATACATCGTTCAATATGGTTCACTTGGGTCTTTTGAATCAGTTTGAATCAGTCATTCACAAAAAACAATGCAAAACACAAAGCAAAATGTTTCTTCGAATTTGCTTTGTGTTTATTGTTTTCTATTATTGTATACATATTTCTTATATGAATATTGCTATACTCTTTTAACACATTGCCGTATTCAATCAATTGTGAATGACTGAACGAAAACCACAAAAGAGCAACTGATACAAAAGACCGACTGATCCAAACGATCAACCGACCCAAAAGACAAGTGACCTGAAATGACCGACTGAACGAAATGAACGAACTCGTTCACTGTTTCGAATTGAACGTTAATGACCGGTCACCTAAACGAACGATTAAGCCCAAGACTAGTAAAATGTAACAAGAAAATACAATATAATAGTCTGGTGGTGTATAAAAGTCATTCCTAAAAATTTAATGAATAGAACTATTACAAAAAAGCTTTATAAAATACATAACTGAAATTTAGCTCATAGAATATATTCGAAAAATTAAATATGTTGAATATTTTTTCTTTTTTCCATTTGTATATATCGTCGGCTTGTAGTGTAAACCTGCTAAATCCATTTTTAACATTGTGGGACATTTTTATACCATTCGAAAGATAAAGAGATGCCGCATCGAGTTAGAAAAGCATTTACTTCAATTTGAGTTTTAATAGAATATCCCTGCAGATATTATTGGACTACGGGATCCATTTTGATGAAATGGACTACTCCCTAGACTGGTCCAATGTTATGCAAGCATGGACCATGTCATTGTTACCCTGCAATTAATATTGGACCACCTGATCCATTTTGATAAAATGGACTACTCCATGGACTGGTCCGATGTAATGCAAACATGGACCATGTCATTGTTAAAAAGTGTTTGTAGTGAGACAACATGTCTTCGTTTTTTAACGACGTGCTTTATTTTTAAACGATTTCAAAACTAATCCTCTTGAGTATACCATGGTGTAGTTTTGAAACTACTCCTTTGTAGTCCAAAGCTAGGTAATATGGTCCTGCCCTAGGGCATCGCAATGCTAAATAGACCATGTTTTTTCCATACGTTGGGTAACTTTTGGACTAGTCCTAGTCCCTTGTGGGCTACTCTTTACACGCGTGTTTGGACTGGTCCTATTATTTTCAGGGTAAAAAGAGTTTGTAGTGAAACGACATGTCTTCGTTTTTAAACGAAATGTTTTCGCTTTAAAACAAAGTTAAAACTTATCCTCTGGAGTGTAGCATGGAGTAGTTTAAAAACTAGTCCACTAGAGTATGTATGAACATGGAGTAGTTTTAAGACTACTCCGCTGTAATGCAGAACTGGGTTACATGGTCCAGCCCTAGGACATCGTAATGTTAAATAGACCATGTTTTTTTCAATACATTTTGGTTACCTTTAGAGTACTCCTACTCCTTTATGCACTACTCTTTACATGCATGTATGGACTAGTCTCGTTATCTGCAGGGATAAGAAAATAAACAAGAAATATATAGGTTTGCTTCTTAAGTTACAAGCTTTTTTTCAGTCACTCTAATGTAGATATTAGGGTATTCATTTAATCGTGTTTTTGCTTCAATCGGTTAATCGCTTGATTAAAACTTTATTAATCGGTTAACCGATTAAAAACCAAATTAACCGATTATTAACCGATTAAGGTTAATAATCGGTTAATTTGGTTTTTGATCGGTTAACCGATTAATAAAGTTTTTTTTAATAAATAAGGTTATTTCAATAATTAAAAATGCATAAATTATTTATTTTTTGGAGTTTATTATTAAAGAAAACAAAAATAGCAATTATTGATCTAAAACGAGCAAACAAAAAATATATAAATAAATATGTGATATGTATTTTTAAAGTAATTCATCATCAGGGGTGTTCTGGAAATCGAAAACGCAAAACGCAAGAATTATAAACGTCGTTTTTTAATAAGATTTCTGTAGTTAATTAATTTTATTGACAAATATTTCCCTATTAAACAGAATTTTATAACTAAATTAAAAAATTATTATTTATTAGTTATTTCAACAGTTTAAAGAGATCTGATTAAATAAATTTTGAAAAAAAAATTTTGTTTAAATATTTAGGAATAAAGCGATAATTTTCTTTAGTTTTGACAACACTTGACTTTTAAAATTTTTTTTCTTTTATCGTGGATGCTGATTAACGGTTAACCGAATGAATACCCTAGTAGATATGTATAGCGCACGAATCGTTGAACAAATACTGTATCAACTCAAAGTTTTTAGAATAAACAAAACTCTTTTTAATTAAGCATTAAAAGCATATGAAAAAGGATTTTTAAACCAACCGTTCATTACCAAAAAGAAGACAAAATACCACGATATTTTCATGCGGTTAGAAATGAATATTACGTGTCGATTTCTTCTGAAAATTGATAAAATAAATAATTTTGAGTTAATAATACACTATTTTTGAACAAGTTCGATATGTGCTAAATGAGTCTAATAGGCAATTAACACTACAGTGTTTATGGCAATTTTAAGTGCTTAGGAGCCAAACATGTCAATTTTAAGATGATTCCCATATATTTAATTGTCAAAAAACGCATAGAATTTACGTGTTTTAAAATTAGAATTCTTTCAAAAACAAGTAAAAGTCAGGGATCGGAGTGTGTTTTGTGGTATGTTAAGAATTTTTTTTTTGATTTTAATGTTTTACTGAACACGTTTTTAATGGGGCGGCAGAGAACAACAACTACGATTTTTTTGGGGGTTATTTCATATGAAATTGTCCGCCAAACAGTCATTATGAAATAAAGTCCCATTATATGTTTTTTGGTATTATTATGTTTTAAAATTTTTAATGAAAACGTTTTTTGGGCAAGGATTTTCTCCTCTTTGGTATACAAAACACCGGCTGCGCTTAGTAAAGTTTCTCTGCGTAGCTGGCCTTCGGTCAGGCACAAGTCCGATTTAGGAGGTAAAGTGAGCGAGTCGGTAATTGTTATACCATAGAGGAGGAAATCCCTGCGCCCGGCCGAAGTCCCAACCGTGATATCTATCGCGCGAATCTTTAAAGCAAAACTGTATAATTAATTGTATTATACATATTAGGGCCCTTTTTCGTTTCAGAAATTGGGGTCCTATTTCATATTTCCCCAAAAATTAGGGAATCAGATAATTGCTGGTTGGGGCGTTTTTTATTTCGTTAGGGGCTTATTTCATTTCCAAAATTGGGGCTTTATTGCATATGAAAAAAGGTCCCACACTTTGGGGGTTATTTCTCGTCATAAAAATCAATGTTTATAACCTACACCGTTATAATAATTAGATTTTTATCTATTTTTTAAATTTAATTTTGATAACTGTGTGAAAGCTGATAAAATATCTGACAAAGTGTCAAATCAAAACATGATAATTGTAGTCGGAACACTTTTAATAAATTTTTGTAAAACGATGTTTAAACATTTTAAACTTTAATAGCGTGAATACCCTTTATTTATTATTTAAAAGAATAATTTATAATACTCACACATGTTTTTTTTCTTTTATTTTTAAAATTGTTTAATCGTTAATTAATAAACACATTAGTTAAATAATATAAATATTATTTTCCGTTTTTAACTTCAAAGTTCATTTTATTTTTTTTATAGTGAAATTGCGAGATTTGATGTTTTTGTATCAAAATCCAATGTTTAAAATTGTGATTGATTGTTTACGTCACGCGACAATAAAAAAAATAAAAACACAATCTGTCGAAAATATTTATTAAATGATTATTTGATAAGCAGACAATGGTTTTTGTATAACTGAAGAGGATCAGATTTAATCTCTGAGAATATTTTTTGTACGTGATCGCTTTGTTGACATTTCCATCTAACGTTAATCATTATTGCATCTGATCAACTTTTTTTGTCCGGGATACGTGAATTATTATCTTACGTCTATCTTTATAGAACGTGATCAGCTTTTTCTTTTTGTTTAGGAAACGTGATTGGTTTTAGTGGTCTTTTTCGTTTTACAGTAAGAATTTTAATGGCCTTTTGTTTAAAAACTGAAACATCTTTTTTGGTATAAACTACATTTGTCCAATGTGGACTTGTTTTAGATAAGTTTTTGGCTCTTCACATTTCTGACGTATTTAAATGAACAAATTTCTTTTCTTATTTCATGAATTTTTAAAGTATAATCCATGTGATCAGAGACAAGTGGTCCATGATATCCCTTGTGTAAAATATTATTGAAAAATTCTCCGGTTTATAACTCTTTGGATAATGTGAAAGCCATTGCATTTTTTTGTAATTTAACTAATTATTTAAATTAAAATAATGACATAACGGCAAGCTCATTTTTATAAAAATCAATGTGGGTTTAAAATTTTTGCCAAAATTTATAGGTTTTCTTCATCTTTACAATGCTGCTAAATTAATCAAACTTTGGGGATCCTCAATAACAATCACTAATTTCAGCTTTTTAAATTGCGCAAAGATGCGTTTTTATATTCTCCAGTCGAAAAAGAAATCATACTTTATCAAGCTAGCCAAACTAAAAATTTTGAGTAACTGAGCAACCTAAACAAAACATGAAAATTCTATTGCCAACACATTTTTAATATAATGAACTGAACTAGCGACCTCTCAAATAAGATTTTCCAGCCGTGTGTTCTTTATTTATTTATTTGGTATGGATTGTTTAAATCGCGTTCTTAGGTTTGCTTCGTAGTAATTGTATAAAAATGAGAAGTCTTGTCATTATGAAAACGCTTTTTGAAAAATTTTAAGTTTAAGAAACTAAAGCCACAAGGCGCTGGAAAAAGATTTTTTATAACTTTTTGCAAAGTTTTAAAAAGAGAAGAACAATAATTACTTCATTAATATGATTTCTCTATGACGTGCTAAATTCCAAATTTTTCATATTTGATAAGTACACTGAAATTTATTGTTGATTCAATTAAGGAATTTCAAATTAATGTGCAACGATGCTTAAAACAATTGAATCAAGTGCAATGCTAATTTTAATTTTACTCTTATGTAGCAGAAGCTGTAATCGAATATTTTACTCTTATGTAGCAAAAGCTGATATCGAATATTTGTCTAAAATTGGTTGCCTCTTCGATAAACGTTTATTTTTTATAATCTCACCTTTTGTTTTTGCAAGCTACAAACATCAGCCAGTTCCTCATGTAAGACTGATCGTAGCAAGGCGATGGAGTTCAATATTAATATGTATCTTGTTTCTAGTCCAAGCAATTTATGTTATTTTTATTCTTTAGATTACAGCAGATAGCAAACAAGCCAATTTTTATTTTAAAAATAGAACTAGAACCAAAAAAAGCAAGACAGGTTTTTATTTTGTTTAACGTTAGTAGTTTTTTTTAGATTTGTTGTAATGTGCCCTTAAAGATCGTATGCATGTTGCATATACTTTGGTCTAAAACCACAGCAACAAAATACGTTTACAACATGCTTACAAGGGTGTTGTTTATTTACAAGCGAAAAATAAAAGAAAAAAATTATAAATGCGTCTGTCTTTATATTAACCTTCCTTTAGCCGCGCTAATTTTTGTCACACATATACCCATTCAATGGCCCTATGTTCCAACTAGGAATTTTAAAGGACTAAATATATATATATACCCGCGCACGGTCTCACAGACCGAGGGTTTGAACTAGATGAAATACTAGTTTTTTGAAACAAAACTAAAAACAAAAGATTCTATTAATCAATCTCGATGATATAATAAAAAAATAAAACCACGCATTCAATTTGTATTCATTTATTTTATTGATTTTTAGTTCTTAACAAATAAGCCATCAAAACCGATAGTTTTTTCTTAGATACTACAAAAACATGACAAAAACATATTTTTTCTTCAAATAAATAAAAATAACTTATGCCAACTTTAAAGGACTTCCTGCACAATACATAAATCATAGGTTGACTTAGTTTTCAGCCTTTAATAAAAATCAGGGCATATTGCATTGCATGTTCCAAACAAAAATTCTGTTGCATGTAGCACACGTGTACCCGCGTCGGTCTCACAGACGTGTCTAGTGCGAATACCAAACCAACACGAAAGGCCTATCTATAATATGCTTATGGTAGCTTAAGCTTCTGTCAAAAATTAACAAAAAGCCTGTCAAATGCTTAAGCAAATTATTGTGGACTTTTGGGTGACTATATTGTACTTTTTGAACTTAAATAACTTTAACGCTTAGTTGCAAACATTTGTACTTTTCCAAATATTATTTTCTTCGTATATTTCCTTAAAATATGAGTTCTTTGACAAAATTTTTTTTAGTGTCTACTATTGAAAAATATACTTCCATGAGCATGTTTACTTTTATCAATTTTAAAAACAAATAAGCACAAACATAAAATAGTACTTAAATATGCAATTGTTTTTTTTTTAAATATTTTTCAATATGTAATCAAGAAACAGCTGATTCCTTAAGCAAAGTACGATAAGTTTCGCTCTTTGCTTAAGCAAATGACACTTGACGAAACTTAACGAAAGTTGCTTAAGTACATTATAGTTATGTACACTTGATTATATGTATTTGCACATTTGCGTATGCAAGCTTAAGCACATTATAGTTAGCCCTTAAAACGGAGCTTGTCAAAAAAGCGGAAGCTAACAGAAAATTCGACTTTGTAGAGTTTCTGGGAAAATAGATATTCACGTAAAATCGTTTTGTCGGTCTCACAGACCAACGCGCGGGTATAGGAAGGTTAATAGAAGTAAAAGAGATGATCTTTAGCCGACACTTCTCTGGCTTTTTATAACACCAAATGTGTTAAAAAGCAAACAAAATTAAAAAAAAAAATATAATAAAATCTAAATGTACATAATAGAGAACAATTTGAAAAAAGTAGATGATGTTAAAATTAATAAAACCTGTTTAACTTTGTACGTCCTAGTTTTATCTTCAAAATATAAATTGGTATTGTCTTGCTGTAAATTCTTTCATTAAAAACACAATCAGTCTAGTTGGAGTACTGATGTTTGTATATAGCGTTGCCACAAAGAAGATTTCATCATATTTTTGACGATTTGTTGAACAAAATATGATTTGATTATTTTTTTTATTCTCATATTAAGATACCTATTCCGATTTTAATACCCACACCACAATAATGGAGAGGATGGTATGCATTTATGCTGATGTGTGCAACAAAAAAAATTTTGGTCCTGGAGCTACTTTTATTATGCAGATCGACTAGTATCACTTTCTGAGTCGATCTAAAGCTTCGTACAGACAGTGGTAAGATCTTAGAATGTTGTCATTTTTCTGACAATGGTGCCTTTGGCAGATGCATTAATTTTACACATCTGCCAAATGAAAATGAGCGTACAATGTTCACACAGCTGCAAAACATTTTTAGGCAATTTTAATGACAACATTGTAAGATCTGTCCACCGTCTGTAAGAAGCTTAACTAAATATCAAAATTTAAAATTAAAAAGCTAAATTTTGCATATAAAAAAAACCAAGTATAATATTACAGTCAGAAATCGTCAAAAACTGAGAAAAAATACAAAACACAACACCTAATTTGCTATCGATTATGGTTTACAACATCTACGTGTTGTGTATGTCACAGGGTTGCATTTAGTTTAAGTTGTTAATATCCGTAAATTTACATCCCTGCGTATGAAAAATTGCCAAGTTTGAATAAAAGTTTCAAGAATATTTGTTAACGTGCGATTTTGTTTAAATTTAAAGTAAAATAATTGATATAAACACCGAATTATTTTTTGATGATGACGACATTAAATTTATTAACACAATGTATTTCAGTTTTATAAAATTTTTTTCGCATAAATAATGATGAATTTTTGTATTTCCTGCCCGAACTAAGCGACTTTTTAAAACCGTCAACACGGTGTTCGGCCATTCCCCCGATTCTTAAAACTATAACAAAAGGTAGTTAATATACACATACATATATTTATCACAGCTCCTGAATTCTTTTATTTGTTAATTGAAGTTTGGCTTCTATCAATTTTATTTGTAAAGCTACGGTCAGACTTATCAAATATTTGACGAAAATAACGGGACCAACAACCAAACTAAAAAATCATTTCGCTTAATATCAATATTTATTTTGATTAAAATACCACATCTTACAAAAAACTGTTTTTTGCTATGTCTTGTAGTATAATTAGTTTATTTTGTAATATTAAGAACATTTTAAATCTCACTAACTATTAACAAAAGTTGGGGTTACGCTTATTTGGTCAAATATTTAATAAGTGTGACCGTAGCTTAAGTCAGCCTTCTTTTTTTTAATTCATAAATTGTTTTGTTCATTTAGTAATTCTTGTATGAATTACTTTCCAACCTTTTCAACGTTTCTAAGATCTTTCCCAAATTTTTTCTTGTGTTTTTAAAATTTGTAAACGGGCGTCCTCTTTCTTCATGCGATTTTTGGGCAATTGTGGTTCCGTAGATTCAATATTCTGTGAAGGCTCCTCAGGTCTAAATGGTAATTCTGCCCCATCTGAATCTTCTTGATTTTCCAAACCCATTGCAGAACCATTTGGATTTACTTGGGTTTGCATTGAGACAAGTTCCACAGTGCTCTGTTCTAATGAGCTCAAGCTTATTTCTGTGGACGGACCACCACCAGTAGCTTGAAAATTTATTTTATTTGCAGCCAATTTTCTTTTTAAATTTGCCTTATAGTAGGTCCATACCTATAATAAAATAAAATTTTTAAGTAATATAAAATATATCAGATAGTACATCAGCTACTAACTCTTTGCCATTATTTAGTGCTTTTAATCGGCGGTCCTAAGCTATTTAATTGCTCTGTAAATTTATCGCATGTGCCCTTAAGTTGCATTTTGTTACATCCAAATGGTAGCTTGCCTCGGCCAATATCTGGATGAATTCTCATCAGCTCAACCAGCTTTTCCATTTGTTTTTTATTTGGAATTTTGCTAAGAAATATTTATAATTAATTATTTTTTACATTTATGTATATTTTGCAAAAAAAATTGTATATGCATACTTACAAATTTTTCTCCATTTTCGTTTTTCAACTTGTAACGTTTATAACACAACACCAAATAAGCAGTTGTTAGTTTTTGACAGTGCTGACAACACATAAATACACATGTTGTAAACCATAATCGATGTTACAGAACATAGACAACTCCAAATACAACAGTGCTGACAACAGTTGTAAATCATGATCACATTTTAAAAATACGACACTTAAATAACAACTGTTGTAAACGGTAATCGGGGCTTAAAAGTAAATTTTGTTTATGGTGTTTTCTTTTCTAAAAAATAATAATGCATTATAGTTGTGTAATATATTTATCAAGTTACACGCACACACAGAAAACAAATTGGTTGGGAAACGGTTGCAGTAATAAAATATTGATCAAGTAACATGATTTATTATTGCAACTATTAAAAATGTATAGTTCTAACTGATTTTTAATTCTCTTGATTATTAAAACGATGTTCCGACTGAAATATGATTCCTTCAATTCTTTTATTAGTTGTGATAACTAATTTAATTTAGTTCTAAAAATTAGTACAAATGGTTAGAATCACAACCGAATTTAACACAGGGCAATACTGAATATTGGTCATTGCAATCAATAATTTGCTTTCGTCAATAAAATTTGTAATATAAATGTTTATTCATTTATTGCAGCTAATTATTGATTGTTGGAATAGTTTCAATTCGAGTACAACAAATGAAAATATAATCATTCGGAATTCACAACCAAAAAATAGTTAAAAGCCCCAATTGCTTACTAAATTTTCTGTCAAAACATTTGATAGATTAAAATAATTTTTAATTTTATATTTTAAAATTATCTTTGCGGTCAAAAATGGAAAATGTGCAAAAATTTAATAAACAGGGGTAAGTAATTTACGTATTCTTATAGGTTTGAACATATACACGTACATATGTATGTATGTATGTATTATTTTTTTATGCCCTGCAAATTATATTGGACTACTTGATCCATTTTGATACTGGGCTGGTCCAATGTAATGCAAGTATGGACCACGTTGTTATTAAAAAGAAATTGCAGTGAAACGACATGTCTTCGTTTTTTAACAACATGTTTTCGTTTTGAAACGATTTCAAAGCTAATCCTCTGGAGTATACCATGGAGTAGTTTTAAGACTTCTCCTTTGTAATGCAAGCTGGGCTATATGGTCCTGCCCTAGGACATCGTACTGTAAAATAAGCCATTTTTTCCATTCATTGGGGTTACCTTTGGACAAGTCCTTGCCCCTTATGGGCTACATTTGACCGGTTAAAAAAAATATATTGATAACGACAATCAAATCTCTTGTTATGAACACCAATTATGTGTTAATTCAGTTGCAGCTATCATATATTCGGGTACAAGCACAATTTTATTTCTACTAATCATACTAACAACTAACAATATCTGTTGTTATGACTGATAGTGTACTAAAATTCAAATGTTGCTATGAAAACTATTATGCTAAGCAACGAACTTTTCAGTAATTGGAACCGAATTGTGTGATAGTACTTGCAACCGACGAAATTGGCGCCAACTTCGGTTGTGATCACGAATCTGTTTTCTCTGTGCACCCTTACAAAGTGATACATTTTTGTAAATTACAATGGCACAAAATAATAGCTACGTTTTACACTCAACACTAATGTGCATTTAGCGTGTTAAATATTGAATGCAACGTTTGTACTAATAAGTGATATTCAACACGGCTGTAGCAATTTTCCACATTGAATTTTCTTTGAATTCCAATAAGCATTAACCGCACTGATTTTCAATAATTTAAGTTGTTAAACATTTTGCGCCAAAAAAATAATTATTAACGGCCTGTTTTTAGAAAACGTAAACAAGTGAGTGAGTAGAGAAATTATATTGAAAACAAAAACAAATTTTCGTTTTGTATTGTTGTTTTCAATATAATTTCTCACTCACTCACTTGCTTACGTTTTCTAAAAACAGGCAGTAAATGAAAGTAAAGAAAACGAAAAACAAAAAGTTTTTATGTCCATCACAATATAACACAAATTGTACGGAAATACTTTTTTTTTTTGATTTTGATTAAAAATAAAAGTTTTTGGCGAACTATTTAAGTTATAATGCCAGGGTATCACACAATTTTTGGAGCTTCAACCACAAAACCTCGTTCGACCTAAACCTTCGTATAGGAAGGCGAGAGCTTCCAGAATCCGCTCCAGAGTATTTTGGTCTCTACCAGTAAACGTCTGAGTTATTTCCTTGGTACTCCACCAGTAAAACGTCTGAGTTATATATGGTTCTCCACCAGTCACGTTGAGTTAATTTTGGTTCTCCACCAGACAACACATTAAAACATTGAGGTTAAAAACGATTGCATATAGTTAATGTAGAAACCGCAAAAACTGTAACTCGGTACAGTTATACGACGCCGAACCACTAACCCAAGGCGAATTCAACTACAGGTGGTGTCGAAACGGCATCTGATTTTGACAGTTCGAGCTTATTTGTTTTGATTTGTTAGTGTTTTGCTAAAAATGGTTGACATTTCGAGCTAATGGCACTAACAATGCAATGTAAAAACCCCTATGTTGTTTCTGTTGTTTTTGGATTGTTGTAGTTGCGACACCACCTGTAGTTGAATTCGCCTTGCACTAACTAAGGCGGGGTGACAACGCAAAACGCACGAAAAACAGACAAACAAGAACGACCTGTTTGTCCTTAAGAAATAATGACAAAAAGCGCGAGCTGCTTCTCCACTCAGAGCAGTTTTACGAGTGGTACGGAAATACAAGAAAAAACTTAATAAGAAATACACTTGCTTGCTTAAAAAATTAACTTAACGCAGATGCAAAAAAGGGTATTATCTCACACTCAATTATAACTGGGGGCAGGGCTGTCAGACTTGGGGATTTATTCCCAAATTTGGGGATTTCATGTGAGCAAAAAGACAAAGGAAGTCTTTTGAGGATTGGGGATTTAAAAAAAATTTCGGGGATTTTTTGGGGATTTTACGCTTATTTTTCTTTGTTTCGTATATAAAATATGAAAAAATAGCAAAACTTTTATCTTACTCTTATATAGTGTAAAGGGTCCTAATTAAGATAACCATTTTTGTTAAGTGTGTAAAAGGTACTTTATAAGCTCGTTATTTTTCTTGCGTTAGTGTTTAAAAAAAGTATTTAAAATTAGAATCTAAAACCGTTGACATCACATAAAATTTTTGATTTTTTAAAGACAATTTTGAAGCAAATATGTATGTATTCCCCAAAAATAAGTAAATATAAAAAACAATATAATAAAGATTGGGGAAAAAATGCTTGGCTATTGGTTAGTAGTTATGATGCATCAAAGTACTAAATAAATGACGGATATGTGTATTTTTATTGTTGATTATAAGAATGCCTTAAAACGGTTGAACAAGCTTCAAATTCTTATAAATTGGCTCATTAGTCTTCAATACCAGCATATTGTTCTGCTTGTTTTTCCTTACTGGAATCGCATAAAAAGGAATTAAAAAAACATGCCGAAACAAGTCGCTACAAACAAAATAAAATGATTTTTTTGAATTAAAATTTTTATTCGGGGATTTTGGGGATTTCTTATTAAAATTTTTCTAACCATTTTTTTAAAAAAAAATTTAAAATTTGGTCAGAAAAAAACAAACAAAAAATATTAACTTTTTAAGGTTTTGTTTTTTGGGGATTTGGGAATTTGGGGATTTTTGGGGATATTTTTTTAATTTTTTGGGGACAAGGAAAAAAGTACCTGGCAGCCCAGACTGGGGGTAAGAAATGGAACAAGTTTGTCATTTATTTTTGCAACATAATGTGCGTTCGTTTACTTTTCCAGTAAAATCCCAGTAAAATCCAGTAGGTGAGTAATATGAAAATCTTACAAATTTATGTGTACGCGAACGCATTTCAGTAAAATCCAGTACAAATTTGTACAAATTTTGGAGTAAACGAACGCAGCTATATTTAGAAAGGAAAACGACAACTTCTCACATTTTTGCATATTTTTTTAGAATAGAACAAAAACCCGCGCGAATGGTAGCATACATGGAACATTATTGTCAGAAAAGATAACACCATTAGTTTCTGTTATTTTTTTTTTAAATAACATAAAATTGAGATCAAATATTCAGTTTAAAAAAAAATTAAATACACAAGTCTAAAGATCGTTCACTTTAGCCTCATCGATTTTATTACTGGTGTTCTGACCTGCATACATACTATTAGAATTAAATACTAGTGACTGAATACAAAATTCTCTTAAAATGATATCAAAACCAAAAATTATTTGAAAAAGTTGCCAGATTTTTTTTTAATTAGTAATGATAACAAAAACTAATAAAAGAAATAATATAAATGGTAAAAATAAATAAGAAAATCGCCAGTTATATCAAAAATCGCCAAAAAAAAAATCGCTAGTCGCCAAGACCCCTTTCACACTCTGCAAGTTACTTGCGCAACTCTTGGGTTTTAAACGTCAGCGGTAAAGTGGGGTAAGGAAAAAAAATTTAGTACAGACTTTGTTGTACTCGGCAAGTAACTTGCGCAACTAACTTGCCGAGTCTGAAAGGGGTCCAAATGGAAAATCCCACCGCCAAACACGTTTCAAAATCTCCACGTTTGGCGAGAAATCCCCATATTTGACAGCTCTGAAGATGGGAAGGATTAAAAAAGTGTTGGAGAAAAGTCACTATTTTAAAAAAAATTTTTAGTCAATATTAGCTATCTTTGATTTATCACTGCTACATGCCAATTCATACAGCAAAAGGTTTTTTCTATCATTGATGTTGATGTTGGGCTTCTTTTTTAGCCAATCTTTTTATTTGTTCAGTAAAGAAGCATATATGACTCCTTTTTCAAACGCTCAAGTAATAAATCGCCAAAAGTTATTTGAGAAGACTCATTTAGGTGATTATAACAAAAAATTATGAATAAAGGAGACAATTTTGTAACGCGAAGAGAAAAATAGGGATTTTTTTCGGACTGCGTAAGGTCTTTTTAAAAAGTCCTGGCTGAAATGTAAAATGAAGTAACTAATATTTTTTAATATTTTACAGTAGAAACAAAATATGTTACATATTGAAAAATAAATGGAATTTTGGTATTTTAATGTAGCAGATTTAATAAATGTAGAACGATTTCTTCATTTCTGATATTAAAATAATTAGTTACGTTCTTTCGAACTCATTTTCTTCAACAAAAACACGTAACTACAATGAAGGACAATTTGTTTTGTTTTCGTAAAATTTCGAATAATTAAGAACTTTTTTCTTTCTTATTATATATATTTCGTAAGCTAAAATGCAAAAAGGTGTAACTAACAAAAATATAATTTTACAGGAAAAGCAAAAACTTTTTAAAATGAAAACTATAAACATGTCAGAAAAACATAAAATTTTTGCATCTTAGCCAACGATATTTTTTTTTTTTATTGTATTTGTTTAATGCAAATTGGATTACATTAACAACAATAGAAATAGAAGGCAAAATGCAACTTCTCAAATGGAATTTCAATGTATAAAGAATGATAATCTGGTACAAGAAATGGCTTAAGGTCCTGCAGGTGTTGTCATTTCTTTAATTCTTTTTAAAAGCTGCCAATGCGGAAATCCCATATACTCATTTGTTACGTTTTAAAATAAATTATTCTACGAATAATATTGAAAATGACAATGACCTTTTTAACGATAGAAAAAAATGTTTTTATGAGTCTTTACAAGAAACAATATAAATAACACCTTGCCTGGTACACAAGTTTAGAAAGGAAATGGTGAAACTGATAAATAATGCGTTATACAAATTCAAAACCTACTGTAAAATATTAAGATTCAGTGGAAACAATAAAGTAGTAACTGGGGAACGGCAAATGGATTCCAAAATCGATTTTCGATTTTTCGATCGACTTTTTTATTTAGATTTTTGAAATCGATTAATCGCACCTCAAAATCGATTTTAAAATCGTTTAATGACGATTTCTTTCTGAGAAATATGTTACATTAATGTAACATGTTCTACATTTTTGTGTTCGTTTTTACAAAAAAATACAACTGTGGGAAAAATTATCAAGTTCTTTTGTGAATAAGTTGATGAAAAACATGCAAAACATGTTGCATATTTTACCCTTACTTTTATTTAAGATGTTCATACTGCCCTGTTTTACAACTTTGGTACTTACTACTTTGTTTGTAAAACCAATGTTTTATTATACCCACACCACAATAGTGGCGAGGGTGCCTACAGGTAATATTGGACTACGTGGTCCATTGTGGTTTAAATGGACTACTTACAACATGGTCCAATGTACTGTAGTATGGACCATGTTATAAGAAATTAACACGCAGTACTGCCAACAACTGCATGATGTTTACTTTTCTATAGTTGACAGTATCACACATTGGTAGCCCTGATGGTGTCCATTATTAATTGTTTATTTAAAAGTGAAAGTTTGTGAAATTTGTGAAAAAAGACATGACATATGATATTTTATTTTAGTTATTAGGTTTTGTTTCTAAAACGACAAATTTATTAATTTAACTTAGGTTTTTTTATAAAGATAATTAAAAAAAAATTGAACACTAATTTTTTTATTAAATAAACCTTTTCTTCAAAATAAAACTACATGCATATACATTAGCGTGGTCGTTAGTTGTATGGAGAACTTTTTTTTTTGATTTCTTATACTCCCTCCCTCCAAATCGGTTCAGTTTTATGTAAAAAAAAAATACAAAAAAATTTCGTAGCGATAAGTTGTGTTTTAGGGAGGGCGTCCGCCCCTGTCAATGATAAGAATACCTACCAATTAGAGTTTTTTCCGGACTTTTTCGATTCCCGGGAAAGCGGGAAATTTTTTTAAATTTCCCGGGATCACGGGATCCCGCTCCATATAAATAATACGAAGTAAATTTGGTTACTAATTAATGAAAAAAACTTTTATAAAAAAACGTAAGGGAACTTGTTTACAAAGAAAGTAAAAGAAATGGTTAAATACTAAAAAAAAAATTAATTGAAGATTGAAATAGGAACTTGAATTATTATCACCTCACGCCTTTATTCCCTATTATTATGCTTTTATTCAGTATTATTATGCTCTGGATACAAGATAAAAAGATAACATAAGCATAACAATTTAATTCATAAAACAATAATAAAAACAAAATAAAAATTAAGGTACTCAAGATATGAGATCAAAAAGTTAATTAATAAAATATATAAAATATTTTAAAGAAATATGTAACATTTTTTAACGGCTTAGGAAATAACTTTCTAACACACTCAAAGCGCTTGGTAAGTCTACGAAAAGTATATTCCAGATTTTATTTACTAATTATCATGTTTCCGAAAAATGTCGTTCATTTTTTACCGAGGTTGGACAAATAGTTAAAAGTGCACCGTTGTAGCATGCTTCGGATTCACAATCAGAGGCAATTTTTTCTTTTTTATGAACAACGTCTATATCAGTCAAATGTATGTCAAGGTTGATGCAAAAATAGCATCAACCGGACTGCTTCTTACAAACCTTTTCATTTCAATAGGTCCATTTGTAATCTTTAGGACAATGTGTTTTTCAAGTCGTATGTTGTAGTATCACGAGTTTTCAAAATGTTATGTTATTTCGGTTTCCCCGCAGTTCACGGGCATATAAACCAACACAAATTGAAATTGAAAATTTGTGTTAATCACCTAATAAACATATCGCTCCTTCATTGCATCATAGTCATATATCAAAATTTGAAGTAACTTTAGCAAAGTTTTCCTTCATACCTTCTCGTATTATATCACAAACTGAACCGAAGTTATAGCAAAATATATCTTTAAATCGGTACATTTGGAAAACTTTAATCGCATTTTGCCAAGATCGTTTGTTTTTGTAGATATGACTATGTTGCAATAAAGGAGCGATATGTTTAGGTATCTCCTATTTTTAAGACTTGTTCATGGACAATGAAACTTTACTGCCTGCATCTTATTTTGAATTAATGTACTTTAATGTATATTTACTTCACTAAATGTAATAATTATCATCTGTTGCACTGCCCATTCTGCTTTTAGTAGATTTATTGCATCAGGAGACATTGATTTACGTATGTACTCACTTCTGGTAATTGATCTAATCGACAACCCATCCACAGATGCTAAATTTTAGAGAATAGAAAACTAAATTTCAAAGTATAAATATCTATTTTCTGAAATTATGAGGAATTTTTTATTTCCCGGGATCCCGCAAGAAAAATCCCGGGAAAACGGGAAATAAAATAATTGAAAAAAACCCTACTACCAATGCAGCTTTAAGTAGCATTTACATTCTTTCAAAATTGGTCATTGTACAAAAAAATTAAGTTCTTGGTCATCCTTTATATACTTTTCATTCTATAAATCACTGTCAATATATATTTAGATTTTTTGTAATGTTCATTTAAACTAATTAAACTAATTCAACCATAACACGGCAAGTACTTTGTAGCTTAAGCAACAACGATTATCTCGTTTCAGGCCCTAAAAGTATTTAATTGGGGATATATTAATATATTTAAAGAAACAAATTATTTATTAAAATTATTGTTACCGATCGCAAACTTATCTAAAGCTTATGCGTTCTTACGATGTTTTTCTATCGCACGTTATTTTAATTTTTAAGACAATTTTTACAACTCGAATAGTCAGAAAGACTAATGCCTGTATTCATAAAAAAATTTTAAATTTAGTAAAGGTTTAAAGAACAAATTTACTATGCAAGTTATCATTAATAAACGTTTGTTAAATTTAATAATCGTTTGTGAATACGGGGGTAAAAATTTAACCAAAAGCCAAAACGGGCTGAAAGAGTTAAATTAAAATAAAAAAAAATTTCTGTACTTTTTTATCATGCCTTTGTGGTGTTGGACTTTGTATTTCTTCGCCTGTTACGTACTTTGTAGATAACGCTTTCGACAAATATTGCGAGCATATCCGTGCGGAAGCATCCATTATTTTCCGTTATTCTGTAAATGGTGCACAGACTTGAAAAGACTTTGGCGGTCTTCATTTTCTTTGTTCAGTAGATGTACCTATAAGGTTTTTAAATTATTTCAATTGTTGTAAATTCATCTAACCAAGCGAAATATTCCGCTTATAAAATTTTCTCTTTTACGATTAGAATCATTCCATTTTTTCCTTATTTATACATACATATATGTATGTATATGTACATTTTCGTATGAAGCTTAGTTGTAGTTGCTCGTTTTATTCTTCAGTAAAAATCCTGATTTTGAATATACCCTCGTCATTATAACTTCTGCATAACTGAAACAATTCTTAATTTTTTAAGGGCATCACGGTTTTTCGAATTAATTTTTCTATTCCATCGCCTGACAATAAAGAATTAATCTTAATGATTTGTGGCCTAACCCGACTTAACGTGACGTTTTCTTTCTAAAAAAAATAAATAAGACACAAAATGATATAAAGTGCATGTGTGTCCTTAACGGATTTAATCTAATCGAGATTACCTGTTAAAAATTTTGCCATGCTTATGTATTTGTTCATAAATGCTGACAGGTAGGCCAGATATTAATAATACTAGCAAAAATCGAAAACGTAAAACGCAAGAATTACCAGCAAAAACTAGCAAGTTAGTATAGCGACACTATTCAGTTGTAAGATACGAGATTATTTCTTAATTAACCCTTTCGGTTATTCTATGCCATATGACAAAGTGCTTTTTGCAAGCCCCTGTTTGGGGTAATTAGTTAGAAATTAATTTTTTGATATTTTTGTATTTTTTTAATGCTTTTTATTGAAATTGAAAAGTAAAATATTTTGATTGGTACACCCAGTGCATTCTGATAGGCCGGAAAGAAAACATGCATTTCAAGATTTGTAATTTACGAAAAAAGGCCACGTTGTAATTTTGTAAATATTGTTACAAAAATAATTTTATTTTATAACTTTCCACAAGGTTTTTAGCAGATTATCATTGGCTTAATAAGTGGAGAAAAAGTTAGATCCCAATGTTGTTTCTTTGAACATGCCATTTGGCATAGATTTTATTCAAAGGAAAAAAATAGTAACATAGAAATATACAAATGTACATACATATAATATAAATGATCGTGTTTTTTAATCCATTTGTCTTTCTGAGTGTAGAAGAATAGCTTTATTTTATAAAATAGAATTTGGGAATTTAGTTCTCATGGTGAGTAGTATTTATTATATAAATTTTCATATTATTCGAATGTGTATTCTAAGTCAAATTACAATCCTCAAAAGCTTTTATACTTTAATAGTTTTATTCCTTCAATAATTTCGAGGAATATTTTCTATGAACTATCAGAATTTTTCGTTTTGTATATTTCTGTTACGAGGCTTACTTTAGCTATCCTTTGGCTAGCAATGAAGTAAATTGTAAAGAAAATTTATACAACTATTAGATACCAGCAGAATGTAATGCATTTTCTGGCCCGCTACGGCCTTCGTCAGCATTCTTTGTATCTTACAACTGGATAGTGCCTATTGTAAATTTTATGTACTTAACTTAACCCTCTAATGCCAAGTTTTAGAATAAATGGGAATATATTATGAAAACTATTTTTGTAGGGTATTTTTGGGCCTCTGAATTCAATCAAATATTTTTAAGCCCGTACGATGAGTCGTTTACGTTCCAGGTGAGAAAACATCTAGCAGTACCTTGAAGCACCCTTGGGTATCTAGTAATAAAAACACATTTAAATTTTGTAAATTCTGTTTGTTAGTTTGTATTGAAAATAAAAAGTAATGAAACAAATTAAACATATTTGACTTTGTTTATGATAATTAAAAAAAACAATTTTATTATTTGAGCATCATGACTGAAGTTTGCACTTTGAACAAAAGCATTGTGTTCGAGATTGTTTACAATGCTTTAAGAGCTGTTAGGAGCTTCCGAAGCTTCTGCAAATATTTTTCTAGATCTTTAAGCAATTGTAAAAAAATGGAAATTAATAAAAATTAGTTATATATTGGGCGTCAGTATAAATTTTGTAAAGCATGCCTTGAGGCACTCCTAGGCATTAGAGGGTTAATTATTTTAACAAATAGAATCTAGGAATGATTCCTTTTTTGCAACTGTTATATTATTTTCTTTTATTTTTTTGCTTCAATAAAAATTAACTAGAAAAATACTAATATGGTTCTATCATTTTTTTAACCTTTATGTGCTCGGTAGTCTATATTTGTAGCATTTTTGCAGAAAAAGTTGAATAAAAAAAAATTCTACAACAACAGGGTCCGAAATTTTCAGTAGCTTCCAAAAAAAAACAAATTTTAAGCAGTTTTGGCCACTGACACGTTAAAAAAATATTTTACAGCAACCCCCAGACCCTTTTTTTCAAAATGACCATCTCCTGGCCGGTAATCTACAAACGTAGACACTACTGCTACAAATGTAGACCTCCGCCCGCCAACGTTAGTTTACAATCCCGAGCACATAAAGGTTAAGGAGCAGTTTTCTTCCATAAAAACAGTTTTTTTGGAAACTGTAATTTTTTGTACCAAAAAAATATGGCAACACTGGTGAGCACTTCCCTGCAGATAACGAGACTAGTCCATACATGCATGTAAAGAGTAGTCCATTAAGGAGTAGGAGTACTCCAAAACTACTCCAAATATATGGGTAAAAGGTGGTCCATTTAACATTACGATATCCCAGGAGGGGACCATATAACCCACCGAAGTAGTCCCTAAACTACACCATGGAGTACTTAAGTGGGTTAGTTTTAAATGTACTCCATGTCATTACAGTATGGAGTACAATAAAGCGGTAGTTTAAGCATTTTTCCTTTTTTACTAATCGCCTTTTATGGCGTGCCCTGTAGTCTATTATTGCTATTATTAAATATATTTATTTGGTATTTTTAATTTGTTTACCTTTTTTTCACAAATTTCACAAACTTTCACTTTTAAATAAACAATTAATAATGGACACCATCAGGGCTAAGAATGTGTAATACTGTAAACTATAGAAAAGTATACATCATGCAGTTGTTGGCAGCACTGCATGTTAATTTCTTTTAACATGGTCCATATTACAGTAGATTGGACCATGTTGTAAGTAGTCCATTTAAGCCACAATGGACCACGTAACCCACTATTATCTGTAGGGCTAGTCTTAATTTACACGTTTCATCTTTTGATGCTCAACTTCTTTTCTATTCTCTTTTAAAGATGCCAATATGATCACACGCATTAATCGGTTTCAACTTTTTTCGGTTTACAACAATAAAAATTTTATTCAAAGCGAATCAAAGAGAAAAAGAAAAGAAAAAAATTACATTTAGCCATCGTTGTGCATATACCTTTGAATAAAAACACAAAGCGTACTGGCCAAGTACAAGCATCTCCGTAGCAATCCCCTTTCGTATCACTCCTAAGAACACAAGAGTTCAGCATTAACAGATGAAACGTGTGAAAGCAGACTTACTAGTGACTGTTATTGTAAATAACCCAGTTGGCCATGTAAGACAACGTCGGCGTATCGTACAAGACCCATAGTAAATTCCTGACATGTTGGCGACAGCCCATGCAAATCATCGAGGACTTTTTCGAACAAAGAGCACTTAAGTCGTACAAGACAATGTCAGCGACATTATCATCACTGTTGCCAATTTGACGGTTTTTCCGCGATTTCAGCGGTTTTTATTTGCCCATCGCGGCGAAATTTTTACGGTTAGCGGGAAATCTTCGAAATTGAATTGGCTTCCGCTTTAAAAACATTTTGCAACATTTTTTTTATTAATTTTTTGATTAGAATTAACTAGAACTCTGTCAACTTACATATGCTCAGTTAACAAAAATATTTCGTAGTTTTATAGTTGATTATGCTAATTACACTGGTCGGAAAAATAAAAAAGGAGGGAGCAAGATGTTTTCTAAACATTTTTTCTAAACATCGATGTATGGTTTGCATCCCTACTTATAATACCATTTTTAACATTTTCCGTGTGTTTGTCTACACGCTGGTACTGTAAAGTGTTTTGCAATCTTTTGTTGGGTAAATTTTTTTTTAGTTATTTATGTTGTCTATGGTACGTATTTAGAATTTGCAGGAAAAAACAAGATATATCAAGATAAGTACAGGTAAGTAAAAAAGGTATTTTCTTTAGTTTCAAGTATTTTTTCAGAATAAAGTTAACATGGAATTATTCCGTTTTTGGTTTGAACTTGTGGCGCGGCATTGTAAATAAAACTGTTTGTCTTTATAGAATTTGAAGCAATTCTTTAGGTGGACGTTGCTCTTCTTACACTAAAATATGGTAGCTTTTGATTTTCACACAACGGCGACGATTGGAGCTTTTCAAAGGAACGTACAAGCCGTTTACTTTTTTCCGAATTTTATTTGACATTTCTCTATTTCAGACTTACTCAATTTGAACCATGGAGAGATACACAATCCAACAACGTGTTAAAGTTATCCAGACTTATTATGAAAATGGATGATAAATTTCGAAGAAAATCATCTTCAGTGGTGAGGCACATTTTCACCTCAGTGGATTTGTCGATAAGCAGAATTTCCGCATTTGGGCGAATAATAATCCAAGAGTGATTGTCGAAAAACCAATGCACCCACAAAGAGTGACTGTTTGGTGCGGTTTATGGGCTGGCGGCATCATCGGGCTTTTTTTTGTCCAAAATGAGGCCGGTCAGGCAGTTACTGTGAATGGTGTTCGCTATCGTGAGATGATAACGAACTTTTTATGGCCCGAATTGGAAGATATGGATGTGGACGATATGTGGTTTCAGCAGGACGGTGCCACTTGCCACACAGCTAACGAAACAATGGCTCTTTTGCGCAACAAATTCGATGGCCGTGTTATCTCACGTAATGGCGATGTCAATTGGCCGCCAAGATCATGTGATTTGACACCGTTGGACTTTTTTCTTTGGGGTTATTTGAAAGAAAAGGTGTACGTCGATAAGCCAGCAACAATTCAAGAGCTAAAGGATGAGATAATTCGGCACATTAACGGCATAGAACCTATATTATGCCTCAGGGTCATCGAAAATTTGGACCATCGGATGGAGGTGTGCCGCCGTGGTCGCGGCGCCCATTTGGCCGATATTTTGTTCCATACATAATTGAGTAATACCAATATATCATAATAAAATAAAATTACAATAATTTCCTAAATAGTTTGTGTTTTATTCAAAATCAACATCGGCCCTTGAAATTTAACCACCCTTTATTACTTTATCGATTCCTATTGATTACATTTTCCCGCTGGGATATTTTACTTCAAATGAGAGAACAAAAATAATTGCAGAATACATTCGCTTGTACAACCCAATGTTGCAAAAATGAAATTTTGAATTGGTACCGAACTTCAAATAAAATAGTACTTTTTATTAAAAATTAAACATTTATAAAAATAAGTTAGCCGGCACAGGTCTCTGAATAAGCATTTTATTCGTTTTTGTTTTGTTTTTTTTTCGCTTTGAAATGTTTTATTTTTCTAAATATTGGTAACTTTTTTGCTAAAGAAAAATGCCATAAATATATTCCAAATTAATTTTTAATTTTACAATCAAGAGGTAACAACAAATCAAAGTTTTGTACTTTTTATAATAAAAAAATTTTAAGATTCTTGTAATTAGCGTGATGCATCTCAAATATGTACATATGTTCAATAATATCTATTTAAGAATCACATATTTTTAAAAGAGTAAATATCTGTTAATGATAGTAATACACATATTCATACAAAATTACCGTCTGAATCTGGTGTTAGTTTAGCGCATTTCAAATCAAATTACAATAAAACGCCGTCAAATGCTGTCTTCTAACCTTTTGGAGGTTACTTGGAAAAGTATTAACTATCGATTAAGCCAAAATTTAGCTGCCACCTCCTGCCCCTTGAATTGTTATGGATTTTTTTCTAAGGATGCTTTGTCAAAACCTCCCAAAAAATTAATCTTATTGAAATTTCCGTACTTCAAAAAATTCAGAAACATTTAGCATGCCTTAAACAACAATTATCAATAATAATGTTGCCCAAAAGTTATTAATAAATTGTTTAAACAAAAAATTATTCAACAGATTTCATACCCCAGGGGGTGATCGAAGGGGGTGAATTTCCGTACATTTGACATAAAATTTGTAATCAGCGACCCCAAAAACCACCAAGATTCCAGTTTGGAGTGAATTACTTGAGTTTTTGAATTTTGGCCAGCTTTTTGGCAATCGGCTGCACTGTGCGTCATACAGAAATCTTATTAATAATAAATTTTGTATTCCCAAAAAATAACTTTGATTTTCTTTCACTTTATAATTAATTTGCTATTAAATAAAAACTGAATTCGTAACTAAACATTTTTTTAAATAAAAAACCTACAAGTGCTTAATTTAAGCATTGCTACATAGATATATTAAAATTATTTTTTTTTAGCTCATTTAGCATATATTTTTTTTTTTTATTTTTTGTTCATATGAAGCAAATATTGAAATTTTTGGCATATTTTCCTAATTTTACGATTAGGCTGATTTTGGCATTTTCTCATCAACCAGTTATGGCAACACTGAAATAAAGTCATAATCGCAGCGACAAGTTCTTGCCATATAAACGGGCACTTAATAAACTACTACAAACTACAACTGAGCACACAAGAACATATGGCATGGCGCATGGTAAAATTATTATAAGGTAGGCTTATCAAACCAGCTGTTTATTGTTTTTTATTTATTTATGTGTAATTTATTTATGTTAAAAGTCCCAACCCCGTAAACACGAAGTTAAACTATTGATATTAAATGATTTTATCATTTGATATCACGCACAATTCTAAAACCATTTTTAGTAGTTTGATTTTAACATTTGAACCCAAATTGATTATATAAAAATCATAATCATTTGACAAACAATGTCTTATCAAATTATCTTTCTTTTTAATTACATTCTTTAAATAGAACATGCACCATAACAATAACAAACAAAAAAATTTGTACATACTTTATCGTTGGAAATTTTCTTCATAGCACAGAAAGTGACGAATAAAGGAATATAATGTTTGAAGGGCTCTAAAATTGTGGATATGAGGCATTGTTAGTTCTCGATATTTCTTAATACATACTATTTTCAAAATATCAAAAAATGGATTGAGTTTATTATATAGTAATGATTAACTCATTTTTTGTAAAAAAAAATGTGCATTGCGGCATACCAGTAGCCACCCTACCATTAAATTAAAATAAATTTGGCAATATTAAACAAACAAAAAAATGTCTTTGGAATTCACTTCGTTTAATATTAAAATAAATAAACTAAAAAAGGCTTGCAAAAAGTTATAAACTAAAACAATTTGTTTAAAAATATAAAAAATACTTAATAAAAACACACTGCAATACAAGAGAAATGCTTGATGAGTATTTTGATCAATGTATTTTGGCCTTAACAATGCAATGCAAAAACCCCTAATGCTATGTTCATACGACGATATAAACCACTCGTTTCGCTCTCTGAAACCAGTTTGCCAAACATGCTGTTCATACGATTCATTCTTGTTTCATTTTGACACTTTTTTTTTGTGTTGTTAGTGTGATTTTTTTATAAATAGATAAAAAAGTAAATAAAACTTAGAAATATATTATTTAATACAGTTGAACTTCTATAACAGTTGAACAGTTGAACTCTATAACATATTTAAAGATTTCATTAATGAAATATTGTGTGATTTGATAAGTGCTTACAAGCAAAATTTGAAAAACTTAGAATTATTGAATTTAAACTTATCAAATTTAATTTAACTAAAGATAGATGTCATATTTTAAATGCGACGCCGTGCAATTAAGCCATAGGAAATAAAGCCATACATGGCCTTATTTCAAGGATTTTTTCCTCTATGGTATAAGAAAGACCGGCTACGCTAACTAAATCTTCTCTGTATAGCCGGCCTTCGGCCGGTCGCAAAGATTTTCTCCTCTATGGTATAAAAAACACCGGCTTCGCTAACTAAAGCTTCTTTGCATAGCCGGCCTTCGTTCGAAAACAAGGCAGATTTTACACTGTTATGGCGTTATTTCCACTTTGGTTACTAAACGATTATGGTGTTATTGCACTCAATGAATTGAGAAATAAGGCCAAATGGCTTAATTGCACGGGCCCTTCAAATGCTAATTAGTTTTAAATAAAACAAAAATTTCAAAGAAATAAATACTCAAGCTCGAGGTCATTAATTTCTTTGAGATTCTAATGGGTGTTTTTTGTTTTTTTTTATATTTTTGATAACAAAACATTTCTTTTGTAAAAAAAAGTTAAGTATTTTAAAAATTGTATTTTATTTCATTAAATTTTAAAATTAATTTAAAATCTTTCAATTCAGTTGATAAAGTGCGTGGCCAAGCATCACTTCAGTTGAAAGACTCAGTTGACAACTGAATTGAACCGTGTATGGGGCGCATAAATCATGTCGAAAAGTATCAAAAGAAAATACGTCGTTACGTTATAAATGTCATAACATTGCACTCACAGCCACAGTGACATCGCAGACGTTGAGAACGCCAGTAATACATATCGTTGACGGCGACCAAAATTTACTAAAATAGAAAATTTTTCAACGACGGCGGCGAAAATATATCCGTCGGCTATACCAAATATTGTAAAGTGCGACTTTAATGTTTGTTGTTTCAAACGAGCGTTGAAAACATTCGTTTAAAAATAAAAATGTTAACAGCAAGATAATTAAACAATGAAAAAATGTTTAATGACATCGAATAGGCTGAAGTGTACGATCTTATAGAAATGTGTCTATATCAACACCTTAAAGACGAAATAACCTATCTGCAGTTTTCAAAAGTTTACAGGAGAGGGAAAAAACGTTACAAAATTTAAACTATTTACAATATTGAAATGAAAATTACACATTTTGGTTAAAATGAATGCGGAAATATATATCGGTTGAGAAAATTTTGTTTATTGGAAATGCAAAATCTGAAACCAAATATGTATATGTTCAAAATTTTGCACACATATGCGTTGTGATATAGGGAATAAGAATCCATTAAAAACTTAATTTTGAAATTTTTGCAGATAGTTTATTAGGTCTTAAAGATGACGATATATATGTATATATAAAAATTTATTTAAAAAAAAAAAAAATTAACAGCAACTGAACAGAATTTATTTTCGGCGACTTTTTGTATTTTTTTTGTTTTTGGCGATTTTTGGCTGAAATATACTAGCTTTTTTTTGTATGCAAAATTTTATTAAAAAAAATGTTTCTGAAATCGGGTTTGGCGATGGAAATCAAAAAAATCTGACAGCCCTGATAACTACATCCAAAAAAGAGACATTTACAGCCAGGCCCACGATGTCACACGTTAACGTTCGAATAGAAAATTACATTTAAAACAAAAACAATTTCTAAAATTTGTTTTTTGTTTTAAATGTAATTTTCTATGCGAACGTTTACGTGTGACATCGTGGGCCTGGCTGTTAGTGTGCTTTCACACGTTTCATCTTTTGATGCTCAACTGTTGTGTTTTTAGGCGAGGAAATAATGAAGAAAGGGGGTTGGTACGGAGATGCTTATACTCGATCAGTACGCTTTGTGCTTTTATTCGTTGGTATCAGGGTTGTCAGATTGATTTTGACCTTTTTCGTCAAATTCAATGTCAAAAATGACCAAAATCGCCAGATCCCTTATTTTCAAGTTTTTGGCAGTAAAATAAATATTTTTTCAATTCCTTAAAAATATTTTTTATAAATCCTAAAAAATTAATTTGTTAAGTATCGCTAAAATAAGCCAAAAATTAAAAAAAAAGTCGCCATGATATATATTTTGCTTAATTTTTATTTAGAAAAAAGTAAAAATAGCTAGTGAACACAAAAATGGTACAAATGGTAGTCTACTTATAGCACCAAAAAAAGATTTTTTGCGGCTAGTATTAAAAAAATATTGGATATACATTTTTATATAGTTGCAGTTTTATTATACATACATACATATATCTCAAACGCTTCACCGGCAAAGCTCCCTATTTGTCTTCTTTTTTGGTATACATTGTAAGGGTATTGCATTTATTTAACGATGGTACAAAAGAAGTGCAACTTATAACTCGTAATTACGCGTCTAGATGTTCGTATTGCATTCTACTTCGAAGGCGAGTTTTAGTGAAGTTTATAGCTTAAGCACATACATTACTAGTAATAATTACTAGCATATAAAGAACAGTCAAATTAAGTTCCTTAAAATTGTACGTACCTGACGTATCGTTGCAGCTTTAACGTTTTGGCATACACTTACAATTTATCTTTCGAATTAATCAACGCTAATTTTTCCATTGTGTTTCCTAAATGTCCAAAGGTATGTAAGAGTTCATAAAAATCTTTAAAATATCACTAACAACAACTGTATCTGTGATAATAAATTGCCACATACATAAAATGAAAAAATTGTTCATAGACTTTTAATATAGTAATGTTTATTTCTTTCAATTGATTCTTTCAAGAGCACTTTTAAATATGAAAACTATTTTCTCGAAGATATTCATTATCTTGTCAGCCATTTGAAAATACTTTCAAATACTGACTATACATATGAATGCCTTAAACTTCATACATAAAAAAAAAATTATTTTTCGGTATTGAGTTTAACGAAGTTTAAAACAAATGAATAGCACATCAAAAATAGCCAACAAAATCGCCAACATTTTTGTTAAATCGCCAAAAAAAATGAAACAAAAACAATTTAACGCACACATGTACAAATTTGGGCTCATATACACGAAATTTGACGTTTGGGTTCTAACTGGGGTAAACAGCTGACAAACATATGTGCCAACGAGTTTACCTTGGCTTGTACCTTTTTTTCTGTGAATAAAATTGTTGTTGTTTTGAACGGAAAAAAGTTGAAACCGATTGCTGCGTGTAATCATATTGGCATCTTTTAAAGGGAATTAAAAAGAAGTTGAGCATCAAAAGATGAAACGTGTAAATTCCGACTTAAGCTTCGTACAGACGATGGTCAGATCTTACAATGTTGTAATTTTTCTGACAATGGTGCCATTGTCAGATGCATTAAATTATCACATCTGCCAAATGCAAATAGCGTTCAATGTTCACACAGTTGCAAGACATTTTAGTCAATTTTAATGACAACATTGTAAGATCTGACCACCGTCTGTACGAAACTTTACCGTTCTAGTGCATATACTTGGCGTAAACGTACCTTTTACGGTACTTTCTCCCAAAAGGTACTATTTTTGTAAAGATTCAATTTGATTTCGATTTTCCAACCCTGCCCTGTATATTTTGCCGGTTTTCTTTCTTCTTTGTCTATCTTTTGTTATTTTAAAAAAACATTCAGAATGTACTTATAATTAATAAATATCAACACATTTTCATTCACTCACTGCAGCTTAACTTTCTCTTTAGTTTTTAATATTTGTTAATTAAAGTTCTAAATCAGGCTTTGTTAATTAAAAAAAACTGCTCCATGAAATTAAATTAAAATAACAATTGTGATAGTGTCAAATTAAAATAGTTCCTCAACTTCTTGTATCCAAAATGATTTTGAGATTCTTAAGCATAACAATAATTTTTATGTGTTCAGATTGCTTAGCGGGTAAGTTGCCAAAAAAGAAATAAAAAGATTTTTTTTATTGATGGAGTGGGTGGAGGCATGGTAAAATATTATTAAACCATTCGACATGCTTATAATAATTACCGGTTGCTAATAAAGGTTTAATGAACTTTACAAGGCCAATCCAATTGGATAGACCTTGGAACTTTATTGAATAAAAACTACAACTGTTGTTTTACAAGGGAAAACAACAACAGCAGATACACAAACACAACACGAATAATTGTTGCAATTATTAATGAAAACTTGGATTCTGCAGTTTTTCCTAAAAATTTTTAATGATATATTTTGATTTAAAGTAATCTTTTTTTGATAACCTATTCGAAATAATCAGTGATTTTAGGGTCACTTTGGCAATTATCTTCTTTATTCATTAACTTCTCGTTTTATTTTATATTTTTCGGCATTACAAACTTATATACATATGTATGCATGTGCAAGTTCAGCTCATCAGTACATTGTACCCACATATTTTTATTATATTGTTAATTCATGTGACGTGGCTAATCCAGGGCTTCCTTAATGTTTCCTTATCAGTTTTAAAAAAATATTTAAATATGTATTAAGAATTTTATTTTAAAAAATACATATGTACATTAGGGTTGCCGTTATTTTTTTTTATTTTGATTTCTTATATTCTCCCCCTCTAAATCGGTTCAGTTTTATGTAAAAAAAATTTAAAAAAATTTCGTAGCGATAAGTTGTGTTTTAGGGGGGGCGTCCGTCCCTCAAAGTTTGCCATCAAGCCATTTATTCAAATGTAATTTGTTTGCGTATGACTATCTTCTAAAACCAACATTTTACAAGAATATGATATATGGCAATATTTTAGCTCTTCTAGTCAACAACATAAGCCTTTAAGAAAGTTTTTTGCTAAAATCAATATTTTAGAAAATAATTAAGAAAATAAAAACAAAATACCAAAAATTTTATACATACCTATACGTTTTATATGCATTATGGTGGCCGTTATTTTTTTTATTTTGATTTCTTATATTCTCCCCCCCTAAATCGGTTCAGTTTTATGTAAAAAAAAAATACAAAAAAATTTCGTAGCGATAAGTTGTGTTTTAGGGGGGGCGTCCGTCCCTCAAAGTTTGCCATCAAGCCATTTATTCAAATGTAATTTGTTTGCGTATGACTATTTTCTAAAAACAACATTTTACAAGAATATGATATATGGCAATATTTTAGCTCTTCTAGTCAACAACATAAGCCTCTAAGAATCAATATTTTAGAAAATAATTAAGAAAATAAAAACAAAATACCAAACATTTTATATACGTTTTATATATATAAAAGGTGGATTTAGTGTCAAGTGACCCAATTTTGAAATAGATGTCTTTCGATTTAAATGAAATTTACACCAATTTTAGTACTGTTAGATAGTAGCTTAGACACAAATTTTCAACAAGATCGGTCAAAAAGTTTCTGAGTTAGAGGGGGTCAAAGTTTGACATTTTGGCCATACAGGTGTTCTTTCTCATCCATGTAACTTATTACCTATTGGTGTAAGCAAAATTTGTCCCAAGTAGCTTAGATAGCTTTTTGATCAAACTTTTTAAAAAAATTGTTTTTGTTTTTTTAAAAAATTTTTTAAATTTTTTTTTTTTTTTAATTTAAACTTGGCTAAAAAAAATAAAAAAAAGTTTTAAATTTAAAAAAAAATATTAAAAATTTTTTTAAAAAAAACAAAAAAATATTTTTAAAAAAGATTGATTAAATAGCTATCTAAGCTACTTTGGACAAATTTTGCTAACACCAATAGGTAATAAATTACATGGATGAGAAAGAACACCTGTATGGCAAACTTTGACCCCCTCTACCTCTGAAACATTTTAACCGATCTTGTTGAAAATTTGTGTGTAAACTACTATCTAATAGGACTAACCTTGGTGTAAATTTCATCCAAATCGGAAGACATCGATTTCAAAATTGTGTCACTTTACATTAAATCGCGATTTTATATATATAAAACGTATATAAAATGTTTGGTATTTTGTTGTTATTTTCTTAATTATTTTCTAAGATATTAGTCTTAACAAAAAACTTTCTTGGAGGCTTATGTTGTTGACTAGAAGAGCTAAAATATAGCCATATATCATATTCTTTTAAAATTTTGTTTTTAGAAGATAGTCATACGCAAACAAATTACATTTGAATAAATGGCTTGATGGCAAACTTTGAGGCATTGGTTTCGGTTTTTTTTTTATTTTCATTGAAAACCAATAGGTATATAATAGAGTATCGAATTTTTTGACTATTGGTTTTGTTCGAGTAAGGAATTAATTGATATTTAAATTTAATTATTGGTCGATTAATCGATATTATGGGTAACAAATGAAAGGGCTTGCTAAGAATAACTCTAAAAATAAAGTGACGTCACTCTAAATCCAATGTGGCGGACTTCAAAAGCTTTAATCTAGGGATGTAACGATACGCCTTTTTGCCGATACGATACCGACACTCAAAAGAAAATATCGGCGAAAGCGATACGAATATAAAATTTAAATTCATGGTAAAATTAACAAAACAGGTATTTTGTTATTGTACAAAACGACTGTGTAAGAGATTATAAATATTTAAAATTGATATTAATACGATTTAGAAATCAACGAATTGAATTTGAATTTGAATAAACAAAAAAAATGTAAGAGATTATTATTTTAAATAAATTTTTATACGATTTTCGTTTTTGTATTTTGCAAATCCGTCTGAAACAGACCTGCAGTACAAAATAGTCTCTCAGAGGGAACATAATTCATTCCTACGCCATGTTCTTAAATTTTGGGTAAAACATTTCATTCCGTAAGTAAACACTAAATGATTCGCCAATTTTTCGGTTCTGAACTATTCTACATCTCCGTTTATTCATTTATTGTATTTTCTAGTAATGTTCCAAGACTGTTAACTTGCAGAATAGCGTCAGACATCGTGGTTTGCGAATTGGTACGCTAACAAATCTCTAGTGTGTGGCCAGCTTAAGTCCTTTCATTTGATACCCATATTATTAAAAACCCGCCGTATTGGATTTAAAGTGATACCACTTTTTTTCGAATTATTCTCAGCAAGCCCTTTCATTTGATACCCATATTGTAAGACTGCATTCATAATAATTAGTCCGCCATCTTGGGTATTCCACCATGTTGAATTTAGAATAATGTCACACAGCTAAAAAGTTCTAATAAGTCTACAAGAACTGACCTTTGGAGCGTTTGTGAAAATGTTATAAGAAAATTTCGAGAAGGATTATGCTCCGTCCATCCTACGCTGCTAAAGAAAGCTAAAGAAAAAGTCTAAAGATACATAAGATTTTCTTATTTTTCTGAAGAGGCATTTCCTGACTGACGGAATGAAATTTTATTCCCAAAATTTAAGAACATGGCGCATAAATAAATTCGTTTAAAAAGTAATTTAACTTTTGGTAATTTTAACATGAATTCAAATTCAATTCGTTGTTTTTAAAGTCTTATTAATATCAATTTTTAATATTTATAATCTCTTACACTGTAATTTTGTATAATAAAAAATAACTCTACTTCAGGTTTGTTAATTTTACCCTGAATTAAAATTTTATATTCGTATCGGTATCGCCGGTATTTACTTTTGAGTATCGGTATCGTATCGGCTTATCGTTACTTCCCTACTATTTTTAACATACTAACCCCAACCGCGAAAATAACGTAAGCGCCAAAAATCAAATTTTACAGGAGAGAGTTTTTTTCATTTTTTTCATATAAATTTGGTATGCGATAAAATTGTTCTTGCTATAAAATCGTAACGGTACCTTATGTGGCCATGGCATTTAACACAGTGTTTACATTTGACAGTACTGGCAAGACAGTAAGAAAATACATATTAGTTGCCAAAAACACTACTAACTGTCTTTGCGACGTAGGCGTCCAGACAGTAGTTAAGACAGTTCACTTTTAAAAATATGTCAAACGTGAATGTTGCAGTGCAAGTCAGCTAAACGTGTTTTATATGAACTAAACAAACTTAAAAACAAATTTAAAAATATGTAGCTTAAAATGGCTATATTGTGTGAACAAATATAATTCTTAACTAAAACATAAAGAATCAAAGCAGAATATATTTACTTTTTTAACTTTTTGTTTTTTTTTTCTTTTGCGAACAAAATTTCAAATATCTGTTAGCAAATGTCAAATCACTGTACAATTTTACTGTCTGCAAAATTTGCTAGACAGTAGACAAGACAGCTGGAAAAGTGTGCATGTATTAGTGAAAAAGTTTGCATGTATTGCTACTGTCTTGCCAGTATACTGGCAAATTTAAACTCCAGGTTAGGAAATGATGCAAGTGTTGCCAATAAAGTCTTTTATTAAAAAAAACGAAAATTGAATGTCGGTTACGTTAATTTCGAGATTAGGGCTCGATATAGTCACACCTATATATGTCCATATTCAATAGGGAATGGTAAAAAAAACCTTTTTTAGATTTTTCGTTCGAATTTATTTATTTCGGGTTGTGAAATCCATTAAAATTGACTCTAGTGTATGTTTAACAGGAATTTCATTGATCAAATCGTGGTTTGAATTTATCTTTTGTGAAGCTAACGAAAAAAACACGTTCACTTAAGGGCAAAATAGACTACACAAATGGCTGGGCAAACACACCCTTTGTTTCCGCTTGCAAATAAACAACACAAACATATGTATTTCGTACAAACCAATTTCTATCCATTTTTGAGAAATATTGTGATTGTTGTTATTTATGTTCTTGCAATTTAAATTTTTTCCAAAAGTGCAACTTTTAAAGTGGATATCTTTACTGATTACTTTAATTGTGTTCAATAATTTACTGGTAATGAATTTTATATAGCGGTTTACTTTTTCTGCAATTTTACAATGTAAAGTACCCATTTATGTTAACATACTCATATGTGTATATTCGGTTGATTTCTTTAATTTTAATTTTTATAGCATCTTCGCCTCTTATTCCTTACAAAAGTCAACAGTTCTATGTTCTTGAAAATAAAGTTACGGTGAAACAATTGCATCATGCCTCAAAACAAGAAACCAGTTACACTTTCAACTCTCTGCTGAAAATAAATTCTATATGGAATAGTGAGATGGAACAACTTATACAAGTCTATTTTACTGAAAATCGTGTTACGGCTCCAGGCAAACAAAATAATGTAAAAGTCCAAGAGATTGATAAAATTCCCGACAGACCGTTTTACATCAGCTTTATAAATAACAAACCCAGTAAAGTTATCGCTCATACTTCACGTGATCAATCACTATTAAATATAGAACGAGGAATCGCATCATTAATGAACATTAACTTTGAAAATGGACCCATAACTGAAATAGACATTTCGGGAATCTGTAATAATTTCTATAACATTAAATCATCTACAAAAGTAAATAAAATTAAAACGGATTGTTCCCACTGGGATTTGAAGGTGAACTATCGCGGCGAAAAACCTTTAGGTAATGCAATAATAATCGCCCTTATGGTGTAAGGCGTTGTCTCTAACGCCTAAATCGTTTGTTGTAATAGATTAGGTTGTGTGTTACTTTAATCTATTACAAAAAACTACTCGCTCGTTAACGACAACGCCTTACACAATAACGCCGAATATTTGTTATTTACAAATAAATAATGGTTTGTTTTTTTCTTTTTAAGGCGTTCATCAGAAATCATTGGAGAGAGTGGAGTATGATTTGACAGCAGATGGGCAACTATTGACAGCGTCTTCAGTAGAAACGCATGAAATTAGTTTGGAAGCTCAACCAGAAGTTGGCAGTCAAGTAGAGTCGCTATTTAAGTTAAAACATAGCACGTTTTCTTCGCAGCCTGCAGAACAGCTTGTCTATAAAAGCTCTGAAGAAGCTGTAAAAAGTTTATTAGATTGGTATAGAGTTTTTGATATTGAAGCTGATGTAGATGGTGTCATTAGCGAAATTAAAGATGTAACCGTAAGTTATATAATACAAAAAAAAATTATTAAAACTTTAAATTCAATAATTTCAGTTATATAAAGAAATTACTTCATTGTCCAATCTTTTAAACGATGATATGATTGGAAAAGAAGGCTTGGCTGAAGCCTTTGTTAAACTTATTCCATTGGCGCGCATAACCAAACAAGAAGAATTCATTAAAATTTTAAAAGCAAATACAAATTTACATTCCCAAATGGTGGATCTTTTGGGAGCTGTTCAAACTATCGATGCTCACAATGCAATTCACAAGATCTTTGACTATAATGCAAGATCAGATATAGACCTTCTGGAGAAATATTTACAATCTCTCTCAGTAGGAACTCATCCTGAAAGAGGCATTATTGAAGATCTTTATGAGCTTCTAACTTCTACGGAGAAACTAATCAAAAACGAAAAACTTGAAGATTCGGTTCTTCAGTGTGTGGCCTCACTAACTCGTCAATCTAGTTTTGATACAAATGACAAACTTTTGAGAAAAATAAAGCAATTTATACTAAAAAATCTTATGAACGATTGTGAAGACTCCTATTGCAGGACTCGATACATTAGGGCTTTACAGAATTTGCAAGATCCTTTAACCATTTCTGTTCTCTTGAAAAGTGCTTTAGAGGAGGATACTAAAACATGTGTGGCCGCAATGGAAGCCTTAAAATCATTTCCGATTATACATTTAAATGAAAAGCATCGACAAGTCTTCGCACAGATCTTCTACCAAATACCAAAGAAATTTGATTCGTCTGCTCGAACACTCGCTCTGGATATTCTCTTGGCAATGAAACCAACTCCGCAACAATTAGGACATTTGTTGGATTATTTGGCCTCAAATGATCGCCATTTTGAAATTAAAACCTATGTTATACAAAAATTGAATATGTTGTCAGAAAAGTGTCCTCGTTTTAAGTCCCTGTTAAAGTCAACTTTGTTCGAGAGGCCCCATGTTAACAATTATCATATTATTGGACAAAAGGGTAAGTGAAAAAAACTAAATTTAATTATTTTCAAAGTTATTTTTTGGGAATACAAAATTTATTATTAATCATATTTCTGTGTGACGTGTGCTAAATTCCCAATTTTTCATATTTGATAAATATATAAAATTTAAGAGGTCAAAACAAAAAAATATTCAGTTAGAACCTTACATCTTTTATATCCTAATATAGTATATACATTTTATAAAAATTAAGTGTAAGTTTGTTTGGTTTTTGTTGCGCAATCACGCCTTAACGGCTAAACACAAAACAAAAACTGGAACCGATTTTTTTGAAGTAACCTTTATCTTAAATACAAAATACATTGACATACATTTCGGAAATCGAACTTTTAAGGTGGTAATTTCAGGTACATTGTGATTAAGCTCATTTAGACTGCAAAATTTTAAAGGTTTACATATTTATTTTTTGGCTTAAACTACTACCAGGGACAGATATAGGTTTTAAATATTTTAACTCAAAGGGAAAAAACAGGGTAAAAATTCGTACATTTGGTACTTTTTGTACACACGTTCTTTCTATCAAATATTTTCGCGATCGTAAATTAAAAATCGCAACAATAGTAAATTTTGAAAGTGGACTTTGAGGGACTAAAAGTGGGTAAAATAGGAAATTTTTGTCATTTTTAATTAACCCCATTTAGCTTTGACTATCACCTGGGACCAGTGATGCCAGTAAAAATTAAAAAGAAAACCATACGTGTCTAAAAATTTATTGTTTTTAGTAACAGGCAAATAAATAAATAATTTTTTAACATTTTGTAAATATTATAATTAAATAATTTACTAACAACAAGAATAAAAAACCCAAAAGAAATATGTACATTAAGTTTGGTCGAGAAAAAGTTGTGCCAGTCAGCCCCTATAATGAAAGATATATCAATGAAGTTTTTAAAACAGGAAACAATTTTTTTTGCCACGCCCCCAAATACAGCCCTTTTGGTTTTTCATATGTAGCATATAGCATATCGCATATCGTTGTTCATGGCTTAACAGTGGCTTTATTTATGCCTTTAGTGACTTTTGAATCCGACGTCAAACTTTGGGCACCACTTATGCCATCTCGTATCCTTTCCCCAAATGTCCAATTTTTTTCACGTGCCCCAAAGTCCTTCTAAACCTTATTATTCAAAGCTTTTAATATGCTCGCTTTTATGACACGCCTTCAAATTAAGCCCTATTTTCTTTTTCACATACATATTACATTAAACCAAGTAGAAGCCAATACAAACCAAAAAAATCAGTCACGCTCTAGAATAAAAGGTATATATATTTAGTTTGAAGAATTTTAACAAAATTTTTTTTGCCACGCCCTAAAATACAGCGCTTTTTGTTTTATATATAAAGCATCGCCATTTAAAGTCAAATTTTATCGTATCGAATATCATTGTTAATGGCTAGAATATGGCTTTATTTTTGTATTTAATGCTTTTTTAATCTTGTGATATCTCGGATCCGTCCTCTCTAATGTCTAGTTTTTCTACGTGCTAAGACAGTCCTTCTTAAACTTAGTATATCTAGCTTTTAATATACTCGCCGCGAGTCTCGTCAAGATTTACATACACCGACTATCTAATTTATAATTTTTCGCATATATATTTTTAAGCACTCATTTGTATGCATGTAATAATTTTGTATTTTTTCATTTTTAGAACTTAAATTTCTTTAGTTTTTTAGTTCTTGTTTTAACTCTGTACCATGGTTTCATATTTCATTGGATATGCGCTTTTGATATTCCCATACAGTTTAGCGAATGTGAGTGCGAATGCAAATAGCGAAAATAAGAGAATAGCTTGCAAATGCGAGCCCGAATATTCGCCGTCCTCCTAATATATACTTACATGGTTTTGGCACTTGTTAAGATTGCCAGGATGTTAGGACTCATAGTATAGGCTTTCCATACGCTTAAAATTTTCCGTAAACTCCCTACAAAAAGGCATACATATGTATCAAAAGTATTTACTTGAAGGGGCAAAACAGGGTAAAAATAGTACTTTTTAACTATAATTTTGCGAAAACTTAAATTATATCGTCACCTAAAATACAAAATAACGTAACAACACTTTATAAGTTTACGGGAAAAGCAAAAAACTTTACAAAATCAATAACAACAAGGTGTACTTGGCGTTTGAATTTCTTAAATAAAGACGCCATTTTTGATCGCAGGGGTCTAATTTCGAATTTTTTGATGATACGTTGTTTTGTATTTCAGGTGACGATATGTACTTTAACATAAAGGTGGCAAGCAAATAATGTACATATAAGGGCAAAACAGGACAAAAATCGTGCTTTCAGTACTTTTTGTAAATACTTTTTCAAAATAATTTTGGGCAAACTTGAAACCTATTTTCTTTAACATAAAGGCAGAAAACAACAAGGTAAAAAGTACATTATCGGACAAAATAGAAAAAAATGAATTTTTTATATGTTGTAATAAACATTCTTAACATTTAAAATTCGTCTTTAAATGCGGCGACTTTGCAATAGATTTATTTATATTTCAAACGCCGCATAGTGGGAAATTTTACGAGAAGGCGGTCAAAATTCCATAACTTTTGACTGGATCGGTATTTTTTTAAAATTCGACTGATTGGAGCAAAAGTTATGGGGAGTTCAAAATGCATTTTCATTTTTTTGTTGAGTTTCGGTGTAAAAGTTGAATATTTCAAATATGATTTTTTTATAACTTATCATTATTTCTCTTGTATTTTACAACTGATACTTATTTTTTATTGTCGAACTTAGATCCTGTCAGAAAATGCCAATATTTGGCCCCTGTAAATTTTTTAGTCCCAATATTCACAGGGGCCAAAGGTTGGCTTTTTTGGGACGAGACGAGTTGTTATAAGGATAAAACTGAAAAGGAATATTTTGAAAAATGCCCAAATAGCATTCTTGGCTATCGATAACATTTTAGGTTATTCAACTTTTATTTTTGGTTTGAGATGTATGTGTATTTTATTTTTATATATTAATACAAATATATACTTAAATCAAAAACAAATTATAATCCATGATACAAATACAGAAGGTAGTTCCACTCTCTCTTTTTGTCGCCTTATTAACGTTCTGACGTTTATTGGAATTATGAAAATGTGTGCTACCATATTTTATTAAATAATTCCATTTTTCTGTTATCGTTTTGTTTTTTATTTGAAGTTTGAAAAAATTTAATTTATATTTATATATTAAAAAGCATTAAAATTTGTTAATTTTGAAAATAAGAATTTACATAAATAAAATATATTTAAAAAAAGTAAAAAACATTTATCAAACGTTATTTTGTAAGTATAACTTTCGATTTGATGCGGAAGAGTTTGTGCTGATGTGTCCAACACATAAAAAATATTGGTTCCAATTAACTCATTATCACTTTCTGAATCGATCTTACGTGTTCGTCCGTCCGATGGGCTGGCTTTCCATGCACTCCTTAAAATATTGGTCCCACCTTTACGTATCACTTTCTGAGTCGATCTAATGATGTCCGTCCGGCTGGCTGGCCGACTGGCAGGCTGCCCATGTAAAACTTGTGCGCAAAGTTCAGGTCCCAATTTCAGTGATAATTTGATAAATTTTGGCACATCGGTTCTAATTGGCACAAGGGCCAAGCCTGTTGATCGGGCCATAATTTTATATACAAGCTTCTTTCTGGAATAGGATCTTTGAGCCCAAAAAGTATCTTATTATGTTGCTATTAAGATTAAATTTGGATCAAACAAATTTTATTGCAACTCCTACTCCCGAAAATAGTTTTTAATGCCATTACTTCCTTATAAATGTATGTATTTACATTTAAATTGGCGACAATGACTTTTACAATAGCTATTTTGTCAAAATGTTGTGCAGGTGGGTCAAAAATTAACCATATAAACCCCCTTTCTAAAATTACTTAAAGGAAAACAAATTCTATATAGATGATGAAATCTAAATAATATTCGGCACTGAATTACAGAATTTTGTTCTAGCGGGTCCATGATTGCCCATGGGTCACATATAGACTACACTTGCAAGAACTTGTTCTTTTATTCTGTGTTGGAGGGTCGGGCTTGACCGACTATACTTTCTTGATTGCTTCAGCATAATTTTTAATTTCTTAGAAGCTCGCAGAAGAACATGCAATTGAAAATCTCTGGAAGGAATAAAGCTATTAAATGATGTGGAAAACGATGCCCTTGAAAAATTTATAAACTTTTTATCTGTTGGCTTGCCTTACATTTGTCCAAATTAATAGTAATTATTTATATACGGGGCCTAGTTTTATGAAAAAATTATATGTAATTAAAATTAAGTATTAGATGAAAATATAATGAAAAGGTTCTTTTTGGGTAGAATCTTTTTAATACATAAAACAATCCAAAATTTGTGTTCAAAGATGAAGTAATTGTAGCTTAAATCTTGTTTTATAAATTTTAATTTCTTTTTAATAAAGATAGACCATACAAATACTGTTTTTTTAATTTTGTATGTATCACTAATTATATGTATTTATATAATTAGTGAATTACATTGTTTATTAATTTTCAGCTCTTAAGAAAATTAAAATGCTTAAAAATTCACATTAAACCTGTTAATACAAATTACACATTTTGTCTTATAATTTCCAAAAGGAATTTGTTGCCTTTTTTAATATGTGGCAACGATATTTTTAATATTTACAAAAAAACAAACTACCTTCTGTATTTGTATCATGCATATATCTGAACATACCATACATACATGCATATAAATATAGGTAAATAAAGTCAAGGCAAGAGGAAATCTGTTAACAAAAAAACCTTCATTAAAGAATTATTAAGTAATTGCTACCAAAGCACAAAAAGAAATAAGTGAACATAAATTTGCATGTATGTAAAGTAATATTAATTGGAAAACTATAAAACTTACATCACGATTACAGTCAGAATGCATAAAAAAGGAATATATTGGTGATTCAAATAAAATAAGGTAAGTCACGTCGCAACAAATGAGCGCAACTTTGCTATTTTGCACAGTTAGGTTAGGTTAGGTTAAGAAGGGTTATGTGCCCAAGGGCACACTTCCACTCGGAGACCAATGCGGTCCATTGTGAATCCCTTCAATGAAAAAGGTAGAAAAAGAGAAAAGTAAAGAAATAGAGGTGGATAGAATTAAGAAAGTTAGTAGTACAGTCCCCTCAACAGAAACAACCGCACTATTTCCCTGACAAACTCCAGTAGATCAGCCGGATTACATCCAGTGATGCACTTCAGATCGTCGTGAAATCTATCTACTAACCATTTCTGTCTGAGAGTCTGCATCATAGGACAGTGGCACAGTACATGCTCGATCGTCTCCAGCTCCTCACAGTCATCGCATAATCTGCAGAAGTCCGGTATGGTATTGTCCCATTTGCCCGTAAAAGCCCTAACAGGACAATGACCCGTAAAAAACCCTTTAAGTGTTCTAAGACCAATCCTAGTAGAACCCTGGTTGCATCCGCGTCCAATCTGGGCCATAGTTCTTTACACACCCTGCAATCCGTTCTGTTCCCCCAGGATCGGTTAACGTCACCACGGGATTTTTCCCGTATCACCCCATAGTAGTAACATAGGGGGGACTTTATCCCCTGTCCCTTACCGCTAAGTCCAGATTCAAACCCCCTCTCGCGAGTTCGTCCGCCACCTCATTTCCATTAACCATGCAGTGTCCCAACACAGCCTTACATTGAATGCCTCCATGAGTTCCCTAAGAGCATTTCTACACCGAACGACTAGGCACGATCTCACCGTATAATTTGTCAATGCCCTAAGTGCCGCCTGACTATCGACGTAAATTGTCACCACAGATCCACCCACGATATGATCCGGTGATCACTTCCGTCGCCCTCCAGATCGCTAGGATCTCAGCCTGGAAGACACTGCACTCATCAGGGTGTCTGAATGACTTTTTCACTTCGGTGTCCGCGATATATACATCTTGGATCCATCCGTAAATACTGCCCACCCCTCAAACAGTCCATTGGATCCACGCCAAAATTCCCTATCCGGGAACTCCACTGGTGATATTAGTCCGAAGTCCAGGGTCATAGTCCTATGATCCGAAATTCCATCGAGAATAATACCCCGATCAAGCAGACCCACCTCGTACAAAATTCTCATGTGATCACCCCGCCTAGGTCTAACCAAGGAAGACTCGTAAAGTTTAAGTAAGTTCCTAGCAGCCACACTCATCACATAATGCTCAATAGGGGACAGATATAGTAGGATGTCCAACGCGGCCTGTGGAGTGCTTCTACTTGCACCTGTGATGCCAAGAGACACACTCTTTTGAACCTTGCTGAGCATCTTCATATAGCTATCCACTCTCAATGCACCCCATTGTGCATCCATAAGTAAGTATAGGCCTAATCACCGATGTGTAAATCCAGTTTACCATATCAGGCCTCAGACTCCAGTTCTTACCGATGGAGTTCCTGCATGTGTAGTAGGCATTGAGTCCCCTTCTCATCCTCTCCTGAGTATTTTTCTTCCAGACAGTTTGCAGTCCAGAAAGTTACCCAAATACTTAGCACCGTCCAATAGAGTTAACTCGACGCCATCTAGCACTTTTGATATATAAGGCGTAACCATAGGTCATATTACAGTCAAAAAATTCAGGTTTTTATACAATTTTTAATACTTTTTGTATGGGAGGTACCACATTTTGTGGGATGGTGTGTATTTATAACTTAAATGTTTGTACCTAATTTGGAAACTTTGGCTCTTGCCGTTCTCCAGATATACAGAAAAAAGCAATAAAAATACAACAACAAGGGATTTTTGGAAAAAATTAGAGGCAGTCGTGGTTTTTTGGTCATATCTCAGCCATTTGTGGACCGATCTTGCTTTTAATAGGAAGATATGGTGGACTATATGTGACATAAATATAAAACAACCTAGCCGCTATCATGTCTGGAGTCTCCGGAAAACACATATCAAACGTAAGACGGACAGGCGGACATTGTTAAATCAACTTCTCTCCTCATAAGGACCCAGAATATACACATATACTTTATAGGGTCTAAGATCAATATTATAGAAATTACAAACGGAATGACAAACTTATATATACCCTTTTCCACCTGTGGTGAAGGGTATAAAAACAAAAGATTATCGGGCATGTTCTAGAAATCGAAATCTAGGAATTGAAATCGAACGAAATTTTTAACTCAATTATTTGCAAAATGACTATAGTTTTTCCTGTTTTTTACAGTTCTTTGAAAGATAATTTGTACTCAAAGTATGAAGTTTATAAAAGGGAATATTTTTAGAACTTTTTTTACAGGTTCCTTTTTTAAAATTTGTGTGATTTTAAATCCATTTCATTTCGATTTGTAGAACATGCCCGTATATGATAAACGCTAAAAGACCTAACTATCAGTTGCTTCTCCTATAAAATTGTCTAAATGTTGGATAGGGCCTTTTGCGTTTCAGGAATACATATATATACATATTGTACATTGATTTAAAATAAAAAAGTATGTATTTTGTATTTGGTATTTAAAATTTTTTATTTTAGATAGTCCCAATTTACATTATACGATTTTTGTCGTTGCGATTATTGTCGTTTCTTCTTTGAAGTCGGTCTGATATTTACATTGTACGATTTTTGTCGTAACAACCTTAATACATTTTTCGTCAAATAAGAGAAAATTGAGAGAACGAATGAATGAACAAAACAAGGTCTATCCAATAGGTCTGCTTAAGAAGCCAGATGTTTATTTGGTTTTTTCCTCAACGATATCAAAAGTTGTTTACATTTTCCTTATACGTGTATATTTTTGTTTACTTTTTTGGTTTTTTGCCACACATCCATGCACACAAAACACATTTTTCCTTTTGTTTTGCCTATGTAGTAGTAAGATTTTGACAACGGCGAGGAATTTTACAAAACAAAATGCCTGTTGTTTTTTGTATTGTTGTAATAGTAAGCAGACCTATTGGATAGGCCTTGGAACAAAACGAATCGTAGAGTACACTCGCTTCTGTACCCCTTATAATTCCTCTCACCTCTCTTGCCTGTAAAGTAAGAATCGCAACGACAAAAATCGTATAATGTGAATGGGCACATACACAACTTAAATGTATGTATTTTGCATTTCAAATCAGTGTTCGAAAATAAACACTAAATATCGCTCCTTAATGGTCGGTTCGGTAGATTTGTGGGATACACAAACGCTAATAGTGTTTGTGTAGAAAATCATTAAAAAAAGCGTTTCCCTGTTAGTCATCTTTCAAACACAAAAATAATACTGTTTTAATCAAACTCAACAAAAGATGAGAACATTTAATTCCGTTCGGTTTTTTTTTAACCATGCACGGTTACTCTTCGTCGTCGTTGTTTTTCAACAACGTTAGCTGATGCCGTAAGCTTGTAGTGAGTGCAAGTAAAAATTTAGTGGAGTGTACTCATCGCAACGACAAAGGGGTAACCTTAGTGTAAGTTTTTGTGTCTATTTTTTTTGGAATTTTAAATATTCCTTTGTCAACAGCTACTCGTGTATATTCACAATATGTATTATAAAGATCGGAAACAAAAAAAACGACGCCAATCTAAAAAATCTTTATTTATCTCTTGTGGCTCCCTATTTAAGAGGCAGATTCGAGACACCTTCCTTGCAGGCCTTAATTAGCACCAAAAGAGCGTAGAATTTGTCATTTCTGTCCCTATAGCAAACTCAGAATGACGAGAAGTACATGGTATATATGCCCGAAAAGCATCTGTTGTGAACATAAAATTGAACTTTGTGTCTCATGCTTAAAAAATGGCTAATAATTAAATATTTTTTTCTTTTGTATTATTTTTAAAGGCTGAAAAAGAAAAAGTAAATTATATTTTACCTTTTAAGTTTTTGTGGTTTTAAAAAGTTAATTAATTTAAAAAAAAAAACAAAAAAAAAATCGTATCGAATTTTAGAGAGAAAAAGAATTTTTATTTTTTATATTATATTTTTTAATAAAACGCTTGCTTAACTAAATCAGATTTTTGTTTATTTATTACTTTACAAATCGTTCCGCTAGAATTTATTTTTAGAAAAGTTCGTCGATTCGACGAAGAGTAACCTTAATGTACTAAAATGAAGAGTAACCTCTCAGGGTTAAAAATCCACAAACTTCAAAAACAAAAGCCTGCAAAATAATTTTACACAAACAAAACATATACACACACAAGCTGTTCGTGGTGCGGTCGTTCCTAAAATTTTTTGTTTGTTCATTTCTTTATCAATGTAAAAAAAGAAACATGATAGAACATTAAAATATAATGTTTGTCTACAGTATCACTACAATTGTTCTGTTTTTAAACGAAGAACAGAACACTATATATTGTTCGGCACTTTCCTGAAAATAGTTACGAACGGTATTAAGGGTTGTGTTCGTCTACACAATCACTAAAAAAATAGATATCGTTATTGGGTGTGTGAGCCGAACGCTAAATAATGTAGTGTTTATTTTTGAGCACTGTTTCAAACACACACTTTAATGCATGTATTTTTCCCATCCCTGTTTATACATACATAAATACATATTTTTGTATACTTTGTTTTTAAAGCTTTTAACACTTTTTTTTATTTCACTAGATATTTCCCATTTGGAGAAATTTCTGAAAGAGCACAACTTTATGCATTTTTATATTATTTTTTATTTTTATTGTTTTTTCGGCACTTCACGCGGACCCCTTTTTACCCAATTTTTTTTTTTGCGGAATAAACAATATCTATACGTGTGTTGTTTAACATAATTTCAAAATTTATTTGCAAGTTGGTAGATTTTTTATATATAGCAATACATTTTGACTTTTATAGATTAAGTGGTATTTTATTGGTATTAACCCACAGCTAAACTCTATTCATATACAGCCCAATTGTGAATAAAAATTCCCCGGGAGTTTTTTCCCTTTTCCCAATTTTACCACTGAATTTAAATAGAAAAAATGAGAGAAGGGAAAAAACTCCCTGAATTTTTATTCATAATTGGGTTGTATCAACCAATGATTTAGCTTACTTACATTAATTGACCATGCTCATAAAAACTCAGCTTCATTCACACAGCAAAATTTTAATAAATTGTCAATTACTGTATAATAGTCGTAAATTGTAATATAAATGGTAAAAATTCTATTGTGTTCATTGGCGATTCCAATGGCACGTATCGCTTGCCAAGTTTTTTTCAGTGCTAATTATTATAATATTGAATTTTGGCTTTTCTTATTTCACGGTTTTACATCCCTTCTTAATTTTCGTTCTTCCCTCTTAGCAGAAAGATTTCAAAACGCATTCAGCGCAATTAAAAATTTGGAGATTTTGCATAATTTTGCAAAAATAAAAATCAAAAACTTACAAAACAGATTTGGTACAAATGGTGAAGTTATTAATAGACAACATCTGACAAAAATGGGTTGGGTTGGAGATGGTTTAATACAAATAGCTTCGAAATCAAAGCAATACATCTCTAAAAAAGTGGTTGCAATTTCATAAGTGGTGACACGTCCTATAAAAAGACGAAATAAATTTTGTTTATCTGAAAAACGGTAAGAAGAAAGTTGTTAAAATATTGTGCAAAAAACTTGGGTATTAATACACAACATCTGACGTAAAGTGGGCGGAATTGGATAAGTGGGCGTGGCGCCTCCCATACGAAGACCAAATAGGTTTCTGTATATTTGGAGCAACCTTACAGGCAATGTTTCCAAATTAACTACAAATAGTTACATTATCAATACACGACATCTGCCTTGGGTATTGAAACACAACATCTGACGAAAAGTGGGCGGAATTGGATAAGTGGGCGTGGCGCCTCCCATACGAAGACCAAATAGGTTTCTGTACAAATAGCTACAATATCAATACACGACATCTCCCAAAAGATAAGTGGGCGAGGCACCCTATACAAAGATGATATAGATTTAAAAAAATATTAATTTATAATTCAAAATAACATGCATTGATTGTTCGCTGGGTCATGTTTTAAATAAAAGTCATAAGATACAGAAATCGGCCGTTAATAATTAATTATACATAAAAAAGAACTTTGAAAAAATTGTTTACGAACAATAAGTCAAGCAGAGTTTTAGATGTATGCGTAGGCGTTTGTCGACTTATAGATTTAATACCCATTGATGACATATTATCGATAGATGACAATTCTATTAATAAATTTCAGTTTAAATCCCCAGCAATAATCAAATCAGTATAAGACAGCATAACATTCTTGATAATGCTCATAAAATGGTCATTGCATTATAACTATTTGGTTTATAAACACAGCCAACTCGTAATTTCTTCCGTTCGAAACAATCTCCACAAACAGGTAAATAATTATGTTCATGTTATTTTGAGCGTCGTTATCATTTGTTATGGACTTATTTCTAACGACCAATAGTTGCGCGAAATTTTCTATAAACATAGTAGATGAGTTTGCAAAAACTTTATTACTTTGCATAGCAGACATTCGTTTACACTCAGGTCTCGTTTTATGCGATAGATGCGTTCCAAAAAATCGCATAAATTGAATTCGCATAAAACGATACTCTAGCTTCATATAAAAACTAATGATTCGTTCTAAAATTCTGAAAACCCGCACAAATTCAAATTTGAATTCAAAAATCAAAAGAAAATCGCATAAAAAATCAACAAATATGTATGTATATGTGAAGCGGACAACTCAATAAAAATATTTTGTTGGAATTCCTTTATTGTTGGCATAACTATAGTTCTGGTAGACATGAATAAGTGTGCGAAATATTTTTCTATGATGTTTATTTGTCGAGTTAGGGGGTGTTAAAGTGTTGTCGTTTTCAAAAAAATGTTTTTTTAAATTATTTAAAATTAAAAACTAATCAAACGAAAAACAATTTTAGGTAATTCTTATAGAAAATCGATTGATCTTTAAATAAAAAAAATTAATTTGAAAAAAAAAATTTTTTTCATCTGCAAAACCGGAAATGACCAATTTAAATTAAAATTTTTCTAACTTGCTTCTAATATTTTTTTATTTTGTAATCTAAATTGGCCTTTAGTGTCCTTATCATATTGTAAAAGTTTTATTATGGGACATCTATTAGTTTAAAAGGTATGCAAATTTCTTTACACTCGTACATGTGGTTATTACAATGTTGTACCGTAAAAGACAGGAAAGAACGTGTTTAAATTGAAATTTTTCTAACTTCCACCTAATTTTTGATTCTATTTTTACCGAAATTAACCTTCGTTGTAAAACTAATATTATGTGCTCTTCATTAGTTTAAAAACACTCATACAAACATATCGGCTATGAATATAAAAAACACAAAATAAAACAAACTATAACGGTTATATCAGTGATGCAAACTTGGTTTAATTTAAAAAAGGTAAAAAAGCTTAAAAAACATCTAAAATTTCAAAAACCGTAAAAATTTAAAAAAAATCGTTAATCCGCATAAAACGAGACCTGAGTGTACTCTGAAGTATTTTAAATATATGTATGTATGTATGTATGTTTACCAATATATTGCACCTTAATAGTTTTGTGCATAAAATAAATAAGAACAAAAAACTCTATGAAAAATTATAAAAGCCCTAAAGACAAATTTATGGAATCAGATTAAAGTGCATTGTTATATCGTATACATTTTCGTAACCTATTTGAAAATTCTGTTTAAAAGCAAAAATATTGCTGATCTGCAAGTTTATTTTGCAATCAATAACAATAAGAAACACTTTTGTATTTCATTTACTCAATTAGTTAAATGAAAAATTTCAAAGGGTCCGGTTGTCACATGAAGAGGTGTTAAACGAATTAAAAAAAAAATTAACATGCTTATTCCAAGATCCCTTTGTGTTATTTGGTTACTTTTGGGGATAGTCTTAGAGATATCATCATCAGATTATCTACATTTTGGTGGCACTGAAGAAGAGTCCAGACAGGCGGAATACTATCTGTCTGCTGATAGTGGTACCAACATAGGCCCAACAGAAGAGCTGAAACGTACGCAACGTTCTTTTTGGACGAAACTATTCAAAAACGGCCTGTTTGGGGAATGTGATAACTGTTGTAACAACTGTAACTACAATGTAGGAAACGGAGATAACTATAATCAGGCACCACCACCACTATTGCCATTTCAGCCGTGGAGACAATTACCGCTGTTGCGACCTTTACAGCCATTATTCGGTCCAGTAAATTATGATAATTATGCTGGCGGAAATTCCAATAATTATGAAAATCCGCAAAGTAATGGTGGAAACACTTATAATGGTAATGGTGTTAGTAATCCTCCTAGCTATGACAATAATGTCCCTTCATCTCCCGAAGATGTATACGAAACTCCTTCAGAAATGCCACCAGCCGAGTCAGACTACAAATCCGACAATACTCCTGCTAATGAGGCCACGTATAAATCAGTTGATAAACCGGACATAAATGAAAATAGTTACAGTACACCAGATATATCATCATACACGAGCGCTGAAACTCCTAAAGCAGTTCAGTACTCAAGTGCTAAAGTCCCACAAATTATTTACCAACCTATAATCTATGTCTCGCCACAATATCAAGGTAATAAAGCTTTAAATCAGGTCAAAGATGAGGGTACTATATACAGTAAAGAATCTAAAGAAGATTACAAGCCAAGTTATGAAAATAAAGCTTTAAATCAAGTCAAAGAGGAAGGTACCATATATAGTAAAGAATCTAAGGAAGATTACAAGCCAAGTTATGAAACTGCGTCAGATTATGAAACCAAACAATCTTCATACAGTCAAGATGCTGATAAAACTAAGTCAGACTATAATGACAACTCTGCACACTATAAATCAGAAAATGAAACACCTGCTGTGGCAACGCCATGTAGTAAATCCTCAGCACTTCCGCCAGTTACCTGTTTAGGCCATCCGTCTACAAATCCTGCTGTATCGACAGTTTCCACAGTTTACAATATTATATCGCCATCATTACTCCATTCGCTAACTGCTGGTCAACATCCGTACGCCTCCAGTCTAAGTGCAGACAATTTGCTTTGTTTAAATGATGATTCCTATAAGATTCCATTGCATTCTTCCAACGTTATACCACTAGAAAATTATTCAGCGCCACCAACAGGTCAAACATATGAAGTTCCTCTTACACCACCACCCTCAATACAAACATATCCACAACCCATTCACTTGACGTCTGACGATCAGCCTTACCGTGTATGCCCCGAGCTTTTTGATGAATATCACCGTAAACTTAATAAGATTACGCCGCAAATGCATGGTAGTAGCGGAGGAAGTACTTTTGTAAATGCCCAACTGATACACTATTGATTGTTTTGGCTGCAGTAGAACAAAAAGTTACTTGTATATTTCTATTTTTGATGTACATATGTAGTATTAATTTAACTTAAACATGTATAATAAAAATAATGAAATAATATTTCTTTACAATAAATTAGAAAAGGCATTGTACCTACCTTTTTAAAATAATCAGGAATGTTTCAGAATTTGTACGAAAGTGACAATTTACACATTTTTCAATTCGTAACGTTTTTTTTTTTTTTTTTGTTATTAAATATGGTATTTTTAAACAGCCTCTTTGTAAATATAAAAAAATAGAAATAATTGCGAGTTCATCCCAGTTGGCCACGTCTTGAAGACATCCTCGAAGACGGATGCACCACAATCTTAATTTCTGTACGACATGTGTGGGACAGCGAGAACAAATCGTCAACGACATTTTCGAACAAGTGTCACGAAAATCGTGCACGACACAAAGAAAGACAAATGTCTCCTACTTTGTCGTCAACGACTGCATGCATTACAATGTCGTCTATTTTGACATCCACGAAAAAAATTATTATATGGTTATCTATTTCAGGCAGTTTTTTTAGTATAGTTGGAATTTTAATTTCTGTTACATGTTTTATATTCGACTCTTATAAGCAATCCTAAAGTTGACAGTGAAGTATTAACTGCATGTAATCCATTTTCCAGCCCTCGAATAACTTTATCAGCATTTTTCAGTTTTATTATTTAGAGCTAATTCGTAAATTTTATGTAGGTATTAAAATCAACAATTAAAAAAAAAGAATGTGTGAATTTTAAGAAAACCAAGCAAGTGATTTAATAGCATTCAAGAAAACTTTGTCGTCAATAGCTTTTATACAAGACAACTTATAAGGCAATGTCGCTCAAACTGTCGTAAACGACGATTTCCTGAAAACGTCGTGCATACATCATTGACGAAGATGTCGTCAACGGCAATCTGGCCAACTGGGATACTTCGAAAAAAAATTTTAACAACTTGTTATAAATTTATTTTTATTTTTGAAAATTGCTAAATATCAATACGGCCGGTGCTTCAATAATTGCAGCTAAGATAGAAAGCAGAAAAGGACAAAAAAAATAAGGCAATGCTTTTTTTTGTTTGTTTATTTTCACATTTTTTTTTCTTGTTAAATCTTTAAACTTTAAAAAATATTTAAAATTTGTTATTTTAACTGGTCTTGCCTAGTTTAAAGACACAACTTCCCTACAAGAAGAGTGACCGTCATTTTACTGGTCATTTAACTGTCATTGATGACAGAATAATGGAATAATACAAACGCACACGAGTTGCAACGCCAGTTGTAACAATAAAAAAAAAATTTGTGCGTGTGTAGTAGTTTCGGCCATCTATTACTTGTAGGGTTAAGAAACAACAGGATTATCTATCATTTAAAATATGTTTTGGACGTTTCGTTTATGTTAATGCTCTCAAATTAGTAATTACCAGGGCCCGGACTTTTATGCAGTTAAAATCGCGTTTTATGCGCATAAAAATTGCACTAAAAATAAAAATATATGCGCTAAAAATTTAAAAAATATGCAGTTAAAATTATCTTAAATATTTTTTATTGGTGATAAAAAAAAAAACAAGAAAAAACAAAAATAGCACGAAGAACGTTAAAATTCAGTCCCATAAATGTAAGTAAGCCACAATAACCACAAAAGTAAAAGTTAAAATAAAGTAAAACACAAAAATATAAAGAAACAGTAAGACAATCATGTAAATTAAGTCACTTGTAATATGCATAAGCTGGCTTGAGCAACTGTGCGAATACATGTTAAACATAAGTGTCAAACCATATTAAGAAAACTTTTTGTTAAATTTTTTGAAACTGTCATTTGCTTAAGCAAAGTGCGAAACTGATCGCAATTATATACGAATCAAATGTTTATTGATTTTTTTTTTAAATGCCTTTAGAGATATATTTGACCCTACATTTTTTCAAAATAAAATTGTACTGCCTGTTTTTCAAAACAAAATAAAACGGAAGTTACAGGTGCATGATTAAATGATTCTCTGTGGTTCATTTCATTTTCACTACGCTGTTTTCGAAAACAATTTAAATTAAATATGCAAGCAGTTAAGGATTAAAAACAATAAATTTAAATCCTTAATTTTGTTTAAACTTTATCAAGCTTGCTACGAATTTGTTAACTTAAGTTACCGTCCACAAAATACACTTATTTATAGCAATATCAATTAACTTAAATTCACCATTCTTGAATCCTTTTGCCATATCTTTAAATTGGCAAAAGTTTTCAGCATAATACATAATTGCTTTCAACCACGTCCCCCATCTGGTTCTTATAGGCTGTAGAGGAAGATATTTATCCGTATAATTCTTTTTATACCCGGCAACACGCGAAGGTGCTTTACAAAATATATTTTCCATAAAAAAAAATTAAATAAATCTCATCGAAGTTGTCTTTTATCTCTTCTGCGGAAGGATACATGGCAACATAAAGCAATTAAAACAAGTTTTTTCAAAATATGCAATATCAGCAATATATGCAAAAATATGCATTCAAAGCAAAATATGCAAAAATATGCACTAACAAATCGATGCCATTTTACTGCAAATTTCTTGATTCGCAAAGATATTTTGTGTACGGTAATCTCCGACTGACGAGAACAAATATGCATTTGCATAAAAAACCCGGGCCTTGTTAATTATATTTCACTTTTTTGAAACCAATAAAAAACGAGGGGGATGTAAGAAAAGATAAACTCACTGTTTATTGTTGGTGTTTTGTTTAAGCTTTGATATTGTTACTTACGAGTAAGACTTTGAGTGTTTAAAATTCTTATTCGCTTTAAGGTTTTATTTGTATAATATTTTTAGCTTTTCTAAAATCTTAGGAAAAGGTTTCCTGATGAGCTGGCCTAAGCAACCAATGAAATGCGCATAGAAGCTAGCTTTCCCTCAACAATAAATTTCAGTGTATTTATCAAATGTGAAAAATTGGGAATTTAGCACGTCATACAGAAATCGTATTAATGATAAATTTTGTATTCCCGTAAATAACTTTGAAAAATGTTTGCGTTTTACGTTTTCTAGAGAAGGGTGAACTTGGTTTCTGTGACACACCTGAATAAATTTTATTTGATAAAAATGCACAAAGTACATATTCCTGTTAAGTACTCTATAATATGATTAAAACTTAACTAAAAGTCCAAATATCTTAAAAGTTATTGTATTAATTTAAACGATTACATTCGTTAACCGCTAACAACTTATTTTTATTATTTAAGGCCTTACTACAGTTCTGTCTCGAGAGTTGTCATGGAAGCCAGCATTTAACGAAAGTCTTCTCAGCACTCAAGAAATTTACCAGGGCGTTTTGAAACGTGGTTCTGTGGAGTTAATACTATCAGCAGGCAAGGAAGAGACTAGTACATTTAAGGTAAACATTTATTCACATATCAAAATAAATTTTGGGTAACCTTTTTTTTGATCTTTATTATTTGTGTATCAACCATTTAATTTTTTCTTTTTTAATGTCGTTTAATTTATAAATTTATTAATATGTCTTTAAAGGAAGTTTTGTCGTACAACTATTAATATACTGTGAAGGAATGACAAAGTTTCGCAATATTAATTAAAGTCTCTAAAATTTTGAAAAGACACATCGCGAAAATAGCGAAAATTCGCTAAAAAAAATTAAAAATTTTCAACAACCCATAAAATTTATTACAAGTCGCTTAATCTGTAGGGAATGGTAAAACTTCGGTAAATATTCTTAAATTGGCGGAAATTCTAAACACTTGATTCTAAACACATGATATCAAAGTCTTATAAAAAAAATCAGCAGGTGTTTCGTGCGTACATACTAGTAATTGGACCATGGTCTAGTGTTTCTGATAAAAGTTGATATTGTCATAAAGGAGTTGATGTGAGTGGAAAAAAGTGAATGAGAGTAACATATATATTTTCCTATGTTTCGCACAAGCAGAGATTAAAACATAATGATGGAGTGATTCACGTCACAATTTTTAGTCTTGCAAGAGTGGGAAAATGGGAAGTTTTTTTGAAACAAAACAACTATGTAGAACATACTTTCGCACTGACTCTTGCACCTCGCACTACCCATGAGCAAGTGCAAAAATCAGTGCAAGTTCTTGAACAAAACATATCGCACACCTAGTTCAAAAGTGACTCAACTAAAAAACCTTAATTTTGACCTTTTTGACCTAAAGAAAATAGTTAAAAACAAATCTTTGGGCCATTTAGTAGAAAATCAATACAGATTTTGATTCAAATTTTTTTTAGATATTTATACACTAGATTATGAACAATTTTAAATTGTGTCATTTTAGATCATGTATTATTTGCACAAGTTACCGAATTATTTTGAGTTATGTAACTTTAGCTGAATTCTTTTCAAGTTTTGACACTTGCCAAATTCTAAACTGACACAAGTCTAATTAATATAAACTCCAACAATGATTTATTTTATCAAAAGTGTTACAACTATAAATAAGACTATTTAGACACTTTTATGAATTGCAACTTTGAATACGGAAAGTTTTAAGAAACGTAGATATATGTTAGAAATGTTGCAGATAAATAATGTTCCATTTGAGAAAAGGATTAATTTTAAAAAAGATACTGAGGGCTTAGCTCAAATTTATAGACATTTATTGAATAAAAATAAATAGGTTAATGTAAGGGATAATTATAAATAGGTATTTGTCCTTGATTGTTTATGAAATAAATTTCAGATGGCATAGCTTATTATTGACGGAAAGGGAAATTAAAATAGGTTTTAGGCTTTTAATAAATTTAAAATTTTGTTTTCCTTTTTTGTTTGTTTGTCTTTTTGTTTAAAGTTTGTAGAATGGAATTTTAAATTTATTATGATAATTTTGTTTTTTGAAATTTTAAAATTTATTTTTTCCATATTTTATTTTTCCATTTATTGTCAAATTTTATTTTATTTTAAAAAAAATTTCCTGAAGAAGATTTCCAACGGAAATCGAAATATCGAATAAAAACATTTTAATTAATTTTTTAAAAAAGTGACCTTAAGCTTAAATAATTTAATAAAGTATAAAATTTAATAAAAAAGGTCGAAGAAAAAGGATTATAATTTACTATATAAACATATGTATATATATATCTTTACATAACTCAGACGTGGATCCGACTTGAGCTCCTGTCGTTAAATACCTAGCTTTCGGATAAATTATAAATACATATGTAAAATTTCTGCTCTTATAATTTTGTTAATGAGTTTTTGAAAACAAAAAATAGCATTCATTTTGTTAACCGACACTATTTTCTCAATATCTTCGAAACTGTTGAAAATACAAAAAAAAAGTATTGTTAAGTTAGCTAAAAGCAAATTAAATTCCAATTCATTCACTGGTTATTATGATCGTACATAACGTTCTTAAGTCAAGATGAAATATATTGGTATAATCGACTTATTTAAGGCGAAAAAAAATTTTTGTCCTACAATTTTCATGATATATGCGGTATTTTATTCTTGATATACCTGTCTCTCAGATAAATGATAGAAATGTAACATTTTTGCATTTTTAATTATTTTATGAATTTTTGATAACAAAAATATTACTAATTTGGCAAAAAATTTATCGAGACTAATTTCTGAAGTTTTATTTCTAATCATCTGTTATTGTTTTGACAAAATAAGACAAATCGATCTGATAAAACGTACTAGCATAATCGCCTTATTTCGGGTGAAATATTGGTCTAGGCCATAAAAAACTAGACGTGAAATAACCAATCTGTGAACTGATTTAACTTCAGTGCGCTAACGTTAATATAAATCACTTTAAAAAGTTCTTGCTCCAAGCTTATATGATGTTTTCTGGAATTTTTTTTAGCATTTATAAAACTTTAAATAAATTGAACAAAATACGTGAAAGAAACATAATTTGGTGTACATATTCTGATGGTAAAGACATGCCCTTTTTTTTCTTAAATCCCTTTTTTGCTGCAACTTTTTTTTTTTTTTTTTGTAAATATCCTCCTTTTTTTTGGTACTTTTTTAAAATATCCAACGGTAACGCTGCTAGTGAGAAGCGTTCCGATCGTTAAGGGTGGCCTTACCATAATACACGAGTTTTTTGCCCATCTTAATTTGACACTTCTTTGTTTCAGTGTTTGACAAATTCAACCATAAAGAGGTTCACAATTGAGCAGCACTTCGTGATTTTTTTGGTCATCATAATCGACCAAATGTGTGCACAATCGGGAGAACTGTGCGCAAATTTCAGGAAACCGGGTCTGTATGAAATGTGAAACACCTATGCATGCTCGCCCAGTTCGTTCTGCGTCATCGGGCCGTACTTCTTCGAAAATGTGGTCGTCCAAGCAGTAACCGTGGATGGAGTTCGCTATCGCGAGATGATAATGGACTTCTTGTGGCCAGAAATTGATGATATGGATCGGAAAGATGGTGCCACTTGCCACACAGCCAACGAAACAATGACTCTTTTGCGCGAGAGATTCAATGGTCGTGTTTAATTGGCCGCCACGATCATGTGATTTGACACCGTTGAACTTCATTCTTTGGGGATATTGAAAAAAAGTGTAAGTCAATAAGCCAGGAACAATTCAAGAGGTAAAGGATGAGATAATTCGGCACATTAACGAAATTAAACCTCAATTAAAAATTAGAGTCATAAAAAATATGGACCATCGAATAGAGTAATGCCACCGATGCCTTGGGGAACATTTGACCGGTATTTTCTTTCATACATAATTGTCATAGATCCCTCTATCATAATAAAGAAATTCGCTGAAAACTTTATGTTTTATTTACAATTAACATCGTTCGTTTTGGCTGGGCCACCCTTTCTATAAATTTTTTCAAACACTGGTACTTACATCAACTCACAAACAATATCTTAAAATACATCAGATAACAAAAGATATTTTTAAAATACTTATATTGACAACTGATATTTTTGAAAAAAAAAGGATTATGACATCCTCAATGCAAAACCATAAACAACGGTTTTTATTTTTAAGATATGGCGCGTGTGTTAAAGCAAAGCCATACAATATCAGTTAAGGCCCAACTATATAATTCATAAGCTTGCTTAAGCTTCCGTTAAAAACTATCAAAAGCCTCTCAAGTGTATTTAAAAATACAAAAACAATATCAAAAAATATTTGACTCCGTACGGAAAGTGCGATTAGTTTCGCATTGCTATTGATTTCTACAGAAATTCATATTGAATTTTTAAATTTTAAACACTTCATACCAAGGCGAATTAACTACAGGTGGTGTCGAAACGGCATCTGATTTGACAGTTCGAGCTTATTTGTTTTGATTTGTTAGTGTTTTGCTAAAAATGGTTGAGATTTTGGTACTATTTACAAATTTTTCAAACCTACATATTTATAATTGATATAAAATGGCAACTCATATTTACTGTCCAATAAATATAAGCGGAGTTTAGTGTTTGGTGCAAATAGTCTTGCGAAAATGCAAAATGTCGTAGTTTTTTTATGAAAGGCCAAGAGTGGAAACTCTTTTTTTTTGTTGTTGGATTTAACAAAACAGCTACGATATTTTGCATTTGCTCTTTTGCAAGACCATTTGCACCAAACACTGAACTCCGCTATTGTGAATAGATTTTTGCACTTGTTCATTGAACGATTGCTTATGCCACATTTATATTTAGTATCAGCGGCAGCATATAAGCGTGCATTTTCTGATGATATTGATTTTTGTAAAAAAAAGAACAGCTTTTTATTTAAAATTAAATTACATACATAAATATAAATAATACCTACAAAAAATATATTTTTTAATTAAATTAAGTAAACTGAAATAATTATGTAGTTTCCACCATATGGGCAAATCCTGCGTGACGAACGCTACATTCGTACGCGTTCTCTGATTGATATATAAACCTTTGTTGGCCTTTCAAAAGAGATAGCTTCAACTTATGTATAGTATTTAGTTGCGTTAATATGTACTTACGAATGGCATATGTCATAATTTCTTAGCAAGTATTTGTTGCGAAATAATCTATCACAAAGTTTTGTGACGCACGTTACAAAAAGTGGAAGTAACTTCAAAGTTTGAAGTGTGTTTTCCTAATTTTTAGCGAATTTTGCATCATAAGGTATACAAAATCAATTTCCTAAAAGAAAGATGACTATAAGAGAATTCTCAATGCACTTATTCGCAGTCAAAAACTGTTGTGATTTTCTGACAAAAGCCGTGAACCCTTTGTGACGCACGCTACATAACGCACGCTACAGTTATTCCAGTAGTATTTTATTGTTAAATTTTATTTATTTTAACAAAACAAATTATATTTTTATGAATTGCATTTCTTAAACTAATTTCTTAACTAATGAATATCAATTTTTTTTTCAACGAAATTTATATTTTGATGAGTCTGCTGTAAGTGCTATTTTAAGCACAAAAATCTCCTAAAATAATGCTAAATTTACGTATAACATTAATAAATCAGGGGTGGGGTAGTATTTGGTACAAATAATTGTATTAATGATCATCAAAATACATATTTTTTAATATAAAATTGAAATTATACATCTAATCTTATATTCCATCAAAAAAAATTCATTTGAAAAATTTTTGGTTGGTGATCTGTTTCTGGGATTTGCCCATATGTTCCAACCAACTCCTTTTAAATTGCATTCATTACGAGGGTCGAGTAATATCTTGATTAAGTTAAAAAAGGAAAAAGATTAATATTCAACAGATTTATTTAATTTATTTAATAGTGTTTATTTTTTTATTTATGACTTACAAATATGGTTTAATTTTTTTTTCTGTCTAGAAAATAAAAAATTACTTTGATTATTTTCTTTTAGATGACAATTTGGAGATATTGCTTAACTATTGCCTAAGGGGATATCTTCCATTTGTTTTCAGGGTTTCAATTAAAAAAAAACGAATTTTTTATTTGTGTTCTGCATATGTGTTAGTAGCAAATTTATACGCTTATAACTCTGAAATTTTGCCTTTGCCGATTTAAATGTATATAGATAGATAATTGAGCTGGATTCATTAAATTTGTACATTTAATATCAAAATTTAATAGTTTCTTAAAAAAAGAATGCGAAAAAAGGGTAGACAACTTAGTGGATTTAAAAATATGCATTTGCTGTTTGTAAATTACACAAAGAAATTTAAAGAAAACTTGCAATTACTAATTAACTTTTTATTTGTTTATTATGTTTAATTTTAATTTATCTTTTAATGTTTGAAGTTGTTTCTATAAGGAAAATAATATTAGGTTTATTATTAAAATTTTTGAGCTTTTTAAAAATGGAAAGTTTAACGCCCGTATTCATAAACTGTTATTTAATTTAACAAACGTGTATTAAGGAAAATTTTCATACAAGTTTTGTTTAGTAAACCTTTATTAAATTTAAAACTTCAATAAAAAAAGTGTAAAAATTTAATAAAAAAAATCAAAAGTATACAAAATGCCTTTTTCATGTTTTTCTCCAATTAATTTATAATAATTCCATAATGCATATTGAAATTAATATTGAGCATAAATGAAGAAAATACGTATTAAAAATATATTACTTTCATTGGTTTTTATTCCCACTCATTCAAATGAATATTCCAGATCTAATCTAATCTCTGAACTTTCAATGGTTTTAAGCCATATTTTTAACCCTTTGACGACCAATGGGACATATAAGTCCCATTTGGTTTTTTTCCTCTCACAAGCACATTTTTCAACAAATTTTTACCAAATAAAGTTTATTCAATAAAAAACAAATGTGTCTTTTTAAAAATATGTAAAAGTTTAAGATTTTTTGTCCGAATTAATTTCAATGTCATCCCAAAGTCAAAAATTTGTGATTTTTTTTTAAATTTTTGATTGCTTAAATCTCGGAAACTGAATGATACACTTATGTAACATTTTTGTTTTATATGTACCAAATCCTGATGTAACCAGAATACCCAACGCCTTTTGAATTGCTTCAAAAGCTTTCTTGTGGGATCTGAAAATAAAATGGGACACATGTGTCCCATTGGTCCACAACGGTAAAAATAAAGGAAATTTTTTTTAATTATAAATTTATTTTTTATTTCAATCGAATTGCACAAAAACAATAAAACATAAATATTTCCAAAGTATATTCATATAAATAAACTAAATAAATATAAATATACTTTGAATATTTCAATAAAAACAAACATAAATCATAAAAACGACAAACTGAAAAAAATAATTCATTGTAAAATAAAAAAAAAAAACAATCATTTAAATATGGTTGGTACAGCAATCATTTGTGGTAGATTTCAAAACAATTTCGATCCTTGGTATAGCAAAATGTTTTATTGCAAGTGAAGCAAATTGAATTTCTTCGATTGTCTATGCCATTTTTGGTGCAAAGAATACATCGCTTCCGCACGCCGTTATCCATTCTGGCGAGATAGTGACCAGATAGAGAAAGAATTTATCATCTGTGTGGCGAGCTGTGCACGAAATTCCAGGAGGGAAATTGAAAATGGAGATGATACGTTCGTAGATAATTTGTTGTAAACAATGTAGGAATTTAGCACTCCTAAATCAATTAAATCGAAAAAAGACGAAGGTAGAATTTGATCCTCGACTTTCGGCTGTGTTCATAATATGACTGCAATGATAGCATTTTTTAGTAAATAAAATATATTTGTATACGTATGTATATGCATATTTTTGCTTAACAAATTACCTTTCTTTGATCCATAAGATCTACGCCTCCCATTCCTTTATTATATTGAGATATCATTTCAGGACATTTTACTATGATTCTCTCCGCTGAACCAGCTTGACGCCTTCTGACGGTTATTGTATCAGTCGGATTTATGAAATTAGGACCCATATGAACTGCTCGATTATCCATCCATTTAACAATCGTCACTCCTTCATATTCGAAAAATATGAAATCGCCACGTTTAAATGTTTTGTCGGCGTCGAATTTTGGCATTTGTGCACGATTGCGTCGTAGAGTGCCACAAGCTCGAATACCATTGACTTTTAGTTTGTGCAATAGCAGTGGACTATTGAAAAAATTATCAAAATACAGCTCAATGCCCAAGTTCTCAAGACCGGAAGCCATATTCAAGACAACTGACTCACCAATACCAACTTCCTTCATTTGTTTTCTTCAGGGCTGTGGAGTCGTTAAGAAAAAGTTATAACTCCGACTCCGACTCCTTTCGGTGAAATTTTTTAAGCACGACTCCGACTCCGACTCCAACTCCGACTCCGACTCCTACTCTAACCTAGCATTATTTAAGAGACTAGTTTTTTTTTTTACTTTAAACTCTTTTTTAATTTAGTACCTGTTAAATGGTTAAATAAAGCAAGAAAATGATTCTGTAAAAATTTCAAATCGATATTTTAATTCTAACGTGCCGCGCATTGAGCTTTAACATACTAGTTACTAACATATGAGTAGGAAAGCTGCAAAATATTTTATTTGGATTTTGTAAAAAATGCAAAAAACATATAGTGCCCGATTAAATAGACCAAATGAGTTGAACCTTTTTTCAATTCTAAAGTGTTATGACATTCTAGACTTATAACTTAACAGTTGAGAAATTTAAACCAACTGAAATATAAAAAAATAATAGATTTAATTTTAGAACGAACGAGTTTTGTTACGAACTTTCGAAAGAAACGAGTTTTGCTTCAATCTGTATGGGATCATTGAATTTTAGTATATTTTAAAGTTTATATTAATTTATTAATATTGTGCAAACAGTGCTAAAAAATGTAAAAATAGTTCTGTAGGGGAGAGATAAACTACACCAATTCACATCTTTTTCAAATAACGTTTTTTATACTGTTGGAATTTATAGATGTGTGAATTTCTATAAGTCCTATCTAATGTAGCTTTCGAGATAGAAAAGTTGAAAACAACAGCAAGTCCAATTGGCTTATACGTTAAAGGCATCAAGTGTACTTAGTGTTGTTTACCACAATATTAATAGAGGCAAAGGACAGTCCTTTTTTGCAAATTAAGTCAAATCATTCTCAGGAAAATTTTATAAAGTTTATTAAAACATGCATATGCGCCTTCAGATGTTAGTTCTACAATTTATATAACACATTTTGAAGAGAAATGTAACGTAAAAAAATGTTGTTAGCCTTCTATTATTTTTGGGAAATAGTACCCCTTTTGTTGTTGGACTTGGTGCTGTTTGTCTCAAGGCATGGAACAGTACCATAAAAGGTAACGAACCTTTTAGGACGTAATTTTTTAAGTTAAGTATATCATCGACATAAAAAAAATATGTTAGGATCATATAAAATATTCGTACAAATGCACATTTTTATAACATAAACATCATTTGCGATTATCAACATGTTTGCGCGGTCTGCTGTAAAGTTTTCAAAATGTGGCTTGATGTAGTTTATCTCCCACCTGCAGAGTTAAAAAAATGTGAATTTTTAAACTGCTAAATTTAAATCTTTTTCTTCAGTGTACTCGCCATTGCATTTTTCCGTTCCTAATTCAATATTATTATTGTCCAAGACCGAAATTTGAAATTGCAAGTCTTTATTATCTCTCCAATTTTCCCTAAAGTGAGTAGATAAAAGTATTCTCAAATCATTTTTCGGGTTAACCCCCACATTGATGGGAATTATATCTGGAACAATGTCATGTATTTTTCCGAGTTCCTTTTCCTTTTATTCTATTATAATTCACCTTGAAGGTTGGAACTTCAAATGTAGTTCACTTAATGCTTTCACCACAGGAGCTACAGCAGATTTCAAGTCATATTTATGAACATGGCTATTTTTGGCTATATGGCTATATATTTGTTAATATACGATAAATAAACAACAACATCTTTACAAATTTAATTTTTAAATTCCTTAATTCGGCTCTATTTCATTAACGATATCTTGGCGAAATTCAAATAGTGAACCCGCTGGTTTTTGTTACAGAAATTAGAGGTCACATTAAAACATAGAAAAGGACATGCTTTGATACAATCTATATAACTATTCTAATAAATTGTCAAAATAAGATGTTATCTCAATTTTTTAATTTTTGAAACTCACCTACTCATATGAAAAGTATACTGGTCCTTATTTTCAGACTTCACAATTTCAAAAAGCAGACCCTCTTATGGCCAATTCCACTAATTTATTAATATATCAATTTATGTTTAAAATTTGTTTTTTTTATGTCAAATAAAAATAAAATTATTAGAAAAATTATATTTAAATATGAATTGATATTTAAATAGAATTGGAGAAATTGGTCACTAAAATTTTTTATTTTAAAAAATATTAGAAAAATTGTAATGCAAAAAAGTCGGAGTCGGAGTCGCTAGTTTTTGTGGGTACTTCGACTCCGACTCCGACTCCGGCACAAAAACCTCAACTCCGACTCCTCAACTCCGACTCCGACTCCGACTCCACAGCCCTGGTTTTCTTCCTGTGTAAATATCAATTTTATGTAAATATCCAGTGCTGGCATCACAACGACACCATAATTTGAACCCCCAAGATATTGGCTTATCTTTCATATATTGCTTCATTATATTTCGACCTTTAAATTTCACCATGTTCAGTGCAAAAAAAATTTCAGACTTTTTACACTTACCGACCAATGGGACATATATGTCCCATGATTTTTTTTCAATTAGGAGTAAATTTTTTTTATTTTTTTTTTTATAAAATACGTCCAAAAACATGAATCCCAAAAAAAAATTGTATTTACAAGCGGTTTAACTTTGGTCGTCAAAGGGTTAATAACGAGCCGTTTAACTAAATGCGAACGCATTTTGCCAATTACACGCTAATGTTAAAATCATGCATGTTTCACCTAAAAGGAACCAGTGCAGTATCCTTGGGACCCATGCATTTACTACTTTTTTGGCATGTCGAACCGGTTTTTGAATGTCATTATAGTTTGATGTAATCTTTCGCCGGTTTCGTCTGTTACAGTGGAAATTTGTCGCTCATAAAAATCGATATGTGCATACAACATCTGAATTTTTAACAACATTTTTACTCCAAATGCGTCAAAAGACTGTATCATGTGATCAAGGGATTTTTCATGCACCGCAGGAATTGAGCCCCATGTTTGAAAAAAATGTAAGTTTATGATTGCTTAAGCGAAATTGTTAGTTCAGAGTTGTATTTTTTTGAAATTTCAAAGTATGTAGTTAGCTTTAACATTTACTGTTAGTTCAGTGTCATTTGGTTCGAGATTTCAAATTTTGTTTTAATATAACTGAAAGTACTACATTTTTAAAAGTTGATATCACAGTATGAACTCCAACCCAAAAACCTTGATTTAATTTGAAAAATATTACAAAAAATGCATAAACTTTATCAAAATTGGATTAATTAGTACCACACAATAAAAACAAATTGTGCTAGTCGGAAGTTGGAAAGCCATCATTATTAGAGTTAAATTTCGACAAATAAATAAAAGCCATTTAAAAAGAGATTTTGATGTATTTTCCTTAAAACACCAAAAAGATTGATTTTGACCTAATCTTTTAAAACGGAGTATAACGCTGTGTCCTATGACCCAAATGGGGGTTTCTGTGTCATTTCAAGAGTTAATATTTTACTTCTTACAGTGGAATTAGTAAATTTTCATATACATATACATTCTTGCATTTTTTATTAATTTAATATATTTATATTCAACATTTCTTATTTTTCGAATTTATTCTATGAGCTAAATTTCAGATATGTATTTTATAAAAATTGTTGAATATAATATAAAGTAACCTACGAAAGGAAATCATTCCCAGTTTCTATTTAATATATTTATATATATTATATTATATATTTATATATTATATATATTTATATATTTATTTAACAGAAATCTTACGAACTATTTTTTTTGCAGAAGAGTATGTTAAACTCCAAACGTAGAGATCCAGCAAAAGTCAATACCAATATTTAAAAGTAAAACAGTGGCAACTTCATAAGCTATTTTTGCCAGCTGATTTAGTATTCACATTTTCCAGGTTTTGCTTCCCCTTTTAAGCACTAGTCATCTAGCACTAGCAAAGAGTTATTCACACTTTTTGTAAAACACATTTGGGGTATTTACAAGGTGTGTTATCATGTTGTATTGTCATAATGTTCTAACATTTTACAATGGTTTAAAAATATTTTTTTTGCTTTGTAAACAAAAAGTGTCTTAAATTAATAAAACTTTGCTTGCTATGTTTATTGTGCTGTCGTAATTAATCAGAAGAGACCTGCGCCGAGCAACTGAGCCGAGCGGCTATGATTTTGTAGCCGTCGCCTTTGATGGTATAGTTTCACCCGGCTAACATTGGAATTATACTGCGGCTAGCATTTTTTGCAACAAAACACTTGCGGCGTCAAATTGGATCGGCCTAGGACTCTGATGTTTGGTAAACAAACAAATTAAAATATTTGTGGATTGCGTCTGAAAAATGGAAAATAGTCAGGAAAGATCTAATTTAATTAATAAATCATGGATTAGAATTAAAAAACATTTTGATTTTAGGTAAATATTTATTTTTTATATTTGTTTTAAATCACCTGACTTAAATTCAAAATAGCACACTAAATTATGAGGGATCGTTCACAACAGTCGTATTTTTTCATGTTATTATTTTAAGAGATATGATTTTATGACACCTTGTGAATCCCCCAATTGTTTTCGAGCTATGTGCCTATAAAGAGTACATACTTATATGCGTTTTCCATTACATTTCTGAACTTATATATATGTCCAATATTGGTATTATTTTAAAGCTTTTGAATTGATCTTTCTGGATATATAAAATTTATTCAAAAGTTTTTAACTCTTTAGCTCCCATTACGGTTTTTACAAAACTTAACATCAAAATGTTACTGAATTGCACTAGGTTAATACCTACTTATTTAGTTTATCCCAATAAGAGTGTAAAAAATAAAAATTTATAAAAATTTATAATAACAACCACCGGCTTCGCCAACTAACGCTTTCCTGGATAGACGGCCTTCGACCGTACGCAACGATTTTCTCCTCTATGGTTGGTATATGGATTATAAGTTTAAGTTAAAATTTTAAACTAGAGATGTACACAACCCCCCCCCATCTATATGTTTTATTGCAATAAATTAAAACCCGTTTTTTCATTTGTTAAATTGTTTTTGACCTTATTTGCAATAAAAAATGTTTTTTTGTATTATATCCCAATAAGCAATTTTGCTGAAAATCAAGTGCAAAATAATTGGTATTCAAGTTCAAATTCCAAGTTTCAAGGGCTAAGATAATAAAAATAACCATATACGGACAATAAATAATCATAAAGGACCAAAAAAAAAGACCCGTGTCTCCCAGTTTTGCCCAAAGTCATGCCCTTTTTTTATGGGCCCTTAAAGATTTAGGGCCTCGGTGTCATTTTTGCAAAAAAGTGATCATTTTCTCAGGCTCATATCATGCAAACCGTTAGGAATTTTGATTAACCCTCTGAGACAAAGTTCTAGCTCTTTCCATAAAGCATATAAAATCAAAAAAACTTGATTTTTTTACCTTTTTTTCGCTGTTAAGGTCCATAGGTAGCAAACCTATGTTATTGAAATAACAGCCTACAACAGCTTAGCTGAATTGCAATCAGTGTTACCGTCGGATATTTTCAATAAGTACCAAAAAAAGGGGATACCTACTAAAAAAGTGGCACCAAAAAGTGGATTTTTTTTAAAAAAAGGGGCACATCTTTTAAAATTAAAATAAGTACACCACATTATATATTTTTTATGTTTTTTTTCTATTTATTATAATTTTAAATAACATTTTATAAATGGTAAAAAAACATAACAAAAAACATTATATAGTAATTATATACGATAAAAAACAATTAATCGTATTACAATAGACATACTACATACATACTTACTTACAAATGGCTCATTTGTTGTAAAAACTAAAATAAATATATTGTAAATATTTCTCTCGAGAAGTAATTTTTATAAAATATTTACTTTAATGTTTTAGTAATTCAAAAACGTTAAACTCTTGTTTGGCTTATGACATTGTTGCAGCAAATAGAAGATAATTATGTAATGTGTTTTATATATACATTTAGTAATACATTTCTTAAAATTTTTCTGCTGAATACATTTTCCCTGATTTATTTAAGACATTGTATTGCATAGTTAGACAATTAAAAACGTTTAAGAAGTTTTTTTCGCATTCCCCTGATTCTTATGTTTTTTGGAATTCTTAAGACGAATATGAGCACAGTTTTCTCCCATCATGTCACAATTATTTCGGAAAGATGTTTTGTGCCACCATTAATACCAAAATCCATAGTGTTTATTATTATTAATGGTCAGTTTCATACATATTTTTTTACAATTAATTGATCTTAAAACGACTTCTATACTTTCGTAAAATGTCTTCACTTGGAACCCAATCTTCAAGGCTAGTATCTAACAAATTTTAAGATAAAAGCATGGATTCGCAAGTATTTACTTTTAGCCTATTTGTTACTTTATTTTTGATTAAAGCTAACTTAGAAAAAAAAAACGCTCAGCAGAAGCACTACTGTGTGGTAATGTTTAAGTTTGAATTGTATATGGGCAGTTCCAGTGAAAAGTCTAATTTTTGTAACGTAACGCCAGAAGTTATTTAAATTGTTTCTCGAAAACTTTTATGTGTATATATTATTTTTTTATATTTTGGTGTAAAGCGCAACTAGCTCTACATTTAGTAACAAAAGGGATAATGGTTGTACAACATGATCCTTAAATACAACCTTATTTGCATTCTGGCGTTACATTAAAAAAAGTAGACTTTTCGCTGAAAATTATCATAGGATACAATAAAACGAGCAAAGATTTTAAAATTTTATAGCTTGAAAAATAAATCTATATAAGCCCAAAGTTTACTAAAAAAGGTTTTTCAGTTTTGTTATCAGCGTTGCCACGACCAAAAAAAATTTGTAACCAAAATGTTAAAGTAAAGTAACCAAAAGCGAAAGAAAGTAACCAAAATTATTTTGTATAAAAAGGACTTTAATCGCACTTCAGTTTAAAAACATATTTAAAGACAAAATTGTGTTTGTTGTATCTTGTAGGCTCGTAAACCGATTTTTCTAAAGTTTGACAGAATATTACCGATGGTCTGGAAAGAACAACAGGCTATATAAGTGGCTCCTCCTATTCAAAGCTTACACTTATTTTCGTCAATTTAAAAAACTTTATGAGCTATAGCTTTTAACCTTTTTATATGAAGAGCTCTTACAAGCAAAACTTTTAAAGTCTTGCTGTGTTTTATGGTATCAAAGTACAAAATTGAGCTAAATTAAGCGGTAGATCTTTTATATATAAATGCTTTTTGCCCGGTAGAATATAATTATATTAAACGGAATGGGATCGGAAGGGTCTTTGACTTTATCGTTTACTAGAAAAGTGTTTCATTTAGACCTATGAAGCACTAAGACTTTAACCGGCCTTATAAAAATTGTTCCATGATTAAAACTTTACATTAACCTATAGTGGGCGATAAAGTAAATTAAGGTTCATACTACCTGGTAGGTTAAAGTAAAGTTGTAACAATGGAACACTTTTTATATCCGACCTTGAGCTATCGGTAAGTTGTGAAAACGGGCCTAAGAGTAGCAGATAATATTAATCTACACTTCAAAGTCTGTTTAAGTTTCAAAAATAATAATTTTAAAGTAGATAAAAATAGTATTGGTTTTAGATGCACAAATACCACACACAATTTTTAAGGTTGAAAAAAAGTAACCAAAATGGAAAAAATGTCCACAAGTACACATTGAGAAAAAAAGTAACTCAACATTTTTTATTTTTCGAATTTATTCTATGAGCTAAATTTCAGTTATGCATTTTATAAAGCTTTTTTGTAATAGTTCTATTCCTTAAATTTTTAGGAATGACTTTTATACACCACCAGACTATTATATTGTATTTTCTTGTTACATTTTACCTTAGATATCCTTTGGATAGCAAAGGTAAATAACCTACGAAAGGAAATAATTCCCAGTTTCTATTTCTTAAAATTGTTGAGTTAAATACATTCAATTTATAAAGTATCACTATCCAGTGTGACACAAAGAATGCTGACGAAGGCCGTAGCGGGCCAGAAAATGCATTACATTCTGCTGGTGTCTAATAATTGTAAATTTTTCTGTACATACAATATACTTCATTGCTATCCAAAGGATAGCTAAGGTGGAATGTAACAAGAAAATACAACATAATAGTCTGGTAGTGTATAAAAGTCATTCCTAAAAATTTAATGAATAGAACTATTACAAAAAAGCTTTATAAAATACTTAACTGAAATTTAGCTCATAGAATAAATTCGAAAAATAAAAAATGTTGAATATAATATAAAGTAACCTACGAAAGGAAATAATTCCCAGTTTCTATTTGAAAAAAAGTAACCAATTTTGGTTAAAAGTAACCAAAACGGCAACGCTGTTTGTAATGCAAGTCAAAATCCACTTTCGTTTTTTTAACGTCACGCCAGCACAGCGTCGATTGCTGTAATTTTTTTCTGATTATAGTGATACTTCATTGCTTTGTATATATAAAAACCTTTTTCACAAATTTGACTTCTTTATTTAATTTTTTTGCATTTTGTGGTACAAATATCACGACACGTCAAATTGGAAATGCCCATATATTTATCAAATCTATTTTTCAATGTTCCTAATTCACGCCAAAAATCTTCGGCATTCGAAATTATTTAATAAAAATATTCTCTCAAAAGGTGATAAAAAAAACAAGTTGTCGCATATAACGCATTGCATGTAACTTGAATTTAGAAACGCATAAAATGCACAAAAAGTATCATACGCCTCTACGCATGAACGCATGGTGTGGACCTTCAGCTAACACTCAAAAAATATTGTGCGGTCAAAAATGCTTTAGGTAACATCCAATGCCTTGCGTGCAATATTTATTTTTATTTAGAGTCTAAATTTTAAGACTTAAATGCAGAATAATGTAACATAACATTTCATAAGCTTACATGCGAATCAAAGAACTTTGTAAAATGGTAATTACATATTTGAGATTTAAAAGCAATTTTTAATATTCCAGATAAAAATGCGATAACCGATATATTATTAAGAAAAAAATATATTCTAAGTTGTGTGTGTTACGTTATATTAATTTGCAATTTTCAGAAAGAAAAAGACGTACATCAACAAAAGTATATTATGTATTAAGTGAAACAACTATTAAAAATATTAAATAATTAAATATTTGTGTTAACTTACCGGAAAAATAGGCAGTACTGCATTTAACAATGTGGAGAATTTATATTATTAAAGATATTATGACATACCTATTATGTATAATTTTTTATAGATTTTAATTACTAATAAGTAGTGGTTTAAACTAAGAAATGTACATTATTAAATTTAGCTATGAATCCTGCAGATGTTGCCATTAATTTTTGGAAATTCTTTGCCTTTGGGAGTGCTATAAGTTAGGCTGCAAAATTTCAAAATTTCTTACAGTCCTATGGTTTTTTATAGGTTATTATAGGTTTTATTTTACATAAAAAATATTAATGTGTTCTTATACAAAAGATTCAGAACTCTGCTAATTTTTTTTGAGTGTGATTATACATTATTATATATATAAGAATTATATATGTATTTGATGATAAGTAATTTTTAATTTTGTTAATAACTTGGATTTTTTTAAGATAGAAGTTTAAAATTTAAGAAAAATATGTAACGTGAATCGTAATCAACATCAACAAAACAATTCAATTTAAAATTTTCCAATAATATCTACATCAGTGTTGAAAAATTCAGTACTTTAGTACTTTTTTCAGTACTTTTTCATTTTCAAAATTTTTAATTTATTTACTTATTCATAAAATTATTCTTAATTTTCCCTAGAAAATACTAAAAAAAAACTTACCTTACGTTTATGTATAACAAAAATATTATGTACCTTTAATATTAATACAGTTTGCTCTTTAAAACATAGATAAATGAATTCCAACAAAATATTTTTTGTTCCTTTGGTTTTCATAAATTGTTTTATATTTTTAAAAAAAGTACAACTTGTTGGAAAAAGTACTCTTTTAGTTGAAGTTCATACCAATTCAAAATTTCAATTTTGCAACACTGATCTACATTGTTTTGCATTTTAGCTAACGATATGTGTTTTGTTTGTGAAAAAAATTCTTTGATGCCTGCAAAAGGGTCCCTTTTTCTTTCGTTAAAAAGACGTACCTAAATGCAGAAATTACTATGAAAACAAATAGCCACAAGAATTTGTTGGTATTTTGTGCTTGTAAAAAATTTTGGTTTCAGTACCAATCGCGTCGGTGGGTTTTTTTTTTTTTCTTGGAAAACACTTTTCAGAAGATTCAGAAGATTTTATTTTATAAGTTGTATAACACAAGGGAACAAAATTAAACAATTTTTGTGTTGCTAGAAAATTTGTAGCAGTTCTTTATCAATTCAATGTCGCTGATTTTAAAACTGCACTTCTTTTTTTCTATCAGCTGCGATTTGCGTGCAATATTTATTTTTTATAAATTTTTAAAACATAAAAATCTTTAATATTTTTACATATTGTTTGATAAGATATTTGAAACTGATTTAGAGTCAGAAAGCTTCCGAATAGAAAAAAGTGCAGTTTTAAAATCAGCGACATTGAATTGGTAAGCCCCAAACGATGTCATTCCTAATACTGCTTGATCACTCCAAAGCCTTTGATACAGTGCATCATACCATTCTCTGTCTTAAATTAAAGCACATGTGCAATTTCTCCTCAACAGCATTGAAACTGTTAACGTCATATCTAAGTTCCAGATGTCAAAGCGTATTCCATGAAACAAATGTCTCTGATCGTTGCTTAATGCTTAGAGGTGTGCCACAGGGTTCAATACTTGGACCACTATTGTATTCTATATACGCTAATGATCTGCCTTTGCAAGTGAAACATTGTAAAATTCAAATGTATGCTGACGACGTGCAACTCTATATAAGCTGTAAAATATCAGATGCTGCAAATTGCATTCAACTTATAAACGAAGATCTCAAACATATTTATCTTTGGGCATCTGCAAATGGCCTAAGCTTAAACCCAAAAAAATCAGTTGCTCTTGCTATTGGACCATTAAAATATATAAACACGTGTCTACCACCAATAAAAATTAATGATATGACAATTAATTATGTTGATACTGCAAAAAATCTTGGTGTTGTTTTTAACAATCAACTTAATTGGTCAGACCATGTGAAAATAAGCTGTGGAAAAACCTTTTCTATGCTAAGGAACTTATGGATGTCACAATATTATACACCGATTCACATCCGAATGTTATTAGCTAAAACGTATTTATTGCCAACACTCATGTATGGATGTGAGCTTTTTTCAAGTTGCGATTCGGTTAGTAGGCGAAGGCTCAACTTAACATACAATAATATTGCTAGATATGTATTTGGAATAAAAAGGAACCATAGCATATCACAATTTGCGAAACAGATATGTAACATAACATTTGATAACTTATTGACTTGCCGAACTCTATTGTTTTTGCATAAGATTATATATAGTCAACAGCCTTCCTACCTATATGAAAGAATCATGTTCTCTAGATCGAACAGAGGTTACAAGATTAACAGTATTAGGTATAACAAATCAATTTCTAATCAACACTTCTTTATTAACTCGATTCGTCTCTGGAGCCAACTACCCCCTCGAATCCAAATCATAAGCAATGCAAGACATTTTAAATCTGCCATATTTGAGTACTTCGGTTAGGATAGCCTTATTATTAACATTTACTTATTTGTTAACATATTGTCATTTGTGCGCAAAACTTATAGTAAAAAACTTATAGTAATTTTATTTGTCATTTTTTTTTCTTTTCTTTTCTCAATTAATTGTATTTTCATACTATTAAATATAAAATATACTTATCTACCAAATTGCTACCCAATACTGTAATATAAGACTTGTTCTTGTTGTATTGTATTGATAAATAAATAAATAAATAAATAAATAAATAAATAAATAAATAAAATAAATAAACTGCTTCAAATTTTTTATCAACACAAAAAAAAGTTTAATTTTGTACCTTTGTGTTATACAACTTATAAAATATACATATTACTCACATTTTTCTGCGGCTGTAAATAAATGCATTCTCTCAATTTTTTTACTCTCTGGTACTCACTAATACACAACCAAAAAATTTTTTAAACTCCCTGCTTTAAAGAATAGCCACCCAGCGTTGCCAGAATGAAGATTTTATCTTATTTTTGAAGATTTTTTGACCAAAATAAGATTTGAAGATCTTTTTTCTCAAATTAAGATTTTTTATTCTTAGAAATAAAAATTCTTAACTTTAAGTTTGTACAACATACATTTTTTTGCAGTTATCTAAACAGTCAATTTTTAAAACAATGAGATTTTGTATCAGCTTGTTGTCTTTTGGTTTTGCACACTTTTGTACCCATTGTCTAGCATACACAAAAATTCATCATTATTTCTGGGCATACAAAATATTAAAAAAGCATCGTAGATAAGCGGTTGCTCATTTTGGGAATATTGATGAAAAGCAATTATTTGTAAAAAACCCGTCTTTTTATAAAGTTTAATATATTAAAGAACAAAAAGTTCAAGTATTTAGTACCAAAAGGTAAAACTAATGGAACTTAACCATAGGATTACCGTCTTGGTCTGGCCAGACCAAATTTGTGTTTTGCTTGCAATATTTTTGGAATATAACAAAAAACAGGGGCGTAAATTCTATAAATGATGTGTGATGAATCAATTGAAACTAATTTTGATTCGATTGGAGCAAATTAGTGGGGTAAAATTCTATTTTTATGTAGAAGTTTATGAAATTACCCTCTTGGCCAGACTAAATTTTTCTTCTTGCAATATTTTTCAAATAGCACAAAATATCAAAAAAAAAAAAAAAAAAAAAAAAAAAAAAAAAAAAAACAGAAACGTAAATTCTATAAATGATATGTTCTGAGTTAAATGAATCAAGTTTGAATCAAATCAGAAAACTACGGCATGTTATGAGTTAAGTTCAATTTAACTACAAAAGTAAAGTGGAAAACACGTTTCACTTAGATGCGAAAAAGCAATGTGCAAAATAAATGACAACATTTTCGATGACTTGCATGTAAAATAAAATAATAAAATTATATAATAAATTCGTATAATCTCAAATAATAAGCATATGTTCAATAAAAAATATATTTGTATATTTACTTTTTATTTAATTGGGGTTTTTTATCTGTTTTAATGGGGTCTGGCCTGACCAAGAGGTAAAAATGTACCTAGGGCTAAGAAGCTTTTGGTTTGAATATTCCACATTCCATGTTTATAATAATTTTTAAACAACGTATATATACATAAGTGCCTTACAATGTCTTTAAAAAAGGTTTACCAACAATATTTTAATAACAATTCCATTAGGAATATATTAAGGAAAATCTATATATTTTCAATGAGCTTTTTTTAATTGCAGTTTTCTCCAAATGCCTTCGATATTACAACGGTATCAAAACATATAATGCTAAAATTTAATTAAAAAATTAATAATTTTTACTTCTTTGCCCTTGTTATTGGAAATTTTAATATTTTTCTCTTCAAAATAAGTTTTGTTTTTCGCCAAATGAAGATTTTCCTTCCAAATCTTCTGGCAACGCTGTAGCCACCTTATTTCGGACGAAATATTAGTCAAGCCCATAAAAAACTAGACGCAATAGAATCCATCTGTGAACAGATTTGAATTCAGCACGCTAAAGCTAACTAAAATCATAAAAGAAGGTTCTTGCGACCAGCGTAATTAGCATAATCAACTATCAAACTACGAATTATTTTTGTTAACTGAACATAATTTGACAGAATTCCAGTCAATCCTAATCGAAAAATTAATAAAAAAAAAAATGTAGTAAAATGTTTTTTATAGCGAAAGCGAGTTCAATTTCGAAAAAAACTAAAATTTCTTTCTTACTTTATAATTTTAATTAAAAAAAAAAAAAAAAAATACATATGTACTTGAAATCTCTTATTTTATAAAAAAAATTTAAATTTTCAAATACCTAGAACAAAAATTTTATATTCTATTGATATTAAAAAAATTGCTAGATTTCTCGCTAACCGGAAAATTTGCCGCGATGGGCACATAAAAACCGCAAGAACCGCGGTAAAACCGTTAAATTAGCAACAGTGACGCGAACCATTGTTGCCAGAAGTGCAGATTTTTCTGCATTTTGCTGATTTTTCGTTACAAAAATACGAATTTTAGTGAAAAATCGCTGCTTTTCCTTAATTTATGCTCAATGAGACACGTGTTAGCGTCATCCGATTGGGCTGAAACTTTGTCAATCGGATTTTCTAGGCTATAAGCACATTTAAGAGGAAAATCCATCACCCTTTTAGGGTGCTTACAAGGTATATGGTAAATTTTTTTAGGGGCTATCTTTTTGGGCACCCCTCTTAAATGTTCCAATAGCCTAGAAAATCCAATTGACAAAGTTAAAGCCTAATCGGATCAAACATATTATAATCGAAAGCGTGTGTGACGTGAGTTCATAAACACTTACGTGCACAGCCCTAACATAAATTCTATTTTAATCAAAAACAAAATCATGAGCATCAAGATAAGGTGACCATACACAATCATCTATTTATTTAAAATTTGTGTCCTCTTTTTTTGTCATCTTTTTTCATAATCTGCCATCTTGGTTATCTTTATTTTTAAAAGCATGATCAATATTTTTTTTATTTTTATAAATTAAAATCAATTTTATTTCACGGCGGTCACAAATTTTTTCTGTCAAATCGTATGGAAAATATCGTGACATGCTTGGTTTGTTTATACTCCTACTGAACTCTCATACACTTGCAGTATAAAATTTGGAATAAGTTAGTGCAATGAATTTTTCTGTTTCGTTATGTTTTCAACTAATTTTTATTTATAAGTAAATGTAAATTTTTATATACATATGTTATTTTTTTAAATTTACTTTACATATATAAATTTGTGAATGTAAATTTGTCTGTGAAATATGTAACAAATCTTGAAGTCAATTAAATGTTTTACTTTGTTTCTTTATGTCCTCTATTTTTATTTTCAAAAGCTGGTCGCCCTAATTAAGGGAAACAAATTTCGAGGCAAATTTTATTAATGATAAGTTTAATTATACTACATGACAGTTATTTGACCAAATGAATTTGAATTAAGCACGAATAACAAAATCTTTTGAAATTAAAATTTTGTATTCCCAAAAATTGAAATTACTTTTTGATAATAAACAGGCAAGTGCACCGCCTAAAAAACACTTAATTGACAACATCTTTTGTAAGTTGTTGTTTGTTTTTATTTTGTTTTTCTTAACCTACTTACAACTACAGTTAATGTTGAGAGAATTTCAACTAATTGTAGTGGGGAATGTAAGATGAGATAAACCCACTGTTTATTGTTGATGTGTTTTGTTTAAACTTTGATATTGTTACAAGTAGAACTGTTGCTATAAGTCTTATACGCTTAACAGTTTTATTTGGTTTAATATCTTTAGTTTTTCCAAAATCTTTATGGATGAAGTTTCCTGATGATCTGGCCTAAGCAACCAGTGAAATGCGCATAGGAATAGCTTATCCCATCAACAATAAATTTCAAGTATTTTTATCAATAATAAAAACTGGGAATTAAGCACGAATAACAAAATCTTTTGAAATTAAAATTTTGTATTCCCAAAAATTGAAATTACTTTTTGATAATAAACAGGCAAGTGCACCGCCTAAAAAACACTTAATTGACAACATCTTTTGTAAGTTGTTGTTTGTTTTTATTTTGTTTTTCTTAACCTACTTACAACTACAGTTAATGTTGAGAGAATTTCAACTAATTGTAGTGGGGAATGTAAGATGAGATAAACCCACTGTTTATTGTTGATGTGTTTTGTTTAAACTTTGATATTGTTACAAGTAGAACTGTTGCTATAAGTCTTATACGCTTAACAGTTTTATTTGGTTTAATATCTTTAGTTTTTCCAAAATCTTTATGGATGAAGTTTCCTGATGATCTGGCCTAAGCAACCAGTGAAATGCGCATAGGAATAGCTTATCCCATCAACAATAAATTTCAAGTGTTTTTATCAATAATAAAAACTGGGAATTAAGCACGAATAACAAAATCTTTTGAAATTAAAATTTTGTATTCCCAAAAATTGAAATTACTTTTTGATAATAAACAGGCAAGTGCACCGCCTAAAAAACACTTAATTGACAACATCTTTTGTAAGTTGTTGTTTGTTTTTATTTTGTTTTTCTTAACCTACTTACAACTACAGTTAATGTTGAGAGAATTTCAACTAATTGTAGTGGGGAATGTAAGATGAGATAAACCCACTGTTTATTGTTGATGTGTTTTGTTTAAACTTTGATATTGTTACAAGTAGAACTGTTGCTATAAGTCTTATACGCTTAACAGTTTTATTTGGTTTAATATCTTTAGTTTTTCCAAAATCTTTATGGATGAAGTTTCCTGATGATCTGGCCTAAGCAACCAGTGAAATGCGCATAGGAATAGCTTATCCCATCAACAATAAATTTCAAGTGTTTTTATCAATAATAAAAACTGGGAATTAAGCACGAATAACAAAATCTTTTGAAATTAAAATTTTGTATTCCCAAAAATTGAAATTACTTTTTGATAATAAACAGGCAAGTGCACCGCCTAAAAAACACTTAATTGACAACATCTTTTGTAAGTTGTTGTTTGTTTTTATTTTGTTTTTCTTAACCTACTTACAACTACAGTTAATGTTGAGAGAATTTCAACTAATTGTAGTGGGGAATGTAAGATGAGATAAACCCACTGTTTATTGTTGATGTGTTTTGTTTAAACTTTGATATTGTTACAAGTAGAACTGTTGCTATAAGTCTTATACGCTTAACAGTTTTATTTGGTTTAATATCTTTAGTTTTTCCAAAATCTTTATGGATGAAGTTTCCTGATGATCTGGCCTAAGCAACCAGTGAAATGCGCATAGGAATAGCTTATCCCATCAACAATAAATTTCAAGTGTTTTTATCAATAATAAAAACTGGGAATTAAGCACGAATAACAAAATCTTTTGAAATTAAAATTTTGTATTCCCAAAAATTGAAATTACTTTTTGATAATAAACAGGCAAGTGCACCGCCTAAAAAACACTTAATTGACAACATCTTTTGTAAGTTGTTGTTTGTTTTTATTTTGTTTTTCTTAACCTACTTACAACTACAGTTAATGTTGAGAGAATTTCAACTAATTGTAGTGGGGAATGTAAGATGAGATAAACCCACTGTTTATTGTTGATGTGTTTTGTTTAAACTTTGATATTGTTACAAGTAGAACTGTTGCTATAAGTCTTATACGCTTAACAGTTTTATTTGGTTTAATATCTTTAGTTTTTCCAAAATCTTTATGGATGAAGTTTCCTGATGATCTGGCCTAAGCAACCAGTGAAATGCGCATAGGAATAGCTTATCCCATCAACAATAAATTTCAAGTGTTTTTATCAATAATAAAAACTGGGAATTAAGCACGAATAACAAAATCTTTTGAAATTAAAATTTTGTATTCCCAAAAATTGAAATTACTTTTTGATAATTATTTTTTGTTTTAAAAAAAAAAATAACTTGAAAAGAGCAAAATTGCAAAAAATCATCAAATTTTTAATGAAGTTTGAAATTTTGTCTGCCATTTCTTGACCAATCTTCACTAGCAATCCATGGTTATTTTAAAATTAAAAATTTTATTTAAAATTTTTGGAGATATTTGCATTTCAGTCACATCATCTTTTTTAAAAACACAAATAACGGTTATTTTTGAATATCTCAAAAACTGTCCTTTTGACAATTCTGACTTCATATTCGGATTCAGCGGAAAATTTTACATAAAGATTAGCTGTCAGATTCATTTGGTCACGACTTTGTTGAAATTTTGTCACGTAGTGTTATTTATAGTTTTATCTTCACTTTTGCCTTGATGATTGCACTTGTCGATCTTCATCAAATTTGTAGTCGTTCGTCCGCTGTTATGTTTTTTGTAATTTTGTTTTTTCGCAAGAGTGCAACTTTTGACGTGAACACCTTTAATATAAATAAACAAAAAATTAACATCTAATTTTACACCACGTAGAACAACACTGCGTGCATCTGCGTTACGGCTTCCACCTTGTTATTGCATCATGCGCTGATGTGTACATTTTTATATTTTTAAATGAACATTGTATTACTTTTATAAAGCAAAAGTGAGCATATCGCATTAGCTTTTGTGTGCTCCAAATTAAAGTCTTCAATAAACAAAAACATAATTGTCTTTCCTTGTTTTTTGTTTTAGCTTGGTATTTACACCAGCGGTTTAACATCATTCGTGGGAGATACTGATGAAAGTAATAACAACGACGAAGAAGAAGGCGATGATAGTCCTGCTACAGCTGGCATGGAAATTGCTGTACAGGGGGTACTTTTAAGACCTTTAGTATTTTTTGATGGTCAGTCTGAATTAATGGGCCATGTGTGGAGTGGTACAGCTTCAGATCCAACACCAGCTTTTCAGGCTACTACTTTGGCTCAAGATCATGAACATTATATTATATTATCTTCAGGAGGTACCGTATACACACGAGTAATTGGTTCAAACTCGGTAGACTTAAATGGTAAGGTGGACTTTAGTATATGGAACCGTAATGCCAATACAGAAATACAACAAAAGTAAGAACATTTTAAAAAGCTAACAAAAGAAATAAAATTACGCTTTCAACAAATTTTTCAGTTCCGCTGCAGCAGTCCATGGCATAATGAAAGCTGGGTTTACTTACGCATATGTGTCCAATGAATTCCTGTTGTCTTATGAACCCAAAATTAGTCTTCAGGCCGATATTGACTTTTATTCTGGCATAAAATTATGCATGCAATTACAGAGGCCTGAAATGCAACTAAAGTAAATTTCCAGTGAAATGTTTTATTGTCAAAAATTAATGATTATTAATTAAAACTTTTTTTTTTAATTTCAGACACACGAATACTAAACTGGTTACTTTACAGTCTGGCCAAAAGTATACCAAAAAAGTCATATCAAAATATTCATTTAAATTTCCTGGACGTACACTAGCTTTAAATCAAAAAAATAATGAAATGTGTAACATGATTTTCAACTAATTCCTTTATTTTATTATCATATTTTTCCTTTCACTCGTCACTACCTCTAGGTACTAGGAAGTTTTATAAAAATATAGTCGAGTAGTTTTGTGTTTAAGAAGCTAAGCTTAAGTTAAAATACTCATGTAGTTACAAAACAAATAAATATACTCAACAAGAATTTATAAGTTTGTCATTGATTTCGTGGCTAACTAGCAAAGTATCTTTATCTATATGTGTATATGTACATAGTATGTATATAAAAACTAATCGTGGTTCTACTGTTAAAAGCAAGAAAAAGAATAAACCACATAGGATACTTAATTTTGCGGGCTTGTTCGTTAAAGCCAAGGCCTATCTAATAGGTCTGCTTACTTCTACAACAATGCAACAACACAAAAAACAACAGGCATTTTGTTTGTGCAAAATTCCCCGCTGTTATCAAAATCTTTGTTATAGCTACGCGAAGGTTTCGGAAAACAGAAAAGTCGACAAACCGAAAACTTCGTACTTTTGGGTACTTTCTGTAAATATGTTTTTTTTAATAATTTTGCTTGAACTTGAAACTTTTGCTCTTGACGATAAAGATATCAAACAAATAAAGTACAATTTTGGGGCACAGGGAACAGGGTAAAAATTGGAACTTTTGGTAATTATTGCAAATATAATTCTTTAAAATGAAATTTTTTTACTGGTCGTCGACTGAATAATCCGGCCTCTACCGCCGTTCTGCGAATCGTTCTTTCGCTTATTTTTAAATCTAAGCGGTTTCGTATGTGACTAGAAGATGCTGTAGGATCATTTTGGATTGTCCTTTTAATTAAGGTGTCTTCTTTCACGTGGCCTTCCTCCAGAATGAGTAGGAGATGTGCGACCAGTCTGCAAAAAATTTTTAATTAACCTAGAAATAATTGATTTGTTTATTTCTAATTTGAAATTCACTTGATCTTAACCCAATCGAGAACTTGTGGGAGATCGGTAACTTAAAAATCAATTGCAAAATCAAAGAAAATGTATTTGAAGCCGCAAAAATAGCCTGGGAAGCAATATCACCTGATTTAATTAATAATTTAATATCTTCTATGCCTAAAAGATGTGCGTGTGTCATCCAGAATAAAAGATTCGCTACGAAATATTGATTTCAATATTTTTTTTATACTTTAAATTGGGGGTGCTTTAGTTTAGTCCGCTTATATTTGCGACTTAAAATATTTTTTGAATTTTAACTTTTTTTTATTAAATTCTGAATTTCTTAAGTTTGTGTTTTTCAATAATTAAGATATAAATAAAAAAAAAATTAATAATTTTGTTTTCTTAAAAAAATTATTATTATTTAAAAAAAAATGTACTGAGGGGGTGCTTAGGTTTTGGCCGATACATACATATGTACGTGTATTGATTCAAATATGCATATGTACTTTAATCAAAAACAAATTATATTCCTTAAACAACTAATTATTTTTAATTATTTAAGCTTGAGGTCTTTTTATTTATAAAATAATCCATTTATTTAACTCAATATTTCGCTAACCTTTGGTTAGCGTCGTCAGGAAATTAAATTTACAAATTTTTATACAAAAACGATAACAAAATTATTAAAAAACTTTTGTCAAAAAATTAAATTCAAAAACCTATGTGTCAAATTTTTTCAAAAACCATAATAACAAAAAATAAAATATATCTAAAGTATAACAATTCATATAAACTGAAAAAATTTCCTATCTATAAACCTAATACAAAAACCATGTTTACAATAATAAAAAAATATTTTGGCTAATGAAAATTTCTAAAACATAAAAAATTTTTAAAACTAAACTTATTTTTATATTATCTTACATACATAATTAAACTTATTTTTATTCTTACAAACTAATATGTATATCGTGACCCAAGGACAAGAAGGTCCTAATTTTCATTTAATTTAGGTAAAAATTGAACCCTCTTGTTCCAAGACTGCGAGGTATATTTATATTATTATATCTAGTCTTCTATTTCTTAATAATTAAATTCCTATAATTATTCGCTATATGTTCTGTGTCTGCTTTAAAATTTATTCTCTGTACCGTTGGTGTATTAATTATGTGTAACATTTCCAATATATATCTGCGTTTGTAGTTAGTTTCAGTGTTTAAAACCGATGCTTCTTCAAAATTTGGATAGTGATTAGATTGATGACAATGATGACTTAATGCTGTCTTTTTAGAATTAATGTCCCTATATTTTTGATCGGATTTATGTCCCGCAATTCTAGTCCTTAATTTGTTCTTCGTTGTACCTATGTAGTTAGGACCTTCTTGTCCTTAGGTCACGATATACATATTAGTTTTTAAGAATAAAAATAAGATAATATAAAAATAAGTTTAGTTTTAAAAATTTTTTATGTTTCAGGAATTTTCATTAGCCAAAATATTTTTTTATTATTGTAAATATGGTTTTTGTATTAGGTTTATAGATAGGAAATTTTTTCAGTTTATATGAATTGTTATACTTTAGTTATATTTTATTTTTTGTTATTATGGTTTTTGAAAAATTTTTTATAACAAATAGGTTTTTGAATTTAATTTTTTGACAAAAGTTTTTTCGTTTTTGTATTAAAATTTGAAAATTTAATTTCCTGACGATGCTAACCAAAGGTTAGCGAAATATTGAGTTTGATTTCTATTTTTGTCAAATACTGGATGTTTAATTTTTAAAAGTTGATGTGAACCACACCTAAACGTCAAGTTTTTTTCTGCATTTCATTTGACAATTCTCAATTTCAGACTAACTCAATTTGAACCCTGGAAAGATACACAATCGAGCAACGCGTTAAAGTTATTCAGACTTATTATGAAAACGGGTGTTTAAATCGTGCACTTCGTGATTTGTTCGGTCAATTGAATCGTCCAAATGTGCGCACAATCGGAAAAATTGTGCAAAAATTTGAGCAAACCGGATCTGTAGGAGATGTGAAAACACCAGTGCATGCTCGTTCTGCAGAAAATATTGCTGCTGTTCGCGATAGTGTGACTGAAGAGCCGTCCACCTCAACTTGTCGTCGTGCCTAACAATTGAACCTCTCACGATCGTCGATGATGAACATTATGCATAAAGACTTGCATTTACACGCTTACAAGGTGCAATTGACTCAAGAACTAAAGCCTTTTGACCATTCAAAACGTCGTCAATAGTCAGAACGGTGGCAAGAATTGGCAACAGTGGATGATCAATTTTCGAAGAAAATCATCTTCAGTGATGGGGCACATTTTCACCTCACTGAATTCGTCAATAAGCAGAATTGCCGCATTTACTTTCATATTAATAAAATAATCTTAAAATCGGTGAACATAAAAACAAATTATTTTGACCGCCTTCTCAAAATAATGACCAGTGTGCCACGCCTATAAGGGTTTTTAACCAACTGTGTAGAGCAAAATAGATGTATGTACCTGTTTTAAATAATTTAAAATTATTGAAGACAAAAGAAATAATACATATTGTGGTTCTGGCACAAAATTGTTATCAAAACTCTTTATAATATTCTAAAGTAAAATGAAAAAAGTGTATACAAGATTAGAGTTATTCCAAATGGTAGAGGAATGTAATGCTAATCCCGTTAAAGAGAAATTGCAATTTCTAGTTAGAAAATTGTGCCAATTTTCATATGTCAAATGATAGTGACATATCAACATACATACATACATAAATAAGTTTATTGTTACTATTATAAATAAGTTATAATTTTTAATAAATTAATTATTTTCAGATAAATTTAATACTAGGTATTAAAATTTTTGACAGGGTTGTTCCGGGGGTTGGATTGATGGGATACCTAATCCTGCCCATAAAAGCACAAAAATTAATTCTTATGGTATTATGGCGTTAATAATCCATTTTTTTTTATTACTTTACTTTTAAAAAATTATTTTATGTAACCGCCCACAAAAGGGGGCGTGGGAAAAAATTTAATTTTACGATCTGGATCCAGTTTTAGGTTTTTTTAACTTTCGCCGACGTTAAAAGTTGCATTTGCTTAAAAAAAGTATGGGAAAACTTTATAAAAATTAAGTTTTCCAGAGGTAGGATTAGCTCTTCTAAAAGGAACTTTTTCTCCTTGGTCCGATTTTATTTATTTTTGAGCTTAGCCAAGTTTCATCGATCTAGGGGCACTCAATAACTTATGAAGCAATATAAGCTAAAAAAAAGTAATGTCCGTCTATATTGGCAACATACCCGTATTTGTGTCAGTGGGTATCAAAGAATATAGCACTCTAACTTGTTTCAAAATAATTTTGCGCAAACTTGAAACCTATGTCTTTTATTATTTGTATAGGCTGCAAGCCAATAAAGTATATTTGAGGAGAAACACTTGACAATTTCTTTTGTGCAAGCTTTAAACCTTTGTTCGTTGGCACAAAGAGAGCAAACGAATAAAGTTCATTTGAGGGGCAATACACGGTTAAAATTCTTGTTGTAAACTTGTTTTTTCAAAATAATTTTGCGAAAACTCAAAATCTATGTTTTTAATGAATGCCAGTAAACAATTCCGGATGTTTAGTGAATGTGTAAAAAAACCAAAAAGTTTTTATAGTTAGGGTGTGTGTGAAACGGTAGAAAAGTTCTATGGTGAATTAAAATTGTCAAAAATTTGGCTTAAGTTCATTAAATTTAATTTTCATTAAATTATTTTTATTAAGAAAGGAATTTTACAACATGAAAATTAATTAAAATTGTTATTGATAATCTTTTATTCTTGACCGTAGCCGGGATTCGAACCGCGGACGGCAGGTTACCATGACATGTTTCTATCGCAAACATGTAAAATCAAGTAAAATGGATAATCATTCAAAAAAGCAAATTTCGATCTACCAAAGGTTAAAATACTATTTGGTTTAAGGATTGATGAGATTTAGTGATTAGTGAGATTTTTTTAAAAAAAGATAAAAAAGTAAATAAAACTTAAAAATATACTATTTAATACTTTTATTAATATTATTCTGTTACATATAATTATCACTTTATTTTATTAAACATCAATTTTTATTTTGTTTTTTTCTTTGTTTTGATTTTTTTTTGAGAGCTAGTTCAGATAAACTAACGATAAATGTTATCAAAATTGGAGATGATAGTACATTTTTCCTGTTTCGCAGCCTGTTTCAAAATGAAACGACCTGTTTCGCTCTCAAAATTTTGTATGGGGAAACAAGTCGTTTCAGTCATGTTTGGGGTGCGAAACAGGAATAAGAGAGCGGAACACGAATATTGCTGTCCGTGTGAACATGGTATAACTGTCACGATTCAATGCAATAGTGGCCACTGCCACACGCACGGTTCCCGTTCACTGTCCATTTGTCACACTGGTAACTAACTACTTTTCAGCCGGGCTATGACTCGTCGGGCATGGGCGGGTGTTCGTTGCAAAAGAACGTGCATAAAACATTATTTTATGTACCAGTGTATTTGCCTAAATCACAAAAATTAGAAAAACGGGGCGCAAACGAAATGAAAACGACACGTACAGAAACCAAACGCGAGATACAATACCTTTTGTTTCGGGGATTTAGATGTAATTAAATCCCTGGCTGGCCCTCCCTCAGCATCCATCCTGATGCTCGACCATGGTAGCATATTAGCCGCAAGTTATAGCTACCCCTAAAGTGTATACGTATTATCAACGAAAAATCAAGGAAACAGCCGACTGGCTGAAAGTACAAAAATTGTGTGAATGTTACCCAACAGAGCAAAATGAAAATGAGTTGTGGAATAAGCTTATCATAAGAGATTTCCTACAACATGACAACCAATATGATTGCAAATGACTTATTCTCGCTATAGTTTTTTAAGTGTTTCTGAGAATGATGTCCCGTTATTTGAATTTTGTATTATTAGTTTCAGTATTTGTGTTTTGTTCAAAGAGTAAAGTGTTTTAAAGAGTTTTAAACAGTGCACAATTTAAAACAAGTAATTAAACAGAGTGTTCGTAAAAAATTTAAACCTATTATAAAGGGTGGTTAAATTGTAAGGGCCGATGTTGAATGTAAACCACACCTAAACGCCAAGTTTTTTTCCGAATTTTATTTGACATTTCTCTATTTCAGACTTACTCAATTTGAACCATGGAGAGATACACAATCCAACAACTTGTTAAAGTTATCCAGACTTATTATGAAAATGGATGATAAATTTCGAAAAAAAATCATCTTCAGTGATGAGGCACATTTTCACCTCAGTGGATTTGTCGATAAGCAGAATTTCCGCATTTGGGCGAATAATAATCCAAGAGTGATTGTCGAAAAACCAATACACCCACAAAGAGTGACTGTTTGGTGCGGTTTATGGGCTGGCGGCATCATCGTCAGGCAGTTACTGTGAATGGTGTTCGCTATCGTGAGATGATAACGAACATTTTATGGCCCGAATTGGAAGATATGGATGTGGACGATATGTGGTTTCAGCAGGACGGTGCCACTTGCCACACAGCCAACGAAACAATGGCTCTTTTGCGCAACAAATTCAATGGCCGTGTTATCTCACGTAATGGCGATGTCAATTGGCCGCCAAGATCATGTGATTTGACACCGTTGGACTTTTTTCTTTGGGGTTATTTGAAAGAAAAGGTGTACGTCGATAAGCCAGCAACAATTCAAGAGCTAAAGGATGAGATAATTCGGCACATTAACGGCATAGAACCTCCATTATGCCTCAGGGTCATCGAAAATTTGGACCATCGGATGGAGGTGTGCCGCCGTGGTCGCGGCGCCCATTTGGCCGATATTTTGTTCCATACATAATTGAGTAATACCAATATATCATAATAAAATAAAATTACAATAATTTCCTAAATAGTTTGTGTTTTATTCAAAATCAACATCGGCCCTTGAAATTTAACCACCCTTTAGAATAGAAAAGTATTTTTCTGTTAGCTTATTCTATGTTTAGACTTAATGTAATGACAAGTAATAATTTCGCAAGGGATCAGTTTTCATTATTAAACAATTAATAATAAGCCTTTTATAATAGTAATCATAATATTTTTCTAAGCTTAAGGCTTATGTTAGTTAGCTTACTACAAGTTCTTTCTATATAGTTTTGGTTTGTTGGAAAGTGAAAAAGTGAGTGTTTGAGTTTTTCAAAGTTGCACTTTCCCTGTAGATAACGAGACTAGTCCATACATGCATGTGAAGAGTAGTCCATAAAGGAGTAGGAGTACTCCAAAACTACTCCAAATACATGGGTAAAAGGTGGTCCATTTAACATTACGATGTATTAGGAGGGGACCATATAACCCACCAAAGTAGTCACTAAACTACTCCATAGGAAAAATAGGAGAAGGGAGAAAACTCCCGGGAATTTTTATTTATAATTGGGCTATATGTTTCAGTTTTTACCACAGACTATGACACTAAAAACGAAACATCAGCATTGCGTGTTTTTTTGCATATACTACTAGAAAACAAAATGTTTATTTTTTTATACCTATTACATTTTATGTCCCATAAATTTAAGAAATTCTTATATTCAATTATAATTGTTTTCCAATTCTAATAAAACTATAATAAATAAAATTAAATAATTTTTTAAACTTAAAGTATTTTTAATTGTTGTGTGGAATAAAAAGTATGTATAATTAATATTAGTGTCGATTTATTTTATGATGATGAAAAGGAAAACTCTTGTGTAGATGCGCTACGTACAAGAAGACAAATTCGTTACGATTCCAACCCTCTTGAACTTCCCAGCGCCAAGTAAGAACTTCTAATATGTAACGAAACTTTCTTGTGCCTGATGAGTTCTTCTTCTGGTTGGGGTAGCTGTTGGCCAATATGCTGACTGTATTATTGGTTCAACTGACGCAGTAACATTGTTAGGTTAGGTTAGGTTAAGGAGGGTTATGCGCCGAAGGGCACACCTCCACTCGGAGACCAATATGGCCCATTGTGAATCCCTTCAATTAAAAGAAAGAGAAAGAGAAAAAAAATCAAGAAGTAAAATTGTTACTTGATGGTGGAATATTTTCAACACCAAATAATTGGCCGGACTTGCAATTAGGGTTGCCATCCGTCCTCTTTTCCCCGGACACCGTCCTCTTTTTTTGGGTATCCGGGGCAGTCCTACTTCTTTTTCATCAAGTGTCCGGGATTGTCCGGCTTTTTACACCTTCATTGTAAATTTGTTCCTGGATTTAAATCACAGTTCACAAAATTCATTAAAAAAAAAGATTTAGGTGGTCGGGTTTTTTTAAGATAGGTATGATTTAATTTTTGGGGACGTAACGTGACAAAAAGCGTACTTTTCTTTGAATGTGCCCAAAATGGAGCACCCAAAAAAAAAATGGAACAAATAAGCAAAAGCAACCTTATCAATGTCCTTACTTTTGTTCAAATAAATACTTATTGCTCAAAGGATTATATTAAAATTTTATTTTAAGATTCTTTTTGGAAAGAAAAAAAAAATCATATCTTAAAAAAGCACATCCCTCAAAGTTTTAGGATTTAAAAAAAACAGTTTGAAGTATTATATTTATAAAAAAAAAATCAGCAAAAAAATAGGGTTTTGACTTAGTCCATTTTTAAAATTTAATATTTTGCATATACATTTTTTTTTAATATATTTATTGTAGCCTCAAGTATTCTCTTTAAACTGACAAAAATCATCTTCGTATGTAAAGTGGTTTTCGAGATATTAAAAGAAAACTCAACACATTCGGCTTATTCGGCGATATTATGACAATTAGAATATGACATAACTTTTGAAAAAAATAAAAAAATTGTTTTTCGTTGATATGTGTTCTTTATGGGATCAAATAAACCCTCTCGCCAAATTGCATTCAAATCGAAAGCGGTCGAGTCCCACTCTTGGTCGACTTGACATGGAATTACCCAAATTAGGTTTTTGTGTGCCGTCGTTAATTTTATTAATATTAAGTTGTTTAGAAAGTGTCCTCTTTTTTCGAACAAATGTCCTACATTTTTTATGCTGGCGTCCTCTTTTTCTCAAAATAGAAATGGCAAGCCTACTTGCAATACAAGAGCTGCGAAACAGTATCCTCAAGGCTACTTAATGGAACCTCTTGTGATAGCCCTCCCCCTTTCGCTTGAGTGTTTATTTTATTGTTGGCAAGTTTTTTCTTTATACTTGCCTTGTAGTGTATCCAAACCTGTGCCAAGAATATTATTATTAGATTAAGAAGATTATAAGTGTTTAAAAGAAGTTCTTGTCGTGGTCCCAAACTATTTAACTCCACTACAAACTCTTCCCATAACTCCTTACAGGAATTTTTCGTCATACCAAACTTTGGTGTTTTCCGCGAACAATTTCTAAGTTTCTCTTAATAAGCTGGACGAGCCGCTCAAATTGAGCTTTCGTTTTCATTTTCAAACTAATAAAAATTAAAAAATAAAACCGAAAAAGTTATTACAAAAATTTCGATTTTCACCGAATTTAAAAAAAAATAAATTTTAACTGCCAATAACAAAACTACTTCTTAAAGCTAGTTTACACTATTATACTTTGTATTAATACATGTCAAAAAACTCAAGTAATATGTAAAAGTCTGATAGTGTGAATGCATGTGTATTGAAAATGACAAGTGTTATGAAAAAAAGTTTGACATCCCATACGACTTCATCGTTTTTTGAAAAATGTCTAAACAATAATACTTTTCATTGGATCAAGGTTGCATTTTATTTCATGTGTGAGTGTTTATACTTTTTGTGATGGTGTGAACACAAACTGTTATATTAAATTGAATTTTTTGACAGTCGCAACAAAACTCATTAGATTTCTATCTCACAAAGAATTGTGGAATACGTAAGACTTGTGAGGTAGTGTAAACTAGCCTTTAACAGTTGTGTGTATTTAACGTTTTTGTCGACCAAACTTTTACAAAGTTGAAAACGGCAATACCACGAAACAAACAGATACACAACTGAATAGCCAACTGCCAGTTGAGTTGAGAATGGCAATGTGAATTTATCAAATACAACCAAACTGTTACAAAAGTGCAGAACCGCAATAGGGGCATATATTTTTTGTGTATATACATAAGTACATAGTATAGACTATATAAGTTGAGTTTTTAAAGATTTTAAGACACTTAATTTTGCACCTGTTACTCGGTTAAATGTATTTTTACCCTGTTCCACTAACAACCTTAAAAAACATGTAAAAAGCCTTCGTCTTGATATCCTATTACAGTAGACGCTCGCAAATTAGAACCGCTTTGTTTTTGAGGCAATTCTAATTTCTGAATTATTCTAATTTCTGGACGTTTTTATTTCGAATAAAAAATAAAAATTACTTAAATTTTATTTGATAAAAACAAGAAAACAAAACGTAATTCACTCCAATACATTTAATTTATTTTTTAAAATTAAAAATACCGTGTCGTTTCTTATATTTGGAAAACTATCCATTGCTTCCACGGAATGCATTTTCATCTTTATAGGGATATTCCTCTCTAAATATTTTTTTTAGCTTTCTCTTTAAACCACTCATACGGACGACTTGCCATATTTGAGTATTCAGCGCTGTGCAAAGATTTATTGCTTGTTTCCTGATATGTGTTGAAAACAGCATTAAATATTGCTGTTCTATGTAATTCGATATAACTGATTGAAGATGTCGTAACATTAATATTCCCTTCAAACCCTTTGTCAAGCTTTTCTAATATTTTGACCTTCGTTTCCAATGATAAAGTGTTTTTTTTACGTTTATTTGACATTTCGAATGATACACTTTCACTTTTTAATAGAGACTTCCAAAATATGTACAGATGTTTCGAATTTCACAAATAAACTAGCCACAAATATATATAAATGCGACAAAAAACAACAAATAAGGAAACACATCTAAAATTTGGTAATTCCCCTTTTTAGTTTTACATGTTCAAACAGAATAAAAATAAATTTCGGATTTCTTGTGTTCAAATAACAAAAAAAAAAAAAAAACGCTCTGAAATTAGAACCATAAATTCGAATTTTAGAGCGTTTAATGTATTGCAAACACTGATTCTAATTTCTGGACGTTCGAATTACTGAAAGCTCTAATTTGTGAGCGTCTACTGTATTTACTTTTTTCACTTTCTACCTTTTTTAATTTTGATGCCAAAAAATTCCTCTAATAATTTTCTACTCATTATTTGTAAAATAAGTCATAAATGTTATGATGTTAAAATATTAAAAATGCATAACCAAATACAAAATGAAGGGTGAAAAGTACAATTCTGAAAATGTAATTTATCATCCCTGCAATAATTTCTATATGTATTACTTGACTACCCGTCTCCACTATCCATCAACTTGGTAAGAACAGCATGTCGCACATGAATTCTGCTCGTGTAGACTGTTCATGTTCATGTTTCGTCCATGTGCTGCCATCGTTGCCCAAACATTCGTCTTAGCATCCATGTGCGCCATGATGTTGGCCATACAATGTATTTTCTGTATACAAGCAAACGCCACAACAACAAAAATTGTGGACAATCAGAACATGAACATCAACACGTATTCGCCACATACAAGAACGTGAACAAATTAATACCGTTGCTCTGCCGGCGTTATGGTCATGTCATGTTCAAATCGAAAGCGCATGGGGACGTGGGGTGAGGGTTACACGATCAAGTTTTGCCTATCAAGTTTTATTACACTCACACTGTAATATAATAATTACAGCACAAAACGTGGACGTTTTGTAAACGTAAATAAAACTTTGACAAAAGACTAGACAAACCATACTAGAGCAAAAAAAAGTCATCTGGTGTAGTGCTGCCACCTGTATTATTTCTCCACGGGGCTAATAAAGTTGGTACGAATGTATTTTTTTCATACAATTCAAAACTAAAAAGTACGCTGGTACCCCCGTGACTCATTTGGTACTGTTTCCAAATTTTTCATACGTACATATTTATAATTGATATAAAATGGCAACTCGTATTTACTGTCCAATGAATATAAGCGGAGTTTAGTGTTTGGTGCAAATAGTCTTGCGAAAGTGCAAAATGTCGCAGCTTTTATATGACATCTAAGGGAAACTCTATTTTTTGTTGTTGGATTTATTTATGATATTTTGCATTTGCTCTTTTGCCAGACCATTTGCACCAAACACTGTTTGAACATTTCTGTTCTCTTCGCTTAAAAGATAGCAAGATGAGCAGCTGATGACTTAGAGGGTTTTTTTTAAATTTCTCTGCCAACTCTTTTGCTTTTTTGGATACACTTGTTAATGGTATATTTTTTTTTGCTTCTATGTCAGGAAAATTAGATGGAAGCGAATTGACCACTTCATCTGCATCATACGCATTATAAACAGTACCAATATTTAAAGGCAACTCTATCATTGATTCGCTTATAGGCTCATCCAATGTTATCAGGTTTCCACTGTCAATTACTACGTATTCACTACATACTAAGATTTTTATCGCCAAATATTTTATTCGGTTGCTTGTAGTAGGGACACATACATATGTAGCACTTTTTCTGAATTTTAAAAATATTTAACAACACTTCTTATGTTATGCTAGAATTCACTTACCTTCAACGCTAGAAATTCCCTCATCTGAGTCAAGGAGTACAGCACCTGTTGAATTAAACCAATCATTGGCTTTTTGTAGTTTGTCTTCAGATACCTTACCTTCCACTTTATTAGGTCCCATGTTGTGTCAATGCCACTTCTTTCTATAAGGTTTTTATAGTAAATTTAAGCCGTTGGTGCCTATAATTGAAAACTAATAAAAAAAAAATAAAGCCAGCTGGAGAAGCATCACATGTACCAAACTTTTGACTTGTAAGGCACTTACCCCTACTTCCGGAGCTTCCTGCATATAGTTTAATATTTTAGCTATATCCTCTCCCGACCACTTTTTATTGGGTTTATCTAGTTTAATTCGTTTATTATTTGTGTTATTTTCCATATCGTCCATATCATGTACTATTTTTTCACATTAACTTTTTCTATTCAATTTTTGTTTTGTTAGCAAAGTAAATCACAGAGTCGATACACTTTTAGTTGTCGGTTTGCAATCAAGTGCTGCATAAGTCGAGTAAATATAAGCTATTGGTTTTAGGCGTTGCATATTTGCAAAAGAGTAGCAATTGCATTGTTGTATATTTTGTTGGTGTAGAGTAAAAATATACAATACGATTTTGCAAATGCTATTGTTTTATTTTAATATCAATGGCGTTGCTGAGTTCGCTGCTGTCAACACAACTTTAGCTTACGGCTGTTTGTCCAAGCAAAAAACGGAAAATGAAAATCAAATCTATGCTGCAATTAGTATTGTAGTGAACATAAAAAGTAATAGCGAAATTTAAAATCTAGGGCTATACCCTAAATATGGGCTTATGTGTAAAACAAAATCTAGTAGCTAGTAGAATGCTACGTACTTATGTGCACTTAAAAACTAGTGCGCTTCCTTGAATCCTGCTTAATTAAATCAAAATAACAAACATTTTTAGAAACTTTCAGACATACATGCATACAATTTTTTTAATATCAATTTTAACAAAATTTTCATTTTATACATTGTATTTTAGATATTTGATGAGCGTTATCATTTTGCGCACCATAAAGTTTCGAAAAGATCTTTAACTGCTGCTTTTCTCACCAAAATCGACTTGATGAAGATGATCGGGTTAGCTGGGCTAAGCAGCAAGTTGCAAAATCTCGAAGAAAGCGTGATTTTATACATATGAGGCCTTTACGAACCTCTTCCTTTTCTGCCTTTTCTAAGGTATTGTGAATAGATTTTTGCACTTGTTTATTGAACGATTGCTTATGCCATATTTTAAATTCAGTATCAGCGGCAGCATATAAGCGTGCATTTTCTGATGATATTGACAAGTTTTTAAAAGATATAGGAAACCACTTCTGCAAAAGTTCTACATAGTAGAAGAGACGACTTCCTCTCAATTCAAGACTATTTTGGGACGTATTCATAATAATTTCAAATATTCGTCAACAAGATGGTTGTTACGTCAAGAAGTAATCAACAGAATTTTGGAACAGTGGGAACCCACTCCATTATTATTTTACTCCGATTTATTTTGAAGGAGATCTTACAAGCCCTAAATTAAATTTTATTATATCCAGGCTTTCTACTCTTTTGCTGTTTCTGCAGTGCATATTGAAAATTCTAAACACCAAGGCGAATTGACTAGAAGGTGAGGTCAACTCTACAACTACAATGCTTCTGTGGTCGGGTTGTCAAAAATATTGCTAGTAAAAAAAAATAGGTTTGTTTACATAAAAAACTAGTTTGTATACAAACTTTGACAAGTCGACCACCGAAAAAAAAACACCATATATTGACTTGACCCCACCTTCTACTCAATTCGCCTTGGTAAACACAATAAATTTGGAAATGCAACCCGAAGATGCTCGTGTATTTTATTTTCGTTTAAAATTCGAGATTGCATTTTGAGAAATATTCGTCAATTTTTCACAAAAAAGACGATAAATTCTAAAAAGTGTATGAAAACGCTCTCTGGCGGCAATCAAAAATAAAAATAAACGGATTTCTCGACCCTAAAAACCGCATGATAAAGGTCTGGCTAGATCAAATACAATGTTTTTGTCTCTATTCTTGAATATTTTGGAAAACTAACTATTTTGAAAAATCGGGGGCTCGAAATTAATTTGGACCTATGGTTTCTTTGGCAAAGTTTCTTGGATTGACTAATAGAACAAGAATCGCTATGTGCTTTGACTCGAAAAAATTTTAGCCATCCTATTATTATGTATAATTAATGATTATGTATTTTTTGCTATCTATACTTTACATGTACAAATGAATTTTAAGTACCTTTTGTTTTTGTTGTATTAAATTTTTGTTTTTAAAAATAAAGGGTGTGTGTGAAACGGTAGCAAAGTACTCGTGGAAGTACATTTTTGACCCTGTTGAGGTGAATAAAATTTCACTAGCCCTGGGGGTTTGTATAAATTTTGACATTAGCGTAGAAATTTTTGACAATTTTAATTCACCATAGAACTTTGCTACCGTTTCACACACACCAAAAATAAAAAAAATTTACAAAAAAATGATTTAGTACTATTGAGGCCGAAAAAGTACGTTTTTAAAAGTTCGTTGGTACGATATTGGTTTTCTCATTTATCATCCCTGTTTCAGCATGAGAAAAAGAGTAATTATTAAAAGCAGTGCTGCCAGCACAAAATTTAAAATTACACAAGTGAGGTAGTAAATTAGCCGATTTAAAAGAAATTGCACCTGATATCAAAATAACGTTTTATTTTATAGAAAACTTTAACAAAAAAGAAAACCACAAAAAATTCATTTAAAGGAGGCCAATATTGGTCATACTACGAATATTTTTTCATATAGTAGCTTAAATAAATTCACAAAAATAGCATTAAAAAAAAAAAATTAATAGAAAAACCAAGTAGAATCGGTCAAGCCCAAACATTTGATTTTCGAGAATGTACCCAATATAATTTACTAAATTGAATTGAATTTAGATAACTTCATATTTATGAGACTTTTTTGTGGCTTATATAAAACCTATTTTCAATTCTGAGCCTACAAACATAAAATTTTCAAACGACAATGCAATCGTCGAAACTATTGTTGCCAAATTTTGAATAAAATTATAACATTAAAAGCAATTTTTGGGAGAAGTATGTATTTGTATGCGAACTATGGTCAAATATGGACTGATTCCAACAAAATTAAGTAATTTAGATTGCAATAACATTGGTTTGGACCAAATTTAATTTAAATACAAACACAATAATATGGTTTATATGCGCAAAGACTCTATTTCAGAAATAAGTTTATATGAGGGCTATATGGTATTATAGACATCGCACAGTGGCTTAAGAGCGGCATTAATACATTTTTTTTCATGTCTCCTATCTACCTTTTTTTCATAGTTTGTAATAAACAATCTAATAATCATGTACCAAAAATATTAGGCTTCTATCTTTATTACTTTTTTGTCCAGAGACATTCAAAGTTGACCTAAGTAAATGTGTTTGATATGACCGTATTATATAAAGAAGCTTTAAACCTGCGAACGGCAAACTATACCCAACAAACACGGAGGTTTGATTTCAAATTGAAAGTGGTTTGAAATTATACCTTTTCTCAAACGACAAACGTTTGATAATGATTTGAAAATCATAGCATTTTCAACAAAAAAGGGTAATTCAAATTGAGAAATGCATTTATTTTCCACCAGCTTTCAAAGGTTATTCTCAAATGATGTTCAAATGTGAATTTTAATACAATGTGGACCATAAATAAAATTATTTGTTTTTTATTTTAATAAACTGTAAAAATACATTCGGCACCATAGCTTAAAGATGAAATATTGTAGTTTATGTCATCAAATTCTTAACCCGCCGTTACTCGCGTATTGGTTTTTACACGTCGTTACTCGCGGGGTGCTTTTTACACCCAAAAAAAAACTTTTCACAACCGTAAGCAAATAGAGGTTCCAAATAAAAACTTTCGTCGACAAAAAACTTTAACTCTACACATAAAAGCATTTTCTAAAGCTTCGTACCGACGATGGTCAGATCTTACAATGTTGTAATTTTTCTGACAATGGTGCCATTGTCAGATGCATAAATTTAACACATCTGCCAAATAAAAATAGCGTACAATGTTCACACAGTTGCAAGACATTTTTAGTAAATTTTAATGACAACATTGTAAGATCTGACCACTGTCTGTACGAAGCTTTAGTTATACATAACATTATTTTTAAAAACTTTGCAGCGAAAAAAAGGTTGGAAAATAAGCATATAAAACGTGATTTTTAGAATCATTTTGTTTAACATACGAAATTCATTTTTTCTTATTGGTAAAAATATTGATTAATTTCAATAAATATAAAGAATATTCTAAACAAAAAAAATTAAGGTTTATTGCAGAGAATAGCAATTTGGGCAAATATTACACACATTACTTTTGCACAAAAATTTTGGCAAATATCACATTTACTCTTTACTTTCAAGTCTCTTTTTAAAGATTTGGGTAAGGATGAAATTTGTGACCTTACCACTTGATAATCATGAATTAGAGACAATCCAATTGAAAATTGCTTATTTCTAGTAACGCGGTTAGTCGCGGTGGGCAAAAAACACCCCAGCAAAACTAGAAGGTGCTCGCTCTTCCCAAAAAGATGACTAAAAAGGACGTTATATTTAGCTATTAGAAAAACTGCGAACAAGACCAATTGGAAACAAGTAAGAGTGCTATATTCGGCTATGCCGAATCTTATATACCCTTCACCATGATTAGATTAGAACAAAAAGTTATATACATAAATAACGTTCTTTAGATAGGTATAAATAAATATTAATTGAGCCACGCCAACTTTTCATTTCGCCATGCCGAAGAATATAAAAAAAACAAAAAATTTATATATGTACCTAAGCCCGTCTCCTCTTTTGCCAAAGTTGATGTTTGAAATTAGTTTTATAATCTTAAAGTCGTTTTTTAGAACATAAAAAAATTTAAAAAAATTCTTTTTGGGATTCGAACTGGCAATATCATCAGTCTCAGGAGAGAACTTAACAACTCGGCTACGAATGCTTTTACTGAAGAAGCGTTAAATTAAAATATATTGAGTCTATGAGTTTGTTTCTTTATTTGAGCGGCATATCATATACATGCATTAAAATTAAACTCATTACAAATCAAATCCACTACTTGTAGTGAAGGGTATAAAAAACAACAAAAAAACACATTACCAACACTGTATTACCATAGCCACTGTATGACCGTAGAAACCAAAATTGAATTAATTTGTATGGTATGTTTATGTCGTTTTGGTAATACAGTGTTGGTATGGTAATGTCACGTCTAATTGGACCTTTAAATGAAAAAATTTGAGGCAGTCGTGGTTTTTTACTCATATCTCAGCCATTTGTGGACCGATCTTGCTAAATGTGTAATAACCTGGCCCCATCACATATGGGGTCTTCGGAAAATCCATTTCAACGGACGGAAGGACATCGTTAAATCAACTTCGCTCTTCATAAGGACCCAGAATATATATACTTTATAAGGTCTAACATCAATATTATATAAATGAATGAAACTGAATGACAAACTTATATATACACTATTTACCACCTGTGGTGATGGGTATAAAAAGATATAGCAAAAATAATAATTCGTGGGGTGTAATTTACACCACGCGCGAGTAACGTCGGGTAAAAAAGACAAAATACTTGGCTTCTTTTTGTTTTGAGGATTGTCATGACGTAACACCGCGATCTTACAAAAACTTATATTTTTTTCACTCTCCCGTTTTATTTTTTTTCACATTCTTGCACTTTGTAATTAATTTTTTACTCACAAATAATTTATGTATTTTTTTTTTAATTGTGTTACACATTTACCCAACAAAAATTACACCTGAATTTCACCTAAGAGAAATTACCCACGCATTACCCACGACAGTACAAATTATACAAAATTCGGGTAATTACCCACAAAGTGGCAGCACTGGTAATTACCTAGAAAATGGCAGCACTGACAAGGGCTGTCAGATATGGCGATTTCTCGCAAAACGTGGCGATTTTGAAACGTGTTTGGCGGTAGGATTTTCCATTTGGCGACTGGAGACTTTTTATGGCGATTTTTGATTTAACTGCAATTTACTTGGCTATTTTCCCATTTATATTATTTCAGCGATCTTTTAACAGTTTGTCATTTTTTGCTTTCCCCTGCAAATAATATTGGAACACCTGATCCATATTGTTTAAATGGACTACTCCATGGACTGGTCCGATGTAATGCAAGCATCGACCATGTCATTGTTAAAAAGTGTTTGTAGTGAGACGACATGTCTTCGTTTTTTAACGACATGTTTTCGTTTTTAAACGAAGTTAAAACTAATCCTCTTGTGTATTCAATGGAGTAGTTTTAAGACTACTCCTTTGTACACCAAAGCTGGGTTATATGGTCCTGCCCTAGGACATCGTAATGTTTAATAGACCATGTTTTTTCCATACGTTTGGGTTACTTTTGGACTAGTCCTAGTCACTCTACACGCGTGTTTGGACTAGTCCTATTATTTGCAGGGTCATTACTAACATAAAAAATCTGGCAACTTTGTTTCACATGATTTTTGTTTTGTTATCAATTTAAGCCATGAATCAAAAAAACAAGATTGCGCATTCAGCCGTTTAAAATAGGGATGGGCAAATTGAAAAATTATATCGATATATACCGATTTTTTTTTTATTTTTTTTAGGAGTATCAATAGTTATTATTTAAAAAATATCGATATATCGAAATATCGAACGTTTTTTGCTGAAACTATTACCATATTAAAAAATTTAATATACCTTTGTACATACATACATATCTATGAACAAACATAATATATGTAATTACATTGTTACTTTTTATTTCAAAAAAATAGTAAGAACAATAATAATCAAATCAAAACAAAAAATTCAATTATAACAAAAACAAAAGGGAAGAATACAAAAAAAAAACATATGAAATCTAAAAAAAAGTATAAAACGAAAATTTTAGATAGAAGTAAATAAGTCATGGAAGTACCAACTTACCTTAAAATTTAAATTGCACCCCAAAAGTACCAACTTTAACTAGAAATGTTTTTGATTGTTTTAGTTAAACCAGAAATCATCAGATATGGACATCAGGAGCACTCTCTGTCTTATGTGCTCTCCTGTCAATATGCTTCTTGTATCCGGCACTTCTTCTTATAAATGCCAAGGTATATTTATAGCAGGTAGCCGCGAGATTACAACAATTGTACAATAAAACAAACAACAGGGCTTTTTATTGTTGTTATGTGGTACGAACTGTCAAATAGCAAAGGGGTTGATAAGAGACAAAAGATAAACAAAAAACTTGTTTACTTGTTTTCTATACAACAGTTTACAGTTCGTACCACAAAACAAGCAAATAAAAAATAAACAGCTGGCTTTCCGAGACTACCTGCTATAAATATACCTTGATAAATGCCAATCATTTTAGATCTTCATATTTCTTTAAAAAACATACATATGATGCATGCAGTGATGCTAATTCTTAAAAAAAACATACTGTTTGAAAAACGGCTAAAATGTACAGTTTTCAATGAAGACTGACTTTAAAAAATATCGAATTCGATAGTCGTATTTCAATATCGATGTATCGGTATTTTAAATATCGGCGATATATATCGATTATTTTTTATTTAAATATCGATATTTTGATATATCAATATTTTTTGCCCATTCCTGGTTCAAAAAAAATTTTTCTACTACGCATCTACGTCATCATAGACTAAACATGCGTGTTTGTTGTAAAAAATGTAAGACACACACAGTGCACATACACAAAATCTATGTCTTTGTCACACACAAAAATAACGGACAACTTTTCGATTTTTTAGTTGGTATGACAGCGGCTGTTAACATTTTATGAATCAGAAGTAAAAGCAACAGTTTTTGGGCTAATGACAAGTGAAGAAGTGGAAAAAATGACAGTTTTTCTTCTTTGACTGCTGTTTTTTAAACGCTGATTTTAAGTGAATTTTATATTTAATTTAATAGTATGTATGCAGGCCAAAACACCAGTAATAAAATCAATGATGTGTACGATCTTATGCTATGTTCATACGACAATATAAACCACTCGTTTCGCTCTCTGAAACTAGTTTGCCAAACATGCTGTTCATACGATTCATTCTTGTTTCGTTTTGATTTTTTTTTTGTGTTGTTAGTGTGATTTTTTTTAAAGTAGATAAAAAAGTAAATAAAACTTAAAAATATATTATTTAATACTTTTATTAATATTATTATGTTATTATTATCACTTCATTTTGTTAAACATCAATTTTTATTTTGTTTTCTTCTTTGTTTTGATTTTTTTTGAGAGCTAGTTCAGATGAACTAACGATAAATGTTATCAAAATTGGAGATGATAGTACATTTTTCCTGTTTCGCAGCCTGTTTCAAAATGAAACGACTTGTTTCGCTCTCAAAATTTTGTACGGGGAAACAAGTCGTTTCAATCATGTTTGGGTCGCGAAACAGGAATAAGGGAGTGAAACACGAATATTGCTTTCCGTGTAAACATGGTATTATAGACGTTTTTACTTAATATTAGCTTTTTTAACTGAATATATGATCTCCATTTTATGTTATTTTATATTACAGACACTAAACAAAATTTACTTTCGGCGACTTTTTTGTATTTTTTCTCAGTTTTTGACTGAAATATTATACTTGCTTTTTTTGTATGCAAAATTTAATTAAACAAAAATGTTACGAAAACTAAACAAAATTGACGTTTGGCGATTTTTGTCGATTTCTGATATGCAATTTGGCGTTAGAGCTCAAAAAGGTCTGACAGCCCTGGCACTGATAAATAACCACCAACAGTGCTGCCATATATTTTTTACAAAAAAAATCAGGGGCCTAATTCTGACAGCAATTCGAAAGCAATTTTATTTTTTGTTATTTTAGTCAATCGAAATTATTTTCTCAGTGTTGTGAAAACTCAAATAAATGCTTTACAACAATGAAAAAATTATTTCAATTCGTTCAGTATCGACTGAAAGAATTAGAAATAAAATTGCTTGCAAATCGAACTGTATTTATTGGTACAAAACTGCTCCTTAAAAAAAATTACAAAAATGGCACAAATTTCTGAACCTTTAATTCATTTTTACAAAATAAAAAAACACAACTTTTTTTCTATATTAAGAAATACATATGTACATATATAAAATTCCAAGTAAAAATTTATCATAAAATGTTTCATTTAATTCATCACACAGAGAGATCATGGTAAATTATTAAATTATTCATAAATTTTACATATCATAAGAATAATTTAGTTTCCATATATTTTGTTACTTTAGAATAAATGTACATGTGTTGCTCTTAAAAATTTAGATGCACTTAGATTCTAAATGCTTCTATGTACCATTTAAATAAAATTTAAAAACAGTGATATAAAAAACAGTTCTTTGAAGTAAAAATCTGCAATCCTGTTTTGCACCTCAAAAAAACGATAAATATGCAAACTTGGCAACTCTGACCACCAACAAAAAAATTCCATAAAAAATTCTTTTGCTTCAGTCTTTTATTGGAACTCTGTTGGAATGTGTAATGTGTCGGTAAATTAATAATAAACCTTTAAAACAAATAAAAACTAAAGTTAAAATTAATATATTTTGTGTAAAATACAAATTTAATAAATTAATTATTAAGGAAACTTCTATTATAAAATAATTAAGAGAAAAGGTGGTTATTATTTAGTAAAAATGTACGAAAGTTTGTACCTATTGTGAAATGAAAAATATTGATTTTTGCCAAAACGAAGCAGAATGTAAAAATTAACTAAAAATTTATAGAGACAATAAAAACAAAATTTTTAAGAAATAACAAGCATAATAAAATACAACTACAGTTATAACAAACCAAATATGTTTAAAATTGTGGTAACAAAGTGATAATGTTTCAAAATAAGAAAATGTACATATTGGATACTAAAAAAAAGAAGTAGTGTGGGAGCAATCTGGGAAGCAAAATAAAATTTGCGTACAAAATGACGAGTAAATTTTTTATTTAATACATACCTAGTTGCAATATTTAATTAAGAATTTAAAGTACAAATTACAGCAAATAAAACTTAATACGTACATATGTTCACATTGTTTAATGTGGTCTGGTAGAAACTAAAAAACAAACAGAAAATTTGTTAGAATTAAGTGGTCTTATTGTTTTTATGCCAGAAGTTTGTACCACTTGCTCATCTCCGATATGCACTTAAGTACCAACATTACTAAAAAATGTTCTCGCCCTCTTGCTAAATGCCAAATTAATTCACAAAAAAATTAAAAATGGCTTTATTTTGTCAAGTTATTATCACTTTATTGAATGTTGGTTATTTAATATTTTACTGCCGCTCTAAACAGTTTTTTTTATGATTTAATATTGTTTTTTGTTCATATGTATAATTAAATAAAAATCAATTTTTATCAACTAGTCCAACTACATGTGTATGCACATATTCGTGTTTTAAAGATGAGAAAATAAGCAAAAATTTCGTGTTCCAATGATCCGATTGGTTTCAGTTGTTAAATCTTTCGCAACTTTTTAAGGCACAAGAAAGGTAGGTAGGTAGAAAGACTGGTGCGAAGTCTCCTTCACACCTTCACCCAGAGACCAATGTGGTCCATTGTGATGCCTTATTTAGAGATAGCTATATAAAGATAGAAAGCAGGTAAAATAAACAACGAAAGCATAAGACAGATATAAAAGATAGATAGGAAAGAAACTTTTGGACCAAACCCGAAAGAAACCCTTCTCAACCAAATTCGCCCTGCGTGCGGCCAGCACCCAGTCCCCTTTCGCGCAGCCAGGCTATCCCCATTAAGAATCCTATCATATTCTCGAGTCCACAGCCCGAGACATCCCCTAATTCGCCCAGGGATCTATTGCCCAGCCACCTGAGCCTGCTGGCCTGTAGCCTGTGACAGTGGCACAGAATAGAATAGAAACGCATAGTTTTCGAGTTATGGTCCTCATAAATTTTCATATACATATATGTATGTACATATATGTTAAGTTCCAATATATTTCTGAATGTGTAGAGCATATATTGTTATTCAGCCCAGTTATGAATTAAAAATTCCCCGGGAATTTTCTCCCTTCTCCCATTTTTCCTACATAAATTCAATTGTAAAAATGGGAAAAGGGAAAAAACTCCCGGGGAATTTGTATTCATAATTGGGCTGATTATTTTAAAGGATTTTTTCCTCTATTGCATAACAAAAACCCCCTTCGCTAACTTAAACTTTTCTCCATAGGTATTATTATGCTTACTAAAAACTCTTCTATTTTCGCAAACTCATGCTCGCTTCTTAATCGGTTAGGAATTTTTAAATAAATTTCGTATATTCAGAAAGGTCTATTCAAGAGCTTTAAAAAAAATACCTATATTGGCACTATACGTAAAGAAACATAGCGGAAAATTGCATATACTCGAAAACTGTGCGTTTCCGCCATTTTTTTCTTATTTTTCAATTTCCTATCACCCTAGGTACCTACTTGTTTTTTTTTATTTGGAGCTGCGTCGGTAAACTATATTTAAGCCGTGTTTAGGCACAGAACCAAATGAAACATATGACACAATGGTTTAAAATATGAGCCTTTTATATCCATAATTTACAACAATTCTAAATTATCCCTAATGAAGTAAATATAAATGAGCAGTGTTGTCATATCGGCAGATTTATCTTTTTTTTGCAAGTTTTTGAGATGCAAAAAATTAAGTTTTTTTCTAAAAAAAAGTTTTTCTGAAATTTAAGTAGGTATGTACATACATAGTTAACATAAATTTAGTTGTAATTTATAAAAAATTCACTCAGCTTAGTTTATTTCAAAATATAAGAATTTAATACCTACATTATATTAAACAAATTGATGAATTTAATTTTTATATATAGGTACATAGGTATATTTTATTTATAACTTCATATATGTATGTATATGTATGTATCATAGTTGGGGGTAGTGCACTAAATATTGATTTACCAGCTTTAGTGATGATTGTTATTTTTTAACTACCACTAAAAAAATTTAGTGATAGTGCAAATTGTTTTACTATCACTAAAAGCAGATTGAATGCAAAAATCTGCACTCAAATCAAATAGTGCAAAATTTGGACATGCAATCAAAAAAGCTGCATACAAATATTGTCTCACTAAAATTTAAAAACTGTAACTTTGTATGTGCATGGTTTTTGATTTCTTTTGAGGATATGTATAAGTTAAGAACAATAAACAAAATGAAATTTGGTTAATATTGACTTTAATCATGAAAAAACAAGGTTTTAATTTTAAAATTAGTGCAACAATTTAAGTTGCACACAAATGAGTAATAGAAAAAAAAGTTGCAATAAGCTGATGATTGCTTTTTTTAAAATCAAATTATTTTTTTTTTGAGTGCAAAATTTTTTAACATCACTATCACTGATCTTAAGTAAGGCTGCAAATTTTCAATTCATCACTCAACATCAACAAAATTAATGCAATATTTTTGCACTATTACTAAGTGAGTTGAAACAGCAAAATGAGTGCACTACCCCCATCTATGTTATGTATACTAAGGAGATCGAACAGTTAGTATTTGACCGACCTTAACCGGTTATTTAAATTTTGCCCAAGCCGGACATTTTAAAATGTCAATATTTCGAATATCGAAAAAACCGGTTTATTTGGTCAAATAAACCGTTTATTTTAGTAATGCGTAATTTATATACGTTTGCCTTACATTATGAGCATTGTAAAACCAAATCGCTTATATAAGCTTCTTGTTGTTGTTACAAAACCCGAAAACAAATCAATATACTACAAAGAAAATATTCAGCTTAAAAAGTAATTAGCAATTTGACAGTATTCTAAATATTATACTATATATTTTTATAAAGATGACATCTCGAGTGATTTTTCGAACAGATTTTAAAGGTAAAGGTAGTTAAAGGGCCCTAAAATGATAAGTTGCAAAGGTTCTTCAACGTCAAGACTTATTAATCACCTTTAATTAGTCCACAAGCTTGACATAAATATACGCCAAGTAAAACTTGACTCTGTTTCAAGTAGTTCTTAAGAGACTGCAAATAAAAATTTACTGAAATATGCTGACAAAAATCAATCATTGTGTGATTTTTATTTAAATTAACTTTTTTTTACAAAAACTAAATTGATTTTTTGTAATAGAATTAAAACCGGATAACCGGTTATTTTTAAAATGCTTAACCGAAAATCGGTTTTCTTAAAATGGCAGCTATTCGGAATATTCGAAAACCGGGTTTTGAAAAAAGTCGAATAATCGATCATCATAATGTATACTTTTTATATTATTTTTTTTAATAAATAGAATCGAAACACATGCAGTGTAAGTGGGTTTTTTTAAAGATTTGTAAAAAAAAAGTTTTTTGATGGAAAAAAGTGGTGATTTGAGGTGATTCATCGGTAGAGTACCATTTTCTCTCAACAAGAATACTATTTATAATCTAAAACTAAGCTCATATGCAGTTATTTTGCTCGTGAAGCTGATTTCTAAAAGATTCGATTATGATACAAAATGCTAGCTGGGTCTTATGTGTATAAATGTATAATATAATTTTTTTTTAAATTAACTACAAGTTTTTGAAGGAAATGAAAATGTCCAGAGTTTATCAGACATGTTCTTGGAATCTAAATCGCGTGAAATTGAAATCGAGAACATTTTTATAGCTATCCTGTGTTTAAAGTGTGTTTAAATTTTTCCTTATATATACCTCATTATTTGCGACCCACTTTTCTTTACCAGGGCCCTTTTTCTCAAAACTACAAACAAAAACAAAATATTACATCTTTTGTTTTTGTTTCAAATATATTTTACTAGTACTACGTCATTTAAAATATAAATGTTATTGAAAATATCCAACAATTTCAATACCACGTGATTTCGATTTCCAGATTATGGCCGTATATAATGTTCTTTTGACTGTAACTCCAAACATCCGTTTGAACTCCTCTTGATTACAATTAGAAATATAAGATACTGTAATTGCTTATTCAGTACTAAAATCCCATTTTCAAAGAAATATTTACTAAAGCTTTCATTTTAAAAAAATTACCATCATGGCCTAAAAAGTACATTTTGTCTTAAAATTTGGTACAAAATTTGTAAGTCATTTGCCATCCCTGTTTTTTTAAAGCAATATAATGAAAAATATTTCCTAGGGAAAAGAAAACATATTCAGTATATCACTAAAAAGTTCATGTAAAAGTCGTGTTGCCCTGTGTATAATAAAATAACTGCCAGTTTAATGATTTCGAACGTTGTCGTTCGCATAGAAAATTTATATGAAAAACACTCAGTTTTAAAAATATTTTCAATATAAAATTCTATGCGAACGTCTAAGTTCGAAATCGTTGAACAGGCAGTAAGTCGTATAAGTTAAAATAAAAAATAAATAATGAATTGAAAATTTTTCTTTAGTTTAGAAAATGAAAGTGCTTTAACAAATCGAAAAGGAATTTGTATTTGTAAACTTTTTCGAAATTGTATCTTTTCAAATATTTACAAAATTAATTCCACATTAAATTGACAAGCACCGTGAACGTGCTTTGCAGAAACGTGATTATTTTTGATTGTGTTTAATAAAACAAAATTGCATCTACAAAAAATATTAAAATAACGTAAAATTGTGTCAAAAATAAAAAAAATTATACAGCTGTTTATTTGCGTCAAGAGAGAAAATTAAAATTTTCTTAAAACAAAAAAACCAACAATTCGCAAATTTAAATACAACCATAACTAACTTTTGACAACGGCAACCAGTAATTGTCAACATTAAAATATTGCATGCTCCCAGAACTACAACATTTAAACAAACAGGTAAGAGCTAAGGTATAATAAGTATAATAATAAGTGTTAAACCAGGGGTAAGAATTATGTATTTGTGTATGTTTCTATGTTATTTTTTTTTTTTTTTTGCAAAATCCCTTTTATGACGGAAAAATCTGAGAACAGTAATATCTAAATGACAAATGTATTTTGTATTTCATAATACAATGTCTTTGATGGTAGAAATTTGATTTCTTTAATTTTTCTTAAATGCTTTTTTGTGGCTGATAGTCAGTTCTTATCTTATCGGTTGTTTCTTTGCACCAGATAGGAACATTTATTAAGTTGCTAGCTAAAACTCATATACATACATACTTATGCACACAAAAATTTTCTCTATGGCTTCGAGTGTATTTTAATTTTTGGTGCTTTGAGAATCCATGTTAATAATGAATTTTTTTTCGATTTCACATATTTTCCATTAAAAGTTGAGTAGCATTTAAATTTAAGAGCTAAAGTACAATTACCAATCGTTTAGTTTTTCCGATCAAGAGGAAAAAGTGTTGTAGTATTTTGCTATTTTACTGCCTGATTTTAAATGACGAGCGCAAAATTCGGTCGTTTTACTTACGTTTAAAACAAAAACCAAGATTCAAAATTTGTGTTGTCCGTTGTTTATGTTTCAAGTTTCACTGAACAGCACTGCATAAAAATGAAAAAATTTTTCCCTGAAGATTACCAACAAAATTGATTGAAATATCTATATATAAATCGGCAAAGGCAAAACAGTTAAGAACACTTTCCTTCTCTGTATGTCAACCCATTTGAACAAAATATACGACATTTATAAGGTATTTTCTCATTATTATCAATATGCAGAACAAAAAAAATTTGTTTTTTTTTTCAATTATCAAATAATAAAAAAATAGGGTGGTCGATTATTCGACATTTTTCAGAAACCGGTTTACGAACATTTCGACTACATAAATCTTTTGTATCCTTTGTTTGTCAACCGAACCTCTATGGGAGAAAAAAGTATCAAAAAGGGGAAATACGGAAAATTGAATTTCTTTCCTTTTTAAATTTTCTATAATATTGAATTTTTGAAGCATTATATTTTAGATGCAGTTTACTGAGTGAAGTAGAGAACCTATAAGATGGAAAATGTTGGTACTTTTTGAATTATTGTAAATATTCGACCTACAAAGATAAAAATAAACATGCATGGTCCTGAGTGAATAAGAATGTATAAGAGTGGGCCTTTTGGTACTTTTTCGTTCTACATCTGGTACTTTGATTAATTTTCGTTAATTTTAGACATAGAAACATAAAATTAAACATGTCCTGAGTGGATGAGAATCTATAAAGGAGATTTTTTGATACTTTTTTGTTTTTTAATTGATATTTTCTGATATTTTTTATATTGAACTTACAAAATAAAATAAACTCACGTAGAAGAAAAAATTTGAACCGGAGGTTGGTCCCTTGCCAAATCGATCCACTAAGACGGAAAAAATAAATGCTTGAAACATATAAATTCATATATGTATATGTACTTAGATGAACTATGTATCCTTCATATTTACATACAAATTTATGGTCGAATTTTGACTATTAGGAGAACATTAGTTGTAATAAATATATAATAATATACTGTGCTACATAGAAAAAAATATCTCAAGAACATTTTTAACAACAGAGTTTGTTAACAATAAAATTTTAGGTCAACAAACTTTTTATTTTTATTCAATGAAAAAATTTATCAAAATTGATTCTTGCAAAATAGCACTCAATACAACGTATTTAATGATGAAATAATTAAATATTTCTTCATATTCAATAAAACAAATATTTTAATCAAACTAGACAGTAAATTTCCTTGTTCATTTTTTAATTGCTTTGACATCGTTGCAAGTAAGACTTGAGTGGTTTTAATTTTAATTAGCTTTACAGTTTTATTTGTTTAATATCATATTTGTATAATATTCTGGCCTAAACAACCAGCGAGAATAAAAATTGGGAAATTATCGGGCATGTTCTAGAAATTCAAATGAAGTGGATTTGAACTCGAGAAAATTTTAAAAACCAACCTGTACTAATACCAATTAGCTTTACAAGAAAAACTCTTAAAGCCAGTAAAAGCCACGGTCATTTTGTAAATAATTGAACATAAAATCTCGTTTGTTTTCAATTTCAAATCATTTCAATTTCTAGAACATCATCATAATAAATGAATAAATAAATAAAGATTCGATAAACATTTTGTTTGATTTATTCCAAATTTCCAACAATTTATTTTAACAAATCACGTAAACATTTTGTTGAAAATAATTGTTTTGGGCTAAAAATTTTTTATTGACTCAATAAACTTGGTTGTTGACTAAAATTTCAACAACTTTACCTAAAAACTTTTTTATCAATACCGCAAAAATCGTCAACGCAGAAAATGCAAACATTTTTTTTAATCAAATATGCAATTTTCGTATTCAAATATGAAAATAATTTTTTTCTGTTTGGTTGAAAAAACTGTCAAGCGGGGCACACGGCGAGTAATCCTAATTCGAGTACGCTGAATCCAGTGGTTTTTAGGTTAGTTCTTATTTTCTAGATATACCGTTATTTCGAAAATGGAGGAGGTTAAACAACAAATATTCGCGTAACTCAAAAACGGTTTAGTTTATTGAATAAACTAAATGAAAAAAAAGAAAAAATAACCAATTTTTGCTAAACAAGATTCGGATGTTTTTCGTTTGTGGCCTGCATATAAAGTTTTAAATTTTCTACCACATCCGCTACAATCCCCAGACCTCAGTCCGATTGAGCATTTATGTAATATTGTAAAAGAATGAGCTGAAGCAGCCAGTGATCGAATAATGGCAAAATATTGGGTCGGATGTCACGGAAAACTTGGTGAGTTGTATGCAAAAAAGACTGGAGGCAGTTACAAAATAGAAAATATAAGCAACTAAAGAATAATATTGAAAAATAACTAATATTTCATAGCTTTTTTTTATAGCTTTTAATGAAGTGTACCAAAAGTTTTATTCAATGAAAAAAGTACTTTTGTTTGGTTTTATTTTTAATTAATTATGTTATAAAAATATTGAAATGAAATAAATTGTATTTTGTGGAAAATGTATCATTCTATCTGACAGAGATATTTATTCATTAAAAATCACTTAATTGTAACGTTACTGACTAACTGACTGATTCATCATCGCACTGCCTAAACCCCTGAAGCTGGAATGTCAAAATTTGGGCCGGAGGTTGGCTTGCCAAATCGATCCACTTAGACGGAATTTTGGAAATTCAAATGTTTAGGGGTAAAAAAAGGTAAAAACGTGTAAATTCGCTAACCTCTTATCTCTTATAAACTAAAAGAGATGGAAAAAATTTAATACTTATCGTTGTTCCTAAAAAATAAGCGGACAGGGGTCTGATACTTTTTTGAAATTCGTCCCTTTTAAGGATTAGACAGGTAAAACCAGTACTTTGGAACTTTGTTTGTCAGCCCATCTATTTTTAGCTAATTGGCAATACAAATTATTAGTGTCCGACCGAACGCACTTTTTGAGACCGAACCCGAACCCGAACCCGAACTTCGGTCAATTTTGACAAGTTCGGCCGAACCCGAACCCGAACCCGAACTTTTTGTTAATAAATCTGAACAATTGTGTTCCAAATTTCTTAGGTTTTAGAAATTTGCATCCCTGCGTGAGGTTTTTTCGCAAAACGACGGGAAACAGGTGTTTTCATTACTAATGCTAATATTTGGTTATAGCCCTAGTATGTATACATCAGTGTTGCCAATTTAGCCATTTAGTGGCTAGATTTAGCCATTTTTCACCCTGTTTAGCCATTAAAAAATGAGTTTAGCCATTAGCCATTTTTTTAGCCATTTTTCAACTTATTTAGCCATAAAATGTTTTTGCCGTTATTCTTTTAAAATAACAATTTTTATTTTATTATAAAAATTTATAAAACGCCTTTAATTTAAATCACAACTTTTACAAATGTTGAAAATTGCAAAAAACTATGACGCTGAAACATCTTCCAAAATTAAGGAACAGTATTCCACATATTAAATTTATAAAATCGATCAACACAAACATCGTTGTTTCTTTCTGGTTGCAAGTATTTCAATGAAGGGATGCAGGCGGTAACAAAATTGTTTTTCAAATTTCAGAATTGCCTATATATGACTTCCATGGTATTTTGCTGAAGTAGAGAGGGTGTTTAGCCAAGTAAACATCGTTAAAAGTAATTTGAGAAATAGGTTACATTAAGCAACCATTTATTCGATTTTATCAATTAGGTTAATATTTTTACCATAACAGTACAATATTTATACCACCAGCGCAATAGTGGGGAGGGAACTATGCGTTTGTGCTGATGTCTGTAACACCTTAAAATATTAGTCCTTAGCCCACCTTTACGTATTAATTCAGAATCACGATGTTTGTCCGGCTGGCTGGCTGTCCACGTAAACCTTGTGCGCAAAGTACAGGTCGCAATTTATAGATTATTTGATAAAATTTGGTACAAAGGTTCTAATGTGGTGTAGGGCATCATAAAGTCGGGTTTAACCGACTATACTTTCTTACTTGTTTTTTATTGTAGATCTGGACTCAAAAGGTTGGGTAAATGTTGTCGTGATTATGATTTACCGTCAAATTATTTAAAACTTATGATTATCTGAAACTAATGAGTGAATCCTATGAGATGAACAATTTTTCGATGATTTAATTTTTTAATATTAATTTATTTTAATATTAATTTACGTTTAATCTTATTTAACAAATTGATCTTAACTCACAATTTTATCGTAAACAACTTTAAATGAATTATTTCCGTTTTGTTATTGAATTTTAATGTGTTTATATTTAAAAAAGCTTTTAGCCATTTTTTAGCCCATTTTTAGCCATTTTTTAGCCATTTTTTCCGTAAATTTAGCCATTTTTGGTCACCAAGTTTTGGCAACACTGGTATACATATTAGTACTCAAACCTCTACAATGTATTTTTTGAATTCCTTGGGGTGTATTTTCTCTAAGTGGCGTTTAATATTGGCGGTAGTTTGTTTGCTTGGCAATGAACTCCCCATTGACATTTGTTTGGCGCAACATTTGCTTTGAGCGCTTGGTCAATTTAAAAAAAAAAACTCCAAAACGGATTGGAAGACATTTTTATCAGGAAATATGTATACTATAAAGTTTGGTTTGTGGTTCACCTAAAACTAAAGATTATCTTACCATTCACAGAATATAAATAGAGAGTATTTTTTGCCAAATAAAATTTAACCGTTTTTTTTTTGTTTTATTTTTTACCGTCTTCTAAAAATTACACATATAAAGACATTTTTATACACTTAAGCATTTTATTAAGTCATCGCTGTATTTTTTCGAACTAAAAATCATAGAGAAAAATAGTTGTATTGATTTCGTATTATTTTCAAAAACAATGATCCCAAATTAAAATTTGAAATTATAATAAATAAGTTATTTCATAAAAAAGTTCGGTGTTCGGTAAAAATTTCGCCGAACACCGAACTTTGACCGAACATCATTTTTTGCCGAACTCTGTAACCGAACCCGAACGTTCGGTCGGACACTACAAATTATGTATATCACATTCGTAACTTATCTAAAAAAGACAATTGAATATTTGATACTTCAATGGGGTAAAAAAGGTATCAAAAAGTGGAAATACGGGAAATTAAATTTCTTTCTTTACTTTTCCGTTCTACATGTGGTACTTTTTGAATTTTCTATAATATTTAACTAAGAAACATAAAATTATAGGTGCAGGGTCCTGAGTTAGTGAGAACCAACAAGATGACAAAACGTTGGTACTTTTTTGTTAAAACCTAGAAACAAAAACTTTGGTATATAAATATGTATGTCCAGAAAAGAAAGGAAGACGCTAACGAAGTAGCGGATTAAATGCTAGTTTTTATAAAGACTTCAAGCTGAAATATAAACACAACACATCACATTAAATATAAGTCACGTGTGATATTTGCTTGTGTTATTAACGATCTAAAGTCACGCAGTCACGAACGCTTTCTTTAGAGACTATTGAATACATATACAGCCCAATTATGAATAAAAATTCCCCGGGAGTTTTCTCCCTTCTCCCATTTTTCCTATGTTAATTCAGTTGTTAAAATGGGAAAAGGTAAAAAACTCCCGGGGAATTTTTAATCATAATTGGGCTGATAAATTTTTTTAAATTTTTTACATAATTATCTTGTCTGAATTTTAATAAATTTTTAATTTAAATATATTTATAAAAGTTGATTTGGAATTAAAGCTACGTGTTTTATTAAAGTGCGTGGTTGTGAGGCTTTAGAAATGATTCGTAAGTTAGCGTGCGTGATAAAGATAAATCTTGTTAGTGAGCGTGCCTGATCGTGAGTCAAAAACCACTAATGCGTACAGTCTAATTTTAATTTCTTGTAAATTTTATATAATAATTAATTTCAAATTTTTCTTTAATCGTATTGAAATTCCTTAGATTCGAAACAAAACATTACCTTATGAATTTTAAAAGGTCGACAAGAATAGAAACTTGGAAAACAGAATTCTCTCAAAATTGCTTACATTTGAAGTTGCAACAACTAAATTTCCATACACATTTTTAACAACACAACCATTGAGGTGAGTATTTTGAATTGAGGCTTTTAAAGTTATTCTATTTTTGTAATTTTCTTTGCCTTAATGGAACAAATAATAAATAGGAAATTGGTTAAATCGTGTCGTCACTATGACAATAGTCAACGAATTTTAAAATTTCTTTCATAGTTTACCCACCCACTCACTGCTTACGCATGTTGCTCATAAAGAAAAACGTCAAATCAACCACCGTCGACGAGTGCCAGTTTTTTTTCCAAATAGCTGACAAATATATTTTTTTGAAAAAATTAGAAGGTAGGTGGGGGCGGCGAGCTGGGAATCGTTTTTTATTTTTAGTATTGATTTTTTGGATGGTGGTCCGAAACTTTTGCTTTAATTGAGATGAATTTTTACAGATTTACTTGGCATGAGTGAGAACTGTTTGGAAAATGGTAAAAATAAGTGAAAGAGATAAAAATCTATGTAGGTCATGATCAGGGTTGTTAGCCTTTTTTCTTCAAAAACCGTCAAAAATTTTAACAAAATTCGTCAAAATCGTCACGAACATTTAAAAAATCGTTAAATATTTAAATTTACAAATTAGAGACAATTTATTGCATTGATTGGTTCAAAAATATACATTTTTAGCAAAAAATTCTATTTATGGCAAAGAATTTATTTGGTTAAGTTTTATTCTATTTATTTCAGCAAGTGGGCTGAAATATACATATTTGTCATTTGAAAAGAAATACATAAGAAAAAATATATTTTTATAAAAACATAACAAAAATGTATTTATTTCATTTATCCATATTCACAAAAACATTAAATAAAAAATAAAATCTCATTTGCCATAAACTCGAGCAATCTTTAAATAATTAATTTTTAGCGCTATCACTATTGCAAGGGTTCTGTCTATATCAACAGTCTTTTTACTCGACTTGAAACGTTTTATTACGTCCAATTTTAGTTCCAAACAAATGCATTTTCTTCTCTTTACACTCATTTTACTACACAACTTCTTATTAAGAACCAATTTCTTACTTCTTAGCACGCAACTACACTTAGAACAACTAACCTTACTTTTAACACGCAATTAGAAAAATTGTTCACATGTGATTATGAATTCAGCAAAAATGCAATCGAAATCATAAAAACGCAAAGTGGATTTAACCAATTTTTAAAAAGCGGATCAAATGATCGACGCAAATCGGGGCCCTAGTGTATATTTTTTGCAGTATCGGCATTCATATAATTGTAGAATTCAAATTACTAATGCTTCTAATGAAAGCCACCTGGTTTGTGATGGGGGAAGAATTTTTTGTTTAATTTCCAATAATTTTTGTATTTTACGCTTTGTACTGTTCCTAATGTAATTGTTAATATTTCTTGTATGTGTTTTATTGATGCCAGAAACTCGTCATAACACTATTACTTTTAGTAAAAAAATCGGCAATCGTCATTTTACTGTATTTTCTCAAAAAAATCGTCAAAATGACGAAAATTGTCACATCTAACAACCCTGGTCATGATAAACTAAAGTAAATTCTCATACAAAAGACAAAAAAAGTGTTTGTGGTATTTTATATATGACGTGTTAAGATTAAAAAAAGTGTATTATACTATGTTCACACTTGGGTTCTTAAACGCGTTTAAGCGAATCGAAAGTGATTAAGCTTTAATCACATCAAAATCGAGATGATTACCCATACATTGAAGTGATTTGTTAATCACTTCAAATTGACATGAATACAACTAAATCACTTCATTAATCAAATATAATCCACTGAACATACCTCAAACTGAGTATAATGTAGAATTAAAAACCCAAGTGTGTACATAGCATTAGACTAAAACTATGTTCACAATAGAGTTTTTAAATCATTTCATTAATTACATAGAATCCTCTGAACATACCACGAACCGAGTATGATGTAGCATCGGCCACAATGAACATACCCCTCACGTGTACAACCGACCACGATTTATTCTTAATGTTTTTATTTTGTAATTCAATAGTTCATAAATTTTCACAATTTCATCATTATTATGTTTAAAATAACCTTCTGATAACTATTTTTTGTTACAAGTAAGACTTTGAGTGTTTAAAATTTAAAATTATTGGTATAATATTTTTAGCTTTTCCAAAATCTTAGGAAAAGGTTTCCTGGTGAGCTGGCCTAAGCAACCAGTGAAATACGCATAGAAGCTAGCTTTCCCTCAACAATAAATTTCCGTGTATTTATCAAATATGAAAAATTGAGAATTCAGCACGTCATACAGAAATCTTATTAGTGATAAATTTCGTATTCCCGTAAATAACTTTGATAACTTTTATAAAGTATTTTTTTTTTATCAATTTTTAATACTTTAAAGAAATATAATTTTTTTTGTTGTGTTTTTTTTTCTTAATCAACTGTCATCTTTATCATCTCAAATGCAATGTGAACGGCTTTGATAAGCTACATCAAAAACCCAAGTGTGAACAAAATATAATAGCGGGTCATTAAATTTTAAATTAATCTTATATTCTACATAAGATAAACATTCAATTTAACAAAAAATTTGTAACCGAGGAACACTTTTATATTTGGGTATAGGGTTTTAAAGATTTCCAAGATCAGCACGTTTTGGTTTCATCGCATTTACTCCCATTTTCACATCTGCCCTTTAAATCTTGCGACGGTTATGACAGCACCAAACCATTGATTGAATTATCCTCGAACCGCTTTTTTGCCATTTTTCTGCTGCGTTTGTGCTGTTGAAATGGCAACACCAGCGGCATTTCATCAGAGGCATGGTAACATTACATCCTGAAGGATTTTTACATACAAATGTATGCGGCTCACACCTTGATATGCAACACAACTCCATATCATAATACTACTTTCCACCAAAAAGAGCAATTTTTTATTCATCTGTCCATAGCCGGTTTAAATTTTTCTTTAAACTTAATTTATACTAAAAAAAATAGTTGTAACTGGTGCTATTATTTTGACAGACATGTACATTAGGGTGGTTCGATTTGTAAGGGCAACAATTGTGCCATCGATTTTTCGATAGCTTTTGGCATGAGGAAAAAAAGTTCCACTACGACATATCATTATATATTATATAAAATTATTTGAATAAAAACAAAGAATATGCAAAAATATGTTTTTTTCTTCAAATACTGACATACATAACATGCACATTTATTGCTAGGAACACAACTGGGACGAACGACGAATTTCGCCCTACATGACGAATTTTTTAGTAAAAATTCGCTGAGTAAATTCGTCGTATGAAACACAATAACGACGAATAACTTACAGCTTTACTAATTGAGAAACTTGTTTGCTGTTTTTGCAAAGAGAGAGAAATAGTGTGACCATATAAGAAAACATTTACTTTTGCAATTTGCTTCATTTAACTTCGTTTGCACTAAAATTAACCTTGAACAAAAAAAATAAAAAAGTACCCGCTTAAAAAATAAAAAAAAAAAATTAAAAAAATTTTTAAAAAAAACCTAAAATTTTTTTTCGAAAGATTGATAAAATAGCTATCTTAGCTACTTGGGACAAACTTTGCTAACACCAATAAGGTAATAACATACATGGATGAGAAAGAACACCTGTTTGGCCAAAATGTCAAATTTTGACCACTTCTAACTCAGAAACTTTTTGATCGATCTTGTTGAAAATTTGTGTCTAAATTACCATCTATTAGGACTAACCTCTTTCTTCCAAATCGGAAGACAGCGATTTCAAAAGTTGGGTCACTTGACATGAAATCCCCCATATGTATAAAATAAAATTTAAATTATGCATTAAAAAAGAAAAAAAATTATTTTAATATGTTTTTGTATAATTGAAAAAAAAAAGAAATATTCTGTGGTGCCAGAATAATTGCACATATAACAATAGCTTGACTGGTATTCTGGGGTGGGCAAGTGCGCTTCTCAAAAAATATGTAAAATAATTTTTTATTAAATGTAACAAAAAGCAAAGTATTTCGAAAATTAAAGGTAATTAGTGTTTTCGACTTTAAAATATATAAATAATAATTCTGTTAAAATCAATTTATTTTTGCAAAAGTTATTCTAACGTTATTTTTCTATTCTTTTTTTAAAAAATATGTTTAATACTTCTTCTAAATTAATTTTGTATTTGACTATTTTATTTTCAATACCTAAAAGTGCTAAATTTTAAAATCGTTCCTGAAGCATTGCACAGCGTAACCATCTTTTTATTCTACGCATAGCTGAGAAAGTTCTGTCGCAACTAAGAGAACAAATAGGAAGGCTAATTTAATTGCCACTTGTAAAAGTTTGTAAATGTTTGGACATATAATGTTTTCAGTTTCGGATTTTAGCATATCAAAGTTTAATTTCTGTTCTTTTCGCTAAATATGTTTTTAAACACATTCTTAAATACTAGCGCGTCGGCTTTCATAGAATCACAATTAGAGTTTTTTTTTTCCCGGACTTTTTCGATTCCCGGGAAAGCGGGAAATTTTTTTTAAATTTCCCGGGATCCCGGGATCCCGCTCCATATAAATGATACAAAGTAAATTTTGTTATTAATTAATGAAAAAAACTTTTATAAAAAAACTTAAGGGAACTTTTTTACAAAGAAAGTAAAAGAAATGGTTCAATACTAATAAATTAATTGAAGATTGAAATAGGAACTTGAATTATTATCACCTCACGCCTTTATTCCCTATTATTATGCTTTTATTCAGTATTATTATGCTCTGGATACAATATAAAAAGATAACATAAACATAACAATTTAATTCATAAAACAATAATAAAAACAAAATTAAAATTAAGGTACTCAAGATATGAGATCAAAAAGTTAATTAATAAAATAGATAAAATATTTTAAAGAAATATATAAAATTTTTTTAGCGGCTTAGGAAATAACTTTCTGACACACTCAAGGCGCTTAGTAAGTCGTCAAAAAGTATATTCCTGATTTTATTTACTAATTATCATGTTTCCAAAAAATTTCGTTCATTTTTTACCGAGGTTGGACAAATAGTTAAAAGTTCACCGTTGTAGAATGCTTCTGATTCACAATAAGAAGCAATTTTTATCTTTTTTATAAACATCGTCAGTCAAATGTATGTCAAGGTTGATGAAAAAATAGCATCAACCGGACTGCTTCTTACAAACCTTTTCATTTCAATAGATCCATTTGTAATCTTTAGGACAATGTCTTTTTCAAGTTGTATGTTGTAGTATCTTACACGAGTTTCCAAAATGTTATTTTATTTCGGTTTCCCCGCACTTCACGGGTATATAAACCAACACAAATTGAAATTGAAAATTTGTGTTTATCACCTAATAAACATAACGCTCCTTCATTGCATCATTGTCATATCTCAAAATTTTAAGTAACTTTAGCAAAGTTTTCCTTCTCGTATTATATCTCAAACTGAACTGAAGTTATAGCAAAATATATCTTTAAATCGGTTCATTTTGAAAACTTTAATCGCATTTTGCCAAGATCGTTTGTTTTTGTAGATATGACTATGTTGCAATAAAGGAGCGATATGTTTAGGTATCTCCTATTTTTAAGACTTGTTCATGGACAATGAAATTTTACTGCCTGCATCTTATTTTGAATTAATGTACTTTATTAACTCTTCACTTCACTTAATGTAATAATAATCAACTGTTGCACTGGCCATTCTGCTTTTAGTAGATTTATTGCATCAGGATACATTGATTTAAATACATGTACTCACTTCTTGTAATTGATCTAATCCACAACCCATCCACAGATGCAGATTTTTAGAGAATAGAAAACTAAATTTCAAAGTATAAATAGCTATTTTCTGAAATTATGAGGAATTTTTATTTCCCGGGATCCCGCAAGAAAAATCCCGGGAAAACGGGAAATAAAATAATTGAAATTCCCGGGAATTCCCGGGACGGGAAATCCCGGGAAAAAACCCTAATCACAATCAATTTGCAAACCGGTTTTGTAATTAATAATGAACTCGGCAGAACCTTCCAAATCGAATTGAAAGAAATTGTTGGCAGCTTTAGCTAATGGAAGGTTTTCGAATCGATATTCGATATTATGGTATTGATTACTGGATAATATATTATTATTATAATTTTTATTAGTGTATTTATAATAGGGCATGTTCGTAAATGCATCACAGCGCTGAATCAGTGATTTCAAATGTTTATATATATACCAGTGATGTAGATGTGGACGAAAAAATTGTCAAATACTCCACAAAAGTAATAGTCACACAATAAAAACAAATTATAATTGTTTTTTTTTTATCGGTATTAAAAAATGTTTGCTTTTCTGATGCAGCGCAGTGATGCATTTACGAACATACCCTTTTTAATGACATTTTAATTAGATTATGAAAAAAATATTACATATCTGATTAACAACTAAATTTTTTTATAAAATCCACAGTTTTTTTTCTAAAAGATTTGTGTTGGATTCACTCTTCACATCATTCGGCATCATATTGTATAGGTTCAATCCTTTGCTATAAAGTGATTTTTGCATTGCATTTGTATCTGCTATCTGTGGCCTAAAATCCAGGGCATTCCTGAGATTATACGGCTGAAACTCCCCATATACCTTATTTGTCCAATCAAAAATATTGTATTTTACTGCAGCCTTTGTTGTATATTTAACCATTTTAATGTGTCCAACATATGTCTAATTGAAGTGTAACGATTGCATTTTAAGATTGTGCGCATGGCCTTATTTTGTAGTTTTTGTAGCCCGGTTATTTGTTGGTCTGACCAGCATGTAAACAATATAGTTGATCCATATTCAAAGTGTGGTTTTATCGTTGTGTTATTTATATATGTTTATTGCGGTTATTATTGTTACCTTATTTCTTAAACGTTTAAAAAACTCTATTTTTTTTTGCCAATTTTTCTACATACATATTCGATATGTTCTTTAAAGTTTAAATCTTTGTCAATTAAGAAACCCAGATATTTTATACTATTTACTTTTTCTATTATTACATTATTTATTTTGAATATTTTATTCGAGTTCATATTAATTTCCATTAACTTGGTTTTATCTGCGTTTAATTTGAATTTATTCATCTTCAGCCACCTGTTTATATTATCCTGGTTTAAGTTAGGGATGGGCAAATTGAAAAATTATATCGATATATATCGAATAGATATTTTTTAAGAGTATCGATAGTTATTATTTAAAAATATCGATATATCGAACGTTTTTTGCTGAAACTATTAACAAATTAAAAAATTTAGTATACCTTTGTACATACATACATATTTATGAACAAACATAATATATCGCCCATTTGCTGCAAGACCGTCTAACTCAAAAAAATCCATTTCGAGATAAACACATTTAAAGTTTTTGATTTGCTCTAACTACTTAGAAAAAAAAGAAGACACATTCTCTTCAAACTGGGAAAGTATAAAAGATATAAAGAAAAAGAAAGAAAAACAAAGCGAACAATTCTGCATATCTAACATATGCATATCTAACATATCTAACATTGTTACTTTTTATTTCAAAAAATTAATTAATAACAACAAAAAATTCAATCAAAATCAAAAATTAAATTATAACAATAACAAAAGGGAAGAATACAAAAAAACCATATTAAATCTAAAAAAAGTATAATACGAAAATTTTAAATAGAAGTAAATAAGTCATGGAAATACCAACTTACCATAAAATTTGAATTGCACCCTAAAAGTACCAACTTTAACTAGAAATGTTTTTGATTGTTCAAGTAAAACCAGTAATCATCAGATATGGAGATCAGGAGCACTCTCTGTTTTATGTGCTCTCCTGTCAATCTGCTTCTTATAAATGCCAATCATTTAAGATCTTCATATTAGTTTAAAAAACATACATATGATGCATGCAGTGATGCTAATTCTTAAAAAAACATATTGTTTGAAAAACGGCTAAAATTTAGAGTTTTTAATGAAGACTGACTTTAAAAAACATCGAATTCGATAGTCGTATTTCAGTATCGATATATCGGTATTTTAAATAGCGGCGATATATATCGATTATTTTTTATTTAAATATCGATATTTTGATATATCGATATTTTTTGCCCATTCCTAGTTTAAGTTTTCATATATATTTAACTTTCAATAATCAACTATAGAAATATAATCAGGCATATCCAGAAATTTGCTTTAACCTTAAGTTGATTCTATATAAAAATCTTTATGTTAATCTTTATGAGTTACAATATACTTCATTGCTATCCAAAGGATAGCTAAGGTAAAATGTAACAAGAAAATACAATATAATAGTCTGGTAGTGTATAAAAGTCATTCCTAAAAAAATTTAAGGAATAGAACTATTACAAAAAACCTTTTTAAAATACATAACTGAAATGTAACTCATAGAATAAATTCGAAAAATAAAAAATGTTGAATAAAATATAAAGTAACCTACGAAAGGAGATAATTCCCAGTTTCTATTTCCAATGATATATTATTTTCCTTTAAAAAGTTTTCAATATCGCTCCAAATTTCATCAAACTTATTAAGATTCTCTGTAAATATTCCAAGGGTAGCCGGTAGTTGTATCATAAGCTAGTTCAAATGTCGAATTTTCCGTTTGAAAAAATAAGTTTAAAAGGTTTATCGTTTGAAGAGCAAAATTAAAGATAAAAAAATTCGCAATGAAATCAAGTTTCTTAATTAATGTCAATATTCTAAGACCGTAAAGCTGGTTAAATTTATTGGGTTTTTGTTAACTTTATTTGACTCTTCTTTTTATATAAATGGCAGTCACCATAGTATGATTATTTTGTTTTATACGCTAAGAAAAATTGTCATTAAATGTAAACACTTATGTAAAAGAAATGTATCAAGGAATATTTCATCGGCTTTTTAAAATATCAATATACTTACAACAAATCGACCCCTTTGCGCGAAATTATCGTATATGCCAATTTTTTTTAAATTTAGTTTTTGCAATCTTGTTCTACATTCAAAGAGACGTCACCTGATAAAATATGGTAGGCGAATTCCACTTTGATGCACCAAAAATTGATTGTATATTTTCATTTTGATATTGCAAGCGAAAGCAGAGAAAACTAGAAAAATGGCTGTCCTGTCAAATTTGGTTCTTGTAACATACGATAATTTCCAACAAGGGGGTCGAAATGTCGCACGAAAACAGTAATTAAAAGAAAAAAAAGGAATAATTCTGGGGTTAGCAAAATTGAGTCACATTAGTTAACCAAGTTAACCTCTAGCTACGCCAATGAACAACACGCTCACGATCAATCACAATTTGCACTACAAATTCAAAAATTTGCACAATAACCATCGGAAAAACCCTTAATAATTATGAATGTCACAAACTTTAAATTTACATTAAACAATTTTAAACCAATTCTTTTTTATAATCGTGTGATTAAGAATAATCGACTTAACTGATTGAAAAGTAAACAATTGGTTTTGTTGCTTTTTAAACATAATATTTTTATACGACAACAATTTTAACATAAAATGTTTATTTTTATTTAGCAATAGTTAAAAATAAAATGTTATTGTTATATTTTATAACACCTTATTCTTGTGCAGCTAAAATTTATTTAAAAATTACCCCCCTTGTGCAAAAAAGCTTAAGCACATTACATATAAACGTGTATGAGCTTAATATGTTGGTTAACTAATCTGAACTTGAATTGTTTTTGCATAAGGGGTATACATATTGTTAAATCTAACTCTACTTGAATTTTCAAGGGAGGTAAACATGTTATGGTTTAATATAAACAAAGTTTATTAACGTAACACGTGTAATTGAAAAAAAAACAATATTATGTTTGCTTAATATAGTGTTTTCACCATTTTTCAACTATGTTTTTGTTTTGTATCTTGTTTAAAAGCAAATTGTTGCACAATATAAGACTTATAAAAAATAGAATCTGGGAATTTATTTCTCATGGTGAGTAACATCCAATAAAAAATTTTATCATTTTGCGAAGCACTAATGGCACATTTAAAAAATAAGCGCGTAATTATGCGCTACGCAATAAGACGTACAGAGATGCAGTAAAGTAAGTGAACGAACTTCTAACAAGTTTTATAAAAAAAATAAAATTTCAAGTGCCTAGGCATTCCCTTACTACGAAACAGGTTTGTAAGAGAGAATACTAAAAAATAACTGAAAAAAACATTCAGTGGGTAAATTAAATAGCGCTTTTTGTGTCAAAAATGTATTGCTTCAAAGTGGGAACTCACCATATAAAATTCATGCCTTCCGTAACCGAAACCCTTATATTTCTTCCTTACAAACCTGCATCGCTTGAAGCATAATTTTTTATTGGGATTTATTATATAAATTTTCATATTATTCGAATGTGTATTCTAAGTAGGGTTGCCAGATCTAATTTGCCAAAAAGCTTGACATTGACCAAAAAAAAACTTGATTTTGAAAAAAAAACTTCACAAATAAAAACACTCATACTATTGTTTTTTATTTAATTTTTTTATTATTTTTTTCATAAAAATTATTAGAATAAAAACAAAAAATCATAAAAAATAACAGAAACAATATAAAGAAAACTAAGGTGTTATTTAAAAAAAATATAGGTACTATCTTAAGAAAAAAAATATAGGTTCTATCAATTTTACCACATATATTTCGTATTCTTAGATACAGAATTAATTAATTCTCTACAATCGGGTGTTGTTAAAAAATTTTTAAAGTTTTTTTAAGTATTATTACATAGCTAGAATAAGTTTGAGAAAAAAAATTAACTTACAAAAAAGCTTGAAAAATCACTTTTTCACTTGACACTTGACGCGCATTAAAAAACTTGACAATCAGGCCAAATCAGGCCCATCTGGCAACCCTAATTCTAAGTCAAATTACAATTTTAAAAGCTTCCGTTTTCAAGACTTACCTATAAAGTTCGAAATAGTTAACGGTACCTTTAGCACTAGTGAGGAATAAAGTTGCCTTCAAATATTTTTCGTTTTCACAACTTCTGTATAAAATAAACTTAACATTTTTGAAAATGTGGCAATACTAAAGAAAATACCGATTATTTTTGCCAAAATAAAAATACGAACTGGCAACTACGTACTTTTTTACATTTACAAAATATACGTATAATTGGAGTTGCCATATATAAAAAATATGTAAATATAATATGGCAATCTCAATTCCAAAATTTACGACAAAAGTTAAAGGTAGAACGTTCCTCTCTTTAGCTTATCCTTCACTTTTAGATTAAAAAGAACTTGTGATAATTAAAAACTCATTATCTGTTCGATAACTTCCTACATTTAGCTATCGTTAAGTCGTGAAAACGGGTCTGATTTAGCTGCAAATTTTTCATTTAGCAGTTAGCATTTTTTTTAGCATTTTTCAACTAAATATTTAGCATTTTTTAGCATTATATAATTTAAGAATATTCAAGTAATATTTTTTTGAAAATCTACCACACTTTTTTGTTGAATGCACATACAAACCCCTCCTCTTTTGCTATAGAAACTGTACAATCTTTTAAAAGATCTTTCATATCAAATTCTTTTAAAATTTGATCAGTTTAATCCATTAAATTCATGTTAAGCTGATTTTTTCCAATAACGATTTTGAAAAATTTTTGGAAACGAAAAGTGATGCCATAACTTTTGAAATAGAAAAACAAATACGAATTACATGCCGAGATTCTATAGCTCAATTAATATGTCAACTTAGACAACGATTGCCAAAAAGTTTTAATAATTTAACAAATACTAATTTTTATTGTGTAGAAAACAGTTTAAAAGCTATTAATGCAACTTAAGCGAACATTTTAAAGAAGAAATAATAGATTTCACTGTAGAAGAAATTACAACTTTGGAACATCAGTGGCAGAAACTAAATTCATATGAATTGTTAAATAAGTACTCAACAGTTGATTTCTGGATAAATGTATATGGATATAAAAGTGCATTAAATGAAAATCCATTCAGTGAATTAGCTTCTTTTGCAATAAAGTTCTGGGTTTTGCCATTTAGCAACGTGGAAGTTAAAATAGGTTTTTAGTTGTATAAATCTCTTGAAATGAAAATTCGAAATAGACTGACGTTAAAGACTTTGAATTCGCTACTTTATATTAAGTGTGGTTTAAAATTTTGCAATAGTTTTAAAAAAATGTACGATCTCACATAAAAATGCGATAAGGACATATATTATTATGATATCTCGATCGATTCTTCAGAAGTTGAAGCATAAAATTAATTGACGTATTTAATTTATAAAATGAAATTTTTTATTAAACATGCTATAAATTTTATTAAAATACTAAATAAAAGCCATTTATAGGTCAAGTTCCTTTGATTTTTTTCTTTTATATTTTTAAGACTTTTTATGTTTACTAAATACTTTATTTATTTTAATCAGTTTGTTCTATTGATATGATGTAAGTTTATAAGGAAGAATTACATATGTAAAATAAATCATATATGGGTATTTCCTCAGAAAGGTAAACCAGAATGAACATTTAAAATGTTGATAATCATCGTCTTTTATTGTTTATTATTATAAAAAAGTCTATGTTGTAAAGGTTTCATAGCATATCTCAGCTGTTTTACTTGAGGAAATTGCGCTGGAAACTCGAAAATTTTATATTTTCTTTTTAAGCTACCATTTTTATATAACTAATTTGCATGCAAAAAATATGTTATGTTTGCACTCTCTCTTCATAATCTCTTCATTACAATCAATTGTAAATTGAGTATTAAGTTTTTTGTTACGGAAATTTTAAGATATTTATAAGAAAATGCATGGTGATAACAAAAAAAAAAACACATGGAAAAATCGAACGTTTGCGACCGGTACATAAGCCAATTAAACAAAAGCCAATAGAGATATTTTATTGTGTAAATACTGGATAGAGACCTACATTAATACACTTTTAAAATAAACTAATCACTTTTGAATATTCCGTTCCATTACGCAGATTTTTACATTTCACTACTGTCAGCCAAAGTAGACTTCTATTTTGCGTACGTTCGTGACCACATGTTTATGTTTATAACTAGGAAAAGTTTTGTTTTCTATATTATTTGTACAGCAAAAACGTACGAACGTACGTTCGTGACCCTAGGAAATGCACATATAAAGGTATATTAACTAAAATAACAAAAAATAATACAATTTAAATTTTAGCATTATTTTTTTGGCAGTTTAAGAGTTTTGTTAGCATTTTTTAGCATTATTTTAAAGCCGATTTAGCTGTAAAATATTTTTGGATATGGCCACACTGTACGTAAGACTGACGATCTGACTACAACGATGAGTTTGTATTCATGTGCTTGTATTCTGCAAACTAGACAATAGAGAATTAAAAACAAATAATACATAAAACCATTTTTTTGAAAATTATTTCATAAAAGTTAACATATTGACAAATTCATATGACATTTTTATTCTGTCCAAATTTTTCGTTACATGTGATATTTACCGATATAAATATCTTAATTTCGATGTAACACTACACGAAGTGACTTTGTGCGGTGAGGGCAGGTAAAAAATTAAAAAAAACATTTTTAACTCTAAAAAAATATCCGACCCGGGTGTTGCTTAGTTATTTTGGTGTAACACTTCACTTGTAGAAATTGAAACTTTGGTTGCAGATAAAATTGAAACACATAAGCATTTTGTAAATAAAGTGGAGCAAAAACTATTCTTCGTTCTAGTTTAGTGACGTAAAAATTAACGGGATCGTTTTCGTAGGTACAGACACAAAAAGCTTATTCATCCTTTTCATCTGCTCTTAACGATATTAAAAAGCAATAATGTCCAAATGATTTTAAGTCTTGCTGAACTGCTACTATAAATGAATGAATTGCATTTGTTTCACTTGCCTTAAATTTGTTCCCTGAAAATATTGGGTCAAACAGTGACGAAGTGACGAACATGGAGAACGCTTTTCATAAGTTGTCGCTACATTGAAAACGTATAGCCAGCTATACTCGCAGATTAATGTTGGAGCCTTATTAGAGATACCATTGAATTCCAGTGCAACAAAAAAGCCAGTCATTCCAAAAAAGAAACCATGCCCTTTCGAGAAGAACAGAAAAAAATCAATACGTTAATAAATTAATTTGCGACTAAAGTTATGGCTGTTTATATCTAAATTGAGACTTGATAGAAAGTTTTCATTCACGTATTTTTTGTTTTATCAATGCCTAAGAAGAATAAACACGTAATGCGACCTGAGATAAAATTAAAAGTTCGCAATTTGTGGAGTTGCGTAAATATATATTGATATCTTTGTTATTTTATGGACTGTCCTTGTGTATTTATAAAATTACATAAAATATACATATTTATTGGATTTCTGTATTCTTTTCATTCCTTTTTATAAAATTGGTACTCGTGTTGTTTGTACGTTTATGTGGTAATAAGTATGACGGTATTGCTTTTAATTATATAATACCGTACCGTGCATTTAAAAACATGGTTTTCACAATCATAAACAAAAAAGCAATAGCATACATTAATCAACACACAGTAATGGAAATTAAAAATGTTCAAATGGTGACCGCTGTGCAAAAAAGTACCAAGTCTTTTAAATGCAATTAAAACCGTATTTTGTGTATGTATAACAGTGTAGGGCAAAACACATACTATCACATTTATGTTTGTGTGGGAAGCAGCAGAAAACGAATGATGCTCATCGACAAGAAATGACAACAAAACAACAGCCGAACGTACATTGTCATAGACCACACGACGAAGTTTATAGTGTACATGTGACGACGTCACAAAAGCAGCATTTTTTTCCTATGCCCGCGTACATAGGATTTGCCAAAATGCCCTTTACTGATGTATAACAACATTAATAACACAGGTCAACACCGAAAAAGTTTTCTTAAACATTGCAATTTGCCACTCCCACTACGTCACATTTATCAGATAACGGTAGAGTTGTGTTTTTCGTTGTATACTTCTTTTTCAGCCGCCATCCAGAGTTTTCTTTATTATAGGATTTTTAATTTTTATCCGATTTCAGTACATTATGGCTTAAAATTGTTTTAATCAAATTGAGTATAAGACTGGATTTTGTTATTGGATGTGGTAAAACATCTTCCGAAGAGGCAATCGGCCGTATTGTGTAAGGCGTTGCCGTTAACGCGTGAGTCGTTTTCTGCAGTATATTAAAGTATTGGGTGATTTTTTAAGAGCTATAGGAAAGTTAAAAAAAAAACACATAAAATTCAGAAAAATGCATGAAATCTTTATTGGAATCGATAGTACGGTCCATATAATTTAATGTTTGAAGATTATTTCATGCAAATGTTGACTGTGACTGCGCCTCAAATGGTCCATCCGCTTAGTCCAATTTTGGCATACTCTTTCCAACATTTCGGCCGGTATCTCATGAATAAATGCTTTAATGTTGTCTTCCAATGCGTCAATTGAAGCGGGCATGTGTGTATAGACATGAGCTTTGACATAGCCCCACAAAAAATAGTCTAAAGGCGTTAAATCGCACGATCTAGGCGGCCAATTGACCGGTCCCGAACGTGAAATAAAATTTTCACCGAACTCGCCTCTCAATAAGTCCATTGTTAAGCGTGCTGTGTGGCATGTGGCACCGTCTTGTTGAAACCACATGTCATGCAAGTCAAGCTTTTGCATTTTGGGCGAAAAAAGTTGGATATCATCTCACAGTAGCGCTCACCATTCACATTTACGTTACGATTCGCATCATCTTTGAAGAAGTACGGTCCAATGATGCCACCAGCCCATAAACCGCACCAAACTGACTTTTTCTGGCTGCATTGGTAGCTCTTGCAATGCTTCTGGCTGATCTTCACTCCAAAATCGATAATTCTGCTTATTAACGTACCCATTGAGCCAAAAATGAGCTTCGTCGCTGAACACAATTTTTCGATAAAAAAGTGGATCGCATTTTGATAATGAAATTCAATAATTTGCAAGCGTTGTTCGTTTGTAAGACGATTCATGGTTAAATTATAGACCAAACTGAAGATGTTTGACAGTGAAACAAAACACGAAACGTGCGTCAGCTGTTTAAACCAGTGTTGCCAAAAAGATAAAAAAATCCCTTTTTTCCCTACAACCAAAAAAAGTTTCCCTACACTTTTCCCTACGTTAAAAAATTATTGTTTTTAGCTACAGGCAAACAAATACATATTTTGTTAACATTTTGTAAAAATTATAATAAAATCATTTATTTAAAACAAGAAAAAAAAACCAAAATAAATATGAAAATGCCATGCACGCACATATAAAAATTCAATTCAATCCAAAAATAGCCCTGTGTGACAAATTTAACTTTTTTCTTTTTGGCAGAAACGCCTCTATATGCCATTTGGTCTGGAGGCAAAACATAGCCAAACTTAGTATTTAATTTTTCATTTCCTCGTCTTTTGTCCTTTTTGAAGAGCTTAATAGTTTTCAGGAATACTTTTTTTTTAATTTTTTTTTTAACAAAACAAAAGGGAACTAAAAGTTTCCTTTTAAAAATATATCCTTCCATATCCTTAAAAGTTTTCATTACAAATTCTTAAAAATTAGAAATTATATTGTTTTATTTCTCTTAGTTATAAGGTGTAATTGTGAAATTTCATCTATTTTAATATTCGCGAATGCAAATTGCAAAACTAAGAGAATAGTTCGCAAATGCGAACGTGAATATTTCTAGCCCCCAAATTATATATTTAGGACGCCACGAATATTCGGGTACACGGTTTTGGCAATTGTTGAAGATTGCCAGGCTGTTAGAACTTATAGAATAGGGATTCGGTTTAAAAATTCTACATTTGTACTTAAATGCTAGTGTATATGAACAATTTTAATTTTCAAATGAAAAAAGACTAATACGATTTTTGAAGCATTATATTAAAATGAGAAAATATTTTGAAAACTCCCTACATTTGCCTTAAAATAAAAAATGTGTCCACTTTTCCCTACACTTGAAATTTTCCAAAAATAAACCCTACAAAAAGGGAAAATTTCCTACTGTTTGCATCACTGGTTCTATCTTACATGTAGTTTAGGTGCAAATAGAACCTTGTCCTACATATATTATTTTGCAAATGAGCATGCAAAAAACAAAGTTTTGATACCATTTAAAGCCTTTTATATAGTTCACATTTCTATTGTATGTATATATGGAAACACGATGTATTTAAAGTAGTTTTGTCCATAGATATACCCAATAAAGTACCAAAAGAAACGAGCGAAAATACCCGCATTCAGTTTAACATACATGAAGCACATCACTGCTTTACAAATGTCGGTAAGCTTTTGGATTGCTTTTCATATACTAAAAACGAACATCTGATTCATACGGCACATCAGCGTTCGCCTAACTCAGCCTTTTAATACAAAATATACTTAACAGTGGCATTTTTGCGTTTTGTAATGGATCTCTTCAATTGTACTATGCCAATCATTCTACCAACGTTTTGTTCTTGTGCACACATTACAATAGGTTGTCAAGAAAGTGTGTTAATAAAAACATTAAAATATAATTCTGGACATTAATATGTCAAACAAAAGTAACTAATGATGTGGCAATTGTACTGCTTATTAAATTGCTAAAGAAATTGTTATTGGCTTTGGAAACTTTAGCCCAATGGTACTAAATGTGTAAACAGACAGTAGTACCAAAAACATTTAAAAAAATGTTTAGGTTGAGTACAACATGGTTTTTGTTTATTTTCAATTTAATTTAACATTAAAAGTAAAAAAAATTATAAAATAAATTATTAAAACAGGTATTTTTAATTACAGCGTACGTACGCCGTCGTTGCTATGTTAAGTAAAATCAAAATCACATGATTAAATTAAATAATAAAATAAAATGAAATAATTAATATGGGAAATAAATTTTACTCAAAACTACATATTTTAGTTTAATTTATTTCGTTTTACAATTTTAAAAATAAATCTTCGTTTGAAATGCTCCGGTCATACAGTCAGAATAAAGTAAAATTCTGTCTTACAATTTTTTTATTAAATAAGTAGAATGAATGAATATCTTAATAATCATCTACACTGAACAAATCCGTACTCCAAATGTTCGAAAACTGTCGTAGAGTATAATATATTAAATATATTTTTTTTTTAAGAATTATAAAAGAGTTGACCCTCCTATAACACGTTTTGCTCGTTTCGTGAAATATCGACAATGAAGTTCAGTAGCGTCATGTCGAAGCCGTGCTTTACGTATAAATAAATGAATTAGTTCCGTGTTAGCGCCCAACCATATACTATAATAAGTACAAGGTTACTCATTAGGGTAAGTTGTCAAACAGCGAAATTTTACTCAATTACAAATAATTAATTTCAACATATTTTGCACTTTTTAGATGTTGCACACTCGCTATTTTGTATAAAACTTTATTAAATTTAATACATATGGGCAAATCCCACAAACAGTCCACCACCAAACATTTTTTTTAATGGAATATAAGACTAGATGTATAATTTCATTTTTATATTAAAAAATATGTATTTCGATGATCATTATTACAATAATTTTTACCAAATACTACCCCACCCCTGATTTCTTAATGTTATACGTGAATTTAGCATTTTTTTAGGTGATTTTTGTGCTTAAAATAGCACTTACAGCAGACTCATCAAAATATAAATTTTGTTAAAAAAAAGTTGATATTCATTAGTTAAGAAATTCGTTTAAGAAATGCAATTCATAAAAATATAATTTGTTTTGTTAAAAACAAAGGGTTCACGGCTTCTGTTTGGCCGCGAATAAGTGATTTTAGAATTCTGTTGTAGTCATCTTTCTTTAAGGAATTAGATTTTGTATACCATATGATGCAAAATTCGTTAAACATAAGGAAAACACACTTCAACCTTTGAAGTTACTTCCACTTTTTGTGGCGTGCGTCACACAACTTTGTGATCAATTATTTCGCAACAAATACTTGCTAAGAAATTATGATATATGCCATTCGTAACTACATATTAACGTCACTATCTCTTTTAAAAGACCAAAAAATGTTTATATATCAATCAGAAAACGCGTACGAATGTAGCGTTCGTCACGCAGGATTTGCCCATATATTGTTTATTTGATATAGATTTGTGGTTTAATTATGAGCGGTACTTAAAAAAAGCTGTGTTTTTTTATTGCAATTTTGTTCGTATTTGCTTTTTTGCAACACCCATTTCATGAACTTAACAACCCACCCGTGGAATTTCCGGTGTCCATTTCTTGTTTTTTTTTTCTTTTGCGTTTAAATGATCATTAATAAAAATTAGTTCTTTTGTAAAACATATTCCGAATAAAAAAAATATACAAAAAAAAAAATGTTTAATTAGTGTAGTGTAGTGTAACTACAACGAAATCTAGTACTTACGATTTTTGGCCATTGTGGACAAACTGGAAGACCGGGAGAGATTGACTATGGGGGGTGTGCTGGAAATCGCAAACGCAAAACGCAAGAATTTGGAGGCTGTTTTTAATACACTTTTAATCTAAATTTTATAATTTTTGTTATCAAATTCTGTTTAATAGCGAAATGTTTGTATAATATTTGTCATAAAATTCTTTTATTACAGAAATCTTACTAAAAAACGACTTTTAAAATTCTTGCGTTTTGCGTTTGCGATTTCCAGCACACCCCTGTATATCTTATTTTATAGACAACTATGTGATAAATAAGTTAACCTTAATAAAGATTTCGACGAAATCTACTCAAAATCTAGTAGTACTTACTGATGCAACTATGGTTTTTTCCATATAGCTCTAAGAAATACTTTCCTGAACAAGAAAGATTGGCTTTAAATAAAAAACAAAACAAAAACTGTTACAAAATTAAAAAAATTTAAGAAAATTGTAAAAAAACAAGTTAGAGTGCTATATTCGGCTGTGCCGAATCTTTGATACCCTCCACCGACAGTTCGAATGTTTAAGGAGTAATATCTGTATGATGTCTTTTTATTATTATTATCTTAAACTGTGACGATTTGTAATTAATTATGGTTTTAGGAGACTAAACTGTTTTCCGGGAGTAGGGCATATATGGGGCCTAGGGTAAATTATGTACCGATCTTCACGAAATTTTACAGTGTCATTTCTAGTCCTATAAAATTGTGACCTCAGTGGATTTGTCGATAAGCAGAATTTCCGCATTTGGGCGAATAATAATCCAAGAGTGATTGTCGAAAAACCAATACACCCACAAAGAGTGACTGTTTGGTGCGGTTTATGGGCTGGCGGCATCATCGTCAGGCAGTTACTGTGAATGGTGTTCGCTATCGTGAGATGATAACGAACATTTTATGGCCCGAATTGGAAGATATGGATGTGGACGATATGTGGTTTCAGCAGGACGGTGCCACTTGCCACACAGCCAACGAAACAATGGCTCTTTTGCGCAACAAATTCAATGGCCGTGTTATCTCACGTAATGGCGATGTCAATTGGCCGCCAAGATCATGTGATTTGACACCGTTGGACTTTTTTCTTTGGGGTTATTTGAAAGAAAAGGTGTACGTCGATAAGCCAGCAACAATTCAAGAGCTAAAGGATGAGATAATTCGGCACATTAACGGCATAGAACCTCCATTATGCCTCAGGGTCATCGAAAATTTGGACCATCGGATGGAGGTGTGCCGCCGTGGTCGCGGCGCCCATTTGGCCGATATTTTGTTCCATACATAATTGAGTAATACCAATATATCATAATAAAATAAAATTACAATAATTTCCTAAATAGTTTGTGTTTTATTCAAAATCAACATCGGCCCTTGAAATTTAACCACCCTTTAGAATAGAAAAGTATTTTTCTGTTAGCTTATTCTATGTTTAGACTTAATGTAATGACAAGTAATAATTTCGCAAGGGATCAGTTTTCATTATTAAACAATTAATAATAAGCCTTTTATAATAGTAATCATAATATTTTTCTAAGCTTAAGGCTTATGTTAGTTAGCTTACTACAAGTTCTTTCTATATAGTTTTGGTTTGTTGGAAAGTGAAAAAGTGAGTGTTTGAGTTTTTCAAAGTTGCACTTTCCCTGTAGATAACGAGACTAGTCCATACATGCATGTGAAGAGTAGTCCATAAAGGAGTAGGAGTACTCCAAAACTACTCCAAATACATGGGTAAAAGGTGGTCCATTTAACATTACGATGTATTAGGAGGGGACCATATAACCCACCAAAGTAGTCACTAAACTACTCCATAGGAAAAATAGGAGAAGGGAGAAAACTCCCGGGAATTTTTATTTATAATTGGGCTATATGTTTCAGTTTTTACCACAGACTATGACACTAAAAACGAAACATCAGCATTGCGTGTTTTTTTGCATATACTACTAGAAAACAAAATGTTTATTTTTTTATACCTATTACATTTTATGTCCCATAAATTTAAGAAATTCTTATATTCAATTATAATTGTTTTCCAATTCTAATAAAACTATAATAAATAAAATTAAATAATTTTTTAAACTTAAAGTATTTTTAATTGTTGTGTGGAATAAAAAGTATGTATAATTAATATTAGTGTCGATTTATTTTATGATGATGAAAAGGAAAACTCTTGTGTAGATGCGCTACGTACAAGAAGACAAATTCGTTACGATTCCAACCCTCTTGAACTTCCCAGCGCCAAGTAAGAACTTCTAATATGTAACGAAACTTTCTTGTGCCTGATGAGTTCTTCTTCTGGTTGGGGTAGCTGTTGGCCAATATGCTGACTGTATTATTGGTTCAACTGACGCAGTAACATTGTTAGGTTAGGTTAGGTTAAGGAGGGTTATGCGCCGAAGGGCACACCTCCACTCGGAGACCAATATGGCCCATTGTGAATCCCTTCAATTAAAAGAAAGAGAAAGAGAAAAAAAATCAAGAAGTAAAATTGTTACTTGATGGTGGAATATTTTCAACACCAAATAATTGGCCGGACTTGCAATTAGGGTTGCCATCCGTCCTCTTTTCCCCGGACACCGTCCTCTTTTTTTGGGTATCCGGGGCAGTCCTACTTCTTTTTCATCAAGTGTCCGGGATTGTCCGGCTTTTTACACCTTCATTGTAAATTTGTTCCTGGATTTAAATCACAGTTCACAAAATTCATTAAAAAAAAAGATTTAGGTGGTCGGGTTTTTTTAAGATAGGTATGATTTAATTTTTGGGGACGTAACGTGACAAAAAGCGTACTTTTCTTTGAATGTGCCCAAAATGGAGCACCCAAAAAAAAAATGGAACAAATAAGCAAAAGCAACCTTATCAATGTCCTTACTTTTGTTCAAATAAATACTTATTGCTCAAAGGATTATATTAAAATTTTATTTTAAGATTCTTTTTGGAAAGAAAAAAAAAATCATATCTTAAAAAAGCACATCCCTCAAAGTTTTAGGATTTAAAAAAAACAGTTTGAAGTATTATATTTATAAAAAAAAAATCAGCAAAAAAATAGGGTTTTGACTTAGTCCATTTTTAAAATTTAATATTTTGCATATACATTTTTTTTTAATATATTTATTGTAGCCTCAAGTATTCTCTTTAAACTGACAAAAATCATCTTCGTATGTAAAGTGGTTTTCGAGATATTAAAAGAAAACTCAACACATTCGGCTTATTCGGCGATATTATGACAATTAGAATATGACATAACTTTTGAAAAAAATAAAAAAATTGTTTTTCGTTGATATGTGTTCTTTATGGGATCAAATAAACCCTCTCGCCAAATTGCATTCAAATCGAAAGCGGTCGAGTCCCACTCTTGGTCGACTTGACATGGAATTACCCAAATTAGGTTTTTGTGTGCCGTCGTTAATTTTATTAATATTAAGTTGTTTAGAAAGTGTCCTCTTTTTTCGAACAAATGTCCTACATTTTTTATGCTGGCGTCCTCTTTTTCTCAAAATAGAAATGGCAAGCCTACTTGCAATACAAGAGCTGCGAAACAGTATCCTCAAGGCTACTTAATGGAACCTCTTGTGATAGCCCTCCCCCTTTCGCTTGAGTGTTTATTTTATTGTTGGCAAGTTTTTTCTTTATACTTGCCTTGTAGTGTATCCAAACCTGTGCCAAGAATATTATTATTAGATTAAGAAGATTATAAGTGTTTAAAAGAAGTTCTTGTCGTGGTCCCAAACTATTTAACTCCACTACAAACTCTTCCCATAACTCCTTACAGGAATTTTTCGTCATACCAAACTTTGGTGTTTTCCGCGAACAATTTCTAAGTTTCTCTTAATAAGCTGGACGAGCCGCTCAAATTGAGCTTTCGTTTTCATTTTCAAACTAATAAAAATTAAAAAATAAAACCGAAAAAGTTATTACAAAAATTTCGATTTTCACCGAATTTAAAAAAAAATAAATTTTAACTGCCAATAACAAAACTACTTCTTAAAGCTAGTTTACACTATTATACTTTGTATTAATACATGTCAAAAAACTCAAGTAATATGTAAAAGTCTGATAGTGTGAATGCATGTGTATTGAAAATGACAAGTGTTATGAAAAAAAGTTTGACATCCCATACGACTTCATCGTTTTTTGAAAAATGTCTAAACAATAATACTTTTCATTGGATCAAGGTTGCATTTTATTTCATGTGTGAGTGTTTATACTTTTTGTGATGGTGTGAACACAAACTGTTATATTAAATTGAATTTTTTGACAGTCGCAACAAAACTCATTAGATTTCTATCTCACAAAGAATTGTGGAATACGTAAGACTTGTGAGGTAGTGTAAACTAGCCTTTAACAGTTGTGTGTATTTAACGTTTTTGTCGACCAAACTTTTACAAAGTTGAAAACGGCAATACCACGAAACAAACAGATACACAACTGAATAGCCAACTGCCAGTTGAGTTGAGAATGGCAATGTGAATTTATCAAATACAACCAAACTGTTACAAAAGTGCAGAACCGCAATAGGGGCATATATTTTTTGTGTATATACATAAGTACATAGTATAGACTATATAAGTTGAGTTTTTAAAGATTTTAAGACACTTAATTTTGCACCTGTTACTCGGTTAAATGTATTTTTACCCTGTTCCACTAACAACCTTAAAAAACATGTAAAAAGCCTTCGTCTTGATATCCTATTACAGTAGACGCTCGCAAATTAGAACCGCTTTGTTTTTGAGGCAATTCTAATTTCTGAATTATTCTAATTTCTGGACGTTTTTATTTCGAATAAAAAATAAAAATTACTTAAATTTTATTTGATAAAAACAAGAAAACAAAACGTAATTCACTCCAATACATTTAATTTATTTTTTAAAATTAAAAATACCGTGTCGTTTCTTATATTTGGAAAACTATCCATTGCTTCCACGGAATGCATTTTCATCTTTATAGGGATATTCCTCTCTAAATATTTTTTTTAGCTTTCTCTTTAAACCACTCATACGGACGACTTGCCATATTTGAGTATTCAGCGCTGTGCAAAGATTTATTGCTTGTTTCCTGATATGTGTTGAAAACAGCATTAAATATTGCTGTTCTATGTAATTCGATATAACTGATTGAAGATGTCGTAACATTAATATTCCCTTCAAACCCTTTGTCAAGCTTTTCTAATATTTTGACCTTCGTTTCCAATGATAAAGTGTTTTTTTTACGTTTATTTGACATTTCGAATGATACACTTTCACTTTTTAATAGAGACTTCCAAAATATGTACAGATGTTTCGAATTTCACAAATAAACTAGCCACAAATATATATAAATGCGACAAAAAACAACAAATAAGGAAACACATCTAAAATTTGGTAATTCCCCTTTTTAGTTTTACATGTTCAAACAGAATAAAAATAAATTTCGGATTTCTTGTGTTCAAATAACAAAAAAAAAAAAAAAACGCTCTGAAATTAGAACCATAAATTCGAATTTTGAGGCGTTTAATGTATTGCAAACACTGATACTATATTCTGGACGTTCGAATTACTGAAAGCTCTAATTTGTGAGCGTCTACTGTACTACGAAAAATTAAAAATTCTGTTACATCGGTTGGCTAATCTGTTAATCGAATGAAATTAACCAGTTTAATCGTTAATCGAAAATAGCAAATTTTAAATTAACCGATCTGTTAATCGGGTAATAATTAGTCGGTTAACCGATACACAAAAAATAGTCAATTAATCACAATGTGCGGAAGAATGGCATGTACTTATTATTTTGACCATATGCGTATGTTGAAATAAAGCTAGTCAACCACCGAGTAGTTGGAGGGTCGACTGCTTTCACTTATTTTAAATCGTATGTAAATTTAAATAAAAATAGATTTTTTAATTAAAAAAATTTCTGATTTTTTTCTTCTAATCAAACATAAAAAGTTTTTTTATATATGTATACCAAAAACTGTTGCTAGAAGCTCCACTTGGAGTAGCGTTCTTATAAATATTGTAAGACACGTTAACTAAAATAAAAATAAAAAAAAAATACCAAAAACTAGACTACGAGCGAATTTGTTAGTTTCGCAGAATTCGGAAAGGCTAAAGCAACCTTTTTTTTGATATTATTTATCTAAGGTACCTACGGAAGTTTCTTGTGTAAAATGTACCACGGATTATTTTCAGTGTACACAAATAACTAGGTTTGTCTGGATGCAGATTTAAATAAAATAAATAAGTAGCATCCGGTGTAATTGAAATAATTTCTTTCATTCGTTTTTTTATTTTTTTACAGACTAATGCAAAAAGAAAAGGCACTCATTAATTTTTTTGGATCTAAACCAGTTTTTTCTTTAAACGTGTATTATGGTGACTCAAAGGAATGTATTCTTAAGCATTCAAAATTATTTTATTATTTATTTATTTCAAAAATAAGTGTGATATTCCATAAATTTTTTATTTATTTGTTACTTTCGAATCCCCGTATTCATAAACGATTATTAAATTTACCAAACGTTTATTAAGGAAAATTTTCATACAAAATTTGTTTTTTAAACCTTTATTAAATTTAAAAAATTTATATGAATACAGACGTAAAGCTTTTAAAAAAATTCAAAGTACTACTTACCAGAGAATGACAAAAGTATCATTTTAAGTACTCTTTCAATATTAGTGAAAAAACATGTATGGACATGCATGAGTAAAGATCAAAACCATACACACACATACCAATACCTATAACAAGCTAAAGTTGAATATGTATAGGTATACGCTGCCAATGTGTATTTGCATATTCATTCTTCTTTTTGAATGTACATGCAGATATAAATAAAATTTCTGTTAGCTATCTGCAATACCCATATACGTATGTGTATTACCGTAAGTATAACGTAAATATACAGAGCGCGAGAGAGAGCAGAGATGGCAAATGCAATTTTACAAATTTAGAAACTAGGCAAAAGTTTTTGTGTGTTGTTATTCAGAAAAATATCAAGATTATTTTAAAGCATTTTAAGATTTGACTAAGCTGTTTTATAACTCGAGAACTACTCAACCTATTTACAAACCAATACATGCGTCGGAATAGGGTACTTTTACCGAGGAAACTATCTAACAGATCTTTATGAAATTTAAAACATAGATAGATCCATATTTATATAGACACATAAGCTAGATCCATATTTATATGGATTATATTATATGGACCAGGGAAAAAATACTTATAAAAACGGCTATTTTTATTTTTGTAAATTAAATTTTAATTCAATCATGTTTTTAATAATGTGTAGTGAAGATAGTAATACATTCATTTATTATTCTTAAAACTAAACAACATTTATTGCAAAATAAAAAATGAAAGTAATTAAAAAAAAAAACAAAGTTATCAATATTCTTCTTATAACTAAAGTTAATTTATTTGTTAGAAAAAAATTTGTTAGAAAAAACTAAGCGCAAATATTTTTATTAACATTTAATCACAATAAATGGTTTTGGCTGGAAATAAATTTAAAACATATTAAATTTTCATACTTAATTTTTTAAACTGATTTAAAACTTTGACTTTAAAAATTTTTTTAAAACAATATGTATTAAAAATTTCCTCATTTTAGGTAAATCAATTAAAAAAATAATTTAATTCAGTGTGAACTGCTATAATGTTTTGCAAATTAAAGCAAGAATTGAATCAAAGAAAACTCAAATAAAATCTTCTACATGTATGCTTTTATGACAGTTTCGTAAAGCCAATAAGATTATTTTTTTTTTAATTTTACCATAATTTATTTTACACACTGTAGTTGTTAAAATATAAACGCAGTTACCATACACATGCACTTGTCGCTGTCACACCCGCAAAGCATAGATAAGTGGCACGAGAAGGCATACATGGATTTTTATGTATGCTTGTTAGTATGGATTTGTATGTTGTGCTAATAAGAAAGAGTGAAACAACCACTCAATACATTTATTTACATGTATAGCGTTTGCGACATGTTTTTTACATCTGACTTGTCAACCTTTTAGGTCACATGTTATTCTGCATGTGTGTCAAAATTGCTGTTTAACAAAATTTTTTTAATATTCGATCCAAAACGTACATGTAATTTGCTCCTCGTGGTCTTAGTTTTGAAAAAAAAAAAAAAAAATACATAGCTACTGTGTATCTATATTTTTAATTTCATTAAAATTTTTAAGAAAGTTTTGGGGAGGCAGAAAATACCCCATATCTCCCTCCTAGTTCTATTTTTAAAAAAACTATATAGCTTATGTGTCCATATAAGTAGGCCCCTTTCTATGTTTTAAATTTAATTAAAATCTGTTGGATGGTTTTGCAGAGGCAGAAATTACCCCCGAGCTTCCCTCCTAGTCCTATTTTCTAAAAAATACAAAGCTTATGTGTCCATATAAATATGAATCTATCAATGTTTTAAATTTCAATAAAATCTGTTAGATAGCTTCGGAGAGCAGAAATTGCCCCTTTCCACCCCTCGTGGTCCTATTTTTTATAAAAATATAGAGCTTATGTGTAGTTTTACATAGGCAATGCTGATGACAAATTTATTTTATGTATCATAAAAAATATTTACATAGTCCCATACCTGCCAAGTGATCAAAGCAGGGGCCAAATTACAGCATTCGATATCGATCGAAATTGCAATACAATTTAAATGGGATTTTCGATCGATATCGAATGCCGTAATTTGGCCCCAGAATTTTGCTAAAAAAAAATTTTTTCATTTTTACACAGAAGTGCCAAAAATACTGAAGGTATTTTTTTTAACATGGATATTTTAAATGTATGGCAGATAACCAAAACACATTCATGGTTATTGAATAATATCTGCATAACATTCATGTATTTTTGTTTACTGAATATGGTTGCGTGAAGATATTGCCGTGCATAAGTATAAGTAATAACCATACTTTTTGCGTTATAAATATGTGCATACACAATAACGAAAAGCGTGGGTAAATACCTCTGTATATTATTCTTATGGGTACTTGTTGTCATTCTCTGCTACTTACCAAACTTAATTAAAAAAAAAAAGTTTTTATTCTAGGAAATAACAACTATGTCTATTCCTCAAAAATAATTTGAAAACTGCCGAAAAATTTTTTAGGGGAAATTTTGGAAGTTTATTCCCAAAGTTGTAAATGCTAGTATTTTAAAACCGAAACCGCGGTTTCACATTTTTACGGTTTTAAGTAAACTCTTAAGTTACCGAACGTAGTGGCAACGTCGAATTTTATTTATTTATTTACTAGCAAAAAAGACAACGTCAAGGCGAATTCATTCTTCAGGTGGCGTTGATAGCACAGCTGTGCTACTTTTTTTTCGTATTAAGAGGGAGGAATGTCAAAAGTTGCTTGTGTTGTGTTTTAAGTGTTATTCTTGTTGTAGTATCGCCACCACCGTTTACATAAATTCGCCTTGGACAGTGTGTTTCTTGTAAAAAAATAAAAAAAATGTCAGCGCCCAACGAAGTTTTTATTTATAAAATAACATGAACTGTCAAAAATTGTATGAGAGTTCTTTTACAAAAACTTCGTAAATTTGCCTGACAATTAAGACTCGTAAACTGGCGATAATCAATTGTGCATTAACACATTTTTTTTGCTTAACGGTTTTTTTTATTGAAAAACATATCACAAACAATAAATTAGTAATTTGTCTTTCCTAAGGCATTTTTAAAAACGAATTTCACTTTTTAGAAACAGATTTTACCATTAATTTTTTTTAAATTTCCTTTTGTATTGCAGTTTCTTACAAACTGACATTAATTGTTTAAAATTAAGCGATTTCATGGAAATCCTTAATTTCTTTTCATATATTTTTTCTATTATAATACCGTCGCAACCGGCGCGTCGCGGTGTATGCAATAGAATTAGATCTAAGTCGACGTTTGACGTTGATACTCTTGTATGTTTGCGAAAGCTTGTGTGTGGCTGTATAAAAATTTATACGTTTTAATTTAAAAACGTATCATCATCTTACGTTACTACTTCCATACGCTGCAACTGTGTTTCTAAGGAAAAAATCTGTCAGATTTTCCCTACGCTATTATTTCAGCGAAGAAAAAAACTTAAGCAGGGAATATTTCCTACTTTTGGCAACACCAAAAGATATAGAAATGTAACCTCTTAAAGTTTCTAACAATGTATGTATGTAGTTATATACAGTATTGTTCGAAACCTAAGCAACTTGTCTTGATAAAGTAATCAAAGCCTTATGTTATTATTATAATTATTTTGAAGAAATTTCAGATTGGATATTAAAAAAGCTTAATCGAATTGGAGTGTGGAAAAATGGAAAACTGTTTTATTTAGCGACAAGACTAAATTTAACTTGTTATATTAAGGTGGAGTATACCACTCGAAAAACAAAGGGAATGGTAAACATGTAATGGTATCGTCCACCTTATTGTAAAGGCACAATTAACCATAGAAGCGGAAATGTAGTGGCGTGGACCTGTTTTTCTAAGAGTGGAGTAAGCACTTTTGTTAAAATACATACACAAATATACCGTTTGCTTTCTAGGGACTTGTTAGCCTACCACGTTCTTCAATGGGCCAAATGGGAAATGCCACTTCTATTGGTGTTTGTTTCAATATGACAATGACCAAAATCACTCTCCAAAACTAATCAAAAATTATTTGTCTGGTAATAGGATTCAAGTCTTGGTTTGGCCAGCTCAATCGCCATAATTAAATCCTATAGAGAACATTTTCGGCATTCTGAAGCGCCGGTGGAAGCTGGTCGTTTCAAAATAAGCAGGAGCTGTTAGAGTGCTTTAAATTAGTGTGGGAATTGATGTCATCAACAATTTCAACAAATCTTATTGATTCTATGTAAAACCGATGTGCGGAGGTCAACAGGAAACAAAGGCTATTATACGAAGTACTGAAAGTTGCTTAAGTTTCGAACAGTTATTCAAAGAGTTGACCACATTTTTACTTGTTTATTTCTTGCAAGGGAATAAAATAAAATTTTTGGAGTTATATACTGTTAAAAAGTAGTTGCATATTATAATGAAAATTAACTGTGTTTTTTTTTATTAAATCTACTTAAAAATAAAATGTAAGATTTTTATTATAATCACCCTTATCGTGGTTGGCAATTTTGTGTCGTTTTTTGGCGTTTTTTAGGCGTTTTTAGAAAATCGCATCGCGGTTGGCAAAAACGCCAGCGAATACGACACTGAATATAATTCTACTACAAAAACGGTATCGCAGATGGCGTATTTGCCTGTCAAAAGCGCTAAAAACTGTCGTTAAGTTTTTTGCTCACGACAGAGTTTATTTTTTGATAAAAATTATTTAAAAATGGAGTCAAACAAATCGTAGGTTATATAAAAAGCAGCTTTAAAGCTTTTTATTTCAATTTTTGTTTTTTGTTTCTGTTTTTTTATATTTTAGCATAAAAATTACCACACCCGCACAATTTTCCAAGTTGGTGGAGATAATGGAAAAAAAGCCGTTCTTGGCAAAAGGGTATAATAAAGAATTAAATAAAATTAATACAAAAGATGAGTGGAATGAAGTCGCAGAAGAACTCAATAGTATAGGACCTCAATTCCGTACAGGCGAAGGTTGGCTGATTTCTTTGTGGCATCTTTCAATTTAGGTGAAATTGTTGGAAGTACATATTTAAATGCCTCTTTATTAAGCCTAAAATAACTAAAAAACCTGAAGGATGGACTTTTTACATTTTGTCAGGCAAAGAAAATACATTGCATTGCTGCCTTAAATGCTTCTTTAGATGATTTTCCGAATTATTAAAATCTTCTTCGTCTTCTGATGATGAAAAAAACCAATACTCAACATATTTGTTAAAAAAAAATATTTATTTTTATTGGCGCAATTGTATTTATAACGATTTTGTTTTTTAAAATCAACAGCTTAAGAAAAATAATCAGCTGTGATTTGTTGACATTTTCATAACAGGGTGTTTCATTAAAAAAAAAAATTGAGTAATCTGTTACAAAGCGACTCTCTTACAAAAAATAGAGTCGTAGGCGTAGGCGAAAAGTTTCCACGATACCATTCAATTTTAAATACGACAACAAATGCGACATACGCCTAAATACGCCTACGCCAACCGCGATAAGGGTGAATGTCACGAAAAGTTGCTTAGGTTTCGAACAATAGTGTATTTGTTTTTTCTTGATATGATGAAATTCCTCTTTTATAATAAAAATGAAATAAGCCCCTTGAACTGAGGTTTTATTTCTTTCTAAAATAATTCCCCAATTTCTCAATAAAATTATTCGCCTAGGATGTGAATCAAAGCCTTGAATAAAAATTAAATAATAAATACTTCGTTGTTTCGAACCATACCTTCGTAAGAAAGAATTCTATTTTAAATTATTTCGCTATTTTTTTAATTTTTCATTCCTTAAAACCATTTGTCTTTAAATAATTTTTAAGCTTTAAAAAATATGTTTAAACCCTTCACCGCAGGTAAAAGGGTATATATAAGTTTACCATTCCGTTTGTAATGTCTTTAATATTCTTCTTAGACCCTTTAATACATATATATTCTGGGTTCTTCTGAGTACCGAACAGAGATCAGCAATGAATCGTTTTTTCGCTACTCATGCTGACTCATGAAATTGTAGGTATAAGTAAGTAGACATCATTTAAACTCAACTACTCTGATTCACTCATGAGATCAATAAATATGAGTGCGACGTCGACATCATACTTATCCTCAAAAATGTCCTCAGTTTGATATCTAATTTCAGGAAAATACTTAAAATACTCACATTGATTCAACTCATTCTGCTCAACCATTTACCGTTTTAACACAACAGATCAAACACACAACTTTATAATCAGCGCTGCCAGAAAAATTTGCCGAAAATATCTTGTTTTTGTTTTTTGATTTTGTTTATGTATATCTGGAGAACGGCAAGAGCCAATTTAGGTACAAGCTTCTTGGTTATTAATACACAAGATTGGAGAAGTAGGCGTGGCACAAAACAAATTTATTTATATCTAAAGAACAGTTAGTAATATAACTTTCTGTTCTTATCGCACCGTGGTAAAAGTTATATAAGATTCGGCATGGGTCCTTTAAGTTATTTAAGCTTATTTTATACATATACATCCCAATTATGAATGAAAATTCCCCGGGAGTTTTCTCCCTTCTCTCATTTTTCCTATGTTAATTCAATTGTAAAAGTAGGAAAAGGGAAAAAACTCCCGGGGAATTTTTATTCATGATTGGGCTGATAATAAAATGTTTCTAATCTTAACAACGCAACACAAAAAACCTTTCGGGAAAATTGTGTTCTCTTAAAGCAGGAAAACATTATCTTAAAGTTTTGTTCTTAGTGGTATTATTGCGATGATGCGTTTTAGCTTTCGTGCTACAAACTTTCGCATAAATTAAACTACCATGCGCGGGTGTAATTATGTAACGAAGGGTTTTTTCTTTTGTGCTCTTCTTTTATTTTTTTTGTCATTTCAAGAATTTAACAAGTAGTAGAATCTCAGAGTTTATTTTTACTTACGGAATAAACATTCTTTAAGTGGCTTTCATGTAAAACAATTTCCGCACAGATGTATTCCTACAAAAAAGAAGACTTCTGCGTTTCATTTTAAAATATCTAAACGACCCATGTTTTTTTGTTTATGAAGAAGGAATTTAGCAAAATTTAAACATTTTTTATTTATATTTGTTTGTCATCGCTTTGTCGTATGTTACGAGCAGCGTTGCCACTTTCAAAATATATTTTTATAAACCCATAGATACTGTTTTTGACTTCTTAAAAACAAAAATATTTTCAAGTTTTGTTCTGTTATTAGGGGGTGTGCTGGAAATCGCAAACGCAAAACGCAAGAATTTGGAGGCTGTTTTTAATACTCTTTTAATCTAATTTTTATAATTTTTGTTATAAAATTCAGTTTAATAGAGAAATGTTTGTATAATATTTGTCATAAAATTCTTTTATTACAGAAAACTTACTAAAAAACGACTTTTAAAATTATTGCGTTTTGCGTTTGCGATTTCCAGCACACCCCTGATTATGTTTTTTTTAAAATATTAAAAACTTATTAAAATTACAAATTAGAAGAAGACTAAATTTTTTAAAAACCTTAGTTAAATGTTTGTTCAAAAAATAAAGGAAAATTTGGAAATACCTTAAAAAAAATAAGAAAAACCTAATTGTGGCTCTCATTTGAATGCCGCTTTAATTTCGATATTTTTTTTAGCGATGTTATAAATTTACACTGAATATTAAAAATGGAATATATAATTTAAATCCAGTTCCTTAAACTACGTTGAATTGGTTGTCATTTAGCCCGGTCGTCAAAACTCCCGCGATTTTGAAAAATATTTTTTTCCGGGAACATCAAGGAAATTTTTCCCCGATTGACACCGAACACATGTAAATACTAAAGGGGCCCATGCACCCGCAAATAAGTGGTTGTGCCAGCCGATTGAACGTGTATATGTTTTTAGTGTGATTGTACGCTTTGCTGTAGCGAGTTTGATATTTTGCTGATGGTACTAGTTTGTAGAGTTGTAGCTCAGTTGAGAAAAAATTTTCAGAGGTATGCATTAAAAATCATTATTTGATAAAACACAATTGGTTTCAATAACTTATTATTGCAACATTGTACTAAACATTTTAAATAACAAACTGTGTCAATATTCCTCCCGAATTTTTTACTAAAAAACACGAATTTTCTTATTTTTATTTTATTCTAAATAAAAATAATAAATGCGGGGCGCACTAGCGGAAACAAATTATTCGTACAAAATTTATAAAGAAAGGAATATTGCACCAGTAAAACTAAATCCAGTATGCTTGTGTATTTGTTTTCAGCACGATCCAACATCACTTGTTTGTAGCAATATGCTGGAGCAGTGAATGCTCTGCTTAACGCAGAGTAAAAAATTTACCGAAAAAACATATTTGGTTATTTTCACAATATTGACCAAAAATCCATGCAACTTTTTTTTGCAGTGTAGGTAACACTGGTTACGAAAAAAATTCAGTCCCAGTTTAATGCGTGTTTTATTTATTTACTCATGGCCCTGAAATTATTTATGAAAACATACCCTTACCGCCATAAGCGTAGCTAGACTGATATTCTGGGGTAGGGAGCCTCTACTGAATTTTGGTATCTGGCTTGGTTTATTTTTTCTTCAAGAGTATTTTAAAAAATAGCCTAATTTGTAACTATAGACTTGCAATTCTCATATCCACAACTCCATCTAGTTGTGCTGGATGAACCACCTATTTTATAATGTTTAATTAGAATAGCTTGGTTTATTCTTTTTTAAATCACTATGGTTTCCCAGTTTCGAAAAGTGTAAGTATAAGGCCTTGAAGAACTTAAATGTATTTGCTTTTTGTTAACTTTGTGCTAATCTGGTTTTTTTTTGATAAATGGCAATCCCATAGTAGCATGACTTATTGTGTTTTATACACTGAGAAAAAATGTTAAATGCAAAGTAAATACTTATTTATTTAATCGGCTCAAATATTAATATACTTAAAAAAATGTCAAACGAAAACAGTAATTTAAAGAAAAAAGGGGTAAGTCTGGGATGGACATAATTTGGTCTGGGTTGGTTTTGCCTACCCCAGCCCCCCTAGCTACGCCAATGCTGACCGCTAAAAAAAATTATAATAAAAAACATTTCACAACCAAAATAAAATTAAAGGAATTTAGATCTCTTTAAAAGTCAGTGATGCCAACTTAGTGCTTTTGGCACTATTTATGGTGCTTTTTGATGCCTCAAAACGCTAAAATTTTATCCTTAGTGCCAAACTATGAGAAAGCACTAACTTGGTGCTTTTTAAATTTTTCGTTAGTGCCTTTAGTGCTTTTTACAATGTTTATTTTTTCTACCATTTTTTTAAACTTCTATTATATACATGATGAATTAGATAAGATTGACAAGTTTGAAAAGGCCTGTAAGGATTTAAAGATTTCAAATGATAAAAAAAGTAATAAAAGAAAGTTTATTAACGAAGTTAGATCTAGGCTTCCTAGCAAATTGGAAATTTAACAAATCGTTGCACTTTTTAGCGTTGACAACATATTTAGTAATCGTAATAAAAACGATGTATTTGTTTTCGGTAAACAATTTTTTAAAGATGTAGACACTGTTTCAAAAAAAAAAAAAAAAAAAAAATGGCTTGGAAAATATGATGAATTGTGAATGACTTTAAAAACAAAAAAGAGTCGTAACTTGGTATAAGCAAAGTGTTAAAGAAATTAAAAACAGCTGACAGAAAATGCTTTTATAACGCTGGGTCTCCATGTAGCAATTTTTATTGCTAAGTACAAGCAAAAACGTCGGCAGAACAATGACAGAACAATGGAGAGAACATGTGAAATTGCTTATGGCAAAGCAAACGTACAGAGAAATTAAATGTCAGATATATGACAACTCATTTTACAGCAGATTGCTAAGCAATAATCACTTATAAAAGCCTCCAAATGCTCTGATAAAGTCGTTAAAAATACCAGCCACTCCTTAATGACGTTTCTAAAGTACTTTGCAGATACAATTTACTGCATATACGGCAGCCTGCCCTGTGCCACACACAACCTTTTCTAAAACCATATTGATAATCATTTAACTTTATGTGATTTTACTTGTTAAAAGTTTCTTTTTCTGAATATTAAGTAGTTTTCAGGATATAATAAAAAAAATAATTTAAACGTCGCATATTTTTTACTCTTTGTGCATATATTGAATTATATTTCATATCACAAGAATTAAATATGTATGAATAAGAAAATAACTAAAAACAGTGTTCTTAATAATAGCAATCTGCTCTATTTATAACGAAATTTCAATTTTATAAATGAGTATTTGCTTATAAAAAAAAACAAAGACAATGAAAATGATCATTTGATTGAATCATTAAATACACACGTTCACAAAAGTACGGTGTCACTCCGTGATTTTTAATTGAAGGCAGGAAATTTAACTTGTTGAATGAATGAAATCTGTTTTTCTTTTTTTTTTATTTTTAAATCTTTAAAAACAAGAGCAAAATAATAATAAGAAGTAAACATTATTTTTGGGCACTGCATCCTCCTTAATCTAATTCTAATTCTAATAAAGTGCTTGTAATTAAATTTCATTTAATATACTCACATACCGTAACACTGCGAATCACGTTTTTTTATTAGATGTTTTTGTTTTCCATAGAGACATAAACCATTTATGAGAAGTGTCCATAAATTCTAATTGAATTAATAAAATCAAATAAATACATATTCATTCATTTGTTTTGTTCGCTCGCCCACAAAGTAAACGTCATGTATTTGATCGCTAACGATTCATTTGTCGTACAACGTAAATGGCAAGAACTTAAATTAAAATGAACCAAATAAAAAGGAAAGAAACGGATGGAAAATATTAAACGCCCACTAAATTAAACCCCTCTCTTGAATTCTGTTCGCGTACAATTGAATCGAAACATCATCCGTTCGCATCGCAATTGCCCTCGATTATCAGTGTGACCATTTTGACATTTTTGCAGCTAAATTTCGCATTAACAATTTTGATTCAGTTCCATGATTTTCATTTAGCATTTGGCATTTTTATAAAATGTTTTAAGTGGTCTTAGCTTTATTTAAAAAATTAGGAGGAAAAGTTTTATTGGTTAAACTTAATTTTGTTTTATAAATTATAAATTTTGACTAAAAAAAGGTGCACGCAAAAAGAAATTTCGTATGAAAATGGATCATCTAATATAATATTAATGGAATCTTAGGAATGTCCTAATCATGTTGATTGTTAAAAGTATTTTCCATTTATATAATTAAACTTTTTGTAACGTAACGCTAGAAGTAATTTAAATTGTTTCTCAAAAAATGTTATACATACTTTTTTATATTTTGGTGTAAAGCGCAACTAGCTCTACATTTAGTAACAAAAGGGATAACGGTTGAAACAACATCGCTCTAAAGTACAACCTTATTTGCATTCTGGCACTACATTACAAAAAGTAGACTTTTCGCTGAAAATGCCCATATGAACATTTAACCTTTAAACGAGCAAAGTTTTTTAAATTTGATAGCTTGAAAAATAAATCTATATAAGTCCAAAGCTTACTAAAAAAGGTTTTATACAAAATGTCATGCCCAATTCGCAGTCTTATTCAGTTTTGTAATGCAAGTCAAAATCCCCTTCCGTTTTTTTAACATCACGCCAGCGCATATTTTTGCTTATATCTGCAAATCGTTAGCGGCGATTGTAGTAGTTTTTTTTTAAGAATATAACGCAACTTTATAACTTTGCATTATAAAAACCCTTTCTACAAATTTCACTTCTTCATTTAATTTTTTTACATTTAGTGGTGCAAACATCACGACACGTCAAAATGGAAATGCCCATATTTCAACAAGAGCGGCGTTGCCTAATTTTGCTGCTGGCAACTGTAGGGCTGGGCAAATTGAAAAATTATATCGATATATATCGAATCGATATTTTTTAGGAGTATCCATAGTCAATATTTAAAAAATATCGATATATCGAACGTTTTTTGCTGAAACTATTACCAAATTAAAAAATTTAGTATACCTTTGTACAAACATACATATTTATGAACAAACATAATATATCGCCCAATTACATTTAAAGTTTTTGATTTGCTCTAACTACTTAGAAAAAAAGAAGACACATTCTCTTCAAACTGGGAAAGTATAAAAGATATAAATATGAATTTAATACACAATATAAAGAAAAACAAAGCGAACAATTCTGCATATCTAACTCCAAAATTTAATTTTTTGAGTTATGCAATTACATTGTTACTTTTTATTTCAAAAAATTAATAACAACAAAAAATTCAATCAAAACAAAAAATTCAATTATAACAAAAACAAAAGGGAAGAATACAAAAAAACCATATGAAATCTAAAAAAGTATAATACGAAAATTTTAAATAGAAGTAAATAAGTCATGGAAATACCAACTTACCATAAAATTTGAATTGCACCCTAAAAGTACCAACTTTAACTAGAAATGTTTTTGATTGTTTAAGTAAAACCAGTAATCATCAGATATGGACATCAGGAGCACTCTCTGTTTTATGTGCTCTCCTGTCAATCTGCTTCTTATAAATGCCAATCATTTAAGATCTTCATATTAGTTAAAAGACATACATATGATGCATGCAGTGATGCCAATTCTTAAAAAACATATTGTTTGAAAAACAGCTAAAATTTAGAGTTTTTAATGACTTAAAAAAATATCGAATTCGATAGTCGTATTCCAATATCGACACATCGGTATTTAATGTATCGGCGATATATATCGATTATTTTTTATTTAAATATCGATATTTTTTGGCCATTCCTAGGCAACTGAACTTCAGTTGTGTTGCTATCCGTAATCGACCCATTAAATTCAACTATCTGTGCTCTTTATATCTGATGCTTTATCAAAATCTATCCACGTGTTTAAATATTATAGTTTATTCCAATATTGTTAAAAATGAATAACTTCAATTTATTTAGTTTCGAAATAAATTTTATACTGTCAATAAATTTTTAAATTTTAAAAATCCGCTTTGCACAGAAAAAATTATTTTTCCAATTCAAACAAAAAATTTGTAGAATCAAACAATTTTTTGTCTGAAATCGGTCCTACAAACAAATTTGCATATTCAAACAATTTATTTGCATTTTGTTTACTGAAAAAAACACTAATTTTTTCAAACAAATAATTTAACTGAATCAAACAAAAAGTTTACTGAAATTCAAAATCAAAAAAAAAAAAAGTTTTTGCACAAGCAATGACGCGCACACAAGTAAGCACTGTATGAGAAGGTGACGGCAAAGCAGAGCCGCCGACTGGCTTTGAAACACATTTTTTTGTTGGAATAATTTTTGAACGAAGTCTTATTTATACACACAACACAATGTTTTTCTTTATCACTCTCTGTTGCTGTATCCTTTCCTTTGCTAAAGAAGAAATGTAACCAAAAACGGCAGCAGACCGACTCGATATGTTTTTCGTCATCATTCTATTTTTGTATTTGATGTATTTAACCAAACAGTTTTAAAAAATTGAATACGGGATTTTGTTTCTTATAATGTCGTGTCTGCTATTGTTTTTCTTATAGTTGCACTTTTTTAAAGCGTCCAAAAATAGACTGTGTGTGTTTTTTGTTGTTGTTCTTATATTTCACATAAAGAAGTGTTGCTTACGATCAAATAAAAAAATGCAAAAAGACGACAACATTAAAGAGCGTTAAATATTTCATACAAAATTATGAAAACTTGACACCAATAACGCGTTTATTTTATTTTTGAAGAGTTGTCCACATTTTTGTTGGTTAAATAAAAATCAAACAAAAATATTGATTGAATCAGTAAAAATATTTATAGAAATTAAAAAAATTTTCAAACAAGCGGTTGTTTGAAAATAATTCGGCAATAATTTTTTCTGTGTGTCTAGTGCCAGATTTAGTTTAAAAAAATTTTAAGTTCTGGTCACACTGGTGGTTTCCAAATCGAGTTGTTTGCATGAAAAAAGCATAAACTATTATAAAGGAAAAAAAGATATAAACTGTACATTTCGTTTGTAAAAAAACTATTCGCCAGGACACTTGCACTCTGTAATTTATCGACTTCATCTCGCCTTTGTGGCGCATTACAAAACTTTTTAAATAAAATTTTAAAAATTATGCACTTTAGCAATCGTCTTTGTCTAAAGTACCCGCAATATGAAAAAATAAAATAAACTTGATATCAAGAATTACTCATGTAACAAAAAAAAAAAATTAAATGTTTGTAGTAATAATAAAAGTAATAACCCAAGAACAGTAGACTCTTTGTAATCTGGTGATGTGTGAAAAGGCGGATATTTCATGCTTGATTAACCTTGATTTAATAAATAGCCAATTTTAAGCAACACTGCAAAACAAATACTCGTTTATGCAGCGAAATATTGGAAATAAATGATAAAATATTAATACATACGTACGCAATTACTTATCTGGTATAAACATTTGCAGACACACAAACGATTTGCAAAATGTTTAAGAAATTGTACAAACGCAATATTTATGTAAATCAAATAAAAAAAAAATAGTCTGAGCAAATAAATTTCAATACCGTTGTCTGGTATTCTTTTGTTTCACTGGAACATTGCTCAAATTTATGTATGTATATTCGATTTCCATCTTAAAATTCTATTTTGGATTATTTTTTAATTTTTACCACTGTTGCCATACAAAAACACTCAACGTTTGCGCAACAGTTATGTCTTATGAATGTGCCCATTAAAACATTTTTTTGGAAATGGGAAAAGTTTTCTAGATGTAATTAGAAAACAATAACTCTTAGTTAGAAAATTAAGTTATTTCTCGTAGAGGAGGAGTGAATTGGCCACCAAAATCGTACAATTTGACAACTTTAGATTTTTTCTTAAATCAAAAGGGTGCAGCAATAATTCCACAACTGTTCAAGAGCTTAACAACAACAATTTCGGGTAGATATCAACCAGTGACAACAGTTTTTGGAAAAACTTGATTGAGCATTTTGGGAGCCTGCCGCGCCAGTAGGCAGGGCGGGGTCACTTGACCGACATAATTTTTAATTTTTAACCGGAACCTATTTGTAATAAACTAAAATAAAAATATTTTTAATATACATATTGTTACGCCACTGCCTTTCAATAACGTTTTGGTTTTTTTCGTTTCGAGTTCTTTATAGGAATGGGCAAAAAATATCGATATTTAAACAAAAAAATAATCGATATATATCGCCGATATTTAAAATACCGATATATCGATATTGAAATACGACTATCGAATTCGATATTTTTTAAAGTCAGTCTTCATTAAAAACTCTAAATTTTAGCCGTTTTTCAAACAATATGTTTTTTTAAGAATTAGCATCACTGCATGCATGTATGTTTTTTAAACTAATATGAAGATCTTAAATGATTGGCATTTATAAAAAGCAGATTGACAGGAGAGCACATAAAACAGAGAGTGCTCCTGATGTCCATATCTGATGATTACTGGTTTTACTTAAACAATCAAAAACATTTCTAGTTAAAGTTGGTACTTTTAGGGTGCAATTCAAATTTTATGGTAAGTGGGTATTTCCATGACTTATTTACTTCTATTTAAAATTTTCGTATTATACTTCTTTTAGATTTCATATGGTTTTTTTGTATTCTTCCCTTTTGTTTTTGTTATAATTGAATTTTTTGTTTTGATTGAATTTTTTGTTGTTATTAATTAATTTTTTGAAATAAAAAGTAACAATGTAATTGCATAACTCAAAAAATTAAATTTTGGAGTTAGATATGCAGAATTGTTCGCTTTGATTTTCTTTATATTGTGTATTAAATTCATCTTTATATCTTTCTACTTTCCCAGTTTGAAGAGAATGTGTCTTCTTTTTTTCTAAGTAGTTAGAGCAAATCAAAAACATTAAATGTGTTTATCTCGAAATGGATTTTCTTGAGTTATGCCGGTCTTGCAGCATATGTATGTATGTACAAAGGTATACAAAATTTTTTAATTTGGTAATTAAAAAATATCGACACTCTTTAAAAATATCGATTCGATATATATATTGATATAATTTTTCAATTTGCCCATCCCTAATTCTTTATTGCACTTTAAATAAAAATAAATAATCACAACACTTTAAACACTGTTTACAATTTACACAACTTTATTTAGTACTAATTCACTTTAACAACCGTAATTTATAGCTTTTATTCAAAACGAACTATAATTGTCTCCGCGTGATTCATGATTGACAAAGTCTGAACTTAAAATGATCTTACTATGATAGCCGCCGCAAGTATTTATACTGCAATTCGGCCCTCTAGAACATTCGAAATGTTTTTCGAAGGTTCGAGGCTTTACTATTCACCACTCTTAACGTCTATTTGATTTATGGCGGCACTTATGTTTACATAATTTCAACACTTATACTGAAGCTTTTTTAACGGTCATTTCGAGGGCTTTCTGCACATTCGGATTGAAGAGTACTAAATTATAACAATTTTTAATAACAATGTAAACTAATAATATTACTTATAAATACAAGATAATTAATAAATACAAGATAACTAATAAATACAAGATAACTAAAAATTATAACTAATTCTTAACCAATAATTACAACTAATTCTTAACTAAAGTTACTTTCGTAACAATATCAAAAAAAAAAGTTTTGTTTATTAAAATTAAAATTATACTTAAATTTTAGAGACTTTTAAAATTTGATGGAAATCTCGCTTAACAAAATGGCTTATAAATATTTTCATATATTAATGGCTACACAAGACGAAAAATGGCTAAATCTAGGCACTAAATGCCAAAATTTTTGTATGAAAAATCCTCAACGTTGCGTCTTATGAATGTGCCGAATAATAAAAACACGTTGCTCCTTCCTATAATGTACAATATTAACTAAACGAAAAGAAAAATTTAGAATAAAAATTGCAGGTAGAAAAATGGCAGCAAAATCAAAATGATACTTTAATTTTGTACACCCTTTAAAATTTGATATTGTAAAAATTAACACAGAAAATTAAATTTTGATAAAAAAATTTTTATTTGAAAGATCAATACAAATATGTATGTCATTTACATTTGAAAATGATTTCGGGCATATGGGCACCGCGGCTTTACTTAACAAAATGCATTATTGACGCCCAAGAACTGTATGCGCTTTAAAAGAGCTGATACACTGCAATTAAACAACAAATATCTTGAGTTTTCCAACTTGAAATTGTTCGCCAATAGAAATTCAGTTCGCGTGACGTCATTTGCTCGTCATGCGCAGAAGATTTCAACTTTGTTTTCGGGATGGCGTAATTTTTATTTCTATTATTCTTGGTATAATTAAACTAATAAAGAAATAGCCAAAGACTATTAAAAAAACTCCAAACGTAGAAACAATTTTTTAGTATTATCTGCTAACTACAGCAAATAACAATTTCATATTCTGTTTAATTGTCACAGATTTCTTCAGTTAATTACAAGTATTATTAATAATTAAACATAGTTACATATAAAACAGTTAGTAGACAATGCTAATCACCAATAATGCTAATTGAAAATAAAATCTGAATTTTCGCCAAATTGCTTATACTAGAGCTGTGCACGGGAGAAGTTTTTGACTGTCGATCTCACACGCTCACAAGGAAAATAAATGGAATCACGCGCGGTCACAAACCAGAAATTTTTAAATTCTTACGATCGCCAACTGTTTCGAATCACTTTAAATGTCTCAAACTCGCACATAGAAGTAAACAAAACATGCTTTCTATATGTTCGCGTTGTAATGGTTTCTTTAAAAATGTTAATTACTTTATAGTCAGCCCAATCACGAATAAAAATTCCGCGGAAAATTTTTTGATAGAAATAACAATTCCGCATCAAATTTTCCGAAAAAATCCCTTGCAGAAAAGAAGGGAGTTTATAAAAAATTGTGAATGCCACCAAAAATTGTCTTACTGAGTAAACGAAGGTTTGTAATAAATATTTAAAAGTCAAGCCAAATGGCTTAGCGGTCTATGTATATGGAATTGGCAACTTGCTTTTTATGGATAGAATAATAAACAAGCATGTTTATTTAAATTCTATCAGGATAACAACGCGGAGCTGTATAATTGTCCCAAGGTGATCAAAACACCTGCACAAAGTCCCGATCTCAATGGCATTGAACGTTAAAGGGACGAATTTGGACGCAGGATGGGCTTTGCAGGAATACTGCAATAAGATTAGTCCCGATGTTTGGAAGAAACTAATAAAATCGGTGCCACTTTTACTTACTTTTTCAAAATGAATAGCTTCTTTTACTCATTATTTAGTAGCTTTATTCTTTAACTACTTCTATAACCATTTTTTTCTGGATGTATGCAGCAGTGTTACCACCAGCAAAATTTAAAATTACACTTGAGATGAAGCAAAATTACCCGATTTAAATGAAATTACACCTGATATAAAATTGAAGTTTTATTTAATAAAAGACATGTACATTTACTCATTGAAAGAAGATCAATTTTAGTCAAACTGTAAACATTCTACTTGTGATTTAAAATTAATTAACATTACAATAAATAACATTAAAGACTTAAAAAGAATTAATAAAATATAAAATAAAACTCCAAAAATAATGAGTTTAACTTCCACATATGGTTACATATATCAAGGGAAGGTTCAAAATGCCCATTGCCATTCCTTTATAATGGGTGTTTTTTAAGCCCGAAAGAGCTAAAGAATAGTTAGCTGTCAAAAGAACTGTTATACTGCTCTCCATTTTTGCTCAGGCACATCATCATATCAATTATCCAAATTTACTTTGAAAATCAGCCATCGACGTATTCATAATTTAAATGACTTTTTTTCACAAATCAAGGCGATGTGTTGATTTAGAGAAAATAAACGGTCAATTATACTTCAAGGCCGTGCGATGTGACACCACTTGATTGTTTTCGTAGGAAGAAAATTGGACGTCTGCAATGCGTTTGAATGGTAATGCCGTGTATTAATCTGCAATTAAAATTCATTTGTTTTGCATTTTCTACCATTTTAAGTTTCATGGTCTTAAAAAATACATTTTACATTAAACAAAATGCCCGCAGGGTTTTATACAACTGTCCCTTTCGTAATTCAGTTCTACAACTGTTAAGGGCGTTAAATATTCTTCAAACTAAAGCATTTGAAAGTTTTCCGACACAATCAAAATTAATTATATGTTGGAATATCGGAAACATTTCTACCCCCAGGCTAAATTGTAGTTTGAATAACTTTTTTCAATAAACCTTACAAAATAGCAGCCATATTCATAAAAAGTTCTTATTTTAAGCTTATAGTATGTAATAACTATTAAACGCTTTTTGTCTTATAAACCTCTTATACAAAATTGTATTCATAAACGTACATTAACATCTTTTTTACTATTAACTGTTTGTAGCGATTTTGTGTTTAAGTATGGCAACTTTCTTTATATTTTGCTGCCATTTTATTGTTAGTGATGCATGAAACTTCTATTCGGTTCACATGATATTCTATATTTAAATTTCTTTTATAATTTTTTTTTAATTGTAGACCTTCAAAATTATTCTTATCAAATAAAACTACATATTATTTTAGTTTCTGAACTAAATGTTGCCGAAAACTATCATAAAATGTTTTGTTTGAACCTTTTTTAAATATTCGATAAGAAAGTATTCGAATAAAAAGTTTGTTTACTTTTTATTAACATCACTATTATTATGATTTGGTTATTTTATTTTTTTTTTTTAATATTTTTGAACAATAACTTGTTGTTTTAAGCAAAAAACAACTAGTTGCAATAATTTAATAAATAACTAAAGAGAATATCTGCATTTGCCTCTGAACATATTCATTTAAATCATAATTTTTTTTTTTAAATAATTATCAATATAACTTTAAATTGGTTGTCTAAAATAAAAGAAAATTAGTAAAATGTATTTAACATGTCCGTTGTAATAAACAAAACATTTTTGTCATTATTTTTCTACATATTTCACAAAAATAATATCATAAAATGGAAACACTTATCAAAATGTCATTTTATTTTTGGTTTAAAGAAGGGCAAATCCAACAATAAATTTTCTTACTTTATGAATGGTTTATTAAAGGTTAAATAGATTTTTTTTCGTTTATGAATACAACTTTAGCAATTTTGACTTAAAAACGGTCAATTAGTCATCAATAAGTTTTTATGAATGCGTCTGAAAATCTTTATCCAAATCTATGAGTCCATCTTGCGACATACATTACCAAACTTTTGAAAAAAGTTATACATATGTATATTTAATGATTGAAGTTTTTTACTTTAAAGAAACCGAGACTTTGGTTCAGAAGACTGTGCATTTTTTATCAACAATATTTAAAAAGAAATAAATGTCATCACTGAAATCGATTCTTGATTTTATTTGGGTATATGAAGTAAGAATTTCAAATTACACCTGAATTACAATTAAAAGAAATTACCCACGCTCTACCCACGACAGTAAAATTTGTACCAAATTCGGATAATTACCCACAAAGTTTTAACACTGGTATGTATGTAGGTAAAAAAATAATGACTTAAGGTCCAACTATAATATGCATAAGCTACTGTCAAAAATTAACAAAAGGGCTCTCAAATGTATTTAAAAAAACAAAATCAAAAAATATTTGATTCCGTACGGAAAGTGCGATCTGATTCCCACTTTGCTTAAGCAAATGAAGGATTCATTGAACTTAACAAAAAATTTCCTTAAGTTCAATATCGTTCGGCACATATGAATCACATGTATTCGTACAATTGCTTAATCCAATTTAAGCACATTATAGTATAGTGCGTTCATTTTGGGACATCTCTTGTAAAATTCATTGGTTCTTTCAGTAGAATTGTAAGTAGTGCTTTTATGTTTTTCTGATTACTCAACACATTATTTTGTAGGCGAAGTTTTTACTGGGATGTATGTGAAAAAGAAAAAAGGGGCTTAGTTTGGAGACGTGTCATAAAAGTGAGTATATTAAAAGCTAAAAATACTTGTTTTAGAAGGACTTTCTTGGCACGTGAAAAAATTGGACATTTGGGGGAAGGATTCGAGATGGCATAAGTGGAGCCCCGAATTTGATGTCGGATTAAAAAGTCACTAAAAGCAGGAATTAAGCCTCACCTATGGTGGGGTGGAAAGGATATACATATATGTATGTATATTAAAAAAAAAACATAAAATACATAAAAACGACGATCCTGCTAAAGGCCGTTATACACTATCCCACCAATTCTTAAGTATTTTACGCAAATGCTTCCCTGATCTAATTATTGTTTGAAAATTTTCAAAAAACAATAACTTATTATGACAGGTTTGTATTTTTTTCAAAATACATACGTAACTCTTGCGAGATAGTGTAAAGCGGCTATATGTAAGTGACAATACTTTTACGTTTTGACGTAATCCCGTATTTTTTTATTCCTTTCTCTAATTTAAATATTTGTCTTATAATATTTTAAGTTTAACTTTTTTGAGTTTCTTTGCGGTATTGACATCGTTTTTCAATTAAATAAAAAAAAACTTTAAAGGGGTCTAATGCTTCTATAAACAATTCACATTGGGTCTAATAATTCATGTTCTAACGCCTTCAGAATTTTCTGATTTTCCATTCAAAAAATAAATTTTATTTTAGGCTGGTTGGTAGTGAGCTAGTCTATCAGTGCAAGAGTTGCGGGTTCGATTTCCGCCTGAGACTCTGGTCTGTTTCACAATAACGGGCTCAAGGTGTAAGTTACTATTGCTCGATTAATAACTTATAAAATACACAAATTGTAATAGTATTTGTTACTCTTAATAAATAAGTAAATAAAAAAAAATATATTATAAAAAAAAGATTAAACTTAAATTTGTTGTCAATTTTGCAATTATTATCACGTCTTTTTTTAATTTTTTAGTTTTCAATGTCAATCGTAAGACCCAACGTGCAATGTACAGCATTTCGAGCTTTGTTTTCTCGCTTCTTTATTTTTTTTGTTTACGTTAAAAATATTCTCTCAAAAAAAAAAAAGACATTAAGAACACGTATTTTGGTTAAGATTTCATTGGAAAGTAAAAGCTAAGGAATAACAAGTGTTGGATTTTCATTTGTATGTAAACAAATTTGGAAAATATTGTTTATAAAAATTATTGAGTGCTTTAAGTTGTCATTATCAAAAAAACAATAAGACAGAGATACATTTCACGACTTTATCCACGACAACGATTTTTTTGTTATCAAAAATAGTCGATTTTGTATTTTTCGCCTTTTAAGAGTAGTAAAACAAATGGAGAGCTGCTGGGGCAAATAAGTTAGTTAAAAAAATTCCCATCTCTGACTTTATTGAATTAGGAGCAAAAAGCATGTTTGCTGACTAATCAATTTTTACATAATAAATTAAATTTCATAAGAATAAGATTGCACCAAACATCTAACGTTGACAGGTTTTGGCAAACGGCTTTAACTGCATTAAACAAACTAAATAATATTCTATTTTATTTCTAAATAGCGGGAATTCCTGGGATCCGGGAAAATTTAAATTTTTTCCGCTTTCTTGGGAAGTACAGGAATAAAAAAACAGTTTTGATAATATGTATTTCCTATTTTCTTATAATACTTGTATCAAAATTTCTAATTAATTTCTTTCCTTTGCAGATCCAAAAATAATCTGGGTGAGTATACACTGAAATTAGAAATATTTATGTGTATTCAATTAACCCGAAAACGGATTGAATTCCTTGGTAACATTTTTGAGACTATTTATGTCAAAGCAGTTTTCTAATCCTGTAACCATGTTCTGTAACTTAAGTGAGAACTTCTCGCATCAAAAAGATGTGAAACAAAATATTCCATCGTTTCTCGAAAAGTGAGAAAAAAGTGTGTCTGCAACTCATGTCGAAAACTATCAAAAGAGATTACGTCGTAACGTTATTAATGTCATAACATTGCACTCGAAGCCGATGCGACATTGCAGTCGTTCAGAACGCCAGTCACACATATCGTTGACGGCGACCAACATTTACTAAAATTGAAAATTTTGCAACGTTGGCGGCGAAAATAAAACCGTCGGCTATACCGAATAATGTAAAGTGCGACTTTGATGTTTCTTGTTTGCATACGAGCCTTGAAAACATTCGTATACATATTTTATAAAAATGTTGAAAGCAAAATAATTAAACAATGAAAAAATGTGCCAAGAAAGAAATAGTGTTACAATTTTTTTTCGCCCCATTTTTATTCGTGAATTTATTTGGCAGTTCAAAGCGGGAACTTTTCTCACAAAAATGATACAGTCACTTTTTTCTGTAAATTGGCGAGTAATTTCCTTACGTGACAGCTAGTACTCGCCAATAATAGTACCAGACACAGTTCAGTGAGAAAAACAGCTGTTTGTTTCAAAATATGGCATTTTTGTTTCAATTCACACATTCCAATCGAAAAGTTTCTCGACGCGAGAGTTACAGAACATGGGCACTGATCTATAAAAAAATTGATGTTGCAAATTTAATGGTGTGTAAAGAAAATAATATCGTCGGCTTTAAGTGTAAACCGGCTAAATCAATTTTTAACAGTATATAGGTGCGTTCGAGTACTTTTACAGTAAAATGCAGTAAACGAGAAAATTGTAAAATTTACTCTCACAAAAAGCTGTTGTCCAAAAAAGTACGCGAACGCAAATTTTGTAAAAATTCGTAAAATAAAGCCAACAGCTGATGACAAATAATTGAAGTGTTGAAAAATGTTTACACTTTTGACTACTTAACTCGTTTTCCTATCGGTACTCGATTAAATACTTTTTATAACACAAACATTGTTGGAAAATACAAACAAATTATTTTATGTAATCTTTCATATTTGTTTGTTTTTTATTTTATTTGATTTTACTAATTTGTGGCGGGTTAATTTATTCAAAAGAACATGAATAATTTTTTGCTATTGATTACTAAGTACTATACTATTACCCAAGTACTTAACACTTTTACAACTCTAAGAAATTAAAATAACAAAAAAAGTTTCAAATGTTGGTATTTAGCCAAATAAATGCTTCACAAACAAGTTTAATTAATTAATTTTTATTTACATTTTGTTTTGTTTAATTTTTATTTCAACTTTTCTTTTATTTAACAATTTTTTAACATTTCACATGTTTGTTACTTTGGTTTGTTTACCTTTTGAAACATATGTTATTTTGTTTTACAAAATTTTACTGCAAAAATTTCTGCAGTAAAAATTTGTAAATACTCAGACGAGAACTGTCACTTTTCGCTCTCAATTTGGGTTCTCATTCACTGCATTTTGTTTACTCGAACGCAATTTCGTAAAATGCAGTAAAGTTCAGTAAAAATAGTAAAATCTTTTGTGTTCTCGAACGCAGCTTATGACAGTTTATACCGTTCGTAAAATAAGGAGACGTCGCATCGAGTAAGAAAAACATTTACTTCAATTAAGTACTCAACAGTGTTGCCAGTGAAATATCAAGAAAGATACATTTTAGTTTCCAAAAAGATACACTTTTTCCCAAAAAGATACGTTTTGAAAAAAATTTGGAAATTCATTTTTAACGTTTAATATTTTTTAACATAACATTTTTATTTCATATTTAAATGCATATTTGTAAAGAAAATGATTTCGTATAAATTAATTTTTATATTTATTTAAGTCATAAATATTAGATACATATGTAATTTTTAAAAATACAGTAAGCAAACTTTAAAATTAATTATTTGTAATTATCTTTGAATGTTATCAAAACAAATTCATTTTTGTAAAAATTAATATACGAGTTAAGGCGATTATATCAACGTTCATATAAATTTCCTTAAAATAAAAAGGATGTTCATATTTCCTCAGAACAACTTTGCACAATTAGTAATCATCGATTTAGGAAGATCGTATGTTGCAACCCCTTAATGTTTTCTTTCACCATTATTAAAGCTGCTATCAAGGCGAAGTCAACATATGGTGTGTTTTTTCGGTGGTCGACTTGTCAAAGTGTGTATGCAAACTAATTTTTTATGTAAACTAACGGCATCGATGATCAGTCTTAATAAGTTTTAGCTGGCTAAATATTTTCGAATGTTTTGTTTCTGTACATTTTGCGTAAAGGTTCAAAAGATACGAAAAATGTCAGGATTATACATGATACCTGAAGTAGTCAAAAGATACGAAAAATGTATCTTTCGTATCCTAACGGCAACACTGGTACTCAATACAATATTAGAAAAGAAAACCAAATATACATACATGTTTGCTGTGCGCGAAACATTTAATATTTACATGACACGACTAATTAAAGCTCTCCATAAAAAGCCAGAACGAGTTTTTAAACAACAAAATGTTGCCAATAAATTTAACAAAAATTTATGAAAGTGCTAAAATAACATGTTTAGAAATGAATCTCAGACAGTCAAATTAAGTTGGAACGATGCATTTCCGTAAATAATTCTATTTGGGAACTTTTTCTCATTGTTATTTATAGTATCAACAAAAAAATGATTTGAAAATAAAACCTGACCGCAAAATGAGTCCGGATTTAAAATTGAATTTAAAACTTAAAAATCAAATGAGAATTTCTGTTTCTTTGCAGACAGTTCATTCCATTTGCTTTATGATTTTTTGTGTGTGTGCGTGTTTTTCGTCTTTAATTTGTTTTATTACACAATATTAATAGGGGTTTTCATAATATCGCTTAAAAGTCGCGCAATCTGTGCAAACTGCAGTTTCAAGCCCTCGCAAACCAACTTCGTAAATTGGCGTAACAATCTTGACTCGTTAGCTTCCGCTTTTTTATTTTTTGCTAAAATAAACTTCATATTTTTATATAAAAAGACCTCAAGCCTAAAACAATTAATATAAATTTAAATACCCGGCAAAACCTTTGCTTACAAAATAAGCACAAAAAAAATGAGAACTTGACGAGAAGACTACTAACTTTTCTACTAGAAAAAGTTCTTATTTTTGTTCCCGATGTCCCAAAAGCACATTAAAACCTAAAAATAATATGTTTTTTTATCCTTAAAAGTTTTATAAAAATATATAGTTACAAAAAGAGGCCAAAAATAAGTTATTGCAAATTTGAGTTAAAAGGTTAAAACACACTAATTAAAATTGCTCTTATATGCTTAAAAGTGTACACAATAATAAATTTTTCGAAATGTCAGAAAACATTTAATAAAAAGGGTTTTGGCTGCACAAAATCATTTATAGCTCTAGCATTGTATTGTATTGTTCCAAAAACATCGTTTACATTAGATCGATGTAACTACTAGTGTTCTAATAACTAAAATATACTGTGGGGGCAGTTTTGGAAGATTTTTATGCATATATTTACATACATTTGATTGATTTTTGGATTTGCCATTAATATTACATCAAAATTACTGTTGAAATTATATAGTATTACCGAATGTCTAACAAATATTAACGGAATATATTGCAAATCGATTTAAATAATTATTTAAAATCGTATAATAATAACTTATTTAAATCACTATATACATTTTTTTTGTAATGTATAATTATGACTTATTTAAGATAAAATAATAAAGTTATTATTTAATAATGAATTATTTAGTAATGAATTCAGGAAGTCTTTAACTTTCATGTGCTCGGTAGTCTACATTTGTAGCATTTTTGCAGAAAATGTTGAATAAAAATAAATTTCCACAACAACAGGGTCCGAAATTTTCAGTAGCTTCCTAAAAATCAATTCTAAGCACTTTTGGCTACTGACACTCTAAAAAATAGTTTACAGCACCCCCAAGACCCTACTTTTCAAAATTACCATCTCATATTCATATAGTCTACAAACGTAGACACCATATAAAATGAATGGAAATTCACTTCGTTCTTTTACTTAACTCGAATATTTTTTGAATGGGGCATGTCGAACATGTAATTAAGTATTTTTATGATAAGCTTTGTGTGTGCATGCGTGTGCTTTAGGGTTGATTTGGCTTGATTGTTAAGCTTGAGTGTCAAGAATTAAGAAAAATATCATTTGCCAAGATAACCGGAATTTTAAGAAGATTTCTAGAAGAAAGAGGTAACTACCTCTTTCTTGTTTATAATCATTTATATCATTTATAGACTGTTTATTTTAAGTTTATTTTATGCAAACGTTGAAAAATAAAGTTCATAATATATAACAAGACTTTTAAAAGTTAAGTTTTATGGGTAAAATTTAGAAGTAGTCGTTTTTTGTTGCGGATATCTCAGACATTTGTGAACCGATCTGGCTGAATTTAATTGCAAGCTATTCCGGACTTTATAAATACATATCTTATTCAGAAAACCAATTTCAACGGGATTTGTAAATGAACTCCTCATTTATAAGATCAATATTGTAAAAATTATAAAATTAAAATTATATAAAAAACGAACTAACGTGTGTATGTATGTCCACCTGTGTTGGAGGGTATAAATAATATAAACTTTTTTTTTTAATTTAACCGAAGTATTAATTGTAAAGAAAAATCAAGATTTTTCTTTTCAATGCCGAGTTTTTTAATTTTCAAATATGCAGTAAAGTACAGGGTGTCCGCCGGGAAGGTATACTACTTTGTTTTGCCGCCATATTGGTAAACATTAGTCTTGACAGTTCATATTTGGCAGTCGTAAAGAAGACACGTAGCAAATTTATTATGGAAAAATATTCGATAAACCAACGTGTTTTAATGGTTAAAACATTTTTGCTGACTTTCAAAACGTACTTTTGCAAAGTTTGTATGCAGTTTTACGACTGTATTCCAACCAAGTACATGCACAAAGTACCAAAACAATGCAACTATGTGCTTTGTTTATTTAAACGTTTTGAAATGTAGTTGATGCAATGCGTAATATAAGTCTGTATTGTTGGAAATTAAATGTTAAATGTCACAAAGCATCAACCGATGCTCTGATTGCTTTTTTGCTGCCGTACTAATACTTAACAGTGATGTTTTGAAAGGGTTTGCATTGTATATATATATTGTACTGCGGCGTTATGAAACATTATACTTTGTTCTAACATAAAGCAATTAAAGTTTTGGAAGTCAGCCTTTATCAAAATTAATCATCGATTACGTGAAATTTTTGGGAAAAACAACGTGCCAAAAAAACGCACTATTTATCGCCGTGCTCAGGAGCTTGGTCTTCAAAGTACAACTTTGGCCACAATTTTGCACAAGGATTTGCTTTTGTTTCCATTTAGGATTCAGTTGACACAGGAGCTTCTTCCACAAGACCATTTACGCCGCCATACAACAGAGTACCTTCCCGGCGTACACCCTGTATAACACTCTTCTACCAATGTTTTTTTGATATGTGGACATAGTTTTCCATACAAATACATATTTGCTACAAATGTATTTATTTATTAACAAAAGTAATGTTTGCAACTTTCAAAAAAATGATTTTAGTATTTATTTTTTATTATTTAATTCTTTTACTTCAAATCAAATTTGCTACCATTTCACAAACATAATTTATTTTCCACACAATTTGCTTCTATTTCTTTCTTTTTGCTTCTTCTTTTACAATTGAAAACCATGACGTTTTATGTTAGCAATAATTGTCAACGAAAATTAACGAACAATTATTGCAACATAGATTGCCTGCAATAAATATGTACAAAAAAGTGCCGTCTACATTAAAGATAACATAATTTTGACATTTTGAAATGTCGCAATATATAACTCTGGTATATACGGGCAGTGCAGTTAATGAAAACTTTTAGTTCTAACAAATCATAAATAACAAATTCTTGGAATAATTTAAGCAAATTATTCTTTTGGCTATCTTTAGGCATTTTTCAAAACAAATTTATTTTTTTTGACGTTCTTTCAACCTGATGTTAATTTTTTAAAATTACACAACAGTTAAAAAGAGACTTCGTGAAACGGGTTTCGCAAGTTGGTAATTTTACCGACATCATGGCAACCCTTAATGTTTTGTTTCACTAATTATTAATTTGTTTTCATACGTGTTAATTGTCATGCCTTAATTAATTAAACTTGTTGTACGATCATGACAATTTACAAAAAGTATACATTGTGTTAAATACATATAAAACTATAATTAGCGCTAAGTTTTGGTTGAATCGCTGAAATTTAAATAAAAATTCTATTAAAAAAAAACCGCAAGTAAAGAATATTCCACGGGTTCACACTCATATCTGTTACTTTAAGAGATAATTTTTATATTAATAAGAATTTAAATAAACTGGTTAGTAAGAGTGGACTCAAAACCATCAGACTTTTTGTAATCGATCGGAGTAACTAAAATCGGGAAAAGACATATTTGCGATCAATGTGCTAAATTGCTATTTCAGAGGTTAATTTATTTCCTTCTATTCGTACAGTATTGCTGGAAATCACATTTTATCTTATTAGGGATTCATTACAATTGGTTTTGCTTATAAATTCATAGAATTCAAGCCGGTTTTCATTTGATGTCATGAAAACAAGTCGGATTTGTTATTTTCGAATACAAATAAAACCGATATTCGAATCAGCTGTTTAATTTTTGGCTCATGTTTTTACAGCTTTAAATGCAATTTTTGTTTGACAATTTTGTAAATTATGATTTTTGTGTTAAAATATTGTTAAAACCCGTGTTTTTAATAAAAGGAAAATTATAGAAAAGAAAATAAGAAGTGGTAATTACCTTGTATTGTTGTATTACTTGCATCGCATTTGCTGTTTACATTTGTATAATTTTATTGTTTTGTAAAAATATGTAGGAGTAAGCGAATTTATTAAAAAAATATAAACAAATTTGTAATTCAATTTAAAAATAAATAGAATGACCACTGCGGTTGTCGCATATTTGCTGTTTGCCGAAAAAGTGAGAAGAAGACTTTTGCGAATTTGCAGCAGCCCGCTGACGTAGACTACCGGAAACATGCAAACAATTATATTTGACCAATTTATCAATTTTATTTACTCCTATCTGTGGATAAAATCTAGCTGTTGAAAAAAATACCCATAAGATTGTTTTCTATGACACCCCTAATTATATATTGTTCAAATCCAGTTAATATATTAAGATATGGTTGTATGCAACCAAATTTTGTATAAAGGTTTTGTGTTGTTCAAAGCATGAAATAGAGTTAATTTTTATCACTAGTGGCAGAATAACTGGAATTTTTGGCAATTATATAAAGCCCCCTTTAAAAATCACTTCAATACTTAACAAATCATGATATTTTTGAATTAGGTCTTATTAGGGATTGCTGTTCGGTTTTAACCGAAATCGAAACCGCGGTTTTAATGCCTACAAAACCGAAACCGAAAACCGACCAAAAACCCTCGGTTTTAGCTTTTGCCAAAAGAAATTGCAAATTATACATAATAATTGCACGTCATTTAAAAAAAACTTTATAAATAAATTGTATTACATACAAAAAAATTTATACGTATGTATGAAGTTTTACTTGGATATTTTCAAAACCGAAAACCGAACCGAAACCGACCGGTTTTAATCATTTTCACATTTTTACGGTTTTAAGCAAACTCTAGGCCTTTTAAGTTTTCTGTGACTAAAATCATAAATCGTTGTAATAATCGTCCAATTGCTAAACATAGATCCCAAATAAAGCGTACTTTTGGAATTTAACTAAATATGTACGACTATAACTAATTTATCATAGATCCCATATAAAACCTTTTGAAATATTTTAACTCTCGGTGGTGGGTACCAAAGATTCAACACAGCCATATATAGAATTTTAATTTGTTTTCAGTGTTGACAATTTAGCCATTTAGTGCCGACCTGATTTTTATTTGTTGCATATAAAAATATTTTATTTCTGCATATTTGTTTGTAAGAAGTCCGATAGAAAAAAAACCGAAAACAGATTTGAATTTAGCGCATTTAAATCTCTCATTTAAGTCCACATATTTTTGTTTAAAGGCGAGAACAATTTTGTTTTTTGCAGACCAGTGCAGTGTTGCCAGTGGATTTTTCGAAAAAATACCTACACATGCTAATAAAAATCCGATTTTCCCTACTCGTTGAAAAAATTTTCCCTCCAAAAATCGCTACGCATTATTATTAAAATAGAAGAAAAAACTTAGTTGTAAAAAATAAATTTTATTCGAATATGTATATTAAAGCTTTGACATAAAAATAAGTACAAAACTAAAAAAAAAATAATACATGTTGTATGTAAAGGGTTTTTTTTAAGCCCGATAGAACTTGAAATTGTAAAAAATAACACAAAAAATTAAATTGTAATCAAAATTTTTTTTTTATTCGAAAGATCAATACGTGACATTAACATTTGAAAATGATTTCGGGCATATGGGCACCGCGGCTGTTCTTGACGAAGCGCATTCTGGACGTCCAATTTTGGGCCACTTTTTCGAGCACTGCTGGCCGTATGTCACGAATAACACGAACAATGCTGGCCTCCAAGGCGTCAATTGTTGCTGGTTTATCAGCATAAACCAGTGACTTCACGTAGCCCCACAGGAAATAATCGAGAGGTGTTAAATCGCACGACCTTGGAGGCCAATTGACAGGTCCATTTCTCGAAATCAACTTATCGCCAAATTTTGATTTCAATAAGTCGATGGTTGCGTTCGCCGTATGGCACGTAGCGCCATCCTGTTGAAACCACATCTCCTCCGGATCAATGTCATCCATATTTTCAAACAAAAAATCATTGATCATGGTGCGGTAACGATCTCCATTGACCGTAACGCGAGCTCCGGCCTCATTTTTGAAGAAATAAGGTCCGATGATGCCACCAGCGTGAAAACCGCACCAAACGGTGCATTTTTCTGGATGTAATGGAGTCTGTAGGGTCTCTTGTGGATTGGTCTCGCTCCATATGCGGCAATTTTGCTTATTAACAAACCCGTTAAGCCAAAAATGCGCCTCATCGCTGAACACAATTTTGCGATAAAACAACGGGTCAGTTGCCAACTGCTCTAGAGCCCAATCGGCGAAAGAACGACGCATATAATGGTCTCGGGTGTAGGCCGAGATCTTTGCGCAAAATTTTCCACGTAGTGGACGGACAGATCCCCAATTCCTGCGACCGACGACGAATCGATAAATTTGGATCTTCTTCCACACTTTCGTTTACAGCGGCGATATTCTCTTCAGTACGCACATTCCTTCGACGTGTTGGTGTTATTGCATCCTCTAGAGTGTATGTGGTACGAAATCTATCCACAGTTCGACGAATGGCTTGTTCAGATGGACGATAATGTACGCCATAAAAATTACGAAGTCGTCTATAAGTTGCGCGAATCGACGACTGATTTTCAAAGTAAATTTGGATAATTTCGTAGCGTTGTTCAAGCGTGAGTCTATTCATGATGATTTGTCAGAGTATACTGAAACGATGAAAACAAATATTTCATCAAAATTTAATTTTTTTGTGTTACTTTTTACAATTTAAAGTTCTATCTAGCTTAAAAAAACACCCTTTACTTTTAATTAAATTCAATTAATTCTCTTAACATTAGGTGTGATCACATACTCAACGTTGGGAGCCCGCGGGATCCCAATCTTACCGAAAACTGTTCCCGTACTCAAAGTTTGGTAAGGTGGAGCTTTTAAAAGAAAAATTAGCTCATACTTTTTTTTGGGGCAAATTGATAAAATTGTTAAACAATCAACTGTGTCAAAAATAAATAAAAAACTGCAAGTTAACCTGAATTTGAATTTAATGTTAATGTTTCATTTATGTAACGTTTTCTTTTGGATCAGAAATTTGGTTTTTATTGTTCCCGTACTTTTGTAAATTTTTGTCTATTAATTAGTGAGAGAAATTTTTGTTTGCTCTCATTTTACCGAACTTTGCCCAAAAAGTATGGGATCAAAACTATTGAATGATAACTTAGTAAAACATATACATAAATATTTGTGTCGCCAACTTTTTAAACCACAAACAGCTCTGGAAATATATTTAAAGCTATTTTTGGGAAAAAAAAATTTTAACCGTTTTGGACAATAAAATATCATAAAAAACGTTTTTTCAGCACTTATTGTATACATAATACGATATGTCGAAAAATCCCTACATTTTGGAGATTATGAAAAATCTGTCCCATTTTCCCTACGCTTCTATTTAAGTATCAAAAATACCCACATGTAGGGATTTTTCCCTACTTCTGGCAACACTGGACCAGTGTAATGTGCCGCATGCTGGCAGATTACTTACTTTGATTATAAAAATAATATTTTTTTTGAAAAAATGCTCAAGGGTGTAGAAAATGTATTATTACAACACTCTAAATGAAATCATCATAAATATATAGTTTATTTTATTCCCTCACTACCTCATCAAAAAAAAAAGTAACGAGTAAAACATAAAAGTTCCATTAAAGAATACGTATTGTTCAAATAAAGTGGATTTTGTATAAAATATAAAAAGAAAATATGTAAGTAGATGTTATAAATGTAACAACGCCCTAATTTTTCATTTGTATTTGCTTTTACTATTGACCGACCTTTTTTGTTTTATGCAGAGAAAAGTAGGAGTACAATGAAAAGCCGCCATAGAAAAGTACCCCAAGTACTTAACAATTAAATGTTAATGTCATTCAAATACACACGCACACATAGTTCGGTGGAATGAGATATAGGGTCTAAATTTTTTATAACTGTTTTAATTAGTATTTGATTTTCAGCATTTGTTAAAAAAGACTTGGGGAATTAATAATGAATAACTATACAATCGAACAAAAAAAAATGTACACACGGAATTTTGCGAAAATTTATGGAAAATATGTCAAAAAGAGCACATACAGGATACAATTTTTCAAAGCTTATTGAAAAAATTCACCAAAAGTATTAAAAAAAAGTAGTAATAATCGCCCAATCCGCCCCACCCTGTAAGATTAAAATGGGTCTTTTAGAAGATGAATTTTAAAACCTACGTTCAAAATTCAATTAATTTTGACAAAATGCTTATTATTTAAACTTTAAAATAATAGGAGTTTTTTTTTTTTTTTTTTTTTTTTTTTTTTTTTTTTTTTTTTTTTTTTTTTTTTTTTTTTTTTTTTGTAAAACGAAAGCTCTCTGAATCATGTTTTATCTAGCGTAGGCCTGGGTAGATTAATTTGCAATTTGCATTATTTCAAACACACCTTCAAAATCTGAATTTATTGCTAAATAATGAGGAGTTTACGGACAAAGATTGCCACTTAATTTTCGATGGTAAATTTTTAAACGCCGTTGGAAAGTCTAAATGTTAAGCTTTTAAAAAATAATATATGGGCATTTCCATTTTGACGTGTCGTGATATTTGTACCACAATATGTAAAAAAATGAAATGAAGAAGTCAAATTTGTAAAAAAGGTGCAAAGTAATGAAGTAAATATATTCAGAAAAAAAATTACAGCAATCGACGTTAAGGATTTGAATATGCGCTCGCGTGACGTTAAAAAAACGGAAGTGGATTTTGACTTGCATTATAAAACTGAATAAGACTGCGTATTGAGCAATACGTTTTTTATAAAACCTTTTTTTAGTAAACTTTGGACTTATATATTTTATTTTTCAAGTCTTTAAATTTAAAAATCTTTGCTCGTTTAAAGGTTAAAGGTGCATACGGCAATTTTCAGCGAAAAGTCTACTTTTTTTAATGTAACGCCAGAATGCAAATAAGGTTGTATTTTAGGACCATGTTGTTCAACCGTTATCCCCTTTGTAACTTAATGTAGAGCTAGTTGCGCTATACATCAAAATATGAAAAAGTAAACTATACATATAAAATTTTTTGAGAAACAATTTAAATTACTTCTGGCGTTACGTTACAAAAAGTAGACTTTTCGCTGGAAATGCCCATATGCGATATCGCTTTATTATATCCAGGGCTTAGATTCAAATAGAGCTATCTAGAATTTTTCGAAAAGGATTTTTAATAGCAACGTGTCGTTCATTAAATGAATTGTCATCTGTCATTTTAATTTTAGAAAATAAATAAATACTTTTAAACTTTGTTTTGTTGTTAAAAAAGTGCTATCTGCATTAAAAAATGTTTGTGTTTATATTAAAAAAGTTAAAATTGTTTTTACGAAATACATATCTGCATCTACATAAACGGTGCAATTTGTGATCAACTAACAAATTTAATTCCCTGCGGCGTTTTGCAATCGGTTAAACTTCACGTCACGTCACGGTTAAACTTCACGTCACGTCAACAAATGACAGAGTTACAGTCGACAAAAGTTCAAACTTCATAAAAAATTTGATGATTTTGTTCAATTTGGCTCTTTTCAAGTTATTTTTTTTAAACCAATGATTTAAAATCTTAATGTTTTATTGCATGCGACATTAGATTATTTTAATAACATTTTGCGCCCAACAAGACATAGATTGGTACAAAAATGGCAAAGCTACAGAAGATTTAGTAAATTAACCCACATAGAAATTCAATAGTTTTAAACTATTTTTAATATTTATTTTTACTAAAAATTTTGCTTTGTATATTTATTGATTGTGTTTTTCTTTGATTTAATACAAATACAGCTCCACAAATTTCTGAACATTGACCATAAAATAAGCCAGGTCGATTAATTAAAAAATTTGTTTTATTTAATCGACCAGGGGTTCCATCAACTTTTACACCTAATGCTGGGATTGTTCAAGAGTGAAGAACATCAGCAGCTGTTACTAATATACGAATTTATAGGAATAATCACTCGATTATCAACATCTAATAAGCGAAATCTATCAATTGATAATTAATTTGTGGGGATTATAAAAAGTTTATTGTTTGGTTCAAAAAAATAACTTGAAAAGAGCAAAATTGCAAAAAATCATCAAATTTACAATGCAGTTTGAAATTTTGTCCACTATAACTCTGCCATTTATTGACTCATCTTCACAAACGAACCATGGATATTTTAGAAATTTTATAACCTTTTACTAAAAAGAAAGAAATACATAGTCCGTTTAAAATTTTTGAAATCACATCATCTTTTTTAAAAACACAAATAACGGTTATTTTGGAATATCTCAAAAATTGTTCTACTTTTGACAATTCCGGATATATTCGGATTCAGCGGACAATTTTACATAAAGATAAGGTGTCAGACTCATTTGGTCAAAAAACTGTAGTGTTATCTACAACAACAAGACCGTTTTACTTAGTGCATATGATTTGGTACATCTTAAACATCATTAATTTTGTTCTTATTGTGGTCCGTGAAACAAAAAGTTGTGTTGAATTTTCTTTGGTGCCACCAAAACGCTCCGAAATTTAAAAAAAGCGCACCACGCACCAAGAAAGGAATTTTTCCCACACAAAATAAAAAAATTTACCCAAAATTGTGCGAAACGCACCTTGTTGCCAACACTGTTCATTACAGCTCAATTTTTTGTGTTAAAATAGTTTTATCTGCTTATTTTTATGTTCGAATTAATGTTAACGTTAACTTGTGCTATCAAACATATAAGCGCGAATATCAGGAATTAACATATTTAAGATTTAGACGTGATTGTTTAATTTTATTGTAAAATAAAGTTTAGGTATTACTCTTGAGAGTTAAAGAAAAAACCCTCTAAAATTGTGATTTTGCAGATAGCACTTTTTGAAAGTAAACCATCGATATGTACCAATTTTTTAAGTTGAACAAACTTTTTTGGAAATACATATTCTAATATTTTTAACTTTTATAGCTTTTTGTTTTTAAAACTATTGTTTATGAACTGTATTTCGAATGGGCAATTGAAATTAAGGAAAGGAAACAAACATTTGTATATGAAATTCAACCATGGTCAATGGATTTGTTTGTTTTTAAATAACACTGCACTGATTTGAGGAGAAAATAGAAAGAAATGACTTTCTTGGGCCCATTAAGCTTTTCATGGTAAAATTCTATGAATTAAGCTACGTATTGCTCCCTCATCCGCCCTTTTTTTTTAATTTAGCTCCGAGTAACTATTGCTTGATTCCAAACCGGAAGAAATGGCTCGCAAAGAGATTTCACTCTAACGATAAATCTCACAGGAGACTACGCTGAAAAGTGAAATGATATTTTATGTTTAATTGTTTAATTTAAAGCGTAACAGACTCTCAAAAATACTAGTACTTTAAAATTATTGTGTAAATAGCAACACTGAACATGACTATAATTGAGATGGAATAAAATATGTACAGGCAAAGCTCGATATAACAAATACTCACTTTAACGAAAGTCCGATATAACGAATGAGCAAGTTTTTTCATTAGCTACCTTATATAACGAACGATCAACTTTTTTTGCTCCCGGTTTAACGAATGGTTAAGAAAAACAAAGCAAAACCAAAAATTTGTTACAATACCGTTTGTTTGGATGTGCTTTTTTTGTTTGTTACAAAGTAAGAGAACATGTAGATTAGTTTTAAGCATAATAAAAGAGTTTAGATTGAAGTATTGTTGAAGCAAAATGGTGAATAGAAAAAGAATATCATTCAGTGAAAAAAAAATTTTTGAATATTTTTAAGTGTAAGCATACATATGTGTGTGAAGTTAAATTTCGAAATTTATTGCATAACAGAGCTCTGTTGAAGCGCTAACATAACTCTGTTAACTATATGGAATTGTGGTATATGTATTCAAATTGGAATTATATCTACATTTTTGGATCAAATGGACTGGAAAAAAATATAGGGCTTAACACATATCCCACTTATCAAAAACTTTTATTAATTTAGGTATATAATAGGACTTTTCATGTTTTTTTAAATTTTTTAAATTAACAATTTCTCTGGAAGATTATCCCGAATTCCAGGAAAACGGGAGGAGATGGGCGGATGAAATTTGATGGAATTTGTGGACAAAGTGGTCTTTTATGAAACTTGATTTTCAGAAGCTTAAAGGTGTTGCGTCTTCATACGAATTTTTCAATTTTTCCATATTTTCAAATTTTGAAATTCACTGTTTGATGAATTTCAGGAAAACGGGAGGAGATGGGCGGATGAAATTTGATGGAATTTGTGGACAAAGTGGTCTTTTATGAAACCTAATTTTCAGAAGCTTAAAGGTGTTGCGTCTTCATACGAATTTTTCAATTTTTCCATATTTTCAAATTTTGAAATTCACTGTTAGATGAATTCCAGGAAAACGGGAGGAGATGGGCGGATGAAATTTGATGGAATTTGTGGACAAAGTGGTCTTTTATGAAACTTGATTTTCAGAAGCTTAAAGGTGTTGCGTCTTCATACGAATTTTTCAATTTTTCCATATTTTCAAATTTTGAAATTCACTGTTTGATGAATTTCAGGAAAACGGGAGGAGATGGGCGGATGAAATTTGATGGAATTTGTGGACAAAGTGGTCTTTTATGAAACCTAATTTTCAGAAGCTTAAAGGTGTTGCGTCTTCATACGAATTTTTCAATTTTTCCATATTTTCAAATTTTGAAATTCACTGTTAGATGAATTCCAGGAAAACGGGAGGAGATGGGCGGATGAAATTTGATGGAATTTGTGGACAAAGTGGTCTTTTATGAAACTTGATTTTCAGAAGCTTAAAGGTGTTGCGTCTTCATACGAATTTTTCAATTTTTCCATATTTTAAAATTTTGAAATTCACTGTTTGATGAATTTCAGGAAAACGGGAGGAGATGGGCGGATGAAATTTGATGGAATTTGTGGACAAAGTGGTCTTTTATGAAACCTAATTTTCAGAAGCTTAAAGGTGTTGCGTCTTCATACGAATTTTTCAATTTTTCCATATTTTCAAATTTTGAAATTCACTGTTTGATGAATTTCAGGAAAACGGGAGGAGATGGGCGGATGAAATTTGATGGAATTTGTGGACAAAGTGGTCTTTTATGAAACTTGATTTTCAGAAGCTTAAAGGTGTTGCGTCTTCATACGAATTTTTCAATTTTTCCATATTTTCAAATTTTGAAATTCATTGTTAGATGAATTCCAGGAAAACGGGAGGAGATGGGCGGATGAAATTTGATGGAATTTGTGGACAAAGTGGTCTTTTATGAAACCTAATTTTCAGAAGCTTAAAGGTGTTGCGTCTTCATACGAATTTTTCAATTTTTCCATATTTTCAAATTTTGAAATTCACTGTTAGATGAATTCCAGGAAAACGGGAGGAGATGGGCGGATGAAATTTGATGGAATTTGTGGACAAAGTGGTCTTTTATGAAACCTAATTTTGAGAAGCTTAAAGGTGTTGCGTCTTCATACGAATTTTTCAATTTTTCCATATTTTCAAATTTTGAAATTCACTGTTTGATGAATTTCAGGAAAACGGGAGGAGATGGGCGGATGAAATTTGATGGAATTTGTGGACAAAGTGGTCTTTTATGAAACTTGATTTTCAGAAGCTTAAAGGTGTTGCGTCTTCATACGAATTTTTCAATTTTTCCATATTTTCAAATTTTGAAATTCATTGTTAGATGAATTCCAGGAAAACGGGAGGAGATGGGCGGATGAAATTTGATGGAATTTGTGGGCAAAGTGGTCTTTTATGAAACCTTATTTTCAGAAGCTTAAAGGTGTTGCGTCTTCAAACGAATTTTTCAATTTTTCCATATTTTCAATTTTTGAAATTCACTGTTAGATGAATTCCAGGAAAACGGGAGGAGATGGGCGGATGAAATTTGATGGAATTTGTGGACAAAGTGGTCTTTTATGAAACCTAATTTTCAGAAGCTTAAAGGTGTTGCGTCTTCATACGAATTTTTCAATTTTTCCATATTTTCAAATTTTGAAATTCACTGTTAGATGAATTCCAGGAAAACGGGAGGAGATGGGCGGATGAAATTTGATGGAATTTGTGGACAAAGTGGTCTTTTATGAAACTTGATTTTCAGAAGCTTAAAGGTGTTGCGTCTTCATACGAATTTTTCAATTTTTCCATATTTTCAAATTTTGAAATTCATTGTTAGATGAATTCCAGGAAAACGGGAGGAGATGGGCGGATGAAATTTGATGGAATTTGTGGACAAAGTGGTCTTTTATGAAACCTAATTTTCAGAAGCTTAAAGGTGTTGCGTCTTCATACGAATTTTTAAATTTTTCCATATTTTCAAATTTTGAAATTCACTGTTAGATGAATTCCAGGAAAACGGGAGGAGATGGGCGGATGAAATTTGATGGAATTTGTGGACAAAGTGGTCTTTTATGAAACTTGATTTTCAGAAGCTTAAAGGTGTTGCGTCTTCATACGAATTTTTCAATTTTTCCATATTTTCAAATTTTGAAATTCACTGTTTGATGAATTTCAGGAAAACGGGAGGAGATGGGCGGATGAAATTTGATGGAATTTGTGGACAAAGTGGTCTTTTATGAAACCTAATTTTCAGAAGCTTAAAGGTGTTGCGTCTTCATACGAATTTTTCAATTTTTCCATATTTTCAAATTTTGAAATTCACTGTTAGATGAATTCCAGGAAAACGGGAGGAGATGGGCGGATGAAATTTGATGGAATTTGTGGACAAAGTGGTCTTTTATGAAACCTAATTTTCAGAAGCTTAAAGGTGTTGCGTCTTCATACGAATTTTTCAATTTTTCCATATTTTCAAATTTTGAAATTCACTGTTAGATGAATTCCAGGAAAACGGGAGGAGATGGGCGGATGAAATTTGATGGAATTTGTGGACAAAGTGGTCTTTTATGAAACCTAATTTTCAGAAGCTTAAAGGTGTTGCGTCTTCATACAAATTTTTCAATTTTTCCATATTTTCAAATTTTGAAATTCACTGTTAGATGAATTCCAGGAAAACGGGAGGAGATGGGCGGATGAAATTTGATGGAATTTGTGGACAAAGTGGTCTTTTATGAAACCTAATTTTCAGAAGCTTAAAGGTGTTGCGTCTTCATACGAATTTTTCAATTTTTCCATATTTTCAAATTTTGAAATTCACTGTTTGATGAATTTCAGGAAAACGGGAGGAGATGGGCGGATGAAATTTGATGGAATTTGTGGACAAAGTGGTCTTTTATGAAACCTAATTTTCAGAAGCTTAAAGGTGTTGCGTCTTCATACGAATTTTTCAATTTTTCCATATTTTCAAATTTTGAAATTCACTGTTAGATGAATTCCAGGAAAACGGGAGGAGATGGGCGGATGAAATTTGATGGAATTTGTGGACAAAGTGGTCTTTTATGAAACTTGATTTTCAGAAGCTTAAAGGTGTTGCGTCTTCAAACGAATTTTTCAATTTTTCCATATTTTCAAATTTTGAAATTCACTGTTAGATGAATTCCAGGAAAACGGGAGGAGATGGGCGGATGAAATTTGATGGAATTTGTGGACAAAGTGGTCTTTTATGAAACCTTATTTTCAGAAGCTTAAAGGTGTTGCGTCTTCATACGAATTTTTCAATTTTTCCATATTTTCAAATTTTGAAATTCACTGTTAGATGAATTCCAGGAAAACGGGAGGAGATGGGCGGATGAAATTTGATGGAATTTGTGGACAAAGTGGTCTTTTATGAAACCTAATTTTGAGAAGCTTAAAGGTGTTGCGTCTTCATACGAATTTTTCAATTTTTCCATATTTTCAAATTTTGAAATTCACTGTTTGATGAATTTCAGGAAAACGGGAGGAGATGGGCGGATGAAATTTGAGGGAATTTGTGGACAAAGTGGTCTTTTATGAAACTTGATTTTCAGAAGCTTAAAGGTGTTGCGTCTTCATACGAATTTTTCAATTTTTCCATATTTTCAAATTTTGAAATTCACTGTTAGATGAATTCCAGGAAAACGGGAGGAGATGGCCGGATGAAATTTGATGGAATTTGTGGACAAAGTGGTCTTTTATGAAACTTGATTTTCAGAAGCTTAAAGGTGTTGCGTCTTCATACGAATTTTTCAATTTTTCCATATTTTCAAATTTTGAAATTCACTGTTAGATGAATTCCAGGAAAACGGGAGGAGATGGGCGGATGAAATTTGATGGAATTTGTGGACAAAGTGGTCTTTTATGAAACTTGATTTTCAGAAGCTTAAAGGTGTTGCGTCTTCATACGAATTTTTCAATTTTTCCATATTTTCAAATTTTGAAATTCACTGTTAGATGAATTCCAGGAAAACGGGTGGAGATGGGCGGATGAAATTTGATGGAATTTGTGGACAAAGTGGTCTTTTATGAAACTTGATTTTCAGAAGCTTAAAGGTGTTGCGTCTTCATACGAATTTTTCAATTTTTCCATATTTTCAAATTTTGAAATTCACTGTTAGATGAATTCCAGGAAAACGGGAGGAGATGGGCGGATGAAATTTGATGGAATTTGTGGACAAAGTGGTCTTTTATGAAACTTGATTTTCAGAAGCTTAAAGGTGTTGCGTCTTCATACGAATTTTTCAATTTTTCCATATTTTCAAATTTTGAAATTCACTGTTAGATGAATTCCAGGAAAACGGGAGGAGATGGGCGGATGAAATTTGATGGAATTTGTGGACAAAGTGGTCTTTTATGAAACTTGATTTTCAGAAGCTTAAAGGTGTTGCGTCTTCATACGAATTTTTCAATTTTTCCATATTTTCAAATTTTGAAATTCACTGTTAGATGAATTTCAGGAAAACGGGAGGAGATGGGCGGATGAAATTTGATGGAATTTGTGGACAAAGTGGTCTTTTATGAAACTTGATTTTCAGAAGCTTAAAGGTGTTGCGTCTTCATACGAATTTTTCAATTTTTCCATATTTTCAAATTTTGAAATTCACTGTTAGATGAATTCCAGGAAAACGGGAGGAGATGGGCGGATGAAATTTGATGGAATTTGTGGACAAAGTGGTCTTTTATGAAACTTGATTTTCAGAAGCTTAAAGGTGTTGCGTCTTCATACGAATTTTTCAATTTTTCCATATTTTCAAATTTTGAAATTCACTGTTAGATGAATTCCAGGAAAACGGGAGGAGATGGGCGGATGAAATTTGATGGAATTTGTGGACAAAGTGGTCTTTTATGAAACTTGATTTTCAGAAGATTAAAGGTGTTGCGTCTTCATACGAATTTTTCAATTTTTCCATATTTTCAAATTTTGAAATTCACTGTTAGATGAATTCCAGGAAAACGGGAGGAGATGGGCGGATGAAATTTGATGGAATTTGTGGACAAAGTGGTCTTTTATGAAACTTGATTTTCAGAAGCTTAAAGGTGTTGCGTCTTCATACGAATTTTTCAATATGGAAAAATTTTCAAATTTTGAAATTCACTGTTAGATGAATTTCAGGAAAACGGGAGGAGATGGGCGGATGAAATTTGATGGAATTTGTGGACAAAGTGGTCTTTTATGAAACTTGATTTTCAGAAGATTAAAGGTGTTGCGTCTTCATACGAATTTTTCAATTTTTCCATATTGAAAAATTCGTATGAAGACGCAACACCTTTAAGCTTCTGAAAATCAAGTTTCATAAAAGACCACTTTGTCCACAAATTCCATCAAATTTCATCCGCCCATCTCCTCCCGTTTTCCTGGAATTCATCTAACAGTGAATTTCAAAATTTGAAAATATGGAAAAATTGAAAAATTCGTATGAAGACGCAACACCTTTAAGCTTCTGAAAATCAAGTTTCATAAAAGACCACTTTGTCCACAAATTCCATCAAATTTCATCCGCCCATCTCCTCCCGTTTTCCTGGAATTCATCTAACAGTGAATTTCAAAATTTGAAAATATGGAAAAATTGAAAAATTCGTATGAAGACGCAACACCTTTAAGCTTCTGAAAATCAAGTTTCATAAAAGACCACTTTGTCCACAAATTCCATCAAATTTCATCCGCCCATCTCCTCCCGTTTTCCTGGAATTCATCTAACAGTGAATTTCAAAATTTGAAAATATGGAAAAATTGAAAAATTCGTATGAAGACGCAACACCTTTAAGCTTCTGAAAATCAAGTTTCATAAAAGACCACTTTGTCCACAAATTCCCTCAAATTTCATCCGCCCATCTCCTCCCGTTTTCCTGAAATTCATCAAACAGTGAATTTCAAAATTTGAAAATATGGAAAAATTGAAAAATTCGTATGAAGACGCAACACCTTTAAGCTTCTGAAAATCAAGTTTCATAAAAGACCACTTTGTCCACAAATTCCATCAAATTTCATCCGCCCATCTCCTCCCGTTTTCCTGGAATTCATCTAACAGTGAATTTCAAAATTTGAAAATATGGAAAAATTGAAAAATTCGTATGAAGACGCAACACCTTTAAGCTTCTGAAAATCAAGTTTCATAAAAGACCACTTTGTCCACAAATTCCATCAAATTTCATCCGCCCATCTCCTCCCGTTTTCCTGGAATTCATCTAACAGTGAATTTCAAAATTTGAAAATATGGAAAAATTGAAAAATTCGTATGAAGACGCAACACCTTTAAGCTTCTGAAAATCAAGTTTCATAAAAGACCACTTTGTCCACAAATTCCATCAAATTTCATCCGCCCATCTCCTCCCGTTTTCCTGGAATTCATCTAACAGTGAATTTCAAAATTTGAAAATATGGAAAAATTGAAAAATTCGTATGAAGACGCAACACCTTTAAGCTTCTGAAAATCAAGTTTCATAAAAGACCACTTTGTCCACAAATTCCATCAAATTTCATCCGCCCATCTCCACCCGTTTTCCTGGAATTCATCTAACAGTGAATTTCAAAATTTGAAAATATGGAAAAATTGAAAAATTCGTATGAAGACGCAACACCTTTAAGCTTCTGAAAATCAAGTTTCATAAAAGACCACTTTGTCCACAAATTCCATCAAATTTCATCCGCCCATCTCCTCCCGTTTTCCTGGAATTCATCTAACAGTGAATTTCAAAATTTGAAAATATGGAAAAATTGAAAAATTCGTATGAAGACGCAACACCTTTAAGCTTCTGAAAATCAAGTTTCATAAAAGACCACTTTGTCCACAAATTCCATCAAATTTCATCCGCCCATCTCCTCCCGTTTTCCTGAAATTCATCAAACAGTGAATTTCAAAATTTTAAATTATGTGAAAAATTGAATAATTCGCATGAAGACGCAACACCTTTAAGCTTCTGAAAATCAAGTTTCATAAAAGACCACTTTGTCCACAAATTCCATCAAATTTCATCCGCCCATCTCCTCCTGTTTTCCTGAAATTCATCAAACAGTGAATTTCAAAATTTTAAATTATGTGAAAAATTGAATAATTCGTATGAAGACGCAACACCTTTAAGCTTCTGAAAATCAAGTTTCATAAAATACCACTTTGTCCACAAATTCCATCAAATTTCATCCGCCCATCTCCTCCCGTTTTCCCGGTATTCGGGATAATCTTCCAGAGAAATTGTAAATTTAAAAAATTAAAAAAAACATGAAAAGTCCTATTATATACCGAAATTAATAAAAGTTTTTGATAAGTGGGATATGTGTTAAGCCCTATATTTTTTTCCAGTCCATTTAATCCAAAAATGTAGATATAATTCCAATTTGAATACATATACCACAATTCCATATAGTTAACAGAGTTATGTTAGCGCTTCAACAGAACTCTGTTATGCAATAAATTTCGAAATTTAACTTCACACACATAGCATACATTTGCTGTTTCAACATATTGTTTTAACTCAGCTATATATTACAGATTTTTTAAACAAATAATTTGTCCTAATATGTAAATACATATGTATGTAAGTTTAATAAATATGAATATAATAACATAAACAGCTCGATTTAATGGTAAATGTAGCTAATTTTTTTATTTAAAAAAAAGTTCGGTATTACGAATCTCTCAGTTTAACGAAAGGGGCTGACATTATATCATTCGTTATACCGGGCTTTGCCTGTATTCGAAAACGGGCTTCCCTTGAGGACAAATGCCGCAATTGTTCTGCAGCAGTGGAAACAACGAAATCTGCCGAATCATCTGACAGTCGACAAAGGGAGTGTTCCCAACAGACATTATTACATTTCCATTGAAACGTTTTATTTGTTTTTGTTTTTTACTTTTTTTTTCTCAAAAAAATAAAAAATTGAAACCTTCATAAAAGAGATAATAAATTTTCCAATGAAAATATTTTGTAAATGTAAACCAAAAAGTGTTTGTATTGTAGTTGAAGCAAAAATGTGACACAAAATGTTGCAGTTTAATGGTACTTACGATTTGCTTGTGTGTGTCACCAGGTTGAGCAATAACTTCTGGCATAAGAAGAACTGAATAGCAGAAGAAATCGATGTGACCCCAATACAGGTGGCGGCTCATGCGCACGAAAATTTCTATTATGTTACATAATAACTGCCAGAATATATCAATGTATGTGTTATTTACGGTGGTAATTGTTGTAAAAATATCTTGCAGTAATAGCAATACTCAAATTATTTTTCAAAAATATTAGTTTTATATAAAAATGCATGGATTTTAAAGACAAAAAAAAAAAAAAAAAAACAAAAAACAAACATACATCATGCAAAAGAATTTAATTAAATATATTATCAACTTTGTAATTAAATATTAAAAGCAGGGCAAGTTTTTTATGATTTTTGCTTGAAAATAAGTTTTTGCAAGATTTCATAATAACATAACAGATCATAATAGACATCAGGGTCGCGACTTGGTTTAACACCCCATCTTGACGGTTCTTTTATATGTGTGTACAAGAACTAAACGTTGGCACAATTACCGGCATACAATTACTTATTTACTTTATTGTGGGGAATACTTACGTATGGCACGACAACCTAAAGAAAAAGCAACAACAACAATTTATAGAAATCCTGCATGTAAGACATTGTTGTGCTAACTGATGTTTAACGATCGCGGTTTGAAAAATAACAAACTATCGACAACAGAAGTCTTTACGAATCAAGTTTATGTGCGCGCATAAAACTGTTTGTTATTTAACCCCGACCACACAAGCAATAAGTTTGGCAATTATCAACTTTCAAATTCTATTGCAAAAACAAGATATTTCCGTGTGAACTGCATAAATATGTGTTAAAATACATAGCTGTTAAGTAATGATTAGTAATCGTAATAATTACTTATTAGATTACTTTTTTCATAAGGGTAAAGTAATGATTACAATTACGATTACTTTTGGTTTTGCATGATTACTAATTGATTACGATTACAAGTAATCAAAATATAATCAGAAGTACCGGTGATTACTAAAAAATAATCAAAAGTAATCAAAAAGTAATCCGATTATTTTCAACGATTATTTTTTGATTCTTTTTGATTACTTTCAACAATTGTGTATTCATTTGCACTAAAAACTTTTTAGAAACAGTTGATAACCTGTTTAAAGTTTTCATAATCAATAAATTTTAATATATTTATTTTAAAAATAACATAAACAACATTAACTACAGCACGTAATTCAAAATAGCCGAAGAAAAATAGCTAAAGAAATAGTAAGTTGAAAACTTATATATTAAACAAAAAAAAAAAAAACAATAATTTTATAACAATTTTTGATAATAAAAAAAACAAACAAAAACATTTTATTAACAAATGCCGAGCAACGATTATTGGCCGAATAACCGGTCGGACACTTATAATAACATATTTTTACAATTGGCCTTCATTAAAACTAATTTTTCAAAGGAAAAATCAGACAGTGATTGTCGCCTTGGACTGTTGACGATCCCGGCAAAAGAAAACAGTCGTTCCACTGGAGCTGAAGATGTTAGGGGAGTATTGAAGTATATAAATGCTTCCTTTAGCAAATCATATTTTTGCCAATTTCCGTCAGCGCTTGAATTATCGTTTAGATAGCTGAAGAATTGATGCTTTATAGCGGATCGTCGGTCAGGTTTTGTATGGTCTTGTGAAGAAGGACCTGTATCAATTTCATCATCTGTAAAGTTAAGTCGCTAAAAATCAAACAAACTTTAAAATAATACACGCATTAGCTTACCATCAAAACTAAAATCAAAAAAATCAGGGACAGCCGATAAATTATTTTCAATTTCATAATTAAATGTTCTGCAATTTTTGGCGTAAAAACTGTAAAGTGTATCCAAAACTGTACTGGTTACATTCTCAACGGTTAATTCAATACAGGGCTTAATCTTTGTAACACCTTTAGCCATTTCATTTTGATGCTTTTAGTTAATACTGTTGCCGCAATCGCGATATTTGCCTCAGGCTGCAACGTGAAATATGGTTGAAACCTTTGTCTTAGACGTTGTTCCATTTTCAAAATAACTGAGGATATTTGTTGCAGCTCATGTTTCCTACTAAGTTTATGTAGCCTATTGCTCAATGTCACAAGAGTGGGTATTAAGAATCCTGTGTTAAAAGAAATTTACATAGTACACAAATATAAATTTATTTATCAAATTTGGTACGCTACAACCAGCTCTGTCGAATAGTACCATAATTCATATTGTTTTCTCCTTGAAGGAAGTCCAGCGCCTTGGCAATTGGTTCCATTACCAACTTATACATCGCAAGCAGGTTTCAATATATTTTATATTTAATTTTGATTGAAGACTATTTTCTCTCACCTTCGTTTTTATAGGTGCGTTCGAGTACTTTTACTGTAAAATGCTGTAAATGAGTAATTACTGAGTAAACTGAAAAATTAAGGACCAACTATAATGTGATTAAGTTGGCTTAAGCAAATGTTCGAAAACATGTAAATCATAAATTTGATAAACAATATCCAGCGACACACAAAATCCATTCTTAGCCGGGAACCTATTTAATATGGATATATGTAAATATATACAAATATTTTAAATATGTTATATTCTTACATTTATTATCAAGTTATTAAATATAATATCGATCAATATGATTACAGTTTTTGTTTGGTAATAAATAAATACAGTTAAATACTGGTCCAATTTTAAATGGATAAAAGTTATTGCCAGTACATTTTTGAATTATGATAACATTTAACTGTTTCCAATAAAAATAATTGTACGAATGAATGCGCAATTTTTGAAAGTAATCAAAAAGAATCAAAAATAATCGTTGAAAATAATCGGATTACTTTTTGATTACTTTTGATTATTTTTTAGTAATCGCCGGTACTTCTGATTATATTTTGATTACTTGTAATCGTAATCAATTAGTAATCAGAAATTTTTTCTTATAGAGTTAAATAATCATTACGATTCTTTTTAAAAAGTAATCTAATTGATTACTAATCGTAATCGAAATTTAACAGGTATGTTAAAATACATATTCGGCAACAAATATTATAATATGTACATTCAATTGTCATTTACATAAGAGTAGTTTTTTTTGTTACAAAAAGAAAAAACTTGAAAACTTTGCAAAATTCTCATGGCCTCAATAGTTTTTACTTTTAGTTGCCTTTCTGTGTGGTTCTTTTCTGTAGCAAAAATTTTGTAATTCCTATTTCTGTGAAAGGAATCAGCTGCTTTTAAAAGAAAAGACAATTAAGAGAAAAACATTGAAATTGTGGAAAAAAACTTTTCGTAAAAATTCTGTTGCTTCAATGAACAGAAAAAAGACGAATTAATAACCAAAAAATTAATTTTTTGTGTCAAAAATACATCATTTTTTAAGAAATCATTAAAAATTCTTCTCGCTTTTAACAAAAAACTTGTATTTTTCATAACACAACAAAATTAATACATACGCACTTTAAGCTGACACATAACGTTTAATTCTCTTTATAACAGATCGAAAACTTACCACACACAGACTTTCAATTGAACAGAAACAAAACAGCTAATTCCGACTTTAGTCATGTATTTTTAAAACACTGCAAATAAATAAAACTTAATTATACCCTTCACCACAGGTGGAAAGGGGTATATATAAGTTTCTCATTCCGTTTGTAATTTCTACAATATTGATCTTAGACCCTATAAAGTATATATATTTTGGGTCCTTATGAGGAGAGAAGTTGATTTAACGATGTCCGTCTGTCCGTTTTACGTTTGATAGGTGTTTTCCGGAGACTCCATACATGTTAGCGGCTAGGTTGTTGTACATTTATGTCACATATAGTCCAGCATTTCTTGCTATTGAAATTCAGCCAGATTGGTCCACAAATGACTGAGATATTACCAAAAAACCACCACTGCCTCTAATTTTTCCAAAAAAAATCCTTTGTGGTTGTTGTTGTTTTGTTGTTTTATTTTAATGTGTTAAATTTTAAGCACAAAACCCATAATCGTAGACTCAATATATTTTAGCCGAGTTGCGTAGCTTCCCGCCTAAGACTCTTGAGGTTTGAAGTTCGAGTCTTGGTTGCCCCAGTTTCAAAATTTTTTTTTATTATACCCTTCACCACAGGTGATTTTTATTTAATTTGTTTATGTCATAAAAAACGATATTAAGAGGAAACGGACTTAGGTACATATTTACCTTTTTTTGATTTTGTCATATTCTTCGGTATGACGAAAGGAAAAGTTGGCGTGGCTCAATTAATATTTATTTATACCTAAAGAACATTATTTATATAAATTTTTGTTCTTACCTCACGATGGTGAAGGGTATATAAGATTCGACATAGGCGAATATAGCACTCTTACTTGTTTTTACTTGCTTTAAAATATGTGATTTATTTTTTTAGCACTCATATTTTTTTCTTTGCAAATGGAAATACACCCAACTTCTCTTCAGCATATTTTTTAATTAATGTTCTTACAGCCATACTTTAACAAGAGCGGAAGGCTAAACGTTTTCTTCCGCTCAGCTTTTACGCTGATATGCCATACCTAAGCAAGAGCGTCAACGTTGTGTCACGTTAATACATAGTACGTTCGCCTGTTAGATATGTACGTACTCCCACTTCTAGATATAAGCTTGAACATTGGCAATTTGACGCAGTTATTCTGCCGGCGTGATTGCTTGTATTACGACATCACAAATTGCTTGAGAGGTTGGCAGGTAAACATAGCTAGGCTTGACAAGACGGGATGTAAAGGCGACATTGTAACTAACTGCATCTTCATATACATACAAATGTAATTCTAACACGTAAAACACAAAGTAGAACAAAGTTGAAAAAGTGACGTAATAAGAAAAAAGCCCAAATCAGTTGTGCTTGCGATCAAAGTGACAGAAAACGATTTAACTGGTAGTGAAGTAGCAATGCGTAAAAACAAGCCGCGATCAAAACAAAAGCAACAAACGTTTTGTTTTGCACAAAAAAATATTATTTAGTAATATTGTTTTGCTTTGTGATTTTTTTACCTACATAAATACTTAAGGCACATTCACACAAGTTAGACTCGCCCGAATTTGCGCTGAGAAATATCCGGTTTATTTATGAAAATCAGTTGTCAAAATCAATGTACAAAAAAAATTTTTTGTTTACTTGTTTTGTGGTAAACGTAGAAGTTTATTTTTACAACAGTTTTGCAAATAAATCTCAATTAAATTAATTTGTGTTTATTGTAGAAAGGATGTTTTTTTGCCAACTTTTTTTTAATTTAAATAATAAATTTTGATATTTTAATTAGGCTAAAGTTCATCAAATTTAATTTTCATTAAATTATTTTTATGAAGAAGGAATTTTACAACATGAAAATTAATTAAAATTTATTGATAATTTTTCATTCTTAACTGCTGCTGGGCTCGAACCCAGGCTTTTACGGACAGGTCACCCTTACATGTTTCGATTGCAACCACTCGATCTCCTCAGATGGATTTGCCGTTTAACACTCGCAGCCATCGACGACTGCTGGCAGTCAATAATCAAACATCAATCTTTAAACCAAATTGTATTTAACCTTTGGTAGATCGAAATTTGCTTTGAATGATTATCTATTTTAATTGATTTTGCATGTTCTTCCTTCTGTTTTTTCGTACTTTTTGTCCAGAATTCTTCTTGAAGTCCAAAGTACATTTTTAGTTTTTTCATTTTTTTTGTCTTTCTTTTTCTTGTTGACCTTTTTCAGCACAACTTGAAGGACAAATGTAAACATAAAGCTCGTGCCTTAGCTTTAACAATAATTAGTATTGTGGTTATTTTGTTGAACTATTTATGGTCTTCAACCCAAATTTTGATATTTTAATTAGGCTAAAGTTCATCAAATTGTTAAACGGCAAACCCCTCTGAAGAGATTGAGTGCTTGCAATCGAAACATATAAGGGTAACCTGTCCGTAAAAGCCTGGGTTCGAGCCCAGCAGCAGTTAAGAATGAAAAATTATCAATAAATTTTAATAAATTTTCATGTTGTAAAATTCCTTCTTCATAAAAATAATTTAATAAAAATTAAATTTGATGAACTTTAGCCTAATTAAAATAAACATTTGGACTGAAGACCATAAATAGTTCAACAAAACAACCACAATACTAATTATTAAATAATAAATAATAAAATAAAAAATAATAAAAGACAGAAATATTGTTGGAATGAATTTTTTTTTGTTATTATCTGAAAGAAATCATGGCGATTATTTTTTAGATATGAGAACAGGCATATGTCCGCGGCGGCTCCAATTTTCCAATCAAATTTTTGACTACTTTTTCCAATAAATCTTGGCTTGGCTTCCAATGCCTCAAGCGTAACTAACTTGGTTGAAACGTTATGTCGATGTTTAGTTAATAGATTTTTGGAAACAAAAATTCAGTCAGTATGGCTCGTAGCGCTCGCCATTCACTGTAACAACAGCTCCTTGCTCATTTTTTAAGAGCGTGAAAACCGCACCAAACAATAAATTTTAACGGAGGTAATGGCGATTCGTTAATGGCTTGAGCAGGGCTGCCAGAAATTTTCAGCAAAAAATCTTAATTTTACCAAAAAAAAATCTTATTTTGGAAAAAAAACTTATTTTTAAGATTTTTTGGAAAAAATAAGTTTTTTTATTAAGTTAACTTTAAAACATATCAATATGTTTCCACTGTTGCCAACTTTTTTTTGAAGATTTCCCGCCAAATCGGACTTCAAAACCGCTAGAAACCGCTTGATATTCAATTTTGCGGGATTTTTCTTAAAACTACCTCTAAAATCTTATAATTTTTAAAAGTTAATTTATATAAAAATAGATATTAGCTGCTTTTTCAAAGATATTTCGATGCACTTAAAATTACCTTTTCGGATTAAACATTTTTCCATTAAATGTCTTTGCTATTATTTAATTTTTGCGAATCTTAGACTGACTTGCAATATTTTCTGTTTTTGCAAAATAAAAAGCGCGCAAAGCTTACACCTGATTAATCACCCTTGAACGCCAAACAGAGGTTGCTTTTTAAATGCCTAATCATAATATGCATAGCGTTTCCTAACCTACTGTCGAAAATTCTCTCAAATGTATTAAAAAAAACACAAATAAAATCAACAAACATTTGATTCCATAAGGAATGTGCGATCAGTTTCGCAACTTTCTTAAGCAAATGCCAGTTTCATAAATTTTAACAAAAAGTTTCCTTAAGTTCAATATGGCAAGCCTCATATGATTAACATGTATTCGCATATTTGCTTAAGCCAACTTAAGCACATTATGGTTAGGCCTTAAGTTTTTTTTTTGTCCAGTAAACCGCAAGGTTGCATTATTAAGTTTAAAAATTTTCAAATGGGAACAAAGAAGGTTTTTTTTAATTGAACCTAACAAAAAATCTTGTTTTTGGGGGAAAAATCTTAAAATCTTTTTTCGGTTAAAAAATCTTAAAAAATAAGGTAAAATCTTACTTCTGGCAGCGCTGGGCTTGAGGATTGTCTTCGCTTCAAATAGGGCAATTTTGTTTATTGACGTAGAAATTTAACCACAAATGAGCTTCGTAAAATGAACGAAGTGTTCTTTGAACTTCGCAAACATATTAATTTTTGTTTTTTAAAGTAAATTTCCACAATTTGGAAGCGTTGTGCTAGCATTAAATGATTCATGTTGACTTGCCAAGCCTTAGTGAACAGAAATGTCAACTGTCCAACTATAGTTACGACGCCGAAAGTTCTCATGAAGCTAAAAAAACACCCGATATTAAAATAAATTTGGAATGCAACATGGATTAAAAAGTACACGTTTTTGTTGTTGGCTGCTAAAGATGGCACGTGCATGTGATCTAGAAACAATATAAAATAATATATTTTTGGTCGTGCTGGTAGTTTCTTCTCGCGATAACTTGCTGCTGCGATTTGGTTAATAAAATTACACAAATAAAATTTATATAAATGAAATGTGTTTTTTTATTTCATTTGGTAGAAAAAAACGCCTCAAAAAAACATGATTTCAACGACTTTATAAAACGAAATTGTTGGCTTACAAAATTAACAAAAACAAAAATTGGTAAAAAAAACTCAATTGTGTGTATAAAAAATTGACAAAAAAAAAACCCGAAACGAAACAAAACAGCATGAAAACATGCAACATGATTAATTTTCAACATTTGTTTTGCTTGCCGTTTGTGGCACAAATAATAAAACAGTAATAAAAAACAACAAAACTCGATTTTTTTTACCAACAATATTCCACAATTATCTCTTGCGGCTTGGCTGCTGCTGACTGACTTGGCTGCCTTGTTATGGCATGCACTTGTCGTAATCTCAACTGATATAAAACGATGATCGTACGTTCATTGAACTTAAGTAGCGGAGTACTTTTGTAAACTGCCGTATTAGAAAAAAGTAACATAAATCTCTTCCAAATTTTACCCAGCAAGAAACTGGCAACTATCATGAGCAACACAACGCAAACAAAAAATCCTTGTTAAAAAAATTAAAATCTACCTTAAGCTTCCAATAATTTTTTTAACCGGGGAAAATGTATTTTACTCAGAGTTTTCCCAACACGATTTACCCATTTCGAACAATTTGTCTGGAGAAACAAAGCTACCATATGAAATACGTGTGTAAACGAGGCGTAAGCTTTCGTGCAATGGATTCGTTTCACTCCATTTTAAATATAAAAATTGTGCCAAAACAAAACAAAAAAAAACTTTTTCAACAAATCTCTGAGATTTTATTATACATACATATATTATGATGTGGCAACTCAGTTCAACTTCGTGTTATGCCGGCCATACATTAGACAAGTTCAATGCTTTAGTCTGGCACCGTGCACGCATACAGGGAATCTATTAAAGGGTGTTTTAGACTATAATACTTTGTATATTCTTCACTCTTGTTTTACTAATAAATTTCTTCATCTCTGAGTTTAAACTGTTCTTGTTTACCTGTACCCATGTTCTGTAACTTTAGTGAGAACTTCTCGCATCGAAAAGATGTGAAACAAAATATTCCATCGTTTCTCGAAAAGTGAGAAAAAAGTGTGTCTTTAACTTATGTCGAAAACTATCAAAAGAGATTACGTCGTTACGTTATAAAAGTCATAACATTGCACTCGAAGCCGATGTGACATTGCAGACGTTGAGGACGCCAGTCACACATATAGTTACCAACCAAAATTTACTAAAATTGAAAAATTTTCAACGACGGCGGCGAAAATACAACCGTCGGCCATGCCAAATAATGTAAAGTGCGACTTTAATGTTTGTTGTTTGTAAACGAGCTTTGAAAAAATTCGTATATTTTATAAAAATGGTAAAAGAAAATAATTAAACAATAAAAAAAGGGCCAAGAACATAATTTTATTATTATTATTCTTTGCAATTTGCATTTTTAGTTGTTTTTTAGTGTTAAAATTTTTTTCTCGCCCCATTTTTATTCGTGAGTTTTTTTGACAGTCCAAAGCGGGAACTTTTCTCACCAAAATGTTACAGACACACTTTTTCTGTAAATTGGCGAGTAATTTCCTTGCGTGACAGCTTGTACTCGCCAAAAAAAGTTACAGACACAGTTTAGTGAGAAACAGCTGTTTGTTTCAATATACGGCATTTTTGTTCTATTTCACACATTTCAATCGAAAAGTTTCTCGACACGAGAGTTACAGAACATGGGCACTGTTCTGCATTTGTAAATTGACATTTTGTGGCATTTAATGTCACAAGAATTTTATAGAGAGAAAGATTCAGGTTTAATTTTCCACTAAAACAAAAGACAAACTGGGCGAATTTTCGGAATGTAGGTTTCATTGCTTAAAAACGTTCTCTTGTCATTCTTTACAGAATTATTACCGCGAATTCCTGGAAACGATAGAACAATTTTCATCGTTCCTGGAAATGGTATAAGTCTGAACACCCTATCCACGACCTACGTCATTTTAGAAGTGTATTTCCACTGTCACACTGTGTTATTGTTAAATAAATACAAGGAAGCACAAAGTCTACTTTAAAAATCTCGGAAATATCAACAAATGTAATATAAACAACAACAACAACCTTAAACATTTAAGAAGTAACAATTTACAAAAGCACCAATATTAAAGCTCAGTTAATCATTACCCAAGAAAGAAAAAAAAAAACAAAAAGCAGGGAAAAATCGTGTACTGCAACTACAATGGCATTACATAAGAGAAAAGTTAGCAATTTTTTGCTTTGGACTTTTTTTTGTCTACTGTCCAAACATGAATGCTTCAGTAAACCTGCATGTGTGCATGAAGTTAAGTAAATAAAAATGAAAAAAGTTGTTTAAATTTGAAACAATAGGAAATAAAAATTTCGGAAAGGTTTCTTAACGTTGATTAAAAAAAACTTAATGCTTGCATTGATTACACTGTGCTAGTTGAAAAACTAGACAAGCCGGGCACATGGCGTTTTAACATATTCGGGTATGCTGAATCCAATGGTGCTAACCGTTTTTTAGGTTAGCTCTTTTTTTCGAGATATACCGTTATTTCGAAAATGAAGGAGGTTGCACAACATATATTCGCGTAACTCAAAAACGGTTTAGTTTATTAAAAGTACTAAAAAGTACTTTAAGAAAAGTAAAACATTTTCTAATATTTGCAGTCTTAGGGGGGCTCCCATACAAATATTGCGTTTTATAAAATTCTTTAATTAATTAATATTTTTCGACTTTTGTGAATAAAATAAAAAGTTGGTAACAGATTTTAATCATTTATGGCTTGTTTTGTTTGCAATTTCGTTTTTTTTTTATGAATTTTTAAAAAACAAAAATCTCGAAATTTTGATAAAAAAATAATTTTTTTTTCCAAAAAAAATTATGTTTCTAAAACGACTGCGCATACCTATTAGAAAAAAGGTTTACCTTTCTTAAAGGAAATTTTATTGCGAAATTTTAGTTTTTTCAAAAGGCTAAAGCGTTTTTGAGTTACGCGAATATAAGTTGTGAAACCTCCTCCATTTTCGAAATAACGGTATATCTCGAAAACCAGAGCTAACCTAAAAAACGGCTACCACCACTGGATTCAGCGTACCCGAATTGCCCAGATTGTCTAAAAAAAGTGTAAATTTCTATCACAGTGTTATGAATGAAGACGATACTAATGTGAATACTAGAGTATGTATTAAAAAACCAAATACCAGGGGCCTGATTCTGGCAGTCGTTATCGTTATCGTTATCGATTACTTTCTCAATTCGAAAGCAATTTAATATTTAATTATTTCAGTCAATACTGAATGAATCGGAATTATTTTTTCAGTGTCTTAAAGCATTAATTTGAGTTTCACAATACTGAAAAAATAATTTCGATTCGTTCAGTATCGACTAAAAAAATTAGAAATATAATTGCTTTCGAATCGAGAAAGTACTCGATCACGACTGCCAGAATTAGGCCCCAGATATCTGGCATATATTTTATAATTGGGAATAATCACTTTTTTTTTCTTTATAACTTAAAAAATACGTTTTCCTATAAAAATAGTTTTGAAAATTTGGTTCAAAATCTCTTTAGAATAAAAAATCAGCTGGCCGCACAGATATCTGTTAATATCAGAGCTAATAGCGATCGTAATAGGATTTGCATTTAATAGCAAATTTTTATAATCTTGAGTGCGGTTAGAAAATATTCTATTGGTTGCGAAATGTGCACTTTATGGATCTGCATCAAGGTTTTAACTACAATATTTTTTTCTGTTAAAGCGATTTGGCGGGCCTATTGTCAATTCTGGACCAACATTTTGCTACGAAATAGTAGCCTTTATCAAACTTTTTATGCCCATACTAACATTTGTAAGGAAGTTATTCCGTTTATAGTTATTTTCCGGTGTATATGGGAGCAAGTCAAATAATTACAGATTTTCAAAAGAATTTGGCAAGATGTTTTAGCTTGCAATAAGGTATATTTGGGCCATGTGAAATTATGGACCGATTCTTAAAATTTTTAATAGGCTTCGCCCTAATGACACAAACGTTTGTGCCACAATGCTATATAGATATATATACATCTAGGCGGACGGATGCACATCGTTAGACCCTCCCAGAAAGGGAAGAAATTATTTTTCTTTGCTTTTTGCCCTAAATTTATTTGAACAAACTCAAAAGTCAATGTTGCCAGAAGTATGGCTGTGATATATTTTACCAATTCTTTTATTTATATGAGCTGATGATTTTTACTCCAAGAAAGCGTTTCTAAAAACACACACACAGCGCACATTACTGGACCTAAAAAAACATGACATTTAAAGTTTTTAATTTTTTCTTTGTCATATCGTTAAATAAAATCAAAAAAGGCGTAAGTTACATTTTACAAATTTTACTGAAGAACTATTATATCTAGAGTTTTCAAACGTGGTTAAAGCCACTATTATGGTAAATTTTAAAATAAACATGGGCGGGGTTGACGGACGAAAATACTAAATACCGAATATCTAAAGACAAAATTCTTCAATATTTGTAGGACCCACTCTAATGGTAAACTATACCTTTCAAAATAAAAATTAAGGGCGTAGGTGCAGGGGAAGCAATAAGTAATACATAAATGAGAAAGCTTATCTCTGTTTGTTACCTACATAATCCCAAACTACTGAGCCCTGGTTTTCCTTTTTCAAAGTAAATTTTTGATTACCTGGCGCTCCACATAGGCTATCAATTTTTTTAATTTTCAAGTGGGCATGGCACCTCCCATACAATGACAATAAAGATTTCTTCATATTTGGAGTAGTATAACAGTGAAAGTATTCAAACTTTGTACAAATAGCTTAGATAACAATACGCAACATCTTTTAAAAAGAAGGTTCAATGGGAAAAGTAGGCATGGCACTTCCCCTACGAATACACTTGAAATTTCTGTATATTTGTAAAACGGTTACTGTAAAGGCATTAAAATTAAAAAGATGCCTTGTTATCAATACACGAGATCTGTTTGAAACAAATTTTACCAATTTTATTTCGATGGGGGTAGCACCGGGTTAAGCAAGTTAAATATAATAACTGTAACATTTACTTTTATTTTTTAACTTTTAAATATTTATAACTAATTAACACAACATAAAAAGTAATTCACAAAAAAAAAAAAAACAAAATTTTAAATAAAATAAAATTCATATCATAGAAACATGAAAAAATTAATATAGCACACGGTTTATATTACTAATTTTCAAAGGGTAAATTGGTATAAAAATCATGACAATCTTGTGGTATGAACGTCTTAAGATATTTTATTAGAAACATAACAAAAGAAGAACTAAAACTAAAAAAACCAAAAACTTGTCATTCTTCTCTTGTGTTATTTATTTATTTTTTAAAGACGTAAGTTACTTTTTTGGTTTATAAATTTTTTGTGCTTGCACTTAAAGCTTTTAGAATTTTGTTCATAAAAACGTCGGTTTTAGTTGTAGGAGTGAAATCACGACCGGAAATTATCGATTTTGAATTTTGTGTAACTAACGGCTTTTTTGATTTCATATGACGATATGTACGTATATATGTAATACATACATATTATGTATATGAAAATTTAAGGAATCTGTTCAAATTTTTTATAAAATCAAATACACAATTTTCTTTACAATTTGCAGATTGATAGATTTTTAAACTGTAAGGCAATTTAAAGGAAAAAAACGTATGTGGTAAATTTGTTTTTAAAAATAAAAATAGAAAATGCCATAGTATAATAAGTACCAGGTATGTTCATTAGGGAGAGTTGTCATTATTTACCCATGTAATGTCAAATAAATTTTTTTGATTGTTGACGCTTGTTTTAGTTTTTCATCCATATTTTGTTTGACGTTATATAAAAAAAAAAGTTTGTTTTTGTTAAGTTTTCATAATTTTTATAAATTAAATCAATATGGCAAATTGTTTTGGGTACTAAAATACAGGTATTATTTTGTTTTTTTTTTTTTGTTCTAAATAAAAGAAACATTTAAATGTCACACATTGTCAGTAACTACTGTGGATTTATTCAGGTGTTTACTCCTGTTGATTGTGCGATTAAGTGTGTTATTTGCAATACAAAAATTATTTGTTCAATAAAATTGAATAAAGCAGTCCACCCTGCTACTCATCATAAAAGATAAGGTTTCTGCATTTAGGGAACCGAATTATTTTTGTTGGCTGAAAATTGTGGTCATTGAACTTTATGATTTTGAATACAAGATATCGCACACAAAATCATAAACAGTCACAACTCAAAATTGTTTTTTTTTATGAACAAGTTCACAAATTTACCTCCGTATTTATAACCAAAATTAAGCCACTGCTTATGAATCACTCACAACGATCCGCTAACTAGCAGACCGATTAGGCTAAGCAGAGAGTTAGCAAAGAGTAAATTAAAACGAATTTTTAACTGTCAAAAATAATTTAGATAATAATAATAATAATAACTTTTTATTTAAAAATCGTCTTTGATGTATTTGTTGACATTTAAAGTTTTTTTTTCTCAAATTTTACGTTTGTTTCAAACTTACTTGATACAAAACAGTTGCAAATACTTAGCAAGTGTTTGATTGTTTATTAACATAAGTTTAGTAAATTTAAATAGAAATACATTATAAATAATACCCATTCTAAATTCATGCTTAATTTTTTTAAAAATATGGCCGTAAATCTCTAATGAAAAGCTAAATTGTGTTTGACAGTCCACTTTGACTGAAAAAATACCGGTATGTCTGCTTTTATGTTACTTGTGCCGCTTGTACATCATCAACTAAAAAGTACTATTTTTTGTTGTGATAGTACGCTTAGGAGTAGTTTTTTGTCACCTAAATAGTATCATTTGGAGTTGCGTCGCTTTAAATGAAAAAAGTGTTAATTTTTGTGGTGCAACATTTATAGTTGTGCCTATGGACTAAAATCACAACTCATAACTACTTCTTATTTGCAAAACTGCAGCACAAAATTAAAAAGAAAAAAGGTAAACTTCTTCTAAGAGGGCTTTCTTTACTGTGGACCTCATTTTAATTATAAAATTACAATGTTTTGTTTTTAAAAACAGAGTTCTTGCCTTTCCTGAACATTTGTAAATTTTGAGTTGTGACTGTTTATGGTTAAGTATGCGATATGTTAGGGTTTATAATACTGAATTTTCAAATTTTTTTCAAAAATTTGTGTAGCGAATTTAACACAATTTTGATTTCGGTGTTTCTGCATTTAATGTCCTGCTGACGTATTGATATTGAATAATTTAAAAATATGTATAACAAGAGATAATTACAGTTATTTCGGCTTATGCTAAGTTCACACTTAGGTTAATAAACGCGTTTAAGCAAAATGTGGATTTAGCTAATCAAAGCCGTTCACATTACATTTGAGATGATTAAGATGACAGATGATTAAGAAAAAAACACACAACAAACACAAAAGAATAACAAACAAATTTATATTTCTTTAAAGTATTAAAAATGGATAAAAACACTTTTATAAAGTTATTAGAAGATTATTTTAATCATTTTAATGATGAAATTGTGAAAATGTATGAATTATTTAAGGAAAAAAATAAAAACATTAAGCAGAAATCTTGGCCGGTTGTACACGATCATGTTGGCGATTCTACATTTGAGGTATGTTCAGTGGATTCTATGTGATTTATGAAGTGGTTTAGTTGTAATCATGCCAATTTGAAGTGATTAACAAATCACTTCAATGTATGGGTAATCATCTCGATTTTGAAGTGATTAGAGCTTAATCACGTTCGAACTGCTTAAACGCGTTTAAGAAGCCAAATGTGAACATACTATTAATTCAGTTTCTTTTGCTGGGTACACACTGTGCAATGCATTTACGCAATCCAGCAAATTAAATTAATTTTCATTCATTCCAGATTGCATCAACATCAAAACGTACAGATATTTTGAGATTGCATTGATTGTATCTTCTTGTTGAATATAATATAAAGTAACCTGCGAAAGGAAATAATTACCAGTTTCTATTTGTTAAAATAGTTGAGTTAAATACATTCAATTTATAAAGTATCACTATCCAGTGTGACACAAAGAATGCTGACGAAGGCCGTAGCGGGCCAGAAAATGCTTTACATTCTGCTGGTGTCTAATAATTGTAAATTTTTCTGTGCATACAATATACTTCATTGCTATCCAAAGGATAGCGTAGGTAAAATGTAACAAGAAGATACAATATAATAGTCTGGTAGTGTATAAAGTCATTTCTGAAAAATTGAAGGAATAAGACTATTACAAAAAAGCTTTATAAAAAATACATAACTGAAATTTAACTCATAGAATAAATTCGAAAAATAAAAAATGTTGAATATAATATAAAGTAACCTGCGAAAGGAAATAATTCCCAGTTTCTAGATATTAAAGTTGGCAAAACTGTATCAAGGAATGCGTTTGCCTCATCAATATCGGCAGATGCACCTTCTCCTGGGACTTTTTTTTAGAACTAACCTTCCCTTTTCTGCCAACGATGAAGCCAACCATTACTCGGGTTGAAATCAACACCCATTTCCACAGCGAACTGTTTAGCCTTTCCAAAATTATGTTACGGGAAATCAAGATCCCGATTCACGCATTTGTTTAAACCATATTGTAAGGGCTTTCTCAACATTTGAACAGGCACCGTTCCGGTTTCTTTTTGTTTGACAATCTCAACGTTTTAGATTTTTCAACAATTGAATCTTTGCTTTTTAAAGTTCTATTTATTGAGGCTTTAGAACACTTATATTTTTTGCAAAGTGCACTTTTGCCAAATTTTTTTTGAATCATTAATTAATTTTAATTTTTGTTTAATATTTAAAGTAATGTGGCCTCTCGAAGTTATTTTTGCAAACTCTTCACCTGTTGAAAATGTTCTACAACAAATGTAAACAATTCACAAAAACATATGAATTGAAGTTCCCTTTTACATGATCGACAGAAACATGAAACATGAGTGTCTTGCACCGCAAAATAATTAATTTGTTTACGTTTGTGGAGCAAAAACAAAAAAAAAAAAAAACACATTAAGTAAACGGAAACAATTAACCGAAACATTTCCTTTGCTTTTTCGCAATGCGGTCTTATTTTGCGAAATATTTAAGCGGGTGACGCAATTAAACGGAACTCAATTAAACGGGCTTATTTACATAGACAGATATACTGAATGATTTCGTTCCATGATTTTTAGTGCAATAAAACGGGAAACTCAATAAAGCGGGGCTCAATTAACCGAAAACAACTTTTTTTTTGTTTTTATTTTTTTAATTCCTAAGCTAATCCCGCGAAGCTCTACGCTTGTCTGCAGGAATCGAACCCGCAACCCCGTCGCTAGACTAGCTCACTACCAGCTTGCCTACCGGGGCACACTATCTATTTTGTTCCACGCCCACTTTTCCAATCCCGCCCATTTTTTTAAGAGAGGTTGTGTACTGATTACCCAACTACGTGTACCAAATTTGGACGATTTTTTCTTATCGTTCTTTAGATATGAATAAATCTATTGTGCCACGCCCACTTCTCCCATCCCGACCGCAAAATGTCGGATGTTTCCTATTGATAATCAAGATGCTTGTACCTTATTTGGAAACTTTTGCTTCTGCCGTTTTCCAAATATAAAAAAGACAACAACAAGTGATTTGAGGGTAAAATAAGAAGTAGTCGTGGTTTTTTTTTCATATCTCCGCCATTTGTGGACCGATCTGTCTGAATTTCAATAGCAAACTTTTCGGGACTATTTGTGATGTAAATTTCTGCTGGTTCTCATATCCGAATACTTGAATTATCGATAGTTATAATTTATGAGCGTCTACTGTTTAAACTATCATGACTGAAATAAATTATCCGTTATCACAAAGATTTGTTAAGTGGTATTAAATAATTTAAAATCTTTATGAATTTGTTATTTACTTAAAATATTTTCTCATTATTTAAATAAACTGCTTCAAAATTGTTCTCGCTTTGTTGGCTTTTGTTAAGTACGTATTTGGAACTGAAATGTGTTTATCATCGACACATATTTAATTGGGTTAATTATTTGATTAAGTACCAGCCAGAACAATCTGGGCCTGAGTTGGCTTAAACTGAAGAAATAGAAACTACATTCTTCACAAGGCAAGTTTTTGCTTTTATATATTTAACATTTTTGTATGCATTTAAAAACTTGCCCTGGCATTTTATTGACTTTTAGAAATGTTTAATGTTAAAAAATTGTTATTGCTTATTAAAAAACTTAAACTTCAGTTCGAAGAAAATATTTTGAGAAGCGCTGGATTTTTCAAGTTAAGTGTAATTGAAATATAAGTCACCTGTCAATGACTCACAAATCTTTTTTTCAAAGTACTACAAAAAAATTTGTTCAAAACTGAGAATTTATTTAAATTTGAGTTTATTTTGTTTTTAATGATACTTTTTAAAATAAGACAAAAAATCTGAATTTTTTTAAATTATGGCAGGGATTTAATTGAAATTAGAAGCGGTTGGTTTTTTTGTCCACTTAAATCATAAATCAATTACAATTTTTTAATTTATTTTTAAATGAACTTGTCATGTTTATTCAATGATCCCATGAGCGAAAGAAAATAGACACATTTCTGCACAGCCAATCAATACCTTCTAAAATATTTCTGCTTGTTTTGTTGTTTCGAACAAATAAATGACAATTAAATAAATTGAGTTATAACTTTTTAATTGATTAAATTACAAATGCTAAAAACCTTTTAAAAATATTGTGATTTTCCATTAGAAAATCTAATTTAAAAAAATTATAGAATTTCACTTTTAATTTTTGTTATTTGTTATTTCGTTTCAAAATACAGATTCGCCTCGATTTACAAAAATCTTCTTTGTACATTAAAATGCTTATTAAATATTTTTGGTTATACGTAATTTGTATTTTTAGTTAAATTATCTTGTATATTTTTTTTTGCAGATACATTTTGTTATTTATTACATTCTAAATAGTTTTACTTGATTTCTAGTTGGATTGAATTAACCGGTTAACGCCCAACTTTTAAAAAATAAAAAAATTTGTTTTTATTTTGGTAAAACGTTTTTAATTAAAGTAAAATAACACAAGAATTCAAATATTTATTTATTTTTTTTAAAAATATGGAAAATATTGCCTGTCCTATAAATAGGACGCTGGGACTTAGGGGTATCATAAGTGATATGAAACCAAAATTATTTTTTTGTTTTATTTAAATAAAGCGCAGATTACTTTGCATGATATGGAATAAAATAGTCTTTGCAAAGTGTCACATCACATTTGGCGCAAAATGAAAGTGGTTTTGATATACAGTTTTGTCCCTGGCATCTGCGCTGTTTCTCTCGTTTTTTCATAAAATGTCCTTTGTTATCATATCTAACATCTGAAAAAACTTTCGTAGAAGACGTTCTCGGTCTGCCGACAGACGGCTTTTGAGTCATCTTCAAGTAAGGGACGGCGACAGATCTTTTGTACTCTAGCAAATTAATGCCATTTTCGTTTACTAGCTTATAAACAATCCATGAGTTCACCATAGCCATATCTATACATCTTATAAATAGAGGCCAGTACCATTTATTGGCTCTAATATTTGTTGCGTATTTACCCACCAACCAGTCATGTTGATCCACTCCACCCATGTAACTATTATAATTTTTCAGCACAAGCGGTTGGGGTATGTTCTTTTTTTCTCTTGCCTTACGATCCCACCTGCTTGCTTTATTGATAGGTTCTATTGCATCAAAATTGGTAGCTATTGTCACACACTTGTTGTCATTCCATTTTACGATAAGTATTTCAGCATTAGTGTCGAATCGGTAATCAAACGAACCAAGTTCTTCCTTTCCAAGAGATTTAGAGTCTTTAAGAGGGCATGAAGATAGTCTGTTCTCCCTCAAAGTCCCAGTCGCACGATATCCTAACTGCTGCAAATGAATCAGTAGGTCTCTACTAGTAAATAAATTGTCAAAATATATTTGATGACTTGCGGGTTCTGATATGCCATCTAACATGTCAAGTACGACTCTCGATCCTAATGCCAAATCTTCACGATCATTTTTTGCAATGGATTTTCCCATGTATAAGTCAAAATTATAGCAATATCCACTAACGCCACAAAGAGCCCACAATTTATACCCAAATCTAATAGGCTTCCCGCGAATAAATTGCTTTAGGCCATAATTGCTAATTCTTTTTTAAACACTTGAAACTTTTTAAAGTTTACATTCATCATTTTTAATAAAACTGTAAATATTTTGATAACGCCAAGTACCAGTGTCATATAAATAGGACAGTCACATTGCACCATCAGTTTTTGGAAGTATGTAATTTTTTTTATTACAGTAACTATGTAAACAGTTTGGGTGAACACTTTTTAATATAAATAATAGCATATAATTTCGTTAAGGTTTGTGTTATAAGATTTATAAACATATGTATAATGTCGCCCAAGATTCATAAAAATGCGCTAAGTCTAATAATTTTTTTCTGGAAAGTTATAATAAAATAAAAAAGCAAGCATATATATAAAGACTTGTTGGGATTATACCTAATGAATAAAAAAAAAAATTTAAGAATACAAACTATATAAGTGACAAAAAAAACATGATTTTTGTAGTGTCCTATAAATAGGACGCTGGCCTATAATGGGTTAAAAAAAATATATAAATATTTTGAAAATGACGTAAATTTTTGCACGTGTAAATTCAATAAATCTAACACTCTAAATTGTTAAATACAACCAAATACGGTTAAATGAATAAATAAAACAAAAACTTGTCATCGGTCAACTCTATTATTCTTAAAAATTTCATACCTTTCCAACTTTTTTTTTTCATAAAGAACATATTTTCCTATTCCAAGAAAATATGTTATATTTTATTCAATAATTACATTTATAACGAACTCTCCTGAACCCACAAGTTGTTAATCGAATTAAAGACAATTCAACACGGGATTTTATGGTTAAAAATTGGAGGAAGTAGAGTTTGTTTTCACATATCTCAGCGATTTATGAATCGATCTGGCAGAATTTCAATAGCAAAAAATTTCAGACTATATATGATATAAATATATAACAACCTCGTCCCTACCATATTTGGGGTCTTCAGAAATCCAATTTCAACGGACACACAGACATCTTTAAATCCACTTCGCTACTCATCAATATTGTGGGTACACCTGTGGTGTAGGGTTTATTGAACTAGCGATACTTTTAGCAATTGCTCGACGAATGTTGATTTCCAGATATTCAATTGTCTCTGGTTTATCGGCGTTACCGAGGGACCTTACCCCAAAGAAAATAATTTAGTGGGGTTAATTCACACGATCTTGGTAGCTAATTAACACGACCGTTTCGTGAAATTGTTCGTTTATCAAAAGTCTCTTTAAGTAAATTACTTGTAGCGTACGCTGTGTGGCATGTGGCTCCGACCTGTCGGAATCAAGGAAGATTAATGCTAGCTTATCTAGGTACGAAAAAGCTGGTAGGTTTGTATATTGTATCGTTGTTTGTGAAGAAATATGAACCATTGATTCCTCTGGTCTATAAATCTCAGCAAACATTGGGTGTTAAGGTATGTTATGGTGTTTCGACAATACCTTGAGAGTTATCAACGCTTCAAATGTTACAATTATATTTTTGGACATGGTCCATTTAAGCAAAACTGTTAAACCAGCTGTCAAAAAAAAAGACTGCTGTCAATTTTAGGTTATTCGCGTTAAAAAAAAATACCCGATATTTTGAAATAAGATTATTAGTGTCCGACCGAACTCGCTTTTTTTGGCCGAAGCCGAAGCCGAAGCCGAACTTCGGCCAAAATGTTAATGTTCGGCCGAAGCCGAAGCCGAACTTTTTCTTATTTCAATAAAATAAATAAGATTTCAATAAAACAAAAAGTTTTTGAGATCGATTTTTTATTCAAAAAAAAATTGTATATAATATGTATTTTGTTCGACCTTTAATATTTCTAATATTACTAAATTTTCGAGCTTAAGGTCTTTTTGTTATAAAAAACTTTTAACGTTTATTTTAAAACCAATATTTCGGCACTTCCTTGAGTGCCTTCTTCAGGGTTTTTTTTCTTAATTTATAAATTTTTAACAAATTATGAAAAATTTAACAATAACTGACAAATTAAAAAAAATTTTAATTCAAAAACAAAAAAATATTTTTCAAATCAAACTTGATCTATTACAATATAAATAAATTAATAAACATAAACATAAACAAAAATAAAAATTCCTTTTTTTTAAATACCTATTTTAAAAACAGTTGTACATATGTATATTATCATAAAATAATTTGGCATTAACTTTTACTAACCGTTTGAATGTGTTTCTGGAATTTTCTTTTCAAAATTTGATGGCTTCTTGAAATTTTATCACACACACATATATATTTATATTGTAACATCGTTGTTTTTTCTGTACATAATTTAATATATGATTGACAAAGTTGTATTTTTTAGAACTATTTTCTTTAGTATAATCGATTAGCAATATAACCACAGTTGTATATTATTTGTATTTGTTTATTAAATAATCATTAAAAAGTTCGGTTGTTCGGCCAAGTTCGGCCAATTTTTGGCCGAACACCGAACTTGGCCGAACATCGCTTTTTGGCCGAACTCCGAAGCCGAAGCCGAACGTTCGGTCGGACACTAAAGATTATTTAGTTTAGTTTATTTAAAATTTTAAAAATGAAGTGAAAATTCTAATAAAATATGTGTTCTGATAAATGAATACAATTTTTTGAAATCTCTTCAATGCGAATATATGTTTGCAGTGTCGATCCCATCGTGTGTGTTATAATCGTGTTTAACAGTAGTAGTAAATTAAATTTGTACGTTATCAAAAATTTCAATATAGTAAACCCTTCTATGGCCAACCAAAAAGCATGGCTTAAGAGTTAATACGTCTTTTGGTCATGAAATGACTGGTATTATTTTCTGTGTGTAAAAACATAAATTTCTGTTTTTAATTTTCTAATGTTAAAGTGCTTTCTTTTCTGACATGAAAGATGTATTTGTTTTGCTTTTTTCCCTTCTGTAAAAAATCTTGTTCTTTTTAAATACTGTTGCCCAAAAACCAAAACTATGCTTCATGTTTTGCTCTCAATTTGATGAGAGAGTTAGAAATGCAGCACTATTAAAACTGCTGTTCGTTAAGAAAAAAATTTTTTTTTTTATTCGTTTTATTTAATCTAATATTTTTTGAACGTGTTAAAATTAATAAAAAAAAAATGTAGTTGCACAATTGGCAGCTTGTGATCGGAAAAATGTTACACATTTGGAGGGAGCGATTAACTTTTAACAAAGTTCTAAAGCTAGTTAAACTATATTCAATTAAAGATACATACTTATATCCGAAAGACAAGAATTTTCATCGCCTTGTTTCGGAGGTTGCCAGATATTTTTGAAGGCGTATCCCCAATTGAATTTTGATTAGGGAATTATGTAATTACTTTTTAGCAACTGCAATATTAGCCTAATTATTAAAATTAGATTCCAAATCTTCAGCCATGTTGTCTGCAGATAAAGCAAATGTATCATAACCACCTGCAACTATTTTTATAATAAACTTATATACTTTTCAAAAATGGCATTTTTAATATTTTTTTTAAATGGTATGCAGTTTTCATAGCAACTCTGGTCTCAAATTATTTTGTGTAAACATGATAAACACGAACTTTTGTTTATCTAAGTTTTTTATATAAATAAATAGAATCAATCCCCTATTGTGAACATGGAAATAAATGTGAAATTAAAAATTTTAATTTAAAATCCCTTGAGCATTTAAAATATCCCCAACACACATATTTTATTCCCATTTTCCCACAAAAAAGTCCACTTTTATGACAACCCAGTCTTTAATTGCGCTAACTTTTTAAAATGTGTTACTAGCGCTTTAAAAAAGTAAACAATGTTAATTGTGTATAACTCAGACTTGGGCGTTGTTAATTACATGTTGTAGTTAATTACAGGTCCAAATTTAAAGTAATAGGCAATTTAAAAGTAATTCCCAATGTCCAAGTCTGGTATTAATACAGTTAAACTCAAACATCTGTCTTTCAGCATTTCAACTTTGCTTGCAACCCCTAAAATGTAAGTTCCATTCAATTTAATTTTTTTTACGTTTTAAGCGAATAATTATATTTTGGTAACCTCCAAAAAAAAAAAAAAAAAAAACAAAATACTGAGTAAATTTCTCTTTTAAAATTTTTATTTCTATCAAGTGCCAATAGTTTATGTTTATTTCAAAATTTTATAGTTTGTTGTTCTTGTAAATGATTTCGATCGATTTTTTATTTGCTATTTTTGCAATAAAAATAATATTAAACGAAGAAAAATAAATATTTGTTTTCGATTATAATCCAAAAATTTTTTTCTATTCTTTTAATTGCAGACATTTTTCAACACATCTCGTGATTTCGTTTTGAAGATTCAGCGGCTGGTGGTGAAAAAATCAAAAAGAGAAAATATTTTTTAAAAGATATTTGTTCTGGACTGGCATGAATTTAAATTTCAATAAGTTTTTGGATTTAAAAAGGAAATGAATTCAGTCAAGCACCATCGTATTGGAGTATTTTTATCTCCAAGAAATATTAAATGAAATCAAAAAATAAAAAAAAACATAAATTTTTAATAAGAAATGCTTCAGTTTTAAAAGTGAAAAATTTAAAATATATTTAAATTTAAAGTTTAAAAGATCTTATATAAATATTGAAAAAAAGAATATTGTTTCTAGTCATTACAAAAGTTAGTAAATTATACAACGAATACTACCGGTCAAAATAGTGTTAATAAATAAAAACAAAAAAATATTGGTTTTCATCTCTGTGTGTGCGAGTTTCGTGATTGCGTTTCGTGTTAAGATTTCTATTTCCTAATCAAATTTTTTTGAAAATGCCTTTTAATCGTGACACGGCTTCAGCTCAAGTTGACAAACTGAGTGGCATCGAGGAGGAGAGCGATTTGTATGAAGGATTTGCTCCGCATGTTGAAACTTCGGAAATTAAGGTGCTGGATTTCTACAATTTGCCAAAGTCAACAGGTAATTTTAAATGTTTTTATTTTTGGTAAGAAATATTATTGTCCATACTTAATTAAACATGAAAAAAATGATAAAATTCAACAAACCTGTCCCTCTAAATAATCTTTATTTTTTTACCATGCAAAAAAGTCAAAAATGGTTTTATTACAGAAACCTATTAATAATAAAAAAAAATTCTTTTAGCAATAAAATTATAATATGTATTTAATAATTTTTTTTTTTTTTTCATCATGCTAATTAAAAATGTACATAAGAAAAAAAAAATAAGTTAAAGCGCTTTATACAGCTGTGCCGAATCTTTGATTCCCTTCAGCCAGAGTAAAAATATTCCGTAGCCGATTATCATAAAAAATTATGATTTTCTAGGTTTATTAAACTTAAATGGTCTTATACGTATTAAAGTGATTTTTACGAGTAGGGTTTTTATTGAACCTATGGGAAATTATAGACCGATCATCATTAAATTCGGTAGAGAGATTTCTAGTCTATTTTAAAAATTTGTATAAAAATATTTTCCAAGTAAGGTCAAGTGTATTATATCATTACGCCCTTGTGCAAAAAAAAAAAAAAAAAAAAAAAATTAAAGTTTACATTAGTTAACCAACACATAGAAACCCATTCACTTTTCCTGGGCTTAATGTGGTGTTAAATTAATTACAGACCTAAATAAATAAACGTTTATTTCAACTTTGTATGAAATATTTTTAAAAGCTTCAAGACATTTTGCTAAATAAAATTGTCTGATGATAAATAATTAATTTATCCATTTCTACACCACATATTCGCCAAATTGTCAACACTAGCAATTAATTAAATCCGTTTCAACATTTTATTTTTAAATTTACACGTTTGCCTGAAACACATAAATTAGCAAATATAATTGATTTTGATATTTTGTTCAATTCCATAGTTCACTGAAGGTTTTGAAATAAACAAACCATTAAAAGAAAAAAACAAAAAAATAGTTTTAAAATTCTTGCTGAAAGCAATTAAATAAAATATATATGTATGTGAATCACCATTTTTGTTTCACGATTTTCTTTAGAAGTTTCACTTCTCTTCCGGGACTCTCAAACATATTTTGCATTAAATATTGTGTATAGATTTTGGAAATTTAAATCAAAATAAACTTGACCACTACTGTAACAGACCAACGAAAATCAGCGTGTCAAGCTTAACTTTTTTTAAGCAACAACGCGTTAACGTGTTAACTTATCTTGATTTTTAATACCCTCAATAGAAACAAAATAATGGAGGTAAAACCGCTAGATCGACCTAAAAATAGCTAAATTGTTTATACTTTTCTGGCAACAGCAGCCATATGGGGCAAAACGGAAATAAAATGGCAATTGACATATGCAAATATATTGTATAATGGATGGGGCCATTAACGTGCCGTTGAAATCGGATTTTCAAATTTCAAAGCGTTGTTGCCTCGCTATTTGTGTTTGCTCATACATGTTAAAATTTTTGACACATAGAAAGCGATGACGCCATTGTCAATGCCATATAACTTTCGTAGGAGTCAAACATCAAATTTCATATTTTGAATTTTATTTCGTTTTATATTTGAGTATGGAACGGTTTCAATAACCGTTTGCTCTCTCCCACTTTTGATAAATGTCAATGTTTTCTTCTTTAATTTGTTAGTTCCCGTCCATATTATGAAACATTTGCTGCGAACCTTTTAAATTTGATAGTAAAAATTTGAACCCTTATGGAAAAGGGTACTTTCTTTCGTATACAATCTGTTTTTGTTCGCTTGTTATTGAAAGGAAGAAGAAGAAAGAGATAAGCCATTAGGGCTGCCAGGTGCTCTTTTCCTTGCCCCAAAAAATAAGAAATAAATCCCCAAAAATCCACAAATTTAAAAACAAAACCTTAAAAATGTAATATTTTTCTTTTGTTTTTTTTTTGACCAAAATTAAATTTTTTTTAAAAATAATTAGAAAAATTTGGAGCTTGTTCAATCGGCTTAAGCCATCCTTAAAATCAACAATAAAAATACATATATCCGTAATTTATTTAATTCTTCGATGCATTCTTTTTCCCAAACTTTATTATATTGTTTTTAATATATACTTATTTTTGGGGAACACATATTGGCTTAAATCAAAAATTGTGTGTTGTCAACGGTTCTAGATTTTTTTTAAATTCTTCTTTTTTAAAACACTCACTCAAGAATAATAACAAGTTTTTTATGTACCTTTTACACACTCAACAAAAATGGTAATCTTAATTATTAGGACACTTTACACTGTATTCGTTGTTGATAAGAATTAGATAACAAAGTAACATAAGCTTAAATAAAAAAAGAAAATATATTAAAAATCTGTAAAATCAGCGAGTTTTTTTTTTAAATCCACAATCCCCAAATGACTTTCTATGTCCTTTTTGCTCGCATGAAATCCCCAAGTAAAAAAAATTTTATAGCCAAATCTTTCATACATTTTTTTAAAACTATATGCGTAAGCAAATCAAATTTTTATAACAAAAAATAAACAAATTCGAAAAAAATAAATAATTGTTTGTTATTTTTTCTTAAGTGGATTATTTTTTATGATTCAAAGAAATTAATTAAATTTTTGAGATTTAAAAACATTTTGGTTAACTTTTTGGCATAAATTTTGAATATCTTGTTCTTTTTATTATTATATTTTCGTTTTGTTGTTTACTAAATTTTTGAAAAAAAAAAAAAAAAAAAAAATTATTATTTTTCTATATGTATGTATATTTTGAAATTATTTAAAATTTTCTATCAATCATTTTCAGTTTGTTTTTTTTTTTTGCAAAAAGAAAAAAAATACATAAAAATAAACGTATAATTTGTGGCAACTAAAAATGTTTATTCCCGTAGTTTTCACTACAATTTTAAGAGGTTTACGTATGGCCAAATGTTGAAATTAATGTTCAATTAAATTGAATATTGCTGCTGTGTTGAATTGAATTCGATTTGAATAAAAATGTAATAAAAAGAAGCATTTTAAGTGGTTGGTGTGCTTTTGTTTGGGTTTTTTGTTGTTTTAATTTTAAATTCAAATGCAATTTGTATGGAAAAAATAAATATCGCTAAACAGATGTTTTTTTTTTTTGATTTATTAAAAAAATATGCAAAATGATGAGAAAATTGAAATATTTTTAGATCATTTTTTGGCAATACGTATTTTTGTTATTACAATATTCCCAAGTTCTTTGCGGAAAAGTTTAACGTTGAAGCTATTCAATTTGTCTAGGTATATCAAAAAAAAAAAGTTGCAGTCCAGTTGCATTTAAAAAATTAATGTAATTAAAAAAAATTATATTTCTGGAAAAACTAATATGGGCAGAAGGTGGGTCGAAAAAAAGTTGTGGGGAAGTAGAGGGGAAGAATCCGAGGTGCTTTAAATGCTATCTAGAAATTTATGTTAGATTAAAAAAGCGTTGTATACAAAATTAAGCCATATTCTAGCCATTAACAATAATTTGCTATACGACAAATTTGGACTTAAAATGGCGTTGCCATATTTATAAAACAAAAATCGCTGTATTTTAGGGCGTGGCAAACAATTTTTTTTTAAAGTTCTTTAAACTTAATTAATATATCCTTCCTTCTAGAACGTGACGGATGGATTTTTTTATGTTTTGTATTGCGTTCTACCTGGTTAAATGTTATATGTATGTGAAAAAAGGGGCTTAATTTTGAGGCGTGTCATAAAAGTGAGAATATTAAAAGCCATACATTCTAAGTTTAAGAAGTACTTCTTGGCACGTTGACATATCTTTCATTAAAGCGGCTGACTGGCACAATTTTTTTTTTTTTGTATGGAACTCGCTCTGGTCTTAGGGACGGACATCGCATTTTATTTTGCCATTTGGTTGGAGTTTCATTCATTTTAACTGCTTCTTCGCATCTCCGCTTCATTGAATTTACGAGGTTTCCAGGGAAATTGAATATTAAGCTTCTTGAACCTTGTGTCACGTTACCTGATTACTTGTCGTCACGATTCTTTTTTATGACACTATATTTTCTCTCTCTCTCTCTCCCAAAAGTAAGACGTCAAATTCAATATAAAAAAATGTTCCCCAGATAAAAATATTGTTCTGAACGCACGGGTGAATCGAGCTTAAATGAAAAAAAAAAAAAAAAAAAAAAAAAATTACGCAGGGGTTTTACGAAGTGCGTTCGTTAAACTTTGTTGCTAAATGTAAACGATTTGACAGTAACTAATGTTAGTAGTTTAGAGGAGTAACGTAATTGTTATAAATTAATTGTACTGTTGCTTAGGGCGTTATGCTAAAGGTATTTTTTTTTTGTAAAAAACCTGAAATCGTTCTATATTTTATTCAGTATTATTTTTTTTTAATTTATTATACACCAAAAAAGTTTTTTCCTCCATAAATCTCTACAAATTTTGTTTAATCAAAAAAATTTATTATTATGGAAAAGACAGTATTTTTGAAAAATTTAAAACAGTGATGTGATTATGAAACTAAAGGAACTATAATACTTTATAACATTTAATACTAGTGGAAAAATTCTTTTTTAAAAAAAGTACCGTCAATTTAAGGAATTAAAAACAATTGTCGGATTTTCCCTTCCCTACTTTTGTACCGAAGAAAAAACATAAATGTGGGAATTTTTCTTTCTTGTGACAACATTTATATTTAGGAATTTTGTCATTCCCATTCCCATTTTCTTTTCTTATTAAATTTTTTATTTTATTTATTTTATTACACGGAAACTTTTTTGTAACATGCAGGCAACCCGGCGGGTAAACCTAATTTAAGCCATTGAATCCAGTGGTGCTAACCGATTCTTTTAGGTAAGCTTTTGTTTTAAAAATAATTAAGATTTAGGGGTCGATTACGGATAGCAACACAACTGAAGTTGAGTTGCCAGCAGCGAAATTAGGCAACGCCGCTCATGCTAAAATATAAAAAATTTTGTTTATGGTTAAAAGTCCCTAAAAACCGCAATTTTCCTTAGTTTTCTACCATTTGTTAATTTTAATATCGAATATATCCATTAAAAGAATAAATTATTGATGAACATTCGTAAAAATTGAAAAAAAATCATGAATCCGGGTGTTCACATTTTCGCAAGTGCACTGTATATGTATATTCAAGTCAATTTAATTATTAATTTAATAATCAATAATCACCCCTATCGTGAATAACAAGTGGAATATTTGTTCCCATGAAATTTTCATTCCCCTCGAAGGGAAAAAAGCAATCGTGAATCTCATGTGAAAAATTTTTCACGCTATCAGTTCCAGTGAATGTAAAAAAAGAAGAAAGATTAGAAAAAATTTAAAACTAATTTAAAAATATACACGAATATATTTTAATGAAAAGCAAAAATAATAATTCTAAAAAATTAGTATTAGAGGGATAGGTTGATTACAACGTCAGTTTTTTGCACTTTTTAAATTTTATGTAGTAAAATATTTTCCAAAATTCTGCCACCTCGTCTTTCACAAGCCCGGCGCCAATCAACCTGTTGTTTTGCATTTTGGTGACCAATATATCGGTTTGTGCCTTATTAACGGCCCTTAATATTCGATTTATAGGAGGAACTACTAACATACATGTTCTATTCCCTAGCAAAAATAAAGTGGGAAAATCTAAGGGAAACGTGAACAAATTACTAGGGAAAAACCTTTTCATGTAAAGGGGAATAATTCCCGTGGATATTTTTTCACGTTATTATTCTCCTTTGAACTACCTTTGAAAACATGGGAGTTGTTCATGATCGCAAATATGTGAAAAGGGGAAAAATTACGAGGGAAAAATTATTCACGATAGGGGTGAATATGTTTTTCAGTCGATATATATCGATATAAAATTAATAAATCGAGCCCTATTTGCGATTATATCGTAAGCGACAAAGGCAAATTTCACAGGAGTAGGGATTTTATTATTTTTTTCTTAAGCAATTTAATGCTTTATTTGGATTTAGATGGGCTTTTTCTCCGCAACGGTACAAATTCAAAGTATGTATATAAATTTGTTCGTCATTGTAACTAGTACTTATTACATATTTGCAAGAAAAAATATAAATTTCAGAATTAAATAGGGCTCGAAATGGTAGAAAACTCAGAAAAATTACGGCTTAGGTACTTTTAATTATAATTTCGAAACTTAATTATTTTTAAAGCAAGAGCTCACCTTGTTTCTCTTTTAGACTAGCACAGTGTTATTTCAAGTAACAAATTCTATTATATCTTAATTTACCGGGCAATCAAGAAGTGCAAAAAATGTTTATTTTGTATGTATGTAACGTGATTATTTTGCTCAAATTGTTCAAAAATGATATTATACTCTTCTACAGGGTGGCGCAAAATGATGGAATATTTTTTTTTTGACCATCTTTAAAAAGTGATTAGGTCATTTTCTGCTTCGCACGTACATACGAGTACATTCGTGTGTCCCAAAAAAATGTTTTGGGGTTCAAGCACAGTTTAAAAGCATATAGGGTACACGTATACGTAAGTGTTTTTTCCCAGTTGTATAAAAAAAGCAATTGCCACCAATGACAGGCAAAATAGCTAGGGGTCAATCGCCACCTCGTAGGAAATCCTCGTGTTAAATTCGCCACTCAAAAGCACTCGAGGTAGATTGTAGTGGGACTAGCGATGGTTTTTAATGTGCTAGCGAATATACACGTACAAAGCTAGTACGCCATACCACTGGTATTTTAACATATTTTGCACAATTTTTCACATAATTTCGGTTTTATGGCCTTGATTTAATTTCGAATGCTGGTTTTTTAAAATGCAGTTTTTTTCAAGAACCGCCAAAGAAAACAGTCAGGAGCTGTTAAATCCGGTAAACGTAGAGGCCAGTCAAGCTTGTGCTGGTAATCTTTCCGCTTCAAAGTTTGCACAAGTTTAACTTTACATTTAAATACATAGGTCATTAAAATTTTCTGCAGCGCCTGCCGTGATAGCCCACGTTGTTTCAAACATCTCCTTGTTAATGTGATAAAAACTTTCAACTAAAAAATAAAATTCATTCACGTTGTTCGATTGTGTAGTTATTCGTATTCCCTAAAGCTACGGTCAGACTTATCAAATATTTGACGAAAAAAACGGGACCACCAACCAAACTAAAAAATCATTTCGCTTAATATCAATATTTATATTGATTAAAATACCACATCTTACAAAAAACTGTTTTTTGCTATGTCTGGTAGTATAATTAGTTTATTTTGTAATATTAAGACTATTTTAAATCTTATTAACTATTAACAAAAGTAGGGGTTACGCTTATTTGATCAAATATTTAATAAGTGTGACCGTAGCTTAAGTCTTCTCCGCAAAATGTAAAAAAAAAATTAATGAAAAAGGTTGTACAGAATTCCAACCATTTATGTAGCCTATTCTGCGCCACCCTGTACAATATGGTTAAATTATTTGCAAAATGAAACTCGGTTAAGTTCTTTCTAACAATTGTCGTTAAGGTCAAGAAACACTTCAAAATGTATGAGTAGTTAGTGTCTCTTGCCACTCTTAAAGTGTTTACATTGTTGTTTTAAGTGGTTCTACATTCATACACCTGATTTAGTTTTTACATATACATACATACAACATACATGTATGAAAGTAGACGTTTGTTTTTATACTAATAAGCACAAGTTATTTATTAATTATTACTACAATTTTCAATTTCTTTTTAAATAATTTTTATATTCAAATTACTTTGTTTAACGTTATGAAAAAGACATTTCGTTTCTTAAAACAAGAAAATCCAAAATCCAAAAATTATTTCATAGTTTTAACTTATTTTGTTCGTATTTAACAAAATTTTCTTAAATAAAGAAACATTTTCTCATGATCAAAAAATTCACGTTTTTGGTATATGATCAAAAATTTCTTAAAACAAGAAATAAAATAGTAGCTTGTTTTTATTAAAAATAAGAACGATTTTTCTGAAATCAAGCTGCATTTATTTAATATTAGTCTGGGTTTCTTAATTTTTAAATAGAATCGAATTTCTTTTCTTTAAATTTAAATTTTTCAGAAAATGCTCAAGAAAACTTGGTTTAATTCAATTAATTTTTACTTGAATCGACATGTCAAGCAAATCAATAAACAGTTTTCCATTTTTATATTAAGTTTTCTTAAACTAACTAATGCTACACGTTTTATATAAAAAATTCAAGCTTTTCTTATTTTTTGTAAAATAATAATGGCCTTTTCATTAATTGATTTAAAAATAAATTTATGTTTAAAATTCGTTTTTCATTCAAATAAATATAAATGTATAAGAAAACCTATATGTATTTAAATATAAATTGATATTTAAATTGAATTGATGAAATTGCCCACAAGCAAGAAACAAGCAAGAAAACTTGAATTAAGTAACTACCCTACAAGAAATGAATAAGCGAATCAAGTTTTTAAGTAAATTTCAGTTCGCTTTGAGTCATAACTTTTTGCTTAAACCAAGCCACCCACATATATTCACAATAATAAAGTTTTGGCTTGGACGAGAATCGTGCAAAATTTTCTGGTGATTTAATAATAAAATAATAATAATTCTGTCCGTGAAGAGCATTAGTCGTTACGGAAAAGCAAAAAACTTTACAAACTTTATTTTTGATTGCAGCCGGGGTCTAAAAATTTGATAAAACAAACCATAATCAATCAAAAGTTTGATTTTGATTTTTTCTGTAGTTGCGTACGTTTTCATTTAAGCTTAAATTATATTACAAACGACAGTAATTACTGTACGGCTAACATCACTGCATCAAATATTATTGTTTTAAACAATTTTTAAAAATTTCTGCAAGCAACAATAAATTTTAAAATGTGTACTCTGATCCTAAAAATATGCCTTAAAAAATATCACTCACAAAATAAATTCAGCGTTGCCAGAACGATGGTTTTCTCAAATTTTTATTAATGTGCTGTTTACACAACACAAGTGACTGAACGTGTAGTAAAATTTATATGGAAAACACTTAAAAAACTGAGTGCTTTCATATAAATTTTACTACACGTTCAGTCACTTGTGTTGTGAAAACAGCACATAATTTGTTTGCCTAAAATACAATTTTACGATTTTGTATTTATTTTTTGCTTTAAGTATGTTTGTACAAAATACAGAAGCTTTTTACTATTTTATGTCAATTAAGATGCACTGAATGTTTTTTATTTTATCTGGAATAATAGCCTAACTCAACTTTAACTTTTTGACTTTCTTTCGTTCAACAATTCATAAGAGCCTAAGCACAAAGTATACAGAGATGAAAAAAGTGACGTATAATAAATGCCTAAATCATTTGCGAGGGCAGCTTTCGAAAAAAATAGAAAGAAAACGCCGCTACTATCACAAACACAAATTGCGTGATCAAAACAAAAAATGCAAAATGGGCAGCTTTCGAAGAAAAATATAGAAAAAAACACAATCTTTTCTGTCTCGTGACGCCTCTGTGGACTAGGTGTCTTTTTCGGTAATATCTTTTGACTACGAGAATAAACAACTATTTTCTCCTGATTTTCAGTGAAGATTCCAAACTTTAAACTGCAGTACTAAAAATATTGAAAAACAGACTGAAGCTGTTACGACTTGTGACCACAGATTTATTGCTTTGTTGTATCTGGGCATACAAAATACATATTTAAAACAACTTTGTAAAACAGCGATTGCTTAGTTTGGAAATATTGATAAAAAAAATTTATTTCTGAAGTACATATTTAGAAACAAAACGCAAAAATAATGGAACCCAAGCAACTTTTAGTTTACATGCTATAGAACTTTAAAATTTAAAAATTATTCCAAAAACATCTCTCATGTTCAAGATTTTAATAAATGTAATCCTATGATTAGTAATGTGTTTTTGAAATGTAACAGTCGACACTAATCTAAATTAACGCATTTTACTTCAGTTCAACAAGATCATTAAAAAGGGTGAATATCTTGTTAATGAATGTTCATTTATTTACTCGATATGTAATATTGAAACGTATATGCTTCCTTGACATATATCTTACAGCATTTGACCATTGATAATTGCTTTTAATTTTTGCCAACCTCTAACTATAGAAATAACTTATTATATTTATTAGTTAATACTCATTATTTTCGACAATATTTATGGTACTGGGAACACAAATCAATTTATATACTGCCCAATTATGAATACAAATTCCCTGGGAGTTTTTTTTCCTTTTCCCATTTTTTCAATTGATTTTACATAGGAAAAATTGGAGAAAACTCCCGGGGAATTTTCATTCATAATTGGGCAGTATATAAATTGACGTTTTTTTATATAAATACTTAAGTTATGTATGTTTAAATTTATGTAGTTCAATTTAAATAGTTCATGTATATAAAAATAAATAAATTGTTATTTATTACGTTTGTTTTTGTAAAAAAATTGTTGAATAATAAAAAATTTGATGAATTTTCTCTTTAAAATCTGATTTCTTTTTTCTCCAAATGATGATTTTCCCATCAAAGCTTTTGGCAACGCTGTATGTGCTTTATAAATTCTGTTGGCAACATTTTGCTAATACTACATTTACATTAGGCCGGAATCTTGTAGATTTGATTACAAATCTTCTTCTAAATCTAGTGCGTTTTACATTATACTTTTTTGACATTAGCGAGATTTTGACTGACTAAAAGTTTTTTCGTTACACATACAAACACAAAAAGAAATATACATTAAACAATTTGCTTTACCTTTTACTAACAATCAACGATATTTATTTTATCAATATTATTCTTCTTTTTTATTTTTTACAATTTTTATAAAACTTTTTAATATTTTTTTAACAATTTTTGTTTTGTTTTTTTTTTAAATGTCATTTTTCTTGTGCAGGGAAGTATTTTTTAATGCTAAATTGAAAAAACCATAGTTGCATCATTAAGTCCTACTAGATTTTGAGTAGATTTCGTCGAAATCTAGTTACGAAGTCGATTTTGTTTTGTATGGGAAATCTAGTCAAAACAACTAGACTTGACTCGAAATCTCGTAAGTACTAAATTTGCGTAAGTGTAAATGTAGTATAACACAAATCTGTTTAAAAATTTTACGTTATTAATGAAACATTCTTTATTTCTTTAAATCCTAATTTAAATATTTGGTTTTTACAAAATATGTATTTCTGTGTGAAGCATAAGAATGTTTGTGTGTACACATATTGTAGATGTGTGGGGGCCAATACATATATTATACCTACTTCTAGCAAACTTTTGCTACTTCATTCAAAAATTCTCGAGTATGAAACAGACGTCCGTCCATAAATTTATTAATTAAAATTTTTTTTTTTTTTTTTGCCAAGTAATTATGTCCGCTTAGACTTTTTTAATAAAAATTCTTGAATTCATTATCAAGTTTTCTTTTGTTCTCAGTATATGATGAACTTTAATCGTTGTGCTTAAATAATTATTAGCTTCCGTAACAGTTAGAACTACAAACATAAGTGAAACAAAGAATTACAACTAAATATCTCTAATTTTAACAATTTAAGTCGAAGTTGCTTACACCCTTATCTATAGAACTATCTGAATAAAGAGAGAAACTATTGCAGGTCCTTGGCGTTTGGAGCTGTACGAATTTCGTATATTCGTAAAGAATTATATTTGTTGTAAAAACTAATTTAATACGTTACACAAACGAAAAAAGTACACAAAACAGATCAAAAATCTTAAGACTTGTAGAATAGTGAAATACCGTGTTAAGATATTCACCTTAACTGAGTTATTAAGAAATTTTTATAAATAGGGATGCGATTTCCATGCAAATGCATGTTTTTTGTCGAAAGTCTAAGATCGATGTCGAGCAATTATGTTTCCGAATCATTAAATTTGCGTAAAAATGGCATCGATTTGTTTCTGCATATTGTTGCATATTTTGGCGAAAATGCATATTTTTGCATATTTTAACATTTTTGAGTGATATATTTTTGAATTTCCATATTATAAAAAAGTTCTACAAAAAAATTCCCAAATACACAAAACAAAATCTTCCAAAAAAAATTTTAAAATCAACAAATAATTTTTTTGAAGCTCTGCTTAAAATAAAAGATTTTCAAAATTTCGATAAAAGATTCTTCTATTTTTAACCGATGCAGCACCTTAAGCGGTTAAATCTGCCAATGGGCTTCAAATATTTTATACAAAACGGTTCACATGTGTCTTGCTTGGCACATGGGTTACACTGAGTTGAAGAGGAAATTAGAAGCCAATTCGATAATATTGACTTATTGGATTCATATGAAATGTATCCGTTGGTAACTTTACCACCGCAGCCAGTATTAACAAAATGCAGAACCTGGCTAGATGCTGAATAATACTATTCAAAAAACTTTAAACAATTTAAGAATATTATTAAAGAACTTGTTGCTACCGATGCTTATGCAATTAAAAAAGTAAAAAAAAATATTAAATTAAAATAATATCAAAACTCAATGAGCATTTGTATCCTCCAACTACTGATATATTGGTGTAACAATAACTAAGTTTGATTGACTTAGTTCACTCAAGTCAACTCAAGTCAAATTAATTGATATTGGAGAAAATAAAATTAACAAATTAAAAAGAAATCCAAATTTTTTTAAAAAAAATTTAGGATTTCAAAAAACCAATTTCAACTATTTTTGATCTGGAATCAAATGTGGGATCTAAATTAGAAAATTTAATATTCTTCAAATGAACTGGCATTCTTCAAAGTATGCTCCTATAACTTTGGTTGACGTTGAGCAATCATTTTCTATGTTCAAAAGTTTTTTGCGTCCGAACAGACAAAGGTTTACTATTGATAACACTGGTTTACAGCCAAAAAATATTAAGAGCACCACATGCCTAGATAAGTTAATTGGGACCTCCTGAACACGAAAAACGCTGTATTTTTTTCAAGTATAGTTTTTTAGATAACGGTACTTTTGTGTTTTTCGGTGTATGGTCCCACTCAAACTCTTGTGGAGCCCAACCGATTTATTTATTTTATTTATTTTACCAAATAGTTTATTTAATTACCAACATTTTAAGCGTAATTTGAAAAAATTGTATGAAAAATAAAGTTTTTATTAAGGATTTTGTGGACCGACAATATTTTCATCTTATATCAAATTCCTTTTTTTTTTTAATACGTTAAAACTGATGGACGCGGAATATAGTGTGTGAGCAATGAAGATAAAAATATTGTTGTTCTACAAAATTCTAAATAAAAACTTTATTTTTCATCCGATTTTTTTCAAATCACGTTTAAAATGTTGGTAATTAAATAAACTTTTTGGTAAAATAAATAAAACGTTCCAGATCTTTACTATAACGTAGAAAAAAAAAACGAAATAAAAATGAAAAATTTTGAAAAAAAAAACGTAAAAAATAGGCAAATAAGTCAGCCATTTCTTATCAGATAGAAATTTTCAGCATAACGACGGAAAAGGCATTCAATTACCTCTCCAACGATATGCCATTAATCACGATCGGACCCTGTTGGGCTCCACAAGAGTTTGAGTGGGACCATACACCGAAAAACACAAAAGTACCGTTATCTAAAAAACGGTACTTGGAAAAAAATTACAGCGTTTTTCGTCTTAAGGAGGTCCCAATTAACTAATCTAGGCATGTGGCGTTCTTGGTATTTTTCCAAATTAAAAATTTGTAAAGCAGTGTAATATAAAAAGTATTTATATGTTTATCCAAACAAAAATTTAAATTAAGTTTTAAAGAAATTGTACCTTTAAAAAACAGTAGACTGAAATTTTTATTTTCTATTTTTGTTTTAAATAAATTAAAAAAAAAAACGCCTTTTTATTAAAAATGTTTGAGTTTTTAAGCATACTAGTGTTCGCCTTATGGTCAAAATTCGACCATAAATTTTTATGTAGATACATATGAAGGAAACATAGCACATCTCAGTATATATGAATTTCCATATTTTGAGCATTTATTTTTTCCGTCTAAGTGGATCGATTTGGCGAGGGACCAACCTTCGATTCATATTTTATCTTCTACGTGAGTCATTTTAATTTTGTAATTCAATATAAAAAATATCATCAAAGTTATTTTCGGGAATACAAAATTTATTATTAATACGATTTATGCAGTGTATTTGTCAAGTGTGAGGGAAATTAGCACGTCATACATAAATCTTATTAAAAATATCAATTGAAAAACAAAAAAGTATCAAAAAGTCTCCTTATGGATTGTCATCCACTCAGGACATTGCATTTTTAATTTTATGTTTCTATGTCTAATATTAACGAAAATTAATCAAAGTACCAGATGTTGAACGAAAAAGTACTAACCTATAAAGATGTAAATTTTATCTTTATAGGCCGAATATTAACGAATTTTCAAAAAGTTCCAGATTAAAAACAAAAAGTACCAACATTTTTTATCTTATATTATGTTTCTAATTTCAACATAATAGAAAATTTAAAAATTATTACATACAGCACGGAAAAGTAAAAAAAAAAAAGAAATTTTATTTCCCGTATTTCCCCTTTTTGATACTTTTTTCTCCCCTTATAGGTTCGGTTGACAAACAAAATAACAAAGCGTTCTTAATTGTTTTGCCTGTGCCGATTTATACATAAGATTTATATAGTCGAAATATTCGAAAACCGGTTTCTGAAAAATGTCGAATAGTCGACCACCCTATTTTTATTTATCTGATAATTAAAAAAAAAAAATTCTATTTTTTTTAAATTTTAATAATCTGGCAACAATTTAAATATGACACTCGCTGTTATATTCCCTTATTAATCTTTTATTCAATTAAGAAACTGAAAAGTTGCAAGAAGTTTAGAAAATACAAATTTTGTTTATCTTTTTAAAATGTGTCCTAAACAATGTGAAACGACTGAATCTCAGCGGAGAATAATTTCACATTTGTATAACCAAGGCAAATCGTTTGCCGAGATCTGAGAATTAATGGATCGTAGCCGTTTTACCATAAGGACCATTGAAAATCGCTTCAAAGGCGAAAAAAAACTCTGAAAATGCAAGTCGCTGTAGTTGTCTTCGCAAATTAACTGAGAGAGAACCTGATCAAATCGTACGAAAAGTACGAGGTGAACCAAAAATAACAACTTCTCAGGTTGCCGCAGAGATAAAAAAAGATTTTGGCAAAGATGTGCACCCAAAAACTGTTCGGACAACGTTACAAAAAGCTGGGTAAAACGCACGTGTGGCTTGACATAACCATGGATATCTACTATTAATCAAAAGAAGAGAGTGGACTATGCCAAACAGATTTATCAAATAACCACCTTGTGTTATCTCGTTATCAAGGGTTGCCAATTATAATTCGAGGTAATTTTTACAAAAGGGAATAATTTTTTTGAACTATTACAATAATAAAAAGAGATAGTCATTTTTATTGTAAATTTTGAAGAATGTATAAAAAAGTAATAAGGTGTAGAGAATTTAGAAAAACATAATAAAATTTTCTTAAAATTTCTCCTTCAGTTTTATTCAAATCCTGGGCGGGATTCAGTGAAAAAATGGGATGTAATTCGGTATGTCTAAAATTTTTTAAAAAGGAAAATTGTGATTTTTAGTTGAACTGTTAATATTTAATTTTGATATTTTTAGTTAGGCTTGAGTTCATTAAATTATTTTTACTGAAGGAAGGAATTTTACAACATGAATTTTTTTTTTTTTTTTTAAGTTTACAAACATTGTTAACAAAGATCGTGATTTATATTGAACTAAAGCAAAAAGACATTTTTTTTTTGATTACTGATGCGCACAGAGGGAGAGGAATTTAACAAATTATAAAAACGTTTTTATACAATTTTCGTAAAATTAATACTGGGAACTATATAACACATACCTACATATGTATGAATTTGATTTTAGATATTGTAAATAAGTTTCTCATAGATCAAGATTTTACATAATTTTTGTTTAAATCATAATAATCTTAAAACCCAATTGTGTTCAACATCTATTGAAAACAAAAAGTTCATAAGTCTTTTTTGTTGTAATTATTTTCTATACATAATCGATTTGAACTTTGCTCTACTTTAAGGTGATGTGTGATGGTGCCATAAAGTCTATCATATTTTCAATACTGTTTACAAAAAAATTTATTTTTTTTAATTTAACATTGTTTTGAGGACAAAATCACTAAAAAGATACACATTTTTTATTTACATATTTACAGTTGGCATGTTAAGTTGTTTAATTTTTATGTAAAACGTCAAAATATATCTAATAGGCAGCAACATTTTCAGTGGTGTTCAAAATGCAGCAAAAATTTGTTTCACAAACTCGTACATTTTGCATTAAAACCCCGTTTGCAAATTTTGACCACAACAATATTTCTTTTTATACCCTCCACCACAATAAGTTGTGAAGAGGGTATACTAAGTTTGTCATTTCGTGTGAAACTTTTTTATTATTCACCTCAGACCCCATAAAGTATATATATTTTGGCTCCTTGAGTTAAGTCGATTTAGCCATGTCCGTCTGTCTGTCCGTCTGTTGAAAACACGCTCACTTTCAAAAAACTCAAAAGAAATAAAAAAACCTGGGTGTCAAATTGCTTGTAGTTATCCTAAGCAGTTTGGGATTGAAACCCAGCCAAATCGGTTCAGTAGGATCAGAGTTATGAATCAAAATGTTGAACCACCACTTTAAAAAATTGATAATTTTGTTACAAAAACTAACATAAATGATTGAAAAATGCACGAAATAACACTGTTAAATTTCATGAAGATGGGTCCATAATATACCCTAGGTCCCATATAAATCCTACTCCCGGAAAACAGTTTAGTACGCCTGAAACCGTTATTATGCTATCATAACAAAATTTGGCACGTCACAGTTTTTTTAGGACTACAAATGACACTGTAAAATTTCATGAAGATCGGTCCATAATTTACCCTAGGCCCCATATAAACCCTACTCCCAGAAAACAGTTTAGTACGCCTAAAACTGTAATTATTATTGCTATCATAACAAAATTAGGCACGTCACAGTTTTCCAAGACTAAAAATGGCACTGTGAAATTTCATGAAGATCAGTCCATAATTTACCCCTAGGCCCCATATAAGCCATACTCCCGGAAAACAGTTTAGTACGCCTAAAACCGTAATAAATAATGCTATCATAATAGCATTTGTCGGTCAATAAGTTAATATAGGTCTAAGCCGCAACCAATTTGAATGCTGATGTCTGTTTTTATAAAGATAAATTAATAATAAATAGACATCATATGGTTATCACTTCTGAAATATTCAAATTGTCGTTGGAGGGTATCAAAGATTCGGCACAGCCGAATATAACACTTTAACTTGTTTATTATTATTTTTTAAAACATTTTGTTAAAATTTTCATTCAAAACTAAAGCTCGATTCACCCATGCGTTCCGAACAATATTTTTATCCGGACAAAATTTTTTTATATTTAGTTTGACGTCTTACTTTTGAGAGAAAAATTATTTTGTTCAGCAAGTTTTTTCTTGAATTGGTATAATTTTAATTCTTGTTCACAACAAAATGAATTGAGATGCCACTTTTTTTCAATTTGTACATACAAGTTCAATTGAGCTGTCACATCATACTGTGTTTTTGTATTTATATTAAAATAATTGTTTTTTTTGCTGAATAATTAAATAAAAAAATAAATATAATTAAAAATAATAAAATCACTTTCCTTTTTTCGTTCATTTTCTTTAACACACTTTTAGAAAACAATTCAATATAAGTACACCGAGAGAATTATTTACGAAATCACCAGAAAATATGGCTTTATCTTACAATATTTTGCACCATTCCGGTCCAAGCCAAAAAGTTAAAAAAAGGTTATGACTCAAAGCAAACTAATATTTGCTTAATTACAGCTAAAAAGTTATTTTAAGTTTGAAAATACTTAAATCAAATTTTCGTTTGATTGATATTTAAATACATTTGTGAAATCGGCCATTATAATTTTACAACATACAAAGTAAAGCCAGAATTAGTTAGTTAAAGAAAACTTAATATTCAATTAAGAAACTCTTTATTGATTTGCTTAAGGTGTTATGATACTTGCTATTATTTTTTAGGATTGATTGAATGAAGCAACAAATGCAATTCAAACAAAAAATTTGTAGAATCAAAACATTTTTGGCCTGAAATCGGTCCTACAAACAAATTTGTATATTCAAACAATTTATTTGCATATCGTTTATTGAAAAAAACCCTGATTTTTTTCAAACAAATAATTTAACTGAATCAAACAAAAAGTTTACTGGAATTCATATAAATTTCAAACAAATTATTTTGCTGAATCAAACAAAAAAGTTTTTGCACAAGCAATGACGCGCACAGAAGCAAGCACTGTAGGAGAAGATGAAGGCAGAGCAGAGCGGCGGCTGGCTTTGAGCCATTTTTTTGTTGGAATAATTTTTGAACCAAGTCTTTTTTATACACACTTCTGTTCTTCTTCACTGACTGTTGCTGTATCCTTTCCTCGGCTAAAGAAGAAGAAATGTAACCAATAACGGCAGCAGACCAACTCCTCTTCATTCTATTTTTGTATTTGATGTACCTATTTGACAAAACAGTTTTAAAAAATTGAATACGGGGTTTTTTCATTCTTTTTTACCAACTTTGAAACCAACCAAAAATTTATTTGGTATCTTTAAATGTTGTTGTTGTTTCATGCTTTAGAAAGAGTGAAACGTTTTTTACGTTCTTCTTATTGTTGTACTTTTTTAAAGCGTCCAAAAATAGACTGTATGTGTTTTTTGTTGTTGTTTTTATATTTCACATAAAGAAGTGTTGCTTACGATCAAATAAAAATATGCAAAAAACCGACAACATTAAAGAGCGTTATGAAAACTTGAAACCAATAACGCGTATATTATATTTTTGAATAGTTGTCAACATTTTTGTTGGTTAAATAAAAATCAAACAAAAATATTAATTGAATTAGTAAAAAAATTTGTAGAAATTAAAAAAATGTTCAAACAAGTGTTTGTTTGAAACTCGTTAAAAAAAAGCTAAAATTCGCAAAAATATTAAAAACCGCTACATTCGAGCAAAAACTGATAAGTTGGCTACAGTACTACCATTTATGCTGGAAATGTCAGTTTTAAGTTCAAAATTTGTAATTTTTTTTTGACTGTCTTAGAAAATTTATCGATAATACGCCTATATTTGTTTGACATTTCAAGATTTTTAATGATATAATATAACTCTTAACACTAAGTTAGTTTTTCTATGCAAATATATTTGTCATGTTCTCCAAGATTAAAAAAGTACAAAAAAGCTAGTATCATAAAAATTAATTAACTTAAACCAAGTTTTCTTGAGGATTTTCTGAAAAATTTAAAGAAATCCCTAGCATTTGTTTCTTGATGCAAGAAACTCGATTCTATTTGAAAATTAAGAAAACCAGACTAAAATTAAATAAATGCAGCTTGATTTCAGAAAAATCTTTCTTACTTTTCATAGAAACAATCTACTTTTGTATTCATATCTTGATTTAAGAAGTTTTTGATCATATACCAAAAACGTGAATTTTTTGATCATTTGATTTTTATTTAAGAAAATTTACTAAATACGAACAAAATAAGTTTAAAGCAAGAAATTTTTTTTTGGATTTTATTGTTTTAAGAAACGGAATTGATTTTAGAAAATAAACTTCTTTCCGTGTAGTTTGCTGGTTGTATGTACCACTGCTGGGATTTAAAAATTCTTAAATTCTACCGCCTCAATGGCAAAATGTACCAAATTGATATAAATTGCATAAAAATGCATACACAGTAGGTACTTCATAACACTTTTTATTCAATAAAACAAAAAAAAAAACAAGTTAGAGTGCTATATTCGGCTGTGCCGAATCTTTGATACCCTCCACCGACAGTTCGAATGTTTAAGGAGTAATATCTGTATGATGTCTTTTTATTATTATTATCTTAAACTGTGACGATTTGTAATTAATTATGGTTTTAGGAGACTAAACTGTTTTCCGGCAGTAGTGTTTATATGGGGCTTAGGGTAAATTATGGACCGACCTTCGCGAAATTTTACAGTGTCATTTCTAGTCGAATAAAACGGACTTGTGCAAAATCTTATGTCATTCCGTGCATTTTTGCATCATTTATGTTAGTTTTTGTAACAAAATTATCAAGTTTTTGAAGGTGGTGGTTCCACATTTCGATTCATAGCTCTGGTCCTACTGAACCGATTTTGCTGAAATTCAATCCCAAACTGCTTAGGATAACTACAAGCAATTTGACACCTAGTTTGTTTATTTCTTTTGAGTTTTTCGAAAGTGAGCGTGTTTTCAACAGACGGACAGACAGACGGACATGGCTAAATCGACTTAGAATTACTCAAGCAGCCAGAATATATATACTTTATGGGGTCTGAGATGAATAATAAAAATGTTTCACACGGAATGACTAACTTAGTATACCCTCTTCACAACTAATTGTGGTGGAGGGTATAAAAAACAAAACAAGTAAAAAATATTTAGTCGGCCAAGCGCGACCGTATGATAACCTGATAACCACATAATTAAAAAAAAACATTTCAAGAGAATACCCTATGTGAAACCAATGGGCAGTCATTGTGGTCTGGGTAGAACAAATTAAGAAGAAGCAAGTACATATTTTCTTCTTTATCAAGAGCAGACATAAGTGTAGACAGTGTCACCAAAACAATCGGCAAAAATGGCGATTTAAAGACACTCCCATGCTTCCAAATGCAGTTTTTGGTAGTTCTGGTCAGGGGTGGAGATATGTTTTTAAAAATTTTATTACTGAAAAGAAATGTGAGTTAATCCATCTCAAAGTAATCATTAAACTTGGTGGATAATTTTCCGAAATGGGTGAATCGTTCTGCAGAACACTTTCAGTAAAAAAATTATTCTCAGGACAAAAATATTGTTCGGAACGCATGGATGAATCCACCTTAAATAAAACTATTATAAACGTCATTTTCGATTTCATACAAATTATTGCTAAAGTAGAAGTAGACTCAACTTTTTTAAAAAATTTTAGTAAAATTTTTTTTAACAAATAAAAGGAAAATATGTATATGAAATACATACTTTGGGAAGAAAGATGAAAAACAAAATTGTTTCTCCCATTGTGAACGAAGCTTAAGTAATTTTATTTCGTTTTTTTATTCTAATTTCAAATCATAGGTAGGTATATATTGTTTTTCTTCGTTTGTTGTTATTCTTGTCATTTTCCACTTTTATGGACAGTGAAGTTAACTGCATATAATTAATTTTCAGCCCGCGACGATCTTCATCAGCATTCTTTCGGTTTGAATGGTACTACGTAAATTTTTGTCAGCCCTATTCATAAGCGAATATGACCTTAAACCCCGATTATGAACCTTGTGTAAACGAATTTTAAAATTTGTTCGACCCTTGTTTAAACCTAATTTAAAAAGATATTTTTTGCTTTATGCCATGTGTTGATTGTTATTTTGAATATTTTTGCAAAATTTGTTCATTTAATAAAAAGTTATGTGATTTTTATCTAACATACCAAACGGCTTTCTGCATTCTACTCGACAAATTTACATCATAAAAAAATATTTGGCACACACATTCATATCTACTAGAGGTTCTCTATACCAAATATAAAGGAATTTTTGCAATACAGGCAAAGCCCGGTATAACGAATGATATAATGTCAGCCCCTTTCGTTAAACAGAGAGATTCGTAATACCGAATTAGATACATTTACCATTAAATCGAGCTGTTTATGTTATATGCATGTTTATTAAACTTACATAAAGGGTGTTTTTTTTACAGGTTTGTTTTTCGAATAGAGATAAAACTGGCATTTTGTGGTCAAATCTGGCAACTCTAATGTCATTTATGTTCAGTTTGGTTTGCCATTTCATCATGAACAGGTTGACAAAATAACAACGCTTGCAAATCGTGCAAATTTATTTCGAAAATAACGGTTCAGTTCGCGAAGTTTACTTTGTTTATTTTGTTCAGTGATGAGGCTCATTTTTGGTTGAATGGCTACGTCAACAAGCAAAATTGCCGCATTTGGAGTGAAGAGAATCCACATGAGACCCTTGAGACGCCATTACATCCACAAAAACTGACTGTTTGGTGTGCTCTATGGGCTGGTGGAGTCATTGGGCCATACTTCTTCCGAAATAATGCTGGAGAGGCAGTTACCGTTAATGGAGACCGGTATAGAGTCATGATAACCGACTATTTTGTTCCCGAATTGGATGGCATAAATGTGGATGAGTTGTGGTTCCAACAAGACGGCGCTACATGCCACACAGCGCACGCCACAATCGATTTATTGAAGGGAACATTCGATGAGCGCATAATTTCGCGGAATGGACCTGTCAATTGGCCACCAAGATCGTGTGATTTGACACCATTGGATTATTTTCTTTGGGGATATGTGAAGTCGCTCGTCTACGCCAACAAACCAGAAACGTTAGGGGAATTGGAAGCCAACATTCGTGGCGTTATTGCCGACATACGGCCCCATATGCTCGAAAAAGTGGTTGAAAATTGGACCTGTAGAATTGGCTTTATTCGAGCCAGCCGCGGCGTCCACATGCCTGAAATCATATTTAAACATTAATGGCATAAACTTATCCTTCCAATAAAGCCAAATCGATGGTCATTAAAACGATTTTTTTGTGTTTTATTTCAATTCGAAGTTCTATACCACTGAAAAAAACACCCTATACATAAGTACATACGTGTTTACATATTGGGACAAATTATTTGTCTAAAAACTCTGTAATATATAGCTTAGTTAAGACAATATGTTGAAACAGCAAATGTATGCTTACACTCATATGCTTAAAAATAATAACAAATGCCTCTATCAGCGTATTCATATTCAATATGCGATATAAGAAAAAGACTTACACCTTTTTTACATTCTTCTAAAAATTTTTTTTTTCACTGAATGATATTCTTTTTCTATTCACCATTTTGCTTCAACAACATTCAAACAAAACTCTTTTATTATGCTTAAAACTAATCTACAAGTTATCTTACTTTGTAACAAACAAACAAAAAAAAAGCACATCCAAACAAACGGTATTGTAACAAATTTTTGGTTTTGCTTTGTTTTTCTTAACCATTTGTTAAACCGGAAGAAAAAAAGTTGATCGTTCGTTATATAAGCTAGCTAATGAAAAAACTTGCTCATTCGTTATATCGGATTTTCGTTAAAGTGTGTTTTTGTTATATCGAGCTTTGCCTGTATATTTTTTTTTTTTGGGTTGTCCGCTTCACAAATAATGTCTCAAATTCTCAATGATATCCAGAACTAATGACCACGACATCTTTATTATGTTAAACATTTTGAAGTATTTCTGCTTGTCACTATGTGAAACAATAAGTCAAGCATCATCTCCCCGTTTAAAAATTGTTGATGCGGTTAAATTAAATTGTATTATTTTGAAAAACTAGATCTTTTCCAAGGAATATACATATATTTAAATTCAGATTCTGCGATTGGTCTAGTTTTACATCAGTAAACTGACAGTTAAGGTATTTATTGTCAAAAATCTTTTAATTTCAATCAATGTAATCTTCTAAGATTCCATTGAATTCTCGAAAATTTTAAAAATATAGTATAAAGTTTCTTAGCTGCAATAATTTAAAGATTTGTTTGAATAGTTGCTTTTGATCCAAAAAAAGATTTGGTTCGACCGATGTGAAGGGTATTAACGATTCGGCATTGCTTTATATAGCACTCATTGTTGGGGTTTTGCTTGTTGTTGTTGTGTTGTGTAGAAAGAAATATAAAACAATAGGCAGAATCGTTGACACAACATTCATACAGTGTTGCCAGTTTTTTTTTTAGCTTTTCCGCCAAATGGCTAGTGAAATACCGCCAAAAATGCTCAAGTATCGCCAATATATAAAAATACATGTGTAATTTTAGTGTTAAAAATAATTTTTATTAAATAATTACACATAGTGTAATACAACAAAATTACCATACATTATATTATATTATACATATTAAATCAGACTAATGTAACAAATTCATAAGGAATGTTGAAAAAGCACTACTTTTTTCCACTTGGTCTGCTTTGTTGTGAATGCAATTTGTCCACAATACAATACAATTTTTATGAATTTCTAGTACTTTTCTATATATTTCACTATACTGCATTATTTCTGTTAGCGGCAACATCAATGACATTTATTTGTATGTGCAAGAAAGACTAATAAGTAGGAATGTGCCATTAATCGACTAATCAAAAATATGGATTATTCGAATCATTTTTATTTTGAATAAATAAAATCATGATTGATAAATTAATCAGAAATTTGAATAATTAAAATTTTGAATAATTTAAAAATTGTTGCACTTAGTTGACATAATTATTATAATGTGCAATGTGACTGGACCATACATTAGATCCTAATGACTTTTCATGCACTTTATGTGTTCAACCATTGTTTTATTCACTTCAAAAGTTTTTTTTTTTTTAATTAAATAATAATAATACATTTTATTTTATTTAATTTTTTTGGTTTAGCTTGAGAATTTTTCAATAAAATTTTTCAAATATTAACTTTCCAAATTTAAATTATAAAATCAGAATTGTGATTAACCGATTAATCGAACATCCCTACAAATAATGTATGTACATAAATGCGGGAGTCAAAACGAATTTGTTAAAAGTCTCCGATGTACATACCTTTAAAATCAAAATTAAAGACTGCCAGGGAGTATTTTTGTTAAGTTCAAGGAAGTAAACTAATGCAACAAAATATCCTTAACATATTAAGGGGAAATAATACATAACAATATAAAGCAAAAAATTCGCCAATGACTTTAAACCTCGCCAAGTATCTCGCCAATCGCAATTCATAAATGCAATCGCGAAAAATGATTTTTTTTTTATCGGCACGGTTGGTGACAAATATCCATGACTGGCAACACTGCATTGCTATGTTAATTGATTTTAACATTCGTACTTATTTATTTTGTTTTGATCACATTTTGTATTCTATACGGGTTTTTATAGTTCAGAAAATAAATCATGTAAACAAATAGAGCTTTTAAAAAGCTTTCTAACTAACAGTTGCTGTCAGGGATGCAAATTTGGACATTTAAATAGTACCGAATCCCTACTAAAAGAGTACTTAGTGCAATAAAAGTATGAAACTTTTGTATACCTATTTACTTAAAAAAAAAAAAAATAAAAATATGGAACTCAGTCTTCAACTTCAGGCAAACATCCTAAAGCCCATAATTAAACCTTCGGCAGCAACTTGAAATTGTCAAAATAAGAGTGATTTCATTTAACGACGGTATTTTAATGCTAATGGGGGATGTGGGAAAAAAATAAACTCACTGTTTATTGTTGGTGTTTTGTTTAAGATATGATATTGTTACAAGTAAGACTTTGAGTGTTTAAAATTCTTATTCGCTTTAGGGTTTTATTCGTATAATATTTTTAGCTTTTTTTAAATCTTAGGAAAAGGTTACCTGATGAGCTGGCCTAAGCCACTAGTGAAATGCGCATAGAAGCTAGCTTTCCCTCAACAATAAATTTCAGTGTATTTATAAAATATGAAAAATTGGGAATTTAGCACGTCATACAGAAATCTTATTAATACTAATTTTAATGTTAAGTTGTATGGACAACTTGGTGTCGACGCGGTTCTGTTTGAGCACTTATTTTTTTTATGAGAATCCCAGTATTATGATGACCAGGGAAACCATAAATATGCAATTGCATGTTTTTCCTCGTGCGACCAATGAAGGAAAAAACAATATATTTATCCGTTTTAGAGCTTTTTAAGAATTTTGGCATCGAATTTATAGTGCATATTTTTGCATTTTTTACAGTTTGCAGCATTTTTTTGCATATATATATATATGTTCTTTATTTATTTAAAAAAAATAATATGAATACAAAAAAAGATATAAAATATTTAAATAAAATGTTCACGGAGAACAATTTTTTTGCATTATATTATTAAATGAGCCTTTTTGCAGCATTTTTTAAAGTTTATAGCGCATTTTTTGCCTTTTTGAGGCATATTTTGATACATACAGGCCTGTTCTGAAACACGTGCTTTTTAAATCACACGTGCTTTTTAAATCACACGTGTGATTTTGTGGTGTTTTGTAAATCACATCGTTTTTGTGTTTTTCGGTGTGATTTTCAATAGTCGAAAGCAAAAGCAAACGCAATCAGTTTGTTGTTTGAAATTATAACTAATTTTTTAACGTTTTTTATGTTATATTTTGACAGTTGGTTTTTTTTACCAATTTATTTTCTCAAATTAGTTGAAGGGGTTTGTTTAAAGTTTGCAAGTTTTTGCAAATTTTAGCCATGTTCGCGATAGAAGCGATTTGTTCCTGTAAGTTTTCTGATTCTTTACAGCTTTAACGATTTATAATAAATAGTAGTCTTTGCTATCATGCCGCTGTTGGCAAATTTTTGCGAATTTCCGCCAATTAAGCAATTTTTACCGAATTTTTGCCATTCCTTATAGTTTAAGGGACTTGTAAGTCTGCTTTCACACGTTTCATCTTTTGATGCTCAACTCTTATGTTTTTAGGTGAGGGAATAAAGAAGAAAGGGGGTTAGTACGGAGATGCCTGTACTCGGTCAGTACGCTTTGTGTTTTTATTCGTTGGCATATGCACAACGATGGCTGCATGTAATTGTTTTCTCTTTTTTTCTCTTTGATTCGCTGGTATTAAAATTATTGTTGTTTTGAACCTAAAAAAGTTGAAACCGGTTGCTGCGTGTGATTATATTGGCATCTTTAAAAGGGAATTTAAAAGAAGTTGAGCATCAAAAGATGAAACGTATAAATTCAGACTAATCAATTTTATGGCTTTTTTTTTGTTATTATCCGACATTTTGTTTTTTTTTAACCCATTAGCGATTTCAAATAAATTTTAGGGTTTGTTTACAAGTTTGCATTTTTTTTTTTTTTGCAAATTTTAGCGATGTTCGCGATAGAAGCGATTTTTTCCTGTGATTCTTTACAGCTTTTACGATTTTTAATAAATATTTGACTCAACCACAACAGAAGTCACAAAAGTGTCGTCGAATTTTCTTAATTTTAAATGATTGTTGTAAATAAAATAGCATATTGCATAAAAATCTAACGATGTTAACCTTGTGCACAAAGTACAAGTTGCAATCTTGCAGATAATTTAATCAAATTTGGTAAATACATTTTAATTGTACTAAGGACGAAGTCTATGTAAATGGTAAGAATAGGTCTGTAATTTCAAATATTCTCCATCAAAACTTCTTTCCAAATTAGACTCTTTGTATCCGCAAACCATCGAATATTGCTGTAAAATCTTGAAAATTCGTCTGTTAATACTATGCTGTTTAGGCTTTACCGCTTATAATTTTAGAATTATTATTATTAAAAGGAACTGTTATTAAATTGTTGCATATGTTTTCACATTAGCAATTTTTTAATATTTTGGGGGCATATTTTTAACAATTTTCAGGGCATATTTTCAAATTTTTACTGCATATTTAATGCGCATAAAACGCATTTTTTAGAGCATATTTCTGGTTTCCCTGATAACGACCAACTCAAAAATCTGGAAAATGTTTGTATCATTAACAAGCTTTTTTTAGAAAGGGGTCCAATGGTTTTTCGCTGGAAAGGTAATCCGATCCATTTTTAGTGAAGGCACTCTCTTAGACACTCTCTTAGACTTGCTAAGACAAGCTCTAATAATACCATTCTTTCTTTTTGTCTTTTTTTTTAACTTTCGACGATGGTCGATGCCAAACTTGCAAATTGGTTATATATTCAGATGTACTGCCTTCCATCCTGTTAGATTTAATTTCTAAATACACCTAGCCTACCGGTAGGTGCCCCGATAGGCTAGTAAGTTAGTATATAAGTACGAGGGTTGCGGTTCTAGACTCTAGACTCCTGCAGAGAAGCGTAGAGCTTCGCGGGATGGGGCAAAAAACAATGTCCGACCCCCTAATATCAATTGAATATCAAAGTCACGCCTTAGACTATGTCAACTTCCCCTTATTAGAGTGCACCGTTTAGTTTAGTGTAGTAATCTTCAATGCACTTTTAAGAGCCGATTTGTTTTAAAAATTTAACTTTTTTGGGCTTAAAACATTTTTTATGTTATATAAAGTTTGTATTTTATTTCTAATCTTATTCCAAATTTCCTTAATTGCTATTACTTTGAATGGAAAAAATCCTTAAATATTTAAAGTTATTTTTAGCTATAACCATCAGATATAAGAATAGAAAGCTAAAAGCTTTGTTGAGGAACTTATTGTAGTGTTACTACAAAAATGCCGAATCAAAAAATTGATTGAACAAATGGTAACACTTTAGGTTGCGGGTGATTCCAGCCCACACAGCTTTTTGCATCGTTGTGATTGGACCACGGTCTATTGTTCAAATGATACCAATATATTAAAATTTTGGCCAGATTAAACTAACATCATTCACGTCTCGTAAAGAAAACAGTTGGGGCCTCAATTGTATTGAATTATCCATTGAAGATCAAATAGTACCTAAACAAAAGTACATTTGAACCAACTTTACCAACGCTGACTTAAAGTATTTTTTTATACACTACATCTACATTAAAAATGTTTTGCGTTGTGATTTAATTCGAAATAAACAAACTACAAAATATTTTATTAGAGTATCTGTACAAGCAAAAAAGATGCTTTCTTACAAATGGATAATTTGCCATTTTGTTCACTCAAAACCTCTTTCGTGTTTGTTCTCAAATTATTCAGTTTCTAATACAATTTTGTGTTGTAAAGAAGTGTGTAATTTTTTTTATTGAATTCATTGTGCAAAAAGTTTGTAAACAAAAAAAATATACATATGTATATATTTGAGAATATGACAATATATTGGGGTGTATTTACATTTATGAAAATTAACTTTTGAGAATGTTCGTGTTTAACGGAAGTTTTTAAAAGAAATGCCTCGTGTGAAAAACCAGTTTTATAAATAACATCAAACAAAGTTTTGTCAAATAATTAAATATCATGCGATGTGATTTAAACCGAAGTTAATATTATTTAAAAAGTGTAGTTAATCCACGTTTAAAAACAATTTGTTTTTTAAATGCACATTTAATCATTTACTTATTTCGTAATTAATTGATAGATGTATAGATGTACATATTTATACATCTACTGTAGACCGTACCTTAAAAAAGTTCCTGTACACACCCTAATATAAAGTATTTTTGCAAGGCGGGTTTTTCCGAACGTAGGGGTCGGTCGCCTTTTTTAATTTGTCTTTATATCTTTGGCATTTAGTGACGGATCTTAGAGAATGCTATATCAAAGTTTTTGCCTCAAAAAGAACTTCTTTTTTCTACTACTGGTACTTTTTTAAGTTTTATTAATATTGAGCCGAGAAACATAAAATTCAACATGCAGAGTCTAGAGTGATTGAGAAACTATATCTTAGAGGAGATTTTTTCGGTTCTTTGTAGCTTTTCAATTGGCACTTTCTAATTTTTTTATATTATTGAAATTATAAAACTAAATTAAACATTCATGGACTTGAGTGCAAGAGAACATATGGAGTGGAGGTGGGTCCCCGCCTAATTGATCCACTAAGACGAATAACAACAAATCCTCTAGACATGTAAATTCATATATGGGCATTTCCGTCAAAAGGTCCACCGTGACCGAAAATTTAAAAGTTATTAAAAGTTTATTATTTTACGATATTGTTATACAGAAATATTTAGATTTTACTAATTTTATAAATTTACCCATAAATTTGTTCACTTAGATAAACAATCAGACTGCAAAGTTGTGCAAACGTAATTTCTTATTTGTGAGAATGTTTTATTGCATGTTTTCTTAAATATAATCTTCCTTAAAAGAGGTGATATTTGATGAAAATTATTCCAAAAAAATTTTCTTGCATGGTCTGTAATCTAAGGAAGAGTTCGAAGAGAAATATGTTATTCGGATTAACGGTAAATTTTTATTTTTTTTTAATCATTATTCAGTTAAATTATTATGGAAAAAATGTCACGTTCGAAATGTCACGTATCGAACCAGATTTTGGCTTAAACAAAAAAAAATACAGAAAATTTTATGAATCAAACCAAAGACATTTAACTGTTACATTGCTACGTAAAATTCGGAACGTAGTTTGACTAGAAATTGTGCCAGGTTTCGCTGAATTACGCCTTTTTATACATGGCCACAAAAACTACTTCTATTTTTTTCACGTTCGAACCGCTACTTCTTTTGCCATTATCTTTGATCTAGAATCGCGCTCCCCATAAGCTTTTGCATAGATAATAGTGCTTTCTTAGTGCTATAATTTAAGGGTTAAAATAACGTAAACATATTTGTTGTTTAAAATGTTATTGCATTTTTGATGCGTACGACTGTCACGTTCAACACTTTGGAATTACCCATATGTATAGGTACAACTTCTATGTATATTTTCTTCATATTTGCATAAATAGTTGTTGTCGAATTTCAACCAGTGCGCAAACACAAGTTTTAATTTGTGTAAGTTTTGGCTTATTTATCATTTACATTTTATTAATGTTTTCTTAAAAACTCTGAATTTTTTTTTATCAATTTGAACAACCTGCTCTTTTTGTTTGTTTGTTTTTTATAAAAATTTAACTTTTGTTTTACAGCTTAGTACTACCAGATTTTTAGTATATTTTGTTAACATCTAGTCATGACGTAGAATGTGTTTTGCATGGGAAAACTAGTAAAAATAGAACTAGATTTTGTTCAAAATCTCGTATGAGCAACATTCAGGTTAGGAATTTAATTTAACCTTTTTCACAAATTTAGTTTTATTGATATCAGTATGAAGCAGAAATATCGAAATTTATAATGGAATACGATGTCAGACAAATGCACACCTCTAGCATGCGTTCGCTCTTTTCGCAAAATTTTAAACAACATTTTGCAGCAAAGCTTCACTTATCTCGTAAATGCAACGCCGAATTTCATCTTTCAGCGCAACAGTTGCTTGAGGTTTGCTTACGTAAACACGGCCTTTCAAGTGACCATAAAGAAAATAGTCAAGCAGCTTTTAATAATTTTAATTTTCATACGATAATTGAATTGTTTGGCCTGCTGTGTGGCTCGTGGCTCCGTTTTGCAGAAACCACAGATCGGCCTTAGAAGGAGCTTTTACTAAGTAAATGCCAAAGCATGACAGCTAACTTTTTGCACTTCATAATTTGACAGCCTTCCCAATAAAAAATGGAGCTTCCAAAGAAGCAGGTTGGGAAAGGAGAAACGTTAAAGTTTCGCTTACCATATCGCTTACGGAAGTCATGCATTTTGTAACGCGACTTCGCACTTTAAAGCAGTACATTTTTGACACAGAAAGCGCTTATAAAAATTGCTAAATGTAAAGACCAGCTTTACACACTAAATTTTTTGTTATTTTTTAATACGCTCCCTTACAAACCTGCTTCGTAGTAAGAGAATGTCCTGGCTCTTCAAATGGTATATGTTTTTTTTTAAGTTTGTTAAGAATTCGTTCATTTACCTTACTGCATCTATTTCTGTATGTCTTACTTTTTAAAATTTACTTTAGTGCTTTCCAAAACAAGAAAGTTTTTATTGGAGTTAAAAAAAATCAGTGTTATATCTCAAACTGAACCGAAATTATAGAAAAATATATTTTTCTAAATCAGTATAAAAATCTAAATTTTGAAAATTCTAATCACCAAGTTTGATTTTTTTGAGATATGACCATGTTCTAATAAAGGAGCGATATGCACATACATACTGCTGTTTTTTCACAATGTGATGTCAGTTGGTGGTTTTGATGGCAGCATTAAATGACGACAAACAAGTGAATTTCATACAACTTTTTTGTTTTGTGTTTTTGCCATTGTTTTATGAAAAAAGTCTCGTGCTGAAAAAAGCTTTTTGTAGTTTTTGTCGACTTTTACGTCTGATTGTTGCACTCTTTATTGTGGCAAATTTTCATTCGTTTTTTATGGCGACAGCGTTGCATTATTGGCCAAAGTTTTGCACAACTATAATTATTATTAAGTTAATTTTTATTTGAGGCGATGAGAGCAGTAGTGACAGTAACTTGGCAAAAAAGAAACCGTTAAAATAAATATATACATTAGGGTGGTCGTTAACTGTATGGAGCATATTTTTTTTTCTATTTTTCCATGCAAAAACCCCCCAATTCGGTGGGTATTGATAAAAAACTAGACCAAAAAAAAAGTTTTAGGACAATCGGCGAAGGCTAAACCGTCCCTCACGTCCGCCAAAGTTTGAGAAAAATCGTTAAGTCCGACTTTTATGCCTCATAACTTGGAAAATATTAATTTTACATAAACATCGTTTGCAAAGAAGATGTTATAAGTGAAGTTTCCAACAACTTTTGTCTGAACAAGTTTTCTCTAAATCTCATATTTAAAAAAAAGTAACCAAAAAAAAAAAAAGAGCAAACCGCAGCAATAATGCGAATTTTTTCTTTAGAACAATTTTTCTTACACACGTCAATTCAACTTCAATATTTGCGTTTGTGTGCGTTTGTTTACAAAAAAAAGTCAAACGCATATCATTTGTTTCTACCACACCTACCCGCTAGAATACTAGAAATATATTGAAGAAAAAGGCCTATAACTGCCAAGGAATCGCCCCTAGGGATATAAAATGTATTACGGACCTTCATTAGTTTTTTGTGCTTAACATTTCCTTAAAAAATACTTGCCATATATCTCCAACCCTTAGGGTGCTCCTTTATAAATATGGCGGTTTAATGAAAATCTTAAATTTGGTCCCTGCAGCGTCTGGGATGTCCCTAGATGAGTCAAATATATGACCGATCCCACTTTATTTTTTATCCCCATCATTTGTTATTAACATACCTAACAGCTATCTCTATTCCTTAAGGGGGCTCACATACAAAATGTTCAGTACAGACTAGGAATATATTGAAGAAAAAGCCCCATAACTGCCAAGACGGATAATATATATGACCGACCTCCATTAGTTTTTTGTTTTTGACATTTTCCAAAAACAAACTTTACGTTTATCCCCACTTTTTAGGGAGGCTCCCACACAAATATTGCATTTTATGAAATTCTTACATTTAATGGAAAATTTTCGTCTTTTGTGAATATAAGTAAAAGTTGTGAACAGATTTTAATCACTTATGGCTTCATTTTTTGTTTGCAAATTTCGTTTTTTATATGTCTTAAAAAATTATAAGCACAGCTGCATCTTCCATTTTTTTATGATTTTTTAAAGAACAAAATTTTTTAAATTTTGCTAAAAAATGATTTATTTTTTGCTAAAAAATTAAGTTTCTAAAATGAATGCGCATATAAGAAAAACCTTTAGGCTTTTTTTAAAAGGTAATTTTTATACGCAATTTCGGTTTTTTTTTAGTTTATTCAATAAACTAAACCGTTTTTGAGTAACGCGAATATATGTTGTGCAACCTCCTCCATTTTCGAAATAACGGTATATTTCCAAAACAAAAGCTTACCTAAAAAACGGATACCACCACTGGATTCAGCGTACCCGAATTAGGTGAAAACACCAGGTGCCCGAGTCTGTTTTTTTTTTTTAAATAAATAATAAAAATGGGTTTTAACAAAATTAAGGATACGTGATTCATAGAAAATGCGTTTCTTTATTAAATTAAAAATTTTTTAGTGGCTTATTCGATATTTTTCAGTTTAATTTTGTTTAATGAGAGATTAGGGAAAAACTTGTTAAAAACTATTCTACAAAATTAATATTTTCTAAGTTATGAAACATAAAAGTCAGATTTCATGTAAAATATAATTTTTCTCAAACTTTGGTGGGTGTGAGGGACGGCTTAGCCTTCGCCGATTTTTTTGCGTTGTTTTTTAATCAATACCAACCAAATTAGCGGGTGAGACCTTAAGAAATCCAGCTTTTGATTTTAACGGTCACCCTAATATACATATGTATACACATATATGTTTGTATGTATATTCTTTTTTGAGATTTAAAAGCTTTACGGGTCCTGCTCTCATCGCCTTGTAAAAAGCAAAATATCACGAAAACTTATCGTACGATTTTAAATTAAAGTTGTGATCGGCATGCAGAACTTTTTTTATAAAAAGTTGTATTTTCGTAAATTAAAATTTGTAGAAAATGAATCATACTTTTCATTTTTTGTCTTTTGAATTTAAAATTAAAATAATCTTGTTTCAATTGCGATCATTGAACGCTTATTGCTTTTTATTTATTATTTTTATTACATGGAAATTGCCCGTCTTTTTTTGTTTTGTAAAGAATTTGGCATCGAAACTAATAAAAAGAAAAACAAATTATACATAAAATCTATTCGGATTCGATATTCTTTCTTATTATACCCTACACCGAAGGTAAAAGGGTATTTATAAGTTTGTCATTCGGTTTGTAATTTCTATAATATTGATATTGGACCCTATAAAGTACCGCACACTAAAGCATAAACAGGCACAACTCAAAATGTATGAAACTCGTTTTTTGTCCTAAACCAGTTTATAATTTATATCTATAGCGACCACGTAAATTACGTTAGCTTCACTGTCTTCTTTAACTTTTCATCTTTAACATTTTTAAAGCTCAGTTTGGTTAAAAAAGCAAACCATTTTTTTTTTTTTTGAAGCCAGTCTCTCTGTAGTCTCTCCTAAACAATTTTTAATTCTGCCTGCTTATGATTTAGTGTGCTATATGTAAATATACTCTGGGCCCATATAAGTAGCGAAGTGGATTTAACGATGTCGGTGTGTATGTTGAAATGTGTTTTCCAAAGACCGCAGAAATTATGAAAACTTGGTTGTTATATATTCATGTCACATATACTCCGTTAAAGTTTGCTAGTAAAATTCAGCGAGATCGGTCTATATATGACTGAGATATAGGCAGAAAACCACAATTGCCTATCATTTTTGTCGTTAAATCTCTTGTTGGTTTTTTTTTATTTTTTATTTTGAATGTGTAGATTTTTTTTGCTTTTTTTACACATAACAAATAATTACATGATTTGCCGCATAAAAAAATGTACACAAAATATTTTTTTTTTTAAATTCTGTTTGATAATGTGTGTTAGTGAGTCAGTTGTCTAAAGGTACGTTCAGACTGATGAAATATTTGGAAGCAGACATCAAATATTTCATTAACGTAGTCTGAACACAAAATATTTTTGAGTGTCAAATAAAATAACAGCTGATTTTGAGCAAATAAAAGTATTTGCCGACAAACAAATATTTTTCCAATGTGAACATACTGTGAACACAAAAAATCAAATATTTTAGTTATTTTTGAGCAAACATTTATTTGATATTACAAAAAAATTGTAAGAGCAAACAACGACAATTTTAATTTTAGTCATGTTCCCGATAGAAGCAATTTTTCCTGTAAGTTTTCTGATTCTTTACAGTTTTAAAGATTTTTAATAATTACACTGTGCTTGTTGCAAAATTAGACAAGCCGGGCACATGGCGTTTCAGCATTATTCGGGTACGCTGAATCCAATGGTGCCAACCGTTTTTTTAGGTTAGCTCTTGTTTTCGAGATATACCGTTATTTCGAAAATGGAGGAGGTTGCACAACATATATTCGCGTAACTCAAAAACGGTTTAGTTTATTGAAGTTACTAAAAAAAATCGAAATTCCGCAATAATATTGCCTTTAAGAAAATTTTTTTTTAATATGAGCAGTCGTTTTAAAAAATATTTTTTTTTTTGAAACAAAATAATTTTTTTATCAACATTTCGGAGTTTTATTATTGTTAATAAGATTTCCGTATGACGTGCTAAATTCCCAATTTTTTTCATATGTGATAAATACACTGACATTTATTGTTGAGGGAAAGCTAGCTTCTATGCGCATTTCACTGGTTGCTTAGGCTAGATCGTCAGGAAACCTTTTCCAAAGATTTTAAAAAGCTAAAAATATTATACAAATAAAACCTTAAAGCAAATTTTTGCGAATTTCCGCTAATTTAGGAATTTTCACCGAATTTTTGCCATTCCTTGTACTTTTAGGGACTTTTAATCAATTTTATGGCTTGTTTGAAATATTAAAAATTTTCGCAAATTTTCGCTATTTTGGGGAAAAAATTTGTTTTGTTATTTTCCGAAAATTTCTTTTTTTAACCGATTTCAAATTAATTTTAGAGTTTGTTTCCAAGTTTGCAATTTTTCGCGAATTTAAGCCATGCTCGCGAAGAAGCGATTTTTCCCTGTGAATCTTTACAGCTTTAACGATTTTTAATAAATAGTAGACTTTGCTATCATACTGCTATTAGCAAATCTTTGCGAATTTCCGCTAATTTAGCAATTTTTATCGAATTTTTGCCATTCCTTATAGTTTTAAGCACTTTTAATAAATTTTATGGCTTGTTTGATATATCAAAATTTTTCGCGAATTTGTCGCTATTTTTTTTTTTTTTTTGTTTTTCACGATTTAAAATATATTTAAGGGTTTGTTTCCAAGTTTGCAATTTTTCGCAAATGTTAGCCATGTTCGAGATAGAAGCGATTCTTTGCAGCTTTAACGTTTTTTAATAATTATTAGACTTTGCTATTATACCGCTATTTCAAATATTTTGTTTTTTAACCAACCGATTGAGCGATTTCAAATATATTTTAGGGTTTGTCTCCAAGTTTGCAATTGTTTCCAAATTTTAGCCATGTTCCCATTACCCATTGCCTTCCAGTTTTTTTTTTCTTTTACATTCTCCTGTTCTAACACTATAAGAGATGCTGCTCCACAGAATAAAACAATTAAATTAGCTTCTGCGCTCATTTTTACTATCTGTGAAATATATTTTTATTTTTGAACACTTTCATTAAATAATTATTTGATGCAAATATTTGTTTAAGTCTGAACGCATGCATGGCAAACAGGATTTAATTTATTTTATTTGACACTATTTGCCCACTGTTTTAACAAACAAAAATTGTCAAATATTTGAGTTAAGTTTGAACATTAAACGAAATATTTTTTTTGTTTCACACAGTTTGAAGCAAATATCAGAACAAATATTTTCGTCAAATATTTCATTTGTCTGAACGTACCTTAAGACCACTGCAGCCAATTTAGAGATTTTCCCGCTAAATCTAGCGTTTTTGAAATGACAGTCGCGGGGAAAAATACATTTTAGCGGTAAGCGGAAAATCTAGCTATTTTCAAACAACTCTTAGCGGCTCATTATCGCTACAAAAAACTTTCTCAAATTTAAAATTTACAGATTTTTTACTTTTTATTTTCGTTTTTCTGGCTAAAAACTACTTATTTGTGTTCACGGGATCAATTACTTTTTTAGTTTTATGGTGTTTTCTTTTCTACAAAAAATGTGACATTTCATTTTAAAAAATTACAATATGGTGTCTGTTTCTTAAAAATTTTGCTCCCGAAAAGGGTGGCTTGTTTTATTCTAAAAAAAAAACTCATCCTTTTCGGTAGCAAAATTTTTAAGGAAACAGACACCAAACTGCATTTTTTTAAAATAAAATGTCACACTTTTTGTAGAAAAGAAAACACCATTAGTGAACTTAAGATTGTATATATATAACATTATTCTTCGGTTTTCAGTTAGTATTTTGTAAGGGATGTATGTAACAATTCACAATTTTAAGCTTGCTTAAAATTTTGAAATTACAGGTTAGGTAAGGTTATTTGTCTCGATAGATCCCAAGCAATATAATTCACTAACTTTCATCTAACTAATTTTATCTAATTGCTTAAAACGGCAAATAATTGCAAAAAATAGCGTAAATGTCATAAAATTTTTTGCGTTCACGTACTAAGTTTGTCATTCCGGGTGAAACTGTTTTAATATTCATCTAAGACCCCATAAAGCATTTATATTCTGGATCCTTGAGTAATTCTAATTTGATAAAGCCATGTCCGTCTGTTAAAATTACGCTCACTTTCAAATGGCTCAAAAGAAAAGATAAATATTGGCATAAAATTGCTAAGAATTCACATAAGCATTTTGGTATTGAAGTCCAGCACAATTGGCTCAGTAGGAAAAGAGTTATGAATTAAAATGTGGAACAACCACCCTAAAAAATTTATCATTTTGTTACAAAAACTAGCATAACTAGTGGCATATTGATATACGATATTGATATACGATTTTGGACAAACTCGTTCCATATGACTAAAAATCATACTTAAAAAACTTTATTACGCCTAAAACCGTAACAAATAATGTTATTGTAATAAATTTTGGCCTGTCAGTTTTATATGACTAGAAATTACATTGTGAACTTTTGTGCAGATTGGTCCAAAACTCACCATTGGCCTCATATAAATCCTACTATCAGAAAAAGCTTTTTTACGGTAAAAAACCGAAAAGCTCTCAATCTGTGTTCTGTTATAATAACATTTGGCCAGTCATAGTTTTATAAGACTGTAAATTACTTGTTCGAATTTAATGAAGATCGGCCCATAATTTACCATATGTCCCATATAATGACCACTTCGAAAATATGCTAACTGTTGGTGGAGGATATCAAAGATCCGACACAGCTGAATACATAATTTTTTTTTTTTTTTTTTGCTGGAAACCTTAGTATGTAACGTATTTGAGAGTCATATACCTTTGAAAAAGCAGCTTATATCTAGATTTATATAAAACTTTTAAAAATGTTTAGGTTTAAACGGTATTTTTTAAAAAATTCACGCTAAATTAAATATTTAGCGGTTTCTAGTGGTTTTGAAGTCCGATTTGGCGGGAAATGTTCAAAAAATGTTGGCAACAGTGCTTAACCCATTTAAGCCCAAACAAAAACTACCGGACAAAAAATTAAATATTTAATTCATTACATATATACAAAACACAAATTTTTTTTTTTTTTTTTTTTTTTTGGATTAAAGTGGTGTACCCAAATTGGCACTACGGTCACTTTAAAAAAAAAAAATTAAAAAAAAAATTTTTTTTTGATGTTATAGAAATTTCTGAAATTTTAGTTTATCAATAATGTCAAAAACTTTGTCATAAGCCGGAAATAATGAAGTGTTCCCAAATTGGCACAGGGCGTAAATGGGTTAAGGCACTGTATTACACTAGGTTTTCTCTTGGTTCGAATCCTACTTTTGTTTTTGTTTTTTTTTTTAACTATATAGAATAAATTGGCTTTTCAATAATATGGTGAATTGTATTAAAGTTTCGACACAGCTGAATTTAGCATTCTTAATTATTTTTAATGTCCTAGTCTTAAACCAATTAATTAATGAAAACTAAAGTGATTTCATTCTGAAGAATAATTGTATAGAAGAAAAAAAAAAACTTTCGATCGGAATGAAATTGACCAAAATAAGATTTATGGCTTTACCAAAATAGTTCCTAATATTTTGCTAATTATTTTTTATTAGACTACATTTTGCTTAACTTATAAGTCAGTTGTTATAAAAAATTGTCGTAAATTTCAAATACAGCCCAATTTTTTTATCGTTAAGTGGAAATGAAAATATTTTATTTTCTAATTAGAGTACAGCAGTTTCCAGTGATTAAATTTGACTATAGATAGAGAAAATATTAATAAAGTATTTGTAACAAAGACTACACATTTTAAAAAATGAAGCACAACAAAATATCAGAAAGACAGTAGAATGTTTCGTAGTACAAATATGAATGTAGGAAAACAATTATCATCAGCCTATTGACACATTCTTTTGCGGTAAAAATAAATTATGTAAAGGGTTATCCATTTAGACCGTTTTGTTATTTAAATTCACACTCTTAAAATAGAACTGGATGTCGGAATCTTTATTATTCCAAAAAAATAATCTTGGACATTTACTTTTTAAAAATAGTTTTATTCAAATGTTGGCCGCGAATACGCGATTAATATTAGCTTCTTATTGTTAAACCCTAACTGATCTTGACTTCAAATAACCCTTACAGCCGTATCTTAACAAAAGCGAAAGACGGAACGTAGCACCATCTTGCTAAAACCAAATGTTGCAGGAATCACTGGCTTTAATTTTAGGCGACAAAAATGCCGGTAGCACTCGCTTTTGACGATTAGGTTCTGGCACTTACACTCTCCACTATAGCTGCAAAATTCTTCTCGTCGTTTATCATCGAATAGCGTACACTGAAACTCAAAACTGTGGATGGTATTGGCAATAGTGGTCTGGGAAGGTCAGTGATGCACGCCATTTGTTTTTTTTTTAAAGCTGATTTTACTAATACAGCTGAACTTTTTGTAGATGTTGTTACTGTTTAAGGTGCATGTACGCGGAATGTTTTTTACATCTGACTTGTCTGTCAAAATTGCTGTTTTACAGAAGGTTTATAACATTCGGTCACAAACGTTTATGTAATTTGCTTCTGACATTGTCTATGTTTTTTTCGCATAGTTAATGCAGAAACCAAAGTAGTTCTCGGTTTCAAATTTTCGTGCTTCCGCCACGAAAATTTTTGTTTACGCCGTAAAATAGTTTAGTCATCTTAACATTTTTTTCTTTTAATTGAAAGATACCAGTTTAGGATATTATAAAGAAACGATTTGTATATATATATTTACATAAATTCAATTTAGTGGTAAGATGATCATACATATCTCGGTATTGTAAAATATTAACTTCAGCCGGCTAATGATTCCGTCAATAGCGGACGCCGCTGCCGGTTTCTTCCCGGCATAGATTTCTGATGTCAGATTGGTTGTCAGAAGAAAATAGAGCACGCTCTAATTGAAAATTTGTCAGATGACTTTGCATCTGACTTTTACAGAAGCAATGCTATTAAGGTAACTCACGACATGTATGCATTTTGCAGTTGAATTTTGCAAATGAAATATACCCTTTTTCATTTGTTTTTTAATGATAAAAGTTTCCATTATTGCTTGTGCTTTCCCTTTTCTTCTTCTTAGTTTCACAATGGTCCATTTTGGGCTTTGGGTGAGGATAAGAAGTTTGACTTAACACTAGCCTTTCTTGCTACCTTCCCACCTAGTCATAATGAAATTTTGGCAAATATTTTGAACGGAATTGCTGCTGCTGAAGAGTTGGTAACACTGGTCATAAGTAACCATGTAGAAATGTTGGTCAAGATCAATATTTTAACGATTTTTATAAAATAATGAGTTGTTTTAATAAAATAATTGATCAGGGTTGCAAACTTTAAAATGTTTGTTTGAAAGTGTTATGTATTCAAACCGATTGAAATTTGTTTTGTATCTTGTCGTCCTCTTCTAACAGATTTTCTAGCTTTTGTTTCTCTAGATACTCCTTGGTTTTCCGAAATAAATTATTCCCATCTATTGCACGCAATGTAAATTGTATTAATCAAAGACAAAAACCACGATTATTGGCTAAGATAGTTGCATTGCATTTCCACATATTTTATCGTTTTTAATGAAAGTAATCATGCAAACACCTCGTGATAGTGATACCTAAAGAAATAATAAGCAAAAATTCGATCATCTTTGGCATGTTTTTTCTGATTGCAACTGATCTTTTGGCATTGATCTTAAAGGTGTGACGTAAAACAATATTGCTTAAATAGGATTAATTTGTAGAATGCAAAAAAACGTATTTTTTATCAGCATTTTATATTTTACAAACATTTGCGTCCCCTGCTTAAAATTTATTTAAAGTTGAACTTGGTAATTAGTTCTAACAGAAGATGTTTATTTCCAGAAAAAAATAATATACATATATTTTATATTGAAACTTTCCTCTTTGCTCCCCTATCTAATTTTTAGACAAGCCTTTTAAAAGGAATGAGAGTTTTTTAATAATAAAACCATAATTAAGTGTCGTGTTGAACTTATTAAAAATGTTCTTTCAAAAATAATGTGATGATGAACAAAGGAAAATAAATCAATTTTCTTTAAATTACGCTCTCGCTTTAAAAACATGAAAATTTACTTATTTATTTTGATAGATTTATATTTTCTCTAAAAAATAATTATAATTTTTAAAGTGATTCATAAAAAAATAAAGAAAAATTTTGGTGACAAATGCAAAACAATTTTCTTCAATAAGTGGAAATGTTTTCTCTTTTAATTTAATGATAATCTGTTTTTATTTTCGTGGGAAATCCAAATTTATCTTGACCAGAAAACCATTTGAAAATACTAAAGTTGAAGAAATTAAATTCTTTTAAAATGATTTAATTTATACAAAATTAGAATTTTATTTAACTGACTTAAATTCAACTGAACATCTCATTTTTAGATAAGTACATGTTGCATTTTAAGAAAACAATGGCAACAGCAAAAAATTTCGAAAATAACATTTCGTAATAAAATTGTAATTTAATTTCTTTAATTTTCTCGGTAAACACGACGACAGAACACAGTTAGTTGACCATTTGAAATTGTTTTGATTCTAAATGTTTTTCATTCTGCTGATATTTTCGCTGCAATGAACTCTGCTGTTTGATGCAATTAAATTGCTCTTTTTGTTGTTGTTCTATTAGATGTATGTACATAAATACAACAAACACTTACGGCAATACTAAATCTGAAGAGGTGGACTGACTAAGAACCCAAATGAATAAATTAATTTTTTTTTTTACAATTCTTGGCACACAGCCACTGTCCACATTGTAATTGAACAAAATTCTCATGAAATTTTTAAAAAGTCACTATTTTGATAATTGGTCGGTCGGTCGGTTGGTCGGTTGATCGGTCCATCAGTCAGAATAAATTGGACGTATCAGAGAAAAAATAAATAAAACACCAACAATAGTAAACAGTGATACGTCATTTTAACATTTTTCCAACATGATGATCACGAAGAAAAAGATGATAGCGATGGTGCATTTGACGCAATCTGAATGAAAAATTAAACTGAATTGATTATGTGTTTGAAATAATCAATATATTTAAATTTTGTCAGCGAAATGCAACTTCAAAAATCAAAAACATGCAGAGAATGAGAGATTTATATCATGAGCGTCAATCGCACCAGTTTACTCAATCTCTCAATCATTATGTGCTCGAAATAATATTGATAAAACACATGATAAAAATATTTTTTTTTCACTGTTTTTTTCTATTAAGTTATTTAAAGCTTTATATGTATCGTAAATTTGTTAAATCAATTACAAACCAATTGAGAATTAGCAGTCTTAAATTTGATGACAAACAAAAATCAAAAACAACCACAGGCACAGCAAAATAACCATAATATACAATTTGGGAATGAAAGGTGTGAAATTTTATAAAAAAAAAAAAAAATTAAATTAAAATAAAACTCAATGGAGCTAATTTACAAATTTGGAGCATTTTTGGTACTTTTTGTGCTCGACTGGAATTCATTCGACCGAGAATGGAAATATTTCAGGAGTGGGCTTTATATGGGATCTATAATTTATTAACCAATCTTTATCTAAACTGACCTCACAGTATCATAATGTGCATATCCATTTTTTTTCTGTGACAATACGGTCGCAACCGCTGCGGGGTATGAATTAGAATTAGATTTAAGTCGATGTATGACGTAGATATGCTTTTAAGTTTGCGCCAGCTATTTTTGCCTTTGTTTGAAATTGAAACGTTTTAATTTGACAACGTATAAACGTCGTACGCCACTGCGTTCATACGAAGCAACTGCATTCCTACGGTTAAATGCGTGTACAGGGTGGCCCAAAATAGCCAGAGGGGATGGGGTTTACTATAACATTTTATTTAAGACATAACTATTACATTTTTTTTTCGCAAAATTTCGAGTGAAACTATTTTTGTTCGATTGTAAGTTATTTTTATTTAATTTCCCAAGTCTTTTTCACAAAATGCCAAATATTCATAAGTGTATTTAGCAAACAACAATAAACATGAGTTCATTAGTGCACTTCCACATTATGAAACATTTGCTGCGAAAAACTTGAGTTTGACAGTGAAAGCAAAAAGACGTTTGTAGGGCAAATCGATTCTAATCGAAAGTCTATTGTGTGTTAAAAAAATCGATTTCTTGCAATCGAATTTACGTCTGCGATTTTATACTGAAATCGATAATTTTTTTAGTATATAAATTTTAGCAATTTTAAAGTTCAATCTTTATTATAGAGATAAAATATGAACATTAAGCCCTTATGACACTACATTTTTTATTCATTAATTGATACAGAATTGATAGAAAGAAACAGTAAATGTTAGAAAGAGCAAACTATAAAAAATGTAAACAAAGTTTTTTAGTTTTTTTTCTCTTGTTATGGTTTTGTTTCAGGGATGGCGTTGAGAATTTTAAAAATTGTACCAACAGCCTTTAAAAATTGTACTTTTTTACCCTAATTGTACTAAAAGATTTTTTTTTAGTTGAAATTAATTTTATTTATGTTCATAAAAAACACCAAAAAAAGGTATTATAAATCTTAGTTTAAAAAGTATCAACAAAAAAGTACAATTGAAACAACTTAGCCATCCCTGTTTTGTTTATTTTATTAAATGTTGCCAACTTTTTGTTTATGAGAAACCTAAAAACAAAAAGCGGTAAATCGCTGAATTTGCCCATAAACCGCTGATTCAGCAACACTTTTAATATTTCAAGCTTGAAACTTAATTTTTTATCGATAACTTTAGTAAAATTTTTGACAGTTTGTCATTTACCTTAATACAGCTTAACTCTTTGCACTTGGTAAATTTTTGTATTACATTATATTTGTACTGTTCACCAAAACTTGAACAATGCATTAAAAATGTAGTGTCATAAGGGCTTTAACAATACCACTACAAATTTTAATTTGACTTTACGTTTGTATGTCTACTTTTTGTAAATTAACGCCAGCAATGAAATAAGCTTGTATTTCGGGCCCATGTTGTTCAAATGTTATCCGATTTGATTCTAAATAAACGCTTTACACCAAAACGTAAAAAAATATATTTTTGGAGAAACAATTTTAATTTCTTTATGTAACAAAAAGTAGATTTTCCCCTGGAAATGCCTATGTGCAGTTTCATAAGTTTAGAGTAAAGTACAGTAGTAGTTTCACCTATTAGCTCTTGGTTTTCTTCCCAGCTTTATGGTAGTTGCGCTTGTTCTTCAGCCCTAAGCATTGAAATTGAGCTTTGGGAATTTCACGATATTAATAAAATGCGAATATTTTAACAGACCTGTGTGTGATCGAAATTTAAATTCACTAGAAAAGTCGGAAAAACACAAAGCAATCTATCCAATCACACACAAAATTGCTAGGGAAAATTTGTGTTTCCTTGCAATATCAGTGTCCTGTAAAAATTAGTTTTCTAAAGCTTAATTAACCCGGCAATTCCCATACCTTCAGTAATAAAAGCAAAACTGATTTTTTTTTTCAAATAATTTAAGTAAAAAATCAAATTAAAAAAAAATACTGCTAATTCCGATTTAATAGGGGTTCCACCACAGGTGACACTACAAATGTTTAAGATTCCACTAAGAAAGTGATCGAAGTAAGCTTCATTTTTGTCTCCGCCTCTCCATCGGTTACCTCCACATCCACAAGAGGGTACAGTATTACGTACAGTATGTCCAGCCTCTGGTATTTCCATTATGGCTATCGCTTATTTTCGTCACCTATAGGCGACACTGGGAATAGCCGAGTTAATAGTAACTCAGCAAAGAAACTCGCCCCGCAGTCATTCGATTAACAAATAAAGTTTTTTTTAACAAAATCCTCCAGTCAAATTCATTTTATTCAATTGATCAATTTCATAAAACAAAATAAAAAAGTTTAGATAAAATTCCTGTGTGTAAAAGTGTATTTTGTTTCATGTAAATACATGCAGGTTTTGTGAATTTGTTGTTTCGAGGAAGAAACCCAAAAAGGGAAATTTCTCACATACTAAAAATGGACACGAATGAAAGTTAAAAAAAGTTTCTGCAGAAAATGTTTCATAATATGGACGAACATTAATTAAGATTAACCATTCTCAATATTTTGGTATTAATATTTATGATTTTTTTGGATCATGTTCTCGCCAATATTGCTCTTAATGTAATAACAACCATGTCATGGACAGCGTTGCCGTTTTGGTTACTTTTAACCAAAATTGGTTACTTTTTTTCCAATGTATACTTGTGTACTTTTTTTCCATTTTGGTTACTTTTTTCAACCCAAAAATTACCCATTTTTTGTTTTAAAACAGGAATTACCCGCGCCGCTTTCTTGACTCTCAAAAATTATGGGTGGTATTTGTGCAACCAATGCCAATACTTTTTTCATCTGCTTAAAAAAGCTTAAACTTTAACAGACTATCAACTTAACCATATAAGGTATATGTATATTTTGAAGTGTAGATGGCCATTATCTGCTACTTTTTATTCTTCATAGGTCTAACTGAAACACTTTTCAAGATAAACGATAAGGTCAAAGGCTATTCCGATCCCATCCCATCCCATTATATGATTCTATTTCCAGCGGGCAACAAGCATCTACATATATAGGGTGTTTTTTTAAGCCCGATAGAACTTGAAATTGTAAAAAATAACACAAAAAATTAAATTGTAATCAAAATTATTTTTTTATTCGAAAGATCAATACGTGACATTAACATTTGAAAATGATTTCGGGCATATGGGCACCGCGGCTGTTCTTGACGAAGCGCATTCTGGACGTCCAATTTTGGGCCACTTTTTCGAGCACTGCTGGCCGTATGTCACGAATAACACGAACAATGCTGGCCTCCAAGGCGTCAATTGTTGCTGGTTTATCAGCATAAACCAGTGACTTCACGTAGCCCCACAGGAAATAATCGAGAGGTGTCAAATCGCACGACCTTGGAGGCCAATTGACAGGTCCATTTCTCGAAATCAACTTATCGCCAAATTTTGATTTTAATAAGTCGATGGTTGCGTTCGCCGTATGGCACGTAGCGCCATCCTGTTGAAACCACATCTCCTCCGGATCAATGTCATCCATATTTTCAAACAAAAAATCATTGATCATGGTGCGGTAACGATCTCCATTGACCGTAACGCGAGCTCCGGCCTCATTTTTGGCCCGTTAAGCCAAAAATGCGCCTCATCGCTGAAATATCGCAATATAAGTTGCACGAATCGACGACTGATTTTCAAAGTAAATTTGGATAATTTCGTAGCGTTGTTCAAGCGTGAGTCTATTCATGATGATTTGTCAGAGTATACTGAAACGATAAAAAAAAATATTTCATCAAAATTTAATTTTTTGTGTTACTTTTTACAATTTAAAGTTCTATCTAGCTTAAAAAAACACCCTTTATATTAAAGATCTACCGCATAATTTAGTTAGAGAAAACGATGCAAATTTCTTAAAATATATATAAAAGTTTTGAATTTAAAATTTGATTATGCCCTTTGCCATTAAGTATTTCATTTTACGTATTCTAGCTGGGCATCTAAGTTGTTACGGTGTTAATTTATTCAAAACGGAGTAAATGTCTATTTTAGTTTGGGATGAGAATGAGTTTTAAAAATAAAATAATAATTTAATTGTGTTAATGAAAAATGAAAATGTAATTAAATAAAAATAGAATATCGTGACTGAATGTATTTTGTAATAAACTCAAATTTAAAGGCTGTCTTAAATGCGATCTATTAAAAATATAATATCTCATACAAATTTATTTGCTTTTTATGTGATAAAATCAAAATAATTTTTTATTGTTTGTAATTTGTTAAAAACACGAAATAATTAATTAATTTGTTTGTGTTCGATTGTATGATAGGCCAGCCATTGTTAATAAGACCATTAATTTAACAATTAGAGGAATCGTTAATCGCGTCTGAGTGATTTTGAGTTCCAATAAAGCAATTTTGGGGCCAAATTACAGCATTCGATTTCAATCCCATTTAAATTTTATTAGAATTTTGGTCGATATCGAATACAGTAATTTGGACCTTGTTTGTTATGAATAATTTTTGTAATCACTTTTTTTTTTTTTTAGATGAAAAAAAAAAAAAACAATAATATTAAAGTAACAAATAAAAAAGATTAAAAATTATTATAAAATTATATTATATTATACTTAGTAGTATATATTAAGCATTTTTTTGTTCATTTTCATATTCATCCACCTCTAATTTGATCGATTGGCAATAAAAAATAAATTTCCCTTTTTAATTAAAAATTACAATATATAACGAGCCTTTGCTGCAATAGAGTCATAACTCAAAAACCCTGATTTTTGTTGGGTAAAAATGTCATACAAATTTATTAATCCAAATTAAGTTATGATATGACTCCATTGCAGCAAAGGCTAAGAACTATTTAAAGATCAAATTCGAGTATAAAAGAATTCAAAATTTATTGAAAATTAGCCATTTTATCAATTTAAATGACCGCTGCACTCAATTTGTCCTTTATCAGAGCTCCCTCATACTTCTTTCTTTTACTTCTGTATTGTTGAGAATTTTTTTCAGCAATTTAATGAATCATTCAAATGTCCATTTTAAAATTTTCAATCTAAAAGTTCGGATTTTCCAAAAATTTGCTTCTTCAAAATATGTTTTCAAGAAATAAACAAAACAATAAATACAAAAAGAAAAATCACTTAGCTATAATTTTACACATCCATGCATACATGAAGTATGTAAATTGTAGAATTTCCTAAAAATGTTTTCTTTTAAATTTAAATTGTATGAATAAAGATTTATCGTGAGATGCACAAAATAAATTTAGAAACATTTTTACGTATGAAAAGAATGAACGAACACTTGTTGGCCAACGAACAAAAATTCGTGGTTTATTTTCTAAAATTTTATTTTTATGGCAGAAATAAAAAAATCGTCATACGAAAAAATTTTGTTTACGAATAAAAAAAAGATAAAAAATTTCAAAAATAATATTTCTTGTTTATTTTTTTCTCAACTTGTATGAATAAATTGAACGACATAATGGGGGAAAAAATATATTTTTGAATCATTTAAACAAATTAAAGCTTTAATGACAAGTATAAACAATTTTTAAATGTCGAATACAACAACATCAACATAAAAAGTAGATTTTTTAAATAAAAACAATAATAAGGAAAAAAATAAAATATAAACTGGCATGACTTTTTGGCAAACAAATATTAAAAATATCACCTTTTGCAAGATTTTCTTAATTGTAGTCGCAACATTTTGTCTTTTTGTTTTCGAAATGTTCATTATAAGACGCATTAAGGTTTCTAAAGAGAACGTAGTCTGTCTATATTAAATTCTCGTTCTTTAAATAAAAAATTAAGCTTTTTCTTGATTCGTAAAAAAGTTGATATGGTATCATTAATATTTATACTTTTTTTTAACGAACTAAACACATTTTATATATTCCTATTTTTTTTTTTTTTTTGCTTAATTTTTCTAATACACAAGACTTTATTTGAGTTATATCTTCTTTGTTTAACAAGCTGAAATGAAAACTAGAAAAGCTGAGAAGAAAACTAGAAACGCGATATGTGTGTCATTCGGCTGTTGTTTTCTGATAAGTTTCTCTCCTTCTGCCTTAATCAGGTAGATGTATAAGATTTAGAAGACAACTAGAATAAAAGAGTAATAATAAAATTCTAAAATCCTTTTGTAAATCAATACACGTAAAGTTATAACAACCAAATTCACACATTTCTTACTAACACAATGAGTGAAGTTTTTTTTTAACTTTTGAATTTAGGTTTTTCTCTCTCTTTCTGTTCTAGTCGTTTTCTATGATATATACTTGTATAACGTGCAGTTTATAACATATTAGTATTGTTCTTCTTTCAGTTAAAGAGAAATATTTTTTTGCTAAAGTTTTTCAAAAATAAATATATTGGGTATTACTTTTTCTCTAAAACAGTTAAAAAATAAGTAAAAGCTATAAGTAGACGAACACACCTTTTGCCTTAAGCTCTCGTTCTTTCATTATCTAGCATCACTGTTTACCTTCTCTGTTTGTTGATTAAAAAAAAAAAATAAAAAAATCACGTGCGACTCTCGAGTACGCTCTGCTGAACGTTTTTATCGATGATGGCAACTCATTATTTTATGTTTTTTGTACTTGCAAAAGCAAAACTTTTACAGCCGTATTCATAACAAAAAGTTAGCCACTGTTTGTACACTACGTACAACGAGCTGCTAACCAGAATGCTGATTAAGCTTTGCAGCTTGTTTCGTTTCATATCGAACTTTTCTCCATCTGCAAACTTTTAATAAATCAACTCTGAATTTTAATGATACCACATTGCTTTACCACTTGTCATATTTTGTTTTTTTTTTGTTTTTTCCTTCACATATAAAACTTTTAAAAACTTTTTAAAATTAAAATAAATTAATTAAAAGACAGTAATTTAAAAAAAAAACAACAAAATTGTTTGACATTAAACGGCTGTTTTCCACAAGTTCCCAAACGTTTTGCAGCTCGTTAACAAGAATTTAGCAAATCGTAAGCCAGAGTTTGGTTAGTGTATTATGAATAAACTTTTTGCTTACTTCATCCCAAATGTTCATTATGAATACGGCTGTTAATATTTAAAAAAATGGAAAATTTAAAGTTTTTAATACATTTTTTTAAGAACTTGTTTGTTTTAAAATAAATAGTAAAACCCATTTAATTTATTTTAATAGGTAAAATTAAATAATAAATATTACTTATACGCCAATTGAAACAAGAAAATGTTTTGTCAAAAATCGCTATAATGTACAATACTCATTTTCATTATGCTCCACAGAGATGGACATTTTTTTTATCATTATTTGTAACTTCTGCAACATTGATTTTCGTGTGTAGAAATCTAATGAAGTTATGATTAAAAATAATTATCTTATACATTACCACTACAAAAAAATAAGGAATTGTGTATAATTATAACAATAGAATTGTAAAATATAACAATAGTTAAAAAGTAACATACGCATATAGGAAAACAATATTAAGCGAAATATTTGAAAAAAGTTTGCTATTATCTATTATCTAAAAGATAGTAATTGTTCCTGAGACGTATTGCAGCTATAAAAAAATTGCGATTCCGAAACTAACGTATGATGCCTAAATTGAATAACGTTCTTCCGAGGCGACTAAAATTTAAACGATTATAGAGATAATTTTGGTCACGAGTGTTTGCTGTTGGAACCGCAACTTGCAAGAACATCACATCCATAGGTTAGAACTGGTGTCAAATATGTTCTTATATTCTAATCTTAATTGGTATTACACATCGTGTTTGCCATAGTGATCTTAGTATGGAGTAAGCTCTGCCACAAGCAGCTGTTACATGATCTGACCAAGTGAGTGATGGTACATTTGTCCTTTTTTCCATTTTTAACTAGTTTGGTACAATGGTACTACTGCGATCTTTTTGGTACAATATTTTTTATCACTTAATAGTTTTTTGAACAGAATCTAAATTAATAATTTTTTGAGCATATTCTAAAATTTATTTAATTTTCTGTGTCATAAACACATTTGAGACATAATAGTATTGATTCAATATTAACAAGGAATCTAGTACTTTATAAATGTGATAGATAATCTGTTTTAAATTATTCTGAAAATATCAGGTATATGATGGAAATCGTTTTAGAAAATGAAACGAATTCAAATAGATCGTATAGTATTCTGTACTTTAAAAAGTTGATATCTCATATATTTTCTTCTTATTTCCTGTCTATATTCTTTTAAATTTTATATTATATATGTAAGCTAAACTGTATTCTGAACAAAAAATCAAGACAATAAATTAACTCAATTTATTTTATAATCGATCGAATTTCATCATATACCGCTATACATATGTATGTGTAATTGAAAAAAAATCGTAAACAATTAAATACTTAAATGGGGTAAAACTTGGTAAACAACAAAAACTTACTACAGAGCACCAATCGATATGCATGAAACTTAAATCATACAAAATGTTGTCTACCTTAAAGTTTTCCTGATGAATAAAAAGTTTTATTTACAGATATTTCGTGAGATACGCTAGGCACAATACCTGTGTAGTCAACAATTAAGGCCCAACCAGAATGTGCATAAACAAGCATAAGCTATTGCCAAAAAATAAAAGAAATGCATTTAAAAATACAAAAACAAAATAAAAAAACTTTGACTCCGAACGGAATGTGCGATCAGTTTAGCACTTTGCTTAAGCTCGTATGATTTACATGCATTCGCACAGTTGATTAAGACACGTTATGCACATTCTGGTTGGGCCTTTAGATCTGAAAATTGTTCCCGTCATAATAAAAACTAAATTTTATTAAACAAATTCGTACAAAACCGGCAAACTTATTTCCCATCCCTGGTATTGTATTATTGTTGCATGCGCTCTTGTTCTCATCTGGTTGAGAGAGCAAGCAAACGAAAAGCTTTCTATTTTTATTGAATTTTCAACAAATGCCGGTCACTTTTATCATCAGTCATTTATTTGTGCTCGTTCACTGATCGAGTTGAGAACAAGGTTCCTTCGAATAGAAAATAATTTGTTTTGAAATAAATAAAACTGATTGAAAATAAAATTACAAACAGAAAAAAAGAAGAAAATTACAATTCTGCAATACAAAAAAAAAAAAAAAAAACGCAAAGTGTAACTCGTAAGATACACAGATAAAAAGTAACGAATGAGAAGATAAAGATTTGCTTTTACTAGAAGAAAACAGCAAAAATGTGCAAATTTAAATAAAAAATATTTAAAGAAAATGTATATAAATTATTATGTAAATATCAAACTTAATTCAATAAAAACCAAAAACGAGTTAAGAAATGTTTTTTTATTCAACATAAAAACCAAAAATAAGAAAGAATAAATATTTACCAAACGCAATAAAAAAAACTTTAAATAAATAATTTGTTTTTAACAAATTCTCTCAATCTCGCTGTGTTGTTAAATATTTTTTTGTGCGATTTTTGAGTTTAATCGTTTCTTCTTTTTTGAAGAACAAAATCTCAATTTTTTGCCTGTGTTGATGTGAAAATATTAATATTAAAAAAAAAAAATAAATTGTGATTTATTTGAGTTTGTTGTGAGCCTGAAAATGGTTGGCAAAGTATTGGCCATTAAAGAGTTCGAACAGTTTAGTAGCCGCCGCAGCAGTGTTTACGTCGATCCAGAATGTGATAAATTTTTTGAATTGCCGCTTTTCATAGCGGCCAGCTCAAACGACATAACAACAAAATGCCAATGTTGGCAATTTAGTCCAGGTAAATGAAAGTTGCTCAAGTATGTTATTAGAATAATTTTGGATTTTGACATTTTAAGTCTTCTGGACTATTTGAGGAAACTAACATTTTCTTACACACTTCACCGCACTTCAAAAATAGTTAATATAGTAAATAGTTAATAGTTAAGGAAAAAAAGGTTAAGAGATTTACAAAATAAACCATTTAGTATAGAAGATTGACAGGAACGGAAACTCTTAACACAAAATAAAAAATTATATCTCAAAACTCCGTATGTTTGAAGATACAACAACAAAGTAAAAACATTTTACAGAGGTAGGTTTTGATTTTGGCAGCTGAGTTGGGTTTTTTTTCTGTCTCTTTCCATTCTAGGAAGGAAACCTTCTATGCTCTGTGAAAAATATTTTACAGGAGCTCATTTTATACTAATATGTAAATTAAATGATCAGTTTGACCCTATTATTTAACTCTAAATTCATGTTTATGTACAAAAGCTAAATAAGGTATCTTCAGAACTAACAAATATTTGATGAAAACATCCAAAAAGAGAGACCAGTAAATTGATCAAACGTTAGATCTATTTTAACAATTTGTAATGACTTACTTAACTTTATTATTAAGAAAATAATTGTACAATGTAATTTAGAAACTGGTAAATGGTGTTTAATCTAGCAAACGTTTCGCAAAAGCAAAACATTTTTTAATGAAACTAGTGGTTATGTGTAGGACGTCAAATATTTGATAGGTGTGAACATAGCTTAAGGGCAAGTTCGAATCAATTGAAATATTGCCTTTGACAATAATGATTGAATTGTAAAAGGGTTGATTTGAATTATTTTATTGAACAAATAGATATTTGCTATTTTTCTAAACAAAATTATAGTAAATACAACCAATTTGACACAATGGAACAACATGTGAATTGCCTTAAGATTGAGCCCTTACCGCAAAAAAGCTTAAGCGACAAAAACACAATTTTACAGAAGAAGGTTTTTTTTTTTTTATTTCATAAAAAATATGTATGTATGAAGGTTGTCGCTTAAGCTAAAATTGTTTCTGTTATCGAATCGTAACGGTACCTTATGTGACAACTATTTTTGCTATTTTTGCGGTAATGGCTCGATATGTATGTATACAAGTATTTCTATTTATAAAATGTATTGAAAGTTTTTTCCGTACATACATACATATCGTTACTTGAAATGCAAACGGCCTAACTAAGAACAATTAAAAATCGACACAAATATCTTCAAACAATTAAGGAAAATTTCGACGAAAATTATGTATTTCATCAACAAAAAACAAACTGTCCTATCTACTAACTGTAATATGATAAATGCAAAAAGACCGCGCTTTAGGTAACGATATATTTCTATAATTTATCCCTTAAGTATAAACGGATATTACGAATCCATAGTTATTAATGAATGCAATAATTGTTTTACAGTTATTTAATCACAGGTGATGACTGTAATTTAATCAATCTTACAAATCTCCTTTTACAGAACAGTTTTCCTATTTTCTCTTTCGATACGTTCAACACTGATCAGTGATCACAAATGATATAATCAATAGTACTTATATATTTAATGGAAATAAACAAAACAGCACCCTCAAATATTTGCCTATGTTTAATTTGTTTAGTCTTACAACAATTTGTTCTCCATTACAATAATATCAGTTTTTTTATATTTTTGATCTCTCATTTTGCGGTCACAAAATACAAAAAATGTTTCTACTTCTATAAATATATACTTCTCTACATAGATATACATACATACAGCGAAACCTCTCATAATCGGACACTCATCGAAAGCGGTATTTTTGTCCGGTAATAAGAAATGTACACTAAGGAAGCAGTGGTAGCCTCTAGTCTATTGTGCTTAAAAAATATAAAGAGTAGACTGCTTTAACTTAAATCGATTCAATTTAAATATCAAGTCTTAAAATTATTAAAAATGCTTTTGATGTGAGGGAATGCGACAAAGTCGTCTCTAGCAAAACGCTTGTTGAATGCGACATCATAAAACATCAAAAGATTTTGCGAGATCTGATGCTAAAATTCCTGTATCAACCTAAAGTAGCACTGAAGTGCTTTAATTAAAGCCTTTGCGATTATACCTTGGTCTAGGGGTTGGCAAACTGCAGTTGTATTTGAAGGAAAAAAAAAACGTTGTTTATAACTGTTATATATGATTCCTTTAGGGTGAGATGCTGTATTATCGAAGAACAAGAGCATTATACAAATTTTTTTAAATTTTCCAGTTACGGCACCGCGTTTTGCACGTAAAAACAAATAAAAAAGTTGGATTTACAAAATTTTTCTCGTTATTGGAGGTTTTCCTTAGAGAAGGTTTCACTGTTGTATTGTTTTTTTTTTTTGTTTTTTTTTTTGTAATAATCTTTGTATTCCCGTTGTAATTTTATTATTCAACTCGTGCAATAATTTTGATAACTTTTTTTCTCTTATTATTATTGTATACGATTGAAAACATTTATGTGGAAATTCACCTTTTTGATAATTATTACCTCATACACAAGCCCATAAAAACTCTTACTACGTCAAGTAGTTGTGTATTAGTTCGGAAGAAATAACAATTAGAAAATAATTTGCATTCGATTATATCTTGCGAAGTTATTAGAGAATAAATCGGGTTTTTATGCAAATTAAAAGATTTAATTTAATCAAGAGAGAAATTTGTTGAATTATATTTAAAAACTTATTTTTTGAATAAACAATTTTTATAAACAATAGCGGCTTTTAGCCTTTGTGTTAAGTATTTAACTCTGTTGTATTTAATACGATTTTATACTACAGAAAAGCGTTAAGCTACGGTCACACTTATTAAATATTTGATCAAATAAGCGTAACCCCTACTTATGTTAATAGTAAGTGAGATTTAAAATGGTCTTAATATTACAAAATAAACTAATTATACTACTAGACGTAGCAAAAAACAGTTTTTTGTAAGATGTGGTATTTTAATAAAAATAAATATTGATATTAAGTGAAATGATTTTTTAGTTTGGTTGTTGGTCCCGTTTTTTTCATCAAATATTTGATAAGTCTGACCGTAGCTTTAGTGTCTTTTTCGTGTGTTTTGTAAATTAATGAATCTGCTGAGAGAGAGCGAGAGAGAAAGTTTCGTCAACTGTTTTATTTTGGTAAATTTAACACACGTGTTTTATAAAGTTTAATACATTTTGCTCTTACGGTGTTGCAAATTTAAATACGTTTACTACATTTTTAAGATTTACTAGGTATACAAGGGTACTTTAATATCAAGATTGAAAACCGCTAATGTTTCGACACAAATATTTTTTACCAAGTTTAATTTTTTATTTAGTTCAGCTCTTTCAGAATTTAGTGGCGGAGTTCAAACCGAACTTAGTACATAATCAAAAACTTCCTTATTTTAAAAAATCGATACATTTCATACACGAAACCTTAAATTAAAATTCTTAAAAAATTTTAAACTTTTGCTGATGTTGAACTACAAGTGTATTACGTTTTGAGAATAACAACTAGTTTTGAGATTTAAGAATTAGGAGATTGATGTAACCAAATGATAATTTTTTAAATAGTTATGAATTACACTCGTAGAAGAAACTTAAACTATATATTCTACAGTAAAACGATCAATTATCACTTTTTCAAGAAGAATAATTAATCCCTTACATTGATTATTTCACGTCAAGTCTAATGGTCATTTTCTTATTAGGCGATTATCTTTTTCCCAATGAAAAACTGCACATTTAAGAAATTTGGTTTTCTCAATGTCTCATTTGCTTCTATTTTGTCGCAATGCTTACCGGCACTCATCTGCCAATAATTTATTTTCCTTTTATTTGACGTAGAGATAAATTCAATCAGCTGACTCTCAACTTTTACGTGTATTTGGAGTGGTGTTGCCAACTCAAACCAATGTTTTTTGTCGGTATATTGAGAAACCCAAAATGGTTAACGGACAGTTTATCGGTATAAGTAACAGACAGTTTATCGATACATTGAGAAAATGGCCATAATTATTTTAAATTATACTCGTAATTTACATGGGTACATATTGAAAAGTATATAAAACATTAAACTTAATTTATGAATGTTATTTTTGTCAAGCTAATATGGCCTAAATTTCTTCAATGTAAATAGAATTCAATTTCTAATTGTTTATGCGCTATTTGGTTGACAGATATGCAAGTACGCGAGAACTTTTATTAATTTTTTTTATATAAATAAAAATAAAGATACACATTATATTTCGAAAAGAACTAGTACGCCAAAACTCAATAACATGATCATCAATATAACCAAAAAGTTATCAAATGTCCAACAGTTTTTCAAACAAAATAAATATAAAATGCAAAAAATTAAATATTTTAGATACGAGCCGACGGTATTCAACAACATTAGCAGTCGATCCAAATGTACATTAACAATCTAATAAATTTTTATGACGGCAAAAAGTAAAAATGTTTGTACATATCTACTAGTACTCGTATGTGTAGAAGATTGATTATTATGATTATGTCTAATTAGTGTATTGACGTTTGATCGATTTGCATTTGTGTTCTATCTGTATAGAAAACCAAACAAGTAAATTAATGATATAAATATAAAAAATCGAAACTGCACACAAAAACAATTGTCAGATAAGGGCTTCCTTCATCTACTTTTGAGTACTTTTGAGTGCGCAATGGTTTATGTTGAAATCTGATAAGATTTCAGGTCGTTTTGTTATTTTAGGGTTGGGTCTTGTTTTCTTTGCTGATAAGCCTAATGTTTGTTATTTTAAGACTTTAAAAAGAGTTCTTATGTATATTTTCTAAATTTTTTTTTTCTTCTTCTTTATTTGCCTATTCGTCATACAAATGTTTTGCGGCCAACACAATTACAATTTAATAGGCATCCTGTCTTGGACTCCAGTATATTCTTGAATATTTTCATTTTTGTAACGTCCCCCTAATTTGACCGACAGGGACGCCGAAGAAAGGCTCAGGGCCTATTAATGAGCGACGAGCGCCTATGTTTGCTTAGCAATCAGCCCCTTCGTTGCGTGCATGGCCCTCATGGTCGGGCACCCAACACAAATTCAAGTCATTGTGTTTTCCAAACTCGCTCAGAGACGTAAAACAGTCCATGACTAGCATGGACTTTACCTCCAAAGAAAATAGTGCTCTATAATAGCGGCTTGGCTATCCGAAATAATATCAAGCCCTATGCCCTCCTTCTCAGACATTCCCCAGCGAAAAGCTCCGCCTAAAATATCGAAGGCTGTTTGGCCGTAGACAAGCTCCTTTGGAAACCAGGGCCCATTCGATTGTTCCGAACCGTCGGCCAACCATACCTGGTCCACGCAACCGCCCCACCAGGATTGGTCCGCACATTGGTCCTTATTAGGTATAAGGTCATTAAAGTTCCTATTTAATACCAGACTAGGCAGCACATGATCACCGACTACAATAGATGGTTCATTTGTAAGAATCTCGAGGATCCGCATGTGACTCACAAAGTCACCTGCGTTGTATTTAGCAATGCGCGGCGCGGCACCTGCAGTTGGAGTTTCTCACGATATACAGTAGACGCTCGCTTATATGAACTAATTCAAGCAGGGCCTGTTCACTAAATGGAAAAGTTCACATAATCGAGACAATATAAAAGTATTTCAAATCAAATCAAGTCTTTATTTTAAATTAGTTTGTTAATAATGAATGTACATGAAAGTAGTCGGTTATATTTTTTTGCTTTAAGGGATTTCCGTAATGCCTTGTCCCTGCATTTTCGCAATGCCAAATATCATTATCAAATATATTATTTTCACTCCAAGCTCCACATTTACTAGCTTATTTCGGGGAACAACAGATTTCTAATAAAGGGTGTTTTTTATAGAGTGACACAAGTTTAAATCATAATAAAACAAGGAAATATATTTTTAATGTCAATGAAACGGGCTTTATTGCAAAAAAACATTTTATGAAATTTAAATATGATTTCTGCCATGTGGCCGCCACGGCTTGCGTGGCGCCTTCCAATTTTCAACAACTTCGCATTCTGACCACCATCGTCTTTGAAGACATATGGGCCAATGACTCCGCCAGCCCATAAAGCGCACCAAATAGTTATAATTGTGGATGTAATGGTGTTTCGACAAAAGCTTGTGGATTCTACTCACTCCAAATGCGACAATTCTGCTTATTTACGTACCCATTCAACCAGAAATGGGCTTTGTGCTTCATCTCATTCGCCGAATTATTTTGATTAAAAATTTCAACAATTAGCGCATTGCTCGATTCATAATAAGTTATAAGTTGATTCAAAGTAAAATTTCAAAGCAAACTAAACAAAAAGCAACTATCAGCTGTTAAATCAGTGCCAACTTAAAGTTATGATACTCTAAAAAAACACCCTCACATAATAGAGATAGGTTGAGTTCACTCTTTAGAACCTCATGTGTAAAAATTGTGTTGTTCACTATTCTGGATGTTCATATTCATATAACCGAGCGTCTACTGTATATGTCCAAGGTATGTACGCTATCCTATCGTTGTTTGTGATAAAGTCTGTACCGCGGTGTTTTAAATATTCTGCGGTAGGCCGAATATACATAAAATCATATTTCAAAGGAATCCAACTTCTTTTTATTTGCCGCGCCGCTTTTTTTGTCCATACTTCATTGCGTACAAAAAACCTGCTTTTACTTCAAGTTATTGTCAATGTTAGAAACTGTTTTATATTCAAAGAATGCGTCTCTTACGATTTCAATGCGCACGTAAATTTTCTTTGAACAATTTTATTTATCACTTCTGCAAGAAATTTAGAGGGTTATTTTGTAAGAAATTTTTCATATAAAAATGCTTAAATTTTCAAAAATTTTTATGAACCCTTTTTATTAATGTTCAAGCCATATCGTCGGCTTGATATGCAAACCTGCTAAATCCACTTTTTAAGTAAATTGAGATTTTGATGCCGTGTGATAGAGAAAGAAACGCCTCGTCGAACAGCAGTGTGTAACCTCAACTATATTTTTGGTTTTCCTCTCAAGCTGCAAATACGAAATATAAAACGTTTTTTGCCTCTCTTGTAAAATGTGCTGAAAGGGAGTTAACGGTTTGCATATTAAGCCGACGATAAAGGGTGTCTTTTTTTTCCTAAAGAACAGCAATAAAATCCGCCAGTACTGTGGTATCGTAAGCATATCAGATATTGTTTATTTTCTGAAAATTTTTTTCGGAAAATAAAGGGCAATTATATCCTTGCCTGGCGAATATTAAGCCTATAGTACACGGAATGTAAAAAGCCACATGCGCACGTGCTTCTGACGTAATTTTGTCGTCATCACACAACACGAACTGGCTATTGTGGCTTTGTAGTGACGTCAAAATTACGTTAGAACCACATGCGAATGTGGCTTTTGACATTCCGTGTACTATAGGCTTTAGAATACATTCCGTTTATTCCCTATTAGCGTCAATTTGTGCGTTTACTAATTTTTTTACTGTCTATACCGCTTGTCAAAAAATTATCCATCAATTTGAGCTTTGCACTGTGTTTAACGCCTTTTCATAGTCCACGAAGCATACAAAACATCCTTTTGAACATCTCATTCCTTCTCTGAAACCGAATTGTAATGTTTTTCCCATTTGGAGTGAATCCTTTAAACATGTCTGAATTGTCCTAAGGAATCTTATAAGATGGTATGGTTATAAGTGTGGATTATAAATTAATCTTGCGAATATTTCCATGTGTCATGCATGCAGTTAAACAATATTGTAAATAAATCAATATTATTTAAGTCTATAAGCTTAAATATTTTGGTGGGAATCTCATCCTCTCCTTTGGCTGTTCTTTCCTTCTGTGACTTTATTGCTAATTCTACTCGCATTTCGTTATAGATGTTCCTGAGGGTGGCAATCGTATTTGTACGTTGTTATCTGATTGACTTGTGTTTGATAAAATATGTTGAATGTACCGTTTCTTTTTTTCCTCTTACGTTGAAGTTGCTTCTTTGTTGCTATCGTTTAAAAAGTTTGGGTTTCTTTTTTTTTGTGTATTACGGCGGCTTCCTTAAATTTTTTCTCTAGGTTAAATTCGTCATGTAAACATTGAAGTCTTTCAATCTCCTGGGGGGCTACCGCGTATTTCGATTCGAAAAGCAAAATGTTTCGAAAGCAATTTCCGATTCGAAAGTTAAACCGAACTGCGTAACTCGTTGGAAACGATGACAGAGTTGTATTTATAAACAAATCGGAAATTTGATTAAAAGTTGGTAGCACTGCTATTAAAATACCAAAATGGACGAAAATATAAAACAACAAAACAAATAATAAATACTATTCAATGTGTGAACAATATTATAATTGTGCTTTTTAATAAAAATTTTATGTATTTCCCTGTGGTTTGAAGAGTCAACAGAAAAAACCAACCATTACTTTATACGGCTTTTTGTTTGTAAATGTAATTTTTTTTTTTAAAGTTTTTTTAAATTTCAAGACCACAAATATTAAAACATTTTTAATAATAACGTTAGTAACATTTATTTAATATCAATTATAATATTATAAGGTTTAATTTGTTTGTTTTACACTATTATTTATCTAGAACTTTGTCATTTTCACTTTGTCACTAACAAAATAGCTTTCGAACAATTTCCTAGCGCTTTTTACATAACTGACGCTCGTTTTCGTAATACGGAGTTGGAGTTTCGAAAGGGATTTTTATTGTTCGTAACAGAGAGTTACCGTTACGAAAGGAACTTTTTGTTCTCGAAAAGGTATTAACAACTTCCGTTCATTTGAAAGAAATAGTACGAAAATCGTAATACACAAATTGTTCGACTTCGTAAGTTATTTCTTTCGAATCGAAATACGCGGTAACCCCCCTGACATTGTTTGTTAAATCGTTCGTTACTGGCGATTATTATTTTAATTTTATTCGCTCTAATGACTCTAACTAGTCCAACAAATTGCAAGATTGTGACCATGGTACATTTGCACAAGGTAGCAGCACTAGGCATCTATAATTTTGCTCCAAAAGAATATATGTATGTATGTATGTATGTATGTAAATACAAATTTTTTTTTTATATATCGTTACTTTAATATATAAAAGCCCTAACTAACGTTTTCCTTACTTAACAGGAGAAGGAAAAAACTTAATAAAAATTATAGTCTTGTAGTTGCGATTTTCTTAATATGCAGTTTTTTATTTAATTCTCTAAGCAATTTAAAAAAAAAATTGCGTTAAACAAAAATCACAACTACAAGACTATAATTTTTATTAAGTTTTTTCCTTCTCCTGTAAAGTAAGGAAAACGTTAGTTAGGGCTTTTATATATTAAAGTAACGATATACTGTGTTAGTTTTCAGCAGTTCTGCTGAGATTTAAAAGATAAGACTAAAAACTGCTTTATTTAGCTGCCGGTTTTCCTGAACTTAGAATTTACTTCATCTAATGTTAGATAAAGATATCTATCTACCGATACGATAAATTACCTAATATGGCTGTATAGATACCTACAAAACGAATGAAAAAAAAAAATTTGGTTTTTCTTAACACGCCCAATAAATATTTATTTTAGAAGATACACTAACACTTGAGTCCATCAAAAGCAAACAGAAAATATTTCAATCTAAAAAGGCAGACAGATAGCACCTGTTCACAGTCACTTACTCACTCAACTTTTAGGCAACAAAAACCAAATAAATCTTATCAACTGGGTTAAAGTTTTTGTTGTTTAATGACATCAAACGAGTCTCAAGTGTTTGGATTTTTAAAATCTTATTTTTTAGTGAAAATATTTAATAATTAGTTTTTTATTTACGATTTGTTTTTATTATATTTGAAAGTGAGAAAGAGAGTGTGCGAGGATTGGAACTTCAGATTAAATATGTACCTGACCTATGATCATTATTTGAACTTGTTATTCTAATTTGTTTTCTGTTTTTATTTCTTTCTAGGAAAAGAACCAGCTTTGCGTTCTTTCACTGAAATCAAACAACTTTTAGATATAGGAAAAAAGCGCGATGTGAAAAATATTTTACGTGAAAATTCCTGGCCGATAAATTCACCCATAAGATCACAGCTGTGGCCAACATTGTGTGGTCAACATAATACAAAACCGCAAATGGTTGAGGGTTTCTATTGGGAAATGGTGCACCAGGTGAGTTGTAACTTGAAAAAAAAAAAAAAAAAAAAAAATTATTTATAAATAAAAGAAAAAAAATATTGTTGGCTGTGCTTTTTCTCTTCTAGGTTTTTGGCACTACAGAATTGTCGGAGAAACCCATAATGTTACCAGCATTTGTTGATGCAACTCATTGTTTGCCCTACCATTTAACACGCACTGGTCGTGCAGTGGCAGATCGTATTGTGAATGTATTGGGTTACGATTGCCCAGATATAACTTACAGTCCAGTATTGTATCCGATTACATCGATTTTATTGCATTTTATGTCTGGTAAGTATTTTTATATCTTCTTTTCTTTACTTCTTTTTTCATCAACATTTTCATGAAATTTTCGAAGGATTCGACATTCATGGGTGTATTTCTGCTTATAACGCACCATAATTGAGCTATTCTTTGCATAATTCTAGGAACTCTGTTTAGTGCCCATGTTCTGTAACTATAGGAAAATGTAGGAAATGAAACAAAAATGCCATAAATTGAGAAAATATTACAATAGTTTTATGGCCTTATATGGCGAATTTCCTATGGAATCTCTGCCTTAATAACAAAAACGGCGCCATACATTTCACAACTTGTGTAGTGTATGGCCGGTATATGAAAATATTGCATATTGCACAAATTCCCAAACATTTTTCCACACATGGACAAACTTATAAACGATTGAAACTAAATTTAAGTCATATAATATTAAACAACATTCTGGGTTTTTTGTTATAAAATCGAAAATACTTTTAAAATTTATTTTTTTTTTAAGAATTTAAGTAAAAAGTGAAAATCATTTGAATTCTTTTAGTAGGTATGTATGTACATCGCCATCGTTGTAAGCGTACGATTCGGCGAATTTTTTTTTAACATACCCACAAATAAACCTTAAAAATTAACACGTAAAAGAAATTTGGGCGCCCCGAAAATAATTTTTTCTCATGCCAAAAGCTATCGAAAAATCGATGGCACAATATTGATTGCTAAATCAACCCACCCTTATACTTATGATTAATAAACTTATTAATGTTAAATAATATTTTTTTAGGATTTTGTTTATGTTGCAAACCAAAAAATATATTGACTAACTTTTTTCCATATTTAATCAAGTGTTAGATTTTCAGAACCAACGCATAACTTCAGAACTTTTGAAATTATGATACAAAAATTTTAAAATTACCATCAAACAAACTTTAAAAAGACTACAAATGTTATTTATCAGCTAGATATTTTTTTATAATGTAAATTTTATTAAATAGTCGGATTCCGGACATTGTAATAATATCAGATTACAATTTCTCTCTAAAATTGCAAATGCCTGACTATTTACTTTGTCGACATATGCACAAGTAATTGAGGGAAGTAATTGTAATTTGTAATTAATATAAAATTATTTATATTATCTTTCTGTGAAACATGTGATAGATAAACGATAATGTAAATATTGCATTTAAAAATAACTATTCTAAATATAGATAACAAATAATCATCATCTTAATTATTTTACTCTTTAATTAATCTATTTACTCTGGTTTAAAAATAAAACAACAATTATGTGAAAATATTAAACAACTTGCGATTGTTATATATATTTTTTTTTATTATAGTTTAACACTTATTCTCATTTCATTTATTTGTTTATAACACAATTAAAATCAAATAACGGAAAAATTACGGTAGAAAAATGGTTTGTTTTCTATTTTGTTAAACAAAAAAGTTGATTAAACAATAGAACAAAATACCCTCTACACATTTATGTATTAGGAATGTTTTTATAAAAATTATAAAAAAACTCTTAACAAAGAAAAAAGATCCTCCAAAATAAGTCACAAGTCCAAGTTCGACCAAAACTTTTGTATTTGCGAGAGCTTCCAGAATCCGCTGCAGAGTATTTTGGCCTCCACCAGTAAACATCTGAGTTTTATATGGCCTTCCACCAGTTACGTTAAGTAAGTTTTGGTACTCCACAACACAAACACGTTCAAACATTGAGGTTTAAAACGATTGCATACTCGGTGCATTAACGGTGAACAACCGCAAAAACTGTAACTCAGTCAAGTTATACGACGCCTAGCCATTATCCAATGCGAGGTGACAACACAAAACGCGCGAAAAGCAGACAAATAATAACGACCTGTTTGTCCTAAATTTTTTTTTTTTTATATAATTAAACAAAATGAATTCCAGATACTTTTTATTTTTTAATTTTGGTACTTTTGTAGAAACTTTTTTTGTTTCACATTTTCAACATATTCCATGCGTTCCTCCGAAATTAATGAAAGTGTACAAAGGGTATAATTGCGAAATGGTTTCTTATTAAAATTGTTTTTAAGTTTAGTCTTCCGAAAGTCAATAAAATTGGGTACGCCAGTAACACATTTTATTAATCATCTAAAGGGTCTTTTTTCTCCCAGACAAAAATATTTGCCAGTCCAAATAACTTACGCGAAAAAATGTTTAATTATCAGTTTTCAGTTCAATATACTCGTACATATCTGCTAAGGTAGGAATAGTTGGAACATAGATCTATCCAGCAAACCATTATGCTTCCTCGGAAACAGAAATTTAAGGGAGAATTCGCTGTATACCGCTTACACTTCTTAGGAAATGCTGTGTACATGATTTTGGTTTCTGCTTAAGAGATCCAAAATACGCTTATTTTACGCTTTGAAAACTCATATGGTTTACATGAATAAAGTAAGGGACAAAATATTAAAGCATTGGAAAAATTTAATATCCTGCGTTTATTAAACAATTTTCTATCAAAATTTGTTTGAAATACCCTTTTTTAAATCTAAAGTATTTTTTATAAATAAATCTTATTTAATTTTTTTGTAATTGGGTTAAAGTTTTATGATTCAGTGAAGCAGTATATATACCCTTCACCATGGTGCGATGAGAACAGAGAGTTATATAAATACCATTCTTTATATATATATATATGTTCCCGACGATCCTATAAGGAGCATAGGGCCCCCATTCTTTAGATATAAATAAATCTATTTTCATTCAGCTAAAAAAAACACTCGATACATTAAAAAATAAAATTAAAAAAAAAAAACAAAATTAGAGGCAGAAATATATAAATAAATGGTTCCCATCATATCTGGGGTCTTCGGAATATACATTTCAACAGACAGACGGACATCGTATTTTGAACTTTTCTTCTTATAATGATCCGGAATATACTTGTACATATATGTACTTTATAGGGTCTAGGATCAATATTGTAGAAATTACAAACTGAATGACAAAGTTATATTTTAGATGCAGAATACGTATTTATTTGTTGCTTCCAAAACTTAAATATTTTTTTAACAGCATAATGCAATTTTGATACCAAATCAGCAACAACGTTTGTGTTCGGTACAAACATGAAATTCGTTTTCCATAGAAAACGTTTAATAAATACGTTGCCGCTTTATTTTCTGCACGTTGAGGCATCCTCACGTATTTGACAGATCAGCTTTAGAAATACAAATGAAAATCAAAAATCTCTGGAATGAGAAACATTACCTAATAAAAGCTGCCTTCTTAGTTGATATCGTTTTATCTTTAACACCTTTATTTTGTGATTTTCGTCACACTCTAGTGACTTTATCGCAAAACACGTGAGAGTACGAGTGTTTATGTATATAGTTAGTTTAAATAAACACAGTGCTTTATGTAGTAGTCCGTCGTCTGTCTAGGTACATTCAACAGTGCTTAACGGATATAAGAAATTCATGAAACTCCAGGAAAATTTTTCTTATAAGCGCCTTTTTCTTTTATACAATTATTTCTTGTTGGAAAGTTATTTCTTAAATGTTTTTCTTATAAAAATAGTACAAATGGTACACATACATACGTACGTACTATTCATAATATATTTTTTGGTTTCATAGTGGTGCCTGGCAATCAATGTTTTCTATGTATCAGTTTCTTTTCTTTTAGTCGTTTTTCTTATACAAAATACTTGTGTCTTAAAATATATATTGAGAAAAAAGAAATGCCATGCATCTTCAATTCTTTCTTAGAAAAGGGGTTTCTTATATAAGATGTTCTTATAGCCATTATGTACTGTAATACATACTAAAAGGCTTTTTATTTTTGTCAAATTGAGAAATATTTTGTGTGTTTAAAAATGTATTTGTGTGAGTAGATATAGAAATATGTACTTATTTGTTTATATTCTTAATTTAAATATAGATTTCTATGTGTTTATTATATAAAATACGTGTATGTATGTATGTCTCTAATATTAGGGGCATTCTTATTTAAAAGTTATTGCAAAATTAAAATACACGAACTTTTTCTATGATTAGTTACAATTAAGTACATATTTATGTTGCAAGAAACGTACTGGGCTGGTTTGTTTAATAAGAATTGGGAAATTGGTAATAGCGTATAGGATATGTTACTAAAACTAAATAAAAATAACAATTAAAACCTTTGTTTATTCTCATTTATCAAATGTGAACATATTTGTTTTTATTTTTGGCACATTTTAAATCTATTTTTTGTTTGTTGTCTACAAAACAAATTTGAATTTTAAATCTATTTTAAGGAAAATTTGTATAGAAATTTAGTTTTAGAATACATTTAAAATTAAAATATTTTTTATAATAACGAAGTACATATATATCCATATTTTATGTAAAAAAGCATATTTTTGCATAAACATACATACATACATACATATGTATTTTGTTAGTCTTAATGTATATTTTGACTTTTCGTGTGTATTTTTCTTTTCCAAAAACAAATTCAAATTTGTTTTCTTATAATTTTTACTACATATAATCATCTTAAATATATGTAAGTTGTAATTATGGAAAAAGGGTGTGTGGGGGGGGGGGAACAAATTAGAAATTAATTTAAACATTTTTCACTTTAAAAATAAAATTTTAAAAAAGTGATATTTTGATTGATAATAATTTTAAACATATTGCTGATTGTGATGGTTTTTGCGATCATTTTAAAAAAGATCCAATAAATTTGTATACTTACACCACAAAAGTAAAGAGGGTATTATGCGTTTGTGCTGATGTTTGTAACAGTTTAATATAGGTCATACACGCAAAGAAAAAACATGGTTGTGGTAAACATATTTTAAGAGCAACATATTATGATAACATTCATGATTGTAGTCACCATATTACGATTATTATTGAATCATATTATGACCAAATATATTCGTAATATAAAATCATAATAATTTTCCCTTCATCATATTATTATCCTGTTAATCATACTTAGTTAAGAAGTAATCATATTATTGTCATCTTTATCATAATAAGATAAAATGTTATCATATTATGATACAATGTTGCTGTCACAATAATAAAAAAAAAATTAAATTTGTTTGCATCAATTTTTTATTTCGTGGCACTTAACAATTTTCTTTAATGTTTAAACAATCTCTTTATTTTTTAATTTTTTCAAAATTGTTTTTTTTTAATTTGTATTTTTTAATTGTTGAACCACTCACTAACAAATAATTCGATAGGCATATTTAAAACAAACGACACAACTGATGGAGAATTATTTTACAAATGGCGCTAACAAAATATTATTAAAGTAAAACTATTTTGATTGCATCTAAAACATATTAAGATAAATGTATAGAAAGTTTTCATGTTATGGCTATTAAATATCATGATATGGATGGGAGTAATATAATATGTTTTGAAAGTTATCATTATTTAGTTGTTAGAAAAATAATTATTTTTCAGTCAAAAATACTCAAATGTATAATTGCGATAAACATTGATATGTTTACAGTAACTATAATTTTGCTGATATAAAATAAAAATAACAATTATTTGTGTACGACAACAATATATTGTTACAATAAACATAGTGTAGTTGCCGTAACCATGCCAAACCATATTTTTTATATGCATGCAGGCTTTTAAGTATACCGATCTAACGATGTCCTTCCGTTAAAAACTATTAAAAATATTGTGTATTTTTTTCGTACAATATTAATAACAAATCGTTTTTATACCCTTCACCACGGGTGGAAAGGTAACGTACGATATGCACCATTCGCTGAACTTATAAACTTACTAACTTAATTCTTATGCAAAGGAAGTGTCTTTTGGCCAATTTTCAGGATTGATATTAAAACACATTTATGTTTAAAATCGTTTTAAATACAAAATTCTCTTCTTCACTAAATACTTAAATCAAAATTAATTCACCGATGTGGTACACTTAATTTCAACTTAAGTTTCTATTGTAATATTTAAGCAAGGTGGCCTCAATATCACGACAATACAACAACAAGAGGCAAAGCAATAACAATCAGCTGTTTTTTGAGACCACCTTGTAAATAATTATACTTTTTTATGATATTTTTTTTGTATTTACTAGTGCTATCATACTTTTATCTTATTTAAATAAAACTTTTCAAATAAAACTCAAAAAATCAATCAGTATTAAAATACGATTTAAGTTTTTATGAAAATTAACTTAATTTAGATTTAATTACTATCCTGAAAATTGGGCATTAGTTTTGTTTAATTAAGTTTTCTGAAGATCACTTTTTTCATGCCTTACTCAGCAAATATTTGGAGTTTTTCTACTTACGCGATTGTTTAAAGACATCCCTAAATTTTTATATGTCGCATTATTATTAAATATTTAGTTAATTTTTTTTTATCTCCTATTTTTATGAAGAATTATAACTAAGTGAATGTATTGTTCACTTAATTGACCTCTGGTGGCCATCGTTTTATGCCATCAATAATAAATATTTTTTATTTGCTTATCTCTAGAATATTAATAGTAAAAAATAAATTTCATATTTTTAAACTCACACTCACAAGAAAACATTTTTGTTGTGTGTTTTTTATCCATCCATCGTTTTCTATCATGACACTGTCAACAGAGTGACGCTGTTGGGTGAGCAGCGAGACGCGTGAGTGTTCTCATGTAGTTTGTGTTATAATTTATTTGTTATTTATTAAGATTTATAAGATATAATTCAAGTATTTGAGATTATTGATACAACAGAAAACTGAACCCGGCACCCTACTGATGATTTGTTTGTTATGACGGTCGCTGTTATACTTGACAGGTGGTTTAATTCAAACTTTTGTGAACAAATATTAAAGCTTAAATCAGAATTAGCTTGTATACTTGCAGCATACAAAGTCTTATTGTTGACATTTTTATTTAAACACCACTTAAAAAGATTTCAAAATATGTTTAACAGATTTGCGATCAGCTTGCCAAACTTATATGTATGAAGATGTATTGCAAAGGGAGGATATTTTCAAAAATTAATAATAGCAGTTAAGGAAGCGTATGGTTTTAATTTGTTGCTTACATATTAAAACTACGTGCTTTTCTTGTAAAATTTAAGTGAATTAAGAAAAACATTTAAAATCACATCAATCATCAATTTTGAGTGATTGAATGTTGAATTATGAAATATGCCCAGATCCTGCAAATGTTTTTAAACGTTTTTACCAAAATATAACATCAGTTATATTATTATAATACATTCTTAATTGACAGTTAAAGTAAAATTTAATTAAAACTGAACTGCAAAAACCATTTTAACGCATGAAAACATCGACAAAATACACTTAAAGTTACCCTGCATACTCAGTTTATCATAATCATATCAGATCTCCTCTATTTCTTTAAGTCTATGGATTTAAATCGTTACAGACTATAATTAAATTACAAACAATATTCTTAGTTTATGTATTGAAAAACAAGATAATACTACGTTTAATGACACTATCACTTAAAAAGAAGTCAACTAAATCATACATTTCATTAAAACCTTTACATATTCTCCGAAAAGGATCAGAATTTGCACAGTTTGTGGGAAATGCCTGAAGATATAATGGTATGTAATTGCGAGTTGATCGCTGAGGAACGTTGAGTTTAACGTTATTAAGCAGGAATTCAGAACTAATGTTACCATTAAGCAAATTAACTAAAAACGCAATGTTAAGCATTTTTCTTCGGCTTACTAGTGATGGTAATTTAACACGTGCAAGTCTTACAGAGTAAGATGGAAGTACTTCAGAAGGATTCCAAGTTGAGTTTCCTAAGCAGAACAATAAAAATTGTTTTTGGACAGATTCTATTCGGTTTATGTGAACATCGTAATCAAGATCCCAGATAATAGAGCCATATTCGATAATAGGTCTTACCAAAGATGTATATAACAGCTTTGTATTCATAGAATTAGTAAACTCCTTAGCCCAACGCTTTATAAAGGCAAGTGCACCACGCGCTTTGTCATTGATGTAATGTGTTTTATAAAATCGAATTTTGGATCAAGTAAAACACCAAGATCCCAAATCTCTTTAACTAATTCAAGTTGGCAGTCCATTTTCTACAAAAACGCATATGCTTACATTTTGTAAAATTGAGATTAATGATGTTGATATTACACCAGTTATAAAAATTATCCAAATCCAAATTTTGTGTAGCTTAAAAAGATTTTTACATCATCGGCATACATTAAAGGCCATGTCAGATAAAACTTCATCGCTTTGCGTGACACATCTAACTTTGACAGAAAAGCGTAACGCAAAAGGTGTATGTCACAATAAAAACTTTGAAAACACTCACACATTGTGTGTTAAAAAGAAAATAAATAAAAAAGTTATACTAGCAGATTGTCAAAGCGCGCAAAAAGATGAGAGTTGCCTAACTTTTCGCTTCGCTTTGCGTTAAAAGTTCTTTATGTGACATGTTTCGTATAATTATGAATATTTCATCTTAGATGTCAAAGCGAATCTCTAACGCAACGCGAAGCAAAAGTTGTATCTGACATGGCCTTAACACATTACAAATGTTTATTGCACTCGGCAGATCATTTATAAAAAGTGAAAATAAAATTGTACCAAGGTGACTTCCTTGCGGTACTCCAGAATTGACGATGATGCTCTTTGATGTTGTATTATTAAAACGACCCCTTTGTTTGCTATAAATAAGGTATGACTCAAGCCAGCGAAGACTGTTGTTAGTAAAACCCATTGTGGAAAGTTTTCTAAAAAGAAGGCTATGGTTGACTTTATCAAAAGCTTTACTGAAGTCTATGTATATAAAGTTCGTTATTTTGGTATTATTGAATCCATTATGAATAATAGTGGTTAATTGTAATAGGTTGGTAATTGCTGAGCAACCCATGCTGGAAAGGTGATAGTGATGAAGATGCTTGCCGACAGCCCATACACTTAAGCGCTGGGCTTAATGAGTTGGTTAACTAATGTGAACTTTAACTTTTTTTTTTTTTTTTGCATAAGGGGAAACAGTTTAACCCAATACTAATATTATTTTTATGTATATTTTTTAAACTTTTAAACCTTTTAAAAGACTTTATCAAAATAATTTTTGGGAATACAAAATTTTAATTAAAAAGATTTTGTTATTCGTGCTTAATTCCCAGCTTTTATTCTTGATAAAGACACTTGAAATAAATTGTTGATGGGATAAGCTATTCCTATACGCATTTCACTGGTTGCTTAGGCCAGATCATCAGGAACTTCATCCATAAAGATTTTAGAAAAACTAAAGATATTAAACCAAATAAAACTGTTAAGCGTATAAGAATCATAAGCAACAGTTCTTCTTGTAACGATATCAAAGTTTAAACAAAAACATCAACAATTAACAGTGAGTTTTTATCTCTTCTTACATTCCCCACTACAATTGATTGCAATTCTTCCAACATTATTTGTAGTTGTAAGTAGGTTAAGAAAAAACAAAATAAAAACAAAAACAACTTGCAAAAGCATGTTGCCAGTTTAATTTTTTTTTAGGCCGTGCAGATGCCAATTTATTATCAAAAAGACTCCGATGTGATCATAAAAAACCCGAGAACCCTGTTTATTTATAAATAGGGTAGTCTCAAGCGTATATTAGTTTTACCACAAGGGAAAGTTCGGCCTGGGAAAATCTCCCTCCCCCCTACGTGATCCCCGAAAGTACCCCTTTGTCAAGAAAGAACCCCAGCTTTTCCATCAGAAAAGAAAGGCTTCCTCAACTAATAGTCAGGGTGGCGCCTTGCACTCACCGTAGTACTAAATAACAAGGTACTCTAGTGAGTGAGCACGGACTCAAATATCAAAAGAGTCCTGTCATTTTAAATGTTTGTCGCATTCCAGTATGCATACACCTGATTTGCTCAGGAGGATATACCACCAAAAGGTAAAATGTCTTTTAGATGATCCCTACAACCCCAGGGTGGTTAAAAATAGAAGATTAAAATAAACAAATTTTATAAAATAGAGAAAAATAAAAGTTATTCAATGGGCTGTTTTATTACAACGGACTGAAGGTATATGTTACTACATATTGTAATTGTGTTTATAACATATGCATAATAAAAACAAAAGAACGATGGGAATACTTCAAGGTGGGTCTAGGAGCACTATTTTAAGGTGTTACACACATCAGCACATATGCATAATACCCTCTCCACTATTGTGGTGTGGGTATAAAAAGCTGCTATAAAAGTTCAGTATATTCTTGCTTTAATTAACGTTTATATAAAAGTATAAAATATATTATTTTGCAATTGATATAAACTTAATTTGAAATTAATACATGATAAGAAATTAAACGCTAATGGCTTTTTAATACTTATTTATGCATGATAATTTTTACTATTTTGCAACGTTTATTAGATCTTTAAATATTAAATCTTGTTAAATTTTAGGCAATTGCGTAACTGAACTCCAAACCGGGAACTAATCAAAAGTTATAAAATCGTTAAAAATACTACGTAGAAATATTTTTGTTAATACATACAATAGTTATAAAAAAAAACAACTTTTGACATCTGTAAGGAATAAAGATTTGACCTAATTGCTGGGCCTTTGTTTTGTTGTAATTTCAGTAGCTAAATGTCACTTTGTTTAGAAAGTCGTGTTTTGCTCACTAAAACACTGGTGACGGGGTGGCATTTTAATTTTTCTCAATATTTATAACAATTTCGTATTAATTGAACAACAACTAAATTGCAATTCTATATGGATAATTGAGCTCAATAATGTCATTTATTGCGTAAAACCTAATTAAGGTGCATATCTGAACACGGTATAACAGAGTCCGCCGAAAGGAAGATGTCCGTGAAGGTAGGTTACACTGTAGTCCCAACTGGAGTGAAGGGTATCAAACAGTCGTGCTTGGCCGACTATAACTTTTTACATGTTTTGTGTTTCGTTTTTAATAATTTCCTTGCCTATTTAAAAAAAAAAAAAACAATGTTGAATGAAAACATTATTAACCAAGTCACACTTTTAGTCCAATGTGTTGAACCAGTTTTGAAAGTCCAGAAGTTAAGCTTTCCTAACATAGAAAGACATGGTTTAAAAAATATTTCTTGTTGTCTATTCTTATATTCACACGAACACCTAGTTGTTGTTGTCAAACAGCTTGTGTAGTTTATTTGGCCTTATTTACTTTTCTTTGCAAATCTGTCTTGTTTCCCATGTTTATACTTAAATATATTCCAAAAAAAAAAAAAAAATCAGAGGTATGTTGACCTTTTCAATTCGCCAATATAGCCCAAAACAAATAAACTCAAAATGCATCACGGTTTGAGGGTGCATTAAAAAAAAATTACAAAATGATCAATTCAGCATTAATTTTTTTCTATTTTGTCACAAAATTTCTAATTTATAATTCGCAACACATAAATTTTTTCTTTGCAGGCTCTGCTGTAAAGTCAAATAAATAATTTCTAGTTTAATTTCATACTTTTCAAAACATTTCTATTAATTTTCTTTTATTTGATTTTATTCTTATCAGCTTTTTATTTATTCATTTAATTATATCCCAGCATTCAACTTTTGTACTGCATGGTACACATTTGCACTCTAATTATTACCAACTTAAACCGGTTGGATTGAGTTTATATGGATGTATGTATGTATGTACATCTCTCTAATCTCTCCCTCAATACAATGATTTGTTGTTCATACAAGTCTGACACAAATACAATAACTAGATGCTTTATTATTTTTAAATAAAATGTCATTAGCTTTATTTGCCAATATATCGCTAGCTGAAAAGCAAAACTGCCAACTAAATCACGACAAACGGTTCTACGCACTGAAACGACTCGGAGTTAAACAATAACCGACCAAGGACTGCCAACTCGGCAACACTTGTTCTTCAGGTCTCGCTGCTGCAACAACAACAAGAACTAAATAATAACTAAATAACCTGTACACATGATTAGAACACAAATCATAAGTTAAATATCGTTGGTCTCACGTATAAAAGCCCTAACTAACATTATTACAACTTTACAGGCGAAGGAAAAAACATAAAGGAAACTATATGTATCCAAATGTAAAACAGTTATTTTTGAAACTTTTGCATTAAATTTTTCGTGACGAGGTGTATTTGTGTGAAATGTATTGGAATCATTAAAAAACAAAATTTCGAAAAAAATATCTTCTTTGACATAAAGAATTTTCATTTCATGTTTAGTCATTTATTCTCCACGTTTAGGTGCAACTCGTTTTTTCAAATATATTCTACAACGCAACCATAAAATACGGCTGTGTTGTCTGTCTCAAAGTGCACCAAAAAAGTTATCAATGCGTACACAATAAGCAAATCGTGCTTCGTTGAACTCTGTGATACATTTTCGCTTTGACTGCAAAATATAATGATGTTTTCGAACTCAGCCTTTTACTGCCTTGCTTGTGAAAAAGCCTTAAGAGTTTCAGTTGACAATATGTCATTTGAATTGTAATGTATACATACTTACTTGCGAAAAGTATATAATTATAAATGCAAATAAACGAGCAACACTTAAGTAAAGGAAAATTAGTGTGAACAAATTTTGAAACTACTTTTGCACAACGGGTAATGAAATTATACATTCACACATACATAAATATAAAATATATACAATTTCAATATAGAAGACCGATTTGTAAAAAATTTTTGCCAACGTTTTTGTTTTTCTCATATGAAAGGTCTACTGATGTTGAAAATAATTTTTAATTCCAAATGAAATATAATTGTTAAACATATTTCGCACAATTTTTATACCTGCACTTTATTTGGTTAGTGCAGAGAAAGTTGATCCGGAAAGCCTCGGTAGGCTAGCTGGTAGCGAGTTAGTCTATCAGCGCCGAGGTTGCGGGTTCGATTCCCGCCAGAGACTCTGGTTTCTTTTCTGCAGACAAGCATAGAGCTTCGCGGGATTAGCTTAGGAAATTAAAAAAAAAAAAAAAAAAAAACTGGCGAAAACATCATCGCTGTGTTAGAAAATCGGGAAATTAAAAAAAAAAAAAATAATAAAGATTAGTATAAACCAGTTAAAAAACGAATATTCTTTTTGAATATCATAAAAATAAGCATCATGGTCATATTGGTGTAAAAAGAGAAAACATTTTTGGGAATGCGTTTGTTTACTAGAGTTACGTGCAATTTTTCCGAACCCCAAACTTGGCAATGAGCAAAGCGATTACATCCCGTCATGACCAGCCATCGATATGTTTGCTTCCATAGCTTTTTAAGGTTGTCAATATCTACAAACTTAAATCCTGTCTTAATATTGGCACTTTTGCATTCTAATAGAATTCCCGATTCGATCAAGAGTATAATTAATTTTTTGTTTCAAAATTAAGTCCTTTAAACTTTCTATTAGTTTGTTATATCCTTCACCGAAGATGAAAGAGTATAAATAAATTTGTTATTCCGCTTTTAATTTTTACAATATTGCTCTTAGCCCCTAAAAAGGACATGTATTCTGGGTCCTTATGAGTACAAAGTTTATATGAGCAAAAACCGACGACAGCCTCTAATTGTACCCATACATCACTTGTTGTTGTATTTTTGTTGTTTTGTTTTATGTATACCTGTAGAACGGCAAGATCAAAAAGTTCAAAATAAGGTAACAAGCATTTTGGTTATCAACACATAATAGATTTATTTATATCTAAAGAACGGCACGACAAAAATTTTCCAAATTTAGGTGACAAAGCTGGGTATTCAATACACAACATATCTAAAAATGAGCAAGATTGGATTGAATTGGTATATCGTGAGAAGGACAAGAGCCAAATTGTCCAAATCAGGTAACAAGCATTTTGGTTATAAACACACACATTCCGACCAAACGTGGACGAGTCGGCATAGATAAATATAGCACTCTTACTTGTTTTAAGTCCAATGGACCATATGTTCCTTTATTTCTTAAAATATGGACATATTTGTTTTACAATGTAATGAATTTATGATGTATGTCTATAAGAATACCATTTCAATTTATTAGGCAAATACATTCAGATTATATTGGATTTTTTTTTCTTGAAACATTCAAAACAAAATTTTATTATCAGCGCCAGGTTTTTCTTTCTTATCAATATAAATAATGGGAATTTGTACTACATTTAAATCACTTCAAGCCTGATAACTTTTAATTATAAGTTTTATTGTCATTATGTAAATAATATAAATTTTTCTGTACGTATGTGTGTGTATCTATGTTAATTGCAATTTAAATATTTATTTTATACTAAAAACAAGCATTGCGAGTAAATATTTACATTTGTTGTTTAAATATGGCTAAAGTTAAATTATTCATTTTGAAAACAATAAAAATTCTATGTACACATAAGTACGTTTACTCAGATTACTAGAAACTAGGGATGCCAATTGATGGGACCGGGTTTTAAAAATCCCGGTAAACCCAAAAATATTTTTTAAAATTAAAAAAAAAAAAAAAAAAAATTGTAGACAAAATTTTTTTATACATGTGAAATGCGTGCGCGAATAATCTTCCCTTAGAAAATCGCCCAAAAGCATTAAGTTATCAATTTCCAATAATGTTGGGGCTTAACGCTTGTGATTTTATCGTTTCCCATTTTATAGCTTTAAATTATTCCTTATATAAGTTGCTATAATTCAATATATTTACAGAAAATGCAAACAATTTGCCTCATATTTTTATTCGCTTTAATTTTTAAAACCAGTGTTCGAAAAAAACGGAACATTATTTAGCGTACGGCTCAAACCCCAAAAACTATCGGGCATGTTCTTGAAATCGAAATGAAGTGATTTTAAAATCGAGCAAATTTTAAAAGCAGCCCTGTGCTGAAAGTTCATAAAAATATTCCATTTGGTGTATTTAATTTGTTGATTACCGATTAGCTTAGCAAGAATATCTCTTGAAAACCAGGAAACTCTACGGTCATTTTGTAAATAATTGAACTTAAGAACTCGTTCGATTTCTTCATTTCGATTTCTAGAACATGCCCATATATCTATTTTTTAGTGTTTGTGTATTAATACACAACCATTTATACCGTTCTTATTTGTTTTAAAAAAAGTAGCTAACATAGTGTTCTGTTCCTTGTTATAAAACATAACAATTGTAGTGGTTCTTTAGACAACTTTATATTTTAATGTTCTAAAGTGTTTCTTTTTTTTTACATTGATAAAGGAATGATAAGCAAACAAAAATATTGAGGAACGACCACAGCTTGTGTGTGTATAGTGTAAATGATTTGTTTGTGGTAATTATTTTTGCTTGAGTTTTGTTTGTTTCTGTAAAAATTTTTTGATTTATTTACCAGCCAAAAGGGCGCTAAGCACAACTGGACCGAACACAATGAAGTTTGTGGTTTAAAAAAAATAAAACGCATTAAAATATTTTCATCTTAAGCGTAGTTTTCAGGGGTGTTCTGGAAATCGAAAACGCAAAACGCAAGAATTTGGGAATTGTTTTTAATTTTAATCAAATTGTTAAAATGTTTGTTATGAAATTCTGTTTAATAGAGAAATATTTGTCAAAAAGTTCATTTATCACAAAAATCTTATAAAAAAACGACGTTTAAAATTCTAGCGTTTTGCGTTTTCGATTTCCAAACACCCCTGTTTATTTTTGTTTTCGAAGATCACAAAGAAAGAATCTTTTTTTTTTTGATGATTTACTAGACAAACACTATTCGCGTTTGTATTTGCCACAAATCTACCGAACCGAACACTAAAGAACAGTATATAATGTTTATTTTCGAACACTGTTTCAAATTTTATAATGAAAATGAGAAATTTTTGTATATGATAAAAATTTAAAAACTCACATATCTAAACATTTACTTCTGAAACTCTTTAAAACTTTAAGTATTTGCTGGCATCCGCAACATATGTACCTAGAAAATTATCAAATGCATAATTTAAGACACAACTTGGTATCTGAAATTCGTAGTTTTGTGTAACGAATTAGAAATTTTCGAATAATATTAAGACCAGGGACAATTAAAACAAGTAGAGACCAACTGCAAAAAAATCAAGAGATTTATTTTTGTTAAGTAAATTGATAAATATCCGTTTCAATAAAACTTTCGGGATGTAAATCCCAGGAGTTTAATCGCTTGGCATCCCTACTCGAGATTATTGATTTTACCTCCAGACAAGTTTAATTGTATTTGTTATGATTTCAGTTTCGATTATCTCTGAAATTCTTAGCGATACAGATGTGTATTATTCAACAAGGAAATGTTTTGCTATATTTTTTTTCTTTGTTAAAAAGTCACATTAAATCATCCTTGAACTGGGATGGATGGTCAAAAAGGTCCAATTGAAAAAAAAACTAAACCTTTTTAGTTGTGTTTTTTTTTTTTTTTTTTTTTTAAATTTTTGACAAAGATCGGTGCGTGTGACGCTCAAAAACACTTGGTTGTCGCAAAATTAAAGCACAGAAGTAATTCTTTTATTCAATAAAACAGAATTACATAACGGATAAAATGTCTTCAAAATTCTTAGTTTTAAGTGCAATCTGTGATGTCAAATTCATTATTTACAATTTTTATGTAAACAAAAGACAGCTGATCGATTCATGCTTTACCAAATATACTCGAAGAAATACTTTTGGCGAATTTGTAAAAAAGTGAATCAAATTTTCTTTCTTATGAACGCTGTCATTAGCCTAACTTTAGTGGAAATGCTTATGGAAACGCTTTTGTTTAAATTTGTTAAACCTTGGGTAACATTGGCGTAGTACGAGAACACAACTATAAATACAATAGTTGTGTTCTACATACATACATGCCCAGAAAACATGTTGACTTTAGGTTTCCAAACAAGTTTTGTATCAATTTAAAGAAGTTACATAAAAAACTTCTTTCATTTGATGGATGTAATTGGCAATGTAATTGTGTGGGGTTGCTTCTCTGCTCAAGGAATCGGTCCAAATCTCAAGAGCTCTGGGATTATGTATCGATTTGTAAACCTTAACATTCTAAAGGAAGTAATATTGACATATGCTAGCAGGTTCCGAAGTTTGCAAGACTTGGACACACAGAACTAAGGTTAAAGTTCTTGATTGGCCAAACCAAGAAAATTGAAGCCTGGGAATGAAAATCACAAGATGAAATAAACAATTTGATATCATCAATGCCGAAGAAATGTAATTATGAATTTCTTGGTCGGGAATGTCTTTTTTATTTTAACTTTTTTTATACGGCAATAAAGCCAAAAGTTTTTCGTTATCAATAATAAATAATCAAAATTAATTACTAAAAATATTCCCGAAAAAATGTCATTAAAGGGGTGCTTTAGTTATGGCCAATACTGTTTAATTTTAATTCTTTAAAATAAATAAATGTGTAGTTAAAATTGTTGGAGATTTTTTGTTTTTCGTGTACCATTATTGTTTACAATTTAAGGTGGTAATAATGAATATTTTTTTATATTTAAAAAGTTCAAAATGAAATGTGTTTTGGCTTCAAGCCAAATTTAAAAAATATGAGTCAAATATTTAGCGCGTGAATGTAATAAATCTCTTGAAAATAATATTTTTCTTGGTTGTCTTGTTTTAAACATTTTGAGGTCAATTTTTTGACATTTTTTAATTTGTTTGCAAATAAGAAAAAAAACATAAAAGAAATCGAGCACTTGCATACAATAAAAATACCAAATCTTATTTGGCCCTTACTGATTTTTTTTTTTTGTTATTCTTGTTGCAGAGGAAGAAGCTTATCATTGTTTGGCCGCTTTAGTGGGTAGCAAGGATAAAGTGTTCATAAATCAAACAAAACTATTGCATGAAGTGACATGGAAAACCGTTATGCAAATAGCCAAAAAACATACAGTAAGCGAGGAGGAATCAATTCCGATCAAAAGTGGAAGTTATTCCGTAGTTTTCTTCTCCAAAAACTGAAAATTGAATTAAAAAAAGCTAAAACAAATTCGGTTACAACTGCAACTACGGAATTGTAATCATTTTGATCAGAATATGTGACAGGCTTTGATAATCAGATTTTTTATAATTAAATAATTTCTTTTGCGCTTGCAGAAAAGTGCCGTTTCATATTTTCAACGAATTTGTCCTGGCGTTAAATTGGAAAGAGTTTTTATGGATTGGTGCTGGTGGATTTTAGCTGGTCTACCCTTCCAGCATTTAGTACGCATAATGGATTGTTTCTTCCATGAAGGCATCAAAGTTTTATACCGTGTTGCTTTAGTCATTTTAAATCTCTTCCACAAGGAGTGTCAATCAAACAACGAATGGAGTCCGGATAACATTAAAAATGACATTGGCAGTGCTTTAATAAAATTTTGCAAGAAAATCCCAGTATCGCCGGCCAAATTATTACATGCCGCTTTTAGTATTAGGGGACTAAGGTATATTTTACATACTTATTTTGTGTTAACGAAACGAAACAAATCTGTTTCTTTTTTCTTCTTAATTTCCACAGTTCCACATATATTTCTAGAATATTTTTAAAGACTGAAATGCTATTAAAAAGCCGTTCCGTTTTGAATAGCGGTAATAAACAATTAGTTAAATCGCGTTCCAGCGATAACTTACCAACAAGTCAATCACAAGTCAATATACAAATGATGTCACACACACTGACCATAAGAGAGGTAAATTTCATTTTCATATTCCTTAAGCACTAATGATTATGTTTAAGTCTGCAGGAAAGTAGATATACATATTTTGAGAGTTGTTAGGTGTCTGCTTCACAATAAACAACCAGCAATACAATATTAAATATATCTTAATTAATTTAATATATCGTTAGCTGAAATGCAAAAAGGCGTTACTAACAAAAATGTAATTTTGCAGGAGAAGCAAAAATCTTTGTTAAGGCAAAACTATAAACATGTCAGAAAAACATGCATTGGTAACACTGGATCACAAATTTTTATCTCTTTGTCATAACTCACTCATTTTCAAATCTAAAGGCCAGTAACTCAGTGAATTTTTATCCGATCAACAGGAAAAACATATTTAATCAACAGTTTAAAATTGTACAGTTCAGATGAACAGTTTTTGAGATTTTTGGAAATATCTAATAAAATTCCAGAAAAACATGATTTTCGTGAGTATCTCGAAAACGCTTCCTGGCGCCATGTCGTCCTTGGGATTCTTCAAGCTATTTTCAAAGAAAACCAATCCATTATTAACTATTTGTTAGAAAAAAAATTTTTAATTACGTCGTTTTGCATTAATCAAAAAAAAAAAAAAAAAAAAAAAAACACTCTTGAAGTAACGTCCTTTTGGTTTTTTGTTTAATAAAAGCGTCATTTTTGATCGCAGAAGTGTAAGACTTTGTCAAGACATGTAGTTGAAAGCATACATGTTAAATTCCAATTAGAATTAGTAATTGATGCAATTAGTTTATATTTTCTAATTGATTAAACAATTAGAATAAGTTCAACTAATTCCCATTAGCTAATTAAAATTTTTATTCTAATGGAAAACTAATTGCAATTAGTTGCCATTAGCAAAAAAAAATTGGTTAACCTTTACAATTAGAAATCTAATTGACTTCTGATAATGCAATTAGATATTCAATTAGCTCGAATTAGAATCAATTGAATTTAATAATTGAATATCTAATTGCATTATCAGAAGTCAATTAGATTTCTAATTGTAAAGGTTAACCAATTTTTTTTTGCTAATGGCAACTAATTGCAATTAGTTTTCCATTAGAATAAAAATTTCAATTAGCTAATGGGAATTAGTTGAACTAATTCTAATTGTTTGATCAATTAGAGAATTTCACAAAACAATGTTAATTAGCAATCATTAGCATTAGCTAATCATTACTTAACATGTATGGTTGAAAGGCATTCATAATATTCAATCAAAAACTCCATTTTGAATTTTTTGTTAGTTACGCCTTTTTGCATTTTAGCTAACGATTTAAAATTTAAAAAGGTTTTAAAAACATCTTTTTTCAAATTTAAAAAATTGTGTTGTTAGTTTCCATTCTCAATTTAAAATTCCCATTTCTATAAAATTTAAAAAAAAAAAAACAATCTCGATTATACACATACATAAATTTCTAACGATTATCTTTTAGACATTATTTCATAAAACATTTTTTCTTAAGCTTTCGATTATAAGTAGCTTTAGCTTGGTAGTTTTCATTGGTTTCTCTTCATTTTTAATTGTAATTTTAGTAACTAACAAACACACATTTTTTTTTCTTTAACAAAAACCAAATATTGCTTTAAGTTACAAATGTATTTTTATTTACTTTTGGTAGTTGTTATTTGTTTCACTTTATGTATGTAGATCACCAAAATTAAACTTTTTACTTTTTTCTTCTTTTTCTTTTTTTATCACTTGAACGTCATACGTATCATGTAAACTTGTAAATGATTCAATCAAAAAAACGTTACATAAAAATCGTATTTAATCGTACCCAACCAATGCAATTTTCAATAAATGCCTAAATGTCGTATCATTGTGTTATAACTTTGCAATCAACAAATTTTGGTATAGAAGGTACATCACACCGAAACTTGTCGGAACTTGGTAATAAAAATGGCTTGATGTTAAAACTCCTTTTCTTTTTATAAATGTTTCGTTTGTTTTAATTTTGTTTTCTGTTGAATTTCAAGTTCTACTAACAAAATTGCTTTTTATTTTTCTACTTTACTATCTATTGTATGTTTGTTTGTACTTTCAAAGCCTACATTTTCATTTTCTCTCTAAGCCATATTATTTCTGTGTTTGAAATCCTGTACATATTCGAAAAAGAACTGTTTATTTATTCTTTAAAAAAAAATCAACCAAAACATTCGAGATTGTTTACATTTTCACATGAAATAAATAATTTATTGTGATTAATTGATATTAAAAAAAAAAATTTCTTTTACAATTTTTATTCTCTTTTTTTTTAATATTTCTAAATGCTGCCTAATATTTTATGTCATCATTGAAATTAACGCTATACAAATCCTAAACATCAACAACGCTCTGTGCTTGCGTTTAAATGATATACTGCTGTGATTTTATTTATGTATCGTTCTACAAATAATTGCTTGGGCGTTTAAATAAATAAATTCTTTTGTATTTTCGAAATCTCCTAAAACTTTACTTTTTCTTTTTCTTTGCAAATTGACTTTCTTCTTAATTTTTCTTTGGTTGTCGTTTGAAACATTTTTGTTTTTGAATAAATTTAGGGTGAAAAATCCCCTGGCCATAGAGCCATTGCCATGGGTGTTTATCCCATACATAATTTAAAGTCTACCGTTTGTCAAAACGAGGATGTAAGTGTGAATATTGTATTAAAATTTTCAAAATATTTATTTTCTTAATGTATTTTTGTAGTAACCCTTAATGAACTTTATTTGTTATCCAAATTTTTAAGTTTTATTCATTAATTCTGCACAAAAGAAAGAAAAACACAACACATAGAAGAAAATATGAGCAATATTAAAAAACTGAAATCCAAATCGACTGAAATTGAAACCGATGTCGATTTTCGGTTAAATTTCTTTAAAAATTACCGTAGTTCTCCCAGTGCATTTGAAAAGTGTGAAATAAATATATAAAGCAAAGTATTTTTATGAACTTTTTAAAGGATCGATTTCAAATTTTTTTTAATTTGAATTTTACTCGAATTTAAAGTTAATTCAAATTTATAGTTAATTTCAATTAATTAAGAAGTTTTCAAATATATGTGTTGGAATTTGAAAAATATTTAGAATTAAGCCATTTATTTAATTAGTACAAGAAGATATTCATTCTCAAAATATTTTCTGGGGTATAAAAGTTTTTATTTATCTGGAGGTCAGCTTTTAAGCTATTAAAATAACAAATTTGGAAATGTTTCTTTTACACTTAATTGTAAATCAAAACATGACTGCCAAATTTGATGGCACATATTAACGGTCATATAAATCCAATTCATTAGCGATTCGTTAGCAATTAAGTTCCGAAACGTAGGTTGCTAGCCTTCGTTCCCTAGTTTGGTGATAGGACTGCTATCTAAGCAAAATACAAATACTTACTTCTTAAATTTTATATAATCGTTCTTTTGTGCCGATATGACCCGTATTTCATTTACGTATTATATAATTCGTTATATTCGATTGCGACTCGGTTTGTAGACATTTACAAAGGTGAAGACAAAACTTAAATATTCCTTCTATGTTCTCTTACTGTTTTCATAGAATTTAACACACTTTTTTAAAATAAATTTCTGTAAAATCAAATACGTTATTAGTTGTTTACTCTTATTTACATGTTTGTTGGTTTTTATCTTCTTTAGAATTTGAATGCAATGGATGTTAAAAAATTAATTAAAACCATAAAAGAGAGATTTAATGTAAGCGGACATCATTTTAAAATTCTGTTGCTTTTTTAATGGAAATTCAAAAGTTTGTAGAATCTCCTATTGACCTTCTTTAAATCCAAAAATAATACAAAATCTAAGAATAAATCCCACTTAAACCAAAAATAAACTTGACTTAACTTCCCCACGCTTTAACACATTCTCTCTCACACTAACTTGCCAACAAAAGACTTCCAAGAACGCAACGTTTTTTTCTTCGTCCTTCCCAAAAGTTAGTTGAATATACACTGATTATTATTTTTACTTTGAAAACATATTATGATAATAAATATTATTATAATTGTTTTTGTTTTTTTTAATTTACTTCTACCATGTCTTTAGTTTCATAAAAATTTTCTTTTGTTGTTGTTTAATAGCATGTTGAATTTGAGTTGTTGCTATTGTTTTAAAACTTTCACAATTTTCCAAAAACAGTTTAATTAATTGGCCTATTTTTATTTGTCGTGCTTAGCTTTTCACATTGTGGTCATGGCTCCCTGTTAGAATAACTATGTATCAGCCTGTACTGTTGTATACCACCGAGGAACACGGCTGCTCATTAACCACGTTTTATGTTCGAGTGGAACAGCACGAACCCACTTTAATGATGATAAAAACGTGCAATAACGAGGTCAGTTTATTTTTTTTGGAACAGTATTTTTTTTTTATTTTTTTTTTTTAACAAAATAAATTATAAAAATTTCTGTTTTACTAAAAAGGTATTTGGAGCCTACTGTTCATCCCGCTGGTTTGAGCGCAACATCAAAGATGACAAAGGCCAAAGACAAGCCTACTTTGGCACAGGAGAAACGTTTTTATTCTCTCTATATCCTGAAAGAGCAAAATATCCCTGGGTGGGTATTGATAATGACAAAGATTTGGGCCATGCGTCCGAACTATTTATGGCAGCCGACTCGAAAATGATAACCATAGGAGGAGGGTAAGTTTTAGACAGGACTTTAAAGAAATTTCTATTAAATTGATATCCACTTTTTTTAGAGAGGGTCAGGCAATTTGGATGGATGAAAATATACGTTTTGGTAAAACGGATAGCTGCAAAACCTTTAATAATCCGCCTCTCTGTCCTTCGGGTGATTTTGAAATACGAGTTTTAGAAGTCTACGGATTCGTGGGAGTTTAAATATTTGCTTTCTAATAGACGTAAACGTTGAAAGATACGTTCGTGCTATTTTCTGTTTTATTACAAAGCTTTTAATAGAGCTTGTTATGGGTCCTAAAGAGCCCTTTCTCTCTCTCCCCGCCGATCTTATGAAACAGTATGTCTTCTATATCTTTATTTTTTGTACGTGTTTAAAACTCTATTAAAGGCATTTCTTTGCCTCCAAAAAGTTTCTCATTTTCTTGTATACATTTGTATTTCTTTTCAACGATAAGAAAACAAAAAGGATTACATTATTGTTGCTTTTGTTTTAAAACAAAAAAATAATAAGAATTTTTAAACCAAATTTTACAAATTACATATATAAAAACGACATATTTATGATGTAGTATTTTACAATATCATAAATATGTTTATAGATAATATAGAGCTAGAAGCTTGATCTTACCATAACTAGTAAGATAATTTATACGTAAATATTACCGATATAATATATAAAAGTAATGCGAAATAAAAAAATATCCTTCATCAAAACATACACTCTCTTCAACACTAAATGTGAAATCAAATTTATTCAATAGAAAGATAAACAATAATAGTAATACTCTCTAACATTCATAAATGTCAAAAAAAAAAAAATAAATAGCAAAATGTTAAGACAATAGGAAAACCCAAGGTATGTTTACACAAGGTAGACATAAGCCCCATTTGTCAAATTCGTATGTATGAGCCAAAATTTGTGCATGTGTGCGTTAAATTGTTTTTGTTTTATATTAGGACAATTTTGACAAGTCGGGTATTTTTGTAATGCTCTCCCAAATGAGTCTACCTTATGTAAATGTATCTTGGGGAAAACCTTAATTTGAATAAGAACAACAAAACATTTTCATTAAATAAAGTTCTAATTTGATATTTAAAACTTTATTAATTTTATTTCAAAAGAGTTGTCATTAATGTTTTCTAAAACATTAATATACATACATGAATATTAAATTTTGTTTAACCAAATTTTCTATAATAATCAAACGTTCAAGCCTTTTAAATTTATCCCTTAACAAACTTCATAATTATCATTTTTCTTAACAAGAAAAAATAATTTAAATTTATTTTATTTCGAAGTTATTGTTTTGATTCGAATTTGGCTACAACAAAAGTATATTGTTATTGTTTTAATTGTAACTCAATGCTTGAAACTGGAATAAATAGCTGAAACCATCTGGAATTACAGCTAACACATTATTTAATAATAAGAATTGTTAATCATTATCAAGCCTTCTAATCATTGCATTATAAAATTTAAAATTAAGCAAAAATGAAATTACAAATGAAAAGTTGTTTGAAAATTTTTTATTATGTTTGCTTTTAGTTTTTTTTTTCTTGTTATTAACTTTATGTTTTTCTTGTTAATTATTAATATTTTTTTGTTGTTAATATTTAGTTATTATAAAAAAAACTATGGACTGATTTCATTAATTTTTTAAAAATTTATTTAAAAATAAAAACAAAAGCGTTGTAAAAAAAAATTCATGAGTATAAAAGAAGAATTCAAAAACACGATTATTCACATCTTGTATATAAATTTTTATTTGTTTAATTATTGATACATATTATTTACATTATAAATATTTTTTTTTGTTTGTAAACAAAATTTCGTATATTATAATTAAAATAAAAGAAGTAAAAATATATAAATTAATTCATTTAAACGAAAATTTTGGCTCAATTATTTAGAGCTTTTCATTATAATTTTTTATAAATACACATACATACTACATGCATAAATTAATAAAAAATTATAAATAATTTTAAATAAACCATAAAGAGGAAGTACCAAATTTATTTATTCAGTCTTTTCCAATTGTTATATAGCAGCTTAACAGCATTTATTCAAATTCGATTAAAGATTGTAATGAAAAATAACTGGCTTTATTTTAATGGAAAATGCATGGAATTGGTTAAGAGTATTTTCCCTTATTAAAATAAAACACGGCGATACAAAAGTTTAAAAGAAAAAAAATTATGCAGGGGTTTTCAAATGACAATTTTGCAATAATTTTTATCGGTTAGAATAAATGGTCAGATTCTTTAATTTTATCATTTAACAGTAAACTATGTATTTTCTTCATACTTTAATGAAAAAGCAGACATTAGCTAACGATGCCAAGTTCATGAAAATATTAACAAAATTTAATAAAAGTTTACAAAACGAATTTTCTAAACCCTTCTGCATTCCTCCCTTACTTTCCCCATCTATGATCTGTGTGAATCAATTTGACCTTAATTAACGAATAACTTTTTTCTTATTAATTTTATATCGCATTGGAATTTATTAAAATCTAGTTTATAAAAAATAAACAGGGGCCTGATTCTGGCAGTCGTGATCGAGTACTTTCTCGATTCGAAAGCAATTTAATATCTAATTATTTAAGTCAATACTGAATGAATCGGAATTATTTTTTCAGTATTGTAAAGCATTAATTTGATTTTCACAATACTGAAGAAATAATTTCGATTCGTTCAGTATCGACTGAAAGAAAGAATTAGGAATAAAATTGCTTTCGAATCGAGAAAGTACTCGATCACGACTGCCAGAATCAGGCCCCTGTTTATTTTTTATAACTAAGGGGTCTATAAACTAGATTTTAATAAATACCAATGCGATATAAAATTAATAAGAAAACAGTTATTCGTTAATTAAGGTTAATTAGGCCCCAGGTTTATATAGTTTGGTATCATTGTTTAAGGCGTTGCCGTTAACGAGTGAGTTGTTTTTTGTAAAAGATTAAAGAGCACAGGTTGTTAGGAATGGGCAAAAAATATCGATATTTAAATAAAAAATAATCGATATATATCGCCGATATTTAAAATAAAATAACATTGAATCGGTTGAACGCGTTGGAAAGTAAAAATCAGAAAAACGGGATATATTTGCGATGCAAAAGAAAATGGTAGCAAATCTTTTGATTGGTACTCTTTAATGCGTTTGCGCATTTGTCTTTACCATAATTTTCTTTTCTTTTCGCCAATCTTCCCTATTTTTTTTAAATATTTTGACATTTCATTTTTGTCGATCGGGCCATCTTCAATTTTTATTTTCATTTTCAAAAAATCCACTTATTTTCTGTAGACAATGCCTTGCGTTCACTATTACATTGTAGCTGTATTCACTGCACAACGGTTGCGAAATTTGTGCATAGTTTTTATTTGTGATTCTGTTTAAACGCATTTGTTTTTTGGGATGCTTTGCTACACTGCGTTAAGGAGTAAGTCCGGCTGGCTAGCTGTCCACGGTAACCTTGTGCGCAAAGTTCATGTCGTAGTTTGAAGATAATTTGAAGAAATTTGACCCTATTGAAAACGGTGAGAATTAGTTCGTAACTTCACAAAGCCCCCACAAGTTTCTTCCGGAATATACGGGCATGTTCTAGAAACTGAAATGAAGTGGATTTAAAATCGAGCAAATTTTTAAAACGACCTTGAAGTGAAGTTCATACAAATATTCGATTTTATTAGTATTACTTTGTGAGTGCCAATTTGCTTTGCAAGAACAACTCTTAAAACCAGGAAAAACTACGGTAATTTTGTAAATAATTGAACTTAAAATCTCGTTCGATTTAATTTCACTTTATTTCGATTTCTGCTGCAGCCAAGGAGCTTCGCGGGGTTAAGCTTAGGGAATTAAAAAAAAAAAAAAAATTAGGTCCAAAATTAACCATATATGTATCCCATAAAAACCCCTATCCTAAAATGACTTTAAAATTGTAGATTGAAAATTAAATGTAGATGGCGAAACTGAAGAAACTCGTTGTATATACAGATAGATAGTTTAAACGTAAAAGCCATCTGTTAACCAGGATTACAAACAATTGTTTTTTCGACTCGCTATATAATAAAAAAATGCTGGAAAAATTTTCATTAACTAAAATATGCTAAAAATGCTGCAAAGGGTAAAATATGCACTAACAAATCGATGCCAAAATTTATAAAAAACTCTAAAACGAATATATATATAAGCATCTTGTTTCTGTCTCTATTGGTCACATAAGGAAAAATATGTAATTGCATATTTACGGTGTCCATGGTTATAACTCTTAAGACCCCCATACACTTCGTTCTTTTAACACAGTTTTACCTGTCCTAAATTACAAAATGACCATCTTTTGACTAGTGCGTGCAACGACACTAAAAGTAAAATGGAGTCATATTGACCCAAGGAATGCAGAAGAGCTAAAACTTTTTACTTAATAAACGTTTGTTATCGGCCATGTTCTGAAAATTAAAATCTATTAATTCTTTTTACAAATTATCGTAGTTTTTCTTGATTTTAAGAGTAGTTCTGGCAAATAATGAGGTATTTAAAGCGAAAATACTTTTATAAACTTTAAACACAGAATAGTTTTCAAAATTTGTTTGATTTCAATAGCAAGTGATTTCGATTTCCAGAACACGTCTGAATAATTTTGAGTATGGTTATATTTAAACCAGCTTTTACATACGTATTTGTATCTGCATGGAAAAACGCGAATTAGTGTAATCATCAAATTAGATCTAAACGATTATGAAAATCTGCTAAAAATGGGGGCGGTGCGGTGCGTAAATAGTTATTTTAATCGAAACTCCGTTTTGCTTCTGAAAAATAAAACGCACATGTTCCGAAACAACAAATTTGTGATTTGACTTTAATATTTAGAACCGATGTTCTATTTAAAAAAAAAAAAACTAACGAAGACATCGAAAAAATTCAAGTTCCGTAATCTGTTAACGCCACAGAAACAAAATTGATTTACAGAAACCCCTGCATATTTTTTGTGTAGCAAAGTGTTGGTTTAGTTGATATTATAAAAATTATATTTAAACAAAAATTGTTAAGGTATGTTCACACTTAACAAAAGTTTAACGAAAAAAATCCGAAAAAAGCGTGACCAGTAAACTTTTCAACCAGTTCTTATATGTTAAACTACATAGTTTTTTTTGCATCTTTTCAACTTTATTTCTTAATCAAAAATTGTAGTAAGGTGTAGTTTATAAAGTGTTAATTGATGTTTAATCTAACAAGCGTTGTGTGAAATCAAACAAATATTAAGTGTGACAAAAGCTTAAAAGGCCAAATAAACCACACAGCATGTTAAACAAACATATGAAAAAAGTATAAGGCACGTTTGTATAAACTTACAAAAAAAATTAATATTGTTGTTGTTGTCAAACTGCTCGTGAAGTTTATTTGACCCTTTAGCTACAAATCATGTGCAATTGTTAATTATTGTAATGAAAAAAAAAATTTTTTTTGAAAAAAAGAAAAACTTAAATAATTACTTTATTAGAATTTAAAGAAAACATAATAATAAAATAAAATTGTGTTAAATTAAGTACATAATTATAATGAGACAAATATATAAAAAATATAATCAGATATTTATGATGACATCTTATAAGAAAAGAAATTTATATTTTTTTTTATTTATTAATTTTTATGGTTTAATTCAGTCCAAATAAAAACAGGTTTGTCATTCGGATCAAAAATATATATTTTGTAAATAATACAGAAAAAAGTTGCGGGCTGAGATCATCGGTTTTCGTAACTCATCGTACAGACTTGCAATTTTTGTTGCAAAAATTTTTTATAATTCTTCTCATTTTTATATCGAGGAGAAAGAAGGTTTTTACGGAAGAAAATTTTGGAAAATCCGTCCGGAAAAGTCGGAAAAGTAGAAAATCGAGTTTTTGTATGAAATTTTGTGTGAAATTATTCCTTAATGGCTTTCCAAATCAAACAATAGAAAGTTCTTAGTGTAAATCATGGAAAATTATAAAATCTCTCCGCAAAAGTCGAAAAATTGGAAAAATCGAAAATTTTTTTGTACGAAATTTTATGTGAAATTATTCCTTAATGGCTTTCCAAATGAAAAAATAGAAAGTTCTCAGCCAAAATCCGATAGATGGCGTTATACGTTGACTTAGACTTTGCGCAATCTGACAGGTGTCATTTTGGCATTGTAATTTTCTACAGTAAATGTGCAATTTTCCTTGCTGCAATTTATACTAGTTTTCTGTATTGTTAAAATGATTCCGGATTGTCGTAAATCACGCAGGAATAATAACAGACAAAATTTTATACAAAAACTCGATTTTTCCAATTTTCCGACTTTTTCGGAGGGATTTTCTTCCGTAAAAACCTTCTCCTCGAAAATACGAACAACTGACAGAAATCAGAAATTACAGAAATCGGCCCAGCCGTTCTCATTTTATGAATTACTATACATTTTTTACACCATTTTTATATAAATTTTCCTATTATTCGAATGTGTATTATAAGTCAAATTACAATCCTCAAAAGCTTTTATACTTTACTTGTATACATATTTCTGTTACGAAGCTTTGGCTAGCAATGAAGTAAATTGTACAGAAAATTGTATACAACTGTTAGATACCAGCAGAATGTAATGCATTTTCTGGCACGCTACGGCCTTCGTCAGCATTCTTTGTATCAAATAACTGGAGTGCCTATTGTTAATTTTTATGTATTAAACTTAATTCGAATAATATGAAAATTTATAATAAATGTTACTCACCATGAGAAATAAAAATTCCTAGATTCCATTTATATATATATATAAATTTACAACGAATAATTTTTAAAATAAAACAAAAAGTAATTTATTTAAGCACAGTTCAACAAACAATATCTAAAATATTTGTTTAATTACGTTACTGTTGCAAATTCAGCTAGTTGTAATTAGCTTATAGCGGAATGTACAAACAATAGTATAATAAGTACCCATTTAATGCCAAATTAATTTATTTGATTTTTGACTTGTTTTAATTTCTTTTCCTTATTTTCTTTTGTTTGACGTTATATGGGTTTAAAAATTGAGAACAAAAATTCTAATGACTATACCTTGTACTTATTCTACCATGGTACAAACCATGTTTTTTTAAGAATTATGGTAAAAATGCACAAAATTATTTTTCAAGCAAAATACTTAAAAACGTGCCCTGTTGTAATCTTAGCACGGCTGAAGTGAAATATCATTTACGTTAATCAACTTTATAACATAATTTTTAAAAAACAGCTTTGCGTAATTGTTAAATATTTGGAATTCAGATTTTATGAAACTTGTTTTTGCTTAAATTGACTGCAGGATAACGCAGCAGCGGTTGTACAATTATATTTATTTATCTCTGTCTTTGGATACAAAATAATCCTAACGTTACAAAAAGTAGACTTTTCTGTGGAAATATCCATATGTATTTCGTAATCTGAGAGATCTAGGGGCAACATTCAAAAAAATTAAAATTTTTTAATATGTACTGTATTATAATGCTCCAATATTGTATGAAAAAAAAGGCTAATGCACAGTCCGCGCCGCCCCCCATAATTGTTCTATGTATTGTTGATACATATACGTTGTGTAAATATTAGGATAATAGGGTAGCGGAAATTAATGTAAAAGGATCGAAATAATACGTAATTATCGTTTTAATAAGATATAAAAGACAAATTTTGGTTTAAAAAATGTTAAAGTTATTAAAATTTCCCCAGGCCATTAACGTGTCTAAGGCCACTTGAACTAGAAATGTAGAAATAAAATTTACATATTTTGAGAAAGATTTTTTTGATTAAAAATATACCCGTAGTTACTTGTATGTATATAAGTTTCACTCTTCGTAGGATACCGTTAATCTATAGGTATGACCAAAAAATTTTTTATTACCGACAGTTTCAAAACTCCATTTAAAATTTTGTTAAACAAATTTGTGAATATTTTGATCATCACTAAGGGATTTTTTGAGGATATAAATATGAAAAATGTATGTCAATACCTCCCATAGTTTTTCCATACCTGCGATTTTCGGGAAAAACAAATTTTTTGGCCATATTTTTGCGAATGAGCTCAATTTCCTTACTGTTATTAATTTAAAGTAAAACTTATATTATAGTCCAGATAATTCTAAATTTACTCTGAAGGTTTTACTAAAATCGGGAAACAGAAACCCAAAATCAGGAAGTTCAAATTTTCACATATTTGGAATTTCTTAAGGGAAGATAGCGAAATATTGTATATTTTTGTGCGGATTTTTTTGAACTGGAGAATAATATAACCTAAAGTCATACGAAAACAAAACAGTGCAAAAATAAAGATTAACCGATAAATGCCCATGGGGTCAAAATGACCCCTAACTTTTTAAACTTTAAAAAATCCGTTAATTTGAATAGTGCTACAACTCATTTTATATATCTTGATGTCGATAATTTCAAAGTTTCACACTAGACCACAAATATTTTAAAAATATCAAAATAATGTTCGTTCAAAACAGCTGATTTTGTTTACATTACAAATGCTGTAAAATTTTTCCATTATTCGATACTCAATACATACTATTCATTGAAGTATGTACTTAATAATACTCGATTCCTTTAGAAGTTTTGAATATTTGAAAATAACGACCTTCTAAAAATTTTGTTTTTTCTAAATCGATCAAATAAAAAGAGTATTCGTGATATTTTTAGATTAATCTACTGAGTAGATAATGAACATATGGAAAACTTAAAAAAGAGACAACAAATTCAATAATTTTTTTGTTTAATTCTTTCAATGCTATTAAAATATATGACAGTACATTCCCAGCGAAAACAATTTAATCAATAGGAATCGAGAATGATCTCTCTGTTCTGCAGAGAGTCGGGGTGGTTCGAGGCTGCAGTGACCTCTGGGGAATAGTCAGGTTGACACCGACTGTCCCTTGTCACTGGCTAGGGGTATCACAAAGGAACCGCTAGGACCCAAGTGGGCCGTCGTCATGACGGCTGCTTATTGAACCTAACCTAATCTAGAATGTAATACATATCTTGTATAATATTTGATTCCAGAATTCATTATTATTATATACATTATTGTAATAAATTATTTTTATGTATGCTGCGAATGAATCAAATAATTCATCCTTTATAATAAAAAATTGAAGGCAACATAAAGGCAGCAAAAAAAACGGATTTTTATTAAGAAAATATGTAACAGAAAAACACGAATAATTGTCACAAACAAAAACAATACATAACTTGTTCTGCAAGTGTGGGTATATAAGTGGTAATCAATGCATAATTATTGTGACATAGAACTACCTTCTCGCTTCCAATAAATGCATTATTATTCTTTCACCCAAACGGTGAGGCTAGAACCGAAACAACACCTAAACCCAGGATCAGCGTTGTCAACTCGGTGCGTTTAAAAATTTTGTGAGCGAAAAATTCCATTGTTGGTGCGTGCTGCGTTTTATTTTTAATTTCGGTGCGTTTTTTTAGTTTTTGGTGCCACCAAGCAAATTCAATATATCTTTTTGTTTCAGTGTGAGTAAAAAAAGCAAAGATAGGGATATCAAAAACTTGTAAATTCACAATGAAATGAGTTCAAGAGATTCGGGATGTTTCTCCCATTGCAAAGAAGAAAAATACCATTTGCAGTACAATTTGAATCCGATGTTGAAATATTATCTAGTATCAAAAAGTTTGGCTAATAATTCACCTCATGCAATGGAACAATATTCATATTCAACGTTAGAATTTTGGACTAAAGTTAAATGTTATAAAGACGCAGGTAATATTAACCCTTTTCATGCATTAGCAAATATCGCGTTTGAAATTTTATCAATTCTATACTCAAATGCCGAAGTTGAGCGCGTTTTTAGTGCAATGAATTTGTTTAAATCAAAGATACGCAATTGAGTGTCTTAGGCCTGTTTTCACAACCTATCGATAGCTAAATGTAGGATTTAATTGGCCGTATAAAAAGTGTTCCATTATTACAACTTTTCTTTAGCCAACCAGGTAGGATTAACCTTAATTTATTTTATCGCTCACTTTAGGTTAAAATAAAGTTTTAATAATGGGACTCTTTTTATATGGCCGGTTAAAGTATACTTTAAGCTATCGGTAAGTTGTGAAAAAGGGCCTTAAAGTGTTATTAATGCAGTACGTCAAATGAGAGCTTTTTTCCAACTTGTTCGATACTCGCCAAAGCGGGAAATAAAAATCATATATCTGGAATCCCGCGATTCCCGCCCAAAATTTTTTATATATTTATTTACTTATTTCTTAAATGAAACTAATATTTCTTACTGGCTAGTGTTCTTAAAATAAATAAATATAGTATCTATTTTATAACAAAACGAAAAAAATTGCAGATTAAAGTTATTTTAAGACACTTATTGGAGCCACTTTTTTGGGCTTGAGATTAAAGTTAATTTAATTATATAATTAACTAATCTGAGAATTAAACCATGTAGCGGTACCATGCCGAACACAAATTTTTTGCAAATGTCAACTTTTTATTACAGCAATATGGATGTTTTCAAAGAAGAAGAAGAAAATTCGCGAATTTAATATTGCTTACAAGGTATTAAAGTGCTAAGCAATCCCTACAACAAATGCATAACCAAACCTAAAAAAAAATTGTTTACTAACACACTTGCAACAATTTTAAATTAGTTGTTCCACTTTGACATATCCCTGCAGAAAACGAGACTAGTCTATACATGCATGTAAAGAGTAGTCCATAAAGGAGAAGGAGTACTCCAAAACTACTCCAAATATATGGGTAAAAGGTGGTCCATTTAACATTACGATGTCCTAGGATGGGACCATATAACCCACCGAAGTAGTCCATAAACTACTCCATGGAGTACTAAAGTGGGTTAGTTTTAAAAGTACTCCATGTCAATACAGTATGGAGTACACTAAAGCGGTAGTTTAAGCATTTTTCATTTTTTACTAATCGCCTTTTATGGCGTGCCCTGTAGTCTATTATTGCTATTATTAAATATATTTACTTGGTATTTTTAATTTGTTTACCTTTTTTTCACAAATTTCACAAACTTTCACTTTTAAATAAACAATTAATAATGGACACCATCAGGGCTACCAATGTTTAATACTGCAAACTATAGAAAAGTATACATCATGCAGTTGTTGGCAGCACTGCATGTTAATTTCTTATAACATGGTCTATATTACAGTACATTGGACCATGTTCTAAGTAGTCCATTTAAGCCACAATGGACCACGTAGTCCAATATTATCTGTAGGGGCGTTAACCATTATTTAGGTTATCTTTGACTAATAAAAAGCAGCAGAGTAAGCAGTACAGACATATGTTCCGTAGTCGAGTGGCTGCACTCAATTTGTAAGCAATTTACTTTCAAGATTTCATCAAGAAAACAATTTATAAAGAAAAACATGTAATCAATCAGCTGTATAATTGAAAGTAAAATTGCCAAACAAATGTAAAGGTGAAATTGAAAGCCATCCGTGGCCAATTTAAAAAGTGTGAGTGTGTTAGTATAAAAGTGAGAGTGTATTGCAAATTGAATGGAATTGAAAGGCAAAACTTGTTCGTGTGGCCACCGAGTTAATAAAGTAATAGAAACTGTAACTAATATATCGGTCAACGCTACCGGTCACATAACTAGTAAAATTATCGGTAGTTTTCTTGTAGGGATATATCATGTTTTAAAATGAATTTTTTGTTTATATTTTTGCAAAAGTTGTTTATGTTAAACATGTGTATGTTGACAGTTTAAGTTAAGGTTAAAACCACAACCATGGGCCGCTTAAACTGGCAAAAAAAAGTTAACCCTCTATAACTCAACGTATTAAAATTACAAATTATCAATCAATCACACAGAGGCTAACATTAAAAAAATACGTATTTTTTAAGATTTAAAAAGAAATTTTTTTTTAAGGAGTAATTTTATAAAAACGGAGTGTGTCCTACAGGCAACAACGAGCAACAAGGGAAATCAAAAGTAAAAAAGTTATAAAAATGCTTAACGTAAAAACTTAAAGCATTTCATATTTATGTTAACTCGAGCAGATAAGACGAGTGAAAACTATTAAAATAGTTTTTTGTTTTCGTGTAGCATACATGTATCTACGATGCATATCTCACACAGTGTGAGTAAATTTTACATATTTTGGATAGTTCCGTCAAATTATTTTTCGCCCATTGAGGACAGTGATAGACTTCATTCTGGCGAACTTCTTGCGAAGGCAGGTGTTGCGGAGGGTTTCTATTCGTTTTTGCTTGGATTTAACCGTATAAAAGTCGGCGTGTAAGGGGGGGTTAAGTTCTCATCCTACATAGAGATTCGCTAACTTCTAGGCGAAAGTTTCAAGATAACATGACGACCTTGATTTATTTGCATTCGCTTTTTTAAAGCAACCAAAAGTTAGACAATGAAAGGTCTAAAAAGTAATTCTCAACCAAAAGTATAAAATAGCACTCTAATAAATTTGCTGGAGGCTGTAGATTCCCTTTTGACACTATTTTTGAGATGTGGATTAAGTTTAAACTTAGTTTAATAGTCTGAAAATCGGATTTTTGCCGCGAAATGTGAGTATTTTTTATTATTTCATTGAAGACCAAAATTTCAAGCCACTAAGATGATCCGTCAAAACTTTGTATACACGCAGAGAAAAAACATGTTTAAATATGGTCACTTCTACCAAAAATATTTTTAAAGAAAATTTAAAACATATAATGTTTATTTTAACCATTTTATTGTTTACGAAAACCATATTATGGTTAAATACGTCCTTCATCAAGAAGCCACAACCATATTATGTTAACACCATCTGCAATACTAAGACTGTTGTAGATATTGTAAGTGAATTAATTAACAAGTGTGAAACAGCTGCCATTTGGCGCCATAAGTTTTGTTTTTAATAAAGTATAAACATTTCTTAAATTTAAGGCCAAAGTCCCCTCTACAAAATAAAAGCGCGTTTAAAATGGATTTTTGACTGCCTTCTAGAGAATTGGTCTACCTCTTAGCAATCAAATTGTTTTTGTATTCTTTTTACTTGCGTCAACAGAGAACCATTTTTACTCTTTCATAAACTCTCACATTTTCATGTTTACTTTGAAAATAATTTTTATAAACAATAATTTAAAAGCTTTTTATTATTTTTCGCAGGGTTAAAAAAACTGCAGTCCGAACCAAAAACTGTCAAACAAAAACCGAAAATTTGTCTATAACTTTTCGATTTTTGAGTTGGTTTGACAGCGACTGTTTACATTTAATGAATCCGAAGTAGAAGCAACAGTGTTTTTGGTCAACGACAAATGAAAAAGTGGAAGAAATGGCAGTTTTTCTACTTTGGCTGCAGTTTTTTAAACGCTGATTTTTCGTCATTAGAGATTGGCTTTAAAAAGACGTATTAATTTTAATGCTGACTTATGGGAAATAGTTGCTACCAACAAAATAACCCTTTTTTAAATAAAAAGATTCTAATTTTTAATTAAAACAGATTTGAGCAGAAAAACAACTCTAATATAAATATTTTTTAAACTTAAGTTAAAAATCATTTTATCTTGAAACATCTTTCTTTTTCATTTGTAACTAAACAAAAATAAAAAACATAAAAAATAATATAACAATATTTAATGACAATTACAATCACAAAATATTAAAAAATATTTAATCAAAAGAGCCATTTTACAAAAGAGTTTATTAAAAATTAATTTAAAAATTACATGATATTGTTAAACTAAAACAGCAGTTATTAATAATTATTTAAATGTTAGAAGTAATATAATATAAACTATTTGTATTAAAAAATATTAATTAAATGTTAGTTTTTATTGTAAATGTTTAAATACCAAAAAAGCAAATATGTATATTCAATATACTACTTAAAAATTATTCATAATTTTAAAATAAGGTTTATGAATTTGGCGACAAATATGGAAATGAAAAAACTGATTAAAAATATATTAAAAAAATAAAGATTATTGTATGTGATTTTTCATTAACTTTTCTAAGCATTAAAATATTTTCTTTGGGAAACGGTGTGAGTATTAAATTGTTTAAAAAAAACTGACCCTTTAATGCCATAATGCATTTATCAACCAGTTTTATCTGTTATATATGTATATATAAATATATATTAGAATAGATGTTCATCAAAAAATGTTATTTGTTTTACATTGCTGAGCAATTATCTTTTATCACAAGCTGTCGAAATCAATTATCAGTTACAAAAAAGAAAAATTTAAAACAAAACAAAATACAATATGTGTTTACAAATTTGACATAAAACAATTAAAAAATAAATTAGTTGTCAAAGATCAATTGAGATTGATCAAGTTTTGAGGCTTGACATACGTTTACTCCACTCTGAAAAAAACCGGAATCACCACATCAGTGATTTGGGCATGGTAGCGGTCACAAGATAGTGCAATGAAATTTCGCTTAAATTTTAAAACGTTTGATATTAAAATAAAAATTGATCCATAATTTCCCTATAAAAAAAATCAGTACAAAACTTTACCCGTACAAATGATAAATCCGAATTAGGCTTTTGCACAGTAGTTTAAGAGAAACTTTGTCTTTACATTTTATTAAATAAACTGAAAAAAATTAAACATAAAATCATTACTAAAATAACATTAAATGAGGGTTGTTGATTGCCAGTACTGTTTGTATTGTTACATAAGTCGTCGCTGCAAACATAACAACCTAAAACATCGGCAAACGGCAAATATGGATCTTCGGTCTCACAGGCTTCTCGGGTCTTTTCTAAGTTACCAAAATAGCAGGCTCTGCGAACGAAGAAGCGAAAGCCATCAACTGAAAATTAAAATTGTTGAAATGTTATTTTGGACCACAATACAATTAAAAGTGCTATATTCGGATGTGCCGAATCTTATAAACCCTTCACCAGAGTAGTGAAATCCAATTGTTCCCTAGACCATATGGTGTAGGCCCTGTCGTGTCCAACTCCTCATCCGGTAGCATATCTTACATATAGGGAATACGTAAGCTCAATTTTATAATCCCCTCTTGTTTTTAATGAACATTTATGTTATTTAGACAACAATGAAAACAAAAAATTTAATTGATCACTTATTTACAAAAAAAAAAAAAAAAAAATCGAACATAAAGTTCGTAGTACCTTAAAGCTTCGTTCACAATCAGAGAAACAATTTCGTTTTTTCTTCTATCTTTTTTCTTTCTAAAGTATTGCATTTTTTTTCCTTTCATTTTTAGAACAAAAATGTAACTAAAATTTTTTTAAAAATGTAACTAAAGTTGAGTCAACTAGAACTTCAGCAACAATTTGTATGAAATTGTTTCTGAAGTTTAAAATAATTTTATTTAGTTTTGAATGAAAATTTCAACAAAATGTTGAAATGAAACAGATTCTTAATGCAAAATGTGTGTGGTTGCAAAAGAAATTGTTGCTCTATTATGAACACCAAGTGAAAATGTTTTCTTGATTGTGAACGAAGCTTAACTTCACTTTATAGAATATGTATAGAAATTTTTAAATGCTTTTCGAAATTAAAAAATCACTTAAACCTATAATAAGTACCAGGTATGTTCATTAGGGAGAGTTTTCATTATCTACCCATGTAATGTCAAAATAATTTATTTGATTTTTGACGCTTGCTTTAATCTTTTCCATATTTTCTTTTGTTTGACGTTATATGGGTTTTGAAATTGAGAACAACATTTCTAATGACTATACCTTGTACTTATTCTACCATGACTTAAATAATAAAAGCTAATGCGAATTTTACTTAAAATGCGAAGATTACATAAAATAATTTGTTTGTATTTTCCAAAAATGTACGTGTTATACAAAGTATTTAATCGAGTACCGATAAGAACACGAGTTAAGTAGTCAAAAGTGTAAACATTTTTCAACACTTCAATTACTTGCCATCAGCTGTTGCCTTTATTTTACGGATTTCTACAAATTTTGCGTTCGCATACTTTTTTGTACGACAGCTTTTTGTGAGAGCAAATTTTTTAGTTTACTCATTTACTGTAAAAGTTCTCCTATTTTATGAAAAATTAATACTACGTTTTGACATTTAATAATTTTCATTTTAAAATTATTTTTCAGCATTATTTTCTTTTATAATCTTGTAAATTAAAATACCTTCTTCCACGAATTCTGGTCCACTGCTTCATATTTGGACGAAATTTTTAGTAATTGCTTAATTAATTACAGAAAATTTTAAGAAATAACTCGTGCATTTCTAAATTTTTAACTTAAATTATGAAAGAAACAGTGTATTTAATATACAAAGTTTTAATCGTAATCGCGTGAAATATCATTCGTGAAATTCGTGTAATCCCAATAATATTTAATAAAGGTACAAAGGACGGGCACAGGGACATCGTAAAATCGACTCTGCTACTCATAATGGACCAGAATATACATACTTAGATATTCTTTTTAGGGTCGTAGATAAATATTGTAGAAATTACAAACGTAATGACAAACTTATTTACCAACGAAATTTCCAGCTGCAATAAAGATTATAAGTATTGTTTATTTTCGAACACTGTTTGAAACATAGATTCGAAAGAATCAATACCCTTTATTCTGTTTACAAAATGGAATTTAATATTGCAGAGCTACTTATTCAGCAATTCAGTTCTTAAACAATTATTTGTGTGCTTTATTTAATAAAAACCTACTTTTAGAAGAATTAAGCCCAAATTAAGCGTAGTTTTTAAAAAAATCTAATAAAACACTCAAATTTGCATCATATATTCAAAATTTTTATTGGAATCGATAAATTGGTCTTTGCCATTTACTTTTTCGAGCATATCGGCCTGTATTTCATGAATAACACGTGTTATGTTATACTCTAAGGCTTCAATCGTGTTTGGCTTGTCCACACAGACAACGACTTCACATAACCCCACAAGAAATAGTCAAGAGGCGTCAAATCACATGATCTTGGCGGCCGACTCACAGGGCCATTTCGAGAGATGCACTGCTCACCAAATTCATCCTTCAATATGTCCATTGGTTTACGAGCTGTGTGGTATGTGGCAGCCAATTGGGGCAAAAAAATCATGGCACGTGGTTGAATTACACATGCCCAATACCTGAGAACGGCGACGAACTGACATTTCACTAACACTGGTCGCTACGGCTGCAATATCCTCTTCGGTACGCACTCTACGAACGCGAGTCGGTGGTTTAATGTCCACCAAAGTAAATTTGGTGCGAAATTTGGTGATAATAGCACGAATTGTTGATTCACTAGGTCGATTTTGACGACCATAAAAAGTTCGTAACAAACGATGGATATTTCTCACAAAGCACGAATTTTGATAATAAATTTCAACGATTTGCAGTCGTTGCTCGTTTGTGAGTTTCTCCATGATGAAATGGCAGAGTATTCTGAACACTTTTCATTTTCACAGATGTAGTTTGGACACAATTACCAACCAGTGCTGCCTGCCCGAAAATCTTAATTCATAAAAAATCACCCTTTATTATTTCTTTTTCTATTTTTGCGCGGTTAGTCTTCCTTCGACATTATTCGCTATTAATATTTCTTTCTTTCTTGTGGTTGAAATCATGCACTACATTTAGAAAAAGAAATTCAGTTTAATAAAAGAATATCTCATTTGAACGGTGATCTTCGAACGATTCCGATCAGTGTGTATAATATAAAGTTTTTAAACAAAATGAACCGCTCAACAAACTGCAATCAAAAATCCTTTAGAGACTACATAAAACATCCTTTTCCCGTTATAGCTGAGCTGATTAGTACCGAAGAGAATTATATAAATGTATTGGAAAAAGTTGTTTATGGGTAAACAAATATAAGAAAAAAAAAAATTGTTCTTGAATATTTTGAGTGATTCATTTGTTTTTTTTTTTTCAAGTTATATGACTGAGTATTACAACGAAAAAAGTGAAATCCCTATACCCGAAGATTTAAAGGACAACGGACCTGTGATATTTTCTAATATAGATGCAATTTATGAGTGGCATAAGCAGTGAGTAAAAATTGTTATTATGCACTTGCAACAATGGAAAGTTAAAATTTCTTTAAAAATGTTTAAACCTTTAAAAAACAATTAGAATTTGCCACATATGTGTAATGGCGTTTTCTTTTTTGGCAAAAATGTTGCCTTTATTCTGCCTCCCGACCTTTTTTAATTTTCTTTTCAAAAAAAAAAAAATATAATATGTGTTACGCGTAATATGTGTTCTTTTCTAATAATGTTGGAGAACAAAACCAAAATATGTTACCTTTTCACCGTAAATTTTTCCAATGGGTTGGAAATGAAGCTGTTCTTGTTCTCGTTAAAAAAAAAAAATTGTTGCGTTTGTGGTTTTTCTATTTTTTTTAAGACTATTAAAGTGGAGTTGCTTTAAGTCCACAAAAAAGAAAATAACACAAATTAAGTGTTACAAAATATATTAACAAAATTTTGGGTCAGAAAAGAAATAACTATTAGAATCTCAAAAGAAATAAAATAAAAAAACCATATTTTATTGAAATAACTATTAGTTAAACTTCTTGTTTGATATTCTGAGTTTCTACAGTTGCACACAATTTACAATATTTGAAAAATAATGAATTTTAATTTGTTTTTGCAGTTATTTCATGGAAGCCCTAAAGGAAAACCAATACTCAGTTCGTGGTTTAAGTCAAGTTTTTATAAAAAATGAACATCAGTTTCACATGTACTCGAAATTCAGCTTAAATAAGTCGTTTTCGGAATACCTTATCAGCACAAATTTGAATTATTTTGAGGAAATCCAAACCAAGTTAAATCACAAAGAAAGTGTAAGTGAAATTGGGCACATTCATAAGACGTAACTGTGAATGTGCCCATTGATTAGTCCGTGTGAAATCAACTTTTACAAAAAAAGACAAGAGAAAAACAATAAATTGATTTAAATCAGAAGATTATTTCATTAAACGAAAGAATAAATGTTGCGAAAAGTTTCTCCCAGTATTTTTCCTATGCAATTTTTTTTACGTTTATCGTTAAACTAATTAATGTTTTCATAAATTTTATGGTTGTAGATTGACAATCTTATGATTACACCCATACAGAGAGTAATGCGTTATCAAATGTTACTTAACGATTATCTAAAACATCTTCAAAAGAAGGGCATCTTGGAAGATATAGATTATTTACGTCAAGCATGCAACATGATAAAGGTATATACTACATATTTTTAACTACTGCTACTATTATTGTTAAATAATCTTTCAAGGGAGTTTGCAACAAAGTTAACGAATTTGAGGAGCTTAATGGTATTAAAAATTTCGACGGTTTAATTTCGGCTCAAGGAAAACTCTTACATCGCGGCTTCTTAAAGTGCAAGTATAATGAAAAGCGAAGCAATTTATATGTATTTCTTTTTGAGTGCCTCATATTATTTACGGAAAAACAGGATCCCAAAGGAAAATATTTAATTCCCACGTATAATTATCGCTTTCAAATACCGGTAGTTTTTAAGATTTTTACCAATTCTTATAATATTTTAAACAATTTTTAATTTATTTTTTTAAGATGAACAAATTGCATTTTAAGGAATTAAGCAGTTGTAAATTTTCCCTCCAACTTATGGACCCCAATGTTCACAATTGCACTGTTATTTGCCAGGCACATACAAAGGAGAAGCAAAAGGAATGGATACTTGCTATTAAACAGCAGCTGGCATTACAAATGAATTTAATTCATAATTTGGTACATCCGGATGCAGACGAGGAAAGGGAAGTGTTACTGTAAGAACAAATACACACTTTTAATTTACATATGATAATAGTTTTCAATTCATTTGATTTGTAAGTTGCACAATAAACTTGAAGAAGATATGTTATATGTATGTGAAATTACAGAGAAGATTCCGTAGGCGGTCACCGATCGTCGCCGCAAGTCTGGCCATTGACGGCAGATGTCCGTCTATGGAATCGTTGGTTTTAATGTGTCGAAAGGGAACTTAAAACTTAGTGTGTGTACGTGTTAATAACGATCGGGCATTATTTTGAAGTAAAATAACAAATTAAATGCCTTTTATCTGGCAAGCAAAAAAAAAAAGTGCGGCGTACGCCCCCTAATATTTTGCAAGTCGGTTTTAATAAAGATTAGTTAATAATTTATAGATCCCATATAAAGCCCACTCCTGAACTATTCTAACTGTAGGATACTAAAACTTTGATATATCAAACATTAAGATGCGACTATAAATGCCAAAGATGTTACGAAAAAAAGGAGCCTTCCACGTCTTTTTTCAAACCGCCTTGCAAAAATATTTTAAATTAGTGCTAGTTTACACTCTTCAAGTTTTGGCAGTCAAGTCTTGAGTTTTTAGGATAGAGAGGAAAGGAAATGGCACTCTCTTTTCCCTTCTCTCCTAAAAGCTCTACTTAGTGGCTGTACACGCTTAGTGTCGGTTCACACACGTCAAGTTTGACTCGTCAAGTCTTGAGCTTTTTGAAGAGAAAGGAAAAGAAAGTGTCATTTCTTTTCCCCTTTCTCCTAAAAACTCAAGACTAGACGAGTCAAATTTGACGTGTGTGAACCGGCACTTAATGTAAGCAAGACACATCAACGGAAGTGAGTATATTTTATGAATTTAAAACTCGGGAACTCAAAATATACAAACACATAATAGGGATTTGTAGATTTAGAAAAGAAAAAGTAAAAAAAAGGTAAATGGCAAACAATTTGATTAACGATTAACGAGTTTTAAGGCCAAACTATAAACAGAATAAGCTTGCTTAAGCAACTGTGCAAATACATGTAAATCATATGTGTCAAACCATATTGTACTTAAGGAAACTTTTTGTTAAGTTTTATGAAAATATCATTTGCTTAAGCAAAGTGCGAAACGGATCGCAAATTCCGTACGAAATCAAATGTTTTTTTATTTGGTTCTTGTTTTTTTTAATGCATTTGATTTTTGACAGCAGCTTAAGCAAGCTCATGCATATAATAGTGGGGCCTTTAACTATTTTCTTTTTTTATTAAAAATGTGTTATACTTTTTCTCAATGCCCAAAGACGGCATTATTTTCTATTTAAATGCTGCGAATTCTCATTATTTGAGTATTTTGATGTTTCGCTTTTTAAATTTCTAAAATCGACGCTTCCGTTGTAAGTGCGCCTTGCATACTTTTAGTTCTATCGATTAAATGAAGGTCTAAGTTACCAATGCAAACTATTAAAGCGCCTTGGCAAAAAAAAATTTACGTTTGTACAAATCTTTTGCGTTGTTAATTAAGGTGTTTGCTTGCCTAGGTAATTAACGTTTTTACTATCTTCAGCTCAGCTTTCTTCGTTCGTTATAATATTTTGTTCGGAAAAAATTGTCCGTGTTCGACCAAAGGAGCTTTACTGCCTGTTTAACGATATCGAACGTCATCGTTCGCATAGAAAATTATATTTAAAACAAAAACAAAGTTCGTACAATGTTCGAATTTTGTTTTTGTTTTAAATGTAATTTTCTATGCGAACGATGACGTTCGAAATCGTTGAACAGGCTGTTAGTTTGCTTTAAAATTTATTTTTTTTTTTTTTGTTACCGTGATTAAAATAAAAGGGATATAAATGCGGGTCAATAAGTCTGCGACTTTTTGAATTCCCCGTGATTTAAGGAGAAAATGGAAACAAGTGAATTTCGTGCGCTCTTTTAGAATTATTTTCTGCGGAAAAAAACAGTCATTCAAGGCTAAGCTCGATAAATACTATGGGAACTCTGCACCAGTGGTGCAAAATTAGGCACATTTCGGTAATTTGTGGCCCAATTGTGTTTTGGTACGATCGCTTCCCTGAGTATGAAACTTTTGCCAATTTTTAGTTGGAATTTACTTATGAAGAGGTTTCCTTTTGCAATGTGTTGAAAGAATACCTCAACCTTTTTTTTGCTGCTGTGTTCAGCAACTTTGTTGAAACATTTACGGCAAATATTAAAGTATTAGCGTATTTTTATTGACACTTGGGTTTGGCTGTTATTGCTGATTGTGTTAAGTTTTGTGCTTCCGTGTGTTCTTATATATGTAGTTAAATTTCATGGACAACATTTTTGTAGAAAAGTTCCTTCCCACCTTCGCCCTTGGTAGGGGCCCTTTTTACGATTTGTAAAATAAAACTTTCAATAAAGTAGCTGAACACACCTTATACCTCAGATGTAAAGAACACAAAGTTTCATATACGGACATGGTACACGAATAGAACAAAAGGGTAAAAGTTTAACCCTCTCAAAAATAAAATTCCGAAGTAATCTTTTAAAACGCCGGTATAACTATATTTTATTTCAGTCTCCTCTACCAGAATCAATTGTCCCCCCCGTTATATTGCAAAAAGGTCGCAGAGAACTATAAATATGTTATTCAAGATGGCATACAGTCATACCACTTCAATAACGACCAAGCAACTATATTCACAGTAGTTATTTATTACATGAAAGACGAAAAACTGGAACACAAAAGTATGGCAATCATATCCGACGATTTGAAACATCCCAGGAAAAACTTTTTAATTTTTAGTAAAAGTTGGTAGTTATTTCATACCAAGGTATATTTACACAAGGTAAACTCGTTGGCCCATATGTTTGTCAGCTGTTTACCCATAGTTGGAACCACAACGTCAAATTGCGTGTATATGAGCCAAAATTTGTACATGTGTGAGTTAAATTGTTTTTGTTTTATATGAAGACAATTTTGACAACATGGTTCCTTTTATAGAGCAGCATGTCTACACTCCCAAATGAGTCTACCTTGTGTAAATATACCTTGTTTCATACGTTACCTGGTAAGAAGTTGTCATTACAATTGTCATTATTCTGAAAACTTCAATAAGTACTTACTAGTAACGACCTCAGCAACTTTTATTATTTTCAGTACTGAATATTTGCTAACTAATAAATCTGTGCTCGAAATTTACACTTTTTTTGGACAAGCTGGGCAATATTATCAAATCTTTTCGGGTACGCTGAATCAAATGTATTTTGTATTTGTATTAATTTGTAATTATTTTTCGAATATGAGTTTTTAATACAACAAGACATAATATCTTATAATGTGATATAATGTGATTAATAATTGGACATTAATTATAAAAATTTTAAAATTTAAACAATTTAATTGCGTTGGCAGTATTTTGAAAATAAGCAGGGAGTTGGTTCCACGAATTGTTAAAATAAAAAACTGCTTTTCAGATGCCGAATCATTATGCCGAAATTGGATGATGCCATTAGCTGTCAATGGTCTAGTGAACTGTAGGCGGTCAAAGAGGTATTTCGGCATAATTTTGTGTAGCAGAACAAGGATTTTTAGCATTAAATAGTTATTAAATGTTATATTGAAAATACGAGAAATGTGATCAAATTTGTTAAGGCCATAAATGTAACGTACAACGTTATTAAAAGTAGTTCTGAGTTTCAACGTATCCTCAGATGGACATAATAGTGTAGGTAATATATACGTTTTCGCAAGAAGTAACCGTATTTAAGCTCCTTAGCATACAATATACTCTTCCACATGACCTATTAATATGGTCAGACCAAGTTAAGGTACTATTGAAAATCACACCAAGATATCTGACGGAACTAACTTTATCAATCAATATCAATTTGAGATTCAATTTTGACAGATTTTTTTACAAATTATGAGGCATTTAGACTTATTTGGGTTAAGATGCAACCCATTTGCTGACGCCCAGAGGAAAATACTATTGAGATCAGTATTCAGATCATTAACGCTGGAGCTAATGGATGCCTTGGAACTACTCAGGTAAATTTGAATATCATCAGCATACATTTGAATGCCGGAATACTTAAGTTGTTGCGGTATGTCATTTGCATACAATGGAACCCTGTGGAACACCTCTTACAACCCATAAACGATATGAAACAAGTCTATCATATGAAACGCTTTGCAGTCTATCTTTTAAATACGAAAAAATTAACTTAACAGCAGTTGTAGAAAAATTTAATATTGTTGATAGTTTTAAGCAGAGGATAGAGTGATCAACCATGTCGAAAGCTTTTGAGTGGTCAAGTAGTACTAAAATTGATATTCTTCCGGTATATAGTCGCCGCCTGTCTTTGGGACAGGAATGACCTTGGCATACTTCCATTCCATAGGGAATGTACTAGTGATAATAAAAGTGTTATATAAATGCACAACAGAGCGTATTATCCAGGGCAGGATTAATTTTATAAATCTAGGATTAATATCATCCAAGCCCACAGAGTTAGATTTAACTTCATGAAAACCTTCCACAACATCTTCCGCAGTAAAGCATCTAAAACTGAATTTTAAAATGGAGGGATCGAAAAACACGGTACCCTTTCAAACTCTATAGGCCATCACATATGCCACTTCTAAACCATGTTTCCGAAACACATATCGCGTCAACTCCTGAATTCTCAAAAATGAATCGAAATTCATCCAATTTGTTACATAGACTTTGGGCGTTGATATGGCAAATACTAACCCTTGTTCTTTCCTTGCCAAAATTCGAATCATACTTAAGTTACTATCCCTAGAACGAAGTTGCTCACACATAATATTCGTTATATTGCAATTTTAACGCAACGCAATTAAATAACCATAAAGGAAAAATTTAACATATAAGTTGTATTGATCACACATGAGAAAAAAAATTAGGAGAGATTTAATAATTGACCAAGTAATTCTTAGGTAGAAAGTTAAGTAAAATATATAATTAATTTAAAAAGATTTGATAATATTGTAAATACATTTATTTGACGGCAGACTAAAATTATTCAAGAAAAAGTTGTGCAAGTTCCTCGGGAGATTCAATTTTTTCAAATTAAGTGCCGCTCTAAACATTTGGTGATTATGAGCCGCGGCGTTAAGTTTTCAGGCACATAAATAGGTTCATTGCTTTCAAAGCCTGCATTTCTTAGACATAGCGTTGATTTGTTGTTACGACGGAAGTTAGCTATGGACTTCAGAAGAAAGTTCTTTTCAAACGGAGATTTAAATTAAGCTACTATAACCTCATCATTTGGCTTATATGGTCGATTGTTTTTGTATATTTTTTTTCATCTATAAATACTTTCGACTTGCAGGGTACGAATTTTTAAGGAGTCACAGATATTTTCAACTATGCTATGAAGATTTTTATTTTCACTGTAGGGTATACCATTGATTCGAACACTTCCCGCAACAACGGAGCTTTCACTTTTTAATATATTTTTTTTTAATTAAAAAAAAAAAAACATGGATGAGAAAGAAAACCTGTATGGCCAAAATATCAAACTTTGACCTACTTTAACTCAGAAACTTTTGTGGAAAATTTTTGTCTAAACTACTATCCAATAGGACTTCGTGCAAATTTCATCCAAATCAGAAGACATCGATTTCAAAATTGTGTCACTTGACATTAAATCGCCTTTTTATATATATAAAACGTATATAAAATGTTTGGTATTTTGTTGTTATTTTCTTAATTATTTTCTAAGATATTAATTAGTCTTAGCAAAAAACTTTCTTGCCATATATCATATTCTTGTAAAATGTTGTTTTTAGAAGATAGTCATACGCAAACAAATTACATTTGAATAAATTGCTTGATGGTAAACTTTGAGGGGCGGACGCCCTCCCTAAAACACAACTTATCGCTACGAAATTTTTTGTATTTTTTTTTACATAAAACTGAACCGATTTGGAGGGGGAGAGTATAAGAAATCAAAAAAAAAAGTTCTCCATACAACTAACGGCCACGCTAGTGTACATATGTACATTTTTATTCTCTGGCATAAGTTATAGCTATATGGTTAAATCTATGTAGATCTCTTAGATTATAATTTTTTTTAAATAAATTTATTTTTATGTAGTAGTTAATAGCAAATCATTTTCTTTTACCTCCTTTATGAAATTTCGTTAAACATCCCGTAGCTGGAATACGTCTACCATACTTTAGCAAATACTGTGGCATTTCAGCTTCATCGCAATCAGTTTCCTTAACACCATCTGGTTCAAAATATTCATTACAACGTGGATCCTTCAGAGAATCGCAATCGTAGCATGTAATAGACCAAACTAACAGATGAGACCAATAAGTTTTGCAGTGTCAAATAGAAGAGATAATTTCTTACCAGTTGTTATTAACATAGAGATTGTGACAAAAAGAAAAACCAGACGCATTTTTCAACAATTTTGATATTTTCCGGCTTGTTTTCAAACAACAACTAAATTCTATTGGTTCTTATAATTATTTAATTGATAGATCCTTCATTATTAAAATAGAATATTTGGTATTTAAAATTTAATTTGTTTAAATAACATTCTATTTGCATATACATATGTAGTACATATACCTATACATACATATACGAGTTCCAATGGCGTTTCCCAACAAACACGGAGGTTTGATTTCAAATTGAAAATTTTTTGAAATCAAACGTTTTCCCAAACGACAAACGTTTAATAATGATTTGAAAATCATTTGAAATCATAGCATTCTCAACAAAAAGGGGAAATTATTTTCAAATTGAAAAATGCCTTTATTTTTAACTTGCTTTCAAACGTAATTCTCAAATGTTTTTCAAACGTGGATTATAATACAATGTGGAACATATATAAAAATATTTGATTGTTTTTATTTAAAGTCATTATTAGTTTAAATAAACTGTGAGATAAGCATTCGGCACATGAAATAATGTTCTTTCCGTCCCCTAATTCTTGAAAAGACGAAATAATTGGCACCCTTTTATTTTGAGGATTGTAGCACCGCGATCAGTCAACAAACTTATAATTTCTTCACTTTCCCGTTTTATTTTTTTTATTTCGTATTTTTCTCACTAATAATTTTTATTTTTCACAAGAAAAAAATCGTTCGCTTGTAAAACACATTTAACCACGAAGTAAAAATTTAAGTAATCGCCATTTTTAATGTTTACATTTATTTTTCGCTTTAGTATTGCCAATTTTAGTTTTGATTTGAACTTAACATTTGATACCAATTTGACATCAAATTGATAAAACATTGGATTTCAAAGGTTTATTTTCAAATCATTATCAATTTGAATTTAAATGTTAAAATCAAACAATTGAAAAGCGTTTGAGAATTGTGTTTGATGTCAAATGATAAAGTCATTTCATATCAAAGGTTTGACTTCGTGTTTGTTGGGTTTAAATGGATTCGTATTGAACATGTGTGGGTGTCGTTGTGTGTCTGTGTGTGTGATGACTCTTAAAATGATGCCATTTGGCAAAAAAAAAAAAAAAGAATATACACTTCTTATGGAGGGAAGCTAGACAGACGTATTTATTGTTTATTTTTGTTAATATTAAAAGACTTAAATATTTTTTAGATTTAGCTACAAACTATAAACAAAAAAGAAACTGGAAATACATACATAATTACATTCTATGACAATTGTTTTTGTATTTTTAATTATTCTAATTCAAAACATTATCCTTGAAAATTAATATTATGAGAGTTAAATATGTTAGCAGATATCGGTCCAAATTATTACTGCTTAAAGCTTTATTGCAAAAATTGTCGTTATCACAAACAAAACATTGAACATCTTGAAAATCCATCATTGACGGATCCATGCGGCAACCAATTTCAGTGTCATTGACATCACCAAAATAACAGCTTCGTACGTATTTTAAAACTTTGTATTCTATGAAAGAGAAAATAATATAATTAAAGAATATTTTAGTAAAATTGTTGTTGACGTTTTCAATCTAAAATTATTGTTTTATCTTTTATCTTTATTCGTCATTTAGTTTTTCTTTTGGCAATAGAACCCAACGAAAACGTATGTACGTCAATTTATTTGTTTTTTACATTCTGAATTTTTTTCTGATTTACCAACAACTAATTTTTAATGTAAACTGCATTTGTTTATTTATAAATACACATTTTAAAATGTTTTTCTTTTATCAATGAACTGTTTATTTTTAAAAACTAAGTGGAAATACACTGAAAACCGAACATTTTTAAATGGAATAAATGGTAGGAATTGCATATGATTTTTTCTTAAACTTCTGAATGTGATTAATGTATATACATACATACAGATATGGAAAATTTTAAAAGAGTACCTGGAAATCTTCATTCTGGATTTTAACGAAATGATTACAAACAATGCGCTTACCAATCGCCCCTGAGTGTTTAGGAGATGGAGCTATCTAACCTCCTCTGCTTTTGGTTATAAGCTAGCAGTAGCTGTTATGTTGCAACATCACCTAGGGATGATCCACCTTCAGGCCTAACATTCATACAAGTGGTGACCTTGGACAGTAAACCACCCAGTGATACCCGAAAGTATATTTTCAACAGATAAGCGAAACTTCTCGCAAAAACAATCTTCCTGAAAGACTGAAATGATTTCCTTGAAGAATCATACATTCAGGGCTGCCAGACTTGGGAATTTATCCCCAAAGTAAGTGCCGGTTCAAGCACGTCAAGTTTGACTCGTCACTATTTTTTAAAAAAATTTTAAAATTGGTCAGAAAAGAAATTTTTAAGGTTATTTTTTGTAATTTGGGGATTTGTTTTTAATTTGTTGGGGACAAGGAAAAAAGTACCTGGCAGCCCTGTAGCCAATTGTTAGTCTGGTGGCATGCCACCAGGGGCTACTGACTACCGTGGTTCCAGTAAGGTAGGATTTTTGTACAGCCGCGATCGTAATAGATCGTACAGATCTCTTGAGATCTTTAAATTTTGGATTGTTGTCCAGTCCCAGTTATTGAATGCACCTGATATGTTGAAATATTCTTAAAATGATCCCTAGAAACCCCCGAGGGATACGATAATACATACATACATACAATTATATTTTGTATGACTTTTTTAGGGTCATTATTACAACTTGGCGTTAGCTGCTATCCGTTAGATAGAAGATGCTTTTTGACAGATAACACATTACTATCTGTCAACTTAATCCTAACTTTAGCTAACCTCAAGTTGTAATAATGGCCCTTAATGTATTTAATGACGGAATTTTTTTAATTTTCATCTAATCAAATTCCGAACGTAAAAAAGCAAGAGATCTTTTTAGATTTGATGTCCTTTCATATCAAACAAATGATTACAACCCTTCACCACAGGTAGAAAGGGATTATGAAGGCGAATTTATAACAAGGTAGTGGAGAAGATCCAGCTGATTTTTAACTGTCAAAAGTTGTTTGGTCACATTTCTGTGCCCACAAGCATTAACAGCTTAAGTCGAGTCATGACAAATTTGACTTATTACTTTTTACTTCTTCTTATCTTATTGCCGTTTTATTTAAAATTTAATTAAAAATTCAAATATTATAAAATTGCTAAAACAGAACCTGCAAATTTAAGTTTAGTATTAATTCCCTGATTTTGGACAACGGGTTTTCAATTTAAAAATGCTTTGCTGAGCACTTGGCGAAATCCAGTTAAGTTGTTAACGCTGGGTCCCCACGTAGCAATTTTTTTTTGCTAAGCACAAGCAATAACGTCCGCAGAACAAATACTAGAAAAATGGCACAATAATTGCTGATTATAGGCTGGAAAACACGTGAAACTGCTTTGCCATAAACAAACGTACAGAGAAATAAAATGACAGATAAATGACAACTAATTTTACAGCAGATTGCTAATCAATCATTGCGAAATGGATTGCTATTCATGGCAATATGAGGGCCACACGTCGCAAATTTAATGGAGCAATCAATTTTGACGTTTGCCGCAATAAATATTGCTACGTGGAAACCCGGGATAAGGTTTGTGGGCACAGATTTAATTTCAAATAATTTTTGCTTTTTTTATTTTTAACCAGTAAAATAAAGAAAAAACATATATGATGTAAAAAATTAAATTAGCTAATAAAGCTAATAAAAGATAACGAACAAAATTTGTTTAAATGCAGCCACCTAATATTCAATTCGCTAAGGGATTTATGTAAGTTTGTTATTCTGTTCCTTATATATATAATTCTAGATCCTATGTCTATGTGGAGGTTGAAATTTGTTTTTTGTAGTCTCAGATGTTTCTTATGTTTGAAAAGTATTCAAGAGGCTGCCCGAATTTACGCTGGCAAGATGATAGGGTCCATACAATACAAGCTGGGTTGATAAAATTAAGCTCAAATATACGTTATACAGTCGGGCCTCGATTATCCGTGATGGTCGGGACCAGAAGCATTACGGATAATCGATTTTCACGATTAATCGAATAACACTTGTGATTATACAGTTTTTTTTTAATATTTTTATTATTTAACAAGTGAACATTAGTCTACATACATATTTACATTAAACAAATAAATTCAAGATGTTTATGTACATTCTTAAATTAAATAAGTATGTATACATTAAATTTTCTATTGAAAACATGAGACAAAAAAAGGACATTAACCAAAAAAAGAAAACAATTTCCTAAAAAAGTCGTGTTACATTTTTCAACTGCCATCACGGATAATAGAGGTAATCACGGTTAATAGAAGCAAACAATTTGAAAACATTGCAAAAAAAATATAATAGACTGATCTTTGGCCATCACGGTTAATCGGGGTTACCGGTTAACCGGATCACGGATAATCGAGGCCCGACTGTATATAAGAATTTTTTGGTTTTAAAAATCTGCCAACTCAACCCATTATTTTACTTTGCGCCCATTTAGATGTGCTTCTGTAATAAATTATTATTGCACGATAGCGACCACAAGAGATAAATTAGGTCATACAAATTTGACTTAAATATTTTTTTTTTCTAAAATTGTGTTTATTAGTATTATATAAGATAGTGGCAAGTCAACGTCCAGACAAATTTTGTTGCAGCAATTCTTGAGTTTATTGGTGAGAGAGGTGAGAAGAAGAAGAAGGGGAGGGGTCCTCAGCAGTGATGCCATTAGGATACGAAAGATACATTTTGATGGCTTCAAGTACCATGAATCCTTAGATATTTCGTATCTTTTGAATCTGTACGCAAAATGTACAAAAGGAAATATTAAACTTTCTGTCTCCGACAAAGTGACAACTAAATACAAAAATAACATGTATTTTGTTTTTCGGTTTTCTAAGTTCTTCTGTCGTCTGCTTATCTTGTGTATGTGTTAATTTTTATAAAAATGAATTTGTTTTAATAAAATCCAAAGGTAGTTACATTTAAATTATTTTAACGTTTGCTTACTGTATTTTTAAAAATTACATAGGTACCTAATATTTATGACTTAAATATATATCAAATTTAATTAAATGATATCATTATTTTATAATATTCATTAAATATAAAATAAAAATGTTATGTTAATAAATGTTATACGTTAAAAATGGATTTTCAAAATTTATCTTTCTCGAAATTTCACTGGTAACACTGGTACTCAGTTTCATGTACTCTGCAATTCTGTTTTGTTTTGAAAATCTCATACTTTTTGACTTGAAGTTGGCTGTAGGTGTATTTGAATTTTTATATAAGATATAAAAAGAACAATATAAAAATACAAAATTGCAATCCTTGAAATTCATAATCTGGACACTTGTGCAATAGCAGAATTTAAAAAAATTGCAGCAACAAAAATTGCAAGTCTAGACGATGACTAAGTCCCTTATTTTACTTAGTATGTACTCGGAATGGCATTTTTTAGATAAATACAGTAGCAAAAGAGAACTAAAAGGTTTAATTTAAGGTCAAATGAATATTTTTCCTATGTACGGCTTATTTGGGGGGTTACTGCGTATTTCGATTCGAAAGAAATCATTTACGGATTCGAACAATTTGTACTGTGTATAACGATTTTCGCAATCGTTCGAAACGATGGCAGAGGTTGTATTTTTAAGAAAATTGAAAATTTGATTAAACATTTTTGTTCGTAATAGAGACTGGCTGTTAAAAAAGGCATTTTTTGTTTTCGAAAAAGTATAAAAAACGTCCGTTTATTCAAAACAAATATTACGAAAATCGTAATACACAGTACGAATTGCTCGAATTCGTAAATGATTTCTTTCGAATCGAAATACGCAGTAACCCCCTTGGTAATTACGCTGGGCCCAGTAGGTTTATTATTTCTGATTGAGAATTTTGGTAAAAGGTTGGGAGCCTGCCGAACCAGTAGAGGTGGCACTTGGCCGACATAATTTTTCATTTTAACCGAAACCTTTACGGCCTTATTCATAAAAAATAAAACAGGTTTATAAAAGGTTTATTTAACGAATTTTCTATGAAAATGTATTTAATAAACTTCTTGTATACCTGTTTTATTTTTTATAAATAAGGGGGTTAACCTTTAACTTATCTACTATATAACGAATACAAAAACAAAAGAAAAAAAATAAAATTGACAAGTACGGTCAAGTCTGTACCCCTTTATTTTCTCTCCAAAAAACTCAAGACTTGACGCTGACTTTAACCTGACCTGATCTATGAGAACCAGCACTTTCGGTTTTGGTAGTCAAATCTTACGTTTTTGCAAAAGGAGGAAAATAATCTCTTAAGAATTCAAGACTTGAAGACTCTAATATGATGCGTGTGAATCGGCACTAATTTTAGTTCATACGAAATAAAGGCAAATAGTCAGCAAGAATGAGTTTAAAGAATACAAATTTTGATGTTTGGTTCGAATTACGAAGATGTAAATCGTAAACATAGTGCTAAGTAGGTTTGTAATTGCATGTAAAGTTTTTGTTAATTAAAAGTGACGTTATGCTCATAAAAAATAAGACACACCTTGTTAAATTTTTAATGCCTTTATTAAAACAAAAAAGTTTTTTGGAGTGAAAAAGAAAAAATTGGTGTGGCAGGCACCTGATTTAAACAACTTAAAGGTTTTAACTGAATATATTAGGGATGCAAAACTTGGTACAATTGTACAACTTTTTGTACAATCAAGTTTTCAAGTAGTACACTGGCATATTTGGTACAATTTATAAATATTCCCAGTTTATATTTTTTTCTTTTAAATTTAACTTGGCATCTCATATTTCATATCATTATTAACTTGTAATTTTTGGAAGAAAGTTTCAGCATTAAAAAAATAATTAAACGAATTAATTTTTGAAGATCTATCAAGACTTGTTCGTGGAACATTATCAATTCACCATTTTTCGCCCATTTCGAAAAATGGTGAATTTTGAAACCATTTTTTAAACAACGAACGCACCTTCCATTTGACAATATTCCAAGATGCATGCACTTGCGATTATTCTAAAACCATTTTTTAATTAATTTGAACCGTAATTTTCTTGAAAAATACACAAAATGAATAATTTTATTAATTTACAAATTTACAGGTCGAATTAATAACTAATCTACCTTAAATGATTTTCAGATAATTTTTGACGCTTTTTCTTTTTTTTAATTGTTTTATTTTTTTCAGTTCATCTTTAAACACTATAATTTAATATTTTTTTCAATTTTGCAATAAAATTATTTTTCCAATTCAAACAAAAAATTTGTAGAATCAAAACATTTTTTGTCTGAAATCGGTCCTACAAACAAATTTGCATATTCAAACAATTTATTTGCATTTCGTTTATTGAAAAGAAACCCTGACTTTTTCAAACAAATAATTTAACTGAATCAAAGAAATAGTTTACTGAAAATCATATAAATTTCAAACAAATAATTTTGCTGAATCAAACAAAAGAGTTTTTGCACAAGCAATGACGCGCACACAAGCAAGCACTGTAGAAGTAGATATTGGCAGAGCAGAGCGGTGCGCGGCTGGCTTTGAGACACATTTTTTTGTTGGAATAATTTTTGAACCAAGTCCCCTTTTAGACAGGCAAAGTTTACTTTGCAAAGTCTTGAGTTTATAGAAGGGAGGGGAAAAGAGAATAGCGGGGAGTACATACTTTGCTGTACTCGCAAATTCCTTTTGTTTTTCATTCGTATTTTATACCTGAAGTTGGCTGCAACTTTATATTAATATATGGCGTTGCCGGAAAGTTTGGTAAAAGAAATCATTATTTGGCTAGGTTACTTTATATTATATTCAACATTTTTTATTTTTTCGAATTTATTCTATGAGCTAAATTTCTACTTTTTTTTTACTACGAAAAAATAAAAAATGTTGAATTATTAATTTTATTTAAAAAAATACTTCTTCCCAGCAAAAAAGTTTTGAAGTTGTTGCCAACACATTTCACAGTATATTGCACTTCTTTGCGTTGTGCAATATAGTTTTTTAGTATTTAAATTTTTTTTTTTAAATTAATTTATAATACAATTAATAATGCATGTTAAAATTAATATGGAGCACTAATGTAAATACGGATTAGAATCATTGAACTTCATTGGTTTTAGTTCGCACGCATTCAAATGAATATTTTATATCAATGAAAATCCTTATTAATCCCTGAACTTTTAACGAAGAGCCGTTTAACTAATGTTAAAATCTTTCATGTTTCGCCTAATGAGAACCTGTGCATTATCCTAAGAACCCATTTTTTGCATGTCTTTTTTTTTTTGCCGGGCTATTATGTATAATGAGCGGACGAATTGCCATATTTTTACAAAATTAAATAGGTTTAAATTGTTTTCGGTTATATTTTCGGTACAAATTTTTCTAAAAATACATTATAAATCCATTTAATTTTTAATAAATAAAAACGTAAAGTCCATCTAAATAATGAAGTTTCATTAAAAGTAATTAAATTATAATATTAGTGATTTATATATTTTGGGCAAGAAGATTTTAGTTTGGGAGCTATGAAGCGCATACGTCATATGAAATCTAAAAGGTTCTTAATTTAATATTATATATTTTGATTCGATGTAATATAGAAGATATTTTGATAAAATTCTATTTAAAAAAACTCATTGAAAAATATGTATTTTTTGAAATTAATTCTTAATTGAATAGTTAAGCACATATATATATGTACATACGTTGTTTAAAAATGATCATAAATATGAAAGGTGTAATTTTAACACTAAACGCTTCTTAAGTTCCATTAGTTTTACATTTTGGCACTAAATACTTGATTTTTTTGTTCTTTAATATATGAAACTTTATAATAATACGTGTTTTCTTTTCACAAATAATTTTTTTCATCAATATTCTCAAAATTAACAACCGCCAATCTAAGATGCTTTTTTTAAAATTTTGTATGCCCAGAAATAATGATGCAATTTTGTATATTCTTGACACTGGGTAAAAAAGTGTGCAAAACCAATAAACAACAAGCTGATTCAAAACTTCATTTTTTTAAAAATTTACTGTTTTAATAAAATTGTGTATTTTGTACAAACAAACTTAAAGTAAATCATAATTTCTAAAAATAATCTTCATTTGAGAAAAAAATCTTTAAATGGTTTTTTTGTCAAAAAATAATCAAAAATATGATAAAATCATCATTCTGGCAACGCTGTTTATATGATGTATTCAAATTTGTCAAACTAAACTTTGCGTGTCCAAACACCAAACAAAGTTTCAAAGAGAATTCAACAAACTTTGTCAAAGTAAACTTTGCCTGTCTAAAAGGGGACCAAGTCTTGTTTATACACACAATGTTTTTCTTCTTCACTCACTGTTGCTGTATCCTTTCCTTGGCAGCAGACCGACTCGACATGTTTTTTGTCATTATTTTATTTTTGTATTTGATGTAGGTATTTAACTAAACATTTTTAAAAAATTGAATACGGGATTTTGTTTTTCATTATTTTTTATCAACTTTGAAACCAACCAAAAAATCATTTTGTTTGTATGTGTTTTTTGTTGTTGTTCTTACATTTCACATATGAAGTGTTATGATCAAATAAAAAAAAAATGCAAAAAACGACAACATTAAAGAGTGTAGATATTTCATACAAAATTACGAAAACTTGAAACCAATAACGCGTATATTATATTTTTGAATATTTGTCAACATTTCGGTTGGTTAAAATACAAATCAAACAAAAATATTTAATATTAAAAAATTTTCAAACAAGCGTTTGTTTGAAAATAATTCAGCAATAATTTTTTCTGTGAAGCAAAAATAAAGTGAGAAAATCTAAGGGAAACGTGAAAAAATTACTAGGGACAAAACTTTTTACGATAAGGGGAATTTTTTCCCGTGAACATTTTTTCACGTTATTATTCTCCTTTGAATTACCTCAAAAAAATGTTTTCATGGTAGTTTTCCATGATCGCAATTACGAGGAATAAATTATTTACGATAGATGTGAATAATAAAAATGCTTCAACAAAAGCGATGGCTAATTTAATTGTAAATATTGAAACAAAAAGTGTCTGTTTTCTTATAAATTACAAGAAAAAACATAAAAAAACGATTTCTTTTATTTCAAAAGTTATTGATTGCATCAGAAAATTTACTGATGCAATAATTGCCAAAATTTGCTGCAGAGCTGTGACTTCACTGCAGAAAAAACAAGATTGGTGCCAAGTACCCTCTCCTAGTATTTGCTTTATTTTCTCTTTGTGAATTGCAAAATGTATATTAAAGGCCATATCAATAAAATATATTTCAGGTTTAACACAGGTTTATAAAGCGAATTTTCTATGAAAATTTGTTAAATAAACCTTTTATTAATCAAAAATATTTTTTGGTATAAATATGGGGGTTAAAATATAAATGTACAGTACCAGTAAATCTTAATACATTTATTGGTTTTTTTAAAATAAAAGTAAATCTTAATACATTTATTGGTTTTTTTAAAATAAAACTAGTAAAAAATATTTTTTTGGGTATGGTACAATAAAGGTAAAAAAGTAATTTTTTTCTGAATTAAGTACAATTTTGAAAATGTCATTTATCACCACTAGAGTTTTTTTTTCCCGGACTTTTTCGTTTCCCGGGAAAGCGGGAAATTTTTTTAAATTTCCCGGGATCCCGCTCCATACAAATAATACAAAGTTAATTTTAGTTATTAATAAATAAAAAAAACTTTTATAAAAAAAAACGTAAGGGAACTTGTTTACAAAGAAACTAAAATAAATGGTTCAATACTAAAAACCCAGTAAAAAATTCGCTTACTTTTTCAAAATGAATAGCTTCTTTAACTTATTATTTAGCAGCTTTCTTCTTTAACTACATCTATAACAGCTTCTATTACTACTTTTTTCTGAATGTATTTAAGTAAAAAAATAATGACTTGATTTGAATGCGTTCTTTTTGGGACATCCGTTGTAAAATTCATCGTTTCTTTCAGTAGAATTGTAAGTAGTGCTCTTATGTTTTTCTAATTACTCAACACAATATTTAGTAGGCGAAGTTTTTACTGGGAAATCAATTGAAGATTGAAATAGGAACTTGAATTATTATTATCTCACGCCTTTATTCCCTATTATTATGCTTTTATTTAGTATTATTATGCTCTGGATACAAGATAAAAAGATAACAAGAACAACAATTTAATTCATAAAACAATAATAAAAACAAAATAAAGTTAAGGTACTCAAGATATGAGATCAAAAAGTTAATTAATAAAATAGATAAAATATTTTAAAGAAATATATAACGTTTTTTAACGGCTTAGGAAATAACTGACACACTCAAAGCGCTTCAAAAAGTATATTCCTGATTTTATTTACTAATTATCATGTTTCCGAAAAATTTCGTTCTTTTTTACCCAGGTTGGACAAATAGTTAAAAGTGCACCGTTGTAGCATGCTTCGGATTCACAATCAGAAGCAATTTTTTCTTTTTTATAAACAACGTCTATGTCAGTCAAATGTATATCAAGGTTGATGCAAAAAAAGCATCAACCGGACTGCTTCTTGCAAACCTTTTCATTTCAATAGGTCCATTTGTAATCTTTAGGACAATGTCTTTTTCAAGTCGTATGTTGTAGTATCTTACACGAGTTTTCAAAATGTGATTTTATTTCGGTGTCCCCGCACTTCACGGGTATATAAACCAACACAAATTGAAATTGAAAATTTGTGTTTATCACCTATTAAACATATCGCTCCTTCATTGCATCTAGTCATATCTCAAACAGAACCGAAGTTATAGCAAAATATATCTTTAAGTCGGGACATTTTGAAAACTTTAATCGCATTTTGCAAAGATCGTTTGTTTTTGTAGATATGACTATGTTGCAATAAAGGAGCGATATGTTTAGGTATCTCCTATTTTTAAGACTTGTTCATGGGCAATGAAACTTTACTGCCTGCATCTTATTTTGAATTAATGTACTTTATTAACTTCACTAAATGTAATAATTATCAACTGTTGCACTGCCCATTCTGCTTTTAGTAGATTTATTGCATCAGGAGACATTCATTTACGTATGTACTCACTTCTTGTAATTGATCTAATACACAACCCATCCACAGAAGCTAATTTTTAGAGAATAGAATACTAAATTCCAAAGTATAAATAGCTATTTTCTGAAATTATTAGGAATTTTTTATTTCCCGGGATCCCGCAAGAAAAATCCCGGGAAAACGGGAATTCCCGGGAAAAAACCCTAATCACCACTTACTTGAATTCTTGATCTTTCTAATTACCTAGTAATAACGTAAATATATCTAAAGTATAGTTTTAGGCTCAATAAATGTCGACAAACAATCGACGAAACGTCGGGAACAAAATATTGTACGTAATTAAAAATTGAATTTTATTTACATTGAAGAAATTTAGGCCCTATTAGCTTGACAAAAATAATATTCATAAATTCTTCACTCAGGCCAAAGAAACAACTACAATGACTTTTTTGTTCTCAATTGTATTAACTGAATTTATATAGTTGAATATTAAAGGCTCAGTTAGGCGAACGTATCTGTACTGTATTAATCAGCTGTTCGCTTTTTTTTATATGAAAAGCAATACAAAAGCTTACTGAAATGTAATGTACCGTAGTAGCAACGTACCATTCTGTATAAAATAGAATTGTATACCGTTGTTACGTTACTTTTGTAAAACAGTAATGGGTTGCTTCAATGTAAAATTGAACGCGGGTATTTTGGCTTTTTTTGGTACTTTTTTCAGTATATCTATGGTCTTTCGACAAAACTGTTTACACTACAACATATTTCCATATACACAAATATACATATGTACATATGTATGTTAAGATGTACAAAATAAACAAATGCATAAATATGTACATACAATGGCAACGTGAAACATATAAAGGGCTTTAAATGGTATCAAAACCTTGTTTGGTGTATGCACATTTACAATACATACACAGAATACACAGAATACTGTTTTAATACCATATAAATCACGCGATGCATCGCTGCGATGTTAGACAATTTGCCGGCGATTCGCGGGCGATGATTCGGCGATGAAAATTGCTTTCAGAGATATATTAAATAACACACCCTTCACAAATCACTTGCTCAACTGGAATGACAATTTTGCTAATTGCCCTTGAAACCAAATATTTATTTTCCCGTTACCTTAAAAAAACAACAAGAGAAAAAAAATTCTTTCGAAAGTTATAAAAAAACACTGATGATTGCCGCTACTTGTGTGCGCTCGCATATTCATCGCCATAGGCGATGGTTAGCGATTCGTATTCCCTGAGAAGGATCGCGGAATCATCGCCAAACAAGCAATCGCCAAAAAATTTCAAAAATGTTTGAAGGGTTGGTACTTTTTCTGCACAGCGGTCACAATTTAAACATTTTTGATTCCCACTACTGTTTAAATTGTTTTATGTATACTATTACTTTTTGTTTATGTATAGAAAAAACATATGACACGTGCACCAACGGGCTTACAGTACGGTGGGGTACATTACGGGTACAGCAACGTTCGCCTAACTAAGCCTTAAGGCTCGTTTTTTAAATCCAACAACAAAATATAGAGAGTTTCCGTTAGATTTCATTAAAATGCTACGATATTTTGCATTTGCACTTTTGCAAGCCCAATATTGAACTCCGCTATTATTTTATTTTTTCAATATAAAAACATTTTTTTTAAGTTTTCATTTAATTTAAATTAGAAAAATTACAATTTCCAGATATTATAAGAATTTTACCGATGTAAGTGTGAAACCAATAAATTAAAGAAAAGATGTGAATGCTTTTGTATTATAGAATACAAAACACCCACGTAACACGTTTTAAACAACAAATTTAATTAGCTTCGAATGACATGTAGAACACATGTTTTCTATTTATTGATGCAATAGCAAAAAATGTGCACCTATGAAATACTTAAAGATCGACATAGTTGTTTACTCACCTTTGTAGATCTTCTTCATGCAAGCTGTTGCATTTAAATATTCCAAATCAATAGAAAGATAACGAGGTGGTGCTACTTGATCACAATCGATTTTAAAATACTCCTCCGTGTCAAAATCTTCTCCACAACTTGTTTCCGAAACAGATTCGCAATTGTAACATTGAATGGCCGAAACTGTTTTAAAAATTGAAAATAAAAAAAGAGGGAACAACTTAAAGCGAGATTAAGGACCCACCTGTGATTATGGAGGATAACAGCAAAACTATAAATACAAACATGTGCATTTTTTAAAAAAGATGTTTAAAAACTCAGAAGGGTGTTCTGCTTTCCTCACTAACAATTTGAATTTTTGTTTTAGAACTTTTGTTTCATAAAAATCCATTAAATTTTGTACTTGTTACTTAAGCGATTTTTGTTTTTAAAAAATTTTCACTTTGTGCTGGTGTTTTTTTTTTGGAATTTTATATATTTCTTAATTTATATTTCTGATTTATTCTTGAAAATAATTATGTAAAATTGTACGAACATGCAGTTTTCTACTAATTTTATCCTAAATATGAACAAGTATTTTAAAATATTCACTCTCTCAGAACTTTATTGGTATATCGGAATATTTTAGTTTCTAGTTTTTGTATTTTTTTCGTATTCCTTTAAAATAAACCAAATTGCCTCTGACTTATACCACAGTACTGTGTACTGGTGCTGCGATTTGTATATTTTTTTATTATTTTGTTCTTTAAGGTATTTAAAAATATACTTTTACTTTACAAGTTCTTTTCACGTTCGTGCTTAATTTTGTACTGAAAGTGTGTTGAAAATAAATATTCCAAATTTTCTTCTTTGAAAAAGTGTATATTTTTGTTCTGTATTTCAAAACTATTTTGGAGCGCCGTAGAAGGTGCAAAATATGATTAAATTTAAAATTGAAGCGATAAGCGATAAACTGCAGAAGCTTAAAATTTTATTCAATTTAAAATGTTCAATCGAATCAAATCGACTTTTAATTTAAAACACAAAAACATAAAAAAATCTATTACCTTACTGGCAGTTAACAATAAGGGTTTTCATGAATTCGCTTAAGATTGCCATTTGTGTAAACGGCCAAACTTGCGAGTCTCGTTTCATGAAGCCCCTGTTTAATTTTTGTGTAATTTAGAACAATTAATGTCAATTTTTAAAAAAAGTCAATACAAAAATAAATTGAAAAAAAAAATATATAAAAATGTTAAAATTTGTGTCTAAAAGTGAAATTTGTGTTTGAAAATGTCTAAAGATGGCCAGAAAAACTAATTTGCTTAGATTAGTCCATGAATTTGTTTTTTGAATTGTTAAATTTTTCGTTAAAAACGACGGTAAGCATATAAAAATCGGTTGGTATAAATGCACAATTGAATAGCGCAAGTTTACGAGTCAAATGTGTTAAGTGAATTTACGAAGTTTGTGTAAATGCATTCTCATACAAATTTTGCCAGCTCATTTGCGAGGGTGTAAAAATGCACAGCTTGCACAGATTGCGAGATTTTAAGCGGTATCATGCAAACATGAAAAATTGGCTGTAAGCGATTGAAATATGTTTTTATTTAGAATAATATTAAAAGTGATACAGTTTTTTTTATAAGGTAATGTTTTATATCGTCGATTGAGCAAGATGTGAAACGTTGGGAATAATTTTAATTTCTAACACAATTTAAAGGTGTATTATAAAGATATGGGATAACTGCATGAATCACATAAACAACATTGCGGTGGCCGTTATTTTGTGCGACGTAGAAAAAGACTGTTTAGTGTGCCCTGTCTTGAAAGCAAAATTTTAAAAAGAGGAATGCGTCATCTGCGCTTGTTGCTTGATAGGTTTAATGGTCTATTCAAATCTTTTGCGGTTGTTGTTTATCTTCTTACACTCATATTTATCTCCACACTTGCAGTTGGTCGCCAAGCGTTAAAATTGTGTTTAGTGTTTCACATACAAAAAGAGTTAAATGTAGTGAGTACAATTCTCTTTTGCTTTTTTATGAAATATTTTCAGTTTGGCGCTCCTTTTAATTCAATAAAAGAAAAGCACATTTAAGAGAGAACGAGTGCAGAAAAATCTAAATTGTCCAAGCAAAGTTTTCATAGAATTTTCCTCGTACATCGTGGGCTTTTTAAATATGTACATACAAACATACATATTGTACACGTGTGTTTTTGCTCGGTACACAGTTTGTCTGGCTGTCTAGCTGTTCTATACACGTTTAAGTTTTTTTTAACTACTTTTACTGGCCATCATGTTGTCTTAATATTTTGTTTTTGGGAGTGTCAGGATGGAAATATAAGTGGCAAATTGTTCTAAATGTTTATATTTTTAAGCATACTAGGTTGCATGGTGCGAGTTAAATAAGTTTTAATTTGTAGCAGTATTAGCGAAAGTGCAAACACTGCAATGAAAGGACAGAAAAACGCTAATAGTTTGCGTTTGAGAAGTGATAGCTACCACCATTAGTTTAAATAAAACTTCATAAAAATATAAAACACAAAGGAGATATTGAACTGTTAGAAATTTAAAATGTAAAAAAGTTAAATTTAAAATAGGGGCTAGATGAAATAGTGGAACGAATTAGCCCATTTTTGCTATCGAGCATTTCTTGCATTAAAAAAAGAACATATTTGTGCTTAAGTTTGTCGCTTTAGTTTTTCCCGTAAAACCATTGTAATGCCAGGCAGGACTTTTGTAAGTGGGCGTGGTGAAAATGCACCAATTTGGTCCATTTAAATTGTAAAACGAATCTGTCTACGATGGGTTTTTCGATGTGTTTCAAACAGAATGACTATAGCTCCAGTCTTATTGATGATGGATATAAAAACTAAAATCCATTTAAATACCCTTCACCACTGGTTAAAAGCGTATGCTGCAGTATTTATCGGAGCATAAGCATTTAAGGTTTTTACGCAACCCAAATTGTGTACTAGAATATTCCGCATAAATGCATCACAACTTTGTACAATTTTATTCGTTGCACTCTTAAATCGAAAAGTCTAATAGAAAAAAACACAAATATTATTTTATCAAAACTAAATTTTACTGCCTGTTTTTAGAAAAGTTAAACAAGTGAGTGAGTGAGAAATTATATTGAAAACAACAACAAAAAAAAAAAAAAACGAAAATTTGTTTTTGTTTTCAATATAATTTCTCACTCACTCACTTGTTTACGTTTTCTAAAAACAGGCAGGTAATTAAACTTCTTAAATCTGCAAGAACTTTCGATGCAAGTAAAATTGTTTTTTTTTCACGATGCTGATGAAATAAAGAGAGTTGGGAATTAAGCACGACTAACAAAATCTTATATAATTTCAAAAAATTTAATTTGAAATTCCCGGAAAAAATTTCCCGGGATTAATTTAAAAAAACATGTCCCGGAATTCTTTCCCGCGAAGAAACTCTAATTTCTCGACGCGAGAGTTACAGAACATGGGCACTGTTTATATTTTAATTAGGCTTAACTTTATCAAATTTAATTTTCATTAAATTATTTTTATGAAAAAAGGAATTTTACAACATGAAATTAATAAAACATTTTTTTTTCAAACAATGTTCATATTACTATGTTCATATTACTATTCATTTCTATAACGCTTAAACAAAATCATTTAAAAAATATAATACTTGCTAAGAGGTTTTGTTTGCAACTTCTCAAAAATGTGGTTGAAGTCTACTGATTTATATAGACGTACTTAACAACCAACAAATTAAAACTCATTTAAAATAAATTTGGGAAAATAGGTTTTTAAAAATTCTAAAGCTATTATGTTCCCACCTATTAAATATTTCACGTCCTACACGTAACCAATAGTTTTCTTAAAGAATTGTTTTCTCTTGCAAAACGTTTGGCTAGAGCAAACATTTTTTAGTTTCTAAATAACATTATACAATTATCATCTTAGAAATAGAGTTCAGTAAATAATTATAAATTCTTAAAAATAAAGCTTAAGTTTGTTCAATTAGAAGATTTTTTTTTTGGATTTTATCGTCAAATATTTGTTAGGTCTGAACATACCTTAAGTTATATCTACATATGTATTTTGTTGGTTTCTTACCTTCGTGAATTGTTTTGTTTTTATTTTAAAAACCAATTTGATTTTTGTATTTTTATATATTCGAATTAAAACCGGTTAACCGGTTATTTTTAAAATGTTTAACCGAAAACTTGTTTTTTGAATAGCAGCTATTCGAAATATTCGAAAACCGGTTTTTGAAAAAAGTCGAATAATCAATCTCCCTAATATGCATATATTACTTTTTGGCGATTACAATAAGTTACGCGACGCGCTCTGGTACAATGGTATATTTTTTGCTTATGCATTTTGAGTGAACCGTGGTAATACCTCCTAAACAGAAATACTTTTGTAGTCAACAATTACAAGTGGCTAAAAAAATTTTAAGCTAGTTTAAAAAGTATACTTTGTTATTTTAAGAAACAAAGAAAAAGGGCGAGAATTATTTTTAATTGGTGTTGATTAATATTTTTGGATAAAATGAAGTTGTTTAAAACGAACTGTCTTATAAACAAATCATTTGCTGCCTGTCTATACCAGAGATAAATATTGCGACATATATTGCAGTAAATGTCAACATTATGTTATCTTTAATGTATACAGCACTTTTTTGGACATATTTACTGCCGGCAATTTATGTTGCAATAATTGTTAATTAATTTTTGTTCACAATTATTGCTAACTTAAAACGTCAAATTTGGATGTCAATTAAAAAAAAGAAGCAAAATAAAAAAAAAAAATAGTAGCAAATTGTATGGGAAAGAAATTAAGTTTGTGAAATGGTTGCAAATAATAATTGAAGTAAAAGTATTAAATAATCAAAAATAAACACTAAAATAATATATTTTTGAAAATAAGCACTAAAATAAAATTGCAAAAATTAATTTTGTTTCTTTAAATTTTTTCTTAATCGATCTTTATTATTTAAATTTATAATAATTTTTTTTAGCTTGTGGTCTTTTTTATATAAAAATATTAATTTTATTTTAGCAAACAAAACATGTTTAATAAAATTAATATAAAAAAGACATAAGCTTGATAATAATTTTTGCAAGATGGCGTCTTTTTTACAGGGCACCTTCTTCCTTGATTTTTTTTTTAATTATGAGTTAACATACATACGCATTCCCATGCTTTTAAAATAAGCTTAGCAATAAGAAATATTGCTCTGTTATTATGCCAACGTTATTGCCAAATTGCTGAGATATTTATCTTTGGTGTAGACCTGGGGTTAGTAAGGTTGCAAAAAATATTTTTTTCGTCAACCATATAATGGCTTCCCACAACCATGTAAATTTCTTTTGTGATCATTTTTATGTTTACAATTAACAAGAGCAACATTTTGCTCTTTTTATTATATCAAGAGAGCAACATGTTATGGTTTATTATTATTTGTGGTAAACATACATTTACGGTTGCTAATTTACCAAAAAAAATTTCTTTGATTTATTGTAAAGTATGATTTGAAAAATTATTGGTTATCAATGGCAATTATTTGCTTAAAAACGTGAGTATTCGTAAAAGTTAACGGCTTGTACTGTTTGGAGTATATTTTAAACATTAAGCGCTCCATCCATTTACAATATTACACTGTGAGTAATTTGTTAAGTCATGATAAAATAACCATATACGGACACCACTACGTGATAAAAGACAAAAATAAAAAAGACTCATGTCTCCCAGTTTTGCCCAAAGTAATCCCCTTATTTTATGGTCCACAAAAGATTTGGGGCATCGGTGTCATTTTTGCAAAAAAGTGATCATATTCTCAGGCTCATATCTTGCAAACCGTTCGGAATTTTGATTAACCCTCTGAGACAAAGTTGTAGCCCTTGCCATAAAGAACAATTGTGAACATATCAAATAAAAAAACTTCATCTTTAAGATCAAATTCGAAAAAACTTAAAAAAAATTTTTCCCCTGTTCAGGTCCATAGGTAGCAAACCGTTAATTTTTTAATTTCATTTGTTTTTTTTTACTTCAACATTGAGATACTATGCCATCTATTACAAAAATATTCGTATTATGTTTATAATGTTGATAGCCCTGGACTTGCAAATCGCATTCTCTTAAGTTGTGGATCCAAATCGTCGTCCTAATCGTCCGAATCTGACTCTGATTCAGAACTTGTGGTGTCCACAGGCACGTTGCTTCCAGACTGCCCTCCATCATCCTCTTTTTCTTCTTCAAATACTTCATTAACATCATACAGGCTGATCTTGTGACTCCACCAACATACCTGAAATGAATTAGAAAAGAAATCAAAAAAGTAATGCAAAACAATGCATCAATAAAATTGATATTACCTCTGCACGCAAAGCGTCGAGTTTTTAGCCCTTGTAGCCTTTTTCGTAGTGTGGCTGTTGCAGTTACTTTATAAAATTTGTTCTTCTCAGCATGTCGATTTAGACGACTTGTGTAATTTACGCATGCATAGCAACTTGTTGCATCATGATTAGCTGGGCGTTTAATCCAGTTTACTTGCTTACAATAATTCATATTAATTTTGTCTCCACTCAATCATGCCATGAGATTGTTATAACATTGCCGACACACTGTTTTAGGTATTAAGAATAATTCCTAGGAAGTTCATATGCTCTAGAAAGTTGTTTATTGATTTTGAACGGTTTGCTACCTATGGACCTGAACAGGGGGAAAAAAGTAAAAAAAAAAGTTTTTTGCGATTTTGATTTTGAAGGTGAAGTTTTTTTGGATTTTATATGTTAACAATTTTTGTTCTTTCCGAACGGTTTGCAAGATATGAGCCTGAGAATATGATCACTTTTTTGCAAAAATGACACCGAGTCCCCAAATTTTTGGGGGCCCTTCAAAAAGTGCACGACTTTGTGCTAAAGTGGGAGCCACGGGTCTTTTTTTTTGGCCTTTTATCACGTAGTGGTGTCCGTATATGGTTATTTTTTTCTTGTTGCCATATAAACATAAACTTCAAAATATTTTAAAGTTTCAAACAATTTTTTAATTATTTTAATTAACTGTTTTGATTGAAAAAAATACTTTGATTTGTGTTGACGTTTTATATAGCCTGTTTTGCTGGTGGTCACATTTCAATTAAACCTAATGATTGAAACTCAACAGCAAGAAAAACTCAAACTTACAAATATGTTAATTGATATGATAAATTTGTTTGCAGGCGGAAAATCAGTACTGAATTTAATTAATAGTTTTTCATTTTTTCTGTATATAGAACAGATTTCAATGTAAATAATTGGAATTTGGAGCATACTATGAGCGGCAAAAGTGAATAAACATCGGCGTAAACTTTGTATGTACATATTTTATTTTTATTTAAATAAACAAATTACATATCACTTAAAATATCTTATAATTAAAATTGAAAATGTTTTTCATTTCCATTAAACTTTGATTATGGGCAACAAAAGTTGGAATTATTTTTGAGATAACAGTTTCGTTCACTAAAGTAAAAGGAAATAAAAAATTATTGCCGATGTTGACTCACTGTTGACGCTGTGTGTTTACATAAATATATATTTATTATTATTAATTTTGCTTATTCAATTTGTAGATTTAAAATAAAAAATGTTTTTGTATTTAATTTTATTGTTTATAAAAAATTATATTGATAATAATATTTTCTGTTGTACTTTTAAAAAATTCAATCCATTCCATCTCTTAATTATTAAAAAATAAATAAAAAAAATTATAATACAAAAATATTGATGTGGATAGATCTGAAAACAAAGACATTTGTTTATTGATTGTTTAACAAAGTATGGACTTAGGAAAATATGCGAGCCAAGGCAAAGAAAGCCAAAATGGTCAAAGCAATGGGTGCCATTGTTGATGAACCATTACACATGTCACCAGAACAGACATCACAGGACAACTGTTTTACAAAAGGCAACGAGGGATCGGCAGCACAGCCGCTTTGGGTATTTGCGATTTCACCGAAGAAACAAGTACGAACAATTTGTGGATGACCACTGACTGCAAACAAAGAAGAAAATTTATATAGTCTTTAATTACGTATTAAATGCATTTTTAAATACATACACACATACAAAGTTTGTTTTAAGGTGTGTATGTTTATTTAACAAATGATAATTTATAATTTTTCAATGGCATTTGACTGATGTGAAAAAAAAAATTTCATTGTTAAGTGTTAATTTAAATAATTATCATTTACAATTCACATACAGGTTATTAGTATAATATTTAAATATTTTCTTTAATTAATAGACATTTATTTTTGAATTTCACAATAACTTTGATCATTCATAAGAAAATAGAATATGGCTGATATAAGTATACTTTTGATTTCTTAATCGAGGTTAAACTGTTACCCCCTTATTCAGAAAAGTTTTTTCAGTTTTATTAAAGGTTAATTAAAGAAATTTTCATATAAAATTCGTCTTATAAGCATGGAATATTGATAATGAATAAGGCCTTGAGTCTTTAAACTGTATCTAGAATGTTTGTCTAAAAACACCAATTTTTTTTAATAAAAAATATAAGATTTGCAAAATACTTCAAAGAGTACCGCTGAATTTTAAGTAGTCTAGACTTAGCGCTTTGCCCCTGCCTCTAACTAAAGGCGCATATAGACGACATGTTTTTGTCATCTGACATGTCAAATTTTCAAGTCACATGTAATTGTGCATGTCTGTCAAAATCGCTGTTTTACATAAGCTTTATAATATTCGGTCACAAACGTACATGTAATTTGCTTCTAACATTGTCTCTGTTTTTTTCGCATTGTTATTGCAGAAACCAAAGTAGTGCTGGGTTTCAAAATAACTTGCTGCCGCCATGAAAAGTTTTATTTGCGCCGTAAAATAGTTCAGCCATCTTAACATTTTTTTCTTTTAATTCAAAGATACCAATTTAGGATTTTATAATAAAACGGTTTTTATATATATATTCACATAAATTCTATTCAATGGTAAGATGATCAAACATATCTCGGTATTGTAAAAAATTAACTTCAGCCGGCTAATGATTCCGTCAATAGTGGACGCCGCTGCCGGTTTCTTGCCGGCATAGCTTTCTGATGTCAGATGGTTTGTCAGAAGAAAATAGAGCACGCTCTAATTGAAATTTTGTCAGATGACTTTGCGTCTGACTTTTACAGAAGCAAAGTTAAAAAGGTAACACACGACATGTATGTGTTTTGCAGTGGAAAATTTGACATGTCAGATGACAAAAACATGTCGTGTACGGTCGCCATAAGTACACACATGGTTTTGTGGGTCAATTTTGCACAATACATATAGAAAGTTTACCATACATGTGTTAATTATATTTATTTTCTTTTACATGCAAAGCATGCAATTCAAGTTTCTGAATGAATTTTACATAAATTTATTACATGCTGTACATTTGCTTGAATATTTTATATTGACTGATTAGTGTTGGGCAATTTTGACTCATGTTTTTAAAATGCATAACTTTTTTAGTACAGACATTACAAAACAGGCTTGAAATCTGTGGCATTTTGACGAAACATCTAAGGTCAAAAGTTGAAAAAAATGTTGTTAATCACACGAATTTTCAAGTAAGAAAACATTTGTGTTTACGTTTATAAAATTTTGTATTATAAACGAAATTTTTCTTTAATTTTATTTATTTTTATATTTAATTTTTTCACCGAGTTTTTTTTTTAAAAATTTTTTTGCTATCTAATCTCGACTTAAGATGTTTTTTTTTTTTAAATGCCACAGAAATATTAAAATTATTGTACTAAATTTCAAAAAAATTCTTTGACTAGTTTTGAAAATAAGAATAAAAACCGTTTAGGCAATTTTGATTTATTAACACAGGATAAGGGTTGAATTTGCTTTAGTTTAAAGGAAATCTTATAAGACATATGTGCAGTACCTTCCGGTTGGGTAGTGGTAAACGATGTACATATAAGCCTATGGTAAGGCGAAGGTTAATCGGTGTTGACATATATGTACATATTTAGTTGTCCCGTAATATAACGGATAACTAGTCAAGCTGGTAACACTACTCGTAGCTTTTTATATTTAATCGGCAAATATATTTATCAAAATACACAAAAATGTGGAATTAATGTAAAAATGATTTCACCAAAACTATAAAAACATGTCATTTACTCCCCAGTATTGCCAACTTGATCATTAAGTGACTTGATTAAAGTTTTGGTATTAAAAATATCACCTGTTAGTTTTAAAGATATTTAAATTAATATTTATGCGTTTTTGCAATCAAAACTTATTAAGTCATTTCTTTTAGCAAATATTTAGCCATTTTTGTCTTAAGTTTGCAATTTTTGATCGTAAAGAGTTGGCAACACTTGGTAGTTCATGTGAAAATGTTGAGCTTAATATGCCTAATAAAACTTCTATTTAAACTACTGGTAATTCCATACATAACAAAATATTGCGTTGTTTGGTTTCAATATAAAATTAAAATTAGTCAATGAAATCGTGTAGAAGTAGAAACAGTATGCATGATTGCGTGAATGACAGGTTTGGAATGTAAAGTTTATTAAAAAATTATTGCGCATCTTGTGTGTCAGCAGTTAAAAACCAGTAACTTATTTTTTTTAATGAATATATAGTAATTTAATTTGTTAATTAAAAGCATAATAACCATGATATTATATTTAACTTGTTTATTACATCATTTCTCATATTTGTTTTGGGTGATTAATAAAAAACACAAATTATTTCTTCCACACCCCCTAATCCACAACATGTTTATAAAATTTAAGTCCCACAATGACATCACTTCTCTTTAGAAAATGCAAAACAAACTAGCAGGGTTAAAATTATACAAAACAGTAACACAAACTTCAAATGAAAAAAACAAGACACAATTTAGTTTTAAAATTAAACCAGATTTGATTTCGTAACTGCCATTAAATTACAAAATAGTATTACATAGACGATTTTTGAACTTACCCGCTTCTAAGGTTTTCTTCATGCAACCAGTAGCGTTACGCACTGGAAGGAAGTTCTGCAAAAAACGGGGTGGGGAAAGACGGGCGCAATCAAATTTGAAAGCATCGTCAGCCTCGAAATGTTCACCACATTTTGGGTTGGATAAAGATTCACACTGGTAACAGTGTATGGCAAAAGCTGGAAAGAAACAAATAAATACAAAAATGTTTATCTGTGAAATTTCTTTAAAATATATTTTCTTTTTATTGTTGCTACGTACCCGAACAGGCCAAAGTAGCCATAATAGCAAAAGCCAATAAATATTTAATGGATGACATGATTTTTATTTTGGTTTTCTGTTTCTTTTCTATTACAAATTCCAAAACAACTGCTGTGTATATTTAAATTTCGAAATTTGTTTAAAAATAAATTCACTTTTCACTTGTTTTTTTTTCTTTTCTTTTTTATGTGTCGAGTTCCACTGACGACCAACGATCTTTACCTACTGACTGAATCCAAGTGTATTGTTGTTTCTTAAACTCTAGCAAATGCTTTCGCTGCTTTTCATGTTTTGCTTCATCAAACATTTTACTAGATACTCTCTTAAAATTCTGTTAAAAAGCATCTTTAGGGTTTGCCGCAGTGATGGAAAATACCTTTTTTCATTTTGTATCAATCTTACAAACAAAATGTACTTTTTACGCTATGCCAGCAGCGTTACCGTTGTGCGACTTTAGTTGCAATTTGCAAAACTTTTTTACCGCTACTGATCTCATATCTTTATTTAAAATTGTTATAAATGACGCAGGCTTTTATAAACGAATTTAAGTTTTTAAAAGTAAATCCAATGATAAATCTTACAATTACATTTTTAAAATTATAAATGCTACCCATTTTTGGCATACAGTAGGAAGCTTAAAAATGCTTTTAATTAACCACTGTACCTTAATTTAGACAAATAAGCAGCGCATGTAATAACTCTACTGCACAACAGTGCGTGTGTTGACAATTTTTTTTTAAATTAAAATTAATGAAAAATAACTTTACCAACAGGTTAAAAGGAGAGGCTTGTGAGTTCATGCTATCAACTCTAAATTTTCTACATACTGAAAAAGAAGGATGGATGCCAAGTAATGAACTTATGCGAAAATATAAAAAAGTTAAAGAAACATAAAACGTAAAGTTTATACATATAAAGGGTGGTTAAATTTCAAGGGCCGATGTTGATTTTGAATAAAACAAACTATTTAGGAAATTATTGTAATTTTATTTTATTATGATATATTGGTATTACTCAATAATGTATGGATCAAAATATCGGCCAAATGGGCGCCGCGACCACGGCGGCACACCTCCATCCGATGGTCCAAATTTTCGATGACCCTGAGGCATAATGGAGGTTCTATGCCGTTAATGTGCCGAATTATCTCATCCTTTAGCTCTTGAATTGTTGCTGGCTTATCGACGCACACCTTTTCTTTCAAATAACCCCAAAGAAAAAAGTCCAACGGTGTCAAATCACATGATCTTGGCGGCCAATTGACATCGCCATTACGTGAGATAACACGGCCATTGAATTTGTTGCGCAAAAGAGCCATTGTTTCGTTAGCTGTACGGCAAGTGGCACCGTCCTGCTGAAACCACATATCGTCCACATCCATATCTTCCAATTCGGGCCATAAAAAGTTCGTTATCATCTCACGATAGCGATCACCATTCACAGTAACTGCCTGACCGGCCTCATTTTGGAAAAAATACGGCCCGATGATGCCGCCAGCCCATAAACCGCACCAAACAGTCACTCTTTGTGGGTGCATTGGTTTTTCGACAATCACTCTTGGATTATTATTCGCCCAAATGCGGAAATTCTGCTTATCGACAAATCCACTGAGGTGAAAATGTGCCTCATCACTGAAGATGATTTTCTTCGAAATTTATCATCCATTTTCATAATAAGTCTGGATAACTTTAACACGTTGTTGGATTGTGTATCTCTCCATGGTTCAAATTGAGTAAGTCTGAAATAGAGAAATGTCAAATAAAATTCGGAAAAAAACTTGGCGTTTAGGTGTGGTTCACATTCAACATCGGCCCTTACAATTTAACCACCCTTTATTAAAGCATATACAAACACATTATTTAAAATCAATCAAATGTAAAATTAATACACAAAAGTGCATCTAAGCACATTTTTAACGAATAATTTCTCAGCAATTTATAACGTTTTAATTGTTAATTTTTAATTTAATTTAATATTTTTATTTGTTTTGAGTTTTTTTTAATAACCATCGCCCTACCAAAGATTTTTACGTACATCGTTTACCAATACCCACCCGGGTGTTACTGCATGTCTATAAGCGATGAGAACAAGTTATCGTCATACAAATTTTTTCAGTTTTTTTAACGAAAACAATTTGTTCTGTAAGTAAAAGTTTCTTTTAAACTGAAGCAAATTTAAGAGAGTTATAAAAGAAATAAAACCGAAATTGTCACCCGGGTGGTAATTAAATTAAAGTAATTAAAATTTTAAAAAAAATGTGAGACTTACATTTGAAAAAACGACTTTTTGTGAGACTTTTCCATAAATCTCAACGGTTGTTAATGGTGTTGTTGTACTGGCATTAGTCGTTAAAAAAATAAAGATTGTTGACGAATGTGCCATGGGTGGAATTGCTGCAAAATCGTCTGAAATATCGGTGTACACAACATTTGTTCTTTGTTTATTTTAAGTTCCGCCACCTCTGCTATTGCATACTTATTGCCTTAATAATTAGTGGTGAAATTTTCAGCAGAAGACGCTGCACTTTTGTTTTCCTAAACAGTTGTGGGCAGGAATTTTAAAATCTTCTATTGCATTTTGAAATTTATCACTTTGCATTTTTAATTACATATTAATCATACTTACGATATATAGAAGAAGATGTAACGCGATAAAAAGTTTTGCAGCCTCCATACACTCATATTGTAGAGATTTTGTTAATATTCGTTTAAAAACAATTAAACATTGTATGAAATAAGCAGAAGAAGTACCACGGTACAAAAAAGGTCCGAAATAAAGCAAAAAAAAGTACAATTGTACGTGGTTTGCATCCCTGGTTTCTCGTTGAGGGGAAACGTACAAAAATTACTCAAACGTTTGCTTAGTCCGATTGAATGAGTAGATTTTTATGTGGTTTATTAAGTTAATTAAGTTTTATTGTTTAATGTTAAAAGCACTGTTGCTTCTGTCAAATGACATCACTAAAGATGGTGAACAAATAGTGACCCAGAAGAAAATTAATTTTTTTTTTGAAAGAAAGTTTATTTTAAATCAATTAAAGGGTTTGGTGATAAAATATCATATCGGTAGCTTAAATGCAAAAAGGCGTAGCTAACAAAAAATTCAATACCGAGTTTTTGATTGATTATTGTGAATGCCATTAAACTACATGTCTTGACAAATTCTTAAGCTTCGTACAGACAGTGGTCAGATCTTACAATGTTGTCATTAAAATTGACTAAAAATGTCTTGCAGCTGTACGCAACATTGTACGCTATTTTCATTTGGCAGATGTGTTAAATTAATGCATCTGACAATGGCACCATTGTCAGAAAAATTACAACATTGTCAGATCTGATCATCGTCTGTACGAAGCTTTACACTTCTGCGATCAAAAATTCTGCGTTTATTAACAAAAACAAAGGGACGTAACTACAAGTGTGTTAACTTGATACATACAAAACGATTTTATTACACCTTTTTTTCTAACAATATAAAATCGAATGGGTCTCTTATAAAATTGTTTGAAGAAATGCATGGACGATTTATCAATGCATGTTTTTCTTACATGTTTAAATTTTTCATATTACAAGGTTTTTTGATTCCCCTGTAAAATTTTATTTTGGTTAGTTACGCCTTTTTGCATTTTAGCTGACGATATGTATGTCATAAAAAATAATTTTGAAAAAATCGACGTTAAGGTTAAAGTTAAAATTATTTTCAAATGTATTAAAAGTAAAAACCTTATTATCCTCTAAATCAGAAAGTGATTGCAAAATAGCTTGAATTTGTTGAGTTTAGGTATAAGACTTGTCAACCGATTAAGAAAAATTCGATTAATCGATCAAACAAAAACATACTCTTGTTCGAATAATTTTAAAATGGCGATTTTCGAATAACGAATTAATTGATCGAACAATTTTTTTTATTAAAAAATAAGTTATTAATAAAAGACTAATAATTAATAAAAGCTTAGGTTCTCTATACAAAATGTAGGAGAGGTAAAAAATATTGTAGCTATAGCCCTAATTGTAATTAATCTCAATGTTTAGTAAGCAAAATCCGTGTTGAGTATTTAAAAAATGTATGTTATGTTCTTATTAAACAAATCTTTGACAAACAATTGTAACAGCTGTTTTCATTTTAAATCAAACGTTAAACAATTTTTAAGAAACGGGATCTTTCACTCTCGGGTAAAAAACTTAAAAATAAACAAAAAGCTAAAAAAATAAAGAATTGATTTATAGAAATCATAACATGAAAGTAGAAAATATTGCTATTATATTTTATATATATTTTTTTTAAATTATATATATCTTTGCCATTTGCCATGTACACACTTGGGTTTTAAACGCGTTTAAGTAAAATGTTGGTTAATTAAACGCCCTTAAGAACTCAAATTGGTATTTTTTTTTTTAATAATTTTTTTATTCGTTATTCGTTATTATATTTATCGAATAATTTTTCAGATTTAATCGTTTGATCGAACGAACAAAAGCAATTATTTGAATTATTCGAACAAAGCTGAAAGGCGAATAATTGACAACTCTAGTAGGCATGCGATTTTTTTTTTTTTTTTTTTTTGAAAGAACAAATGATTTCTTATTACTTAAGCTTCTTACAGACGATGGTCAGATCTTACAATATTGTAAGCAGGCATTGCCAACAGTAATATTTTTCTGACGATGGTGCGATTGTCAGATGCATTAATTTTGCACTTCTGCAAATACAAATGAGCTTACAATGTTCACACAGTTGTAAGACATTTTAGCCAATTTTAATGCAATTTAAGCAACGCTGCTTGTCAATATTGTAAGATCTGACCATCGTCTGTACGAAGCTTAAGAATTACTTATCTTCTTTATAAGCTGCAACACTCTAGCATCCTATAATTTGACAAACAAATATCAAACAAAAAAGAATTTTGCACACACATTCATATCTAAGAGAAGTAAAGTATAGGAATTTCGGCAAAATATTTTTTTCGGGTTGTTCGCTTACCGAATAATACCTCAAATGTATGCATGTTAAAAAAAAAAAAAATTTTGAAATTTCTCTTAGAAAGCTATTAAAAGTAGATAAAGGTATATTAAGTTTTTTAGTACCATGCGGTGTCGTCAACTTTTAACTACCAACTTTTAACTTAACACTTAATTCACCGGCTGGACAAGCATTTGACAAGTGTATTTGGCCCTTTAGAAAAATAATTTTTCTTTGTATAAACCTAAGACTACTTTGTATTATCGGAATACCGTTTAATGTTGTTTAAAAGTTTCTCACTTGGCCAAGCCCATACCACTTTACACTTAAACATTTCTCACTCATTTTTATTTTTATGCTTTTCTCTCAACATGTTGCTTTAAGCTAAAAATTTGGGTACTTTTTCGACATGATGTCAGTTTTTTGTATGTTTTATTAAAAAAAAAACATTTTCTCTATACGACTAGTAAATTGTTTGTATAGAGATATTTAATAATATGCGGGTAGATTTTAAAAACGACAACGTCATAGATGTGGAGGGAAATATCACTGTTGCCGACTTTTTTCGAAAAAATATTGTTAAAACTGAAGAAAATTGCTTAAATATATAAATATATAATAATTTATAAAGGTTTGAATTGAAAAACCTTTTTTGTATTTAATTGAAAATTGTTATATGACGTTTTGTTAAATTTATTTAATTTGTTAAATTTGTTGAAAAATGTTCAAAAATTCAAGAAAAAAACCCTGAGGAAGGCACACAACGGAGTACCAAAATATTGAATTAAATAAAATTAATATTTTTTATAAAAAAAGAGACCTGAAGCTTAATTAAAAAATAAAACTAATCAAATATATAAAAAATTTAGCAAAAATAGTTTTTTATGCCACAACTTTCTTAAAAATGTTAGTGTAAAACAGGCTTCGTCCCTGTCACAATAAGAACAAATGTAACCAATTTTATCAAGTTATCTTTAACAACCAAAAAGCCGGCCGGCCGGTCGAACGGACATCGTTAGACAGATTTAGAAAGTGATTCTTAGAGAACCAAAAGTTTGGTCGAATAATTTCCCACCAATGCCGGTGTTTGTATAATTAAAGTATTTTATTTGCACTATTTAATCAATGTTTGTTTAACCTTTACGTTTTCACATGTTAAAGTCTCAAAGGCCTCAGACACTCTTAGCTTTAGTAGTTTTAATTTATAAACCTAAATTTTTAATCCCATAAAAATCCCATGGTGTTATAACAAGTTAACAACAATAATTTTGTAATATTCTCTAAACTTTTATCATTAAATGACTTCATTTTGGATGACATAACCAAAAAATAATAGCAATAGTACCAAAAAGTATTATTTGCATTAAAAAAATAAAAAAACTCAGTAAGCAAATTGTTATAATTATATTTACAAGACATATTGTGAGAAATACGCAGCAGAAAACGCAATTTCTATTAAGAATTCTTATCACACAAAACTATTCACAAATCGTGATATCATTCCATCGAGATGGCGCATAAAGCAAATTGTTAAGTAGATAGTTTTGCTTGAGTCACTTGCAAGAAACACTTGTAGATGACTAATTTTTTTTCCTTCATCGTTGTTACATTAAGATGAGTTGATTGTAAAATGTTTGGAGCTTAGGGAAACCGCTAGAGTAGAAACTCTCTCAAGTAAAAAAAAAAACTTTCAGTCGTCTTCAATGGTTTGGAGTATTTTTATGTACTCAAAGCTCCTTTGAGGCATATGTACCCTGCAAATAATTTTGGACCACCTGATCCATTTTGATCAAATGGACTACTCCATGGACTGGTCCGATGTAATGCAAGCATGGACCATGCCATTGTTAAAAAGTGTTTGTAGTGAGACGACATGTCTTCGTTTTTTAACGACGTGCTTTCGATTTAAAACGACTTCAAAACTATTCCTCTTGAGTATACCATGGAGTAGTTTTAAAACTACTCCTTTGTAGTCCAAAGCTGGGTTATATAGTCCTGCCGTAGGACATCGTAATGATAAATAGACCATGTTTTTTCCATACGTTTGGGTTACTTTTGGACTCGTCCTGGACCCTTGTGGGCTACTCTTTACACGCGTGTTTGAACTGGTCCTATTATTTGCAGGGTAATTTTTCATCACTTTACATTAGGGATGCCAAACGGGATCGATTTTAAAAAATCCCGGGATTTTTCGGGATCAATTTGTTTCTTAATATACAACTTAACAAAACAATTCATAAGCAACTTTTTTTTATTAACAAAATTTTATTTATTTATGAATTTTTAAAAAAGAAAAATTAACAGAACAATCTTTTTACAACTTTTTCTTATAAACAAAAGTAAAAAAGGAAACTTAACAAAACAATTAATTTTATATAAAAATTTTATTATTTCGTTATTTCTTAATTTTTTTGCGACGATGACAATTTTACCCTTACTACGTTTAAAACAAAATATTATTTAAGATACATAATAATTGTATATCTCGAAAACGCTTCTTGGGAAAAATAAATGAATACTCCTGTTCAGCACAGCACAGCACAGCACTAATTTAGTTTAGAAAATTTATAATTTTTGAGGTTAATTTTTTTTGTGGCAGATGAGTGCTGGTTTACTTTGCGACAGAATAGAAAACAAATGAGACATTGAGAAAACCAAATTTCTTTAATGTGCAGTTTTTCGTTGAAAAAAAAAGATAATCGCGTAATGAGAAAACATACATAAAACATTGTTGATACATAAAAGTCGTTAAATTAAAAAATCCCGGGATTCATAAAAATAAATCCCAAGATTCGGGATTTGTCAGTCCCGAAAAATCGCGGGATTTCGTGATTTCCCGTTTGGCATCCCTACTTTACATAAAGATTGACTTGTCAACAATAGTTACAGAAGTTCGAAAAAAAATTATTAAAGCTTAAAATGAATGCCTGAAATATTCAGCGCAATTTATAATAGATCAAAAGCTGTAAGGTTTGGCTGAGTTTTAAATCATAATCCTTTGCAATACAAGTCAAAAATTTATCATCAACCTAAAGGATGCGAAATTCGCTTATTGGTAAGCATCGTATATTTTTGGTGCGCTGTAGGACAAATAACGCTGCCAAATTATACACGGTTCATTGTAGAAACGTTTATAAAAGCGAGTTGCTTTGTAACTGATGTTGTGGAAATCATCCTTTGTCATTTTGCTTGTGGTTTCCATAGTTCTGATGTAGGATCCCATAAAGTATTTATCGCTACTTTATTGTAACATAGTTGTATCTCGAAAACATCAAACTTGGCAAAATGCGATTAAAGTTTTCAAATTGTACCTTTTTATTATTTATGTATATTTTGCTTTACTTTGGTTCAGTTTAAGATATAATCCTGATTTTTGTTTTACATATTTAGGGATGATGGAATTTTTAATATCTTGTTTGACCACAAACATGTTACCGAAAACATGTTCCCCTCGTGAGCGTCAGTGATAGCGAGTCAAAAAACAATCACGCGTACTGCTGTAGTCTAAATCAATAATTCCCTATAGTTAACAAACACAATAAACCTTATGGTGTTTTTTTATTTAATTTTAACCGTTTACATAAACTTGTTCGAAATTGCAATTTTATAAAATAGTCGTTAATTTAACGATTATCTCTAAACTGCCGTCTCTTTTCAACAGAGAGACGTCATTCGTTCACTATTGATTTTAATTTCCAGGATGTCCAGATGTCTTTCGATGTAGACTTTAAAAGATGAACAGAAAATATTTTTTTTTTGCATTTAATTAAATTTCATTAAAAACTTTGTTTCTGCAAATTTCACCAACTGCTTAATTGGTAGTTTAATAACTTAGGACGAGATACTTTTAATACAATATAAAAAAAACAACAATATTGTAATGTTCACTGTTCCCATCTTATATATTTACAAATACGGGAACAATTTTTTTATGGTTGATTTTTAAGTATCTTATCGTCCACCGATTTTAATGAAACATATATCGTTTTAAAGGTTTTTGTGTGTTGAATTTGCTTGCAAACACACGCACATACATGTATAAATAGTAGTTGAGTTTTTTGCTATTCTCCCAGAATGTGTTTTTTCTTGCAAACACACATGTATAAACGGCGGTTGTGCTCTATCCCTCCAAATAATACGATTAGTCCATGCGAAGACATGTCGTCTCACTACAAACTTTTTTTTACAATGACATGGTCCATGCTTGCATTACATTGGACCAGTCAATGGAGTAGTCCATTTTATCAAAATGGATCAGGTGGTCCAAAATTATTTGCAAGGAAGACACTGAATTTTGTTTTACATATAGAAAAGGTATGAAGAAGCAATTTTGCTCAAGCAACATAAAATTTTTGATTTTTTGAGATATGACTATGTTGCAATAAAGCAGCGAAGTCACAAAATAAATAATTATGCTGCTAGACACAGCAAAAACTTATTTGAGTTTTTTTTATAAATCTGGTATCGTAATTAAAATTTATTAATTTTAGTTTGCCTGTTGATCGCTTTTTTTCGTCAAATATTTGCCGTATCTTAAGATTTTTAGTTTAGAGACTTATTTGTTCCCGGGGTTTCGGTGTCTTACATTAAAAATAGACTGCAGCTTTGACGAATGCGACATATTCATACATATTTTTCTCTGTAGGTACAGAATTGTCATAAAACTCTTTAATTGTCAATAGGTAGATTCAATTATCTTCGCATACTGATACAGAAGAATTGATTTGATTTTTGATATTAATTTTTAATTTTGTGATACAAGCCGAATTCTTCCAAGGTGGTCTTATTTTGAAAACGGAAACAACACTGTAAACTACTTTAACGTTGTGTCAAAATAATACAACACTGAAGTAAACAAATTAGCTGTGCACTAACATACAAACATGTAAATGTCAACAAAAGTAACAGTATATCATTTTGACACAAGGTTAGTTTTCAGCTGTTGCTTTCGTAGCAAGCCAAGACCACCTTGTATGAATCGCCTTGTTGTGATATGAAACGACAGAACTTTATAATTAATATGAGTTTAGGAACTTATGATTTTTGTTCGTTTCGACTCTGTCTGTCTTTAAAGTTTTAATGACAATTTCACTTAAATTAGTCACATTTTATTTATGTTCTCTGTTATTTTCACATGTGTATCCATTGTAGAGTTTTTCTTTTTTCGGAAAAAAGCGATTTTTTCAACGATGAGAAATATTATTCAATTATTTAAACAATAAACAAATGCATATGTATCTATTTAATAAGTTAAAAAATGCGTAGTTTACATTAAATGCAAAGCCAACAGAGTTGATATAAATCCAAAAATGTTAATTTATTTAAACAAAGTATTTCTTTGAAAATAAGATTTTTGTGCGGAATAAGCATTAACAGAATGGCTTAACAGCCTATTTCTAATTTTATTAAAGAAGAGTCCAGTTAATGAGAAACATGTTGACTTTCTACGGATGTCTGCTTTAAAGTCAAAAGAGCATAATATTTATAATCTGTGGAGATTTTCACTTTTTCACCACTTCCTTCTAAAACTTTCAATAATTTTCCTTGAAGGCAATCAGCGTTTTCGTAACTATTTGCAGCTTTAAAATTTCTACACAGAAAGAAAAACACTCGGGATAAATCAAGTTTTTTATGATAACTTTAAGTACGAGTCGTTCTCAAAGATTCAAGTACGAATAACACTAAAACGTACTCAAAACAATCCTAAATGGTATTACTTTCGAAAAACAATCCCGGAATTTCTTGAAATAAGTATAAAATTCTTAAATCAAGTAAAAAAAAGATTGAACTTTTCGTTGTGTTTAACCCTCCGGCTTACGCACGTTTTAATTTTCTATACACATTGAAAAAAGGTCTGGCCAGGATTCATGTGCACAACGAAGGATTAAAATGTAAATTTCAGCCCTTGCTTCGCATTTAGCTTATATTTTTGGTTAAATATGTACATAAAATTTCTAAAGTGAAACCCATATCAGGTATGATGTTGGTGTTTTATCATTCTGTAAGGTGTAATACTGGTAAGTAAATCAATCAAAATAACTTTTTCTTTCTGATTTCTTTTTTGGTTTTTTTCAAGCAGGAATTCGGGATAAAATCAACTTTATAATACTTCTATTTGAAAAGGGTATTTTCCAGAAAAAGGGGTCAAAAAAGGGTATTTAAATAAAAAAAGGGTCAAGTTTTTTTTAAGCAGTATTTCTCATTTTAATGAACATAATTAGACCAAGTTTTTTTATAAACAAACAAAAAATAACAAATATGTATATGAGTTATGTTCGCTTTTAGGGAAATTGTACTTTACTATCGATAATCTAATTTAGAAGTCGTAAAAAATCTTTTAACACAAACTTTTTAGGAATGCTAACTACTTTTTAGGAATGTGCGTTCTATATTTTTTTATTAAATCTTCGATTGAAGTCCATTCCTCCATCTCCGCTTCGAACAAATTAGGAGAAGAAAGCATGGAACTGTAAGTTTCTACTTTGAGTCTGTTCCATATCAAGCAATGCTTATTTCGAAAACATTTGTTTAGCACTATTGTTCCGCAGTGTTGACAAAAAAACAAAATGTGAGTACTATTTCCAAATAGGTGAAAATGATACAAAAGTATAATTTAAAAAAAGGTTCATAAAAGGTATCAAGACCATCGAAAAAGGGTCAAATTTATACTTTAGTATCACAACGGTGACGCTGCTTCTATCACGCGCATTTTGAGATTGATTCAATCTTAGTTTTACTTAAATCAATTTCATTTTGGACCATTCCAAGTGCGATTGAAAATCCGTACTTGAAATAAAAAAATCTCAGGAATTGCCGCACAATTTCCCGTGATTTTTTCTCGAAAAATGTGCGAAATCCCAGAATTTTTGTTTTTCGGGAAAACCATAATGAGAAATAAAAAACACACAGGCATTTGCCATTCGTGCAACAGTCTGATTTTTTTTTCTTTATCTAAAATATTGCGTGTCTTCCAGCTGAATGCTTTTTAATCGTGGTGAACCTTGAGAGTGTTGCTTGTCCTTAAATTTCCTTAATTATTTTAATAATTTAGTGAAGTTTAAATATGTACTTACTTTCGGTATGATTAAAAATTTTTTATTATTTTAAATGAACTTTATTTTATTTTTTATTAATATTATGAATCATATTTCGGCGGTTTTTTTTTATACATACATTGAACATTAAATTGTTTGTGGCAAATTATTTTAATAGTTTTTTTTATAATAACTTGTAGTTTCATTAAGTACTGAAGAGAAATGATTGTGGCTTTAATTAAAAAAATATTTTTATATTTACTCAAAACGAATATGAAAACAAGGAAACATAAATAAAAGTAATTCATATATTTTTTAGATTCTTTAATAAAATTTCTTGCCAAAGCAGAGATTGATTGTTCTTAAAATATATTTTGTTTGTTTCAAAATTGGATATTGTTTCTAATTGTTGCCTTGTTTTCATTGCTTTAGCTATTTATCCTTAAACTTTTTGTACAAAAAAATATGTTGTGAGCTAAATTCTAACGTACTTAAGAACTAGGGGTGCGGCCAAAATTTGTTTAGTGAATACAAAAGCGAATAATCAAATTAAGTTTTTGCGAATGTGAATACGAATAGTTACAATATGCTTGAAACTTATATGCAAATTAATTTTTATTTATGTGTAACTATAAAACAAATATATGCGAACTGTTTTTATCATTGGTCTAATGAACTCGATTCCCAAAAATTTAATGCAAGAGTATCAAAAAATAACGGTTTTAGATGCCATTGTAATTACAAACTATTAGAGTTGTCAACCGATTAAGAATAATTCGATCAAACAAAACCAAACTCTTGTTCGAATAATTTTAAAATGGTGATTTTCGAATAACGAATAAATCGATTTATTAATGTTGATTAGTCGAACAATTTTTTTATTTTAAAATAAATTAAATAAAACCTTAGAATTTGATTTATTCTTATACGTTTTTAGTGATTTTATCCAACCAAAACGCACGATGTTAATTGGTAATAAAACTAAAAGTTTTTTGAATTTTTTCAATATTTTTTATTATTATATAAAAATCTATGACGAATATGTGTAAAACAACGCCACGGCTTCGGTGGCATACCTCTTTCCGATGGTCATATTTTCGATGACTAAGAAATAATTAAGGTTTAATATCGTGAATGTGCAGAATTATCTCATCCTCTAGATCTTGAATTGTTGTTGGCTTATTGGCGTACACTTTTTCTTTTAACACGGCCATTGAATTTCTCGCGCAAAAGTGCCATTGTTTCGTTAACTATGTGGCAAGTGGCACCATTCTGCTGGAACCACTTATCTTCCATGTCCATATTCTCAATTCCTGGCTACAAGAAGTCCGGGTATGTTCGTAAATGTATCACTGCGCCGCACCAGTTTTTTCAAATGTTTATCAGTGAAGTAGATTTGGATCAACAAATTGTCAAATACTCCAATAGCCACCGCCATTCACGGTAAATGCTTGGCCGACTTCAATTGTGAAAATATACGGCCCGAGGACGCCGCCAGCCCAACAGCCCCACCCAACAGTCACTCTTTGTTGAAGCATCGGCTTTTCAACAATCACTGGTGGATTCTCATTTGCCCAAATGCGGAAATTCTGCATGTTAACGAATATACTGAGGTGAAAGTGTGTGTCACGAAGTGCACGAAATACATTTGGTTTGAAGGCTCATTTTCGTAAAAGACTTCAACAATCTTTACGCGTTACTCAATTGTGTACATCTCCATGGTTGAATTTGTCAAACACTTAAACAAAGAAATCTCAAATTAAGTTGAACAAAAAACTTGCCGTTAAGTTGCGACTCACAATTACCATCGTGCATTATGGTTGGACCTCCCTTTACAAAATGTAGGAAAGCTAAAAAATATTGTAGCCAAGCAAAATATTGTAGTAAGCAAAACCCGTTAAGTACTCATAGTATTTTAAAAATGTATTTTATGTTTTCCAAAGACATCAAAAATTGCCGAACTTGGTCAAGTGGAAAATTACATAAAGAAGACATGCAGAAGTTTGAAGATGGAAGGTCTGCAAAGGCTTTTCGAAAATCCAAAATAATATCGGATTATTTAAGAATTAAGGGTTTAAATTTGTTTTTAAGTAATAAAACGATATGGAGTTAAGATGAAAAGTTTTACACATTAAAAAAGAAGAAGTCAAAGCGATTTGGGAAAAAATAAAGTAGAAAGTGGAAGATTTTCCATAGTTGTAGATGAATGGACGGGTGTATCTATTTAAAATACGGAATTTTTTTGTAAAAACCATATTTTTTATTCGTTATTCTCATCGATTAATCGAATAATTTTTTAGATTTAATCGTTTGATCGAGCGAACAAAAACAATTATTTGAATTATTCGAACAAAGTTTAAAGTCGAATAATTGACAACTCTACAAGCTATTTTACATTGGGCACATTCATAAAACATAACTGTTGCGCAACCGTTGGGTGTTTTTTATACAAAACCACTCAACTGTTGGGCATCAGTTACGTCTTGCGAATTTGCCCATTATGATACAGACAATTTTATATTATGCTCTTACCTTCCCCTGTAAAGTTCAATTATGTGAGTTAGGGCCTTTCTATAGTAGATCAATATATCGTTACTTTAATATAGAAAAGCCCTAACTAACGTTTTCCTTACTTTACAGGAGAAGGAAAATACTTAATACAAATTATAGTCTTGTAGTCGCGATTTTTTTAAACGCAATTTTTTATTAAATTGCTTAGTGCCCATTTAGACTGGGAAACATCTGGAAGGGAAACATTTTGTTTGTTAGCAAATTACGGGTGGGGAAGAGAGAATGGTTTTTGTGTTCGGTACTCGGCGACACGCTTTGTTCTCATTTTCTTTGTTGACATTTACCTTGCTTTTTGAGAAAAAAACAACAATATTAACAGAATGTTTCCGGCAACATGTTCGTCTATGTGACCGCAAATGAAAAAACAAAAGAAAATCCCAGATGTTTTTTTTCCAAATGTTCGCTCGTCTAAACTCGGACTTAGATAATGTAATAAAAAACTGCGTTTAAAAAAAATCGCGCCTACAAGACTATAATTTTTATTAAGTTTTTTCCTTCTCCTGTAAAGTAAGGAAAACGTTAGTTAGGGCTTTTCTATATTAAAGTAACGATATATATTGTATATATATATGGGTGTTCAGTCGTTTAATTTTGGTTCGATAAATCGAACAATTTAAGACGATTAATTGTTAGAATTATTTAAAATTGCTAATAACGATTAAAGGATTAATCGAATATTTTATACGGATTAATCGAATGATAATAATATATAGTATTTCTGTTAAATGTATAATTTATTTTTAAAGATTTAAGTCGAATAAACAAACCAAATGTATGTGCCCGTTGAAATTAAAAAAACAGTCATGTTTAGTGAGTTATTTAGCTTAAATTTTTGTGATATTTTTTCAGCAAAATTAAATAAATAATTTCACAAGAAAAAAAAAAACGACAAAGGTATGTTAACTCAAAGATTTATAATAACTTATCGGGTTTGTTGTGGAAATCGAAATGAAGTGAAATTGAACGATAATTTGAATTCAATTACTATTTACAAAATAACCGTAGTTTTTCGTGGTTTTAAGTGTTGTTCTTGCAATTATAATAGTTACTTAAAGAACAAAGTAAATAAAATGGAATATTTTTATGAACTTTCAGAACAGGGTCGTTTTAAAAATTTGCTCAATTTTAAATCCACGTGATTTCGATTACTAGAACACGCCCGTATGTTTTAACATGCGTTTCTCTCTTTAGAATGAGTTTGGTTTAAGAAAATTGTACGAAGAATAAATCTAATAATGCTTAATGTAACAGATATCCAAAAATGTTTTAAAGTAAATGTTCTTCAACATCTTCACTAATTTACCACTTACGCAGTGTGACTATAACATAGTACTTGAAGAAGATGCTCCACCAACAAAATCAAAGGTGGCTACAAGTGGTCCAATGAATAAATATTTTAAAAGATACTTCGATCGATTCTCTAGAGGAAATTATTTGCAGAAGCATAGCAGAGGACGGAATGCCAGTGAAAAGTTTAAAAAATCCAGTTATATTGACATTTTAAAATCTTAGTGCCCGAAAGTGAAGCAACAAGTTTCTTTTAAAAAAATTATGTTTATTTACTGAAATACTAATTTTTTCCAAAATTATTGAAAAAAATCTCGTAATTTATAAAATTCCTGGACTTAGAATTATTCGATTAATCGATTAATTTTAAAATTTTCTTCGTTTAATCAAATAAGTTTAAAATGTTAAATATCGATTAATCGTTCAATCGAATAAAAATAAAACCCGATTAATTGAACACCCTAATATATATACAAAATTTATTTTTGAAATACACAGGTATGTTTAGAAATAAAACAGAAATAGCTTGAAAAATAAACGTAAACCCAGAAATAAATTAAAATTTAAGAGATACAAAGCAAAAATATTAAAAAAAATTGCCAAAATGCTTTAAATATTCACATACAAATAGCAAAAATAAGCGAATAGTTCGCAAATGCTGATTCGAAAACGAATATTTGCCGCGCACTGCTAAAAACATAAAAGTATTTATCATTGCATGAACATATTTAAGATAAATTTAAACAGCCTACGACGGGTGTGGGAACACGGTGCTACGGTGGTGAATTGTGTAAAAATTCTCAAAATAAATGTTTTAATTAAATATCTCAATCAGGGCTGCCAGAAATTTTTAGCAAAAAATCTTAATTTCACCAAAAAAAAAATCTTATTTTTGAAGAAAAAAATCTTATTTTTGGAAAAAAGTAGTCTTTATATTATAAATAATAAAAACAATTCATATTTTATTTAATACTTAAAATAAACAAGAAAAAAAAACAACAAAAAAATTCCAATTGTAAATTGTACATAACTTTTCCATTAAATGTCTTTGCTATTATTTAATTTTTGCAATATTTTCTGTTTTTGCAAAAGAATAAGCGCGCGATGCTTACACCTGATTAATCAATCACCCTTGAACGCCAAATAGAGGTTGCTTTTTAAGTATTTTTTTTTTTTTTTTTTGTCCAGTAAACTGCAAGGTTGCATTATTTAGTTTAAAATTTTTCAAATGGGAACAAAGAAGGTTTTTTTTAATTGAACCTCACCTTCGTCTAGACAATACAAAAAATCTTGTTTTTGGGGAAAAAATCTTAAAATCTTTTTTCGGTTAAAAAATCTTAAAAAATAAGGTAAAATCTTACTTCTGGCAGCGCTGATCTCAATACATAAATAATTGTGTAGTGATACTTATTAATTTATGTATTTCAACACGTACCTATATTTTATTATTATTTCGTCAAAATATTTTTATTAATAAAAGACGGGTGTTAGTTTATTTTTATTAAGCTAACGATGAATAATGTATGATCAAAAATAGATTAAGAAAATTTAAACGATTTCGTTTGAGATTTTTAATGTAAATAGCCTTGTAGCACCGTGTTCCCATAATCGTAAAATTCATAAATAAACGTGATGGCCCTTTAAAATTGTCAGGTATGTTGAAAAATTTCAAGCACAAAGTTTTTCTGGACCACTTAAGAAAGCATATAAATACATATAATTTAATAGCCATATTAAATATTAAAAAAAATCAAACACAAGCGCAAACTAAAAAAGATAAAATTTTCAAAACGTGATTTTTAAATACTTCGTAAATAAAAAAATTAAATACCTAAAGCTTTATTTGTGCTAACAAGTGAAAAATATATGTATTTACTCCCATAACACAAAGTACAAAGAAGTCTGTGCTCATTTTCCAAAAATAAAGCTTTAATTAAAGGTGTACCATTTTTGTATGATTAAAAAATATGTAAAATAATAGTTTATTCGATCAGATTTTTAAATATTATTGTTAGCATTTTTAATTCGGAATAAAACATTCTGGGGCAATTCTTTAATTCCGCTTTGTGCATATTACAGTGGGTGCTCGCTAATTGGAAATACTTTGTTTTTATGGCAATTATGTTATAAATTCACGATTTTGTAAATAGTAGAAATATTTCAATCGTTAGTTAATTTTTTAATTAGTTAATTTCATTAATGTCTGAAGAAAGACTATCGTTATTGACTGCATGTGTTGATTTACCCTTTAACATATGGGGGATTTCATGTCAAGTGACCCAATTTTGAAATCGATGTCTTCCGATTTGGATGAAATTTGCACCAAGGTTAGTCCTATTGGATAGTAGTTTAGTCACAAATTTTCAACAAGATCGGTCTAAAAGTTTCTGAGTTAGTGGGGGTCAAAATTTGACATTTTGGCATTACAGGTGTTCTTTCTTATACATGTAACTTATTACCTATTGGTGTTAGCAAAATTTGTCCCAAGTAGCTTCGATAGCTATTTGATCCATCTTTTGAAAAAAATGTTTTTTGTTTTTTTAAAAAATTTTTTTTATTTTTTTTTTTTAAATTTAAAATTTTTTTTATTTTTTTTTTTAGCGGGAATGTTTTTTTTTTTTTTTTTTTTTGTTCAAAAGAAAGCTTATGTCTTTTCCTTTAAGGTAGTTTTGGTCGCTTTTTGGGATGCGAGTGGCTTATGTATAAAAAAAATTATTTCTAACTCTAGACGAGGGTTTTTAAATTTTTAGCATATGCACTATTTTGAATTTTTTCCTATTTGTGTTTAAGTGTTTCTAAAGCCTTAAAAATAAAACGTTTGCAAAGAAACTAGACAAATTAACCTTTCCGACGGTATGTTACAAACCCAATTATTATTTTATACCTTCGATACTATAATGCCCACAATATGTTAATCCCAGGAATAAAATCACTTTTTTCTGTAGAAATGTTGACAAATAATTCTGTTTTTAATTTTTCCTACATAAATTTTATTAAATTATTTATCTTTATCTTTTTATTATTATTATTAGAAATTATTATTATTATAATTATATATTAATTTAATTATTATTACAAATTATTAAAAAGAATTTAATTTGTCAACATTTCTACAGAAAAAAAGTGATTTTATTCCTGGGATTAACATATTGTGGGCATTATAGTATGGAAGGTATAAAATAATAATTGGGTTTGTAACATACCGTCGGAAAGGTTAATTTGTCTAGTTTCTTTGCAAACGTTTTATTTTTAAGGCTTTAGAAACACTTAAACACAAATAGAAAAAAATTCAAAATAGTGCATATGCTAAAAATTGAAAAACCCTTGTCTAGAGTTAGAAATTATTTTTTTTTATACATAAGCCACTCGCATCCCAAAAAGCGACCAAAACTACCTTAAAGGAAAAGACATAAGCTTTCTTTTGAACAAAAAAAAAAAAAAAAAAAACATTCCCGCTAAAAAAAAAAATAAAAAAAATTTTAAATTTAAAAAAAAAAATAAAAAAAATTTTTTAAAAAAACAAAAAACATTTTTTTCAAAAGATGGATCAAATAGCTATCGAAGCTACTTGGGACAAATTTTGCTAACACCAATAGGTAATAAGTTACATGGATAAGAAAGAACACCTGTAATGCCAAAATGTCAAATTTTGACCCCCACTAACTCAGAAACTTTTAGACCGATCTTGTTGAAAATTTGTGTCTAAACTACTATCCAATAGGACTAACCTTGGTGCAAATTTCATCCAAATCGGAAGACATCGATTTCAAAATTGGGTCACTTGACATGAAATCCCCCATATGTATCTAAATACCATTGTTTAAAATATAAATAGATATAGAAGAGAGAAAAGAGAAAGCTCGCGAATTCGAATTTTGTGAACGTCTACTGTAATCACTCCATGTGAGAATATAAACAAATTTAATACATTTTTAAAAGAGGCCTTACTACAGAGAAATTCTACTTTTTGATACGTTACGCCACCAAGCATTTAAGTTTGTATTTTAAACCATTGTTGTTAAAATTTTTGCGGAAAAGCGGGAAATAAAAATAATTTTTACGGGATCCCGGGATTTCCGCCCAAAATTTAATTTTAAAACATATTTATTTACAGTTTTAAATCCTTTTATACCCTTAGTATTGCTCTAAGACTCCATAAAGTACTCTCGGTCCTTGAGTAATTCTAAGTCCAATTCTGTTAAAACCACTCTAACTTCCGAATGACTCAACAGTAAAGAGCCAATTGATTGCCAAAGAGCTTCTAGTTCTCCTGAGCAGTTTGGGACTGAAATCGAGAAGAATCGGATCAGTAAGAAAAAAATTATGCACCCAAATGTGGATCAATCTTCCTAAAAAATTTACAAAAACTAACATAAATTGATGGCGGAGTGCATCCATTGTCATTCGATTTCTACAAATTGGTTTATCTATCAATCTATCTATCACACCGACAAATTTCGTGAAGTTCGTTCCATAATTTTCCTTAGGCCCCATATAAAGACCACTCTCTAACTACTAACGTAAGTATGGCTAAGCCCGCAAATAATAATGTTTTTGATGTGAAATTTGGTATATTTTAGTTTCATAAGACTCGAAATCTCACCACTAAATTTTGTGAAGTTCGACTCCCGTATTCATAAACGATTATTAAATGTAACAAACGTTTATTAGGGATTATTTTCATAGTAAATTTGTTCTTTAAACCTTTATTTAATTTAAAAATTTTTTGTGAATACAGGCACGAGTCATTATCTCTCATAGGCACACTCTCGTCTTAAACGTAAAAGTATTGATATTTTGATAAAATTTGGTAGGATTAACAACTAAAGTCACGAGACCCACATACATTAACTAAAGTTTAAACAAGCATTTGTTCAAAATTTCCCGGGAATTCCGCAGTTATTTCCCGGAAAAGCGGGAACTGAAAACAATTGAGTTCCCGGGAATATGTGGCATAGAACATAGATATTTTAGTTGAATAATACATTTTTTAATTTTTGAAAATAATAAAGAAAATATCAAATAAATGCAAATCAAATAAATGCAATTAGAATGAATGGTTTTTTTCTCTTTTATTAAATTAATTTAGATTTTCTAAGCAAAATAATTTAAAAATTTTTAAGACATCTAATGAATGTATAAAAGTTATTGTTTTTGCATTATTTCAATTACATATTTTCTAACTATTTTACTTGCAGCAAACCGGATGAATCGGAGGTACGTGTTTCGTGCAATATTTCAAAATTTTTTTATAATGTATTCAAATACGAATATTTAGAATTTTAACTATTTTATAGATTGAATTTTAACATTTTAGTTCAAATAAAATTTTGTGTTTAAATAAATTTAAATAAAAATATAACAAATAAAAGCACATGCAAATTCATCAGCTTAAAACTAAATCAAATCGTTAATAAAATAAAACAAAACACACTCAGACATATTCGAAAAACAAATATCACAATTAAGAATGTTAGTTAAGTATTTAACAAATTGAAAAGTCTTAAAATATAATTAAGAATAATTTATTTCGTGTGTTCACTTATGCCATAATAAATTTTTTTTTATGAACATGAAATTGTCTTTTTCTGGAAAGTTTTCAAGTTAAAGTTTTTTTATTCTAAATTTAAATACTTTTGGTTTTTGTGGCTAGAAATAATGTCAGCAACGAAGCAGTTACGAAAATACACCATGAAATGTTGAATTTAAAACCCGCATTACATTTGTCGGTCAGGCAGTCCTCACAATAGATTCGGTGGACATTCTTTTCGGTCGGCTCTTTTGTGCAATGATCCACTGTATCGGATTTATTGGTGTAGTAACAGAAGCGCTTCACTACTTGTTTGCCGTTTACTAAAAAAAAAAATTTAAATTGTTTTAGTTTCTCCTGCATCCCAAATATTACAAATGTCAACTTACTTTCCTCAATGGTCTTGCGACAGACAGCTCTTTCATGTTCCGAATTGATGGTGCTATTGCAACTGCGGAGAACACTGATGTTGCGCTCCTTTAATAGTTCGGGTATATTGCTTTCCTTAAATTCATTGCCACAAAAGTCTTCAGCTCCAATTGTATCGGAACTGCAATGCCAACAATGTAAATGAGGCTCAGCCGCTGCAAGAAAGAAAGAAACCAAACCGAAAATCGATTTAAGATAAATCAACAGTAAATATTTATGCCCCTATTCATAAACGATGTCGAATCTTGTATACTCTTCACCATGGTGCGATAAGAACAACAAGTTATTAAATAAACATATATAAATATAGTATAGGTATATGTATATATATTTAAACTTAGTAGAAAGCGTGTCTATTATAGAAAACCCAGCCACAAACGCATATAAAATAATAATATAATACATATTGAGTACGGTTTTTTGTTAAATACATTTCTAAGATCAATATTATAGAAAATACAAACTAAATAAAAAAAATTGCGAAACTGGTCGCAAATTCCGTACGGAATCAGTTGTTTTTTGATTTTGTTCTTAAGGGAATTTGAGAGGCTTTTTGTTAATTTTTGACAGTAGCTTAAGCAAGCTTATGCATATTATAGTTGGGTCTTTACTGACGCTGGTCTACAATATTTACGTTAAATTGTTCTTGTTTACGGTATATACATAAACGTCAAAAATTAAAGCATTGGCGGGCATCTGCTCACATTGATTCCTGCTCATGCAATTATTGCATAAGAAAAGAGTTGTAACACAGAGGCTTTTATATACACACACATGTATGTATGTGTATATACAAAAAAAAATTTGTTGGTATGTCAGCTTTATTAACAAGTGTTGAAAAGTTATAGCCCCAATTTAAATTTTGTGTGTATTCATCTTCAACGAGATCAGACAGTTATCCTTAACATAGTTTTGGTAGGCGCCAAAAAGACTACCGTTACTTTTAAACTTTATTTCTACTTATGCACACACGAATCTTTATTTATACATTTGTATGTGTATGTGTATTTGACCTGAGAACAGTAATTTTATACGAGACTACAACAATAATTTATTGATGATGTCAACTTTCTTTTTAAAATAAAATAAAAGAGAAAAAAGTTCAATAATAATAAAAAACAAGCATCCCACACTCAACTCACAAAATAAAAAGGACAATTTGCAAAACACTCACGCGTTTTAATGAAATAAATAGAATTTCCGCTGTCCGCTGAAATTAGGACGGCAGTCATTCTTTTTAAACTGTTTGCTTAAAGCCATCATCAGAGGGGTGACCCTAATATTAGATATGATATGCAGTTGAAACTTTATTTTATTTAAAATTTTTTTGCCGAACGACCCCTACCGTCTTTTTGAACTTTTTTTTAAAACTTTGGCATTTGTAAACGGATCTATATATCAAAGTTTTTGGCTCGAGAAGATCAATGTTTTGCCCTAAAAGCCATTGACCTCAAGTATAGCGTTCAAGTATTTATCGACCAGAACACTGTTTCTACAACGTTTTTGGTAATGAAATAATTTACCAAAGGCCCTTTTAAGAATACAAATGAGTGTTTGTTAACATTACAAATTCTATGTCTACGTCACACAACAAAATAACGGTCTTGCGCAATGCCTAATCTTGTTTGCTGATTCATGGTTATAAATAGTAATACTTTATATTAGGGCCTATACGGCGCACTTTTTTTGCTTGTAATATACACAGTTGAGTTTTGTACAAAAATTATTAATACTAAAATTAAAATTTTAACAAATGTGGCATGAAATAAGAAAAATACAACTGATATGCTATTGGTTTGAGTTGCCCTGTTATTTATAAATTTACTATTCGAAACAACTCTTTCTTACGCACAAACAAATTCGAAAAACTTTGTTTTGGTTTAAATGTATTTGTGCGAAAGAAAACGTCCGTTCGTCATCGTGAAACTGGCAGTTATCAAAGTTTCAAAATGTGTTTGATAGTTAGCGAGTTGGCGTATGATAATCAGTAATAATGTTAGCAAGTATATCCTTCCGTTAAAACATGCATATATCGCTCATTTGCTGCAAGACCAGCATAACTCAAAAAAATCCATTTCGAGATTAACGCTTTCAAAGTTTATGATTTTCTCTAACTACTTAAAAAAAAAAGAAGACACATTCTCTTCAAACTGGGAAAGTATAAAATATATAAAGATGAATTTAATACATAATATAAAGAAAAACAAAGCGAACAATTCTGCATCTCTAACTCCAAAATTTAATTTTTTGAGTTATGCCGGTCTTGCAGCAAATGAGCGACATGTTTCTATTAAGTATTAAGAAAAGGGGAAAATATGGTTGCATATTGTCGGCTTAGAGTGTAAACCTGCTAAATCTATTTTTTACATGATAGAACATTTTGTTAAAGAGGTGCCGCATCGACTAAGAAAAACCTTTACTTCAATTTGGAACCCTTTAGAGTATTTGAAGATAAACCAAATATATATTGGCTTGCTTCTTGAGCTAAGGCGACGACATATCAAATTTTTATGATATATAAAACATACAATTTACCTAAACATACTTGAATTTTTTTAAAAATCTAATACACTTCTGTAGTTTAAAGACGTTCACGACTTAAAATTATACGAAAATGGTCGTCCATATTGGAATAAACTCGAGTTAAATTTAATTTCGATAGATTTTCTATGCATTGATGTAAACATGTTATACATTTTTATAACATTCTACTGTGTAATTACTTTTCAGTTCAAAGGACAAATTCAAATGTGCTCGTTGAAACAACATTTTTTTTTTATCATATTAAAACTTTAGAGATTTCTTTGTTCATATTTTAACAGCACGACAATATTTACATGATTGAAATTATATCCTTGATGATGGGTATTTATTTGTTTCAACTCTGAAAACCCAGACACACACGCACTAACATTTTAAGATGTAACAAATTATGTACTTTCAAATATGCCCTGTTTTATGAATTAAATCGCATAGAAAGAAAGTTTTGAAATATAATGCGTATGTATATTGAATAATTTTTGAGGGATGTTAAACATGATGCCATCCTCTGGATGAGGAGGAGGGAATGAGATGTGTTATTTATCCAGTAAACTATTATTATGTGGAACATGCGTCTGCATGGCGCCAGACATAAATTGAAGACAGTGTGATAATGCGCAGAACAACATTGATGATTGCTAAATGAATAAGGCTTTGACTGAAGGGATTTCAATAGAAAATGTTCACAATCTTAAAATAAAATTACTGTTACAGATTTAATAAGAACAACAATTATAGAGAAATGTAACAATAACAACAATTGAAAAATTATATCTACATTTAGAAAGACAGACAACATAACCTTTAAAATATTCAATTGGTGCCAAATAACCGAAGAAATGCAACTACGTTCCATCGTGGGAGTAAACAGTTGGCAGAAATGACCTTAAGTTTCTTTTCAACCCATTTATTTTGCAAAAAATTGTTAAGAATTTTTCTAAAAAATGTAAATAAAAAAAAAATTAAATAACGTACAGTAATAAAAATTAATATAGATTTTGTTTAAATTCAGGTCATGGTGTCAAGCTTAAAAATTTCAATATACCATTTGTTTTACAAGTTTGTTTAGCCGCTCAACTACAATGTTTGTCCACCAAAGTGGGTCTGGCTGGCATGGAGAAGAAAGTCTGTTGATTACCTGCCATCTTGGGAGGTTTTGCAAAACAGAGCATGAAATGTGTAGAAATAAATTAAATAAAATTAAATTTATTATGACACTCCCAGGGTAAAAAATTACTTTCTAGTTTTTCCTTTTTCCATTGAATGCATGTTGCTTCGCATTAAACTTTATTGAGAAAAAATCTATAAATTCAAAGAAAATTACAAGCCAATTAGAAGGTTACGCTTTCATACTGAGAGCGGAAATTAAATGCTATTTTTAAAATTACAAAGAAAATTTCAAATAAATAATAAAGTGTAACAAAAGGTTTGGTATAAAACATCAAGATTATTTTTATTGCAAAAAAATCTCCAGAAATAAATCAGAAATTATGTTTCTCGTACGTTAATTACAAAGTTATATCCTTTCGTTGTTCGATTTTTGGTCAAATGAAATATTTTTAAACTAAATTATATAGAAACAAGTAAGAGAGCTATATTCGGCTTTACAAAGCTAAAGTACCCTTCACTATAAGAGCTCTTCTAAAATCTTCTTGTACAATTTCAGGCAAAAATGTTCAGAAGGTCATATTGGAAGCTCAAAAATTACGTTTTGTGACAAACTTTTAGAATTTTTTTGCTTAAAATTGTAATATACATTTTATATTTTTTTATAAATCAGTCGAATTTGAAAATATTTTGGAGAACTTGTGGTTGCGGGTTCGATTTCCGCGGGATAAACTTAAGTAATTTAAAAAAAAAAAAAAAAAAACATTTACAAGGCTAGTTAAAATAATACATATAATTTGGCTCATTGTCAATATAAAACAAAGATTGTATTAACACATGTCAAAAACTCAAGTAATATGACAAAGTGTGATAGTGTGAATGCAATGTGTCACGAAAATGACAAGTATTATGAAAAAAGTTTGACATCCTATACGACTTCATCGTTTTTTGGAAAATTTCTAAACAAGTCAAGAATGAAAGATTATCAATAACAATTTTAATTAATTTTCATGTTGTAAAATTCCTTTCTTCATAAAAATAATTTAATGAAAATTAAATTTGATGAACTTAAGCCTAATAAAAATATTAAAAGCTTTGGACTAAAAACCATAAACAGTTCAACAAAATAACCACAATACAAATAATACTTTATATTGGATCTGGGTTGCATTTTATTTCATGTGTGAGTGTTTATACTTTGTGTGATGGTGTGAACACAAACTGTCATGTTAAATTAGATTTTTTGGCAGTCGCAACAAAACTCTTTAGATTTCTATCTCACAATGTATTATGGAATACGTAAGACTTGTGAGATAGTGTAATCTAGCCTTTAATGTTTACAACCCAGTGTTAGTGCGGTTTACAAAACCATCAGCCATTCACAACTCAACACTATCAGTTCTTAGTTAAGTTGTTTTAGTTTCAACTCAATTGATTTGAGTTGTTAACCGTACAAGGGGCATACATATTTAGAATATTCCAGGCGAATTACATCGTCGTCGGTTGTTTCGTACGGTCGTAGTCGTGATAAAATCCTACTTTAATGAGGACATTTGAATGGGGCCCTGTGAAATAATAGACCGATTTTGTTAGTTTTCAGTACTTTATGCACAAAATATTTTTATTTTTTAATATGTTGCTAAATCCCATGTTTCGGAAAAAAGAAGTTATTTGTATATATCTCGGTTGTTTATGAGCCGTTGTCAGTTTTTTTGCTACCAATATTTTATTACGCTTCTGCAACGTAAAAATACAAAAGTAAAGTTCATTTATTATATATGGACTCAAAAAGTCCTAAAAGAATTATTCGCAGGAATAGAATTACTTGAAATTATTACATACATATATGAATAATGGAATTTTATTCATACATACATACATATCCATATCTAAAACACAAACGGCCCTATCTAAAATTTTGAAAATTTTACAGGAAAAGCAAAACACCTTTTAAAATGATAAGTTCCCTTAAACTGCTTATAATTTGTTCTTCTTCAATAAATAAACTGTTTGACAGTAGAATTAATTGATTGTTACGAAAATTGAGAATGTTGCATATTATGCAAACGGTTAGTTAAGTCTTTTAGCGGCGCTATGTCCGTTTGATTTTTGTTAATAAAATCGCTAATTTTGGTCGACAGATTCCAACATTTTGTTTTAAATTTTTGCTTAGTAAGAGTCGTTTGTGTTTGAGCAGCGATATTTGTTATTATATTGACAATAAAAAATCTGCATTATACACATATATGCATATGCCCGTGTTGTGGCATCTCCGCTAAATTATATTTTTTTTAATTTGCATTACCTCCTATTTATTATCTATGGTTTTATTAGCATGAAATTGTTGGTAAATAACACACAAAACCAGATAAATTATGGCACTTTCACTTTCATTATCCTCATAAATTTAATTTAATTTTAAAATTGTTAAAATTTCATTCATGTGTCAAGTTGTATATCCCACCATCAACAGAGTGAACAAAATATTACTTTAAATCCAAAATCATAAAACGTACAATGAACTAAATGCAAATAAATAAATTGGCAGACATTTTAAAATACAATTAAAACAAAACCAAGAAGAACAAAATAAAGAAGAAGGAAATATAAGCATGACCGACTTATAAAATTGAATTTTTGGCAATAAAATATAGTTTTACTTGAACACAACAATAATATTTATTATTGCAATAGATTTCAAATAAATAAAAAAAAAAAAATTTAAAAATATTTAGTAAAATTCCAAACAGATCAAAAATATCTTAAAAAAAATTGATGTTCGAGAATTTTATCAAAGGGCCAATTTAAATTCATGCTTTCACTTTGTTAACACTTTCTCTATAAAGTACTTTTTACATGTATTGAAAAAAACAATAAATTATAAACGATTAAAATGTATGCAAATTGGTATAAATTTTACAAGTCAACAACAACAACAGCGAAAAAGGGAGACAAACATTTCGTCAAAAGTTAAGTACAATTTTTAAGGACCACGGTTCAAAAAATTAAACTTAATATTAAATGAAGGCTAAAAATTACATCTTGTTCCATATTTTCGAGAAACAATGGATTCTACAATTTTCAATTATAGAAACGAATGTCTTCAAGTCTGGACTGAATTTTTCTCAATTTAATGATCTATAAGTTGAAATTTTTAATGTACTCGAGCCAATAATTACGATACTTTAACTTTTTTTACCATGTAAATAAATAAAAAAAACAATTAAAAACTAAATGTCGCAACTTTTTAAAATTTGACAGGAGTCAACTGACAGAAGCAATGTTGCCCTTTTCATGAGGGAAATTTAAAAAGTCGCGGACTTATTGATCCGCCAATGTATTTTTGACAAAATATAATTAACTATTGATTAGTGTTATTTATCAATTTACGTTTGCAACGAAAAAAGGAAAATACATATATGTATTTCCAAATTTTTTACTTAAACGTAAAATAAATCACTAATCAACTCCAACATTAATTCTAAAATTCTAAATTTAACAAAAAATTAAACTGAATTTGAATAAACAATAAAATATTACAAATAGACGAAAACGGCGAACAAATTAAAAATTTGGCAAACATTTGGCACAACAAATAAAGGGTGTTTTTTAAAACCAAACAAAAATTAATAAGGTAAAGGTTTATTTCTGTTTGGTGGAAATTCCATGGCATCTTTCTTGGCACGATCTCGGAGGCCAAGCCAGGATCATCGTTAACACTTTAGTTTACAGAAATACTGGTTTCCCAGTGCCTGGCTTTTTGTATTCTCATTATATTAAAGTTTTCAATAATTCATTAAATAGCACGCTCAGAAGAACGATAGTGTCCTCCGTAAAATCGTAAAAATAAGTTGTAGCTTAGAGTTTTCATTTTGTAGTTATTCCTATTGAAAGATCGCATCAGCTGAAAAAACACCCTTTAAAATTATTTTATTTTAAAAGGTGTATGTACTATTCTTTGAAATTTAATCATTTGTAGGTGCAGACACAAAATATTTTTGTTAGGAAAATAAATTGTTTCGAACTTCTACAATGACTAGGTAACGCCCTGCATTAGCAATTTTTGCACATGAAAAAATCAATATGCACGTAACTCAGTTTTTCATGATTACATAAGATCTCCTTTTAAAAGGACTTTATAATTTATTTAAATATTACATTTTGAACAAATTTTAAAAATAGTTATAAAAAGTCTATTATCTATTAATATGGATATCAAATGAAAAATAAAATTGACTAGAAATTGAAAAAGGGTTTTATAAATGCTTTAAAAAAAAAAAAATCAAAATATTTCACACCCAAGCCATTTTAACTGGTTTCTACATTCACATTAATTCATTTAATAATTTCTGGCAGTTTTCTCTTGGGACTGAAAAGAAGAATGTCCATCAGTCCATCGTCCATCCATGGCCACCGCACTGGAAATTTTGCGTAGTTACAGAAAGTGGGTTAAGCAGAGCACGTATGTAGATAGATTCATGCAAAGCATTTACAAGATTTATTTTTTCAAAGCTAATAAAAAACAAAATCACCAACTAAATTTAAAAAAAATATTAATAATCGCACTGCGTTACATTTTATCAAACATGAAATTTGTAAAATTGAATTAAGATTCCGGCAACACTGCTTTGTAAAGTGCCATTTAAAACTCAAAAGGAGTGGAGTAGAGGAGTGGAGTACCACTAAAAACAAGGCGAATTCACACTCGGTGACCTTAGCTTGCTACGTAAGCAACAACTGATAACAAATCTTAAGTCAACATGGCACACCGCTCTGGTAGTTCAGGGGAATCTTTCCTACATTCAATTATTTTCACTTAGAATTATGAAATTAAAAACGTTTTTAAAATATTACATTTCAAAGCACACAATTTAAAATTAAAAACTAATTGAAATGTGACAGCATATATTTTTTACACACAGCTAATTGGTTTACTATCGTTTGGCACAACATTAAACTATTTTAAGGTGTTTTATCCGTTTTTAAAATAAGACCACCTTGTATGAAGGAGCGGATTCTGAAAGATTCTGGCTTCCTATACGAGGACTTGAATCGACCCACGACTTTCATAATTTGTGTGATCCCCCGGGAATATAGCGGCAAATAGTTAGCCATACAATTTTTTATTTTTATCCAAAAAAAGTATAAATAAGTTTGATGAAATACAAATTAAAATGAACGAGTATTGAGCCGTCTGCCAACGAAATTTTGTGCTGTTGAATACAATTTGCAATAAATAATTTCATCATCCACTCCAATACTTGGAACTCAATTATTTATCCGATTTAAAAACTCATTCTTGTTTAGCAAAACTATTTATGTATTGATTTTTTTCAGGTAAAAGTACTTGTGGTATTTGCACGTAAATAATTTCTTATAATTTTTATTTTCTATGTTGTTTTTATGAATCCATTAAATAAACAATTTTAATGGATTTTAATTGTAGTATTAATTTTGGATATAAATTTAAGTTAAAAATTTCGTTTGTTTTTAGAATTCATGTTTATCGAATTGATTACACTGGTCGGCAAAAAAAAGTCGAGAGCAAGAACTTTGTTATGTGATTTTAATTGACTTTAGCGTGCTGAATCCAAGTCCGTTCACAGATTGGTTCTATCTATGATCAACTTTAATATAAAAAGATTTTTAAAATATATGAAAGTTAAAAAAGTTAGTTTTTTCTTTTGGTCTCAGATTTCGGTTATTAGCTCAATTAATATTTCGCCCGATATAAGGAGGGAATGCTAATACATTTCATCAAAGCTTAAGAAGGTTATAATCAAAACAATTACACATGATTTGGAATAAAATTTCTTTTAAGTCATCTAAACAAAATGGTTTTATATTTTCAACTGTTTATCTATTATTCAGAAATAAGCGGCTATACTTTAATTTCATGCAAAATTAGTTTTGTTTTTAAAGTTATAATGACGAAAATTTTACATCTTTATTTTTTAAAAATCAAATAGGCCATAAATCGTGAAAATCGGACAATTCGTTCTCAAGTTATGATGAAATGTTTAGCCACAAAAAATCTAAGGCCGTTAAAAAAATCGGAATTTTGTCTTAAAATGCAATTTTTTAACTTTCATATAATTAACAAAAAAAAAAAATGCTTCTTTATTGAAGTGAATTTTTTAAAATTCCAACAAAAATTTCCTAAATAGTCTGGGGTAATTGAACCTGCCCAAGTAGTTTTCATATTTGTTTATATTAAAATTTAACCGTGCGCCAGGTGATTATTATTGACCTTCAAACAGATGTAATTACTGCAAAAACAACAACAACAACAAAAGAAATACACTCTTAAATAAACCAATTAGAATTGGAAATATTTAGTTTTAGAACATTTTTTCTTTTAATTTTTAAATGTTTTACTAAACCAGCCAAATACCTGCTCTTCTACTACGAGCAAATGCTGTGGTTACGTCTTATTTTTTTTTTTAATGTTCAAAGTAAATTTAATTTAAATATAAATTTTCATCTTAATTTCTCATTTTTATTGTACTTAACGGTTTAAACAAAATTAGTGGTTTATGGCTCTTATCTGTTGACTAATTAAGTATTTTTTAGTTTTAATTTCTTTATTTTTCCAATTTGAACTTTTCTAATTTTTACCAAAAGAATTCGCATACACACGTAGACATGTGCTTGACATCGAGAACTTAAAAATTCAATTTGCTTGATAAATGTAAATTGTTTAAAAATGTAATTAATTTTTATTACTTAAAAACAGATTAATAGATTTTCGTGAGTATTTATGAATTTTACAAAATAATAAATGTAAGAACTTAAAACATGGTATGTCTTACACTCGATGACAAAAGTAAATTTACTTTCTGAATATGATTTATTAGAGTCAATATATCATACAATTTTTTGGAAAGACAATTTGCTTACGCGGCTCATACACTTGCAATAAAATTGTTAAATTTTACGTATTGTACAATTATATCGCTAATGTGTATGTGATATTCGAAGGTGGCACAATATATATAACCTAAAGGTTATGTTCACCTTTTTATTGAATGAATGAAACCATTGTACGACTTATTGCACAATATAGGAAAAAATGGAAATAATAGGCGAATATCATATACAATAATATTGCAAGTGTATGGGCCGCTTAACGCAAAGTTAATTGAAAGCTTTCATACAACCACATTATTGACCTACTAAACAGTGTTGCCAATTTAGAAAACTTTCTTTTTTACAACAAAATTGTAGATAAAAGATTATTATATATTTACCCCCTAATTCACAAAAAATATTTCAGTTTTATTAAAGGTTAATTAAACAAATTTTCATATAAAATTCGTCTTATTAACCTTTTATAGGCGTGGAATATTGTTTATGAATAAGGCCTTTAGAAGGCACATTTGTTTTGAAGTTATCTACATATATAAAAAGAAGTGTACACTTTGATGTCACTACTAACTTCGAAAGCGGGTCGTTCGACTCAAACGAAAACTATCACGGTACTTTGGGGATAGTCTGTAGATGGTTTATGTAAAGTTTTGACGAAATCGGCCCAGTGGTTCCAGAGATATTGCATTTAGATTTTCCTATATATTATTCCCATATAAATTTCAACAAAATGGGTTTCATTATCCATATTATGATTTTTTATTGTTACCTGAAAAGTTACCAAATCGTAATGCCTAATGTGTACAATGACATTCGGAATAGATCTTAATGTATACATTTTATATCGCTAGAGGGCGTAACATAGGGAAAAACGGGTAAAAGCTCCCCCTCCCAATATTTTCTTAACTGATTAACCGATTTTCTTGAAATTTCGCAGGCAAATAGTGTTACATCTGGAAGGAACTATAGCCTATAATTTTTATTATTCAGGGCGTGAAATTTGGCAAGAGAGGCAAACGCTCCCCGTCTCCTTCGGCTTTGCAATGGTACACGATGGGTCGTTAACAAATTGATAAAAAACGTTATCGAAGCTACCTTTTTGAATGGTAAATTCCGAGACGAAAATGTTTTGCTGCCACGAACTCCGATGATTGCCACAGACGTCCCAAATTAATTCAAATTTTCTTTTAGATTGGCATTTGCAATGACAATCAATAAGTCACAACGACGTCTGTTTGCGGCTTAGATTAGGGCACACCATGTTTTTCAGACGGACAATTTTACGTGGCATGTTCTCGCGTCGGCAAGCTATCGAGCTTATTTGTGTTGGCTAAAGACGGACTGACAAAAAAAAAAAAAAAAATCGTACACGCAATTGCTCTTCTTAACATGGGGTCTTCACCTGACAATTTTTTGTTATAGTAAACGTCAAACTTCATAAAAAAACGCTGAAAAAAATATTAGAGTTTTTTTATATAGACTTTGACGTTTGGTATAACAAAAAATTTTCAGGTGAAGACCCCATGCAATAAAAATTGATTATCTCTGTTTGATTTTCATACTTCAGGATGAAAAATACATCACTTTTTTATGTTTAACTTTTGAATATGTAACGAAAAGAAATAAATAGCTATTGTTTTTTTTTTCATCGCCGATTATGGTATAAAGCGCTCAAGTGAAAGAAAGAGGAATTTATTTGACTTGAAATTAGGTTTATGGCAAAACAACGTTTGCCGGGACAGCTAGTTTTATATGAATTTCTATTCATGCGTATTAAACAAAACAAAATTTTAAATAATGTTAAAGATTTCTGGTTCCATTGAACTAACATTAAAACCGAAAATCAATGTCAGTTACCTTGTTTTTCGATAATGGAGTTATCTAGGTTTTCCGAAAAAACCTTTTTTTAATTTATTTTAATATTTTACGGAATTAAGGCAACTTAAGTAATGATTTGTGGAAAAGCTTTAAATATTTGACTCAGTAAATTAATTTACCCGTTTTTGTACGAAAAAATGGAGTTACTCAGTTTTTCTCTAATGCTTATACACTGCGCGTCAACAGGTTAGCGCTTCCCCTATGAACTTATTGTTATTGTTCTTACATAAAAATTGGTATTTTTCTGATTTTTGTTTTTCAAATAACTTTAAAATAAGAAACTAAGTACACATATCAAAATTTTGATCTGACAAAGTGATAGTAAATAAAACACGCTTTCTATTTTTGGTGTTATTTCAATTTTCGCAAAAAGTGGAGTTAACTAGTTTTTCCATACGGCCACAGAATTACTTCTATATGAAAATTTTTCCAGTTTTCATTTTAATCATAGTAATGTACATACGTTTAATTTAGAAAAAAATCTGTGTTGGTCAAAGCGCATTGCTTAACTTCAAGATTTTTTCATCAAATATTTTAAAAAACATAAAGGAAATTTTATAATATAAAAATTGGAAGAAATATGGCTAAGCAAGATTAACGAAATAGCTTAATCTAACTACCTAATGTCTAAATTGGTAGCACTGCTTCAAAAGACGGCAATCCTTTCAGTCGTACGATTTTTCCAATAATCGTGTGTGCTCGTAAATTGTGATAGAGTGGCTTAAAGATTAAATTGTGTGACAGATTTTTTTTAAAAATGTATGTCCGACTTGCAAAAGCTTACGAAAATCTTCATAAAATTATAAATTCTATTCGATTAGAGTTGCATTTTCTTGTGAAGTGGCTGAGTCATATGAGTTTGCATCTTTTTTGACAACAAATTTTGCACACAATTTTTTATGTCGCATAGAATTTTGCCAGCGTTACGTGTAAATGAATCGTACGATTGTGTATAATCTTAATCTTTAAGGAATTGAAAAGGGCCTAATATACAATCAGTAAAAAAATAACAATTGTGAATATCCAGCCATGTTCTAAAAATCGATTTAGAGTGATTTAGAATTCTGAAAAGCGGAGGCCCACACCGCGCACTCTATGCGTTTGTTACTCACTCAATCACACTGGTTTTACTTTTTTGACAGATGAATAAATCGCACTAAGCCGTGGTGTTGACCTACAGCTTTAGGTATTACTTGTCATTATATAAACTAGGGTATTCATTCGGTTAACCGATTAATTACTACCCGATTAACTGATCGGTTAATTAAAAATTGGCTATTTTCGATTAACGATTTAACCGGTTAATTTCAGTCGATTAACCAATTAACCGATGTAACAAAATTTTAAATTTTTTGTAGTATTGTAACGAATTTTTTGTGTTTTTAATTATTTGTTTTGTCTCATATGCAAAAGGTATGTTTTAGAAAAATATTTTTTCATACAATATATTTCCTTTAAAACATTCTTTTAATACAAAATCAGAAGCTTAGGAAATCCGAAATAAATTTTTTGCAGAATGTTCGGTGCTGAGCTTTGCCAGGATGAGTCAGTTGATGACCTGACAATAGAAGAAACTCTCGATTGTAACACAAACCATATTTTAACAGAACTAACCGAAACAATTAGAAGTGTTACAAATTTAAAAAAATTAAAACAGAACTCTAATTAAAGATTTTTTATGTTTAGAGCAATCCAGGATTATTAACCGATCAAACAAAAACCTCGGTTAATTGATCGAGCGATTAACCGGTTAAGGCAAAAGCCCGATTAAATGAATACCCTAATCCAAACTATTTTTAAAATCACAAAATAAATTATGGTAATTAAAAAAAAAAAACTAAGAATCCTTGTCGATTTAATTTTCACTCGATTTCGATGAAAATCGATAACTACGAATTATTAGGTGAATTTTCCATAACTGTTCTATAGAAATCATAATACAAATCCAGGTAAATTTTATAGAAAAATATTTACGGTGTAAAATTTTACAATGTTTCATCTGACATAACCTTAAATCGTTCGCCACAGTCAATTATGTACTAATGTATTTCAGTTTATTGCAAATATTCTTTCTATAAAGAATATGTGTAAATAAATAGGTTTTTACTTATATTTCTCACCGGAAACAAATGATTTGCAAAACAGCTGATATCAGATGGTTTGTTAGTTCAAAATAGAACACGCTCTTATTGAAAAATTTACACTGAAAATCCGAGCTGACATTTACAGGAGCAATTTTTTTTTTCTTTTACATGACGTGATGAATTTTGGACACACATACCACTAAAACCAGCTTTAATTAGGAAGAAATAAAAATTTCATGCAAATTGGAATATTTGTTCTGTATTGATCTTAAATAAATATGTGATATGTTTATTTTAACAAATCTGGGCCAAATATTTAGAAGAACCTGTTCAATTCAAGGTCAAAAACAAACTTGGGGGGTTTTTTTTTTGAGATAAAAGGACATTTTAGGAAAAGTTCGCTTTAAACGAACTTGCTTATGTTCGTTACTAAAGCAATAATTTGTATAATGATTTTAAATTAAGTCAAATAGAAAGCATTTGCTGTAGATACAATTCGTTATGTCTGTGTTCTGCTGTTTATGTACCAACTTTAGCCCTAAATATTGATCTCTGAAAATAACAAGACATTAAATATTAGTTTGCTTAGTAAATATATTAAGTACATATATTTTTTTGTGTACATATATTTTTTTGTATAGAATTATTTTAAATAAGCATTTACCCACCTTTAATTTTGTAAACAGCTGTCAAAATAACCAGACTTACAATCATTAGTTTCATTTTGAATGTATTAGATGTGCTTTTATTAAATTTAATTTTCTTATTTTTAGAATTGTTTACACCTGATTGAACAAACGAAAGATCAAAGTCGTATTTCTTTCCAGCAATATAAATGAGTTTCTGGTAACGGCACAAAGATTAACACTTGAGATATTTTATTTAACTTTAACAAAGTTTCAAAATAATTTCTTTTGTATTTTTACACACATATATAGATAAAATTGTCAATTAAATGTCTAAAAGACAAAATGAAATGTTCGTTTAAGTTCACCTTTTTATGCAAAAAAAAAAAACTAAAGACTACAATAGAAGAATTGTTATTTCACTTCAAATCGTTTATTGTTTTCGAATTAATTTTGATTTTAACGACGCAAACACTAAGTGAATTGTAGAGCAACTGATTGTAAGAGTCATCACTGATGGCGGAAGAAGCTCAAACGAATGAAAACTTTACGTGAAATCGTTATTTTGGATTTTCGTACACTTTTCCATTCGTTTTTCTGTAGATGACGTATGTACACACATATTTAAATGTTGTATTTTGTTGAATGTAGCAAAAATATGTATGTATGTATAGAATATTAGGAAACCCTTTTTGTGGGTTTTTCTTATGCCCATTGGAGAGGGGCGGAAGATGAGTAAAAGATTTCATAACATTTCATTACAATCATTTTTTCTACCACTTACTCGTACTACTGCAACATCCATTTATGAAAACATTTTCAGTTACCAACTACAAATATTTGTTCAAAGAGGATTTTTATATTTTGTGTGTGTGTGTGTGTGAATGTGCGCTCGTATTTGGAAAAAGAGAGAGCAAAAGCTTCAAGGATGAAATTTGGCGCCAAACGGTCGTCAGTAACTTAATGTGTGTATATCAAGCAGCCACTAGGACGCCTGTGGTGTCTAGTTAAGCTTCTCTCGGTTTTGACGACAGCAATAAGTGTGACGTTAAGAAAATTTTTGTTGATAATTTGAGGATATTTTTTTTACTTTTTATTTCTTACTATATATGAAAAATATTAAATTGTTTTGAAAACTTTAGTTGTTTATATATTTTGGACATTTTTGTATATTCTTTAAACAATGTTTTTAATAGTGGTAACTGTTTATTATTTTACTAAAAATAAATTAGTTTACTTGGAAACTTTTCTGTTAGTTAGCGCTTTTCTATTTCCGCTGTAAGAAAACTAAACAAAATGATTAGTTTGAGAGCAACTGTTGTAACGGTGTTGGAATTTAATAGTTAAGTTTTAGAAACATTGGAACATATTTAATTGCAGATTCATGTCTATGCTAAAATAGACAGAATAGGTTTTGTCCTATGAAAATTGAAAAATTCAAGTTTTTTTAGCAGGGGGTTTACTTAGTTGACTTCTTGTTTTCACTTATAAATACAGTGCACTCGGGAAAACGTCAACTAATTAAAACCGCGGGCGTTGACGTTTAACAAATTGTTGACATTTACGAATGTAAAATTTTTAAATAAAAAACATCAATAATGTGCTTTTAAACGTTTTTATTGATTATAAACTAAAACCAAACATAAACAAATGCAAATGCAAAAAGGAAACAAAAAAGTCATTCAACCTGACTAGAACCATAGAAGACAACTAGAACCAAAAGAATACATTTTAAATGAGGTCATATTTTTAATTTTACATGAACACATATGCATTTAAAAAAATCGTATCTTGCTAATTGTTGACTTTGTTACACCATATTGCTTTGCAAAAGCTACCGCACTTGTACCCTTTTCTAATAAGTCCAAAATATTTGCCTCTTCTTGTAGATTAAGCACTTTCGGTTGTTCTGAGCTCATTTTGGTAATGTGATACTTACGAGTACAAAAAAGCAACTGAACATAAATAAAAAGACAATACATACATACGGTTGTATGTTCTTTTCTACTCTACTTATAAGGGGAATCCCCAATTTCTGAAATTATTTCATAAAATAAGTGTGTGTGTGTGTACAAATGTGTGTATTTTAACTGCTAAATTAAAAATTTTGTTTTATTCAGAGTTGACGTTTTAGAGTAGGTAATGTAAAAAAATGAGGGTTGACGTTTTGGGATGTTGACGTAAACGAGCGTTGACGTTTTCCCGAGTGTACTGTACATACATATGTTCATAATTTTCCATATGATTTTTTTTTTTAAGGGAAAAGACAAGATAAGAAAAGACAAAAATAAAATAAGCCCAGCTTCCACATGAAACTAGTAATTACACATGGTAATTACAATATGTGTGAATTAAAAAAATTACCTGAAAATATTATCGCTTAAGCCCCTTTTAGGTTAAAATTCATATAAGAGATGTTTGCTTCAAATATTATTTAGATATTAATATCCATACGAATTTTTGCCTTAAAGGGATTTAAGGTACGGTCGTTACATTGTTAATTAATGTTAACATTTAAAAGGAAGTTAAACCTATTTAAGGCTGGGAGTTTTTGCAGTAAAATATTTTTGGGGTGAATTTAATTTAAATACCAACATAATGGTAACGGGGACGACCGATTCTCTACAAAATTGCAACTTGTACTTTGCTCATAAAGTTAACATGGAAAGAAAACCAGCCAGACGGACGGATGGACTTCGTTAGTTCACTTTAAAAATTGATTTTGAGTCGATCGGTATACTAAAAATATTGATCTAGATTTCCATGTATTATACACATCGCATAACATTTATCTAAAATGACAACCGGCTTTGTCTTACAGATACGTATTTAAAACAGAAACCAGAATTTGAAATTTTTTTTTTGCTGTGAAAGCTCTTGCAGGCATCTAATAAAAATGAACATGTAGCAAAATATGCCTTAAAAAGGCAAAATATGCGCTATGAACTTAAAAAATGCTGCAAAAATACTCGTTTAACTAAATTATGCACAAAAATGCTGCAAACAGTAAAATATGCAAAAATATGCACTAACAAATCATTGCCAAAATTCATAAAAGGCTCCAGAAAGGATAAATATATCGATTGTGCCTTCATTGGTCGCACAAGGAAAAACATGCAATTGCATATTTTTGGTTTCCCTGGTAATTACCATAGCTTGGCAATACTGGTTGCAGGCCTCTAGTGTAAATGTACTATAACAAATTTTGTAATTTACTTGTAACTTAACTAGCGTTGACGAAATTTGGTTTGATATTCCCTACTTTCTTGTAGCTAAAGAGTGTAAAAACGAGTTAAAACAATGTCCAATTAATTATTTGGAAATTTTGGTACTTCAATACCAGCGCATACCATATGAACATTCTCAGTCGGTTTGTTCCGATAAGCAAAAATGGTTTTTCGTGGCCCAATTTGCTTATAGTGGGATTCGTACTTTTTATTTTATATTTCTGTGGTATTTTGTCAAAACATCATAAGTCGAGATAAGATAGCAAGAAATTTTTTTTAAGAAACTCGGTCAAAAAAAATTTTTGTCAAATAATAAAAATTAAAGAAATTTTTTTTTTATAATACAAAATTTTGAAAACGTTAACAAAAATGTATTTTAATTGAGTTTTTTTTTTGTTTAAGTTTTAATTTAATTAAATTTGTTTAAAACTTAGAGAAGAGGGTCTTCTAGTTCGGTTGTGTTTCGATTTATTTTGTCAACAACAAACTGTTTTTTGTTTGTTTGGAAATTGCTTAGAGGCTGTCTCGCAAAGTAGATAACGCCGTTATTGAAGTCGATCAAAACGTCTGGAAGGATCTTCGATAACGGCAGATCGAATTTCAATAGAGACGCTGATGAATAAGACTTTGTATACCATTCGCCTGCAAAATTAAAAGTCATATCTGTTCCACCAAGCTTTTGAAAAATCAGTAGTGTCCGACCGAGGTCATTTTTTTAGGCCGATGCCGAAGTTCGTCCAAATTGGCTAAATTCGGCCGAACTGGAGCCGAATTTTACTTATTCAAGTTCACAACAAGAAACAATTTTTGGTAATTAAAAAAAAAAAAAAAATAACAAGTAAAGGGTGTTTTTTTAAGCCCGAAAGAACTTGAAATTGTAAAAAATAACACAAAAAATTAAATTGTAATCAAAATTTTTTTTTATTCGAAAGATCAATACGTGACATTAACATTTGAAAATGATTTCGGGCATATGGGCACCGCGGCTGTTCTTGACGAAGCGCATTCTGGACGTCCAATTTTGGGCCACTTTTTCGAGCACTGCTGGCCGTATGTCACGAATAACACGAACAATGCTGGCCTCCAAGGCGTCAATTGTTGCTGGTTTATCAGCATAAACCAGTGACTTCACGTAGCCCCACAGGAAATAATCGAGAGGTGTCAAATCGCACGACCTTGGAGGCCAATTGACAGGTCCATTTCTCGAAATCAACTTATCGCCAAATTTTGATTTCAATAAGTCGATGGTTGCGTTCGCCGTATGGCACGTAGCGCCATCCTGTTGAAACCACATCTCCTCCGGATCAATGTCATCCATATTTTCAAACAAAAAATCATTGATCATGGTGCGGTAACGATCTCCATTGACCGTAACGCGAGCTCCGGCCTCATTTTTGAAGAAATAAGGTCCGATGATGCCACCAGCGTGAAAACCGCACCAAACGGTGCATTTTTTTTGGGATGTAATGGAGTCTGTAGGGTCTCTTGTGGTTTGGTCTCGCTCCATATGCGGCAATTTTGCTTATTAACAAACCCGTTAAGCCAAAAATGCGCCTCATCGCTGAACACAATTTTGCGATTTAAATTTGGATTAAATTTTTAAATTTTTCAAAGTAAATTTGGATAATTTCGTAGCGTTGTTCAAGCGTGAGTCTATTCATGATGATTTGTCAGAGTATACTGAAACGATAAAAAAAAATATTTCATCAAAATTTAATTTTTTTGTGTTACTTTTTACAATTTAAAGTTCTTTCTAGCTTAAAAAAACACCCTTTAGTTATGTATATCAATGTACAACATATCGCTCCTTTATTGCAACGTAGTCATTTATCGAAAAATCGAAAAATTTGAAAATACTTAAGAAAAGTTTTCTTTTATACCTTCTCTATATGTAAAGAAAATCAATATTTTTTCTTAAAATGAGCCGAATTTAAAAAAAAAAATATATTTTATTCAAATAGTTCATAAAGTTACATTTTAAAAACTTTAATCGCATTTTGCCAAGTTATATTTTTATTGAGATGTAACTACGTTGCAATAAAGGAGCAATATGTGCTACATATTGATAAATGTAGTTAAAAAGTTTGGATTACAAGACAGTTATTTTCATGCATTGATACCAATAAGGTTACTTCTGCGGTTGGAATAAAACTGACTGGCCGCACTAAATAGCTGCTCGCTGGCAACCCTAGTTGGTGTTGTTGATAGATATTTCATTGCTAATGCCTTTAAGTTGTTAAATGGACTCGTGCAGAATGTACTAATAAAGTGACCTCACAAGCACAGCTGTTTGCAGTGATTTTCTTCGTGTGTGACGTTTTTCGTCATTTTTTTGTTTATTTACTTTTTTTTATAAGGCATTTTGACATTTGCCGTCTCAATTCTAGCAACAAAATGCCTGTTGTTTTTTTTATTGTTTCATTGTTGTAGTACTGAGGTCACTTTGTTAATACATTTTGGACTCGTGTTTGAAAACGTAATTATATTAATGTGTTTGGGCTTATTTGCATTAGTACATACGCAACTTCTCTTTGAATTTATTTTCATTATTTCCACTTCCACTTCAATGTGAGGAATTAACTTCTACTTTTCCCACATAGAAGCTTTAATTTGTTTTCCTCTTTTTTTCTACCGATATGTATTGCTAAATTGTTTACCTTTTTTAGAAACAATATTATTTACCACAACCGAACTTTAGAAAAAAGTTGTAGTTGATTATTTTTGCATGGTTTTGTAACATTTGCATATAATGGTATAAAAAGTTCGAACTTCGGCAAAAGTCTGCCGAGCTCCGTTTATTGACCGATAAGCAATTTTTGGCCGAAACCGAAGCCGATTAGTCGGTCGTTTACTAAAAAAATCAGTCTAAATAAGTCTGATCAAACTAATTTAAATTAAAGAAATTAGTTAGAAATTGCTAACGCTTTATTTTTTTAATATACAAGTTTAATGAACTTAAACCAGTTAAAAATTTATTTCAACCACATCCACTTTAATCGAGATACAGATTTCTAAGTAACAGATTTTCAATCGGTTTTCTCAACAAATCTTTTTTAATCTACAACTTAAAAACTCTTTCATTAAATCTCATAATATGTTTCTTCTTCTAGATAGTTTATAATTATTATTACATAAAATAAATATATTTATACATTTTTCTGCCACCATTTTTTAACAAATTTTATTTGATATTTTTCTTTAAATTGTTGATTTTTTGTTTTTGTGTGTGAAATATATAAAAATTACCATAAAACGCATTTAAACCTGTTAAAACTGCCAAATCTGGTAGTTAAACCAAATTAAGTTGATAATAATTGTTGTCGTTGTTGTTATTGCAGTTTGTCGCAAAAGTTGTTGGCTTGTATTATTGTTGTTGCTGTTGTTATTGTTGGTTTTTATTGCTGTTTTCTGTTTGGAAATACATGCCATTTATTTTAATATTTTTTCTTTTTTTTTTTGCCATTTTTTAATTTTTTTGTTTAAAGTTTCTTACCAAAATTAATAAAAAAAAGTACACAAACGCTTACACACTTAACGAATTTTTTTTATTTTTTTTTTTTTCTAATATGCAAATCTGAAAATTTGCTTTAAAATCAAATTGCATGCCCGCATTAGAATTTTGATTGTGTCTTTTTATGCAACACACTGTTTACGTCTGTCGAACGGGTACCATTGAGAGTTTTTTTTGTTTTTTTTTTCAATTGGCAATCGTGTGTCCGTCACACACGCATTTTTTATTTGTTCTCGAAATATTAAACAAATTTTATTGGAAAAATCAAAATTAGAAAAAATAAAATGGCTAACGAGATTTTAAAGCCAAGATTAACAAAAATGACACATATCACAGAGTTTAAGGCGAGAAAGATAACGACATGTGTTTAAGTAATTCATTTATCGTAACTACAAATGGCAACGATTAATAATTGAGTTAATCAGGGTGTTTGCAACAATACTGTCTAAAATTATAATATGAAAATTATAGATGAGAATGTAGAAAAAATAATTACGTTTTATTTTCTTTTTTTTGAAAAAGTTGATCCAATTAAATTATTTGCACATTGTAAACTTGATTTAATAATAGAGAATATTTGTAAATTTTTATACATTTTAAGGTTTAAGACACCTTTGCAGGGTGCATACAAATTATGTTTGCCTAACCGAGTCATACACATATCCGTAACGTGTTTAAATGCGATTTTAACACACAAATTTTGTCTAAAGAGTTTCTTTGGCTAAAAGAGTTTTTAAGTGTGCTGTTATTTAAGGGTTAATTACAGGTTACATGTCTGAATATTTAAAGTGCGGTTGACAGATTTTAAAATGAAGCCAATTTTACGAAGAATAAAAAAAAAATTCAATAAATAGTGTTAAGTGCGTTTCAATTTCATTTTTGATACCATGAAGAAAAAAGTTATTCAAATTAAAAATATTTAGTTGGTTTTTAGTGAAAGAAAACGATAAAAAGTGGTAGTCTTATCTACCCACTGTAAAATTCCTAGATCTATTTTGAAAACGTATACAACACAGTAAAATATTTTTACGTTTCGTCAAAAATAATACAACACTGTAGAAAACAATTCAAACTAACATTTCATTTTGTTTTATTTTAAATTGTGTGTTTTAAATTTCATAATTCTTAGTTAAAATTATAGAATTTATGAAAGATTCCCCAAGATTCCCTATTTTGACACATGATTAGTTGCAAGCTAAGTTCACTTGGTGTAAATTCGCTATTTGAGTTCGTCAGGGTTGCGTCCTTCGACTACTTCTCTTCAACATAGTGTTGGATTTCATTATGCAGCAAGCTACAGCATCAATAAATGGCATAATATAGGGCCTTCAAAGTAGACTTGAAGACCTTGACTATGCCGACGATATAAATATTTCTGTTAACACATTCGCCTGCTGCAATGTAAAAATAAATTACGCATGACCGTCGCACACGCCTCAAATGCTGGATTAAAAATAAACAACAAAACAAAACTAATTCGAATTTGTACCCTTAATCAAGAATGATAGAAATAAAGATTACGCATTGCGCATGTTTTATTGCTTGATGACGTAGGAGTTCCCTTGTACAGATTACCAAGTCTCTTTTACGTGTGAAAATAGTAATTTCTTACAAAAAATGTATGTATTACGTGATTGTTGGCAACCTTGCAAATTATTTACTCAGAGAGTTCAAATAAAAAATATTACCTATATCAATTGTCAAAAAACTAATGCCCAATTTTCAGGATAGTAATTAAATCCTAATTAAGTTAATTTTTATAAAAACTTAAATCGTATTTAAATACCGATTAATTTTTTGAGTTTTATTTGAAAAGTCTTATTTAAATAAAATAAAAGCATGGTAGCACTACTAAATACAAAAAAATATCATAAGCAAGTAAATTTATTTGCAAGGTGGTCTCATAAAACAGCTGATTGTTATTGCTTTGCCTCTTGTTGTTGTATTGTCGTGATATTGAGGCCACCTTGCAAAAATATTACAATAGAAACTTAGATTGAAATTAAGTGTACTACATCGGTGAATTAAGTGTGATTTAAGTACTTAGTGAAGAAGAGAATTTTGTATTTAAAACGATTTTAAACATAAATGTGTTTTAATATCAATCCTGAAAATTGGCCATAAGAATTTTGCTTAATATTTTATATTAAAAATATTATTACAATAAATAAAATTTTTAAAAGTGTTAAAACGTGTGTTAAAAGGAGCGTAATAAAGAAAAATAAAAAATAAATAAAAATAGAAGAGAGCAAAAAAGAGTACAAGCTTAAGGTGTGCAGTGGGCAAATGCCAACAAATTAACCGCAAAAAACAGAGGGGGAAATTGTGCGAAAAACTAACGTGTTGCGTGCTTTTAATTAAATGTCTATATTTTTAACTATAGCTAATGTAGAGGTAATATATATTTATGTAAGTTAAAAATAAAATTATGAAGAAAAAAGTAACTTCTAATAAAAAATTTTCAGTTTTCAAATAAATAAAATAGAAAAATAATAAATTGTCCCACTGCCATGTTTACACATAAACATAACAGTCTGAAAGCTAAAAATTATTAGCCAATGAGAACGAAGGTTGTGTGACGTCACAGTTCCTCCATGCGCAGTAAAACATTTTTATATCTGCCTGATGTCGTAATCTTTATTTCTATCATTCTTGCCCTTAACAATTCCCCTCTTTATATAAACTTGAAGACTTGAAGAGGTGGAACCCGACTTGAAGAGGTGGAATCCTTTTGCTACCTTAAAAGCCTTATTAATTGTAACGCAGTTTACTTTCCCAGCTGAGGTATGACTCAGTCTGTCCAGGGTCAATTCGAAGGTCTGCTTCCTTTGAAATGAAACACGGGATGTTTTCGTGTATGTTCGCTTACAATAATTTTAACAAAGCTTTATTTACGAAACCTAAGTCTACTTAATATACTTAAATCTACGGCGATTCTCTGGCAATGGGATGAAACTGCCGGCGGGAACGGGTAACGATCGGTTATGGGGATGGCGACTGGGATGGAAGGCGGATGCTTCAAACGTGCGGGGTCTCCGGTTGCAGCGGCGTAGCTTATCTGGTGAAGACACAGGTGTAGTTATTATGGGTGAGCCAAACTACGGGTGTTAGTAAGTCGGCTACTGCCGGGATTAGGATGCACCGGCAGTCGGCTAAATACGACTAACTAGGGGCTAATACTGGTGTGTACTCAGTCGGCTACCGAATGGAATTCGGAGGCACCGGCAGTCGGCTGAATACGACTAATTACTGGTTATATACGGGATGGTATTTAGTCGGCTACCGAATGGAATTCGGGGGCACCGGCAGTCGGTTGAATACGACTAACTACGGGCTAATACTGGTGTGTACTCAGTCGGCTACCGAATGGAATTCGGAGGCACCGGCAGTCGGTTAAATACGACTAACTACGGGCTAATACTGGTGTGTACTCAGTCGGTTACCGAATGGAATTCGGAGGCACCGGCAGTCGGCTAAATACGAATAACTACGGGCTAATACTGGTTTGTACTCAGTCGGCTACCGAATGGAATTCGGAGGCACCGGCAGTCGGCTAAATACGACTAACTACGGGCTGATACTGGTTTGTACTCAGTCGGCTACCGAATGGAATTCGGAGGCACCGGCAGTCGGCTGAATACGACTAATTACTGGTTATATACGGGATGGTATTTAGTCGGCTACCGAATGGAATTCGGAGGCACCGGCAGTCGGCTAAATACGACTAACTACGGGCTAATACTGGTTTGTACTCAGTCGGCTACCGAATGGAATTCGGAGGCACCGGCAGTCGGCTGAATACGACTAATTACTGGTTATATACGGGATGGTATTTAGTCGGCTACCGAATGGAATTCGGAGGCACCGGCAGTCGGCTGAATACGGCTAATTACTGGTTATATACGGGATGGTATTTAGTCGGCTACCGAATGGAATTCGGAGGCACCGGCAGTCGGCTTAATACGACTAACTACGGGCTAATACTGGTTTGTACTCAGTCGGCTACCGAATGGGATTCGGAGGCACCGGCAGTCGGCTGAATACGACTAATTACTGGTTATATACGGGATGGTATTTATGCTTTAAACACATTCGAGACAGCAAGCTACCGACTTCAATATGTCAAAACTAGAATACATGTGTGCATATGGAAATGATTATTTTCACGACGACACGGATACATGGCTGCAGGTTGTTGTCTGTGCTTATTTTGTCGTTGTAGTCAAATTAAACTAATTTCTATTTTTGTCCACTACAAAACAGAAAAAGTGATGCTAATATAAAAAAATATTTAAAAAATAAGTGCTTAAAATTGTTGTTTTTTTTTTTTGTTTAACAGAAAAGAATCGGCTTGAAACAAGAATATTAACTCGGCTCAACACCAAATTGTTATTTATATAATTTTTTTATATCCTTGAAAGAAGTTCTATAGGAAGATGTTTTTCGCGCCAACGCTTCTAGTTCAGGAGTTATAGGTCGTAAAAGTTTCAAAATACTTTATCCATATCTCTTTAGGTATGAAATGAATCTATAAAATATGGGAATCATTGGAAAATTCTTTAAAGTGTGTTCCACATGGCGTTTATGGCATACCGATTAACCAATTAAGAGCCAATTTTATATATTTATACTCCGTGGCTGACTTTTTTTTACAAAATTGGCTTTATCTTTAAATCATGTCGATATAACAATAATTATTAAACCCTCAGGTATTTGCTTAATAAAGTTTTTCTGAATTGCGGTTTTTCGGCGTTGCAGAACATGTATTATTTATGTACATATTACAATAATTCAATCAGCCCAATCATGAATAAAAATTCCCCGGGAGTTTTTTCCCTTTTCCTACGTTTACAATTGAATTAACATAGGAAAAATGAGAGAAGGGAGAAAACTCCCGGGGAATTTTCATTCATAATTGGGATGAATATGTAAGAAGTACATAAATTATTACCAGATATATATTTTTAATCAAACTTTGAAATAAATTGACTAATTTTCAAAAATAAAATTTTTTAAAGCTTAATAAATTTAAAATTTTATATGATGAAGTTACTAATAATATGGTACATATATAAAAGATTAAGTGTTCTTCCCTAAAGATATTATGTTTTAATAAATATGTATATTGACAAAATTTAAAGTTTTGTAGAAAAATCTTTCAAGAAATATTTATTTTTGAAATTGGCCCTTAACGGGCTAATAAATCGGAAATTTTAAAAATCAATTAAAGCCATTTCGAAGTAGTTTCTAATAATACCACTACTTCTTAGATCCAGTTTTTACCTAAAAAGTTATTCATAAAGGGTACGTTCGTAAATGCAGTTGTTGGGTATCACTTGCGCAGAAGTAAAGTTTAATGTTCGTAAAAGCATCACTTGTAAGAAACTTGGCATCACTCTCATATGTCAAAAGTTTTTATGCAGTAATGCCGCAGCTCTGCAGCAAACTTTGGCAATTATTGCTTCAGTTAATTTTCTGAAGCAATAACTTTTGACAAAAAAGAAATCGTTTAATCGTCATTTATAAGAAAACTGTTACTTTTTGGTTCAATATTTTCAATTAAATTTGTCATCTTTATTGTAAAAAGTATTTTTAATATTATTTAATATTTGCTTATTAAAATTTTGAAATTTCAAAAATTCAAACTTTGCACAGCTGTTCTGCAAAGTATCAGCAACACAACTGCAACTGGTAATCACGCATCAGCAACAACATTTTGCATCACTGCAGCAGTGATACATAGTTTTTAAGCATTTACGTACGTACCCAAAGTGTTCTGAAACTTTTACGAACTATACCACGTGTGTTCAAGGAACAAATTTTCTTATTTTAAAAGCATTTTATATGTACTAGATGACCCGTGCGAATATTTCGCACCGTTAGTTGTCATTTTTGTAACATTGAACTGCATTACTATTAAGCGACCCTGTATTACCACATTTGAACAAAAACATATAATCATAATGACAACAGTATAATTATGCAGTTCTATATAAAATATAATTTTTATCAATGAAAATATTAATTTTTCAATTTCTAATTATTTTTCGTCATTAGTGTTAGAAATAAGCTTTAAAATGAGATATCATTCATTAAATTTGATGCGGCGGTATGGGAGATATTTGCAACTGACAAAAAAAGTGCTTTAGAAATAATATATATGATTTTTTGTTTAATCTGCCGTTAAAATTATATTGTTTATTAGTTACAAAATCAACAAAATTAAAATATTTTAATTTTTTTAAATAAATTCATTTGTTGATAATCTTAAATTAAGTTTGAATAAGAGTCTGCAATTATGCATGTTTTTCCATTTTATAAAAGAAAAAAAATGATAGTGGCACCACTGAAATATAAAGACATAGTAAACAAAAACAGCTGTTTGTATTTTTTCAATTGTAGCTGCCGTCTTCAACATAATTCAGTAGCTAACTACACGACTAAAGTTTCAGCCAGCAGCATTTGTAGTATTGTGTTTGTGTAGCCTGCTGTGGTGAATGTGTTTAAAGCATTAGTCGGCTACCGAATGGAATTCGGAGGCACCGGCAGTCGGCTAAATACGACTAACTACGGTCTAATCACTGTTGCCAATTTAGAGATTTTCCCGCTAAATCTAGCGTTTTTGAAATGCCAATCGCGGGAAAAAATACGTTTTAGCGGTAAGCGGGAAATCTAGCGATTTTCAAACAACTCTCAGCGGCTCATTTTCGCTTCAAAAACCATTCTCAAATTTAAAATTAACAGATTTTTTACTTTTTCTTTTTGTTTATCTGGCTAAGAACTACTTGTTTATGTTCACTTTTGTATTTTTAGTGAACTGAAGATTGTATATGACATTTTTTTACGATTTTCAGTTAGTATTTTGTTAGGGATGTATGTGACAATTTACAACTTTTATCTTGCTTAAAATTTTGAAACAAAAGGCAAGGAAACGTTAATTATCTCGATAGATCCCAAGCAATATAAACGGCTTAAAACGGCCAATAATTACCAAAAATAGCGTTCCTTACATACTAAGTTTGTCATTCCGGGTGAAACTGTTTTAATATTCATCTTAGACCCCATAAAGTATATTTATTCTGTTTCCTTGAGTAATCTTAAGTCGATAAAGCCATGTCCGTCTGTTGAAATCTCACTCACGCTCACTTTCAAACGACTCAAAGGAAAAGATAAATATTGGCATTAAATTGTTTAGATTTCACCTAAGCAATTTGGGATTGAAGTCCAGCACAATCGGTTCAGTAGGAAAAGCGTTATGAATTAAAACGTGGAACAACCACCCTATAAAAATTAAAAATATTGTTACAAAAACTAGTGGCGGAATGCACATATTGATATAAGATTTTGCACAAATTCGTCCTATATCACTAGAAATTACACTGTCAACTATCGATCAGATCGGTCCAGTACTTACCATTGGCGTCATATAAACCCTACTCTCGGAAAAAGCTTTAGTACGCGTAGAACAGTAGAGCTCTCAATCTGTGTTCTATTATAATAACATTTGGTCAGGCAAAGTTATGTTCAAATTTCGTGAAGATCGGCCTATAATTTACCATATGTCCCATATAAAGACCACTCCGGGAATATTCTAACTGTTGGTGGAGTGTATCAAAGATTTAGCACAGCTGAATACATAACTCTAACCTATTTGATTTTTTAGAATAAAATAAATAGGGAAGTTGGAAACCTTAGTATGCAACGTAATTTGAGAGTCATATACCTCTGAAAAATCAGCCTATATCTAGATTTATATAAAACTTATAAAAATGTTTAGGTTTTAGAGGTATTTTTAAAAAAATTCCCGCTAAATTAAATATTTAGCGGTTTCTAGCGGTTTTGAACTCCGATTTGGCGGGAAATGTTCAAAAAAAGTTGGCAACAGTGGGTCTAATACTGGTTTGTACTCAGTCGGCTACCGTATGGAATTCGGAGGCACCGGCAGTCGGCTGAATACGACTAATTACTGGTTATATACGGTATGGTATTTAGTCGGCTACCGAATGGAATTCGGAGGCACCGGCAGTCGGCTAAATACGACTAACTTCGATTAATACTAGCTACTAAGAGTAAATACTGGGGTTAAGGGCAATATCTACTCTGTCTGTTCTGAGGCAAACCTTGTCTATTTATTCAAAAATAAAATAAACTAAATGAGAATTATACGGTAAAAAGGTAATGAGGGTAAATAGTAAGGGTATTCATAGTGGTAAGTAAAATAATAAGGGTATTCAAGGTGTTGGGTTACTTATACTTCATGATGTTAGTATTAAAATGGTAGCATTAAATGTAAATGTAGGGTAAGTTTGTAAAGTCACGTTACATAATAGACAGGGCGGCTCCCGATATTTCTGAACGCATTAAAAAGGCAAGGCAGGCATGTTGACCAACATTTGGAAGTCTTCAATTATATCTCGAAGAACCAAACTAAAAACTTTTAACTCAAACGTAAAAGCTGCTGTATGGCTGTGAAACATGGAATGCCGCCAGCTCTGATGTCCATTCTCTACAAGTTTTCATCAACTTGCCAATTACCATCTGCAACTCTAAACTTCGGGAAATAACACAACAAATCCCAATACAACGTCAAATTTGTAAACGAAAGTGGAAATCGACAATAAAATCAATCACACCCAATAGATCCGAATATAACATGCTTGTTACGGCCCTATGCTCCTTAAGGCTAGATTACACTATTATACTTTGTATTAATACATGTCAAAAACTCAAGTAATATGACAAAGTGTGATAGTGTGAATCCAATGATTCACGAAAATGACAAGTATTATGAAAAAATTTGACATCCAATACGACTTCATCGTTTTTTGAAAAATTTTTAAACAATAATACATTTCATTGGATCAGAGTTGCATTTTATTTCATGTGTGAGTGTTTATACTTTGTGTGATGGTGTGAGCACAAACTGTCATGTTTAATTCGATTTTTTGACAGTCGCAACAAAACTCATTAGATTTCTATCTCACAAAGTATTATGGAATACGTAAGACTTGTAAGATAGTGTAATCTAGCCTTTATAGGAACACATATACATAAATGATTGGCGTTAAAGCCAATCTGGTGCTAAGATATCAAAATATCGAATTGAATATCAAAAAAATTCAAAGGCGAGTAATCACAGTCGCCACCTGACATGTGAAGAACAAAAATATTCACAAGTATCTCAATGTGCCATTAGTAAAAACTATGATCATAAAATAGTCGGTAAAATATTTAAAAAGGCTTGAACTCCACCCAAATCTTCTAGCTCAAAATATTCTAAGAGATGACGGCCAAACCCGCATAAGAAAAAGAGCCACCGCAGGACTTATCCGAATAGAAGACCGCTAAACACTTACATGTATGTGCATTAGGGTGGCCGTTATTTTTTTTTTTTTTTTTGATTTCTTATATTCTCCCCACCCAAATAGGTTTTATGTAAAAAAAAAATACAAACAAATTACGTAGCGATAAGTTGTGTTTTAGGGGGGGCGTCCGCCCCTCAAAGTTTGCCATCAAGCCATTTATTCAAATGTAATTTGTTTGCGTATGACTATTTTCTAAAAACAACATTTTACAAGAATATGATATATGGCAATATTTTAGCTCTTCTAAACAACAACATAAGCCTCGAAGAAAGTTTTTTGCTAAAATTAATGTTTTAGAAAATAATTAACAAAATAACAACCAAATACCAAACATTTTATATACGTTTTATAAATGTATATAAAGGGGGATTTAATGTCAAGTGACACAATTTTGAAATCGATGTCTTCCGATTTGGATGAAATTTACACCAAGGTTAGTTAGTCCTATTGAATAGTAGTTTAGACACAAATTTTCAACAAGATCGGCCAAAAAGTTTCACAGTTAGAGGGGATCAAAGTTTGCCATACAGGTGTTCTTTCTCATCCATGTAATTTATTACCTATTGGTTTTAGCAAAATTTTTGCCAAGTAGCTTAGATAGCTATTTAATCAATCTTTTTAAAAAATCATTTTTTGTTTTTTTTTTTAAATTTTTTTTTAAATTTAAAACTTTTTTTATTTTTTTTTATCCAAGTTTTAAATTTAAAAAAAAAAATTAAAAATTTTTTTTAAAAAACAAAAAAATTTTGTTAAAAAAGATTGATCAAAAACTATCGAAGCTACTTGGGACAAATTTTGCTAACACCAATAGGTAATAAGTTACATGGATGAGAAAGAACACCTGTATGGCCAAATGTCAAACTTAGACAACCTTTAACTCAGAAACTTTTTGACCGATGTTGTTTGTGTCTAAACTACTATCCAATAGGACTAACCTTGGTGTAAATTTCATCCAAATCGGAAGACATCGATTGCAAAATTGTGTCACTTGACATTAAATCCCCCTTTATATACATATATAAAACGCATATAAAATGTTTGGTATTTTGTTGTTATTTTCTTAATTATTTTCTAAAATATTAATTTTAGCAAAAAACTTTCTGCAAGGCTAATGTTGTTGACTAGAAGAGCTAAAATATTGCCATATATCATATTCTTTTAAAATGTTGTTTTTAAGAGATAGTCATATGCAAACAAATTACATTTGAATAAATGGCTTGATAGCAAACTTTGAGGGGCGGACGCCCCTCAATTAACACAACTTATCGCTACGAAATTTGTTTGTATTTTTTGTTACATAAAACTTAACCGATTTGGGGGGGAGAGTATAAGAAATAAAAAAAAAAGTTCTCCATACAACTAACGGCCACGCTAATGTGCATATGTATGTGAAGAGAAATTTTGATTTGGAAAATTTTAATCCACACTTGGCAGGACATAAAATTAACAATTAGAATACGATTTGATTAAATATTGCTTGTTCATATTTTGTATACGTATGTATGTATGAAAATCCAATTAGTTTCCAGCGCTAAAAAAAAGTAGTAAGCAGGCCTTCTGGAAGCCCTTATTTCTCAGACACAAGGCCTTACTACCCTATTCCACACTCATACACTTTTTACACGCGATGTCCTTGCCAGTCAAGGCCTTCTGCGTTCCGTTCTTCAGCAGGCCTGCTAAGAGGCCTTCTTCGGCATACCTGGTTATATAATAAAAATTTTATTGGTTACCACGTTTACCATTCCGTGTGAAACCGTAACGAAGAATGATGATGTATTAAAATTCGTTCTGTTGCAGTTTGAAAAGACTAGAAATCGCACTGTCAACTTTCGTAAAGATCACTCTCGAAAAACACTTTAGTACGCTTAAAACTGTAACAAATAATGCTATTTTTGTAAAATTTTATTTGACAAAACTAAATTAAATACTTTGACTAAATTTCAGTATGTTTTACTCAAGGTATGTTTAAACAAGGTAGACTCGTTGGCCCACATGTTTGTCAGCTGGATACCCCAGTTGGAACCCAAACGTCAAACTTCGTGTATATGAGCCAAAATTTGTACATGTGTGTGTTAAATTGTTTTTGTTTTATATGAAGACAATTTTGACAGCTCGGTTCTTTTTATAGAGCAGCATGTCTACACTCTCAAATGAGTCTACCTTGTGTTAATGTACCTTGGTTTTACTCATACTTCCTATGGCATCTAACATTCAGGCAGAGCTCCGAATCCAGTTTAACCCTTCGATGTTCTTTAACCTTAGTACTTCTAAGTGTACCACATGGTTTGGCCAGACCACGACAGTAAACCCCAGCCAAAAAAGTAAACTAAACAAAATTTTGTACTTATTTTGCGTTAATTTAAAATAAATCAGTCTTTTTTAACATAATTGTAAAATATTGAAGTTGTCCTGTCAAACAATCATAGCAAAAATACGTTTTTGTCTCTTTGCCATGTTGAAGGCACATTGCTATGTTGCAGTAACCGCAGGAAAAACGTGTTTTTTTCTGAGCTTTGATTGTGGTTTTTCAAATAACGCACAACGGACGGTAATAAGTGGAACTTGACGGGTACGGTACCGCTTGTTCATGCTCGGATTGAAAGTTAGTATTTTAGACTTGTAATGTACTTTAAAGATACTTGTGGTCCAGTCAGACCATTAGGTGCACGTAGCGAACTTTTTTTGTGGGAGTGTTTTTGTGCCCAAAATGTGATCCAAATTATTCCAAATTTTTTATTTGTTTGATTCGATTGAGGACAACTTACTTGTTGCCTTCGTTTCTTAAAACTTTTGCTTCAAAAAAAGATATTGCATATGAAAGTCAAATATGGTCTGTCCAGACCACGTGGGACATCTAAGGGTTAACGAAGGGAAATGTAGTCGACAGCAAATTTAAAGCTTCTTAAAAGAGAAAACAGCCTGATGATATTCAAGCAATTGTTTCGTTCAGAAGGAAAAAGCTAAATATTTGAAAATTTCCCAGTCAACTTTTCGGTCATCTAGTACATAATCCAATTTGTTTTGCTTCCTGAAGCATTTTTGGCCTGCGTGGCAAGGCCGTCTCCCCCGCTTGTCACTGCGACAAACTTGATTCTGTTCGACTCCATATTGCTGATTTAGTCGAATCTCTGCAGAGCGTGTTTTTGCTTGCTCGATATTAATTTTCACTTCTCTCTGCTTTTCTATCAGATCCAAGAAACTAACACTTATACAATCTGATTTTCTTGGGAGCTCTGGCTTGACACCGGCTTGAGACAGCCATGTTGTTTTGTGACATGATTTGTGCGGGAACATTGAAATACAAATAACAATTTCTGAGTGTTGCAGAATTCAGCAGGCATGTCTACATTTTCATTTAACTGGTAAGGGTTATTAAATAATTGGAGAGTAAGGCCACAGTTTTCATTCATTACGCCCAACATGAATTTTTTATCTTCAAATTTTTTAAAGAAAAAAGAACAAGTTTTGGGAGTTGTTTTACTCACGATAGGTGTTAATGTATTTAAACAGAAAAATGTACGTCATTACGATTAAAAGGTGCGATTACTCGCTATATCGATTATAATAGATTTGCAAACGCCAATAGGCAAGCCGTATGATGGCTGTATTATTGTATTTTTTTGTTATCAATACCCGATGACTCGCATCTGTAGAAAAAAATAAAATTTACCAATATTTTTTTTCGAGTGAGTCAAGCGCACAATAGAAGGTTAATTAGTAAAAGCTTCTGCTATTGTGTTCTTTTTTAATTTGCGTAGTTGTACAATTGTATTTTTTACACAGAATTAAAATTGTGAGATTTTTTGAGTTTTATTTGCATATTAATTTTAACTGTATTTTTTATTATTAATTTAAATATTTCCGTCATTGTTGTCTCTACCATCCCCCCATATTGTCTGGGGGAAATCTGTCATAAGCTCACAGAACTGCTTGTTAAAACTGTACAAAGTCATTACCATCGGATGTTCATTCAAAAAAAGATAATTTGAATTAAAGAAAAATACAACTGCACAAGCTGAACTTAATTAAGAATATTTTCTGTGATTCTAATGAGAATTAATGTTTAATTAAACAGTTAATAACTTCAAACTATTTATTTGTCTATTATGCATTATTTTAATACAGTGTTCAAAAAGCACTAATTTTGAGTTTTGTTTGAGTGATCCGAAGCGTAGTATTGACAAGGAATGACATAAATAATAAGTTTTAATTGAAATAGATTTTTGGAATAAGCCGTGCACGCAAACGTCACATATCACTCTTTAAATTAATGCAAAAATAAGGGTTAGGTTCATATGCCCCAAACTTTAAATCCCGAAAAATTATGATTTTGAAATTTGGGACTATAAAGTTCAGGATTCTGAGACTCAGAATTCTGAACTTCAGGATTGTAAAATTTGGAGATTTTGATACTACACTGCCGTGCTTAGGGAAAAAGGCAGTACAATTCTCTTACTGCTTTTTTCAATTTTGATGCCAATAATAATTTTCTATTAATTAATTATAAAATAATTCATTCAAATGTTATTTCAAAGTAAGGGCAATCTTTAAAGCTTAGCAAATGTTAAAAAATATATAGCAAAATACAAAATTTAAATTGCAGTTTTCTCCGATTTTCATTTGTACACTTTACTGCCTTTTTCCTTAGCACGGCAGTATACCGTGGAAGAATAATAGGAATTAAAGTGTATAAAGTATTTACGTAATTACTGTATATAAAGCGCACTCTCGGAAAACACTTTATTACGCCTAAAAACGTAACGAATAATGTTTTTGTTATTTGGTGATGATGATGATTTGGTCTGTAACATTCGCCTTCTCGAGACAAAAACTTTGATATATCATACTTTATGATCGGACTATAAATGCCAAAGATATACGGGCATGTTCTAAGAATTGAAATAAAGTGGATTTGAAATCGAGCAAATTTTAAAAAAGACCATGTACCTTACATGGCGTTTACATTTGCCAGTACTGGCAAGACAGTAGCAATTCATTTAAACTTTTTCACTAATACATAAACACTTTTACAGCTATTTTGTTTTTGCATTGTTTTGCCAACTAATATGTATATATATGCTTACTGTCTTGCCAGTACTGACAAATGTAATCGCTGTGTTAATTTCATACAAATATTCCATTTTATCAATTTCATTTTGTGAGTACCAATTAGCTTTACAAGAACAACTCTTAAAACTTGGAAAAATCACGTTCATTTTGTAACTCATTGAGCTTGAAATCTCGTTCGTTTTCAATTCCACTTCATTTCGATTTTTAGAACATGCCCGATAATGAAAAATTTAAAAAGGCGACCCGACCCGCCTTGCAAAACTACTTTTTATTAGGGGGTTTACGGGGATTTTTGTTGTTGAGGTACGGCCTTATGTGCACGCCAGCATTTATCTATTCGGGCCCACTTATAGTTTTTTAGGTACACAGTCAGAATAAATTTAGTAGATATTTTGTGTAAGATTTCGAATAAAGCCGCACCTCTCTTTTTCTTTCCTATTTGTTTGTCCGATTTTTAATACTTTTTTTTCTCCGGAGCGCATATAATTTTTCGCGTCGCGCGTTTTTATTATTCGTTGAAATATAAATATTTTTTTGCTATTTTTATATTTTTTGCGCACCGGAAAAAGAAAAAGTCTGGGAAATAAGAAATCCCAGTGCGTAAACAGAAAAAAACTGTTTCGTTTCTGTTGCTTTGATTATGTTTTAAAAATTAGATTCCAACTGAAGTTGCTTATCTAACCTTTTGTTCCAAAATGCATTGTCGTATAATCTACTCATGGCATCGCAAAATATTTAAAAAACAAATTCAATTTAGTGTGGTAACAAATATTCCAAAATGATCGAAAATTCGATAACAATGTGGGTATTGTTTAAAATTTAATCAATAGTTTTTATTTATTTTTATTGAACTATTACAAAATTTAATGCATACATCATACATATTACAAATGATTGCTTTAGTTGCAAGAATTACTTAAATATTATAACGATAATTCTTAAAAAAATATCTTCTTTAAAAAGAAAAAATTATATGTAATAAATTAATACTTATGTATAAATTAGTATATTTTAATGTGCTAAGAAAATGTGTATAATTATTTTATCAAGTGAGTTTAATGTCCATTAAGATTGTCAAAAATAGAATCGTCTTCAAATAAGAGAAACCGTTCGGAGAGAAATGTGGGAGCAATAAAGATGGCCTTGGCTTGCTACTAAAGCAACAGCTGATAACTAACAATATGTCAAAATGATATTCTGTTATTGTTTTTGACGTTTATATTAACTAATTTTTCGCCGACCGGTTATTATAATCACCAGCACTCATACTCGTGTTTTTTTTTTGCAATGTTTTTATTTTCTGCAGTTACTTAAAATCTTATTTTGTTATTATTTTAGTTCAGTGTTGTATTATTTTGACACAACGTTAAAGTATTTTAAAGTTTTTTTTTTATTAAAGCACATTTTAAAATCCACAACATATCAACACTGTACGAGACACTTCTGTTAGTTTATGATGTGCAGTCTTAGTATAACTTTCTATTTAATATTGAAATATACATAATTAATTTTACTTAAGCAAACATGACTTATCCACATACATAATGTAAATATACATAAATAAAGTTAAGACTTTTTAGTTTTTTTTTTTTTTTTTTTGCAAACATCAAATTTTACATGCCCTAGACAAAATTGCCAAAAAATAAATATCAAGAAATGCTTTTTTACTTTTTCGTTGCTTTAACCTTGATAAGGTCTTAAAATTTGCTGATGCTTACGGTCTTCGGGTCAAATTTGACCCAAATAAAAAATTTAATATAAAAACTCACTTTTTTCAATTAAGTATGTTTTAAAAGTTGATATTTTATTTTTAGATTTATTCAGTATATTGAAGCTGAATAAATATAGGTATTGTTAACATTTATTGCGAATACAAAAGTACATTTAACATAAAGTGGTTGTATATGTTTTGTAACATAATTGGCACCGACTTATTTTTGACTGGTAAACATATTTTTTCCTAGGTTTTGGTTAAAGATGACGGGTGCTGTTCCTGCTCAGCTACTACATGCACTTTTTTTTGCAATTTTTCATGAAAATTAGTCTTTGGGTAATGTTTTTGACTGCTTGATATAGGGCGCGGCAAGTTGAAAACCTAAATTTTCTAAGAAATGTCGACGTTTGGCAAAAAAGTTTTCGTTTTAGTCATGTTTAGCTGATGTTAATGATAGCCTTTAGTTGCCAAAAGCTCTCGTGGAAATTCAATCTTGTTTTTACATATACATAGTTCCTACTAAAGTAAAACAATTGTCTTCAGTCATACTGTTATATTTTAAACCAACTGTCAAATCAAGAACTACATGCATATATTTGTTTATTTGTAGGCAAAGTTCCTAAAAAAAATTTATTTGCCTGTATATGGTTGTATATTCCAGGCCACAGATTTCAAAGCTCACGTATCAGCGCAAACTTCTCTAAAATTTGGCCCTCACTGCGAGTATCCTTGTTGGCAAATCTTAGTACCCTCGAAAGGGTTTTTAATCTGTTCAACGGCAAGATTTCTCAAAAAATGGGGTTTTATTCCACAACATCCCACAATCTGTCTGTAATTTCATTTTATGATCTATACAATTCAGCTAACTAGAGAACCAATAAATGCGAAATTTTGGTGTCGCCACTCAATCAATACCAAAAACAAATTATCCGCATTATAAGTAAATTTCAAAATAACGCATGTCACAGGAGGTGAAAAAATACATAACAACTGAATATTTCTAACGAAAATTCAAGAATTTTGATACCGGTCAAATATGACCCAAAGACCTTAAGTGCAAAATATTTTATAAATCTTTTTTTCGCCAATATTTTTTTCTGAAAACTTAACGTAGTTGTTGGCATTTAATATTAAATAAAAGTCATAAAATATAAAAAATGTAAGTCACTCACTCTTAGAAAAAATTTAACTTTTATTTTAAAATGGATCAGATTTGACCCGAAGACCTTATGAAGGTTAAAAAAGTTGAAATTTGGTTTTTATATAAATATATATTTTATATGTCGCAATTTGAAACGGCTGAAAAATATCGCAACTCTTTTATGAAATCTAACGGAAACTCTGCGTATTTTGTTGTTAGATTTCTTTTTCTGAGCTCCGCTAATGTAGCAAAAAAAAAAGTCATCTGTGAGTTTGAAGAAATTTGGGGGAAGGTTTTTCTGCCATAATACATTAAAAATTATGGTAAAACAATTAGTCATACCCAAATGTATTTATCGTCAAATTAAATGCAAAAGGGCCTATTAGCATTTTAAAAAATTTTCGGAAGCGATACAAAAACTAATATGAAACAAACTATTGTGATTACAGAAAGTGCTTTTTCAGGATAGTATCATTAATTCATAATTTATTAATGATACTGGCTAGAAAAAATCATTGTTACAGTCACAATAGTTGGCTTTTTACTAAGTTTCTTATTTCTCCTGAAAATTTTAAAAAAAATTATAATAGGCCTTTTTGCATTTTATATGACGATTTTCTTAATTTTCTTAAAACATTTTTTTTTGTTTTTAAAAAGCTCTGTTAACATTTGCAAAAACATTTCGATAAATTAAAAAATTGTTTTCGTTACATTTTACTTTATTTATTAATATGCATCTCGAATGTTCAGTTGAAGAGTTAAATTTTCTAACTGTTAAAAATTTAAAAAAAAAGAAATGTGGATTGAAAATATTTAAAAGTGTACAAAACAAGAATCAAGCTTTTTAAATATAACTTTTTAACATTTTTCTCACGCTCCTATTCACATAATCACTTAAACAGTAAATTAAGTTTTATTCTGCTCTCTTTTGAATTAACGCATTGCATTTTTCCCATTCATTTAACTGTCGGTCCACACCACGCGGTCCATGCGTTTATGCATCAGTCAAACAAATTAAAATCAGGGTGAGTTGTATTGACAAGTTGCACAGTAAACGCGTAGAATGCGTATATTTGTGTATCGAACGCATGAAGATTACTTTATGATTTTGCATGCCTCTTCAAAAAGGTCAAGCAAGTGTGAAACGGATATAATGCTTTAAGTTGCATGCAACGCTTTTCACGCAGCATCACCACAAACAAAAATAGAATTTAATTTGTCAAAATCAGTTGACTTGTTCGAACGTCCCTTGTGACGCGTTTAAAAGTAGAAAGCTTAACTACTTTGCATTAAGGCATCCTACGCTTTTGTGTATATAACTTGCTACGTATAACTACACAGGTTCTACTTAATATGCGGTTTCCACAATACTGGCAACTGATTGTGTAGTTAAATTTATAATTGTTTATCGCCGGTATTGTTTATCATGATTTGGTGCCCAACAACGAGTTCGAAAAGACATCCGAATAATTGGGGGCACTTAAGAAGTTAGAGAGCGTTTAAGAAACATCAGCATGTCTGCTCTTAATTGTTTAAAATGTGAAGCGGAAACAAAGTGAATCCGGCATGTTAATTGGGATGAATTAAAAATATTTCTGTGTAACTTTTTTTTATTGATTTAGACTATAAAATAAGTAAGAAATATTTGCTTAAAAAGAAATGTTTAATTTGCTTAAAGTTTTTTTTTTTAATTACTTTGAATACATGAAACTTAACTAAAATTTGCTTAAATTAATTGTTACGCCTTCGACTTCCGCTTGTTTTTTTTTTTTTTTTGTTATTAAAAAATAAGGAGTAAAACTACGTCCCAATTTTTGCTTGTACTAAATTTTATTTAAATAGTTTTATTGCTAATAAAGATGCCAGGACTAATGTTATGTAGGGAACAAGACCCGAAACTCCATTGCAACCATCTGAACTGCAAGTTTGGCAAAATACCGTCTTTATATAAGACGATGTTGTGTCGCGAGCGCATTTATCAGCTGGGTCGTCAACGTCCTCGTAGAAACAGGAGCGTGTTATAACTCGTTTGCCATAAACTGTAAAGAAACGAATTTATATATTTATTAGGAAAATATATTTATTTTTAAGAAAAATAGGATTTTTCTAAATAATCTATTTGTTTTCAATTAAAACTGTTTTGGTTTTTTTTATTTAAGTTTTGTACAAGACATAAAAAAAAATTTGTATTTGAACATTTAATTTAGATTTTTTTTTCAATTTTTGATTTTGTGTAGGCAAAATATTTATGTACTACTTTATTTGTTAAGCGTTTGAAAACCAATTTAGGATTCTATTTCTATGGGTCTCCATTTGACAGTATTATTTACATTTGTTTTTTTTTTTTTTTTTTTTTTTTTTTTTTTTTTTTTTTGGTGGACATTAATGGTGCATTTTTTCTTTAAGTAGCAACCATTTAAAGTGTCACTTTGTGCGAAAATATTGCCCGTTAAATTTATAATTATTGCGCGTAAATAAATTTTACGCAAATTGTAACTGCTGACACTTCAACATGCCATAAACTACGGAGAACAAAATTTAAATTCCATTTAATTTGAGAATTATAAAAAATGCATATTTATTTAGAAAAATCTGCACTATTCTTAAGACCCATGAATAACAGATAGATTTCATAACGCGGCGGCGCCTTCTAAACATTAAAAAATAAGTTAAAGGATTTTATTTTCTTTAAAGCAATGCCCTCCTTGATCTTCTTAAAAACTATTAGTAAAAATTATGTTTTAAATATTTTACTTATGTAGCTGCGAAATGCGATTTTTTTGAACAAAATAAAATAGGAATTTACTTTTTCTCTACCCAATAAATTTAATTTTTATTCTTTTGCTCTTTTAAACAGTGATTAAACAATTTATATACTTATTTTTATTGCAGATAAACAAAAAATCATTTGGTTTAAAACTTGTTGAATGTTGGTTCTAATAAACAGTTGTTGTGGTTGTTCTTTTGATTAATACAAAGTCATTGTAGGCTCCAAAATGTTTAAAAATAATATAAAAAAAAAAACATTAAAAGTTGGCAAGATAAACCTTGAACCGATTCATAATGTAACACACGTAAAAAGTTTTCTAAAGCGGCAATAGGCTGGAAAAACAGCAAATGATTTGTAGTGATTTTTGCCAATAAAAATGCTGGTAATAAAAAATTTTAGATACAATACAAGTCGTCATATGCAATGCATCTACATAGTAAATAATAAATAAGGTGGCTTTCGAACACACAGACACACATATGAAGTACACACAAATGTAAATAAATGTTTAAAAATTTTTAACCAAAACAAAAAACTAAAAAAAAGAAAAAGTAGATCTAGTTTTATGTCTAAAAACATTCAGTCTGAAAGTTTAAATTATCTTAAAAACACTCATTTAAAAAAATTATTGTTAGGGTTTCCCTGATACACAGGAAAAACTTTTTGAATTTTGGTAATAGGTAGTAGTTATTTCATACGTTACCTGGTAAGTAGTTGTCATTACAATTGCCATTATTCTGAAACCCTGAATAAATCCTTACTAGTAATGACCTCAGTAACTACTTTTCACTTCTATTATTTTCACACTGAATATTTGCTTACTAATAATCAGCTCAAAAACTACTAATTACACAGTGCAACAAGATTCGGGTCATCGCCGCCAGCCTCAATACTTGCAACGCGAAGTCTTCTAAGACCAAAAGTTCGTGCAATGTATGTAAAACGGATTTTCGAAATTCCGGGTCTTGAAATTTTTGAATTTTTTGAAAACCCGTTTTATATACATTGCACGATTTTTTGATTTTAGCAGACCCATAGTGAAACTTGATGCAGAAAATATTCGTCAAACATTTTAACCCTCTTAAGTGCCGTTTTAGTATACTTTTGTGGGGAAGTTAAAAAAAAGGACAAAAATGACCGCATAAAATGAGTGTTAGAAGGTTAATATATTCTAAGCAAATAATCGCCATACAATTCTTCTAAAGACATCTTGAATAGTATTTTAGCTGAGAAGTACATTTAGTATATTTTTTTGGACTTATACCAAACTCCTTTTCAAAAACTTTAGGGGCCGATATTTCGGGAACCCGAGCTAACTTTTCAAATTTTACAGAGGGGGTTTTTTTATTTTATTTCATATAGACTTTGTATGAAAATTGCCGCTTACGATAAAATTGTCCTTGCTATAAAATCGTAAAGGTGCCTTATGTGACCATGAAATTTTAGGAGATGATGCAAGTGTTGCCAATAAAGTCATTTGTTAAAAAAAACGAAAATGGAAAATGATGTCACTTACGTTATTTTTGCGGTTAGGGCTCGATATATTATGCATGTTCGGCCTGGTTTAAGCAAAACGTTTCTTTATTTAAGAAAATTTTTCTAAATACGAACAAAATAAGTTTTTTATTTTTTGTTTAAAGATCATTGACATCGACAGTTAATCGAATTAACCCGCATGCTTCCATTATTTTTAATCAAAAATGATCAATAAATTTTGATAAAATAATCCATGACATTTTTATTTCACATTTTTTATGTACAAAAAATTTAATTATTTTTGATTGCAGTCACATTGTCATGCATACGAGCATCGACAACAGAATACTTGATAAAAATTGTTTAACTGCACACAGAAAGATCATGTCAGGTGAATTAAATATAAACACCGAGAAAAAAAAATTACAATTTCTAGAAGCAGTAGAGTATTGAATGTGGAGGTAGTCATACGTCTCTTACAAATATATTTCTAACTCATTTCTTGATAATAGTATCCGATGGATATCGAAATAATGGGAAAATACATGAATATATAATATATATTCTTTACAAATAATTGGCCTTGAGCTCGAGAAAACATTTTATTTGGAATAAAAAAAAACCAAAACTCACCAAAACACAAATTGTTTTAAAAATAAACACTATTGTTTGTATTGAATTGCCATGCAACCAAATACAATTTTTAAATAATTTTTTTATGTTTAAAAGTGTAAACAAATATCGAGATAAATAAACAGACACAACAAATATAATTGCAACAATTACAGGCACTTTAGAAAAGCAACAAATTGCAGCAGACATGTTACAACCACAATTTCAAATGCGCAAATATTTCTCTATTTAGTTTATCATTTTCAAAAGCTATTTTGTTACATTTCTTAAAAATTAATGAACAAATATTTTCTGAATACTTAAAAAAAAAAACAAAATAATTTATTTAAAAAAATTATATTTTAGAATTCACTCAAAAGAAAAATGAGCTAAAACGTTATTGTTTAACTAAAAACTGATCAATCTAAGAACACGACAACGTCAACAACACAAATATTTTCAAATCTAAAACTAATTAAGTTGTTTAATAAACTTTTGCTTAATTACAAAATTGCCACAATAAATGGCCACAGAATATTTGTTTTTATATCAAATTAGTCAAATGAAACTGAAATTAAAAAAAGATATGTAAGTAATATTTATTGAGTCGTGTTTTATTTATTATTTAAAAATCAACCGTTAAATTAATTACATTTTTTTTGTGTTGCTCTTGGTCTTCATTTGGCTTTAATTTTATACTTGAACTGCATAGTTTTTCTGCTTCATTGTAAATTCTGAACGTGACAACTTCTATTGGCTTTAACCATTCGCAGTTAAAGATTGATTGCATCATTGCAACAGCCGCTATGTGTGTTTGTTTTTGAAGTCTCCAATAATGAAGGAAACTGTATTTTTTGGGTTAAATTGAGTAAATGACAGATAGAATGCGTTTGCTGTTGCAATCTAGGTTGTGTATGGTTGTGGTTAATTGAGGTAAAATGATCTTTTCACAAGTATAAATCTACGATAAATTATTCTATTTTTGAGTACGTTTGAGAAAAAGTCTAGTCATAGTCTAGTCATAGTCATAGTCTAGTCATAGTCATAGTCATAGTCATAGTCATAGTCATAGTCATAGTCATAGTCATAGTCATAGTCATAGTCATGGTCATAGTCATAGTCATAGTCATAGTCTAGTCATAGTCTAGTCATAGTCTAGTCATAGTCTAGTCATAGTCATAGTCATAGTCATAGTCATAGTCATAGTCATAGTCATAGTCATAGTCATAGTCATAGTCATAGTCATAGTCATAGTCATAGTCATAGTCTAGTCATAGTCATAGTCATAGTCATAGTCATAGTCATAGTCATAGTCATAGTCATAGTCATAGTCATTTTTTTTTTTATTGGACGTAGTGATAGCGCACTATCATCTAGTGGCCCCACGATATCTTCACTAACACCACCCCGGAACCACGTCAGTACTCCATCAGGACGGGTAGTTTATCTGCATCAGCACCTCAGTCGCGTTGTTTTATTCTTACGTCCCCCTTCATTTATCATGACAGGAGGTTCAGAACTAAGCTTTAATTGTCGCCATCCTCACCACTGTGCTATATTCTTCTTCGTATCTCCTCCAGCCTACGAAGCTCTATCATTACCAGCTTCACATAGTCGCACACATGCTCCCAGTTATCCAGAGAGGACAACATGATCTTAATTATGTTCTCCACACCAATGCTTCTCCCTATCGAATGCTCCAGATTCGCTCTTTCACTGCTGAATCTTGGACAGGTAAAAAACACGTGTTCAGGGTCCTCAAATACATTACCAGCACAGGCCGCGCAAAACGGGTCCCTGTCGTGTTTAAAGCGATACAGGTACGACTTGAAACAGCCGTGTCCACTTATGAACTGCGTGAGATGGTAGTTCAAATCACCATGTTTTCTATTCACCCATACGTCTATTTTTGGTATTAACCTATGCGTCCATCGACCCTTGACAGATGCAGTCCATCGTATCTGCCATTCTGAAACGCTCGAAAGTCTTGCCGCATCCCGAATATTCGCCATGTTCGCCGAGACTCTCGAGTTAAATATGTACCTCTTCTCCTTAGCCAGCAGGTCGATTGGTACCATGCCCGCAATGACAAACGCTGCATCATCCGACACCGTTCGAAAGGCGCAACACACACGAAGCGCCGCCAGTCTGTAGACGGAGTTTATCCCTTCCCTGTATGTCACAAACCTGGTGGCCTCTGACCATACTGGTGCTGCATACAGTATTATACTCTTCACAACCCCCGCAAGAACTTTCCTCTGTAGGTATTTGGGACCCCTCGTGTTGGGCATTATACGACACAACGCTGAGCACGTTCCTCCAGCTTTGGTTTTTATGTAATCCAGGTGAGGTTTGAAAGACAAACGATTATCTATCATCACTCCCAAGTACTTAAGGTAATCCTTCGTTCTGATCGAGCATCCACCAACATTAAGGGTAATATACTCCACTTTTTTCCGGCTAGTAATCCATACTGCCTCCGTTTTATGTTCAGCCAATGTTAAACCCATTGCATTTAGCCATGATCGGATCAGCTGTATGCTGCTATTGGTAACACTAACCGCCTCCTGCGTATATTTGGCCACCACCACCAGCGCAATGTCATCCGCAAACCCTACTAATTTAGCCCTCTCCGGGAGCATCAGCCTCAGTACACCATCGTACATCACATTCCACAGCAATGGCCCAAGGACAGACCCCTGTGGCACTCCGCCTGTTATACCATACTCTTGTATTCCATCGTCCGTATCATACACCAGTACTCTATCTCGGAAATAATCCTTAATTACTGCCACTAAATATTGAGGTACATTCAAGCCGCTTAAGGCATTCACGATCTTCCCCCAGTTCGCAGTATTGAACGCATTTTTAACATCCAGCGTTACAACCACACAATATTCCTTGGAACCAGTCCTCCAGCTTTCACCCTTAATAGCCTCCTTAGCTGTATCAACAACAACCCCTATAGCATCCATTGTCGATCTACATTTCCTGAAACCGTACTGGGCGTCAGATAGACCCCCTGTTGTCTCGATATGCGAGTCTAATCTTGTACAGATTATGCTCTCCAGCAGCTTACCGCACGTATCTATCATACATAGAGGTCTGTACGATGAAGGTTCCTCTAGTGGCTTATTGCTCTTGGGCAATAGCACCAGTCTCTGTCTTTTCCATCTTGATGGAAAGGATCCATGCCGAAGACAGGCGTTTATCAACTGCACTACTTGGTTCGAGCAACACCGAACAACTTCCTTCAATACCATGTTTGGTATACCATCAAGCCCGGGGGCTTTTCCATCCTGGAACTTTGCTACAGCTTGCAGTATCTCAGCAGTGGTAACGAGTGGGAAACTAAAAACTTCATTGCCGCTGTGGTTCTCCAAATAGGTCGTACCCTGTTGCGGAAAAAGCTGCTTCACTATTCTGTCGAGTATTACTGGTTCACTCGGGGACGAATTATGCAGACAGTTCAACTTCTTCATCACCAGTTTATAGGCCATTCCAAATGGATTAAATTCAACGTCATCGCAAATGTTCAAGAAACACGACCATTTGGCTTGACGTATAGCCAGTTTTAGCGCTCTCCTCTTAGCTTTAAGCTCTTGATGGTGCAGATCATTTCCCTGCCTACCACGCGTTCTCACATATACCCTTCTGGCTCGTATACAGTCCCTTCGCAGTTGGGCGATTTCCTCATTCCACCAATACACCGATGGTTTGGTTCCACCCTGTCCTCTTTTCCTCATCGAAGCATTGCAAGCATGAGTTACTTTCTTAATAAGGTGCTCAGACATTTGTTCTGGTGAACCACTCAAGATTATATCCTCCATATAAACTTTGAACAGTTCCTTGTCAAAAGTGTTAGCTTTCCAGCCCTTAGGGTTCCATCTGGGTACATTCGTTAACGTTGGTACCAATGGATCGTTTCCTATGTCCATGATTATAGCACTATGATCGCTGTGTGTATAATGGTCACTAATAGACCACTGTATTCGGTTCGAAATGTTTGCGCTGGCAAACGCAACATCTATTATAGAACCTCCTCCATTACGATTGAACGTCTGCTCATTTCCAGAGTTCATAATTATCACGTTCAGCATTGCGAATGACTCCAACAATATTCGGCCTCTTTCATTCGTACTCGGGCAGCCCCACTCCGTTGCCCATGCATTAAAATCCCCGGCGATCAAAAAAGGTTCTCTGTTTATAGCATCGGAAGTCAGGCTACATACGATGCTCTGAAATTCAAGTATTGTATACCTCGGTGGGATGTAACAGCTATACATGGATATTCCAGCCACAGTAGCACGAACAAATCCACCCCGTTGGGTTGTCATTGTATCCTGCAGTACTCTATTGTTGACGGACCAAATTGCAGATGTATTGCAACTGTCAGCCACCCAGCTATTTGTATCAACGTTGCTGTAAGGCTCACTAAGTAGAGCAACATCTACTTTCAGCTCACGCACACTCTGTTTAAGCAGATCCTGGGCTGCTCGGCAATGATAGTCATAGTCATAGTCATAGTCATAGTCATAGTCATAGTCATAGTCATAGTCATAGTCATAGTCATAGTCATAGTCATAGTCATAGTCATAGTCATAGTCATAGTCATAGTCATAGTCATAGTCATAGTCATAGTCATAGTCATAGTCATAGTCATAGTCATAGTCATAGTCTAGTCATAGTCTAGTCATAGTCTAGTCATAGTCTAGTAATAGTCTAGTCATAGTCTAGTCATAGTCTAGTCATAGTCTAGTCATAGTCTAGTCATAGTGTAGTCATAGTCTAGTCATAGTCTAGTCATAGTGTAGTCATAGTCTAGTCATAGTCTAGTCATAGTCTAGTCATAGTCTAGTCATAGTCTAGTCATAGTCTAGTCATAGTCTAGTCATAGTCTAGTCATAGTCTAGTCATAGTCTAGTCATAGTCTAGTCATAGTCTAGTCATAGTCTAGTCATAGTCTAGTCATAGTCTAGTCATAGTCTAGTCATAGTCTAGTCATAGTCTAGTCATAGTCTAGTCATAGTCTAGTCATAGTCTAGTCATAGTCTAGTCATAGTCTAGTCATAGTCTAGTCATAGTCTAGTCATAGTCTAGTCATAGTCTAGTCATAGTCTAGTCATAGTCTAGTCATAGTCTAGTCATAGTCTAGTCATAGTCTAGTCATAGTCTAGTCATAGTCTAGTCATAGTCTAGTCATAGTCTAGTCATAGTCTAGTCATAGTCTAGTCATAGTCTAGTCATAGTCTAGTCATAGTCTAGTCATAGTCTAGTCATAGTCTAGTCATAGTCTAGTCATAGTCTAGTCATAGTCTAGTCATAGTCTAGTCATAGTCTAGTCATAGTCTAGTCATAGTCTAGTCATAGTCTAGTCATAGTCTAGTCATAGTCTAGTCATAGTCTAGTCATAGTCTAGTCATAGTCTAGTCATAGTCTAGTCATAGTCTAGTCATAGTCTAGTCATAGTCTAGTCATAGTCTAGTCATAGTCTAGTCATAGTCTAGTCATAGTCTAGTCATAGTCTAGTCATAGTCTAGTCATAGTCTAGTCATAGTCTAGTCATAGTCTAGTCATAGTCTAGTCATAGTCTAGTCATAGTCTAGTCATAGTCTAGTCATAGTCTAGTCATAGTCTAGTCATAGTCTAGTCATAGTCTAGTCATAGTCTAGTCATAGTCTAGTCATAGTCTAGTCATAGTCTAGTCATAGTCTAGTCATAGTCTAGTCATAGTCTAGTCATAGTCTAGTCATAGTCTAGTCATAGTCTAGTCATAGTCTAGTCATAGTCTAGTCATAGTCTAGTCATAGTCTAGTCATAGTCTAGTCATAGTCTAGTCATAGTCTAGTCATAGTCTAGTCATAGTCTAGTCATAGTCTAGTCATAGTCTAGTCATAGTCTAGTCATAGTCTAGTCATAGTCTAGTCATAGTCTAGTCATAGTCTAGTCATAGTCTAGTCATAGTCTAGTCATAGTCTAGTCATAGTCTAGTCATAGTCTAGTCATAGTCTAGTCATAGTCTAGTCATAGTCTAGTCATAGTCTAGTCATAGTCTAGTCATAGTCTAGTCATAGTCTAGTCATAGTCTAGTCATAGTCTAGTCATAGTCTAGTCATAGTCTAGTCATAGTCTAGTCATAGTCTAGTCATAGTCTAGTCATAGTCTAGTCATAGTCTAGTCATAGTCTAGTCATAGTCTAGTCATAGTCTAGTCATAGTCTAGTCATAGTCTAGTCATAGTCTAGTCATAGTCTAGTCATAGTCTAGTCATAGTCTAGTCATAGTCTAGTCATAGTCTAGTCATAGTCTAGTCATAGTCTAGTCATAGTCTAGTCATAGTCTAGTCATAGTCTAGTCATAGTCTAGTCATAGTCTAGTCATAGTCTAGTCATAGTCTAGTCATAGTCTAGTCATAGTCTAGTCATAGTCTAGTCATAGTCTAGTCATAGTCTAGTCATAGTCTAGTCATAGTCTAGTCATAGTCTAGTCATAGTCTAGTCATAGTCTAGTCATAGTCTAGTCATAGTCTAGTCATAGTCTAGTCATAGTCTAGTCATAGTCTAGTCATAGTCTAGTCATAGTCTAGTCATAGTCTAGTCATAGTCTAGTCATAGTCTAGTCATAGTCTAGTCATAGTCTAGTCATAGTCTAGTCATAGTCTAGTCATAGTCTAGTCATAGTCTAGTCATAGTCTAGTCATAGTCTAGTCATAGTCTAGTCATAGTCTAGTCATAGTCTAGTCATAGTCTAGTCATAGTCTAGTCATAGTCTAGTCATAGTCTAGTCATAGTCTAGTCATAGTCTAGTCATAGTCTAGTCATAGTCTAGTCATAGTCTAGTCATAGTCTAGTCATAGTCTAGTCATAGTCTAGTCATAGTCTAGTCATAGTCTAGTCATAGTCTAGTCATAGTCTAGTCATAGTCTAGTCATAGTCTAGTCATAGTCTAGTCATAGTCTAGTCATAGTCTAGTCATAGTCTAGTCATAGTCTAGTCATAGTCTAGTCATAGTCTAGTCATAGTCTAGTCATAGTCTAGTCATAGTCTAGTCATAGTCTAGTCATAGTCTAGTCATAGTCTAGTCATAGTCTAGTCATAGTCTAGTCATAGTCTAGTCATAGTCTAGTCATAGTCTAGTCATAGTCTAGTCATAGTCTAGTCATAGTCTAGTCATAGTCTAGTCATAGTCTAGTCATAGTCTAGTCATAGTCTAGTCATAGTCTAGTCATAGTCTAGTCATAGTCTAGTCATAGTCTAGTCATAGTCTAGTCATAGTCTAGTCATAGTCTAGTCATAGTCTAGTCATAGTCTAGTCATAGTCTAGTCATAGTCTAGTCATAGTCTAGTCATAGTCTAGTCATAGTCTAGTCATAGTCTAGTCATAGTCTAGTCATAGTCTAGTCATAGTCTAGTCATAGTCTAGTCATAGTCTAGTCATAGTCTAGTCATAGTCTAGTCATAGTCTAGTCATAGTCTAGTCATAGTCTAGTCATAGTCTAGTCATAGTCTAGTCATAGTCTAGTCATAGTCTAGTCATAGTCTAGTCATAGTCTAGTCATAGTCTAGTCATAGTCTAGTCATAGTCTAGTCATAGTCTAGTCATAGTCTAGTCATAGTCTAGTCATAGTCTAGTCATAGTCTAGTCATAGTCTAGTCATAGTCTAGTCATAGTCTAGTCATAGTCTAGTCATAGTCTAGTCATAGTCTAGTCATAGTCTAGTCATAGTCTAGTCATAGTCTAGTCATAGTCTAGTCATAGTCTAGTCATAGTCTAGTCATAGTCTAGTCATAGTCTAGTCATAGTCTAGTCATAGTCTAGTCATAGTCTAGTCATAGTCTAGTCATAGTCTAGTCATAGTCTAGTCATAGTCTAGTCATAGTCTAGTCATAGTCTAGTCATAGTCTAGTCATAGTCTAGTCATAGTCTAGTCATAGTCTAGTCATAGTCTAGTCATAGTCTAGTCATAGTCTAGTCATAGTCTAGTCATAGTCTAGTCATAGTCTAGTCATAGTCTAGTCATAGTCTAGTCATAGTCTAGTCATAGTCTAGTCATAGTCTAGTCATAGTCTAGTCATAGTCTAGTCATAGTCCATAGTCTAGTCATAGTCTAGTCATAGTCTAGTCATAGTCTAGTCATAGTCCATAGTCTAGTCATAGTCTAGTCATAGTCTAGTCATAGTCTAGTCATAGTCTAGTCATAGTCTAGTCATAGTCTAGTCATAGTCTAGTCATAGTCTAGTCATAGTCTAGTCATAGTCTAGTCATAGTCTAGTATCAAAGCCCAGTCATAGCAATATTTTAGGCATGTATTTTTTACAATGAAACCGCATGATCCACTTGCCCAATATAATAAAAAGTGAAATATTTGACAAAATACGCAAACACGTCCGTCTGTGTGTTTTATGCCGGTTGCAAGTTATGGTCACAACCACATGCAACAACAATTTATTTATCTACCTATTTGATGTTGTTGCTTTTAACGCTGTTATTGTTGTGTATTGCAGTAGAGCATTTGACTGGATGTATTTCATTTGATTGAAATCAATTGCAATGCAATTTTACTGCGACTTAAAAAATATTTTTGTTTTTTGTTTGTCTTTTAAATTAGGAACAAAAGTTGTTTATAGTTTAAAAATGTTGTCTGTTGCTGTTGTTGTATCTTTCTTGTTAAATTTTGTTATTAATAAAGTTGGCAGATAAGAAACGTGATAGAAATAAATATTAATTTACGATACATGTATATATATTTTTTTGTATAATTATTTGGAAAAATTATATAGTTTTAATTAATATTTTCACTTAAAATATAAAATGTTTTCCTACAAAAATATTTTGTAAACTTTTCAGTATTTAGGTAAAATGTGGATTTTTATAATTTAATTGACTCGAAAATTTATTTGTATTGAAGTTCTGGTAAACATTTATAAAATCGTTTGTGATCGTTTGATTTCTATTGATAAGTCGTAGATAGTCTTGGTCTTCAGTAGTGTTGTCAACCCGCACCATTTTGGGTGCGTTTTTAAATTTTGTGTGCGAAAAATTCCTTTGTTGGTGCGTGGAGCGCTTTTCTTAAAATTTCGGTGCGTTTTTTAATTTTTGGTGGCACCAAAGCAAATTCAACACAACTTTATGTTTAAGTATGAGAAAAAATCTTTATATAATAAAATACACCTGTTTTAATACCATTTCATTTAAAAATGCAAAATTTTTACAAAACAATTTTACAGACCACAATAAAAACAACAAGTAAGGATTTTTAAGACGTACCAAATCATATGCACTAAGTAAAACGGTCTTGTAGTTGTAGATAATTTGTATTTTGTAAAGAAAAAGAAACATATCATTATATTAAATTAGCTGTGTATTTAATTTTGAATCCATACTAGTAATCGTAGGTTTCTTTTAAAAAAATTTTGTATAAATTTTATAAGATTAAAAAAAAAAATACCCCATTTTTCATTGATAATGAGAAAATTCGAGATGAAATTTAGAAATTCCAAATGAATATGAATAAAGTAAAAATTATATAATTAAATTTTATCAATTTAAAATTAAAATTTCTCAATTTCATTTGGAATTTTCTCAATTTCAAATTAAAACTTCTCAATGCTATTTGGAATTTTCTCAGTTTCAAATTAAAATTCTCAATATCTGGAGTTTTCTCAATTTTATTTGGAATTTTCTCAATTTCAAGTTGATATTCTTACTTTCAATTGGAATTTTCTTAATTTTAAATTGAAATTCTCAATTTCGAATTTAAATTCTGTAGTACAAATGAATACAAACAAATTTGTTTAGTTTTTTTTTTCTTGGTTAAGTTTTTTCGTTTTTTATCAAAACCCTGAACTGTTAAAGACTGTTTAATTGTTATATGCAGTGTTCGAAAATAACCACTAAATATTGCTCCTTAGTGTTCGGTTCGGTAGATTTGTGGAAAACACAAACTCTAATAGTGTTTGTGAAGAAAATCAATAAAAAAAAAACGTCTCCCTGTTTGTCATCTTTCGAATACAAAAATAATAAAGATAAAAACATTTAATTCCGTTCGGTTTTTTTTAATTCACAAACTTCATTTTGGCCGGTAAAAAAACCAAACATTTTTTACCAAAACAAAATACACATACAAAAAAAAAACAAAAAGCCAGCAAAATAATTTTACACAAACAAAACATATACACAATCCACACACAAGTTGTTCGCGGTGCTGTCGTTGCTAAATTTTTTGTTTGTTAATTTCTTTATCAAAGTAAAAATGAAACATTATAGAACATAAAAATAAAATGTTTGTCTTCAGTATCACTACAACTGTTCTATTTTTTAACGAAGAACATTATATACCCTTCAGGAGATTGAACAAGTACCTAATTAGTACCAAACTAGTACAAAAATAACCAGTACTAGTTCTCAACTGTAAACTTTTCTATACCATCTTAATGCTCAAATAACCATTGAGTGTGCTTGGAAAATCACTAGTACTATTGGTTCTAGACGTGTACTAGTACACTTGGACCACATTGGGTGCTTTTTGCATTAGCATTTTGCATCTTAACATATTTTTATAATAAAAATGCCATAAATAAATGATTTGAAATGAAATTTAAGAAGCAGTATCAAAATAGATACATATATATACTGGAATTTTAGTTTTGTTTTAAAAAATTCTATCATTCTATAAGTAGTGCCCTTGTACTACATCATGTACTGGTACACATATGCACTAGTATTTTTATATACAAACTCTAACCCCGTTAGCACTAGTACTTCTTGTTTTAGTAATTGTACTAGTGGCATTCAGACAATTAACTCTTAACCTTCTGCAGGGTATTGTTCGGTTCAGGCATCAGAAATTAAGAACCGAAAACTTTGAAAAATTCAAAACTCATGCGTACAAAATAATTTCTATCAGTTTAAAAAAATTAAGAAACACAAAAATAGATATTTATTTTTGAAGTACAATATCAAGGTATATTTACACAAGGTAGACTCATTTGGGAGTGTAGACATGCTGCTCTATAAAAAGAACCGAGTTGTCAAAATTGTCTTCATATAAAACAAAAACCATTTAACGCACACATGTACAAATTTTGGCTCATATACACGAAATTTGACGTGTGGGCTCCAACTAGGGGTAAACAGCTGACAAACATATGGGGCAACGAGTTTACCTTGTGTAAATATACCTTGTACAATATGTATTTTGTACATGAAAAAATATTTATCATCGGTGTTCAAAAAATATTTTCATGCGTATAAAAAAAAAAAAAATTTTGTTTGAATTGTTCTTTAAAGTTAAAAAACAATAAAGATTTTAAAAAAACGTTTTAAAGAAAAATATTTTTTTTTGTTTTTAGAAACTTACATTGAGAACTCAAATTTTGTAGTTTAAATTTTGAATGTTAATTAAATTTATAATCACCCATATTATGAAAATGCAAATTTAAAAGAAGTTATGGGCATATATTTTATTAGTAAATTAAACGTTGCGAAAATTCGCAAAAGTTTGCTAAAAAAGCGAAAATGTTTTACTTGCGACGATTGCATCATAGAGCAACAAAGCTACGCAAATATTGCAAAAATTCGTAAAAGTTTGCAAAAATAGCGAAAATTTGCGAAAATTTTTAATATTTCAAACAATGCATAAAATTGATTAGAAGTCCCTAAAACTATAAGGAATGGCAAAAATTCGGTAAAAATTGCAAAATTAGCGGAAATTCGCAAAAATTTGCTAACAGCGGCATAATAGCAGAGTCTTCTATTTATTATAAATCGTTAAAGCTGTAAAGAACTAGAGACTTATAGGAAAAAATCGTTTCTATCGCGAACATGGCAAAAATTCACGAAAAAATCAACATCAGAAACAAACTCTAAAATTTATTTGAAATCGCTAAATCGGTTAAAAAAAAACAATAAAAATAGTTTAACAGCGTAAAAATTTAATATACATATCTTTATAATCTTATCTCATAATTTTTTTCTTTGTCATGTTCGATTTTAAGTTTTCGGTTTTTTTTTCTTTTCTTTTTGTACTGAAAAAATAAATATCTTTTTTGTGTTTGTTTTTTATTTTTTTTATACTGATGGGAAAAATTTTTATTTTGTACGAAAAAATCAAAACTTTTTTTGAGAACTTTATTATTTGGAACTTAAAGAAAATATTTTTCGAACACCAATGATAAATATTTTTTAAAAAACATAAAAAAACCGTTTTCCGGTCCTTGGTTCGGCTCTTTCTTGAAAAAAGTTACGAACGGTATTAAGGGTTGAGTTCGTCTACACAATCACTAAATAAAATAGATGTCGTTCTTGGGTGTGTGAGCCGAACGCAAAATAACCTTCTGTTTATTTTCAAACTCTGGTTATATGTATTTTCAAAACAAAAATTATACTTTTTATCCTAAATTAACTCAATAAACATTTTAAATAAAAACGTTGGTGCGTTTTTCCGTTTTGGTGCGTTTTGAAATTTCAAAGTTGACAACGCTGGTCTTCAGTTTATGTGACCAAAAGCACAGTTGCTCGCTTGAGTGTCACTCAAGTTTATTTAAATTTATAGCTTATGCTAAATTTCTAAAAAAATAAAAAAAAAAATAGTGTAGTTTTTTATTTTTACATCTGCGACTTTGGCACCCCCCTCTGGCTTGCAGTAAATTGGGGATAAATTTGTTTGCTGAAATCGCGGCGTGTGTTTGTCTAGGGTCACACCTTTGTTGAATGTATCAAATTCGTAACACAAATGAGTGCCATGACACTCACTCATTCACAGACTCCTACAAGCGGTCGATCTTGTGTGTTACTGCATGTGGCGCTAATTTGTTGCAATTTATTTAGAAATTGCATTAGCAACATTTGGTGCAAGTATTCAAAATTGTTTTCGACTGTTTTGTGTGGTTAATGGTCTTATTGTGGCTGGTTTTCTCTGTTTCGACCAGATGCCATAAATTTGCATTTAACAAGTGCGTGCTTAACAATTGTGTCAAAAACTGAAACAAAGCCAAATATCTACAAGCGCCCACATCACTTGCTTCAAAGCTTGAGCCACAAAACATCAGCTTAAAATTTTGACAGTTATCTAGTCATATAATTCATTATAAATCGTGCATGTGTCAAATATTCACCTGTTGGCAATTTTATATAAAAACCAACTAACGGCACAAACAATATAAATCAAATATAAATATATGGCCTGAAATTAAACAAAATTTATGCTCTGAAATGCAATTTAAATTTTAAGTATAAATAAATTTTTGTTAAGCAAATTTCTGTTAATTTTCCCCGAAAATTATAAAACTTGATACATTTTTAAAATTAATTTATTGCTGTGGTAAAAAACTTATGACATTTGAGATCTCCACGTTCAAAATTACCCATTGGGAAAGGTTCAAATATTGTGTACGATTTTGTAGAAACTTATAGCAAAATGATTTTTACTTCTCTTTTTTTTCTAATTTTTAATATCATTTGATATTAAAAATTTAGGTTTGCTTCCGATCTGTGATACTGGAAATACTGAGAAATAAAAACTTAAAAAAATTATAATCGAAGAGAAGTAGTGACAATATTAGAATAGGAATAAATTTTCAAAGATTACACAAAAAAATGTAACAAAAGTTATTTCGTAATTAAAGAAAATTTGTGCAAACTTTTCTAATATTTTTAACAATTTTAAGAATAATTGTGATTTTTAGTTGAACTGTTAATTTAAATTTTTTTGATATTTTTTAGTTAGGCTCGAGTTCATTAAATTTAATTTTCATTAAATTATTTTTACTGAAGGAAGGAATTTTACAACATGAAATTTTTTGTTAAAATTTATTGATAATTTTCTTGGCCGATTTTCTTAATTAACATGTTTGTAAATTGTCATATTAACAATTTGTTTCATTGGTAGAAAATTAATAAGTATGTACACTGAAAGAAAAATGCTTCATATATTTAATGAATCGTTTTCAATGGTAAAATGAAAATTTTCATTGTCTAAATGGAATTTCATAGTTATAATGAAGTATTTTCGTTATAATCGCTTCATTGGATTTCGTAATTACGTTAAAAATTTTCATTGGATATATTAAAACTAAAGTTTGTCCAAGTTGAACAAAAAATTTTAAATTTTAATTCATAAATTAATACAAACTTATTTTAAGCTGTCAACCAAATGATGTATACGACAAAGCATTTTCTCTCTTTATGTGGTCTTTTTTATTATGCGTTAGCAAAAAAATCAATGTTGTTATTGTTGTTATGCTATGACAATTTAATCTCATATTTACGCTCTTAATTGAGAATTTAAAAAAAAAAGAAAATAAAAAAAAAATTAAAAAATTTTTTTTTACTTTTTTGAAAGTATTCATCCAATGAATAATATTCATAGATCTAATGTAATATTTCATTAAATACATTTTAATGAAACAGGTTTCATTGATCCAACGAAGCGCTGCATAGGTTCCTTTTTAATGCAATTTTTCATGGGATTAATGTCAAAATTCATTAGTATTGTGAAGAAAGTTCTTTCAGTGTATGTATGCACAATATCATAAAAAAAATAATTTTGTGTTTGTTAAACAAAAAAATATAAAATAAAAACATCTGTGTTTTCGATCTAAAATCTTTAAAAGAATAAACGATATGATGATTATTGCGAAATTTAATCAATCTATACGGTAAGTAAAATTAATGATTTATAAGAAATTTCAACGGTTCTTCTATAAATTAGTGGTTTTCAAATTGTACTGATAATGGTGTCAACATTCCGTTTTGTGCTGATGTATGAACCTCCCAGTGCACCTAGGTCTTAATTTGTGACTTCAATAAACTATAATGTTATTTGTGATGTTATTTTTAATATACATACATATCTATTTTACTAAAAAAAATTAATAAAAATAACTCTTAAATGCATCTTCTTATTTAACTTAGTTAGCAACAAAATATTTTGTAAGTGCTTAGCGCTCTTGTACTCGGATAAGTCCTGTGGTATCGCTTCGCTTTATGCGGGTGTGGCCACCATCACTTAAAATATTTCGAGCTAGAGGATTTGGGTGGAGTTGAAGCTTTTTTAAATATTTTACCGAATACATATTTTGTAATCATATGTTGCAAACTATGAGCCCTGTGAATGTTTTTCAATATTAGAGGCCGAGGCAGTGGGTCCCATGACAAAAAAGTAAAGAAATAACCGGAGCCAAAAAGTACAAGAAATGTTAAACAATACGCATAAATAGAGTTCAGTTCAAACAAACATAGTTAAAGCAGATTAATTGTTTTGAAACAATACAATCAAATTTCTTTGATATCTTTATAAGTCTGGGTTCACACTATGAAAGTTTTCTTGCAAAAAGCCTTAGTTTATTGATGAAAGGGGAAGAGAATATGCTATTATTATCTCCCTCTCGCCAACAAGCTCAGACTTTCAATCAACAAGACGTCCGTAAACGTATTGCTAACATTTTTAACGAAAATCCAAGTTGCCGGTACAAAACTATTGCTATGCTTGTATCCAGAAATACGGTGTCTAGGGTAATAAAAAAATATAAACAGTCCCTGACCATCGACAGAAAGCCAGGCAGTGGTAGAAAAAGTGGATTTTCGGATCGCAAGATGGCTGAGAAAATTAAAAGAATTTTGTTTAAATATCCCTATCTCTCTGGAAGAAAAGTGGCCCAAAAGGCAAAGTGCTCCGAGACTTCGGTAAGAAAAGTTAAAAAAGAGGCTGGTCTGAGAACATATAAAGTGCAAAAAGTTCCAGACAGAAATTCGAAAAAGAATTTGGTGGCAAAACAGCGTGCGAAAGCTTTGCAAAGGGATTTTTGAACAATTTTCAATGCTGCATTATGGACGACGAAACTTATGTGCTGTCTGATTTTAAGCAACTTCCCGGGCAAGAATTCTATGTTGCAGATAGAAGAGGAAATGTTGCAGAAGAATTTCGTGTGCAAAAGAAATCTAAATTCCCAAACAAATTTTTGGTTTGGCAAGCCATTTGCACGTGTGGTCAAAGAAGCAGTTCCTTTGTCACTTCTGGTACAATAAATGGTGATGTTTACATAAAAGAGTGTCTGCAGAGGCGATTTCTTCCTTTTATTAAAAGACATGATATACCATCATATTTCTGGCCCGATCTCGCTACTTGCCACTACAGTAAAGCAACGATTGAGTGTAACCGAACCAATGGTATCAGATTTGTGCCAAAGGAGGATAATCCAACAAATTGTCCGGAACTTCGGCCAATTGAAATGTATTGGGCTTTAGTAAAAAAACATTTAAAGGACACTAAAGGAACTTCAAAAAGTGAAAGCGAGTTTAAGAAAAAGTGGGTAACCTTCTCAAAAAAAGTTACGGAAGCTACAGTGAAAGCCCTAAGCAGCATTTTTTCCTATGCACGCGTACATAGGATTTGCAAAAGTGCCCTTCACTGCTCTAAAGCGACTTCGCAAGGATTTAAAAATTCTTAAAGTGTACCGTCTCAATAGCAAAATTGTACCAAAATTTTTCTATTAAATAGAAAATCATACACAGAAAGAATTTATAACACTTTGTTTTCAAAAAAAATAGAAACAAAACAAGTAAAAATGTATAGTCGGTCAAGACCGACCATTTGTTACCCTACACTACAATTTTTCGATAGTGTACTATATTTGGGACCCAAGGGAAATCATGGACCCGCTGAACTAAATTGTGTTAGGAGGTTAAGATACATGTGAAAGGCCCTTGCGCCGAATAATTTTTAGATATCTTCATCTATATGAGATTTGTGTGCCCTTAAGTGATTTTAGAAAGGACGCTTATATGGGACCTTTAATTAATTTTGGACCTACCAGCAAAATATTTTCATTACATAGTAGCTAACGTAAGAGTTATTGAAGCCAATTTTTATGTCAATACCAACATTAATAAGGAAGTTATGGCATTAAAAGCTATTTTCTGGAGAACAATTTGTATGGGAGCTTTGGTCAGTTGTTAAGATGATTAAGATGGCAATAAAATAAGCTTGGCTCAAATTTAATCTAAATATGTACTAACAAAATAAAATGATTTATAGAGACTATTCCGGAAAGAAGATTGTATGGGGGCTTTGTGAAACTATGAACCAATGCTCACCATTTTCAGTAGGCTTCGTTCTTTCAAGGTTGCATGGACTGAAAATCAGCCAGCCTACAAGCCACCCGGACTGAGGGTCATCGTTAAATCACTTCTATCCATACAACTATTGTAACACAAAAGGATGAATTATACCAGTTTACCAACAAAGTTTCGATTGTACCACAAATCCTATCAGTGATATTTTTACAGTTTCTAAGAAATTGGATTAGGTAGCTAATGTGAACCTTAACTTTTTTGCATATATATTCATAAAAGAAAATACAACAACAAACTTCACAAGAGTAAATATACCTTAATACATGTACGAACATTCATTTAGGCATAAAAACACTCACATAGGAGAATTATTATTATTATTTGAAGAATATTAAAATTATTTGTGCCTTTAATCTGATCCCTAACTATCGGGTGATTTTTTAGCAATTATCTTTCTATGGGCTCTTGGAAAGTTGGCCGAAGATCTACTTTATTATCGAAAAATTGTGTTCAGCGACGAAGCTCATTTTTGGCTCAATGGGTACGTTAATAAGCAGAATTGTCGATTTTGGAGTGAAGATCAGCCAGAAGTATTGCAAGAGCTATTAATGCATCCAGAAAAAGTCACAGTTTGGTGCGGTTTATGGGCTGGTGGCATCATTGAACCGTACTTCTTCAAAGATGATGCGAATCGTAACGTAACTGTGAATAGTGAGCGCTACCGTGAGATGATATCCAACTTTTTTTTGCCCAAAATGCAAGAGCTTGACTTGCATGACATGTGGTTTCAACAAGACGGTGCCACATGCCACACAGCACGCTTAACAATGGACTTATTGGGAGGCGAGTTTGGTGAACATTTTATTTCATGTTCGTGCGATTTAACGCCTTTAGGTTATTTTTTGTGGGGCTATGTTAAAGCTCATGTCAATACACACATGCCGGCTTCAATTGACGCATTGGAAGACAACATTGAAGCATTTATTCATGAGATACCGATCGAAATGCTGGAAAGAGTATGCCAAAATTGGACTAAGCGGATGGACCAATTGAGGCGCAGTCACGGTCAACATTTGCATGAAATTATCTTCAAACATTAAATTATATGGACCGTACTATCGATTCCAATAAAGATTTTTCTGAATCTTATGTGTTTTTTTTTTAAATACTTTCCTATAGCTCTTAAAAAATCACCCATTATTAGTCATTCTCATCGTGAATTAAATTTTCATTGGAATTTTTTTATTTTTCTCCTAAAAGAAACGCATGAGGAAAAGCAAGTTGCGAGGGAAAAACGTTTAACGTGTCATTCACGATTGAAGGCGTGTTTGTATTTTAAATTTATTGCGCTTTTAAAAATTCTTATCTACATTTTACTTTATCGATTGATAAATAAAATTTATAAAAATTTACCTTCTTGTACTAATTTTTTGCAAACGGGACGGGCGTTAACGGACTTGACACCCACCGAATAGGTGCAATTGACGTAGCTCCAGTAACGTTGTTGGTCCGTAATTGAATATGGATCAAAGGGATCATTGCAAAATTCACCATTCGAAACATCTGTTGAACAGCGCCAACATTTTAAAACAGCTTCGGCTAAAAATTTAAAAAATAATGAAAGTTTATTAGGAACAATTAATTAAATGATGAAATCAAATGTAAACAATATATAATTAAATCAATTTACATGAGTAACACGTAAATATTTTAACATTGTGCAGGTGTATGGAAGAGATCCAAGTTATTTCATATTACAATTTGTAGTTTTCTATTTAAATATATTATTATTATTAGCATGTGAACTGGAGATGTCGTTTTGAAGACAATTGAATTTTAGTTTACACACCACCTGCCTGTCGCCTGAGGCCGTTCTGCAGTAAACTGCCTTTGTGAAAATTAATCACTAGAATTAAATCAAGTTTTCAGAATATTCTCCGTCTTTTAAATTAATTAATGTGTAATAAATATTTTGTTGTACATGCACACTGTGTTTATAATTTTTTAGATTCAAAACTCACACAATTATCTCAATTTGAAAAAAATGTCAGCAGTTTGTATTAATTTTGGTACATTTCAAAAACATGACACAATTTCTGAAATCATTCGTCCGTTTACTCATTATTTCCCTAATTGAACAAGATGTCATGATGGAAGTTTGTTTTTACGTTGAAGACTTAATGATAATTTTAATTTGCAGGGAATTTTAAAAATTACTATTGCATTGATTTAATTTGTTTTAAGAATTTTTATTTTTATTGGATATTTTTTTTTATTTTTGAAAATAAAATTCTTTTTATTTATTTTTTTGAACACGAATGCCTCGAAGCCGAAAATTAATTTAATAGATGGTGGAAAACGCTGAAATATTTTTTATTACAAATTTATGGCCAAACATTTTCAGTCAATATCTCAATTAAAACTGTTTGTTGGGGCCATAAAAATGTCGTGTAATTTTGAAAGCAGTTTATTTAAATTTTTCTAAAGAATTATTAATAAAAGAGAAATATAAATAATTTATTATTTAGTTTCACCAAAACATTATTTTATTTTTGGCTAATGCGCGACCAAAACGTTGGTTAATGCTCAATAAATATTTTCAATGTTATTTTTTTATATATTTTTTATATAAAAATTAAATTGTGTTTTGTAAATGTCTGGTATTAGCTGCTTGTTTTTTTTTTTTTTGCAATAAAATTAAAAATTTTCGTTTTGAAATTAATATTAAAAACCAAAACGAATTTGAGTTGTTTTTATTGTTGAATTAATGCAAATTCCCAAAAGAAATTTTAATTTTAACAACAAAAACAGACATTTACTGCCTGTTGATAGGGTTCCCCGTTTCTCTTAATATGATCCTAAATTTTTTGTACATCAAATAAATTTTAAATTTTACAAAAGATAGTTTTCTCTATTGTTTTCAAGGCGAATCAGGCTTATTATTTCAGCACTTTTAGTGCTAGATGTAACACTTTTTTTCTAAGTTAGCACAAAAGATTTTAAAATGCAAAATAAGCACTTTTTATACTTTTTAGCATATAACTGCAGAAATTCTATTAAAGAAAATCGTTTTAAGGGATTGTCAGAGTTCGTACTGTCTCTTTTAGTTCTACGTTTCTCAAACACTGAAGTAGAGCTCTGTTTAATGGAGTTAATTAAAAACAAAATAAGAACGAGACTAAATACAAAGCTTTAATGCCATACTATTAATATAGCGGATATTGTGAATAAAATCGGTTCATCTGGCAAGTACCAAAATAGTTGTTTTGTGGTGAAGATGCCGTCATTGGAATCTTAAATTAAAAGTTCTAACTAATGTTATTATCTAAATTCAGCATCTTCTTTTTTGGCTGTGAAACATTGGCGCACTTTTTTAAGCGATTTAGCCCTTTAACTCTTTCATCGTTTGGCAACCCTAAGGCGAATTCATACAGATGACCGCATTCACCAAACTCTCCAAATTCAAGCGAATATTTTGCGAATACAAAAGAGTAATATTTATATATCAGAACTAGCATGTAACAAAAAGGTAAAGTCTTATTTATTCATATCATTAAAAATAAATAATCAAATCTCAGTAGAGCAATATTGAACTTCTAAAGCAACAGTTTTTAAACCTTTTCGTCTTGCAGCCTATTGCAATGCGGTGTGTTAATAAGTCCCGTATCACTAAACATGCACTCGCTCGGCACACTCGGTGATGGTGTCACTAAATATGCCCTGGTGAGGTGTAAAAGAAGCTCGTGTATTTCCTTTTTTATTTATTTCAGTAAGCAGGGCTGTCAGATATGGCGATTTTGAAACGTGTTTGGCGGTGGGATTATGCATTTGGCGACTGGCGGCTTTTTTGGTGGGTTTTGATATAACTGGCGATTTACTTGGCTATTTTTACCATTTATATTATTTCAGCGATTTGTTTAACATCTTGTCATTTTTGTTATCATTACTAATAAAAAAAATCTGGGAACTTTTTTTCACATGATTTGTGTTTTGTTATTATTTTAAGTGAATTTTATATTCGGTCACTATTTAATTTTAATAGTGTGTATGCAGGTCAAAACACTAGTAATGAAATCGGTGAAGCTGAAGTGTACCATTCTTTTTTAACTGAATATATGATCTCCATTTTATGTTATTTAAAGCAAATAACAGAAACTAAACAAAATTTACTTTCGGCGACTTTTTTGTATTTTTTCTCAGCTTTTGGCGAATTTAAACTGAAATATTATACAAGCTTTTTTTGTATGCAAAATTTAATTAAAAAAAAAAAATTACGAAAACTCAACAAAATTGACGTTTGGCGTTTTTTTTTTGGCGATTTCTGACATACAGTTTGGAGATCGAGCTCAAAAAAATTTGACAGCCCTGACAGTAAGTATAAATATTCAAAATTTTCAGTAGTAGCGTTCAGGTCCGAAGTTGATAATTTCGTATTTAGTCAGTCAACGGTATGTCACTAAAATGTTTTATACATTTATACATATACAGAGAAGAGAAAACAAAACTATTTTTAACGAAAATTTTTAAACATGGTTTGGTTTGTTTAGCCATATTATTATTACCGGCAACCATATTATGGTTAAATTAGTAATCCATTAAGAAGCCACGAATATATTATGTTTGCCTTCAAACATGTTATAGTTAATAATAACAAACATAATTACAAAAAGAGGAAAATATTGTTGTTTATTTAAAACAAAAAAATTATTAGTGGTAAACAGATTATTGTAATTTTCAAACATAACATGCTTAGAGGCAACCATAAAATGGTTGTGGCTCCTTGGCGGAGGACTAATTCAACCATAATATTATTCTCGGTTACAAAAATATGGTTAAATTAACCATGGTATGCTTAAAAAAGTTCGCGAAAATAGTTTTGTTGGAGCTGATTTTGAAAAATTGTTTATCTCTGCATGAAGTCAGACAGTTTTTTTCAGTTTATTGTTTTGACGTAAAAGGGAAATTTTTACCCTACAGCGAAGATAATTTGATATATATGTATAACTTTTGTCATTCCGTTGTTTGCTATTTCTTCAATATTGATCTTCGACCCCATAAAGCATATATATTTATATATATTCTGGGTCCTTTTGAGAAGCGAAGTTGAATTAACGATGGCCGTGCGTATGTTGAAATGGGTTTTCCTAAGACCCCAGCAATGATACTGACTAGGTTATTTTATATTTCTGGCTGCTCCGTAAAATTTTGCTATTTAAATTCAGCCACATCGTAGTAAAATTTTTAGTATTTTTAAGTTACTATATGAGAACCTCTACCTTTTTATCTTTTCCATCATTTTTGTATTTCAAATGAAATTTTTTTCAAATTTTTCTAAATTTTGATGTAAATATTTAAAATATACGTATTTGTTTGGATGCAATTTCCTTTAACATGCATCGAACAAGACTCAGCATGTGCACAAAAAAATAAATAAATTAGACACAATTAAGAAACGATCTTGCTTCGTTATTTATTATCATTATATTATGAACACAATATGTAATCATTAATTTAAATATTTTTTTTTTTTTAATAAAACCCATAAGGCGTGCACAATAACGCCACATTTTTTTGTATTTTCAAAATGAATTAGAGTAAAACACGTATTAAAATAAGGGGTTTCTATTCCTAAAGAAAAATGTTTGAACCAGAGTAAATGATGACATATTAGGCGAAGTTTTAGCAAATATCAGCATGATGTATGAATAATTTCTTTGTATCGCAAATATTTCAAAACAAACTTAGTGTCCGAAATAGTGCAGTCATTACAAAATGTTTGGCATAAATATGAAGTATTTAAAAAATATGTCGAATATGTAACTTTTATAATTAATACTCTTTATTTGAATTACGATCTTTCTTTATATTGTGAGCGTGGTTCAGAATGGTTAAATACAATGCTCGAATCGGTGTTAAATTTAAATGGAAGAATAATTCAAAAATGTTTTTTTTTTATTTGAAAGCAAGTTTAAACGGTTAAAAAAGATGTGTTTACAATTTTGACGGCCAATTTTACCAAGTTCAGTTAAAACTAACTATTACTCTAACTTTCAGTTGACAATACGTCTTGACAGTTATAACAGATAGTTAATTATAACTGAACGTGGTGAAATTGGCCGTGAGTGTTTAATCCGACAAAAATTGTACACTTGCTCTTTGTTTGAGAGCCGGAGCTTAGATAGCTGCTCTATTAGTAATTAAATCCAGCAGTTTTTGTCAAAAAGAAAAAATTGGTAAAAAATCATCCCTTTAGTGTGATTTTTAGTCCTATCCCTTATCGAGGTTGTGAAAATAAACTTCTGCCACAGCGCGATCCCCAAAAGTATCCCTTTGTTAGAAAGGCAAGCTTCCGCAAAGACAATAATCTCCTACTAACGGGGGCTTAACCAATTGTCAGAGCGGTGCTTTTAATTCACCGGGGGCTACTGTCTCTCGTAGCACCAAACTTAAGTACTTTCATGAAACTTCGAACTCAAAAAATCCGAAAACTTTATGAGCCCTGTAGTCCCATAACTTATGTACATAAATTTTCACAACTTTTAAACTTATAGATATCATATTTTAAAACTAATACGATACAATTACGACACCGTAGGTTAATTTTGATTAAAAAAAACAAAAATATTTGGACTAAAATATTAGGACATGTTTAGAGACAACCATTATATGGTTGTGGCTTCTTGATGAAGGACTAACTTAACAAGAGTATGATTAAAATTAACATAAATGCCTGTATTCTTAAAAATATTTTAAATTTAATAAAGATTTACAAAACAAATATTGTATGAAAATTTTCCTAACTAAACGTTTGTTAATTTAAAGCTTCGTTCACAATCAAAAAAACATTTTCAATTGGTGTTCATAATAGAGCAACCATTTCTTTTGCAACTACACACATTTTGCGTAAAGAACCCGTTTGCAAATTTTAGACACAACAATATTATGCATTTATTATAATAAATTATAATAATTATTATTTTTTACAACATTTTGTTGAAATTTTCATTCAAAACTTAATAAAATTATTTTAAACGTCAGAAACATTTTCATACAAATTGTTGCTGAAGTTCTAGTTGACTCAACTTAAGTTACATTTTTAAAAAAAATTTAGTAAAAAACGAAATTGTTTCTCTGATTGTGAACGAAGCTTAACAATCATTTATGAATACGGCGGAAAATGTTTAAAATTGACTTTAAAAAAAATTTTGTTGGAGGTGACCATTTATATAAAGGGTGGTCCAATCATAATGCACGATATTAATTGTGAGTCACACCTTATCGCCAAGTATTTTACCCAACATAATTTGACATTTCGTTGTTTCAGTGTTTGACAAATTTAAAAATGGAGAGGTACACAGTTGAGTAGAGCGTCAAGGTTGTTGAAGCCTTAACGAAAATGGGCGTTAAAATCCAAATGCAATTCGTGAAAATCATCTTCTGCGACGAGGCACAGCTTCACCTCAGTAAATCCGTTAACGATATGTGGTTCCAACAGTATGGTGCCACTTGCCACACAGCCAACGAAACAATGACTCTTTTGCCCGAGAAATTCAATGGCCGTGCTATCTCACGTCGTGGTGATTTCATTTGGCCGTCATGATCATGTGATTTGACACCGTTGGTCTTCTTTCTTTAGGGATATTTAAAAGAAAAAGTGTACGTCAATAAGCCAAGAATAATTCAAGAGCTAAAGGACGAGATAATTCTGAATTAACGACATTAAACCTCAATTATGACTCATTGAAAAAAAACAGAACAACGTATAGAGGTATGCCACCGCAGCTGTGGATACCATGTGGCCGATATTTTATTTCACAAATAATTTTCATAGATCCATCTATCATATCATATCATCAATATTAATTCTTGGAAAACTTTTTGTTTCATTTACAATTAACATCGTGCGTTTTGGTTGGACCACCCATTATAAAAGGTGATTTGTGCAATTTCTAGATATTGAAATCTATATAAAGTTTGTTTGTCTTCAATAAATCTTGGGCACGGTGTTTATATACGAACAAATTTGATAACAATACCAACATTAACAATATTTGTAGATGTGGTATTTAGCAGCTTTTGTCAATATTTACATATATTGCAATAAAATTTTATTGATTTCAATTGCTTTCAGTTCCCACTTTCCCGGAAATTAATTGCGGGGTTCCCGGGAAATTTTGAAAAAACTTTTATTAAAACTTTAGTCAATTCATGTGGGACTCATGTCTTTAGTTGTTCTATTCTTATAAAGCTGACTTTTGGGAATGTGTCTATGGTAAATTACACTGTGCAACAAAAATAAACCAGCCTCAATACTTGCAACGCGAAATGAAACTAAGCTACTAATAGAGGTGTTTTGGAATAAGTCAAAAAAGTATACTAAATGTACTTCTCAGCTAAGAAAATATTTTAGATGTCTTCAGTAGAATTGTATGGCGATTCTCTTCTTAGAATATCTTAACCCTCTAACTCTAGTTTTAAGGGGAAATTTTTTTCCTCTTTTCCAACTTTCACACAAAAGTCCACTAAAACGGCATTTTAGAGGGTTAAAATGCTCCACAATATTTTCTGCATCAAATTTCACTAGGGTTCTTCGAAGACCAAAAGTTCGTGCAATATCTGTAAAATGCTTAATCAAAGAAAATTAAAAAATTAGCACATATAATTATTTTTTCAAAACAGCGTGAAGTATTCCGAAGTAAATGGTATATTAGGATTTATACAAAAAATCTTAGGGCATTTTGTTTAGACAAATTAACACTATACATATTTCTATTTTATGGGGTCCTTTTTTCCTGTTTAAGAAAATACTTGAAAATTTTACTGAGCTGAACGAATTTGGCAGATTTGCTCTACTAGGCTATGGATTTCGCGTTGCAAGCATTGAGGCTGGCGGCGATGACACGAATTTTGTTGCACTGGGTTATAGACCTATCTTATCGAAATTTTATTTCTTGGGCTAAATTTTACAACAATATTATTAAGTTTTGCGGCTTAAGTCGTAGTAAAGTGTTTTCCAAGTGTGTTTTATATGGGGAGTATGATAAATTAACACTCGATCTTCACAAAATCTAGTGGTGTTTTTTCGAGTCTAATAGAAGCAGATTACGATTAATATTATCACAAAAGCATTATTCGTTACGCTTTTATCCATATTAACATGATTTCTGAGAGTGATCTTAATATGGGGTCGCAGTTGTTGTTGAAATTTAATAACAATCGGTGCATTCCACTACCAATTTATGTTAGTTCGTTATGTCAGGATCCCGGGAATATGTTTTTTACTCTCGCTTTCCCGTGAATTCAAAAAGTGCGGGAAGAATACCTCAAATCTAGAGGTGTCCCAAATGTTAAAAAACACTGAACCTGGTTCCGGCAGCGTTCTAAATGGAAGCATTTGAGAGGAAATCCCCTTGTAAGACACAGTTCCTTCGATGTTCGGTTATGAGAGATTTCAGTGTGTAAAAAAAGGATTAAAAACAAAAGTTTTCCTACGTTCCCGCAAATGAAAAAATTTCTAGAATTAAGAAACCCTAATGGAAACTTAAAGTTATTGGCTCTTGATTAATTTTTTTTATTCTTCAACAAATATTTGATTATATCTGCTTTTTAAGCACTAAATAAAACTGAGAGAATAAGTAGTTTTATAAAAAAAAAAACAATAAAAATTTGAATAATATCTATTCGATTTGCAAATCATACCTTGTGAAGAAATGACTGACTGGGTGTCGTAAGCCACTCTTGTCAAGAGGGTGCAACACAATCAGTAGAAAATAAAAACTTTGAAAAATGTGGAACGAACAAACAATATTATTAGCATTTTGTTGGTTTTTATTAGTTGACTGTTAATTTAATAGAAAAACTTTGTTGCAGTTGTGTTGGCACAATTTTGTAATACAATTTTATATCGCACAAATGTGTGATTTTAAAACTAAACTAAACTGAAACAAAAGTCAAAGACCCTTAAAAATACAAATAAAAACAAGTCATTCAACTTGCTTTTACTAAATGCATATTAAAAATTAAATCTATGTTGGAAAGTTGTTCAACAACGATTTTATACAAATGTGGGAGTATAATTAAATTTGTGTCACCAACTATTCATGCCGGCCAATTATGCTTAAGACATTCGCATTAGAAAATTGCAATATAATTTCCCAATTAAAGTTTTCAAGTCGCGTATAGAACACATGGACTTTTCCCATAAGAAATAATTCAAGGAAGTTTACTACAGATTAAATTCTGACTTTATTATAATTGCATATGAATAAAAAGAGAAATACACCATTTTCTATACTCGTAAGTTTTTAAATTGCTATAAAAATGAAAAATGGATAAATAGATAAGATGCATTGGGCGCTCATATGCTGTGGCGAGTGGATGTCGGCATTAATAAACCATGTCAATTCATTTAAAAATCTTCCGATTAAAGGTATCCCATGGCTCTTTGTTCCCCCGGGGATTGTAGGGTTCAACTCAAGGATATCACACCTTCTGGTGTTACATCCCTCTGGGCAAATCAAGTGCAGCCAATAAATGGCATTCGACGAAAATCTAAAATTGACAGACCCACATGTCGGTTGGGATCCGTCTGATCCCAAAGAGTGGTTATGGGGTATAATACGGTCGGGTTCGCCCGACTATACTGTCTACTTGTTTCCGAATTATTTTTGCTTAAGTTTTGCACACCCTTTTGCTTTTTATTTACTTCAACTTATCAAATTTTCACTGTAAAGTTTTACTTGCTCCTTACAGTTTAGTTTAAACGTCTTAGGCTCAAATTAACAGTCATTAGTTAATTATTAGTAAACCGAAATGGTAACTATTTCTTAACTAAAGTATCGTATTTACAATAATTAAGTAAAAATTTTAATCAGACCAAAAAATTGTAACTCTATTAATATAATAAAAAATAAAAAAAGTAAAAAAGGTTTCCTGACGATCTGGCCTTAGCAACCAGGAAAATGCGCATAGAAGCTAGCTTTTCCTCAACAATAAATTTCAGTGTATTGATCAAATGTGAAAAATTGGAAATTTAGCACGTCATACGGAAATCTTATTAATAAAAAAAGTAGTTAGCCAATAACATTTGAGGGTTTAACTAATGGTTAAGAAAAAGCTGCAACTAATATTTTATTTGTTAAGCTGTTGTTTTTAGCTAACTAATAACTGTAAATTTGGGCCTTAATGGTATTTAGGATTTTACCACTTTAAGCCTTGTTAAAAAATAAAAACGTTCCATTAAGTTGCATTCAGCATGTTGCATTCCTCTAATGGCTCAAAGTAGAAATACTCTCTTGCATTTTTGCAATAAGATAAATAAGATAAGGCACGTTGTACGAGTATTTATTTATTTTGAAGTTAAAAAATTATGGAAAAACTATTGTTTGACTTCGTACTTTATGTTCCGCAAAATTTTTTCACTTCTAGTTGCAATCTGAAAAAAAAATTGTAGTTAATGTTGACCCGATTATGGAATTTTTATTTTTTAAGTTTGCTTTGTTTAAAGACAATTGAAGGGATGAGAATATAATTTAGAAAGTAATATTTATTAATATTTAATTTAATTTAATTTTAAATTATCACTAGTAGGAAAACGTGGTCGGTCAAACCGACCATATAATACTCTACACCATAGTATGTATTTACAAAACTTTTTTTGAGATTGAACCTGTTTTGGGACCAAAACGAAATTTTATAATGTGTTTAAGATCCATACAAAAGTTTTTGTGTCGAATTTTATCTAGATTTTGTCATTAATTCGAATGAAAATTTATTATTTAACTCACACAGGCAGGCGGACAGAACCTACTTTATTTGAACGAGTTGACATTGTGTCCGCATCTCTGCCCAGTTTAGAAATCTTACCGACGCACGGTGCTTTGTCCCATAGACAAAAAGCAAAAAAAAATTTGTCTCAAAATGTGATAAAAGATATATGGATCGATAGATAACAACACAACTCATATACATTTTTTGGAATTGATTTCGTGTGAGTCTGCTAGACTCCACCAGAGGTCGCTAAAGTCAGCCAATTTTCAGAAAGAATTAATGAATACAAAAATAAATTGAATTAATTCAAGAAAATAATTCTCGTCGCGACGTGTCTGATGTCAACTAAAAACCACGAAAAGTTCTGAATTTCTTTGAGAAAACTAAGAAAATGTCGTAACATTTGAATCTTGTTGATTTCTGTTTATATTCTTACGTTTTAAAAAATCTTATTTATATCCTACATTTATCAATGAGTTCTCATCGATTTCTGATATTTTTGGTTTTTTTTTAATTAAAATGTTTATTTTAAAAACATATTCCAAAAAAAATATTAATAGATCATTTAGTAACGATCCCATAATTGTTCTGTATTTAATTTAATGTTCCGTATTTGTACTCATTAATTTTTTATTAATGGTTAAACTTGTATACTTTTTTCTTTTTTAAAATTTTTTTGAAAATGTATGCCTCTTTTACGCTAAGGAGCCCTTAGGGCTTGAGAGCACTATTTTTGACACTAACAAAATAATAAGAATTAATTTTCTGATTTTTGTGCGTTAATAATTTTTTCTATGTAAGAGTTTTTTGCTGTTTTTTGTATACATAGTGTTTAAAATATTTTGTACTTATACATTTATTTGTTCTTTTTGGTTACTTGTAATTTCTAGATTATAGCCCAGAAGATGTTTTTCAATGAAAAACGAAATATTGGCAAATTAAAAATTGTAAAATTAGAATAATTAACAATAAAACCAGGACCTCGAGCTCAAAAGGAAAAAAAAAAAGTTCTTTTATTTTTACTAACAAAAAATAATAATTAATTTTTATGAAGAAAGGAATTCCACAACATGAAAATCAATCAAAATTGTTATTGATAATCTTTCATTATTGACCGTGGCTGGGGCTCGAACCCACATTACATTAGCGTAAAATGTGAGACTTTTAAAAAAAGTTTCTAATAAAGTTATGAACAGAAAGCGAATTGCTGCATCCGACACCGATCGAAACTACAATAAAATGTAAATGGAAGTTTCGATCGATATCAAATACCGCAATTGCTCTTAAAATTTCCAAATACCACCGATGGAACATTTTGTAAGTTTTTTGCTGGCCATTAATTTGCAAATTTTTTGTTCTCAATTTGTTTATCTTTTCTGATTTTTGACAATTTTCTCTTTAATACTCATCTAACTTTAAATTTATATTGTTGTTTATATGCTTAAAATCAGAAAGAAAAGAACCAGAAGCTCTGACAATGACATTCTTCATTTACGAAATTTATTAAATATATTTTTGGGTTTAAAAGGTATTATTTTTAGGAATAAACTCGTGGTCTTAAAAGCAACGACTTTACAAACAAATTTAAAGCTACTATTCCGATATTTTATCATCAATCCTACTTAACTTTGTCCTGACCACAAGTTGCAAGTTTACAAACATTTAGTTTAAAAGAACTTAAAAAAATAAAACTATTCTAAAATCAACGAAAAATATATTTTAAAATTCATGGTCTGATATTTGGTGTCGAAAAAAGGTGACCGTACTGTACTGAGATGTCACAGCACAAAATTTTTGAAAATTATTGTGTCATGTTGGTTGTATTTGTTAAAGTTTAATGACTGTCATAAAAATATTGTTGGTATTTTTCATATTTAATTATAAGGACAATCAAACGGTAGTCATATGTCTTGAAATAATAACACACAAAAATAAGACTAATGTGAGCAGCCCCTCATAATTTAGTTTTCAAAAGTATAGCTATTTATGACAAAACAATAAACACAGCTAAAAAAGTATTTTCTGTTTGAAAAAACTCCCCAATTTTTTAACTATTGTGGAATATTAGGATTTTATGACAATATGCCTTGAAAGCATGCCGTTTGAATCCGCCAATTATGTCTATAAAAATACAATTTTGTTATCCACATATGGATGTGGATATAACAATTTTGTAATTTAATTTTGCTGTTTACAACAAAGCTATTAAGCCTCAAATACGAGTTGTACTTTATTACTTAGCATTTTAGAACACTTTGCGAATTGGCTAAATGATTTTGCAGGAAAACAATTTCATTATGCCTGTTTGAATTGTAGAAGGTATAATAGATCTGTGAAATCTATGGAAGCAAGTATTTAAGATTGAGTAACTAATTTAAAGATTGTTAAAATCGGATGAATTTAACGGTTTTTAAAAACTTCTAATAAAACCATTAATATTTTTTATGTGTTGGTTTTTTTTATTTAATTTAAAGTTGCATTTTTCCAACTTAACTTGTAACTTGTAAATTGTATTCAACTTTATTATTCATGACGAAATAATTATTTGTTTTTATTTTAATAGCTAAAAACTTCATTAACCGTAAAATTTAATTATTTTTTTGAGATGTATTTATCGCACCTTTACCTTTGTGTAAACCCACACATTCATGCATCATTACAAAAAATCAAGACTTTCTACATAACTTCTGCAAAGTTCAAAGCTTGGCTTAAGCTGTAATAAATTTGTGTGGCTTTTGATGTTATAACAAAAAATAAAGTAAACAAAAATATTTAATTGTAAAAAGTCAATTACATTTTAAATCAGAAACTAATTGAAAAATAGCTAGAATCAATTAAATGGGATGTTGGAAGTAGGAAAAACACATAAACCCAGTTTTTTTATTCGGGTTCTTATTTATTTTTTACTTTTATTTGGAATTTAAAAGTTTGTATCGAAAATTCCTTTAGAATTTGTTTAGAATTCGGCCCAACATAAAAACTTATTTGAAAAGTTTACATTTTGTCCATTTCTTGTCAGCCCCCAATTAATTTTCAATAAGTTTTCGGTCATGCACTAGATGCAGAAGGCAACTTGTACACGAGTTCGGCTGAAAAAATGTTCATGGGGTGGCTGTATAAACGTGTAAACGCACATTCAAACACAGCAAAATAAACGAATTGTATTAATTCGAACCAACAGAATGAACAAAAATAAACGTCAAATTGAGCCTACTTAAATTGCGACTAATGACATTGAGACTAAAAACACTGTTTCGATGTGACATTTACACCAACTGTCATCCATGATTAAAACAACAAGCAAAAATTGTTGTGGTTGGAAATATTGCCCAAATTGTCTGCAATAAGGCTGTTGAAATCCAAAAAAAACACACAAAAAAAAATTGGAATTTGTTATTGTACCGCATGCATAGACTTTGTGTAAAGTTTTAAAAAAATTCTAAAAACTATATTAGAAGAAATAGTTTCAAAAGATTTTAGTAGATAGAAAATACTTACGACTAACTAATTATTCTTCAAAAGACAAGTCATTTTCTGTCTGTCATTATTTCAGTCAATTCTGTTACGATTACATTCCAATTTTTGCATTCAACTAAAAGACACTTTTCGAATTATAACAGTGTTAATTATCATCACATTTTCAAATATTTGTCAAGCGTGCAAATTTTTGTACTGACTGTAATTTTATTTATGTCTGTTTAATGCAGGAAAAATTAACTTATTTAGTTCATGCTAATTAAAGCAAATACTTAATCAAATATTAAACAATTATATTAATTCAATTTATCCGTTCGGCTTATGGTTTATTTTTATGTTTATTACAATTTGAATTTAATTATTGCCGCGGATTTTTGAATTCATCCGTCAGCGAACATTTAGAGTGACTACAATTAGGCACCATTCATTCATACTCAGATTATTTAGTTGGGAATTTGTAAATGCGATTTTGATATCGTATCAGATTTAAATGCCAAAAGCATACCACCAATTACTTTTATATGACTGCGACTTCGATTGTAATCGTTTATATCAACAAAATTTGTTACGTATTTATATAAGCTAATGAAAATATGTATTCGATGTTCAAAAATTTTTGGAATATTAAGAAAAAAATATTTGCCAAAATATCGGCGGTTTAGTTAAATTTTATTTTTTTGCTAATGAATTTAGAAATAGTGCGGATTAAATTCGTTTGTACCCAACCTTCATCAATATGCATTCATACTTCACTGCGTTGTGTTCAAATCATTTGAGGTTGAATTCATTTCTTACCACTTTTTTCAAAACTAATGAGTGTCTTTTGTCTTGTTTTATTTCAAATGTTTAACAATTTAATGTTGTGGCAATTCACACTTAAAAATAATTATTAGAGAAGTAATTACGTGTTTTTTTTTGCAATTATTACATGGCTCTTAAATAGAAGTAAAAAAAAATTAAAATTGACTAATTTGCCATACGGAATTAAAAAAACTTTTAATATTTTGTTCATAAAGCATACTTTTTTTTACACAGAGAAACAACTGAGCATACATAATATAAAGTTAAGGTATTTTCATCCGAGAGAGTTCTTGTGACTGTTAATTTTTTTAATATAATTTCCACATTTACAGTAATAGCCCGTTTGCACTGCTACAAAATCTAGAACTTACGGAATTTCGAGCAAAATCTAGTTGCTTTTGACTTGATTTCCTAACAAAACAAAATCTAGCTTGTGTAGCAGATCTTAGTGATTCAATTATTTTGTTCCATATAGTACCGAAAACCACTTCCCTGTTCAAGAAAAAATTACATTTTAATAAAAAACAAAACAAAGATGGCGGCTTGTAAATCAAAAGTTTTAAGAAAATAGAAAAAAATGTAACAGATAAATAATATGGATAAATAAATGAAGAGTGCTATATTCGGCTATGCCGAATCTTATATACCCTTCACCATGATGAGATAAGAACAAAAAGTTATATACATAAATAACGTTCTTTAGAAAGGTATAAATAAATATTAATTGAGCTACACCAACGTCATGCCGAAGAATATAAAAAAAACAAAAAATGCATATATGTACCTAAGCCCGTTTCCTCTTTTGCCAAAGTTGATGTTTGAAATTCGTTTTATAATCTTAAAATCGTTTTTTTAGAACATACAAAAATTATATAAAAAAAATTAAAAAAAATTTTTTTGGGATTCGAACTGGCAATATCATCAGTCTCAGGAGAGAACTTAACAACTCGGCTACGAATGCTTTTACTGAAAAAGCGTTAAATTAAAATATATTGAGTCTATGTGTTTGTTTCTTTATTTGAGCGTCATATCATGTACATGCATTAATGTGTATGTGTATGCGTAAAATTAAACAAATTACAAATAAAATCCACCACTTGTAGTGTAGGGTATAAAAAAAACAACAACAAAAAACCACATTACCAACACGGTATTACCATAGCCACTGTATGACCGTAGAAACCAAAATTGAATTGGTTTGTATGGTATGTTTATGTCGTTTTGGTAATACAGTGTTGGTATGGTAATGTCACGTCTAATTGGACCTTTAAAGGAAAATTTGAGGCAGTCGTGGTTTTTTACTCATATCTCAGCGATTTGTGGGCCGATCTTGCTGAATTTCAATAGCAAAAAATTCCGGACCATATGTGACATAAATGTATAATAACCTGGCCCCCATCATATATGGGGTCTTCGGAAAATCCATTTCAACGGAGAGACGGACAGACGTACATCGTTAAATCAACTTCGCTCACTTTTAAGAAAATTGGAATTGAAGGCTTTACAAAAGGTTTTTCATAGTGACTTTGGCCAGCGTTTTATTTATGAAGCTGTTCTGCGTTAAGTATGACTTTAGCTGTTTTACCATAATGAAAGAGAGCAAGAAAACAAATCTAATGCAATGATTAACTCAAAAGAGCAAAAATGTGACATTGGCCCTTTTAGCCAGGGCTGCCAGGTACTTGTTTTTTTTTCCCAAAAATCCCCCGATAAAACAAAAAATCCCCAAAATAAGCCCCTGTAAAACAATACACCATTTTGAACGGATAATTTAAATATTTATTTGAGTTTTACTTGTACTATATTCTACAAGAGATAATTTTTATTGTATTTTTATTGGAAATACGTAGTTGTATGTAAGTTCGACTGTATATATATATAGTATATACCGTATATATATATATATACAGTCGAACTTACCTATAATGAATCTGCATTATGCTAAGTTCACACTTAAGGCCGCTTTAGCCGACCGTAAATGTAATTAAATGCAATGTAACGTACCGTAACGTACTGAAAGCTCGTTTGTGCACTTATAGAATATGTAAGAACGTGTCAGCTGTTTTTCAAAAACATTAACAAAAAAGAGAAAAGTGATGAGAACTAAAAGTGTTGAAATGGTGACCGCTTTGAAGAAAAAGTACCAAGATATTTAAATAGCATTAAAACGGTATTTCTTGTATGTTTATATAAATAAATAAATATTTGATATTAATATTCAGATTTACAATAAACAAATATGTATTATGTATAGCATATTCGTACACATGTTCTTACATTATTTTCAAAATGTGCATACACAAAACAAGGTTTTGATCCCATTAAAAACCAGACTTTTTATTGTTTGGGGATATGTATGCATTTGTTTATTTTATACATCCAAACATATATTTGTATAAATGAAAATATGTATGGATTGTAACTTATTTTGTCAAAAGTCCACAGATATTATTACTAAAAAAATGTACCAAAGAAAAAGAGTAATTTTACCCGCATTCGATTTAAATTACAAGCAGCCCATCACTATCTACAACTGTCACGTAATCTCGTAATGAAATTCTATTTTCTACAGGTTGGCACGTTACGGTAAAGTGACATTACAGTCAGTTAAGCAGTTGCATTGCTTTCCATATAACAGAAACGATCAGCTGTTTACATTACATTTACATTTCTACATTTACGGTCGGCTAATAGGGCCTTTAGGTTTTTAAACGCGTTTAAGCAAAATGTTGATTTAGCTAATAAAAGCCGTTCACATTACATTTAAGATGATTAAGATGACAGATGATTAAGAAAAAAACACACAACAAACACACAAAAAAACAAAAAACAAATTTATATTTCTTTAAAGTATTAAAAATGGATAAAAACACTTTTATAAAGTTATCAGAACATTATTTTAATCATTTTAATGATGAAATTGTGAAAATGTTGAATTATTTAGGGAAAAAATTAAAAACATTGAGCAGAAATCTTGGCCGGTTGTACACGATCATGTTGGCGATTCTACATTTGAGGTATGTTCAGTGGATTCTATGTGATTTATGAAGTGATTTAGTTGTAATCATGTCAATTTGAAGTGATTAACAAATCACTTCAATGTATGGGTAATCATCTCGATTTTGAAGTGATTAGAGCTTAATCACGTTCGAACTGCTTAAACGCGTTTAAGAAGCCAAATGTGAACACACTATTATACCATAAAATCACTTTATTTTGAAAAAACTTCATTATACAGAATTAATTTTATTTCCACTTTTGTTAAAAAAAATCAGGCAGTTCTAGTTTGGATTACACTCCCACGTGCAGCTGTTATCCATTTGAACGTTGCCTTATTAATTTCCCTAAGAATACGGGTTGGAAGCCTTTAGCGTTTAGTGCTAAATTGTTTACGTTCAACATTTTAAGAATTCAGGTTGCTTTAGCCGTCCGTAAATTAATGCAATATAATCACCCCTATCGTGAATAATTTTTCCCTCGTAGTTTTTCCCCTTTTCACATATTTGCGATCATGAACAGCTCTCATGAACAAAATGTAATTCAAAGGAGAATAATAACGTGAAAAAATGTTCACGGGGATAAATTCCCCTTATCGTGAAAAGTTTTTTCCCTCGTAATTTGTTCACATTTCCCTTAGATTTTCTCACTTTATTTTTGCTAGGGAATAGAACGTGTATGTTAGTAGTTCCTCCTACAAATCGAATATTAAGGGCTAGATCCGTTAATAAGGCACAAACCGATATATTGGTCAACAAAATGCAAAACAACAGGTTGATTGCCGCCGGATTTGTGAAAGACGTGCTGGCAGAATTTTGGAAAATATTTTACTACATAAAATTTAAAAAATGCAAAAAACTAACGTTGTTATCAACCTATCCCTCCCTCCAATACTTATTATTTAGATTTATTATTTTAACTTTCCTTTAAAATATATATATTTTTAAACAAAAATTTCAATGATTTTTAATTTATTCTAATTTTCTTCTTTTTTACATTCAATGGAACTGATAGCATGAAAAATTTTTCACATGAGATTCACGAATGCTTTTGTCCCTTCGAGGGGAATGAAAATTTCACTGGTAATATCTCACAATTTTGTGTCTTGAATAAAAAATGATATTGCACGAATCAATTTGAAAATTGCATTTCTCGGTCAAGTATTAATTGGCACATTTGTGGTCTGGGCATTATTTTTTACTGGGGGTAGTTTTAAGCCGATATTGGGTTTTTATACCTTTTTTAAAACATAGTTGTATCTACATTTTGTATTAATTTATCATCAAGAATAACAACTTTAACGACTTTTAAAAAATTGACAAAAACTAAAATAAGTGATTTTTTAGCCTTGTATTCACTATTCAACTTTTCAATAGACTTTTCTTTGCCCAATTGTCAGCGAACTTCATAATTAATGTTTTTATATACAAAGAAACAAAATTAGCTCATTCATGGACTTAAGAGTTCACTTTAATTTTTTTTTATTGAACACCTCTAATAAGTATACATATGTACAAACATGAACTTCTCTAGGAAAATAAAAATGTTGGACTTATTATACATAATCATATATTTGACAAATTAGCTTCAAACTTTTCAGATATTCTTTTAGATTAAACAAACTTCTTTTACCCGGTGCTCATTTACATTAAGTGATATGCAAAAATGGCCATCCTAATGTATGTATATGTGTGCATGAAACTTATTTGTCTCCTATAGAAAAATTAAACTCATATGCCTTTATTTATAAAAATTTTTTAAATTTAATAAATGTTTACAAAACAAATTTTGTATGAAAATTTGGCTTAATAAACGTTTGTTAAATTAAATAGTCGTTTATAAATACGGGGGATATTCTTTACATGGTAATATGTTAATTTTCAAAAGTAAACAATTTCGTTTCCTCAAACAGAAAATCCAATAATAGTTTTATAATTTTAACTTTTTTTGTTCGTATTTAGTAAAATTTTCTTAAGTAAAGAAACATTTTCTCATGAACAAAAAATTCACGTTTTTGGTATATGATCAAAAATTTCTTAAGACACGACATGCAAATGAAGATGGTTTTTATTAAAAACAAGAAAAATATTTCTCAAATCAAACTGCATGTGTTTAATATAAGTCTGGTTTTCTTAAACATTAAAAAGAATCGAATTTCCTGCATCAAGAAACAAATGCTAGGGATTTTTTTTAATTTTTCAGAAAATGTTTAAGAAAACTTGGTTTGATTCAATTAATTTTTATTTGAACTGACATGTTAAGCAAATCCACAAAAAGTTTCTTATTTTTATATTAAGTTTTCCTTAAACTAACTAATGCCACACGTTTTTATGTTAAAAATTCAGGCTTTCCTTCGTATTTTGTAAAATATTAACAGCCGATTTCACTAATTTATTTAAATACCAATTTATGTTTAAAATTCGTTTTTCATTTTAAATAAAAATACAATTATAGGAAAAACTATCAGGGGTGTTCTAAAATCGAAAACGCAAAACGAAAGAATTTTAAACGTCTTTTTTAAATAAGAATTCTGTAATAAAAGAATTTTATGACAAATATTGTATAAAACAGAATTTTATAGCAAAAATTGTAAAAATTACATTAAAAGTGTAACTTCCAAATTCTTGCGCTTGGCGTTTTGGACTTTCAGAACACGCCTGTATATTTAGATATGATTTGATAATTAAATTGAATTGGTGAAAATGGCTATACGCAACAAAACCTTAATTTAAGTAACTATAGAAAAAACATGATTTTTTTTAGCTGAATTAAATTAAATTTTAGTTCACTTTGAGTCATAACTTTTTGCTTAAACCAACCCACACATACATACATATGTTTACAATAAGACATTTTTGGCTTGGACGAATATGGTGCTAAATTTTCTTGGTTCAAGCCATATTTTCTGTTGCTTTAGTAAATAATTCTTTCCGTGTATTTCCCCAAAAAATCCTTTTTTTTAAAGTATCCCCATTGTAGACCCCAAACCCCAAATCAAATTTTTTGTCCCTTTTTGCAACAAGAAAACCCCTTATTTGGGGTCAAAACCCCAAAACTGGCAGCCCTGCTTTTAGCTCCAAGCCACAGATATATACTTTATAGGGTCTAATATCAATATTATAGAAATTACAAACGGAATGACAAACTTATATATACCCTATTCACCACCTGTGGTGAAGGGTAAATGGAAATTTCGATATTTTAGTTAGGCTTGATTGAGTTCCTCAAATATTATTTTAATTAAATTATTTTTACTGAAGGAAGGAATCTTACATCATGAAATGAATTAAAATTTATTGATAATTTTTATTCCTGGCTGAGCTGGGGATCGAACTCGGGTTGAATTTACGTTTCGAGAATAACCACATTCTCGTAATCAGAATTCTTTGCAGTTCTACCTTCTGAATTCTGATGATGAAAAATGTGGTTATTCTCGAAACGTAAATTCATACCGAGTTCGAGCCCCAGCTCAGCCAAGAATAAAAATTATCAATAAATTTGTATTAATTTCATGATGTAAAATTCCTTCCTTCAGCAAAAATAATTTAATTAAAATTAAATTTGATGAACTAAAGCCTCACTAAAATATTAAAATTTTAAATTAAAAATCAACAGTTCAACTAAAAAATCACCACTGTTCTAAAAAAAATAATAGGTAACGCTAATCTTAAAAAGCTTGTTTCTTTAAATGCATGTATGTGTGTTTCAAGCAAAACGCACTATGTTAATTGTAAATTAAGCTTTGTTCACAATCAGAGCAACAATTTCGTTTTTTCTTCTATCTTATATATATCCCAAAGTATTTCATATATTTTCCTTTAATTTATAAACAAAAATGAAACCAAAGCTTTTTAAAAAATTGAGTCAACTAGAACTTCAGCAACAATTTGCATGAAATTGTTTCTGACGTTTAAAATACTTTTATTTAGTTTTGAATGAAAATTTTAACATAATGTTGTAAAAAATAATAATAAATTCAGAATATTGTTGTGGCTAAAATTTGCAAACGGTTTCTTAATGCAAAAAGAGTGTAGTTGCAAAATAAATTGTTGCTCTATTATGAACACCAAGTGAAAATGTTTCTTTGATTGTCAGCGAATCTTTAATACTTTTTATTATTATATGTGAAACAAAATATCGACCAAATGCTCGCCACGGTGTCAAATCACATGATAATGACGGCCAATTAAAATCGCCACGGAAATGGAATTTCTCGCTCAAAAGAGCCATTGTTTCGTTGGCTGTTTGGCAAGTGACACCATCCTTTTGGAACCACATATCGTCCAGGTACATATCCTCAATTTCTGGTAACAAGAAGTCCTTTATCATTTCGCGATAGCGAACACCATTCACGGTTACTGCTTGTCCTAACTCATTTTCGAAGAAGTACGGCCCGATGAAGCCGCACCCAACACATGTTTCATATTTTCTACAGACCTGGTTTGCTCAATTCGGCGTACATTTCTCCCGATTGTGGACACCTTTAGTCATATTATGTTGACCAAACAAAATCACGAAGTGCACGAAATCCATTTTTATTTGAATGCCCATTTTCGTACCTCTCAATGGTTGAATTCTGCAAACACTGAAACAAAGAAATGTCAAATTAAGTTGAGCAACAAACTTGACGTAAAGGTGTGACTCACAATTAACATCGTGCATTATGGTTAAACCCCCCTTTACTTTTTTTACATAAAAATTTGGCGCTCGTTTAATGTGTGTACACGAACTTTCTTCAAATTTCATTTCGGTTTTGTTAAAAAATATATGAAAACAATTTCATTTTAAAATTTTTTTGTTGACAACAACTTTAAAATAAAGCTTAATGGCCTGAATTTGATGTGTGGCAGTGCTAAACAAAACAAAACCAAATATTACCAACACATACAAAAGTTGTTTTCGGTTAATTGAGCCCCGCTTAATTGAGTTTCCCGTTTTATTGCCGTTTAATTAACTGTCTATCTAAAAATTTCCTTTTAGTTGAGTTCCGTTTAATTGCGTCACCCGCTTAATTATTTCGCAAAATAAGACCGCATTGCGAAAAAAAGAGCAAATGTTTCGGTTAATTGTTCCCGTCTACTTAATGTGTTTTTGCTCCACAAACGTAAAAAAATTATTTTGTGACAAAAAAGTCATGTTTCATGTTTCTGTTATATAAATAAATGTTATATAAAATAAATCAAGAAATTAATTTTATTTTCTATCTACACATGGGTGTTTCGCTTTATTGCACATCTTGCTCAATTAAGCGATTTTCGTTTTAATTGCGTCGGCGATTCAATTAACCGAGTACTGTTTAATTGAGTTCCCGTAGAATTGCGTCAAAAGTCGTCCATTTTTAGAAACTCAATTAAGCGGAAATAACTGTATATTTGATGAATCATAGGAGAATTATTATTAACACAGCTAGGAATCTAATAGATAGGATATTAACAATTAGTGACAATAGATTTCATAAGAAAAATAAGGAAATTATTGGAAATATTTTAAAGAATTTCAAAAGATTTTGTTATTCGTGCTTAATTCCCAGTTTTTATTATTGATAAAAACACTTGAAATTTATTGTTGATGGGATAAGCTATTCCTATGCGCATTTCACTGGTTGCTTAGGCCAGATCATCAGGAAACTTCATCCATAACGTTTTAGAAAAACTAAAGATATTAAACCAAATAAAACTGTTAAGCGTATAAGACTTATAGCAACAGTTCTACTTGTAATAATATCAAAGCTTAAACAAAACACATCAACAATAAACAGTGGGTTTATCTCATCTTACATTCCCCACTACAATTAGTTGAAATTCTCTCAACATTAATTGTAGTTGTAAGTAGGTTAAGAAAAACAAAATAAAAACAACAACAACAACTTTACAAAAGATGTTGACAATTAAGTGTTTTTTTAGGCCGTGCACTGCCTGTTTATTATCAAAAAGTAATTTCAATTTTTGGGAATACAAAATTTTAATTTCAAAAGATTTTGTTATTCGTGCTTAATTCCCAGTTTTTATTATTGATAAAAACACTTGAAATTTATTGTTGATCTTTTGTAAAGTTGTTGTTGTTGTTTTTATTTTGTTTTTCTTAACCTACTTACAACTACAATTAATGTTGAGAGAATTTCAACTAATTGTAGTGGGGAATGTAAGATGAGATAAACCCACTGTTTATTGTTGATGTGTTTTGTTTAAGCTTTGATATTATTACAAGTAGAACTGTTGCTATAAGTCTTATACGCTTAACAGTTTTATTTGGTTTAATATCTTTAGTTTTTCTAAAACGTTATGGATGAAGTTTCCTGATGATCTGGCCTAAGCAACCAGTGAAATGCGCATAGGAATAGCTTATCCCATCAACAATAAATTTCAAGTGTTTTTATCAATAATAAAAACTGGGAATTAAGCACGAATAACAAAATCTTTTGAAATTAAAATTTTGTATTCCCAAAAATTGAAATTACTTTTTTATTTTAAAGAATAATAGTTTTCCTAACAAATTGATTTGCAAATTGGTAAGACAATACAATATAAAGAGATCTCGTAATATTGATGAGATTTCGGAACCACGTATTTATAAGTCATTAACTTATGTGCCTGGGTTTTCGGAAAGATTAGAAAACTCGAATATATATGATAAAGGGAAATACAGAATGGCACATAAGGTGAATAATGTTGGGAGATTATTCACAAAAACTAAGGATAGATTAAAAAAGTCAGATATGTCTAATTTAGTTTATAAGATTCATTGTGGTGGCAATGATAATAAACAATGTAGGAAAATATATGTAGGAACAACTGGGACAAAACTTAAAATTAGATTAGCAGGACATAAACATGACCAAAAATATAGGAATTATAATTCAGCCCATGGAACGGCGTTATCAACCCATTGTAGGGATTTTAATCATTATCCTGATTTTGAAAACACATCAATTTTGAATACGGAAAGTTTTATGAAACGTAGATATATGTTAGAAATGTTGCAGATAAATAATGTTCCATTTGAGAAAAGAATTAATTTTAAAAAAGATACTGAGGGATTAGCTCAGATTTATAGACATTTATTGAATAAAAATAAATAGGTAGATGGCATAGCTCAGTTGGTGAACTTTTATTAAATGAAAATAACTTTTGACGGAAAGGGACATTAAAATAGGTTTTAGGCTTTGAATATATTTAAAATGTTGTTTTTCCTTTTTGTTAGTTTGTTTGTCTTTCTGTTTAAAGTTTGTAGAATGGAATTTTGAATTTCTTATGATAATTTTGTTAATTGAAATTTTAAAATTTATTTTTCCATGTTTTATTTTTCCATTTATTGTCAAATTTAATTTTATTATAAAAATTTCCTGAAGAAGATTTCCAAGGGAAATCGAAATATTGAAAATAAAAATTAAAATATTTTAATTAATTTTTTAAAAAGTGACCTTAAGCTTGAGTAATTTATTAAGAATAACTATATCTATATAAAATCTATCTATCTATAAAACTTGATATCGATAAAATTTTTGAAAAACGTGATTTAACGAAAAGTTAAAGAGTCAGAATTAAAAGTTTTAAATTACGAACTATTTTAAAAAATATAAAATAGGTTTTTAATTATAAAATTATTTTTTCATAAAAAAGTCCGGAAACTATCCCTGAAAACAACTTAACTTAATATTTTGTCTGGCCATCTATTGCAACAAAATTGTATTCAAAAGTCGCACTTCATTCACAACATAAGGCAGATAGTAATTGTTAAAATGCACTTTCTAAATGTATAGAAAGCCGTAATAATACTCACATAATATTATTTTGCTCCAATTTATTAATTTCCTAAATTTTTAGCTCTTTTTAATAGAAATAATTAAAAAAAAGTTATAAAAATCGTAAATCATTTTTTAATCTGATGTTTTACTTAAAATGCTTTTCAAGTTGCAACCTGATTTAATTGCCTAAACAAAAAAAAAGTTTGCAACATATCAAGAAAGCACACACTTCATGAAAGCAAAATATAATACCCATAATTAACGTCTTTTTTATGCAGAAAAAACTTTGCCCAGGACTTAATTGAGCCGACACCGCAATATCCCCTCCCTCAAACGACTTCGTACATGTCACACTCACTTCTGCGGTAGTTGTAACCAGGGTTGTTAGATGTGACGATTTTTTTGAGAAAATACAGTAAAATGACGATTGACGATTTTTTTACTAAAAGTAATAGTGTTATGACGATTTTCTGGCATCAATAAAACACAAGAATTATTTACAATTATGTATATTGGGAACAGTCCAAAACTAAAAAATCATATTTTCGAAATACAAAAATTATTGGAAATTAAACAAAAAAAAAAAAAAAAATATTCTTCATCAATCATAAGCCAGGTGGCTTTCATTAGAAGCATAACTACCGGTTCACACACGTCAAGTTTGACTCGTCAAGTCTTGAGTTTTTAGGAAAGAGGGGAAAAGAAATGGCATTCTATTTTCCCTTCTCTCCGAAAAGCTCAAGACTGACGAGTCAAACTTGACGTGTTTGAACAGGCACTTAGTAATTTGAATTCTACAATTATATGAATGCCATCGATACTGAAAAAATATACACTAGAGCCCCGATTTGCGTCGGTCATATTTGGGTTGCTTTTTAAAAATTGGTTATATCCGCATTGCGTTTTTTTGATTTCGATTTGCGTCGCTACATACGATTGGATTTTTTCACTGAAGTCATAATCTTATGTGAAGAATTTTTGATTTGTAAAATTTAAATATTTAACGATTTTGTTAAATGTTCGTGACGATTTTGACGACTTTTGTTGAAATTTTTTACGAATTTTTAGAAAAAAGCATAACAACCCTAGTTGTAACAGTCATGCACGTAAGATTAAAATTTGTGGCATGGAAAACAAAACACATTCCTTTACACAGGAATAATTTAAATTTTTATGCAACATGGGCTTCATGTTGCAATCCTTTTAAACTAATGCAATTGCATGCAACATGCTGATGATTACAAAACAGATGAAGGGAGTGCTACAGAAAATATCTGTAGGAAAAAACAAAAACAAAACACCAACCTGTATTGCGGCACAACACGGTTAAAAATAACGAAGCACAAATGAAACCAAATGTAGGCATTGCTTTTTATATTTCACAATTTGTCAATTAAATTTATTCTTTAAAAATTTCACTTTTTGTTTTTATTAATACATAAGTATTTACCGCCAACTTTTTTAAAAATAATTTTAATTGTTTCGTTATTATTTTTGATATTTCAAATATAAATATTTTTTTTTTTTTTTTTTTGTTAATTTAACCCGATTTTACGAACAATGAATTCGACTCGTTGAAAACTAAACGCAAACTAAAGTAAAAACTAAAATGAATTTTGACTTGTATGAATCAGTGAACGAATGAAGACTAAATGAATGACTGAAGAAGTGAATAAATGAATGTATGGGTATGGATGGTTTGAATAAACATTCATTGTACTGCATAAACTTCTCCGATTTCGCTGCTTGCATTGGTGGATTCGCTTGTCTATAAAATGAATGAGTTTCAGCAGAAAAAAAACTGAGAAAAATAACACATATGATATGAAACCATGTGCATGAATAAGCAAGGAAATCATATTGTTTTATACATTAATATATACATATACATATATAAAAATGTATTTATATAGTGCGCTAGTCTATTAGTGCGACGGGATCGATTCCCTCAAGGACTCTGGTCTGTTTCACTACACAAGGCTGAATACCTAAGTTCGATAGTACTCGCCCTTGCAGGTTATGTTCTGTCACGGTCTTCACCACCACTCTCCGCTACAAATGTAATATTCTTCTCCCAACAGGCTGGATGTCGTCTATTCCGTTGAATGACGGTCGAATAACGTACACTGAAACTACAATAAATGGATGTAAAAAGAAACCCAAATTAAAAAATAGTCTTAATGGATCACCCTTTAGTTGAATAATTTGGAATTTTTCAAACAATTTCTTTACACTTTAAAAGTCTAGATGGCGTTCTTGAAAACAATCAGTAACGCATACATACAGCTCCTCATACTCTGGGACACCTAACACTTAGGCCCTAATTACATAAACCGCAACGCAACGCCAAAAAATTACATTGAAAAAATAAAGTATGTATAATAAATTGAAACTTTTAAATTAAACTAAGGCTTTTATTTTGAGTTCCAAACATAGGAACATAAGACTTTTTCTATGCATCCCGCGTATAGTGTAAACAGCTTTATTTTTTCTTAAAATTTCACTGATCGGCAAAAATATTGTTTAAAATAAAAATAAATGAAAATTATATATTCCAAATATTTATAAAGATTTTAAGGCGCTAATCTCAAATCAGTTCTTAGTTATTTTTATCGAGTCTAATTTTTTATAGGCTGGTGTAATATTTCGCCCCAAATAAGGCAGTTCAGCTAATACATTTAATCATAACTTGAGAACGATTTGTCGGGTCTTAAATCTTAAAACAAGAGTCCGTTTTATTTAAAATTGATAAGATTTAACACTGGGGGAGTCTGCGCCTTCGTTTACGAGTGTGCACCGGTAGCCTAGCTGGTAGTGAGCTAGTCTATCAGCGCCGGGGTTGCGGGTTCGATTCCCGCCACAGACACTGGTTTCCTGCAGACAAGCGAAGAGCTTCGCTGGATTAGCTTAGAAAAAAAAATAAAAAAAAAAAAAAATAAAAATAAAAAAATTACTTATTAAAAAAAAAAAAAATTGTGTGTTGAAAAAAAAAAAAACTTTCAAATATTGGGTGACGAGGAAGTACGAGCTATCAACACGAACACAGTAGTTGTCGGCCAATTGAGATGTCCACACTTGAAACGGTTAAGATCGTCGTCTGAAGGTGGATATCAGTCCAGTGCTTGCCGGCATATTTCATCTGAATCATTCCTTAAGGTATGTCCGGTCCATTTCATTTTCTTTCCTTCATAATTGCGGTAATAGGTAGAATTTTACATTTCGCGTATAAGTCGTCATTGCTTATGACAGTGGGCCAGCAAAAGAAATTATAGGCATTAAAAAAAGTGTTATACATTGTATTTTGACCAATAACTCGAAGATGAGAACGCTGTGCCGCGTTTTCTCACAATAGCGCAAAACAGCGTCGTAAAGATATTTTGCCGCAACAAAGTCATGTATTTTCGTCCATTCGTAATCAAGGATTACATGAGACAAATGTATGGACTATAATGGGAGTATCGTGTCTAGAGAAGGCGAAAAATGTTCCATTTGCTAAGAAGGTCGTGGCGTCTTTTTTGGGATGCGCGTGGGATAAGTTTTAAAGAAGAAAAAACAATCAACCGCCATTGCAATGCCAAAATTCGGTGAATTAAAATTCATTTTGCTTCATCACTTACCCTGTTCGCGTGATTTAACTCCCTCGGCTTTTTTCTATGTCCAAACTTGAAAAAGTTGCTGGGTAGTAAAATGAATGGCTATTTCAATGAACTATACAGTTCTTACTATAAACAGTCTTTTGAAGCTTTTGAATATCGCTGGAAAAGTGTATCGAATTAAATAGTGATGATGTTAAGAAACAAGAAAAAATTTTTCCAAATTTGTCTTGTTTTCTTTATTAGGTGTCCAATTTTGGGATCGCCTTCGTCTAACATACAAGTTCAGGTATGTTCAGACTTAAAAAAATATTTAAGAAAGAATCCAAAAAAAGCGTGGCCAGTAAAATTATCAAACTGTAGCTTTTTTTTTAACAATTTCTCTTGATTTACTAAACTTTATTTGTAAGAAAAAAAATTGTGCAATGTATGTAGTATATAAATTGTTAAATGAGCAAAAATAATTTTTTAATAAAAATAGTGGTTACGTATAGGACGTCAAATATTTAATAGGTGTGAACATAGCTTAAGCATATGTATGTACGTAGTGAGTCTATCAGTTGCAAGTAGAGTTTTTTCCCGGACTTTTTCGATTCCCGGGAAAGCGGGATTTTTTTTTAAATTTCCCGGGATCCCGGTATCCCGCTCCATATAAATAATACGAAGTAAATTTTGTTTTTAATTAATGAAAAAAACTTTTTTAAAAAAACTTAAGGGAACTTGTTTACAAAGCAATTTTTTCTTTTTAATAAACAACGTCCTATATTAGTTAAATAACGTATGTCAAGGTTAATGCAAAAATAGCATCACCAGACTGCTTCTTTTAATTTTAATAGGCCCATTTGTAATCTTTAGGACAATGTGTTTTTCAAGTTGTGTGTTCTAGTATCTTACACGAGTTTCCAAAATGTTATTTTATTTCGGTTTCCCCGCACTTCACGGGTATATAAACCAACACAAATTGAAAAAAATTGCGTTTATCAAAAAATAATACATCCGCTGCTTTATTGCATCATAGTCATATCTCAAAAAATCAAAAATTTGAAGTAACTTTTGCAAAGTTTTCTTTCATACCTTCTCGTATTATATCTCAAACTGAACTGAAGTTATAGCAAAATATATCTTAAAATCTGTACATTTTGAAAACTTTAATCGCATTTTGTCAAGATTGTTTTTGTAGATATGACTATGTTGCAATAAAGAAGCGATATTTTAGGTTTCTCCTATTTTAAAGACTTGTCCATGGACAATGAAACTTTACTTTCTGCATCTTATTTTGAAATAATGTACTTTATTAACTCTTCACTTCACTAAATGTGATAATTATCAACTGTTGCACATTGATTTAAATATGTACTCACTTCTTGTAATTGATCTAATTCACAACCCATCCACAGATGCTAATTTTTAGAGAATAGAAAACTCAGTTTCAAAGTATAAATAGCTGTTTTCTGAAATAATAAGGAATTTTTTATTTCCCGGGATCCCGCAAGAAAAATCCCGGGAAAACGGGAAATAAAATAATCGAAATTCCCGGGACGGGAAATCCCGGGAAAAAACCCAAGTTGCAAGACATTGCACTATGCTTCGACCCATAGACAAAAATCAAAAAAATTTTGTCTCAAATTGTTTTTAAATACAGATTTTTTGAAAGATAATAAGGTATCTCAAATAAATGATAACAAAAAAAATTTTTCTGATTGCTTTTGCCACCACGAGAGGGCGTTAAAATCAGATAATTTCTTGCAAAAATGACTTAACAGAAAAATAGGTTTCAGTTGTTTCACAAAAATAATTCTGAAAAATTCATTTTTTTTTTAAAGTCACTAGAAATTTGGTTTTCAGGTACTTTGATATATTTGCAGTTAAACTAAAATTTAGAATTTAGTATTTATGTATTTACAAAATAACTTTTTTTATTGCTCTGAAAAACACATTTTTTTTTTGTTGAAAATCCAAAAATTACTTAAGTTTGATGGAGTATAAAAAAAAATTATATAAAATTAGATATTTTTTTTTCTGTTTTTGTAAGTTTATACTCTTAGCTAACGGGGTATTCAAAAATTAGTGCCTATTTTTTACCACAACTTAAAAAAAATGCGTTTATTGAAATGCCTAATTTTATGATTTTTATTCATTATTAGGCATTTAAAAGTGTTTAATACCATTGCGTAGCACGTTTTATATTTTGAATGGTAAAAAATAAAAAAAAATTAATTATAGCATTAGTAGACCAAAACCACTGAAGCATTTTCAAAATTTAGCTCGAGTCCTTTTTTTATGGCCCACTGATGTTTTTAATTTTTTTAAAGGCGTTTTGAGTAAGTCAAAAAAATTTATTAAATCTAATTCTGAGCTAAATAAGATTAATAGATGATTTTAATAAAATTTGATGACGGTTCTTTTCATAGAACTAATTAACCCTCTATCTTCCATTTTTAGGTGTCGTTTCAGCCCCTCCGCACAGAACACCACTAACACGTACGTTTAAAGGGTTAAAATATTCTACAAAAATTTTCTGCATCAAATTTCACTAGGGGTTGTAAAAGACCATAAATTCGTGTGATATAGGCAAAATGCTTAAAACAGTAAAATTGTAAATAATCATATATTATTTTTAAATTGTGTTTCAGTAAAGTCGTGTGAAATAATTCGAAAAAATGTAATAAATCTACTTTCGAGCTTAACATATTATCTAACCCTCTATCTCCCATTTTTACGATGAAATAACCCCTATTTTTAGGAATCATTTAAGTCTCTTTTTTAAATATTCTTTTTTTTTAGGAGTTATAAAATATAATTATTAAGTTAAGCTATTATAATTTTTGTTTCAAAATCCAAAATTTTAATTTTTGTATCAAAATATATCGCACTTAATCAACAGGAGGGTATTAAGTCAAAATGTTCAGTAGAAGCAAAACAGTTTTATATTTAATATTAAAGGCATATGAAAAAGAATTTTTAAACCAACCATTTTATTAACAAAAAGTAGGCAAAATAGCAAGATATTTTTACAGCGGATATGAATACTACGCGTCGATTTTTTTTGAAAAGTGAATAAATAAAAATTTGGATTGATCAAGTGCGATATGATTTTTTCATCATTTTTTAATGACGTTAACATTGCTAGTTTTTCTCTTAAATTTTTTTATTTATGTTATCTTTAAAATATCCTTATAGTTTTATTTTTGCAAGAGTATTTTAACCGTTTTAGCCTATTTTTCAATTAATGATGTTTTTGTATTTTCCACATTGATAATCCAATTCTAATTTGGCATAAATATATATCTTGCAAAAATCAATTTGCATAGCAAAATTTACTACGATCGGACAATTTTTGTAGGAGTGATAGCGTTTTTAATAAAGAGGATATATGGCAGGACCTTGAGTCCATAGTCCGATTAAAATAAAAATTTACACACACGTTGCTAGTTGCATATGTATCAGCATGACCACTTTTTGTAATTTTGTGGGCATTATTGAAGCTAAAATTATTTTTTTCAATTTCAGGGCACATGGGAGGTAGGCGTGTCCTTGGGCCGATTTTTCCAAAAATTCATATTTTTCTTAACTAAGCTAGTTTATGCTAGTGTACCAAATTTCAAAAATATCTGACAACTCCTTCTATTTTTGTCCCTTCGTTATATGGGAACGAAGCATAGTGCATTGTCACCGACACTAATTGTCTTTCTAAGGTTTTCATAGGGTTTAATGTTTACGACTTTTTCGAAAACTTTTCTACTATAGCAGTTTTTATATTTGATGATTAAGTCAGATCTTTGAAAAGAAAAGTAGATATCAGGTATAATTTAATGAAAAGTACGACTAGCTTTTTTAGATAGAACTTAATTTTGAGGTATGGCTTTAACAATTTTTTACACACAGAATCAAGTTAAAAACGTAGAAAACAAGGTTGATTTAAAATTTTTCGGTGGTGCTTTTGCTTCATACGTATTTCATGTTAATTCAACCTGATTTTACAATAACTTGCGAACAACATTTTTTTTCTTTTTAAATAACTATAATTCATGTTAATTAAACATTGCAGTAAAGTTAGAGCAAAATGTCATTTATATTGAAATAAAAATCCGAATCACGTTAAATGAAAGTTATTTCAAGTTGAAACAACGTGAATTTCATGTAGAATCAAATTGGTTTGAGTGCGATATAACAGTGAGAAAAAGCTTCGGAGACAACATATGCATTTATTTAAGAATAATTCAAAACACTTACCCCTGTAACACATGTTTCACTTATTTTGTATTTTCCTTTGTTAACAGAAGAATGACCGGTATGGTTTTCGTCGTCATTCTACTTTGAAAACTTGATGTAATATTTAACTAAATAATTTTAATTAAAATAATACGGGAATTGTCTTTTTTATACCCTCCACCACAATTAGTTGTGAAGAGGGTATACTAAGTTTGTCATTCCGTGTGAAACTTTTTTATTATTCATCTCAGACCCCATAAAGTATATATATTCTGGCTGCTTGAGTAATTCTAAGTCGATTTAGCCATGTCCGTCTGTCTGTCCGTCTGTCCGTCTGTTGAAAACACGCTCACTTTCGAAAAACTCAAAAGAAATAAACAAACCAGGTGTCAAATTGCTTGTAGTTATCCTAAGCAGTTTGGGATTGAAATCCAGCAAAATCGGTTCAGTAGGACCAGAGCTATGAATCGAAATGTGGAACCACCACCTTCAAAAACTTGATAATTTTGTTACAAAAACTAACATAAATGATGCAAAAATGCACGGAATGACATAAGATTTTGCACAAGTCCGTTTTATTCGACTAGAAATGACACTGTAAAATTTCGCGAAGGTCAGTCCATAATTTACCCTAAGCCCCATATAAACACTACTCCCGGAAAACAGTTTAGTACGCCTAAAACCGTAAAAAATAATGCAATCATAACAAATTTTGGCTCGTCACAATTTTATAGGACTATAAATGATACTGTGAAATTTCGTGAAGATCGGTACATAATTTACCCTAGGCCCCATATATGCCCTACTCCCGGAAAACAGTTTAGTCTCCTAAAACCATAATTAATAACAAATCGTCACAGTTTAAGATAATAATAATAAAAAGACATCATACAGATATTACTCCTTAAACATTCGAACTGTCGGTGGAGGGTATCAAAGATTCGGCACAGCCGAATATAGCACTCTAACTTGTTTTATAACAAATTTTAAACATGAAAATAAAAAATTTACATACTTAGTATGTATGCATGTTAATTTAGCAAGATAAACTTTTGATTTTAATACAAAACAGGTTTTTATGGATTCAATATTGAACAATGTTATTTTAACAGTGAATAATATTTAATAAACGTATTTTAAGGTTATTTCAATACTTTTCATTTAAAATTAATGTGAAATAATGATAAATTGAAATAAAGGGCAACTTTTGCAGAAATTTGCTATAGCGGGTTTCACCCTTTGTATTAAGAGTACAACTCTGCTTTTCTTAATACGATTTTATACTACAAAGCATGATTATCTTTTGCGTACGTGTTGTAAACTAATGAAGTTGCTGAGTGAGGGAAAGATACAGATATAGTTTTTTCAACTGTTTTATTCTGGGCTATTTAACAAACATGTTAACTTAAGCTTTTTGTTCGTTTTATCAACCACAGCGTAGTTAATTTTAGTATAATACATTTTGTTGTTGCAGTGTTGTAAATCTTAGTACTTTTACTAAATTAATAAGATTCACAAAGTCTACAAGGGGCTTTACTATCAATGGTGAAATTTATGAGAAAGCCGAAAACGGATTACATATTTGAAAAATTTGGGGTCGAAAACCTAAAGTGGCATAATTAACTTGAAATGTGTAAAATGGCGGATAGAGCACATAAACTCCCACACGACGAAATATAAGGTAACATATAAAGCTTATAACACATTGAACAGTTTATTTAGCAAGACAAAAGATAGAACTAGTAAATGGGATATGTCAAACATTATTTACAAAATTCATTGTAAGGGAAATGACAATGAAAGATGCAACCAGGTTTACATAGGTACAACGAAGAACAAATTAAGGACTAGAATTGCGGGACATAAATCCGATCAAAAATATAGGGACATTAATTCTAAAAAGACAGCATTAAGTCATCATTGTCATCAATCTAATCACTATCCAAATTTTGAAGAAGCATCGGTTTTAAACACTGAAACTAACTACAAACGCAGATATATATTGGAAATGTTACACATAATTAATACACCAACGGCACAGAGAATAAATTTTAAAGCAGACACAGAACATATAGCGAATAATTATAGGAATTTAATTATTAAGAAATAGAAGACTAGATATAATAATATAAATATACCTATCGCAGTCTTGGAACAAGAGGTTTCAATTTATACCTAAATTACATGCAAATTAGGACCTTCTTGGCCTTAGGTCACGATATACATATTAGTTTGTAAGAATAAAAATAAGTTTAATTATGTATGTAAGATAATATAAAAATAAGTTTCGTTTTAAAATTTTTTTGTTATTTTTTCATTAGCCAAAATATTTTTTTATTATTGTCAATATGGTTTTTGTATTAGGTTTATAGATAGGAAATTTTTTCAGTTTATATGAATTGTTATACTTTAGTTATATTTTATTTTTTGTTATTATGGTTTTTGAAAAAAATTTTGTGACAAATAGGTTTTTGAATTTAATTTTTGACAAAAATTTTGTTATCGTTTTTTGTTATTCCTATAAAAATTTGTAAATTTAATTTCCTGACGATGCTAACCAAAGGTTAGCGAAATATTGAATTAAATAAATAGATTATTTTATAAATAAAAAGACCTCAAGCTTAAATAATTAAAAATAATTATAAAAATAAAGGTCAAATAACAATAAATAACATTTAAATAATATTTCTGTGGCCGTATGGAAAAACTAGTTAACTCCACTTTTTGAGAAACCAAAAGCGTGTTTCATTAACTATCACTCTGTCAGATCGAAATTTTAATATAGTTTCTAATTTAAAAGTTATTTGAAAAACAAAAATCAGAAAAATACCAATTTTTATGTAAAACTAGATAACTCCATGCATTTTTTAAAAAAACGAGGTAACTCCATAGTGTCTTAAGAAACAGAAAAATTAGAAGTTAAAAACGACGTTGTGTCGATAACTAACCTAGGGTTTACACTTGCAAGTGCAAGTTCGAAAAACACAATACATTCACACTTTTTCACTAATACCATACAATTTTTCGTACTTGCTCAACTTGCAAGAGAATTTGGCTGACTTCCTAAACGTATATTAACAATGTATCAATACAGTATTTAAACCGAGTTGATACATTGTGTAGTAACTTTTTTAATACGTTGCATATTAATACTTTGCAACACTGAAATCGTTTAGGAACATTTATATGCATTGTATCATTCATAATAAAGCGAACAATGGGGGAAGAACATATTTTATTGGAAAATGTCTTAGATTTGTGCGAACAGGGAAACTCCAGCCTCAAAATTGCTGTAAACATTATAAAAAGAAAACATAAACGATTTGCTGTTTTGCTGAAAGAATCACGGGTAAACAAAAGGCTTTGTGGAAACCATTGTTGAAATGCCAGACGATGTTTTTTACAGCCACTTTAGAATGGGAAGGAGGACTTTTGATGTAAGTAGTATTTAGGTGAATAAAAATCTGCTTGGCTTTCTTTTGTTAAGAACTCCACAATATCGACTCGATTACACTTCCGTGCTGGAGGTGAGCTTTCACGTTGGATCGGAGCTGCTTGATACGTGCTAGGCTCGTTACTGTCCTCGGTCAGATCTGCCAACAATGTGTCTAAGCTCGATTCCAGATTGCATTCTGGCACAGATATGTCACTCCGGCAGCCATACACTTCGTCTAGTCGGTCATAGAAGTCCCAGGTAGTTGCTGCTTCGCCCGACGTCTTGTTGCGTTTCTTAATGCGCTTATACGTCACCATGAAATTTAAAAATTTTCTATATATTTCGTCCCGTGAAAATGGGAACGTGTCATCTATGGACTTAATATTTTGTAATACACGTTCCCATAGCACAACGCGTTTCTTGGTTTTTTCTCGAAATTATTTTTCCATGTCCAATCTTGCATTTATTAAAAGATTTTTAAAATTATGCGTCCCTTTTTTTACCGTAATAAAAAGAAAAAATAAAACTGAATAGAGAAATATAATAAATTATAACAAAAAAATGCTTACTTATCTTCCTGCGTCGCCATCGTATTTTGTCTTGCATTCGCTTTGCATCTACTTTTATTTGGATGCCTTTGTTGCTTTTCCTTGCGTATTAACTACAACAGTGTTGCAAAAGGGAACAAAATACATTGTAAAAATTTTCAGGGTTGCATTTACGAACACGCTGCAATGTATTACTACAAAGCAACATGCGTTTAGGAAGTCAGCCTTTGCTTGCAAGTAAATTTTTGACACTTGCTACAAGTAAAATAACAAATGAAGAAATATTGTTGCCGTGGATGACTTTTGTATCAATCTACTAGTATTTAGTAAAATAAAAGTTATGTTTTTAACGGATTTTCTGTGTATTTATAAAAAATATCAAATAAAATAGAGCACAACTATAGAACAACGCATCTTAATGGTAATTTTAATCATGAATTTTAAGCATTTTGAAAAAAAAAATTGTTTATGAAAATATTTTCTCAGTAACATTATTATATCACCACTACGGCAATACTGTAGTCACATATTTTATAAAATAAATATAATTTTTTCATCAAGATGTACCGAACATTAAATAAAGAAGAAATTATTAAATTTATTTTGTTATAACATGGTAATGTTTTCAACATGGCAATGTTCTTAAACCGAAAAACAAACCTTTTTTTATAAGATGTTTTCACTTTGAGAAGATTTGAAAAATTAACTTACATCTGACTGTGTAAACACTCAAACTACTTGCAAGACTTTCGGCTTTTTTTCGACATATTCGTTGATAATAAATACGTATACACTGCTTGCAAGTGATTACTTGCATGTGTAAAGGCAGGGTAAGAGAAATAAAGAGCGAAATAAAATAAAAAAATTCGGGTCACAAGCTCTTTGGTCAAAATTTTAAACCTAAAATTTGCAATTCGCGATAAATCAAAGAGTTATAGTTTTGAACCCATAAATATCAACCGTACTTTATGTGGTACAGTAACTTTGAAAAATCTTTCGACTTACCAAATAATAATTTTTTTTTCTGTTGCAAAAATAAGACAGTGTGTTTGGTCAGCTAAACTTAAAAACTAAAAAACAATTTTATAACCCATAAACTGGCCTATGAATTTCATCAAATCAAGAAGGGCAAGACATAAAGGGTAAGCCTTTTAATTCAGTTTATGCATAAAAACAGACAAAAAATCGGCTTATCTTTAACCCTAGAGTACGAACCATATTTTACGTACGTTGTAACTAATGATCGTCGATTCAACGATGTATTTTTTAACTGCCTATAACTTTGTCTTAAAAGCAAATGTACTTTTTTAATTAATGTTTTTAATCATCATGGCACCTTATAAGTTTATATAAAAAAAATTTTTGTTTTAATTCATGTAGATAAACGAAATATTTAATTTTAGAACTTTTTTATTTTATGTTGCACATATTTTTGGGGTCATAAAGAATTACCTATAAAATATTGTTAGGAAAACTGAAAAACTAAAAAAGAGTCAAAACTTAAAAAATACATTTTGAGCTTTAAAACAAATAAATTTTTTTTTTTTAAATAACAATTTGAGCCAGAGTCACAAAGTTCAACTTTGTGTTCTCCGCATATGGGTTTTTCGCATATATCAAATTTTAATTTTGACATTCGTCATTTTTTCGTATCGGCATGATCTACACATACTTCATTTGTGTTCTTTTTTTATTTTCTCCTTAGCTGGTCATTGTTGCCACTGTTGTTTAAAGTAACACATTTGCAACATTTGCTCACAAAGTTGAAAAATAAATGTCACGTTAATACTAACCATCGACGATTCGACGAGTACAAAACCAATAAAAGCAATGTTCCAGCAACTCAGTTTAAAAAACACAATTACACACAGCAAAAGTAAATCATCTACTAACAGCATACAAAATTTGAGAGTGTTAGGCACACCCATTTAAAAGTAAATTAATTAAAAGGAAGCGATGCTCGTCGAAACGTCGATCATTAGTACTCTAGGGTTAAACATAAAATTGTAACGTTACTGACTGATTCATTACCGCACAGCCTAAACGCTTGAAGCTAAAAACTTGAAATTTGGACAGGAGGTTGGTCTCTCACCAACTAAGATTTGATTTTTTAAAATTCGAAAAATATCCCCAGAACTAACAGAGATACAAAACAATGTAATAGTTATCGTTATTCTTTAGAAAAATAAGCGGACAGGTGTCTGGTTCTTTTTTGAAATTCGCCCCTTTTGGGGAGTAAGCGGGTGAAACATGTATCTTGGACCTTTTTTGTCACCCCATCTATCATCTACCAATAAACATAGAAATAAAGTGTATATCACATTTGAGTCCAAATACGAATTCGTTACTTTTTGGAAATCGAACGTTAATTTTTGAGAAAAAATGTACCAAAAAGGGGAAAATACGAGAAACTAAATTCCTTTCATTAGCTTTTTGTTTTACAAGTGGAACTTTCTTTAATTATATTTAGTTAATATTAAACATATAAACATAAAATTCAACATGCACCGTCCTGAGTGGATAAGAACCTGTGAGTAAATTTTTGGTACTATTTGTTCTTTAACTCGTATTTTTTGAATTTCCGTTAGTATTGTACCTAAAAACATAAAATTAAGCATGCAAGGCCCTTAGTGAATGATGATCTGTAGGAGGTATCTTTTTGGTACTTTTTTGTTTGACTTTCTTTGACAGACTTTTTTCAATTTTCGTTAATATTGCGCCAATAAACATAAAATGAAACATGCATGTCAAGAGCGGATACGAATAACTGTTCGGTACATTTTTATTTATAACTAGTCGCTTTTTAATCTAGAAACATAATCTTTGGCATATAAATACATATGTCCACGAAAGAAATGAAGACGCTAACGAAGTAGCTTGGGTAATTTCATTTTTTCGTAAAAAAACGGGTAAATTAAAGTGCTGAGCCAAAAAGGTAAGGTTTTTCCACAAATCATTTCTTAAGTTGCCTTAATGTATAAAACTTTAAACAAAATAAAAAAAAAAATTTTTTCGGAAAAATTAGATAGCTCCATTCTTCGAAAAAACAAGATAAGTGACATTGATTCTCGGTTTAAGTAAGGTTCAATGGAACCAGAAATCTTTAACACTATTTAAAATTATATTTTGTTTAATGCTCATAAATAATAAGCGAAATATGTTTAAAACTTTAAGTGTGTTTTCTCGTGTTTTCAAAAACTGGAGTTATCCAGTTTTTCCATACGGCCACAGATTTATACACAAAACTGTAGGTGGCTGACTAATCTATTCGTCATCGCACAGCATAACCGCAAAAGCTACAAACTTTAAATTTTTATTCCGGTTTGTCTTTATGAAATGTAGATCTACTAAGAGCGATTTTTATACCCTTCACCGAAGGTAAAAGAGTATATATAAGTTTGTCATTCCTTTTGTAATTTCTACAATATTGATCCTACACCCTATAAAGTATATATATTCTGGGTCCTTATGAAAAGCGAAGTTCAAATCCGGCTGTCCGTCTGTCTGTTAAAATGGGTTTTCCGAAGCGCCCAGAAATGATAGAGGCTTGGTTGGAGTATATTTCTGTCAGGTAATTTTATAATAATTTTGCTATTGAAATTCAGCCAGATCGGTCCAAAAATGTTTGAGATATGAGAAAAAAACCACGACTTCCTCTAATTATTCCAAAAATCCCTTGTTGTTGTTGTATTTTTATTACTTTTTTCTGTATATCTTGAGAACGGCAAGAGCCAAAGTTTTCAAATTTGATACACACATTTAGGTTATCAATACACAGCATTCCACAAAATGTGGGCGGGATCGGAGAAGTGGGCGTGGTACCTTCCGTACAAAAAATATCAAAAATTATATAAAACCTGAATTTTTGGACTGTCATATGATCTATTGTTACACCTTATATATCAAAATATCGGAGAATCTTCAGTAGCAAATATTTTCTGAAATTTTCGGAAAAATCGGTTCAGATACAAAAAAGGGATGGCCAAAATATTTTTTTATTAAATACGCTTTATCGCAAACCATAGATCTTCCCAAGTCCAACTTTTATAGTTAAAATTAATGGAACGTTTTTTCTTTAGCACTTCGGTGTATAAATCTGTCAAATCGGTTAAAAAATGGGCAGGTTATGAGTAAAATACTCATAAAATGGCCTAAAAAAGATCAACATTTTTATAAAAACCTACATATTAGGGCTCTCTTATAACCTTTGGATACGACTTATTATATATCATAACATCGGAATTTTAAGTAGAACATACTATCTTAAATACTTGGAAAAATCGGCTCAGATACAAAAAAGTTATGACCAAAATTTTTTTTTTAAATATCCACTTTCGGGAACCAAATGATGAAGGGTATATAAGATTCGGCACAGCCGAATATAGCACTCTGACTTGCTGGATATTATTAGTACGTATTAAAAAATTATTAGTACGTAATAATGCATAAGAAAAACAAGTCAGAAAGTATAGTCGTTCCGCGCCCAAATGATACCCTACTCCACAGTATTTAAAAACTAATTTTCCAGACTGTTCCTATTTAGCTATCATGGAGCCGCCAGAACAAAATTATGCTATGAGGTTAAGATTCATGTTCTTTGTGCCGAATATTAATTATACGCGATTTATTTACCTTTAAGTGATTTCAGGATGGGGGTTTTTAAAGGACCTATGGTTAATTTTGAACCTACCAACACAACATTTAGTCATGACAAAGTAGCAATTTGTATGTCAATACCAAGTTTTAAAAGGAAGTTATGGCATTAAAGGAAAATTACGGGAGAAGTATTGTTATGGTCAAGTATGGACCGACTCCAATAATATTTGGTAGGATCATTAAGATTGTAAACAAATAAGTTTGGGACACATTTAATCTAAATACCAACAAATTAAGATGTTTTAGGGGCACAAAGACTCTATTCCCGAAATAAGCTTGTATGGGAACTATGTGCAATTATGGACCGATTCTCTCAGTTAAATTGACTTAAAAGTGGGTATAACCGCATAATGCTCTCTCCAATATTGTGATTCGGGTATAATTGAATCTTTTATTCCGAAAAAGGCTCAGGTACAAATTTTTGGAAATTGAGTGTTTTTTTTTTATTTTACCATTATTAAAAAAAATCTGAACTGTGAACACCGTTTTAGGAGAAAAATTAAAATAATAACACAATTTTTGATCATTTTCATTGCGAAAATGTGTGAATGCAGTTTCTCGGAGGAAATTAATATCCAAATTGCCGATTACGAAAATGTTTATGAAGATAATCTTATAAAAAGAAGATGTCTTGATGAATTATTTTCGTTGTTGTTCTATAAATGTATGTGTTTTTAATTTGTAATCTTAATAAACAGATAAAAATTTACCGAAATGTTCTTATTGTTCCTTTATAAAAAAAGTTTTCGTTGAAAATTTATTTAATTTTTAGAGTTTTTAAATGAATCTTTAAAGGGGCTAATCTTATCTTATAATGCAAATCTAAATTTAAACGTTATAGATTATTTGAGTATTTGTGTGTTTCAATAAATTGCATACGCAAAAGATAAAATTTAACTACGAAAACCATGAAAATTCAAAAATAATTTGCAAAAAGGGCTCCAGAAACTGTAATGAACCATTTTCTCCTTCAAATATTACTTAAAATAATTTATTGTTTTAAATATTAAAACAAAAACAGAGGCTTACAGTTTTAAGAAAAATACTCTGCTTCAAACAGTCAAATAGTTTAAGAGATATTCAGTTTATACCTGTGCCCTTTTCGAAATAAATGATTCAATTATACCTTCGAAATACAGTAATTGTCAGAACTAGGTAAAAATTTAAATTTTTAGTCATTTACTTCTATTACTTTAGAAAAATTACAGTACAACAAGACTTTTAATCTTATATAATATAACTGGTGATAAAATGGCAGATTTATTTGAGGTTACTTAGAGGTTATAGAAATTATTGATATTAAAAATAGACTAAAATTTAAATATAAGTTACGAAAATTTTTTAAGCAAAATGAGAAAGTATTGCCATGTAAAAGTGTTTAGCATTGCCTAGGATTTGAATATTAAATGGGAGTTCACTCCAGAGACGGATGGCATTAACGAAGAAGTGTCTTTCTGATATTAGTACGCGGTATTGAATGGAGTTTATTTGTATTCTCTATTAGATCTTGAAAACGTCATTCTTTTGTGAAGATACTCAGTACCCATGTTCTGTAACTATAGTGAGAACTTCTCGCATCGAAAAGATGTGAAACAAAATATTTCATCGTTTCTCGAAAAGTGAGAAAAAAGTGTGTTTGTAACTCATGTCGAAAACTTTTAAAAGAGATTACGTCGTTACGTTATAAATGTCATAACATTGCCGATGTGATATTGTAGACGCCAGTAACACATATCGTTGACGGCGACCAAAATTTTCTAAAATTGAAAATTTTCCAACGACGGCGGCGAAAATACAACCGTCGGCTATATTAAACAATGTAAAGTGCGACTATAATGTTTGTTGTTTGCAAACTAGCTTTGAAAACATTCGTTTATTTTATAAAAATGTTAGAAGCAAAATAATTAAACAATAAAAAATGTGTCAAGAACAAAATATTATTCTTATTTGTATTTTGCATTTTTAAATGTTTTGTATTGTTAAAATTTTTTCTCGCCCCATTTTTATTCGTGAGTTTATTTGACAGTTCAAAGCGAGAACTTTTCTCACAAAAATGTTACAGACGCACATTTTCTATAAATTGGCGAGTAATTTCCTTACGTGACGGCTAGTACTTGCCAAAAAAAGTTACAGACACAGTTTAGTGAGAAAAACAGATGTTTGTTTCAATATATGGCATTTTTGTTTCATTTCCCACATTTCAATCGAAAAGTTTCTTGACGCGAGAGTTACAGAACTTGGCCACAGGCTGTTTACTAAAAATAATTTTGTGTGAAAATAGTATAGTGAGGCATTTAAGTAGGTTTTCAAAAGGAACATTAACGATTTGACAAGAAAACTGAGATATTCTACTGTATCTAGTTCTACCATAAATATATATTGCAACATTATTAAATGTCGCTTTGAGCTTATTCTGGCAAGTGAATTGCAGCTAGAAAAAATTTCACAGCCATAAAGAAGTGTCGGCAGTATTCATTACTTAACTTGTTAAGTCACTGTAACACTGTTGCAACACAAATTTTCTAATACTATATTGTCTGCCTATAGTATAGAACCGTTGTCTTTGAAGTTTTACAGCCTTATTTATAAAAAATAAAACATGTTAATAAAGGGTTTATTAAACGGATTTTGTATTAAAATCCATTTTATTAACCCTCTATTAACCGGTTTTATTTTTTATAAATTAGGCCGTTAATGTTTTATACTGCTTAAAAGAAATAAATTACCTAATTATTTCAAAGTGTTATAAATGAACTATGAAATTCAGTGCTTCTATTGATGTATTTTTAATTTATTCGAATTTTTTTTTTTGGACAAATATTTATTTCTGCAATTTCGTCAACTTTCTAAAATTTTAATATTTAACTTTTTCCGTTTTAAGCACTCAAACAACGAGTAACAAAAAAAATCTTGCCATAGGAGTTGGAAATTTAAAAAGAAATTTCTAAATGTGTTTGAATTCGTTTCAAAATGTTTACACTACCAGACTATTATATTGTATTTTCTTGTTACATTTTACCTTTGCTATCCTTTGGATAGCAATGAAGTATTTGTATGTACAGAAAAATTTACAATTATTAGACACCGGCAGAATGTAATGCATTTTCTGGCCCGCTACGGCCTTCGTCAGCATTCTTTGTGTCACACTGGATAGTGATACTTTATAAATTGAATGTATTTAACTCAACAATTTTAACAAATAGAAACTGGGAATTATATCCTTTCTAATAATTGTAAATTTTTCTGTACATACAATATACTTCATTGCTATCCAAAGGATAGCTAAGGTAAAATGTAACAAGAAAATACAATATAATAGTCTGGTAGTGTATAAAAGTCATTCCAAAAAATTTAAGGAATATAACTATTACAAAAAAGCTTTATAAAATACATAACTGAAATTTAGCTCATAGAATAAATTCGAAAAAAAAAAATGTTGAATATAATATAAAGTAACCTACGAAAGGAAATAATTCCCAGTTTCTATAAATATTTTTTTTAAATTTCTAACTGATTCTACATTAAAACTTAACAACGTGTAGTTGCCTTCTCTATTTATTTTTATTACAAATACTTTTGAACATATTTTTTGGTCCTTCTCTGCAGATAATATTGGACTACGTGATTCATTTTGATGAAATAGACTACTCCCTGGACTGGTTCAAAGTTATGCAAGCATGGACCATGTCATTGTTAAAAAGAGTTTGAAGTGAAACGACATGTCTTCGTTTTGAAACGAAATGTTTTCGTTTTTATACGAAGTTAAAACTAATCCTCTGGAGTATACCATGGAGTAGTTTCACAACTAGTCCAATAGAGTATGTATGAACATGGAGTAGCTTTAAGACTCAGTAATGCAAAACTGGGTTATATGGTCCACTCCTAGGACGTTATAATGTTAAATCGACTATCTTTCAGCCCTTTACATGCATGTATGGACTAGTCTCGTTATCTGCATGGTTTTTTAGGAGTGTGTATGTATGTGACAATTTATGTAAATCACGATAAACGTCAAATTCCGTACGTGAGAAATTTTGTACTAAAATTACTCATTTTTCATATTTTCTTTGACGTTTATTGTAACAAAAATTCACCAACATTTTTATTTATTACCTCGTATCTTCCAATCGGCTGGATTGTTAAATTCGTCTTAAAAGCCTAAGTGTCCTTAGTTCAAATTTACACAAAGACGATTTTTGCCGGACAGACGAAGTTTGTTGGCAAGAGTAAAGTAAAAACCAATAACTTTAACCTATACAGTAGAGAAATGAAATTAAAATATATTACCGAAATATATAAAAGTTATCAGCCATGTTCTGGAAATCCAATTGAAATCCAATAAATTTTGGAAACGATCACGTTTTTAAAGTTTAAAAAAAATTTAATTTACATATATACATTCTTCATACTTTGATTTCTTGTCTCAACCAGAACTTCCTTAAAATCAGAAAAAACTACGGTGATTTTTATGAAAATTTAACTGAATAATAAATTGGTTTAATTTAATTAAAAATAATAATTTGGTTTAAGAAGTTTTTCATAATTGGCAAGTTAACCCGCATTAATTTAAGCAGGCAAATTATAAGCCGAAATAAAATAATAGGCACTATCTTTCTAGAGATCTCCCAAGGCGTGTCAATTTTGAATTTTTTCTGTATCCCAGGTATTGACTGCACCTGATATCCCCAGAGAATACAACACCAAAAGGTGAAATTAATTAAAATGATCCCTTCATACTTCTGGGGGGTAAACCGAATTAGTGTTACCTTTGTGTATAGTTTTTTTTAATTTTGCTTCCTTCATCTTGTTTCGGTTGTTTGTTGCATTATTCATTTGATTTAAAAGTTTTACAACTGTGCACGCAGTAAACAAAGGATTATTTTATTTTATTGTTTTTTTTTGCTTATTAATATAATAAAAGTATTAAATCAAATAGACATGTATGTTTCTCCCATTGGACAAAATGAATTGAATTATTCGATATATTTGAATTTTTTTAAACTCTAACTCGATTAATCGAGCAATATTAAAATTTAAAAATCGATAAATTTCTTACTCGAGCAAATCCAAAAGTCAAAAAATTGGATATTCGAGTTTAACATTTTTTTTTAGTTTACTTCATATAAAAACAAAGAAGCGATACGGTGTTATATTTTCTTACTAAAATTTTCGAAATTCATACATTGGGTTTTTCATAAGAACTTGACAATTATCTTTTAAAACAAAAAGCAAACTATTTGAGATGTCACTATTTAATTATTGGCGTAACTTTTAACACATTTTTGTAAGAAATATGACTTTTAAAAATTCTATGTGGTTTGAAAATCACAAGTGTGGTATTGTGGTGTTCCTTTTTTCGATGTGATTTGCAAGTGCCGAAAAACACAAAAGCAGTGTGATTTTCAGAAAACCACAAAATCACACGTGGGATTTGAAATCACGTGATTTTCAGAACAGGCACGATGATTCCCAAAATATTTTGGTATTAGCGTTGACCATCCGTGAGCTGGACCATTTTTAAAAAAGGTATTTTTTCAGTTTTTCGAATTTTTTTGTACTTTGCTCCAAGACGACATTTTAAAACAGATTCAATTTGAAAAGCAGAACATTATTTCCACATACGTAGAATTTGTATGAAAACCCGAAACGAAAATATGTTTTTAGTTAAGTTCTATGTACCATTGGATTCTGCTTCAAAAACTCTTTTCGATGATAGCAAATTTTTGTTATGTCGTCTTGGAGCAAAGTACAAAAAAATTCGAAACCAAAATATTTTGGGAATCATCATAAAACATATCAAGCTTCATTTTCAGAGGGGTAACAAAATCCTTTTTTTTTTTTTTTGAGTCGCTCTATTATACATATTTTAAATTGTATAATCTCAATATGTATTGCTAATGCTTTAAACATATAAAAATAATATCGCAAAATTGCAACGCTGCTTACAAAATGCATTTTTTATGTAGCAGCCTAAAAAAAACTTAACTCCTTGAAATTATAGCCGTGTTCATTTACTAAAAATTGTTAAAAATTTGTAATAATTGTTGCAAGTAAATGTTACAAGTCAATGTTAAAAGTAAATTTACAAGTAAAAAATGTAACAAGTTTGTAACAATTTTTAGTAAAGCTTATATCTCAATAACAGCATAACGATATCTTATTGATTTTGCTGAGATCTAATTGAATGTGTTCAAATGCGGTGCAAACAAAATAAAAAGAAGATACCAAATATTTTATAATAATAACAATGTATGTGAATGTGCATTTTTGCCCAAAACAAATGTGATCCAGACAAAGTCAACAAACGCTAAAATATATTTGTTTTACAGAAAAATGGGGTAAAACAAAAAAAAATAAGCAAAAAAGAAAATATTATAAAATATTTCTTAAAGAGCTTTCTCTATTTGTTGCTCAGTCCAAGCAGTTGTTGCATTAGAATGAAACTAATTTATTTTATTTTTATTTTTGTTTTAAGATTTTCACTCTAGGGAAAATGCATATTTTTGAACATTTATTTTTACTTGTGCGTTTAGCTTTTGCTGGTTCTTTTTTTGATGTCAAATCTTTATGATCTACATTAAGTTTTTTTTTTTGGAAATATTTCATTTTGTTAATTTGGTTTCCATTCTCTTTGTAAAGTAGTGTTCTAAGAATTGTTAGCTATTTTTGGTAGCTGTTCATGAAATTTTTATATTTTCTTCTTTCGAAATAATATATTTAGTAAATCAGCAATTAATTTTGGTCATTTTTCGTAATTTACCGTGTAGGGGGAGCTTATTTCGCCATCGGTAAGAATATTTCATCAATGATAATGCTCGAATTTTTGAAAAAGCATAATTATATTTACTAATGTATTTTATATATATATATATTAGTTCCTTTAGGTCCTATAAGGAGCATAGGGCCTCAACAAAGTTTCGCCATTCGTTTCTACTTGGTGCAAGGTTCTTTATTTCGTTCCAGGTTTTGCCTGCTCTCAAGGCTTCTAAGTCTAGCTGTCTTCGCCAAGTGTGTGCTGGTCGTCCTCTTCTTCTACTACCCTGTGGGTTCCAGTCTATAGCATTACGGGTTACGTCATCTGGAGATCTTCGCAGTGCATGGCCAATCCAGCGCCATTTCCTTCTTAACACTTCGATTTGTATTTGCTTCTGATGAGTGCGTTCCCAGAGTTGTACATTGGATATCCTGTTGGGCCAAAACATTTTTAATATTCTTCTCAGGCATTTGTTGACGAAGACTTGCAGGGTGTTCACATCTTTGGTAGCCATGTTCCACGTTTCGCACCCATAGAGAAGAACAGATTTCACACATGAATTGAAGATGTTGATTTTTGTGTGGGTGGAGATGACTGGTGATTTCCACACTGTGCTGAGTTGGCCGAACGCTTGTCGGGCTTTCATAGTGCGATTCAGTACATCATCAGAAGATCCTCCGGTCGTTGTTAGGATGCTACCCAAGTAGCAAAAAGTGTTAACATCCTGGATTTGAATGTTTTGGATGGAAAAAGGCCTGTTACATGTGGAATTTATTCTCATGGCCTTTGTCTTAGGAATATTTATTTTGAGGCCTGCCTTTGCAGCTTCTGACTCTACCATTTTTAGGCTTTCTAACATGTCGGAGTGACTATGTGTTAGAAGGCATATGTCGTCGGCATATTCAAGATCGGCCAAACGCTCGCCAAGTCCCCACATTATGCCTCTGTTGTTGGCCGTTGCATTTTTCATAACGATGTCCAGCACAACGTTAAAAAGTAACGGTGACAATATGCAGCCTTGACGCACTCCCGCTTTAACAGAAACTTTGCCGCTTATTGAGTTCTGGTGTATATATACGACAATTTGCGTTTCTGTACAACTCCTGAATGATCTCAATTATTTTTCCAGGAACGCCTTTACAGGTCAGTGCCTTCCAAATGGCATCGTGTGAAAGTGTGTCAAAAGCTTTTTCGAAATCTATAAAGACTAGGTAAAGGGGCGATCTCCATTCGACTGACTGCTCAATTATAATACGGAGGCTGTTTATATGATCTAAGCAAGACTTTTGTGATCTAAAACCCGCCTGTTCACAACGAAACTCTTTGTCAAGGGAGTCAGAAAGTCTTCTATTGATAATATTAGCGATTATCTTGTTTATCATGCTTAGAAGTGTTATTCCCCTCCAGTTTCTACACTCTGTAAGATCACCTTTCTTCGGTATGTTGATGATCAGGCCCTCTTTCAATTCGTCGGAGAGCTCATTGTTGTCCCACAATCTTTTTACCACATTCTGGAGCAGGAAGGCACTTGTTTGGGGGTCTACTTTTAACAGCTCAGGATTGATGTTGTCAGGTCCTGGAGCCTTGTGGTTTTTAAGGGCGTGTATAGCGTCAACTATTTCATCTACTGTAGGGGTGGATACGGGTATGTCGGTCCTCTCGGTGTGGGTAGTGCAATTGCATATTGGATGTGGTATGTGCATGTCCGATGACAGCATGTTGGCATAATGATGTGTCCAAATTTGAAGCTGAGTATTTTTTGAGGTGATAAGATCGCCGTTGCTGTTTCGTAGCGGTTTTGACGAGTTGAATTTTTTATTAGTAAGTTTTTTTTATTGTTTTGTATAAGTCTCGTGTTCTACCTGACTCGGCTGCAGTTTGTGCTTCTGTGGCAAGGTTTTCCACCCATTTACGTTTGTCTCTACGCGCACTACGCTTAACTTCTCTGTCAATAAAACTGTAGTTGGCCTGGAGTCTGGATTTTTCCAAGCTTGTTCTGGCATTATTCATTTGAGACTTGATTTCTTTTCTCGTGGTAATGAAACTCCACGTTGTTTCGGATATCCACGGCTTTCTTTCGGGGATTTTGTATCCAATATGTTTTGCTGCAGCATCACATATAAGGTCCGTCACATTTTCAAATTCGTCAGTAAGATTTTGGTTGGTTCCTGCTGAGTTTCTCAAGGCCTGGGTGTAGGTAGTTTTGACGTTGGGGTCATTTAGCTTCTGGACATCAAATTTTCTGTGGGTTTGAATACCCGTCTTCACCGCCGCAACTCTTAATCTGATGGTACCCACAAGGAGATGGTGGTCACTGGAACAGTCAGCACCACGTTTATTTCGCACATCTAATAGGGAGCCACGCCATGTCTTGCTAATAGCGATGTGGTCGATCTGGTTTTCTGTTCGATGATCAGGTGATACCCACGTGGCTTTATGGACTTTTCTGTGTGGAAAAATTGTACCACCTATAACCAGTTTGTTGCCCAAACACATTTCTGTAAACAACTCTCCATTTTCGGTCATTCTTCCTATGCCATGGACGCCCATAGCTGGTTCTCGATTTGAGTTATCGTTGCCCACTTGAGCGTTAAAATCACCCATCACCAATAATATATCACCCCTGTGTGCAGCTGAGGTTACTCTGGCTAGCTGGCTATAGAAGTCTTCTTTAGTCTGTGTGTCAGAAGTTTCTGTGGGTGCATAACATTGTATACATGTGATGTTTCGAGCGCGTGTTCGGAGTCGTGCTGTAATTATTCTATCAGAATATGGGTGCCAGTCTATCAGCGCACTCCGCGCTTCCCTGCTTAGTAGTATCCCCACTCCACTAGACCGTTGTTGGTCGGCTGGTTTGCCAGAGTAGATCATAGTGAAATTATCAGATGTTGAGAACTCTCCTGAATCCGGCCATCTGGTTTCACAAAGTCCTAGGAAGGCGAGGTTGTAAGTTCTTGCTTCCCTGCAGACCTGCGCAAGCTTCGAAGAATCTAAAAGCGTCCTCACGTTCCAAGTTCCAAATCGTGTCCGTTGTTTAAAGCTGAAGGTCGTCATCAGAGGGATCGATTGTTTTTCATTTACATTGTTTGAGGTTTCGGTAATCATTTGTTTTAAGATGAGTAGCTGATTGGGCTTCTGCATCCGATCCTGGAACTGGGGCTGCCAGCATGGCCTCCAGGCGGGCTGTTGGTGGCAATTGGTTATTTGAAGGCGCCAATCTTTCGCCTTGACGTTCCGAGTATCATTGGCACTCAGAACTTGTTAGGAGTCCGGCGCCACCCGGAAACCCTCTGAGACTCTCCTCCCGGAACCGCTGATTGTCCGCGACTGCATTTGCAGCTGTTCCGTATATCTACGGAACTTTCCACTATCCGCAACCTGTGGACGCGCCCGATAGCACTCAGCTGTGCTTCCATCAGAGATGGCGAGACTAATGTATTTTAAGTCTGTTTTAAATTTAATCATATACATACATAGTTTTTCTTAACCCGAACAAAATGATGGAGATAAATTTAAATGTTTTGAAGAAATTTGTTATCCAAGATATTAAAAAATTTTATTTTATAAAAACAATTTCGAAATTGTAATTATATCAATCAATACTCATTCATTAACATAACATACGTAAATGATCTAAATTTTATTTAAAAAGTACGTATTTCGAACAATAATGTCACGACGTCACATCCTTTCGTTAAACAAACCGATTCATATAAATAGATTAAACATTAAAACAATGGAAGTTTCTATGATAATAGACTTAGAAACCTAAATCAATTTCTGATATTGTCAACACCTCATAACGACCACTCAACTCAAATACATTCAACACAAAATAAAAAAAATGTGGGTGTGAATGTTGGGACAACAAAAAGGACAATGCAGACAGCCAGAGTTGCCGTTTTTGGTTATTTCTAACCAACATTAGTAATTCGCGACCTCCCCCACCCCTAAAATAATAATACGTGTGAAAGTTTTTTATTTTTCTTGGTCAACTTTTAAATCATGTTTTTTAGTTTAATTTTTCAAATTTAAATGCGCTCCGAAAATCGCCAGATTTGATTTTTAGGTTTAGGTTATTTTTAGTACTTTATCGCTTCTACTGTCCACCCTAACATCAGCCTAAGGAAATGGCTGTGAATTTAAGAAAATTGAAACTATATTTTTTATTTGTAGGTATGTTTATTTTGTAAATGTTTTTTAGATAATTAGAGGCATAGCAATATTTTTTATTAATAATAAAGAAAAATCTTTGACTGTCAGTCATATACTTCTTCCCCGATGAAGAGTCTCCGTTCCGAAATGTGCATTTATTTATGTTCTCCATAGTATTACACAATGGTTTGAAAGAGATTTCAAAAGGAATAATTTTGAAACCGTAATAATAACAATTTGAAATTTGAAATAAAATTTACAAACAAGAAAAAAGTTATAGCCATTATTATAAAATCGAATGATTAATATTTTAAATGGTGATGAAGTTGCTGGTTGGTCAAACCTTTATAACAATGTAAGAGTTGCTTTAAAATATAGGAAAATGTTAATAGAAGAATTAAATTAAAAAAAAATCACTCTATCTTCTAGCTGACGGTTTTGTATAAAACAAGCTGTAAATTTCTTTGTTTTTTTTTTTAAATAATTTGTACAATTAAGATAAACTATTGTAATGTTTTTAGAAAAAAAAGAATAACAAATAAATAAAGAAGAATACATTATAAAATTAAAGATATACATATCGCACTGGTTCCTCTAAAGAGAGTCAACTAAAAATTTCAGTAGAGCAAAAAAAACTGTTTTTTTTTTCAATATTTACAATGAAAGTTAAAAACAATATGGCATTGTAAAGAAATACGTGTAAGAAGTATACAACGGTTGTGGTTTTTGGATTATCGAAAAATAACAAGTTTCTTGAATTATGTGAAGTTTGTTCATTTATATAGTGGTGTCATTTCATAAATAAAGAAGCAAAACGAAATATAACAGCGCAATAAACTTTCCCATAACAACTAAAAAGAGACAACACAAAATAGAACATCATCAAAGTAAACTGTTGTGACATAAAGACTAAGACAACTTAAAATACATCTCTTAAGTTGAAACAAAACTGATTTGAATTCAGCTTTCATTTGAGGACAACTCTCTAATACAAAGTATTTTTGCAAGAAGGTTTCGAAAAAAAACATTTTTCGTTATATCTTAGGCATTTAGAGTTGGTACCACTCTAATGTCAAAAAATTAAAGCTTTTGCCAAGGAAGTTATTACATACATTTTACTAAAATATGTACTGTTTAGGGAATGGTAAATGAATTCCAAAATCGATTTTTCGATCGACTTTTTTTATTTCGGTTTTTGAAATCGATTAATCGAACCTCAAAATCGATTTTAAAATCGATTTCAAACTCATTTAAGATTAATTTGCAAACTTATTCTTTATACCACAAAGGGGGATCACCAGCATTTTTTTTGGCAATAGGTCTGTCTGCGTACTTTTCCAGTAGCAAATACTCAGTAAATTTTTTTGGGAGAGTAAGACCAATTTTACTCTGTCGGCTGAAAATATCTCAAAAAGTACGCAGACAGAATTCAGTGAAATCTTGCAAGAAAACAGCTGATCGGTGTGTAGGCAATTGAAATGACAAAGCAAAATTTAGCAAAATAGCGACTTTTGGGAATTTAAGAACCGGGAAACAAAAATACCCAAAAAATGGGATTTACCGAATGAAATCAAAAAGTTAGCGTCGAATTTAGGAATTTAAAAGGGGAAGTATAAATATTCAATATTTTTAACAAAAATACAAAAAATAGTTAAAAAAAATTAACTTTTTGGAACAAAAAGAGCGATGCGTGCAAAAAATCGTTCGTTCCGTTCCCGAGATTTCTGGGTTCGATTTTTTGCAGAATATATACAGTTTGGCTGAGTTCCAAAACATTAATATACTTTGCAGCACAAGTCAAAAATGTATATTCAAGTTTAATAATGCACAGCTTTTGTATTATGTTCTCATTAAATACTTTTTTGGTGCACATTGGGACAAATAGAATTGTAATAACCTACACGGTTGCATTGTAGCATGCATTAAAAAAAGATAGTTGCTTTGCAACCGACGTTTTGGAACTCAGCCTTTATACCGTGCAAAAGCTTGTGTTCCAAGGGATAAATCAGTAAAGCTTTGTACTGACCATTTTGGATGCACCCAAATATCTCGGGAACTAACCGAATGATTTTTTGCACGCATTGCTTATTTTGTTCCTAAATGTGTATTTATTTTATTTGTGCTAACTATTTTTTGTATTTTTATTAAAAATATTAGTTATTTTACTTCCCCATTTTAAATTCCCAAATTCGACGCTAACTTTTTTTTACTTTTGGAAATCCCCCTAAATTCCTAAATTCGACGCTAACTTTTTGTTGTTATTCTGCAAAATACCATAATTTGGGTATTTTGTTTTCCCGGTTTTTATATTCCCAAATTCGACGCTATTTCGTCGACGCTATCTTGGCACACGTAATAAAAACAGCTGTTCAAACTAGTTGCAAAATCTTGCAAGAGGAAATTTCTCCAGTAACATTTTGTAAGTTCTCTAACTTCCAACTGTCAAAAAATTCTCTTTTTGGCTCTCACGCTGCAAGAGATTTGGAGTACACAGACAACATTTTGTAATATTTTGCAACATTTTTCACAAAATGATGCAAAATATGTGTACGCAGACAGACCTAATATACTGGAGAAATTGAATTAAGATTTTTACAGTGGGTAAACATGACTCTGATTTTAATTTTCTTGCAAAAAGTGAAAATGTGTAAGTTTTGAGATGACCTTAAGAGGGACAAGTGCGATATGTATGTATGTACATTTTACATATTAAAATTGTGTTCTTGTGTAGTAAATCAGGCCAGTCCCATAAATCAATTCCCATCGAAAGTGATTTCGTTTCTTGCTGTTTCTTGTGTTTTCACTCTGCTTATTACTAGATTTAAATAGCACACACTTTTGTGTTTGAATATTAGCATATTTCCACATGAATGCCATGGTTTAATTTATTTGTTGTGTTTCTATAATTCGGTGTTCAGTGACTTTAATTTCTGAAGAACAAGAGCCCCTATGTTAAAGTTGGAAGTATACCAAGGGTACTTGGAATAAACATACCACCTACACACCTATGCATGCACAAACAAATATCCAGCTATATTGTGCATGCCATGCCCATAATTTATGGATTTAATTAAGATTAAAATTAAAAACTACCAAAATTTTGATAACAATAAAAAAATCGATTTTAAAAGCCCAATAATCGATTTCAGTATAAAATCGCATAAGCAAATTCGATTTCAAAAAATCGATTATTTTTACCAGAAAATCGATTTTCGATTGGAATCGAAATCGATTTACCATTCCCTAGTACTGTTATTTCGAAAATGGAGGAGGTTGCACAACATATATTCGCGTAAATTAAAAACGGTTCGGTGTATTCAATAAACTAAAAAACCGAAATTCTGCAATAATATTGCCTTTATGGAGGGTACTTCGATTTCTTGCAAAAAGTGAGAATTGAAAAATTTTGAGTTGGCTCTCTTTAGAGGAACCAGTGCGATATGCGTGTCTGTAAATTCGAAAATTCGCCAAACGTAAATTTCCATCGCCAAAAGGATTAAAAAAACGCCATGTATGACGAGAAATCGCCACATTTGATAGCCAGCCCTCCACTGACAAACAAAAAGCTGAAAACAATTTAAGTCCTTGTCCATATTGTGAAACATTTGCTGTGAAGCATTTGAGTTTGTTGATGAATGGGGAAAGACGAATGGAAAAGTGTACTTTGTTTCGTGTGCAAGGAGTTTTTTTGCTTTGTTATTGAAAGAAAGAGAAGAGGCATACAAAATACTTAAATGCTGCAAAACAAACGTTTTATTGTATGGACAAGAATGCAGTTTCAAAATAAAATTGAAGGTAGTTTCTGCAGCAAATGTATCTTAATATGGACGAGGACTAATTTTTCCTCTTTTGTTTTTTGTTTTAGCTGTAAAGAAGAAATTTTGTTTAAGAAAACTATTTTTTCGTGGAAATTTTACAGGTTTTTCTCTTATAAAACAAAAAATTTTTTTGTGAATAACGTTTCTCGTTATTTTTGTCCAATTTGTAAAAGGATTAAATATTTCTTGGCTTGTTTTTTTTTATTTAACTACATATTTAGTGCAAGTAACCTTTGTATAACAATGCAACTTAAAATAACTTTTAATGTTTTTTTCAATTAACAGAAGGCATTTTGTAACTTTTCCACACATTTTTGTTGCAATAATTTTTTGGTCGTGGCAACTCTGAGTACAGCAATTTTATTTTCTATTCCTTCAGTCAGTCATTAACACATACAAAGATAACAACCTCTACATACTGGTTAAATTAAATAAAAACATGGTAAAATAAAATCAATGAATTTAATGTTGGAATTGATGTTGTGACATGTAATGTTGCACTACGAATGTGAATAATAAGGGAGTTTATTTAATTTGTTATCACCAGGGAAACCACAAATATGCAATTGCAAGTTTTTCCTTATGCGACCAATGAAGGCAGAAACAGTTTATTTATCCGTTTTAGAGCTTTTGATGAATTTTGGCATCGAATTGTTAGTGCATATTTTTGCATATTTTACCCTTTGCAGCATTTTGTTGCATATTTTAGTTAAAAGAGAATTTTTGGAGCAATTTTTATTTTTAAAGCGCATATTTTATCTTTTTGAAGCATATTTTGATACATGTTAACTTTTTTTAACTGCCCTCAAATGCTTTCGCAGCGAGACAAACAAATTTTTTTTTTTTAAATTCTGGTTTTTTTTTTAAATGTCTATATGTATACCCAACTTATTGCTTTAATTTGCACTTTACAATTGTAAAACAAAGCAGGTTATCTTGAAGAATAAATGTTATTTTGAACTGTCATACATAAGGAAAAATTGAGGAAAAACCAGTTATACTAAATGTATGTAAGTGAGTGCCAATGTGGGAAATACATAGAAATCAAACCCATCTCTTAGTATACCGATCGACTCAGTCACTTTTTAAAGTGATCTAACTATGTCCATCCACCCGTCTTTCTAGTTGTCTGTCCATGTTAACCTTGTGCGCAAAGAACAAGTTACAGTTTTGTCGACAATTTGATAAAATTTGGTAAATATTTAATATTTTTAATTAGGCTTTAGTTCATTAAATTGAATTTTCATTAAATTATTTTTATGAAGAAAGGAATTTTACAACATGAAAATTAACTAAAATTGTTATTAATAATCTTTCATTCTTAACCGTGGTCGGGATTCGAACCGCGGCCGGCAGGTTACCATGACATGTTTCGATCGCAACCACTCGATCTTTTCAAATGGATTTGCCGTTTTACACTCGCAGCCATCGACGACTGCTGACGTCAATAGTAAAACATCAATCCTTAAACCAAATTGTATTTTAACCTTTGGTAGATCGAGGTTTGCTTTTTTTTTTAATAATTATCCATTTTAATTGATTTTACATGTTCTTCCTAACTTCTGTTTTTTCGTACTTTTGTCAAGAATTTTTCTTGAAGTCCAAAGATCATTTTTTTGTTTTTTCATTTTTGTCTTTCTTTTTCTGGTTGACCTTTTTCAGCACAACTTGAAGGACAAATGAACATATAGAGCTCGTGCCTTAGCTTTAACAATAATTAGTATTGTGGTTATTTGGTTGAACTATTTATGGTTTTTAATCCATTCTTCATAAAAATAATTTAACGAAAATTAAATTTAATGAACTTAAGCCTAATTAAAAATTTGGATTAAAAAACATAAATAGTTCAACAAAATAACCACAATACTAATTTGGTAAATATGTTAAAATTGCACTAAGGAAGAAGCCTATGTAAATGGTGAGAATCGGTCTAAAATTTCATAGTCCTCATACAAACATATTTTCGAAATAGACTCTTTGTGTTCAAAACCCATCTTGATATTTATGTAACCCGAAAAATATTTTACTGTAATAAATATTTTTTTGAAGCCGGTTTACATTTCACCATATAAATATTTATATAAAATTTATCGACCGTCCCTAAAATGCCTTAGATAAATTCATATAGATGGTGTATCTAGATAATATTTGGCGCAAATAGCACTTATATGAATTTTGACCTTGTAACACAATTTTGTTTTGGTGAGCCCATGACTTCCTATCGGTTCCAAATAGAGTACAATCTCGAAAATTCGTCTGTAAATACTGTATGGGTAAATAATATATGGGTTTTACCGAATGTTATTTTTGACTTGTTTTTTATATGCAAATATTATTAAATTGTTGAATATATGATTTTCAAATAAGCCATTTTGGTTTTTTTAGGGCATATTTTCAAGTTTTTACTGCATATTTAATGCGCATAAAACACTTTTTTTAAAGCATATTTCTGGTTTCCCTGGTTATGACCATTTACTTATAAAAATAGACAAATTCTTCGACTTAAATTTATTCGTTTTATGTATCGTGTTTTTAGCCTTTATTTGTTAATGGTGAAAGTATGTACTATATTTATTTATATTTAAATATTTATATTAAATCGTTAAAAATTTCTATTTCAAAATTTCTCGATATACTCAATATATGTATTCACATTAGACCGACTCAAAAAAAAAAAGTTGTTGATGTATAAGAACTGACTTTGACATGTTTTATGAAGATTCCCAAAATATTTTGGCTCTAGCGATAATCTCCAGTGAGCTAAACCGCGTCAAAAAAGGGTCCAAAAATGGTATTTTTTATGAATAAAAAGCTTGGTAAATTTTTGTTTGTCCAATGAGTGGCCAAATATAATAGATACTTAGGAATTCTTTGATTCTGCATTAAAACATTTTTAATTTTTGGTATTTTTTTTTTGTTTTCTTAATTATTTTCTAAAATATTAATTTTAGCAAAAAAAAATTTCGTTTGGGCTAATGTTGTTGACTTAAAGAGCTAAAATATTGCCATACCTAAATCATATTCTTGTGAAATGTTTTTTTAAAAAGGTAATCTTCTGCAAACAATTTACATTTGAATAAATGGGCTTGAAGGCAAACTTTGAGGGGCTGACGCACCCCCTAAAACACAACTTATCGCTATGAAATTTTTTTGTATTCTTTTTTTTTTTAAGTAAAACTCAACCGATTTGGGGGGAGCGAAAAAAAAGAAATAAAAAAAACGGCCACACTAATGTAGATACTAACATAGTTACAAAATATTTCGATTTATTAAAATATTAATACATATTAATAAAGAATGATATTTTCTATAGTAAAATTGCGTCTCCAATTTATTACAGTCCGTTGTACTACTTCATTAGTAAATTCCTTCTTTTTATACCCTCCACCACAATTAGTTGTGAAGAGGGTATACTAAGTTTGTCATTCCGTGTGAAACTTTTTTGTTATTCATCTCAGACCCCATAAAGTATATATATTCTGGCTGCTTGAGTAATTCTAAGTCGATTTAGCCATGTCCGTCAGTCTGTCCGTCTGTCCGTCTGTTGAAAACTCGCTCACTTTCGAAAAACTCAAAAGAAATAAACAAACTAGGTGTCAAATTGCTTGTAGTTATCCTAAGCAGTTTGGGATTGAATTTCAGCAAAATCGGTTCAGTAGGACCAGAGCTATGAATCAAAATGTGGAACCACCACCTTCAAAAACTTGATAATTTTGTTACAAAAACTAACTTAAATGATGGAATGACATAAGATTTTGCACGAGTCCGTTTTATTCGACTAGAAATTACACTGTAAAATTTCGCGAAGGTCGGTCCATAATTTACCCTAAGCCCCATATAAACACTACTTCCGGAAAACAGTTTAGTACGCCTAAAACCGTAAAAAATAATGCAATCATAACAAATTTTGGCTCGTCACAATTTTATAGGACTATAAATGATACTGTGAAATTTCGTGAAGATCGGTACATAATTTACCCTAGGCCCCATATATGCCCTACTCCCGGAAAACAGTTTAGTCTTCTAAAACCATAATTAATAACAAATCGTCACAGTTTAAGATAATAATAATAACAAGACATCATACAGATATTACTCTTTAAACATTCGAACTGTCGGTGGAGGGTATCAAAGATTCGGCACAGCCGAATATAGCACTCTAACTTGTTATTTAGTCCATTGCATGTTCATACTAGTATCCCTTTCCTCAGACTTATAACATATACACAAATATTCGTAAACCCGTGTCATTTTGTGTACGAAGGGAGTAATTGATTCAAGTCTATTAACAGCCAAAAAAATACACTGCCACACCATTCATAATTGTCAAACAAATCCATTTAAAGGTAATTTCAGTCTTAATTCGTTCTCTTTTCTGATTTGTGTAGTTAAATAAATTAATGATTAATTGTCAGAAATTAATAAGACTCATAAACGAAAAGCTCTTGCTGGTAAATGATTCAACATGACCGCTTCAAGTTTTATTTTGATTCTATTTTAAAAGTCTCTCACAAATTTTACTAATATAATTTTGTTCAATCGTAAATTGTTTAAAATAAAGTTTTTCGACCTGATACAAAAAACAAATGCGAAGGCCATATTAGGCCGAGGCGAATCTTTGATGACCACCATCTGATAAACAAAGAAAAATTATTAAACACAAAAGGACTCAAATAGTTCAAAATATTTTTAGAGAAATAATAATCGATTAGAAACTTTAAATATTTGTTAACTAAATTGAATTATTAATAATTAGTATTGTGGTTATTTTGTTGAACTGTTTATGGGTTTTAATCCAAATTCTGATATTTCAATTAGGCTTAAGTTCATCAAATTTAATTTTCATTAAATTATTGTTTTGAAGAAAGGAATTTTAGAACAGGAAATTAATTAAAATTGATTGATAATTTTCCACTCCTGACTGCTGCGGGAATCGAACCCAGGCTTCCACGGACAGGTTACCCTTACATGTTCCAACTGCAACCACTCAGTCTCAATTTTTGCCGTTTAACACTCACAGCTATTGATGACTGCTGGCAGTAGAGCTGCAAAACAATCGATAGTACTATCGATTGGATCGATAGTTTAATTTTTTTTTTGTTTTTATCACTATCGATACTATCGGAAAATTTTAAAAGTAACTGCAAAGTTGATTAAATGTAATCAACGAAACATTTTTAACAACTCATTCGATGCAAGTTTTAAGCAGTGCACAAACTTTTTTAGTTCTTTTGGAAAAAGAAAGGAAAAATGGGTAAAGTTGACTTAACCTAAATTTGAGTTTTTTTAGATCTTCATATTCAAAAGTACACATGCACCAGCAAGATCTTCGCAATCAAAATTACACAAGGGCTAAGTTTGAGGGGGTGCTTTAATACCATGTGAGATAAGGCCAAGATGGCTTTATCTCTCATTCATCAATTTCAGTTTCGTGCTCGTTGAATGCAGACATGTTTTTTTTAACGGTTTTTTTTCTTTTAATATAAATAAGTAATAATAATATTATAATATAACTTTTTTAAAAAATAATATATCAGCGAATGGACGCTTTAAAATAATTCTTAATTAGTGAACATAAACGTTAATAACAAAAATATTAAAAATTACAATTAAAAAAAAATTTATATATGTATGCACACACATACATATACATACATACAAACATTTTAAGCAAAAACATTTCTTGTTTTTATTTATTCTTTTTTTTATTCTTGGGGTTTTTAAACAACAAATAAAAAGAAGAGCACAACTAAAAACAGTAAAATAATATAAAAAAAACTCTTATGAATGCGTATAATGCAAAAACAATAAAACATAATGAAAGAAATGCTTAAGGTGCTATCAGACGGGATGTATTTTACATATGTACTGTCAAATTTTCCGTCTGTAAAAGTTGTACACATCGTGTGATACATATGAAACTTTGCATGTGTAAAATACATGTGGAAATACATATGTAATTTTTTCGATTAGAACACGCTCTATTTTCCTGCGACAAACATAAACAAAACAGCTGGTTTGTTTTGAAACGAAATTGTATGGAAAAATATCTTGTAAAGAAAAATTAAAGAAAATGTTGACATACATACGGAATTACATATGGGTAAGAAAAGTGACAGTACATATGTAAAATACATCCCGTCTGATAGCACCTTTATGTTACAGTGAGTGTTGACGAAACAAATTTAGAAACAAAACAAAGAATCGATGTTAGCAATTACTTAACGGCTAAACCTATTACTCGAACTCGTTCCCTCTCACCCTCTTTGTTTACAAATACGGTCGATCGTAATACAATAACAAATCTATTAACTTCAAATGTTGCCGCAGTGCCAAAAACTACTTTTGGGTTAACCCCAAAACAGCCGCTATGGAAAACTCTGTAACTCAAGTAAAAATGTCTCAAAAGCCTCCAGTACAAGTTGGCATTGATAGATATATAACAGTGCTTAAACGGGGTCGTAGCCCTACCTCTGCAGCAGTTGCTTCGGCCTCAAAAGTACCATCTTTTGATAAAATAAACTCTCAAAATCGTTTTGCAATTCTGGAGGATGAATCCTCAGAAGCACCAAACGTGATAAAATCGTCCAAGCCTACCCCGATATATCTTAGGGAGCAAAACTCAAACGAGCTAATAAAGAGTTTGATCTCGGTGATAGGTGAAAATTCGTTTTACGTAGCTGCAATCAAGCGTGGTAGTATAAACGAGACTAAAATACAAGTAAATCATGAGAATGATTTTCGCAAAATAATTAACCAATTTGAGGCTGCTAAAAAAATTGTTATACATACCAACTGAAGAGCAGTAAAGGTCTTCAGGTAGTGATTAAGGGAATTGACTCATGTGTGGACCCAGAAGAAATTAAAACGTTCTTGGAAGAAAAAGGCTTCAAAGTGAAACATGTCGTGAATATTAAAAATAGAGAAAAAAATCCTCAACCACTATTTCGAGTGGAGTTAGAACCCGGCGACGTAAGGCTTAAAAAAAAAGAAACGCATCCTATTTACAATCTTAAATATATTCTGTATATAAGAATAACTATAGATGAGCCACACAAAGGAAATGGTCCCGTTCAATGTTTAAACTGCCAAGAATTTGGTCATACCAAGGCATACTGCTATTTACCCCCTATTTGCGTAGTATGTGGTGAACTACACGGTACAGTTCTTTGCGAAAAGTCTAAAACCGACCCTAACGTAAAAAATGTAGCAACTGTGGCGGTAATAACACTGCCAATTATTGAGGATGCCCTGTATATACTATCATCATGCAGTCGGTTGGGCCGAAAACTAATCCACTTCAAATGCAGGTAACAAATCATGCAAACACTAATGTCATTCAGGCTCCGCAGCCTAGTAATAACCAAACCTCTTACGCTATCTTCCTAAAATCAAACCATGTACCAATGCAAGGTGCTGCGCCAAGTAATAATGAAGCTCCAGTTTCAAATTTAAGTCGTCTAGAAAAAAGCATGGAAACATTAGTTCAAACAGTAAATAATTTTAAGAACACAATGGGTAATATGTTACAGGAAATTTTAAGAAAGCAATCGATGTTATTGCAAGCTGTTCTTAACAAGCCATGAACGGTTTAAAAATTTGTTTTTGGACCGCAAACGGCATACGCCAACATAAAAATGAATTAGAATACTTTCTTAAAAATAAACAAATTGACGTCATGATGGTTTCTGAAATTCATTTGACCTCAAGAAATACGTTAAAAATCAATGGTTATAGACTATATGATACCAAGGACCCTCGAGACAGAGCTTGTAAGAGGTTCTGCCATTTTAATAAAAAACCGAATTAAACACTACCTAATGTGTGATCATCGTGAAGATTATCTCCAAGCAACGAACATCTGTGTTGAAGAGCTAAATCGAAACAAAGGAATTTCATCTTTATACTCTCCACCTAGATTTTTAATAACAGAAAGCCAATATTGTGAATATTATAAATCACTAGGACCCTGTTTCCTGGCAGCTGGCGATTACAACGCAAAACATACCTTCTGGGGGTCACGACTTATAACACCAAAGGGTCGTGTTTTATTTAATACAATTTCTAAAATGGATTTAAATGTGGTAGCGAGCGGACAACCAACATATTGGTATATCAGTAGATCAGCAAAAAATTCCAGATGTCATCGATTTCGGCGTGGTTAAAAACATCCGCATAGAAACGATTCATGTTGAAGCTTCCTTAGATTTATCTTCCGACCACACACCTACAATTGTTACTATAATGAACCCCAATAGAGTTGTATCTCCGACTGGTTACTTAGCGACGTCTGCTACACAAATTAATTGGTTAAAATATAAAAAATATCTCAGTACCCATTGCACGGAGGATATTCCGCTTAGCACACCGGAGAATGTGGATCTCTCTATTGTAAATTTTGACAGTTATCTTAATCTAGCTGTCCAACATTCTAGTATTGGCACAAAAAAAAAGCAAAAAATAGTAAAATATTTTCTACAGATGTCGAGCGGCTCCTGACTGAAAAAAGGAGAGTTCGAAAAGAGTGGCAACTGTACAGATCCCCGCAACTTAAGAACTTATTAAAAGAGTGCACAAAAAGGCTAAGCAAGTTACTGCAGAACAAGAAAACGGCTTCTCTAGAAAAATATCTAAAGGACCTGGACGCAACTTCACAATCAGACTACTCATTATGGCGTGTAGCTAGAAATCTAAAAAGGCCAGTTATATCTAAGTCACCATTAAGGAACTTGAATGGTAGCTGGGCAAGAAACGATATTGAAAAAGGAAATCTGTTTGTAAGTCACTTGAAAAACGTATTTACACCAAATATATCTCACGATATTGCGGTCGAGTTACCACCTATTGCGGCTAGATCAGCTATTCCCCTAAAATTTGAGATAAGAGAAACCGAAAAGCCTATTTGTGACTTAAACACTAAGAAGGCACCTCGTATTGATAAGATCAGTTATAAAATGCTTTTAAAGCTACCTCGCATAGCAAAGAAAATTATTCTTGTTATTTTTTATGCTATTTTACGCCTTGAATACTATCCTCAAAAATGGAAGGTTTCCTTAGTTACCATGATACCTAAGCCAGGTAAAGATTACACAAAAGTTGAGTCATATAGGCCTATTAGCTTATTATCAAATATGTCAAAGCTGTTTGAGAAATTACTAGTTTCAAAACTTACACCGATTTTAAGTGAAAATAGATGTATTCCAAACCATCAATTCGGATTTAGAAGAAAACACAGCACAGTTGAACAAACTCATCGAATAGTAAATGTCATAAGAAAATCATTTGAAGAAAAAAAATATTGCTCAGCACTCTTCATCGATGTTTCGCAAGCTTTTGATAAAGTCTGGCATGAAGGCTTAGTACATAAATTGAAACAAAATTTACCAGCAAACACACACAAGCTGCTAGAAAGCTACTTAGTCGGTCGTCAATTAATAAAGGAGGAAATTTCTTAAGTTCACCGCAGCCAATTGGCGCTGGAGTCCCACTGGGCAGCATCCTGGGCCCTCTATTATACTTAATTTATACTTCGTATATGCCAACAAACAACCACACCCAAACTTCAACATTTGCAGACGATACAGCTTTTCTAAGCGTGCACGAAAACCGTTATGAAGCATCTCGTTACTTACAGCATTATATATTTCAACTAGAAATATGGTTAAGACAATGGAGGATAATGGTCAATGAGCAAAAATGCGTACAAATCACATTCACCTTGCGTCGGGACTCATGCCCCCCTATTAAAATCAATAATCAAACAATTCCTCAACACTCGCATGTAAAATATCTCAAGATACATCTGGATCGGCGATTAACGTGGAAATGCCATATAGAGGCAAAATTAACTCAAATGAAACTAAAAGCCATTCAAATTCATTGGCTTATTGGAAGAAATTCTGTCCTAAGTCTCGATTGCAAGCTTCTACTTTACAACTCTATCTTAAAGCCTATCTGGTGCTACGGTAGTCAACTATGGGGCACTGCCTCGGCCTCTAATATCAAAAAAAATTCAAAGGCGCCAAAATAAACTTCTTCGAATAATCACAGCCGCTCCCTGGTATGTTAAAAACTCAAACATTCATAAGGATAGTGCCATGTGCCATTAGTAAAAACTATGATAACAAAAAATGCCGTAAAATATTTAAAAAGGCTTGAACAACATTCAAATCCACTAGCACGAAATATTTTAAATCATGGCGGCCACACTCGCTTAAGAAGAAGAGACACTGCAGCACTTACCCAATAAGATGAGCGATAAACACCTATATACGTGAACAGAGCCCGTGATGAAGAAAATTTTTGTCTGGCACTAGCAGGACATAAATAAAGTATTAGAATAAGATTTGATTAATTATTGTTAGTTCATATTTAATATATGAAGATTTAATAAATAAATAATGATAAAAAAAAATAGGGAGATAAAGCCTTTTTTTCATTTGAATGGGAGATAAAGCCATCATGGCCTTAGCTAACATTAGCAATATTAGAAAATGGCTTTATCTCTCATATCAGTGATTAACAGTTTTCTTATTTTTATAATTAAGAGGTAATGATTTTCCATTTTTCGAAATGTTTACATTAGGTGTAAATATTCCGTAAAAGGGAAAATCGATAGTTTTTTTATTTTTATAATTAAGAAGTAATAATAATAATAAAGCAAAATTGGCACACCTTTGTGTAAACAAAGCACTATAAATTTTAACAATTATATTATGAGGGGGTGCATTAACGGGGGGGTGCTTTAAAACCATGGGAGATAAGGCCATGATGGCTTTATTGCTCAATTGAATGGGAGATAAAGCCATAATGGCTTTATTGCCCAATCATTGAGAGGTAAGGTCATATTTAAAATTTTGCGAAATGAGAGATATAGCCATATTTTTTTCACAAATGTGAGATAAAGTCATATTTTTCCAGAATATTGTTACTTTACTTTAGTGTTTCCGGGAAAAGTCATTTTTTTATTCTTGTGACGCCCGCAGAAAAACTTTAGTATGCGAAGCCACATTCCAATACTTTTCTTTAGTGTTTCCGGGAAAAGTCATTTTTTTATTATTGTGACGCACGCAGGAAAACTTTATTCAGCGAAGCCACCTGCCGTGTCCTACTGGAGGAGAAAACCCGTAAGCGCGGCCGCAGGCCGCCACGCAGAAAAACTTTAGTATGCAAAGCCAGATTTCAATACTTAACTTTTGTGTCTCCGGGAAGACTCTTAATTATAAAAATAAGAAAACTATTAATCAATGTAAAATGCAATAGTTCTTCAAAACTGAAATGAGAGAACGGTTAGGACGGCTAAGGCCATGATGGCTTTATCTCCCATTCAAATGAACAAAAAAAATAAAAGACTTTATCTCCCTTTTGAAAGAGAGATATAGCCATCATGGCCTTATCTCCCATGGTATTAAAGCACCCCCTCGCATTAACACAAACGGCAATAAGGCTAAATTTGCTTAATTTCACTTTTAAATTAGAAATAAGACAAAAAAAATCGATTTTGCTTTATTTCCAAGCAGGCATTCATAATTTTTAATATTGTGTGACTATCAGCATACGAATTCTTTCTTTAACATTATGTTTTCTGTTCTATGTTCATTCATTGAAGGAAGAAAATCTAATAATATTTATAATAATAATAAAATTCTGTAAAAAAATGTCTTCACGGAGACACTAAAGTTAAGTATGGAAATCTGGCTTCGCATACTGAAGTTTTTCTGCGTGGCTGTGTGATTGATAACTAGAATATTCTGAAAAAATATGGCTTTATTTCTCATTTGCGACAAAAATATGGCTATATCTCTCATCTCGCAAAATTTTAAATATGACCTTACCTCTCAATGATTGGGCAATAAGGCCTTTATGGCTTTATCTCCCATTCAATTGAGCAATAAAGCCATCATGGCCTTATCTCACATTGGTTTAAATCACCCCCCTAAAGTTTCAATTATTTTCTACGACTGTTCAGGAAGCTATAGAAAAATTACTCTTTGCGTACATATCTTTTTTCAATGTGTAATAATATTTGGAATAAAAACTTTAGTTTACTTCCGATCTGTGACATAGGGAATGTTTAGGAACAAAAACTTAAAAAAAAATATGACCGCAGATAAGTGATGTTAATATTAGAATAGGAGTAAATTTTCAAAAATAACCTTTAAAACTTAAAAATAGAAATTAAGCACTTTTTCCTTATTGCCACAGAATTGTGTACTAATTGGCATATCAAAATAATGTTAGTCGTACCTACCTTATCTAAAGTAAATTAATTCATAGAGTGTTACCTTGTTTACTCAGCTAAAATAATTTTAAGTTTAAAAAAAGTAATAGCAGCCAGGGTTCTTAGAAGTGGTGTTTTATCGCTAAATGTGGCTATTTTTTACCTGTTTGTTTTTTTTATCCTTAATGAAGAGTCTTAAAAAAATTAATGGGGTTATTTTGTAAAGACTTTATTCTACTTCCTTGAAAAATTTTTATAAGAATCTTGAAAATTCAAAAAATTGTATATGAATAAATTTTCAACGCATGGGTTACGAAATAACCTTTTAAATTTCAAAGGCCTTAAGGCCGCTTTAGCCGACCGTAAATGTAATTAAATGCAATGTAACGTACCGTAACGTACTGTAAGCTCGTTTGTGCACTTATAGAACATGTAAGAACGTGTCAGCTGTTTTTCAAAAACATTAACAAAAAAGAGAAAAGTGATGAGAACTAAAAGTGTTGAAATGGTGACCGCTTTGAAGAAAAAGTACCAAGTGATTTAAATAGTATTAAAACGGTATTTCTTGTATGTTTATATTAATAAATAAATATTTGATACTAATATTACAGATTTACAATAAACAAATATGTATTATGTATAGAATATTCGTACACATGTTCTTACATTATTTTCAAAATGTGCATACACAAAACAAGGTTTTGATCCCATTAAAAACCAGACTTTTTATTGTTTGGGGATATGTATGCATTTGTTTATTTTATACATCCAAACATATATTTTTATAAATGAAAATCTGTATGGATTGTAACTTATTTTGTCAAAAGTCCACAGATATTATTACTAAAAAAATGTACCAAAGAAAAAGAGTGATTTTACCCGCATTCCATTTAAAATACAAGCAGCCCATCACTATCTACAACTGTCACGTAATCTCGTAATGAAATTCTATTTTCTACAGGTTGGCACGTTACGGTAAAGTGACATTACAGTCAGTTAAGCAGTTGCATTGCATTCCATATAACAGAAACGATCAGCTGTTTACATTACATTTACATTTCTACATTTACGGTCGGCTAACGGGGCCTTTATTCATAAAAAATATTTCAGGTTGATAACAGGTTTATTAAACGAATTTCCTATGGAAATCTGTTTAATAAACCTCTAATAAATCAAAAATATTTTTTATGAATATGGGGGCTAGACTTAAGTTTAGGCTTGCCATTTCTATTTTGAGAAAAAGAGGACGCCAGCATAAAAAATGTAGGACATTTGTTCGAAAAAAGAGGACACTTTCTAAACAACCTAACATTAATAAAATTAACGACGGCATAAAAATTAACAACCAAAATTGGGTTGTACAAAAAAACTTAATTTGGGTAATTCCATCTCAAGTCGACCAAGAGTGGGACTCGACCCCTTTCGATTTGAATGCAATTTGGCGAGAGGGTTTATTTAATCCCATAAAGAACATATATCAACGAAAAACAATTTTTAAATTTTTTTCAAAAGTTATGTCATATTCAAATTGTCATAACTTCGCCGAATAATATCTCGAAAACTACTTTACATACGAAGATGATTTTTGTCAGTTTAAAGAGAATACTTGAGGCTATAATAAATATATTGAAAAAAATGTCTATGCAAAATATCAAATTTTAAAAATGGACTAAGTCAAAGCCCTATTTTTTTGCTGAATTTTTTTTATATAATACTTCAAACTGTTTTTTAAAATTCCTAAAACTTTGAAGGATGTGCTTTTTTTAAGATATGATTTTTTTTTTATTTCCAAAAATAATCTTAAAATAAAATTTTAATATAATCATTTGAGCAATAAGTATTAATTGGAACAAAAGTAACGACATTGATAAGGTTGCTTTTGCTTGTTTGTTGCATTTTTTGGGAGCTCCATTTTGGGCACATTCAAAGAAAAGTACTATTTTTGTCACGTTACGTCCCCAAAAATTAAATCATACCTATCATAAAAAAAACCCGAGCACCTAAATCTTTTTTTTTAATGAATTTTGTGAACTGTGATTTAAAGTTTAATTGCAGGAACAAATTTTCAATGAAGGTGTAAAATGCCGGACAACATCGGACACTTGATGAAAAAGAAGTAGGACTGCCCCGGATACCCAAAAAAAGATGACGGTGTCCGGGGAAAAGAGGACGGATGGCAACCCTACTTAAGTTAATATTTTGACGTCGAAGGTGAAAAAAAACTGCCAACCTGATGACAATTAACCGACTCTATATATATATAAAGTTTATGAAATTTAAAAGGAATATTCTGGGGTTTATATCTGAAAAACGTTTTCGGTAAATTAAGTTTTAAAACTTTTTAATTTTTTACCACCTTCATTGACTACCGTGTCCACAGAAGAAGCACATAGAAACTTATCGATACTATCGATAGTTTTTAAGCTAACTATCGAAACCATCGATTTGGCCGACTAGTCAATAGTCAAACATCAATCTTAAAACCAAATTGTATTTAACCCTTGGTAGATCGAAACTTGCTTTGAATGATTATCTATTTTAATTGATTTACATTTTCTGCTTTACAATTGCAATTGGAACATGTAAGGGTAACCTGTCCGTGAAAGCCTGGGTTCGATTCCCGCGGCAGTCAGGAGTGGAAAATTATCAATAAATTTTAATTAATTTCATGTTGTAAAATTCATTTCTTTATAAAAATAATTTAATGAAAATAAAATTTGAAGAATTTTTAGCCTTATTGAAATATCAGAATCAATTGAATTATAATATTTGTAAATTGCAATAAGAGGGATACATATATAAAATAATTTGATCGAGTTTGCTTATTTTTATTACTGAACCTTCTTTGTATATACGAGTATGTAAAAAAGTATTCATACTATTATTATTATTTTGTATGCCTTGGTGACATTTGTATGGGAGGCTCCTATTGTGAGCTATCTAAAATAATGAACCGAGAGCAAACATTCTTTATAAAAGAGAAGTATTTATTAAAAATTTAGTTGTCGTTCCAAATTTCTTATTTTGTGAATACACTTGTTTTGGGACTAGTTGAAATATAGACTGATTTGGCCCCTTTTCAGGACCAATCAATTTACTTATATTAAAAGTATTTTATGCCGAATTTAGTTGCTTTAGTTTTATGCGTGTGAACCATATCGTACAAAAAGCCTTATAGCTGAAATAGTTAAGCGAATGGATCAGTTTTATTTCGGAGCACACTTTGAACAAAAAATGCATTTCTTCAAAATTTTATTACTTTAGTTCGCCTTGTATGGATGTTATCATGCCAAAAGTCTTATCCAGCGAGGACGCCTAATTTCAATACAAACCAAGTCTAAAATCATTTTTACCAAATTTCATCTTCTTTTGCTAGCTCAATAACTTCAACAAGTGGGCTCATATCGATGGTTTTCTTCCGCAACCACGTAACTCGATTTTTTCCGATTTTTTGTTTTAACCCGAAAAGTAATCAGTAAATACCGCCTTACAATTTTGCAATTTTTTTGTTTGGCGCAATATCGGAATTTTTTCTAATTCTTGGATTATAAAAGAATATATAGCAAAAAGTTTTAAATATTTGGGAAAAAAAAGTATTTTGTCTCTCCTGAAAAGTAGTGGTTTTTCAGTTACGAGGTTGCGGAAGAAAACCATCGATATGCCGCATTCGTCTTAGAATTATACAAGGATACAGAAGGTACTTACATACATTATTTAAAGATTTTCCGATGATTATTTTGATGTGTTACAAACGAAATGACAAATTAATATCCTACATCTATTTGTTAGTTGGAACAATGAAAAGTAAATAGATTTTGTTTATCGACCGACTTTTTTTATAGTCCGCAAAATTTATCGTAATTTGTTTTATAATGAATAACAAAATATTTGTGTTCAGCTTCGGCTTGTTCGCGAGATGAACCGTTTTGGTAAATTTAACATTTCTGGATTATAATCAAGTTGTATATCGAGCCCTAACCGCGAAAATAATGTAACCGACATCATTTTCAATTTTCGATTTTGTAATAAACAATTTTATTGGCAACACTTGCATCATCTCCTAAAATGTCATGTTCACATAAGGTGCAGTTACGATTTTATAGCAAGAACAATTTTATCGTAAGCAACAAATTTCATACAAAATTTATATGCAATAAAATAAAAAAACTCTCTCCTGTAAAATTTGATTTTTGGCGCTTACGTTATTTTCGCGGTTAGAGCTCGATATCATATCGATTCCTTTTATTCAGTTTAGCTACATATGTCATTAAAATAGATTTATTAAAAAAAAAGAAAAATTATTGTGGCATGTCATAAGGGGCATGGAGATTATGACACACCAGAAAGTGGTTTTTAAAAGGGTCATAAGGTCTATGAACGCAATGCCATATGGACCATGTACAGAACGATACTTTTAGGTGTGTTACTGTCAATTCATTACACAGGTCTGCAAAATTATTTTTTTGTAGTTTTTTTCCCCAAACTATGATTATTTGTGGTTATTGTCGTAAAGGTAACGATATTGATATGATTCATATCGCGTGACGTTTACCAGATAACGGTACATTTCAGTTTTTCGATGTATATTCCCCTTTAAAGCGCCATCCAGATATCTTGTTTGAGACTGCTAAATTACGCAAGGAATGGCATCTAATTGGCTTGGCTCGGATAAAAAAAAATACTAAAATTTACAAAACTCAAGGTAAATTTTAACTTGAATTGAAATTCAATATACGTATCTGTATCGATGTCGGCGATCTTTTATTGAGGGTATCGGTATTGGTATCGTATCGGCAAAAAGGCGTGTCGATACATCCCAATCAAACCGCATCCTAATCTAACCGCTGTAAATATATCGGTCTATTTTGTCTACTTTTTGGTAACGAAACAGTTGCCTTAAAAATTATTTTTCATATACTTGTAAAGTAAAATTAAAAATATTCATGCTTCCACTGAAAATACAGTATTATTGAACAAGTGCGATATGTTAAAAATTTTTATAAATAACCTGAAGTTGTTAAGAAAGCAATTTAAACTTTATACAATGCAGATGTCCTAAAATGCGTTACTGTATGCATTTCTGGAACCATAAAATTAATATATTCATTGATGCCATGAAAAAATTTTAAATTTCGGTCCACCTGTTTCAAAAGTTTTATTATCAAATCAAAAAATTAACAATCGTTAAAGCAATTTGAATATATTCAAAAGAAAAGTGTTTAAAAATTTATGCATACGCACATAATTACAACGTTATTTCTTTCTGTTTTTTCAAGAGGGGAAGTTGCAAAACACTTGAAAGCGTCATGCGTATAAAGGTTTATTAATATCCATGGACACTTTTTGATATGCCATAATGTCCATGGACTTTATGTCACTGGATATCGTTACATGCCGCCAAATTATTTATGCTAACCAGAGCTGCCATACTAAAAGTTTTTGCGTTAAGGTATTTGCATCCAATGATTTAAAAAATTACATTTGACAAGATTTACTTTTAAAATTTAGTTCAAATCATTTTGCAACCAATGAATAAAATCTGTTTAGATGGAATCACTTTGATTTTCATGCCAACAGATTCCAGTTTTTTACAGCACTGATGTACATGTGATAAGTTATGTTATTTATAAGTTTTAATAAATAAAAAAGTTCACCTCACATATTTTTAGGGGCATTTTAGTTAAACATTTTCGCTTTCCATATCAAAGGTATTTTAACCTCAATTAAGATTAATAAAAAATCGAATCTTCCTAAAATAAAATTATTACTAAATGTTCTTATTTAGAGGGATTGTTTTTAAAAGGTCGAATTTAGGGAGTTTTTTGGGACGAGAAAAAACATATATTACTGCCATCAATGTTGCCTTCTTTCAAAATTGGAAAAGATTTAAAGCCATTTTTTCTCTTTCAAGTAAAAAAAATAAATAAAGAAAATTTAGGGAATAAAAACTGGAGGTCAATTAATAAAATTCGGGACTTATTAACAAACCACAAAGACAAAATAAAGTATTTTGGATACCTGGTCACGTAGGAATACAAGGCAACAATTAAGCAGATGAAGCCACTAAACATGCATGTACAGCTCCAATGATTTATGATCCTCTGACTGAAAAACTTGATATACTTAACACAGTCTCGAATGAAATAAAGATTCGGAGAATTGCAGACATGAGGGGCTATAGTCATCCTCACTACTCTCAAATCAATCCTAATCTAAAAATTCCCATATACCAAACAAATATTAGCAAAAAGGAGATAAAAATTTTTTCCCGACTGCGAATGGGTCACACCTTTACCACACATCAACATATTATGAAAAACAACTGCGCATACTGCGGATCTATTATTACAGTAGAACACCTGCTATCAACCTGTCCTAATCTTACTACACTCCAAACGAGATATCTATTCAAAAACGGTCTCAACTTACTTAAAGAACCAAGCCTTAACAATATTTCCATTATTTCGAAATATATTTCGAGACTAAATATAGAAGTTTGAACTAAATACTTTATAATAGCCGATAGCCCAAGTAGCTAGTGCTATACTTTTGTAAAAATATTAGTCTTATATTTATATAATGCTAATATTATTTAAAATAAATAAATTAAAGAAAATAATTATTTTGTATATTTATTTAGAGCGACATCTAGTATTCACTAGAAAAACTATACTTTGAAACCGTTATACAAATTAATAAAACAACCCTGGTACAATTTTAAATATGCAACAAGTTTCAATTGTTGCTAATGGCAACGGTTCTGAGTTGTCATCACAACCATTAATAAAAACAAATCGGTTTTTAATTATCGTCCAAAAAATAAGTACATAGCGAAGAAGAAGTAAGTGTTCAATATGAAGTTGAAAACTCATCTTTGCAAAAAGACGCCTGCAAATGTGAATGGAAATTATTTGACTAAAAATTCATCTATAACAAAAGCAACTAGCGCAAATGATATTGGTGACAGCGGCAAATCATTGGATATTTTACCCTTAAGTTGTGTAGATTGGAGCAGTAATGAAGACATTTATTTTGTGAGGTACGAGTACTTTCTGTAAAAAAACTAAATAATGTATATAATATGTATTTTGTTCGACCTTTAATATTTCAAATATTACTAAATTTTCGATAGATAGATAGATAGATAGATAGATAGATAGTAGATATTTTCAATTAAATAATCATATATATAACCAAATGAAAGGAGTTCCAATGGGTTCGCCAGCTTCTCCGATTGTAGCAGATATAGTTATGGAAAGGTTATTAGATAAATGTGTTGAAAAATTAATTATAAAACCGAAGACCTTGACAAAATATGTTGACGATTTATTTTGTATAATTTCTGAATCAGGAATAGAGCATATGTTAGATTTTTTTAACTCTTTTCATTCAGTTATTAAATTTACAATTGAACGGGAATCTAATTCAAGAATATCATATTTGGACACTTTGATAATTAGAAGAGGAAATAGGGTATTAATAGATTGGTATCAAAAACCAACATCTTCTGGTAGAACTATTAATTATTTCTCGAAACATCCAAAGAGAATAATTAATAATACAGCTAAAAATGTTATAGAAAGAGTTCTAAAAATAAGTGATTCAGAATTTCATAGAGATAATAAAAGGAAGATTTCAGGTATTTTAACTGATACAGTTTTCCTAAACAATTAATAACAGATTTATTAATACAACATAATAATTGTAGAATAAATAACCAAAATAGTATTACAGAACAAAGGATTTATAAGTCGGTAACATATATACCTAAATTTTCAGAAAGATTAGAAAAATCAAATATATATGATAGCAAAATATACAAATAGCTCATAAATCTTTTAACACAGTAGGAAAACTATTTACTAAAATGAAAGACAAAATAAAGAAGATGGATATGTCAAATATTGTTTATAAAATACCATGTAAGGGTAATGTTAGTGGACAGTGTAATAAGATATATATAGGTACAACAAAAAATAAACTGAAAACTAGGATAGCAGGACATAAATCAGATCAAAAATATAGAAATATATGTATCACAAAAAACAGCTTTATCAACTCATTGTGCTAATCTAAATCATTATCCAGATTTTGAAAATAGAACTGTTTTAAACACAGAAAATAATTATAAACGTAGATTTATGTTAGAAATGAAACAAATTATAAAGGTTCCGACAATTTCAAGAATTAATTTTAAGTCAGACACTGAAAATGTAATTTATAAAAATAAAACAGAAGTTAAAAATTTATTTATATTGTAATAGATCAAGTTTGATTTGAAAAATATTTTTTTGTTTTTGAATTAAAAATTTTTTAATTTGTCAGTTATTGTTAAATTTGTTATAATTTGTTAAAAATTTATAAATTAAGAAAAAAACCCTGAAGAAGGCACTCAAGGAAGTGCCGAAATATTGGTTTTTAAATAAACGTTAAAAGTTTTTTATAACAAAAAGACCTTAAGCTCGAAAATTTAGTAATATTTGAAAACTAAATAATATTTATAAAAGATCTACATACTTTTATTATGTAGTGATGATCATCAGATTTACAAATGGAGCTCTGCCACAAGAGATTCTTTAGAGGTAGCAAAATTGCCAGAAGATTTCATACCTACTGATTTGCATTGGCTTTTGTTGGGAGGCCGTGGCAGCGGTGGTGGCAAGGGTAGCGACACTTTGTTAATAAGTAGCAATGATGGCAGATTTATTATTCTAAACAAAAGCTCTAGGGTAGAACGTAGTATATCGGCTCATACAGCTGCAATAAGTTCGGGCAGATGGAGTCCGGATGGAGCGGGCTTATTAACTGGTACAATTATTTTATTTTTCAAAGAATCATCTTAAATTATAGTAGAAAAAAAAATTGATAATAGCGGGAGAAGATGGCGTTATTAAAATTTGGTCGAGATCGGGTATGTTGCGTTCTACAATATTGCAGAGTGATGAGCCCATACGTTGTGCTCGTTGGTCACCGAATTCGTCATCGATAGTGTTTTGCCAAGGGGGTCATATATCTGTAAAACCTTTGGCAGCAAATAGCAAGCTTATAAGGGTAAAACGTAAATAGAAAGTCAAGTTTTTTTTTTATTTCTAATTCCCTATTTAATCTCAGTGGCGTGCTCATGATGGGTTGGTATTGTCTTTAAGCTGGTCAACTCAGTCGAATATTATAGCTTCTGGTGGTGAAGATTTTCGTTTTAAAATTTGGGACTTTCAAGGAGCCAACCTTTTTATAAGTTCGCCGGAAGATTATGCTATTACTTCAGTCGCTTTTAATCCAGAAAAGGATGTTTTACTTGTCAGTACATTTAATATGCTTAAATTATGCTCGAGTGCAGGAGTAAGCTTAATATTATAATAATAATTTATCTGAGTCATTTTATCTTTTTATTCTTTAAAGTGGACTTACAGCACTGCTCGTTTTAATGAACCTTCTGTAGGTTCTTTTCACACACTCTCCTGGTCCGCGGATGGCACACAAGTGGCTTGTGGAACGTCGACTGGCCAGCTCATTGTTGGTTATATTGTTCAAAAGCAATTAATATCAAAAAATCTTAAGGCGACTACCACAGGTCGTAAATCTATACGTCTTGAGGATATTGTCAACGGCACTAGCGATGCTTTGGAATTAACGGAAAGAATCATTAATTTCGCTTTGGGATATGGCCACTTAGTGGTAGCCACTTCAAATCAAATACACATTTACAATGAGAAATATATAAATACACCGATTATTATAGATGGCCGCCCCGATGTTAGAGTTATTGAAGTGGCAAAGAAGTGTGTAATTAATTTATTCAGTCTTTTCTAATACTAAAGTTCTATTTATAAATATATTCTTTAAAAATTTAAAGGTTCTTTATGGTTTTGGACTCTAGCTCAATTTGGGTTTATACCTTCGCCGGTCGCTTGCACCTGAACCCCCGCTATCCTGGTTCCCAAGCTCAGATAACATTGTTAAATTGGCGAAGTATTTCTTTGGGTTTAGATAATTTGGTAATACGTGATAATTCTGATAATACAGGTTAGACAATTTTCATAATGCTTGAATTTAAACATTTATTGCTGGTTTTTCAATAGCTACAATCTTGATTTACTATTAACGATCAATTTCACCAAGTTCACTATCAGCTAAAACTGTCAAAAACATACTGTTAACTGGAAGTTAAAGTAAACGTTAGTTTTAACTGAGCTTGGTAAAATTGGCCGTTAATAGCAAAACAAATTTTGTTATTTGTATTGCTCAATAGCTCTTCACATCTTTGATCTAATTCCCGGGGCTACAAGACAGTACGAACCATTTACCCTAAAAGCTAAAACGCAAATAGCAGAAATTGCTGCTTGTCGTGCTGGCACCGTTGACGATCAGTTTGTGGTTATTATTGACAATAACCGTGAACTTTACATAACAGAAACTCGTAATTTAAATAGCAATACGGAAAGGACAAATATTGCTGGCATCAGTGGAGCTACTACTGGAGAGATTTTCAAGATTGGAACCCAAGTAACAACGGTTAAATGGGCTAGTGAATCTAATATTTTAGTGGGTCTTCATGATGCTTATTATAGTGTATGGTATTGCCCTGGAGAGGGAGCCACAGATCCGACAATTATTGCATTAACAACAATAACTATAGATGCCACGTATTTATAAAAAAAATAAAAATTATAAATCGTACCAAATCTTATTTAAATATTTTTAGGGAATTTGGAAAAAATATTGTTATAGAAACTTTTGAAGATGCTATTATCACATTTCGTTGCTCGGGTGCTCTTCTACCTATTAATGTCAATATATACTGTGAAATTTTACACCGCACTTTAATGGAATCGCAGTGGCAACAGGCTTTAAAAATATGCCGTATGTCCCAAAATGCATATCTTTGGGCTACTCTGGCGGCAGTGGCAACCCGCAAAAATCAATTGCAAATCAGCGAAGAAGCTTATTCGGCTGCTTTACAGATCGATAAAGTCAGTTACTTGCAGTACATTAAAACTTTGGATCCGTCAAGTGCCGATTATATGGCAGAAAACTCTCTGATGCTGGGCAGACTTGTCGAAGCTGAAACTATTTTAATACACAATCGGAAATATCGCGAAGCCATAGGTCTTTGTTTGCGCATGCATAATTGGCGTAAAGCTTTGGAAATTTCTCAAAAGCAAGAAGCAGAACTTATAGAATTGGTTTTGGAGCAACGTAAAAAATATTTAAAGGCATTGGGAAGAGAGGAATGGGATGATTTGTTCTCAACTTTAAATTCCAAAAATAACGATGCGAATGAATAACTACACAAATAGAAAAACAAGAGAAAAATAATTTAAAACTAATTATCTCCCTGCAAACAAATGAAAGTCATCACCTAAGGCAATAGTTTGGCAATATCCCAAAATTGTCATCTAGAAGAAAATAATCAAAGCAATTTTTTAAATTCTTTCTTTTAAAGTTTTTCAAAAAAGTTACAAAATATAGACAGAAAAAATTTTAATTATTTATAATTAAACATCTACATATTTATATTATATGTATGTATATAAAATAATATACATATGTATTAAAATGGCGTCATCTCGACGATAACGTTAACAAACATTACAGATATTAGAGAACTAAGAAAGAGACAAGCTGCAAAATTTATGGTTGGCATTTTTACGGAAAACGAAGTAAAATTTTACTCAAGTGTCATACATGGGGTAAATAAAGATTCTTTCTCAATTTTGGCATTGTGTATTAAAACTTTATTTTATTTATAAATTGTATTATTTTTAACTCTATTTTATATAATAAACAATTTAATTTAAAATAGAAATGTGTTTTTATATGTAAATTAATATTTTTTGAAATAAAAAATCTTCTTCTTATCATCCTAAAAATATTTTGGCGATATCTTCCTATTATCTTATAACTTATTATAGGGCAATATTGCTTGTTCATCATCTAGAGAGAATCGCTTTCGTATTGCTATCGAGACACGTTTCTTCCCGAAGGGTGTATCTTCCGCAATACGAAATCGATTATTGCCGCAATAATATTTTTCATCCAGGCAATACATATGGAGTATTTCTGTGTTTGTTGGGCTTATAATAAAATATTTATACATACATACATATATACGCATGTATTAAAAGATTCATACTTTACAAAAAAAAAAAAAAAAAAACAAATTGTAGATAAACAAAATATTTGTCACTTCTTTTAATAGGCTGGGGAAACCATAGGTTTTCCCTCCAATGCATTTAAAATATTATTAGCCGCAACCATTCCCATTTCGGTGGTAGTTTTTAAGGTCTGTGTGCCTAAATGCGGAATAATAACTGGAATTAAAATAAAACAGTTTTTAGTACCACAGCAGTTTAAAAGGGCAACGAAAATTTTATGATCTACCACAATTTGGCAGCGTTAGCAACGGGTCGGTAGCTGGCAAAGGTTCTGGTGTCATAACATCCAAACCGGCTGCAAATATTTGTCCAGATTTTAAAGCCTCATATAAGGCCCCTTGATCCACAATTCCTATGGTAAAGGTAGGTAAATTTTTATTAACAGTTTTAACGAAATTTATATTATGTACCTCCTCTTCCCACATTGACAAACACGCAATTTTGTTTCATTTCCCTAAATGTTTCGGCATTAAACTTTCCTTTAGTTTCGGGAGTCAGTGGACATGCCACCACCAAAAAGTCACTTTCTTTAATTAACTCCATAAACGTAACGTGATGCGCTTGATATTGCTTATCGTTCGCTTTAGGTGTTCGTGTATGGTAAATGATTTTCTTAACATCCCAACACTGCAGACGTTTCGCAATAGCCTGGCCAATACCACCAAATCCTAAAAAGCCAATAGTGGAGTCACGTATTTCTTGGCCCATTAACCAATTGATACGTTCTGTTTTCCATAGAGCACTGAAAGTAAATATGAAGTAAAAAAAAATGTTTTAATGACTCGTTAAGGCTGGCAATGCCTACATTTAAAATTAACAGTTGAAATACATATTAAAAAGCTTGAACAAATGTAAGCTTTTTTTAAACTTTGTTGAAATATTTATAAAAGCTATTTATGTATTAAATTCACCTTTAAACGGTAAACAAATTTCAGGAATTTATAAATGTGTATTGTGTACAGGGCTGGGCAGTATTTGAAATACATGTACATATTTGAAATACGTATTTAAACTACAAATACGTATTTTGTATTTTAAATACATGACGTGCAAGTATTTTGTATTTTAAATACATGACCAGCAAGTATTTTGTATTTTAAATACCGCAAACCATGTATTTTGCCCAACACTGATTGTGTATAATTTAACTGTACTTTCATTATTTTCTACATATTATTTAACATCGCCATGCATTTGCATTTTTGGTGGAAATGCATATTTTTGCATATGTTGTATTGCATATTTTGAAATTTTTAAGTGATTTTTTTTTTAATTTCCATAAAAAAATTTAAATACACAAAAAATACCTTCAAACAAGTTTTTAAAATTAATAAATAAATTCTTTTGGAGTTTTGCTTTAAATATAAAAATTTAATAGCGATATTAAATATTGTACTTTTAATGAAATGTGTCCCTTGGTTCCCCTTTCACCGCAGTGAAAGTATTATCAAGATAGGTAACCTGGTTAGACGCTTCAGAATTCTATTTAATATAGAGTTTGCTAAAAGCCGTAAAAATGTGAAATCTCGGTTTCGGTTTTAAAATTATTTAAACCGGTCGGTTTCGGTTCGGTTTTGAAAATATCTAAGTAAAACTACATACATACTTACATATTTATATTTTCGTATGTAATACAATTTTTTTATTTGTTTTAATTCTGGTACTTTTATTAAAAAAGAAACATTTGCTCTTCTTAGTACTTATTTGAAATTTAAAGAATTTTGAAATACGTTGCCATTGCTCCAGGCTGTTATGTATAAAGTTTTTTTTATATGAAGTACGAGTATTATGTATAATTTTCAATTTCTCTTAGCATAAATATATATTTAAAGTAAAAGCTAAAACCAAGGTTTTTTGGTCGGTTTTCTGTTAAAATCGCTGTTTCGATTTCGGTTAAAACCGAACAGCAATCCCTAATTTAAAATACTTTGCGTAATTTAAGAATGTTTCAAGTGCTTGTCGATACCGATGATAATGCAATTAAAAATTAAAAGAATTATTAAATTTAAATATTTTCAGAAGTCAATTAGCACTTGTATTTTCCAACTGCGGATATATTGGTGATTAGGAGGGATTTAGTTCACTTAATACTCAAGTCAAATTAATTGATATTGATAAGGAAGAATAGCGCGACGAATTAAAAAAAATCCAAAAAGTTTCAAAAAAATTTAGGATTTCAAAAAATAAAATAAATTTCAAATATTTTTGATCTGGGCCCTGTTTCTCAAAACTAAAACTTACAAATCAACGAGTAAAAAGTAATAAAAGCAGCTATTTTACAATTTTTTTTTTTATATATATATTTTCCTTCTATGGAGGTTTTGAGGTTATGATTAATTTTAAAGTTCTTTGTGCTGAACGTTATTTAGATGTTATTATCTATAAGAGATTTTAGGATGGGGGTTCATATGGAACCTATGGTTAATTTTGCACCTACCAGGACAACATTTTGTCATGACGTAGTAACTATTGTAAAAGTTATGATCGCCAATTTTTATGTTAATACCAACATTTATAAGGAAGTTATGGCATTAAAAGCTATTTTCGGGAGATTCCAATAAAATTTAGTAAAATAATTTTAATTGAAATAGAAATAAGTTTGGACCAAATTTAATCTAAATGCCAACATAATAAGATGGTCTATGGGCACAAAGACCCTATTCCAGAAAGAAGCTTGTATAGGTTAACATGCATATAAGCGAATTTTTATTTGTGTATTTCTTGCTTAGAGCGCTAAAAGACGTGCACATAATTAATTGCAAATGAGAGATAGATACTTTGGTTGAGAGATAGATATTTTGGTTTAGTATATTTTTCAAATGCAATTAAAACACAAATTTTTAAACAATTGCCTATATCTAAATATAAGGACAACATGTCATATGTTAGTAGCTTCTGAATTCGACAATTCTTTATTTGTATTATTTAAATTTTGAATTCAAATACAATTTTGTCTGGTCATTTGAAAATGTTGAATTAAAATTTTACTGTGAAAACAAGCAAACCCTTTAATAGCCAATTTCACCAAGTTTTTTAATTAAAGTTCCGGTTACCAATATGTTTTGACAGCTATTACTGACAGTTAATTATAACCGAACTTGGTGAAATTGGCCGTAAGTTGCATAACTAGGGCTTTTTCCCGGGAATTTCAATTATTTTATTTCCCGTTTTCCCGGGAGTTTTCTTGTGGGATCCCGGGAAATAAAAAATTCCTAATAATTTCAGAAAATAGCTATTTATACTTTGAAATTTAGTTTTCTATTCTCTAAAAATTAGCATCTGTGGATGGGTTGTGGATTAGATCAATTACAAGAAGTGAGTACGTGTATTTAAATCAATGTCTCCTGATGCAATAAATCTACTAAAAGCAGAATGGGCAGTGCAACAGTAGATAATTATTACATTTAGTGAAGTGAAGAGTTAATAAAGTACATTAATTCAAAATAAGATGTAGGCAGTAAAGTTTCATTGTCCATGGCCAAGATACCTAAACATACCTAAACATATCGCTCCTTTATTGCAACATAGTCATATCTACAAAAACAAACGATCTTGGCAAAATGCGATTAAAATTTTCAAAAAGTACCGACTTAGATATATTTTGCCATAACTTCGGTTCAGTTTGAGATATGACTATGATGCTATGAAGAAGCGATATGTTTATTAGGTGATTAACACAAATTTTCAATTTCAATTTGTGTTGGGTTATATACCCGTGAAATAAAATAACATTTTGGAAACTCGTGTAAGATTCTACAACATACAACTTGAAAAACACATTGTCCTAAAGATTACAAATGGACCTATTGAAATGAAAAGGTTTGTAATAAGCAGTCCGGTTGATGCTTTTTTTGCATAAACCTTGACATACATTTGACTGATATAGACGTTGTTTATAAAAAAGAAAAAATTGCTTCTGATTGTGAATCTGAAGCATGCTACAACGGTGCACTTTTAACTATTTGTCCAATCTCGGTAAAAAAATGAACGAAATTTTTCGGAAACATGATAATTAGCAAATAAAATCAGGAATATACTTTTTGACGACTTACTAAGCGCTTTGAGTGTCAGAAAGCTTTTTCCTAAGCCGTTAAAAAATTTTATATATTTCTTTAAAATATTTTATCTATTTTATTAATTAACTTTTTGATCTCATATCTTGAGTACCTTAATTTTTATTTTGTTTTTATTATTGTTTTATGAATTAAATTGTTATGTTTATATTATCTTTTTATCTTGTATCCAGAACATAATAATACTGAATAGAAGCATAATAATATTTCAATCTTCAATTAATTTTTTAGTATTGAACCATTTTTTTTACTTTCCTTGTAAACAAGTTCCCTTACTATTTTTTATAAAAGTTTTTTTTTATTAATTTATAACAAAATTTACTTTGTATTGTATTTATTTGGAAAAAAACTCTATGCACAACTAACTCAATTGTATAAATGTAACAATATAACTTGTCTATATTTTCTCGACTGGAATACAATTTCTTTTTCACAACAGTCCGATATGCAAAATGGAGTAAACTTTGTTTACTTTTGTGTCCATATTGACATTAATTTATTTAGACCGCCCTAACAATTCACTAAAAATATTACTCCTCGGAGTAAATTTTATATATTAATGTTAAAAAGACCTTCTTTGATCAATGCAGGGTTAAAAAAGCTTTTCACCATCAATAACTTTTCTACTATACAAACAGCTGCTTAAATTTATTTAACAAAACAGCTTTTTTATTTTCTGCATTGTTCATTAGCACTTACTTTTGAATTTCTTGCCTGCCAGCATGAAAAAATCTTCCAGCTGAAATCATTAGACCAATTGCTAAATCTGCTACTGAATTTCTCACTATACCTGGCGTGTGTCCCAATGGCATTTGACGTCGCTTGAACTCTGGAACATCAACATAATCTATTCCAGAAGACATTGTTGATACCGCTTTTAACTGCGGACCGGCAGCGTCTAATACTTCCGAATTGAGTGGTTGATAGTGGGCCCAAAATATAGCATCTACACCGGGCAGTTTTTGTAAAATATCAGAAAGCACTGGAGGAACATTTTGACAAACTATAGCCTCACAACCATGCTGACGTAAATATTCGAGTACGGGGGCGGGGACTTCTGGATGGGAAACAAGAACCTTATAAATGCGTCGAGCGGCAGACATGCTAATTGTAATTTTACAACGGGAAAACTAAAGTTGCTTTTACTATTTAAAAAAACAATAATGTTTTATAAAAATGAGACTGACAAAGAGTTGTGCTTTATTAAAGCTTTTCAAAGTTTTTTGTTTCTCTTAGTGCCCATTCACATTATACGATTTTTGTCGTTGCGATTCTTACTTTATAGGCAAGAGGAATTTTAAGGGGTACAGAAGCGAGTGTACTCTTCGATTCGTTTTGTTTATTCATTCATTCTCTCAATTTTCTCTCATGTGACGAAAAATGTATTAAGGTGTTACGACAAAAATCGTACAATGTAAATATGAGACCGACTTCAAAGAGGAAACGACAATAATCGTATAATGTGAATTGGGACTTAGGGTGACTATATGCAAGGCTGCCAGATTTCACGATTTTTTGTTCCGATATTAGCAAAGTGTCGATTTGCTGACTTTTTTCCAAAAAGTCACGATTTTATTCAGTCTCCAAAAAATTTTAAAGTTGTGTTCACTGAAGTAAATTAAGGCCAATTCTTAATGACTTAAGTCATTAGGATAACTTCAAGGAACTATTTGCATACTTATCAGTGTGACCAGATCTTAAGACCGTTTACAGCTATATCTTGAATTAGACAAGGCTAGAAAGAGGTTAAAATTATTTTAGAAAATGCTCAAACATTTTTAAGATTTTTGCTAACAACTTATTAAAAGTATGATATGAAATTTTATTAAAAACCACATAAATTTAAAAACTCATTTTAAACAAAATTTTAATATTTTAATAAATTAAGGTGGCCCCAGTGTTGCCAGAAGTAGTGAAAATTCCCTACATGCAGGTATTTTTGATACTAAAATAGAAGCGTAGGGAAAATCGGACAGATTTTTTATAATCTAAAAATTTAGGGATTTTTTGTCATATCGCATTATTTATGAGATAAATGCAGAAAGAAGTTATTTACTGTTGTTTTCTGAACCATAACGGTTGAAGAATTTTCTTTTCACTAAAGTCGCTTAAAAATATATTTCCAGAGTTGTTTGTGGTTTCAAAAGTTGGCGACACAAATATGTATGTGTGTTTTTTCTAAAATATCATTCAATGTTGAAAGATTTAATTGAATTTAATTAAAAGTACATACATATCGCACTGGTTCTTCTAAAGGGGTTAACTCAAAATTTATACACTTTCTGTAGAGACTGTTTTATTTTTATATGTAGTCTTATACTACAAAGGGGGATACCGTTGTATTTTTTGGCAAAATACTAGAGAAATTGATCTATGATTTTTACAGTGCGTATATATGACTACTGTACATCGATTTATTGCAAAAAGTAAAAATTTAAAAATTTTGAGTTGACTATCTTTAAAGGAACCATTGCGATATGTATTATTTTTTTTAGTTTTGTACCTTTTTTTGTCAAAGGTTTAATATACATATTCGAATAAAATTTATTTTTTATAACTAAAGTTTTTTCTTCTGTTTTAATGACAATAAAGCGTAGGGATTTTTGTAGGGAAAATTTTTTTACGTGTAGGGGAAATCGGATTTTTTTTTAGCAAGTGTAGGTTTTTTTCGAAAAATCCACTGGCAACACTGGGTGGCCCGCAATACTCATGATGTTAAAAAAATACAAGACATTTTATTTCTATGCTTTGCTCTGATTTAAAAGATTCTATAAAAAAAAATTTTAGACCACGGGGCAAATTACGACATTCGATTTCGATCGAAATTTTCATTAAGATTGTATTTTAATTTCGATCGAAATCGAAAAATTTCTTATAATTTACTTAATATATATACGTAATAAAAAAATGGAAAATAATTTTTATAATCAAGATGATTAGGGCATTTCTAAGATTCCACAAATGAAAAATTTTTTTACAAATCAGGTAATGGTAAAAAAGGAGTTCCTCAAGGTTCTGTACTGGGGCCACTCTTATTCTGTATGTACATTAATGACCTACCTGATGTTTTGACTGACAGCAAAGTCCATATGTACGCTGATGACGTGCAGCTCTACATGAGTACCCATATCAAAAATGTAAGGTCTTGTCTAAACTCTATTAATTGTGAATTAAACAAAATTGACAGCTGGGCTTATGCCAATGGGCTATCCATAAACCCATCCAAATCTAAATGTATTTTGCTTTCAAAGTCTAATGGAGCATTTGAAGTACCGGATGTAAACATCAAAGGAAATAAATTCGAGTATGTTAAAACAGCTGAGAACCTAGGAGTTGTCTTTAATGTTCGGCTAACCTGGTCAAACCATATTAATGTTGTTGTGTGTAGAGTGATTTAACACAATTTCCCAAACGTATGAAACTTGCAAAAATATATATTATTCCTGTCCTATTATACGGTTGTGAAATATTTGCGAACTGTGACAGTGACGATCAACGAAAACTCAACTTAGCTTATAACAATATTGCAAGATATGTATTTCCGGAAGGACGTCGCACAGTGCTTTGTCCCCATATAACGATGGGACAAAAATAGAAGGAGTTGTCGTAGACTTTTGAAATTTGGTATGCCGATATAAAATATCTTAGTTAAGAAAAGTTTAATTTTTTGAAATTGGACCAAGGACTCGCCTACCTCCCATATATGCCAAAAATATAATTTTTATTATTGGCTACATAATTGATCTAAAATCATGAAAATCCGTATTTGTTATACGTACTTATCTTACAACCTTTCTGTTAATTTTAGTAATGATTGCAGCAAGGACTCTCGGTCCTGCCATATATCCTTAATTGTAAAAACTCTATAACTTTTGCAAAAATTATCTGATTAAAATGAAACTTGGTGTATTTGTTTGAATTTACTAAGTATTTTTTTGAGTTGAATAAGCTTTGTCCGTCTCCATCTATTTGTCCGTCTGTCTGTCCATGTGATTTTTTTAATCAAAGTAAAGGTCGGAATTTTAAACATGATATTTGATGCATAGATTTTGAATTCTTTTTTTTATTTTCTAAAAACTGTTCTTTATTTTCTTTACCGACTCGGCAAAGCTTAAAGGATAGTCGGTAAGCAATATGTATCACACTCAAAAAATTTTATTCAACAATGAAGGGTTGAAAGCCCGTATTTGTAGTTATCGGCATTTGGTTATTTAATGCAATTATTTTTATTATTCATTTCAGTAGAGTAAAACTCCTACTTGCCGCATTTGTTGCACTTAAAATAATTGCCACTGCACCATCAATCATTGTACAATGCATGTCGTATTTAAGTGCCGGTTCACACACGTCAAGTTTGACTCATCAAGTCTCGAGTTTTTAGGAGAGAGGGGAAAAGAAATGGCATTCTCTTTTCCCTTCTCTCCTAAAAGCTCCAAGACTTGATGAGTCAAACTTGACGTGTGTGAACCGGCACTAACTTCCACAATTGCACCTTTCCTTTCTATAACATCACATTCTTAATTTTCATTTCCCCAATTTCGCGGTAAACCTTCTGAACAAGAACTGCTTTCTCCTTTTCCAACATAAATTTAATAGGCCTACAAAACAACGTAGATGATGGAGTGTTATTAACCCATAATACTTCCTTTGATGTTAAGTTTACCATTCTGTAAGGAATAAAATAATATTAAAAATTATACAAGTTTACAAATTATACCCATACTTAGTTACATTAGTGGGAAAAATGCAATAAAAAACATGAATTCGTCTGTGAGAGTTTCATTTTTAAATCTTTGCTTATAACGGCTATGGTCAGAACTACCATCCATTCCCTACTTACAAATTAAGGAAAGCTAACAAGTTTTATCTTGTACGTCAAAAAGTTCACAAATACTTTCTGCTGTTCCACGCATTAAAGTTTTTAAGTCCACTTCTGCCGATTAACCGATTAATTACTACCCGATTAACTGATCGGTTAATTTAAAATTGGCTTTTTTCGATTAACGATTAAACCGGTTAATTTCAGTCAAAATTTTGGATTTTTTGTAGTATTAAACCATATTTTTTGTGTTTTTAATCATGGGTGAGTTTCAAAACGGCAGTTGCAAACCAACTCGATTCTTTAAATGCATTCTACAATGCAATCATGTCGAATTTTACAATGTTATCTGTACCAAACAAAGTGCACCAAAAAAGTTGTGTTTAGAAATATTTTTTCATACAATATATTTCCTTCAAGAAACTCTTTCTTAAAATACAGTACAAAATAAGAAATTAAGGAATTCGGGAATGAACTTTTTTGCAAAATGCTCGGTGCTGAGCTTTGCCATAATAAGTTAGATTATGATCTGCCAACAGAAGAAACTCTCGATAGTAACACAACAACTAAATTAACCAAAAAAATTAAAATTATTAAAAATTTAAAAAAATTCAAACAGGACTCTAATGCCATAATGGAAGATTTTATATGTTTAGAGAAATCCAGTAAAAGGACTGAGAAATTAGAAATTTTGTACTATGGGTTGCTTTCGATTTCTCCAACATCTATGATAATTGAAAGAATTTTTTCCATGTCAAGTTTTATCAAAACTAAAGAAAAGTGCCAAATTAACCAATTAAACTTTTGAAATAAAATGATAACGCAGTTTATTTTTTAATAAATACATAATACATATATGTATTAATTTTAGAATATGTATAACATAGTTATAAATTATTTTTTTGTTTGCTCGTTTTAGTTCAAGAATTGTTATGTTATTATTTTTTTTTTTTTTTTGCTAATAAACTCCAAATAATAAATAATTTTTCATTTTTATTTATTGAAATTACTTAATTTATAAAAAAATTGTATTAACCGGTTATTAACCGATTAAACCAAAACCTCGATTAATTAATCGAGCGATTAAAGCAAAAACCCGATTAAATGAATACCCTTATAGGTATACGCTGCCAATGTGTATTTGTATATTCATTCTTCTTTTTGAATGCATAACGTAAATATACAGTGGTTGGTCCACAATGGTAAAAAAATCACCTGAACATCATACAACCAAAAAATGCATTCAAAAATCTACCTAAAATGCTTTAAAAAAGCAACAAATCGACCGATCTTATTAAAATAAAGTTATCCACCACTTAACTGGGATAGTTGTCTTTAAAATAAGGCTCATCATTCCCGGTTCTCCGGTTGGTCCACAATGGTAAAAAATATCTGGCATGTCATAACGTCCAGTGTCATAGTGTCCAGTGTCACAGTGTCCGCGGACGTTATGAAACTTTGCAAAGTGTCATAATGTCCACAACTTAACTTATAACCAAAAAAATTAAAATGTGTAAAGGTTGTTTTAAAATACCGTTAAAATTTCAAGTGATTATCAAAACTTAACTTAAAAAAAATATTATTTATTGATAGAAATTTTTTACAATTCGAAGCTTTGGCTTTTCATACAGACTATGAACCAGCTTTAAGGCAGGCTTTAGAAAATGTATTTCCTAATGCGTCATTAAAAGGTTGCTGGTTTCATTACTGCCAAGCTCTGAGACGCAGAGGTCAAAAGATAAGCAGGTTTGGAAATTTAATAAAAAGAAATAAAGACTGTGGTAATTGGTACCCAAAAATCCTAAGTCTGGCATTGGTTGGCTTCGCTAACTAAAGCTTCTCTGCACAGCCGGCCTTCGGCCGGGCGCAAGGATTTTCTTCTATATGGTATTACAAACACCGGCTTCGCTAACTAAAGCTTCTCTGCATAGGCGGCCTTCGGCCGGGCGCAAGGATTTTCTCCTCTATGGTATAACAAAAACCGGCTTCGCGAACTAAAGCTTCTCTGCGTAGTCGGTTTCGTTCGGAAACAAGGCAGATTTTAGAAGCTTTACTTAGCGAAACCGGTACTTGTTATACCATTGAGGAGGAAATCCTTGCGTCCTGCCGAAGGCCGGCTGTGCAGAGAAGCTTAAGTTAGCGAAGCCGGTGTTTGTTATACCATAGAGGAGAAAATCCTTGCGCCCGTGGACGTTATGACATTGCTCTCATGGACATTATGTGGCACTTCTTGGAGTGTCATAGTGTCCATGGACACTATGACTCTGGACGTTATGACGTGCCACCGTATTTTCTTTCCGAAAGATCTTAATTCATACAAAGCGCCAAAGCATTTGTTTCTGGTAAGTATTTTATATTTGTTCCTCAAGCGAATATTTTTTAATTAAATCTGCAACTCTGCTGGTCTACTGCGGTTTTTTGTGGTTTCTTTGCCTTCAATTTCTATGTTAGTTGCTCCAGATTCTGAATCCATTGTTATGTCTACATCTGTTGTGTATGCTGTTAGGTTTCCGACACCAACATTTTGAAGACTCGTGCTTGGCTCCTGAATGATTTATTATTTTCGTTAATAATTTTAAAGTAATAGTAAAATAAAACTCACTTTATCAAAGTCAAAAAATGTATAACTTAACCACTTAGAATATTTCTGTTCAAAAGTGTTTTTTTTTTAATTTACTTTTTCTTTCCAACACTTTTTCATTTTACTATCAAAAAACGATTTATGCAAAAAAAAAATAATAAACTAATTTATTTATAAATACTAAGTTTAAATTGTAATCAACAAACAAATATTTGTAATTTTTTAAAATTTTTTTTGTTTATTAACTTAAAAACTTATTGAGATTAATGTACCACAAAACCTCTTCCTGCTTAAAATGACATAATTTTAGCAGCTTACTCGGGTTAAGGGGTATGGTGCACTATTTGACTTCCATATAATACCTTTTTAGTATTTCCTTAATCAAACTTGGGATTTTAATACCTTACACATAGCTTGTATATTTACTTAAACATTATAGCTCTATATATAATACAAGAAATTTAAGAAAAAATTGTGAAAATAAACCTATTTTAAAATGCATTTTTTGTTTAGTTGCGGCAAAAAACCGGCACTAATTTTTTTACGGCTCTTTTTAGAACACTATTTACTAAGAAAAATCGAAATAAAAAAATGTCTGATTTTAAAAGATTTTTTTTAAAGTTTGGATATATTTTTTGAGCGATAAAATTTAACTTTAGTTTATATTGTTATTATTGCCAAATTTTTAACATACTAAGGGCTAAAAAATCAGAGCAAGTTAAACTCTCTTTTTGGTTTAAAATGTGTTTAAACCAACAAATCTATAAATCATTAAACATATAAACCATCTTTAAACGCATGAAATTGGACGTTTAAACTACCAGTACAAATCATATGAATTTGCCAACATTTGTCGTAGTGCTGCCACATGTTATTTTTTTAACAACATGTAATACATGGGACACTGATTTATTGTTGATGAGTTTAAACTACATATAAATTTAAGTTTAGTTCAACTAAACCAGCGTTTAAGCCATCAGTGATTTATTAGGCATAAGGAACCCCAAAAACAAAAGTTTAAACTCTTTTTTAAAAAAATTAATTTTTTTAATTTTTCAAATTAAATTTGAAAACCTCTTGAAACGTAAATGCCTAATTTTTTACATAAGATCATTACCTCTAAGCAGCCTATATATTTGTTCAATTTGCTAGATCTAACCGTGGAAGGAAGATTTTTCAAGAAAGATATAAGAGTCTTTTGCCACATCGACAATTTTTTATTTACACCACAAGTCTTCGGGATTTTTAACCAAACTATATATACAAATCTTAGGCAATGCACATGCGTTTAAAAAGGAGTTATATAATTTTTTTTGCAATATTATTTTAATATTATTTCTTTTTTAAATTCCTTTAATACATACTGTGATTATAAGTTTGATCTTATTCCCTAGCACTTTCATTTATAAAATAATTATCTTGTTTTGCTAGGAAACAACTAGATTAAAATAAATTAAATAAAAAAAAATAAAAAATAAATATGAGACGTTTCTTAGAATAAAACTAATCCAGTTTTATACGAAATTTTTAAGTGCAACTATTTGTAATAAGCATTTTTAATAGTTTATAAAAAAAAGTTCAGTTAATCAATAAAACTATTCCTCCAAACTTAAAATAAAGTTAAAAAAAGCTGAAAACATTTTAAAAAAATCCTAAAGAAATGCAAAATTGCTGAAATGGTTTTTTACATATTTAATTTAGGGTTCTCTAATTATTTTTCTTAACTTTACTTTGTTTCTCTAAGGCCCAAATTTACAGTCATAAGTTAGCTAATAGCAATGGTTTAACCAATAAAATATTATTTTCAGCTTTTTGTTAACCATTAGTTAAACTATCACACGTTTTTGGTTAACCACTAGTTAGACAACAGCTCTTCCGTTGAAGAGTATTTCGGTATTTTTCCATATTTCATAATAATTAAAAGTATTTTGATAGAGTTACCATTTTTTGCTCTTATAAAAATGATAAGTTAACCAATATGGGCATTTCTTTCTAAAGGTCTACCGTGACTAGGAATGGGCAAAAAATATCGATGTATCAAAATATCGATATTTAAATAAAAAATAATCGATATATATCGCCGATATTTAAAATACCGATATATCGATATTGAAATACGACTATCGAATTCGATATTTTTTAAAGTCAGTCTTCATTAAAAACTCTAAATTTTAGCCGTTTTTCAAACAATATGTTTTTTTAAGAATTAGCATCACTGCATGCATTATAAGTATGTTTTTTAAACTAATATGAAGATCTTAAATGATTGGCATTTATAAGAAACAGATACAAGAAGCAGATTGATAGGAGAGCACATAAAACAGAGAGTGCTCCTGATGTTCATATCTGATGATTACTGGTTTAACTAAAACAATCAAAAACATTCTAGTTAAAGTTGGTACTTTTGGGGTGCAATTCAAATTTTATGGTTAGTTGGTATTTCTATGACTAATTTACTTCTTTTTAAAATTTTCGTATTATACTTTTTTTTAGATTTCATATGGTTTTTTTTTGTATTCTTCCCTTTTGTTTTTGTTATAATTGAATTTTTTGTTTTGATTGAATTTTTTCTTCTTATTAATTTTTTAAAATAAAAAGTAACAATGTAATCTATATATATAAAAATGAAAAATGTTTGTATGTGTGTTTGTTTGTTTGTTTGTTTGTTTGTTTGTTTGTTGGCTTATAGACTCCTAAACTACTGAACCGATTTTCCTGAAATTTTTACAGATACATCACGTGAGCCCTAAAAATAAAATAGGCTACTTATTTTTTCGATAGGGGCAGGGGAATTGGTATCCCCCATAGGATGCCAATATTAATTATCGCATATATGTATTAAGATCCGCTGAACGCATTATGCAGAACTTTTGGTAGTAAGATCTTCTGAGCCCCAAAATTAAAATAAAATAGCAGCGGGGGAAGTGGAATCCCCCATAGGACGCCAATGTTTAACATCGCATATCTAAAGAACTGTAATAGTGAGAATGTTCAAACTTTCTAGAAGTCACTCTTATGGTATACAACACTTTTGAAAATAACAATAAAGCGGGTAGGCGCAGGGGGGGGGAAATACCTCCCATAGGATGCATATATTAAATATCGCTCAACTAAAGAATTATTAAAGGGAGAGTCTTCAAAAGTGGTTAAAGCTATTATTATAGTAAACTATAAATTTCAATATACAAATGGGCGGGGTAGACGGGGGAGGAGCAGTACCCCTCATATATAGAAATATTAATAAGAGCCACTGCACGCATTTTGTTGAACTTTTGGTAGTAGGATCTTCTGAGCCCCAAAATTAAAACAAAATAGCGGCGGGGGTAGTGGTACCCACCATAGGACGCCAATGTTTAATATCGCATATCTTAAGAACTGTTATAGTGAGAATGTTCAAACTTTGTGGAAGTCACTCTTATGGTATACTTCACTTTTGAAAATAAAAATAAAGCGGGTAGGCGCAGGGGGGGAAATACCTCCCATAGGATGCATATATTAAATATCTCTCAACTCAAGAACTATTAAAGGGAGAGTCTTCAAACGTGGTTAAAGCTACTATTATGGCAAACTTTAAATTTCAATATAGAAATGGACAGAGGAGGAGCAGTACCCCTCATAGATAGAAATATAATTTAGAGCCGCTGCACTCTTTTTATTAAACTTTTTGTAGTATGATCTTCTGAACCCCAAAATTGAAATAAAATAGCAGCGGGGAAATGTTACCCCCCATAGGACGCCAATGTTTAATATCACATATCTTAAGAACTGTTATAGTAAGAATGTTCAAACTTAGTAGAAGTCACTCCTATGGTATACTACACTTTTGAAAATAAAAATAAAGCGGTAAGGCGCAGGGGGGAAAACCTTCCATAGGATGCATATATTAAATATCTCTCAACTGAAGAAGTGGTTTAAGCAGTGTAGCGAAGCGCACCGGGTTAAGCTAGTTACATATATTCCCAGCAAACACAGAAAAACTCTATATGTATTGCCAAACGTATTGCGGAAGATACTTCCTTCGAGAAGTTAATTTTTATTTTTTAGTTCAAAAATTCTTACAGGAAGAATTTTTACGTAAAAATCTTTTGTGTGCTGTATTGAACTTTGGTTTCTTTATTGTTAATTATTTTAAGATATTGTAATAAATCATTTAAACCCAAATGACAACACTTATTGTATTTATTTTTCATTTTGATCAGCTAACAAAAAAAAAAAAAAAAAAAGCATTTTTCTCATGGAGACTGCCACCTTTTTTTTATCTATACTCTTCTATATTTGTTTGTATAAAGTCACATGTTTTTTTAAAGATCTCAATCGTGATTTTCTCGTGATTTTTTTTACTTATTGTATTTATTTTTCATTTTGAACAGCTAACAAAAAAAAAAAAAAAAAAAAAAAAAAAAAAAAACAGGTTTTTATATTAAAATGAAATTCAGTTAATTTCTTTTTAAGTTAATCCATTCAGTAAAATAAATAAATATCTACATTTTTGTTTTTAATGGGTTTTTAAATTTAAAACATTGAAATTTAAAATGCTGGCGACAGCATGGGTTCTCCAGCAATACCTCGCAAAACATTGTGTGCAGCAATGACGGCCATATCTGTGCGCGTTCTCTTGGTGGCCGAGCCAATGTGTGGAGTAACAACTGCAAAGGCACATTTTTAAAAATTTTCCATAAGTTATTAAATTTTTAAACAATTATTTTTAATTTGTAATTACAAATATATTAAATTGTCGCTTTTGACTAGTTAGTAACCGTAATTTAATAATACATTTTCATACGTTAATTTTACTTAAAACAAGTAAAGCCTACATACAGTACACGGAATGTAAAAAGCCTCATGCGCATGTGGTTCTGACGTAATTTTGACGTCACTACAAAGCCGCAATAGCAAGTTCGTGATGTGTGATGACGACAAAATTACGTCAGAACCACATACGAATGTGGCTTTTTACATTCCGTGTACTATAGGCTTAAGAGTGCTATATTCGGCTATGCCGAATCTCATATACCCTTTACATCCCCTTCAATCCCGCCCATATTTTGCGGGATCTTATGTGTTAATAACCTAATTTGGTAACTTTGGCTCTTTCCGTTCTCCAGGTATGCATATATAATAAAAAAAAGACAATAACAAGAAGGGATTTTTAGGTAAAATAAGAGAAAATTGCGATTTTTACTCATGAAACAGCCAAATTTTTGTCGTTAAAAAGTTACAGAATTTAAGTACCCCATATATGATGGGGTCTTCGGAAAACCCATTGCAAAATGCATTGTATGACTTAAATTTTAAATCATACAATAGAATAGATTGCAATTTAATGGATTGCATTCAATGATTTCTAAAAAGAATGCTTTTAAAATGATTGCAATCCAAAGTATTACAATCTTGTGACTGCAATCATTGTAAAGTTAAAATCATTTTGAAAATAAAGATTGAAATAATTTTAGTTGAAACCATTTTGATTGCAATCCCAATTGATTGCATTTCCAAATATTTTCGTACCTTCATTGTGGGTACTAAGAAATTTCGTGGCCAAGCATTATATTTCCTACAATTTAAAACAATTTCCGAGTATACACACATAAAGCATACATATAAAGAATACATTTTTTCATTGTATGTATAAAGATTTTTATTTTTCTTAACATTACTTTTTAAACTATTTAATTGAGACAATAATTTAAAAAATCCTGCGTGTTGCTATGTTTATTAAATTTAATCCTTTTTTTATTAAAATAAAACTGGCAACCCTCGTTTAATGAATTTCAAGCTTAATATACACACATATTTTAAAACTGCGTTTTTTTGGACTCATGAAATTGTAACTGAATTTATAGACATTTTAAGCAAACATTTAGGTTTCGGATACCTTGACAAGCTGTTTAGGGTTTTTTGCCGATCATATAAACAAAATATGTCCTTCAAAATGTTCTCTGCGGGACTAGACACAGATATATGTATATTCAGCACACATAATTTATATGTACATACATAAGTATTTTTAATTTTTTATTTAAAGAAGGATTTTATTGCCAAAAAAGGTCGGAATAGTGATTTAACTTCGTCAGCTTTGAAGAGATTAATTGAAAAATAAAGGGAGACTGGATCCGTTGGAGACGGCAAACACACGGTCGTCCAAAAACGAAGCAGAACCAATCTCCCAGAATTTTCAATTAAGCTCTTCACAGTTGATGAAGTTAAAACACTATTTCGAACATATTTTGTGTGAAATTTTCGAGCTGAAGCCGCCAAGCTTTCATTATTTTTGAAATATTGTTCAATAATGAAGACACGTTGTTCTATCGTTTAACGCTTCATTTTTACTAACCCTAAACTGTCAGCTGTCGACATTTTTTAAGGTTGCCAACACTTTACTTTCTATATATTCTGGCTTCTTAAGTAATTCTAAGTCGATTTAGCCATGTCCGTCTGTCCGTCTGTCCATCTGTTGAGGTATGAATCCAAATTTGGAACCACCACCCTGAAAAATTGATAATTTTGTTACAAAAACTTACATTAATGATGGCTTAATACACGGATTAATATACAATTTTGCACAAGTTCGTTATATGTGACTAGAAATTATACCGGGAAATTTCGTAAGGATCGGTCCATAATTTACCATAAGCCCCATAAAGAGTATACTCTCGGAAAATAGTTGAGTACACCTAAAACGGTAACAAGTAATGCTTTTCTACTCTCGAGCATAATTCAAGTCAATTCTCTTGTTTTTAAAATGGATGCTGGCAAATTTAAAAATCGCGAGCAGAAATTTTAAAACGGGAGAATGGACTCGAATTGTGCTTGCGAGTTTTATTAGCAAAATAATTTTGTCCTTCCCTGCTTAAAACTATAAAATGGAGATGTGACTTTCGTTCTTAGGAGGGTAGAATAGGACTAGAAATCACACTTTAAAATTGCGTGAAGGTTGGTCTTTATTTTACTATAGGCCCCATATAAAGCAGTTTAGTACGCCTAAAACCGTAACAAAATTTGGTGCTTTACAGTTTTATAGGACTAGAAATCACACTGTAAACTTTTGTGAAGACCGGTCCATCATTTACTATAGGCCCCATAAAAAGCCCACTCCTGAATAATTCTAACTGTCGGTGGAGGGTATCAAAGATTCGGCTCAGCCGAATATAGCACTCTTTTGTTTTTTTTTTTTCTGAGATTATCATTAACGTACATATAATCAATCTCAAGATAATTTTGCGATAAGGCAAAAGTTCCGACTGTTTTCGAAGTTTTTTATAGAATTTTATTACGAAAATTTTTAAAAGTATTTTTAATTTGTTTTGTTTTATAAAATTTGATTTTTTAACTTACCCAAATTAGGCAAACTTAGCAACTTATGATCAGCTGGCAAAGGTTCAGGAGTCATTACATCAATACCTGCTGCAAATATTTGACCAGATTTAAGAGCGTCATACAAGTCATCCTGATTAACCAATTCTAAAAGAATATATACATACTTATATATTGTATATTTATTTAGAATATAGTTTATGTTTATACTAGAGATTTTATTTTCCCGGACTTTTTCATTTCCCGGGATTGGTTTCTCGATTTCCCAGAAACTCCCGCAAAAGACAAACTATTATTTAAATTTTTGAACAACAAAGAAGTAACAATTAATAAGATCTATCAAATAAGTTTAAAAATGCATTAGACGTGTGTACACTCATAAAATTATTACCGTAACTGATTGTGGGTTATTAAATTCGTTTTCCGTACTGTTAAAATTGCATAAAAATATAGTTATTTTACGAATGATTTTATTTTTTAACATTTTAGGCCCAACTATAATATGCTTAAGTTGGCTTAAGCAAATGGGCGAATACATGTAAATCATATATGTCAAGCCATATTGAACTTAAGGAAACTTTTTGTTAAATTTTATGAATCTGTCATTTGCTTAAGCAAGGTGCGAAACAAATCGCACTTTCCGTACGGAATCAAATGTTTTTTGGTTTTGTTTTTGTGTTTTTAAATGCATTTGAAAAGATTTTAGTTATTTTTTGACAGGAGCTTAAGCATATTATAGTTGGGCCTTTATGTTTGTTATTCAAAAAACCAACCACCAAGAAATAATGTTTTCCGTATTTATTTTGTGATGTAGTTTGATTTTTGTCGATTAAAATATATTTTTTAAAAGAAAAAACTATAAAATTTTAAGGAATATGTTGTTCAATACAAATCCAAAAATTAATGTAAAAATCATTTGTTTTAAATGAAATGTAAGTGATCCGTTTTTTAAATGATTTTTAAGCTGTTTAAAATGAATTTTCGTTTGAATTTAACTAAATAATATTTTGAGTGTATTTAATGCAAAGCCAATAGCAGTGATTCCTTTAAAAACTTGTTGTTCATTTCAAAAAAATATTTTTTTTTAATCGAGTCAGCGTTTTCTTTACTAAATGCTGCATTTAAAATTTCATCGTATGTTTATTTTTTAGCTTTTGTCAATATTTTTTGCATTAAAACATATTTACTTCATTTCCATGATCAAATCCAAAAAATCTTTTATTTAATTATGTCATAACTAAATAAAACAACAGCTTATATATCACCCTTTTATTGCAACATAGTCATATCTCAAAAATTTGGAGTTACTTAAGCAAAAGTGCTCCTTCATACATTCTCTATGTATCACTATATACATACATAAATCAGTTTTGTATCTCAAACTAAACCAAACTTACAGCTAAACTAAACCTGTAAAAAAAGGTAAATTTTGAAAACTTTAATGACATTTTGCCAAGTTTGATTTTTTTTGAGATATGACTATGTTGCAATAAAGGAGCAATATATATAGGCGGTACTTACGTCCTCTTGCAATGTTGACTAAAACAGCATTTTTCTTCATTTTGGCAAAAGCGGTTGAATTAAAAATTCCCTGAGTTTCGCTCGTTAAGGGGGCAGCAATGAAGAGAATATCACTTTCAGCCAGCAATTCATGGAAAGGAACTTTAGAGGCCTTAAACTCCTTCTCTAAGGCCTTAGAAATAGGTTTGCGAGTAGTATAAAGTACCCGCTCGACATCAAAACCGTGTAAGCGCTTAGCTATAGCTTGCCCAATGCCGCCAAACCCGAAGAAACCAACAATAGAGTCGCGAATATCTTGTCCCCACATCCATTCAATGTGATAGTTTTCCCAATTTGAACTAAAACAACATTTAAAAAATTATTCACTTAAAAGAAAGTTTAAAATCTTACCTATCAATCTTTTGTCTACCCTCCTGAAAACGTCTGGCAGCGGCCAGCATTAGTCCCATTGCTATATCTGCTACGGCGTTGTTCAATACGATAGGAGTATGTCCTAGAGGAATTTTACGTTTCTTTAGCTCCACCACATCAACGTTATCAATGCCAGCTGACATAGTTGAAATCGACTTTAACTGGGGACCTGCTGCATCTAATACTTCAGCATTTAAAGTTTCATGAGATGCCCAAAATATACCATGGACACCTTTGACCTTTTCCAAAATTTCAGAGCGATTTGTGGGCAAGCTCTGGCAAATAATTAATTCGCACGCGCCCATAACCTCCAAAGCGTCCTTGGGTACCTCAGGATGTGTTACCAAGATTTTGTAGGTCGGTTCCTCTACCGACTCTACCGATTCCGAAGATTCTTTACTTTCAGATTTGGATTCAGGATTCATGTTATCTTTACGTGATAGACGTACCGCATCGTTTATAGCGAAACAAAAACACAAAAGTATTGAGAATATAAGTATAACATTTAATTTTGTCATTTTATAAAAAAAACACACTATCTTTACAACTGTTTTCAATTAGACAGTGTACTCAAGTTAACAGTTTGATGCTGAAATAACAACTGATTTTACTTTAGATACAGAAGGTTCTTTAAATCTCTTTTTTTTTTTTGGCCCGTGTAAGCCAGCCGGCTTCAAAAACTTAAGAACCTGTCACACAACATTTTAATCGTCCGTTAACATAAATAAACAGTAGATAAACTTTTGAACCTGTTTGCTCTTGTCATTTTGATAGTGGGTTTTAATGTTTGTTTAAACTTAAATTCAAATAGTTTTTAACATGGCAAAAAAAAAAAAACAAACAGAAGGAAGTTCCAGTCTACAGTTCTTTCTAAGACAACCCTGCAAACAATTTCGATCAAAAATAATCTAAATGGTTTCCGCATTTAAGGCTAGTTTACACTATCACACAAGTCTTACGATTCTATAATACTTCGTGAGATGCAAATCTAATGAGTTTTTTTGCGACTGTCAAAAAATCTATTTTAACATTATAGTTTGTGTTCACACAGTTTGTATTCACACAACGCAACCCACAGAAAATGAATTGTATTATTGTTTAAATAAAAAAAAAAAAATAATGTCGTATGGGGTGTCAAATAATTTTTCTTAATACTTGTCAATTTCATAACACATTGCATTCACATTATTACACTTTCACATATGAATTGAGTTTTTGACACGTATTAATACAAAGTATATAGTGTAAACTAGCCTTTAGCAAAATTCAATCGCTCTTGCTATCAAATTCTTATCACATAGTAACATCGTTCGGGAGGTAGTGTGCAACTTTGGAAATATTTATGAAATATTTATAAATCTATTTAGTAGTATCGCTTTTGGCTCTACAAAGTATAATTTAAAAGTTAAAATTTTTCTTTTGGTTTTTTATACAAAAGTGTCTGTTTTTGTTAAATGATACTGAGTAAATAACAAATTATCTGAAAGCTTAATAAATATTAAAAAATCTTTAGTAGGTATTTTTAATAAAAATAATTTTTAATGTATTAGGCCCAAATTAACAGTCATAAGTTAATTTTTAGTAAACTAAAATAATAACTAAAAATTACTGTTAGAGCAAAAAATGGTAACTCCATCAAAATACTAACTTTCAATGTTGGTAGCAGTGTTTTTGTTTACATTTTTATTATTTCTAAAGATGAAAAAATACCGATATATTATGGAAAACAAAAAAAGTGACAATGTTAATGCTTAAAAAAGAAGATGCCTGGCTGCGTCTGTGTACAATTTCTAATAGGAAATTTCAAAAAAAAAAAAATTTTAATAATAATTTCCAACGCAACAGCTGTTGTTTAACTAATAGTTAACCAATAACTTTTTATGTTTAACAAATGTCATTAGCTAACTAATGACTGTACATTTGGGCCTTAAATTTAACAACATATTTTTGACAAATTAATTTAAAAAAATTTACAGAAAGTCACTAATTTTCTTTAAAAACTAATTTTTCAAAAATTTCATCAAATTATCAAAAGCAATTGTTTTAAAACTTATAAAATTGTTTCACTAATAACTTTGATTTTTACTAAAAAAATTATAAAAAAACAATTATTTTACACAAAAAGTTTTGAGTCATTAAACAAATCATTTTAAAAACCTAACTAATTTTCTTTTAATCGCAGACAGAACAGCACTTTTTTTAATTCCAATTTTATTGGCTGTAAAAAAACTTTATGAGAAATTATTGGCAATTAACCCAATCTACCGAAAAAAAAATTTGAGCTGTTTTGTGCTTTTCGGTAACATTGTGATTGAGTACAGAAACGAAACTTTTATAAAGCCACATTACAACTAGTTAATTTTTCAAATTATTCAAATTTCACTTTAATTTTAACATTACTTTATCAATTTATTTTATTTTACACGTACGCACCACCAATCTCATTACAATTTTAATACAAACTGTCAGTACTTTCGCATTTTGCTTTTTTACTATTCACAACATCGTTGCAAAGAAGTCAATACTATGTATGTGGGCAATGCTCAATTGTGCTATTGTTGTTTTTCTATAATTGTTACAATTATCTGAACAACTCTATAAAGAAACGAAAAAGTATAATTTAGAAACCCATAATTCGATTAAAACGTATTTGGTTCTTGTTTAATTCCGCGAAATCTTCTTTATAAAGAATAAATGACATAATTATGTGTGTTAATTTTATTTTATTTATTAAAGAGGTAAAAAGCTGCTTCTGTAGGATTAAAAAGTTAACATCGAAATTATTTCTTCTTTCGCCTGTCCGTTCTAACAAGTGTGTTATATAAAATTGAATTAAAACACGATCGGGTTCGAGGTGCTTGCTTATTTAACTCATTATTATTTTTCTTCACAAAAATGACATCACTAATGTTAGCAATACATTTATGTATGTGTATTTTAGTTTTGTTACACAACCCTAGATGATAAAATTTTTAGCAAAAAAAAAAAAAAAAAAATTGTCCAATATCGATTGACTAAGAATGACTTTCTATGTCGATTGAAGCATGTTCAACCGCGTGGTCAGCTGTGCAAAAAGTACAGCCCGCAGTTTTAAAGATAATTAAACACAAGTTCCATACGAAAGCTTCAAAAAAGCACATTAAAATAAAGCCAAGAAATTTCATAGAGATTTGGTTGTTGGATAAAATTTGGCACACATATGTATATATTAAAACATACAACAAAATTTTATTGGCCATAGGTTCCAAGTAGAGATCAGTTAGTAGTGTAGGGTATCGTATTGTTAGGCTCACCCATGTATATTTTAACTTGTTTTTTAAAAAATGTCTTGTTTTGTTTCTCTTAATTTTATTTATAATTCTCTTTGAATACACTTTTATATTTGAATCGAATTGTTTGCAAATAAAACCTTCTTTATGTTTACCTATTTAAACTGGCTTTGTAAACAAGGGACCTTCGTCTGATCTCTCTCAAGTTCAGTAAGTTACTAAATTATTAGAAGTTTATTTAACTACAAAGTTTAAAGTAGCTTTAAATGTAGTTTTTCAATTTTTTTAAACTTATTTAAGTTAATCAATTGCACCTGAATTACTTTTAGAATTTTTCTGTAAAAAAATTCTACTCTTTCTTTCTCTTGTTTGCTTTGATAAGATTTTTATTTATATTTAGTACAAGTTGAATGATTGTTCGTTCTCATATCTTTAAATGAGTAGTTTTTCATAACTCTGATATAAAATAAATAAATTGATAACAGCAATAAATAGGTATAAATATTAATATATGTATAGGTATATACATATGTATATATATATATATATAAATACATGTATTGTATTGTCTGCCATATACTTTTATTTGTATGTACATACATACATATGTATAACTACAGGCTGAAATATTAATAGTCAGAATAGTACTTTTTACGTATTTCAAATTGTGCTTTAACTGAATGTTCTTGAATAATGTATTTTTTAAATGTGCTATTTTCTAACAATTAAAAAAAAATTTCTAATAACATTATACACATGTAAAAATAAAAACAAATTCCAAAACCTTTTTAAAATTATAAAGTATAGCCCAATAAACCAAGCGATATTGTAACGATATTGAATCGATATCATATATGTACATTGGTCATAGAGAGTATCAAACATCACAACTGTTTTCGAATCGAAAACGATAGTTTTCAGCTTTTCTCATAATATAGTTTTTCCATTAAATTATTATGTCGATATCGATATCATAAGTTTCCATAATAACGATAGCGAATTCGCATTTTTAACTACTATTTCGAAAAACTATTGTTTCAATATACTGATAATGCATACATACATCCTTACATACCTATCTGGCCTATAAACATTTGCAAATTTCTATCATTAAAATAAAAACAAATAAATATACGTATTTCCCATTTAAATATTAAATTAAATGGGAAATACGTATATTTATTTGTTTATACATATTAACAAATTATTCTTCCTAAAACAAATTACACTATAAACCAATAAAATTTAAAAGGAGTGAAAATATAAAAATATATGTATGTGTTTAAAAAAAATAAAAAAATCTAAAATTCGGGGTTTTTGAAGATGCTGTTCCACCGATTTTATCATACTTTAGAAAGCGGCTATCCAGTTTTATTAGAAGAAACGCTTAATAATTTGAAATCAAATTTTCTTTAAGTAGGTAGTGCTAATATTATTTGTTTATATACTCAACGGTTTCGGAATAATTCAGACTGCAATGTTAAATAAATTGCTTTTTTATTTATTTATTTACTATTTTTGTAACATTTGACTAAAATTAATTTTACATAATTATAATTTTAGTCGTCTTTAAGATATTTTAACGTTATTATTTATATGCTTAAAGGTTTTCAAGTTATTTTTACTGGTGCAAAATTTAAAAATTTGTACTATTTTATATTTTTAAAAATTCATAAAATTAATAAGTGGCAAAAAATTAACATTTTTACTACTGATTATGAAACTACGTATACCTTTAATGAATAATTTTATATTTTATATTTCGACTAATATTTGGTTATTTTATTCATAATGAAGTGAAGTTACCTGTTCACTGTAAAAATTGCAAATTTATATTTAACTTAGCTGCTTTTATTAAATGATTTTTACAAATTTATATATAACTTTTTGTTTGACCTTTTTTTTAATTTAATTACTGATTTTACTGTTTAAGCTCTTGGATCTAAGATTTTTGACACGGAAAAATATAGAGTGGCATATAGGGCTTACAATACATTGAATAGTTTATATAGCAAGACTAAGGATAGGATTAATAAATGGGATATGTCAAACATTATATACCAAATTCCTTGTAAAGGAAATGATAATGAGAATTGTGACAAGGTTTATATAGGTACAACGAAAAATAAATTAAGGACTAGAGTTGCAGGACATAGATCGGATCAAAAATATAGAAACATTAATTCTAGAAAAACAGCATTATCTCATCATTGTTATGAACAAAATCACTATCCAAATTTTGAAAATGCATCAGTGTTAAACAATGAAACAAACTACAAACGCAGATTTATATTAGAAATGTTACACATAATTAATACACCAATAACACAAAGGATGAACTTCAAAGCAGACACGGAAAATATAGCTAGTAATTATAGAAATTTAGTTATTAAGAGATGAACTATTTGATAACACTACATTACATTTTTTATTATTTTTTGTCTTTTTATAAATAGATAAATGTATGTAGATGTATATGTATATGTACATGTACATGTACATGTATATGTATGTGTATACATATATAGGTATGTGTTTGTGTATGTATACATGGGTGTATATATGTTTATATATGTATAAACGTGTTTGTATGTGTATGTATGTTTATGTATATGCATGTTTATGTATATATGTTGTGTCGCTATATGTATATGTATGTGTATATATACTTTCATGTATATATTTATATGTGTAAATACATATATGCCATAAATATGTACGACAAAGATAGGTTTATTCAAAAATGTTATATGTTATAAATTGTTCTTTTAGTCAAAATATTTTTTATTATTGCTAATGTGGTTTTTGAATTAGGTTTATAAATAGGAAATTTTTTTTTTTTTTTTTTTTTTTCTTTTTATATGAATTGTTATACTTTTGTTATATTTTATTTTTTGTTATTATGGTTTTTGAAATTGTTTTTATGACAAAATAGGTTTTTGAAAATAATTTGTGACAGGAAAATTTTTTCAATAATTTTGTTATTGTTAGTTTTTATTTTTAAATAATTATAATTTCCTGAAGATGCTAACCAATGGTTAGCGAAATATCGAGAAAAAATAAATAATTTAAAAATTTTTTATAAAAAGACCAAGAGCTTAAACAGTAAAATCAGTAATTGATTTTTACAAAGTTAAATAAATGATTTCTTCTTCTTTTTTCTCGTATAGGAAACCAAACAAAGTCTTCCATCATATTTTCGTTCCATGATTCCTGATAACGTTGCTCCATGGATTTTAGTTGTTGGTGAAAAGGTTTTTTTTTAAATTATTATAAGTTTATATTTTTTTACCTTATTTTATGAATTTTTTTTAAACTTTTGTGTTTTTTTTTTTTTTTTGGTGAATACGGATGAAATAAAATAGCCGAATTCTCTGCAATTAGAATAGGAAATTCGTAGCATAACCATAGATGGGGGTAGTGCACTCATTTTGCAGTTTCAACTCACACTTAGTGATAATGCAAAAATATTGCAATCATTTTGTTGATGTTGAGTGATGAATTGAAAATTTGCAGCCTCACTAAGTGATGCTAAAATATTTTGCACTCAAAAAAAAACATTGCTTATTGCAACTTTTCTTCTTCACTCATTTGAGTGCAACAAATTTAATACTAAAAACTTGTTTTTTCATGATAAAAGCCAATAATTATACCGTTATTGACAAAATTTCATTTTGTGTAATGCTTTTAACTTTTGCATATCCTCAAAAGAAATCAAAAACCATGCACATACAAAGTTACATTTTTTAAATTTTAGTGAGACAATATTTGTATGCAGCTTTTTTGATTGCATGTCCAAATTTTGCACTATTTGATTTGAGTGCAGATTTTTGCATTCAAATCTGCGTTTAGTGATAGTGAAAAAATTTGCAATATCACTCAAAATTTTTTAGTGGTAGTTAAAAAATAACAATCATCACTAAAGCTGGTAAAAAAGAGTGCAAACTACTTTCTTTGCAGTTTTATTTGGTGATAGTTCAATGCTGATTTAAATCAATATTTAGTGCACTACCCCCAACTATGAACATAACAAAGGCAAGCCTAAAAGCAGAAAAATTACCTTCCTGCCAATATAGAATGAAAATTTCAGTCTTAAAAGTTAAAATTGTTTTCTTAAATATTATTATTATGTAGTTATTTAGATTAACTTTGGTCCAAAAGTATATCTTATTTTTTTTAATCGGTGTATACTTCACCACAGCTCCCATATAAATGCCACTCGCGAAAATAACTTAAGATGCCATAGCTTCCTTATAATAACTTGTAAAATAGGTACTTTGTGAGATCGAACGGTTATCTTTCAACCGTTTTTTTTTTAATTTTTCCCAAGACGGCAATTTAGGAATGTTAATTTTTCGACTATCGAGTAAACCGGGTATTTTGATAAAATAACTCGGTTATTTTAATAATGTGTAATTTATATACATTTTCCTTACTTTTGTTATAAATGTACACGTAATTTAAGTACAGTACTTCACGAATAAGTGCATCACGATTAAGTTAGTTTCATGCTTAAATTATTCTAAAATGAAACATTTTCCTTGATTCATTTAAGTTGTGCACATTTTTTTCTGTTATTATTTATTATCTATGTTTTCTTTGTAAATTTTAAAGAATTTTATTTTTCTTTGTTTTTTAAAATCAGTTGGTTCTTTTTTCTTTCATATGCATTTTCTTATATTGCAATTTTTAACTAGAACTAAGAGAAATTACAGCGGGTCGTCAACATTTTATTTTGTTGGTTCCTTGCATTTGTAAATTGTTTTGTTTTATCCAAATTTACTTTTTATATCAAAAACTAATTTATTATTTCTGTTTATAATTATTCGAATTGAAACCGGTTAACCAGTTATTATTTAAATGCTTAACCGAAAGCCGGGGTTTTCAAAACAGAAACTATTTGGAATATTCGAAAACCGTCTTTTGAAAAAAGTCGAATAATCGATCTCCCTAGTACTATTTTATGGCAAAAAAAACTGGTAGGTCCAAAATTGATCAAAGGTCCCATAAAAACCCCCTTTCTAAAATCGAAAGAGAAGAACAAATCTCATTTGGATGTAGATAAACTTAATGTTAGAACAGATGTTATAACAGTAATAGAACTATTTAATTTTAATAAGCCTTCGGATGATGTAGTCTTTATTTAGTTCTTACATTTATCTCAAAATTAGAAGAAAAACATAAAATTTGAGTATATTTTAGTGGATTTTTATTTTTAAAAATTCATAAAACTCATAAATTTACTTGAATTTATTCAGTCTTATTACGGTTGTCGTTGTCGTAAACGACTGTGTCGTTTTTGGTAAAAGATTGAAGTAACACACAAGCTGTGTTCTTTAATCTACTACAAAAAAAGAAATATATACATATGTAAATTTGTTAATGTTTCTGCTGGTGCCTTGACTCGTCATACTACTCACCATTGACCTCTTAAAATTATCATCATCATCAGTAGCACTACTGCTGATTTTAAAGGACTTTTATTTTTTTTTAATTTGCTTTTGCTAAAAATAATTGGATCTTAGCTTAGTAGGAATTAAGTATAACCCGATTCGATTCTTCCTGGCTACATTTGCAATCACACGATCACATGAGTAAAAAGAAAAATGAAACACGACCACGCAAACTCACGCTAATTCACCCAATCACGTTTGTGCTGTCCATCTCTAGTCTAAATGCCTGAAGTTGTAGGTTTCATGATAAAATTATCACTTTTGACGTAAAAAACTAGATGATAACAAGCTTTAAAATATACCGAATTTAAATTTTTGCAACTGTTCACGAAAAAACGAAAAATTTCGCAACTTTAAGGCTACGCAGAAGGACAATTCTTTCTTTATAAAGAGTTATTGGTAGAATTAAAGAACAGTCTATTTTTTATTCTGTTTTTGAGAAGTCACTGCTATAAGAGCCACATAACTTGCAAAAATAGATTATTCCAGTTAAAAATGGCATTCCTAAAATCAATTTTCTCAAATTGTGCAAACACACAAAGATTGGAATAGTCTATTTTTGAAAAGAACCACTCTATTATTCTAGTTTATAAGCATTATTAAATACATTTTTATTGATACCATTTGTTTTTGTTAAGCTATGTTCAGAGACCTAACTAATGTTGGACGAAAAAATCAAAAAAGCGTTACCAGTAAATTGATAATTAAACTTTAGCTTTATTTTAAACAATTTGCATTGATTTACTATAAACTTGATTTCTAAGAAAATAATTGTATAATGTAATTTTGAAACTGTTATACTCAATAAAACTAGTAGTTACGTGTAGAACGATAAATATTTGATATGTTACATGTTTCGTAACTTCTTAAGGGCCAACGAAACATGATTTCGAATTGTTACGTTACTGCCTTTCAATAACGTTTTGGTTTATTTCCTTTATAATAAACCGTTTCGAGTTCTTTATTGCAACTTTAATAAAATAAATATAACACGAACACTTTTAACACTGTTTACAATTAACACAACTTTATTTAGTACAAAGTCAATCTAACAAACCGTAATTTATAGCTTTTATTTATTACCAACTATAATTTCTCCCGCGTTATACGTTATTGAAAAAAAAGTCTGAACTAAGAATGATCTTAATTACGCTAGTCGCCGCTAGTATTTATACAGCAATTTGGTTGTCTAGAACATTCGAAATGTTTTTCGAAGGTTCGAGGCTTTACTTATTCACCACACTTTAATTTGATGTATGGCAGCGCTAATGTTTACATAATTTGACCTCTTATACTGAAGCTTTTTTTTAACGGTCATTTCTAGGTCTTTCTGGACATTGGGATTGAAGTGTACTAAATTATAACAATTTTTAATAACAATGTAAACTAGTAAAATTACTAATAAATACAAGTTAACTAATAAATACAAGATAACTAATAAATTCAACAAATTCTTAACTAATAATTACAACTAATTCTTAACTAAAGTTACTTTCGTAACACTGCCCCCCACTTAAGCCTATTCGTCCCGAATAGGCTCAGAATCATCTCTTCCATAAGGGGTTAATCATTCCAAATGAAAAACTTTCATTTTAGCCCTTGGCCTTTTATATTTCCGTATTTGGTTTACAACATCATTAAATTTCCTTATCACCTTATATGGCCCATTCCAATGTATTTGTGGCTTGGCAACTAATCCTTCCTTTGGTTGTTGATTCATTGGAAAAACTAACTGGCCCTCCTTAGATCCTTCAGAATTCACCGGCCGATCATATCTGCTCAACTTACTACGGCTACGCACGGACTTTCTATAGTCGTAAGTATTTCTACACACAAGTGAAGATACCTGCTTATCTTCTGGTATAGGCAGCGCATTACAATTGCTCTGCGGAAGCGGCGCACAACCTCTGTTTGTTGTGCCCAAGGCTGTCATACGCTTTTGCCAGTTTCTTTTAAAAACTTGACTTCCTCCTATACTCTTGGCCCTTATAACCTTGGCCGATACGGGCTCTCTTCTTTGCGCCGTTATCCAATTTTTACTGGGCGCTATCTTCAACGAGCGACCCTCACTGACGCATTCCCTCCTATCTGCCTCCGTACAGTGCCTGGCTTCCAATCTGCTAAGCTGTCTTACCTGAGCAACAACTTTTTCTCGCTTTTCAACTTTTCTGTGAACTGACGATTCCTGACGAGTACATTCGAGAGGCTGTCCAACACGAGCCTCACTTTCATACCCAACATCCAGGGGTATTTCATAATCACACAAATACATAATTTGCTTTCCCATATTCAGACTTATATTATGACATCATAAAATCTGCGCCAATCAGTACTTCGTCTACAATGTCGGCCACAATAAACTCATGAAAAGCGACAATATCGGCAATTCTTAACACCACACGTGTTTTCCCATAGACAGTAGCAGGCTCACCTGTAGCTGTTCGCAAGCTCACTCCGCTTAGTGGTTCGACAGCTCCTTTAACCAAGTCAGGCCTTATTATCGAGAATCCTGCACCAGTGTCGATAGTCAAAATGCGCTTTATACCATCGATGTAGCCAAATGTCGTAATACTTTTGTTACTCTTTGGCACTACTAAATTTATTATCGAGTCCTCAGATGCGAAAGGTAGCACTCCCTCCATACTTAACGGCGACTCCTGTGATAGCTGATGACTAGCCCGTTGGTTGTTTCTCGGCGGCGAAGCAGATCTTGAACTTTTTCTTCGTGCTTTACAGTCACGCTGTATGTGCCCAACCTTTCCGCAGTTATAGCATTTTAGTTTGTTTCTGCCCAGCTTTCCATTTAATACCCGCAAAACTTCTTCTGTAAGTCGCTTTAATTCATTCATGATGTCTCTATCATCATCTGCTATAACATCGAGCCTTTGCACCTTAAACGACTTCTGCTTTGCAACTATTCTTGCGGTTTCCTGAGCCAGGGCAAATGAAACTGTTTCTGCAAACGTTGACTTCAATGATGCACACACCGCATACTTGACATCAGCATCTCTTATACCTAGGGTTGCCATCCGTCCTCTTTTCCCCGGACATCGTCCTCTTTTTTTGGGTATCCGGGGCAGTCCTACTTCTTTTTCATCAAGTGTCCGGGGTTGTCCGGCTTTTTACACCTTCATTGTAAATTTGTTCCTGGATTTAAATCGCAGCTCACAAAAATCATTAAAAAAAAAGATTTAGGTACTCGGGGTTTTTTAAGATAGCTATGATTTAATTTTTGGGGACGTAACGTGACAAAAAGAGTACTTTTCTTTGAATGTGCCCAAAATGGAGCTCCCAAAAAAAATGGAACAAATAAGCAAAAGCAACCTTATCAATGTCGTTACTTTTGTCCATATAAATACTTATTGCTCAAATGATTATATTAAAATTTTATTTTAAGATTATTTTTGGAAAGAAAAAAAAATCATATCTTAAAAAAAGCACATCCCTCAAAGTTTTAGGATTTTTAAAAAACAGTTTGAAGTATTATATAAACTGACAAAAATCATCTTCGTAAGTAAAGTAGTTTTCGAGATATTAAAAAAATAAACTCAACACATTCGGCTTATTTGGCGATATTATGACAATTTGAATATGACATAACTTTTGAAAAAAAATTAAAAAATTGTTTTTCGTTGATATGTGTTCTTTATGGGATCAAATAAACCCTCTCGCCAAATTGCATTCAAATCGAAAGGGGTCGAGTCCCACTCTTGGTCGACTTGACATGGAATTACCCAAATGAAGTTTTTGTGTGCCGTCGTTAATTTTATTAATATTAGGTTGTTTAGAAAGTGTCCTCTTTTTTCGAACAAATGTCCTACATTTTTTATGCTGGCGTCCTCTTTTTCTCAAAATAGAAATGGCAAGCCTACTTATACCGTTAATGAATGCTTCTGTTTTGAAGCTGTCCAACAATGGGTGATTCTCACCAGGGTAAGTAAGCTGTACCAACCGCTCAATCTCCAGTGCGAAGTCCTGTAAGGTTTCGTTTGCCTTTTGCACTCTGCCACGCAACTCCATTTTGTAGATTTCCTTTTTGTGTTCACCACCATACTTGCGTTGCAGTGCTACCATAATTTCATCATAATTGTTTCTGCTACTTACTGGTACACTTTCAAGCACTTCAGCCGCAGTCCCCTTTAAAGCAAGAATTAGCTAGATGGCTTTTTCCTCACTGTTCCATGCATTTCTGTTGGCAACTGTATCGAACTGGAACTTGAACACATTTAATGGAACACTACGGTCAAAGCAAGGGGCCTTTATTCTACTAGAAACTTCTGGAATAACTCGCACTGGTGCTTCTTGGCATTGAATGTAATTAACTTTTGCCTCCAGATGGTGTAGTTTTTCATCAAAAACCGTAACTTGTGTTTTAACATCCGTGACTTGAGTTTTTACATCAGACAGCTTCTGATTAAATTCTATTTCCATTTCGTTTACTCTTTCGTTCATCTCACTGGAAATCTCCTGAAGTTTCTCGTTTGTTATTCGAGAATTCTCTTGAATTTCGGCTAATATGGTAACTGCATTCTCCTTTACCATTTTTTCCACATTTTCATTCATTATTCTAGAAGTTTCATCAATTTTTCTAGAAGTTTCAGCAAGAATATCACTCGAATTTTCCATTATCATCTGTACCATGCTTTTGGAATTATCGTCCATTTTTCTAGAAGTTTCATCAATTTTTCCAGAACTTTCTTCTGAATTTTCTTTCATCATCTGTACCATGCTTTTGGAATTTTCGTCCATTTTTGCCATCATAGCAGCAAACATTGTGTTTAAGGCCATGCTGCTAGCAACTGCACGAGTACATACCTCTATTTCTTCTTTGTCCTCAAATTCGTAACTCACAATGTCCATATTGCGTCGCTCGAATTCATCTATTAGTCTCTTTTGCAGCTCTGCTTTATTACCTGCAGTTGGCAGATCCAACTTGCCCAATTCTTTCTTGAGCTGTTCTACTTTAAGCTCTTCAAATTTCATTGCTGTCTTCTTGTAATTTATTTTTTTTTATTATTTTATTATTTTTTTTTTTCACTCTTATTAATTAATTTATTTTTTTTTGTTTATACAATTTCACTTCTGACACCAATTGTTACGTTACTGCCTTTCAATAACGTTTTGGTTTGTTTCCTTTATAATAAACCGTTTCGAGTTCTTTATTGCAACTTTAATAAAATAAATAAAACACGAACACTTTTAACACTGTTTACAATTAACACAACTTTATTTAGTACAAAGTCAATCTAACAAACCGTAATTTATAGCTTTTATTTATTACCAACTATAATTTCTCCAGCGTTATACGTTATTGACAAAGTCTGAACTAAGAATGATCTTAATTACGCTAGTCGCCGCTAGTATTTATACAGCAATTTGGTTGTCTAGAACATTCGAAATGTTTTTCGAAGGTTCGAGGCTTTACTTATTCACCACACTTTAATTTGATGTATGGCAGCGCTAATGTTTACATAATTTTACCTCTTATACTGAAGCTTTTTTAAACGGTCATTTCTAGGTCTTTCTGGACATTGGGATTGAAGTGTACTAAATTATAACAATTTTTAATAACAATGTAAACTAGTAAAATTACTAATAAATACAAGTTAACTAATAAATACAAGATAACTAATAAATTCAACTAATTCTTAACTAATAATTACAACTAATTCTTAACTAAAGTTACTTTCGTAACAGTATATTTTGTATTTTAGAGAAAGAATGGGCTGAATTTGAGGCAATTCGAAGAATTTTTGGCTTGTTATGTGGTGTTAGAGCTGCGCATATATATTATACATATGTTTCACGAATTTTTGTATAATTAATTACTACATTTTGACTTGGTCCCGTTTTTCTAGAAATTTCGCGATAAGAATACCTTTCAGAATGGTAAGCATCAATTTTCACCATTTCCGACGACTTAAGATAACTGATTCTTCCATAATGATTTAGCAAACTGCAGTCACAAACTTAAATTTCAGTCTTATTTGGTTTTTATAAAGCTTTATCACAACCGCCTACTGACTTAAACTTAAAATGCAAGTGGTTCTATTCTGTTGAACCAAAAAATAAATGAAAAATTTTATACCTGCTACAAAAAAAGAGAAAAAAATAACGTTCCATCCATTGTCATACTATTTTTTGTGTTTAAACCAAACTTTTTTTATTCTGTCCGTATTTGCAATTTATAGAGTTTTTAATTTCAAGATATGTTGGCTCTATCCTGATGAACCACAGTGTATATCAATTTGGATTAAGTAACATAACAATCATAGACTCACATACGGTATTAAATTAACTATGTTGACCCATTTAAACCAATAAGGCTGCAATTCGATTTTAACTTATTTTTTTGACGAGTGCGCCTTACATAAATAATGGGTAAGCGCGCATTTCTCAACTACGATACATTAGGGCTGAGTACCTATTAAAATATTAAAAAACGCACCGAATAACCCATTGTTCAAAAATTTAAAAAACCAATATGTTTAATTTTTACACTTTTCAATGCGTGTGCGGAGGGAATATTTAGCCAACTGAAGCCGTAATCGATTTAATATTGATACAATTGCTGCAAAAAATGATGACTAAAGAACATATTCAAGGCGTTTCAAAATATAAACCTTGTATATTTAAAATTCTAAGTTAAGTTTTTGTTAAATAATAAAATTTGTTGCCTCGTTAATATTGCTGAAATATGGAATAAAAATATTTATTTTATATAAATTACATTAATTTACTATTATTTCAAAGAATATTTCAATATGTAACATTTCTTCAACTCATTATTGGTTTGGCGCATATCATTGTGAAATAACCATAAAATGCGCCAAACCAATTATGAGCTGACTTTTTGACGAAAAACATTTTTTGTAGAAAAGCGTACAATTTGTATTCTTCCCCTGGCAACACTGACGAACATAACTTCACTTTTTTTTATTAAATGCACAATTTAAAAAATTAAAAACTTGATGTATGTACGTTTTATAGGTTTTATAGACAACTAGAAAGAATGAAAATCGCGTCGGACATATGCTGACATTTTGACGAAAAAATTTTTTGTAGAAAAGCGTACAATTTGTATTTTCTAATAAATTTGTTCACTTAGATAAACAATCAGACTGCAAAGTTGTGCTAACGTAATTTCTTATTTGTGAGAATGTTTTATTGTATTTTTTCTTTAATATTATCTTCCCTAAAAGAGGTGATATTTGATAAAAATTATTCCAAAAAAATTTTCTTATATGGTCTGTAATCTAAGGAAGAGTTCGAAAAGAAATGTGTTATTCGGATTAACGGTAACTTTTTATTATTTTTTTTAATCATTATTCAGTTAAATTATTATGGAAAAAATTTCACGTTTGAAATGTCACGTATCGAACTCGATTTTTGCTTAAACAAAAAAAAAAAAAAAAAAAAAAATACAGAAGATTTTGGAATCAAACCAAAGACATTTTAATGTTACATTACTGCGTAAAATTCTGAAAGTAGTTTGACTACAAAATTGTGTCAGGTTTTGCTGAATTACGCCTTTTTATACATACATAACCACAAAAACTACTTCTTTCCCCCCTTCGCCTACCTGCTTTATTTTTATTTTCAAAAGTGTAGTATACCATAAGCGTGAGTTTTACAAAGTTTGAACATTATACATAACTATAACAGTTCATAAGATATGCGATATTAAACATTGGCGTCCTATGGGGGTACCACTTCCCCCACTACTATTTTATTTCAATTTTGGGGCTCAGAAGATCCTACCACCAAAAGTTCAATAAAATGCGTGCAGCGACTCTTAAGATATGCGATATTTAATATTGGCATCATATGGGGGTACCAATTTTCCTGCTCCTATCGAAAAAATAAGTAGCCTATTTTATTTTTACGTGATGTTACTGTAAAAATTTCAGGAAAATCGGTTCAGTAGTTATGGAGTCTATAAGCCAACATACAAAAATTTTTCATTTATATATATATATAGATAGATAGATTTTGGTCGGATAGAAAATTTTTAAGCGGCAGTCCTAGAATGCATAGATGAAATTCGTAAGTCATCGTCCAAAGCTACAATTTTTGTTGCTGCAATTTTTTTAAATTCTGCTTCGAAATTGCCCTAGTGTCCGGATTATGAAATTCAAGGGTTTCAATTTTGGTATTTTTATCTTGTTCTTTTTATATTTTATATATGAATAAAAAACCTACAGCCAACTTCAAATTCAAAAGTGTGCGAACTACAATACATGAAGCTGAGTACCCCTCCCCAATCTTCTCACCTCTCTTACCAATAAACTTAGGAGTTGCTGCAACAAAAATTGCAAGTCTGGACGATGACTAAATGAAGGGAAGTCGAGAGAATCATTGGCTGGCTTAGTGTATAAAATTGCATGTGTTATAATAAATCATTTATAGCAACAAAAAACGCTATAAATGGTCATGTAGAGATAAATTTAATTATTGCTTGATGTAATGTAATAAATGTGTCTTTCATAGAAAGAGACATGCTATAAAAACTGCCGGCCCCATAACGCACAGCCAAAAATGAGAAACATTTACATTTTTAAAAAGGCATCAAAAAAGTTCAAATACACTTCAACAAATAACTGGCAACAAAGAACATGAATATAAACACTAACAAGATGAAGAAAATATAAATTTTTTTTAGGAATACAATCACAAACATATTTAAAATGGGGCATGAAGTGGAGAAATAATTTATACAACTATAACACGGTGGCACACACCCCAACGTAGCGTAGTACAAAGCCTGTACACGATTTTGTTCCATGTTCGATAGTTGATGGGTTCTGGCCGCAATGGTATTTGCTTCAAATGCTAGTGCTCCTGTTGCGAATTCTCATTGTATGCAACGCGTGGGCGTTTTAGGAGTCTCTTGGGAAATCCCCAACTGGTATTTTTATCAGGCGAACAGTTTCTCCAGTTGGCTGATACCTTAAAACTTTTATGTTGCATGTTTATTGCTATTTTTTTTTTTTTCAGTTATAAAATTTTAAATAAAAAATCTTTTTTTTTTTTATTTTGGTATAAATGAACTGCTTGCAAGAAATTCACAGGAACTGCAGCAGATGCTGTTGTCCGTATTTGAGCAGTTAGCAGAAATTCAATTGTGTTTTCTTGTTTGTTTGCAATTTCTAGAGTGCACTTAGATGTGCATGATGGAAAAACTACTGAAACCGAAGACCTACAAAGGGAAATGGAAAGGAATATTTGTATTAATCATTTTAGTCACGCGATTTCTTTTTCATGTGTTTTTGTTACTTTATTGGGTTTGTTGGCTAAAGTGCGAACTTTACAATTTGATTTTTTTTGCTATATTATTAAATACTGTTAAAGGGGAGAGGAAGAGGAAAACTTATAAAAGCTTCATTTGTACTTTTTGTTTATCAAACTTAAAATGTTTAGAATATGTACTCAGCAATATAGTTTCTTACGTTTTTTTTGTTTTAAACTCTTAAGGCGGTTTTACACTATCAAGCAAGTCTTAAGTAATTTAATAAAAATGCTTTCCTGGTCTAATTATAGTAAAACAATTTTCATTAAACAATAACAACTCATCGCGACAGAGTTGTATTTTTAAAAAATACGTTAGACTTGTGTGATAGAGCAAAGTTCTTTTAAAGGCTAGTTTACCTTATTATACTTTGTATTAATACATGTCAAAAACTCAAGTAATATGATAGTGTGAATGCAATGTGTCATAAAACTGACAAGTATTATGAAAAAAATTTGACATCCCATACGACTTCTTCGTTTTTTGAAATTTTTCAAAACAATAATACAGTAGTTTTGACTTAACTGCCTTTTGTTTACGTGCCCTTTTGACTTAACTGCACAAAATTTATAAATTTTTGCATTATTCTTTATAATCCCATACAAATTCCTTTTTTAAGTGCACTTTCTTTACCTGCACATTTAAGATAAGTGCCTAACATTTTTGGCATTTTAAAATTATTTTCATACAAAAAATTTAAGTTAGCTGCACTTTGACTTAACTGCCCAAAATACATATTTTCTGGAATTATTCTTCAAAATACTTATTTACGTGCATTTTGTTTACCTGCATATTTTTCATATTTTTGGGCAGCTTTAAAATATTTTCATACAAAACATCAAAATTAGCTGCACACATGAAAAAATATGGTGGCCATATTTCACATAAATATCTAATTTAAGCTGTTTATAAAAATATAAATCGCGATTTTTGAAATAAAATTTTAATAAAATATAAATTTATGTATGTTGTTTTCGGTTAATTGAGCCCCTCTTAATTGAGTTTCCCGTTTTATTGCACTAAAAATCATGGAACGAAATCATTCAGTGTAACCGTTAATGTAAAAATCACCGTTTAGTTTAGTTTCGTTGAAATGCGTCACCCGCTTAATTATTTCGCAAAATAAGACCGCATTGCGAAAAACAAAAGCAAATGTTTCGGTTAATTCTTTCCGTCCACTTAATTTGTTTTTGCTCCACAAACGTAAAAAAAAATATTTTGCGGCAAGAAAGATTGTACGATGGACGTACCTGATGTTAATTTTGTTTTAAAAAACCTAAACCATTTTTTAACTTAATAAATTAAGAAATGAGTTTTATTTTCTATCTATACATGGGTGTTTCGCTTTCTTGTTCAATTAAGCGATTTTCGTTTTAATTGCGTCGGCGATTCATTGAGATCCCGTTTAATTGCGTTAAAAGTCGTACCTTTTTAAAAACTCAATTAAGCGGAAATAATTGTATTAATAAAAAAAATTGTATTCCACTTTTAAATTAAACACTTTACTTTAGCTGAACTTTTGTCCAGGTAACCACAATTGTGTACCTGCACATTAAGGCAGGTAAATGCATTTAAGATAGCTGCATTTTTGATTTACCTGCACAAAAAATCGTGCAAAGGAGATTGTGCAGCTAAGTCAAAATTACTGTACTTTTCATTTGATCAGGGTTGCATTTTAACAAAAGCATGTTCATGCATGATAGTGTGACTACAAACTATAATGTTACGTTAGATTTTTTGACGGTCGCAACAAAACTCATTAGATTTATATCTCACAAATTAGTATGGAATACGTAAGACTTGACAGTGATAGTGTAAACTAGCCTTAAATAATATTTACTTACAGCGAAGATAGTTTTAGATACTCTAAAGATGGTGACATTGATTTTGAAGACAGTGAACGCTTGGGAATTTGCAAATCGGGCTTTGTCGATTCTGACTGAGGATTATAAAAAATGTATAATTCTAATTCGATTTTAAAAATCAAATTTCAATATCTAAGTATTTGAAGTTGAAAATACGTAAAATATTACATCAAAAACAGGTAATTTTCCAACATTATAAAGCTTGCTCTTCTGTTTCTGTGCCAGTAAATAAACACTGGGCAGAAAGTTTTTTGCACCTGCTCTATCTAACTTCCATTTGATCCCCTAAAATCAGAAGAATTTGGAATACATTCCACTTTTGTCAAAAGTATAAGAAAACCGTTGGTTCGTTTATGGCTTAGAATATAAATAATTCTTGAAAGGCTGCCAGCAAAATCTTCAGAAGGAAAATCGCCAAAAGTTGGTCGGTTATGTAGATAAGCTTTAGTTAGCGAAGCCGGTGTTTTTATACCATAGAGAATATAACCCTTGCACCCGTCCGAAAGCCGGCTATGCAGAAAAGCTTAAATTAGATAGTTGGGACTTGGAAATACGGGATTTTGGTTTCTGGAGTTTAAGTTTCGAGCATATGACTCCAACCCAAAAACCTATGTAGGTTTAAAAACACTTTAAAAGAATTATTAAATAACAATTTGAGAATAAAAATTGTGTGATTTATCATTTTTATTTGGGCCTTTTTTACCATTTTTGGATATAAATTCCATTTTTATTTTGGGCCATTTTTCATTAACGTTGGGTCATTTTTCGTTTTGGCGATTTTGCTGGCAGCCTTCATTTAAAGCGGAATCTATCTATAAAGATAGTTATCTGAGAAAGTTTATTAGATAATTAAAAAATATCGCTTGTGAATGATATGATATTCCGTAACTTTTCCAAGCCATTTACATACATATGTCTTGTACTTTCCAAATTGTTAAATCTAATTTTTGGCATCGCTAGACAATTTAAATTCTCTCAACTTGAATTAAAATGAAATCATTATTGTGTTAATTATAACATCATGCAATTAAAATGAATGCAATCATGTAAAAAATCACGCCCTTTTATAAAATTTTAAAGAGAAATAATCAAATAAAATACCTCGTAAACATGATGGCTTCCTACCGCGACTGCATCCATTTCCTGAAACTGAAATTTAGTTAAAAATTGCAATTTAATTTACATAAAATTAAATACACCAACAAAACAAACTCAAATATTCGTAAAAAATAAAACAGAAACTCCAGAGACACTAATTTCCTTCAACACAAAATATTAAGAAGGAGGTGAAGAGGTACAACAAAAACAAAAAAAGGGTGGGGAATTTGTTACTTCAGCAAAGACTCGTGTTGCATGCCATAAACACAGCAAAGTGTTGTGCATTGCAAATTACAAATGAAAATGTGCGCAAAGAGGAGTCGTGGATGGAAGAGTGGATTTGTGTAGATGGTTTGATTGTGTCGCGTGATTTCCTAATAAGTCTATTGAACAGAGAGACAACAAATACAGGAAACTGTAGAAAAGAAAAAAATAAACAAATGCTGGAGGTGTCAATCGGGAGATAGAAATTTTGTATATAAAACGCTAATGGCGGTATTTGGGATCAACCGTCAATTTAATAAATACAAAATATAATTTTCCAATCTTAACATTTAAAATTATAGGACTCGTAACAACTACAACATGTACACACAAAAATATAGACATGGTTGGAGGTAACCTCAGACAACCATACTATGGTTGGAATTTAACAATGCTTAATTTGTGGGTTTTATTACATTATGCTTAATATGACCATAATTTAGTCGAAATTAACCATAATTGTCAAAATTAAACGTAAAAGGGTAAAAATTAACAATAACATAGTTGATGCTAACCATATTATTGTTGATTTAAAATTTTTTTTATAATACTTTTAAGGCAAAATGAAACTTTATTTTAATTTTTTATTCCAGCATAATTTTAAATATAAATTACAATTTTACTTCGTCTTTTTATTCCTGTTACACATGTTTATGTTCCACTTTTATCCAGCTGTCACTTAAATTGACTGTAAAGTTAATTGCATTTTATCTATTTTCCAGCCGGCGACGACCTTCATCAGCATTCTTTCGGTTTTACTGAGTTGTTCTAATGCGTACATTTTTTGTATCTAAATTAGAGTTTTTCTTTTCCTGGGAAAGCGGGATTTATTTTTCCATTTCAATACAAATCGAAGTAAAATATTATTTAATTTATTTGAACAAATAACATTTCCTGAGATCAATTAAATAAGTTTAAAAATGCATTCAACTTTTTTATATCTGTAGCAAAAAGTGCTTAATGGCATCTTAATATCTTCATGCTCAAAAGTTATCTTTTTTCAAAGCGAATAACATTTGGAATAAAACCTTAAGTTTACTTCCGATCTGTGACCTTAAGAGTGTTTAGGAGTAAAAACTTAAAAAACTATAACCGCAGAGAACTGATGATTTTATTAATTCGGAGTAAATTTTCAAAAGCCACCTTTAAAGTTTTAAATTGTTCTCCTATAAAACTAAACATATAGACTTAAGCACTTATTGCCACAGAATTAATAAAAAGCCAACAGCATTTATATAAAACCAAAAAAGTTAAATTATTTAAGAAAATTATTACAAAATCTTTATTTAAGGATTTTTGTTAAGAATAAGCATTTACAAAATCGTCTGAAAGCCTATTTCTAATTTTTATCAAAAAGATTTCAATGAGAAAACACGTTTTCTTTCTACGGATGTTTTCCTTCTTAGCCAAAGAAACATTACATAATCTCAAGACATTTTCAGTTTTCTTAGTACACTCAAAAGAAAAATCAATCCATCCGTACTCAAATCAATCCGAAGCGGTATTAAAAGAACGGTGAGTACGGATTTTCTTGAATCAAGTACAATAAGATTGATTCAAGTACGGATTTTCAATCGCAAAATACTTAAATTATCCATATTCTATCCCGTTTCGTACTTGAAATAATCCTAAAATAAGATTGAGTTAAGGAAACTAAAGGCCCAACCATAATGTGCTTAAGTTGGCTTAAGCAAATGTGCGAATACATTTTAATTATATGAGGCAAACCATATTGAACTTAAGGAAACTTTTTGTTTAGTTTAATGAAACTGTCATTTGCTTAAGCAAGGTGCGAATCTAATCGCACATTCCGTTCGGAATTAAATAATCATTTATTTTGTTTTTTTAAATACATTTGAGAGACTTTTTGCTAATTTTTGACAGTAGGTTAAGCAAGGCTATGCATATTATGGTTACCCCTTAAGAATGAATAAATCTCAAAATGCGATTGATTCAAGTATTATAAAGTTGATTTTATCAAGAAATTAGAAATTAGAAAGAAAAAGTTAAAATGATTGATTTACACCTTATGCTAGGAACACAACTGGGACGAACGACGAATTTTTGGCCGCGAATATTCGTCGCCAAAAATAAAACATATTTGTATATATGAAAATACACACAATCATGGCGTCGGTCGAAATTCGTCATACGCGGCGACTTTGCAATAGATTTATTTCTATTTCATACGCCGGCGAACGACGAACAAATCAGTTCCAGGTGACCATGTTTGAATTTAGTTTTCAAGTATTTTAGTATATAAAGTTACTTTTTTACTTTAATAATTGTTTTTTATTATTTTATCGCATCTAATGGCGATTTCTTTTCTTTTCGTTTGTACAAAAAATACAACTGTGGGAAAAATTTTCAAGTTCTTTTGTGAAAATGTTGATGAAAAACATGCAAAACATGTTACATGTTTTATTCTTACTTTTACTTAAGGGTTCATACTGCCCTGTTTTACAACTTTGGTACTTACTACTTTGTTTGTACAACCAATATTTTATTTTGTTTGTCAAAATATTTTAAAAGTTTTGTTAAAAGAATTCTACATCTAAATATTCTTCGACGGCATACTCCATTTTGAATTAAATCGTTTTTTTATTTTGGTGGAAAATTCTATGTATTTATTATCGTTTTAAATTTGTTCAAGCAATAAGTGATGTCAATGTCTGTTTCCAAACCGTAAAGTAAGTGTGCAGCAAATAGTCGAATAGTTTTAAAAATCGCTAATGAACTACATTAATAATAAAAGTGTAATAGTTGTAAATAAAGGCAGCTAATTCTGTTCGATTGAAGTTGTACAACATGTAACACTTCTAGTGATTATAGGTAACATGAAAAAGTGTTACATGCATATACTGTAGCATTTTTTTCTCAGAATAGAAATCGCCATAAAATAAATATACGAAGTAGATTACTATAAGCAGTGCTGCAAAATTGAAATTTTGAAATGGTACTTAACTTCAACTAAAAGAGTATTTTTCCCACTAAATGGTACTTTTTGTTAAAAAAAAAGAAACAATAATAAAAATAAAAGGAACAAAAAATATTTTATTGGAATTCATTTATCAAAGTATTTAATAGCAAACAGTATTTATATTTGAGGTACACATGTAAATAATATTTCTGTTATACAAAAGCGTCAAGTGCCCCATCCATTTACAATATTATTGTATATGTTATTTGCCATATTATTTCTATATTGCCCTTTTAGTTTCGTTCTTAATATTGGCTATATTTTTCCAAGAGTTTAAATTTACTTTTTAATGTGTATATAAAATTAAAACATGCGTAGGCCGTAGGGTTAAACGCAACAAAAAGTTTAATATTTTTTTTACTTGATTTAAGAATTTCATACTTATTTCAAGAAATTCCGGGATTGATTTTCGAAAGTAATCCCATTAAGGATTGTTTTGAGTACGTTTAAGTGTTATTCGTACTTGAATTTTTGAGTACGACTCGTACTTAAAGTAATCATAAAAAACTTGGTTTATTCCGAGTGTCTTTCTTTCTGTGTACTTCCTTCAAAACTTGTAATTCCTTTTAAAAATTTTTTTTTTTCGAATCGAAAAAGCCTTTTCTTTATTAATAACTTTTGTCTTCATCTCTTACAGAATATAATCCGAAAAAACTTTTATGTCTATGCTCCGCATTGAAATCATTGAATTTTTTGAAGCAAGTGGGAACAACTTTTTTTCGTTTTTATAAAATAAATCTGAATCTTTATACCAACAACAAATTCTGTACATTTTTACTCTTCCCGGGATTTTTTTTTCCGAAAAATGTGCGGGATCCCGGGATTTTTGTCCTGGAAATGAAAAACACTAATCTAAATCAAGAATTTTAAATTTTAAGAATATTTCAGGAGTGGGCTCTATATCCTTAAATTATTAACCAATTGACCGACAATCAGAAAGTTTTATAAATGTATTTTTAGTCGTATAAAGCTTGAACTAATTTGAGTAAAATGTCATGATTCTTAAAAGTCTTAGAAGAATTAAAATGATTTTCAGGTAAAGTGTAAGGCGTACTCAACTGTTTTCCGAGAGTAGGCATTATATGGGGCCTAGAGTAGTTATTGACCGATCTTTCCGAAATTTTGCAGTGTGATTTCTATTCTTTAACAAATGTGACGTTTTATTACAATAGCATTTAAGATTTCGGATTAGGGGTTAGGTATTGAAAGATCTACACGAAATTTGGTAGTATGATTTCTGGACCTATAAATCTGGGATGTTCCAAATTGTATTACAACAGTGTTATTTATTACGATTTTAGGCGTAATAAACTGTTTTCCAAAAGGATACTTTATATGGGGCGTATATAAATTAGTATAATTTCTAGTCATAAGAACGAATTTCTGCAAAATCTTATATCCATCCGTGCAGTTTTCGAAACTTAACTATCATTTTTTTAGAGTGATGGCTCCACATTTGAATTTATAACTGTTATCACACCGCACGGATGACTTAGATATATATGTATGTACTTTATGAGGTCTGAGATGAATAATACAAAAGTTTCACACGAATTGACAAACTGAGTATACCCTCATTCACCACTAGTGGTGTTGGAGGGTATAAAAGCAACAATATTTTGTTTGTGTCCATTGCGGGGACCAAAATATAGTTACTTTAACAACACTTGAACCATTTTTTTGCGTCCGTACACTCATGTCACTTTAGTTTGGTTAACTAAAAAAAAAGAACTTCATATTTTAATGTTATAGGTATAAACTATGTTTTTTAATTGAACAATAATGAATTTTAAACCAAAAAAAGTATCTAGAAGTTAAGGCCCAACCATAATGTGCATAGCGGTGCCTAACCTAGTGTCAAAATTTACCAAAAAGTCTCTCAAATGTATTTTAAAAAACAAAAATAAAATCAACAAACATTTAATTCCGTACGGAATGTGCGATCAGTTCCGCACTTTGCTTAAGCAAATGACAAATTCATACAATTTAACAACAAGTTTCCTTAAGTTCAATATGGTTTGCCTCATATGATTTACATGTATTCGTACATTTGGTTAAGCCAACTTAAGCACATTATGGTTAGGCCCTTAATGTCGGAAAACTGATTCAAGCATACCAAATTGATCCTTATGAACTATTTAGTCTATGAAAAAATATATTGCTGTTTAAAATTTAGATTTTTATTATTTCGAGCAAGAATAAAAGTTATTAATATATTTTTTAATTTTTATTTTTTCGTACAAAAGTAAAAGTTACATATTTTCTAATGAAATGTATGTATTAAAATAATTAAGTTGATTTTTAATATTTATTTTCATATATAAGAAATCCCCATGATGATCACGAATTAAAAAAATGTATAACTAAATTATAATAACACCAACATTTATTTAGCAAATAAGTTTTATTTTTACTAAAAAAATCAAAAAAAAATAATTATTATTTTTTCTAAAAAAAAAAAAAATCCAAAATAAGTGTTATCATCTGACTTTTATGAAAAAAGGAATTAAAGGGTGTTTTTTTAAGCTAGATAGAACTTTAAATTGTAAAAAGTAACACAAAAAATTAAATTTTGATGAAATATTTTTTTTATCGTTTCAGTATACTCTGACAAATCATCATGAATAGACTCACGCTTGAACAACGCTACGAAATTATCCAAATTTACTTTGATAATCAGTCGTCGATTCGCGCAACTTATATCGCAAAATAGTGTTCAGCGATGAGGCGCATTTTTGGCTTAACGGGTTTGTTAATAAGCTAAATTGCCGCATATGGAGCGAGACCAATCCACAAGAGACCCTACAGACTCCATTACATCCAGAAAAATGCACCGTTTGGTGCGGTTTTCACGCTGGTGGCATCATCGGACCTTATTTCTTCAAAAATGAGGCCGGAGCTCGTTACGGTCAATGGAGATCGTTACCGCACCATGATCAATGATTTTTTGTTTGAAAATATGGATGACATTGATCCGGAGGAGATGTGGTTTCAACAGGATGGCGCTACGTGCCATACGGCGAACGCAACCATCGACTTATTGAAATCAAAATTTGGCGATAAGTTGATTTCGAGAAATGGACCTGTCAATTGGCCTCCAAGGTCGTGCGATTTGACACCTCTCGATTATTTCCTGTGGGTCTACGTGAAGTCACTGGTTTATGCTGATAAACCAGCAACAATTGACGCCTTGGAGGCCAGCATTGTTCGTGTTATTCGTGACATACGGCCAGCAGTGCTCGAAAAAGTGGCCCAAAAGTGGACGTCCAGAATGCGCTTCGTCAAGAACAGCCGCGGTGCCCATATGCCCGAAATCATTTTCAAATGTTAATGTCACGTATTGATCTTTCGAATAAAAAAAAAATTTTGATTACAATTTAATTTTTTGTGTTATTTTTTACAATTTCAAGTTCTATTGGGCTTAAAAAAACACCCTTTATTATAACGGTCCCTGTTTACAAGTATGAATGTTAAAGAATTCTTTTAAAACGAACTTGTGACTGTTTAAACATCACACAAGAAATTGTGTCCTTTTAAACATCCAGTAGGGCTTTACATACAAACGAACGGATGTAAAGACGACAAATTAGTGAAAATAAAAACAACAACTGTAAAAAGCATAAAAAAATAAAATTGAATTTTCTGTCGTTGCCAACATTTTGAAGGAATAAAAATTAACTCATAAATATAAGACCATAAGAAAAGCAATTTCTATAAATGTTAAACAAAACCACAGAAGCAGCGCACAGTGGGAAATTTTGGACAAAAATGGAAATAGTTCTGAATTTTGCAGTTAGAATAAAATTTCAGGTGGCAATTTAGGACTTTTATTCGAGTTCAAGTTTTGGATTTGGGGCATAACTGCCAAGAGGCGTCGTCATAGGTTCGTAAAGAAGGCCACCTCGCGTGTTACAATAATTAAAAAAAGATCCAGAATTTAAAATTTTGCAAGATATGTACCCAGCCATCAAAATAGTCCGACGTCTTCCAGATATCTAACAGAAACGTCGATAAAAAAGTCGGAATCGTATAAGAACTCTGTCAGATTTCTGACCCAAAATCGTATGAAGTGGTTGACACGAATTCTGACAGACATGTCGTGGGAAATTCTGGTTATTTTGCCGACATTTCTGATAGATATCTGACAGAAATCTAATGAAAAATGCGTGGAATATTTTGATGAGATTCTTATTGTTTTTTAACTGATACCTTAAAGAATTCCTTTTATTACAAAATACTAAAAAGTATATAATAATAAATTTTACGCGTACGTACCTTTTTTTTAATCTTTTTATCTTGAATTAATAAAATAAAATCAAAATTATTTTCAACTCAATTACAATTACAAGTGCTATATTCGGCTGTGACGAATCTTATATACCCTTCACCATTGTGCGAGCAGAATACAGAGCAACTAAATAATTTTTACATATACATACATATTTACAATACTTAAAACTTCATTATAAATGAAATTTAAAAAGCGAAAACTGGTAAATATTTTTTTAAAATTGTTTTGGAACATAACAATATTAAAAAAATATTCTTTTTAAAAAACCAAGATTCGAACCAGGGAACTCACAGTTTCTAACTTAACACACCCCCTACCATGAAGGAACGCTGTTTAAATATCATTAAAATGAAATATAGACCGTTTACTGTTTACAACTCAACACAGTTTTTTGTTTGTTTTCTTTTTGTAAAGGCACTGTTGTCATTTTTTATCTCTTTTGGCGAGTTTTTAAGTAGCAAAAAAACACAAAAATTCCTAGTTTCTATTTGTTAAAATTATTTCGTTAAATAGATGAAATAATAAACGAAAATCATATTGGGCATTATGCTAGTATATGTAAACAAATGCGAAGGGGGGGGGGAGAGATGAGACGACAACCGGATTTGAACTTCGCTTTTCATAAGGACCCAGAATACATATACTTTATAGGGTGCAGGACCTTCGGTGAAGGGTATAAAAAACAAACTTAATTACAAAAAAGAGTAATTTTTGGGATTTCAGTATATTGGTCATAACTCTGCTATTTCTGAACCGATTTGAAAGATTTATATACCGACGTGTTAAAGAAGAAATTTGCAATTTATTTTGGTTGTAAGACTTGGACTCGGGAAGATCTATGGTTCCCGAAAATGGGTATTTTCCAAAAAAATTAATATTTTGGTCATAACTTTTTCGTATCTGAACCGATTTTCCCGAGTTTTTCAGAAAATATTTTTTATTAATTAAATTTCCGATCTTTTGATATATAAGGCGTAACCATAGGTCATATAACAGTCAAAAAATTCAGGTTTTTATACAATTTTTAATACTTTTTGTATGGAAGGTACCACGCCCACTTCTACAATCCCGCCCACATTTTGTGGAATGGTGTGTATTTATAACCTTAATGTTTGTACCAAATTTGAAAACTTTGGCTCTTGCCGTTCTCCAGATATACAGAAAAAAGTAATAAAAATACAACAACCACAAGGGATTTTTTGGAAAAATTAGAGGCAGTCGTGGTTTTTTGGTCATATCTCAGCCATTGTTGGACCAATCTGGCTGAATTTCAATAGCAAGAAATGGTGGACCATATGTGACATAAATGTAAAACAACCTAGCCGCTATCATGTCTGGAGTCTCCGGAAAACACATATCAAACGTAAGACGGACGGATATCGTTAAATCAAATTCTCTCCTCATAAGGACCCAAAATATATATACTTTTCAGGGCCTAAGATCAATATTGTAGAAATTACAAACGGAATGACAAACTTATATATACCCTTTTCCACCTGTGGTGAAGGGTATAATAAGTCCCGTAAGACACATTTGAAGAATTCAGTCGGAATTCTATTAGACATATCTGTACATAGATTTCCCCCAAAATATCCATTTGAAATCGATCAGAAATCGTCCAAACAGTAAGTGTGTTCAATGTCTGACAGAAATCTGAACGAAGTCTCTAAGAATGAAGGCAGACATTTGCAAGAAATGTCTGATTCAGACAAAGTCGGAGTATTTTGCTGGCTGGGTAGGTATAAAAATTTTTTTATCAATGGACTAGTCGAGTTCTTTAAAAAAGTAAGTAAAATGCATAGTTTACCTCCTATCGTTTACAAAATATCCGACTGTAAAAATTAAAATTTACTATTTTTAACCTTTGTAGGTATGTAGGTATGTGTGTTCAATTAATCGTGTTTTATTTTTGTTCGATTAAACGATTAATCGATATTTGGAATTTTTAACTTATTCGATTAAACGAATAAAATTTTAAGATTACTCGTTTAATCGAATAATTCTAAATCCAAAAATTTTATAAATTACGATATTTTTTTTCGATAATTTTAGAAAAAATTAGTACTTGAGTATTCTAAAGAGAGAAACGCATGAGCTGTTTTGTAAAAAAAAACACGACAGTGTTCTAGAAATCGAAATGAAGTGGTTTTAAAATTGAGCCAATTTCAAAAACGAACCTGTAATGAAAGTTCTTAAAAATATTCAATTTTATCTACTTCATTCTTTTAGTATCTATTATTTTTGGAAGAAAAGCAACTACAAAACCACGAAAAACTACGGTAATTTTGTAAATAATGATATTTATATCGTTTCACTTCATTTCGATTTCTGGATCATACCCGATAAATGAATATTAATCTTTGAGCTAACATTCCTTTGTCGTTTTTCTTTTGTGAAATGAATTATTAAATTGTGTTAAAAAAAATTAACAAAAATATAAGCTAAATTACCCACTACATATGACTGCTTTTTTAATTCCAACGGGCACATACATTTCGTTTGTTTATTCGACTTAAAACTTTAAAATATTATGCATTTAACAGAAATACTCTATATTATTATAATTCGATTAATCGGTATAAATTCTTCGATTAATGCTTTAATTAGCAATTTTAAATTATTCGAACTATTAATCGTCTAAAATTGTTCGATTAATCGAACAAGAATTAATCGACTGAACACCCTAGTATGTCTAGGATTTTGCAAATATGAGATTTAAATTTCTCAATTTGTCTCTTTTTTTAAATATTTTTTATGTATAATGAACAAATCGATAACTACGGCCGTAAGGTCTGACTACATAAAATTTTTATATTGCTTATTTATCGCTATCACTATGGCGAGAACAATAATAACATTTTCTAAACAGCAACTCTGTTACATTTTTACAGGTATAACATTGTTATTTTAGTTTTCTTTTTTTTCTATGTTTGTTGTACTTTCGCCAACAACTACAACAAATTTCGAATATTAACTGTCTTATAGTTAGTTAGTGGTGGGTTCAAATTGCTTTTTATTTTTATATGGAATATGTAATTTGGTTGTGTGTTAGGATTTAGGATGTATATACATTCATACATACAGTCATGTGTATTGCTCGACGTCACAGCAATTGTTTTTGTTGGTGTTTTTTTTTTAGATTTGGAGGGCAAAATATAAATATATTACATCGAGCAATTATGATTTCCTGTTACTAAAACACGATGCGTCACTTTGACTGACGTAATTTAGAGAGCTAGCTGTCAAATGTCGTTAATTTGCACGTACCTATACAACACGAACAAGTTCATTTGGGCTACAATTGGAAATAATCATACGTATTGTATGTACATGCACACTTCTCTGACGTTGACAATTTGTGTGTACATTTTTTACACTCAACATGAAAGTGTTTATTTGCTTCAAAGTGTTGGCAACTCCTGACATTTGACTGAGCTTTTTTATTTATTGTAGAAATTTTAAAATCATTTTTCCTAGAGGTTATCAACACTACAGTGAAAATACACGTACCGTTTTATACTCGTATATGACCCAGAAGTGACATAAAACATGGTGCAGAGCATGAATGATAACTCCTTTTCATCTCTCTCTATTTTGGAAAGCTAAATGATACATGGCATAACGAAAACCGCATGTCATCACTGTCATGTCAGCGTTTAAATTAACAAGTGCTCAGAAAGGTAGTGCAGTCGGCAGTGGTAGAGATTCACTTGCTCACTTGACATTTTTAACACCTCTATCGTACGCTAGTCATCGATGTGTGTATTATGTACATACGTAAATTGCAATTCGTTTATATTGTTGAGTGCCCTACATTAGGTGCTTTATAAAATTTATATAATTTATATATTTCAGTCTATGCTAAACAAAAATTCCTTGCAGACTATGCTATGAATAATTTGTACAACATAAAAAATGAAGAATTAATTCAAACTTTAAAAAATGTAAACATTTATCTTTTGATGTGCAAAATTCAATATAAGAATTGAACTTAGAATTCCAGATGTGAAATAAATGTTATTAAAGATAACAAATCAGGGCAATCAATGCAAAAATGATATTTACCATAAAAAAGGGTAATGGACTATAATTTTCTACGATATTCGAAAGTTCTCAAACCAATTAGATGACATATAAACTCATTAGGAACTAATTGAAAATGACTATGTGAACGTAAAGTATATTTAATAAAATATATGAATTTGCTACTGCTAAATGGTCTCAGTTCTAACCAAAAAAATCTAAATATCTTGTGATCCAAAAATGAACTACTATAACCGATCATATACACAACTGATATTTTCCTTAATGATGAACGTATTGAAAGGTTAAATGCAGCAAAACATCTTGGTATTATTTTTATTAAGAACCAGACATGGTGCAGTCATATTAATTATGTATGTGGACGTATGTATTCCATGTTTAGAACTTTCTGGCATACGCAGTATCGTGCACCTTTCAAAATAATAATACTTTATTTATTGCCAATTATGATGTATGGATGCGAGTTATTTGCCAAATGTATTGCCGCAAGTGCAAGAAAACTAAACTCAGTCTCCAAAAGTTTCCAGCGAAAAGTCTACTTTTTGTAACGTAATGCCAGCAAGCAAATAAGCTTGTATTTTGAGCCAATGTTATTCAAATGTTATCCCTTTTGTTACTAAATGTAGAATTAGTTGCGCTTTACATCAAAATATAAAAAAGTAAATTATACCTACATACAAAATTTGTTGATAAAAAATTTTAATTACTTGCTGGCGTTACGTTACGTTACAAAAAGTGGAGTTTTCGCTGGAAATGCCCAAATGGCGTGCAAAGGTTTAATTCTGTTTCTGCTTTTACGGTAAAATTATATTGTATTCAATTTTATGACCTAGTCAGTGTTGCCAGTAAATTTTTCAAAAAAAATACCTACAGATGCTAAAAAAAAATCCGATTTTTCCTTACACGTTGAAAAAATCCCTACGCATTATTGTCATTAAAATAGAAAAAAACACAATAGTTAAAAAAAATAAAATTTTGTTTGAATATGTATATTAAAGCTTTGACAAAAAAAAACAAAACTTAAAAAAAAATAATATATATCATACTTGTTCAACATAATGTATTAACTCAAAATTTCAAAATTATCAGTAGAAACAAAACCATTTTTAATTTAATATGAAAGGCACATTAAAAATTTGTTTTAAACCAACCGTTTCTTTACGAAAAGTTACACAAAATAGCTCGATATTTTAACAGCGGGTAGATAGGAATAATACCTGTCGATTTTTTTCCAAAAAGTGAAGAACTTAAAATTTTTAGTTACTACAATATTGTTGAATAGATACGATTTTTATGTACTTTTAAAAATTTAATTAAATGATATCTTAGAAAAAACATACATACATATTAGTGGCGCCAACTTTTTAAAACACAAACAACTCTGGAAATATATTTTAAAGCGATTTTAGTGAAAAGAAAATATGTTCAACCGCTTTGGACAAGAATATATCACTTACAAAACGTTTTTCTGAATTTATTTTATAAGTAATGACGATATGACGAAAAATCCCTACATTTTGCTGATTATAAAAAATCTGTCCGATTTTCCCTACGCCTCTATTTTAGTATCAAAAATACCTACATGTAGGGATTTTCCCCTACTTCTGGCAACACTGGACCTAGTCAAAACAAGAGTATGTTCATGTTCATGTTCTACACAAAATCGTGTTTACTCAACAACCACAACATCTGTATAACCGCTTAACCATATCTAGGTCTAATAGAGGTAAAATAATTTTATTTTTCAGACACCACGGTTTAACTTCTGATTGGCAATTTTTCCTTAATGCAATTCGTCTTTGGAACCTACTCCCGCACATTTTACAAATAATAAGTAACGCACTGAGCATAAAAAAGCAGTATTAATTTTTTAACACATTAACGGCCAATTTCACTAAGTTCAGTTAAAACTAACTATTACTTTAACTTTCAATTAACAATATGTTTTTGAGAGTTATAACTGAAAATTCATTATAACTGTACTTGGTTAAATTACCCGTAAATTATTTAATAAATTTTTTGTAAAACATTTGTGCGATTTTTAATGTTATCATTTTGTTAATTATCAATTTTAAAATTCTTTTAAAATTTTCTCTTTTATAATTATAATTTTTAATGTCTCTGCTGAATCCGATAACTTTCAGATCAAGCTTAGATTCTATTTTTTAGACTAACGCCACCAGTTTTAAGATTAGATAATGTGCCACAAGAAATCTTTCCGTTCAATCAGTCCTAAAAAATACGATTTGCCTATTCGTTAACTTTTGATAAACAAAATAAAAAAATAGAAAGAAAACTTTGGCTATAAAAAAACAACAACAGGGGACTTATGGGTAAAATAAGAGGCTGTATAGGCGTTTTATCTTAGTCGTTTACGGACCAATCTGGCTGAATTTTAATAGTAAACTTTAACGGAGTATAATTGACATAAATTTAAAACAACCTAGTTCCTATCATATCTGAAGTCTTCGGAAAACACATTTCAACATACACACAGACAGGTGGTCAGACGGACAGATGGACATCATTAAATAGGCTTCGATATTCATAAGGACCCAAAATATATATACTTTATATGGTCGAAGATCAATATTGTAAAAACTACAAACGGAATGTCAAACGTATATGTACATATGTATATACCTATTCCACCAGTAGTGAAGGGTGCAACAATTAATTTGAATAGTCACATGCTTATGGGGGTATTGTACGAAATGTTATTCTCTATTTGCTTATATCTTTTATCTCTGTTATTTTAACCGAACTTACCGGCAGGAGAAAGTTTTTATTTTTGCTAATTGTGAGTGTAACTTGTAGATACATGCACTTGTCTCAAGTAGACTGACTCTGACTATAAATTGTGCTTGGAATACGGAAACAGCAAAGCAAGCGCTCTCGTACAAAGTTATAATATTTTTTTTTTTTTTTTTTTTTGCGGGGTAATTGCATCAGTTTGTTGCCAATGCGAGAGTAAAATTTAATATTTTAACTTGCCGTTTGCCAGTGTTTTTGCTTGTTCGTTTTCAAATATTCATGCTACTTAAATACATACATATGTACATATGTATGAATAATATTCTCTTAAACATACATATTTGTACATGCAGTATTCCTTTTTTTTTGTTTTTTGTGGTGCACATGAATAGAATTTGAATATCTTTATTTCACATTTGTATTTTTTTATTTCTGAAATCTTTATATTATTCTATAGATTTTAAAAATTTTTAACTATTTCTTTAACTGCTAAATTTAATATGTAACGAATATTATGCAAGGCGAATGGCTTAACTCACAAAATTTAAAAATGCCAATAAATTCAATTTGAACAATTCGTCTACACAGCATTAGCATTTTGTAGTATAAAGGCCGAACCGAAACATGCAAGAGCTGTACTTAAGCTTATGTATTTGACAGGCCTTTCGTTAATTTTTGAAAGTTGCTTAAGCTAGCTCATGCATGTTGGCCCGTACGGATATTTATTTTATAGGCGATTTGTAGATATAAAAAACAATGATTACAAAAAATACCGCAAATTTGTATGTATTTTAATTTTTTATGTGATAGGCTACTTTAGTTCTTAGCGCCTCATTTGAAGGTCGACAATTATTGTTTCTTAAATCCTACTTAATTGTTGATATAGCGTTGTTATTTTGTTGCTTTTCGGGTATTTTTTAGAGATTTTTCCTTTTATACCCGAATTTTTGTTAAACATCCGTTTTGAAAAAATGCTTATTTACAGTGCTTTTTGCGATTTCTTACATACAGTAACTTTTAGGGCCTTTTTTAACATCCAAAATTTGTAGAAATAAAATATTTTTACATCTATTATTTTGTCAAATTGCGCGTACATAAGAATGGCTCATTGTTTATTTAGAAGTGATTTTATGGATTTTATGGAGCTCAAACAAAAAAAAAAAATCTCTTATTTTTAAGCGTTTAGTTAACATAACAAGGAAACTTTTACTAAGTGCTTTTTTGCCCGCTATTTTTGAGTTTGTCCCCGTTTTTATTTGTTCACATTGCTTTTGTTGTTCTAAGAGTTGGCGACACTGATTGTAAATAATTAAGCAAATGCATTTTTCATAACAATTTCATTAATAACACAAGCAAACAAATTGTTAACCCATGTACCAAAGTATACTTTTCTAAAGGTCTGAGTTGCGCTGAATCCGAATTTGTGCTCAAAATTTCTCCATCACATCAGGTTTTTCGCTTTCTTCGCTTCGACTTTTTTCAAATTTTGCAAGCCTGTATAATGAACAACGTTTTAAAATATTCCTTATCAGAAGCAAATGTTAGAAAAGGAAAAAAGGAAAGACAGAAAAAGTTCCCATAAAAATAAAAAACTGTTAATTGCATATGCAGTTTAAAATAACAGCACACAAAGCATTTGTTAACAATTACACTCTCCTTATATTTTGGTTTCTTATATTATTATTTTTCTTTAAACCACACCATTAAGTAGGTTCTCCTACGTATAACAAAAGGGAAAAAGAGTCTAACCAACACAAGAGCAACAACAAAAATTATTGAGCAGGTCCCTCTAAATGATTTTTATAAACAGGCGCTCAGCCAGCAACTGAAAGTTAAATAACGAATTGTTTGTTGCGGGCAAGTACCCTACAATCTATGGAGTATACAAAAATATTTAAAACCTACACTTTCGCACACCTTCATATCGAGCAAATGATAATTTTTATTCACTCACAAACAGTGTTTCCATATTAGCATATTTTCTAGTGCCCGACCAAACCACTTTTTAATACCGATGCCGAAGTTCGGCATAAATACCTAAATTCGGCCGAACCGAAGCCAAACTTAACTTGTCCAAATTCACAACAAGAAAAAACTTTAAAATTTTTATGATAAATCAAATTTATTAAACAGAAAACCCTATTTATTTTAAAAAAATTTTTCTTTTTAAGAATTTTTTTCATTACAGTTTTGCATTTCCCATATAGACACTATAATTTATTGTCTTCTTTTTTTCTTCCGATATTTCTTGCTTGTTTAACTTTTTTAGAAACAATATAATTTACCAGAACCGAATTTTTGATAAAAAGTTTTAGTTTAATGCTTGTGCATGATTTTGTAACATTTGCATATAATGGTATAAAAAAGTTCGGCCTTCGGCAAAAATCGGCCAAATTAATGTCGAACACCGAATATCGGCCGATTTACCACTTTTGGCCAATACCGAAGCGGATTAATCGGTCGGACACTAACATTTTCTGCTAGATTTAGCAGATTGAGTTGGGAAAATTTAAATTTAAATTATTACTGCATCTTCGTTTTTCGCATTATTAATCTAATACTTTTTTTAAATAAAATTTGTAATGAAATATATACAGTTGAACTTCTATAACTCGAAACTCCATTATCCCGACAAAAAAGTTCGACTTACAGAAACTTCAAGTTAGAGAATTTTGTAATAAATGTACAACAAAAAATTAAATTCGTTCGGTATTCATGTTATTTAATTTTATTTCGTACAAATACATATGTACATTAAGGGTGGAATAGTGCACGACTTTTTGATTTCGATACGCTAGAACCCCCAATCTTGTGTAGTTTAAAATGTAAGACTGACTCCCACTTATATTTCCGCCCTTAATTTTTTATTAACATACTTACCCCCTATCTGTGCTCCTTAAGGGGGCTCCCATACTAAATATTATTTTTTATAAAATTACCCGCCACCGCCCTAACTAGCCCCAGAGTGCCCCTAGAGGAGTCAAATATATGACGGCCCCCAATATTTTTGCTACCCGAGCATTTTTTCATAACATTCCTAGTCTCCATCTTTAATCATTAAGGTGGTCTCCATACAAAAATTTCGAAAATGGAGGAATTGCACAACATATGTTCGCATAACTCAAAACGCTTTTGCTTATTGCAAAAACTAAAAAAACCGAAATTTCCTTTAAGAAAAGTCAAATTTTTTTCAAATATGCGCAGTCGTTTTAGAAACATAATTTTTTTTTTGGAAAAAAATTATTTTCTTATTAATATTTCGAAATAAAAATTCATAAAAAATTGGACCAATCCCACTTTATTTTGCATCCCAATCATTTATTTCTAACATACCTACCCGCTATCTCCATTCCTTAAGGGGGCTCCCATACAAAATGTTTAATGCAGACTAGAAATATTTTGAAAAAGTCCCATAAATGCCCAGGAGTCGTCCCTAGTGGGATAAAATGAGAAAATCACCACTTCTTAGGGGGGCTCCCAACAAATATTGCGTGTTATAAAATTCTTAAATTAATTAAAATTTTTTGACTTTTGTGAATAAAATCAAAAGTTGCTAACAGATTTCAATCATTTATGGCTTGTTTTGTTTGTAATTTCGTTTTTTATAAGTCTGGAAAAATTTTATTATGAATTTTTAAAAAAATCAAAAATTTCGAAATTGTAATAAAAAAATTATTTTTTTTTCCAAAAAAAAATTATGTTTCTAAAACGACTGCGCATATTTAAAACAAATTTTACTTTTCTTAAAGGAAATTTCGGTTTTTTTAGTTTTTGCAATAAGCAAAAGCGTTTTTGAGTTATGCGAACATATGTTTTGCAACTCCTCCATTTTCGAAATGTTTGTATGGGGACCACCCTAATGATTAAAGATGGAGACTAGGTATGTTGTGAAAAAATGCTCGGGTAGCAAAAATATTTGGGGGTCCGTCATATATTTGACTCCTCTAGGGGCACTCTGGGGCTAGTTAGGGCGGTGGCGGGTAATTTTATAAAAAATAATATTTAGTATGGGAGCCCCCTTAAGGAATCAGATAGGGGGTTAGTATGTTAATTAAAAATGAAGAGGGGGAAATATAAGTGGGAGTCAGTCTTACATTTTACCCCTCTAGGACCGACTCAAGGACAGTTGTGAAGATTTTTTTTGGCTTTTGTATCTTTTTTCGGTACAGTGAAATAACTCCCAAATGAAATAAGTCCCAATGAAATAACTCCCAATGAAATAAGTCCCATGAAAAATGAAATAACGCCCAACTGAAAAAAATGAAATAACTTCCAAAGGCAAAAATGAAATAAGTCAAAATGTAAAAATAAATCCCAATAAAAATGAATTAACTCCCAATGAAATAAGTCCCAACAAAAATGAATTAACTCCCATTTTTTTGGTTTCCTTTTACAGAACGCTCCCAACGACAAAATAGTGTTTGCAATTAAAATGAAATAAGTCCCAACTGCGATGAAATAAGTGCCAATGATAACTCCCAAATGAAATAACTCCCAACAAAAAAACCTGTTGGGATTTATTTCATTGGGGAGTTATTTCATAATGAAATAACCCCCAACAAAAATTATGAAATAAGTCCCAATGCATTGGGATTTATTTCATAATGAAATAAGTCCCAATTTGTATGTAAAATTTTTTGGGATTTATTTCATTTTTCCATTGGGACTTATTTCATTTGGGAGTTATTTCACTGTACCTCTTTTTTCCCTAGCTTTGACCCCGATGAGGAGCCATTTACCCCCATCCCACGATTCTAATTTTTTGGCTCACGCGTTGTTTTTACAAACTTCACAAAATTGGGGGTTCTAGCGTATCGAAATCTTGCTGCTAAGGATTTCCATATGACACTATTTTCCACCTCTAATGTACATATTTAAAGATTTCATTTTATGAAATATTGTGTGATTTGATAAGAGTTTACATGCAAAATTTAAAAAACTTAGAATTATCAAATTTTATTTAACTAAAGATAAATGTCATATTTTAAATGCTATTTAGTTTTAAATAAAACAAAAATTTAAGATGGCAAAAAATTTTTGGAACAAAATTCGACTTGTGGAAGTGTGGCCACGCGTGGTGCAAATATTGTACTTTGATTTATAGAATTATTCAAGGTAAAGAAGTTAAAGAGTTCAAGTTATAGAAATAAAATCATGTGTCCACCGCTATTGCCAAAAGATTCCCTTCGACTAGAGTTTCTACGCGGGAAAGAATTCCCGGGAATCCAGGGACACTTTTTTAACATTTATCCCGGAAAATTTTTTTCGGGAATTTCAAATTTAATTTTTATTTGTTAGCATCGTTAAAATCAAAAAACGAGCAATAAAAATATATTCTTTACTAAAATTACTAAAAACTACCTACAAATCGGACTATTTTTCCTAAGCCAATAAATCGACGGTCTCTTTAATTGCTAATGAAATTTTTAAAAAGCTTCTTGAAGTAGAAAATGAAAATGTATACGATACACCATCACTAACACCAGATGAACCTTCTACTATCTTTAAAGAACACCTTGAAAAGGCTATATCAAATTCTAAAAAAATAAGTGTAAAGAAAATACAAAAGCCTGAAAATATTTTAAAAAAGAATTTTTTTTGGAAGCGGGAGTATGTTTTCGGTAGCAGGCAATATACATATCAACAAGGATTAGAAATGGAATCTCTGATGAGATTTTAAATGCTTTAATAATACTAAAATGTTTTTCTTAAAAGAAAATTAATTTTACCAAGTTGCTACATAATATATATGTAAATATGAATGTGACAATTTATTTGGTTTTGTTTTAGGTTTTCTGTAGTTTTAATTAATGTCATTTGTTTAGACTGGTGTATATACATATGGGGGATTTCATGTCAAGTGACCCAATTTTGAAATCGATGTCTTCCGATTTGGATGAAATTTGCACCAAGGTTAGTCCTATTGGATAGTAGTTTAGACACAAATTTTCAACAAGATCGGTCTAAAAGTTTCTGAGTTAGTGGGGGTCAAAATTTGACATTTTGGCCATACAGGTGTTCTTTCTTATCCATGTAACTTATTACCTATTGGTGTTAGCAAAATTTGTCCCAAGTAGCTTCGATAGCTATTTGATCCATCTTTTGAAAAAAAATTTTTTTGTTTTTTTAAAAAATTTTTTTTATTTTTTTTTTTTAAATTTAAAACTTTTTTTTATTTTTTTTTTAGCGGGAATGTTTTTTTTTTTTTTTTTTGTTCAAAAGAAAGCTTATGTCTTTTCCTTTAAGGTAGTTTTGGTCCCTTTTTGGGATGCGAGCGGCTTATGTATAAAAAAAAATAATTTCTAACTCTAGACAAGGGTTTTTCAATTTTTAGCATATGCAGTGTACTTTCTCATCCATTTAACTTATTACCTATTAGTGTTAGCAGAATTTGTCACAAGTAGCTTCGATAGCTATTTGATCAATATTCTGAAAAATTTTTTTTTTGTTTTTTTAAAACTTTTTTTTTTAAATTTAAAAATTTTTTTTTAAATGTAAAATTTTTTTTTTTTATATTTTTTTTTATCCGGAATGTTTTTTTTTTTTTTTTTTTTGTTCAAAAGAAAGCTTATGTCTTTTCCTTTAAGGTAGTTTTGGTCGCTTTTTGGGATGCGAGCGGCTTATGTATAAAAAAAAATAATTTCTAACTCTAGACAAGGGTTTTTAAATTTTTAGCATATGCACTATTTTGAATTTTTTCCTATTTGTGTTTAAGTGTTTCTAAAGCCTTAAAAATAAAACGTTTGCAAAGAAACTAGACAAATTAACCTTTCCGACGGTATGTTACAAACCCAATTATTATTTTATACCTTCGATACTATAATGCCCACAATATGTATTTTGCTAACACCAATAGGTAATAAGTTACATGGATAAGAAAGAACACCTGTATGGCCAAAATGTCAAATTTTGACCCCCACTAACTCAGAAACTTTTAGACCGATCTTGTTGAAAATTTGTGTCTAAACTACTATCCAATAGGACTAACCTTGGTGCAAATTTCATCCAAATCGGAAGACATCGATTTCAAAATTGGGTCACTTGACATGAAATCCCCCATATATATATATATTCTTTTGAAAAAGTAAAAACCTGTGTCTTGAACTCATTCAATGAAATCATTGTTTTATTCTAAAAATCCCGGGATTCCCGGGAATAAGATTTTTTTTATTTCGTTTCCCGGGACTAGAAAAAGTCGACTTAAAGAAGTTCGACTTATAGAAGTTCAACTGCATTAAAATTCCTTTTTATTTAGCATAATATTTGTTTAAAAAATACAGCAGATTTCAAGCAATTTTATTTTGTACAAATTTAACATATTTTTAGAAATTAAAAATATTAAAAATTTTATGTTTTAATCTTAGCAGATTTTTAGTATATTTTCTTCATTTTAAGATTTAGCAGATTTTAGTAGATTTTTTCTTGAAGTTTTGTCATATTCTCATCAAACAGTTAAGGCAACACTGCTCACAAATGTTTGCCTCAAAGATGGCAAATAACTTTTTGGATTATTTTTGGAGTAGTTCTTCTTTTGTTAGTTTATATTTAGTAAGGAATTTTGCTTTCCATAGTCTGAAATGAAATAAATAAACAAGATAATCTCAACTTCAGTCTAAAAAAATAATAATTTTAAATTTGTAAAAAGTGGCAAGACATGAAATATTCAGCCTGATTACGGTTGGCGTTAAGGTATACGCCTGAGTCGTTTTTTGTAGTAGATTAAAAAACACAAGTTATGTGTTACTTTAATCTATTACAAGAAACGACTCAGGCGTTTACGCCAACGCCAACCGTAATCAGGCTGATTATTTTAAACGCATTACCATTAAAGAAAATGGTAAGAAAGCAAAAAATTTGCATTTTCCGTGCCTGGTAAGGAGATTTTAAAAGCTTATAAGCTGCACTATTTTGAGTTTAGAACTGAAACGCAATTTACTTAAAAAAGAAGTAGTTGTCGCTTCTTCCCTACCATTGTTTTTTTATACTTACATTCCTACCTAATACTTTTACTATTACAAGGTAATATTAGTAATTGTTATGGTCTGAATGTGACAGTTTACAACTTTTGATCTTAAGACAACCGTGCCTTCATAGTCTATAATAAGTTATAATAAGTTATGTATGCACTTAATTTTCTCCATATTTTTGCTGTTTCACTTAAAACCTTGAAACATTGAACCAGCGATATGTATTCACTTCATAAGTATATTTTTTGCTTAATTTAATTTGCCTTTTAAGTCTCGTACCTCTGTCCGCTGTTTGTGTAACCGATCGTTAGACTTGTTCGATTAAAATTAAAAATGATCTCAAATAAGTTTTTTTCAATACACAACACACTTACTTTTAACATAATATTGTCAATATTTTCTTAACCCTTGACTTGCCGGATCTCAAAAATTATTATTTATTTAAATGAATTAAATTTTTAATCGATTTTGTATATTATTAGTTATTTTATTCGTCCTTGCAAATGTGACATTTAGCACTTCATGCCGAATAGAATGCTTTCCCTCGCCACTATTAAAACTGTTGTCTGTGTAAATTTTGGATTTCAAGGGGATTATTTGACTTTAAAATATATATATATATATATTTTGTACCTTATAGCCGCCTGAACTGCTAAACCGATCCTATTCAAACTTTGAGAGTGCATTACTGATGGTCTGGAAGTTTCCAAATAATTTACAAGCATTTTGGTTATCAATACACAACATCCGACAAAATGTGGGCGTAATTGGAAAAGTGGGCGTTGCAGAAAACAGATAAATTTATATCTAAGAACGGTTGGGAAAAAATTGTCCAAATTTGGTACTTAGAATACACATTCGATTTAATATGAAAATTTATAAAAATTTTTTCTTTAGCATTTCATATATTTTTTAAAGCCTTAATGCACTTTGGCAAAAAAAAAATAAAAGATTCCAAATCTAGCACCAAAAATGCTAAAATGCAATCATATTGTTTTAAATAAAAAGAGTTTTGTGGGACTTCGTACAAACTGGATGAATCCGCCTTAATGCGATGCGATGTAAATAAAAAATAAACAAAAGTAAAAAGCGAAAAAAAACAGGAAAACAAATTGTATTCAACAAAGAAGCTAAAAAAACATAAAAGTTAAACAATAAAATTCCAGAATATACAATTTGAGCAAAAACAAATATTACATATGTATTAAATGAATTTATTAAATGAATGAATTAATGAAATAAATACCAAAAATAAGTTAAAAACAAATATGCGGTTAAATTAACAAGCCACTTACAAGAACGTAACTACCCAACAAACCAAAACGATAAAGAAAGAATTTGGAGCAAGCACACAGAAAAAATTATTGCCGAATTATTTTCAAACAAACGCTTGTTTGAAAATTTTTTTAATTTCTATAAATTTTTTTACTGATTCAATCAATATTTTTGTTTGATTTTTATTTAACCAACAAAAATGTGGACAACTCTTCAAAAATATAATAAACGCGTTATTGGTGTCAAGTTTTCATAATTTTGTATGAAATATTTAACGCTCTTTAATGTTGTCGTCTTTTTGTATTTTTTTATTTGATCGTAAGCAACCATTCTTTATGTGAAATATAAAAACAACAACAAAAAACACACACAGTCTATTTTTGGACGCTTTAAAAAAGTGCAACTATAAGAAAAACAATAGCAGAAACAACATTATAAGAAACAAAATCCCGTATTCAATTTTTTAAAACTGTTTGGTTAAATACATCAAATACGACAATAAAATGATGACGATAAACATGTCGAGTCGGTCTGCTGCCAAGGAAAGCATACAGCAACAGTGAGTGAAGAAGAAAAAAAAGCATTGTGTGTATAAATTATTCCAACAAAAAAATGTGTCTCAAAGCCAGGCGCCGGCCGCTCTGCTCTGCTTTGCCTTTACCTTCTACAGTGCTTGCTTGTGTGCGCGTGCGTCATTGCTTGTGCAAAAAAAAACTTTTTTGTTTTTGTTATACCTATGATTTTCAGTAAACTATTTGTTTGATTCAGTTAAATTATTTGTTTGAAAAAATCAGTGTTTTTTTCAATAAACGAAATGCAATTAAATTGTTTGAATATGCAAATTTGTTTGTAGGACCGATTTCAGACAAAAAATGTTTTGATTCTACAAATTTTTTGTTTGAATTGGAAAAATAATTTTTTCTGTGCATACTAAATATTAAATGCAAAGTTCAAAATTTTAAGCGATATTCGCCAGGGTTGAAGCAATTTTCACCTGTTGTTAAAAATGTTGCTCCATAATAGGATCATTTATTTCGAAACGGGCTCAGGTACAAAAATACTAAGTGTTCAGGGGACACCAGAAACTGAAAATCTCTTAAACCATTTGACTTTATTTATGTTATAATAGTAAAAAAAAAAAAGTTATTTTAAGTAAAATTTGCAGGAGAAAATGGTAATTGCAATTTCTGGAGATGAGCCCTTTTCGAAAATTATTTTAAAATTTTCAGGGTTTTATTATTAAAATGGTATCTTCAGTGTATGCCATTTATTGAAACACACAAATGTTTAAATAATCTATAATGATTAAATATATATTTGCATTTTAAGATAAGATAAACCCCTTTGAAGATTCAATAAGAACTCCAAATTTTTAATAAAATAAGGAACAATAAGAACATTTCGGTACATTTTTATCTATTTCCCAGCAAAAACTTTGCTTACAAAATCAGCAGAAAAATAATGAGAACTTGACGAGCAGACTATTTACTTTTCTACTAGAAAAAGTACTTGTTATACCCTTCACCACAGGTGGAAAAGGGTTTATATAAGTTTGTCATTCCGTATGTAATTTCTATAATATTGATCTTAGACCCTATAAAGTATGTCTGGGTCCTTATGAGGAGAGATGTTGATTTAACGATGTCCGTCTTACGTTTGATATGTGTTTTCTGGATACTCCAGACATGATAGCGACTAGGTTGTTTTACATTTATGTCACATATAGTCTACCATTTCTTGCTATTGAAATTCAGCAAGATCGGTCCACAAATGGCTGAGATATGACCAAAAAACCACGACTGCCTCTGATTTTGCCCAAAAAATCCCTTGTTGTTGTATTTTTATATTTCTGTATATCTTGAGAACGGCAAGAGCCAAAGCTTCCAAATTAGGTACACACATTAACGTTATCAATACACAGCATCCCAGGATTGAACAAGTGGGCGTGGTACCTCCCGTACAAAAAATATCAAAAATTGTATAAAAACCTGATTTTTTGGACTGTCGTATGACCTATGGTTACGCCTTATATATCAAAAGATCGGAAATTTTTAATAGAAAATATTTTCTGAAAAACTCGGGAAAATCGGTTCAGATACGAAAAAGTTATGACCAAAATATACATTTTTTTTTTTGAAAAATACCCATTTTCGGGAACCATAGATCTTCCCGAGTCCAAGTTTTATAACCAAATAACTGGCAAATTTCTTCTTTAACACGTCGGTATATAAATCTGTCCAATCGGTTAAGAAATAGCAGAGTTATGACCAAAATTCTGAAATCCCAAAAATTACTCTTTTTATAATTAAGTTTGTTTTTTATACCCTTCACCGAAGGTCCTGCACGCTATAAAGTATATATATTCTGGGTCCTTATGAAAAGCGAAGTTCAAATCGGGTTGTCGTCTCTTCTTCCCCATATTACCACATAGGTAATTATTTGTAAACAACTAATTGGCCATGTGGTTGTTGTTATGTTTTTGTATTTCTGCTTTTTCGCAAAAGTGCAACTTGTAAAGGGTGTTTTTTTAAGCTAGATAGAACTTTAAATTGTAAAAAGTAACACAAAAAATTAAATTTTGATGAAATATTTGTTTTTATCGTTTCAGTATACTCTGACAAATCATCATGAATAGACTCACGCTTGAACAACGCTACGAAATTATCCAAATTTACTTTGAAAATCAGTCGTCGATTCGCGCAACTTATAGACGACTTCGTCATTTTTATGGCGTACATAATCGTCCATCTGAACAAGCCATTCGTCGAACTGTGGATAGATTTCGTACCACATACTCTCTAGAGGATGCAATAACACCAACACGTCGAAGGAATGTGCGTACTGAAGAGAGTACTGTAAACGAAAGTGTGGAAGAAGATCCAAATTTATCGATTCGTCGTCGGTCGCAGGAATTGGGGCTCTGTCCGTCCACTACGTGGAAAATTTTGCGCAAAGATCTCGGCCTACACCCGTATAAGATCCAGCTGGTGCAGGAATTGAAGCCACGAGACCATTATATGCGTCGTTCTTTCGCCGATTGGGCTCTAGAGCAGTTGGCAACTGACCCGTTGTTTTATCGCAAAATTGTGTTCAGCGATGAGGCGCATTTTTGGCTTAAATGGTTTGTTAATAAGCAAAATTGCCGCATATGGAGCGAGACCAATCCACAAGAGACCCTACAGACTTCATTACATCCAGAAAAATGCACCGTTTGGTGCGGTTTTCACGCTGGTGGCATCGTCGGACCTTATTTCTTCAAAAATGAGGCCGGAGCTCGCGTTACGGTCAATGGAGATCGTTACCGCACCATGATCAATGATTTTTTGTTTGAAAATATGGATGACATTGATCCGGAGGAGATGTGGTTTCAACAGGATGGCGCTACGTGCCATACCTCGAACGCAACCATCGACTTATTGAAATCAAAATTTGGCGATAAGTTGATTTCGAGAAATGGACCTGTCAATTGGCCTCCAAGGTCGTGCGATTTGACACCTCTCGATTATTTCCTGTGGGGCTACGTGAAGTCACTGGTTTATGCTGATAAACCAGCAACAATTGACGCCTTGGAGGCCAGCATTGTTCGTGTTATTCGTGACATACGGCCAGCAGTGCTCGAAAAAGTGGCCCAAAATTGGACGTCCAGAATGCGCTTCGTCAAGAACAGCCGCGGTGCCCATATGCCCGAAATCATTTTCAAATGTTAATGTCACGTATTGATCTTTCGAATAAAAAAAAATTTTGATTACAATTTAATTTTTTGTGTTATTTTTTACAATTTCAAGTTCTATTGGGCTTAAAAAAACACCCTTTATTTATAATGAAAATTTACAACTAAATAGATTTTCAGTGCTACTTACTTATATTACATTTTGTCGTTTATCAAAAAAAATGTTATGGTGAAATTATTGCGTTTTGTTATGGACCTCCTCATATATTGTCACCTTAAATCGAGAAGAATTCTGAATCGTTTTCGATGATTATTATAACTGAGGTGCATCACCTTGGGAATCTATGGAGGACCTCCTGATATAGACCCCAAATCCAAAATTAATTGATACCTTCAATTGAAATAACTGTTTACAAAATGCAGAGTTATTTCTATTTTATTTTTCAAAATCTCCCACTGTGTGTTGGTGATGAGTGCAAAGTCTATTATGTCTATTTATTTACACGTTTTTTTACTTAAAAACTACTCAACTGATCCGTGAAAAGTTGCTTCTGGCCCCACTCTGCCTCTTAAATTTTATAGATATGAACTAATTAAAAAAATTACCAGGACACCAATTAGATTAATATTAAAAAAAAACACAGTACATAGATTTTTAGTTGTTAATTTTTACTACAGTAAAACAGTTTTTCACTTTATTGGTTATAATTAATTACTAGTTAATTAATCTTCTTTTTACTCTAAATATATTCTTTTATTTGTTATAAACTATTTAAAATATCAATAACATCTATGTAAATATATTTGAAGAAATACATATTTTGCTTTAAATATAAATATATATATTTTTTTATATAATATCTGATTTTTTAATTTACTTTAGATATTAATAATTACTTTGATCTCTGACTACCCGGATTAACTAAATTCTAAATTCCTTTAGAAGATTAATAAACGGAATTAACGAAATTATTAAAAGAAAAATTAATTAAACCTTTTCTTTTTTGTGATTTGCCTAAAATATTTTTTTTTTGTTTTGTTTTATATTTTTAATAATTAAAATATGTATGTGGTTTATTGTTAAAAAGATGTACATATATCTTTCTTTTATAAATCGTTTAATTATTATTTTATTTATATTTTATTATCAATAGGTATATAGATTTCTGTTTTATTTATAATAATTACAAACTTTTTACAAATACGGGATTCTTCATTCTGAAATAAGTAAAAATTTTAAGAGCATTTTAAATTCTTAACAAAATAGTTTATTTAATAAAAAAAATAAATAATAATGATTCATAATTGATAACACAAACCTCGCTTTAAGTTTTAACAGAATTTTTTGCAGTTTTTCAACTTTTTTGCTTTTAATTAGGGTTTTCACGATGGTCATCGTGCAAATTTGGAAATTTGGAAATTTGCAATTTATCGTTGGTCTCATGTAATTTCAGCTTTACAGGAGAAGGCAAAAACATAATAGGACCTGTACGTATCATAATGTAAAAGGGATTCTTCAAGTGTTTTTGTGGGAAATGTATTGGAATCACTACAAAGCTCAATTTCGAAAAAAATCGAGTTAGGGCTTTTCTACATGAGACCAGCGGTGTATTGGTTGATCATGATCAGACCGGTTTTTGTTTGTGCAAATGCGCTATTTGTTTAGAAATTTATGCTGGTAACACAAGCATAGTTGTCAAAAATTTAATTGCACTTTTTCTTGCTTTTTTCTTTTTAACTTTTTAACTAAAGCTGGTTTTAGATGACATGATTTTTGCAGTGGCTTTGTTAGATGAAATTGCACATGTCTGTTAAAATTGACTAATACAGAATACAAAAACAAATCAATTATTATTTAACTTGCAAAACAGCTGATGTCGACAGTTTGTCATCTCATAACAGCACAACCTTTAATTTAATATTTTTAAGACCCAACCATAATGTGCTTAAGCAACTGTATGAATATATGTCAAATGAAACTGTTATTTGCTTTAGCAATGTGCGAAACTGATCGCTCATTTCATACGGAATCAAATGTTTTTTTATTTTGTTTAAGTAAAAATACATTTGAAAGGCTTTTCGTTAAATTTTGACAGTAGCTTAAGCTTGTTTATGACCATTCTGGCTGGGCCTTAACACTGCAAATTCAAGCTGTCATTTACAGTAACTTTTTTTTTTGCTCTTACAGGCATGTTTTCGTTTTCCAGTGTGAAATTTGCTCTTAAACCAGCTTAAAAAGAGAGCGTCAAGCTCTTGTTTAAGCATGAAAATTTTGTTTGCCAATACATTTTCAATAAAACAAACCGAACTAGCGATCTGTTAAATACGATTTTTTAAGGCGTTGAATGCGCGTTTTAAAGTTTGTTTCGTATAAACTGTATGAAAATAAAAAATTTTGAGACGAAAACAACGCCTGCCGCTCTTGCTTATGTAGCTCAGTTAAAAGTTTAAGTTTCTATTTATCAGGTGTGTTCTAGGCTTCGACTCGTATTGAATCCATATAATTCATAAATTGATGTTCTTAAAACCGTGTGTTTTTGTGTATTCGAAGTGTTCGTTCGAAAAAGAAATCTAAATGTCAAAAAAACGTGTTTATCAGCTTTTAAAAAAATTATATTTTGTTTTCTTGATTGTATCAAACATTTTTCCAAAAACACATTATTCCTATAAATTGTGTTTTGTTTTTGTATGTTTTTTTTTTACACGAGTGATAATTACTTGAAATTTATGGATAAAGGCTCAGTTAGTCTTTACTTTCTGTTCTGTTACGAATCAGCTGATTTGTTTTTGTTATTAAAAAACCTGTGAAATTGATTAGTTTTTCTGTTCTGTTGCGGTTCAGTTTGTTAAAATCAAAAACTAGTTAAGATATTGTAAGTGACAGCAAAATAAATAATAAAAAATACATTTTTATATTGAAATAAACTATTTTTTGATTTTAAGAATTCATAAAATTTAATTTCTTCAAATTTATGTGCATTTAAGTTATTGAAATAAAACAATGGGCGGTGCAAAACTAATAAATTTGTCATAAATGGCTGATAAGTTGCTACAGAAAAAGTAACTATTACAATTTCGTAACAGAACAGAAACACAAAGTAAAGACTAACTGAGCCTTAAGTTAAATAAACTTTTTTGTATTAATATTTGTGTGAATATACATATATATTTTTTAAATAAATGAATAACAACACATTTGTAGATTAAAACATACATTTTGTTTTTGCTAAAAATGTTATCACACTTTCACTAACCCTTTACTGTTCTAATTGAAAACGAATAAAAACATGTGAATGTGAATAGTAGAACACCGAAAATGCTGAAGTAATCCAATTCCACACTCGTTTATTTCTATTTTATGTTAAAGCCGACGAAAATAAAATTTGCATAAACGTTTCCTTAACTAATAACAATAAGGCGCTAAATGTGTCAAATGTTATTTTATTGTTTACACTTGTTTGCATAGTTGTTTTTGCTCAAGGTTTTTTTTAATGCGAATGAAGAAAAATTATGCAAATTGCTATTACATTTTCGCTTAAAGTCACGTCCTTTAGTTGGAGCCAAATCGTGACGCTAATATCGCTAATGCAAATAACCGAATTCGAATATAATCAATATATGTATGTCAATATAGAAATTAATTTTCATTTATTATACAGATTGCAGGCTTATGTTTTTGCAACAGACAAAAACTAATTTTTTTCAAGTGACAAAAATTAAACGGTTTAATTCTTAGTTATTTTATATGGCATGTGGCTTCGAAAACTAAAAAGAACTCATTACATTTTTCTAATGTGACTATAACTCTAATAATTTTCTTTACTTTTACCCTTGCAAGCCGCTAATAGATAGACTATATGACAAATGGGCTTATATTGCTAAAAGGAATAAAACGGAAACACTTTCTATTAAATTTTCTTATAGCGGCAAAAACAATAATATATTGGACTATACCGCCAATGTGACAAAAAACGGTAGTGACTGTAAACGAAAAGTACTGGGCAAATATTTTGTTGTTGTGTAAAAAAAACAAAGAATTTTTGCTCATATTTCCATCGTTTGCACAGATTGCAATACCCATTGTGAATACCCTTATTATTAAAAAAATATCACTAATTCCAAACTAATCCATTGTTTATTTTTTCAATGTAATGAAAAAGGTAAAATTACTTGTAAATGTTTTTATTGTTTCGAAATGAAGTAAATGACATGAATACGTTGACGTCACTTTTATAAAAAAAAAATATACAAGTGTTATTTTAACACGTACAGTGTTTAAGTGGACGTTGAATTTAAAAGTTTTTAGTTTCCTTTAACGTCCAAACTCAATTATATTTTCCTAAGAAAATAATAAGAGCATTTTACAATTGGGACTAGCGTTGCTCGACATTCCGCTTTGTACCTGGTTGTCCCGATTTAAATTATTAAATTGTTTATCATCAACTTTATTTTTCTTGTTGATTAGGTGACAACAATTGTTACCGCAAGAGTGGAAAGGATATTAAAAGTTTATGTTTCAAGTCCTAAAAAACTATTTTGTGCCAAAATATAATGCAGAAACAAATTTGCTTGAACTGTCTTCCAGAACGTTATGAACGTGATCAGTTTTGAGCTACATTTTGAAAAGAACTTTAGAAATTTTGGAAACATTTAACATATTTTTTTTTTTACTAAATTTACTTAAAAAATAAGTTTCTGTTGTCAATAGTTTGTTTTTAAATTAAAAAGTAAACAAAAACATTTTTAAAAAATAATCAACACACATACGTACGTACATTCATAAGTATAAAATTAATTAAAAAAAATTATAACTAGTATAAAAATGATAATAAAAATAAGTTGTACATATTTCTGTTGTAGTTGTTGTTGTTGTTGGTTAAATAATTTAATTAACACTTAAATAAACAAGAAGCCCTCATTCTAACGAGAATAATTAGAAACATATATTTTAATAATAATATAAACATTTATATGATAAAAATTTACGGTTTAAAAAAAAAAAATAAAAAAAAAAACAGAGATATTTTCGAGTTAAATTCATAGATTTTAAAGTTATTGTTGTGTTAGTTCTTAAACTTATTTTAATTCAGTCCTTTGTCCCGCTCTTAATTTTGCTCTCGCGTTTAAATATTCAGGATTCACGTATTGTTTATCGTCATCATTCTCAGATTCAGATTGTAGGCGGGCACGTTCATATTTTTGAGCTCTTTCCATTATCACACGATTTAGTTCGCTTTTAAGGCCAAAGGTGGGTGAGTGTTGTGTTTGCTGCTGGTTATTATCCTGCTGATGCTGCTGCTGTTTCTCTCTTTGTTTTTCGTATGCTTTTTGAAGCTCTGTTTTTTGATTTAGGACACTGACGCCCCTGAAAGAAAAAGAGATGAAAAAAAATAGTTAATTTTATTAATACATCATGGCTATTTCGGTATGCTACATACAAATTGTATGGGCATCACAATTTTTGACTGCTTAAAAACGCTTTACGCTCTTGTTTAAGTATGGCTGTAATGCATATTGATACCCAGGCGAATTTATTACAAGCAAAATAATTCATATATGATTCATTCATATATTCGAAAACGAATCAGCAAATTTGATCATAAATAATTCTTTAAGGTGATTGATCTGTAGGGTACCATTTTCTCAAAACGAGAGAATCATGCCGATTCGATTATGGTAAATGCTAGCAGTGCTGCCACAACGAATACAATTTGTACAACCAAAATTTTTGAAAAAGTTACCAAATGTAAAAAAATATAACCAAATTTAAAATGCTTTTTATTAATTGAGAAAATCATCATTGTAATACATTGTAACACAAAGGTTATTTGCACTTTATAGTAAAACAATAATTAGAAATCAAGAAAACAAAACAAGAAATGTAATTCTTTTACATATTACAAAAATAACGTGAAACCCAATTAAAAGTTTTTATTTATTTTTTTTTTTGTCGCCTTATGCTCCAGTGGGAGTTAGAGGAATATATAAAAAAAAAATTTTATATTTTTTCATATTCCAGTTATAAATAACAAAAATGGGTAATAGTTTTCCGCTTTTTAGCTGTTATTGGCAGGACTGTCAAATGTGGCGATTTCTTAATCCTTTTGTCGATGGAAATTTACGTTTGGCGATATGGCGATTATTTTGGCGAAATTTAAAACGATTGGCGATATGCGAAATGCGAAATGCATTTTATGTAAATATTTTCTAATTTACATATACATATCTAAAATATTATAAAAACTTTTTCTGTTTTGTGTAAATTTTATTTCAAATTTATAATTCTTATTATAAAAAAATGTTTCAAAATTGTTCTAATATATCATAACGTACATTCAATGGGGAAAAAGTATATGACTGACAGTCAAAAGTTTTTTTTTACCAAATAATTATCTTAAAAAACATTAAATAAATATACATACCGACAAGTTATAAACAGTAAAATTTCTAATTTCTTTAAACTTACATCCATTTCTTAAAGAAAATTCCATAAATTTTAAAATTGTATTGATAAATCAATGTAATTTTAAAAAATCTTTAAAATTCCTACGTGTATTTTCAAATATGTATATAAATATACTTCTGGAAATAACCTAAATTCAGAACCTTAAACTTATTTTCAAGTTTTTAAAAACACTGAAGCGACTTTTTTGTAATTTTTCAGTAATTTTCTAAAATCGATTCCGGATGATTTTATGCACTTCCTACTTTAAGTACTAATTATCTTTACTTCTCTTAAAATTAAGAAAAACTACGCTCATTTAAAAAAAAAATAATTGAAAATCTCCATTGATTAAAACTTCATTTGTTTACGATTTCAGATCATGGCGTTTTTAATATAAAAATCACAAATGGCAATATTTTCTTAGCAAAAATCTTAAAAAAATTATTTGGTTGCTGTTTTGAAAGGAATTTTAAAAAACTTTTGTTCGAGCTCGTAAATAATTGTACCAAGAATAACATATTCGTTCGTAATTATTATTGCTTTAGAAAAAAGTAACCATAATGAAAAAAATATTCACATCTCCACATTGAAAAAAAATATATCCAATTTTGGTTAGAAATAACCAAAAACGGCAGCTCTGAATGCTAGCTAGGATAGAAGACGCAAGTAAACAAATTGTTTTTGTATTTAACTTATGTATTTGAATAAACTGTATTTTTTAGTTCTCACCAAATAACGAAGAATATTAGAGAATTTTGCGATATGGTTAGTGGGCAGTGTTGCCAGTGGATGATTTGAAAAAATACCTACACATGCCAAAAAAAAATCCGATTTTTCCTTACACGTTAAAAAAATTTCCCCTACAAAAATCCCTACTCATTATTGTAATTAAAATAAAAAAAAACATTAGTAATAAAAATAAATTTTGTCGAAAACTGTATATAAACAGCCAGGCCCACGATGTCACACGTTAACGTTCGCATAGAATATTAATTATAAAACAAAAATAATTTCTAAAATTTGTTTTTGTTTTAAATGTAATTTTCTATGCGAACGTTAACGTGTGACATCTTGGGTCAGGCTGTAAAGAATAAGTACAAAACTTAAAAAAATAACACATATCGCACTTGTACAACAATAAAATTTTCAGTAGAAGCAAAACAATTTTTAATTTAATATGAAAAAGTATTTTTAAGCCAACCAAAATATCTCGATATTTTTACAGCGGGTAGATATGAATAATACCTGTCGAATTTTTTCCAAAAAGTGAAAAACTATAAATTTTGAGTTAATATAGTATTGTTGAATAGGTACGATATGTGATATCTTAGAAAAAACATACACATACATATTAGTGTCGCCCACTTTTTAAACCATAAACAACTCTGGAAATATATTTTTAAGCTATTTTAGTGAAAAGAAAATTTTTTAACCGTTTTGGACAAGAAAATATCACAACAAAACGTTTTTTCTGTATTTATTTTATAAAAAATGCGATATGAGGAAAAATCCCTACATTTTGGTGTTTTAAAAAATCCGTCCGATTTTCCCTACTCTTCTATTTTAGTATCAAAAATACCTACATGTAGGGATTTCGCCTACTTCTGGCAACACTGTTTGTGGGTTACCTTGACCCAAATGGAATACGAGATTTAATTTCCAACATAATCGTTTTGCTGTTCCTTTTTTTTAATAAAAATCTACATATTTTTGTAAAATAATAAAAATTTAACAAGTTTCTTAAATGATCTTGGAAACTAAGAAACCCCTGTATAAACTGTAAAATGTCAATGCTGTGAACACACGAGATATGATGGGGATAAGGTTGTTATATGTTTATATAACGGGCTGTCTGGAAATTTTGCTATTGAAATTCATCCAGATCGGTCCGGAAATGGTTGAGATATGAGAAACTTGCTATGTTTTCTTTTCTCAAATTAACTTCAAATACTGGTAGTGATTTTTGAGGCCAAACATTTTATCTTAAAATTTATGGTCCGATTTAAGCAGAGATATTTAAAAAAAATATGAATTAAAAATTTTAAACTTAAAAAAATTGGTGAAGGGGAAAAACCAAGGTAATGCTATTTGTTTGGACCTCAAGTCCGATTTATGACAAGCTGCATAAATCGGGCCAGAGGATTACTGGAGACCTGTATTAAACACAAATTCGTTTGAATTGCGCAGACATAAAGACATAATATTTTTTCATGACATCGTCCGGCCACATATTGCAAGACCAGTTGAATAATAGTTTGATAAAAGTCATAAAGAATTTTTGCTTCATCCGCCTTATAGTCCTGACGTTGCCCCGTTTATCCACAAATTGTTTCGATTTATGCCGAAAGCTCTCACTTGAATTTGATTTACTACAGAACAGGGTATCCATAATTGGATTGATAACTTCTCGGCCTCAAAAATTGGCCGTTGTTCTGGTGCGGAATTCATATGTTACCAGAAAGATGAGAAAAGTTCGCATCTAACGATGGCCAATACTCTGCAAAAATTTATATTCAACCAAAGTTTCACAATAAGCACTCAAAACGAACCACCCATAACTTAATTTTTAATTAAATATTGTTAATACGAGTATCTCGTTAAACTTACATCTTTGTATTAAACTTTAATTCTCGATGCAATTGTTTGCGATCAGTCGATTGCAGACATGGATTTACTAATTTCTTTGGTAAAATCAAACCGTTCGCATCCGTTTGTACTCCCGGCGGCGGAGGTGGTGGCGTTGGCATCATCATTGTGTTTGTTTTTATTTGACAACCGTTCTCTTGCTCGTCCGTATAAATTCTACTTTGACTGGCGTAATTCTGTGCGGCCAAAGCTTCTTCTCCGTTGTCTTTTCTTAGTTCACAATCTGTAAAGAAAAGAGAATTCAATTTAAAAAGAAATTCATTAAAGAACAAAAAATAATAATAAAGCATAAAAACAGATTTTTAATATTCAGCAAACTAATAGAATTTTTTTAAATGACAAACGACCTTTTTTTTAGATTCTGTTTGTTGTTTTTTTACGAAACTGTAAAAATTTAATTGGAGAATAATAAAAAGATCAAAAGAAGTTAAATTTATCACTTTTTTTTTGTTGAGCTCTAAAAATGCAAGAAAAAAATTTTAAATTTGAACTTTGGTAAATAAAATTGTTTATGGGTTTAAAAAAAAAAAAATTATAATGAATACTTGTTGTTTGGACCAGCCTGCCTCCTCTGGAATAAAAAAATAAGAATTTACATTTCCATTTTAACCAATTTATCTTTAAATATGTTAAAAGGTTAACTGCCGCATTCAAAAAAAACTAACCGTATGAACACAATGGGACCGCATAAACGTACGAGCGTACGACGTAGATTACACAAGGTAAACTCGTTGGCCCATATGTTTGTCAGCTGTTTACCCCTAGTTGGAACCCAAACGTCAAATTTCGTGTATATGAGCCAAAATGTGTACATGTGTGCGTTAAATTGTTTTTGTTTTATATGAACACAATTTTGACAACTCGGTTCCTTTTATAGAGCAGCATGTCTACACTCCCAAATGAGTCTACCTTGTGTAAATATACCTTGAGTATCTACCTCGTACGCCACTGGCGACTGCATTGTCATAGTAAATGAAGAAAATAAATTATAAAATGAAATTATTTTTATGTTTTTAATATTTGAAAGCAAAATAAAGGAGCAAAAATTTAAAAATAAAATAATTAGAATAAGGTGCCTATTATGAACTAAATTCGATTTTCGACAGTAGTCGAATTTGCTGATCGAGCGAGAATTTTCATTTGGTATTATGGCGCGCATTCGATAAAAATTTAATATTGTGATTTTGTTTATTTTCGATCAGCTGTCACTTAAAATAAAAAATTTTTGTTTACAAATTTAAAAAATAAAATTAAAGTTAAACGTGACAACGGCGGAATTATAATTGTTTTCAAATAATTTAGCTTCAGTAAATTTCATCCCACTTTTTTACGTGCTGAACTTTGCTGCAAATCACTTTGTCATAAAACAATTTTGTTCCATAAGGAATATGAGCGTTTCCAATTGCTGTTTACGAAGTTGGACTTGCATAAAATGAGCAAAACTGATAAAGAATATGGTATTTGGTATACGAACACAAAAAAAATTTACAAATAGTTTCATTTTCAACAAGTTTTTTACATTTATTTGCACCGTCGAAAGCAATTTTGTTTTCGTCGAAAAATTCGATGCACAACGAAATATTCGACAGTGCTGTCAACTGATAATACAAAATGTACATTCGATAGTTGATGTTTGATAGCCAGCGAAAATCTATTGACGAATGTAACTCATAATAGGGGCCTAAATTTTGGAATTTCAAAGAGAAAACAATATACGTTTACGCCGGAATTGTAGGTAAACAAACCGTATTTTGAGACATTTTAGGCATTACGTCTTACGACGAAGGAAAATTTGTATGGAAATTTAATTTTAATATACGTTTGAAATCTTAATTATTTTTGTTTCGCTAAATTAATTAATAATTCAACAGTTTTGGCCGACCTTTTAGTAAATGTACCATTAATTAAACTCTTTACGACATACCAAAATATGTGTCGTTACTATAAGAAGAGCGAGAGCTACATTAAAAAAAAATTTAAATGTTAATAAAAATTGAATTTTTCTCCTTATTACTTTAAATTACTTTAAATTAGTCTTAATTGTTACATGCATTTTGGAAATTACTACAACAATTAATGGATTATTATACGGGTACTTGATTATAAAAGCCCCCTTCTTTATATTCATGATTTCTTCAATATCAACGCGCTAATTAAAAATTAAAAACCAACTTGCTGTAAATTCTAAATACTCAATTATTAACTTATACATGAATACACAGAATATTTGTATTTAAATTAAATTTAATTTAAAAGTAATTTCCTTTAAATAAAGTCCTCTTGTTGAATTAATCACATGATACAATTTTATTTTCATTCGTCAATATATATTTAATATATAAAATGTCATCAAATACTTGCAATAAAACTGCAAAAATAATATGCAAATGTTTGTAATAAAAGATACGTTCGTTGTTTCAGAAGCGGATTTCTGTTAACAAGCCATAAAGGTCGCCGAAAGACCTTCGAACATTTGATTTAGATCTTAAATAACAACAAACATTATAAAAAACTATTAAATATTAACATTTTTTATTTATGTAAATTAAAAAAGATATGTACATAAACGTATAACTTATTTTAAATTATGTTGCTGATGGCGGTCAGTGTAACTGGCAAGACTACAATTCCAGTAATTATTTGTGTCAGAAATACGTATTTAACATCCTAGATCCCAGCTGATCTGGCATATGTATGGTGACCATCTGTTCTGTATTATACACAACTGTACTGTATTTTAGAGCTTTGTGCGGAGTAAATTATTTTGTGTTAAAAACTTTAAATTATTCGGTATTTAATTGATTGTTCAGACTTGTACAAGAGATATATTTCCAATTTATTTAGTTCAGAGGTAAAGACTTTACAAAGGGTGGCGACCTGGCGGTATTTGATATGGTTGGCGAGTTATTTTGACGATATGCGAAATATTTTTTATGAAAACAAGTAAAGCTTTTTTCTTGTTTTTTAATGTTATTTCAAATTTATAAATATTCGAAAACTATTTCTATTTGAAATATTTTCTGAACCATTGTGTTGCTTACATAAAGGGTAATCACGATGGTCATTGTGCAAATTTGCAATGTGTAAATTTGCAGTGCATATTATGATTGATCGTGAGCATACCACTTTTATTTTTTGTGCAAATGTGCTCTTTTTCTAAAAATTTATTCTGGCAGCACTAAAAACTTCTGGCAGCACTGTAAAAAATCTGCATTTGTTTACAATTATACACAAGCAAATCAAAATAAATATTTTCTTTTTAATTAATTTAAATTTAATTCTCTATTTAATATTAAAACCCACGAAAATGTTCAATTTATAAGTTTCCTTAAAAACAATATGATGCTTAATATGATGAATTTCATTTAAAAATCGAGATAAAACTGAAATTTTGAACCCGACCCCCTCAGATATCGATGAAATTTTGTTCATAGCTAAATTTGATCAATACAAACAAACTCTCATTTTTAGAAATGACTGTTTTGCGATTTTTTGGGCGTGACACAGTGGGAACGTTTTCGAAAAAACGCGAAAATGGTCGAAAAGAGCTCCATTTAAACTACAATAACTCAGAATCGGCTAAACCGATTTCCATGATCTTGGTATCATTAAAAAGATATTTTAACAGGCTTTATGACACGTTTAAAAAAAAAAAAAAAGAAATACACTGTAAAAAAATTTATAACAAAAAAAATTTTAACTGACGAAAAAACCAAAAAGATCAAGGGTTTTTTTACAGTGTATTAATTTTTTAGAAAGGTTTATCCTTCATCTATACCATATCAAAAAATAAAAATGGGTTCTTTTTTAGTTTTTTTTATATAATTTTTTAAGTAGTGTCACTTCTAGTAATTGCCCTTATATTTTATAACAAAAAAAATTTTAGGTAACGAAAAACCAAAAAAGATCAAGGATTTTTTACAGTGTATTATTTTTTTAGAAAGGTATTTCCTTCACCTATAACATATCCAAAAAGTAAAATGGGTTCTTTTTTATTTTTTTTTTAAATAATTTTTTAAGTAGTGTCACTTCTAGTAATTGCCCTTATATTTTATAAAAAAAAAAAAATTTAGGTAACGAAAAACCAAAAAAGATCAAGGATTTTTTACAGTGTATTACTTTTTTAGAAAGGTATTTCCTTCACCTATAACATATCCAAAAAGTAAAATGGGTTCTTTTTTATTTTTTTTTTAAATAATTTTTTAAGTAGTGTCACTTCTAGTAATTGCCCTTATATTTTATAAAAAAAAAAAAATTTAGGTAACGAAAAACCAAAAAAGATCAAGGATTTTTTACAGTGTATAACTTTATTTAGACAGGTATTTCCTTCACCTATAACATATCCAAAAAGTAAAATGGGTTTTTTTTTATTTTTTTTTTTAAATAATTTTTTAAGTAGTGTCACTTCTAGTAATTGCCCTTATATTTTATAAAAAAAAAAAAATTTAGGTAACGAAAAACCAAAAAAGATCAAGGATTTTTTACAGTGTATAACTTTTTTTAGACAGGTATTTCCTTCACCTATAACATATCCAAAAAGTAAAATGGGTTCTTTTTTATTTTTTTTTAAAATAATTTTTTAAGTAGTGTCACTTCTAGTAATACGTACCGAAAGTCTTTTTTGAACTTTTTCACGTAAGTTTCCTTGTTTAACAGTAATTGAATCTTGCGATCCAGGCATCATTCGGCTAATTTCATCATCTTCATAAGACAACTTGACTGTGCTTAGAGTTTCGGTTGGTAAACTACGTCTGCTCATTTTAAAAAGATTGATATCTGCAAACTTCGTATTATTCCTTTGGATATCTTTACTTTTTTTGATACAATCGTGAGATATATCATCCCCAAAACGATCTTTAATTTCTGCGTGACTCATATTGATTGGTAAGAGAGATAAAAGTTTTTGCTTTTCCAAAAGATTTGAGCTGTTCTCTATTTGATATTTGATGTTTTCCAAAATTTCTTCGTAAATGGCTTTGACGTTTTCAAGTTGCGCTGACAAATCAGATAATGGATCAGCTCCAAGTGAATCTGCTATATTTTCGAAAATTTGCAGTGATTTTCTATTTCTGTATGCATCTTGTTTCATATATTTCCTTTTAAGAGGCGACATTTGGTTTGGTAGATGAGGAATAATATGATCATTTATATTTTCAATGACTTCCGTCCTTTCGATATTTGCATTACAAGTTGGAAGTTCATTCAATTCTTCGCTAACTTCATCGCTGGGCGTTGTTGGCAAATAATTTGAGACTTCATTCTGCTCCACGTTGGATTCATTACGACTGCGCGCTTTTCTCAGTGTATTCCGGCAAGTTTCGCAAATACGGCTACAATGAATGTTGGCGACAGCTGGAAAATATTCAATTATATTTGCAGCCTCGTTTTCACTTATTTTACGAAGCGAAGCGCAACACTTATTAGATATTTTTATGCATCTGTACTTATTGTTTGAATTCATATTCACTCAAATTTTTAAAATATACGCGTAAAAATTGTAATGGGATATCTTGGCTTCTCGAAACTGTTTATAATTATGAATTATGAATTTTTTGTTCTATATATATTTCTCTTTATTATGGGTAAAGTAATAAATGTTTATGACAAAATAGAAAATTATTATGAAGAATACATTGATTTTTTTATTCAGAATTTTGCGGAATTACTAGAAGTGACACTACTTAAAAAATTATTTAAAAAAAAAATAAAAAAGAACCCATTTTACTTTTTGGATATGTTATAGGTGAAGGAAATACCTTTCTAAAAAAGTAATACATTGTAAAAAATCCTTGATCTTTTTTGGTTTTTCGTTACCTAAATTTTTTTTTTTTATAAAATATAAGGGCAATTACTAGAAGTGACACTACTTAAAAAATTATTTAAAAAAAAAATAAAAAAGAACCCATTTTACTTTTTGGATATGTTATAGGTGAAGGAAATACCTTTCTAAAAAAGTAATACATTGTAAAAAATCCTTGATCTTTTTTGGTTTTTCGTTACCTAAATTTTTTTTTTTTATAAAATATAAGGGCAATTACTAGAAGTGACACTACTTAAAAAATTATTTAAAAAAAAAATAAAAAAGAACCCATTTTACTTTTTGGATATGTTATAGGTGAAGGAAATACCTTTCTAAAAAAGTAATACATTGTAAAAAATCCTTGATCTTTTTTGGTTTTTCGTTACCTAAATTTTTTTTTTTTATAAAATATAAGGGCAATTACTAGAAGTGACACTACTTAAAAAATTATTTAAAAAAAAAATAAAAAAGAACCCATTTTACTTTTTGGATATGTTATAGGTGAAGGAAATACCTTTCTAAAAAAATAATACACTGTAGAAAATCCTTGATCTTTTTTGGTTTTTCGTTACCTAAAATTTTTTTTGTTATAAAATATAAGGGCAATTACTAGAAGTGACACTACTTAAAAAATTATATAAAAAAACCTAAAAAAGAACCAATTTTTATTTTTTGATATGGTATAGATGAAGGATAAACCTTTCTAAAAAATTAATACACTGTAAAAAAACCCTTGATCTTTTTGGTTTTTTCGTCAGTTAAAATTTTTTTTGTTATAAATTTTTTTACAGTGTATTTCTTTTTTTTTTTTTTAAACGTGTCATAAAGCCTGTTAAAATATCTTTTTAATGATACCAAGATCATGGAAATTGGTTTAGCCGATTCTGAGTTATTGTAGTTTAAATGGAGCTCTTTTCGACCATTTTCGCGTTTTTTCGAAAACGTTCCCACTGTGTCACGCCCAAAAAATCGCAAAACAGTCATTTCTAAAAATGAGAGTTTGTTTGTATTGATCAAATTTAGCTATGAACAAAATTTCATCGATATCTGAGGGGGTCGGGTTCAATGCATCTCGATTTTTACATGAAATTCATCATATGTCAAATGTTGTTGTTTACATTTGTTTGCAACGGAGCAAATATGCACTACTAATCTTGCTCATGGTTTTTTTAGTGCAAACGAAGTAAAATAGAGCAAATTGCAAATACGTACATTTTGTTGTTTTATTGTGCAAACGTGTGTATTTTTGCACGCATTTGCATCGTTTGCACACTTTGCACTACCCATCGTGATTTCCCTTATAAATGAATTAGTATTGCAAAATGTTCCTTCACTGGGAAAAAAGTATATGACTGACCATACAAATGATAGTTTTTTAGTGATAAATTGAATATACATATTTCCAAATAATTATCTAAAAAAACATTAATGGGATTATTGTGTGAATCCCTTCACTTTGCGTTAAGAAATTTTTTTATATAAACTTTTTTTAAAGTGTAGTGAAGGCTTAAAAACTAAGGGATAAATAAATATTTTCTTGATTTCTATTTTTAATTTTTAATTTTATTAAAGTTAGTTTTTTAATCTCATGAAAATTGCGTTTTAAAATAAAAGTGCAACTTAAACCTAAACATACTACATACTGGAATAAGTCTATATTTATTAAATTTTTTTTATATTTGAGTCTTAATAAACGCTTAAACTACTGTTGTGTAATTTTTCTTATATAAAAATGAAATTTGCTATTTTTGGCGAACTTTACCTTATGATAATAAAATTTGACTAATTTTGCCGATTTTCGGATTATAATTTGGCGACGAAGGTGTAAAAAATCTGACAGCCCTAGTTTCATGCTCAGTAATTCGCCTCAAAGTCTAAAATATTGTAATGGGTTTTTTTTCAAACACTTCACCTCACTTGAAAAATATTTTCATACAAATTTTTAAAAGTTCAAAAAAATATTACATAAAAAATTTTTAAACGTCATTTTAAATCTTATTTGGAAGAAGTTTTTTAAAGCAATTTATAAGACACATATAGTATATTTACTATAACATTGTCAACATGTCTTAAAAATGTCCCAAGGACACAGAGACATTTGAATTTTTAAATTTAAATTTTCGCATTTCTAAAATCTTATACAATTTTTTTTTCTTTTCCGAAAAAATGCTTAAATAATAACTCGAAGAAGTGTAAAGGATAAAGTATGCCTTATCAATTCTAAAGACTCTCCATACTTTGATATTGTCACAAGTAAGACTTTGATTGTTTATAATTCTTATTCGCTTTAAGGTTTTATTTGTATAATATTTTTAGCTTTTTTAAAATCTTTGGAAAAAATTTCCTGATGATCTGGACTAAGCAACCAGTGAAATGCGCATAGAAGATGGCTTTCTCTCAACAATAAAAAATGGGAATTTAGCAAGCAGGTCATACAAAAATCTTTTAATGATAAATTTTTGTTTGTCACTAACGAAAAAAAAAATTCATTTGGAAATTTGAAATAAAAAAAAAAACAGAGATTTTAGATTTTCAAGAAAGATCTAAACTGATATTCAAAATACACAATGCATATAAAAATCGTGTGTGCTCACAAAGTAGGATAGTGTAGCTTAAAAATGGGTAGAGTGACAGATTTTTTTTGACAAGTTTGTCCGACTTGCAAATGTTTATGTAAATTTTCATAAAATTATAGTCTCTATGCGATCAGAGTTGCATTTCCTTGTAAAGTAGCTGAGTCATTTGAGTTGGCATCATTTTTTTGGGATAGTGTGGCATTGAAAGCAGACTTTGAAGACATTTTTTTTATGTCGAATATAATTTTGTCAGATTTTCGTGTGAATGAATCGTACGATTGTGCAGAATAGTGAATCCCGGCCTTAATTAAACATTTTGTTAAATAATTGCTTGATATTAGTTGTTATATTTGTTGTTTTAATATCGTTAATATTCTTTTTTAAGACTTCCAGTTCATACCGTTGTTAAGTTGCTTGGAACCCCAAATTTTTAAAAATCGGAAATTAACTTTTGATTAGCGAAAGTTTTCAACAACAATTTTGGTTGTCCTATCACGACAAAGCCAATGTGTAGAAATTTAAAACTAACAATTTTAATGCTGTTATTATTTAATTTAAGGTACGTATTATCCTATAAATAACACTTAACTTTGTCTAGTTGCAAGTCCGAGTGTAGTTCAACTCGAGTTCACGAAAATAGTTTAAGGGAATTAAAAACATCGGCAAAAAAATTTGTAAAGATTGAAATAACGTTCGTATTGTTTGTAGTATAATCGATTAATAGCACTTAAGAGATATTTGAAACGTCTTCCCGTGTATGGCTTTCGTGCTGGATTTTTTTTCACAACTTTAAATATTTGTTTGCTTTTATCTATTATTATCTACTCTGTTGTATTTCGGTTTCAAAAATAGGGTCGCAGTAGGCGTATGGGATTTCATATCAATATTATAGAAATTACAGACGGAATGATACATCTATATGAACGAGTACATACCCTTTCCACTTGTAGTGAAGAATATTGACATGCATTAAATGGTTTGACAAATTCAATTAACATAATACATACAAGCAAAATCCAGTAAGATATACAAACGACTACAGAAGTATGTTAAATTTAAACAAGTTTCGAAATTTAAAAAAAGTCTAGAAGAAAACTTTTTTATTCCAGTTGGTAGTTAAAGTTGTCAATTTGTATGTGAAAGAAAAATATTTTGCAGTGTTGTTTTATTTTAACTGTTTTAATAACTCCAAGAATTACTTTTTGTTTTTGTCGTTTGTTGTTTACAAGAGGTTATTATGTCAATTTTATCAGGGGTATTTAAGAAAACATATTTTTTTGTTGTTAGTCGCTGCCGTCTCTGTTGTATCTCTTTACTGAAGTGCTGGTGGCATGAAACACCGAAAAGAGAAAAACCACTTTCTTCTTCAGTTGTCTTTTTATTTAAGTTTATTTTTTCACGTCGTTAATTTATGTTTTTTTATAGTTTATTTGTTTATTCAAAACATTTGTAAATACTTTCGAGTTTTGACTTTTTCAAAAGTATAATTTTGCTAAAATGTCATATTAACCCCAATTCTATAGCTTAAGACGTTAAAACTTATGAACGAAACAATGTGCATTTTTTTCTTTCTTATTTTTTCACTTTTTTTATCGTTGCTGCATTAGACTTTAAGTCATTTGTAAAATGTTTAATTTTTGCTGGTTTCTTGATTTAACTTTTTAACTTGGGTGGGGGCCAAAAATTGAGCGGATTTTAGCGTTTAACGTAAATTCAGTTTGATGGTCTACAATTGTTATTCATAACAAAGTTTTTAAACATTACATGCCTTTTATAATTTTTTCAATAGAGTAATATTGTTTAACATTTCTATATAGGGAATAAGTTTTGACGAAACTTTTTGCCTAAAAGTCCATTAAGAAAATTATTTTTATTTTTCACTCACTTTCAAACATTTTGATGCGATTTCTGATATCCGTTGAAATGCTGGAACGATTCATAATTATTTTTTGGTTTTTTTTAATCTAATTTTGCAAGTAAATTATTTTTTTTTTAATCTCAATCTCACTCAATTTAAAATCAGTAACAAAATTGAAAAACACAAATCAACACAATCTACAAAATACAATGAACAAAAGATGTAAATAAAAGTGCAGTTTTTTTTTTATTCAACGATGTGGCCACTTTCGATAAATTACAAACACTAAATTAAATACTCTTGTAACACATTTTTAATTCAATTTGGTAAATTCAACAACAACAACAGCAAAACAAACAACGTAATTTTTTATTACAAGATTGTTTCGTGTCCGAAAAAAACAAACACAAATCGAAAAAATACAAAAAAAAAATAATTCACTGTAAAAAATCAATTGCAGAATAAAATGCTTCAGAACAACACTTTCAAACTCAAATACATATTATATTATTGCGTTGTTTCTCTTACTGTTGCAGCAATTGTTGCTGTTGTTGCTGTTTTTCTAATGATTTTTTCTATACGTTTTCAATAAATTTTTTATTTCCTTTTAAAGCACGCGTCGCGTCATACGTTTTGTAAGAACTACGAAATCTGGATTTTTTCGAAATTTTTCAAATTGTATTAGTTGTACCTCACGGATGCCAAATATGTGAACTTACACACATGTGTTTTCCAAAACAACTAGATTCTGTCTGAAAAAAAAACAAATAAATAGACAACAGAAAGCAACAACATCCACAAACAAAAAAAAACTTACATAAACTGTGTAAATGTAGTGCAAACTGGCAACAAAAACAACGATAAATATGGCCAAATATGCAGGCGACATGCGCCAGGTAATACCAAAAATAACAAATTACAACAACTACAACAATGACAAAATAGCAACACTTTAGCTTAAATATCCAGGCTACTGGCCCCCAGCCTCCTCTTTGCAACTTCTGTTGCAACAAACGCCAGCAAAGAAATTTTCTAACTTTAAATTATAGAAACTTTTGGTACTTTTCCATAATAAATGTTTTAATTTTGTAGATAAGTTAATTAATAAGCAACGAGTACATGTTCAAAAACTATCAGAAGTACCTGAATTAGCTTTTTTTGTTTGCCTACATTTTCAAAAGTATTTATTTATTGAATGCATTTAAAAAATAACACATTCCAAATCAAATAGAAGTTCTCAAGAAATGCAAAGAAAATTGGGGCAAATTACATAAAAAATATAAAAAAAAAGAGACAAGTAATAAAGTATCCAGCTTGACCATATGATACCCTACACCACAGTATTTATAGCAACATTTTCTAGAATGTACCCTATGCAAGACCCATGGCTGATCATGGATCTGTAAAAAAATTGTAATGGGGTTAAGAGACATATAACAAGTTCTATGTGCCGAATATTATCCAGATATGTATTTGCATCTATTTGAGATTTATTGGTCTGTTGGTCTATGATCAAACAAAGTCCGATTTTGATAAAATTTGGGCGAAATTTAATATAAATACCTACCAGAATAATATCAAAGTTTCTGGGCACAAAGTCTCTGTTGCGGAAACAAGTTTGTATATTCTTACTTTTTTCCATAGGGGGTGTTTTTTTGGACAATAAACTCGTATATGTACGAAGTGACATAAACTGCCAGTCAGCCTGATGGACGGACGGACAAACATCGTTTGTTAGTCGATTGAAATAGTAGTTCTGAGTCGATCAGTGATTGAGTATAACTAAGTTTGATACTATTTTCTGGCAAAAACCGCACCCGAAACCCCTCAAAATAATCATCTATCTAACTATCTTAAAAGGTACATACCTACCATGTTAAATTTGTTAACACTAAATTCTTAGCAAAAATATCTTAAACATATCTTTGTGGCAAATACAAACAAGATGACACAAAAGAACATTTTGTGAATTGCTTAAGTGTTAATAAATTACATATCACGTTAGGAAACATTCGATCGAAATATTAAATAGTACCTTTTTCGTTGCCACCTTTTATGGTACCATTTCTTTTGTTGTAACTTATCAACCCTATTTGCAACTAAGTGCAACCAAATAAGTAAGAAATCAATAAATTGTTGGCAACGAAACCCAGAATAGAACAAAACAAAAATTAAAAACAAGGAAAACCATTCCAAAACAGAAATAACTTGAAGTGTACAAGGTAAAACTACCATCAACACCACAACTACCGTTACCGCCACCACCTAGATTCTTGCCACTTGAATACACACAATTTCCTTAGATTTGATAATGTTGCATATTCTTACATCAACTCAGAATTTGTTAGAAACCCCTCGCACCGCTTTTGCTAATGTGTTCGTTCCAGCTGTGTTTTTGTTGTTGCATACATTTTTTTTCTTTCTTTAGCATTTCCTTTTTACATTGGCAAAAATGCAACTTAAAAACTTTGCCTACGATGTGGGTGTTGCATGTTATGCAAAAACACACAACAACGACATAAAAAAAAACATGTACAAACATATTCAGAGGAAACAGCACCAACACTTTTAACGAAATGTTGCATTCCAATGCAGCAAAATGAAAATAATCGTTGATGACCTACATATTGTCTAACCGACATAATCGGTTAATCTTTTTCCTATACTCTTTCATTTCGGGTATAAATGATACTCGACTCGAGAATACTCTATTATCGTGCCAAAGAGATGCAAACGTGTGTGTGTGTGAATTTATGCCACTTTGTTTTTGCTTTCAAACAAAATTTCCTTTCTTTAAAAATGAGTCGAATTTCACTTTCATTTTCATCACAGACCCTATAGGAAACAGAAAAAATTAATAAATATTAAACAAGGAATAAACGAACAATTTTAGGTAGCTTGAATTGTTATGTGGAATTTTTAGACTTAAAACTTAAAAAAATTAGTTATAAATAAGTCTGAAATCATTAAAATTTTGGGTCGTATTAAACTACGTTCATAATGCCTATAAAAAAACAATTTCGTTAAATTTTTTTAATTCGGATGTTTGGAACAAGATTTTCAGGTATCTAATTGTATTTTTAAAAAAATATTTCTAAAATTATTTAAATGTGTAAAATATGGGGTTGTTCTTTGATATTAAATCTATTTCTCGAATAATTTTCAAGCCCTGCAAAAATAGCAAGAGATAAAGCAGTGGAGTTACAATAAAAACGATGATTCATTCATATGCTCAAAGAGGAATCAAAAAATTGTACCACAAAAGATTCTTTCAGAGGTTTCATCGGTAGGATACCATTTTCTAACAACGAGAGAATCATTATTTATGATCGAAAAATGAGCTATGCGCGGTTATTTTGCAATTACCCCCTCATGCAAAAAAAAAAGTTAAAGTACACATTAGTTAACCAACACATTAAGCCCAGCAAAAGTGTACGGGCTTAATGTGTTGGGTAACTTTAACTTTTTTTGCATAAGGGGGTTAGTTGTTTTAATCTGAATACTCATTGTGGGATCATTTAGGATATACTATTTGCTAACTAACTTCAACAAAGATAACTTCAACAAATCCTTTATTTGAGTTAGAAAAGAGACAGTCGAAACGAGTAGAATGATCCTTTGATACGGAAATATCCTTTACGCATTCGCAAGAGAATGGGGAATCTATAATATTCCTCTTGCATATATTGAAATATTAATAAAGAACTGTTGATTTTTATTTTTAATGCCTTTGACTACAACAGCACTACACATTTTTATTTGCAAAATTTATAGCGCATCAACTTATTTATTTAATCAAGAGATTTTGCAAATAACCTCGACAAAGACAAAGTAACTAGTATTAAGCTAGAAATATACAAGTTTTGGTTTTTTCATATATAAAACTATCGTATTTAACGTTGGGTTGTCATAGAAGCCCAACAAGTTCATGTTTGTGCAGTTTTATAATAGTTTAGAACTAGTTGCTTTATATCTGTGGTTTTCATGGGTAACCGCATTTTTATCGACCTTAATTTTAAACGCTCTTTAAATTTCCTAAAATTTCTTAGAAATTATGAACCAATTCCGTTTTTTTAAAGTAATGACCAATTTCAAAAAGTTCAATACCTAGTCCATAGTCTGATCTGAATTGGTTTTTCGCGTCTCCTGAAATTTTTGATTTTAAGACATACGCAGTTACCCATGAAAACCTCAGATATATAGTACATATTAGTATTAAAAGCAAGATTAAAGTTTCCTATTCCCCTCAACATTTGTTCATGCTTTTTGCTTTATAAGCAGTGCTGCCACAACGAATACAATTTTTACAACCAAAATTTTTTAAAAAGTTACCAAATGTAAAAAAATATAACCAAATTTAAAATGCTTTTTATTAATTAAGGTTATTTGCACTTTATAGTAAAACAATAATTATAAATCAAGAAAACAAAACAAGAAATGTAATTCCTTTACATAGTAAAAAAATAACGTGAAAGTTAATTAAAAGTTTTTATTTATTTGAGACTGTTTTCGTAAAAAAATTTTTATTTTTTGGCGCCCTGTGCTCCAGAGGGAGTAAGAGGAATATATAAAAAAAATAAATTAAATATTTTTTAATGTTCCAGTTATAAATAACAAAAATTTTTATTTTATTTTATTTATTTATTTATTTCATTTATTTGGAACTTCTACAACAAAACATGGGTTTTAGTGAGTAGAAATCTAATGAAGTTATGATTATTTTATACAAAACAATAACATAAAACAGGTATATTATTTAACCAATCAATAGGTATGTTGGTATAAAATATAACAAAAGTGAAAAAAAAAAAGAATAGTGAAATACATTTTTATATACGAAAACAATATTGAGAGCGATAATAACAACGTTAGTTATGTATGAATAAAATTTAAATAACTGTTGCTTGAAATGCAGGGCGCTGCTGGTTTCTTTAATTGTTGAGGGAAGATTGTTCCAGAGACGTATTGCAGTTATAAAAAATTGCCATTCCGAAACTAGCGTGCGGTGTCTAAATTGAATAAAATTCTTGTTCCTTCCGAGGCGACTAAAATTTAAACGATTATAGAGATAATTTGGTTCACGAGTGGTTATAATTTTATGCAGATAAACAAGAGTTCGTATTTTCAACAAGTCTTCAAATAGCACACCGTATATTTTTTTTGAAAACGGGGTAATATTAATATAATTGCCATCACTGACATAATTTTTTATGCCATAAACATATCTCGTAATGTTGTTAAACGGATAAAATGGATAACAGTTTTCCGCTTTTTAGTTGTTATTGGTAGGACTGTCAAATGTGGCGATTTCTTAATCCTTTTGTCGATGGAAATTTACGTTTGGCGATATGGCGATTATTTTGGCGAAATTTAAAACGATTTGCGAAATGCATTTTATGTAAATATTTTCTAATTTACATATATCTAAGATATTATAAAAACTTTTTTCTCTTTTGTGTAAATTTTATTTCAAATTTATGATTCTTATTATAAAAAATGTTTCAAAATTGCTCTAGTATATCAAATATTTTGTAAATCATTGTAAAATATTACTGCCTTTCGCCTTTCGTGACGTACATTCAATGGGGAAAAAGTATATGACTGGCAGTCAAAAGTTTTTTTTTTACCAAATAAAACATTAAATAAATATGCATACCGACAAGTTATAAAATTTTAAATTTCTTTAAACTAACAGCCATTTCTTAAAGAAAAACTTCATTTGTTTACGATTTTAGATCATGGCGTTTTTAATATAAAAATCACAAATGGCAATATTTTCTTAGCAAAAATCTTAAAAAAATTATTTGGTTGCTGTTTTGAAATGGATTATAAAAAACTTTCGTTCATTGGTAACAAATAATGAAAAAATCGTAGTATACAGTAAAAATTATTCGAGCTCGTAAATAATTGTATTAAGAAAAACATATTCGTTTGTAATTATTATTGTTTTAGAAAAAAGTAACCAAAATGAAAAAAATATTCACATCTCCACATTGAAAAAAAATATAACCAATTTTGGGTAGAAATAACCAAAAACGGCAGCTCTGTTTATAAGCTAATGCAGAGACTTACCCCCGGAACTATAGAGAGAGAGAGAATATTATTATGTATTTTCCTGTCACATAGGGGTGCCAGATGATTTTGGTAAGAAATCGGCAAACCAAAAATACCTATTTTAAAGACAGTAAAACATTTTTTAGAGACAAAAAATTACAAAACAGAACAATTAAGCATAATTTATGTGTATATTCTGTACTTTAGGGTAAATTGTTTTAAAGTTTTAAAGTGTTGTACTTTTTGTTATTATAGATACATATGAGCTTGACATTTTTATTCAATCCTAATTTTAATATCAGCATCACAATAGTTTAAAATTTAAAATTTAAATTGATGTTTAGAATACAGAGTTCCTTTCAAAGATTAATTTTGCAGGGTACATCAAAATGCTGTTTTATTTAGTTGACTTGGCTAAAAAAATTTCCACATTGGCGGAAGAATGTGAAAGCAACATTATTTGTTAGAAATGCACCAGGAGAATTCTCACTTTTAAATCTGAATTTTATTGCCAAAAAATTTGTAAATTTACTTGACTTTCTTACAAAAGATTGGCAGTCAAATGTACCATCATCCTCAATTGCGCCTTTTAAATTTAATTTTTTTCATTAAAAGTGAATATGAATTTAGCTTGGCACAACTTTTTTGTAAGTATCAATCTATTTCTAAACTCAAATATAAAGAACTTTATATTTGTCAGTTTAACTTTTTTCTCCTTTTAGCTCTTGAAAAAAATTTAGAATTTTTCTTTTGTTTTTTATTCTTTACAATTAAATCCTTTTCAAATAAAATGTGTGTGTTGGCTTAGGCATACATAACCAACAAATCTTACCCTTTTTTTCGTAAGTAGAAGCGCTGAATTAATAAAAGTTCTCTCTTTTTCATGAAACAAATATTTCAATGTTACAAAAAATTAATAAGTTGTACTGAATTCAACTAAAAGTTACCGTGTTTAAGATGTTCATCAAAAAATCACTTTGATAATTTAGAGGCAAAAAATCGGCAAAACGCCGAAAAATATGGCAGCCCTGGTTAAACATGAAGCACATGTTTCTCTCTCTCAATTGTAAGACACTTTGCTTAAAAACCAATTCAACAAATCTGAAACCAACAAACTTTGTATGTTTCTTGTAGCGTTGCTGTTTTTTCTAACACAAACATGTAGATCGTTTTTACCTAATTTTGCTCTTGCAGTATTGTTGTTGTTTTAACAACAAATGTCGTCACGTCCAAAGCTGTGCAGTCGACTAGTCCAAAACCAAAACCTTTCTAGTTACAATTTCAGCTCCAGTGTATGTTGTATGTATGTATGTGTTTAATATATATGTATAACCAAAGGATGTGTTTGTGTCCTTTTTGTATCCTTTTTCTAGTTCCGTTTATTTTTTAATTAATTGTTTAAATGTTTGCATTTCAGTGCAATTTTTTATACTACGCTCATTAATGATGCACACGTGTAATTCAATGCATCTACAAATTAATTTTTATAAGCGTCCTTTGCTTGAAGGTCCTTTTTTCAACTGTAATAGTAGTAAAATGGACAAGGCTGTAATAAATAAAATTGCGCAGTTTCAAATCTATCACTTTATAATAAATTAGTTGCAGACTGTGTTATTTTTAATGACGTTACTATTACATACCCTGATGAAATATTTAAAATGAATATATTAAAACTGTTTACATTTTTTACCCTTAAGGCAGATGGTAAGGAGTTTTGATTTTAATTGGTCGTTAAAGGGGAATTTCCCTTTTATTCATAAAAAAAATATTTCAGTTAAAATGTCAATTAAAATTATTTTGAATTGTAAAAACTAAATTTCAACATCAAGTTCATCAATTGTGTACGACTTGTAAACTTTGCAAGAAAAGGCATAATTGCAATCAAATTAACAAAAAAAAATTTTTTTTAGCTGATTAATTTGTTAACAAATTTTTGTTTACTTGTGCAGCTGATGGCATGACCATATTTAAACAAACAAAAAAACATTCATTGGAAAAAATTAAATATTAACGATCTTTACGTGATATAGAACGATTTTGGGCAAAATTGCATGTCAATATGTGCATTCCGTCATTATTTATGCTAGTTTTTGCAACAAAGTTATCAATTTTTGAACCAATTCTACTTGATTTCAATCGCAAACTGCTTAGGAGAACTAGAAAGAAATTGACTAGGAATAATTAATACCAATATTGTTTCTTTCTTTTGCGTCGTTCGAAAGTGAGCGTGATTTCAACAGAAGGGCAGACAGACGGGCATGGCTTAATTGACTTAGAATTACTTAAGGCCACAGAATATACACAGAGAAAACAGATTCCTGATTACAACCGAATTTGGCGCCAATCGAGTTTCGTCGGTTGCATGTACTATCACACAATTCGGTTCCAATTACTGAAAATTTCGTTGCTTAGCACAATATTTTTATATATATATATTTATTAATTCAATAAAAAAAAATTAGGTAACAATTGGCTAAAGTTAACGCCTCAGCGCCTTACAGGCTTAAAAGAGGCTATAGTAGGCAACTTTACATGATATGCTTAAAAGATTATTTACATAATATACATACATATATATTTTATTTTTTGAAATAATAAAATGAAATTAAAAAAAAGAAAAAAAAAATTTAACATAAGAAATTTACATAAGAACCGTTTCTACGTTTTGAAGTAAATAGCTTTTAACGCGGTTCTTAAACGTTGAAAGAACCTGTATATTTCGTAAGTCAACTGGTAGTTGATTATACTCATGTGGGCCAGCAAAAGCAATACGTTGTTTAGTCAGGTCTAGACGACATCTTACTGAACTTAAATTTGAGGCTTATCTGGTATTACGTCTCGTATTAAATACATTTTTGGTAAACTGAATGGATTGTTGGGAATTTCCTCTCAATGATTTAAAAACATACGTTAAAATTTTATGTTTATATAGACCTCGAATAGGCAAAATATTTTTAGCATGAGTTGTAAAAAGTTCCAATGTAGAATGGGTTATAGGAAGATTAAAAACAAGCTTTAGAGCTTTATTTTGAGCAGACTGGAGAGATTTCAACGACTGATTAATTCTACACCCGTATATTATTGGAAGATATGTCAAGTGGGAATGTACAAGTGACTGGTAAAGCAACATTTTTACATAAAGGCTGAGCTTATTTTTAAATTTGTAGAGAATACCAATCCCGGAAGAAATTTTTGACTTAAGCATGTTTATATGACAATCCCATAGTAAGTTGTGGTTCAAGTTTACTCCTAAATATTTCACCATATCAGACTCAGTAATCAAAATACCATCTATGTGAGCAGTTATCTTTTCCTCATATCTAGAACGATATGGTTTAAATATTATTAACTTTGTCTTATCTGTATTAAGAATAAGTCTATTGAGTCTCTCGAGTCTCGTACTCAATCTGGGTCTGCAAAACCTTTAAGTTATTGATTGCAATGACCAATATTCAGTATTGCCCTATATTAAATTCGGTTGTGATTCTAACCATTTGTACTAATTTTTAGAACTAAATTAAATTAGTTATCACAACTAATAAAAGAATTGAAGGAATCATATTTCAGTTAGAACAACGTTTTAATAATCAAGAGAATTAAAAATCAGTTAGAACCATACATTTTTAATAGTTGCAATAATAAATCATGTAACTTGATCAATATTTTATTACTGCAACCGTTTCCCAACCCATTTGTTTTCTGTGTGTATACTTTATGTGGACTTGGATAAATATTAAAAAAGTTTCACACGGAATGACAAACTTCTTCACAGCTAGTTGCGGATGAAATGATAAGTCGTATTTTTTGTTTTAAATTTTAAACAATAATTATATACATTTTCGTCCAAAAACGTAAGACTTGTGTGATAGTTTATAGTACATAGTTTTAAATAAAAATGTGGAAATTGAATTTACATGAATATACGCTACAAATAAAAAATAAAATAACTCTTAAAATAAAAAGTAACTTCATTTTCTAAAAGACCATGAAGTTAAAGAGAAAAACGGTCAGTCTGTAACAATTTAGTCGTCGTTCGTCAAAGTAAAGGTATGTTCAGACCTAACAAATATTTGACAATAAAATCCAAAAAAAGCGTTGCCAGTAAATTGATCAAACTTAAGCTTTATTTTTAAAAATTTCTATTTATTTATAAAACTTTAATTTTAAAATGATCATTGTATAATGTAATTTAGAAACTGTTAAATAATGTTTGCCCTAGCCAAACGTTTTGCAAAAGCTAACAATTCTTTAAGAAAACTAGTGGTCACGTGTAGGACGTCAAATATTTAATAGGTGTGAACATAGCTTAAGAAATAAAAATAAACCTATTGCAGAGTTTTTTATGTACACAAAAAAAATTATTGCTGAAATATTTTCAAACAAACGCTTGTTTGAAATTTTTTTTAATTTCTACAAATTTTTTTACTGATTCAATTAATATTTTTGTTTGATTTTTATTTTAGCCAACAGAAATGTTGACAACTATTCAAAAATATAATAAACGCGTTATTGGCTTCTAGTTTTCATAATTTTGTATAAAATATTTAACGCTCTTTATTGTTGTCGTGTTTTTGCATTTTTTTATTTGACCGTAATCAACACTTCTTTATGTGACATATAAGAACAAAAAAAAACACATAGTCTATTTGTGGACGCTTTGAAAAGGTACAACTATAAGAAAGATGATAAAATATTGTGGCGAGGTTTGTAGTAAAAAACAACAAAAACAATAATAGGTAATAAACGTTTCACTCTTTTTAAACAACAACAACATTAGAAGAAACAAAATAAATTTTTTGTTGGTTTCAAAGTTGGTAAAAAAGAATGAAAAACAAAATCCCGTATTCAATTTTTCAAAAATGTTTAGTTAAATACCTACATCAAAGAAAAGAAATAAAATGATGACGAAAAACATGTCGAGTCGGTCTGCTGCCAAGGAAAGGATACAGAACAGTGAGTGAAGAAGAAAAACATTGTGTGATCAAACAAGACTTGGTGCAAAAATTATTCCAACAAAAAAATGTGTCTCAAAGCCAGCCGGCGCCGCTCTGCTCTGCCTTCATCTACTTCTACAGTGCTTGCTTGTGTGCGCGTCATTGCTTGTGCAAAAACTTTTTTGTTTGATTCAGCAAAATTATTTGTTTGAAATTTATATGATTTTCAGTAAACTATTTGTTTGATTCAGTTAAATTATTTGTTTGAAAAACTCAGTGTTTTTTTTCAAAGGACCGATTTCAGACAAAAAATGTTTTGATTCTACAAATTTTTTGTTTGAATTGGAAAAATTATTTTTTTCGTATACGACGTATTTAGGCAGATGTACTGATTGTGTGTATTTTCATATCCACATTTGTGTTTTATTTCTGATGAAAAAAATTCGTTCCAAAAAATTCGTCGTTCGTCTTTACCATAAGGCCGTTAATATAACATAGTATCTATTTAAAAGGAGAACTAATATTTTTTTTTAACAATCTATTATTTACTAAATTTGATAAATTAAATACAATTACATATTTATGTTATTGTATTTTATGAAGTTTAGTAAACTCTTTAATAAGAAAACATATGGGGGATTTCATGTCAAGTGACCAAATTTTTAAATCGATGTCTTCCGATTTGGATGAAATTTGCACCAAGGTTAGGCCTATTGGATAGTAGTTTAGACACAAATTTCCAACAAGTTTTCAACAAGATCGGTCAAAAAGTTTCTGAGTTAAAGGGGGTCAAAATTTAACATTTTGGCCATACAGGTGTTCTTTCTCATCCATGTAAATTATTACCTATTGGTGTTAGCAAAATTTGTCCAAAGTAACTTCAATAGCTATTTGATCAATCTTTTGAAAAAAAATTTTTTTGGTTTTTTTAAAAAATTTAAAAAAATTTTTTGGTTTTTTTAAAAAATTTAAAAAATTTTTTTTTTAATTTTAAATTTCATGATGGATGAGAAAGAATACCTAAATGGCCAAAATGTCAAACTTTGATCCCCTCTAACTCAGAAACTTTTTGACCGATCTTGTTGAAAATGTGTGTCTAAACTACTATTAAATAGGACTAACCTTGGTGCAAATCGGAAGACATCGATTTAAAAATTGGATCACTTGACATGAAATCCCCAATATATTTAACACATTTTATTATTTATTTTCAAAATTAAAACTCGAAAATAGGATCCCTATTAAGCCTTTTAATTTCATTTTTTCATCTAGCACGGAACAGGAAAATAAATTACAATTGTGCCTAAGTCGGTTAAGATAACAGGGGCTAAATCTTTTTATTTCACCTCGAATAAAATTTATTTAAAAATCTCGGTGAATTTGTTTGTTAAAGCGTTGAATATAAATTTTAAAGTTTTCGACTGATAATGTTAACATATCTCAACATTTTAATGAGCAGCCATACCTCAAAGTTCTTTGCCATGTGTCTAGTAGGCTTGCCATATTCAAATTTGCAGAGTTTTTGACATTCACTGAAAATCAAAGCTGGCAACTGACACCGATACAAATAACGTTTAAATACCGATTAAATTGAATACCGGTATTGATACCGATACCGAAATTAGTTTTTTGCATAAAATACCGGTATAAGTATACCGTGAAAAATCAAAAAAAAACTTTGGATATGACGGTTAATATTACATCCAGCACACTTGCACGAGTGAATTTGCAAGCATGACAAGTGCTTTTGCCGCCTTACTGATTCAAGTTTTAATTGTTATCGTGATGATAATATTTTTAGTTGAAATCAATAAATAAAATATAATACATAAACACATATTTTTATGAAAAATAAAATAAATACACATATAAATTTATATATAAAATTAAAATACCGATACCGAGATTAAAAAAACTTTAATACCGATACCGAAATTCGTTTCGGTATCTAACCTTGCTAAAAATTCTTGATTTTAAAGAGTTCTTGGCAATTAAAATCTTCTTAAATAAAAAACAAACTATTTGCACCAAAAGTTTCTTTTTAATTATAAGTGCGGAGTGTTGATACGGGTTTCTTTTTAAAAAATCAGCCTCTCAGTGTTATCAAATTATTAATGTTGAATAACCCTGCGGCCACACGATCAAGTTGTTCTTGATAGTCTTTTACATATACTGCTTGTCAAAATTTACATAAATTGAAAGATGTGAAGTAGGCTGCACTCAATTTGTAAGCAATTTACTTTCAAGATTTCATCAAGAAAACAATTTATAAAGACAAACATGTAATCAGTAAAATTGCCAAACAAATGGAAAGGTGAAATTGAAAGCCATCTCGTGGTCAATTTAAAAAGTGTGAGTGTATTAGTAAAAAAGTGAGAGCGTATTGCAAATTGAATGGAATTGAAAGGCAAAACTTGATCGTGTGGCCACCAAGTAAAGGAAACGTAGTTTTGATTGACAAATGCACTGAAAAAAAACGTTGAAAAACTGTAAACAAACTTAAAAAATTATAACGTGTTTTTTGGTTGAGCCTTAAAAAATCTTGGAAAAACTTTTTTTTCGTAATTATTAATGAGATGATAATTTGTTTTTTTTTTTTTTATTTAAATGCTTTTCACTCATTCCTTCGTAGGGTAAATGTGACATGATTTTATTTATCTGCATTTGTTTTTAATTTTCCATTTCCTGAACCATTGTTGTAGAACATTTAATTTTTCCCCCATTGAAATAAAATTAGTCAAATAGTACCAAATGTAGATACATACTTATACTGTTACCGTTCTACTGATGTAGAGAAACCTTTATTGTGCTTATATTGAAGGTGTCATGACCATTTCTCTAATCGAGCCAAGGTTTTTACAGATATTTTGCAAAGAATACCAAGCTATATGTTGCAAATTTAAAAAGTTTTACATAATGTGACCATTCCCCAGATATAAAGAAATCTAAATTGCCTTTGTGTGGGTGGTACAACGCTCACTTCTCCAATCCAGCTCCCTTTTTGATAAATGTTGTGTATTGATAACCAAGCTAAATATTTGCACAAAATTTTAATTTTTTTCCTGTTACCGTTCTCCGGATTACTGTTTTTAACAATATCTTTGTAATGGAGGAGCCACTCCCACTTCTCCAATCCAGTCCACATTTTGACCGATGTTGTGTATTGATAACCAAGTTATTTGTTTTAAAATTGAAACCGTTCTTTAGATATGAAGTTATTCATATTGTCTTTGTTTGGGAGGTGCCACGCCCACTTGGAATTTTACAAATATTTATAGCCTATGTTAAGTAATTTAACCCATTTTATTCTCTAAATATTTAAATTTCTAAGAATCTCTTTTCCGTGAATCTGTTCGTTGGAGGACTTATTCACTGATCAAATTCCATGTCTCTAACTTTAGTTGTTTGGGCTGCGCGATGATTCATCTTGACTAAGTCATACATTTTATTTAACATTTGCGTCCTATGGGGGTACTGCTCCCCTACCCTTTCGTCAAAATAAATGGTCTGTAAAAATTTATTGCTCCGCCTGCACCTACCCTGTTAAAAGGTGTAGTTAACCATAAGAGTGACTCCTACCAAGTTTGAAAATTCTTACTATAACATATCTTAAGATATGCGATATTTAGCATTAGCGTCCTATTGGGGATTCCACTTCCCCTGCAGCTACCTTATTTCAATTTTGGGGCTCAGAAGATGCTACTGCAAAAAATTCAAAAAAATTGGTGCAGCGGCGATACTTAATATTGGCATCCTATAGAGGGTACCACTTCCCTATCGAAAAAGTAGCCTATTTTATTTCCGGGGCTCACGTGAGCTACTGTAAAAATTTCGGAAAAATCGGTTCAGTACTTGAGGAGTCTATAAGCCAACAAACAAACAGGCATACAGACAAACATTTTTATATATAAAGATATCTATTTTTTATTTGAACATTTTATTTTATTATTTTTTAATTTGCGAGTGTTCTTTTCTGTTCTTGTGTTAAATAAAGTTTAATAAAGTTTTATTTCTGCAGTCTGAATGTTTTGTTTCTCAATGCTCTCAATGCTGCTCACTTATCTTCACCAGTGAGTGACCAGAAATCCGCTTCTTCAACAACAGAACCAGGACATTTGACATTTATTTGCAAAAGTGCAGCAGCATGACCTAGAAATTCTTTTTATACAGAAGCCCAGCAAAAAGATAACCTTGACCTAATTTCAAATATTGCTGCAGTAATATTTGCAATAGGAAGAGCAATCCATTAGAAAAGTAAAGAATAGAAAATTGCAATAAAGTGAATAAGAGAAAGAGTAAAAACTACTCGCATTTCAACACAAAAAGGATGGTTAATGGAGAAGCTAATTTTACCATCCGTTAAACTAGTAGAAAAATTGTGCATTGTATGTGAATACGGTTGGTTAAACAATATCATAGAAATCGACGCATCATGCATACGTACATGCTGTTCAATGATTCTGTTATCCTGGATGTTATTGGCTCCATAGCAAAATGGCTGCCATGGAAAAACGAAGTAGCAAGACAATAACTATGGATACAAAAATGATGATAATGATAAAAAAAATGTATAAATTAGCAAAAATACACCCAAAAGGTCAAGTGTATAAAGAAAAAAATGGATACAAGTGATAAATATCTATAAGTTGCATGCAACCTTAAACATTTTATAATTTTGATATAATCGAATTTGTTTTTAACCTTTTTGATATTTGTCTAAAAATAACAGGCGTTCAAAACAGCCGCAAATTTAAATAAGAATTTCTGCATATTTGCATCTTTATATCAAAATTTCACTTGGAATTTTTTCGGGTTAAAACAACTTTTAGAATTTTCTCTAAGAAGTTGTTTTTACATTCTTGTTTACTTATGTACCTACTACGTACATACGTAGGTATGTTTGTATGGATATACTTACGTATGAAGGTACGTTGCCGATATTTTTTAAATGTTTGCTGTCAGTTGCATGACCTGACCTTAACATTTAGTCGTGTTTTAAATGCTGTTACCCTATTTAAGAAATTTCTAAATTGGGGTTGAAAAAAGCTTCAGATATTTTTGTTTGGCTATAAATTGTTCTACCACAAGTGTTAAACGTCAACACAAAAAGCTTTGTAAAGTTCATGAACCGTTAGGAAATATTATGTTGCAGGTAAGCTTATAAATATCTTTGACGGGGGTTGAATCTTGCACAGAAACTCCCTATGAGGGATTTTTTATACTCGTAATTTTTGGTTTTTTAGTAAAACTCTTATTTCAATTGTTTAAGCTTGCACACGAATTAGTACATAGGCAAGGCAGGAAATTATGCATTGTACAATTTTAAATTGGTTAGTCATCGTCCAGACTTGCAATTTTTGGTAAGAGTGGTGAAATGTCTGGGAGGGGTACTGAGTTTCGTGTACTCTGCAATTCTGTTTTGTTGTTTTTTCAAATTGAAGTTGACTGTAGGTTTAAAAATTTTTTCTCTTCACTAAAATCGCTTTAATATATATTTCCAGAGTTGTTTGTGGTTTAAAAAGTTGGCGACACTAATATGTACGTATGTTTTTTCTAAGATATCATTTAATTAAAATTTTAAAAGTACATAAATATCGTTCCTATTCCACAATATTGTATTAACTCAAAATTTTTAGTTTTTCACTTTTTGTAACAAATTGACAGGTGCTATTCCTCTCTACCCGCTGTAAAAATATCGAGCTATTTTGTGTAACTTTTCGTAAAGAAACGGTTGGTTTAAAAATAATTTTTTATATGCCTTTCATATTAAATTAAAAATTGTTTTGCTTCTACGGAAAATTTTGAGTTAAAACAGTATTGTTGAACAAGTGTAATATGTATTATTTTTTTTTTTTTTTTAAGTTTTGTACTTATTTTTTGTCAAACCTTTAGTATATATATTCAAACAAAATTTATTTTTTATAACTAATGTGTTTTTTTCTATTTTAATGACAATAATACGTAGGGATTTTTGTAGGGGAAATGTTTTCAACGTGTAGGGAAAAATCAGATTTTTTTTAGCATGTGTAGGTATTTTTTCGAAAATCCACTGGCAACACTGATATAAAATATAAAAGAGAAGAGCAAAGACAAGATAAAAAAACAAAAATTGGAAAACTTGAATTTCATAATCTGGATCAGCGTTGCCACGACCAAAAAAAATTTTTAACCAAAATGTAAAAATAAAGTAACCAAAAGCGAAAAAAAGTAACCAAAATTATTTTGTATCAAAAGTACTATTTTGTTCGCACTTCAGTTTAAAAATATGTCTAAAGAAGAAATTGTGTTTGTTTGTATCTTGTAGGCTCATTAGCTTTCATTCTTTTTATATGAAGAGCTCTTACTGTGTGTAATATTATTAAAGTGCAAGATTGAGCTAAATTTTGCGGTAGATCTTTAATTTATAGATGATTTTAGCCTAGTGGAATATACTCATATTAAACGGGATCGGATCGGAAGGGCCTTTGACCTTATCGTTTATCTAGAAAAGTGTTTCAGTTAGCCATATGAAGCATGAAGAGTAGCAAATAATGGCCATTTACACTTGAATGTCCGTTAAAGCTTAAGCTTCTAAAAAATTATTTTTAACTAGATGAAAAAAGTATTGGTTTAAGATGCACAAATACCACACACAATTTTTAAAGGTCAAAAAAGCGGAGCGGGTAGTTCTTGCTCCAAAACAAAAAATTGGTTGTTTTTGTGTTGAAAAGAAGTAACCAAAATGGAAAAAAAGTACACAAGTACACATTGAGAAAAAAAGTAACCAGTTTTGGTTAAAAGTAACCAAAACGGCAACGCTGATCTGGATACTTGTGCAATTTCAAAGCAGAATTTTAACTGACGAATAGGGAAATTGACAACTGAGAGTTAAAGGCCTAGCTGTTCATACTGGACTTTTGTATTATATAAACTCATTTACTTGTTTAATTTAATTAAATAAATAATAAGAATGCATTGAATTCAATGCGTATTTTTATGTACAAAATTAATTTGCTTGCTTATGCCTATAGAATCCCCATACTTATTTAGAGCATTTTGAGTTTGTCGCTATGACTTGCACTGTTTTCAAAATGTCGCTGACTTTTTTAATTATGTATATTATCAAGTTTATTATCAATTGCAAAATCGAAAATTAAATTTAAACTGTAAAGAAAGCATGGCAGTCATTTTAATGCCATTGTCTGCAACAGCACAGTTAATTTCGTGCAGTGCAATTCACAAATTTTTTTATACACACCACCATAGGTGGAGAGGACAGGTGGAGAGATGTGTTAATGCCGATGTTTGTAAGACATCTTATCTTGCTGTTGGTACATGTTAGTCTTGTGCGCAAATTACAGGTCGCAAAAATTTGTGCTGGCATCTCCAGAACTGACCCTAAGTCCCTCCTTAAAATCAGCTTAAGACAAAAAAAAACTGGTATAGATGCAGATGCAGATAGAACGGATCACCATTTAGAAACTTGTTTATCGTCGTTTGAATTTTTTCTTTTGGATTAACTACAAAACAGCAATTTTTTTTTTTTTGCATTTTGAAATAATTTTATAAAATTGCGTCTGAATTATTTATCTTAGTTTTAATATCAAAGTTAAGCGATTACGTTTGACCGATATGAGTACATTTGGCCGATAAGTACTTTGTACTTTGTTGCAAAATATCGATACCAAAACAACTTGGTATTCATAAAAAAGTATCGAATAACTTGGTATCTACTCGTATCGTTTCATCCTAGTTACGCAAAGCAGATTTTTCTTTTTTCATAGAAAAGATAAAAGTTAAAATATCAATTCACCAATTAAAAGAAAATTAAAATAAACTAAAAACTAAAGTCTGCCAAACATCCATAACAAATATTTTACTTAAATAGCTTGCAACGAACAAAATAAATGTTAACATCGTTACTAAAGACGCAAAAGATCCTATCTCACAATTTGAAAATTCTTCAGGAGAAGTAAAAAACACAATTTGAAAATTTTACAGGAGAAGTAAAAAACCATTTAAAATGATAAATTTCCTTAAACTATTTATAATTTACTAGCTGTTTGGTCCCGACGCCGCTCGTGATTTTCTAAATAAGAATAAAAAATTAAGTGCTGGAGAATTTTGTTAATAACTTGACCCCAGCGCTATCTACCATTAATAAAAAAAATTTAAATATCACGACAACAGCGCTACCTTTCGGGAGTTTTTTTATAAACCATCAGTGAAAGTAGACCTTTCCAACGCATGTACTCGTTTGAAAATCGGTTGAGTGGTTATCGAGTTATAAAATGACGAACATAGGACAACTTATTTTTATATATATAGATTTTTCTATAATAAATAAATAAATTGTTTGACACTTAAACTTAGTAGTAGTTGTTTTGACAATGTTGCATACTGTATACCATGGTCCAATTAGTAGGTCTGCTCGAAACGCCTGCTGATTTTTGCAGAGTTTTGTTTTTTACCTGCAATTGTTTTTGAGATTTCTACCAATTTTTCACCAATTAAAGCATTAATCAAAATTATAATCAGTTTTAATTAAAAATTTAATCAAGTGAATTAAATTTTTAATCAAGTAAATTAAACGTTTAATTAAAACTATTAACTGGTTTAATTGATACTATTAATTTGTTTACTGGTGCAAATTTAATTAATTTTTTAATTAATATCACAAATTTTTTAATTGCAATCAATTTTTATTTTTTTCTGTGTACTAATTGGGCTATGCTGTATACAAACTGTTTTTTAGCGTTTATCATACAATCTTTTGTGGATAGGGCCCCTTGTTTTTGTTAATAAAATCGTTTAATTGCGGTCGAAAGATTCAAAAAAAGGTTTTGTGAACATTTGTGTTCATGCAATACATCAGAATCAATAAAAAAGTATATTTTTAGTTTTTGGTTAGAAGGGCCCTTTGCGTTTAAGGTAACGATACGTATGCAGGTACTAAAAATAACGTACAGGAACAACTGCAATCTAATTAGTGCAACATGTTGTTGTTTATGCTGGCAGAAAAATCAATAGACAAGTGTTACAACTACAACATACAAGCTTTAAATGAATTTACGAGTGTTATTAACAGAATACAACAAATTTTAGTACAAAATCGACAAATATACATACATTCATACATATAGTTTGAGTAAATGGGCCACCCGTTCCAAATTTATATTAACATGGAATTTGTCATTTGACAATAGACCAAATATATAGTATTTAAAAAAAAAACCAAAAAAAGTCTGCAAACTCCAATTTTATTTACAGACTCATACAAAGGAAATATGTACAGTATGTATCTATATCTGTGGTCATATGGAAGAGTAGCTTAAGTCGATTTAAGACAGACTTGAGTTATTGCAAGTAGAAAAGCTGTAAAATCTCTAGTATATTGTACTAAAATTTGTTTAAAAATGTTACTAATACGATAGTATCCATACTTAAAGCAAAAAAAAAACTACTTGAATAAAACAGCAAGACTGAGAATATCTGCATACTGCAATATTCCATATTGGCACAGATATTTTTTATTTATGGCAAAAATTAAATTTCTATTTTGTAAATATTAGCAGAAGTGACAAAAACTGTTTGTCAATATTGCATTAGTCAAATGCTTGCCTTTAAAAGACAAGAGTATATTTATGCGATATTTATGTTGCCATAAATTTTTCTAAATTTTTAAGCAGTATATTAAAAAAAAAAAGCAAATTTTTTCCTGCATTTATCCCTAAATATTAAAAAAAATAATTTTTAATGTTACCCTGCAAATAATGCGACTAGGACATACACGCATGTAAAATGTAGCCCATAAGGGACTAGGACTAGTTCAAAGTTAACCCAATTGTATTAAAAACCATGGTCTATTTCACATTTCGATGTCCTAGGGCAGGACCATACAACCCAGCTTTGAATTACAAGGGAGTAGTCTTAAAACTACTCCGTGTTCATACATACTCCCAGTGGATTAGTTTTGAAGCTGCTCCATGGTATACTCCAGACGATTAGTTTTGAAGATTTTTAAAATGGAAGAAATGTCCTTTAAAAACGAAAACATTTCGCTTAATTACAAATTCTTTTTAACAATGACATGGTCTATTATTGCATTACATTGAAACATGGTATAAGTAGTCCATTTTATCTAAAATGGCTCACGTAGTCCAATATTATTTGCTGGGAAGCACAACTATGTTTAATCTTTTGAAAGATTTATTTGAATTATTAACACATTTTTAATTTTGCAGGGATTTTTTGCACAAATTTAAATATTTCCTGCGCTTTTTTTCCGAGTAAAACAAAATAAATATCTACGAATTTTTTTCTATTTCTGGCAACACTGACTACTACATATCCGCCAATGTATTATTATTATCGGCCACAAAGCCATAAATAAATAATATCAAATGTTAAAAACTCGTCCAAATTGCAATAAGCCTCACCCTAAATTTTCTCTGACACTTAAATATGAACACAAATATTTATATCTTAAACAGTGAAACACTGTTATAACGAACGAACCGTATATAAAGAACTATGATTACAACTAACACTTGTCTCCGGTGCTATGATTTTACCTAAAAATGGCATACAAATCACAACTCTTATGACTAGCATGGCTTCAACGAACGCATTTCTATGTCTCCAAAAATAATTTACTGCCTTTTTAACGGTTTCGAACGTCAACGTTTGCATAGAAAATTACATTGAAAACAAAAACAAATTTAAGAAGTTCGATTTTGTTTTAAATGTAATTTTCTATGCGAACGTTGACGTTCGAAATTGTTAACCAGGCAGTTAAATACTAGGAGTGCGCCGAATATTTGGATTTGTATTTGCGAATTAAGAATATAAGAATATATTAAGAATATAATCTAAAGCACTACGTGACAAAATTTCAACAAAGTCGTGACCAAATGAATCTGACAGCTAATCTTTCTGTAAAATTTTCCGCTGAATTCGAATATGAAGTCAGAATTGTCAAAAGTAGAATAGATATTCCAAAATAACCGTTATTTGTGTTTTTAAAAAAGATAATGTGACTGAAATGCAAATATCTTCAAACATTTTATACCTATTATGAATTTCTTTCTTTTTAGTGAAAGTTTATAAAACTTCTAAAATAAACATGGATTGCTACTGAAGATTGGTCAAGAAATTACAGATTTACAAGCGACAAAAGTCAAGCTTCATTGAAAATTGTATGCTTTTGTTCAGTTTTGCTCTTTTCAAGATATTTTTTTTAACCAATGATTTAAAAATCCTAATGTTGCATGCGACGTTAGATTATTTTAATATGAACATTTTGCGCCCAACAAGACATAGATTGGTACAAAAATGACAAAGCTTCAGAAGATTTAGTAAATTAACCCACATAGAAGTTCAATAGTTTCAAGCAATTTTTAATATTTATTGTTACTAAAAATTTAGCTTTGTATATTTATTTATTGTGTTTTTCTTTGATTTGATACAAATCAAAAATGACTACTCGCTCATTCACTTCACTTTAAACGAGCTCTCCTTAACACGCTCGTTTTTAGAAAATACCCTTCAAGAAAAGAATGAGCGAGTTGTCACTTTTTTCACGTTAGTGTTAAGAAAATGATAGAATGAAATGACCGGAATCAAGTTTTCTGTCATTTCTTTTTATCATTTTCTTAACACCAACGTGAAAAAAGTGACATTTACTTCTTGTAGAGTAGTGTTGTTTGGCACCTAAAATTTTTTTTTTTTTTTTTTTTTGTTTTTACTCAGATTTATCTCTACTTTAGTATCAGAATATTTAGAGGGAATTATCTGTCTCTTGACAAACAATTTAATTTTTTTTGGAATAAAGCGAACCATGTTAATAAAGAGCGAAAATTGTCAGTCTCTACAAGGTCGCTGTAACCGTGTCCTACTGAACATTATAATTTAATGTCTACTAAAGCAAACCCGATCATTTGAAAAAGCTAAAGATTTAAAAATATTTCCTCATTAGGAGTTTTTTTGTATTGAATTTTATTGATTATAGTTTTAAGAATTTAAATAGAAATGATTTCTACATTAAATAAACTAGCTTATTTTGCACAACTGGATTTTGCATTTTATCTACAGTTTTCAAGTCATAAAATTATTAAAGAAATCCAAGTGATGAATTGCAATAAAATTAAGCTTTTTGATATTAACAACAACAAAAATTTCTTATTTGAATTTAAAAGATACACCACTATAATTTTTAAAAGAAAGTCGGGCTCTACTCCTTGCTCTTTTTCCCTTCAAAAGCTGTTTCTTATCTCGAATGACATCTGAAAAAATAAAGTTGCAGGAAACGCGTTTTTCTTAGTTAAAAAGCGCTGCTCATCACACAAGTCATCCATCAACATTTAATCACAAAAATTTTGTTGTGGTGCGGCTTTTTTGTGTCGTTTGCTTGTTTTTTTTTTTCTTTTATTTTGTTCGTCATCAACATCATTATTTCATTACTGCGGCAATTGTAGTAAAATCACATGTACTTCCATGTGATCTTCCATTAGCCGACCAACACAGTGCAACATTAGTTGAACCCAAAAAAGCTGCCTTGTAAAACCTGCTGGCAATGCGTGTGCGGCAGTTGCAGCAGCTACAACATTTTGTAAATTGCGCAATAGTGCAGTGCAACCAAATAAAAATGAATTCGCTATAAAACTTAACAAAACAAACACACACTCGCCACATTAGATCTAAACGGGACATGGATGTTTTTTAAACGACTTTACAGTTTCAATAAATATGAACGAAGAAATTTACTAATTAGGAAAAAGATATGAAACGTGTATTTTTTATTATATTGTTATTTTTTATATCTTTTCATTATTTATAACGTTATTATTTGTTGTGTGAAACAAATTAAATGTTAATGATGCAACATTTATTTCTTTACCTTACACGACTTTTCTTTAACTTAAACAGCTTTTCTTACAACATATTAATTTTGTTACTTTCTGTTTTCATTACAAAGATGTCATAATGGTTTCGTATGTTAATCAATGTCAAAGCAACTAACAGCCGTATTCATAACAAAAAGTTAGCCACAGTTTGTACACTATGTACAACGAGCTGCTAACTAGAATGCCGATTAAGCCTAGCAGCTTGTAAGCACAGAGTTTATTCAAAACAAACTTTTCTCCATCTGCTAACTTTTAAAAAATCAACTCTGATTTTTAATGATGCCACATTATGGCTGGTTTTATTATTTTTTTGTAATTTTTTTTTTGTTTTTTTCTCCACATATAACAATTTTAAAAAGTTTTTAAAATTAAAATAAAATAAAAAAAAGATAGAAAAATAAAATAAAGTGCAATTTAAATAAAACCCACCAAATTGTTTAACATTAAACAGCTGTTTTCACAAGTTGGCAAACGTTTGGCAGCTCGTTAGCCAGAGTTTGGCAAGTGTATTATAAATAAACTTTGTGCTAACTTCATGCCAAATTTTCATTATGAATACGGCTGTAAATATTCAACAAAATGGCCATACAAAACTTTTAAATTAACGTCAGCTAATTTCGGATTCCAAATTAATAAGCAAGTAGAAGTGCTTTATTCGTCTTTGCTGAGTGTTATATTACCCTACACTCAGGGTAAAAAATTTAGCGATTTGGCTTATTGTTAACACTAAATATTCTTTACACAGAAGCAATTTCTGAAATAAAATTAGCGGAATGGCAAACTTTTATGACTTTATTCCCATCACAGACAGATTTTTTAAAATATTTTTTGAAATTACCTCAAATATATTTGATTAGATATGGTTACTTTATATGCTGTCAGTAATATAACTATATAAAAGATAACCATATCATCAATTATATACAGTTGAGGTTATCTTGAAATAAATTTAAAAAAAATTAATTTGGGATGGGAGATCTTTTTGTTACAAGTTTTTGATAATTCCCAATTCATGGTGTTATCAGTATTAATAAACTAATTTTAATTTTCATAGTTTTGTGAAAAAGTGACATAAGTCTTTTTTTAACAGATTTAAAAAGTATGTATATTTTGCTTACCTGCCAACACCTTTAATAAATGTTTTCTAAAGCTATACTGTATTTTATTACCACACGCAGAGAAAAAACATTTCTCGATATGGTCACCTTCAAAAAACCATTTTTACCAAAAACCTTTAAGCATATTAGGTAAATTTTACAATATTACCGTCACCAGCAACCAAATTGAATTTAAATACGTCCTCCATCTAGAAGCCATAAGCGTTTTATGATTGTGCCCAACATGTTATGGTTAATAATAATATTGATATGTTTACTCATAATAATATGATGGTTGTTTTTCAACCATAACATGCTGCACTTGGAAAAAGAGACAATTGTATTGTTAATTTAAAACTATAAAGTTATTAGTAGTGAAGAAATTTCTGTTATTATTAACCAAAACATGTTCGGAGGCAACAATAACATGATTGTGGCTTTTTGATAAAGGACTAATTTAACAACTATATGACTAAAGTAACCATAATATGTTTAATAATGTTTCTTTAAAAATAGTTTGTTGAAGTTGACCATATCGAGATATGTGTTTTTTTTTGCACACAATTTGAACACAAATTTTATTTTTATCAAAATATTATTTGAACTGTGTACAATTAAGAACTTTTTACCACGAAGATCAGAAATTGACTAAAGAAAAAGAAACTGAAAGTTAAAAATTTATTTGCAAAATTCATTTGCGTCTGTCTGCCTTTTTGCCCATATCTTCATATCGGTAGCTACGCATTTTTTTTCGAAAAATGCTCTTGCATTTAAAGTTATAACAAAAAAAATAAAAAAAAAACAATTCAAAGATGCGAGTATAAAACTTAACAATATGTTATTAAAAAAAAAAAAAAAAAAAAAAAATGTATACAAATGTTGTTTTGCTTTTGTTTAAACATTAAATGTTGTATCCCATTATTATTCTATTTATATTCGTATGAATTCCTTGAAATTGTTTATATTATAAATAAAAAAATGTCTAATAAAAACATAAAAAATGCTGCATCAGTTTAATTTTGTTGATGTTAGATAATTTTTGTTGTACCTCTAAATTCGAGTGTGTGTGTGTGTCTGCTTTCGGTCGAAGCGTAATTTTTTTTATCAGATAAACAAAATTAACTTAATAATAAACAATATTTGTACACTTAACAAAATTTACATTGATTCAAATGCGTTGAATAAAGAAAAACAGATTTTTGTCAAGACATGTTCAAGGTAGCAAAAGCTATTGCAGAACATAAACGAGATAATGGCATATGCCAAAAGTAAAACTACACCCTCGTTACCAATAAACTGGTAACACGTACGAATTTTTCCTATAATACTCAAAGCGCGATTTTAGGGAATTTAGTGGCCAAGTACATAGACTTGACAAAGAATATTGGAGAACACCTCACAAGAAAGCATAGACTAACCAACTTTGGAATCAAAACCTAGTAAGCCAAACCAAGTGATTATCGTCCAACAGTAAATTATTCTACACAGAAAAAATTTTTACCAAAATATTTTCAATTAAATCAAGTAATGCTGTTTCAAACAATTTTCTTAATTGCTCCAATTAATTTGGTTTAATTGAAAATAAAAATTATAATGTTTGTGTGTATATAAGCATATATGCATGCATATGTGCGTATGTACACACAAACATTAAGATGTTTTGTGTTCTATTTAAGTTTCAAACAATTTTTTAATTGATTCAATTAACTGTGTTTAATTGAAAATAAAAATTATAATGTTTGTGTGTATACCTATAAGCGTATATGCATGCATATGTGTGTATGTACAAACACACATTAAGATGTTTTGTGTTCTATTAAAATTTCAAACAATTTTTTAATTGATTCAATTAACTGTGTTTACTGAAAAAAATATTTTGATATGTATTTATGTACACATGTAATACTTAATCAAAGGCAATGACAACAGCATAAACTTTATTCAGTATTGAAAGTGCTCTCGTACGGTGAACATCGTTGTGCTTTGTTTCAAAAAGATCTATAAAAAAAAGTTTTTTAGTGTTTTTGTGTTTTTTTTTTGTGAAAAATAATTTTCGGCAGAGGCTTGTGTCTGTACCTTGGTATGTATTCATCATAACATTGTATTGTATGTATAAAGGGATAACTATTGTTGCTAGGCATACCTTAATATACCGTTACGTATACACGTACAAATACAATTAAATTATAGTTTTGAGCAAACAGTTTATGAAAAAAAATAGTTTCTTTTATTAACTACTGTACAAATATCGACATAGGTACATACTGATAGGAAAGAATGTTTTTCATCCGAAGACGAGTACAACATCTGCTGGCGAAAGTGTGCCCCTTTACGTTTCCAACAAATCACAAGTTCTCAAAATACGGCAGAGATATTCAAACTTTGGCCAGAATATGCAAACCCTTCTGGTCATCTTTTGGTAAATATGTACATCGTATTAAAAAATTTGTATTATATTTTTAAATGTCTTTTTTGCTTTTACTTTTTTCTAGATCGATATCGATTTTGTGTTAAAATATCCAACAGCCAAAAACTTTAAGAAACGTTGGTTGTACTTCGCTGACGAAGTTATGTTAGTTTTGAAAACCAAAGTTGCCTGTTGTTTTTAAAACGAATTTTATAAGAAAATTTTTTTTTATAAATTACATATGTACTGAATTCAAAAATAAAAATAAATCTAATAAATATAAATAAAATAATTTTCTATAAAGTTGTTTTTTTTTATTTAATTACGGGGGATAAATTTCAATTACTTCTTAAATCGAATCAATTAAAAATTTAATTGATAAGAATCGCACACTTTAATTGATTCAATTAAAGATTTAATAGATAAAAATCACAAAAAACAATTGAATTTTTGATTGTGTTAATTATCGCATTTAACTGAAAATGAAAAGAAAAACAATTATTTTTTTAATTAGGTCGGTTAACCAATTTTGTAAAAAAAAATTTTTAAACTCAATTATTTGATTAATTGGGCCAATTAATAGATTTGTTAAAAACTTTATAAAAAAAACAATTATCGTTTTAATTTATTTAATTAAAAACTTGTTTCAAGTTTGCGTTTAATTTCAATTAAACCTATTAATTGAAACTCAACAGCAAGAAAAGCTCAAACTTACAAATGTGTTAATTGATATGATCAATTTGTTTGCAGGCGGAAAATCAGTAAAGAATTTAATTAATAGTACAAATTTCTAACAAATACGTTAATTGAAGTTGGTTTTTCATTTTTTCTGTGTAGGACGCGGCCCAAGGTAGAAAATAAATTTCTTTCATTGTGATTAGTGATCTTTAATTGAGATTTTTTTCGCCTTAAAGATATGTGGCCAAATTTTTTATTACTATTATTATTGTGACATTTGTATTGGAGCAACAGTTCCCATAAAATGTGTTTTACAGTAAAATATTTCTAGAACAATTGAATCTTAATAACAACATAATACGATAGATTATGGGCACAATGACTCTATTTCAAAATACGTTTGTAAAGGGCTTATGTAAAATTATGGACCGATTTTCTTCATTCTTATGGTCTTCGTTCTTAAGACAATTAAAAAGTATTGACCAAATTTGATCATATTGTGTATAAAATTGCAACCTGTATTTTGGGCACAAGGTTTAGAAAGACGAACATCCTTGGATTAATAAAAAAACCGACTCTAAGTTCATATCTTTACTTTTATCTTTAATTGCAACTTGCTTGTGCCTAACGATATGTTAAGTGAAAATTGCTTAACATATGTTAAGTGAAATTGAAATTAAGATAGCGAAGTTAAAACAGCACGTATGGTATACAAAGAAATATTATACAAGTATACAAACAGATATTTGGAACAGAAAAGACACATGTTAACCGGTTTTTATAAAAAAAAAAATTTTCGCTGCAAAAACACATGTATGCAATTAAAAGAAGTTCAATATTCATTAAAATATATGCAATATGCGCTATAAACTTTAAAAAATTCTCTTTTTTATTGAAATATGCAATCAAAAATAAATGCTGACAACGGTTAAATATGTCTTAATATGCACTAACAAATCAGTGCCAAAATTTATAAGAAACGCTCCAAAGCAAATAAAAATATTCGGCCATGTCATGGAAATTAAAATCACGTGAAATTGAAATCGACGAATATTTTCAATTAAATTTTCGTAAAAATGAACGCAGCTTTTCCTGATTTCAAAAGTAGTTTAGGTAGAGGAAAGCGGTCCTCAAAGTGTGAGGTATATAAAAGGATATATTTTTATAAACTTAGAACACGGGTGAGTTTCCAAAATTTGTACGATTTTTATTTTACGTGATTTTGATTTCCATGACATGGCCGTATATTTTTATTTGCTTTTAAGCGTTTTTTATAAATTTTTGGCGACTGTTTCGTCCTCCATTGGTCGCACGTAAATATTTAATTCCCAAAGCTTATCCCCGCGAAACTCTACGCTTGTCTACAGGAAAAAAACCAGAGTTTCTGGCGGGAATCGAACCCGTAACCCCGGCGCTGATAGACAAGCTCACTACCAGCTAGCCTACCGGGATACTCAAACAACAGGTAATTGCATATTTACGGTTGCCATGGTAATCAATAAAATCAAAATTCTCCTCCTAAAATTTTTTTTACTCTAAAAAAATAACTCTCGAATTTTTTTTAGTGTAAGAATGTCTTCCATTTAGGGAATTGAAACAGCAATTTTTTAAATATATTTTTGTTTCCACATTAAAAAGACGCATTTTAGATTTCAGTGCCTTAGAAGATTTTTTTTCTTGATTTTTATTTGTTTTAAGTTTGAAGACTGAGTTTCATTGACCTTGAAGTTAGTTAATGAGACCGTTTACAATTGAGTTCACTTTATTGTACATAAATACAATCATATCGTACTTGATCAACAAGAGGGTATTAACTCGAAATTAAAAAAATTTCAAAAGAAGCAAAACTATTTTTAAATTAAATATTAAGGGCATGTGAAAAATAATTTTTAAACCAACCGTTTCGTAACCAAAAAGTATACAAAATAGCACGATCTTTCTACAGAGGGTAAATATGAATATTCAGCCTTGTTCCGGTGATCGTTGTCGTAATCTATCAAGTCGTTTTTTGTAAATGATAAAAGAACACTAGTTGTGTGCTTCTTTAATCTCTTAAAAAACGACAACCGGAATAAGGCTGATTACATGTCGATTTTTCCCAAAAATTTAAAAAATAAAAATTTTTACTTAATACACTCTTGTTGATTGAGTGCGATATACATATCGCACTGCTTCCTCTAAAGAAAGTCAACTCAAAATTTTTCACTTTTTGCCAGAAATCGATGTACAGTGGTCATATCTACGCACTGTAAAAATCTTAGAAATTTCTTTAGTATTTTGCAAAAAAAAAAAAAAATACAATTGTGTCCCTCTTGTAGTATAAGAGTACATATGAAAAGAAAACTGTTTTTTATCTCTACTGAAAATTTATAAATTATGAGTTAACCCCCCTTAAAAGCAGTGCGATATGTATATTAAAATTTATTTTTTTTTTCTTATGATAAGTAACAATACAATATATGAAGTATTAACAAAAAACAAAAATATTGTGTATATCGCACACTAAATTACAAACTGACTCAACTAAAAACTCAAAAATGCTTAGCAGAGGCAGAACACTGGCTTCTAAATCATGGTTGAAAACTTTTAATCAAATTGAGGTTCGCAAATGTTAAAGTAGACAGTGACGCAAAAGAAACGAAAAAGCGACCACGAACGCTATAGATTTGATTTTTAAACTGGCTTATGAAAAAAAACTATTTAAATAAATTTTTAGTTGTGCCTGCTTATGATTTAGGGTGCGATATGTATAATAATAAGTATGTAATTATGGATGTACAAACATTAAAGATTTTATCAACTAAAAGGCACAATCTTATTTCTATACTTAAGTCGAGGAACTAATCGGGGAGTAAACATATTAATTTTAACTTTTAACTTAAGAATACTAAAAATCACAATACTGTTAACCAAAGTATTAACTGTTAACGAATATTTTCTACACATCCATTTAAAAACTCGAAAAAATACTATTCTACATTTTCAATTAACAACTTACTGACAAATAACTATACATAATAACAAGGGCAAGTTTTTTAAACTGCTTGCCTAAAAAATAGGTTTTAACATATTACGCAAGATTTTTAGAAAAACTGCCTAATTTGCATGCAAATGCATGCTTTGCAACTTAACAATCAATTGGATTTTTTTCATTGACGACAACATTGGGTTATTAGATCACAAAAAATTCTATAACTTTTTGGATCCATATGATGGGATACGTACTAAATTTTTACTTTAAACTTTATTTGGCGTAGTAAATCTAGGTTAATAGCAGTCGCTATAGTAACTAAATCGGAAGAATTTAACTTGACTATTCATCACTTTAAAATAAATCTTGTTTCTTGAATAGCAAATTTATGAAATTGAATTAATTTTTTTTATTTTGACTGTCTTCTCATTAATTTTTAGATAAATAGTCTTCTTTACATTTTCATTAGTGGCTTTTACTACATGTTATATGATGTTCATGCATTTGCATTTGCACATCCATGAATACATACAAACATACATTATTCGAATCCTGGTTTAAAAACAATTTTTTTATTTTAAACTTTCAAGTCTGCTGGAGAAAAACAAACTTGTTTAATTGCAAACTGAAATTAACTGCAAGTAAAATTTAAATCTTAAGTAGGTATGTATGAAATAAAAAACACAAAAATATTTTTTAAGTGTGTTTTATTTTCGTAATTTGATCAAGAACAAAATTACAAAAAATAATAATATATAAAAGTTTAGTTACTAATATTATTGACGTATAAATAACGAAAGGCCGTAAATGTTTTGAAAGACGCTCTTTTTAGCCACAATTTTGTCGCGAGCATATTTTGCTTGGTTTCGAAAATGGTTAAATCGAAGTCAACATACGATGTAAACAAGCTTTTGCGTTTTCACCAGCAATCGTGCAATATATTAGATATAAGTTTGATAACATTTATATGTAAATGTTAAGTATTGTAACAGGAAGATAAAATATTTTTTAAAAAAAATACATAAATTTATGTTGCTGTGCAAAACTTCGTTGAAAATAAATTACGCACAATGGGTTAAAATGAAAAAGAAAAATAGATAAAGCAGTAAAATCATTAAAAATGACTTCTGCTTAAAACTACAAACATGTTTAGATAAAAACACACACGCATACAAGGAAAAGCTGGAAAAAAACAAAATTATTTTTTATACTTTCTGAATCATTGAGAATAAAACTCAAAATAAACAAAAAACTCAACACATGCACCAACAACAAACAAGTGTTTTTTTTTTCTTCTTTGAAGTCAATATATCCAATATTGACTAGGAAAACAGCAATGAAACGAGTAGATTTACGTCGCTAAATTAAGTGAAAAACAACAAAATACATGATAGCTAAAGCAAAGCTGATGGTTGTGATAAAAATTGAAGAACTCAATGCACGTTTTGCACTCTCTTACATTTCTCCCTGCGTACACCGAATACCACCTGAACAACAAAGTACAATTCAGGCGGGAAAAACGTAAATAGAGCTTTACTTTCAATTCACGTCTTTTCAATTGTATTTCAATTGTTTCAGTTCCCGCTTTCCCGCGAATTTAGTGCGGATTGCCATAACGAGGACATTATTTCATAAATATTTGGATAAAAAGTACTATGTAAGTCGATGTATTATTACCATCTGCAGTTAATTTTCACTGCTTTGCATAATTTATTACTAAACAAGTAAGAGTGCTATAATCGGCTATGCCAGCGAGAGTTCGAATATTTCAGAAGTGGGCTCTACCATTAAAGTCAATCTTTATAAAATCTGACCTCACAGTATTTTAATTCGTTACATAATTAAAATAAAATACCATGATTTGTTTCAAAAATATTATTACGCGTATTAAAGTGATTTTCAGGCGAGGATTTTATATTGGAGCTACCGTAATTTATATTTAAAAAACAACCCAAATTGTAGCAAGTTTTAAATACAATAACACACGTTTTTTATAATTTAATGCTTCTTAAATTGGTTTTTTGAAGGCCGAAGGGACCCATTGTATATTATGGATCGATTATCACCAAATTTTACCACAATATCAATACTTTTTCCGACTTAATCGTATTTAAATGATTTTCCTAAGTGGGCTTTAAACGGGCCTTATGGTTAATTATGAACCGATTTTCAAAAAATTAGTACAGTATAATTTGCTTATAGTCGACTTATTTAAATGCGCGCTGTTTGTGGACAATAGGCCGATTTAAACTATAGCTGGAATTTTATAGAAGCCACTTTTGGCTTTTATGTGAATTTGCAAATATTTATTTATTTAAACTTTCAAAAATCTCAATAATAACAGACGTTTTGAAATAACTTATTTATTTAATAATAGTGCAATTATGATTGCTAAGACAGAAATAATTTTAACTTCAATACTAGGTGGTAATCATCAGTCTAGATGATAGATATTTTTTAGAGGCTTTAAACTTATTTAAAATAAACAGTGTTGTGACAAATTTTATTTACTGCCGTATTAAAGAATATAACAATTAATTTCATTTTGTAAACAAAACGTTCGTAATATATTTGCCGATTTCTTACTACTGCATTTAATGGTAAAACAATGTTTTTATCGAACATTTCAGAATTTATCGGTTTTAAAATTTATACATCTAAGTTTTTATTTTAAACAGCCTCTGAAATTTCTTTTTTAATAAGAGCAGGCATCAGAAATTAAGAACCGAAAACATATAATTCTACTTGAAAAACTTAAGGTATAAAATGATTTTTTTTTTCAGTTAAAAAAAAACAAAAAAGATATTTTAATGAATTTGCACTTTGGATTATATCTTTAATAAGTTGCATATAATTAAGATTTTTCACACCACATTGAGGTGGCGTATAGGCGAAAATTGACTAAAGCGCTAATTGACATTTAAATATTTGGCAGGTACATATTTTATTTATATATCTAAAATATACCGCTTATTCTACTGGTATGATAGTTGTGCAAAATATAATGAGAATCGGTGCATTCTGTCAGCAATTTATGCTAGTTTTTGTAACAAAAATAAAATTTTTTTAGGGAGGTTGTTCCACATTTGGTTTCATAACTCTTTTGATACTCGAAAAAGTTTGGCATCAATTTTGTTCTTTTCTGTTGAGTCTTTCGAATGTGAGCGTGTTTCCAACAGACGGGCATGAATTTAGAATGACCCAGAATATATATACTTTATGGGGTCTTAGATAAATATTAAAAAAGTTTCTCGCAAACTTCGTATGCCTTCATTATTTTCCACTGCAAGTCTAGTTCAAATGGCTTTAAGAAGTCGTATATCTCCTCAAAAGCTGAGAACACTTAATTTTTTAAATAAAAATCTTATTAATATCGATTTTAAATATTTAAAATCTCTAATGCTAAGTTCACACTTAGGTTTTTAAACGCGTTTAAGCAAAATGTTGATTTAGCTAATCAAAGCCGTTCACATTACATTTGAGATGATTAAGATGACAGATGCTTAAGAAAAAAAACACACAACAAACACACAAAAAAACAACAAACAAATTTATATGTCTTTAAAGTATTAAAAATGGATAAAAATACTTTTATAAAGTTATTAGAAGATTATTTTAATCATTTTAATGATGAAATTGTGAAAATTTATGAATTATTTAAGGAAAAAAATAAAAACATTAAGCAGAAATCTTGGCCGGTTGTACACGATCATGTTGGCGATTCTACATTTGAGGTATGTTCAGTGGATTCTATGTGATTTATGAAGTGATTTAGTTGTAATCATGTCAGTTTGAAGTGATTAACAAATCACTTCAATGTATGAGTAATCATCTCGATTTTGAAGTGATTAGAGCTTAATCACGTTCGAACTGCTTAAACGCGTTTAAGAAGCCAAATGTGAACATACCATAACACTGTAATTTTGTATAATAAAAAATTACTCTTCTTCGATTTTGTTAAATTTAACTTGAATTCAAATTCAATATATGTATCGATATCGGTATTACCGGCATTCGTATCGGCAAAAAGGCGAATCGTTACTTTCCTAGTTGGCCTTTTACACTGATAAACATCTAGCATCTATTATCAAAGATGTAGAAAATGTGAAACACTCGTTTACGTTGCTACACCCCTTCAAGAAGAGAATGAGCGAGTTGCCACTTTTTCCACGTTGGTGTTAAGAAAATGATAGAAAGAAATGACCGAAATCAAGTTTTATGTCATTTCTTTCTATCATATTCTTAAGACCAACGTGAAAAAAGTGACTACTCGCTCATGCACTTCTTGTAGGGATGTTACATCTACCATCAAACAAAAATGTCACCATACTTGAAAAAAAGTTTTTAAAATAAAAAATTGTTTTTTTCTACAAAACTGCCAAAACAGCCAAAAAAGAAAACATAAAAATGTATTTGAAGTTTAATTTGTTTAGCAATATAAAAAATACTTAACAAACAAACATCGCAATAAAAGAGAAAACTTGAAAAATGGTAACGCTGCTTTTAAAACCAACTATTTTTTTGTCAGTGATGCCACAATAATAATATAACTTATTGCCACTTTTCTAGTGATGACGCTAAAATAATCTAATAGATGTAGAATGGAATAAAATGAGATAGGAACATCTTTTAAAGATGATGGTTTTTAGCCCTATGTATTTCTTATGGCAAGATGTTAACATCTTCGCAAATTGATGGTAGATGTTAGATGTTCTTCAGTGTAAAAAGGCTATAATAAAACACCCAAAACTGTTAGTTCATATGTCCTAAAATTGAAACAGGTGTGATTGGAGACCCCTGTGTCCCAATTACTAAATGGGTTAATTAAAATTAAAAAAAAAGTATCTAATACCATTTGTATGTATGCATTAGGGTATTCATTTAATCGGGCTTTTGCATTAATCGGTTAACCGCTCGATTAATTAACCAAGGTTTTGGTTTAATCGGTTAGTAATCGGTTAATTTTGTTTTTGATCGGTTAACCGGTTAATAAAGTTTTTTCAATAAATTAAGTAATTTCAATAAATAAAAATGCATAAGTTAATAAAAAACTTTAATAACATACCAAACATAACAATTCTTATACTAAAACGAGCAAACAAAAAAATAATTCATAAAAATGTAATATGTATTTTTTAATAAATACCTATTATATATTTATTAAAAATGTCATATGTATTTCATTATTTATTAGTCCTTTTCCTTTTTCTCTAACATATAAATTCTTCAGTTATGGCATTAGAGTTTTGTTTTAATTTTTTAAAATGTTTAACACTTCTAATTGTTTCGGTTAATTATGTTAAAAAACTGTTTGTGTTACTATCGAGAGTTTCTTCTGTTGTTACGTCATCATCTGACTGACCTGACAAAGCTCAGCGCCGAATATTATACAAAAAAGTTTATTTCCAAATTCCTTAGTCTCTGTTTTTTACTTTATTTTAAGAATGTATTGCTAGAAGGATATCTATTGTATGAAAAAATATTTCTAAACACATACCTTTTGTATATGAGATAAAACAAATAATAAAAAAGACAAAAAATATTTTATAATACTACTAAAAATTAAAAACTTTGTTACATCGGTTAATCGGTGAAATTAACCGGTTTAATCGTTAATCGAAAAAATCCAATTTTAAATTAACCGATCAGTTAATCGGGTAGTAATTAATCGGTTAACCGATTGACGGTTAACCGAATGAATACCCTAGTATGTATATAAGGGAAATAACTTTTTTTGGACAAAATAACTTCAACCCACCACGCGGTGGTGGGTGTATAAAGAAATGGTTATTTGGTCATACTTATTAGTACTGCAGATAGGTTATTTTGTTTCAGATTTTTACAATTCCAAATAATCTAAGTGGCTTCCGTTATAGCTGTGTTTAGAAAAACACCCTTTTCTCAACCGATATATATGTATTTCTGGTTTCATTTTAATCAAAATATGTAATTTTCGTTTCAATATTGTAAATACAATAGAATCCCGATAATTCGTAACCGCAAGGGACCTGCCATTTCTTGCGAATTATAGGGGTTTTCGATTTAGCGGGGTTTCGATTTAACGGGGTTAAAATAATATAAATACGAATTAACGGGGTTTTTCAATGTAAATACTAACACGATAAAAAAAACAATTTTTAAAAATAAAATATATAAAAATGATATATAAAAATTATTCATTTTATAACGTTTTTTCCCTCTCCTGTAAACTTTTGAAAACTGCAGATAGGTTATGTCGTCTTTAAGGTGACGAAATGCAGTTTTAAAAGTTTTTTTTATTAATGTTTTTCAAAAAAAAATTTTTTGTTCGAAAAATGTATACGGGCAACACTGCTACCAATGCATGAATATATCATCAAATTGGGAAATGCAAGTTTTTAGAAATCCTTTTAAGATTTCTTAAACAAATGCTGTAGCACCGTGATCTTGCTATTTGGGACCCATGGGCAATCATGAACCCGCCAGAACCAAATTATGTTATCAGGTTAATGTAAAAATTCTTTGTACCGAGTATTCAGCTTTATTTCAATTTTCGATCTCGAAAACGACTAAGTCGTTTTTTGAAATTGATTAAAGTAACACACAACATGTGTTCTTTAAACTACTAAACAAATGACTTAGTCCTTTACGAGAACTAGACCCGTAATAAGGCTGCTTATTAAGATATCTTTATATATACATATATGAGATTTGTTTCTCTTTAAGTGATTTTTTGGCTAGGGCTTATATGTGACCTATAGATAATTTTGCACCTACCAGCACAACATTTTGTCTTAGCTATCGTAAAAGTTATTTTTGCCAGTTTTTATGTCAATACCAGCATTTATATGAAAGTGTACATTAGCATTACAACCTATTTTCGGGAATAGTATTTGTATGGACCGATTCCGATAAAATTTGGTAAGATGATTTAGATTGCAATCAAAAAAGTGTAGACCAGTTTAAATCTAAATACCAACTTTTATAAGGCAGAACTTAATTGCAAGAAATAATTGCATAAAATAAAAACACGCTTAAAAGAAAAATGTCGTGAAATTTTATGATGTCTTACATCGGTTATGTATTGAACCGCTTAATATTGCTGAATTATAAAAAAAAAATACTAACGGCCAAAAAATCCTTCAAGTCGGTATCAAAATCTAGTTTTTGAGCCGCAAATTCCTAAAACTTACAAAACATTTTTGAATAAAATGTTACAAACTTAAAAGAGCTGCTTTGGTGAAGGTTATATGTATGTATAAGATACGGCAAATCCAAAAAATATTACTCACATTTGTTTTATTTTATGTATGTTTGAATGTATACACATCAACTTTAACTGTTTACGCTACTGTTAATTTTTTCTGGTTTTTTTAAACTAAATGTTATTTATTCAATTGTTGGGTGAAATGTTTTTCGCAATACTTAAACAAACTTTTATAAATAACTAATGGGTTCCACCATTTTTTCGACACACAAATGAAAGTATGTATGTGCATTTGCACTAGGAAACAGTGTTACCGTCGGATATTTTCAAAAAGTACCAAAAAAAGGGGATATCTACAAAAAAAGTGGCACCAAAGTGTATTTTTTTTAAAAAAGGGGCACTTTTTTTTTAAATTAAAATAAGTACACCACATTTTGTATTTTTTACATTTTTTTTCTATTTATTATAATTTTAAATGGTATGAAAACTAAAATAAATAATTTGTAAATATTTCTTTCGAGAAGTAATTTTTATAAAATATTTACTTAATTGTTTTGGTAATTCAAAAACGTTAAACTTGTTTTCTGCCAAACATGTTTTTTGGATTTTGACATTGTTGCAGCAAATAGAAGATATTTATGTAAAGTGTTTTATATATACATATAGTAATATATTTCTTGTACTATTCATTCTGAATACATTTTCTTTGATTTATTTAAGACACTATATTGCACAGGTAGACATTTAAAAACTTTTTAAAAATTTATTTGCCCATTCCATCCGATTCTTATGTTTTTTGGAATGCAATGGCCGAATATGAGCACAGTTTTCTCCTATCATGTCACAGTTTTCAGATACACCAATTATTGTAATTTCGGATGATGTTTTGTACCACAATTAATAACAAAATCCATAGTTTAATAATTTTATTCTATAGTCAACCTAATTACAAAAGTTGTATGCCCAGGCCTACGATGTCGGCAATAAAATTTATTTCGTATATTTGTTTTGAAAACAAAAACAAATTTTAGTTTTTATTATTGTTTATAATATAGATATGCGAAAAAATGTTCTTATCGACACCGTGGGCCCTGCAGCTAAGCTACAATCGGATGAAAACAAGAAATCCTATAACAAAAAAACGAAAATATAACTTTTTCAAATACTTTATATATAATCAGTTCCTCACTTTAATACAAATAAATGCACGGCATGCATACATGCTACTAAATTTAAGTGCTAGTGTTTTAATTTCTTAACTATATCATATTTAGTTTTTATCCAATTTCGTATATTATTGCTTCAAATTTTTGTAATCAGGTTTATAAAACAAAACTATAAAACTGGATTTTGTTATTAATTGTGGTTCCGAAATAACAATAATTGGTGTATCTGATTAATGTGACGTGTGTTCATATTCGTCTTTAGCATTCCAAAAACATAAGAATCAGTTGGAATGGTTAAACAAACTTTTTCAATGTCGTCCTGTGCTACATATTTATTAATGGTCAGTTTCATAAAAATTTTAAAATTAATTGTTCTTAAAATGATCCCATACTTTCTCAAAATGTCTTTAGCCTATTTGTTACTTTATTTTTGATTAAAGCTAACTTAGTAACAACACGCTCAGCAGAAGCACTACTATGTGACAATGTAAAAATATGAGAGATCAATTTGTACAAGTTTGAATATATATACAGGTATATTCATCAAATCTATTTTTCAATGTTCCTATTTCACGCCAAAAATTTTCAGCATTCGAAATTGTAAATATGTGTTCATAATTCGTGTCATTTACTTTACTCTCTAGAAGTTTAAATTCATGTATGAATCTATCTGGGTCAGTTATAATATAATTAAACTCTGAAACTAATTCGAAATAGTTTATATCTTCATTAGACACTATAAATATTGGGTCTAAGTACTTCAATATATTGAGCTTTTTGTTTTTTATACCAATTCTTATTATCAATTCATTACACAATTTTTGGTAAAAACTTAGATTTTACTTTTTATGTCAATTACACAATTTTAGACAAGTTTTCGGTACGCAACAGTTCGGTTTCTGCTTCATGAATTCTAAGAAGAGACGAAATACTTTTTTTACCAAATATTTGAAACTTTTTGCTATATATTCTTTTAAATATTTATAGGAATTTTTCCTAATTCTTGATTTATAATAGAATATATAGCAAAAAGTTTTAAATATTTGGTAAAAAAAAAAAAAGTATTTTGTCTCTCCTGAAAAGTAGTTGTTTTTGAGTTACGATGTTGCGGAAGAAAACCATCGATATGTGAGATAGAGATATCTTTATCCCCTTATTCATAATAAATAAAACAGGTTAATAGAAAGCTTACTAAACCGATTTTCAGCTAACCACTTGCTTAAATATACATATATTAAAACAGTTTTAGATTTATTAAAGCTGGGGGCCATAATAAAACAGAAAGAAAAAAAGTATACTTTCCTAGCGTAAAAAGTATCAAAAAAGTGGCAAGAATCGCAAAAAGTACCACATTTGGGTGCATTTTGTAAAAGTGGCCAAATAGTATCCAAGCAGTCGAAAAAGTGGCAAATTGCCACTTTAGTGGCACCAACTGTAACGCTGCTAGGAAACAGTGTTAAGTTGTTATAGTTTGCTCTGTTTTCTGTGTCTATCACAGTGGATGTCGCCATCGTCATCATTTTTTAACATGACCATATTTGAGTAAAAATCGTATATTACCTACCAAAAGAAAATAAAACTAAAAAAAGCTCTTGCCAAAAACCCCAACTCTGAGAACACTCAGTGTTTTGCGTTTTATTTTTTTTTACTTTATTTATTCATACTCGCGCAAAATAAAAACAATTTCAAATGATTACAGATACATCCATACATACATACATACATACATACATACATAAATACATACATGTATGTTCGTGTGTAGTTTTTAGCTTTTTTATTGAAATTTGGGGCTATTATTACAAAAATATGCTTTCATACGCAATAAGTAAACTCACTGAAAAACAGTTTTATTAACATTTAAGTCAATTTCGTTTTTGTTTGAAATATTACAGTTAAGGACATAACTATTCGTGCATCGCATAAATTGCATATATTCTTAAAATTATATTAGCAATTTAAAAAAATAATTGCAGTTTTTTGAGCAAAGTTTATTACTCCATTTAAAAAAAAATTTTAATAAATTCAACACATATAGAAAGAAAAAAAAATAAAATTAAAAAGGACAAAAGTAATAATTGTACATTTTGTATGCACATATAAAACTTTCTTATTTTTCTTAAACGCAGTATTAAGTTGGACTTCCGTTGGCATAAATCATGGCCTGCAGTCTGCTGGGCATTGACCGTACTCACTTTTTTTTGGAATCTGGAGGTATATCCTTCCAGGCGTCCTCCAAAGCTATTTTGCATTCATTCTTACTCCGAGCTGCACTGGCTGCAATTGCACCCAATACCAAGAACACTCCCAACGCAGTACTTGACTGTGGGGTATCAAATTTTGTACATCTAAAGCAACAAGTGGAGAAGGACGGTTGGTATTTGTTGGTGGTGTTATAAATGAGCACCAATATCAGCGAATATTGGAAGGTAATTTAAAGGATTCCGTAGATCCTTTGGGTCTAAGCAAACGTTGGATATTGAAAAAGGATAATACCCCCAACCATACAGCACATTCATTGAAGGAATGGTTGCTCTATTATGCACCAATGCAATTAAATTCACTCCGCAACCACCTGATGTGAACCCTATGGATCACTTTTGGGATCTCTTAAAACGTTAAGTTGGCAAAAGGACGCTCGGAACAAGAATGAATGTAAAATAGCTTTGGGGGACGCCTGAGGGACGACTCCAGATTCCACAAAAACTTGAGTACTGTCAATGCCCAGCAGACTGCAGGCCATGATTTATGCCAACGGAGGTCCAACTAAATACTGCGTTTAAGAAAAATAAGAAGGACTTATATGTGCATCAGTGTTGCCAGTGGATTTTTCGAAAAAATACCTACACATGCTAATAGAAATCCGATATTTCCCTACGCGTTAAAAAAATTTCCCCTACAAAAATCCCTACGCATTATTATCATTAAAATAAAAGAAAAAACATTAGTTATAAGAAATAAATTTTATTCGAATATATATATTAAAGCTTTGACATCAAATAATTACAAAGCTAAAAAAATAATGAAATATAATTAAGTTTTTCAACATTAGGTGTGATCGATCCCGTACTCAACGTTGGGAGCCCGCGGGACCGAAAACTGTTCCTATACTCAAAGCTTGGTAAGGTGGAGCTTTTAAATATTCTTCTTCTTGCACGAAGTAGCCCGTAATTTTTTTGGGCAAATTTATAAAATTGTTAAACAATCAGCTGTGTCAAAAAAAAAAAAAACTGCAAGAAGTTAACCAAAATAATGAATATAAGAAATATTTGAAGCACAGCCGCGAATAACGTTGTAAGTAAAAAAATAATTATTTTTCAGGAGACCAAAAAAACGTTTTACTTTTTTTTTTAGATTATCAAAATTAATGATAATAAAAACTTGTACGCAAAATATCAAGAAATTTTAATTAAAATTACATGCAAATTTGCGGTTTATAACTTTTTTAGTGGAAAAACGTTTCATACCCACAATCGCGATGTCATTTAAAACGTTTTCCACTACGCAAGCGGCATTTAAAACGTTATTCCAATTTACAAAACCATTAAATTGTATAATTTTTTTAGTAACTTACAACGTTCTTCCACTAGTTGACTCTTTAAATGTCATTTTGAAGGCGTTAAGGTGCATAATTTTGGGTGATTTGAGGTTTAAACATTGTAAGAGAGTAATGTTAACGATAATTTGCAAAAAAAACAGATTTTGCAAAAAGTGGCTTTTAAAACGTTATTCGCGGCTGTGCTTCATTTATAAAATAAACAATAGAAAATGTTAAAATATGTAAGTAAACGCTTGAATTTTAATTTTATGCACGTTAATGTGTCATTTATGTATTTATTTAAACATACATACACATTTCATATTAACGTTTTCTTTTGGATCAGAAATTTGGTTTTTATTGTTCCCGTACTTTTGTCTATTAGTGAGAGAAATTTTTGTTTACTCTCATTTTACCGAACCCAGCGGGAAAAGGTAATCAACAGGAATCGAGAAAGTAATACATATCTTGTATAATATTTGACTCCAGAATTTATTATTCTTAACACAGACCATGTCCTAGGATTGTAATAATTATTTTAATGTATCCTGCGAATGAATTAAATATTCATCCTTGATAATAAAAATTAGAAGACGAGATAAAAACAGCAAAAAAATAACGGATTTTTATTAAGAAAATATGTCATAGAAAAACACGAATAATACTCACGAGCGAAAACAATTCATTCCATGTTCTGCAAATGTGGGAATATACGTGGTAATCAATTCATAATTATTTTGTCTGATAAAATTACCTTCTCGATTCCAATGAATGCATTATTATTCTTTCAAAAATAATACTTATTTTTTTAATTATTTATGTAATCAATTCCTCATTTTCCCGCTGGTAACTTTACCCAAAAAGTACGGGATCACAACTACATACATACATATTAGTGTCGCCAACTTTTTAACCCCCAAAAAACTGTATAAATATATTTTGAAGCTATTTTAGGGAAACATTTTTTTCAACCGTTTTCGACAGCAAAATATCATTAAAAAAAACGTATTTTACTGCATTTATTTTAAAAATAATACGATATGAAGAAAAATCCCTACATTTTGGAAATTATGAAAAATCTGTCCGATTTTCCGTACGCTTCTATTAAAGTATCAAAAATACCTACATGTAGGGATTTTCCCCTACTTCTGGCAAAACTGATGTGCGTACAAAATGTACAATTACTTTTGTCCTTTTTAATTTTATAATTGTTTCCTTTTTCTATATGTGTTGAATTTTTTAATTTCTTTTAATGGAGTAATAATCTTTGTATAATAAAACTGCATTTAATTTCTTTTTTTTTTATTGTTTATATAATTTTAAGAACATATGCAATTTATGCTATGTGCGAATACTTATGTTCTTAACTGTATATACACTGAATCACAATGAAATTGGTTTAGTTGAGAGTAAGAACTATGAAATGTATAAAATCTTGTAAATGAAACGCTTAAGAAAAATAAAATGGCTAGATGAGTAAAATTAGTTAAAATTAATTATACCTACCAAATATATAAAACAAATAATAAAATTGCATAACATTTTGCAAAAAATTTAGCAAAGTAAAAGAAAATGTATGTCACAATGAAAACGGTCCACGATTAAAATTCATAAAAAAATAGGGGAACTTTTCCATATTTTACTTTTAATTTTTATTTCTTATTACCTATTAAGTGACTCATTGCAACGAATGGCAGTTTCAACAGTTGTTTAATTTTAAATTTCGAGATGGGCGCCATACAACGCTTGAAATTAGAAATTTATTAGTTGAACATTATGAAAGTGAAAAAGTCAGAGAGAAATTGAAAAAATGGGTAAGAAAGCCCGCACTACGAAAGAAAATATCATTAATCATATTAAAAATGAGGGACAAATAATTAATAAGCCAAAAAGCTATTTACTAGCGCCAAGAAAGATTTATTGTCAACCAAATCACTCACACAGTTGCGCTGGAAAAGACTTTTCATTCTGGAAACACGTTTTATTCACGGATGAACGTAAATATAACCTTTTCGAGTCAGCTGGAAGAGTAATCGTCTGAAAAGAACCGAAGCCTCAAGCAACGAGAAAAAAACTTGGAATAAAAGAGATTTTACATCTGTAACAGGACAATGATCCAAAACATACTTCTGGTGTTATTAAGAATGGCTATTGAACCATTGTCCTCAAGTACTCAAAACTACCTCCATCACCAGGCTTGTATTAAAAAGAAAACTTGTGGCAAAAACTGGAAACTGAAATAAGAAAACATCAGATTTCAAACCAAAATGAGCTTAAGTGGGCTCTTTTGGAAGGATGGCGTGAAATAGGCACGGAAACACTAAGTCTCTCAAATCTTTTATTAAACAGAAACGCTATTCAATAAAATATATGTAATTTGGTTTTACTCCCTTACTTAATATACGTTGTTTTAAGCGCACCATATTCATTGTGACAAATTTTATAGTTTGCTTAACATCAATTTTTTTTGCAAAATTAATTGTAATTTATAATTGTTTTTATGTATCTGGCATATGCGCAAATAGAAAAATACAGACCCCAAAAAGAGGATGTGGATATACATTTACTGAATTACTGGCATGAACAAAAGTACTGTACGTCTTTTCTGAAACAATTCCCGTATATTATCCAGTCCCAGCCACACAAGTATCTGTAGAAGGGTATTTTCTTCTCTGCGACTTATTATTATTTATTTAACCATGAATTAAAAAAATAATCTTATGAATGAAAAAGCATAAAATTATGTATAACATACATATGTATACAAATATTTCTTTGAAATATATATTTATATGAAATATTTTTTTCGTTGTCAATAACTGTTACCGAACAAGGAAAAAATACTGGGTGGCCCAAAATTAAACGAAGGGTTTTGAATTGCTTATACAGTTTTTATTATAATTTTTTTTTCTTTTCAGTATTTTGAAAAGAAGACTTGGGGAATTTAAAATGGAGCAGTACTCAATTGAAGAACGTGCCCAAATTGTTGAGCTCTATTTTTCAAATCAACGATCCATTGTTTTGACTCAGCGTGCATATCGTCGTTATTTTAATGTGCGGGTTGGACGTTCACCGCGTTCACCGGATTTAACCGCCCCAGACTGTTTTTTTTTTATCAACAAAAATAACAGTTACTTTTTGATTTTTAAAGTACATTTTATAATAATTTAGTTGACCTTAAATATTTATTTTATTGTGCTTAAAACATTTAAAATAGCATATATTTTTGAAGAAAAACTTACAGTGTACTTACTGTAATTCTTTTTTTTAATTTTGACATAAATTTTAATAAAATTACGGCCAATTTCACCAAGTTCAGTTAAAACTAACAATTACTTTAACTTTCAGTTAACGATATGTTTTCGACAGTTATAACTGATAGTTAATAATAAATTTTGTGTTCCCAAAAATAACTTTGATCTTGGTGAAATTGGCCGTCGAAGTCATATTTCTTTACAAACTTAATTTTTATTGCCTGTACTACATATTAAAAATTTTACCTACATATACTGCGAGTTCTTATTATTCTAACAAGGTGCTTTTTACAACAACAAAATTGAATCGAAAAAATTTCTCTTAAGAATGTGTCTTATTAAAAAATATGCTACAGAAATTCAATCTATTCTCGAGGAATTTCATGCAGTAAATTTTCTCTTTTTTGGAACCAATTTCAGGTTATGTTTTTGATACTTCATACATTGATACATCAAAGTCGTTAAAAATAACACATCTGTACTGAAATTCTGTAACTTTTTAACGACAAAAAATTGTCGTTAAGTAGTCAAAATTCGTTAGCTAACGATAATTGTCGTTAAGAACTATTCTGTAATGAAATTTTAACAATTTTTACCGGCAAACAATGTCGGTAGCTAACGATACAAAAAAAGTTCTTGTTAAATAATAACGATAATAAATATACTGTTAAAAGATTAAAAATATAGAGTAAAGAAGCAGAAGAGTAAAGAAGGAAAAAAGTATAGTCGATAAAGCCCGACACTACATAACAGTTTTTGGGCGATCATGTTTCCGCAAAAAGAGTATGTTGTGAGGTTAAGATTCACATAAGAGATTTTTGTGCCAAATATTATCTAAATATCTACTGCTATAACTATGATAACTACTATGAGATAACATAGAAGCTATTATTAAAGTAACTTATTTTAAGTGTATTCGTATGGGAGCTGTGGTCAAATATGGACGGATTCTAATATTGCTGATTTATGTAGGTTGCAACAAAATATTTTTGGACCTAATTTAACCAAAATGTCTATAAAAAAAGATGGTTAATGGGCAAAAAACCCTATTCCGGAAAGAAGTTTGCATGTGGGCTATGAAAAATAAATAACCGCTTCTCCGCTTTTTAAAAGGCTTCGACCTTGTGGCAATAAAATCATATGTGCCAAATTTTATAAAATTATTTCCGAAATTCGACCTGTAATTTGCGCACAAGGTTATCTTGGACAGACAACCAGCCAGCCTGATAGAAGGACGGGCCTAGTTAGATGGATTCTGAAATTGATTTTGAGTCAATCTTTATACTAAAAGGTGGGTCCAGAATCTATATTTAAGTGTGTTACACACATTTGCACAAACACATAATATCCTCTTCAGATACAGTAGTGTGGGTATAAAAAGTAGGAGCAGAATGTTGTGCTAGAGTGGCTAAGGCACCTCGAACTTTTTCCCTATATATAAAAAGATTTTAAACCAATATATTTGTTTAGAAATATAATCAATATTTACACTTTTTCATTCATGTTCTGTTAAAATAAATTTTTTACAAGCAAATTTATTTTATATTTTTTATTAATTTTAAAAATTTTAACTTTGACGTTCTTATATTTTTACTGATATTTGTCGGTTATATTTCAGAACAAATATAGTATTTGTTTATTTAAAATATAGGATAACAAATTCGTTAAAGTAACCGAGATTTCTGGTTACTTAACGATATCGGTAGTTAAAATAAAAAAGTTACAGAATTGAGGTACTGATTAGGGTTTTTTCCCGGGATTTCCCGTCCCGGGAATTCCCGGGAATTTCCATTATTTTATTTCCCGTTTTCCCGGGATTTTTCTTGCGGGATCCCGGGAAATAAAAAATTCCTCATAATTTCAGAAAATAGCTATTTATACTTTGAAATTTAGTTTTCTATTCTCTAAAAATTAGCATCTGTGGATGAGTTGTTGATTAGATCAATTACAAGAAGTGAGTACATGTATTTAAATCAATGTCTCCTGATGCAATCAATTTACTAAAAGCAGAATGGGCAGTGCAACAGTTGATAATTATTACATTTAGTGAAATGAAGAGTTAATAAAGAACATAAATTCAAAATAAGATGCAGGCAGTAAAGTTTCATTGTCCATGAACAAGTCTTAAAAATAGGAGATACCTAAACATATCGCTTCTTTATTGCAACATAGTCATATCTACAAAAACAAACGATCTTGGCAAAATGCGATTAAAGTTTTCAAAATGTACCGATTTAAAGATATATTTTGCTATAACTTCGGTTCAGTTTGAGATATAATACGAGAAGGTATGAAGGAAAACTTTGCTAAAGTTACTTTAAATTTTGAGATATGACTATGATGCAATGAAGGAGCGATATGTTTATTAGGTGATAAACACAAATTTTCAATTTCAATTTGTGTTGGTTTATATACCCGTGAAGTGCGGGGAAACCGAAATAAAATAACATTTTGGAAACTCGTGTAAGATACTACAACACACAACTTGAAAAACACATTGCCCTAAAGATTACAAATGGATCTATTGAAATGAAAAGGTTTGGAAGAAGCAATCCGGTTGATGCTATTTTTGCATCAACCTTGACATACATTTGACTGATATAGACGTTGTTTATAAAAAAGAAAAAATTGCTTCTGATTGTGAATCCAAAGCATGCTACAACGGTGCACTTTTAACTACTTGTCCAACCTCGGTAAAAAATGAACGAAAGTTTTCGGAAACATGATTAGTAAATAAAATCGGGAATATACTTTTTGACGACTTACAAAGCGTTTTGAGTGTGTCAGAAAGTTATTTCCTAAGCCATTAAAAAATGTTATATATTTCTTTAAAGTATTTTATCTATTTTATTAATTAACTTTTTGATTTCATATCTTGAGTACCTCAATTTTTATTTTGTTTTTATTATTGTTTTATGAATTATCCAGAGCATAATAATACTGAATAAAGGCATAATAATAGGGAATAAAGGCGTGAGGTAATAATAATTCAAGTTCCTATTTCAATCTTCAATTAATTTTTTAGCATTGAACCATTTCATTTACTTTCTTTGTAAACAAGTTCTCTTACGTTTTTTTTTTAAAAGTTTTTTTTCATTAATTAATACCAAAATTTACTTTGTATTATTTATATGGAGCGGGATCCCGGGATCCCGGGAAATTTAAAAAAATTTCCCGCTTTCCCGGGAATCGAAAAAGTCCGGGAAAAAAAAAAACTCTAGTACTGATGGACATCAAACGGTGATTTTGCACATCGAAAATTCTATTTCAAGCTTTAAAATAACAGTACACAATATTGAATTTTAATAAATTCATTTATTGTCCCCAAAATAATCGGCCTGGCCTGATAACAGTTAGCGCAATCGCTTATGTCATTTTTTGTAAAAGATTAAATTCTTATTAAATCTACTACAAAAACGACTTATGCGTTTGAGCCAATGCCAACCGCATTCAGGATGGATAAGTAATTAATAAAATTTTTGTTTGAAGCACTCAAATAGTTTGAATTTGATAACACCAGAAATTATTTATGTATATAAAAACAAAAAAAAATATGAAAAATATGGTTTTTTTTTGAAAAAAATACATAATATGAGAATTAATATGCATTCTATAACAATTTATGACACAAAATGCTTTAACGATAAAATACGCAAAAAATGCACAAACAGTTTTCAGCAAAATTTGTGATCCGGTTAAATAACTTATTCACTTAATATTTCAGTCTTATTGATCAGCTTGCTACTTTACTCGTACTTCCTACAAAAAAAGGAATATTTCGGAATAAGACTAGCATTCTGTGAACGCCGAAGAAAGCGATAAGTGATAAGTTAATCAATAAGACTTGCATCGTATGAATTGGGACTAACAAGCTGTTTTATTAGAAGGGATTTAAAATGTCATATACATCAAACAGAAACTCTTTTAAGTACGTAGGACCAGGAAATAATAATAATTTCGTTAAGGATCATTTGGTACCCTTTAACATGCTCCTTGACCATTAACAAAAATTAATGTGTATTATTTGTTTGGGAACTGCAAATTTGGCAAGTTACATTCGAATCAGTGAGTGATACATTTTTTAGGGTTTTGGTAAATTTTTCACGTTAATCCTAAACAGCATGGTTCGATACTGATAGAACTGCAATTCGGCACGGGTTAAGGTTATCCAAATTGAATAAAAAATTGTATACAACAGTTTTACCCCACATAGAGGTTATGCGTACAAAACTATTGTAGTCGGATTATAAGGAACACCCCAATTTTAACATTTAACATTTATTAAGCTACGGTCACACTTATTAAATATTTGATCAAATAAGCGTAACCCCTACTTTTGTTAATAGTAAGTGAGATTTAAAATGGTCTTAATATTACAAAATAAACTAATTATACTACTAGACGTAGCAAAAAACATTTTTTTGTAAGTTGTGGTATGTTAGTAAAAATAAATATTGATATTAAGCGAAATAATTTTTTAGTTTGGTTGTTGGTCCCGTTTTTTTCATCAAATATTTGATAAGTCTGACCGTAGCTTTAACATAACATTTTTATTTCATATTTAATGAATATTATAAAGAAAATGATATCATATTGAGTCGGTTACGATGATAAGTCTTAATAAGTTTTAGTACAGATTCAAAAGATACGAAAAATTTCAGGATTATACATGGTACCTGAAGCCATCAAATGATACGAAAAATATATCTTTCGTATCACTAGTACAAACATACATCCCATTAAAATATTATGCATCATCGGCATCAAATGTAAAGGAAAGGTTAGGTTAGGTTAGAGTGGACGGTCACAAAGACAAGGCATATACCAAATACGTCCCTAGCGTTACCGCGTTGCACGATAACCCGCAGAAGAAAGTTCGAAAAAGATTATTCCGATGTGATGGTACTCAGAGTACCCCAAACTCTCTTGATATTTTTGTAATATTTTTTTTGATAATTTTTGTTTGGAATTCCTTGCTCTGCTTTACAGATCTGAATTTTGCTTATTTCACGCTTTGCAAACTGACATGATTTTAAAATTGATACCTATTTCAGCGTTTTATATACACTAAAATATTTCTTTTAATAAGGTGGTTGGTTATACATATGTACTTTAACATACAATTATACTTAGTTGTTTTAAAATTTAGTTAATATTTTATATGTACAAAATGTAAATTTCGATCGTTGGTCAATGTTACATATTTTTCTAGCATTAAATCATTGTAGATATTATTACCTAAAGAAACTTATTTAAATCCACAGTGCCTTATCTAATCCGCTTGGTCTGTCTATTCACAAAATATTGAACATTTTTGGAGTGTAGGGCACCGGGGTTGGTAAGCAGTAACACATTTGCAAGTTGTTTATATTATTATTATTATTGTTTTCTTGTGGAGGTTTTTTCATTTTATTATGTTTTGTTCTCTTTCTTCTTTATTATTTTTTCTCCTTTTTTGTTTATGAGCAAACTCGTGTCCAAAATAAAAAAAAATATATTGGAGCCCCAAACAAAACAACAATTAAATGTTGGAAAACAATAGAAAACAAAAACTCAAACTAATACATACAAAAACCAGTGTAATATAAATATGGTGAGAAATTTAAAATACAAAGAAAAAAAAAACAAAAATGGCATTGGGGAAAGTGTAAGAGAAATATGGAATACACCTGCAAATTCTGAGCGCCTGGTTAAATAAGTTTCAAATTTTGACAAATAAAACCACCAATTTTTTCGGATAATAAACGAGAAAATTTCTCGAAAACTGATTGAGTGAGTGAGTGAGAATGGCATTTAGAAAATAATAATAAAAAATTAACGGGCTACTCGGGTAAGGAAAGAAATAAGATGACAAATAAAAAAATATCAAATAAATCTGATGGAAAAAAATATTTTTATTTTTAGGGATTTAAATTAACATACAATATGTATGTATGCAGCTAAAATTTAAACAAATAGGGATGTTTTTGGCAAAAACATGCACACGCACATTGGGAAATAATGAAAAACAGACTTAACGGATACTCAAATGGCACGATGACGAAAGAAATACAGAAAGGAGAACGTTTTAAAAAGGAAGAGATAAAAGGAAAACGTTTAAGAAGAAGCAAACCAGTTTAAAGTGATTTAAAATAAAAAGATACATTTTTAGCAATCAAGATTTTCAAAGCATCTGTTTTTAAACAGGCTCCTCTTAAGTAACCAAAAACAGGATTGAAGTTTTACGATTTAAAAAGAAGTTAAAGGGATGATATATTGCAGCCAGTGAACTATGGAATTTTAACACTGTCTAGACATTTGATTGTTTTTGGAGCATCAATGCGCACACAAATTGATTTTATTTACACTCAGGACATTTTAAGCAGGATAAACTTACTTGATTTTTCCAAAAGAGAAATAAAAGAATACAAGAATCTTATGGAATCTGTAACAAGGAAAATTTGTTGACAGTAAAATAGCAGGCAGGCGTTGTTGCAATTCAGCAGGAAAACAATAACAATGGCGGCGTCAAATTGCTTTCATTCAGGTTTTTAAGTAGATTTTCCTTCTTTTTAACTTTTGGATACCTATTTACAATTAAATATGTATTTAGGTAATTTTAATTTCTTTTACTAGGTATAAAAGCACTTTAATTAAATATTTTTTATACTTTATGATTTTATATAAGTTTCACAACAATAACTTCTTTAACTTTTCTTTCATGAAAAATTTAGGGCGGGAGAATTTTATAGTTTAAATTTTTATGATGGATTTTGTATTTTTTGACAATTTATATATATTATAATTCCAAAAAGTATTAAATAAAACAATATTTTTTTTTTATCAAAATAATTCAACTTGGATTTAATTTTACATTGAAGTTTTTTTCTAAATTTTTGGTCATTTTATTTAAAACGCGTGGCCGTCAATCGTAACGTTCACTTTTGCACAACGTCTTAAGCGAATCGCTCAGAGGAATGTATTCACTACGCTGTCTTAATATTTACTAAAAACTCAAATTCAACGTTTTCATGTCGAGTGTCGTCGCACAAATACAATATTTATTATTTCGATTCAGTATTTTTTTTTTTCTTTCGTTCCATATTTTTGAAATTGTTTTCTTTCTGTACGAACGAATTTGTGTGTTTGTCATTCAATTTTTTCCATAAATAACTCTCTTTTTTTGTCATTCTCCTTTTCTTTTCATCTTCTTTCTCTCAGTGTTTGGCTAGAGAATAAAAAAGTATTTTTCTTCTGTTTTGTGTATTGTTTACAATTTTTTGAAAACGTCACAGAAAAAAAACTCACATGTTTAACTAGATTTTTCGCAATTACACCGTATGTAATGGTAGTATTGGAATTAAAGCGTCGGACGACAATAAGTTGCCGGTGCCGAGGTAACAAAAGCTTCGAAAAAACAACAAAGAGAAATTGACCAATGTGCGGTTTCCACAATACGGGCGATTGATTGTGGAAGACGCACAATTTACTTGACTATACATTTAATCGTCTGTATTGTGGAAACGGTGCATAAATTTACGAGAAATTAGTAAGTTAGTCTATCCGTGAAGATATCGTTTCATCTTTTGATTGGAAAAAAATATTTTTTTTTAATCATAAAACCGAAGTAAAATTTTTCTAACATCGATCGATCCATGTATTTTTTATAATCACCCCTATTATGAATGTCGACGTTGACACAAATCGACGGCACCGTAAGAGCAATTGTATATTATTAGTCGTTATTGACAATAATCGATTACAATTGACAGCAACTTGATATTTTCTAAGGCGCTTTTATATTAACGTCGAGTAAAATTGTCCCTGTTTTAGTCGACAGGAAATTTTGCGACGACTAAAATAGAATGTCAATATATTTATTAAGAACGTTTGAAATAAAAAACTGCAAATTTAAAAAAAGGTTTTGGGCAAAACATTTTATTGGTAAACTAAACACGAAAATCGCAAAAATTCGAAAAGTTTGCTAAAAAGCGAAAATTTTAAATTCGCGACTATTGCCAACAAATCTAAATTGAAGCAATAAATCTAGGCGAAAATTTCCAAAATTCTGAACAGTTTTCTAAAATAGCAAAATTCGCGAATATTTTTAATTTGTGAAGATTGGTAAAAAAAATAACAAAGCTACGCGAAAATTGCAAGAATTTGGAAAAGTTTGATAAAATAGCGAAGATTCGCGAGAATTTTTAATATTTTAAACAAGCCATAAAATCGATGATAAAAAAAGTCCCTAAAACTATAAGGAATGGCAAAAATTCGGTAAAAATTGCTAAATTAGCGAAAATTCGCGAAAACTTGCTAACAGCGGGATGATGGCAAACTCTTATATTTATTAATATTCGTTTAAGCAGTGAAAAATCAGGAAACTTAGAGTAAAAAATCGCTTTAATCGCGAACATGGCAAAAATTCGTTCCAAAATGAAAATTCGGAAACAAACCCGAAAATTTATTTAAAATCGGTTAAAAAAAAACAAAATGTTGGAAAATAACATAGAGTTAAAAAATGTGATATTAGGATGAAGAAGAAAAATAATTAGAGATGGAATTTTTGTCAGATTTTCGTCGACACAACATTCTTATAAAATACAAAATTAACGTCGAACTGATGTATACGTCAACTTGATGTGACAAAATTTCTGTCGCAATCGACAACGACTTGAATTGTAAAAGTTTGAAAATGGGTTCTAAACAAGTTTAAAAAATTTCTTTACCCGCGTTTCGCAAAGTGGAAGTGATCATTTTGAACTTAAATTTTTCTAACATAGCCCCACATTTTTTATTTTTGTTTTAAGTCCGAAATTATACTAGAGTATACCCTTACAGCCGTATCTAAATAAGAGCGGAGGGCGGAACGTTTTCTTCAGCTAAGCTTTTACGCTGATATATCATACCTTAACAAAAGCGTCAAAGTTGTGTCACAAACAGTACTGTTAACTTTCTTGTTTAATAGAACCCACAAAATAGAAATAAAAAGAAGAGAAAAAACCGCTAGATTGACGAAAAATAGCTAATATGGGCATGAGAGTTTTTGATAGCTAGAAAACGCTTTTCGCTCTTGTTTAGGTACGGCTGTTGACGCTCTTATTTAGGTAGCTCAGTTAGTTATACCGCAAACGTTTTGAAATTAGATATAAATTAGTTTAATGGATACCTTAATAACTGTTCATGGTTGTTGCACTGCGAAACCGGAAGTGACAATTTCAATAACATTTTTATAACTTGGACCTAATATTTTTGTTTTGTTTTTTTTAACCGAAAAGTAGGTTTACTTTCTACTTTTGCAAGCGTTACAAGCAGCATTCGAACAAATTAGCTGATTTTGACATATAAAATATAATTTTTACTCGAAGGGATGCCGCATAAAAAGCGTTGCATGTAACTTGAAACGTAAAACGCATACAAATCATGCAATGCGTAGAGGCGAAAACGCGTGGTGTGTACCTCCAGCTTAAAGGCTCAGTTAGCTGAGAGCAACAGTAACTGAACCTTACCGTAAAAAAGTAAGACCAATCTATTTCTTACAGATTGAGACGTACATCTCACTGCTAACAATAATCTTTCTAATTGCTTTACAAACAACAAAATGAAGCAGCTGATTTGCAACGTTACTGTTACTCTCAGCCAACTGAGCCTTTAAGTGCTCGGTAATTTTAAAGTATAAAGTTTTTATACCCTTCACCGAAAGTAAAATTTGCGTTAAAATGCCATCGATTTGTTTTTGTATATCGTTGCATATTTTGGTGAAAATGCATATTTTTGTATATTTTCGGTTGAAATGCATATTTTTGCATATTTTAAAATTTTTGAGTGACATATTTTTTAAATTTCGATATTATAAAAAAAGTTCTTCAAAAAATAAAAATTTGTTTAATCAAAAAATAATTTTTTTGGTGCTCTGCTTAAAATACAAGATTTCGACAAAAGATCCTTCAATTTTAAGCCGATGCAGCACCTTATATGATTAAGGCTGACAATTGGGCCTATCATAATTTATCCAAAACTGTTTCATGTTACTTGCTAGGCAAATGGGTTACATCGAGTTGCAGAGGAAATTATAAGCCATTTCGATATTATTGATTGATTGATTCTGCAAAAAAAAAGTGGGATTTCAAACAATAAAACAAATTTCCACTATTTTTGATCTAGAATCAAATGTGGAATCTGAATTAGAAAATTAAATACTCCGAATAAATTGGCATCCTTCAAGTATGCTTCAACTTCGGTTGACTTTGAGGGATCATTTTCCATGTACAAAAGCTTTTTAACAGACAAATGTTTACTTTTGATGATATAAAAAAGTATTTATTTGATTGTGCAAACAAAAATTTAAATTAAGTTTAAAAAACTAGTATTCCTATGAATAAGAATGGAATAAAAACAACAATAGAATTTAAAAAATTTTTTTTTTGTTTTAAATAGTTTTTAGTGCATATTTTTGAATGCATATTTTGGAGTTTTTAGTGCATATTTTCGATTTTTTAGTGCATGAAAAACTCATCCCTACACATAAGTAAAGGAATAAAATGTCGTCACCTTAAGATGTGTTTTTTCGATCTTTTTAGAGATATGTATGTATGTTTCTGTTGCATGTACATATTTTTGTTTGCAAAATTGAGAAAATTGACATTTTAAAACAAAAATTTACAACCTTTTGCCTTTTTGCCTTACCATTTATGATTTTAACTATTTTCTGTAAAATCTCCATAGAAAAATATTTTTTAGCATGGCTAAATTTCATTAAAATTAATTTTATATACATACATACGTAAGTGTCTGTAGACTTTATTGGGTTACTGTATGTATATGGTGTAATGATTTGAACTAAAACTTTTTTTGTATTTTTATGAAAAACTAATTTAACCATTTTTCTAATTAATATATTAATGTATTTTTGTAAGAAAATTTTGATTTGCGTTAAAAAAATCGAAAGCAATACTGGCCTGGTCTAGGCAAAAGTTTAAGACGCAATAAAAATTAAGCATACAAATATAAGCAAAAATACATACGCAACAAATACTAAAAGCCGAAACCAAAACAGAAATTTATTGAGAGGTTGAAAGTTAAAATTGTAAACAATAGAGTTGCTTTTAAGATGTTTAAGGAGGAAAATATAAAATGAAATGGCGAAATTGAACAGCAAAACCGAATTAAAGAGAGTTTAAACAAAGAACTAAGAGCAGAAAGTGCCAGAAGAGAAGGAATACATAAAATATAAATACAAAAATGAGATAATCAGGTATTGTGTATTTGGAATTTTATGGAACCAAAAGCAATAACAACAAAATCCATCGAATAAGTTATAAACAAAAACAAGCTGTTAAAAATTGTACTTGGTACCTAAGAATTTATGGACGCCTAATACAATTCCGGTCTAGATGATGCTCTTTCTGCTCTAGTTTAAGCGTTTTAATTGTATGCGCTCACTCCTTCAAAATAATAAATATCATCTACTACATATATATTTATATATGTATCTACGTGTGTGTTGATAACAAACACATACAAAATCTACTGTCATCATGACATTGCAATGTTGACGATGATGATGACGAAGGTGTGTGTAACTTTATTTACAACAAATTTTAAAAAGTCAAGGAATTATTTCTTTTGATGATTAAGGTTAAGCAGCAGCAACAAGTCTTCGATTTCAGCCGCTCAACCATATCATGTTAACCGAGAGGTGGTGGGTGTGTATGTTTTGTTTGTTTAATTAACCACAAAATAACACGCGATGAAATTAATCATAACCGCCGTCAAATTCATTAATATCATTTACAAATTTTTATTAATTTATAACAGATACAAACAAACATACCTATATCCGTATCTCTAATGCACTCATATTCAAAAAAGATAAATTGTTGACTTTGTCATCTGCATAATTTTACACCTGATGAAATCTTAAATCAACCATTAAAGTGTTTATTTAGACGACAGGTTATCACTATCGCCACTGTTTAACAAACCTTTACACAGGGTTGTTAACCTTTTGGTAAAATGTTTATTTTATCGTACACTGTTGAGTTTCGTTTAAGCTCGAAGTCTACATTTAATTTACTTTTTTTTAAATATTTATATAGAGGCTGCCTTAATTCATAAAAAGGAAAGAAAATAAATTTAACACAGTAGATTAAAAAATCTGCAAGTTGTGTTACCTAAATTTATTTTAGAGGTAAATTTATTTTAATCTAAAATAGAGTATTTTGGTCTTCACCCGTAAAACGTCTGAGTTTTATATGGCTCTCCACCAGTCATGTTGAGCTATTTTTTGACTCTCCATCAGACAACCGCGTTTAAAATGTAAGATTACAAACGACTGTATATGGTTAATTTTAAAATTCGCAAAAAACCGTAACTCGGTACAGTAAAACAACGCCAAAAAAGTAGTCAATGTGAGATAACACGTTAAACGCACGAAAAGCAGAAAAACAAAGCCGGCCTAATTGCCTTTAAGAAATAACGACGTAGTAGTTTTATGAATGAATAAAGTAGAAATTATCAATAAAAGGTAATGCCAAAGCGAATTCACTACTGGTGGCAGTAGAAAGCCTGCTGACTGTGACAGTTCAAAGCAATATGTTTTGTTTTATTAGATATGGTTAAAATTTCCTGTTCCTCTGTTGTTTTTGAATTGTTGACTTTGAATATGCAGACACTATCTGCCTGCAAAGCTAGAAGCACAGCGATATGACAGCCAAACTCAAACTGCGCGGTAAGTGCATGAACGAAAACCTTAATACCCCATCAATTATCAACGGCTCCCCAAAAAAATGACTCCAAGAGCTTTATTAACATAGGTAGCATCATCGACACCAAGAGAGGATCAAGTGCTGACATTGCTCATCGTATAAATAAGGCCAAGCGCACATATGGGACACTGAGCCCTGTGTGGAACTCAACATACAGTGTTGTGACTTAAAAAAAACACACGAAATAATATGGACACCTAACATTAAAGTTCAAAAGGGCATATCTTAAAAAAGAAATCGAGTATTACAAACAAATAAAACGCGCTCTATAGATAGATAACTTATCTAGCTTTTATTTTCGTATAATCTAGATTAGATTATGTAAGTAATAAGCATGCTACACGGGTCGAACTGGGAAATCGAATTTTTTAATATATTTTTTAAATACTGGTAATTTTGTATTTTTGTCCTCTTCCATTTTATAAAACATTTGCTACGAAACAATTGAGGTTTATGATGAAGGGACAATATGAATAGAAAAGTAGGGAAATTTTACGATGCGAAAAACAAGAAACGGGCAACTAGATTTAAAAAAAAATAATGGAAAATTAAAAAAACACTTTTACGATAGTTCAAAAAAGTTTTTGCAAAAAAAATATCTATCGCCATAAAGGCTAGTTTACACTATCTCACAAGTCTTACGTATTCCGTAATACTTTGTGAGATAGAAATCTAATGAGTTTGGTTGCAACTGTCAAAAAATCTCATTGAATATAACAGCTTGTGTTCACACCATCACACAAAGTATAAACACTAACACATGAAATAAAATGCAACCCTGATCCAATGAAAAGTATTAATGTTTAGAAATTTTTCAAAAAGGGATGAAGTCATATGGGATGTCAAACTTTTTTTCATAATACTAGTCATTTTCATCACACATGCATTCACACTATCTGACTTTTACATATTACTTGAGTTTTTGATAAGTATTAATAGAAAATATAACAGTGTAAACTAGCCTTAAGTAACAAAAAAAGTTTCATATCGACTTTTTGATTGATTTTGATGTCTTTTGACAAACTTTGACAAGTCGACTACCGAAAAAAAACACCATATGTTGACTTGACCCCACATTCAAGTGAATTCGCCTTGATTTGTTTCCAATAAAAAAGAATTTTTGTTTTGTTTGGTCTTAAATAGAATAAAAAACAAACGCTTTTTTATTGAAAATTGTCAAATTTTTAGTGCATATTTTTTATTTTTTTTAGTGCATATTTCGGAGTTTTTAGTGCATATTTTTCGTTTTACGTAGCTGCAATTAAGCGTGGTAGTATAAACGAGACAAAAATACAGGTTAATCATGAGAATGATTATCGTAAAACAACTAACAAATTCGGAGCCCTTAAAAAAGCTTTTACACATACCAACTGAAGAGCAGCAAAGGTCTTCAGGTAGTGATCAAGGGCATATAGTCATGCGTGGACCCAGATGAAATTAAAACTTTTTTGGAAGAGAAGGGTTTAAAAATAAAAAACGTTACAAATATTAAAAATAGGGAAAAAAATCCCCAACCATTATTTCGGGTGGAGTTAGAACCTGGCGACATTAAGCTTAAAAAAATGACACGCATCCTATTTATAATTTAAAATATATTCTCTACAGAAGAATAACCATAGAGGAGCCGCACAAAAGAAATTTTCCCGTTCAATGTCTTAATTGCCAAGAATTTGGTCATACTAAGTCATACTGCCTTTTACCCCCTGTTTGCGTCGTATGTGGAGAATTACATTGTACAGTCCAGTGCGATAAGTCTAAAAATGACCCCAATGTAAAAAAATGTAGCAACTGTGGTGGTAATCACACTGCCAATTATAGAGGATGCCCTGTATATATTAGCGCCAAGCAGTCGGCTGGACCGAAAACTAATCCCCCTCAAATGCAGGTACCAAATCCAGTAAACACTAATAACATTCATGCTCCGCAGCCTTGTAATAACATAACCTCTTATGCACAATCAGACTACTCACTATGGCGTGCAGCTAGAAATCTCAAAAGGCCAGTTATTACGAAACCACCATTAAGAAACCTGAATAGAAGTTGGGCAAGAAATGATAATGAAAAAGGAAACCTGTTTGTAAATTATTTGAAAAACGTATTTACCCCAAATATATCTGGCGAAATAGCGGACGAGTTACCGCCTGTTAATGTTAGAGCAGCTATCCCCCTACGATTTGAGATAAGAGAAAAAGAAAAGGCTATTTGTGAATTAAACACCAAGAAGGCACCTGGTATTGATAAGATCAGTAACAAAATGCTTTTGGAGCTACCTCGCATGGCAAAGAAAATTATTCTTTTTATGTTTAATGCTATTTTACGCCTTGAATACTACCCTCAAGAATGGAAGGTCTCCTTAGTTACGATGATACCAAAGCCAGGAAAAGATCACACAAAAGTTGAGTCATATAGGCCTATTAGCTTATTATCTAATATATCAAAGCTGTTTGAGAAGCTCCTAGCGTCAAAATAAACCCCAATTTTAAATGACAATGGGTGCATACCTAACCATCAATTCGGTTTCAGAAGAGACCATAGCACAATTGAACAAACCCATCGGATAGTAAACGCCATAAGAAAAGCCTTTGAAAGAAAATATTGCTCCGCTCACTTCATCGATGCTTCTCAAGCTTTTGATAAAGTCTGGCATGTAGGCTTGTTACATAAATCAAAGCTAAACCTACCGGTTAACACACACAAGCTGTTAGAAAGCTACTTGGTCGGTCGAAAATTTATTATTAAAGAAGGAGATTTTTTAAGTTCTCCTCAGCCAATTGAAGCTGGAGTCCCTCAGGGAAGCATCCTGGGCCCACTTTTTACCTTATATATACCTCGGACATGCCAACAAACAATTACACCCTAACCTCAACTTTTGCTACAAGAGAATAGTCGTGAAGCATCTCGATACCTACAGGATCATATATTTCAACTAGAACTGTGGTTAAAACAATGGAGAATAAAGGTCAATGAGCAAAAATGCGTACATATTACATTCACCTTGCGTCGGGAAACATACCCCCCCCCCATTAAAATCAATAATCAACTAGTGCCTCAACAATCGCATGTCAAATATCTCGGTATTCATCTAGATCGGCGTTTAACATGGAAATGCCTTATAGAAGCAAAATCAACCCAAATGAAACTAAAAGCAATTCAAATTAACTGGCTTATTGGAAGAAATTCTGCTCTTAGTCTCGATTGCAAACTAGTACTTTACAACTCTATTTTGAAGATAATATGGTGCTGCGGTATTCAACTATGGGGCACTGCCTCGGCCTCAAATATCGAAAAAATTCAAAGGCGCCAAAATAAACTTCTTCGAATAATCACAGCTGCCCCTTGGTTTCTTAAAAACTCAAATACCCACAAGGATCTCAATGCGCCACTGGTTAGGACTATTATTACGAAGTATGCGGTAGAATATTTAAAAAGGCTAGAGTTGCACCCAAATCCACTAGCTCGAAATATTTTGAATGAAAGCGGCCACACTCGCTTAAGGAGAAGAGACAATGCAGCAGTTACCCATTAAGATGAGCGATAAGCTCTTATATATGTGAACAGAACCCGTGATGAAGAAAATTTTTGTCTGGCACTGGCAGGACATAAAATAAAGAATTAGGATAAGATTTTATCAATTATTGTTAGTTCATATTTAATATATGAAGATTCAATAAATAAATAATAAAAAAAAAAAATATTTCGAAAATGAAAATCTCATCCCTAGTAATTACATACCCCCATGATTCTCGCACTTTCGCATTTTCTATTATCGTTTTTCTTAAAAATTAATTTATGAAAAATATATACATAAGTCCAAGGCGAATTGACTAGAAGGTGGGGTCAAGTCAACATATGGTGTTTTTTTTTCGGTGGTCGACTTGTCAAAGTTTGTATACAAACTAGTTTTTTATGTAAACAACCCTATTTTTTTATTAGCAATTTTTTTGACAACCCGACCATAGAAGCATTGTAGTTGTAGAGTTGACCTCACCTTCTAGTCAATTCGCCTTGCATAAGTCTCGGAGAATCATAAAAATCATTGTCCTTTGTTAAAGTATGTTTTATTTAATTAACGTGGTTGGCTTTACAAAATTATTTTTATTTTGGTTTTGTGATAAAATCGTTTCTCCTCCTCCTTCTTTAATGGCAGTGGTTTTTTTCAAATAAAAATATCTTTCTTCATTTTCTACATACGTATATATTATTTAGTATAAAACCACTTAAAGAGTTCTTCAACTTCTTTCCGCTGAATAAAGAACACAGATTTTGTTTTTTTTTTGCGGGGAACTAAAAATATTTTTAAATACATACATACTAACTAACTAAATTCCCAGTGGATGGATGGGTTTAGTTTAGTCGTCGCCAGTCAACAAAATTTACGCGCAAGTGCTGAAACCAATTTTGCGCAAAACTCTTGGCACTCTGCAATGCCAGGCGAACAGAAACTCATGTAGGGCCTAACAAAAAATACCACAAATATTTTTGTGAAGCAGAAATATAAATTGCTCTTATCATTCGATTTCGTTAAATTGTGAGAGTGTGTGTTTTAATTTTATCAGTTGCTATATTTGAGTATTTGCTGTTTGATTGGTTATGCTTTTTAAGCTTGGAGCAGTCAGAAAAAAAGCTGCTTGCTTTTTATTTAGATTCATTCGTTCAGCGTCAAGTATTTGCTTTCGTCGTTAATGTATTGTGTTGCTTTAAGCAGCATTAATTTGCGACGAATTGTGTATTTACAAAGCTTGTTCCCCTTTAATATGAGCAGGGGAAAGTAGGGGGATTTTTATTTGTTGATTTAACGGTGGAAACATTTTGCTGTGTGTATATTAGAGTAAGGTGATTTCATTTAGATAATTTAAATATTAACTTTTTTGATGTCTGTGTGCTTGTAAGTTTGTTCCGCCCTTCTGCCTGGCTGTGCAGTTTATTAGATTTACTGTAGGTGCTGCATATAATTGAATTCCCGTTAAGTGAAAATCCAATTTAAGTTCAGTAAATGGAATCAAAATTGTTAAAAAAAAATATATACATATTTAACATTACTGACTGACGTACTAAATAGATCAAATACAGTATCATTAAATTGAAATAGGTATAATAAAAGTCTGTGGGTTTACGAAAAGTTTAGTAATTAAATTAAATCACTTGAAATTAAATCATTTGAAACTCGAGTTAAATTTGTTGTTTTTTCAAGCTGAAGTGAAAATTGATTTATTATATAGGAAGGACCCACTTGTGCATATGTTTTTTTTAAATAGTCAGACATTATTAGCCATGTCACAGAGTACAATTCCTTTTGGAATGATTCCGTTCGAAATCGAAGAAAACATAGGTATTTGTTTATTGATATAAAGTGTATTTTGATAGTTTTTTGGCCTTTCAGATAAAAAAAACTCGCATTCCGTTCATAAAAACAAAAATGGTTTTATTCCGAAAATTTGTTTCGTCATTTTCTGAAGCACCAAAATACAGAATGAATTCCGTTTCCGAACGGAATTGTACTCTGTGACATGGCTGTATATCGCTTAAAAGTCTCGCAATCTGTGCAAATTGCATTTTTAAGCAAATTAACTGTCGACAATTTTTTAAAAATTCTTTTACAAGAACTTTGTAAATTTGTTTACCCATTTTTTAATAAAACAAATGTTTCTATGCTCACCGTCGATATTCAGATTGGTAATCAATCTGAATATCCTAAACTACTAAAATAATGTATAAACGAGTTATAGAGGATTAATTAAGTGGAGTTTGTGGAGTTTGTGACCACCATGTTCGAATACAAGGTGAGATACAACGAATTGTGCAAATATTAACAAATTTCAATGAATAAAACTTTGTAATTAGTTAGTGGGAATATATAAAAATTCCGGATTATTATACTTTGTTATCTCTTATAAATAGTTTTACAAATATTTCAGTTAGAATTTTTTTTACCGTTTTTTTCTTTGACTTTATTTCTTTCGCAAATTTATTCGGTAGTAATAGTCCAATTATTTTCTCTAAAAACATCCTGGCGTTTCTAATAAATTCAGAATTAACATGTTAAAAGAATTTTAAGCAATATCTCAATCTGACTAGTCGCGAAGAATAATTAAAGTAAAAATTTTTAAATCAGTTTGAAAAATGGCTTAATTTTGACAAAAATTGAGCATATTTATTTTTAATACCTATTACTGAAATATTTTTTAAAATATTAAAATTTTTTTTACATAAATAATAAGAATAGAACAGGGGGAAAATTATGGCAGTCGTGATCGAATACTTTTTCGATTCGAAAGCAATTAAATTTGTAATTCTTTCTGTCCATACTGAACGGATCGAAATTATTTTGGTGTTGGTGTTGTAAAGCATTTCCCTGCAAATAATATTGGACTATGTAGTCCAATTGGACTGGTTACAACATGGTCCTCTGTAATGCAGGCATGGACCATGTCATTGCACAAATGAGTTTGCTATTATTGACTTTGAAACGGCTGTAGTTGTTGTTGTTTGTTTTCGTTTCTTTATTGGAATATTCTAGCTGTTTCTGTTTTTTAAACGTGGTGCGCAAGTAAAAATTAAGAAAATGTAAGAAAGTTTTAGCGTAATAATAAAAAATTAAAAATGCTGTGTAGTTCTCTTCACAAAAGGCGACTTTTAAAAGCCGAAAAAGAAAAAATTCTAAAAAGATTAGAAAATGAAAATAAAATGTGTCTGCAACGCGTGTATGGACTAGTCGGCTTTTTTGCAGGGTTATTTGAGTTTTCAAACACTGATAAAATAATACCTATTCGTTCAGTATTGAGTGAAATAAAATTGCTTTCGAATCGAAATAGTGTTCGATCACGACTGCCATGATTTGCCCCCAGGCTTAGAAATTTACTCTTAACACTTTTTATACGGCCGATAAAATTATACTTTTAACTATCGGCAAGTGCTATATTAGTATATGGGGGAAAAAATTTGATTTTGTAATTCGGCTTACCCTCTTAAATGTGCCAATAGGCTAGAAAATGTGATTAGATAGGTTTTATCTCAATCTGATAATATAATATTGTGCCGCATTGAGGTTGAAGTTACAAAAAACAGCGGCTTAAAAAAAATCTCAGTTTTTCGTTCTTAAAATTTAAACAGTTTTCTCTAGGAATATATATTTATATATAAGTCAAGCCTTATGTGATACGAAATTTTATTCTTATTAATTTCATGTTGTAAAATTTCTTTCTTCATAAAAATAACTTAATGAAAATTAGATTTGATGAACTTTAGCCTAATAAAAATATCAAAACTATTTTTTTGCTAAAAGTGATAGATTACGTTGCATTTAGCATTTACCAGTTCAGGTTGTAGTGAATAACCTCAAACATGAATTTCCATGCAGAGCATTGTAATAATCAATTATATCTGTTTCAAATATATTTTATTAATTCTGTTGCTGAATAGTGTTCAAATAAATTTTATTAATTTAATTATTTAGTTAATTTTTGACCAACTATAAAAGTAAAATTAAAAATCATTATACAAATTTTTTGGACGGATCTTGCCCATCTATCCCTTTATATTCCTAGCTTTAAAAAAAAAATAAAATATCTGTGTGTTTTATTTACGCTGATCTATCTATGATTTAAATTTCATCAAAATTGGTTAGACATTTTCGGAGAGGAAGTAATTCTTTCTTTGTCCGCATCTTGGTCCTAGTTTTAAAAAATTAAAAAGCCTATATTTTGAATTTCATCATCAGCTATAGACTAAAGGCGGAATGAAGGTGGGTACGAAAACTATTGCTTTTAATCTATCAGTTTAAGCAAAAAAATGAATGCGATCAAAATTAATAAAAATAAAATTTCCTACCAAATAAGCATCGAGTAATATTTCTAAAGAAAATGTGTTCGGTTTTCAGGATTTAATTTGAAAAAACTATCATGACATGTACAGGCAAAGCTCGATATAACAAATACTCACTTTAACGAAAATCCGATATAACGAATGAGCAAGTTTTTTCATTAGCTACCTTATATAACGAACGATCAACTTTTTTTTCTCCCGGTTTAACGAATGGTTAAGAAAAACAAGGCAAAATCAAAAATTTGTTACAATACCGTTTGTTTGGATGTGCTTTTTTTGTTTGTTACAAAGTAAGAGAACGTGTAGATTAGTTTTAAGCATAATAAAAGAGTTTTGTTTGAAGTGTTGTTGAAGCAAAATGGTGAATAGAAAAAGGATTTCATTGAAAAAAAAATTTTTAGAAGAATGTAAAAACGGTGTAAGTCTTTTTCTTATATCGCATATTGAATATGAATACGCTGATAGAGGCATTTGTTATTATTTTTAAGCATATGAGTGTAACCATACATTTGCCGTTTCAACATATTGTCTTAACTAAGCTATATATTACAGATTTTTTAGACACATAATTAGTCCCAATATGTAAACACGTATGTAGTTACGTATTAAGTTTAATAAACATGAATATAATAACATAAACAGCTCGATTTAATGGTAAATGTAGTTAATTTTTTATTTAAAAAAAAGTTCGGTATTACGAATCTCTCTGTTTAACGAAAGGGGCTGACATTATATCATTCGTTATACCGGGCTTTGCCTGTATACTCAAATCTACATACATTTTAAACTAAAAGATTTATTCAAAGTTATAAGGGGAACGCAAAGAATTTTGAACCTTCAGTAAATCCAAAATATTATGAATGTGTGAATAGCAACTGCTGGTTAAAATATTTTGGAATATAAAACTAAAACCGTCATGCACAATTTGTCAAACAAATTTCCAGCGTCAACGATGTAACACTAAAAAATCCCAGTTCAAACAATTCATATCGATAATAATTGGGGAAAAATAGAAATAATCTGTTGCTGTTATCATTTATCTCTGTATTGCAGTTTGATCGTTCTCAGCAATTGCAATAATTAAAAAATTGTATTTTAATTTAATCCATTGTTTTTTTTTGCAACGTGTTTTCAAAATTTGTATTAAATTTTTATATTTGAGTCTATCAACTCCAATTTTAAAGCTGCACAATGGGCTGTTGAAAAAATAATGGTTAAGTTCGTTTAGTATAAACTCAGCTCCGTGGGAAATATTTTTGGAGGCATAAGAGAAATACAAATGTACGGAATGGCAAATGCATGTGATTATAGCGATAATAACGCACATATTTAACTTAATGTGTCATTTGTTTTTAAGTACATAATTAAACTTTTTCAAATATGAAAAGAAAAACTAAAAATTTTTTTAAAATTTCCCAAAAAATCTTTTCGTTAAATATCCCTAATGAAATCACCAAATAAAAATTTGTATTCTTTTAAACAACAAAATTTCCACTTATTTGTGGTGAGAACTCCAAATATGGGAGCCCTGGTTTCTAAAATTGCTGGTAAGGGTTTCAGTTTTATGTAAGTAAAATCGGTATAAACTTCCCAGATTTCTCTGCAATTTGTATCCTACTAAAAGAAATAACTAAAATTTCTTTAACTTTCCGACTAAAACTTACCAAAATAGTTCTCTCTTCATTCCTACATATGTGTACATAACTATGCATACATATACAGTGAAAGCTCTACTGACGGACAGCTCTTTCAGACAGACAGCCCCCATAGGCGGAAGATTTTCTAATTCCCATGACAATTTTATGTTCCTTCTGTACACACTTAGACCACTGATGGCTAGAAGGACATCTCCAATCGCCGGACACAATTTTGCCGACGCGTCCCGACGGTCGGTGTACGATTGCATGAGCTTTCGCTGTATATGAACTGCGTTGAGCATGTATATTTTAGTATATATGTACGTACATTCAGTCATACATACATGCTTATGTATGTACGTTTCTGTGTTGTTCACATTCACATTATTTGCTATACTCAATTAGCAAAGTTGTTGTACTGACTACCATTACGCTCTCCTGGTCTCCTGTTGCAATGATATTTTCAAGGATTTTTTGTACACTCTGTGTTGCCAATGTCAAATTGGCACACGTCATTTTTTATTGGAAATCACTTACGCACATGTCGACACAGGAGCAACGCTCGAGGTAATGTTGGCTTTTATTGGCCTCATCAAACCACTTTTTTTCAATTTGTTTCAAGAAGGTTGAGAATGAGTTGTTGTTTGAAGTTGGATGGCATTGAACAAAAAACGTTCAAATAAAGTTCATGGTCGTTCTAACAAAATGACAACGCCTGAATGAATTTTATTGTTATTTCTTTTTTTCGAAATTGTATTTACAATATCTAACTTCTCCATCCATCGTGAGTAACTTAAAGTGTATATAAAATAAGGTGAAACATAAGTTTCATTTGTATGTCTGCAAAAAGAATTCATTGGATCAGTTGTTGTTGTTGTACGAGTGTTAAGCTCTTGCTTGAATTTGTTGTAAAAGCCTGGGTGAAGGACGTTTGTGCACGTCGCAAATTGGACGTGTTTCGGATGTGAGGTGGTTCGTTTTGAAGGAGTATTATTTACAATCTAAATGAAGGAATGCTGAACGTCTTGTCTGTATGTCTGTTTGATGGTTGATGTATGAGAGTATGTTTACTGTAAAAGTGTAAGTGCATATCCACATACATTTATAGATTTCTACAATTCAATAACGACGGGCTCAACTTTAACATTGACCATTAAGTTATGTTTGCCTGATATTTGAACTTTGTAAATGTGACATGAAATGAGGCTTATTAAAAAACCTAACCTAAATAAATTTGATTATGTTGTTAATAGCTCAAGGTCGTTAAAGGTGGAGTAAATTTTAGGTTTATTATACTTATAAATTGTTACTCATTAACCTAATGTAATAATGTAACTTGGGAACGTTTTAAATTTTAAAAGTGCCTCTAAATAGTTTTAAACTTTTTAACTGCATCTAATTCGGTTTTTAATTATAGAAGTTTATTGAAATATACAAAAATGTTGCCTTTTATCATAATAACTTTTAACCCATTTAAACATTGCAAAATAAATTATGTATTCAGCACAACAATTATTCTTTTTCATAAGAGTTAAAACTGTAAATGGGGCATAATAATAAACAACTAGATTATAAATTAATTTTACAACAGATCGCTTAAAATGAATGCCACCAGCGCAACGCGCTCTATTATTGATTTAATTAAAATTCATGAACGAGTCGTCATTTAGCAAATACAGAGTAGTGCTCCAGCTACTAGCTTAACATTAAAATAATCATTTAATTAAATCAAATCTACGAACGAACAAAAAAGGATTTTATGGTGCTCTTTTTAAAAAACCAAGTGAAAGGAAGCAGAAGAAAGAGACAGCGACACAGAGATGAAGGTACAATAAAAAAAACAATTACAATGTATTTTAACAATTGCGGTTGAATATTTCGTTTCAATAAAATGCCAAAAAAAAATCAGCATGCGTACGTTAAGAACAACACCGATTTTAGGACTTAACTCCAAAGGGTCTCTATTGTTATCGTAAAATGTCGATTAAATTACATTAAAGACGTTCTTTATTTAATGTTTTTGGATATATGTATTGACTTTATATAGTAACTTTGTAATAAAATTGAATTTTTCGACTTCGTTAATTTAATTTAAAATAAAAAAAAAATATTTATAAATGGTTCACTACACCCTCCCCACCCCCTTTGGGGATTACGTGGTGGTTGTGGTATACTACCCAAAGTCGAGGGAAGGGAGATCCTGAAAATCCCACTAAAGGGCGTATTCTTTACCACTTGTGGGAGACTTCCACCTGAGCGAGGACTATCCCAAGATGCTAATGCTTCTCAACAGATCGTGCTAGCATTTTTCAAAAAGCAGCACAGGTTAGAAAGCTCCAGCTCTTAAGCCAGGAGCGTGTGTATAATCTTGCCGGACTATGCACTGAAATTGCTGGCTGGGTTTGCTAGTACTCTCATACCCGGGGCGGTTGGTAAACATATTGTGTGTCACCCAGCGGTTAAGATTTATTATTGTGTAAGTCCTAGGGTACGTAAAAATGTAAATCTTTTCCACAGCTGTCTCTGGAACCCTTCTTTGGTGCAGCAACATACATGCTAATGGGAATCAGATATCTGTATGTCTATCTTTTTTTCATGATGTATTTTTAAATCCCTGGATTTTTTGGGATTCAGTCAATCCCAAAATTGTTTACTTAATTTTGTTGGTTTTAACGTTATTTTATAAACACAAATTCATCATGACTTTCCCTCTGTTAATACTATCATTGAAAACGAAAGCAAAAATTAAACTTAATCGGTGGGAAAAATGCACAAAACAAAAAAGAAGAAGAGAAGAAAGATTCCACTGGTGCACCAAATGCAAAGAGTGGGCATGGGATCTACGGTAAATTGTGGACCGATTTCACGAAGTTAAGTTGTCTAATTTATACACAACATAATTAATATCTCTAGTGGTAGGTACTAGTAATGTAACGTCAACGCAGCATCTATACTTTTGTCTGTCTTTAAGAAAAAAGAGAAAAAGAGACATTTTTGCCGCTGTAATTCTAAAGGCCCACCCATAATGTGCTTAAGTTGGCTTAAGCAAATGTGCGAATACATGTCAATCATATGAGGCAAACCATATTGAACTTAAGGAAATTTTTTGTTAAGTTTTTCAAACTGTCATTTGCTTAAGCAAAGTGCGAAACAGATCGCACATTCCGTACGGAATCAAATGTTTTTTGAGTTTGTTTTTTTAAATACTTTTGAGAGTCTTTTTGTTAATTTTTGACAGTAGGATAAGCAAGACTGTGCATATTATGGTTGGGCCTTAAGCTTCTGCGTTAGTTTTTAAATTATCTAGAAAAAAGATGCAAAAGTGTAGACTGAATTATAGAAATGTACCACTGCATTTCTGGGTCGAATGTCTTCATATGGTCCCATAAAACTACGTAATCACTATCTAGTCATGTTTTATGTATTCAACACAAAGCATTGTATAGAGTATAATTGGACAGTAGTACTGGCGACAAAGTCTAAAGTGAGTCAGTACATTTTTACTATCGACAATTTCCTTCAGGGACGTATTTAAAACAAAAGTATTCGAAATACTGTTCAATCCTGTTCACAGGCCGACGTGTTTTTCTTTAGTCATATATACACCAAATATGTATGTATATTGACTTCCAACTGAATGAATGTAGTGAACGTACAATATGAATGTGTAGTATACAGAAAACATTTTCTGGATTTTTAAAAATGTTTTCAACAACAACAAAATTAAAACTTGTTTAGAGAAATGCAGTGGTTTTAACAAATAAATTCATTCGTTTAAGAAGATTTTATAATTGTAAGTAAATATTATTTTTCAAGTCTGAAAGAATTATTTATTTTTGTTAAGGTACTTTTGTTAAATTTAATTTATTTCACTTTTATTTAGCAAACAAAAAAACCGGACCTTCTGCTTCATTCCGGAAACTGATATTTTTAAATTAAACTTAATACAAACACGCACACACATACACATGTTTGTTTCCCACATCCTTTTACAGTGCTGATAGTGGTTTTCTATGGACTAATCTGTGTTCTATTCATTAAGACGAGTAACTAGTTTTATTATATACTATTTAAATTTTTTTGAGGCCCTATGCTCCTTATGCTGGGTACACACTATGCAATGCATTTACGCAATCTAGCAAATTAAATTCATTTTCATTCATTCCAGATTGCATAAACATCAAAACGCTTTGATATTTTGAGGTTGCATTGAAATAGATTGCATGTAGATTGCACTGTCTGTACCCAGCATTATAGGATCAACGAGAATATGTATATATAAATTTTCCTAAATTATTAGGTATGTAATGAAAATCGATCGATTGAAGTGATCGTTATTAAAATGCATTTCTGAATTAAAGTCTTAACTTTTGTTGCAAAATATAGTTCAAATAACATACATAACTATGCAATGCATTTACGCAATCTAGCAAATTAAATTCATTTTCATTCATTCCAGATTGCATAAACATCAAAACGCTTTGATATTTTGAGGTTGCATTGAAATAGATTGCATGTAGATTGCACTGTCTGTACCCAGCATTATAGGATCAAGGAGAATATGTATATACATATAAATTTTCCTAAATTATTAGGTATGTAATGAAAATCGATCGATTGAAGTGATCGTTATTAAAATGCATTTCTGAATTAAAGTCTTAACTTTTGTTCCAAAATATAGTTCAAATAACATACATAACATAAAAACAGAAAAAAAGGTCTAATATTTTGCGCTAAAGTTTCAGCATAAATTTCAATATTACTTTTTATATGATTTAAGGCCCAACTATAATATGCATAAGATGGCTTAAGCTACTGTCAAAAATTATCAAAAAAAATTTAAAAAAGCATTTAAAAAATGGAAAAAAAAATTTAAAAAAGTGCGATGTGTTTAGCACCTTGCTTAAGCAAATGCCAGTTTCATAAAATTAACCAAAATGTTTTCTTAAGTTCAATATGGTGACACAATAAATCACATGTATTCACACAATTGCCTAAGCCAACTTAAGTATATTAAAGTTGGGCCTTCAGTATATTCATTTAAATCCTAAACCTAGTTGCAGAATATTGTTAGGCAAAGTGTCTGTATGGTATATGTATATCTCTAAATAGATATCATCTTCATATTCGCCATGAAGAAAACCTAACTGGAAATCCATCTGGTACTTTGTATTTATTTAATCTCGCTTGACTTGTAACTTATTTAGAAATAAAATTTTGAAAATAAGTCAGTTGAAGAAAATAGTTTAAACGAAGCAGAGTAAAATATATAGTATGAATATATATTATATGTTCGTTGTATTTTAGTATGTATCAGTAGAATTGTTTTTATTTAAATTTCTACAATACGATTAATTGAATAAAATATAATATTATTTAACTTTGGTGAAAATAGTAGAAGCCAAGGAATTAAATTCAGGGACCCGAAATAACTGTTATTATTTTTTAAATATCCAATAGCTTATGGAAAAAATAACTGAAAAAAATTTGGTCCTGTAATAATAATTATAAATTACCCAGAAAATTATAGTTCTGCCATACACATTATGAAAGATTATTAATTTTTCTGGTCTTTGGTAACCATAATGAAAGATTTTTATTCTTATTGGTCTTCTACAACCATTATAAAAGATTTTTATTTTTTCTGTCTTCTATAACCACGCTACAGTTCGAAAATCTTAAGATATTTTTATAAAATTTCGCACACTGACTTATATTTGCACAAGGACGAACTTTTATTAATGATTTTGGTAAGGATCCGCAAATTTTTTGATATCTTTCTCATATTTGGTAAATAGAAACCAATTATGCCACACAATCATGGTGCTGAGTTTAAATAAAATCGCTCCAGTTTTAGGCATATTTTCCCAATTTTTTTTTTTAAATACAAGAAATTTCGCACTAAAATTGTATTTATATACCATTGAGTAGTCAGTGCTGTTGGTGTAGTAGCTAAGATGTGGACTCTGAAACCGATAGGACCCGGATTCGATTCCTGGCTCGAGCGACCAAAAAAAACATTTTTCAAAAAGAAATAATTATTTCCTAACATCCTATACTATCGGTTGGCTTGAGCGAACTAATGATAGTAATTTCAAATGCAAATATTGCTAGTAACACAAATGTTAATAAAAATGATAATTTAATGAAGTTTTTTTTTAGGAATGACTTTTATAAAACTGTTTCATAGATTCTATAAAATGCTTCATTACCTGACGATTTATTGTTTCTGTAAAGAGTTTCATTAATTCTATGAAGCTTTTCATAAACATTGACTGTAACGAAACCTGTTTCATAGATTTTATTAGGAGTGTCATTGGCTGAACTCCAACGAATATTTTCATAAAACTTGTGTAAAATTCGATATGGAAGACCGAAAAAAATAAAAATCTTTTGTAATGGCTACGGAAGCCCAAAAAAAAAAACAAAAACAAACTATAACGGTTATCAAAGACCAAAAAAATATTGGTTATTTGTAACAATTATTCAGAGAGCAGGTTTTAAAAATTCGTGATAAATTATTATTTCAGGATTTTTTCAAATATTGGTTATAACTGTTATGACCCTGATTAAATTAAAAAACAGAAACAGGAAAAATTTGTATAACCTAACATTGCAATGAATCAGTTAGACCCCTTTCAGACTCGGCAAGTTAGCTGCGCAAGTTACTTGCCGACAACAACAAAGTCTGTACACAATTTTTTTTTTCTTTACCCCGACCTTACCGCTAACGTCAACAAACCAAGAGTTGCGCAAGGAACTTGCCGAGTGTGAAAGGGGTCTTATAATTCTTTAATTTTCGTTGTTATATTAGATAGAACTAACTTAATCGGACCTGGCTAAGCACGGATAATCGTTAAATAAGGTTAATAGATATGGTTTAAAAACCTAAAAAAAACTTCTGTTCGAAAACCTTTTTTTAGAATACGTATGTATTCCATTGTGGTTTCTTGTATCTTATTTTTTGCTTTTAAAATTTAAAAATAATTATTGCTTAAAATCAATGCCTTTTTTTAAATAATAACTCAGAATTATTTATGTTGATATTTTTATTTTTATTCAAAAGCGAATGTATTCCTTCATGTTCTTTCTTTTCAGTATAACGCGAACATGACCAACACAACACCAAACAACAAGATACAATTTTAAACTCTAAAATTCCGGCGAACGAAGAATGCATAGATAGAGAAAAGTAACGACAGACGAAAAAAAAACTAATTGCCTGACCATTCATTTTCCCTCCAAAAGCCCTTTTTAATACACACAAACACACAAACTCATAAATTTATATTTGCCGTAGATGTAGTTAGTTGGTGAATTCTTTTTCTTGTTGTTGTTGATAGCTGCTGTTTGTTGCTTCTTTTGTTATGCATGCACACTGTGGGAAAATTTTGGCCGTGGGAATTCTATGTGAAATTTTAACATTTTCTTAGGTGTTCAGGAACAGGCGAGCAGAACTCATGCACAAGTCATGAGAACAAATGCAAAATATTTTTTTTTTTAATTTTATGTTGGTATGTAATGTTCTGTGTGCACTAACACAATTACAAAATTTCGCATACAACATTTTTTTGTGTTCATACAACTTTGTTTCGTGCAAGTACTTGTGAAATTTATGTGGCATTCACTCACTCACTTACTCAGCAACATCATCATCATCATCACCACCAACGACAGTCAACAGCAACAACCAGAACAAGAGATGGACAGACAATCGAAGGGAACAAGCAACATAGAATATTCATTCGTGCAACAAAACAACAACATGCCTATTGTACAAGCGTCACTTTCTTTGTCATAATGGTTCAACGGAAACCATAAACAGAAGGGTGTGTAACTGTACGAAATGGTATTTATCATCTATTAAGCAGCGACAAGTTGCAATGCGCACGTATTTTGAAAACGGTTATTTCAATTCGAGCAACTGTTTAATGCCATACAATAATTTGTTTATTCCATCTTGCCTAAGGCCTAAATCAGGATATAAAATTCATAATTTTAAAGAATTTTCTTTCTATATGCACCTACAGAGGATGTTACACATTTTTGTGTTTTATTACTGTTGAAACATGAATTTAAAACCTGATACATATCATTAAAATGTATAACATCCTTTTCTTTGTATTTAACATCCAATTCCTTTTAAACTTTTTAAATTAAACAAGGTGATAAACATATCATTTTAATAACAACTTTGTGGAATTAAGCACATTATTTAAAATACATAAACATCCCTTTTATAAAAGTCAACACAAGTTCTTAGTCGCTGCTAACAAAAACTGATTACTATTTATAGTCATTTAGTATTTTCTATGGCACTTTTAAGTTGACGTTGAGTAGAATTGACTCCGTTTTAGAGGACAGGAAATTTTGAGACGATTCAAATAAAAGTTAAAGAAATTTTATTCACAAAGTTAATAACCCAGTAAAAACTTCGCTTACTTTTTCATTATTTAGTAGCTTTCTTCTATAACTACATCTATAACAACTTCTACTACATACTACTTTTTTCTGGATGTATTTAAGTAAAACAATAATGACTTCCATTTGAATGCGCTCATTTTGGGACATCCCTTGTAAAATTCATTGGTTCTTTCAGTAGAATTGTAAGTAGTGCTTTTAAGTTTTTCTGATTACTCAACACATTATTTTGTAAGCGAAGTTTTTACTGGGAAATTTAATAAATACATTTAAATTAAAAATTCAAATTTTAAGAAAATTATGCGTAGAAAAATAGAAAATTTGTTTTGTAAACGTTTATTAAATTGAAAATTTTTTTATGAATACGACAGTAACTTTTTTACAAAATGATGTTTTGCTTAAAATTCGCTAATACAGGGTGGTGCAGTAAGTAACTGATTTTATTAAAGATTTTATTTAAGATTAACATTTATTTAAGTTAAGATTATATGAAGTTTATAAATATGTTCACATTATGTTTTTAAAATAATGTCTTTCAAATGGCCGTGCTCTTTCCAGAAGGTTTCCCATAACTTTTCTTAGAATTTCAGTTCCTTATACTCTCATTTCTTCTCGAATATTCGCCTTAAGCTGTTGGATGTTCTTGGCTTATTGGCATTAGGGTATTCATTCGCTTAACCGGAATCAGTTAACCGATTAATTACTACCTGATTAACTGATCGGTTAATTTAAAATTGGCTCTTTTTCGATTAACGATTAAACCGGTTTATTTCAGTCGATTAACCGAAGTAACGAAATTTTTAATTTTTTGTAGTACTATAACATATTTCTGTGTTTTTCATTATTTGTTTTGTATCATATGCAAAAGGTATGTATTTAGAAAAATATTTTTTTCCTTCTAGCAATACATTCTTTAAATACAGTATACAGTACAAAATCAGAAATACAGGAATTCGGAAATAAATTTTTTGCAGAATGTTCGATGCTGAGCTTTGCCAGAATGATGAGCTGACAATAAAAGAAACTCTCGATTGTAATACAAACAATTTTTAAACATCATTAACCGAAGCAATTAGAAGTGTTTAAAATTTTAAAAATTAAAACTGGAATTTTAAGTCGAAATGGAAGATTTTATATGCTTAGAGAAATACAGGAAAAGAACTGAGAAATAAGACAATCTGTTCGATAACTTGGTGGCCACACGATCAAGTTTTGCCTTTCAATTCCATTCAATTTGCAATACACTCTCACTTTTTTACTCTCACTTTTTAAATTGACCACGAGATGGCTTTCAATTTCACCTTTCCATTTGTTTGGCAATTTTAATTTCAATTTAACAGCTGACTGCATTTTTGTCTTTATAAATTGTTTTCTTGATGAAATCTTGAAAGTAAATTGCTTACGAATTGAATGTAGCCTACGTCACAGCTGTGACAAGCAGTATATGTAAAAGACTATCAAGAACTTGATCGTGTGGCCGCAGGGTAAGGGACAAATTTTTTTCCAAGTCAAGTTCTATCAAAACTAAAGAAAAGAATCGGTTAAATCCTAAACATTGAAACCAAATTATTTATCTAGAAGATTATTTTATAAGATCTCCCTAAACTATTGAAAAATTTATTAATAAAATGATCTCACAGTTTATTTCTTATTATTAATTATAGCTGCCAAAAAATATTATTAACTGGAAGTTAAAGTAATAGTTAGTTTTAATTAAACTTGGTGAAACTGGGGGTAAATGATATACAGTAGTTTTGACTTAACTGCCTTTTATTTACGTGCACTTTTGATTTAACTGCACAAAATTGATAATTTTTGGCATTATTCTTTATAATCCCATAATAATTCCTTTTTTAAGTGCACTTTCTTTACCTGCACATTTAAGATAAGTGCCCAAAAATGTTGGCATTTTAAAATTATTTTCATACAAAAAATTCAAGTTAGCTGCACTTTGACTTAACTGCCCAAAATACATATTTTCCGTAATTATTCTTCAAAATCCTTCTTTACGTGCATTTTGTATACCTGCACATTTTTCATATTTTTGGGCAGCGTTTAAACATTTTCATATAAAACATCAAAGTTAGCTGCACACATGAAAAAAATATGGTAGCCATTTTTTCACATAAATATCCAATTTTAGCTGTTTATAAAAACAAAAATCGCAAACAAGCCAAGTTGGTATCATTATAATTCATTTATTTTGTTTTCATGTACCTAGATTTATGCATATGGGTTGTGGTTACAGCAACTTTACCACGATTATATGAAAGGAATAGCAAATCTTTGGCCTGGAACAGAATAAAGTAGTTGTAGTAGTATTTGAAGTTGTAGTAATAGCGCAACAAAGTTCAAAATTTCGAATTTTGCCCTTCAACGGCAACAACTACTACAACTACGTTCTGTTGACACTACTTTGAAACAGCCATTTTTAACTTTTGACATCTTGCAGCGCTATTCTTAACGTTGTACTACAGCGACTTTTCTGTTCCACACTTTATAGTTACCAATTTGGCTATCTCGTTCTTTATAAAAATGCATAACAAATGACTACAAGTTGTTTGAACGTCATTGTTATTATCAATTTATTAATAAAAACGCTGCTACTCCTCTTTCAAACACTTTACTTAAGCTGCACTTTTATTAAGGTAACCACAATTGCGTACCTGCACATTAAGGCAGCTAAATACATTTAAGATAGCAGCTGCATTTTTGATTTACCTGTACAAAAAATCGTCCAAAGGAGATTGTGCAGCTAAGTCAAAATTACTGTATATTTATGAATTACCATTTATTTGCTCGTTTTAGTTCAAGAATTGTTTTGTTTGTTATATTATTGTTCTCTTTTACTAATAAATTCCAAATAATAAATAATGTTTGCATTTTTATTTATTGAAATTACATAAATTATAACAAAACTTTATTAATCGGTTAACCGATCAATAACAAAATTAACCGATTATAAACCAATGAAACCAAAACCTCGGTTAATTAATCGAGCGATTAAATGAATACCCTAATTGGCATTCACCTTACCCTTAAGGTAACCCGAAAAGAGAGGAAGCTGTTAAATCGGGGAACACGGTAGCCAGTTAAAGTCAGAAAAACATGATATTAATCGATCTCCAAAATAAGAGCCGTAGTTTGACGAGCTGTGGTTCCATCTTGTTGGAACGAAAATTCTAGATTGTTTGAAAAATTTTCAATAATTGACCGGTATTGAATGACATTCACATTAACCGTCTCGAAGAAATATTGTCCAATGATCTTTTCTGAAGTTATTTTAGTCCATACTGCACATCTAAGTGTGTGTACTTGATGTCAACAATTATTCTTGGATTTTGGGTGCCCCACATTCAGCAGTTTTGTTTATTCACGTGATTATTGAGATAAAAAATGACCTTATCGTTAATTTTTCGATATGATCTTTGTGTCGGAATAATAAAGTGCTGAGATTCAAATTAAATTGAACAACTTTGGTACTTTGGCTGATCTTTCCTTTATAACTGTCTCCAATCTGTTGTGTATTGATAACCAATACGCTTGTACCTAACTTGAAAGCTTTGGCTCTTAGCGTTCTCGAAATATACAGAAAAAACAACAGCAAGGGACTTACGATTAAAATTAAAGGCAGTCTTGGGTTTTTACTCATATCTCAGCCATTTGTGGACCGATCAGCCTGAATTTCAATAGTAATCTTAAACGGAGTATATGTGGCATAAATATAAACAGCCTAGTCTCCATAATTTCTGGGGTCTTAGAAAACCTATTTTAACATACACACGGACAGATGGGCATCGTTAAATCAACTTTGCTTATAAGGACCCAGAACATAAATACGTATATTAGAGCGACTCAAGTTGTATGGAAGCGAAATTCATGCAAGGTGTACCCCCTCAAAATGAACCTTGGACTTTTTTAAGATGACATTTAAAATATCTCGGCTCCAGCTTTGACCTCTCGTGAGCTGGACCGTTTTGAAAAAGGGTCTATTTTTGCATGTTTTGTTAATTTGAGAATTTGTTTCCTTACCAACATATACAATATGGGTATCATAAAAAAGGGGCGCGTCCAACTGTATATATAATTTGTCCAAGGTACATCTAGCACTTCTTTTGGTGAGTCGCTCTAACGTATATACGTTATAGGGACTAAGATCAATATTGCAGAAATTACAAACGGAATGACAAACTCATGTTTACCTTCGGTGAATCATAAATCATATATTTTTGCAAGTCTGACCTGAATTATTGTTCAAAAACTTTCAACAGTGGTCGGGCTTAGCACTTCCTAAATCCAAACATTAATAGAATTCAGTATTTAATTATACTTGATAATATTTTAATAAGTCTAGTACCCAAATTAAAAACAATTAAGTTTAAGCGTCAAAAGGGCAGCAATACTTATTATTAAAGAGTATATTTTGTGTAGATCGGTTGATTATTTAAAATTCTTTTAAGTTTAAATTGCTAAACTTTTTAAAGCTATCGATAAAATTTATGTGATGGAAATCGATTTTGAAAGCGAAACCTTCGAAATTCATCACATCATTTTGTTTTGCTTATTCCAAATGTTAAATTAATTTTAATTTAATTTTTAATGAAACCCTATAGCAAAGCAACGAAAAACCAAGGACACACTTGGTTTTTATTTGTTATGAGGGTAAAATACAAAAAGCAAAGAAAGAAGGTCAACATGTATTTTGTAAACATCTACTTAAGTGATACGAAAAATAAAAATGATTAAAAGTTTTTTTAGAATATACATATGTATGAATAACCAAAAACAGCTTTTCCTAGAGGGAAGAAAAATTATAATCCTTTTTATGTACCACAACATACAAAATATGGATAAATTGGAAAAGTAGTATCCCGTTGTCGTTTCAAGGTAAGAAAAGCAGTTTAACGAAAACAAATACAAAAATCGAGTTAAAAAATGTCTGTGAGTGGTCGGCAGTCAAACTGACCGAAAACGATAAAAGGCATATTAGCACGCCTTTGAATGAAAACCATTTCCAGTGTCACACAAATAACAGTTGAACTAGAAAAAAATCAAAATACTAAAGTTTCACCCGAAAGTGTGCGACGGTTTTATGTTAGGTGTCCCAAGAAAAAAAAAACTCCGCTATAGCGGATTGAAAGTTTTTGTTTCATTACTATAATGACATTTTTCATTGTCATAATGAAAATTTAAATTTATGAAGGCATGCTTTTTCGAAATATTTTTGTACTTTTAATTATTGAGACTATAGAGTTATTTGAATGTTAAAAATAGTTTTTTTTTCAATTATTGAAATATGTTGCTTTTATAAAAAAATTTTTGATTTCATACATTTAATGGTATATTATATTAGATGTATGAAATAATTTAATCTTACATTTTTTAATTAACAATTAAACATATTTTTAAGGAAACTATAGTTTTGTATTAATTTATGAATATAGTAGTTATGTTTGTATGTATATTGTTTTTTATGTTCCCAATTAAAATTTTTTGTTTAACTTGGACAAACTTTAGCTTTCATATATCCAATGAAAATTTTTAACACAATTACGAAATCTAATGAATCGATTTTAACGAAAATACTTCACTATTACTAAGAAATTCCATTTGGACAATGAAAATTTTCATTTAACCAGTGAAATTTTTTTTATGAAAACGATTCATTAGATATATGAAGCATTTTTCTTTCAGTGTAATAAACGAAGTCAACAGGCAGACGCAAAAACGCACTTAAGTAAACCCAAAGTATTTTAGGATCAAGTAATTTTTCTGACGAGTCGAAATAAAACAGATTTGGTTTTGATGAATGTTATCCTAAATCTACAAATTGTTTTTTTTTAACTTCAATTTAATTTGTTATTAGAGCTTTTTTGGTAATTGCTAAAATTAGTGTTTAAAGCTTCGTTCACAATCAGAGAAACAATTTCGTTTTTTCTTCTATCTTTTTTCTTCCTAAAATATTTTTAAAACAAAAATGTAACTAAAATTTTTTTAAAAATGTAACTAAAGTTGAGTCAACTAGAACTTCAGCAACAATTGGTATGAAATTGTTTCTGACGTTTAAAATAATTTAATTTAGTTTTAAATAAGAATTTTAACAAAATGTGTGTGGTTGCAAAAAAAATTGTTGCTCTATTATGAACAACAAGTGAAAATGTTTTTTTGATTGTGAACGAAGCTTAAATTTATGAAATTTGAATTTTTTCACAATCATACATACTTCTCTTCGACCTAACCAAACTTGCAATTTGGCTAAAGTACCGCAGCTTCTTCTATCTAACTCAATTTCCGGCTTTACCATTCTAATAATTCTTTAAGGGTGGATTTGTTGAACCGGTATCTGGCTTTGAATAGCTCCTCTGGAATTGCAAAAGAATTGCTTTTCTTTCTAAAAGTTTTGGGACGTCTTGTACTCGATGTTTCGACGATAAATTCTTAAATTATCGTTTTTACAAAAATGATTTGAATTGCACTAGTTTATTATACTCACCAATTCTGGAAATCAAATTTACTATATCAATTATTAGTTTTTATATATCGTCGAGTGGTTTCTGGTATGCCGCATTGCACATTTTTACAAAAAATTAGTTTAAATCAATGTGCCCTCGTTTTAACATTTAATCCCTTTTTTGATATCTCGAATATATTAAGAGACATCAATTCTCAATTTTACAGTTCTCTAAACATTGTTTTGCTTCATTTGTCACTTTTTGTGCTATGGAGCAAGTTTTCAATGTTAAAGTTAAAATATTATTGTTTGTAATTGCTATACTGCATGTTGTATTCAAAGCATGTACATAGATCAAAACATTTTTGTTCCGTGCGGCAAACCAGTAACCAACAGCCGATACACTATGTAGTTTCTACTTTGACCTATTTGAAAGATATTTTAAAATATAAGTGTAGTAATGGTTAATGGGGCACAAGAGGCATTATTTTAGTTAAATCTTAATAGCTTTTTATATTTAATGCAAAAAGTTATAACGACTTTAAGTTTCAATAGAAAACATATCTCGCGACCCACGTTATTTTTAACAAAAAAGCAATTTATATTTAAAATCAATCCAAACATTAGTTATCGTTTTTATAAAAAAACATCTTTGTTCCGTGCAGCAAACCAGAAACCCCCCGACGATATGTGTATTAAACTTTTTATTAAAATAAATAAAAAGACAAAAGTGTTTACTTTTTCGCGCATTTGTTTAAATTGTCAGCCTGTTCATCGATTTCGAACGTTAACGTTCGCATAGAAAATTATATTTAAAACAAAATTCGAAAATTTGTTTTTAATGTAATTATCTATGCGAACGTTGACGTTCGAAATCGTTAAACAGGCAGTGTATGTATACAACTATTGAAATGTCACTTTATTAAGCGCTTAAAGAAGAGTAAAGGCTACAATATATATTTCCAATTTATGAAATGTTTATTAAACGTTTAATAAGCTATTAAGCATTTATAAATACTCTTTTTTCGACATTTGCTTATTCATGACTTATAAAGCTGAAACTACACTCACAGTTTTGAGCCAAAAATGTATTGCTTCAAAGTGGGAACTCACCATATAAAATACATGCCTGCCGTAAGTCCTCGTCCATTATATGCAACATTTGCTGCGAAACATTTGAGTTTGATAATTAAAGGGGAAATAAAAATCGAAAAGTGTACTTTGTTTCGTGTACAAGCAGTTTTTATGAGTTTGTTAATTCATGAAAGAAATAATGTTATTGATAGAAAGACATAAGTCATACAAAATGTCTAAATGCTGCACAACAAAAGTTTTGTTTTACTGACACGAATGCAGTTTTAAAAGAGAATTGAAGAAAGTTTCTGCAGCAAATGTTTCATAATATGGACGAGGACCTTTACAAATGAAGCTCAGTTTATTGGGTATTTATTTATAAATAAGAATAAAAGTAAATTGGATGTAAAAAAATTTGCAATTTAAAACGGATTCAATTAGAAACGTTCTTGGTGAGGCTTTATGTCACAATTATTCTCTTATGTACTATTTAATGAAATGGATAACTATTATCTGCCTATTGCTCCTTGCAGGAGTAAAAGGAATAAATATATAAATACTATTGAAGGTATACACACATGTATATATAAACACGTATGTATGTATATATGTGCTTCATACCTTTTTACAAAAAAGTTGAATTGATCTTTTATTTAGACACGTTCTTCATATTGTTTTCCAATTTAACGCAACACGTCCTTCAACAAAATTACAGAAAACGTGTCAATTCATTTAATCCCAGTAATAAAGGCTAAAATGCAACCAACTTTTTGTGCCGCATGTAATAACAATTCAAGCTTCTTGTGCCAACAAGCATCATGATGGGAATAGTCTTTGTTACCATTTTGATGCTTCTGCTTGAAGATACAATTTCAATGGTAAATAACATGTGGAGGTAGATTTTTTTTATCATGTACCCCAGCCGTTCGTTCTTCTTAATTTTTCTTGACAAAAGAAATCTGTGTTTTCTGCAACGACTCAAGTGGTAATGTTGGACTCAATACAATGTATTGTGTAGACATGATCGCACGTTCATACCACATACACATAAGGGCCTATATTTGCAACACAATTTCATTGTCTTATGTCTTTCGTCTTCCCGGTGAATACTTTTTAGATTTCTACTTACTTTTATTTGCTGTATTCCTGTTGAAATTTCTAATCGCAAAAACCTTTAGCCCTATTAATGCCTAAAGGCATATTTATTTGTAAAGAGCATATATAAAGAGCATGATGTATCGGTTCCTAATTCATATTAAAATTTTATTAGCTGAAAAACAATAACTTGCGTCAGTCGGAAAAAGAAATATGTATGTATTCATACAAACAACTCCGTGATAAACTGCCTATCTACTTGCTTTTTGGAGAACTTAAACACTTATTTCAGGGATGGCAAAATAAGTTTTGATATTGTACAAACTTCTAAAATTTTACTTTTTAAATTTTGAGCCTAAATGTACCAAAACATATATTTACTGTGTATTGTGGTATTAAGAAGCTTTTTCAGTGAATCTTTAATCTTAACTATTCCATATTTTTTGTTTAAAATTTTCTATACTGCGGACTATGAATTCAGAGGAGGGCGGGCTACATCGCAAATCTTTTTAGACTTTTATGACATATCCAAAGGACCCGTAGAAATTTATCCCCCGTTTCCGCATATACAGTTCTAAATCTCCCTAAACTATGGCCCATTTTCATAAATAGAAACACATCATTTTAAGCACAGCTTATATTGTCCAAACAAATGAGAACATACATATTTAGATTGACTTAGAATTACTCACGATAATTGGTCGGAAGTCAGGTTTGCTTTAGAAGGATTAATGGCAGGTTTCGTTACCCAGCCTAAAAAAAGTAAACATCCGCTGGAAAAATACCAAAAATTACACCAACCGTTGTCAGATGTAAGCTAACCACGTTTTATGCTCAATTTCATAACGGATGGTGTTAAAACCTTAAAATACATCGATATCGTTTTGTACATATTTGTTTTTTTTTATCAACATATCGTTGTTATGTTGACGACATTCTTATTTGTTATATTAAATTCAATGTTGTTGTCGTTTCGAAGAAGTACTGTCAACATTTTGGAAATAAATAATTTATTCATCGCACTCAACCAATAAAAAACTATAAAATTTTATCAATTCTATAGTTCGACAATAGGAAACGTTTTGCCAGGCTTGGAAAAAGGTTGTTATTTATATTTTTAAGTCTATTGGATTTACAAACTACTTACTGGCTTTAAAATATTTTAGAATGCGCTTATAATAAATCTTTTTAAATAAAATCTAATATAAGTTTTAGATAAACTAAAATCTAAAATATGGTTTCCATTTAATTTTTTTAATTATTAAAATAATCTAAATAAAAATAATTTTAAAAAATATAATATGAACCATAGTATATACTACAAAAAACTAATAAAGTAAACTAAGCAACGAGACGACAACGTAATGTATTTTATTTGCCAATAAGAATTTTTAAAATTGACAACACGTTGTTATTAATTCGACAACGTATGATATTTTTACTTTTTCCCACAAAATTATTGACAACGTTTGTTATTAAATTGACAATGAATGCTGTCGAAAATTTTAACAATTTCAAAAGGAGTTTTTTCGCTCTGTGTGTACATTATTTTAGTAAATTGGTTGGTGTGTAGTAACTTTAGCTTCTTAAATGGTACTAAATAAAAAAATAATAAAAATAATTGTACGTACCAATTTGAGCAAACAAGCCCTGATTTGTTTTGTAACAATATAATATACTCCAAGTTAACAGAACAATATGGAAGTTGCACACACTCTTTTGCCAAGTGTGTATACAAGTGTTAACAAAGAACTGCTGATTTTTCTATACAAAATACTGACAAAGACCATGACGCTGACGATGGTGTTGCCAATGGTTCTTATATTTTTGATTGTATGTACTTACTTAACTAAAAGGGCTTTTGTTTGTTGCATGGAGTCTGTCTCGCTAACAAAGAGTTAAATGTTTGTGTGTGGCTAAAGGCCGTTGTGTTTTTGCTTTGATACCATAATTTGAGTGTTGCACGTGTTGACGTCGGTTGTTGTGTTTCATTTTCTGTTTGCCCGTTCGAAAATGTTTTATTAAAAATCTGTGCTACATGATGATGTCATCATATTGTTTCTCTAAATGTTGCCTTGTTTTTTACTGTTCTCTCTTTATTACTTGCAACAAACGTTAAATAAGCCATACATAAAAGTACAAGTACAAATTGTATTTTCAAGTTATTCCAATATACGAAGTGAAAGTGCCTTAATTTTAGACATAATGAATGTCGAGCTGGCTAAAAAAAAATGTAGATTAGATTTGATTAGGTTGCAGACCTCAAATTAGTAAAAAATTTCCAATAAAGTTCCAGGCCGCTCAAAAAAAGTTCAATTTTGTTCTCTTGTGTAATCGATATATTACGAATTGAATTAAAATATTTTGTTTCATTTACTTTGTATACAACAGAAAAAAATCATGTCATTAAAATTAAAATATAGAAAATTTAATCGGCAGCCTGATAAACAACTTAGGGCCATTATTACAACCTAATGATAAAGTTGCTGATAGTTAACGTGAACAATAGCTATCTTGAATGATAAAGTGACTAATAAGTTTTTTTCATTATTACAACTGTCCGATAAAATAAAAAATGTAATTTATATACTGTGGCAACATTGCAGTATATACCGACTACTTTTGGTTGTTTAAAATACGTAGTGGCAACGACTTAGTTTTGTTTTATTTATTAATTGAAAACAAAAGTAAATTTTTGTGCTTTATTTTTGGTTTTAATGGTAAATTGTTTTGTTTTTTGTGTTAAATTGTGTTTTTTGAAAAAGTTGAGTAATTTAAGACTATCATTGAAGTTACCATATCTTTAGCAGAAAATATGGCATCTTCAAGCTCTTAAAGTTCACTTGTAAAGTTACCATGAGGACAAACCTGATGTTAGCTCATTAGTCACTTTTTAGGTTAATGTTAACTTGTAATAACCAAAAACTATTTATCTGTCAGCTGCCTTAGGGCCATTATTACAACTTACAAATAGTTATTTTTAGGATGCTATTTAGGAAGCTATAGATATGAATTTCAATCACAAAAATCAAACATACTTTTAAATCGACCAATTATTGAACCCAGCTCGCAAGCTCGTAAAATCGAGACAGATTTTAAAATAACTGAACTCCATGCCGTACTCAATAAACTCAAAGGCAAAACACCAGTACCCATGTTCTGTAACTTTAGTGAGAACTTCTTGCATCGAAAAGATGTGAAACAAAATATTCCATCGTTTCTCGAAAAGTGAGAAAAAAGTGTGTCTGTAACTTATGTCGAAAACTATCAAAAGAGATTACGTCGTTACGTTATAAAAGTCATAACATTGCACTCGAAGCCGATGTGACATTGCAGACGTTGAGGACGCGAGTCACACATATAGTTAACGGCGACCAAAATTTACTAAAATTGAAAAATGTTCAACGACGGCGGCGAAAATACAACCGTCGGCCATGCCAAATAATGTAAAGTGCGACTTTAATGTTTGTTGTTTGTAAACGAGCTTTGAAAAAATTCGTATATTTTATAAAAATGGTAAAAGAAAATAATTAAACAATAAAAAAAGGGCCAAGAACATAATTTTATTATTATTATTCTTTGCAATTTGCATTTTTAGTTGTTTTTTAGTGTTAAAATTTTTTTCTCGCCCCATTTTTATTCGTGAGTATTTTTGACAGTCCAAAGCGGGAACTTTTCTCACCAAAATGTTACAGACACACTTTTTCTGTAAATTGGCGAGTAATTTCCTTGCGTGACAGCTTGTACTCGCCAAAAAAAGTTACAGGCACAGTTTAGTGAGAAAAACAGCTGTTTGTTTCAATATACGGCATTTTTGTTCTATTTCACTCATTTCAATCGAAAAGTTTCTCGACACGAGAGTTACAGAACATGGGCACAGGAATGGACAGAATTTCATACCCGATGATTAAGCAACTACCGATAATAATGAAACAGCGTCTACTACAACTTTTTAATAAAATATGGAATTTTTATATCCCACAGCAGTTTAAGACAAGCATCACTGTACCGGTTTATAAAACGGCAATGACAAAACGTGCATTAATTCCTACCGCCCGATATTACTTAAGCCTTGTATATCGTTACCTTAATATAAAAAGGCCCCAACTCATTATTTTTGGAAATCCGTTTTTTTATTGATTCTTGTAGAATGGTTGCTAATACACATTCTATTAAAATTTCAAGCAAATTAGATTAAAAATAAAGAAGTTATAAGCAGAACACAAAAAGCCCTAACTCATACACACAATTTTTCTAAAGAAAAAAAGCCCTAACTCATACACACAATTTTTCTAAAGAAAAAAAGCCCTAACTCATACACACAATTTTTCTAAAGAAAAAAAGCCCTAACTCATACACACAATTTTTCTAAAGAAAAAAAGCCCTAACTCATACACACAATTTTTCTAAAGAAAAAAAGCCCTAACTCATACACACAATTTTTCGAAAGAAAAAAACACTGACTCATACATACTCATACATATGTATTTCAATCTGAATTCCTCGTTTAATTTTAATAAAGATGTTTTTTGACAATGTTTGTTTAGCTATATTATTTCAGCTTTATTAAGTTTTTTCCTTCTCCGGTAAAAAGTGTTTTTGATGAGTTGGGGCCTTTTTATATTAAGGTAACGATATCCAAAGTGCTAGACAAAATCGTTGCAAATAGATTATGGTGGTTTTTAACAACCCATAAGTTACTAGATAATAGACAATTCGGCTTTACCAAAGGAAAATCTACAATAGCCAGTTTGCTATACGTAGACCATCAAATTGCAGACTCACTTTCTTTGCGGAAACATATAACTAGATTTCCAAAAAGCGTTTGATAGAATATGATTACACACAATTATTGACCAACTTACTTCATGGAAAATAGGGCCAAAAGTATTAAATTATATTACCAATTTTATGAGGAACCGCAAATTTAAAGTAACAGTCGGATCACATTATTCTAGTGCCTTTTCTCTCTACAATGGCATCCCACAAGGATGTCCACTTTCCGTAATACTATTTTTAATAGCCTACAATAAACTTTGCCAAGTTATATCAATTCATTGATTTTACGTCTTACGCTGACGACTTTAATCTAATAGTAAAGTCCAACAAAATCAAAAATCCTATTATTAATCTTAATGGTCTGTTTAACGACATACTTAATTGGACAAACTACTCCGGTGCAGTACTCTCACCAACAAAATGCAAATACATTCATGTATGGCGCAAAAAGCTCTGCAGATGTGAAATGTTATCCAACCAAATACAACTCACTGAAGCTTCAAATCTTAGACTACTAGGCCTATATATCAACAAAAGATACAAATGGAATGAACATACTGACAATTTAGTGCGATCCCTACAAAAACAACTTAACATTATCAAATGCCTTTCTAGTCCAAAATTCAACTGTAACACCTCTATTTTAATACAAATCACTAAAGCGCTTATTCTATCAAAAGTAAATTACGGCCTGCCTATTTATGGTTATGCCCCTAAATCAGTTATTGAAAAAATCAATAAACAAATTAACTCAGCCATCAGAAGCTCACTTGGTGCATTTCACACCTCCCGTATAAACAAACATTCTTCCCCTTGAAATTCAAAGGGACACCCTAACAACAAAACGATATAAATCTTTCTATGACAAAACACCCCCTCTAAACAATATAGTAGCAAAGATAAAGAAATCAACGAAAACAGCCAGAATTCCCTCAACAATCAACAAAATGAAACATACCTGCGATGAACTAAATATTCCGATTACATCACAATCATTTAAAGGTGAAATATTCCCTCCTTGGACCCTTAATAAAAACAGTATAGACATTTCATTACACAAATTTAATAAAAATGACCACAACCCTCAACAATTCCTCTTTTTAAGGACATACAAGAACAACTAGTAAATTACAAATTCCTATATACCGATGGGTCAAAAATTGGAAACAATATTGGATTCAGTTTAACCACAGAAAATAAAACCATATATGTCGGTCACCTGCCACAACACAGCTCTATACTGTCTGCAGAATTAATATTCATTACCAAAGCTATAGAATATATTGGAAATAAAAAGGGCAGATACGCTGTCTGCAGTGATTCTCTATCTTCTCTTAAATCTGTACTAAATATCTCGAACGATAACATTTATACTTCAAAAACCAGAAACACTATAATCAGAAGATACCCGGACATTAAATTAATTTGGATCCCTAGTCACTGCAAGATCATCGGAAACGACCTACCAAAAAACATCTTCATGGTACAAAAAAGTAAACACCAACAATTTTGGAATCTTAACAACAAACATCAACAAAAATATGAACACAAAAAGGATAGATTTAATAAAAATCATACGACTTCGAATCGGACATACCAAAGTTACACATGGCTGTATTCTAAAACTTACAATCAAGTTAGCATGCAACTGTAACTTAAATTACCCCACCGACCCGTCACATCTCCTATGCGAATGCCCACTGTTCAACAGCCAAAGATCTAGATGGTTTAACAATAGAGACCCCCTGGAACTACTTGCTGATCCAACAGATGAAAATATTTCATCAATAGTAAATTATCTAAAATCAATTAATATATACAATTGCATTTAACTACAAAAATCATACTAATCTACTTAAACTACAAACAATTATGTAAAATATTACTTTGCTACAAAACTTGTTTAACTTTACAAAATAACACCAGTAGTATGCTACATATGAGGAGCCGCAGAACAAAACGTACTTTTTCGCATTTTTTGACAAATTGGTTTTTTGATATTTTTATAATATTTGGGTCAAAATCTTTAAGAAAACATCTTGTTAGCATATTTTTTTTCTTTTTTTTACCAAGAAAATGGGTTCTAAAAAAATTGGTGCATAACAAAACGTACTTTTTTCATTTTTTTTTTTCAAAACGTGTTTTTTCATTGTTTTTGCCATTTCTTCGTGAAGTTGTTTTAATAACAAATCATTTCTTAATATTCTTAATTTGTTTAACGTTTATGTATGTCGTTACATTTTCGTTAAAATTAACTGTTAAATAATGGTGACTATTCTTGAAAACGCGTCGAAAAAGTGAAAATTTTCAGTTAAACAAAAACAAAGTTAAAGAAATTGTTTTTGGTTTGTCATACCATTTACCGTTTTTTAAAGAAAGACAAACGAGTTAAAATTCTCACGTTTATTTAATTTTAGAAATATATGATAAACAAAAACTATTTTTTAAACTTTACTTTTGTTTTAATGTACATTTGTATTTGTTCGACAAGTTTTCAAGAATAGCCTCCAATAATTGCAATAATTTAACTATTGTTTGGTGAATGAGTATTATGAAAACAATAATTAATACAATAGTATAATTAAACATGGAATAATTACAAGAATCTGTAGAAAATTTAAATATTTTTTTAAACAAAACGTACTTTTTTCATTTTTTTTTTAGCAAAACGTACTTTTTTCGATATAAAATTGGTTTGATATTAAATATCCTTGACATTTAATGTGTTGACTTACGGCAGTTTGATTCATCTTTTGGTAAGCAAAAAACTTGCTTCCATTTCCAGGTTCATACAGTTTTTTAAGGGGTCGAAAAAAATAAACCTCAATTTCCCAAACATTTTAAATATGTGAAAAAGTACGTTTTGTTCTGCGGCTCCTCATATACACTTATGAGCTGAAGGCCATAGTTTTTTTTAAATTACCTTATAATTTAAATTGTAAGTTAATTCTTAATAAATAAATAAATAAAATAAATGTGCGAAAAACCCAGTTCTTACTATTGATAAACTTAAATTTATTGTTGGTGGGATAAGCTATTCCCATGCGCATTTCACTGGTTGCTTAAGCCAGATCGCCAGTAAACTTCATCCAAAGATATTTGAAAAGCTAAAGATTTTATTCAAATCAAACTGTGAAGCGAATAGGAATTATTAACACTTAAAGTCTATCAAAGCTTAAACTAAACACCAACAACAAACAGTGAGTCTATCTTTTCTTACAATCCCGACTAGAATTGGTTGATTTGTTGTCTTTTACATTGTCGTTTACGTAAAATTTAAATGATATCCTAAAACGACTTTAAACGACTACACCTTTGACTACGACAACGACTCTCGTAATTGATTGTTTTAAATGCCATTAAACTACAAGTCTTGACAAAATTTTACACTTCAGCGATCAAAAATCACGCTTTTATTGACAAAAAAGCAAGGGACGCAACTACAAGTGTTTTTATTTTATATTTGCAAAACGACGTAATTACTCATTTTTTTCTTACAAAATATAATGAAATGATTTTCTTTGAAAATTGTTTGAAGAATTCAATGGAAGACTTATCAATGCATGTTTTTCTGACATGTTTATAGTTTTCATTTTACAAAGTTTTTTGCTTCTCCTATAATATTATAAATTTGTTAGGTACGCCTTTTTGCAATTTAGTTAACGATACATTCTTCTTTTAATATTTCCAACAACAAAACATGGCAAAACAGCAAATTTTTTATTTTTTTATGCACATTTTTTGAGTTCAATAATTCACATTTAGTAAGACTATTTTAATCACTCGTATCTTTGAAGTACATAATTTATAATTATCACATATTTTGTGATTTAATTTTTCTCACATTTCCAAGAATGAAATATAAACTGTTTTTCTAACTTATTTATTAGATTTTTTCCCCTTTTTCTTAATCTTTTTTTTGGCAGGCAAGTTTTTAGCGCTCGACTAAAAATAAAACAAATATTATAATGTTACACGTGCTAAGTTTGTTATAGGACTACCTCAATTAGCAATATTTTTTCATTTTCCATTTCATTTCGAATGCGCATTTTTTCTTCCTCCTCGTGAAATCGTTCAATTTCCTCTGATAACCATTTCCGCTGATCCCTTAGTTTATCGATCTGTATTCGTTTATAAGTCAATTTGTTCTCAATTACGTCCAGCTCTTTATCGAATTTTTCTTGAATTTCACTAATACGATTTTTATATACTTCTATGGACGAATAACAGTAATCCATGCAATTTCCGCTTATGAATGTCTCTAAATCGACCATTCTCTTATTGTGGACAATATCCGTTTGACATTTTTCCAAAGCTATGTCCATGTGATATTGATTTTGATTAAAAATATTGTGAAACCAATTCAAATGATACCGAACTTCTATTGGATCCCAAACTAAAAGAGTTTAATTTAAATACAATTTTACGATATATTAAGCGTTTCTAATTTTTTTATTTTTTTTTTATTTTTTTGTTCTTCAGGACGATTTAAATTATCCAAAAATTAGATTTTTTTGTCTCAATTATAAAAGGTTAAAATATTATATATAATCAATTATGTACTCGTTTCATTCTTTTTTAGTTGGTAAGTTAGTTGTAGGTGACTTAATGACCCAAAATAAGTAAATTTTAAACAAAGAAGTGCAAAAATAGCTTAAGTTGGCTTAAAAAGATTAAATTACAAAAACTCCTTATTATCGAATTTTTATGGGGTAAAAAAGGGTACTTTTTCGAAATTCGAACATTTCAGGGGTGAGAATCGTAACTATTTTTGGTACTATTTTCAAAATATTTTCCTACATTCATTGACATATTCGTTCTTAATTATGGGCTGCAACTACAATACTGAAATTTTTTAAACTTTAATGGGGGAAAAATATAGTACCCAAAAAAGGAAATACGGGAAATGTGATATATTTCTTTAGCTTTTTGGTTCTACTACAGTAGCGGGTTAAATGCTAGAATTTAAACAAGTTTAAACCTAGAAAAATAAACTTTGGCATAAAAATATGTCCACGAAGAAAAAGGAGACGATAACGAAGTAGCGGGTATATGCTAGTAAATAATAAAGTAGCAAAATAATTTTTTTTTACAATAAAATTTTTCAAAGTTCAACTCTGTTAAAAAATTTTTTCTAGCTATACAGTTTAAAATATAAAAATCCAACTGAAAATTGACCCCAAAATAATAAAAAATTGCGTTTAAAATAAAATGAAATATTCTTTCTTATGAAAAATCATTAAAAATTTAAAAAAAAACATATAGATAGTTATATTAGAAATTTGGGTTAAACTTTAAATCTCGAAAATTAATTGTAGTTTTGTTTTGAAGATCGCACATGGGCCTTCTGCCAGGAGCCAGGATTTTTTCAAACTCCGTCTTTGCTAGCAAAGTCCCATAGTAAAATTTGCGATATGTATTAGGAGCGTTTGAGAACTTCTACAATTAAATGCAGTAAATCAGTAATTATTAAATAAACTAAAAAATTACTCTCAAAAAAAAGCTGTTGCCGAAAAAAGTACGCGAACGGAAATTTTGGGAACAGCTTATGACAAATAAACGTAGTGTTAAAAAATGTTTACACTTTTGACTACTTAACTAGTTTTCTTATTAGTACTCGATGATATACTTCTTATAACTCAAACATTTTAGGAAAATACAAACAAATCATTTTATGAAATCTTTCTTTTTTTTTAATTTGTGTGTGGCCCCAGGAAATATGGCACCAAAAAATAATAATTTAAATTTACTCCAAATATGTTGCTATTTTTCATAATGCAAAATGACCCCTTTTTTAATGAAAAATTTACACCAAAAAATTAAAAAATTGCTTCATAAAATAATAACTAGTAAATTTTTTTTTAACGTTTACAAAACTCACTTATAACGTTGATTTAACTAATAGAAAATAATTTTACATAAAAATTTTGAAAGTGATTGGCAGTAGTCATCAGTTATGGACTTACATAAAACCACGGAATGCTTAAGTTAGTTTTTGACTTCATTTAAAGCTGAGATCGGCAAATTCAGGGCGACGTGTTTTCTGTTTTATTACGTACGTGTGCACACATATTGAAGAGAATTTAACAACAATAACAACCACGGATGGAAATCAATGTACAATTTTACTTTTTTGGTACATTTGGACATTATTATTGTTACCCCACGTTTTCACATGCAAGTGCAAGTTCGAAAAACTCAATACACTCACACTTTTTCATTAACATTCACACAATTTTTGTACTTTCAGCCAATCGGCTGTTTCCTCGAATTTTCGTTGATAATACGTATACACTACTTGTAAAGGTTAGATTACACTATCTCACAAGTCTTACGTATTCCATAATACTTTGAGAGATAGAAATCTATTTAGTTTTGTTGCGACTGTCAAAAAATCTAATTTAACATGACAGTTTGTGTTCACACCATCACACAAAGTATAAACACTCACACATGAAATAAAATGCAACCCTGATCCAATGAAAAGTATTATTGTTTAGAAATTTTTCAAAAAACGATGAAGTCTTGTCATTTTCGTGACACATTGCATTCACACTATCACACTTTGTCATATTACTTGAGTTTTTGACATGTATTAAAACAAAGTATAATAGTGTAATCTAGCCTTAAGTAATTACTTGCATGTAAAAACGTAGGGTTAACTACATGTGATGTAATGTTCGTTAACGCTTGTTCCCGGTGGCGAACGTCATGATGATTCATCTTGAAACATACTGACAATGTTAAATCATCAACGACATATGCTGAATTTTTAAGCAATTGTCCAAAATATCATAGATGACCGTATTCTGTAATTCGCTTAGCTAAAGCTAAATCTCGATCGCTAAAATGCTTTAGAGAATACAAAATTTAAAAATTTTAGCGATGACATTAAAACCTAAAATTGCGGCAAATTAAATGTTTTGGCATTATCAAGTTTAAAAATGCACGGCATTCGTAGCCATTAATCGCTTAATCAACTTTATAGATTTTTAGCGATAGAGATTTAGCTTTAGCGAATTACAGAATACGGCTGCAGAACTGATTTTGTTCATTAGGCTTTCGCGTATTAGTGAGTCATAACAGACAATATCGTCGATATTCAGACAACGTTGCCAAGTTTCAATATAATTCAATGCGGTGATAAACAAGAAAATAACATACATACATTTAATAATCCGTTATTCAACCATTGACGAAAAGCAGACAAATTTCAACATACTTAGTTCCGTTTTATATCGAGTGATAACAGACAATGTCGATTACTTTCAACTTTCTTTTATACAGTGAATCTTTCATAAAAATTTCTGCAAAACTGTGTTTAGCAGTGTCGTTGTCGCGTACTTTCATCGACATAGATGAAAATATCAATTTGTCAAAGTCGCTCAAAAAACGCCACCGGGTTGTAAAATACTAACCCCGTTTAAAAAACTATAAAAAGTGTTCAATTATTACAGTTTTACTTTAACCTACCATGTAGGATAAACTTTCCTTTAACTTATTGCTCATTTTAAATTAAAGTAAAGTTGTGTGGTTTACTGTTTTTTCAGTGTAACCGATAAATAATGAAACGTAGATTTCTGTATTTTTAATGACTTTTTATTTTAACAAAAGTAAGACTTCAGCGTCTGTTGCTATATGAAAGAATAATCTAGACTAAAAACTAAAATAACAATGTTAGTGGTGCCACTTTTTGTTGCAGCCCTTTTAGCTGAATTCTAAGGGTTACCAGATTAAAATATTTTATGTGTAATGCAGGATTGACCTCGTGCAGCATTGCTGCCACATCACTCCCCTTTCAATATGGTTGCTATGCAACAAATTGTACGAATCTTTTCGGTATGTTAATTGTTCTACCTGAACGTGATGTTTCCGGTGGTACATATACACTCCCCGCAGGTTGCTGCTGTACTGGTGTTTCGATTTGTGTTTGATTTACCGGAACAATTTGAAGATCAGTATCAGATGATGATTGATGTTGAACTGGAATGTTTTCTGAAAGATTTTGCCGGTTTTCGTTGAGTATAAATGCCGCCTTGACTCTGTCTATGTTTACTTTTACGATTTTAGCACCTATTCTGATGTCAAAATTTTTATCATTTCGATTTATGACTTCATAAGGACCGTCGTAGGGTGCTTTCAATGGTGCGCGAACTGTATCGTCCCGTAGGAAAACATGAGTGCAGGTTGCAAGTTCCTTTTGTATAAAAACATTTTGCGATGAATGGTTTGACGTTGGAACTGGTTTTAGATTGCCAATAACGTTACGAAGATTTTTTACAAAATCACTTTCAACATATTCTTCTGTTGGTTTTTCAAAAAATTCACCCGGTAATCTGATTGTGGATCCGTATATCATTTCAGCTGCTGATGCATTTAAATCTGGTTTGAAAGTTGTTCTCAGTCCCAACAATACTATTGGCAAACTATCAGTCCAATTTGTAGATGTATGGCACTTAATAGCAGATTTAAGAGTACGGTGCATGCGCTCCAACAGGCCATTTGCCTGTGGGTGGTAAGCGGTTGTACGAAGATGTTTTGAACCAGTCAGGTGAGTTAGCTCCTTGAATAATTTTGACTCGAATTGTCTACCCTGGTCTGTCGTTATGGCGCTTGGCATACCATATTACGATATCCATCCGCTTAAAAATGCTCGTGCCACAGTTTCTGCTGTTATGTCCTTAATAGGGATAGCGACTGGCCAACGACTAAATCGGTCTATACAGGTCAAAGCGTATCTGAAGTCATCCGATATCGGCAACGGTCCCACTAAGTCAATATTTACATGTCGAAACCGTTGATCTGGGACATTAAATTGTTGTAAAGCGCTTCGATTATGTTTATTTATCTTAGTTTTTTGGCATTCAAGGCAGGAATTAACCATTTTGGTGATGTCATTTTTCATATTTTTCCAGACGAACCGTTCGGTGATCAGCTTTACTGTTGAACGTTTTCCAGAATGTGATATACTGTGGATTGAATTAAATATTTGTCTTCTGAATGATGGAGTAATATAAGGACGGACTTTTGCTGTTGAAACATCGCACCATAACGACACTTGGGAATTTGGTAGCTGTATTTGTTTTAACTGTAGTGACGAATTTTGTTCGGCATCTCTTAATTCATCATCATTTTGTTGGCTTAATGCAAGCTCCTCAAAATTTACCTGGTCGGCGTTAAACATGGCCTCGATCCGCGACAATGTGTCGGCAACGACATTGTCTCTGCCAGAAATGTGTTGAATGTTGGTTGTATATTCACTAATGAAGCTAAGTTGGCGTATTTGTTTAGGGGTAGCCTTTTCCGGATTTTGTTGAAAAGCGAACGTAAGTGGTTTGTGGTCCGTTAAAATTGTACAATCACGACCATCAATCATGTGTTTAAAATATTTTACTGCTTGGTAGACTGCCAGTAGCTCTCTATCAAACGTGCTGTACCTTTTTTGAGTATCAGACATCCTCTTCGAGAAAAAACCAAGGGGTCGAAGAGTACGACCTACTACCTCATGAATTGCTGCACCAACACAGAAGTTGCTGGCATCAACATGGAGAACCAATTTTGCATTTAAGGAGGGATGAACTAATAGAGCCGCTTCAGCGAGGCTGTTTCTACATTCTTCAAACGCTTTTGTTGCATCATCATCCCACTTAATTGGTGTTCTATCATTTTTCTTGTTGGTTTTTATAAGTTTTTGTAGCTTACCTTGTTTATATGCCGCATTTGGAAGAAAACGTCTGTAAAAATTCAACAGTGCTATAAATCGTCTTAAATCACATGTGAGTGTTGGTTTATTAAAATTTAAAATTGCTTCAACTTTTTCTCTCGTAGGTGATACGCCATCTTTTGTTATATGGTGGCCCAAAAAATTTATTTCATTTTGCCCGAAGACACATTTTGAAACTTTTATTTTTAGGCCTTGCTGCCGAAGACGATCAAAAACGATATTCAAATGTTGGACATGTTCTTCTTCACCCGATGATGCTACGCATATGTCGTCAATGTATACGATCACGAAATCCAAATCACGAAAAATTTGATCCATATATCGTTGAAAAGTTTGGCTGGCATTCCGGAGACCAAATGTCATAACGTTAAATTGGTATAAACCAAACGGTGTAACTATGGCTGTCTTTTCACGATCTTCTGGTGCAATGGGTACCTGATGATAAGCCCGCTCCAAATCGAGGGTTGTAAATATGGACTTGTTGTGCAACATTTGTGAAATGTCATGGACATGAGGGATGGGGTACCTGTCTGGTTTGGTCACCGTATTCAATCGCCTGTAGTCGCCGCATGGTCGCCACTCACCTGGCGTTTTCTTCGGTGCCATGTGTAGTGGACTTGACCACTGGCTGCTGCTCGGACTGCAAATGCCTTGCTTTAGCATATATTCAAATTCCCTCTTTGCGAGGGCCAGTTTCTCGGGATTGAGTCGCCTAGGCTTTGAAAATATTGGCGGTCCCTCAGTTACGATATGGTGGTTAACTTTAGAATTTTCAGAATTTGCTGTGTACTTAAATGGTTGTGTTAAATCCTGGTATTCATCTAATAGTTGTTTCACCCAGCCATTTTCAGCTGGCGAAATTGTGTGAATCTGTTCATGGCAGCTTTTGTCAAAAATTATATTTACCATGAGTTTTGTCTTGTTATCAATTAACTTTTTCTTACGAACGTCCACTAAAAGATCAAATTCATGTAAAAAATCAACGCCTATAATGGGTTTGGTAACGTCGGCAATGAGAAATTCCCAGTCCATTTTTCTTCGTAGGCCAAAGTCGACTGAAATGATTTTCGTACCATATGTTTTTATTGGCGTACCATTTGCTGCGTATAAATTGTATGAATGTGGTACGTCACGATTTGTAGGTGGCAAAACCGAGAAATCTGCGCCGGTGTCGATTAAGTATCGCAGTTTGGTTTTTTGGTCCGTTACGAATAAGCGACGGCTTTCTGCAGTTTCCACTCTGTTTGCCGCCGATGACAGAGCAGGAGTTAGTTTTCCGGCTTGAGATTTTTAAATTGGCAAGGTTCCTCACATCTACGAGCCTTGTCGCCAAACCTGTAATGAAATCTGCAAAAAGGAAAGCGTACCTTTGTTCTTGAATTACCGCGGTTATGCTGATAACTTCGGTCATTTGAACGGCCTCTGTCATTTTGACTGGCACGCATGTCTTTAATTTTATTACGAAGTTCCTCTATTTCTGCTCTTAAAGTTGAATCATGTTGAACAGTTGATATACTAGGGTAGTTTTGCACCTCCATTAACTTATCGGCTTGTAGAGCCATTTGTGAAGAATTACCATCAACAATGGTCACAACAGAGCGAACCGTCTCTGGCAAACGTTCCATCCACAATGATTTTAATGCGTCGTCAGATATTTTGTCGCCAGCTAAGTCCTTCATTCTTTTCAAAAGCTGAGAAGGCTTAAGATCACCAAGTTCAATTTCCTTAATTAATTTTCTTAATTTACGATGGTCTGAATCAGTATATTCAGCAATCAAAGATTTCTTTATGGCATCATATTTTTCACCGGGTGGTGGGTTGCGTATAATGTCTGCAACTTGAATTAAATATTGTGGTTCCAATGATGAAATAACATGGTGGTACATTGTTTCATCGACTTTGATTCCGGCAACGGCAAACTGTGATTCCATTTGTATGAAATAAATGTCCGGTTGCTCTTTACAAAATGTCGGTGGCTTGACGCCCACCCTAAAAACTTCACGAACACCATTTGCACTCGATGCTGCATTTTCTTTTGTCTCGCTCATGTTGTCCAGAGAATCATGAAAATCTTCGTCAGATTTTTCTTTTTTCTCCATAACACTCGGGGTCACCAATGTGGTTTACTGTTTTTTCAGTGTAACCGATAAATAATGAAACGTAGATTTCTGTATTTTTAATGACTTTTTATTTTAACAAAAGTAAGACTTCAGCGTCTGTTGCTATATGAAAGAATAATCTAGACTAAAAACTAAAATAACAATGTTAGTGGTGCCACTTTTTGTTGCAGCCCTTTTAGCTGAATTCTAAGGGTTACCAGATTAAAATATTTTATGTGTAATGCAGGATTGACCTCGTGCAGCATTGCTGCCACAGTTGTAATAATTATTTTACAGTTATTTTTATTTTTTATTGGGAACAAATTATTTTTGTTTGTTTAAAAAAAAAGCTTACAAGACAATCACCCTTATCGTGTTTGGCGTATTTTAAATACGCCTACGACTGTTTGGTAATAGAATAAAGAGAACGTGAACTTATTTCCTCTAATCTATTACTAAACATACGCCAAACACGATAAGGGTGAACGTCGCTCATGTTGTCGTGTTTAGAAGTGGATAAAGGACACCTTACAAGAAAACGTCGGTCATGTTGTCGTGGATACACTGTGACAAAGGACAGCATACAAGGCAATTTCGCTCATATTGTCGTATATAGGTGGTTATATAAGATGCCTTACAAGACAGTGTAGGTCCTATTTTCGTGGATAGGCTTTGATAAAAGACAATTTGAAGGACAATGTCGGTCATGTCGTCGCTTATAAACTTCTTTAAAAGAGAGTGCAGAAGACAATGTCGTTTTTTTGTCCACGACATTATCCTCAAAGTTGTCTTCCAGAAATCCTAATTTATAAGGGACATATCGTGCATAAATCGTTGATGACATTGTCGTCGACGACAGTTTTGCCAACTGGAAAGTTATTTTGGCAAAACTTTATTGCTTCAGTACCATTCATTTAACAATTGCCTTAATATGATTTTCAAATTTGGGATATTAAGGAATAATTGTTAAGGAAGCAGTTATGGACCTCCGATCTTAAAATTTATTGTCTTAGTTTGTACATATTAAAGTTTTTTCTTATTAATTTTATCTCAATAAAACTTTGTAAATGGGGGTTTGTTTCACTTGCATAAAAGTCATTTGGCCCAAATTGTTATACAAAATTTGTATTTCGCTGTTAAATACGACTTCGAAAAGTCGTATTTAACCTATAACTTCAGATTTTGAGACTGAATAAGAAAATCGACAAATTTCAAAATAAATAAATAAACTCAACAAAGTTGTTAACCTACGCTATATTCAGGTATGTGATGAAAAACGATCGTTTTCAAAATGATCGTTTTAAGCAGGTGTGATGAATCTCGACCAATTTTTAAATCCATTTCTGAAGTAAAGTTTTAATTTTTTGTTCAAAATACAGTTCAATTAACATATATAATAAAGAATTTAAAAGAATATATACAAGAAAACAGAGGAAATTTATTGGAAATCAACTTTTAAAGATACTGAAAACGACATTATCGTTTTCAAATCGTATTTTTTTCAAAATCGTTTTCCATCACATACCTGATTATTTTGAACTTCTATTAAACCATTTTAGTTTTGTCACATAATTTAAGTTGACAGATTACTTGTCAAAACAAACCAGGGACTTACTATGACTGTTCCAAATTCGATTTTCCAAATGGGCTTTAAGAAACTTTTGCTCTGAGTGTCGTTTAACATTTCCAAAAAATTTTTCTTTATGTAAAAGATGTTTCAGTTCATTCGAATTTATATAAAATATCTTGTCAACGTAATCTGTAGTATGCAGGACTTTTCTTGATTCTCTAAAAGGAAACAGAAACTTCAAAACTCAAAAAGTGTTGAAATTGTATTATTTTCTACTTAATTGGTTTCTCTATATGTTGATATAGATCGATATCCTCATCTCCCATATTCGAAAAGAATCCATCAAATATTTTCTCGACATACGGCTGTAAACTTTCCAAGTCCTTTTGAAATTTAAAAAAATGCAAGCAATTTTTATCCGTTTTTAAAAAGACGTTAACCCATACAAAGTTTTTAAGTTTTCGACGTGCAAGGAAATCATTCCAACTCCAACTGAAAATATTATGTGATAATTCATGACTTGGTTTTGATCTCTTTCCATTGGGTTCGGTCATTTTACGAAGTATTTCAAATTGTTGTTTTAAATTTGTTTCCAACCGTGACACAGCAAGGCTTTTTAAATAACTATAATTGCTGCGTGTGCCCAGTATTTTAAATAGAACCAGAGGTTTTATATTTTTGTACCGATCAGATTGAGTTAGAAGATTTGTGACAATCTGACAATCGTAGGGGCCTTTCAATTGTGGACGCTCACAGACTTCTGCAAAGGCTTTATATTCTTCCGGAATTTCATTATCAAAAGTTGTATAAATCAGAGGTTTACTAGTTGGACCGAAAATTTCATGTTTTTCCTCAGTATTTACTGCCGTTTTCCATTTTTTCTGATCTTTAAAAGTTAACTTATTCATAAGTTAAATTTTTTTTGTTATTAAATATCAAAATGAATTTTTAAAAATATGAATGTACAACCGATAAGTTTTCTATTATACTTGAGCAATATTGTGACAAAAATGTATATGCATATAAGAGCTTGAGCACGACCGAACGTTCGAGCTCGGTGCCAGAGTTCGACAAAAAACTATGTCGGTAAAATTTAGATTTCAAACGTACATCGGCTTAAGATGCAAACCTGCTAAATCCACTTCTTAAGTAAATTGAGCATGTAATTTTTCTTCAATTTGAGTCTTGAAGTGTATCAAATCAACTTTATTTTTGGTTTTCCTCTCAAGCAGCAAGTAGGAAAAATAAAAAGTTGTTTGTACATTAACACAAGGTAGACTCATTTGGGAGTGTAGACATGCTGCTCTATAAAAAGAACCGAGTTGTCAAAATTGTCTTCATATAAAACAAAAACAATTTAACGCACACATGTACTAATTTTCGCTCATATACACGAAGTTTGACGTTTGTCAAAAGGGACGATATGTATGTACAATGTACATGTACCTAGGCGAATTCATACAAGTGACATTTTCGAGTCAACTGTTTATTGTTTATTTTTTGTGTGTTCATATACTGAATATCAAGCTTTGTTTACATTTTGTGAAAAATTTAGTTAAAATTTCAAATTCAATAAAAATTTAAATACTTAAAAAACCACTTATTTAACTTTTATTAAACAAAGAAAGTGAAAAAAATATAAACGAAAGGATTTCATAAGGCGTAATGAATGAGTGGAGCCACAATTAATTTGCAATACCGGAAAAAGATTAACCTTCTAAAGCAATTGTGCATATTTAATAAACAAAAATATTCTCTTTTTTTAATTTTCAACAAATAATTTTGACATTCACTCCAACTTTTTACAAAAACCAAATACATACAAAGTATTTTTAAAAAAAGGGATACCTAGCTAGCATAACTCTATCTCATAATGCGAATTCGCCTTGGCATTAACTTTAAACCAGCGTTGCCAGAATTAAGATTTTATCTTATTTTTGAAGATTTTTTTCCTCAAATGAAGATTTTTTATTTTTAGAAATTAAGATTTTTAACTTTAAGTTTGTACAACATACATAATTTTTTTACAGTTTTTTAAACAGTCAATTTTTAAAACAATGAGGTTTTGTATCAACTTCTTGCACACTTTTGTACTCTTTGTCTAGCATACACAAAAATGCATAATTTTTGCTGGGCATACAAAATATTAAAAAAAACATATAAGGCGGATATTCATGAAAAAATTATTTGTGAAAAGAAAAAACGATAAACTCACTGTTTATTGTTGGTGTTTTGTTTGAGCTTTGATATTGTTACTTACGAGTAAGACCTTGAGTGTTTAAAATTCTTATTCGCTTTAGGGTTTTATTCGTATAATATTTTTAGCTTTTCTAAAATCTTAGGAAAAGGTTTCCTGATGAGCTGGCCTAAGCAACCAGTGAAATGCGCATAGAAGCTAGCTTTCCCTCAACAATAAATTTCAGTGTATTTATCAAATATGTTAAATTGGGAATTTAGCACGTCATACAGAAATCGTATTAATGATAAATTTTGTATTCCCGTAAATAACTTTGATAATATACTCGCATGTGCCCGTGCAGAAAACTGATTTGGCAAATTGGTTTTTTTGTTGTTTTCTTACGAAGACAATATAATGAAACAATTTGTTTTTTAATTTTGTTTTTTCTTTTTACCCACTTATAACTACAATTCGAGTCGGAAAGAACCCAACCAATTGTAGAGGGATGTAAGAAAGGATAAACTCACTGTTTATTGTTGGTGTTTTGTTTGAGCTTTGATATTGTTACTTACGAGTAAGACCTTGAGTGTTTAAAATTCTTATTCGCTTTAGGGTTTTATTCGTATAATATTTTTAGCTTTTCTAAAATCTTAGGAAAAGGTTTCCTGATGAGCTGGCCTAAGCAACCAGTGAAATGCGCATAGAAGCTAGCTTTCCCTCAACAATAAATTTCAGTGTATTTATCAAATATGTTAAATTGGGAATTTAGCACGTCATACAGAAATCGTATTAATGATAAATTTTGTATTCCCGTAAATAACTTTGATAATATACTCGCATGTGCCCGTGCAGAAAACTGATTTGGCAAATTGGTTTTTTTGTTGTTTTCTTACGAAGACAATATAATGAAACAATTTGTTTTTTAATTTTGTTTTTTCTTTTTACCCACTTATAACTACAATTCGAGTCGGAAAGAACCCAACCAATTGTAGAGGGATGTAAGAAAGGATAAACTCACTGTTTATTGTTGGTGTTTTGTTTGAGCTTTGATATTGTTACTTACGAGTAAGACCTTGAGTGTTTAAAATTCTTATTCGCTTTAGGGTTTTATTCGTATAATATTTTTAGCTTTTCTAAAATCTTAGGAAAAGGTTTCCTGATGAGCTGGCCTAAGCAACCAGTGAAATGCGCATAGAAGCTAGCTTTCCCTCAACAATAAATTTCAGTGTATTTATCAAATATGTTAAATTGGGAATTTAGCACGTCATACAGAAATCGTATTAATGATAAATTTTGTATTCCCGTAAATAACTTTGATAATATACTCGCATGTGCCCGTGCAGAAAACTGATTTGGCAAATTGGTTTTTTTGTTGTTTTCTTACGAAGACAATATAATGAAACAATTTGTTTTTTAATTTTGTTTTTTCTTTTTACCCACTTATAACTACAATTCGAGTCGGAAAGAACCCAACCAATTGTAGAGGGATGTAAGAAAGGATAAACTCACTGTTTATTGTTGGTGTTTTGTTTGAGCTTTGATATTGTTACTTACGAGTAAGACCTTGAGTGTTTAAAATTCTTATTCGCTTTAGGGTTTTATTCGTATAATATTTTTAGCTTTTCTAAAATCTTAGGAAAAGGTTTCCTGATGAGCTGGCCTAAGCAACCAGTGAAATGCGCATAGAAGCTAGCTTTCCCTCAACAATAAATTTCAGTGTATTTATCAAATATGTTAAATTGGGAATTTAGCACGTCATACAGAAATCGTATTAATGATAAATTTTGTATTCCCGTAAATAACTTTGATAATATACTCGCATGTGCCCGTGCAGAAAACTGATTTGGCAAATTGGTTTTTTTGTTGACAATATAATGAAACAATTTGTTTTTTAATTTTGTTTTTTCTTTTTACCCACTTATAACTACAATTCGAGTCGGAAAGAACCCAACCAATTGTAGAGGGATGTAAGAAAGGATAAACTCACTGTTTATTGTTGGTGTTTTGTTTGAGCTTTGATATTGTTACTTACGAGTAAGACCTTGAGTGTTTAAAATTCTTATTCGCTTTAGGGTTTTATTCGTATAATATTTTTAGCTTTTCTAAAATCTTAGGAAAAGGTTTCCTGATGAGCTGGCCTAAGCAACCAGTGAAATGCGCATAGAAGCTAGCTTTCCCTCAACAATAAATTTCAGTGTATTTATCAAATATGTTAAATTGGGAATTTAGCACGTCATACAGAAATCGTATTAATGATAAATTTTGTATTCCCGTAAATAACTTTGATAATATACTCGCATGTGCCCGTGCAGAAAACTGATTTGGCAAATTGGTTTTTTTGTTGTTTTCTTACGAAGACAATATAATGAAACAATTTGTTTTTTAATTTTGTTTTTTCTTTTTACCCACTTATAACTACAATTCGAGTCGGAAAGAACCCAACCAATTGTAGAGGGATGTAAGAAAGGATAAACTCACTGTTTATTGTTGGTGTTTTGTTTGAGCTTTGATATTGTTACTTACAAGTAAGACCTTGAGTGTTTAAAATTCTTATTCGCTTTAGGGTTTTATTCGTATAATATTTTTAGCTTTTCTAAAATCTTAGGAAAAGGTTTCCTGATGAGCTGGCCTAAGCAACCAGTGAAATGCGCATAGAAGCTAGCTTTCCCTCAACAATAAATTTCAGTGTATTTATCAAATATGTTAAATTGGGAATTTAGCACGTCATACAGAAATCGTATTAATGATAAATTTTGTATTCCCGTAAATAACTTTGATAATATACTCGCATGTGCCCGTGCAGAAAACTGATTTGGCAAATTGGTTTTTTTGTTGTTTTCTTACGAAGACAATATAATGAAACAATTTGTTTTTTAATTTTGTTTTTTCTTTTTACCCACTTATAACTACAATTCGAGTCGGAAAGAACCCAACCAATTGTAGAGGGATGTAAGAAAGGATAAACTCACTGTTTATTGTTGGTGTTTTGTTTGAGCTTTGATATTGTTACTTACGAGTAAGACCTTGAGTGTTTAAAATTCTTATTCGCTTTAGGGTTTTATTCGTATAATATTTTTAGCTTTTCTAAAATCTTAGGAAAAGGTTTCCTGATGAGCTGGCCTAAGCAACCAGTGAAATGCGCATAGAAGCTAGCTTTCCCTCAACAATAAATTTCAGTGTATTTATCAAATATGTTAAATTGGGAATTTAGCACGTCATACAGAAATCGTATTAATGATAAATTTTGTATTCCCGTAAATAACTTTGATAATATACTCGCATGTGCCCGTGCAGAAAACTGATTTGGCAAATTGGTTTTTTTGTTGTTTTCTTACGAAGACAATATAATGAAACAATTTGTTTTTTAATTTTGTTTTTTCTTTTTACCCACTTATAACTACAATTCGAGTCGGAAAGAACCCAACCAATTGTAGAGGGATGTAAGAAAGGATAAACTCACTGTTTATTGTTGGTGTTTTGTTTGAGCTTTGATATTGTTACTTACGAGTAAGACTTTGAGTGTTTAAAATTCTTATTCGCTTTGGGGTTTTATTCGTATAATATTTTTAGCTTTTCTAAAATCTTAGGAAAAGGTTTCCTGATGAGCTGGCCTAAGCAACCAGTGAAATGCGCATAGAAGCTAGCTTTCCCTCAACAATAAATTTCAGTGTATTTATCAAATATGTTAAATTGGGAATTTAGCACGTCATACAGAAATCGTATTAATGATAAATTTTGTATTCCCGTAAATAACTTTGATAATATACTCGCATGTGCCCGTGCAGAAAACTGATTTGGCAAATTGGTTTTTTTGTTGTTTTCTTACGAAGACAATATAATGAAACAATTTGTTTTTTAATTTTGTTTTTTCTTTTTACCCACTTATAACTACAATTCGAGTCGGAAAGAACCCAACCAATTGTAGAGGGATGTAAGAAAGGATAAACTCACTGTTTATTGTTGGTGTTTTGTTTGAGCTTTGATATTGTTACTTACGAGTAAGACTTTGAGTGTTTAAAATTCTTATTCGCTTTGGGGTTTTATTCGTATAATATTTTTAGCTTTTCTAAAATCTTAGGAAAAGGTTTCCTGATGAGCTGGCCTAAGCAACCAGTGAAATGCGCATAGAAGCTAGCTTTCCCTCAACAATAAATTTCAGTGTATTTATCAAATATGTTAAATTGGGAATTTAGCACGTCATACAGAAATCGTATTAATGATAAATTTTGTATTCCCGTAAATAACTTTGATAATATACTCGCATGTGCCCGTGCAGAAAACTGATTTGGCAAATTGGTTTTTTTGTTGTTTTCTTACGAAGACAATATAATGAAACAATTTGTTTTTTAATTTTGTTTTTTCTTTTTACCCACTTATAACTACAATTCGAGTCGGAAAGAACCCAACCAATTGTAGAGGGATGTAAGAAAGGATAAACTCACTGTTTATTGTTGGTGTTTTGTTTGAGCTTTGATATTGTTACTTACGAGTAAGACTTTGAGTGTTTAAAATTCTTATTCGCTTTGGGGTTTTATTCGTATAATATTTTTAGCTTTTCTAAAATCTTAGGAAAAGGTTTCCTGATGAGCTGGCCTAAGCAACCAGTGAAATGCGCATAGAAGCTAGCTTTCCCTCAACAATAAATTTCAGTGTATTTATCAAATATGTTAAATTGGGAATTTAGCACGTCATACAGAAATCGTATTAATGATAAATTTTGTATTCCCGTAAATAACTTTGATAATATACTCGCATGTGCCCGTGCAGAAAACTGATTTGGCAAATTGGTTTTTTTGTTGTTTTCTTACGAAGACAATATAATGAAACAATTTGTTTTTTAATTTTGTTTTTTCTTTTTACCCACTTATAACTACAATTCGAGTCGGAAAGAACCCAACCAATTGTAGAGGGATGTAAGAAAGGATAAACTCACTGTTTATTGTTGGTGTTTTGTTTGAGCTTTGATATTGTTACTTACGAGTAAGACTTTGAGTGTTTAAAATTCTTATTCGCTTTGGGGTTTTATTCGTATAATATTTTTAGCTTTTCTAAAATCTTAGGAAAAGGTTTCCTGATGAGCTGGCCTAAGCAACCAGTGAAATGCGCATAGAAGCTAGCTTTCCCTCAACAATAAATTTCAGTGTATTTATCAAATATGTTAAATTGGGAATTTAGCACGTCATACAGAAATCGTATTAATGATAAATTTTGTATTCCCGTAAATAATTTTGATAATATACTCGCATGTGCCCGTGCAGAAAACTGATTTGGCAAATTGGTTTTTTTGTTGTTTTCTTACGAAGACAATATAATGAAACAATTTGTTTTTTAATTTTGTTTTTTCTTTTTACCCACTTATAACTACAATTCGAGTCGGAAAGAACCCAACCAATTGTAGAGGGATGTAAGAAAGGATAAACTCACTGTTTATTGTTGGTGTTTTGTTTGAGCTTTGATATTGTTACTTACGAGTAAGACTTTGAGTGTTTAAAATTCTTATTCGCTTTGGGGTTTTATTCGTATAATATTTTTAGCTTTTCTAAAATCTTAGGAAAAGGTTTCCTGATGAGCTGGCCTAAGCAACCAGTGAAATGCGCATAGAAGCTAGCTTTCCCTCAACAATAAATTTCAGTGTATTTATCAAATATGTTAAATTGGGAATTTAGCACGTCATACAGAAATCGTATTAATGATAAATTTTGTATTCCCGTAAATAACTTTGATAATATACTCGCATGTGCCCGTGCAGAAAACTGATTTGGCAAATTGGTTTTTTTGTTGTTTTCTTACGAAGACAATATAATGAAACAATTTGTTTTTTAATTTTGTTTTTTCTTTTTACCCACTTATAACTACAATTCGAGTCGGAAAGAACCCAACCAATTGTAGAGGGATGTAAGAAAGGATAAACTCACTGTTTATTGTTGGTGTTTTGTTTGAGCTTTGATATTGTTACTTACGAGTAAGACCTTGAGTGTTTAAAATTCTTATTCGCTTTAGGGTTTTATTCGTATAATATTTTTAGCTTTTCTAAAATCTTAGGAAAAGGTTTCCTGATGAGCTGGCCTAAGCAACCAGTGAAATGCGCATAGAAGCTAGCTTTCCCTCAACAATAAATTTCAGTGTATTTATCAAATATGTTAAATTGGGAATTTAGCACGTCATACAGAAATCGTATTAATGATAAATTTTGTATTCCCGTAAATAACTTTGATAATATACTCGCATGTGCCCGTGCAGAAAACTGATTTGGCAAATTGGTTTTTTTGTTGTTTTCTTACGAAGACAATATAATGAAACAATTTGTTTTTTAATTTTGTTTTTTCTTTTTACCCACTTATAACTACAATTCGAGTCGGAAAGAACCCAACCAATTGTAGAGGGATGTAAGAAAGGATAAACTCACTGTTTATTGTTGGTGTTTTGTTTGAGCTTTGATATTGTTACTTACGAGTAAGACTTTGAGTGTTTAAAATTCTTATTCGCTTTGGGGTTTTATTCGTATAATATTTTTAGCTTTTCTAAAATCTTAGGAAAAGGTTTCCTGATGAGCTGGCCTAAGCAACCAGTGAAATGCGCATAGAAGCTAGCTTTCCCTCAACAATAAATTTCAGTGTATTTATCAAATATGTTAAATTGGGAATTTAGCACGTCATACAGAAATCGTATTAATGATAAATTTTGTATTCCCGTAAATAATTTTGATAATATACTCGCATGTGCCCGTGCAGAAAACTGATTTGGCAAATTGGTTTTTTTGTTGTTTTCTTACGAAGACAATATAATGAAACAATTTGTTTTTTAATTTTGTTTTTTCTTTTTACCCACTTATAACTACAATTCGAGTCGGAAAGAACCCAACCAATTGTAGAGGGATGTAAGAAAGGATAAACTCACTGTTTATTGTTGGTGTTTTGTTTGAGCTTTGATATTGTTACTTACGAGTAAGACTTTGAGTGTTTAAAATTCTTATTCGCTTTGGGGTTTTATTCGTATAATATTTTTAGCTTTTCTAAAATCTTAGGAAAAGGTTTCCTGATGAGCTGGCCTAAGCAACCAGTGAAATGCGCATAGAAGCTAGCTTTCCCTCAACAATAAATTTCAGTGTATTTATCAAATATGTTAAATTGGGAATTTAGCACGTCATACAGAAATCGTATTAATGATAAATTTTGTATTCCCGTAAATAACTTTGATAATATACTCGCATGTGCCCGTGCAGAAAACTGATTTGGCAAATTGGTTTTTTTGTTGTTTTCTTACGAAGACAATATAATGAAACAATTTGTTTTTTAATTTTGTTTTTTCTTTTTACCCACTTATAACTACAATTCGAGTCGGAAAGAACCCAACCAATTGTAGAGGGATGTAAGAAAGGATAAACTCACTGTTTATTGTTGGTGTTTTGTTTGAGCTTTGATATTGTTACTTACGAGTAAGACCTTGAGTGTTTAAAATTCTTATTCGCTTTAGGGTTTTATTCGTATAATATTTTTAGCTTTTCTAAAATCTTAGGAAAAGGTTTCCTGATGAGCTGGCCTAAGCAACCAGTGAAATGCGCATAGAAGCTAGCTTTCCCTCAACAATAAATTTCAGTGTATTTATCAAATATGTTAAATTGGGAATTTAGCACGTCATACAGAAATCGTATTAATGATAAATTTTGTATTCCCGTAAATAACTTTGATAATATACTCGCATGTGCCCGTGCAGAAAACTGATTTGGCAAATTGGTTTTTTTGTTGTTTTCTTACGAAGACAATATAATGAAACAATTTGTTTTTTAATTTTGTTTTTTCTTTTTACCCACTTATAACTACAATTCGAGTCGGAAAGAACCCAACCAATTGTAGAGGGATGTAAGAAAGGATAAACTCACTGTTTATTGTTGGTGTTTTGTTTGAGCTTTGATATTGTTACTTACGAGTAAGACCTTGAGTGTTTAAAATTCTTATTCGCTTTAGGGTTTTATTCGTATAATATTTTTAGCTTTTCTAAAATCTTAGGAAAAGGTTTCCTGATGAGCTGGCCTAAGCAACCAGTGAAATGCGCATAGAAGCTAGCTTTCCCTCAACAATAAATTTCAGTGTATTTATCAAATATGTTAAATTGGGAATTTAGCACGTCATACAGAAATCGTATTAATGATAAATTTTGTATTCCCGTAAATAACTTTGATAATATACTCGCATGTGCCCGTGCAGAAAACTGATTTGGCAAATTGGTTTTTTTGTTGTTTTCTTACGAAGACAATATAATGAAACAATTTGTTTTTTAATTTTGTTTTTTCTTTTTACCCACTTATAACTACAATTCGAGTCGGAAAGAACCCAACCAATTGTAGAGGGATGTAAGAAAGGATAAACTCACTGTTTATTGTTGGTGTTTTGTTTGAGCTTTGATATTGTTACTTACGAGTAAGACCTTGAGTGTTTAAAATTCTTATTCGCTTTAGGGTTTTATTCGTATAATATTTTTAGCTTTTCTAAAATCTTAGGAAAAGGTTTCCTGATGAGCTGGCCTAAGCAACCAGTGAAATGCGCATAGAAGCTAGCTTTCCCTCAACAATAAATTTCAGTGTATTTATCAAATATGTTAAATTGGGAATTTAGCACGTCATACAGAAATCGTATTAATGATAAATTTTGTATTCCCGTAAATAACTTTGATAATATACTCGCATGTGCCCGTGCAGAAAACTGATTTGGCAAATTGGTTTTTTTGTTGTTTTCTTACGAAGACAATATAATGAAACAATTTGTTTTTTAATTTTGTTTTTTCTTTTTACCCACTTATAACTACAATTCGAGTCGGAAAGAACCCAACCAATTGTAGAGGGATGTAAGAAAGGATAAACTCACTGTTTATTGTTGGTGTTTTGTTTGAGCTTTGATATTGTTACTTACAAGTAAGACCTTGAGTGTTTAAAATTCTTATTCGCTTTAGGGTTTTATTCGTATAATATTTTTAGCTTTTCTAAAATCTTAGGAAAAGGTTTCCTGATGAGCTGGCCTAAGCAACCAGTGAAATGCGCATAGAAGCTAGCTTTCCCTCAACAATAAATTTCAGTGTATTTATCAAATATGTTAAATTGGGAATTTAGCACGTCATACAGAAATCGTATTAATGATAAATTTTGTATTCCCGTAAATAACTTTGATAATATACTCGCATGTGCCCGTGCAGAAAACTGATTTGGCAAATTGGTTTTTTTGTTGTTTTCTTACGAAGACAATATAATGAAACAATTTGTTTTTTAATTTTGTTTTTTCTTTTTACCCACTTATAACTACAATTCGAGTCGGAAAGAACCCAACCAATTGTAGAGGGATGTAAGAAAGGATAAACTCACTGTTTATTGTTGGTGTTTTGTTTGAGCTTTGATATTGTTACTTACGAGTAAGACCTTGAGTGTTTAAAATTCTTATTCGCTTTAGGGTTTTATTCGTATAATATTTTTAGCTTTTCTAAAATCTTAGGAAAAGGTTTCCTGATGAGCTGGCCTAAGCAACCAGTGAAATGCGCATAGAAGCTAGCTTTCCCTCAACAATAAATTTCAGTGTATTTATCAAATATGTTAAATTGGGAATTTAGCACGTCATACAGAAATCGTATTAATGATAAATTTTGTATTCCCGTAAATAACTTTGATAATATACTCGCATGTGCCCGTGCAGAAAACTGATTTGGCAAATTGGTTTTTTTGTTGTTTTCTTACGAAGACAATATAATGAAACAATTTGTTTTTTAATTTTGTTTTTTCTTTTTACCCACTTATAACTACAATTCGAGTCGGAAAGAACCCAACCAATTGTAGAGGGATGTAAGAAAGGATAAACTCACTGTTTATTGTTGGTGTTTTGTTTGAGCTTTGATATTGTTACTTACGAGTAAGACTTTGAGTGTTTAAAATTCTTATTCGCTTTGGGGTTTTATTCGTATAATATTTTTAGCTTTTCTAAAATCTTAGGAAAAGGTTTCCTGATGAGCTGGCCTAAGCAACCAGTGAAATGCGCATAGAAGCTAGCTTTCCCTCAACAATAAATTTCAGTGTATTTATCAAATATGTTAAATTGGGAATTTAGCACGTCATACAGAAATCGTATTAATGATAAATTTTGTATTCCCGTAAATAACTTTGATAATATACTCGCATGTGCCCGTGCAGAAAACTGATTTGGCAAATTGGTTTTTTTGTTGTTTTCTTACGAAGACAATATAATGAAACAATTTGTTTTTTAATTTTGTTTTTTCTTTTTACCCACTTATAACTACAATTCGAGTCGGAAAGAACCCAACCAATTGTAGAGGGATGTAAGAAAGGATAAACTCACTGTTTATTGTTGGTGTTTTGTTTGAGCTTTGATATTGTTACTTACGAGTAAGACTTTGAGTGTTTAAAATTCTTATTCGCTTTGGGGTTTTATTCGTATAATATTTTTAGCTTTTCTAAAATCTTAGGAAAAGGTTTCCTGATGAGCTGGCCTAAGCAACCAGTGAAATGCGCATAGAAGCTAGCTTTCCCTCAACAATAAATTTCAGTGTATTTATCAAATATGTTAAATTGGGAATTTAGCACGTCATACAGAAATCGTATTAATGATAAATTTTGTATTCCCGTAAATAACTTTGATAATATACTCGCATGTGCCCGTGCAGAAAACTGATTTGGCAAATTGGTTTTTTTGTTGTTTTCTTACGAAGACAATATAATGAAACAATTTGTTTTTTAATTTTGTTTTTTCTTTTTACCCACTTATAACTACAATTCGAGTCGGAAAGAACCCAACCAATTGTAGAGGGATGTAAGAAAGGATAAACTCACTGTTTATTGTTGGTGTTTTGTTTGAGCTTTGATATTGTTACTTACGAGTAAGACTTTGAGTGTTTAAAATTCTTATTCGCTTTGGGGTTTTATTCGTATAATATTTTTAGCTTTTCTAAAATCTTAGGAAAAGGTTTCCTGATGAGCTGGCCTAAGCAACCAGTGAAATGCGCATAGAAGCTAGCTTTCCCTCAACAATAAATTTCAGTGTATTTATCAAATATGTTAAATTGGGAATTTAGCACGTCATACAGAAATCGTATTAATGATAAATTTTGTATTCCCGTAAATAACTTTGATAATATACTCGCATGTGCCCGTGCAGAAAACTGATTTGGCAAATTGGTTTTTTTGTTGTTTTCTTACGAAGACAATATAATGAAACAATTTGTTTTTTAATTTTGTTTTTTCTTTTTACCCACTTATAACTACAATTCGAGTCGGAAAGAACCCAACCAATTGTAGAGGGATGTAAGAAAGGATAAACTCACTGTTTATTGTTGGTGTTTTGTTTGAGCTTTGATATTGTTACTTACGAGTAAGACCTTGAGTGTTTAAAATTCTTATTCGCTTTAGGGTTTTATTCGTATAATATTTTTAGCTTTTCTAAAATCTTAGGAAAAGGTTTCCTGATGAGCTGGCCTAAGCAACCAGTGAAATGCGCATAGAAGCTAGCTTTCCCTCAACAATAAATTTCAGTGTATTTATCAAATATGTTAAATTGGGAATTTAGCACGTCATACAGAAATCGTATTAATGATAAATTTTGTATTCCCGTAAATAACTTTGATAATATACTCGCATGTGCCCGTGCAGAAAACTGATTTGGCAAATTGGTTTTTTTGTTGTTTTCTTACGAAGACAATATAATGAAACAATTTGTTTTTTAATTTTGTTTTTTCTTTTTACCCACTTATAACTACAATTCGAGTCGGAAAGAACCCAACCAATTGTAGAGGGATGTAAGAAAGGATAAACTCACTGTTTATTGTTGGTGTTTTGTTTGAGCTTTGATATTGTTACTTACGAGTAAGACCTTGAGTGTTTAAAATTCTTATTCGCTTTAGGGTTTTATTCGTATAATATTTTTAGCTTTTCTAAAATCTTAGGAAAAGGTTTCCTGATGAGCTGGCCTAAGCAACCAGTGAAATGCGCATAGAAGCTAGCTTTCCCTCAACAATAAATTTCAGTGTATTTATCAAATATGTTAAATTGGGAATTTAGCACGTCATACAGAAATCGTATTAATGATAAATTTTGTATTCCCGTAAATAACTTTGATAATATACTCGCATGTGCCCGTGCAGAAAACTGATTTGGCAAATTGGTTTTTTTGTTGTTTTCTTACGAAGACAATATAATGAAACAATTTGTTTTTTAATTTTGTTTTTTCTTTTTACCCACTTATAACTACAATTCGAGTCGGAAAGAACCCAACCAATTGTAGAGGGATGTAAGAAAGGATAAACTCACTGTTTATTGTTGGTGTTTTGTTTGAGCTTTGATATTGTTACTTACGAGTAAGACCTTGAGTGTTTAAAATTCTTATTCGCTTTAGGGTTTTATTCGTATAATATTTTTAGCTTTTCTAAAATCTTAGGAAAAGGTTTCCTGATGAGCTGGCCTAAGCAACCAGTGAAATGCGCATAGAAGCTAGCTTTCCCTCAACAATAAATTTCAGTGTATTTATCAAATATGTTAAATTGGGAATTTAGCACGTCATACAGAAATCGTATTAATGTATTTTTATAAAGTTTCATATATTAGGTAGGTAAATCTATGGAACTTAAGAAGCTTTAAGTTTGAAAATTCCGCATTCTATGTTTATGATCATTTTAAAACAAAGTATATATACATACATAAGTGCTTAAGAATAGCTTTTAAAAGTGTACCAACGTTATTTTTATAACTACATATTTCTTTAGGAATATATTTAGGAAAATCCATATACATATTTTCAATAAGCTTTTTAATGCAATTTTAATAAAATGCCTTTGATATAACAATGGTATCAAAAAATATAATATTAATTTGAGAACCCTTAAGATTTCATATGATATATGAGATTCATAGCTCCCAAATTAAAATCTTCCTGCCCAAAATTTATATACCTACACACAAAAAACTAATTTAGGTAATTTAACCAAGGCGTGCTAGGCAATTTATTTTTATATGAAAAGAAAAAAACTAAGTTTTATTGTCTTAAATAATTGGTAATTTATACAATAAGTATTGCCTAAAATTTTTGTTATATTACTAATTGGGTTAGGTATCTTCTTGAAATTTTTTTGTAATATGTATGTATGTTTATTTTATTTTTCAATTGTGAAAAAAACATTCAAATATAAATTTGAATATAGAATTTTTAAATATAAAATTAAAAAATTAAATTAAAAACTTTTCAATAAAGGATAAAAATAAAACGTATGTAAGTGAGTATTATTAACATAATATAAAGAACTCCGCTGAACTTTTTAAAAACAAGACAGAATATATTAACAATAAAACCAATAATTATTTATAACTTTTATTGAAGATTATTAATTTGGACGACACGATGGATTTTAAAGACAAGATTAGTTTTAAGTATATCATAAAGTTTCAGTATATCATTATATTAATTGGTACACATATGAATTGATAAATAAAATACATATCGACCCCTTTGCGCGGAATTATCGTATGTTACAAAAACCAAATTTTACAGGACAGCCATTTTTCTACTTTTCTCTGCTTTCGCTTGCAATATCAACATGAAAATATACATTCAATTTTTGGAGCAACGAAGTGGAATTCGCCTACAATATTTTGTCAGGTGACGTCTCTTTGAATGTAAAACAAGATTGCATCAAAAACTCAATTTCAAAAAAATTGGTATATACGATAATTTCGCGCAAAGAGGTCGATTGGTTTGCCCATGAAAGTTCTTTCTTGCAAATAGAGTATAATAGAGTATACACGACTTGCGCCTGTAGTCGGCACACTTTCCCTAAATTCGGCACTTTATGTCGGCAATTGTCGGCATTGAATTTTTTGTGAAGAAAATGACAAAATCGTTAAAAAATTTAAGATATATTGTATTTAATACCAATTATTATTTAACAATTTTCCATAATATTAATTAAAAAAGCTGTGCCGAATCTTAAATACCCTTCACCAAGTTAATGTTGTTGCTTTCTTTCTTATACATATATGTTTATATGTTATATATACATATAATTTCCTTATTTGTTTGTCCTGCTATCTATCCAGAGCCTTTTGAAGCCCACTGATGGGCTCGAAAGCTGAAAATCAGCATGCATATAGTAAAATACCTAGGCCAAATCTTAACGTAGCCGGATTTTGGACTGTGGGCAGAGAATTGAAAGGAAACGGGGTGGTAAAATTCGATTTTTACACATTTTAGTTTATATTAAAGCCCCCCAATGGCATAGGAAAATTGTTAAAAATTGTTCAGCATAGTCTGAAGTAGTCGGATCTAAAATTTTTGGACTATGGGGAGAGAATTGAGAGAAAAGAGTGCGTGGCAAAATTGTGGTATTTTACATGTCAGCTAATTTTAAAGCCCTCTTAAGACCAATAAAGCTAATAATTGCCAAACATTTGTTACTGACGTTGAGACTTAGCTTAAAGTAGTTTTTCTTCCTGCTTGGCAGGGACAGGCTTTACAGCTAGTTTATATATAATTTGGTATTCTGTGAGTGTAATCTCCCTTAAACGGAAACTCCCTTAAAACGGACCCCGTTCCCTGGTCCTGTCAGTGTTCTTAAGGAAGGCAATAAGTTCTTTTGGGAGGACATTTCCTTTGTACGGACACAATTAACGGTCCTTTCAGTGTACAATTATGAAAGATTCCACGTCATTTCTTATTTACATTTAAAACTATTTAACGTCTTGAATGCTACTTTCTAGAATGGAAGTTTTCATTAGTTGCCATTGTACCGAAGCCAGGAAAAGACCATACTAAAGTTGTGTCATATATGTCTATTAGTATAGCATCTAATATTTTTAAGCTATTTGAGAAAATAATGTTGTTAAAATCTTCAATTTGGACTTAGAAATTAATATTTTGGTAAGATAAACTTACCGATAAGTACTCAGAAGTTTTTGAAAAACTATTTGAATAGTCTAAAATTTGTTATTGAAGTAGGACATTTTGTAAGTTTTTCTTAATCGATAAATACTGGAGTCGCAAGGAAGCAATTTTTGGCCTTTATTTTATTTAATATTTACTTCAGACAATCCAAACATCAACTGATACAGCTTTTTTACGCAAAGTGCTACCTATGAAGCATATCGATAATTACAGAACCATATACATATTTCAATTGGAATATTGTTAAAACGATTGAAGATCAAGTTCAATGAAGAATATATATAATCCGCTTTGCGTTGGGAATCAATCATTAAACAAAAAATACCCCAACATTACCATGTAAAACATCTCGGTATACATCTTGATCGATGTTTAACATGGAAATGCTATATACTGACCCGTCACAGATATCAATTCCGATCGGAAGTGGAAGTAGTTCTTGTTTCTCCAAAACGAAAATTAAATTTAAAGAAGCTAAAACAAATTCGATCCGTAGTATTTTAATCGAAATGCGTGGCAGGCCTGATAGAGGAAAAATTAACTGAAATAAAAGTAAAATCAATTCAAATAACTTAGCTCCTTGAGCGGAATTCTTCCCTCAGTCTAGATTGTAAGCTCCTTCTTTACAACTCTATCTTAAAACCAATCTGGTGCAATGGCATTTGGTATTCGGTTTCTAATATAGAGAAAATGCAAAGGCACTTAAGTAACATTTCTGCTGAAAATGTATAAGATTTTGGTTCATTAAACTTATCACTAGGTTATAGTATAGTCTTAAAAATAGAATTTGTTCCGAAATTTTTATGTTTAATATTTTTAATTAGGCTAAAGTTCATCAAATTTAATTTTCATTAAATTATTTTTATGAAGAAAGGAATTTTACAACATGAAAATTAATTAAAATTTTTATTGATAATCTTTCATTCTTGACCGTGGCCGGGGCTCGAAACCTGGCCGTCAGGTTACCATGACATGTTTCGATCGCAACCACTCGATCTCCTCAGATGGATTTTGCCGTCTTACACTCGCAGCCATCGACGACTGCTGACGATAATAGTCAAACATCAATCCTTAAACCAAATTGTATTTTAACCTTTGGTAGATGGAAATTTGCTTTTTTGAATGATTATCCATTTTAATTGATTTTACATGTTTTCCTCACTTCTGTTTTTTCCGTACTTTTGTCAAGAGCTCTTCTTGAAGTCCAAAGTACATTTTATGTTTTTGTAACTAATTTCTTAGCCATTTCGTCGTCCGAAAGTCTAAGTGCTCTATACGCCATTTTGACGATTTTGAGTTCGACCCCAAATTTTTCAAATCTGTAATCCGTTTTCGGCTATCTTGTCTGGTGGCTGAGATAAATCGTGTCCATTTTGCTCTATACCCTTCAAAACAAAAATATTTTCTGAAATTTTGCACTATATGCCATTTAGTGGCGTATATAGCAAAATTTCAATACAAAACATGGAAATTGATTGCTGAAAGACATTTTGCACTACGTAGAGTAAGTATTGTTTAATGCAACTATTTTTCAGTATATTTTCTCTAAAAAAGAATTATTAAGAATATATAAGAATATAATATAAGATATTGTTACGAAAGTAACTTTAGTTAAGAATTAGTTGTAATTATTAGTTAAGAATTAGTTGTATTTATAAGTTGTCTTGTATTTATTAGTTGTCTTGTATTCATAAGTAATTTTACTAGTTTACATTGTTATTAAAAATTGTTATAATTTAGTACACTTCAATCCCAATGTGCAGAAAGCCCTAGAAATAACCGTTAAAAAAGCTTCAGTATAAAAGGTAAAATTATGTAAACATAATTTCACCTGCAAAACCGGAAATGACCAATTTAAATCAAAATTTTTCTAACTTAGTTCTATTTTTTTTTTAATCGAAATTGGCCTTTAGTGTCCTTATCATGTTGTAAAAGTTTTGTTATGGGACCTCTATTAGTTTAAAAGGTATGCAAATTTCTCTACACTCGTAAATGTGGTTATAACAATGTTGTACCGTAAAAGACAGGAAAGAACGAGTTTAAATTGAAATTTTTTTAACTTCCACCTAATTTTTTATTCTATTTTCACCGAAATTAGAAAATATCAGTGATGCAAACTTGGTTTCCAAAACCGTAAAAATTTGAAAAAAATCGTTAATTTCAAAATCGCATAAATTTGAATTCGCATAAAAAAATTCCGCATAAAACGAGACCTGAGTGTATTATAAATGAAATAAACCAAAACGATATTGAAAGGCAGTAAAGTAACAATATCTTTTTTTATTATTAATTTATCTTTATAAAAACAGACGTCAACATTAAAATGGGTTGCGGTTTAGACCTTTATTAAATATTAACTAGCTTTAGTAAAATATCATGATTCGTTACCGCTTAAGCCGAACTTAAATGATTTTGTGGAGGGGGATTTATATTGAAGCAATGGTGAGTTATGAACCAATCATCCTAAAATTCTGCGGAGTAATTTCTGGTTTTAAAAACATAAATTTCAATGTATATCAAAACAGCGGTGAAATTAGTTTTAGCGTTTACAGTGAATTTCAGAAGGCTGCTAAATATGGGATATAAGGTAAACTATGGACCGTACATCACAAAATTAATAACATTTTTTTAGGCCATATGAAACTAAGTTGGATGGAATTTTACCACAATAAATATATCTGCTACGGTTTTAGGCACATTTAATTAATTTACCAGAGTTGGCTTTATATGGGGCCTATAGTAAGTTATTAACTGATCATCACGAAATTTCACAGTGTCATTTCTAGTCCTATAAAACTGTGACGTAACAAATTTTGTTAAGATAGCATTATTAATTACGGTTTTAGGCGTACTAAACGGTTTTCCGGGAGTAGGGTTTATATGGGGCCTAGGGTAAATTATGGACCGATCTTCACGAAATTTTACAGCGTGATTTTCAGTTGAATTATACGAATTTTTGCAAAATCTAACAATCCCAAACTGCTTACGATAACTACAAGCAATTTGACAGCAAGTTTGTTAATTTCTTTTGAGTTTTTCGAAAGTGAGCGTGTTTTCAACAGACGGACAGACAGACATGGCTAAATCGACTTAGAATTACTCAAGGAGCCGGAATATATATACTGTATGGGGTCTGATATGAATAATAAAAAAGTTTCATACGGAAACTTAGTATACCCTATTCAAAACTAATTGCGGTTGAACATATTTAAGAGAAGAAAAAATTTTCGATCTAAAACTGTTATTAAATTTTATATCTGAAAATACAAAAATTACTACCTAAGCCAAATAAATTAAGAAGTTAATTTTGTTATAATCACTTTATAAAATGTATCTTTAAATAACTTGTGAATATTTTTTATTTCATTTTTTTTTTTAAATAAATATACTGTTTTTTTTTATAAATAATATTAGATGTGTTATATTGCTTTGTTAATGCCATTTTGCTCCACGTGTATGTATTTGCAAGGAAACATGACTAAGGTGGCGTATAGAGCAAACAGGAATTTTATTACCATTAGAAAATATACCGTTGTAGATGCGATCTGGAGATAAAAAGCATCTATTCAGAATTATCTTTTTAAGACGAATATGTGGTAAAAAAAATCAAAAAATCCTATCGAGTAGTTTTGTCAGAAAAAATTTCTGAACCTTCAAAATCGATTATCTCAAAATTCATTTTTTGCACGTAGAGCACTTTAACTTTCGGACGACGATTTGTAAACGATTTAAATATAATAAAAGCAGCTGCCGACTATAGGATAATTTATGTCCTAAGTTCGGCATATATTTGGGCACTCAATTGGGGTATTCACAAGGTGTGCTATCATGTCATATTGTCATAATGTTCTCACATTTTACAATGGTTTAAAAATATTATTGTTGCTTTGTAAACAAAAAGTGTCTTTAATTAATAGAACTTTGCTTGCTATGTTTATTGTGCTGTCGTAACTAATCAGAAGAGACATGCGCTGAGCGGCTGAGCCGCATTAGTTTTTGTAAGCCGTCGCCGTTAAAGGTATAATTTTATCCGGCTAACATCCGAATTTAACCTGCGGCTAGCATTTTTTGCAACACATCACTTGCGGCGTCTGCTGTTTGGTAAACAAACAAACTAAAATTTATTTGTGATTTCCGTCTGAAAAATGGAGAATAGTCTGATTTAATAAACTAATTTAATTTATTAATTGATGGATTAGAATTAAAAAATATTTTTATATTAGGTAAATATAAATTTTTTTATTTTTGTTTTAAATCAGCTGATTAAAATTCCAAATAGCACACTGAATTATGAGGTTGTTCACAACAGTCGTATTTTTTCATGTGATTATTTTAAGACATATGACTTTATGACATCTTGTGAATACCTCAAATATAAACTGTGCCGACTGTTAAGTAAGCTCATTTAAAACTCCTTTATTTTTGTACTGTTGTCAAGAGAGGTGAGTAAAGAAACATTTTTGAGAATTTGAGCTTAATATTACAAAATAATGATTTTCCAGTAGTCGGCATAGTTCCTAATGTCGGCAGCCATAAAAATAAGTTGAAATAATATTTTTTTGCCGATTTATAAATTAAAGGCAATATTTGAACATACTTTTACCTATAAATAAATATTGGTAAAAATATTATTTATATTAGTACGATTACCACTTGTTCTAGTTTGCCTTGGCACTAAAAAATTATTTAAAAAACAGGCACTATGGAGCGTTTAGAAAGCTTAACACTAAATAAGGACCAACATAGACTTAAGTTCTCATCCTAGCCAAATGCAAATATTACATAATGAGAAATGAGTGTGTTTTGAATTAAAGCTGAGTTCGAAATATATATTAAAAATTTTCGTAACTCTTATTTATTTAAGATTTAAGTCAAAAGTACCGACTATTGGGTGCATGCCGAACTTAGGGGCTTTCACACTACGTATTATCAACAAACTTTTTAGGGGATTTTTGGTTTTTCAATTTCAAACTAATTTTTCAAAACCAAATTTTATGAAACAACAAAATTTCCTGAAAGTTATCCATTGAGATAACGAAATATTGGATTAATAAAAAAAAATAAAAGTGACCTTGATCTTGAAGATTTATTGTGAAAAAATAATACTAACAAGGTCGAAGAAATTAAATATAAATAATATTATATGAAAAATGTTGCATACCTTAGGGATAAGTTTTTATTTTGTTCAGGGATGGAAATCTCAAAACATTTTTTTTAACGCTAAATTTGAAGAATTGTTCTGTTGAACAGTTTATACAGTTTATTTATTTATGCAATTTTAAGCCATAGAGGCCAAAATAGCAATATTAAAAGTAAAGAAGCGATTTGTTTAAAACAAATTATATTTAAACACTAAAAATAATAGTAAAACTAAAAAATAAATTATACCTATTATAATTATCGTATATGCCAATTTTTTTGATATTGAGTTTTTGATGCAATCTTGTTCTACATTCAAAGAAACGTCACCTGACAAAATATTGTAAGCGAATTCCACTTCGTTGCTCCAAAAATTGATTATATTTTCATTTTGATATTGCAAGCGAACGCAGAGAAAAGTATAAAAATGGCTGTCCTGTAAAATTTGGTTTTTGTAACATACGATAATTTCGCGCAAAGGCGTCGATATATAGGCAAATGGTCGTTCGCGATCGACCGGTAGATCACGAACCGTTCGACAGTCGATTGCAGACATAATTTAATTGGCTAATATCAAATCTTTTAATTTAAAATGTAAACTACAAAAAATAATGAAAAGATTTCTTAGTCTTTCTGATTTTTCAAAAACGGCAAGACTTTAGCAAGTAATAACTCGACAAATAAACATCATACAAAAAACATTTGGCACACACATACATAAATTAAGGTCTTGCCAAATATAACCCTAGGTCTAAAGCAGTGACCCGGTGGCGTTTATGAGCGACATTGTCACTATGACATTTTGATCGATGAATAATCACACCAGAGTCAGTAACAAGTTGATATTTAGGGAGTTATGCATGACAACAGCTTTGAAATGTCACTGTTCCCTTATAAGGAAAAACTTAGCGGCATTGTCTGTTATGAATAGATCACGAATTGAGCTCTGCAGGACTTTGTCTGCTACATGTCTCCGTCAATGAATAAATCTGAAAATAACGGACCGTTTCTTTTTTCTGTTTGTTCTGTTCCATTTATTACTTGAGTTTATTTTGTGTTTTCCTTGTCACTCTACCTGAAAAATTCACTAATGAAAGTTGATGATATTGTCTGTTAGGACTCACAAACAAATGGACGCCTACAAGACAAAATCAACATTGGTCATCTATGACAGTTTGGACAAATACTTTAAAAATTCATATATGTCACCAAAGTAAAATCAACACTTGTCATCGATGATTTAATATTGTCAGCGTTTGTCACGCTGAATCACTATGACGTTCGCCACCGGGGAAGGGCAACACACATACTATCACATTTATGCTTGTGTGGGAAGCAGCAGAAATCGAATGAATCGAATGACGCTCATCAACAAGAAATAACAACAAAGCAACAGCTGAAAGTACATTGTCACAGACCACACGAAGAAGTTTATAGTGTACATGTGTCGACATCACACAAGCAGAATTTTTTTCCTATGCACGCGTCCATTGGATTTGCCAAAATGCCCTTCACTGGCAGCGCTGCCAGAAGTAAGATGTTACCTTATTTTTTAAGATTTTTTAACCGAAAAAAGATTTTAAGATTTTTTCCCCAAAAACAAAATTTTTTGTTTTGTCTAGACGAAGGTTAGGTTCAATTAAAAAAGCCTTCTTTGTTCCGATTTGAAAATTTTTAAACTTAATAAAGCAACCTTACGGTTTACTGGACAAACAAATACTTAAGGCCCAACCATAATGTGCTTAAGTTGGCTTAAGCAAATATACGAATACATGTTAATCATATGAGGCTAGCCATATTGAACTTAAGGAAACTTTTTGTAAAATTTTTTGAAACTGTCATTGGCTTAAGCAAGGTGCGAAACTGATCGCACATTCCGTACGGAATCAAATCTTTGTTGATTTTATTTTTGTTTTTTTTAATACATTTGAGATACTTTTTGTTAATTTTTGACAGTAAGTTAAGCACCTCTTAAAATTCTTTCGTTTTACGTTTTCGATTTCCATGACACCCCTGTATATCTAGATTTATATAAATAAACGTTTAGATTTTAGAGGTATTTTTAAGAAAAATAACGCTAAATTGACTAATTATTCGGTTTCTAGCTGGTTTAAAGTCTGATTTGGCGGGAAATCTTCAAAAAAGGTTGCCAGCTGTGGAAATACATATTGATATATGTTTTAAAGTTAATTTTAATACAAAAAACTACTTTTTTCCAAAAAAAAAAGATTTTTTTTTCCAAAATAAGATTTTTTTGGTGAAATTAAGATCTTTTGCTGAAAATTTCTGGCAGCCCCCCTATTCACTGGTCTAAAGTAAAGATAAATATCTCAGCAAGTTGGCTGAATAACAGAGTAAAGGCCATGTCAGATAAAACTTTTGCTTCGCGTTGCGTTAGAGATTCGCTTTTAAATCCAAGATGAAATATTCATACTTATACGAAACATGTCACATAAAGTACTTTTAACGCAGAGCGAAGCGAAAAGTTAGGCAACTCTCATCTTTTTGCGCGCTTTGATAGTCTGCTAGTATAATTTTTTTTATTTATTTATTTTTAACAAACAATTTGTGTTTGCGTTACGCTTTTTTGTCAAAGTTAGAAACGTCACGCAAAGCGATGAAGTTTTATCTGACATGGCCTTAATATTTTGTATTACTCAGCTTATGTTAAAGGCATGGGAAAACGTTGTCATTTTAAAAAAATCAAGGAAGAATGTGCAGTGTAAAAATGACGCCATCTTGCAAAAATGATATTTATTAATAAAAATTCTTTGTTATTCGACTTTTTTTAATGTATATTAACATGTCTAAGCTTGAGGCTTTTTTTTTATTAAGTTTATTTTATTATTGAATCGTTTTTGTCTCAATTTTTAATCGTAAATTATGTTATGTTATGTTGATTATATTTCAAAATGTATTAACAAAGTGACCTCAGTACTACAACAATGCAACAATAGAAAAAAAACAGGCATTTTGTTGCTAGAATTGAGACGGCAAATGTCAAAATGCCTTATTAAAAAAAGTAAATAAACAAAAAAATGACGACAAACGTCACACACGAAGAAAATCACTGCAAACAGCTGCGATTGTGAGGTCACTTTATTAGTACATTCTTATTATATTTCATATAATTTTTTAATTGTCATATTTTTTAGTTTTTCTCCGATAAAATCAGCACCATTATGGCTTTTTAACCAAACAAAAATAATTGGCTTTTTGCAAAGAAGAGAAGAAACAATTTGCACTAGCATTAATGTTCATAAATTGTCAATAATTTCTGGGCTTCTTTTTTAGCCAAGCTTCTTATTTGTTTGGCTGACATGAAAGTTTCTATTTTTATTTTTTAAAACCTTTTCTTTAGCTTCACTTCGGAAAATCAAATCTTGTAACGTTAATTTAACCGCCTTATACTCAATGCAAATGGATGAAACTTTGCAGGCATACATATTCCCGATGACAATACACGAATATATGGGCGTAGCCAGGATAAAATCTAGGGGGGGCAAACATTTTTTTTTTAGTAAAATGCTTTTTTGACTGCCTTCTACTCAATGCACATGGATGAAACTTTGCAGGCATACATATTTCCGATGACAATACACGAATACATGAGCGTAGCTAGGATTAAATCTAGGGGGGCAGAATTTTTTTTTTGTGAAATGCTTTTCTTTACATTCACTTCGCAGCATCAAATCTTGCATCCATTTGCGTTAAGTAAAAGGCGGCTAAAAAAAGCATTTTACAAAAAAAATTCTGTCCCCCGTAGATTTCATCCTGGCTAAAAAAAAATGTTCTAATGAATTCCTTACTTACTGCAGTTTTTACCCCTAAATATTAAATATATTTTCATTTAAATTTAAAACTATTTTCGTAAATGTAAATGTTAATGTAAATTGTAATGTATTAATTAAAGCTATTCGTTTATATTGATCAGTTGTGAACACAGAATAAATATGAATACCAAAAAAATCGACTAAAAGTCAAAAAATAACAACATTTCAAACAACATAAACTTTTAAAGCAAAATGGAAAACAACTCACACATCCCTTAAAGAAAAGCGTGGGGCGCCCATACCAACCTAAACTTAAAAAAAAACATGACTGCCGTGAGTACATTTTAATATTTCAGACCGAAAGAAATACAACCAATCATGTTTAAAGCTACCAATTTTCAATAATTGAGCATTTTGTTTCACCATAACTGTGAATAAGAAATTTTGATGAAAAAAATTTTTTGAAAAAACTAACAGACGGTCATAAATGGAGGTCATAAGTGGAGGGTATAAAAAAGCTATATCATGAAAACTAGAGCTGATAGAGACAAACTGATTACAGATTTGAATTCAGCGCACCCAAATTAACTAGAATCAGTTGATAAATTCAAAGAAGCAATTTTAATTTTGTCGGGCTGTGTAATTTGCGACAATTTCACAAACTTAATTTCTTTCCCATACAATTTGTTTCCATTTTTTTTCCTTTTTTCTTTTTTTTAATTCACAAACGAATTTGACGTTTTATGTTAGTAATAATTGTCAACAAAAATGGACTAACAATTATTGCAACATAAATTGCCGGCAATAAATATGTACAAAAAATTGCTGTCTACATTAGAGATAACATAATTTTGACATTTACTGCAATATATGTCGCAATATTTATCTCTAGTATAGACGGGCAGTAAAGGAATTTTGGCAAAATAATTTTTTTTGTGCATCCGCATAATGCCTCATGTTTTTCTTTTCTTTATTTATTTCTAGTACATTTTCTCTTATTTTCTGTATATCGCACTTGTTCAACAATACTGTATTAACTCCAAATTTCAAAATTGTCAGTATTAGCAAAACACTTTTTAATCTAGTATTAAAGGCATATGAAAAGGAATTTTTAAGCCAACCGTTTCATTACCAAATAGTAGACAAAATGGCACAATATTTTTACAGCGGCTAGATATGAACATTACGTGACGATTTTTTCAAATTAGATAATGAGCGTTAAGGCCCATTTCTACACACAGAAAACAAATTGGTTGGGAAACGGTTGCAGTAATAAAATATTGATCAAGTAACATGATTAACCATTGCAACTATTAAAAATGTATAGTTCTAACTGATTTTTAATTCTCTTGATTATTAAAACGATGTTTCAACTGAAATATGATTCCTTCAATTCTTTTTTTAGTTATGATAACTAATTTAATTTAGTTCTAAAAATTAGTACAAATGGTTAGAATCACAACCGAATTTAATATAGGGCAATACTGAATATTGGTCATTGCAATCAATAATTTGCTTTCGTCAATAAATTTTTAATATAAATGTTTATTCATTTATTGCAGCTAATTATTGGTTGTTCTAATTGTTTCAACTCGAGTACAACAAATGAAAATATAATTATTCGGAATTCACAACCAAAAAATAGTTAAAAGCTCCAATTGCTTACTAAATTTTCTGTCAAAACATTTGATAGATTAAAATAATTTTTAATTTTATATTTAAAAAATATCTTTGCGGTCAAAAATGGGAAATGTTCAAAATCTTAATTTATAGGTGTAAGTAATTTACGTATTCTTATAGGTATGAACATATACACGTACATATGTATGTATTATTTTTTTTATACCCTGCAAATTATATTGGACTAATTGATCCATTTTGACTCTGGGCTGGTCCAATGTAGTGCAAGTATGGACCATGTCATTATTAAAAAGAGTTTGCAGTGAAACGACATATCTTCGTTTTTTAACGACATGTTTTCGTTTTGAAACGATTTCAAAGCTAATCCTCTGGAGTATACCATGGAGTAATTTTAAGACTTCTCCTTTGTAATGCAAGCTGGGTTATATGGTCCTGCCCTAGGACATCGTACTGTAAAATAAGCCATTTTTCCATTTATTGGGATTACCTTTGGACAAGTCCTTGCCCCTTATGGGCTACATTTGACCGGTTAAAAAACTATATTGATAACGACAATCAAATATCTTGTTATGAACACCAACTATGTGTTAATTCAGTTGCACCTATCATATATTCGGGTATAAGCACAATTTTGTTTCTAATAATCATACTAACAACAAACAATATCTGTTGTTATGACTGATAGTGTACTAAAATTCAAATGTTGCTATCAAAACTATTATGATAAGCAACGAAATTTTCAGTAATTGGAACCGAATTGTGTGATAGTACATGCTACCGACGAAATTCGATTGGCGCCAAATTCGGTTGTGATCACGAATCTGCTTTCTCTGTGTAATTAAATCGATATGTCAGGATGTGGGCTACGGAGAATCCAAGATCAGTGTACTGCTTGGTTGCGGTACAGTGATGTCAATAGTAGGGAGTTTTCTCTTCAAGCGTAGGGAAAAAAGGACAGATGTTTTATTTTAAGGCAAATGTAGGGAATTTTCAAAATTTTATCTCATCTTCAATATAATGGCTAAAAATACGTAAATATTCGTCTAACTTTCGTTTGAAAATTAGAATGTTTCATATACAATAGCATTAAGGTACAAATGTAGTATTTTTCAACAGAAACCCTATACACACCCGCATAATTAAATTAGCAATGTTTTTTTTCATCTTTTAAGTGGGATAAAAAGATAATAAACGTTTGATTTGTTAATTTAAAATATTAATTAGTATGGTTAAATGGAGTTAATGAATAATTACTAAGTTAACTGAAAAATAACCTTTAATTAAGGGAACAGCTGTGGAATAAATGTAGTGTTAAAAATGTTTGCACTTTTGACTACTTAACTCGGTTTCTTATCGGTAACCGATTAAATACTTTTTATAGCACGATCATTTTAGGAAAATACAAACAAATTGTTTAATGTAATCTTTTATAAATGTTTTTTTTTTTATTTTACTTATTTGTGTCTGGTTCAATTTTTCCAAAAGTACGTGAATACTTTTTGTAGCTACTGATTACTTTAAAAACAAGTGCAGTACTAAGTTCCCAAATACTTTACATTTTACCAATGCCAATAAACTAAAACAACAAAAACAGAGTGTTTGAATATTGATATGGAGCCTTATAAATGCTTCACAAACAAGTTTAATTAATTAATATTTATTTACTTTTTTATTTTCGTGGTTACACATTTTAAGACTTTCTTTGTTACAAGATTTATAAGCGATTCATAATGATTCATTTAGGGGGGTAAGGTTTTTCTCAGAGGTTGAAAGCTCTCTGTCTGCTATACACTTGGGGGTAGCAAGAAGCGATTCCTTTGTCGAACTGTCCAAGCATTTCACAACTTCCGGTCTTAGACCAAGTGCTCCCTGGTAATGCCATTCAGGCTTCTGTCAGGTGGCAGCTAAAGTGAGACAGTACCGAGTATCCAGAGTGCATGCTAACACCGATGCGCCTCTAGAAACTAGGTGACAATCCAATAACAATTAATCGCTAAAACTCAACTGCACAGAAAAAATTATTGCTGAATTATTTTCAAACAAACGCTTGTTTGAAATTTTTTTTAATTTCTACAAATTTTTTTACTGATTCAATTAATATTTTTGTTTGATTTTTATTTTAGCCAACAGAAATGTTGACAACTATTCAAAAATATAATAAACGCGTTATTGGCTTCTAGTTTTCATAATTTTGTATGAAATATTTAACGTTCTTTATTGTCGTCGTGTTTTTGCATTTTTTTATTTGACCGTAAGCAACACTTCTTTATGTGACATATAAGAACAACAAAAAAAAAACACATAGTCTATTTTTGGACGCTTTGAAAAGGTACAACTATAAGAAAGATGATAAAATAGCGTGGCGAGGTTTGTAGTAAAAAACAACAAAAACAATAATAGGTAAAAAAACGTTTCACTCTTTTTAAACAACAACAACATTAGAAGAAACAAAATAAATTTTTTGTTGGTTTCAAAGTTGATAAAAAAGAATGAAAAACAAAATCCCGTATTCAATTTTTTAAAAATGTTTAGTTAAATACCTACATCAAATAAAAGAATTAAAATAATGATGAAAAACATGTCGAGTCGGTCTGCTGCCAAGGAAAGGATACAGAAACAGTGAGTGAAGAAGAAAAACATTGTGTGCATAAACAAGACAAAAAAATGTGCCGGCGCCGCTCTGCTCTGCCTTCATCTACTTCTACAGTGCTTGCTTGTGTGCGCGTCATTGCTTGTGCAAAAACTTTTTTGTTTGATTCAGCAAAATTATTTGTTTGAAAAAATCAGTGTTTTTTCAATAAACGAAATGCAAATAAGTTGTTTGAATATGCGAATTTGTTTGTAGGACCGATTTCAGACAAAAAATGTTTTGATTCTACAAATTTTTTGTTTGAATTGGAAAAATAATTTTTTCTGTGTGTATTTAGCCGGCCTAGCGGTATGTTGGCAGTCCCAACTCTAGGATCGGAAGCTTTGGCCTAAACCCAATTGTTTTTGTATTCATATAATTTTTTTAGATAAATAAAGGACATATATAAATATGTGTATACTTTTTTTCAGTTTTATTTCCACTTTTATTTTTTTAAAAATTTTTTCGCAATTTGTATGCTTTTTGTTTGTTTACATCTGCTTGTTTACCTTTTGATTAATAAAGTAAAACATGCAGTAAAAATTTGCAAATATTAAGTCAAGAACTGTCACTTTACACTTTCAATTTGTGTCACATTTACTTAATTTTGTGTACGCGAATGTTTTTTAGTTAAGTTCAGTAAAAAATAGTAAAAGCTTTTGTGTTCCCGAACGCATGTGGGCGTTTCTTTCTAAAGGTCCACCGTGACCGAAAAGTTTCAAGTTATTAAAAGTATATTCTTTTGTGATTTTGTTATAGAGAAATATTTAGATTTTACTAATTTTATAAATGCCCCAATAAATTCGTTCACTATGACGAACAATCAGACTGCAAAGTGAAGCAAACTTAATTTCTAAATTTTGAGAATGTTTTATTGTATGTTTTCTTTAATAGTTATTATCATCCTTAAAAGAGGTGATATTTGATAAAAATTATTCCAAAAAAAATTTCTTACATGGTCTGTAATCTAAGGAAAAGTTCGAAGAGAAATATGTTATTCGGAGTAACGGTAAATTTTTATTTGTTTTATCATAATTTAGTTAAATTATAATGGAAAAAATTTCACGTTCGAAATGTCACGTATCGACACAGATTTTGGCTTAAAAAATATATAGAAGATTTTGGAATCAAACCAAAGACATTTTAATGTTGCATTGCTACGTAAAATTCTGAAAGTAGTTTGACTAAAAAATTGTGCCAGGTTTTGCTGAATTTCGCCTTTTTATACATTGCCACAAAAACTACTTCTATTTTTATCACGTTCGAACCGCTACTTCTTTTGTCCATAAACTTTAGCATAGATAACAGTGCTTTCTTAGTGCTATAATTTATGGGTCAAAAGAACGTTAAAATATTTGTTGTTTAAAATGTTATTGCATTTTAGATGCGTACGGTTGTCACGTTCAACACTTTGGAATTATCCATGAGATTTCCATGCACAAAAAAATCGAAAATTTGCGCATAAAATATGCACTAAAAACACCAAAATATGCATTAAAAAAATTAAAAATATGCTCTAAAAACTTGACCATTTTCAATAAAAAAACGTTTTTTTTTATTTTATTTAAAACAAAACAAAATAAAAAATTCTATTGTTGTATTTATTCTATTGTTATTCAAAGGTATATATTTTTTAAAACTTAATTAATATAACTACACAATCTAATTTTTTTTTGGAATAATCAAATAAATACTTTTTTATATTATGAAAAGTAAGCCTTTGTCTGATAAAAAGCCTTTGTACATGGAAAATGATCTCTCAACGTCAACCGTAGTAAAGGCATACTTGAAGGATTCATTTGGAGAATATTAATTTTCTAATTCAGATCCCACATTTGATTCCAGATCAAAAAAAGTTGAAATTTGTTTAATTTTTTTAAATCCTGTATTTTTTTGCAACACATTTTGGACTTTTTTTTAATTTGTCGGACTATTTTTCCTTCCATATGTTAATTTTACTTTCTGCCATGTCAATTACTTTGAGTTGACTTTTAAGTGAACTAAACCCTTCCAATTAAGTTGTTGTTTCACCAATATGTATATCCGAAGTTGGAAAATGCAAATTCTAATTGATGATTGATGTTATTTAAATTTAATATTTCTTTTACTTTTTTATTGCATAAGCATCGGTAGCAACAGGTTCTTCAATGACATTCTTAAATTGCTCAAAGTTTTTTAAATAGAATTCTGAAGCATCTATCCCCTTCTTGTTAATACAGGCTGCGGTGGTGACGGTGCCAAGAGAAACATTTCATTAAAAACTGCAACTCGTGATGGAGCCTTTAAAAATATTTTTGTCCCGTATGAAACTAATAAATCAATATTATAGAACTGGCTTCTAATTTCCTCTGCAACTCGGTGTAGCCCATGTGCCAAGCAAGTAACATGTAACAGTTTTGGATAAATTGTTTCAGGACAATTGGCAGCCTTAGCCATGTAAAGTGCTGCATCGGTTAAAAATTGAAGGATCTCTTATCGAAATCTTGTATTTAAAGCAGAGCTCAAAAAAATTTATTAATTGATTTAAAAAAAAATTTTTTTTGTATAAAATTTGGAAATTTTTTGAAGAACTTTTTTTATAATATGGAAATTTAAAAAAATATATCACTCAAAAATGTTAAAATATGCAAAAATATGCATTTAAAACTAAAATATGCAAAAATGTGCATTTCACCAAAATATGCAACAATATGCAAAAACAAATCGATGCAATTTTAACGCAAATTTAATGATTCGGCAAGATAATTGGTCGACATCGATTTTAGACTATCGACAAAAAACATGCATTTGCATGGAAATCGCATCCCTAATTATAACTTATATTTTTGCCTTCAAAAACGAAAAGAAATTATATATTCAAAGAGTTTATCCTAACCGAACTACTTCGAAAGATAATACTCTGCAGCACTGGATTCAACAAGATGGTGCAACTATTCAATAAGCTGATATTCCGTTGGACCACTAGCCCCTTGACCTTCCTCAATCCTACTTTTCTTGTGGGATTATTAGAAACCGAAAGTTTTTAAAACAAACCCTACAAACTCCTGTCGCACATGCGTTGGCGTTTAAATTTAAAACGTTTTATAAAGACAATCTTTCCAAAGTATTTGGCTGATTTATTTTAAACACAATCCTTTACTTACTGTAAGATTATTACAAAATTTGTTTAATATTTTAATCAATTTAAATATTCATTCAATAATACTCTATACGTGATAAACTCATTTAATCTATTGTGCAAGCTTAAAATGAAGAAATATCTGCTTAAAGCTTCCTAAGAAATACATTATCCTGTCACAGCCACAGGTTGGGTTTGATGCAAGGATGTTTTGGCACATGATAAAATATTCTATAAAAATTTAATTATTTTTACACTTTATTTTGTTCGCACAATATATTTGTTATTTTCAGTTATGATTGCAAATATGTACCTTAATAGTTTGATCACAATCTTTTAGAGAATCTTCCAATTTCTTTATCAGAATTTCGCCCAGAGCTTTAACATCTCCATCAGTTGGCTTTTTAACATTTGAAGCAGACTTTTCGTCACGTCTTAAACGTGCCATTTGTACTATCTAACAATGTAGAGCAACAAATTTGTGTACAACATTAATATATTTTTTATTAAATGTTAATTGAATTCTGTATTTGTATAAACATACATACATACTTACCTGTATAAAACAGATAATACTTAATAAGACGAGTATTATTTTCAAAGGACTCATTTTAAACAAAGAACTTTAATATTTAAAAAACAAATAAATCTTATTTCATCGAAACTGTTTTATGAACTAATTGCCAGTTAAACAATCACTAAGATTTAATGCTACAAATTTACGTTGATAACATTTTGATCTGATTTTTCGTAGAATTTTAAATGACATCAGAGTTTCCATGTAGTTGCAAAAATATACATAAACAAAAAGAATACGTCAAAGTTCCAAGTCTATAAATAAAACATATCTTATACCCTTCAGCACAGCTGGAGAGGGTATTTTTAAGTTTGCCATTCCGTTTGTAATTTCTGCAATATTGATTCAATGCTGTAAGTCTATCCGTTGAAATGGGATTTTCGATTTTCTACATGCGTGTAGATGTTGGTAGATAAAGGGTATTAAAGATTCGTCATAGCCGAATATAGTACTCTTACTTGTTTTTATCCACAATCATAGTTTTTTTATATACATACATTTATCATTTTTAAAATTTATTTACGAAATTATTTGTTTAATCACTCTACACTAGAGTTTTTTAATCGTATGATAAAAACTATTTAACTGGTCAAACATTAGTCTGGTTCATAAATACTAGATACACGCTGATTACTTTTAAGAAAAAATACAAACGTTTGTATGTATGTTGTCTATATGTACGAACGTATACGACATGGGACGACCATGTGGCTTTAAAATAAATATTTTTAATACACACATTAGGAATTATATATTTATGTTTAAGAAAATAATATTTTTAGTTTTCAAGTTAAACTTCCCTTTTAGATAACATCTTTAAATTCATTTTCGTAATACAAAGTCAATATTTTTTAGTATGTACATGTGTTAGTATACCCTACGATCCCAAAATTTCAGAATCATATGAACTTAATCTTATACACATAATTATGAATGTGTATTATCACTTTTATTCTGTTGGTCATTTATTTCAATAGTGCACTAAAAAATAATCCATTTCGAGATAAATAAGCGGCACTTCATGAAACATTTGTATAGTTATAAACAGGGCAAGTTTAAATATATACAAAAATGTCTGAAATATGCATGCAAATATTCCAAAAAAAAATTTTAAAATATGCACGCGAAAAAGCACAAACTAATTATTTTTTGAATAAGTTTCATTAACACATATGTTTATAACAAACTACATTCAAATCTTTTTGAAGTTTTTAAATTGAAGTGATCTTCGATTGGCACACAAAACCATAGAATATTTTGAAAATAAACGTTCCCCATCAAGTCCATGTTACCAGCGCAATCTTAAATAATTTTAGTTCACAAGGAAATTGAGTACCAATAAAAACTTTTCCAATAAAGTGTTACAATGAATATTTGATTCGTTATATTTTGAACTTTTTCTTTTGCGTCTTTTATGACGCGTAAACTTGAATTTCAGAGTGGCCTGGCCGCTAGACGTAAAGTGAAGATAAAAGCGATAATAGTTTGTGCTTTATCAATGCTACATATAAGGTGTCAAAGTGAACTCTATATCGAAAAGCGCTTTCTGTTGTTGATATTAATTTTTTAGTGTTTTATAAGTGCTTTTGTATGAAAAATGGATTCTGACTGTTGAGTATGAACATCAAGCTACTACTTATATATGCAACAATGTTTTGTTGTCAACTAGTGGTTTTTCATGTTTGTATTTTTCACATATAATTGAAAAATGACTTGTCATTTTTTTAGAGTTATTCAATTAAACAGATCAATAAACGAGTACTATTTGTTTTAATAAACTTTTGTGGGAAAACACAATATTGGTGTCAGAAGTGGGATCCTGCTAGAAAAGATGAATGCAGAACTGTTCAAAGAATTCACGGACTCACTTGCTGGTGCGATTAAACAAGCGGTTGTGGAGGCAACACAGCAATCATTGGCCGCACAACCTAGTACTTCCAGCTTGTCCACGAACGGACGAAAGGGGCCACCATTCTGCGTGGCTGAATACAAATCTATTGATGGGACGACAGTGCAAGACTATTTCAAACGCTTTGACTGGGCACTGCAGTTGAGCAAAATTCAATCTGAAGAATTTGCGACGTACGCACGCGTTCATATGGGAACCGAATTAAATAATGCATTAAAGATCTTAATTTCCCCTAGAAGCCCGGAAGCGCTGTCGTATGAGGAAATCAAAAACACTCTAGTAAACCACTTCGATGTTAAGAAAAACAAATACGCCGAGAGTATAAAATTTCGTAAAGTACAGCAAGACAAAGATGAAAGTGTCGCAAACTATGTATTACGCCTTAGACAAGCAGCCAGTTCGTGTGAGTATGGGGAGTTTTTGGATCGGATGCTGATTGAGCAACTACTTTATGGCTTGAGTTCAAGATACGTATGTGACGAGATAGTCGCAAAAAAACCCGAGAGTTTTACTGATGCCTATGGGATTGCTCAAGCCATGGAACTAACACACCACACCACAGTGGAAATGAAAGATGATTCACAATTTCCAGCTCAGCAAGAACTACATAAACTTGGGTACTCACCGGTACGGCAAAAACTAAACAGAAACCACCCTACAGGGGGTCGAAATAATACTACCCAGCAGTCATTGTGCTTTGGTTGTGGGGGCAAACATATGCGAAGCCAGTGTAAGTTTAAGCACTCTAAATGTTTTCAGTGTGGCAAAATGGGCCACATTGCCAAAGTCTGCAAAAGTACGACAGCACAAATAGTAGAGGATATACAAATATCCGACGACAACGAAGAAGCCTGTGATGCCATACAGAAGCTGAATCAAGTAATCCATATAAATACAATTAAAACAAATGCTAAAAAAATAATATCGGTGAACGTCAATGGGCGTATACTCAAAATGGAATTGGATACGGGAGCCCCGTGCTCGATAATAAGTATGAGAACACTACGGTCCCTTTGTAAAGTCACTGAGTTATCCGCCACAAATAAACAATTCTCCAGCTATTCAGGACATAAGATTAAGTGCCTGGGCCGTGTCCTAGTTAATGCCACTATTGGGAAAACCTGTTGTAAACTTTATTTATACGTAGTTGAGGGTGATTTAGACACCCTTATGGGCCGGGAATGGATAGAAAAATTCGTAAATGAGATTAATTTTGTTGATCTGTTTTCTTCAGCCAACTGCATCAAAAATATTGATTCTGCACCGCCAGAGATGAATCCCGCGCAATATCAACGTCTTCAAAACCTACTTCAACAATTTGATTCAATTTTCAGTAACAAACCTGGCAAGTTAATTGGTCCCCCGGCGAAAGCGCATTTGAGACCCGAAGCAACACCTATCTTTGCAAAAGCTAGAGATATCCCTCTGGCCTTGAAAGATGCCTACATAGCGGAAATAAATAACAAAATAGCAACCGGGCTGTACCGACAAGTTGACTACTCTGAATGGGCGTCTACGACACATGTAGTCACAAAGAAAAGTGGGGGCATTAGAATTACAGGTAACTACAAATCCACAGTTAATCCACGGATTATAATTGACGAGTATCCAATACCTAAGGTCGAGGATCTACTCAATAAAATGAAACACCCAACTATATTTTGTCATTTAGATATTACTGACGCCTATTCGCATCTTCCCATTGATGAAGAATTTGCACACATATTAACTTTGAACACCCCTACACATGGCCTTATACGGCCAACTAGAGCCGTATATGGGGCTGCGAATATACCGGCGTTGTGGCAAAGTTTCTTTGACGATATCCTTGTGTACGCAGAATCGTTTGATGACATGATTTCTTCTCTACAAAGTGTTTTGAAACAACTACTGAATCAAGGCATCCGTTTAAACCCTTCGAAATGTGTTTTCGCTACACCATCCGTAGAATTTTTGGGCCACCGAATAGATAAATATGGGATACACAAGTCCGATAAGCATATCGAAGCCGTGAAAAATGCCCCAAAACCATCGACGCCGGAGGAATTACAACTACTATTGGGAAAGGCAACTTACTACAATGCATTCATACCCAACTTATCTACAAGAGCCAGACCACTAAGAAATATGCTCCTGGAAAAAGATTTTAAATGGACTACAGATGGTGAAAAAGCATACAACGATATCAAATCAGCTCTTATTTCGCCCCAAGTTCTGACGACATACAACCCTACATTACCTTTGATTTTGGCAACTGATGCCAGTAAATGCGGACTAGGTGCAGTTTTGTCGCATAAAATGCCTGACGGGTTCGAACGGCCCATAGCATATGCAAGCAGGGCTTTAAGTAAAACTGAGATTAGCTATCCACAAATGGATAAGGAAGCACTTGCCATTGTATGGGCAGTAAAAAGGTTTTTTAAATACCTCTATGCACGACACTTCACTCTCATTACGGATCATAAGCCCCTTGCCCAGATTCTACACCCAACAAAATCTTTGCCAACATTATGTATAAGTCGCATGGCAAATTATGCTGATTTTTTGGGTAATTTTAATTACGACGTGGTATACAAACCGACTGGACAACATTTGAACGCGGATTTTTGTTCCCGTATTATAAACGGGAGGGTGATGTTGGTAAACAGTATCTCGTCGGAAGAATATGATGAATTTGATCACTTTATAGTTCACCAAATCGATCAGCTGCCACTAAGGGCAGCAACAATAGCGCGCGCAACGGCAAAGGATGAATACCTAGGGAATATTGTAAAACTGTTAGAAATGGGCAAAGACCTGAGAAAAGCGGGTTATACTGCACCAGAACAGAACTACAAGCTAACGGCGGGTTGCCTAACCTATGACCACAGAATAGTCATACCTGCAATGCTTAGGAAGAAAGTAATTGAAGACCTACACGCTACACATTTGGGAATCGTAAAAATGAAGGGCCTTGCCCGTTCGTTTGTTTATTGGCGGGGAATAGACCAAGATATTGAAAACTGTGCGAAATCATGTAATGACTGCGCCATGCAAGCGAATGTACTCCCTAAATACAGCGAACACCATTGGAACTATCCTAAAGGTCCGTGGGACCGAATACATATTGACTACGCCGGTCCATTTTTAGGACTGATGTTTTTAGTCGTAACAGACGCGTACAGCAAATGGATCGATGTTAAGATTACATCATCTATCACGGCAGCAGCTACTATTACTATGTTGGATGAACTCTTTGCTGCATACGGGGTACCCACTACAGTCGTTTCTGATAATGGTACCAATTTTTCATCTGTTGAATTTAGAGAATTTTTACAAAAAGTTGGTGTCAAGTACCATAAGCAATCAGCACCATACCATCCGGCAACAAATGGTCAAGCGGAGAGAAGTGTACAAACTATCAAAAGATCCCTTAAGGCAATGCGTTCAACAAAATATACGGCTCAGAAGGATCTTAATGAATTTTTACGTCAATATCGAAATGCACCTCATGCTACTACCGGTGAGGCGCCAGCAAAATTATTTATGGGGCGGTTACTTAGAACACGTCTTGATTTGATTCGACCAGAAGAAACTTCTAGCAAGGTAACTGATAGACAGTACCTGAAACATAAACAAAGTTTCCGCGTACTTGAAGTACAGCAGCAAGTGTATTTCCTTTCAGGCAATCCAAAGATGAGCAAATGGTTGCCTGGCAGAATCTCATCACGACTTGGTACCCTTCACTACATGATCGAGTACCAAGGAAAACATGTTAGGAGACATATTGATCAAATCCGCAGTACAGAAATCCAGACACCTGAAATTCAGCCAGAAGGACTTCGAAGAAGATACGTACAGGCAGAGCCTAAAAAACTTCTCAACGAATCCATCCGAACCCCAGAGAGGCGCCAAGTTCCAGGCGAAGATCAAGCTGCACATACCCCTGAGAGATGTGACGAACGTGATGAAAGTGAACACGCTTATGGCACACCACTGGCTGAATCGAGCCCCATGAAAATATTTCCAGATACTCATGTTCTGATAAATACCCCGGAATGCCGTGGGAAGCCGTCATCTTCTTCGGCAAAACGAAGTGCGTCACCACCGCACTCCACGAATACATCGCCACAAGCACATGAAAGGGGTCCACCAAATTCTATCATACAACAACCGGAACTGAGGCGTTCTAATAGGCCAAGACGTCCCCGGGCACCTTATTCACCATAATCAGGATGCGAAGGAAGAATTGTTGAGTATGAACATCAAGCTACTACTTATATATGCAACAATGTTTTGTTGTCAACTAGTGGTTTTTCATGTTTGTATTTTTCACATATAATTGAAAAATGACTTGTCATTTTTTTAGAGTTATTCAATTAAACAGATCAATAAACGAGTACTATTTATTTTAATAAACTTTTGTGGGAAAACACAATATTGACGATAAGTTGTTATTTAACTCAATTAATACTCTTAATAAATTTTTTGTAAAAAAAAGAATATAGGTATCGGTTTTATTTACTTTTTTATTAAACACAAAAAGTTTCCTTTATTTTTTTAATTTCTTTTTATTTAATTCTAACCCAATGATCACAAATTCAGAAAGAAAAAAATGCCAAACCCGTTTTAAATACACAAAAAGAACACAACCATGTCTAAATTTAAAACTAATTTTATTTTGTTTTTTTAAGCAAAATAAAAAAACAGCTGATTCCGTACGGAATGTGCATTAAGCAAATAACATTTGAAGAAACTTGACGAAAAGTTTGATTATGTACATTTTAGAAGGCCACATATGTTCTTAGATCATTCGCACAGTTGCATAAGTTTATCTTAACTACCTGATGCATATTTGGGGCCTTAAAGCAAACAAAACGGAACAATCAACTCTTTAAATTCCTGGGTTATATCGCTACATGCAAGCATTAAGCGGCTGCCAACCTGCGTAATACATATGCAAATTTATGCACAGCATTTATTTATGGGAAAAACTTAAAAAATATGCAAATTAAATTAAATTTTATTTATAAATATGCAAATGTTTATTTTTCATCCAAAAAACATTAAAATCTTGCCCTGGTTAAAAAAAAAACATAGAAATATAGAACTAAAAGATGTGGGTAGTTCCATTCTTGGTACAAGAAATAATTTATCAGCCCAATCACAAATATTCCTTAGGAATTTTTTGTCTCACGGGAAATACTTTTATCTAGAAATCCTCCAATTATAAATTCCGCGTTAACAAAAAAGTTCATAAGTGGCATCACCGAAATTGTTTTGCTTATTTACAATGAATTTATTTGTTGCGGCTGTGCAAGTCAAAGCAAAATTAATTTTTCCACTCAGTAACACAATTATATGGTGGTCCCATGTAGTTAAGCTCGTTTTCAGCATCCCTCCAAAAATCCCACTTACAGTTGTTTGTAAACTCTCTTCTGTTTTGCAAGGGAATTTTTTTCGGGAAAAATTGAGAATTGGTATGCGGAATTTTTATTTGTAATAGGAGGGGAATAAGGAACGAGAAAAGTTTTCCGCGAAATTTTTATTCGCGATTGGTCTGTATATGTCCAACTACCACCTCCAGAATTAATTTTTTAGAAATTGTGAAAAAGCCTTAATTATTTAACCAAATAGGTAGTCATTTTTTATTCAATGTTTAATAAATACAGACAACTTCTTCACGTGGTAAAACATATATTTTTATGATGTTCAAGATATTAAATATTTGAGTCGTTTCAGCCAAGACCAAGACAAGACATCTTAATTGAATATAGTGCAATTTCCTCATAAAGTTTGTATTTTGTTATTTTTACTGATGTCTATTGAGGAAAAATACAAAACCACACTGAACTTTCAACCGAGAGACTTTTTGAAAAACGTGACTTGGGAATTCTTACTATTAAAAGTCTAAAAGCATCACATAGCAATAGTTACAACATACACCCAACTATATACATACATATTGCATATTAACGTATTTACATACATACATTGGTTGATAAAGCTGAAGCCCATACAAATGTTTCAAAATAGTCGTACTTATACACTCCAGTGCGTGTTTGTGTGTGTACATATTTGTTTAATAAATATTTATACTTACTAATCTTGAGTCAACTATAAGTTCAATACGTTATCTTTTCTAAAAAATTATACAAAATACATATGTATGTATGTATGTATATTCAAACATAAACACATTTGTAGATATACAATAAAACAAACAAAAACAAATTATAGAAGAGTCAGACAGACGACTATCAATTTGAAAAGTTGACATTTTAAATACAATTTTAAAAAAAATTACAGTTGAAATTCTCAGCTTAAACAGTGAAGTTCAAATTAACAGAATAAAACACTTAAAATGGCCGTCGCTACTAAACTATTCTTGGTTCTCGTTGCCTTCGTCTGCTGCATGCAAGTAAGTTTTTAAAGTCCTTACGTTAAAGCCATGATCTGAATATCAAATTTGAGTGAAATGAAAATCAAACAAACATTAAAAACGATCCTGTCTTAAAAGTTAATAAAAAAATATTCCAGAACATGACTGAATAAAAATGTTTTTATAATTACTTTTCTTTTTTACATAATAAGAATAAAAAAGAAAAGAAAATAAATTGGCTTTGAAACTCATTTTCTGAATATTTAATTTAATCAAAATATAAATCTAAAGCATTTGTTTGTTGTCATTGTGTTTTTAGTTAGTTGAGATGGCTCGTTTACGCCGTGATGCCCCTGCCGCAAACCCCATTGATGAATTGAGCGCCCTTTTCCAAAAAGCCACCAAGGACTTCACTCAAACTGTTGAAGAAAGCACTGTCTTAAAAGAAATTAAAGAGAAATTCAGCAACATAAACTCCGTAAGTCTCTTAAATAAACACCGCTTTTAAAATATTCTATACACACTACGTTATCTATTAGAATCTTATATTCCTTATGTTCAAAATGTTAAAACTATATTAATTTGTTATTTAATTCTCAGGATGACGTTAAGAAAGCTGTTGAAGAAGCCGGCAAAAACACCAAAGAAAACTTGGACAAATTCCAAGATTTCTTCAAGAACGTTGTTGACGCTGTCGCCAAGGAAATGAAGCACGACTGAATATATTCTTAAAAATATAAAACAAAAAAAAAAATGAAAAAATAAAATTTATTTTACACAAAAATATAAGAAACTTATTTTCTGGCAAAGTTGTTTAATTAAAAATCAGCAATTTGATTTAAAATCATGTCAACGAACTTGCGTTTTATCCATTCTTTTAAACGTTTTTAAATGGTCGCAATATGTAAAGCAAAAGTGTTAAAGCATAAAAACTTAGTTCCTTTATAGAATGAATTCTTTTTAATATCATGAAATTAACTATTTTAACAACTATTGCCGTAGTAACACCCCCATTGGATACACATATTGCAACAAAAGATCTATGAAAATTTACTGCGATACTTCATAAATCGTAACTGATGTTTATTCCGTTACTAATATTTAAATGTCCTTACAGCGATTTTTATTGAAATAAAATAGAGAAAATAGTAAATATTAATAAAAATGTCATCCGTAAACGGTAACTCTAAAGAAGATTGGATGATATTCGATATTCTATGCGGTAATTTTCCATCACCGCTTCAAACAACTTCGTTTTCATTTAACAAATTGGTAAGTTCTTATTGTGTTGTCCTCCAATAATTTGTAGCCATTTGAGTACGATTTTATAATTTTCTGTTGACAGTGATGAAGTTATTTTTTTATTAGTTTAATTAAAACCATAAACTGCTTTAAATATAGAGTTGAGAAATTCGTTCTTTTTTACGAAAAAATAAAATACATAAACTTGTTTAGAAAAAAAATTATTGGAAATTATTGGAACAATATTTTAAATCGTTATTTTCATTAGCTTTTCATTCAATTCCTCAACAATCCGTTGCCTATCAACAAGAAAAATACTAACAACTTTCTTATGATTACACAGGTCGACATAGAGAAAGTTTTTTTAAACTATTTCAACTAGTGCTGGGAAACTATCGATACAATCGATAGTCTTAAAATATCGAACATATCGATACCGATATTTTTATTTAAAATACAGCTGAATTAAATAGTTGATATCTTTTTCAAGTTCTTAATCGGGCTTTATTTCGTTGGTGTATTCAGTTATTGAAATTAATTTTAGATGTTATTAAAATGTTAAACCAAAAGAGAAGAAATTAATATTTTATAACTGACACCAGCACAATTTTTGAAAACCTGTCATCTTTTTCAAAACAACGAATTGTAGCCTGATATAAAATTAGTTAATTTTTCTACTCAAGTGCAAACATTCAGTCGATAATAATATCGATAGAATCGATAGTCGAATCTGAGCTTTCGATAAATATCGATAGTATCCCAGCACTAATTCCAACTGATTCTTATATTTTTGGCATGCTCAAGCCGAATATGAGTTCAGTGGCCGTATTCTGTAATTCGCTAAAGCTAAATCTATAAAGTTAATTTAGCGATTTTTGGCTACGAATGCAATACTGTAACGTGCATTGCTAAATTTCGCAATACCATAAATATTTAATTCGCCGCACTTTTATCTTTAAAAGTTACCGCTAAAATTTTTAAATTTTGCATTCTCTAAGGCATTTTAGCGATAGAGATTTAGCTTTAGCTAAGCGCATTACAGAATACGGCTGCAGTTCACTTCACATTTTTTTGCTGTATATTTCTATTTTAGCCGCCATCCAGAGTTATTGCTGAGAGCTTTTTTTAAGCACTTATACGTTTTACATATAAGAGTTTTACCTGTTTTTCTATAAACAATGTCATAAATAAACAATTACTATCAGGACTATTTGCCATCAGAATAAAAAAACACGTATACGTATAAAAATAAATATGTATTACCTTTGTTCTACGATGTAACTGTAAAACAGTATTAAAGAAACATTTAAGTTACAAGTAAAGAACATTTCCTCATTGGACACTTGGCCAAGTAAAAAAGCTATTAGTTAAAAAACTTTACGCATGTACATTAGAGCGACTCAAGCGACCTTGGACTTTTTAAGATGACATTTTAAATACTTCGGCTCCAGCTTTGACCTCTCGTGAGCTGGACTATTTTGAAAAAGGGTCGATTTTTGCATGTCATATGCATGTGCATAAGATAATTTTTTTTAATTAGAATTGAAGCTCGAGACATGTTTATTTAAGCCCCTTTTACACTATTCTCCAAGTTTTAAGATTTTCTGATTGTAAAAATATAAAATAGAAAATTTTTTGTCATTACATTTTCCGTTTACACTGTATATGAAAAGAAAACTCGTTGTAAAACTTAAACCCCTGTTTAGTTTAAATAAACAATTATATTTTTGTTTTAGAAGCGCTTTAATTTTTGTCGTAATTTTAACAGATATTATAAAAAATTAAGAAAAGTGAGAGGGGCAATTCCACGCACAAGTCAACCATAAACGGAAAAAATTAATATCTGGTTTTGGTAGAAAAAAAAATTAAGTATGGTGGCAACATTATGGTACTTTCAAGTTTTTATAGTGGCAACAATTTTTTGATATTTTTTAAAGAAATTGTTTAAGTTTTTAAAAAAATTAGAATTAAAAAAAAATAAATTGTTTAAGTTTTTGAAACATTTATATTTCTTATTTCTAAAAAGGGTTTGTTTTGAATTATTTTAGTTTCAATGTTGGTTTCCAATTTATTATTAGTGATTTCGTTAAGGTGGTGTTTACATATATTCAAAAATAGCATTTGACCGAGTTCATTAATTACAATTTAGTATCTTTCAATGGCGCATATTCATAAATCATTACCAAGTGTAAACTTTTTTAAGTACCTATTTAAGCTATTCACAGATGATTACTTGCAGCATAAAAAGTTTACACTTAATTGTAGGTAAAGCTGTAACTAAATGCCAACTAATACATTCAAAGAACAGCTGATTGATATCATTTTATAATTTATTTCAAAAGTACAACATTTTTGAAGTGGTTATAAAAAATAAATGGAAAGAATTATAAGAGATATTAAAATAATAACAGATAAAAACATGACAAACAACAGTTAAGACGTATAAAACACGCTGCAATTATAATTTGTGTTTGAAATGAATTTCTGCTGCACCAAAAAAAAAAAAATCCATAAAAAAATAAACTAGAGATGTGTTCTTAGTCGATAAAATTCTTTTGAATATTTTTATTGTTATTTTAATTGATTTTTATATTATTATAACCAAAAAACAACTTTTTTAGAATTTGCGTTAATTTTTTAAAGAACAAAAAATGAGATTTTAATAGTTTTATAAGCTTTTTAATTAATTACAGAATATATCGTTTAAAATATTATCGACATTTAATTTTCTCTAAATGCCAATATGCATGGTTGCATTTCTTCTATCAGCTGAGAGCTGTTACTACGTTAGTAATGAATTGTGAATAAGACCTATAACTATCTATGAACTATTTTTTAGTTTCTGTTTTGTTAGTTACAACTTTAGTTATGATTTCTGAATATGCTCCAATAAATTTTAGAGTTCCTAATTAATGCGCTGTGATTTCAATGCTAACGTTTCATGTAAAAATACCGGCTTTTATACTACACAAAGTGAGTGTAGTGTCGGTCACGTTTTGGGCTGTAGTGTCAGTCACAATTTATTTGACCAATAAATATTTTTGTTCAATATTGTTGCCCTGTGTCGATTATCTATGTTGCTGTTTTTTTGTTTGGCTTAAGGTCATATAAAAATTCAAGTTGATGAAAATATGACAAGCAGTTAGGACGTATCAACTCTTTTGTAGTTTTTAAATTGACAGTGTTTTAAATCCCCTGAATATTAATATCGATGTAAGGGCGAAATATCGGATGAAAAATAAAAACAAAATTAAAAATACAAAATTGTTTGTGGCCAAACAAAAAAACAACAACATAAATATTTTTTTAAATAACTTACCGCTTTTATTTACGCATTTTATAGTAGTTTGTTTCTTGAACTTTCGATAAAAACACAAATAGTAATAATAATAACTGTAATCAAAAAAGGACAAATTTTCTGTGATAATCTTTATATTTACATACATTTATTTTAATATTTTAAGTTTTGTGTTGTGCTGTCCACCTTCACAAAATACTGTGATATAATTTATAAATGATGTAAACTGACGCAACAGTTTATTATTTTAACAAAAACTCAATCCCTGAAGAAGTTGGAAAGAATACCAAAGAAACGTCGGATTTTATTGAGAATGAAATAAATAATCTTTTATTTACAATAAATTAATGACCTTGAAAGCCTGCATATAGGAAACTATATAAAGTATTTAGACAAATTAAAGTTATTACGAAAGTGCAGAAGAAGATTATTGAAGTTTAAAAACACTCCCGAAAACGACTTCCTTTTGCATGTAGTGTCAGTCACGTTTATATTTTACTAAATAAATGATATTTCAAAATATCATTGGTTGTCATTTTTTCTCTATCGGATAATTGTTGAAACTGATACATAGCTATGTTTAAATTGATATTTAAAAAATATTACTAATCGTAATATAAGACAAACAAAACGCAAATTGTGTCAAATGTAGAGTATGGAATTGCCCAGAGGCTTAGAACATGAATTGTAATATTTCTTTTTATTTAATAATTTTTATTCTGAAGCGCAGCGCGACAACTATTTTTGTTAAAATTAAACTCCCAAAACAAAATTACACCTCAATTTCATTCGTTAAATTGCCTCAGTACTACTTGACAACAACACAACCACGTTGCACAGTGGTTCAGTAGTAGGACATAGTGGTCAAATGACGATGTTCGATTTTTTCACCGTTAGTTCGCTCTAATACTCACTATTAGTGGAACTACTAAAACATGCAAAAAGATTTGCAATCAGTTGTTTTTTACATTTACTTTTGTGCATCGGAAGTGAACAAATCAAAACAACTTTCCTTATCTTTTTCAGCAGTGCTAATAAAGTTAATTTCTAGTGCGTGTTTTTCAAAGAAAAAAACATTTTTGACTTTTTGTTTTACAATGGATATTTAAGTTGAAGGTGTTTGCCGTTATTATTATGTATTTAATAATTTTTCAAGCAAAACGTATTTTGCGGAAAGCGGTTCCACGACAAATCAATTTTCACGTATATTTTTTACGACGTTTTTTTTCCTTAAGGTATTAACTATGTTGCCGTCTTATGACGCTTTCAAGTTACATATCAAAATGTTACTCTATATCTGTACTTTTAATTTAAAAAGAATTTATCTGTGTTTGTTTGCGAATGTGCATGGTACAGATGGTCTTCGTCTCTACGACTAGATTCGTAGCACATACATATTTATATTTATTTATCGTTCAACAGATGAAAAGGAGCTTCTTGCACAGAAAAATCTATATGTTCAGCAGCACTTTAGGACACGATTATGTTTAATTATCGACAAAGCTTAAAGTGGCGGAAGTGGCACATCCAATGACGGAAAAAATGCAAGAACTTTTTTTTTTGAATTCAGCTATATCAGCTGAAATAACTGGCTTTGATGAAGCAGTTATTGATCGGTGTCATCATATTTTGTAATGTCATTCGTCGGGATACAAAATTAATAGTGTAGAATTTAGAAATTACTCGTTAGGAACCGCGCGCATGCTTATTAGTACTTATCCATAGTATAATTTGCCTACTTTAGTTCAGAAAGTTTAAATTCATGGATCGGAAGTAGTTGATCACTGGCTAGTTTCCAAAGGCGAGATCTCTGAAGATGGCGCTGAATCTTGTAATAAATTATTTAAGCAATTCAGACGTGACAACAGTCGAAAAATGTCTCGTGTTGTCACTAACACTGATCTTTTGCATAGGTTTTTGATTTCTTCTTTACGTTAATTACCACAAAAGAAGAAGTCTATGCTATCACCTAAGGCTTTGCGTATGTTAAGTTTTTAAAAATAATGTACAAATGTTGTATTATATTGCTATTATAAAATTAATTATTTTTTCTTTAATTAATAACTAACATTTTTGGTAAATAAATTGTTAAAATATTATATTTAAAGACTTTTTTTCTATTTTAACTGAATTGGCCCATAAATACCGTAAACATAAATATTTGTATTAACTTTGATGACTATAGCTGAGTAAACTACGTATGACCACCTTCCTTAGAAACTTGAACCACTACACAGAAAAAAATTAAAATTAATTTAAATTAAAAAATTTGTGATATTAATTAAAAAATTAATTAAGTTTGCACCAGTAAACAAATTAATAGTATCAATTAAACCAGTTAATAGTATTAATTAAACGTTTAATTCACTTGATTAAAAGTTTAATTCACTTGATTAAATTTTTAATTAAAACCGATTATATTTTTGATTAATGCTTTAATTGGTGAACAATTTTCGAGAATTTTTTTTGTGTGTGCGTTGTTAAATGTTAATAAAAAAATAAAAAATGGACTAAAATTAAAAAAAAAATATATCCCCCCAAAAACAAAAAAATGGCTTATTTGAAAGCAAAATATTCCACAATTTAATATTTAAATTAAAATAAACTTTATTCTAGACTCACCCGAATAAAGATATGGTGTGAGGTTATTTGTGCTGAATATAATCTAGATACACCAAATATATGAGATATTTTGTCGTAAAGGGATTAAAGGAAGGTTTTAGTTTAACTGTTAAACGGATATTTGATATTAATATTTGAATGGAAGCTGTATGTTTAAATGTAAACCGATTCAACCATATTTAATTTGCAGTAAGATATTTTGCGCCAAATTAAATATTAATACGAACATGATTTAATGGTTTATGAATATAAAAAAAGTAGATTTGATGGGTACTTTGTGAGGGGGGGTGCTTTAAAACCATGGGAGATAAGGCCATGATGGCTTTATCGCTCAATTGAAAGGGAGATAAAGCCATAATGGCCTTATTGCCCAATCATTGAGAGGTAAGGTCATATTTAAAATTTTACGTAAGGAGAATATTCTCAGAATATTGTTATGCATGGTGTAAACATTCTGTAAAAGGGAAAATCCTTAGTTATCATTGAAAAAATAACAACTAAGAATTAATATTTTAAATTCATTTATTTTTTAACAAAAATTTATACAAAAAAAAAAAAACAAAAAAACCCAACAGCAAAAACAAACAAAAAAACAAAAAGTTCAATTAACTGTAATAAGTACAAAATCAATGGGTATGTACATAAGGTATTATTAACAAAAAATTGCGTGAACATCTTTTATGACTGTTCTACATACTGGGCATAATGTTTGTATTCCTAATGCGTCACTGTTGTTTTTCATCTGATCATAGCAATGTTGACACACTTTATAATGATTGCAAGGATTAAAAAGTAGCTGTCTTTCATTATCGCAACATATTGTACATAGTAGATTTTCTTGTGCTTTTGCTGCATTATTATTCATGCGTTCGTTTTCATTCATTTCCAAGTTATCATCATCATCATCATCAACACTATCATCAGCATCATCATCAGAAGTATGTATCTCATCAATGAAGTTTTCTGCAAGCATGCTATTTTTCATATTGGAAAAATGTGTGAGAATATCCATTAATGTGATTTTTTTTTTTCAATAAGGAGAGTTTCTTGTTAATAAAAGAATCACGTCGACTATGAATTATTTTTTTCTTTTTACAAAGCGACAGGCAGCCAGAAAGTGATTTTAAAAAATCAATAGATTCTTCCGACTCTATATCTAAAAGCATATCCAAAAATTTAAAAAAATTACCACGCTTAGGAATTTTCATGTTCATGAGTAATAAAGCAAAAACCTACATATCGTTACACACTTGCACTTGATGCAATTATATGCAGCTGATATGTAGTTTAACAACCGCTGGTTCTTATATGTCAATTTAAAAAATGTGTTCCTAATCACAAGTGTGTTATCAGTTACTATTTATCAATCACACAGCCACGCAGAAAAACTTTAGTATGCGAAGCCAGATTCCAATACTTTACTTTAGTGTTTCCGAGAAAAGACATTTTTTTATTCTTGTGACGCACGCAGGAAAACTTTATTCAGCGAAGCCACCTGCCGCGTCCTACTGGAGGAGAAAACCCGTAAGCACGGCCGCAGGCCGCCACGCAGAAAAACTTTAGTATGCGAAGCCAGATTTCAATACTTAACTTTAATAAAAGGGAAAATCATTACCTTTTAATTACAAAAATAAGAAAACTATTAATCAATGTAAAATGCAAAAGTTCTTCAAAACTGAAATGAGAGATAAAGCCATTTTCTAAAATTACTTATGTGAGCTAAGGCCATGATGGCTTTATCTCCCATTCAAATGAACAAAAAAAATAAAAGACTTTATCTCCCTTTTGAATGAGAGATAAAGCCATCATGGCCTTATCTCCCATGGTATTAAAGCACCCCCTCACTTTGTGATATTATAGGCCGATTCTCACAATTAACATAGGTTTCATCTTGTGACAATTGAAACGTATTTCCCAAATTTGATCAAATTATCTAAAAACTGCTACTTTTACTTAACGCACAAGGTTTACATGGACAGACAACCAGCCAGATGGACGGACGTACACGAAACGATCGCTTTAAAAAGTGTTTCTGACTCGATCGGCTTACTAAACTTTAGAGTTTGAAATAACATTTATCTTTGGCTTACAATAGTAAAGTGAATTTTAGGGTATTCATTCGGTACAAAAACAGAAACTAGGGGTTCGTATTACATTTTTTGCAGAATGTTCGGTGCTAAGCTTTGCCAGGATGAGTCAGATGATGACCTGATAAAAGAAGAAGCTCTCGATTGTAACACAAACAATCTTTAACAAAATTAGCCGAAATAATGGCATAATGGAAGATTTTATATGAGAGAAATCCTGGAATAGGACAAAGAAACCAAGATATCGCATTCAGCTTTAAAAAATGAAATGTTTCTGCGCATCTACGTCACACCACCGTATAAGTACAGCTAAAATATAGAAACACAAGCCAACAAACATGTGTATAAAACGTCGTATGACACAGTTGAATTTTGTAAACATGTGCAATGCGTAATATTGAATCTGTATTATGGGTTGCTTCCGATTTCTCAAACATCTTCGATAAGTGAAAGAATTGTTTCCAAATAAAGTTTTATCAAAACTAAAGAAAAGAATCGCTTAAATTCTAAACATTTAAACCAAATTATTTTTCCAAAAGATTATTTTATAAAATCTCAAACTATTGAAATAATTAATAAAAAAATCTCACAGTTTTTTTTTACAAATACATACAAATATTAGGTCTGTCTGCGTACACATATTTTGCATCATTTTGTGAAAAATGTTGCAAAATATTACAAAATGTTGTCTGTGTACTCCAAATCTCTTGCAGCGAGAGAGCCAAAAAGAGAATTTTTTGACAGTTGGAAGTTAGAGAACTTACAAAATGTTACTGGAGAAATTTCCTCTTGCAAGATTTTGCAACTAGTTTGAACAGCTGTTTTTATTACGTGTGCCAAGATAGCGTCGACGAAATAGCGTCGAATTTGGGAATATAAAAACCGGTAAAACAAAATACCCAAATTATGGTCTTTTGCAGAATAACAACAAAAAGTTAGCGTCGAATTTAGGAATTTAGGGGGATTTCCAAAAGTAAAAAAAAGTTAGCGTCGAATTTGGGAATTTAAAATGGGGAAGTAAAAATAACTAATATTTTTAATAAAAATACAAAAAATAGTTAGCACAAATAAAAAAAATACACATTTAGGAACAAAATAAGCAATGCGTGCAAAAAATCGTTCAGTTAGTTCCCGAGATATTTGGGTGCATCCAAAATGGTCAGTACAAAGCTTTACTGATTTATCCCTTGGAACACAAGCTTTTGCACGGTATAAAGGCTGAGTTCCAAAACGTCGGTTGCAAAGCAACTATCTTTTTTAAATGCATGCTACAATGCAACCGTGTAGGTTATTACAATTCTATTTGTCCCAATGTGCACCAAAAAAGTATTTAATGAGAACATAATACAAAAGCTGTGCATTATTAAACTTGAATATACATTTTTGACTGCAAAGTATATTGATGTTTTGGAACTCAGCCAAACTGTATATATTCTGCAAAAAATCGAACCCAGAAATCTCGGGAACGGAACGAACGATTTTTTGCACGCATCGCTCATTTTGTTCCAAAAAGTTAATTTTTTTTAAACTTTTTTTTGTATTTTTGGTAAAAATATTAAATATTTATCCTTCCCCTTTTAAATTTCTAAATTCAACGCTAACTTTTTGATTTCGTTCGATAAATCCCATTATTTGGGTATTTTTGTTTCCCGGTTTTTAAATTCCCAAAATTCGCTATTTCGTCGACGCTATCTTGGCACACGTAAATAATTTTTGTGAAATGAAAATAAAAATTGAACCGATCAGCTGTTTTCTTGCAAGTTTTCACTGGATTCTGTCTGCGTACTTTTTGAGATATTTTCAGCCGACAGAGTAAAATTGGTCTTACTCTCCCAAAAAAATTTACTGAGTATTTGCTACTGGAAGAGTACGCAGACAGACCTATTATGTATAAATTTTAAAATGTGTTTTTCACATTATTACTTTTTTGTTTGCTCGTTTTAGTTAAAGAATTGTTTTGTTCGTTATGTTATTGTTTTTTTTTTACTAAAAGACTCCAATAATAAATAATTTTTGCATTTTTATTTATTGAAATTACTTAATTTATAACAAAACTTTATTAATCGGTTAACCGATCAATTACAAAATTAACCGATTATTAACCGATTAAACCAAAACCTCGGTTAATTAATCGAGCGATTAACCGATTAAAGTAAAAGCCCGATTAAATGAATACCCTAGTGATTTTAGATGGCGCAACTAAAGCAACAGAAAATTCACCTGTAAACTAGAATTTTGAGCATGTTTTTTTTTTTATTTGCTAAGCATGTATTTAAATATGCTTCAAAAACGTGAAATATGTGTGCAATAAAAATGCAGCAATAATTAAAAAACGTAAATATTATTCACAAAAAACTCGATACCAAAATTCATAAAAAGCTCTAAAACGGATTAATATATTGTTTCTGTCTTCGTTGGTCGCACAAGAAAAACCATGCAATTTCATATTTACGGTTTCCCTGATCATAAGTTTATATGTATGAGTACGCTATTGTTAGTAGGATATGACAGGACATCTCAAATCCCATTGTGTTTTTTTATTGTTATCTCTTTAGATTTAGCAGATACACGTAAAAATTCCTATGTCTTAATTTTTTTCATACATCAAAGTTGAGTTATCTTGTAAATAAATACGTTTTATTACCTCAGTGAGGTATTTAAATGTATTACCTCAACGAGGTAGTTAAGCGTATTCGATTAAAGCTTACCACGCAAAATTCCCAAAAATATTGGCATTTTTAGCGAGATAATTATCCGTGGAATACGTATTCTGTTTTGTTTATGACAGCCACACATCAAATTCAGACCATCAGACTTCATTTAAAAGTTGTCGTAATAAAAAAAATTTATTTTTTAGTATAAGAAAATTTCAATAAAAAATTAAAAATAAATTTTTAAAAACAATTGTAATTAAGTTGAACTGTTAATTTTTAATTTCAATACTTTTAGTTAGGCTTGAGTTCATCTAATTTAATTTTCATTAAATTACTTAAATAAATTGAAAAATGATAATCACAGAAAATTTCGAACCACCAGTACACTGGTTAAAGATTGATGTTTGACTGGTGGCTGGCAGGCACCGCAGTGGTGCAGACGTTAGAACTCAAAGAATTCTGATGAAAGAATGTGGTGATTCTTGAAACATATAAATTCAACCCAGGTTCGAACCCCAGCTCGAAGGCATAAAAACTACAAAAATACATTTCCTATCAATAAACATATATGTATGTTTTCTTCGATTCCGAACTGAATTGTACTCTGTGACATGGCCCATAACCAGAGGATAAAATTTCGTGCATTTATATTTGGAAAATATGCTATTAAACATGATTTAAAAAAACTCAAAACATGCTTTTCCGTTTAGTGAAAAAATAACGTTACTTTTGCCAACATCTGATTACTCATTGGTAAAATTATTTTTTATTTCGTTATACATACAAACAAGCTTTTACTACATTGTTTTTTGGTTCACTGGAAAAGGAAGAATTCGATTGTATAGAGAGAAAAATGTGCTGCAGAAACGCAACCTTATATTGTAAAAAGTTATCAAAACACCCTACAGCTTCGTAGAGAAAGTCAAAGTCAGCCTCGTCTTCAGTTAAAAAATTGTAAAATTTGTTGGTACTCCACTAGCACTATGTAAAAGGTAAGGTAAAGCTTAAAGTAATGAAGTACTGCAACGCTTCAACCCATCACCAAATACGATGAAATTTCAAACGCACGAAGGCAGACAAACAAAGAAAGGCCTGATGGCTTAAAATCAATAATGACCAGGGAAACCGAAAATATGCCTTAAAAACGTGTTTTATGCACATTAAATATTCAGTGAAAAGAAAATATGCCCAAATATATTTATATTTGCAAACGCATTTTCATGATTATATCTTATTTGACACCGACGGGCAGACATGTACCCACCAGAACGAAATTATGTTATGAGGCTAATGTGCTCTTTTCACAATACAAGTGATTGAAAAATTAATATGAAAAGCATTCAGTTTTTTTGAGTGCACACATGATTCATATACATGACAGTTGTTTGTGCTAAATAAATAAGAAAAAAATCAATGTTAAATCCTCGAAAACAAGGTTGATTTTACATATTTCGGTTGTGGTTTTGCTTCGTAGTTACTTCATGTAAATTTAATATGATTTTACAATAACTTGCGAACAACATTATTTTCTTTTAAAATATGTAAATTAACAGTCCCGTAAAGTTAGAGCAAAATTACATTAATATTGAAATAACACTCCGAATCATGTTGAATAAAAGTTATTTAAAGTTGAAACAACGTGAATTTCATGTAGAATGGAATTGGTTTGAGTTTGAAATAACAGTGAGAAGAAACTTCAGAGACAACATATGCGTAAATTTAACAGCCGCACCTAAACAAGAGCGGAAAGCGTTTTCTAGCTGTCAAAAACTCTCATGACCATACAATTTGTATGAAGCATCCCTAAATAGCGCGGCGCCAACGCTTTGCAATTGGAAAATCCGATTTTGACAGCGCGTTTAATAGTGAAGTTGGCCGCTGTTGTTAAACAGGCAGTAAAAAATAATTTTTGGATTGTAAGAGTCACAAGAAAAATCAATCCATCCGTACTTAAGCCAATGCAAATTTTTAAATTGAAAATCACCTCTTGAATGAATATTTTTTAATGTTCTTCACATACATATGTACTCTAAAGGAGAATATAGACGACATGTTTGTGTCATCTGACATGTCAAATTTTCAAGTCACATGTAATTGTGCATGTCTGTCAAAATCGCTGTTTTGCATAAGCTTTATAATATTCGGTCACAAACGTACATGTAATTTGCTTCTGACATTGTCTCTGTTTTTTTCGCATTGTTATTGCAGAAACCAAAGTAGTGCTCGGTTTCAAAATAGCTTGCTGCCGCCATGAAAAGTTTTATTTGCGCCGTAAAACAGTTCAGCCATCTTAACATTTTTTTCTTTTAATTCAAAGATACCAATTTAGGATTTTATAATAAAACGGTTTTTATATATACATTCACATAAATTCTATTCAATGGTAAGATGATCAAACATATCTCGGTATTGTAAAAAATTAACTTCAGCCGGCTAATGATTCCGTCAATAGTGGACGCCGCTGTCGGTTTCTTGCCGGCATAGCTTTCTGATGTCAGATGGTTTGTCAGAAGAAAATAGAGCACGCTCTAATTGAAAATTTGTCAGATGACTTTGCGTCTGACTTTTACAGAAGCAAAGTTAAAAAGGTAACACACGACATGTATGTATTTTGCAGTGGGAAATTTGACATGCCAGATGACAAAAACATGTCGTGTACGGCCGCCTTAAGCCTATTAAATAAAAATTTTTTGAGTTGAATGAATATATGCACCTATTTTATTCAGAATTATTTACTGTCGTATTCATAAAATATATCTACAATAATTTTGGTTAAAATTGTATTTTAAGACAAAAATTTCCATTTAAATTTTTCCTAAAACACATTTAAATTTTAAATAAATTGTTTATGAATACTGCTCTTATCTGTTGTTTCCAAATGAAAGGCGATGGACTGAGTGTTTTTCATATACATTTTACTACACATTCAATCGCCTATCGTTTGGAAACAGCACAATAATGCTTTTATTAAAAACATTTGGGTACGGTAATTTCGTCTCAAAAACGGTAATTTTTAGGAAGCCGTAAGGTAATTAAAAAATAAAAGTTAACATCACTAGGCATATCAGCGTAAAAGCTAAGCGGAAGAAAATGTTCCGCCTTCCGCTCTTGTTTAGGTACGGCTGTAAGAAACATTCTAAACACTTACCCGCTGAACCAGAGAGAGAGAGAGAGAGAGAATATAATTATTTATTTTCCTGCTTCACTTTTTTGTTTTCCCCTTTGTTTAAAGAAGCACTCACAATTAAAAAACACCAGCAAAATGGCCGATATGAAGATTTGATGTACTTTTCAACTAAATAATTTTAACAAAAAGAATATGGGAATTTTTTTTTCTTTTTAAAAATAATTTTAAACATGAAAATAAAAAAAAATTATGTTTTACTTTTTATTATAGATGCAATATTAAACAATTTTTTTAACATTTTTCGCTTAAAATTAATATGAAACAATTATAAGTTTAATAATGTCCATACTCTTGCAGAAATTTACTATGATTTTTAATCCACATTGCGCAATGCTCATTTTACTTTAATATTATTCTGTGTGTATGTGTAAAATTTAATTTAAACACGAAAATACTTAAATGGTTTATATATGGAAACAAAGACTCTATTTTAAAAAGAAGTTTGTATGCGGAATATGGAAATTATTGACTGATTCTCACTATTTACTTATCAAATTATCAAATTATCTACTAAGTTGTAACATTCACTTTTCCCGTAAGTCTTACATGGACAGAATACCAGCCAGGCGGACATGTACAGATCCCTCTGAGTCGATCGGTATACTAAGAGAGATCTTTACGTATTTCAGCACAGACGGATGTTTTTTATTTATTGCTGATGTATAAAATTTTACGCTTTGGAATTACATTAATTTTTATTACAGCCTTGGCTTTGGCTTAAGATTGTGGAGTGAAAATAAAATAGAAGCAACACGTTGGGTAGACAGGCAGGTATTAAAAACAAAAACGCGTTCTTTCTGTTAACTAGTTTCTACTTACTTAATTTTTTTTTTTTTAATAAAAACGAAAAATGTTTCAAAAATATGCTATTTGTACAAAATTCAACACAATTTTTATATGTATTTCTATACATTTTTAACAATCTATATCACAAAATTCATTTAGGAACTTTGTCACGATATGTATTAAGCAGTGTACTTGTCAAATTTTTCAACTTGTCCTGTGAAAACAAAAAATATGTAAATGTCAGCTCGAATAAGCAGTGTAAAATTGTTTAATTTGAGCGTGTTCTATTTGGAACTGAACGTGTTCTATTTGAAACAGACACCGGCTGTTTTGCAAGTCATTTGTTTGTGGCGGCAAATACACATTAGAATATTTTTTACACATATTTAAAAGAAAAACAACATTTTTGATTAACTGAAATATAACTAAAAGTGAAAAGAGGTATCAGGAATAAAAATGGGGAATTAAGCATGACAAACGAAATCTTATTACTTGAAAAATTTTGTATTCCCAAAAATTACTTTCATAATGAAATATAAATGAGTATAAATTTTGCTGTTGCAAACAAGTTTAGGTTATGGCAGATAAAACTTAAAACAATTTTGACAGACACATAAAATTACATATGGATTTTACTCTGGCAAAGCAACTGAAATATATATGTCGTGTAAAATTACCGTTAGCAATAAAATATGCTTTAACAAAGCAGGAAGTACTAAATAAGTTAGTATTTAAACCTTGAAAAACCGTGCATTTGCATATTGTTCAAGCTCCTTAAAATAAGAAAAAAAACGTGACTTGGATATGTTAAGAACAAAATTGTATAAAATGAATCAAATGAAAGCTTTTAAAATAATCTGTTTAATGCAAAATAAGCAGATAATATGCATTTATAAATATGCTGAAATCATTCGGGTAATGATATCAAAATCTTTACAGAACTTTTAACTGCCAAGTGAATGACCTAAATTGTAGGAAACTAATAAACAAAATTCTAAAAGAAGCGTTGCCATTGAGCTAAATTTAAAAGAGTTTATTATGTGATTTTCCTAGGTTACCATAAAACAAATTTGCCAACCCTACCAGTTTTTCAGCACGATTGTGAAAATATGTGTGTATCTACATATTTACTAGGTAACAAACAGAACCGAAGTTTTGTTATGTAGTTGTAAATTCCAAAACTTAATTTTTATTACCATTTTGCATTGTTATGGATGGTTTTGGGTTTGAGTGTGTGTATGTACCCTGCAGGAAATCTGGGATCAAGTGTTTCCAAGTCGCCACTTTTGTGGATTATTGTGGTAACTTTTTTCAGACAATGTCAACGAAGCCTCAAACTTTTGACACCTATTAAGCTAGAATTAGTGAATAGGACGCAACTGTTTTTAGCTAAAGTTCGAATATTTTATGAAATAATTAAAAGTTTTTTTTATTATTAATTAAACGTGTTATGTTAACAATATATGGGCATTAAGGTATTTGAAGTCAACTAATTGTCCTATCCACTAATATTATTAGTGCAGAAATCTAGTAAAATATTCAGAATCGTATACTAGAACTATTCAAAATGTGCTTGTGAATCTCCAGTTTTAATGTCATCATATGTTCCCACAAAAACTAAGGTCAGTAGTGGATTTTCAGTGACAAGGGCAACGCACTGCCCAGTCATTGTTCAGTTGGTATGTAGTACTTGCGACAAAGTCAATAGTAAATGAGTGCAGTTTTATTATTGACATTTTCTACAGGGTAGTTTTGTGTGTGAGTTGGTGGGCACGTATGATAGTGCTCGTATTGTGGTAGAATGTTGTTCCTTTCGATACTTGGAGTTTATGTTTGATTATTTTTTGAACAAATATTTAGTTGGTTTTTGTAAACGGTCGTCAAAGGGTTTCGTTAGCTTCTTTGAGTTTCATTAACGTTAATTTTTTAAGCGGAAGGTTTTAACTGTGTATGCAGTTCAAGAGCGCAAGCATTTTATGAAAAAGTATTTTTGTAAAAGATGCCATTAGATAGCGATCATAATCACCATCTGCATCACCATCATGATCACGTTGCTGGATTGTCACCCCACCATCACCATCATAACTTGGTAAAGACTAAATTTTTTGAAAGTATAATAGTGTAAACTATCCTTTTAGGATTGTGAATTTCATCGTCTAAAGTTAAACTCGAAAACACTTTCACGTGCCAAACTCAATCTATGTTTGTGAATAGAAGACTCTTTGCTTAAATAATTTTAGCAAATTAACATTTTTACCGAAATTTTAACTAAAATGTGAAATCATTGAAAGCATTGAAAGTCGATAATTGAAATTAACAAAATGTACTTTACCCGTAATCGCAATTATGAAAAATTTGCTTTAAACGCGTACGTAGAATTTTTTTTTTTTTTTTGATTTATAATTTGCAGTATTTATATTATTGTGGCATTTAACCCGCTACTTCGGGAGCGTTTCTAGGTTTCAACAAAAACGTACCAATATTTTTTATCTTATAGGATCTCATTCACTCGGGACCCTGCACTTCTAATTTTATGTTTTTAAGTTGAATTTTATAGAAATTCAAAATGTACCACATATAGAACGGAACATTTAGAGAAAAAAAAAATTCATTTTCCGTATTTCCCCTTTTTAAACTTGTTTCCTCCCCATTGAAGTATAAAAAATTTTAATATTGCAGTGGGAGTTCATAGTTTAATACGAATGTATATGGGTATATCCACAGAAAAGTCTACTTTTTGTCTCGTTACAACACCAACCATTTTTAATTGCTTCTCAAACAATAATAAAAACATTATTTACTTTTTTGCATTTTAGTGTAAAGCGCAACTAGCTTTAGATTGAGTGAAAGAGAGGAAAAATTTAACAACATAGTTCTAAAATACAAGACTAATTGCTTGGTGTCGTAACGTGACAAAAAGTAGACTTTTCTTGGGAAATACCCATGTGTCAATTAATGGAGAAAAATGTTTTGTAAACAAATTCACCCCTTAAAAGTACCAAATTTATATTTGTATTTTTTAGGTTAGTCACGAATGTGGCTTAAAGTTTATTTCTTTGTTTATTAGTTTTGAGAAGTTCCAAATTACAGGTTTTACTCGTTTACTCGAAAAGGAAGTATACGAGTTTCGGGGAAATAAGGTTAACGACGTTACACGATTTTACCCTTTTTAACACCTAAAGATTCGGATTTCCACAATCCCATCTTAGTGGATCGATTTGGCGAGAGACCAAAATCTGGTCCACATTTCAAATTTTTAGCTCATGGCGTTTAGGATGTGCCATGAAGAATCCGTTAGTCAGTCAGTAGTAACGTTACAATTTAATACAAATAGACGAGCTATACAGAACTGTTAAAGTGTCGACTGTTTAGCCATAGACCTGTAACTGATAAAAAATGAAGGAGCTCTTCCACAAATTTCAAACGTTAACAAACAAATTTTCTATAAAAATAATAATTTTTTTTTATATTTCGATATAGTACATTTCTAGGCAAAAGTTTAGGTTTAAATTGACAGAAAGTGTCAATTACGATATTACGTTCTTTAATGAACGTAAATATGAGTCAAGTTTTCTAATTCTGGTTTATTTTTCTAAAAATGAAAAGGAAGAATTCTACAAAATTGAGACGAAAAAACTGAGTTAAAAAAATCAACCATTTTAAAAATTAATGTTTGAATGTATATTAAACAAGTAATAGGGTTATATGTGCCCGCGCCGAATCTCAAATACCATTTACACCATTGTGGTTCGGGAGAAATTTTGTTCCAAATAAATGCCTGAATCCGTAATTTATGGATTAAGAAATAGTATTTGCTTAGCTTAGAAAAATGCCACTCATATGCAAATAAATAAAAATCTTATTTCTCCCTTTCAACAAACAATTTGTTTTTTCCCTATTGGCTGCTTGAGAGGAAAAACAAAAATATAGTTTATATAGTTGGCTCAAATTTAAGAAAAACTACATGCTGGTCGACGAGGCATATCTTTCTCTACCACACAGCATCAAAATCTCAATTTAGTTAAAAAGTGGATTTGGTAGCCAACAATATATAACATTTTTGGGAACGTTTCAATGAAAACGTTTTATCAAATTTTAAATATTGTTAATTGAAAATTTTATGTCGGATCATAATTATTTTCTCTATTAGAGAAAAAAATTAACAAAGATTAACAATAACACTAATAACTTTGTAAGTTACAAAATAGTTTTGTTAGCAACTTTCAATCTTCTTTTCCTATCTGAGTCACTGAAATTGCATTTTGACGTTTATTTGGTTCATTATTTGGGGTGATTTGGTGTTTTTGCAATGTTAACGGTAATCTACCAAAAAAACATGTTTTTCAAAAATTTGATATTATACCGTTATTTGCGGCTTCGTTTCAATTGCGAAACCGAAAAATTAGTGTTTATTTTTTTAAAGTTCAAATAGTTATTGAATTCATATTTGTAAAATACTTGGTCCACTTTTATATTCCATATACTCTAATGATTTACCGTCTCAACTTAAACACTGTAGAATACAAATGTATGCGGATGATGTACAACTGTATATCAGTTGTCATCCATCCGATACCACAGAATGCATTAGTAAGCTTAACCAAGATCTAGACAGGATTAACACATGGGCTTCAAGGAATGGTCTTTGCCTAAACGCTAGAAAAACTAAGGCTATGGTTATTGGTAAGAGCAAACTAATCCCCACATCTGTGCCACCAATTCAGATTAACAACTCAAGTATAGAAATAGTGGAGTCAGCTAAAAATCTTGGTGTTATATTTAATTCTAAACTTGACTGGTCTAATCACATAAATGTAATTTGCGGTAGAACGTTTTCTATGTTGCGCAATCTGTGGATGACTCAATATTACACTCCCTTTGAAATCCGTATGTTATTGGCAAAGGCATACCTAATACCAACACTAATGTATGGGTGTGAACTATTCGCAAGCTGTGATTCGGCAAGTAAGAAAAAACTAAATGTAACTTTCAATAATATCGCCAGATACGTTTTTGGTCTAACACGATTCTCAAGAATTTCCCGTTTTGCAAAGCAGTTATATAACATATCTTTTGATAACCTGTTGAAATGCCGCTGCCTAATATTCTTACATAAAACTATTTACACAAAACAACCAGGCTATTTATATAATCGAATTATCTTCTCCAGATCAAATAGAGGAAAAAAGATTAACAGTATTCGATATCGTAGTCAAATATCTGAAAGACATTTTTTTATAAACTCCATCCAGCTTTGGAACCAATTACCTAACAATATTCAAACAATCAGCAATGCTCAGCACTTTAAACGCGAAGTATTTAGGCATTTAAGTTAACTTCTTTAAATGAAAATTAATACTTTTTTCTCTTTTTAGTATTTTCATTAAATCACTAAAGAATTGTTTAATAAAATAAAATTATTTATATATTTGCTGCATACTGTTTTTTGCCGTATTGTATTGTAATCTATTGTATTAATCAAACTTTTTTATATATGTTACTTTTGTGAATAGCGTTATATTTATGTACAGTGCTTTAAAAAGACTCGTTCTTGTTGCACTGTGTAACTAATAATAAATAAATAAATAAATAAATAAATAAATTAAGCTTAAGGTCCGGTTTTTATAAGCAAATTTTACTTAAATTGTTATAATTTTCCATAAATACACTTTCTTTTAAAAACTGGACCTTAAGCTCAATTACAATATTATGAATTAATCGAATAGTCGAATAACTCACAATTAGTGTTTTTTATACGGGATTTCCCGGGACAAAATCCCGCGATCACTCAAATTTTTCGGGAAAAAATCCCGGGAAATTTGTGCGGGAATTCTCTGGATTTTTTTAAATTTAATTATGTCAACTTTACTGCTTATATAATTGTAAATATGTTGTAAAATAAAATAGACCTTAGCCGTTAGGCAAAAAGGTATTTAAAAAAAGGCATTTTTAGTTTTTGATAGGCTTTAATTAATTTTTTTTCTTTTGTTTGGTTAAAATCACTTTAGTCTAGCACAACTGCTTCTTGGTTATCTTTGAAAAAAGATAACCAAGAAGTCATTTAGTTATAACGTCCTCATAATCCTACAAAACAATTGAAATTCTGATAATGTGTACTTTTTAACATGCAGATCTTAAGGTGCCATTGAGCACTTTTTCCTTTTTGCCACATAAATAAAAAAGTTGAATGCATTTATTAATTTATTTAATTGATCTCAGGAAATGTTATTTGCTTAAAAAAATTAAATTAAATAATATTTTGCATCCATTTGTATTGAACGGGAATTCCCGGGATCCCGGGAAATTGAAAAATAAATCCCACTTTCCAGGAAAATATGATAATTATTTACCTAAAAATATTTCTTTTGCTGCAAGTTATAAGTTGAAAACCGTTTTTTTTTTTTTTTTTGGTAAATTAAATATTTTTAAATCCTAAAAATATAAAAAGTTGATCTGGTCAATAAATTATTACCTCTTCATTTAATAATTCCCAGTTATTTTAAGGAAAGCCAAAAGCAAATTCGAATGTTTAAAATTGGTGATGTGTCGAATACTTAAGTATACGAATCTGAATGTTTGTTACATTATTAATTTATAAATTCATTCATTTAATTATCTTTATATCAACAGTTGGATAGTAACTGTGGTAACAACACCTCCTTAATAGTGGCAGAACATCATCATAGCATTGACCTGGTTACCACACTGCGCAGTGAATTGGCAGCATTGTCTTATAAAAAAGAGAGGCTAACAAATGAGGTAAAATGTGCATACTCATGTTTTAAACTTTCAGAATTATTTCTAAGACAACTTATCTATTCCACAAATTTAGCTGGCCGATGCCAAAACAAACCTCTCTGTCAAAGACACGGAATGTGAAAATCTTAGAGCCCAAGCAGCCCGTCAATCGGCTCTTATATCATCTTTGCAAAATCGTCTACATGCTGCCGAAAGCCGTGAACAGTCGGTACAATCAAGATGCGATACGACGATACAAACAATACAACGAGAAAAGCGTTCTGCTGATGAAAGGAGTAAAGAACTGTTAGCCAAGATTCAACATCTTGAAAATCGTCTATCAAATGAAGAAGGCCAAAAAGAACAGGCTCGCAATCAGCTCAATGAGTTCATAAGACGTTTGAGTAGTTGTTTTGGCATGGAGGCATGTGAAAATGCGCATTTAACAATAGACTGTGTGCTTACCAGAGCAGAGGAAGTAATGACTGAATTGCAAAGAACTAAGGCGAAAGTGAATTCGGCTTGTGATACTTTGAGTAGCTGTGAAAATGAATTGTTAAATTTAAAATCACTTGCTAATATAGAAAAACAGAGGTTGTCGGCCCAGCTGGAAAGTGCCAGCAATCATGAACATGAATTAGAAGGCAAGTGTAGACAGTACGAAAGGGATTTACAAATGCAAAGAGATCGTTTAAGTGAGTCGGAAATAAACTCGGAAAAAATGAAGGACGAGCTAAGAGGCTTTGAATCTAGATGTCATCGTCTTCAAGCCAATTTAGATCGTGTGCAAAACGATCGCTTGCAATTTCTCAGATGTTTGGCCAATCATTTAAATCTTTCCGAACCCTGTGAGACGTTGATAAAAGATAAACTGCGGGAGCTAATAAATGAAAACAAGAACACACATGAGGTACTGGTTGACTTAAGTATTATAAACAGATCTTTAATTTGTTATTTATTTAGCAAATACACAATTTGCGCAATCAAATCTCCTGTGAACATGACAAACTTAAAGAGACTCAAGAAACGACACAATGCCGTTTAAGAAATAACGAAGCTCAAAAGTGCGAATTGGAAGAACGTTTAGAAAAATGTCATTCCGAAATACACACTCTTCGCACTGATCATGTGTGTCTATCAGAATATTTACAACGTTTGGCCAAAGCTTTACAGTGGAGTGAATGTTCTTCCCCACCCGCTTTAGGAAATGACACTAATATTATGGCAGAAGGTCTTTTGGAAAGAGCGGAACGGTTAGCTACAGCTACAGAAGGCCATCATCACCATGAAAGTGCAGGTCATCACCATCATCTTCGCAGTGCAGAGAAGGTAAGTAAAAATACAAAAACAAAGGAATTGCTTGGTTTAGAATCGGACTGAAGTTAAATATTTTAAAGAGCTGCTGTGATCACCATCACCACACTCATAGCAAGTTAAGGCGAGAAAGATCTTGCCACGACATACCGCTCAAAGAAAGCACGAGTACTTTGTATAATCTTCAAAGAAAAGTGCGTGTGTTAAAAGAACAGGTCCAACGCAGAGACTTACACCTGGAATTGCTAAAGAGGAAACTTGCCATAATTGAAGACGGAGCTAGAGGAAAATGTTTGCTACAAGGAGAACGCGATGAGGCAATGTGTCGTGCTAAAAAAGCCAATAAAGTTATCGATAAACTGACAGCACAATTGGCCGACTCGCGGTCTCAAATGGTTGAAATTAAAGCCCAATTGGCAGAAGCTGTTGAATATAAAATAACGGCCTTGGAAAGAGCGCGTAAAATAGACGATCTTACCACCCAAATATGTGATTTGGAAGAAGACAAAACTAGACTGCTATCGCAAGTAAGTGCTTTGAAAGATAGACTAAAATCTTTTAGCGAATCTAATCAGAACAGAAGGTGTAGAGACGAAACACTTATAAATGTAAGTTTAAACTAAAAATAATTTTAATATTTTTATATTGACGAATATCGTTTATTTTAGTCCTTGCGTGATGATTTGACGCACTTGCAAAGCCAACTTTCTGATGCCAATCACCGCTTATCACACTTGCAAAAATTTCGCACATCAGTGGCCAGAACTTTGCATTTACGCGACTTGCCTGAAACAGACTTATTGCAACGTTTGCAGGCTCTTTGTTCAGCCCATCAAGAATTTACTTTGCTGTCAAAACGTTACGAAACTGCTTCGCCAGTTGGCGATCATCCTTGTCCCCGTTATGACGACCCCATACCACTGTCCAGTCACTGTCGCCCGCCTAGATATTCTATTTCACCAGAGCCCATTCCCGCGTCTTCTAGTAATCATGACCACAATCTTAATCTAAGACGCAGCCATGTTCATAACCAAAGTCATGGTCATAATCATCCACATCGTTACCATTAAGTGCACAAAATTGTTTATTCCTAATAAAAGCACCCACCAACCCAACCCACTCGTTGAGAAACAAAATAACATTAATACATACCTGCTTATTAACAGTGCTGACGTGTAGAGCCATCTTGTGGTGAGTAGAGAAAATATGAGATAACTCGATATCTTAACAGAAAATCGTGTTGTGTTAGAAGTAACAGCAGTGATTAGGTACAGACGATACATACGTAATGAATACTGTTAAATTTTAACAATATGTACTGTAATAAGTTGTGTGTTATAATAAAGTGTTTTTCCTGGGAAATTTAACTGTTTTTAATATTCGCTTTTCCGGCAATTTCCAAGAAGTTAAAATTAACAAAATGAAGAAGGAGAAAATAGTATATTGTACTTTATTTACATTTGTAATTGATTTTAAATTGTTAAACCCATTTTAAACGAAAAATGTCTAATATAAAAAGGAAAATATGTAATATAAATAATAACCTTAAGTCGATTTAAGATTTAAATCAGTACACTCTGGCTAAAGCATTGTGCTTTGGTAGGAAATGTAAATCACGGGTACCAGATTTGACGATAGTAGGATTTTAAAATTAAATGACAAATTTTGTGCTTATTTACAAAAGTTTTAAGTGCTATTTTACAATTTTGAACTACTTCTAATATACTTTCGTACGTGTTATTGGATGGCAGTAATTTTCATGTGTAAGCATTTCATTATTTGCACGTTGGCAATGTTTTTAATCTTTTTTAAGAATGCGAAAACTTTCGAAAATTTTTAATTGTGTTGCTCCAATGATTATAGATCGTAATTTAGTCAGTCTCTTAATCTAGATTGATAAGCTTCGAGAATTAACTATACAACCTATGTTTTAAATATTTTCCTTTTTTGCATTTTTAACAAACGGGATTTGAACTTTTTTTTGTTTTCGTGGATCAAATACCACTTTCTTTATTCTTTTTGTTAATTTAATGCAGGTCTAAGTCATCGACAGATATTGGAATAGTTAACTCGTTTTACTTGTGAAGCAAAATTCTTTTTTTGGCATAAAAATTTAGGCTGTAAAACAGTGGGATGAAATCTCGCAAAGCTAAGTTGGTACGATGTTAAAAGCAGAATAATTAAACATTGAAAACATCAGCCAAGAACCAAATACTTATCTCTTCCATGTTATTATTCATTGCATTTTGCACTTTGAATATATTTTTTAGTGTGAGTTTATTTTACAATTCAAAGCGGGACCTTTCTCGCAGAAACTTTACAGACACACTTTTTCTGTAAATTGGTGAGTAATTTCCTTACGAACTATGTATAACTCGCCATAAATGTTACTGACGCAGTTAAGTGAAAAAAAGAGTTGTTTGTGTCAATTTATGGCATTTTTGTTTCTTTTCTCACATTTCAATCGAAAAGTTTCTTAACGCGGGAGTTACAGAACATGGGCACAGAGGGCTTATTTTGGTGGTCGTGTTCGAAACTTTTTTGGTTTCGAAAGTTATTTCGATAGTGGCCTTAATTAACAAACTTAAGGGATAGTTTGTCAAACAACCAGTAAAAATAATCAAGATGATATGTATATGTGATATGTATACCTATTAGGGCATTCATTTAATCGGGCTTTTGCTTTAATCGGTTAATCGCTCGATTAATTAACCGAGGTTTTGGTTTAATCGGTTAATAATCGGTTAATTTTGTTATTGATCGGTTAACCGATTAATAAAGTTTTGTTATAAATTAAGTAATTTCAATAAATAAAAATGCAAAAACTATTTATTATTGGAGTCTTTTAGTAAAAAAAAACAATAACATAACGAACAAAACAATTCTTGAACTAAAACGAGCAAACAAAAAAGTAATAATATGAAAAACACATTTTAAAATTTATACATAATATTTGTATGTATTTGTAAAAAAAAACTGTGAGATTTTTGTATTAATTATTTCAATAGTTTAAGATTCTTTTCTTTAGTTTTTATAAAACTTGATTTGGAAACAATTCTTTCACTTATCGAAGATGTTTGAGAAATCGGAAGCAACCAATAATACAGATTCAAGAATGATAAAAACAAGATTACGCATTGCACATGTTTACAAAATTCAACTGTTTAATATGACGTCACTTAAGCATTTAATACACATGTTTGTTTGCTTGTGTTTCTATATTTTAGCTGTACTTATACGCTGCTGTGACGTAGATGCGCAGAAACATTTCATTTTTAAAAGCTGAATGCGATATCTTGGTTTCTTTGTCCTTTTCCAGGATTTCTCTCATATAAAATCTTCCATTATGCCATTATTTCGGCTAATTTTGTTAAAGATTGTTTGTATTACAATCGAGAGCTTCTTCTATTGTCAGGTCATCATCTGACTCATCCTGGCAAAGCTCAGCACCGAAAAAAAATGAAATACGAACCCCTAGTTTCTGTTTTTGTACTGTATTTTAAGAATGTATTTCTCGAAGGAAATATATTGTAGGAACAAATAATTTCCAAACATATACCTTTTTTATATGAGACGAAACAAATAATTAAAAACGCAAAAAAATATGTTATAATACTACAAAAAACTAAAATTATTTGTTACATCGGTTAATCGACTGAAATTAACCGGTTAAATCGTTAATCGAAAATTGCCAATTTTAAATTAACCGATCAGTTAATCGGGTAGTAATTAATCGGTTAACCGATTAACGGTTAACCGAATGAATACCCTAATACCTATATACATAAATAAATACATACATGTTTTAAAATATGCGACTTTATGATTATTTTTCAAGCTTAAAAGAACGTTTTTGTTTGGCAAAGGAAGAATTTAATTATGCTCTTAGAGAATTAAAGTTCGGCAATATAGTTTTTGGCAAATTTGTATCGTTATCGATAAAGTCTTCGATCATTTTTTTTTTTTTTTTGGTATAGTTTATTTTAGTAAATTTTGACCTTTAACTTTTACTTTTTCTTAGGTTTTAAGAAAATTGTAACTTACAATTCTTTTTTTATTCTTTTGTTTACAAAAAAGCGTTAAGGGCAAAATTAACCACCCAAATGGCTTGGCAGACACACACTTTGTTTCCGTTTTGTGTTCGCCAATAAACAACACAAACCTATTTCGTACAAACAATTTTTTTTTGTTTTGGAGAAGAAACATCAAATAAAGGAAAAAAATTTGGAGTCAACACAGAAAGAAAAACACTCGGGATAAATCAAGTTTTTTATGATTACTTTAAGTACGAATCGTACTCAAAATTTTAAGTACGAATTGCACTAAAAAGTACTCAAAACAATCCTAAATGGGATTACTTTCGAAAATCAATCCCGGAATTTTTTTAAATAAGTATAAAATTCTTAAATCAAGTAAAAAAAGATTCAACTTTTCTTTGGGTTTAACCCTCCGGCTTATGCATGTTTTGACTTTCTATACACATTGAAAAAAGGTCTGGCCAGACTCATGTGTACCACGAAGGGTTAAAAAGTAAATTTGAACTCTTGCTTCTCATTTACTTTATATTTTTGGTAAAATATGTACATAAGATTTCTAAAGTAAAAACCATATCGGGCATGATGTTGGTGTTTTATCATTCTGTAAGGTGTAATACGGGTAAGTAAATCAATCATAATAATTTTTTCTTTGTTTTTTGGTTTTTTTTCAAGCACGAATTCAGGATAAAATCAACTTTATAATACTTGAATCAAGAGCATTTTGAGATTGATTTAATCCAGGCCTGTCAGACTTGGGGATTTATCCCCAAAGTTGGGGATTTCATGTGAGTAAAAAGGACAAAGAAAGTCATTTGGGGATTGGGGATTTAAAAAAAAATTTCGGAGATTTTTTGGGGATTTTCCACTTTTATTATTTACGCTTATTTTTCTTTGTTTCGTATAAGAATATGAAAAAAAGTAGCAAAACTTTTATCTTATTCTTATATAGTGTAAAGGGTCCTAATTAAGATTACCATTTTTGTTAAGTGTGTAAAAGGTACTTTATAAACTTGTTATTTTTCTTGAGTGAGTGTTAAAAAAAAGAATTTAAAAATAGAATCTAAAACCGTTGACAACACATAAAATTTTGAAGCAAATATGTATGTCTTCCCCAAAAATAAGTTAATATGAAAAAATGCTAGGCTATTGGTTAGTAGTTGTGATGCATCGAAGTACTAAATAAATGACGGATATATGTACAGTGCAATCTCCCTTAACGGACACTTCCCATAAGCGGACACCCCCATTAAACGGACATTGTTGCTAGGTCCCGGCAGCGCTCCATAAGAAAAGCATTGCAGTCGCTTTCCCTTGAACGGACGCTTCTCATGAGCGGACGCGGACATCCGCTAGATAAAAAAAAATTCTCTTGGACGGACACTTAGCTTATTTTTTCCCCGAATTTTTCATGTCATAATTTACAAATAAGCCTGCCAAGACTCTTTTAATTTGTTCGCTTTAACAACAGGGCACGGTTTATCATATTTACTACATCACATAACATAGTTAAATGTGGGTATGTTAAACACATATTTGCTCTCTTACATATATGTTGAAATTGAATTGAAAACATTATAATGTTTTCAATTTAACGTTTTTTCTACGATTTACGCTTCTGCTTCGGAGAGTTGACAATACTAATTCTTGCAAAGTTTGTGGTGCATACGCATGGTGTACAAACCTATTTGACCAACAGCTTGTAATCTATGCCATTACTTATGCGATTTAGGGGATTCCCCAAATAATAATCGATGTGCGTTTGCTTATTGTACTTTGGAATGCATTGTTCATTCGTTTGTATACATTAGTGCGGTAAGACTTTTTAAAATGTATAAAAAGAGGTCTGTATTAACTATTAAGCAAAAAATAGAAGTGATTGAAGTGTACAACAAAGAAAAATTAAGCGTGAGAAATTTATCGAAGTACTCATAAAACATTTTAAACTTTTATTACATATAGAACTACATTTAATGATTTATTGTTATTAAACCCAATTGAATTGTTTATTTTTTATATTTTTTTTAATAAAAGTATGTATCTTTAAATAAAAACAAGCAATATAAGGCAAAGTTTTGTTGATTTAAATTTGTAGTTTTCTCTTGGCCGGACAGCCCCCTTGTGCGGACACATTTCAACGGTCCCTTCGGTGTCCGCTCATGGGAGATTCCACTGTATTTGTATTGTTGATTATAAGGATGGCTTACACCGATTGAACAAGCTCCAAATTCTTATAAATTGGCTCATTCGTCTTCAATAACAGAATATTGTTCTGCTTGTAATTCCTCACTGGAGTCGCATAAAAAGGATTTTAAAAAACATGCCGAAACCAGTCGCTACAAACAAACAGGGGTGTGCTGGAAATCGAAAACGTAAATCGCAAGAATTTTGAAGGTTTCTTTAATACACTTTTAATCTAATTTTTATAAGTTTTGTTATAAAATTCTGTTAAATAGAGAAGAAATGTTTGTATAATATTTGCCATAAAATTCTTTTATTACAGAAAACTTATTAAAAATCGACTTTTTAAATTCTTGCGTTTTGCGTTTTCGATTTTCAGCACACCGCTGAAAATAAAATTATTTTTTGACTAAAAATTTTTATTTGGGGATTTCTTATTAACACTTTTCTAACTATTTTTTAAAAAAAAATTTAAAATTTGGTCAAAAAAAAAACAAAAAAAAATATCTACTTTTTAAGGTTTTTACTTTTGGGGATTTGGGAATTTGGGGATTTTTGGGGATATTTGTTTAATATTTTAGGGACAAGGAAAAAAGTACCTGGCAGCCCTGATGCAATCTTAGTTTTACTCAAATCAATCTCATTTTCGGATTATTTCAAGTACGAAATCGGGATTGAATATGGAATCTTTCTGTACAGGTAACCCCCCTACAAGACGGTAGATAGGTTCCTAGAAAACGCCGTGTTGTAGGAAAACGTGTTATATGAGGCTAGGAGACAGTGTAAAATATAAATTTTTTTTTAATTAAATATTTTCTTAAAATTCATTGTTTTTATTACAAAAAAATAAAAATAAGTTTTCAAATCTATTCCTGAAAGCAGTATGTATGTAATAGCAAATGATAACAAATACCCAAAAGTTTTTCAAAAATATATTTACCAATTTATGAATACAAAAACTGAAATAAAATCAATTTATTCGCAACAACGTTGTTAACACTTGAGACTCTGTATGTATACGAAATGATTTGTGTTTCAATCGAAGCTCGATGTAAGATGCTTCGGGTATTCCCCAATTTTACTTTCGGTGGATGCGAAAATTGTGTAGACACACATATACTTTGCTGAATCACCGAAATCTAACTAAATCGTAACAGGGATGCAAAAATTAGTTCTTTTGTACTATTTTGGTACAATTTTAACAACTCAATCATGATAAAGTTGCAATTCCATTTTATCGTGTTAGAATGAAACCGTGTTGTAGATGAGGAGATTTCCGCAAATTTTTTTTCGTGTAAGATCGAAATCGTTTTGTAGGAAGCCGTCTTGTAGGAGGGTTACCTGTACTTGATTCAATGAATTCGGATGGATTAATTTTTCTTTTGAGTGAAGAGTTGTTTAAACCACGAGCTGTTTGCTGGCAAGCAATGTTGACTTAACAATTACTATTTACGACTTAAATTGATTTTAATGCTTCTTCTTAAACGTCTTCACTCTGAAAAGCATCTACATACATATGGGGGATTTCATGTCAAGTGACCCAATTTTCAAATCGATGTCTTCCAATTTAGATGAAATTTGCACCAAGGTTAGTCCTATTGGATAGTAGCTTAGACACAAATTTTCAACAACATCGGTCAAAAAGTTTCTAAGTTAGAGGGGGTCAAAGTTTGACATTTTGGACATACAGGTGTTGTTTCTCATCCATGTAACTTATTACCTATTCATGTTAGCAAAATTTGTTCCAAGTAGCTTCGATAGCAATCTGATCAATCTTTTGGAAAAAATTTTTTTTTGTTTTTTTTTAAATTTTCAAAATTTTTTTTATTTTTTTAATTTAAATCTTTTTTTTATTTTTTCTATTTATATCCGGAATGTTTTTTTTTTTCTCAAAAGAAAGCTTATGTCTTTTCATCCAAATCGGAAGACATCGCTTTAAAAATTGGGTCGCTTGACATGAAATACCCCACATTTAAATATGTACATATATATACAATTCAATAAGCACTGCGATATTTTTTATGTTTAAAACTTTATCTTCAATTGTTTCATCTTTATAATTGCAAATTTTATAAATGACAAATACCTTCAAAATCAAACTTTCCAAAAAAGTTTTTTTTTCTTTTTAGCGAAAATTCACGTGATACCGGGCGATCTAAAATATCTATCCACTCTTTTAAAGAGAAATAAAACCATAAGAATTACACAAATTTAAGAAGAATTGATTTTTGTTACGTCGTGCTATTTATTTAAATAAAAAAAAATGAATTTTTTCATGTTTTACCGACATTTTGACTTAAAGTTACTAGTTTTTTGTAAAATTACACCATTGTTAAATTAAACTTAAGTTACAATTTCAGTCCAACTGACGGTTTTCAACTGCATCAGTTTCAGTTTTAAACAAAAACATTTCAATAAATTCATCATATAATTTATCCTTTTCGCTTAGTTCTTTCTCCTTTCCAATTTCATCCAAAATCTCTAACAAATCTTGCTGCTGCTCCACCACGTCCTCAGACATTGTGTCCCACAACTTTTGCGATAAACGTTCAAATCCCACCATAAACTTCAAATATAAATTATCGAACTCGGTTACATTTTTGGCGGCAAAATAGAAATCATTGGATATTAAATGAAATTCGAATTTAGGATGTTTCGGCTGTAACTGCAGGCGCAAACGTTCAATTTGCATGTTGTTGTAGCGGAAATAACGTAAAAGTTTTCTCTGCTCAGAATAGTTGCTCGGACCAGTTAAGATTTTGTCTACCATGCTTAAATATTTGTTTGTAATAGGTTCAATGACTTGTTGCAGGACCGATGGCATGGACTTAGTTAGATTGTTATAGACATGTGTGGTAACTTTAAGTGCTTGTTCAGTGGTGTTTAAGACTAACTTTTCAACTTGTTCAATAAATTCCCTAAAGTGTTCCTCGTGTATGGATGACGGTGTTATTGTTGTTGTTGCCAATGATGTTGATGTAGTTGCAACCACTGTTACGGAAACCTATAAATCCATATTGCAGTTAGTTCATATATGGAGTATATTTCTATGTATCACTTACTTGGAATACCATAATGAACCACATAAATTTCATCTTCACTTTCTTAAAAGTTCTTGGTAACTTTTTGTTATTGTTTTTCCTTCTGTTCTTGGCTTTTCATGTGTCCGTCTGTCTATGTGGTTGCAGTGTTTGTTGTTATCGTTGTTGACTATTTCAGTTTTTATCCGGTCAGTGGTTTTGCTTAGCTGGCAAGTGTGTTCCAAGTTCTTCTAGTATTATTGTAAGACTAAATTCGTATTTTACTTTTAAAAGGCATTTATGACCATCCTGTCCTGTCTGTCATTCGTAATTGGCTTTTCTTTAAGTTGAAATTTGTTAAGACAACTTTTAACAAAAAAATTCTAACAACGTTTTCCAAACTAGAAGTTATACAATAAAACATAGAAAACGTATTGCAAAAAATATGAAATTAGAGAAATTGTTGTTGTTAATTACTATTTTTTTTTATTTGCATTTTAATGCTGTATGTTTGTACTTGCGTTCTTTTACTTAAACTTTTTCAATTTAAACGGCATATTTTTTAAGTCTGCCAAATTTTTGATACATTTTGCCAGAAAATATTTTACTTAAATTCCGACAGAAATAATTTTCCAAGATTATAATTTCTACAAAATATTCTCGTAATATTCGCAGCGTCCTGTGTAAATTTATGTGACTTAAGTTTTGATATGGTATGTATACACATATTACCCCCTTTTAATCTTTCGTCGATCAAATAACTTTGAATCTAAATACATAAACTTAATAATTAAAAAAGAAAATAACATAAATATTAATGGCAATTATTGATGTCTGTTTAAATGCATTCATTAACTTACATAAATAGTTGACACTCCATATAATTACAAGCAGATACTACATACATGTATGTACATAGTTATAAACAAGGTATATTTACACAAGGTAAACTCATTTGGGAGTGTAGACATGCTGCTCTATAAATGGAGCCAATTTGTCAAAATTGTCTTCATATAAAACAAAAACAATTTAACGCACACATGTACAAATTTTGGCTCATATACACGCAATTTGACGTTTTGGCTCCAACTAGGGGTAAACAGCTGACAAACATATGAGCCAACGAGTTTACCTTGTGTAAATATACCTTGGTTATAAACATGTTTCATATCACTGATGGGATTTGTGGTACAATTGCACCAAATCTGGTACAATCGAAACTTCATTGGTACACTGGTACAATTCATCCCTTTTTGGTACAATTAAAAAAAACAATACCCACGAAGTCTTATCATTTCTTTGAGGTAAATTAAGGAGTTACACTTTTCTTTTCTTTTTGTATAATTGTTAATTAATGTTCGTATATTATACTAACATATAGAGTATATACATACATACATAAGTATATGTACTCGTATCCCTGTAGAAAAATTGAATTAAGTGTCTCCAAATCGCCACTTTTGTCTATTGTTTTGGTGACACTGTCAACGAAGTGTCTATATTTTTCGCTGCCTTTGAAAGAAAAAAGAGAAATAGACAAATTTTCGCTTCTTCTTAATTTTTATACCCACTACACAATAGTGGAGAGGGTACTTTGCAATTGTGCTGATGTGTGTAAAACTACAAAATAATACTTTCTGAGACGATTTAAGGATGTCCCTCCATCCGGCTGGCTGACTGGTTGCCTTTCCATGTAACCTTGTGCGTAAAGTATAGGTCGCAATTTTTAAGGTAATTCAATGAAATTTTGAACATAGGTTTCAATTCATAAGGACAAAGCCTACTAAAAATGGTGAGAATCGGTCCATTATTTCACATGTTTCTTTACAAACGTCTTCCCGGAATAATGTTAGTGCCTATAAACCATCCTATTACGTTGGTATTTAGATTAAATTTGGACCAGACCTTTTTTATTGCAATCTTATTCATCTTACCATTTTTTATTGTAATCGGTCCGTATACGACTACCTTATTAAAACATAAAACACATAAAGGTAAAGAAATCTCATATAGATGAATAATAGTCGACACAAAAACTTTTACATAAATCTTAACCTCATAACATAATTTTGTTCTGGCGGGTCCATTATTGCCCATGGCACTCAATCTCGAAAAATTTGTCTGCATATACCTACAATGGTGTAGAATATTAAATGCTCGGGCTTGACGGACTATAATTTCTTACTTGTTTCGTTTTTGATTTATCAAATAAAAAAGTGTAATGAATTCTTACTGTGTATGCTTTTTTATTTCATAGCGAAATTTTGGTACAATTTATGTCAATTTGGTACAATTTTGCCATTACGACGGTGCAATTTAAGAATTGTCAGATCCCAACAGTGTTTCATATGCATGTGCAGTATCAGTGTTGCCACCAGCAAAGTTCAAAATTACACTTAAGATGAAGCAAAATTACCCGATTTAAATGAAATTACACCTGATATAAAATTTAAAAAGACATTTACAAAGAAACAAAAACACAACAAACTCATTGAAAAAAGATCAATATCAGGCAAATTGTTAAAGCTTAAAAACAATTAATTAAACATAAAATAAAACTCCTGAAATAATGAGTTTGACTTACACATTTAGTTGCATATATCTAGGGAAGGTTCAAAATAATCATTGTCATTTTTTTATAATGGGTATTTGTTAAGCCCGATAGAACTTACGAAAGGTAAGCTGTCAAACGAACTGTCATACTGCTCTCACTTTTTGCTCAGGCACATCATCATGAATAGGTTCATGCTTGAACAACGCCCCCAAATTATCCACATTGACTTTGAAAATCAGCCATCGATTTTCGCAACTTTAGGCGACTTCATGATTTAAATGACGCATTTTATTTTTTCACAAATGAAGGCGATGGGTTGATTTAGAAAAAATAAACTGTCAGTTAGACTTCAAGGCCGTGCGATGTGACACCTCTTTATTGTTGTTCTGTAGGGCTGTAAAGTCACTGGTTTGTGCAGATAAGCCTTTCATTGTTCATTTTATTCGTGACATGTAGCCAGCAATGCTCGAAAAAGAGGAACAAAATTGAACGTTTGCAGTGCATTTCGTCAACGACAGACGCGGTGCCTATTTGTTTGAAATCAGTTTCAATTGGTAATGCCGTCTGTTAATCTACGATTGTCTACCATTTTAAGTTTCATGGTTTAAAAAAATAAATACCGTTTAGAAGACGGTGCATTTTTTATCCACAATATTTAAAAATAAATGTCATCACTGATATCGAATCTTGATTTTATTTTGGTATCTGAAGTAAGAATTTTAAATTACATCTGAATAACACCTAAGAGCAATTACCCACGCTCTACCTACGACAGTAAAAATTATACCAAATTAGAATTACCCACAAAGTGGCAACACTGATGTGCATTCATATTTTTTATTCAATATATAATTTTACACTTAATGAACAAAGTTGCTGTTGGAATCGTCCTATAATTTTAAATAATTCAAACGTTTGCTGGAAAAATAATCACAGAAACCAACCAAAGTTTGTATCCTTTCAATTAAAGCTGTAGTTAAAAAAGTAAAATGTATGTTTTGATTATTTTTGCATGTATGTATAGAACATAATTCAAATAGGCGTAGATATGCCCTTGGGAATAAATATTTTCATAAACTAGGGATGTCAGATTTTTTTTAACTTCCATCGCCTAACCGGATGTCAGATATCGCCAAAATTCGCCAAACGTCAATTTTGTTCAGTTTTCGTAATATTTTTTTCCTTTTTTCTTAAATTAAATTTTGCATACAAAAAAGGTAGTGTAATATAACAGTCAAAAAATTCCAAAAACTAAGAAAAAATACAAAAAAGTCGCCGAAAGTAAATTCTTTGTTTCTCATTTTTTTTTTTATATAACACTAGCTTAACCCTACACTGCTTAAACCACTTAACGCTACACTGCTTAAACCACTTCTTCAGTTGAGAGATATTTAATATATGCATCCTATGGAAGGTTTTCCCCCCTGCGCCTTCCCGCTTTATTTTTATTTTCAAAAGTGTAGTATACCATAGGAGTGACTTCTACTAAGTTTGAACATTCTTACTATAACAGTTCTTAAGATATGTGATATTAAACATTGGCGTCCTATGGGGGGTAACATTTCCCCGCTGCTATTTTATTTCAATTTTGGGGTTCAGAAGATCATACTACAAAAAGTTTAATAAAAAGAGTGCAGCGGCTCTAAATTATATTTCTATCCATGAGGGGTACTGCTCCTCCTCTGTCCATTTCTATATTGAAATTTAAAGTTTGCCATAATAGTAGCTTTAACCACGTTTGAAGACTCTCCCTTTAATAGTTCTTGAGTTGAGAGATATTTAATATATGCATCCTATGGAAGGTATTTCCCCCCTGCGGCTTCCCGCTTTATTTTTATTTTCAAAAGTGTTGTATACCATAAGAGTGACTTCCACAAAGTTTGAACATTCTCACTATAACAGTTCTTAAGATATGCGATATTAAACATTGGCGTCCTATGGTGGGTACCACTACCCCCGCCGCTATTTTGTTTTAATTTTGGGGCTCAGAAGATCCTACTACCAAAAGTTCAACAAAATGCGTGCAGTGGCTCTTATTAATATTTCTATATATGAGGGGTACTGCTCCTCCCCCGTCTACCCCGCCCATTTGTATATTGAAATTTATAGTTTACTATAATAATAGCTTTAACCACTTTTGAAGACTCTCCCTTTAATAATTCTTCAGTTGAGCGATATTTAATATATGCATCCTATGGGAGGTATTTCCCCCCCTGCGCCTACCCGCTTTATTGTTATTTTCAAAAGTATTGTATACCATAAGAGTGACTTCTAGAAAGTTTGAACATTCTCACTATTACAGTTCTTTAGATATGCGATGTTAAACATTGACGTCCTATGGGGGATTCCACTTCCCCCGCTGCTATTTTATTTTAATTTTGGGGCTCAGAAGATCTTACTACCAACAGTTCTGCATAATGCGTGCAGCGGATCTTAATATATGGGTAATTCCAAAGTGTTGAACGTGACAGTCGTACGCATCAAAAATGCAATAACTTTTTAAACAATAAATATTTTTACGTTCTCTTAACCCTTTAATTATAGCACTAAGAAAGCACTGTTATCTATGCTAAAGTTTATGGAGGGCGCGATTCTAGGTCAAAGATAATGGCAAAATAAGTAGCGGTTCGAACGTGAAAATTATAGAAGTAGTTTTTATGGCCATGTATAAAAAGGCGTAATTCAGCAAAACCTGGCAGAATTTTTTAGTCAAACTACTTTCAGAATTTTACGTAGCAATGCAACATTAAAATGTCTTTGGTTTGATTCCAAAATCATCTGTATTTTTTGTTTTTTTAAGCCAAAATCTGGGTCGATACATGACATTTCGAACGTGACATTTTTTCCATAATAATTTAACTGAATAATGATTAAAACAAAATAAAAATTTACCGCTAATCCGAATAACATATTTCTCTTCGAACTCTTCCTTAGGCTATAGACCATGCAAGAAATTTTTTTTTGGATATTTTTTATCAAATATCACCTCTTTTAAGGAAGATAATATTAAAGAAAACATACAATAAAACATACTCACAAATAAGAAATTACGTTTGCACAACTTTGCAGTCTGATTGTTCATCTAAGTGAACAAATTTATGGGTAAATTTACAAAATTAGTAAAATCTAAATATTTCTCTATAAAAATATCGTAAAATAATCAGCTTTTAATAACTTTTAAATTTTCGGTCACGGTGGACCTTTTTAAGGAAATGCCCATATGCGATAATTAATATTGGCATCCTATGGGGGATACCAATTCCCCTGCCCCTATCGAAAAAATAAGTAGCCTATTTTATTTTTAGGGCTCACGTGATGTATCTGTAAAAATTTCAGGAAAATCGGTTCAGTAGTTTAGGAGTCTATAAGCCAACAAACAAACAAACAAACACACAAACAAACATACAAACATTTTTCATTTTTATATATATAGATTAAATGGAGCTCATACCCTAGGGAAAATGGAACCTAACACCAAACTTATCACGGGGCAGTTCTTAAGTGGAAGGGACCGGTTCTAGTTCTAACACTTTATATAAAGGCGACTTGTCCCTTGTACACTTTGTGACAGGTCACAAAAATAACCTAAATGGATACATTAGATTTTGATAATGCCTGTAGCAGATATTGTCCCGTGTGAACCATGTTAAATATGATCGTTTCCCTTCATTTAAGATAATACCAGATAGAATCAGCTACTACCAGCGTAAAATACAGTCACATAACTAGTTTTGCGTCAATTGCCTCTCCTCCAGAGTAATATACTTCAAACACATTATCACCAGTTAAGTGATATGTCTTGTTTTCACCTATCACTTTCTATAATAAAATTTTATTCACTGATCACGCGATAAGTGCTTTAAGTATAATTGACAAAAATTTACAGCATGGTATATTCAGTTAAAAAAAAAAACTAAAATTAAGCACACAAGTCTATACGATCGTACTCTTCAGCCTCATCGATTTCATTATGGTGATTTGACCTGCATACATATACCCCTTTTACAAAGTGACAGACAGAAGGCAGACAGACGAAGTTCGTAGGCGAGAGAGGAAAAAAATAAAGTGTGTCACGCATACAGCGTCGCCCCCTTACCAACAAACTTCGTCTGTCTGCCTTCTGTCTGTCACTTTGTAAAAGGGGTAATACTATTAGAATTAAAAAGTGACTGAATAAAAAAATTCACTTAAAATGATAACAAAAGAAAACTCATGTGAAAAAAGTTGCCAGATTTTTTTTAAAATTAATAATGATATCAAAAATTAAAAAAAATCGCTGAAATAATATTAATGATAAAAATAGCCAAGTAAATCGCCAGTTATATCAAAAATCGCCAAAAAAGTCGCCAGTCGCCAAATGTAAAATTCCACTGCCAAACACGTTTCAAAAACGCCACGTTTGGCGAGAAATCGCCATATCTGACAGCCCTGTCAGTAACTGCGTCAGTTCTGCGTTGACATTTGGAAATGGAGCGTTATACTGCCGACGAACGCTGAATAATTGCTTCGATTTTTTTCTTGGCCACCGTATGTAAATATATTACTTCTTCAAACTCTTAAGGCGTTACTCCCAAAAAAAAACATTAAAGGCCTTTCCCAAAAAAAAAAAAAAATAAGGTCAATAAGATCCTATAAATAAGGGTGTTAATATCATTATTTGAAATCAATTTTTCGTTTTGTTCGGTTTGCAGTCAAATTTGCAAAAACATCATTTCGGCAAAAAGTTTTCATCACTATTTGATTAAAGCATATTTTCAAGCAATAAAAATAAAATAAATAGTTACGAGCATATTTCTACGATTAAACGTAGTTTCTCCATGTTACTGATGCAAGTAGTTGCAAAAAATAATGGAATGACATGTAAAAGTAACAGAATCAAAATAAAAGAAATACAAAAAAATAAGTTAATGTAACGATAACAATGTTTTCAAAGTATTGAAATTCTTCTTCCTTTAACTTTAGAGGTTTCCACATTTGTGGGTAAAAACATCATTTACATTGTGGTCACAATTACTTCATCGGTTAAGAAAACAATGCAAAACATATGAATATGGGCACTTCCACAGAAAAACTCTCTTATTGTTACGTTCCGCAAACAAGCAATGACGCTTGTATTTAAGACCCAAGTTGTTTAAATGTTTCCTTTCTTTCACTAAATTAAAAGCTAGTTGCGCTTTAAAAAATACACAAAAAGTAAATATCATATAAATTATTCTTCGAGACTTTTCTGTGGAAATGTCCGTATATGTTAAGAGTTATACATAGATACATGTTCTCTACAACACAGACTCTCTTTGTGGCTTCTGTTATCTAATCGAAGAAATCAAGTGTACATATTTCCAACAAATGTTGAAAACCTTTCGTTTTTCTCTTTCCTGCTAAGTATCAATAATAATAAAAGAAATCTATAGCAAGCCAATTAGACATTGAGTATATAATCGACTCAAACATTCATACATACATACATAAATACATACATTTTCATAGTAGGAATTTTCAAATGGATTAAATGATTATAAATTTATTATTAATTTCTTTTAAAAAGATGCATATTTATCAAACATGTTCTAGTTGCTATGACAAAATCAATTTTGTGCTTTTTGACCGGTTTTCAGGAGAGTAAAAATTAATAATTACACTGTGCTGGTAGCAAAATTAGACAAGCCGGGCACATGGCGTTTTAGCATAATTCGGGTACGCTGAACCCAATGGTGCCCACCGTTTTTTTAGGTTAGCTCTTGTTTTCGAGATATGCCGTTATTTTGAAAATGGAGGAGGTTGCACAACATATGTATATTCGCGTAACTCAAAAACAGTTTAGTTTATTGAAATTACTAAAAAAAACCGAAATTCCGCAATAATTAGGAATAAATAATGGAGATGAAAAATAATGTGGAGTTGGTCATACATTTGACCCATCTAGGAGCATCCAAGGCACTGCAGGGGCCAAATTTAAGAATTTCATTAAACCGCCATATTTGTATGGTTGAAATTCTTTAATTTGGCTGCTGCAGCGTCTAGGATGCCCCTTGATGATCAAATTTATGACCAACCCCACTTTATTTTTCACCTCAATCATCTGCAAAATTAAAAGACTAGCTACATTTTCCAATTTTTTGTGAATTTTTAAAAAACAAAAATTTCGAAATTTTGATAATAAAAATAATTTTTTTTTTCCAAAAAAAAAAATATTTTTTTCCAAAAAAAAAAATATTTTTTTAAAACGAAATTTTATTGCGTAATTTCAATAAACTAAACCGTTTTTGAGTTACGCGAATATATGTTGTGCAACCTCCTCCATTTTCGAAATAACGGAATATCTCGAAAACAAGAGCTAACCTAAAAAAACGTTGGGCACCATTGGATTCAGCGTACCCGAATTATGTTAAAACGCCATATGTCCAGCGTGTCTTTAAAAAAAGTGTCAATTTCGAGCACAGTGTTATTTATATCGGGTGTTTTTTTCAGTGGTATAGAACTTCGAATTGAAATAAAACACAAGAAAATCGTTTTAATGACCATCAATTTGGCTTTATTGGAAGGATAATTTTATGCCATTAATGTTTAAATATGATTTCAGGCATGTTTCCGCCGCGGCTGGCTCGAATAAAGCCAATTCTACAGGTCCAATTTTCAACCACTTTTTCGAGCATATGGGGCCGTATGTCGGCAATAACGCCACGAATGTTGGCTTCCAATTCCCCTAACGTTTCTGGTTTGTTGGCGTAGACGAGCGACTTCACATATCCCCAAAGAAAATAATCCAATGGTGTCAAACCACACGATCTTGGTGGCCAATTGACAGGTCCATTCCGCGAAATTATGCGCTCATCGAATGTTTCCTTCAATAAATCGATTGTGGCGTGCGCTGTGTGGCATGTAGCGCCGTCTTGTTGGAACCACAACTCATCCACATTCATGCCATCCAATTCGGGAACAAAATAGTCGGTTATCATGGCTCTATACCGGTCTCCATTAACGGTAACTGCCTCTCCAGCATTATTTCGGAAGAAGTATGGCCCAATGACTCCACCAGCCCATAGAGCACACCAAACAGTCAGTTTTTGTGGATGTAATGGCGTCTCAAGGGTCTCATGTGGATTCTCTTCACTCCAAATGCGGCAATTTTGCTTGTTGACGTAGCCATTCAACCAAAAATGTGCCTCATCACTGAACAAAATTTTGCGATGAAAATCAGCATCGAGATCAATCTCTTTTTCGGCCCATACACCAAAATCACGACGCATTGCATGGTCTAGCGGCTTTAATTCTTGCACAAGCTGAATCTTGTAAGGTCGTAAGCCAAGATCTTTGCGCAAAATCTTCCATAAAGTTGATGGACAAAGCTCCAATTGCTGTGCACGGTGGCGAATCGATTCATTCGGGTCCTCTTCAACACTTTGCTCTACAGCGGCAATTGTTTCTTCGGTGCGCACTGTTCGACGTCTCTGCGGATGCGTATTATCACATAGAGTAAACGTAGTGCGAAAACGATCCATGGTTAACCGAATTAATTGCTCTGATGGACGATTATGTCGACCATAAAATGGACGGAGCTTGCGGTAAACTTCGCGAACTGAACCGTTATTTTCGAAATAAATTTGCACGATTTGCAAGCGTTGTTCTTTTGTCAACCTGTTCATGATGAAATGGCAAACCAAACTGAACATAAGTGACATTAGAGTTGCCAGATTTGACCACAAAATGCCAGTTTTATCTCTATTCGAAAAACAAACCTGTAAAAAAAACACCCGATAGAACGTTTGCTGGCTAGATGTGTTAGGGATGGCTGTTTAAGTAGGGACAACACTTCGTTGTCGAAAATTATTACATAACATGGAACGCATGGAAGATGTTGAAAATGTGAAATACGCGTTCACACTTGAAACATCTAACATCTACCATTAATAAAAAATGTCACCATTTCTAAAAAAAAAACTTTTATTTTTTTTAAATACTTTTTTTCTACAAAAGTGGCAACATTCTAAAAGATAACACCAAAATGTATTTCTCAATCATTTTGTTTAATAATTCAAGCAAAATTAAGCAAAATAAGGCTTGCAAAAAAAGAAAAACCTGAGAAATGGTAACGCTGCTTTCAAAGCAACTTCCATTTAGTCAGCTATGCCACAATTATAATAGAATTTATTGCCACTTTTCTAGTGATGACACTAAAAGAATCGAAAAATGTAAAAGGGAACAAAATGAGATAGTAACATTCTGTAAAGATGTTGAAAAATTTTGATTTTTAGCCCTATGTATTTCTTATGGGAAAATTCCAACATCTTCGCAAATTGATGTTAAATGTTAAATGTTGACAAGTGTGAAAAGGCTATAAGTCTGTGCTTGCACTATAAAAGCTCTCTTTCAGAAAGTCTGAGTTTATTGGCAAGAGGATATGAGAACATGCTATTCTTTTCTTTCCTCTCACCAATAAACTCAGACTTTCTGAAAGAAAATTTTCATAGTGTGAACCTAGACTAATCAGCGGTGCAATTTTTGGTCTGTTCCGACCAAATTTTGCACGTTATTCGAGCATTCTAAGTCAAATGCCTCTTCAATTTTTCTTTTTAGAAAAACTTTTTGGCAAAAAATTTTATCGGATGGTAATATTCGGCGCGCCGTCACACAGAGGTATTTTGGTGTCAAGACCCCAACTTTTCGACAACGCAATTTTAATAATCAAATGATGCAGTTCTGTAGAGAAATTATTAAAAATAAAATGTACATTTATAGTTTTTTTAGATAAATTTTATTTAATTTTATTTTATTTTAAAAAATTTTGAGTTAAGTCCATGCAAGGGTGCTAAGCAAAAATTGACTTATGTTTTCACGCAATTCAGTGGTTAATGTGTATTAATTTCCTCATTAATGCTTCACAAAAAAAGTTTTTTTGCTATCATCTCAAAAGTTCCTAGTAGGCATAAAAAGCTCTTCCACATGATCAGCTAGCTCCATATTCACAAAAAAAATTAAAAATTGATTTTAATCATCGAATTCATAAAATCAACTAAACAATTTGTTGAATTTGCTCCTATCATTAAAATGATTATATTGATTACTAAAAATTGTAGAAATTTAAAATTGTAAACTTTTTGTTAATTTAATTACAAAAATAATTAAGAACACATCTATATATATTATTTAATAACTTTATTTGATTAAAAAGAAAGAAATAACTAATCAATATAGTAATTGAATAAGTTATTATTATTATTAAAATTAATTTTTTTAATTAACAATAACATTTAAATATGACCTAAATTGTATCCGGTAATATAAATTGATATTGTGGTGAAATTTGGTCAATTAAGTTTCGTTAGACTCGAAGCTACACATAAAAACTTTTGTCATGATTGGTTCAGAATTTACCACAGGTTCCATATTAATCCGCCTCCAGAAAAGAACCTTATGGCGCCTAAAATTCTAGCAAACTATATTTTTATATTGGAATTTAGCAACTTTTTCACTCTGCCAAATTTTGTGATGCTTGTTACATAATCCACCAAAGGTTCAATATAAAACTTCCTCCCGAAAAGCCTAAAACTGAAAGGAATCATTTTATTTTATTTCAGAAATGTGTCCCAAAGTTACATATCGTCGGCTTAATATGCAAACCTGCTAAGTCCCCGTTATGAGTAAATTGGGATTTTGATGGCGTGTGGTAGAGAAAGATACGCCTCGTCGACCAGCACGTAGTTTTTCTTCAATTTTTGTCTTGAAGTGTTTTAAACTATATTTTTGGGTTTTCTCTTAAGCTGCTCACATGAAATACAAAAAGTTTTTTGTCTCTCCTGTTAAATTTACTAAAAGGGAGTTAGTAAGCCGACGATATACTATCTACATGTCGTCGCATAAATAAAAGAACGCTGTAACTGACAAGAAATCGAAAATACGTTTTTTTGCATCATTTTTATCAGAAAAAAATACTGCGTCGATTGGTCCTGGTCACATATTTGTGTGAAACAAATTCACTTACGCAAAAAAAAAAAAAAATCGTTTGCTGTAAGCCGCAGAATCACCGGGAAAAATAGACTTGAGAGGAAATGTTTACAGCCGATATATAAAGCGAGAAAAATATAAATACGTTTTTAAAATCATGTTCCTAAGTTGTATAGTTTTTGTGATATTAATTTTTTTCTACTTTCTTTCATGCAGGTTTTTTGGCCCTGGTGAACATTTTATGTTTTGTCAGTTAAAGCGTTCTTTAATTCCTGCGACGATATGAATACTTACATGTGTATTTATATATACATACTTATGTTATATTTTAAGAACGCGGCAGCATGGCATTATATTCATCTTGTTTTCAGGTTTTTAAAAAATAAGTTGCTTTCGTTGAGAATCTATTGATTTGCCTGCTACTAATCTGGCTATTGAGAGTCGGGGTATTGGAGGCTGCTGTGATATCTTGTATATTTCCTAACGAATTTCGTATATAGCATCTGTTGTATCATTTTTCGTGTTCAAAGGGTTTTTTGTTTTCAAAACCCGATAATTTAGAAACACTATTAAATTTTGCAGTAGAAACTTTCTAATATCTGTAAGAGGATAGATATGTAGTTTTAAATTTCTTATATACAATTCAATCAACTTACGCAAGAGCTAACTGATTAACCTCAAAGAATATTGCGTAGACGCAACAACAGCCTGAAGGAAATGTACAAAAGAACTGGTGACAATTGCACGGTATGAACACAAAATATTATAACTGGCAAAAAGAGAACTCGAACCACAGTTGACTTAAATGACATTGGTAATGCCATAAGTGTATTTAAGCACAAACCCTATACATACTACAATAATAAAGTTAAATTTTTAAGATTAATATTTATAAGGATATACATACGATAACTTCAATTTTAACAATGTTAATCGTTTATTCTTACGAGAATTCCAAGAAAAAAAATTACAAACAAATTATTAAACTAAAAATTATTTTGAAAAAATCAATTTTGACAATTCCCAATAAATACACAATTTTATTTCATTTCATTTTAAAAGAAAAAATCATGGTTTTAATTTATTTAATTAATATTTTAATTGAATTTTATTAAAAAAAAAAATTAAAGTATTAATTAAATCAAAAATTTGTTTGTAATTTTTCTTCAATGAAAAATATAGTTGACATTAATTAAATAAAAATACTTTTTAAGCAATGTTTTTAATTGATAAAAAATTAATGAAACACTAACATTATCACAATGCTTGATGAGTATCAAAATATGGAGCTGATCTTGAAGAATAACTTTTTAATGCCTACTAGAAACTTTTGAATAGACACTTAAAACAAAACAAAAAATATTTTTTTTGAAGCTCCTAAAATAAGGGGATATCGTAAACCGTTAAGAAGATATGCCTATAAGAATTAACTTATTTTTGATTTTCCATAGAAAAAAAAAAATTAAGTAGCCCCACTTTCCCCCAAGCTGATCTTTCAATAATATTTAAGGTGGCATCGTCTTCTTTGGATAAAAAAAATAGTAATCGGAAATTTTCGGAACAGGATGAAAACTTTAAGTTTCAGGCAGTAGTCACGAAACTTGTCATAACATTTTTGGAAAAAACTATTGCACACTTTTAGGCCAGTTATTTTTTGAATATAAATAAGAATAATTTTTTGGATATATTGGAGCGAAAAAAGTGCGTAGAGAAATTGTGTTTTAAAATGTATGTGTCTCGGTAGTCTAGCTGGTAGTGAGCTAGTCTATCAGCGCCGAGGTTGCGGGTTCGATTCCCGCCAGAGACTCTGGTTTATTTCCTGCAGACAAGCGTAGGGCTTCGCGGGATTAGCTTAGGGAATTAAAAAAAAAAAAAAAAAAAAAAAAAAAAAAAAATGTAACAAAGAATTTTGCTTAGATTTCAATGATCATGATCTACGAGCACTCATTATAGTTTTGCATAAAAATATGTATATAAATCCATTCCGCTACGTCAATACCGGCTACAAAAATGGGAAAATAATGAACGATCCATGAATTTATGCATTAAAGTCTACAATATTAAAAATTTGTTGGTGAAAAATCCTTTTCAAGAACTGGCTAACATTTTTATTCGTAAACTTTTAAATAAGTGCGTATGTATGACAGACAACAACTCGTCAGCTCACAATAATCCACATATCGCTCGGTGTTTTGCGAATGACAAGAATACTTTGAAAAAGATTTGACATTAAAAAGTTTAAAAATTACTGGCAAAAACTTTTTACTGGGAATTTCTATAAGTTCATCAGATTCCTTAAAAGTCATTAAATACTGTTGGGAATAGAACTGGGTACACGGCGGCTCTGTAAGATCCCCAACTTCATTTCAATCAACCATATTTTTGAATGATTCACAATTAAAATTTATTATTGGTACATTAAGTTGACGTATTTGGTCGTAGGGTCTTGAATGTTATAAAAGTGCGGTTAAGGGTTAATTTTTGACTGAAATCCCAAGCGGTGGTCAACACCTTTCTAACGACGTATCCGAAAAAATTCGGACAAAAAATGTTTAAGTTATTAAAATTTTCATTAAAACCTAATTGAAAAGCATGAAAAAAATTACATAAACATTTCGCTATCTCGAGTCTGTAGTTAGATTTTTTAAATGTTTTAATGTAGAATCAAACAATTCTAAAATATCTATTAAATTTGGTAATTTATTGAAAAAAACAATTTACCGAATTTTTTATTTAAACATGGGTCCAAACTTTTTTAACGCGGTTTAGCTCACAGGAGATTATCGCTAGAGCCTAATGCCTGTATTTATAAAAATTTTTTAAATTTAATAAAGGTCTACAAAACAAGTTTTGTATAAAAATTTGGCTTAATAAACGTTTGTTAAATTTAATAATCGTTTATAAATACGGGGGTAAATTCTTGGTAATCATCATAAAAATGTTAAAGTTAATTTTCAGGGGGTACAACTTTAACTTTTTTTTGACCATGTAAGGTGAGTTGGTCTAGTGTGCATGCATATTTGAAAACTAAATTTTTTTTTCTATAAATCTTTTTCTTAATTTGGGATTTGAATGAATATTATCTTATCAAGTTTTTGAAGTTTTTGCTTACACCTTAATTAAATGAACCCTACTAATGTTATAAATGTGAAAGTTTGTATGTGTGCTTTAAAAGCAGTGTTGCCAATTTAGCCACCTAGTGGCTAGATTTAGCCATTTTTCACCCTGTTTAGCCATTAAAAAATGAGCTTAGCCATTAGCCATTTTTCAACTTGTTCAGCCATAAAATTTTTTTTTTGTCGTTTTTCTTTTAAAAGAATAATTTTCATTTTATTATAAAAATTTAAAAAGTAAAATAAACATTTTTAACAATTAAAACGCCTTTTATTTAAATCACAACTTTTACAAATATTGCAAATCACTATAAACTATGATGATGAAACATCTTTCAAAATAAAGGACAGGATTCCAATATTAAATTTATAAAATAGATCAACACAAACATCGGTGTTTCTTTCTGGTTGCAATTATTTCAATAAAGAGATGCAGACGGCAACAAAATTTTTTAGAAATTTCAGAATTGCTTTATAGGCTCTCACTTCCATGCATAGTTGCCAATTTAGCGCCTTTGGCGCTAGATTTAGCACTTTTTACCTGTCAAAAAGGCGCATATTTTTTCCTTAGCGCTTTTTTTAAAAAGAGCGCTTAATTAGCGCTTTTATTGATACCCAACATTTTTGTACTTTTATTTGCATACATTAAAATCACGACACATTAAACCAAATTTTGTTTCCGTTTATTAAATTCTTTACTCTGAAATGCATACTATACAAGGAAAGAACTTTTCCTTGTTCCATTTCGTTTCTTAAAAGAAGAAAATCCAAAAGTAATTTCATGATTCTAACTTATTTTGTTCGTATTTAGAAAAATTTTCTTAAATAAAGAAACATTTTCTCATGATTAAAAAATTCACGTTTTTAATATATGATCAAAAATTTCTTAAAACAAGAAATAGAAAAGTAGCTTATTTTTATTAAAAACAATAAAGATATTTCTGAAATCAAGCGGCATTTATTTAATATTAGTCTGATTTTCTTGATTTTTTAATAGAATCGAATTTCTTGCATCAAAAAACAAATGCAAGTGATTTTTTTAAATTTTTATTTGGTACGACATGGTAACAAATCAGTCAAAAGTTTCTTATTATACCCTCCACCACAATTAGTTGTGAAGAGGGTATACTAAGTTTGTCATTCCGTGTGAAACGTTCTTATTATTCATCTCAGACCCCAAGTCGATTTAGCCATGTCCGTCTGTCTGTCCGTCTGTTGAAAACACGCTCACTTTCGAAAAACTCAAAAGAAATAAACAAACTAGGTGTCAAATTGCTTGTAGTTATCCTAAGCAGTTTGGGATTGAATTTCAGCAAAATCGGTTCAGTAGGACCAGAGCTATGAATCAAAATGTGGAACCACCACCTTCAAAAACTTGATAATTTTGTTACAAAAACTAACATAAATGATGCAAAAATGCACGGAATGACATAAGATTTTGCACAAGTCCGTTTTATTCGACTAGAAATGACACTGTAAAATTTCGCGAAGGTCGGTCCATAATTTACCCTAAGCCCCATATAAACACTACTCCCGGAAAACAGTTTAGTACGCCTAAAACCGTAAAAAATAATGCAATCACAACAAATTTTGGCTCGTCACAATTTTATAGGACTATAAATGATACTGTGAAATTTCCTGAAGATCGGTACATAATTTACCGTAGGCCCCATATATGCCCTACTCCCGGAAAACAGTTTAGTCTCCTAGAACCATAATTAATAACAAATCGTCACAGTTTAAGATAATAATAATAAAAAGACATCATACAGATATTACTCCTTAAACATTCGAACTGTCGGTGGAGGGTATCAAAGATTCGGCACAGCCGAATATAGCACTCTAACTTGTTTTTATATTAAGTTTTCATAAACTAACTAGTGCAACACGTTTTTATGAAAAAATTCAGGCTTTTTTTAAAAAGCAACGAAAACTTGATTTAAGTAACTAAAGAATTAAAATAGATTTTTTTTAGTTGTATTTAAGTAAATTTTAGTTCGCTTTGAGTTATAACTTTTTGCTTAAACCAGGCAACAAATGTTTACAATAAGAAATTTTTGGCTTGGATGAGAATGGTGCAAGACTTTCTTGGTTCAAGTCATATTTTCTGGTGATTTAGTAAATAATTTTTTCCGTGTATATTTGAAATTATATTACTTTACTTTTTCTGAAAAAACAAAAAAAAAAAAAAAAAAAATCGGGTTTAATTGACTTTACCGTGCTGAATCCAAATAGTTTATTCAATCACGTCTAGTTAACATTTTGTTTACTGATCTTCATGATTTCATGTCATATTTTATTCATAATAAACCTGCATTTCGCAGGTTCGCATAAAAAAACTAGACATGATAGAAAAAACTGAAAACAAATTTGAATTTAACGCTGTAATAAATTTGTATTTTATATATTTTTAATTAAAACGATTTTTTTGGAGAGCCAATGTAATTAATAAAACTTGGTTCTTAAACATTTCATTAAGTTTGTTATTTAAATATTATTTAGCGCTTTTTAGCGCTTTTTGATTGTGGGCACGGCGCTTTTTGATTAAAAATAGTTCACAACCCTGCTTCCATGGTCTAATGCTGAAGTAGAGAGGGTATTTAGCCAAGTAAACATCGTTAAAAGTAATTTGAGAAAAAGGTTACTTTAAGCAACCGGTAATTCGATTTTATCAGTTAGGTAAATATTTTGAACAACAATAAAATATAAACTATGCGTTTGTGCTGATGTTTGTAACACCTTAAAATATTGATCCTAAGCCCATCTTTAAATTTACCGATTGACTCAAAATCACTTTCTGAGCCGAATAAATGTTTGTCCGGCTGGATGGCTGTCCATGTAAACCTTGTGCGCAAAGTACAGGTCGCCATTTTGGAGATTATTTGATAAAATTTGGTACAAAGGTTCTAATGTGGTGTAGGGTATCATATAGCCGGGGTACTTTCTTACGTGTTTTTATTGTAGATCTGGACTGAAAAGGTTGGGTAAATGTTGTCGTGATAATGATTTACCTTCAAATTATTTAAAACGGGTGATTCCTTTGAGATGAACAATAACGACATCGAATTTATCGATGATTTAATTTTTTAAATATCTATCAAAATATTAATTTACGTTTATTCTTATTCAAAAAAGTGATCTTAACTTACAATTTCATCGTAAACAACTTTAAATGAATTATTTATGTTTTGTTATTGAATTTTAATGTGTTTTTATTTTAGCCATTTGTTAGCCATTTTATTTCCGTAAATTTAGACATTTTTGGCCACCAAGTTTTGGAAACACTGTTTAAAAGGCAAAACTACACATTTTCAAAATTTTATTTTTGATACAGGTATCCATTTTATAGATTTTATTTTTTTATTTATTTATTTATTTATTTCATTCATTTATGCAATATCAAGCCTTAGAGGCCAAAATAACATATTACATGTTCATATATCCTGAGAACTGTTACAACATATTATATATATGTACACTAATAATCTAATAATAATAATAATAATAATAAAAAAAAAAATAATTAAGCTATAATCAAAAAACAACATATCATAGTTAATGGTTAATGGCTCCCCAGCCGCAAAAAAAAATAACAAAGAGAAAAAAGGAAAAGAAAAATATCCTAAAAAAGGCCCAGACAGTAACAAACTAAGAGGGAAATAGCACAACCAACTAAGCTAAAATGGAAATACAATTTACAAAGTGTTTAAATGTATTTAGTTAAGATATACAAAATCATTAAAAAGTAGAATCAGCGAAGAATTCCAGTAGTTTTAAACGAAATACATTATTTGAATGCGAAAATATCCGTAATGAATGCGGTAAAAAATTCCAAACCCAAGCAATCCTAACTATAAAAGACCTACTTAAAAAGATGAGTAAATTCTAGGAATCGTAATCTGGGGGTTTCTAACAGATCTTGTAAATACAAACGAACTATACAGGTCAATGGGTCTGCCATGTCGAATTACTCCATAGAACAAAATACCCAATCGATATTTCACATAATTTTCAAACGTACACCCAAGAAAACGTCGGACCGAAATAGATATATGCTCACGACGCTTAATGTTGTAGACAAATCTTACAATACTATTAACTATACGCCTAACTCTGCTTAAGCGAGTGGAACATGTACCGGAATAAACTTCGAGACCATATAATACGGATGACATCAACATTGCATGAGCCATATTATACCTAACACGTAATGGGAAATACAAATTAGATGAATACATTTTGCGAAGAATACCAAAGATTTTACCATTAAGGAGATTAATATGGGGGTCAAAGGAAAGTTGATTATCTAAAAGCACACCAAGACATTTAATATGATCAACTAACTGTATCCGTACATTATCCAAAACAATATCCAAGCTAGGAAAAAAATGATTTCTATGCCCAAACATGATGCCTTTGGACTTATAAGGGTTAAGAGCTAAGGAGTTAAGTGAAGTCCAATCATTAATTTGATTCAGGCAATAGTTAATATTGTATTGCAAAACATCATGTGCATTCAAATTACTATTAAAGAGAAGAAAAATGTCATCCGCATAGATAAATAGCTCACATAATGATAAATTAATGCATGAAGAAAGGTCATTTATATATAATATAAACAATAGCGGACCCATAACAGAGCCCTGAGGAATACCGGAAAATAACGGACTAACGGACGAAACAAAGCTATTATATTCAACAAATTTTGTCATAGATTTTATTAAATAGATTTTTATTGTATGCTTTTATATGAGCTCGCATTAGTATCCATGAACCCTGTGTAGTATCGTGTTAAAACTTGGTTTAATGAACTTTTGTAAGAAACCTCTAAATTACAAACAACAACAGCAATAAAAAAGGAAAGATGGCAAAGTTATGCTTCTTTTTAAAAAGCAGAATAAAGAAGAGCTAAAACCAGAAACAACAACCAACCATTCAACCATTTCTATTCAAACACATGAGCGACAGACCTTAAACAATTTTTGTTTCTGTTGCAAAAAAGGAAAAAAAAAAGAAACCAGCAAAAAAAACAAAGAGGTTTTTCAGCTTTAAAACATCTGAAGAAGAAAACGCTCTCAGGCCACTTTTTTGTTTATGTTCACACGTATGTATTTACAATGATGCCACATAAAACGAAATTTTAGTACATACATCTAAAATTTCGGATTAAGTTGTCAAATGTTATCCATCTATCCAAAATTTCTTTTTATTTTTGCTCAAATATGTATATTGTTATACCCACACCACAATAGTGGAGAGGGTATTATGCATTTGTGCTGATGTGTGTAACGCCTTAAAATAGTGGTCCTAGACCCACCTTAAAGTATACCGATCGACTTTCCGATCACTTTCTGAGTCGAACTAACGATGTCCGTCCGGCTGGCTGGCTGGATGGCTGTCCATGTAACCTTGTGCGCAAAGTACAGGTCGCAACTTTGGAGATAACTTGATCAAATTTGGGTCATAGGTTCTTACTGGCACATGGACCAAGCCTATTGAAAATGGGCCAAATCGTAGGACCACGAGGGAAGAAAGGGGGAAATTTCTTCCTCTCAGAAACTATCAAACCGATTTTAATGAAATTTAAAACATGGATAGATCCATATCTATATGGACACATAAGCTATACAGGTTTTTCAAAAATAGGACCACAAGGGGATGTAGGGGGCAATTTCTGCCTCTCACAAACTTTCAAACCGATTTTAATGAAGTTTTTAAACATAGAGAAATCCATATTTATATGGACACATAAGCATGATGTGTTTTTAAGTACTGTGGTGCTGGATATCATATGGTCGGGCTTGACCGACTATACTTTCTTACTTGTTTTTTATTTATTTATTTAATAAGAGTTACAAGTACAATTACAAATTATATTCTAACTTAATTAACCTTCAGCCCGTTGTAGTGAACAGACCAGAGTGTCTGGCGGGAATCGAACCCGCAACCCCCGCACTGATAGACTAGCTCGCTGCCAACTAGCCTACCGGGGCACCCAGGTTGGTATTTTATGTTTCATATTGTAATTCTATAACCATTATTCCTTATAAAAACAACTGTGTTTAGTTTAAATATTATTAGAACAATTTGACAGTTTGTAACGGTAGGAGTGATCCATTTTTATATTGATTTTGTAATTTAACGAGGACAATAAGTAACGTTATAATCAAATTTTTAACATAATTTACAGCCATTGATAAGTTTAAAAACTGTCAAATACCTCATACAATTTAATTCAGGTGGTGACACTGGCACGAGCTTTTGTATGTTAAAAACATGCGGAGGCAATCCCAAAAAAAGTTTCGTCATGCCTCGCAACCACGTCTTCTAGTTATATTATTTATTTTCGCTGATCTCTTGGAATAGTTGACTATCAGCAGCATCAATGGGTAAATACATCTTCTTTATGATTTATTCTTTAAACATTTTTCAAACAGAAGTTTGTTATCTTTTGATATTCCTTAAAGCAAAAACCGTTTGGGTATATTTTGAGATTCTTAAAGCACTTTTCTGTTTGCTTTTACATCTGTATTCCAATTACCATAAGAACTCGAGTCATACATGTGCACAAGCATGAACTGGGAACAAGTATTTTTATGAATTTTTTTTTTTTTTTTTTTTTTTTTTTGCATCATATCATAAAAGTTATCTGTGTGTGATCATTTTTTTCCCCTTCTTGTAAACTCAAATAGAAATAACTTAGAACAGAAGGAAAAAGTATAAACACAAAAAGTCGTGGTAAAATCGGTTATGAGTTGCTTTTAAGAATTTTGCTAATACCCAACAAACACGGAGATTTGATTTCAAATTGAAAATGATTTGAAATCAAACTTTTTCTCAAACGACAAACGTTTGATAATGATTTGAAAATCATGTGAAAATCATAGCATTCTCAACAAAAAGGGGAAAATATTTTCAAATTAAGAAAAGCATTTATTTTCAACTTGCTTTCAAACGTTATTCTCAAATGTTGATTTTAATACAATGTGGAACATAAATGAAAAATATTTTTTTTCTTTCATTTTTTATTTAAATAAACTGTCAGCTAAACATTCGGCACCATAGCTTAAAGATGAAATATTGTTCTTTCCGTACTCAAATTCTTGGAAAGACGAAATGCTTTGCTCCTTTTTATTTTCAGGATTGTCATGGCGGAGCACCGCGATCGTATTTACAACAAACTTATATTTCCTTCACTTTTCCGTTTTACGTTTAATTCCATTCTTACACTTTCTGCTTGTTTTTAGAACGCGAGGGCAAAAGTGACTCGTTTAATTAACATTTAAAACAATAACAAATTTTGAAATTTTGTTTTTGTTTCAAATGTTAGTTAAGCGAGTCACGTTTGTGCTCGCGTTCTAAAAACAGGCAGTTTGTAATTATTTTTTACTCACAATTTTTTTTTCACAGAAAATAGAGATTTTCTAAAGGCGAACTCACTTCCGTAATATTACATCCATATATTTCTGTAGTTGTAAAATAAAGTTAACTTTAATCGCCATTTTTTAATGTTTACATATATTTTTCTTTCGCTTTAGTGCTGCCAATTTTTTTTTTTTTTTTTTGTTTGAGTAAAACATTTGATAACAATTTGATATCAAATTAATCAAAACATTACCAATTTAAGTTCAAATGTTAAAATCAAACAACAGAAAAAGGTTTGAGAATTGTGTTTGATGTCAAATGAAAAAGTTATTTCATATGAATGGTTTGACATCGTATTTGTTGAGTATGACTAGATGAGTCTTGGTAGAGTGATCCCAAAAAAAAAAACTTGGAAAAAGACATGCATTGATACAATAAGTATATTTCTTTTCATCAAGCGCCAAAAGAACTGTTAGTCATTTATCATCTCGTATTTTGTATAAAAAGTTACAACACATTTTGCAGGAGAGCCAAAAAAGTTTTTATTTTTCCTATTTGCAGCTTGAAAGGAAAACCAAAAATAAAGTTGGTTTTACACACTTCAAGACTCAAATTTAAGAAAAACTACATGCTGGTCGACGCGGCGTACCTTCTCTACCACACGGCATCAAGATCTCAATTAACTTAGAAACTGGATTTAGCAGGTTTGCATATTAAGCCGACGGTATTCACCTTTTCCCTTAGCTGTCATAATTTAGAAGCCCTATCTTAAGAAACTGATACTGGCCGATGCGCTTACACAAATTCGGCAGAATGATCAGAACAATTTCCTAAAGCTCTTCCCAAAATGTGTGTTCCATTTCAGAATTTTTTCTTACCTTTTGGAAAACTACGTATTCGAGTTGCATTGCTGCCTTTGAATTAATGAAAATATTTTTGCTGGAGTCATTCGCTTGTGTGTGTTGGAGTTAAGAGTGCAACAACATTAAATATGGAGAATGCTCTTAGATGTTGGTGGAGTTCTTAGATTCTTGTTTTTATGGGTTTCTTATCCAGTTTTCCTATTTTTATTTTTTGCTGCAGCAATTTAATGATGCTTTTTGTCTTAACCCTTGTTTTGAAATTAATACTCAATGGCAATTTTATTGCTTTTTCTTTTGATTTAACTGTGATCTTCTAGAACTTTTGTGTCATAAAAATTATGTATTTGTTGTCCTCCAAAAAACGAAGCAAATTCAAGAATTCGCATGTGTAGATAAATGCTTGCAACAGGTTTTTGCAATATTTCACAAAACGAAGTTTTGAATACGATAGATTGCAAAAAAAATTATAAAAAGTTCGTTTAAGAATCTCCAGAAAGAAATTAATATTTATAAATTTAATTTTGTATATTTTGTTAGTTTAAAAATATTATATCCGCGACAACTTCAATATAGATCTGAATGTATTTAGGGCACATTTAGACGACATGTATTTTACAGTGGCTGTGCCAGATGTAAAATCCATATGCAATTGCCTATTTCGGTCAAAATTTAAAATGCAAAAGCTTAATAAATTTTTGCTTTCACACGTTTCATCTGACATAACCTAAAATCGTCCACAACAGCAAATTGTATACAAATTTCTATTTCCATTCGCTTTCCATTGTTTTCCAGTTTATTAAAAATGTTGTTTCTTAAAAGAATATTTGTAAATAAATTGATTTTAGAGTATAAGTTAAGGCAATCAATATAATTTTACTACTATAACGTTTTTTTATATTTTCTTTATATTCTTTTGATCTCATTTATTATTGCTATGAATAATCATTACTTTGCTTTATAATGTTTTTTACCATTTAAATAATTCTCAGGAGATCATTATTAATCGCTCAAAAATTATTGTCTTGAATTTTTACAGTTCAGTTGCTTTTTGATTATTTTTCGGTTAATTAAGCTATCCTTATAGTACGAGTGTAAATAAAATATAATAAGAATTTAAGTATCCAATGATTGCCAAAAAATTATTTAGTAAAAGTAATTAGAAATGAAAACATAAAAACAGTGTTTTAATTTTAATATAGAATTAAAAAAGGCAAACGAGTTAATTTATATTTACCACCACAAACAAAAGACTTGCAAACAGTTGATGTCAGATGGTTTCCCTACCAGAAGAGAATGAGCGAGTTGTCACTTTTTTCACGTTGGTGTTAAGAAAATGATAGAATGAAATGACAGAAAACTTGGTTTAGGTCATTTCATTCTATCATTTTCTTAACACCAACGTGAAAAAAGTGACAACTCGCTCATTCTCTTCTGGTAGGGTTGTCAGTTCAAAATGTGTAGAACAGGCTCTAACTGAAACTTTACTGTGCAAATTCAATCTGACACTACAACACTACAGTAGAATCCCGATAATTCGTAATCGAATGGACCGACTACTTCCTACAAAATACATGGTTTTCGAAATAAAGAGATTTCGGAATAACGTGATTAAAATTAAAAAAAAAAAACATTTATAGGGGTTTGAATTAAATGAATTTCATTCCTCCATCGTCAATAACTAACTTGATATCCTTTTTTCAATAATGATAATGTTCTATGTACGTTTTCCTTTGACCTTTTTACGTTACACTCTTCACAAAAAATAAAAAGAACCTAATCTTAAGAAACACAAAAAATTCGAACAAGAAAACTGACCGCAATTGCCTTTGTACTTCTTTTTTAAACGTGATAGTTTTTATTACGAATTATAAGAGGTTGTTTACGAGTAAGTACGATTTTGAATTAAAAAAATACAAACTAACGGGACAACCGAAATGTTTGCGGTTTTTTGCGAATTTAAGAGGTTTTTCTCCAGGGACCAGCCGTTTGTTTTTAATTGTTAATGTTTTCGAATTTAGGGGGTACGAATTATACCGGTTTGACTGTATCTAAAACACAATTTTAATTCACAACAATAACATCCTTCACTTTAACCGCAGATGGGTAATTATAAGAATCGTCTTGATATGATCTTGTAGATAAATTAATTGAAATAAATTTTATTTGATATTCACTTTGAGTTTTGTCTAACTACATATTACAAAGGTAAAACATTTTATACGGTTTAAACTATTTTATACACGCTTAATCCGGTGCGCTTCGCTACCCCCTTAAAATAATATTAGCAAAATTTTTTAAAACTGATTTTTTAGAACCGATGAATTTGAAACTTCTTCTATTATCCTTCTCCAAATATTTAGACAATTCTATTAACCTTGTAGGGGTGGTTTCATGCTCGCTTTTCCAGTTCAGCTTGATTTTTGACAGATATTTTGTATTGACAACCAAAAAATTTGTTCCAAATTTATAAACTTTAACTGTGACCTTTCTGTAAATATCTGAGAGAGCGTGCACATGCGTAGTGTCGTGTTATATCTTACTGGCTGTTGGTGGTGCTGTCATCCTCTTGTGGGTTTTGCACAATTTGTTCAATTTAACGCTAAAGTGGGAAACAACATATACAAAAAATGGTAAATAAGGCTACTTTACACTATCGCACAAGTCTCACTTATTTTTAGGAAAATGCAATCTTTCATGATAAGTTTTTATTGCTTTTTGAAAATTTTTAAACAATAACTTGATCAGGGATGCAGTACCCTGTACTAATTTAGTCTACATGTTATTATAAGCTTTAAAATATTTTTATCGGGGTTTTTAACATCAATTTTTTTTGTAACCCTGCGCGGTAACTCTTCGTCGTATCGACAAAGCTCATTTACATTTTATCATATAACTTTTTATGTGTATTCAAATTATGCTCTTTTTTCAACAACGTTAGCTGGTGACGAAAGCTTTAAAAAATAATTAATTTGAAAACACAAAAAGTGCTAACATTCGTATCAAATTTTGAGATAGATGAAAGCTTTCAACTAATTGTAGTCGGGACTGTAAGAAAAGATAAACTCACTTTGTATTGTTGTTGTTTTTGTTTAAGCTTTGATATGGTTACAAGTAAAACTAGGGCTTATAATTCTTATTCGCTTAACAGTTTTATTTGTATAGTATCTTTAGTTTTTCTAAAATCTTTGGATGAAGTTTCCTGACGATCTGGCCTAAGAAACCAGTTAAATGCGCATAGGAATAGCTTATCCCTTCGACAATAAATTTCAGTTTATCAATAGTATGATATGGGAATTTAGCGAAACCTTGTTAATTAATTTTTTGAATCCCAAGAAAAACTTTGGAAAACTTTTATCTTTTATTTTTTTTAGTAAATTTTTAAATAAAATGCTTAACTAAAGAAGTTTTTGTTAATTGTTTACTTTAAAAATCGTTCCGCTAGAATTTTTTCTTAAAAAGTTCGCCGATTCGACGAAGAGTAACCTTAATTTACCAAAATGAAGAGTAACCTTTCAGGGTTAACCATAATATTTATTTGAAAACTTCTTTTTTGGTAGATATTAAAGTATTCTATTTAATTACGCACATAAATTTTAATTCAATGAAATAAAGACATGACATTAGAAAACATTTGTTTATTTATTATTTTAATTGATACATACAATAGATAATAATTGTGGTTTTTCGAACTTAATTTAAAATATTTAAAAAGATGACATAAAATTCGAATTTGTATTACTGTACATTTAAAATTATTAACAACATTTTAATTATAGTTAGAAGATAAATTAATTATGCATATAATGTGACCTTTTATTTTGTTAAATATTATTGACTTTTTGGATTAGAAAACAATATAATATAATATTTATATTTTTAATAAAAACGACTATCAGTTGCGTTAATCTGACTTATTTTATTTTATTTTTACTACATTTAAAAAGAGTTTGTGAAAAATTACTCCAACTTAAAAATAATTCATGGCTCTTTCACAACTTTGTTAAAAGTTCGACAAACTTAGTTTTCTAAATTCATTTTGGACTAAAACAAATGAAGACTCTGTATTATTTCTGATTTGTTTTCGGTCTTTTTCTTTAGGTTTTTGTCAAATCTTCGTAATTAACAAAAATAAAAATGAATAAAAAAAAGACTTAAACCAATAAAATTAATGTTTATTTATATCACAGATAAATATATTTTTCTCATTTAAATGAAAAATAAAGAAAAACTTCGATAATAATTTAAACAAATAAATTGTATTTGTTTAAATTGTTTGATTAAGATTTAAAAAAACTTATAAATTTTAATGTCCATTAAAATTGACGAGCTAAAATTTGAATTGACTTTTAACGTTGACTCATGGCGGCAAATGCCTGCATGCTGTAGTAGCGTTCGGTGTCGTCTTTAGTGACACTGGTGACATGGTGAAACTGACATGGATGGGAAATTTGTGCTTTGGGTGGCAAAGGTGTTGGTTTCATACGTTTCTGCTTCTGTTTTTTACGACCGGGTATAGAGAGCGCAATATTTTCTGGATCACTTACTAAACGTTCCATATGTTGCCATAGTTCTCGAGCCGATTCCGTGGAATCAAAGCTAAAACCAATCATTTGCTGGTGATTACTCGACAAGCACATGGTATGAAATGATGGTCCAGCCACGCGATAGTTTGATAAGTTATCTATACGATCCGACCATAAAGCGAAACATGAGCCACGCTCAGCCAATACTAGAGTAACCCGTGGTAAGGATCTAGCTCGAGCACTGCCGCGATCATAGAGAACTACCGGAATACCAGTGAATACTAATTGCCAATCGTTGTCTTTGCCAGAACCTTCATAGAGATTGGCCAAGGAAGAACTGACAAATATTTCTGTACCCAAACCACCGAAAAAACTTTCAACTTGTCCTCTTTCGTAGTCGGATAACATGGTGTTGCTGGCTGTATCTGTGCTTATTGTGTCAGTGTCTCCTTCGGAACTAAGAAATATGGAATTGTGATTGGTAACACCATTTTGTGAGCCATGAGACCATTCCGAATTCAATATAATATCATGATTCTCCGATGAATTGGTACCTTCAGAGGATTCGGATGGAGGTGCTGAGTCTCCTATTGAGCCTAACCGTCGTCTAGGCGCCATATAGCTCATCTGAAAAATAAAACAAAAAAACACATTTTTGTTGTTAAGACATATTTTAAACTTGGTTTTCATCACAGAAAAAAGAAGTATGTTTTCTTGCTTTTATTATTTGAATCCATTATGCAATTAATTTCTTCCGCTCTGGAAAACTCATGTGCATGTTCTTAGCAAATTTAGTGGGAATACAATTTTAAAAATTGTATTTGATGAAAAAAACAAAATATTCTAAAGACACAACTGCCATGTAAACAGTAATTATAAGAACGAAGTACGTACAGTAATTTGTTCCCATGCCCAATCCACCTCAAAAATATACAATCAAATTGTTTGTAGATCATTTGCGTATTTATTCGCTTTTATTTGATTTAACAAATTGTTTAATTTGCATTTTAAATTAACAAAAAATAAATATGTACTATACAATATTATAAAGCGTCATTCAGGTTCTGATCTCATCTTTTTTACGATTTATTTTTCAAGAAATGTGAAAAAATAAGAAAAAAAGTTTAAAATCAGTTTCGCAGTTTCGCAGTTTCTCAAGTAAATCATTTTGTCATTCATTCAAAATGACTGAAAATGAAAAAAATAAACTCAAGTTCAAGTATAATTAATTTAATTAAAACAAAATTTTGTTTCGTTCAAACTTGCATAATTTATTGTGTTTGATTCCTTCGCTTAATTGTTGAAAATTTCTTATTTTATTTTGAGTAAAATGTATTTTATAGGGATTAATGAATTTCGGTGTATCAAAACATCGATATTTTTAAACAAATAATCGATATATGTCGCCGATCTTTAAATTACCCATATATCGTTATTTATTTAAGACTTTCGAATTCGATATTTTTAAGAACTCTTTAAGAGAAAACTCAACACTGGAGTCTGTAGGGTCTCTTGTGTATTGGTCTCGCTCCATATGCGGCAATTTTGCTTATTAACAAACCCGTTAAGCCAAAAATGCGCCTCATCGCTGAACACAATTTTGCGATAAAACAACGGGTCAGTTGCCAACTGCTCTAGAGCCCAATCGGCGAAAGAACGAAGCATATAATGGTCTCGTGGCTTCAATTCCTGCACCAGCTGGATCTTATACGGGTGTAGGCCGAGATCTTTGCGCAAAATTTTCCACGTAGTGGACGGACAGATCCCCAATTCCTGCGACCGACGACGAATCGATAAATTTGGATCTTCTTCCACACTTTCGTTTACAGCGGCGATATTCTCTTCAGTACGCACATTCCTTCGACGTGTTAGTGTTATTGCATCCTCTAGAGAGTATGTGGTACGAAATCTATCCACAGTTCGACGAATGGCTTGTTCAGATGGACGATTATGTACGCCATAAAAATGACGAAGTCGTCTATAAGTTGCGCGAATCGACGACTGATTTTCAAAGTAAATTTGGATAATTTCGTAGCGTTGTTCAAGCGTGAGTCTATTCATGATTATTTGTCAGAGTATACTGAAACGATAAAAAAAAATATTTCATCAAAATTTAATTTTTTGTGTCACTTTTTACAATTTAAAGTTCTATCTAGCTTAAAAAAACACCCTTTAGATAGAACCATATCTATATGGACACAAGAGGTATGTATTTTTTAAAAAATAGGACCACGAGGGCAGATAGGGGCAATTTCTGCCTCTCAAACCGATTTTAATGAAATTTAAAACATATATAGATCCATATCTATATGGACACATAAGCTATACAGTTTTTCAAAAATAGGACCACAAGGGGATGTAGGGGGCAATTTCTGCCTCTCACAAACTTTCAAACCGATTTAAATGAAGTAAATAAACATAGATAAATCCATATTTATATGGACACATAAGCATGATGTGTGTTTAAATACTGTGGTGTAAGGTATCATATGGTCGGGCTTGACTTTCTTACTTGTTTTAGATTTCACATGGCGAATAAGTAAAATGTGGTCTTGGGAATTAAAGAACTGGTTCTTTTTTATTCTTTCCTTTTTTGTATATCGATATATATTTTTCAGATGCATCGGTAGTGCCAGTTTTGCTTGTTTACGTATCCATTTAGCCAGATATGAGCCTTATCGCTCAACACAATGGACATTCCCTACAGAGCACGAATTTTTCTATGATGAAATGGCAGAGTATACTGAACACTTTTCACTTTCACAGATGTAGTTTGGACACAATTACCAACCAGTGCTGCCAGCCCGAAAAACTTAATTCATAAAAAATCACCCTTTATATATATGTATGTATATATACAGGGGTGTCATGGAAATCGAAAACGTAAAACGAAAGAATTTGGCAATTCTTTTTATTAAACTTTTAATCTAATTTTTAAAATTTTTGTTAAAAAATTCTGTTTAATGGAGCATTATTTGTATAATAATTGTCATGAAATTTTTTTATTACAGAAATCTTATTGAAAAATAACTCTTAAAATTCTTTCATTTTACGTTTTCGATTTCCATGACACCCCTGTATTTATATGAATATATACTGGCTCCTTACGAGGAGCAAAGTTGATTTAACGATATCCGTCTGACTATTTTAACAGTTTTCCGAAGACCCTAGAAATGACGGCGCCTTGGTTGGCAAATATTAATTTCGTATATGCTCCGTTAAAATGGCTGCGATATCAGGAGTGAGGAATTTTAAAAATATGGATCCTCATAATTAATAATAATGATGCATAATAATAATTATTTATTTAGTTTATATTTTGTATACAAAGATCTATTTTAACTGCATTTATGCATAACTAAAACAAACTTTATTGCTGTAATTTAATAAAATTTCGTGTTGTGAAAAAATTAAAGTGATAAATACGTTTTAACTAATCCGAAAATAGTTCTAAAACAAGGCATAACTGCATATTGAGGCTTTTCCTTATTTTTTTAAGATTTAAAATAAAATTCACCTTGACGAACATGTCACGACTAGTCGCTAAGTATTATATTAATTTTCAGTGTTTATAATTATAATACATAATTGTTTCTGTCTACATATTAAATTGAATTATTCATAACAAATTGTGGTCGCAGTTGTTTTATTAGTCGTAATCTCGATTATGGTGCCTGTACATGAATAGGAAAGTTTTTTCTATTTTTAATAAGTTTAAAATAAAAATATCGTAGGTATGTATGTATTTATGTGTCTAAAAAACATTTTATTCCAAATTTGGTTAAAATTACGAACTCTATTTGCGAGTACAAAACATTGTGTTAATTTGTACTTCCCCCCTTTTTTGTACATAAAAATATTTTTTTTATAAAAAGTAGACCATCATATAATACCTCTATATTTGGCATATTAATTCATTCACATGCTTAATGATTTTGTTGTTTTTTTTTAACTTATATTCATCCATTTAGAAAGTTTAAATTTTATAGTGTAAGACACCTTCGCATGATTGTATAATTATAAACAGATTTGCAGGTGAACTTAATTTTTGAATTTGTTGTTTCAAATACAGATTGAAGTGTAAAATTTAATGAACATAATTGGGGTTTTTGTGCAACAGATTGAAAACCATTGTGATATTCAAAACGGTTTTTTATATTTTCAAGAATTTAAACATATGTTTATGTACATCACTTAAAAACTTAACAAAATTAAAATTTTCAGAGCCAAACACAGTAACTAACAAATGGATCAGGGTCGGTAACGAAGTTTTATTTACTTTTCAGGACATAAAAATAATTTTTGAATTTAATTTTTTGCTTAGAAAATAACGGTACTTTTTGAATTTTTTTTTCTTTTTCTTTCAAAAAAAAAAATTAAATTTGCTGCGCCAAAATTAATATTAACCGATTTAAGGCCAAATTTATCCAGTTTCCGTTGGAAAACTTTTATCAGTTAAATAAAATTAATTTTTTTATATTTTCCAAGCAAAGAAATAAAATCAAAAAATAAAACTTTTTTAGAGGAATAAATAAGAATCAAGAAATAACTTTTATTTTCTAAGCAAAAAAACTCAAAAATAATTTTTATAATCTTAGAAATAAATAAAACTCAGAAAGTAATCGGTAAAGTTGTTTTTTTTTAATAAAACTTAAAAATAAAAAAATTACTGCATCTGAAGATAGTCCATGTAACAAGGATTACCTTGGTGTATCTGTAGCCCTTCTCTTTTAGCACTTCTCTTTTAGTTTGATTTAAAAATTTTTGAAAATAATCTTTATTTTTTTATGAAATAGATAAAATATATTGATAATTTTTTGTTATTCACTTCCACATATCGTCGGCTTAGAGTGTAAACCTGCTAACTCCCTTTTAACAAATTTTACAGGAGAGACAAAAAACTTTTTATTCTTCCTATTTGCTGCTTATAAAGCATATAACTTTTTACAATTTTTGCAAATAGGAAAAGTGGCATAGCATAGTCGAATAGAACATTTTTTTTAAATTACATAAAAGTGTAGAGCGAAGTTTGGTTTTCTGATTATACTATCAACAAAAATAATTTCGCCACACTACAAAAATCATTGTCGCGCTTTAGAGAAGTAAATGAATGTTTTTTTAGACATTAGCACAAAAAACCATCAGCTATTCAGAAAGTTCAGCGAGGCAATCTCCTATTGGACCAAAGACCTATTGGATAGACCCTGCTAAGAACCAGAATGAAAACAGAACTGTTATGTTCAGTTATACGAATAAGAGAAGGTGCAAAATTAGACAACGTTTGTTGCCACACTTTAAACATATCGGACGATATTGTAAAAAAATCGGTTCATCTGAAAAGTACCAAAATGAGTTGGTACATGAAGAAGATGAAAATGACATAATAGAAATTTTAAACAGTTGTAAAAACGTTATTTAATGGCGATTTATTTTCTGAGAAGTACATGTTACAGTATATACATACATGTAATACTTTCTAATGTTACCTATAAAACCTCGAACATGTTGTGCAACTTCAATAGAACAAAATAAGCTGATGTTATTTACAACTATTACACTTTTATCATTAATGTACTTCATGAGCGATTTTTAAGGCTACTTGAGCTGATTCTGCAAGCTATTACGGCTTGGCAAATATTGACATCACTAATGGCTATGAAAAATTAAAACGATTAAAATATACTTAGACTTTTTTTCATTTTAATATGTAAATATTTTTATATTTTGTTCTAAAACAATCTCTTTACAAAATTATGAGCGGTATGAATAATTACAAAGAAAATAAAACATTGGTTCTACAGACAAGGTAAGTACCAAAGTTGTATAACAGGGCAGTATGAGCACCTTAAATAAAAGCAAGGGTGAATTATGCAACATGTTTTGTTTGTTTTTCATCAACTTATTTACAAAAGAACTTGAAAATTTTTCCCACAGTTGTATTTTTTGTATAAACGAACACAAAAATGTAGAATATGTTACATTAATGCAACATATTTCTCAGAAAAGAAATCGTCATAAAATATTTTATAATGTTACATTATAATAAGTTTTTATATTAAACAAAATGAATATATAAAAAAAATTTCAAATGTAAATTATTTATTTTATTCATTAAAATCAATGTTACAAAACAAGCACTTTTATTTTTCACTGTAGAACAATTTAGCACTTTTTTTGTCGATTTAGCACTTTTAATGTGAGTTCTTCTGTCAAGCCTGATTGTAATTTGTAGTTCATTAGGTATTTAGTACCTAAACAGAACCAGAATACACTCAGGTATCTTTTGGGCTATATTGAGATATTTTTAAATTTTTTTTAATTAATACAGTCGGGCCTCGATTATCAGTTTTTTCCGGTTAATCGAATAACAATTTTGATTATACAGTTTTTTTAATATTTGTATTATTTAACAAGTGAACATTAGTGTACATACATATTAACATTTAACAAATGAATTCAAGAAGTTTATGTACATTTTTAAATTAAATAAGTATGTATACATTAAATTTTCTACTAAAAACATGAGACAAAAAAGGACATTAAGCAAAAAAAGAATACAATTTCTTAAAAAAAGTAGTGTAATATTGTTTGTCTAATAGTTTTCAACTGCCATCACAGATAATAGAGGTAATCACGGTTAATCGAAGCAAACAATTTGAAAACATTGCAAAGAAAACACAATAGACCATCACGGTTAATCACCTGAAATTTCTTGGCATTTAGAACTTATTTGGTTTTTTCAAAATTGTAACCTTGAATTTTATTTTTAACATTTTATAACGATTTTTTTTAAATTTGAGCTGAATTCGAAATATTGAGGTTTAATTTCAATTAATATGCGTGATGACAACTGCAGCTGACACTTAAGCTCGATCTACGGCATCTGCTCATTCATGCCTGGCAAATACCTTTTTAAAACTTAAATTTTTTTACTTTATAAAAGTTTTATGGAGCATTATTATTTTTAACGAATTACTGCTGCTGTTTTCAATAATAAGCTGTACAAACTTATTTGTATGCAATAGGGTTTCTATATGGGAAGCATACCCAAAAAAGATATTTTTAAAATTGTCAAAAAGTTTTCGATAAAAATTTTTGTGACATTTAATGGCACTAATTTTAACGTTATCAATGTCAAAAACAAAATTATCGCACCACAATTTAATAAGTTGAACTCTGTATTCGTTTATTAAGCCATTATTCTGTGTTCTTAAAATTTAAGAATAATAATTTTTTTAATATATAACACCTCTAAAAAATGTTCTAAGTTAAAAAAAAAAACATGAATAAAACTAAAGTTGGAATCTTAAAAAAGTGTTAAAAATACGCCCTAACATTATTTCGAATTTAAATCAAAAGTTAACGACAAATTTCTATAACCGTACATACATTTATACATATAAATACATATACATATAGACATGGCAATGTTTGTTTAATGCATGTGTGCCATACACACTTTTTTATTTTTTAGCTTTGTTTAATGATCAGGGCAAGTTCAAATATGCACAAAAATGTTTAAAACATGCATGCAAATATACCGAAAAAAACGTGAAAATATGCGCAAAAACCTGCACGCGAAAACACAAACTAATAGTTTTAAATTAGTTTTATTTGAAAAAATGTTTTTTACAAAATTTTATTATATGTATGATCTTTCAAGCGTTCACACTAAAATGAATTCGATTGTCAACAAAAACCGTAAAATCTATCGAAAATAAACGTTCAACACCAGTCCATATATCTGGATAGTGTGTCAATTTATGAAAATTTATATTGTTTTTATTTTGGTCAAAGTTTGAAACTCTTTGTTAAGTTTAATGAAACTGTCATTTGCTTTAGCAAAGTGCGAAAATGATCGCACATTTAGTACGGAATCAGCTGTTTTCTGATTTTGTTTTTCATGCATTTTATATTTGGTCCTTAAAATTTCAATTAACAACAACTGTGTTGTTTTTCCATTAAATATTTTATTTTTAACATTTTGACCTTTTTTACTTCTTCTGTGACGGATAAACTTTAATGTAAGGAACACCAAACACAACGGAACAAACAACTCTTAATATTCCGAGATTATCTCTCACCTTACGAGCATTAAAGTTTTTTTAGTTTCGTTTGGCATTTTTAAATAAATCACTATCAAAAACCAAATATCCAAAACTGTTTTGTAACCGTTTATTTTCGAATTTAAAAATTTCTTTTTATGAAAGAAAAAGACCGGGTGCTATAATATAAAATTTGTTGCAAACAAAAAATCGAGTAAAGCTTCTTTATATTACGCCATCGATATGCATATTTTCATACTTGCCCTGTTTATGACATTTCCATTATTTTTTTCCTAGAAACGACATTGAACTTGATTTCATTATTCTAGAAAGTTTCATAAAAATATAACGATGAAACAAGTTAAGTATTTTTAATTTCTGTTATTCATTGAACATGTTTATTTTAAAGCTACAAATGTACATATTTAACAGTTTTGTTTCAAAACGTGAAATTTTTGCTTAAGCTAATTAAACTGCTAAGTCAACTTGAGTTTTACTTAAAATTCAAACAGCAAAGATTATTAACTCGTGATTGCAAAGTAATAACGCCATACAAAAAATTCATGGAATAAGGTACATTATAAAATGAAATCAGTTACAAAAAATTTGCGATTGTCCTATTAGAAATAACATTGATAAGGGATAATAAATCAGAGCAAGTTAAATTATCTTTTTGATTTAAAATGTTTCTAATCCAACAAGTCTATAATTTAGTTAACATATAACCCATCTCTAAACGCATAAAATTGGGCGTTTAAACTACCAATACAGATCACATGAATTTGACAACATTTATCGTAGTGCTGCAACATGTTATCTTTTTTAAATACATATAAAACATGGGACACTGATTTACAGCTGTTGAGTTTAATCACATATAAATTTAAGTTAAGTTCGACTAAACCAGCGTTTAAACATTCACTGATTTATTAGCCATAAGGCGAATAAGTAATTCAAAAAGGGACTAAATGTATGCGATTAATTTAATTGGGAAATAATATGTAATAAATAGTACACTCAAAATATTATGTAGTTTAATTCAAACAAAAATTCATTTTAAGCAACTTAAAATTCATTTAAAAAACGGATCATTTACATTTCATTTAAAACAAATGATTTTAAAATTCATTTTAAAATTTTTTATTTATTAAATAACACAGTATCCTACAAAGTCTTACGTATTTTTCAAAATTGATTTACTGATCTAAATTTTCTTTGAACATTTTTAAAAAACAATAACAACTTATCACGACAGGGTTGCATTTTCGTAAATTTCTAACGACTTTGTGGGACAGTGTATAACAATCTTGAACAGCATATTCCTTAAAATTGAATAGTTTTTACTTTTAAAAAATATATTTTAACCGACAAAAATCAAACTACATAACAAAATAAATACGGAAAAACATTATTTTTTGGTAGCGTGTTTTTTGAATAAAAAACATAAATGTTAAAAAATAAAATTATTCTTAAAATAACTATATTTTTATTCAATTTTAACGGTACGGATAACAAATTTAATAACCCACAATCAGTTACTGTAATAATTTTATGAGTGTATGTATGAAATATGTATCTGCTCTTATTATACCAAAATACTCTGTGGCTTTGACTATATTTCGCTCACTGTCGGAAAACATTTTAATGCTCTTAAAATTTATTACGAGTATTGATATTCCGACGAAATCTGGTCCAATTTAGTTTTATATGGCTTGACAACACAATGCAATTTTTAAGGGATCAGTTCATCGCCTTCCGAAAAACAGAAATAAATCAAGAAAATCGCTCATTTATTGCAACATAGCCATATCTCAAAAAAATCTAATTTGGCAAAATGCGATTAAAGTTTCCAAAATGCACATTTATTTGCAGATCTAACAAAATATATTATGCTTTAACTTTGATTCAGTTTGAAATACTATACTGATATTTTTTAAATATAAAGAAAACTAAATTAGTATAATAAAATTCAATATTATAAGCGATCTAACAATTTCTTCTTCTGTATGGATACAAATTTTACCAAAAAAAAAAAATATAAACAAATATTTAAATAAAAATTGAATCATTTATTTCGGAAAGGCCTCAGGTACAAAAATGCAAAGTGTTCAGGAGACACAAAAAACTTAATATCTCCATTTGACCTTTTGATGAAGGGTTTCCCTAAAATTTTAAGCCTCTGTTAATATAATTCTAGTATAAACAAAAAATTATTATCAGGTGCATGTAAATTATGTATACATTATTATGTATCTAACACATATTATGACATTTATTTCTCAGATGAAGTTATCATTAAAATAAAAGTTTTAAACGTTTCGTTCTTCCTATTATGTTTTAATTTTTGGTTGATTTTTATCTTAAATTTGCGTTAAGCATATTTTTAACACACATACTTAAATTACTAATGCCATAAGCAAACTGTGTACAGGTAGAAAAAAATATGGTTGGAGGAATAACCATATTCTATGGTTGGATTTTAACAATGTTTAGGTTTGCAAGTAACCATACTATGGTTAAATATGAACATAATATGGTTTAAATTAACAAAAATTTTCCCGAAATTAACCATATTATGGTCAATATTAACGATAGTTTGTTCAAAGTTAATCATATTTTGGTCGATATTTAACACGTTAATGGTCAAAATTTACCAGAATTTGGACAAAAGTAATCATATTATGGTCAGAGTTAACAATAATTTGCTTATTAAATTTCAAGTAATTATTTTATTGGGTTTTCGATTCCTGTTATGTGTTATGTTCCCTTTTTATAAGCAATCGCCTTTATTAATTTTCCAGCCTGTGACGAACTTCATAAGCACTCTTTATTACTGTTTTATACAACTACGTTAATTAATGTTTTTTAATCATTAATGAAAATAAAAGGATTTATAATTTCAAGCAAATCAAGCAAGTAAAGGGTTTTTCAACAAGAACTTTGTTTTCTAAAACAAAAAATTTAGACGAAGATGATGACGAAGAGAAAAGTTTGGCAATTATGAATGAAAAATTATATCTGGCAAATGTCCACTACGAGCACGCTGACAGATGTCGATTCTTTCATCAAAGTTTTTAATCACTTTTTGGCAAAATGGCGGGTCTATTTCACTAATCACATCACGGATCTTGAGTTTTAAGGCTGCAATCGATTCGATTGGCTCCGTATAGACTCTGTCCTTAACATGGGCAACTTAACAGCTGATGTTTGTGATATTATGCGATCGGGAAATTTGGTTTGCAATAAACTAATCGTTTCATTGGCTGTGTGACTTGTGGAACCGTCCTGTTGGTGTTGGCAGATTTTGTATCGAGCCCGCCGACTCAAATTTAACGACCAAATTCTTAATAGCGGTCTCAGAATGACGATTATGTTGTCCGAAAATATCACGAATTTTACGAAATGTAACTTTAACAGAACCACCATTTTTATATTGGATTTTAATTATTTTAATGCGATTTTTGAGCGAAATTGAATTCATTGTAACAATTGCCAATGCATCTACTACGAGTACGTTAAATAACTAAATGTCAAAACTATCATGTTGTTGGTGTTGCCACAATTAAAAAACAAAGTTCTTGTTGAAAACCCAGATATTTAACTGAAAAGCATTCAACTGTTGTAGAGAGCCAAACAACCATAATTTTGTTGCTTTTATTAAAGTCAGAAAAAAACGGTCAACAGGTTTTTAATGACAAAAATAATTATACCTACAAAAGTTTTTTTTTCTTTATTATACAACACTTTTTACATATGGAGTTTGAAATCCATTTATTGTGATGTACAATGTAAAGTAAATCAAAGTTTTTCTTGGGATTCAAAAATTTAATTAACAAGGTTTCGTTAAAATAAGCTACATACCCATTTCATACTATTGATAAACTGAAATTAGACCAGATCGTCAGGAAACTTCATCCAAAGATTTTAGAAAAACTAAAGATATTACATATATAAAACTGTTAAGCGAATAAGAATCATAAGCCACAGTTTTACTAGCTTAAACAAAAATAACAACAATAAACAGTGAGTTTATCTTTTCTTACAGTCCCGGCTACAATTGGTTGATTTTTTGTCAACTCTAAATGTAGTTGTATCATATTAGTTATCAAAGTTTTTCTTGGGATTCAAAAATTTAATTAACAAGGTTTCGTTTAAATGTGCTACATTCCCATTTCATACTATTGATAAACTGAAATTTATTGTTGCAGGGATAAGCTATTCCTATGCGCATTTCACTGGTTGCTTAGGCCAGATCGTCAGGAAACTTCTTTTCCCACTTACAACTACATTTAGAGTTGACAAAAAATCAACCAATTGTAGCCGGGACTGTAAGAAAAGATAAACTCACTGTTCATTGTTGTTATTTTTGTTTTTCTAAAATCTTTGGATGAAGTAAAGTAAATGTTGTTGTTGAATAATAAAATACTTAGAAACCTTTTACATATTGGAAATTGAAAGACAGAAAGATGAAGTTTGTAGGCGAGAGAGGAAAAAAGTAAAGTGTTTGACGCATACATCGTCGCCGCCTTTCCAACACAATTCGTCTGTATGCCTTTTAATTTCCAATATGTAATAAGGGTTTAAGGAAAACCAACAAAAATGATTCGACTTATTTTAAATATACTAAGTAAAAACTTATTTTATTGGCAAAATATAAAAGTCGAAAAGTATTTGACTAAGCCAGTTTTATAATTAAAAAAAACTGGACATTCGAAAAATCAACATTTTGAAAAACCGACAACCGTATTGCGGAAAAAACCGGTTGAAAAATCGAGTCGATCGCCCTATAATTGTTTTGATGGATAAATGTAAGGTAGCTGCTAGAATGAAAACAAAACAAAATGTGTAAAATATTTGTTACTATTTTAAAAATGTTGGTTTATAGTATTATTAAAAAAAGTTAAACTTAATTCGGCCTAACTCACAACGTCATTTTCCCGAAATTGACTCAATTATAGGCTTAAGCGTAAAAATAAATTAAAAAAAAGTTAGAAAGTATAGTCGTTCAAGCCCGACCATATGATACTCTGCACCACAGTATATACGAACATATTTTTGCAAGTGTTCCCTATTTGGGACCCATGGGAAATCATGGACTCGCCACAACAACATTACGTAATAGAGTTTACGATTTATATAAAAGTTCAGAATTTGCCCCATTTCCAAAAGGTATGGTCCTTGTGCTAATCCGAACCTGTGTACCAAATTTCATCAAATTATCTGCCAGCCGGACTGACATCTTTAGATCGACTCTTAAAGTGATTCGGAGCCGATTGGTATACTTAAAGGTATATTTTAAGGTGTGACAAATATCAGCAAAAAACAATAATGCCTTCCCCACTATTGTGTTGTGGGTATAATAGCACCACAAATTATACATTAAAACAAAAGCAGGTTCGAATGTTTCATCATTGAACTTTTTTTTACTTTTATTCCTGAATGAACCGAAAACTTAATCCTTAAACATCACAACTTGCAACTTTTATTGCACGTAAGAAAAACATCAGTTAGATATGTGTAATTTTTGCACTTTTGGTATCAACACCCCCAACGCACGTTGTAGTGATACATAATAATTTTCCCTGTAGAGATAAATGCAAAATTACCAAATTGAAAATGTGCACCTGTTTCATTGCCTTTTTTGTGTGGCCTGAGAAGAAAGAATCTTATTAATAAGACTTGCTTTGTGTAAACATAGAAGGCATTCCATTTTTTGTTTTAGGGCTACTGATTACAATTTTAATTAAGATCTTTACTTAAAAATTTAAATTTTTTAACTTTAATGTAATAGCATTTTGACAAAACATCTCAAGTCGAGATAAGATAGCAAAAAAGTTAAAAAAAAACTCGGGGAGAAAATAATTGTTTTCAAATAATAAAATAAACCAAAATTAAAGAAAAATTTCATTTATAATACAAAATTTTAAAAACTTAGAGGTAGTTCAAACGGTGTCTTTCCAGACATGGCTGTTTTTGACATTCTCTTTTGAACCTTTTGTTTTTTCACGATGTCTCTCCAAACATGTCTGTTTTCATATCTTATAGTCTAATTTACATATGTATATGTACATTCAAATTGAAAACATGAAAATTCATATAAACAAACATGAAAACACATTTCGTGTCTGTTTGGCAACCCCTTTTTCTTTTCTAACCCGATCGCCGACAAACAAAATAGACGAGTTTTTTAGACATGTCTGAAAAGACACCGTGTAAACTCCCTCTTAAAAAAAATTTTACAAACAAAACTTTTGAAATTTGACTTAAGAAATTTTGTCAAAATGCCACATAAATGTACCCACTTATTCTAAAAATAAATAATTAAGCTGTTGTACAAAGATTAGATAAATAAATTTAAAAAGATAAATAAATATTTGTTAACAAAGCTTAAGCTTATATTGCAATTGAGAGCTGTAAAACAAATTCTCTATAAAAATCTAAGTGCATATTGAAAGTCCCAGAGAGTGCACAAATTCAAAAAATTAACTAATTGAGCAAATGTTTTACACAACAGATTATAGTTTCAACTAACAAAGTGCAAGTAAAATATAATTATCACTACTTAAATTGAAAAATGGTTTTCTTTAATGAAAAAAATTTAATGACGTATAAAGTTAATTCTGCAACATGCATTCTTTAAAAAACATGCCATGGAAACAAGTTCTGTAGAATTAAGATACAAAATAGTTTTGTTGTTATCCATATGCAAAAATGCTTCTTTCAACAAAAACATAAATTTGTGCAATGCTATTAATAATGTAGGGTATCGCTTTGAAGTACTCAGCTTATTAATAACTCTCGGCAAGGTCATACTCGGAGTATGTAGTAAATCATCACTTTGTAGGCAAGCAACGACTGCTTCAGTTTATTTTTAGTTGTTCCAACGGTCGGTCGCTTAACATTTTGAAATATTTAATATTACATCATAAACATGTTTCTATTTTTGATGTTGATACTATCAAGTGTTATATATTTCTTAATTAGACATCACTATTCGTTGTGGCAACGTTTGGGCATCGTATACGACGAACCAACAATTCCTTATGGATCACTACTTAAAGTGAGGCGAAAAGAGAGAGCCTTCGGTTTGGTCATGTCTGATCTCTATGAGAAATATAGCGAAAATTTTGTGGGCATTTATTTATTTATAAAACCAGCAATTTTACTCAGGGACGCTGCTTTAGTGCGCCAAATAATGACTGCTGATTTTAACAGTTTCCATGATCGTGGTGTTTATGTCGACGAAAAGAACGATCCGATGTCAGCCAATTTATTTACACTTAAGGGACAAACTTGGCGTACTTTGAGAGCGAAGTTAACGCCTTCATTTACTTCGGGAAAATTAAAGGGCATGTTTGGTACGGTTGACGATGTGGCTGATAAGTTAGTGAAACATCTAAAGGCGCAATTAGATGATGGGAAAATGCATGTTTTGGAAGTAAAAAGCGTCACCACCACGTAAGGTTAACCGTCTATGCTACGATGTCGAAAGTATTCTTTCTTTAGAATGAATGTAGTTGTGCGAAAGAAAGAAATGTTTCGAAATCGTTCAATAAAAAATAATAATTTTTACAAAAATAAAGAAAATTTAATGATTAAATACTTAGATTGAAAATTGTATTCCAAATATTCACCCCTATTCTGCGTTTCAATTCGGATCGAAATTTTCTCCGTTTTTGGTAACTTTGGTGTTTTGTGCCAATGTTCAGTAACTCCCGCGTTGAGAAACTTTTCGATTGAAATGTGAGAAATGAAACAAAAATACCATAAGTTGAAACAAACCTGTTTTTCTCACTTAACTGTTACTGAAACATTTTTGGCGAGTAATTTCCTTACGTTACAGCTATTACACACCAAAAATTATACAGTAACAGTTTAGTGAGAAAAACATGTTTGTTTCAATTTATGGTATTTTTGTTTCAGTTCTCACATTTCAATCGAAAAGTTTTTCAACGCGGGAGTTACTGAACATTGGCACAAAACACCAAAGTTGCCAAAAACGGAGAAAATTTCGATCCGAATCGAAACGCAGAATAGGGGTCACTAATAACTAATTAAATATAAATGTGAGAATTCATTCCATTGATGCCTTTTTTACGTTGCAGATACGCAATTGATATTATTGGTTCCGTTATATTTGGATTAGATATTGACAGTTTTACCAATCCTAAAAATGAATTTAGACAAATAAGTGATACACTTTTTTCAAATTCGAGTATATTAATTGGCCTTCGTAATATAATGAGTTTTGTTTGTCCACCGTAAGTTAAAAAGTGTAAAGGCAGAAATTTAAGAATAAAATTTAAACGCTTTTCAGAATTGCTCGTTTTTTAGCTGCTGCTGGCGTTAAAGACAACATCGTATACCATTTAAGGGATATTGTGAAGAGAACAATAGAGTTTCGCGAAAAAAATGGAGTGGTAAGGAGAGATCTATTACAATTGTTGATACAGTTGCGTAATACAGGTAAAATAAGCGAAGACAGTGATGGTATATGGCAAATTGAAACCGCAGCGGTAGATCTCAAGTCCATGTCAATCGAACTGATAGCAGCGCAAGCGTTTGTATTCTATATAGCTGGATCGGAGACCACAGCCGCCACAACATCTTTCACCATGTACGAGTTTGCTATGCATCCGGAAATATTTAAAAGGGCACAAGAAGAGGTAGATGAATGTTTAAAAAAACATAATTTAAAGCCGGAGGACAAACTAACATATGATGTTATGCAAGAAATGAAATATTTGGATTTGTGTGTGATGGGTAAATACATCTTTCATAAATAACTATAAAAAATATAAAAAAAGTTAACTGACATTAAAACCCCATTTAAGAAACTACCCGAAAATACCCAGGTCTACCATTTTTAAATCGTGAGTGCACCCAGGATTTCACAGTGCCTGGCACAAATTTTACCATTAAAAAAGGAACCGGCATAATTATTTCTCTTTTGGGCATACACCGCGACGCCGAATATTTCCCGAATCCCATGGATTACAAACCAGAACGTTTTTCCGAGGAGTCTATGGACTACAATCCAGTTGCTTTTATGCCGTTCGGAGAGGGACCTCGTCATTGTATAGGTAAGAGTTTTATATCTTTCGAAGTAACATATTCGAATTAATAATTGCGCGGTTTTCTTGAACAATAGCACAACGTATGGGTGTAATGAACGTAAAGATTGCTTTGGCTAAAATATTAGCAAATTTTAATATTGAACCAATGGAACGCAAAGAAGTGGAATACAAATTTAATACTTCACCAGTACTTGTGCCAGTTGATGGCCTAAAAGTTGGACTTTCGAAGAGATGGTAAAGTGCCGAAATGAAATTCGAAAACGATTATTTATTAAAAATCTTCGCTAAGTTTTAACTGTCTACATGAGAGAGGGAGAACGGCAATTTGTATGAAAAATTAGATAAAAAATATAAAATAAATAAAATTTATCAAGCTTGTAATTATAGATATCCAATTTCCATATTTTAGTTACGATAAAAAAGCGCTTCTTATTAGTTTATTTTTAATAAAGGCAAGGAGTTATTAAATAAATATAAATAACATTTCTGTTAACGCTACTCCCAACACACCATAATTTAATTTAATTTTAATCTTGCAACACTATTTTAACTCCGAAAAAAATTATAATACATAAGCTGATGTCATTTGTATTTTTTAACGAAAGTGAATTGTCAAGAGGCGTCTGGCGCCTTCGCCATTCTTTTTCTTTTGTTAAAATTTAATTGCGAGGTGACCTGGACGTGATACTGAAAGCCAAGAAGTCTTTTTATATCCAGTAATTTTCATACCAAAAAGTATGTAAAAATTATTTAGACCTACTATGTATATTTGAAAATATTTTTTAATTGTTTTTAAAGGAATTTTAATATAAATACAATTGCATGATACATCAAGTCTTTTATTGAGCCTTTGTATTTTATTCAAAATCCCGTGGAAATTGCTGGCTCGGCTGAAAGCCTTCTCAACAATTTCCTTATTTTTCAATTAACATGATTTTGTTCGTCGTGCTTTATTCCAAATTTTTATTCTTGACAAAAACACTGAAATTTATTGTTGATGGGATAAGCTATTCCTATGCGCATTTCACTGGTTGCTTAGGCCAGATTTGGAATGCAAGAAAAGATAAACTCACTGTTTATTGTTGTTGTTTTTGTTTACGCTTTGATATTGTTACAAGTAAAACTGTTGCTTATAATTCTTATTCGCTAAACAGTTTTATTTGTTTAATATCTGAGTTCATCTAATTTAATTTTCATTAAATTATTTTTTCTGAAGGAAGGAAGAATTATGATGAAAGAAAGTGGTGATTCTTGAAACAAAATAGATATGGCTCAAGCTCTAATGTTTACATTTGTACTTCAAGTTGTATAAATAAAATGTCGACGAAGTGGACGAAAAACGTTACAAACAAATGTATTCAGGTTTTCAAGACAAAGTCTTGACAAAAAGAATACGAAAAAACAGAAGAAAAGGAGGCAACATCTAAATAAATTAAAAAATGATAATTACAGCAAATTTCGAACCACCAGTACCACTGGTTAAAGATTGATGTTTGACTGTTGGCTGGCGGGCACCGCAGTGGTGCAGACGTTAGAACTCAAAGAATTCTGATGAAAGAATGTGGTGAATCTTGAAACATGTAAATTCAACCTGTGTTTGAGCCCTAGCTGAGCCAAGAATATTATCAATTAAATTTCATGTTTTAAAAATATCTTCCTTCAGTAAAAATAATTTAATGAAAATTTAATTTGATGAACTCAAGATTAACTAAAAAATATCAAAAATTAAAAATTAACAGTTCAACTAAAAATCACAATTATTCTTTGTTTAATATCTATAGTTTCTCTAAAATCTTTGGATGCAGTTTTCTGATGATCTGGCCTAAGCAACCAGTGAAATGCACATAGGAATAGCTTATCCCATCAACAATAAATTTCAGTGTTTTTATCAAGAATAAAAATTGGGAATTAAGCACGACGAACAAAACCTTGTTAATTGAAAAATTTTGTATTCCCAAAAATTACTTTGAAAATTTTCTTATTACTTTTTTATACATAAATACTTTTATACAAAATTATATGCCTTTTTTTAATTCCCATCATTTTTAAGATGATTTTGGTTGGTACTTTTTACTACATACACTACATAAGAAGGTATAATATTTTATAAATAAGTCTGTTAAAATAACACTTATACTAACTTTGATCTAGAGTCTAATTACAATTTTAAAAACTCACTAAAAACTGATCAGTTTAGATTATGATGGTACTTCTTTGAGTTTCAAATTAACAAAAGGCACTCTGAAATATCCAGTTTCAAAGAAGATGTTTGTTTGTTAACAAGAAAACAAGCAAATGAAACAGTGAATAGTCGACAGTAGCAGTTCACATCAGTTGATAATGACAATAAACAATACCTTAACGAAAATACAAGTATATATACATATATATGTATGTATGTATGTATATATATATATATATATATATATACATATGTGCGAGTAAATGAATGTAAATAATGACCGGAAGGATAAATTACTCATACCATGATAACTAAATAGTATAAAAGGTATAGTGTTACCGACATTGAGATTGATTGACATCTTTTTTGAATTTTTCCATGCTGTTGTAGGCATGTGAACTGTGAAACAACTGATAACTGTCGTGATCAAAATACAGATGTAAGCAAACTGATAACGTTAAAAAACCCAGGATTTGGTCAGAAATGTTTTCACAGGCCATGCAGTCGGTTTTCTGAGCTTAAACATTAAAATAAATAAATAATAAAATTTTAAAAGGTATTCGAATAAAACGAAAAAACAGAAATATAATTATCAGCGGTTTTTTTGTCGTAATTATTTTGAGCGAAGTCTTCAAAAGATGCTGAAGAAGCTCTAATCTCATACGAAACCAATGAATAAAATAATTAAGTGAAAAACAAAGTCAGAGAAAAAATAAATTTCGTTTATTGTCTTATATAAAGAGAAATGTTGTCAACACTATTTAAGATTTTGACGGTAAAAGCGTGTGTAAAAAGTGCTGTTGCCGAAACTGATAAAGGAATACTCGTTTAGATATTTAAAATACTTCATTTATAAACCATAATAAAAAATAAGTTATTTATATGATTGAAGCTGATATTTAAGCTAATTTCGACAGAATTTTTGGGATTGAAGTTTTTTTTGCAGAATTTAGTCTTTCAAATAGGTAAGTTTAATCCTTCAAAGAATAGCTTCTCAATTATCGTAGATACACATTAATTTCTTACGGCCTAATTTATAAAAAATAAAACCGGTTAATAAAGGGTTAATAAAATGGATTTTCATACAAAATCCGTTTAATAAACCCTTTATTAACATGTTTTATTTTTTATAAATAAGGCTGTTAATATTTAACCGAATTATGAAACATTTTGAAAATAAGGCCCCCAGGATGTACGAATTTTTACCAGGGGAATGACGAATATCTACAAAACTCTCTTAAATTGCAATTTAAAAACTTACCTTTAAAAAAAATTGGCATGAATAGGAAGTTTATATTTAAAATAAACTTGAAAAAAATTTCATTTAATTAAACAACACCAGGGGAATGACGAACTTAAGTGTGAACGCTCATTACGACAGGCAAAAAGCGGCTGACTTCATTTTATTAATATTTTTGGCGAAAATCCTGCCACATGTATACGCAGTAGTTATAATGTTCTTTCAAATTTGAATTATTGCAAACCAACAATGCATTGAAAATTTTAATTTTAGCAAATATAAGATTTTACAGGGGAATGACGTATACTTTCAAGGACAAAAGATAATCATCCATAAAAATATTAACTGATAAGCAATTTTGCACATTACCAGAAAAAAGATTATTTTTTACTTTGCACTAAGTTTTTTAAAAATTGTATACTATTATTGGTAGAAATTGAGAAAAATTTAAATTAAAGTCGTGTTAAGGACAGCCAGGATAATGATATTTGAACACTTTGGTAGTCAATTTTTTTAAGAACAAACCAATTTTAGGAAAAAACTCTTTTAGTGACTGCAAAGGAACTATAAAGCTTAAATGTAAAGTAAATAATGAAGTGGAATATTATTGATTTGTCCCTATATAAATATTAAAGGACAGCAAATTAGCCGGCAATCTTAGAACCAACCATATGTATACGTTTTTTGCAATTGATCATTTAAAGAAAATACAAGAAAACTTGGAATAATGAATTGATTATCCTTCTCAACTATGTAATTGTAACTATCATTTTATGAAATAATTTTCATAAAGACTAGCAAAAAACAAAGTGACATTATACATTTGTAAAATTGTGGTGGGAAAAAGTTATTAAATATTGTATGTAAGTATCAAGAATCCTTCAATTTGTAAAAGCGGGTTTTAACAGCCAGATGTAGAAATATTTCCCGCAGTTTGACACCACTGAGATAAAGAAACCCATACCTTATCTTTTATAGCCTTAGGCACTAAACACACATAAATACCAAAATGTCTGACAGACAGACGATAAAAAATATTTGTTCATTTTTTTGTTGTTGTTGTTTTTCTTTTTTATATACCATCAGGCTTGGAAGCAGCAAGTGCATGGATGCTTGTTCTCTACTTATAACATATGTGTATGTTTGTATGTATGTATGTTTGTATGTATATATGAATGACGGATAACATGGGAGAAGGCGGCAACTTTCGTTTTCTGTGAAAAATTTAAATTATATTTTTAATTTTGAAACAGTCTGTTTATAGAGCTTATAAAGATAAGTTCGGAAAACGAACAAAGCAACAAATAACAGAAGAGAATTGAACGCGTGCTTAAAACTCCCCGGCGAATCTTAAAAGACTTAAAACATTTAAGAAAAAAATTAAATATAAAAGTATCAACAACAAAATGTGGTTACTCATACCGATTTTGGTATATACACTTGTATTTCTCTCGGTGCGGCATGTTTATAGTTATTGGCGAAGAAAGGGGTTTCCCCATGAAAAATGCGATCTAACTTGGTCTTTTCTCAAACAAGTTTACAAACGGGAATTTCACCATGTCGATGCTATCTGTGAAGCCTATCGAGACGAAAAGGAACGCTTTGTTGGTATATACTTTCTTTTTCACCCCACTCTTCTTATAAGAGACCTTTCCTTGGCTCGGGGCATAATGGAGAATCCGAGTGGCCATTTTAATGATTCTAAATGGGATTACGTTAGTGGTTATCGTAAATTTAATATAATGGAAAAAATATCACCAATATTTAATGCTACTCGCTTGGAGGCCGTTTTTCGCAATATTGAAAAGGTCGGGGATAACGCAGTAAATCATTTTATTGTTGCCATAAATTCACCAGAAAGTAATTTATCAGATGGAATTGAAATACAGCAAGCATTAAGAATGTAAGTACAAATCGATGAGAAGTAAATAAATAAGTGCCTACAAATTCTTCTGTATCTTTTTAAAGTTTTATAAAGAAAAAAAAAAATTAATTGATAAGCAATTGCATTTGTATGTTTCTTATTTTGTTTCAAATTGTATTTTTATTGCACAAGAATTAAATGAAAATTATTTTGTTTTTCAGTTATTCTGTAAATATTATCGCCAATTTAATCTACGGCTTAGAGATTGATCTCTTCAAACAAACAGATTCAATATTTCATCAATATTTGAATTATTCTATACGCCAATCAGCTGTTAATTCTTAGTAAGTATTTTTTTTTATAAAATAAATTTATTAAACAAAATCCAAAATCATTAATTAAAAAAGAATGATGATAAGAAGTGATCGATTAAATGTTCAGAAATAATAAAAAACGCAATTAAAAAAATTTTACGATAATTAAAAAAATAAAGATGAGTTAGTATATAAAATATTCGAATGAAAAAAGGTTTCGCCTGGATATTTTAAAAATAATAAGAAATGGAGGATACACTATCTGGATAGTTTTTAAATTAAAGTATTATTTCTTGTACGCTTAGCACTTATAACCGAATTCCTAAAAAATGCTTACTCACCTACCGGCTGCGTGATGTGATTCGAGAAAATGTCGAACAACGAGAAGAGAGCGGTATAATACGCAAGGATATTCTACAAATTCTAGTCAAATTTCGAAACGGTAATGATATCGAGCAGAAAGATAAGCTCAGTTGGCACATTGAGAACATCATTGAGAGAGAAAAGCAGTTATCAATTAAAAAATTGGCCCAAATTTCAGAGTATCTCTTGGAGAATGGAATATCAACGGTGGCATCCACAGCCGTATTTGCGTTGTATGAGATATTGCAACAACCAGAACTAAAGAACAAACTCGTTGATGAATTAAAGACTCATCTGCAGACAAATGATAAACAACAATTCACTTATGAAGGTTTAAAACAATTGAAACTAATGGATTTGTGTATACAAGGTAAGAGATTAAAAGGTTTCATATGCAATATTCAAACAAATATACGGAAATTTATTTAACAGAAACTTTACGTAAATATCCCAGTGTGGCTTCAGTTGAACACATTTGCCGCAGGGATTTCCAAATGCCAGATAGTAAGCACATTCTAAGCGAAGGTAAATCCTTTATTATACCTTTATTGGCCATACAAAGAGATGAAAATCATTTTGAGGATCCCTTAAGTTTTAAACCGCAACGTTTTATGCAGGACATTAATAGCAGCAAGGCAAACTGTTTGATTAGTTTCGGCCTGGGAGCAAAAACTTGTATAGGTAGGAATCAATTGAAATTTCCTTTTTTTTCCTTAAAGTAAATAGTTTTATTTTTTACTACTTTTCACTATTTCAGCTCAAAATTTTGCTAAACTTGTGGTAAAGTGTATTTTGGTAAAACTTTTCCTTAATTTTCATATGGAGCCAGTAAAAACTGAATGTTTCGAAATTTGTTACAATAAAACTCCTTTTATACAATCGAAAGAGGGTTTTAAGGTCAAATTTAAACCAACGAAAATAAAATTCAATTCGCAGACTTAAACGAGTGTTATTTTGTTTTTTTTTTTAATAGAAAACTATTTTTGTTTTAAACAGGTTTTAAGTTTATGAAACACTTTAATCGAAATTTATTATGACAAAAATCTCACTTAACGGAACTTTACACTATCACACAAGTCTCATATATTTTGAGGAAAATCCAATTCTGTCAAATTAAATTGTTATTGTTTTTTTTTAATGTTCAAACAATAATTAGATCAGGGAAGCATTTTTGTCAAAATACTTAATACTATTTTCACACTTGGGTTCTTAAACACGTTTAAGCAACTCGAACGTGATTAAACTTAAATCACATCAAAATCGAGATAATTAACCATACATTGAAGTGATTTGTTGATCACTTTAATCATTATAGATGATTCAAGATTTAACACTTTTTTGCTTTAAAACATTTGATTTACTCTATTTTAAAATCTTCTCTTTAAAATAAAAATATGGGGGATTTCATGTCAAGTGAACCAATTTTTAAATCGATGTCTTCCAATTTAGATTTGCACTAAGGTTAGTCCTATTGGATAGTAGTTTAGACACAAATTTTCAACAAGATCGGTCGAAAAGTTTCTGAGTTAGAGGGGGTCAAAGTTTGACATTTTGGCCATACGGGTGTTCTTTCTCATCCATGAAACTTATTACCTATTGGTGTTAGCAAAATCCCAAGTAGCTTCGATAGCTATTTGATCAATCTTTTGAAAACAATTTTTTTTTTAATTCATCCAAATCGGAAGACGTCGATTTAAAATTGGGTCACCTGACATAAAATCCCCCATATATAAATGCTTTATTGTATACACAAACAACTAAGAAAGTATAGCCGGTCAAGCCGGACCATATAATACCCAACACCACAGTATTTAGAGACAAACTTTTGAGAGTGGACCCGGAAAACATAATAATATTATAAAGTTAAGATTCGTTTAAGAGTTCTTTGTGCCGAGTATTATCTAAAAACCAACATCTACATCACATTTTTTCGTCTTTTTTTATGGAATTAAATTTAAGTCCATTATACAATATTCGCCATATTATATCCATTTTGCCCTATATTATGCAATAAGTGGCACAATGGTTTCAATTTAAATATGGTGCAACTTTAATTACAAAACCTATAAGTAAAACAACATTGTACAATGTTGCCAACATACTTCACAGTATATTGCACTTCTTTTTCTTGTGCAATAAAAATTAAAAGTCTTTTGATTGTTGAAAATATATTGTGTTCCACCTTCGAATATCACGTCCAGGATATTAATGCACATTACGAAATATTTAACAATTGTATTTCATGAGTATGCGCCGTTTCTTTAAATTCGGCCGCTCCAGCGCATAGAATGCCCCTACCCTCTGTCTATATTCTTAAAGGGGGCTCCCATACAAAATTTTCAATACAGACTAGAAATATATTGCATTAAACGTCCCATAAACAGGCCAGGAGTCGCCCCTAGGGGGATATAAAGTATGACCGACCTCAATTAGTTTTTTGTCCTTAGCATTTACTGGAGACATACTTGCCTTTATCTTTTTAAGGGCACCCAAACGAATATTACGTTTTATGAAATTCTTAGATAATTTTGTGAATAAAATCAAAAGCTTTTAATAGATTTTACTCATGTATGGCTTGTTTTGTTTGCAACTTCGTTTTTTATATGTCTGGAAAAGCATAGCGGCATTTTCCAATTTTTTATGAATTTTTAACAAACAAAAATTTCGAAATGTTGCTAAAAAATGATTTTCTTTTGTTTCTTAAACGACTGAGTTTATAAGATTTTTAATTGCGAAATTTCGGTTTTTTAGTACGGGTATATCTCGGAAACAAAAGCTTACTTTAAAAAACAGTCTCAAAAAAGTGTCAAATTCCAGCACAGTGTAATTATGTATGTATGTATGTACAATTTTGATATGTCAAACCAAAGTTTAAACTTATTTTGAATTAATTGTGTATTTGAAATGTGTGGAGTTTTAATCTTAATCGCATAATTTTTCTTTTTTTAATTTGCGATTACGATTAAACATTACAATTAATCGCCAGTTAGATAACAATTAATGTGCAAACCCTAACACAAAGGACGACAAAATCACCAATGCAATTAATCAAATGTACTGCTTTCTTTTTACTGTACATACATACATACATACTCGTATATGTATGTCATGAATGTAAATTGCAAAAATCTCAGATTTTAACTCTACTTCATTTATAAATATTTATGTTTAAAGCTGTTGTACTTGGCTTTAAATTATGTAAATATTTCGAAGAATGAATGTGTGTGCAACCAAGCATATTATTGACATAATTTTAATGCGAAACACTCATATTTACCAGTAAAAAGTACCAAACCGAACCAACGCATCACATCTGTATCTGTTTTTACATGATTATCTAAACAAAATGAAAACACAATTGCTGCGAAACCAATGAGCTACAAGTAAATTTATGTACACTGTTGAGTTCAAATAATATGTAAATTGTTGCCACACTCACACACTTTAAAAATACATTTATATGCGATTTACGTTCTTGAGTTCAAACTTGGCTCGTAACAAAACTGAATGATTTCGTACAAACATTAGTTTAAATCAAGAATATTAAAAATGTTACAGAAAAGTACATGTGTGAAATTCAAAATTTAAGGCTAAAAGCCATTCCATACAAAATATTTAAAAACATCTTAACAAAACATTGTAAAATATAATAATAATATAATAATAATAGCAGCCAAGAAGAATAAGTCAACCACTACACGATATGCAACGACGTATTAACATTTATCTGATGGAAACTAAGATTTGTGAAATTTGTTAAAATATCTATTATGAACTCCTACTTAAGGATTATTAAATCTGAAACTAAAATGTTTTACTATTTATAAGTTAAAAAAGAACAAAAGAAATTTTACCTTTTCTCAAACAAGTAAGAGTGTAAGTCGGTCGAATATGGCACTCTTACTTCCCTGTAGGAAGTCAAACACATTTTTAGGTAACTTCAAACTGGTTTTTTTAAACCCACATCTAGTTGATTAAGTGTCTTTTTTCCTTGTCGACGACTCATCATTTTAACATAGGAATGTCATAGGCTGTAGACAATTGGTTATCACTGCATGACTTTTAAATTGACTACTAATTACTTTTTTTTTCAACCAATTTGTAGTTAATTAGTAGTATAGTCGGTTTAAAAAAAATTATTTAAATTTTATAGATTTTTTGTTAAAAAAATATACATGTGTTGTACATACATATAAATATACATACATATACATACTTATGTATATATTTTTATATAAAAATAATTATTTAAGAAGATTTTGCATCAAATTGCTTTAAATGATTATGTATAATAGTGCTGAAATAAATACGCTACATAATTTCTTTTACATAAACAGATTTGTATTGCTTAAATTTTTAATTATTTTCAATTATTAAAATAAAAAGTTTTTTCTAGCTCGAGGCCAATTATTTATAAAATTTAATTGAATATTTTCAATTATTGTTATTATTTAAAAATGTTTGTATATATTTTTTTTGATTGAAGTCCAATGGCATGCTATTTTTACTTATTTTGCTTTTATTTGTGTTCTACGTGTACCTCTATGCAATATGTTTGGTTGATATCTGCATGAGATTTAAGCCAATTTGTAGTCATTTGAAAAAATAGTTAATTTATAGTTAGTGTTTTTTGCAACTGACTATTTTATTTACTATAGGGTTGTTTTTAATAAAATTATGTACATACAATTCTATTGTTTTATCTCAAATGCTCCCTGAAGACATTCTTAGATGTCAATTTGTATATCTGCATGTTTGTCTGAGTTGATAATTTAAATTTTTCAAAGTGTAGAGACACAGGATCCTATGGATGTGCGTACTTTAAATTGTAAATTAGGGAAAGGAAAACACACAAATTTGAATATACAATGTATATCCATTTTATTATATTTCAATACATACATACATAGAAAATACAAACGTACATACATTTATTAGAAGTATTACATTTGTTGTTCAAGAGCGTGAAGATTTAATTGTTGGCTTTAACTATTATTATAATAAAGCTATGTATTAGATTATCTCTATATTTATATATATATATATTTTAAATGTATATTATTTATTTTAATTTGAAATAATATAGTAGTTCATTAATCAACTGAACATTTTTGGCAGAAGTGTTAATTTGGTAAAATGGTTTTCATACTCAGAATTAAATATTCAAAATACAACAGGTCAAAAGTTTTAAACAGATGTAAGAAAATACTCACCATTTTGTTGTCGTCTGAGGTTTAAAGCTTTGGCTTTGAAAGCAGTGTTTAACCGCAAATTATGTTGAGTCAAAAATCTGCAAAATTATAAAAGAATATTTAACAAAAGATTGTTAATAAAGAGCAAAAAAAACTTAAAAAAAAACTTAAAAGGTGTAAAAAAAATAATTTTTCTTTTAACAATTAAAGCTTTTAAAAGGTTACAGATTACAGAAAAGACGGAATTTAATAATCTAAATGAGGCAAACAATTTAGCAAACAAAGAGTTTTTTACAAAGTTTACACAGTGGAGTGGAGAACATACATATTTGAATAATGCACTTTAGGTAAATTTAAAAATTATTTGCAAAAAAATAATAGTCTAGAAATTTTAATGTCTTTATCTTGTGAGCAAACTCTTTTCGATTGTTACGAAAGTATGTAAAACACAATTTTTGCCCTAATTACGGTTTAGTTGATATTAAAACAACTGCTAGTGATACGTATAAATTTTTGAAGTTTTTGTTAACCGTATTAACACAGAGTTTTAAAGAGTACCCATGTTCTGTAAGTATAGTGAGAACTTCTTGCATCGAAAAGATGTGAAACAAATTATTCCGTCGCTTCTCGAAAAGTGAGAAAAACGTGTGTCTGTAACTCATGTCGAAAACAATCAAAAGAGATTACGTCGTTACGTTATAATTGTCAAAACATTGCACTCGAAGCCGATGCGACATTGCTGATGTTCACACACATCGTTGACGGCGACCAAAATTTACTAAAATTGAAAATTTTTCAACGACGAAAATACAACCGTCGGCTATACCAAATAATGTAAATTGCGACTTTAATGTTTGCAAACGAGCTTTGAAAACATTCGTATATCTTATAAAAATGCCAAAAGCAAAATAATTAAACAATAAAAAATGTGCCAGGAACAAAATGTTATTATTATTTATTTATTTTTTATTTTTATTTATTTAATAATTGAATTGCTCCATACACAAGACTAAGAGTCTTATTTTGCAGTATGGAACTGAGAATATGTTAAACTTTAAATCATTAATAACTTAATAACTAACTACAATTTTTATATAAGTAATCAAAAAACAATTTAATTTAAACAATAAAGAAAAAACTTAAGATAATTTAATTTAAATATTTAAAAGCTTAAAATAATATATTTTATTAATCAAAAATTTAGATAATTTTATATATTTTAATCTCAAGTAATTATGTATGTTTCAAAGTGCTATGCTGAAAACAGTTTAAAAATATTTTCCCTGAATTTTCGTGCGTTACTTAAAAGTTGAATGCTATATGGTATAGAATTCCAGAGAGATACTGCGAATATGTAGAAATGCCACTCAGAAATAAAACTTTTATACCCGAACGATCTAATTCTTTTCCCTCTGCTTATGTCAGAAATACAAAGTTTACCATACAAGTGCTCAGGTTTGTGGGTATATATAATCTTATGTAAAAAAACTAAAACTCTCATGTTCAGCAGATTATCTAAGGAAAGGCCATAAAGCCGAGATGAAAACAGAGAAACACTAGAACGCCTTTTAAGTCCATACACGTACCGTACAATATTGTTAAACGCAACGTTCAATTTCGCCTTACTAATCGTATCAGATTTAGCAAATAGCTCACAGCCATACAGTAACACTGGCATCAGATAAGTTTTAGCAAGAAGCATTCTTATTCTTAAAGGTGTACAATGCTCTGTTTTTTGCATTTTTAATTGTTTTTTTGTGTTAAAATTTTTTCTCGACCCTTTTTTATTCGTGAGTTTATTTGACAGTTCAAAGCGGGAACTTTTCTCACAAAAATGTTACATACACACTTTTTCTGTAAATTGGCGAGTAATTTCTTTAGGTGATAGCTAGAACTCGCCAAAAAAAGTTTGTAATAGTAGTATTTGTTTTGGTAGGTCCTTAATAAGATCCACTCTTGAAAATTATTCTGTTAGTGATTAAAAGTGGTGTAGGGTGTCATACTGCGGGCTTAACTGGCTTTCTTACTTGTTCTTAAATTTTTTTTAATCTTTATTTGTCTTCCTTGTGATTATAAAACGGAAAAGAGAAAATTGGTAATCTTATGGAAGTTAATATCTTAAGGGTACACTTCACTAGCACACAAGTCATACGTATTTTAAGGGAGATACAACCCTGTCACGATAAATTGTTATTTTTATTTGAAAATTTTCAAACAATTATAATTCGAAGATTCTGCTATGCTATTGTGAAAATTAAATTGTGTGCGCTGTTTTTATTTTTGTCTGCCTCCATGACACAATTTAGTAAAAATAAGCAAGAATACTTTATTTGGCGGTACCAAATATTTAATACCCTATACCGAGAATTGGAATTTTTCAGGAGTAGACTTTCTATGGAATTTGTGATTAAATATGCATAAATTTTTACAAATTCTTACATTCAAATTTATATGGGAAAGAAAATTATAGATTCATATACAAAGTGTATTTTTTAAGCAGCCGTATAAAGTGTTGTATGCTGTTCTTGATTAGCGCGCATTGTACGCCGCAATTGTTTGAAAACTATCTGTGTTGTTGTAGTTCTTGTGGGTAAAGAATAGTTGATATAAAAAAAAAACAAATAAAACATGCTATGAGGCCTGAAAAGTGAAAAGTCTATAAACAAATCAATGTGTCAATGTTTAAAAGGATGGGTCGATTTAGCAATCGATATTGTGCCATCGCTTTTTCGATAGCTTTTGGCATTAGGAGTCGCCCAAATTTATATTTTTTGACTTTTTTCTCAATTTTTTTTAGTTTTTAGTTTATTTACTCTGGAAAGGTAATATTTAAAAAAATAATATTACCTTCTAAGAAAATTTAAAATTTGGCCGCCACGAAAATGATTTTGTTAAAATGTCGTAGTGAAACTTTTTTCCCATGCCAAAAGGTATCGAAAAATCGATGGCAAAATTTTGACCAATTTTTGTACTTACAAATCGGCCCACCCCAATGTTTAAGAATACCACAAAATTGCCAAAAAAAAACTCTTTAATTCGCGAAATATCTATGCAGACAAATTATTGGGCATCATCAGTTTTCAGAATGATTTCATTAAAGTTATGATCAATCAGTCGGCTTTGCCACAAATGACCCATATAGGATTTGCATTTAAATTTTCTTGTCTTTCTTAATTTTAACTTCTAGTCCATGTAAACATTATCGTTGCCAAACAAAATTCTGAACTTCATAAAAATACATATTAAAGTTAATTTTTTTTTTATTTTAATATGTCAGGGGACTAAAAATTGTATATTAAAATTTAACTTTACACAATCTTGTCGCCGTAAAAAAGTTTCAACGATTTTATTTTTTACTTAATCTTGCAAAACGACTTTAAGCAATAGATAAATAAAATAGTGAAAGTGCTATTTATGTATATTCGGGTGCGCCAAATCTTACACGTAAAGAATCTTACAAGAATAAATCACCAGAAAATATGACTTGAACCAAGAAAATATCGCACGATTCTCGTCCAAGCCAAAAATTTCTTATTGTAAATATATGTGTGGCTTGGACATTACATGGGTAAAAAATGGAAAGTACTCGATCACGACTGCCAGAATTAGGCCTCTGGTACTTATTATACTATGGTTTTTCATATAATTTAATTTTTATTTGACATGAAAAAAGACTTTAACCCTCGGTCTTACACATGTTTTTATTTTCACATTCGTAACGCATGAGTCTAGCCAGACCCAACCATCTTTTGAATAAATAAAACCAATTTTTTTAAATTAAATGTGATATTATACACATTTATAATTTAAATAAAATATGAAATTCATTATATGAAATAATATGCGTACATATTCATATTATTTTTATTTATAATATACAAATTAACATATTTTAACCTTTCAAAATATTTCGAAAAATTGAAAAATAAGATCGTTTTATTTCATAAAATGTTTATAATGTAAATATATGTAATTTTAATTTTAGAATGTTGCTGACAATCTAAACACTTTGAACAAAATTTTTTTGGAGTATATGAAAATTCCATTTTCAATATCAAATAGAACCAATTTGCTTGCAAAATTTCAAACATCGTTCCTTTTCAAGCAAATACACGAATACAATTTGTTTTAGTTATGATTATAAATGTAATATTTGGTGAGCAAAATCTCCTGAGCGCCTGAATTGGAATAGAGCCTTGTTCCATGGGCCCAACTCCAAAACGCATATTATTTTTACGCAGCATATACCACATTAAGTTGCTGCTTATTCCATTTTGGTCAATCTTTACCATAGAAATAATCATGGGCAGAGTACTGTTGACAAGTTTGTACATGTGGTTCTTATTCATCGTGTTTAAAGGCAAACGATTAATTTGGTTTTATGACAAAATTATTTTCAGTACTGGATGAATCGTTCATATTTGGAATGTAATCCACATCATCATTCTGTTTAGCTGTGAACGGTTGAATTTCATAACCTTCCTCTGCAACTTTATTATGTTCTAAGTCATTAGCCTCCACTCTTCCACATGTAAAAATCAGCTTCTGGACGTGAGTTACTAATTAGTTACTGTGCTTATCGGTTTTTTTTAAATTGAGAACTAGATGGAGCTACTAGTTAGTGTGTTTAATAAAATTAAATAAATAATAGATAGTTTTACAAAAATTATTAAAAACAGCAAGAAAGAAATTTAAAAATACGGCATATTCTATAGAAAATATATATGGGTCCGGCCAGACCACATGTGTTACGAATGTGATGTGTACAGTAAAAAAAAAAGAAACTTTTTATTGATTTGCTTAACATGTCAACTCAAATAAAAATTAATTAAATCAAACCCAGTTTTCTTGAGCCTTTTCTGAAAAATTTAAAGAAATTCCGAGCATTTGTTTCTTGAGGCAAGAAATTCGATTCTATCTAAAAGTCAAGAAAACCAGATTGATAATTAATAAATGCAGCTTGAACTCAGAAATATCATTCTTATTTTTAATAAAAACAAGCTCCTTTTGTATTTCTTGTTTTAAGAAATTTTTGATCAAAATAGGAACAAAATAAATTAAAATCATGAAATTATTTTGGGATTTTGAATTTTCTTATTATAAGAAACTAAATTGATTACGTTAGTATATAAACTTCTTTCCGTGTATATACCCTTAACTATAGTATCTATGTTTTTTATTTACACATAACTTATTTCCTTAGGTTATCCGAGTTACTATCACATATTACTTTTCAACTTATTATGGTTTACATAAAGATGCCACAACCATATTATGGTTGCCTCCAAACATGCCAAGGCTTATAATATTAATTGTATGGTTTTAAATTAACAACATTTTCCTCTTTTCTGAGACCACCAGCAATCGTTGAAAAATATAAAACATATTATTAAATATAATATCCGCAGATAAGCATAATATGATTGTAGCATCATGATTAAGAGCCAGCTAAGCAATAATATGGTTTCCGGTGATTAAATTATGGTTTAAGTAACCATAATATGTTAAAAAAAAATTTTAAATAGTTTAATTGAAAAGTGTGTTTTCTTGCTTCAAACTCGGTCGTCCTAACTCATATGGAATGGCGACCATTGTTGTGCCAAAATGTATATTTTGGGAAAAAAAAACTGTAGTTATTTTTATATAGCTCGGTCATTTATAAAACGATTTTGTTAATTTTCATTTCCAGTATTCTATAAAGCTTGTTTAAGGTGAAAAAGTCGGAAAGAACCCAACCAATTGTAGGGGGATGTAAGAAAAGATAAACTCACTGTTTATTGTTGGTGTTTTGTTTAAGCTTTGATATTGTTACTTACGAGTAAGACTTTGAGTGTTTAAAATTCTTATTCGCTTTGGGGTTTTATTCGTATAATATTTTTAGCTTTTCTAAAATCTTAGGAAAAGGTTTCCTGATGAGCTGGCCTAAGCAACCAGTGAAATGCGAATAGAAGCTAGCTTTCCCTCAACAATAAATTTCAGTGTACATATTTATGAAATATGAAAAATTGGAAATTTAGCACGTCATACAGAAATCGCATTAATGGGAAAAATCATAGATTAAATATAAGAAGACTTTAAAATATTAGACGCGTTTTTTTGCTCATATCTCGATCATTTGTAGACCAATCTGACTAAATTTAAATAAAAACTATATGTGATATAAATTTATAACAACATTGTCCGAATCATATCGTAAGTCTTAGAAAAACCGATTTTCAAATACACACAAACATAAAATAAAAATTGTTGTGCTTCTACTGAGAATTTTAAATTTTGAATTAATACCCTTTTTATGATCCAGTGCGAGATATACTTTATATGGCCAAAGATAAATATTGTAGAAAAACCAAGAGGAATGACAAACTTATATGTATATACCCTTTCCATGTTTGGCGAAGGGCTTAAAAAGCAGAATGGTATTTAATATATTCATGTAGATACTAAAAATCATATATTTCTTTCCTTATCTTTTTCACGTTCATATTTGACATGATTATCGCAATCCTTTTAACACTGAAGGAAAACATGACAAAAACAACAATATTTTGTGTTACGGTGGATGGAGTTTCTTAATATGTCTCTATTTTATGGATATCTCTATAATAACATTCAGCTATAAGTAGAAATTATTATTTTATGGGAAACAAATTTTAAAACATAAATACATACATACAGTAAAGATTGGAAAATGGTTTTTTATAACTTAAAGTTACAAAAATAAACAACAACAGAAAGATTTTTAACGTAAAATTATAACAAACTTTTTATTTTGTTTTAATTAAATTTTTTTATAGTTGATTTTAGGAGCAACCTAAGCTGTTTCGTTCGCTTTAATTAAAAGATTTTTGTGATATAAAAAAAGATATGCATACACACACACATACATAAATTTACGATTGTTTACTCATTACCTGATACTTACGATGAATTGATAAAAAACACATACAAATTCACAGCTTAATCCCAGTTCAATTATCCGTGATTCAATTAACCGGGAATATAAATTATCCGGGATGAATACCGAAAGGGAGATTTTTTTATTTTAATCGATTAACCGTGATTACCTCACTTATCCGAAAATGCAAAACATTTTTTTATTTTGGCGATATATGCTTTAAATGCATTTAGCACCTTGCTACACTATTTTTAATTTCTGCATTTTCGAACATTATAAACAGTGTGACCCTTTTAGCATTTTCACTGCTAAATTTAGCATTATTTATAATGATTTAGCAGCGAATTTTTCAAATAGCATTTAGCATTATTTTCAGCATTTTTGTAATATTTTTTTAGCATTATTTAGCATTTTTTAATCTTATAAATTTTATATATTGCTATTTCACACCAAACAAAATTTAAAGAAGAAATGGTAGATTTTACTACAGAAGAAATAATGGTTTCGGAACAGCAATGGCAAAGGCTGAATGCATACAAATAGATGAACCACAGTTCAACTATTGAATTCTGGATAGGTGTTTATGAGTACAGAAAGTTTTTGGTTTTGCCATTTAGTAACGCGGAAGTTGAACAAATTTTTAGCGGTATTAACCTTATAAAAACCAAGATTAGAAATAGGATGGTATTGAACTCATTGATTTACGTTGATGTGGACTAAAAAGGCTAAATAAGTGTTGCAGTGATTTTATCATTACTGTTGATCTTATAAAAATGTGTGATGAAAACAGATCATATTCTAATGGTATATTGACCAAGACTTTGGCAGTTAAGGAATATTATTCATATAATAATGTGTAATTAAATTTATTGAAAATGCTGTTGAATAGCCTTTTTTGTTTTCAATGACAATTTTTGTTTTTACCTATATTTTGTATTTATTTATCGCTACCTTCAACGAAAATAGTCCTATCTAACATTTTGAAAATTTTACTGAAGAAGCAAAAAACTATTTAAAATGATAAATTTATTAATCGCCTTAAACGGTTTATAATTTATTTTTCTTCTACTTTTCTTGTAAAACCTATCAGTTGTTTTGACAGTTGACAATGTTGCATATTTTGCAAACTCTAGGTTAGGGCTTTAAGCGTTTATCACGTAATATTTTGTAGATAGGGAATTTTGTTTTTTTTTTTTGTTAAAAAAATCGCTAACTTTTGTCAAACTATCCCAACATTTTTTGTGAACATTTAAGTTGATGCAATACATAAGAATCAATGAAAAAGTCGATTTTTAATTTTTGGTAATTTTTTTGCATATTTCATGTACCTACCATACATTTTCATATTAATTCGGATGTGTATTCCAAGTCAAATTACAATTCTATACTTTTATAGTCTTATTCCTTCAATGTTTTCAGGAATATTTTGAATGCACTATCAGAATAATCATATTGTTACGGAAGTTACTTTAGTTAAGAATTAGTTGTAATTATTAGTTAAGAATTAGTTCAATTTATTAGTTATCTTGTATTTATTAGTAATTTTATTAGTTTACATTGTTATTAAAAATTGTTATAATTTAGTACACTTCAATCCCAATGTGCAGAAAGCACTATAAATTACCGTTAAAAAGGTTTCAGTATAAGAGGTAAAATTATGTAAACATAAGTGCTGCCATAAATAAAATCAAGTGTGGTGAATAGTAAAGCCTCGAACCTTCGAAAAACATTTCAAATGTTCTAGACAACCAAATTGCAGTATAAATCTAAGTTCAGACTTTGTCAATAACGTATAACGCTGAGAAAATTATAGTTGGTTGTGAATAAAAGCTATAAATTACGGTTGTTAAAAAGACTTTGTACTAAATAAAGTTGTGTAAATTGTAAACAGTGTTAAAAGTGTTTTTGTTTTATTTATTTAAGTTGCAATAAAGAACTCGAAACGGTTTATTATAAAGGAAATAAACCAAAACGTTATTGAAAGGCAGTAACGTAACAATATGTACCTATGAATTTAATAAAATTTAAATCTTACAACCGTGAGAAAGAGAAGCTTTTGTTAGTGTGTACCTATAGGTATTTATTACTTAAACAAACATTAATGTAAAAACTAGTGTATAATTTTACCTAAAATACCCAATAAAAAATTTTATCATATTGCGACGCACTAATGGTACATTTATAAAAATAAGCGCACAATTATGCGCTACGAAATAAGACATACAGAGATGCAATAAAGTAAATAAAGGAAGTCTTAACAAGTTTTATAAAAGAAAAAAGAAAACTTCAAATGCCCTGGTCAAATGCAGGTTTGTAAGGGAGAATACTAAAAAATAACTGTAAAATCACATTCAGTGTGTTAAGCTGAACGCTACGTTCACCAGTTTTTTTATGCGTTGAATAAAGCACTTTTTGTGTCAAAAATGTATTGCTTTAAAGTGGGAACTCACCATATAAAATTCATGCCTTCCGTAAGCGAGATGGTAAGCGAAGCTTTTCCATTTCTCCCTTACAAATCTGCTTCGTTTAAAGGTCAATTTTTTTTGGGTAACCAGTAAAATCTCAATTTTGGAACGCGGAAACTCCCAGTCATCGCGCAAATGCGACGCTCAACTGTATATATATTTAGAAATATATATACATACGTATGTACATACCTATATATTTATACATGCAAATTATTGTGGTCTAAAAAATTTTCGTTTTCTTAACTTTAATTAAAATTGCCTCAAAACAATACTTAACTCATTCACTTTCACATTTTCAAGAACTGTATTAATTGTGAACAGAGTATTTCCATTTCCTTAAGTCTTAAATACGAACCAACTTTGTCTGAACATGAGTACGACCTAAAAACCTAAAAGTTATAAATAACTACACTGTAGTTACTACAGTATCCATGTCCATCACACAAGAATGAATAATATTCATATTCATTAAAAATGTATGTAAACCAAAAACAACAATCAGAAAACTTCATTATTATACGATGAGGAAAAAAAAGATTTGTGATACACATGAGAGTACAGAAAACAACAGTTCATTAAACAAAACAAAAACCAAAAAGAAATTCACACACAGTCTCATGCACAGCAATTTCCCAGCGGGAAAAAGAAGGAATAGGGAGGCCTTCTAGAAGGCCTCTGTACCCCTTCTTTTGGATGTACAAGACCTTCTTGCTCCATTCCATACTCATATCTTTTTTATACACGTTGTCATTACAGAGAAGGCCTTCCGATCTCGCTTCTTCAGCAGGTAGATAAGAAGGGTAACGGGACCAAAAAAAAATGGATTTTGCTTTTGCTTGTGCAAAAAAAACAATACAAAAAATTATACTCCTTCTCTACTCCCTTCTCATAGAAGCAAGTGTGGAAGGTGTATCTTATCTTTTATACGAAAGAGCCGAGGCCTTCTTTAGCAGTTAGATAAGAATAGTAATTGAATCAAAAAATCTTTTAAGCAGGCCTTTAAAAAGGCCTGAAGTAAGAAGGTCTTCTGAGTTTTCCCGCAGGGTTGTTAGCAAAAAAATATAAAGTTCTGTGTCTTACATTTTTCTTCTACATGATTTACTTTTAGATTGTCTCAGCATTTTTGAAAACAAATGAAACATACAACAAGTACAGAATCTTTAAAGTAAGCCATTGTTTATTTGGCCAAAGGGCGTCCCGTTCCGTCCCTTCTTTATACCCAACACCTACACCAAATTATAGGGGGTTGGTATATTGATTCTTTAATGCCGTTTGTAAAACATCGAAATTATCATCAGAGGCCTTTTTAATGTATGTATATGTTTATATTCTGGATCCCTGTGAAATTATATCCATGTCTGTCCACTCGTAAAAAGCATGATATAACGGCATGCAGGTTAAGGTAATGCAACAAAATTTAGCAGAAGTACTAATTCTGTTTACACAGAAAAAATTATTTTTCCAATTCAAACAAAAAATTTGTAGAATCAAACAATTTTTTGTCTGAAATCGGTCCTACAAACAAATTTGCATATTCAAACAATTTATTTGCATTTTGTTTACTGAAAAAAAACACTAATTTTTTCAAACAAATAATTTAACTGAATCAAACAAAAAGTTTACTGAAATTCAAAATCAAAAAAAAAAAAAAGTTTTTGCACAAGCAATGACGCGCACACAAGTAAGCACTGTATGAGAAGGTGACGGCAAAGCAGAGCCGCCGACTGGCTTTGAAACACATTTTTTTTGTTGGAATAATTTTTGAACGAAGTCTTATTTATACACACAACACAATGTTTTTCTTTATCACTCTCTGTTGCTGTATCCTTTCCTTTGCTAAAGAAGAAATGTAACCAAAAACGGCAGCAGACCGACTCGATATGTTTTTCGTCATCATTCTATTTTTGTATTTGATGTATTTAACCAAACAGTTTTAAAAAATTGAATACGGGATTTTGTTTCTTATAATGTCGTGTCTGCTATTGTTTTTCTTATAGTTGCACTTTTTTAAAGCGTCCAAAAATAGACTGTGTGTGTTTTTTGTTGTTGCTCTTATATTTCACATAAAGAAGTGTTGCTTACGATCAAATAAAAAAATGCAAAAAGACGACAACATTAAAGAGCGTTAAATATTTCATACAAAATTATGAAAACTTGACACCAATAACGCGTTTATTTTATTTTTGAAGAGTTGTCCACATTTTTGTTGGTTAAATAAAAATCAAACAAAAATATTGATTGAATCAGTAAAAATATTTATAGAAATTAAAAAAATTTTCAAACAAGCGGTTGTTTGAAAATAATTCGGCAATAATTTTTTCTGTGTATAATTATATTTTGATACTTATTGGTATCAAAATTGGACAAGTCCGGTCTAACATTTGATCTAGTCTCCATAGGAACATATTTTAATTCTCTATTAAACAGAATTTTATCACAAAAATTAGGCTAACAGTGTATAAAAACAACTTCCAAATGCGTTTTACGTTTTCGATTTCCAGCACACCCCTGTATCAATGGGTATAACCACCTATAGGCAGGGCTTAAAGTGCTATCACCATATTAGCAAAACTAGCAAAATTATGACTTTTCATATCTTAAATAAAAATCAAAAGCTGACAAGTGCCACTACAAAAAACGCCCACAATTTTCAAAAGCAATAGGAAAATAAACACACCGCTTTTGAAACGTATCTTTTTGAAGGGCACTGGCTCCTGCCAACTTTTGCTATTTTAACAAAAGCAATAATAATTGGTTTTTCTTTTCCATACAAGATAAAAAACAAATCAACGTCACAATTTTAGTGCTTTGCCTGGTTACGTTTTATATGACAACCAAAAACCCTAAGGTTTTCAAGTCAACATTCTTCAGGGATTCTAAGTTCAACATAACATCGCTTCCGAGGTGTTTGGATCTTCATTTCGCAAAGCCCTGACAGTGACAGACAAAGTGTTCCAGCGATTCGATCTCCCGCCACACGCTCTATACTCGTCAGATTGTGCCCGTCCAATTTGTGCCGTAGTCCTGCATGACGATTAAAAAAACGCACCATCATACTTACCTCGGACTTACTCCCATTGAAGGGTATACCCTTTAACCTTCGGTGAAGGGTAAAAACAAATTTGTATTGAGATCTTTTTTAATCAGCTTCGCTACGGCTTACGATCTTTTCGGGTTTGAGGCTAATATTTGCGATGTATTCAGCGTTGCCAGAAGATTTGGAAGGAAAATCTTAATTTGGCGAAAAAAAAATTTTATATTGAAAAGAAAAATCTTAAAATTTTTTATAACAAGGGCAAAAAAGTAAAATTTATTAATTTTTTAAAAGAAACTACTTGTTATTATGGAAACTATTTAAATTGAAATACGGAATTGCGGTATTTAAGCAAAATGAGATTGTAGGTTTAAATTGTGTTTTTAGTTATATTTTCCATAAAATTCTTTCTAAAAGTACATTTAAATCCATTTAATTTCTAATAAATAAGAACGTAAAAAAGTCCATCTAAATAAAGAAGTTTCATCGAAATTAATTAAATTCTTATATTAGAGATGGGCAAAAATTTTAGTTTGGGAGCTCTGAAGGTCATCATACTAAATCTTAAGGGTTATCAATTTAATATTTTATTCTTTGATACCTTTGTTATATCGATGGAATTGTTATTAAAATAATGTTGTTACACCTTTTTAAAGATATTCTTGAGCACTGATGTACATTTACTTTGTTTAAAAATTACCAGACCACAATTAGAACAGATTAAAAACCTAATTAAATAAATACATCTAAATAGATCTATTTTTTATTGAACATACGCTTATTGTGCTAGATTATACGAATTTATTATATAATTTTATTATTTCATTTTACATGCAAGTCATCGAATATGTAGTCCTTAATTTTGCACATTGCTTTTTCGCATCTACCACACATTTGATTCAAACTTGATTCATTAAATTCAGAACATATCATTTATAGAAGTCATGTTGTTGTTTTTTAATATTTTGTCCTATTTGAAAGATATTGCAAGAAAACAAGAATTTGGTCTGGCCAAGACGGTAATTACTTATTTCATAGACTTTTACATAAAAAGGGAATTTCACCCCACTCCAATCGAATCCAAATCAGTTTCATTCGATTCAGCACATATCATTTATAGAAATCACGCCCCTGTTTTTTGTTATATTCGAAAAATATTGCAAGGAAAACACAATTTTGGTCTGGCCAGACCAAGACGCTGGTCCTAGAGTTAAGTTTTATTAGTTTTACCTTTTGGTACTAAAAACATGAACGTTTTTGTTCTTTAATAAATTAATCTTTATAAAAATACGTTTTTTTCTTTTCACAAATAATTTTTTTCATCAATATTCCCAAATGAACAACCGCATTTTTGTGTATGCTAAACAATGGGTACAAAAGTGAGCAAAACCAATAGACAACAAGCTGATACAAAACCTCACTGTTTTAAAAATTTACTGTTTAAAAAACTGTAAAAAAATTATGTAACTATGTTGTACGAAAGTTAAAAATTTATTTTCTAAAAATAAAAAATCTTAATTTGAGAAAAAAATCTTCAAATCTTATTTTGTTCAAAAAATCTTCAAAAATAAGATAAAATCTTAACTCTGGCCACTCTGGATGTATTGTATAATTTTACGTCGTTTTATTTCAACTTTTGGTGGTGGGTATCATAAATTCGGCTCAGTCGAATATAGCCTTCTTACTCGTTGTTTTTTTTTTTTTTTTTTTTTTTGTTGTATTATATTGTTGGTAAAATAATAACACGAACTAAATATGATATGAAAAACATAGTAGTGGTAAAAAAAATAGTAGATAAAGAAAGAGGATTACGTTTTCTCCAAAAATTAAAGTTTTACTGCTCAACAAATAAAAAGAAACAGAAATTTAAAATGCGCGCTTTGCGGATGACATCATTATTTTCGTATTTCTCAAAACTTTTTCGCATGTTTCAAATGTGTTTCACTGATGGGATTTGCGTTTTAATTGTACATTGGTACAATTCATTCTTTTTTGGTACAATGGAAAAAAAGAAATACCCACGAAGTTTTATCATTTCTTTGAGGTGGGTACACTCACTTTTCTTTTCAATAATAAAATTTTTAATAACATATCTCCAGAACGGACCAAAGCTAATAAAAATTACATTATTGTTAATTTCTGGTTAAAATATTATACTAACATAATAAGTACATACATACGTAAGTATATCCCTATAGGAAACCTGGGATAAAGTGTCACCAAATCGCCACATTTGTCGATTGTTATGATGGCAAACACTGTCTTAACTTTTGTCTGCCTTTGACAAAAAAGGTAAAATAGAGAAATTTTTGCTTCTTCTTCATTTTGTATACCGACGCCACAATAGTAATTAAAAGTATTATGTGCTGATGTGTGTAAAAATATTGGTCCTAGATTCTATAATGGCAAAATGCCGTCCATTGATGTCATGAAAAATGTTGTGCTGGTAAGTCCAAAATTATCCATAGGCGTCCTTCTTAAAATCACGTAAGGGCAAACACATCCCATATAGATAAAGATATTTTAATAATTTTCCGTACAAAGAACTTTCGCATGAATCTTAACCTCATAACATAATTTTGTTCTGGCGGTTCCGTGATTAGCCATTGGTCCAAAATAAGGTACACTCTACAAAATTTGTCTTTATAACTTGTTTTGTTTTTATTTTTATCGAATAAAAAAGCGATGTGTATTATTTTTTATTTTATAGCAAAATGTTGGATCAATTACTGTCAATTTGGTACAATTTTGCCTTAACCCTTTGAAAACCAGCGACGTTTTTTGTTCCCATTTTTACAAAAATGTGTGTTTTTGCAAAATAATCTTTTTGTTCCAGCCTATATTATTTTAAAAATTTTTTAAATTTTTTTTTTTATGAAAACGGACCTAACACAATCGTGTGGTTTGGGTGTTGATCTTTAAAATAAACACGAAACAATTAATAGTTTAAAATTCATTTTATTTTAGTATTATTTAAGAAAAGCAACAAAAAAATAATTTTTTAATATACATTTAAAATAAATAATTCACAGCAATTAATTAAGCAAAAATTGAGATCAATTTATATAAAACTTAAAGTTAAACACGCAACATTATTTTGTGTGATATTCCTTGAAACAGGACTTGTCCTTTGCCAAACACAAATGAACTTGACATTTTTGGCACCTTCCTCACGATCGGCTATTACAGCCTGCATTGCGGCATCGTTTAGCTGTTCCGTCTACAAATTCAGGGCAGTGGTCAAATCGATCATACCTTATATCATCTGGGGCGTTATGGGGGCGATATTTACTTCCATAATATCCTTCAGGCAGCTGATAGGGTTCAAGTATATTTGGAGGGATGTTTTGGTACTTTGCCAAAGCTTCACCAATTTCCGTTTTAAAACTCAAAAACTTCTTTATCTTATTTTTTGGAGTTAGTAGGATTTCTGAGTCTTTCCTATATTCTTTCCAGCTGTTGTAAATAGCTAAGTCCAGAAAATGAAAAAATACCTTTACTGGCCACTTTCTGGTTTTCATTTTAATACGGTAATACTCCATCATTTGGTCGGCTATATCAACTCCTCCCATTATATCATTATATAGCTGAATAACCGCTGGAATTGGAACCGGCAATCGCCGTTTTAGATTTTTTATCCAACGTTCTTTTTCACCTACTGGATCTTTTCCGCATATAGTTGATGCAACTGTAACATATTTTGTATCGCTCCATTTAACTATAGCAATATTATCATTTTTGACGAATTGAACCATTTCGCCTCGGGACATTTTCTTATCAGGTGGAAGGTTAACTCTTCTGCCTAAACGATTTGTCATAATAGTACCTGTGGCTTTATATCCCATCTGGTCTAGTTTTTCTAATAGCGTATTGTAGTAAAAAATCGGTCAAAATATAGTTGGCTACCTTGTGGCAAATATTTTGTTTATCTTAAGACAACTGATGCCCCATGCCCCAGCCCACAATCCGGAAACGTACCAGCTCCTTGAAATAACTCAAAATCGACTATTAGCCCTTTAGAGGTGGCACACACAAAATTTTTTAAGCCAACGGGACGGGGTTTCGATCTCATAACTTGGCGAGCTGGGCACCTCCCAGTAAAAGGCACCATTTGTTCATCAATAGAGTAACTAGTAACTTCATTAGCTAATTGGTTACAGCGACATCTAACTAAGTCAATTACAGGTTGCACTCTCCATAACTTATTCGTTGCATCTGCACTACGTGTGTCCACAAAGTGAATTATGTTTCGTAGCTTCATGAACTTATTTCTCGACATCGAATTCGCTATAAGCTCATTACGAAAGTTTTCGGCCCAATACATACTAATTTGAGGATATCCTAAGCAAGACATTATGATTGCACATCCATAGAAATTTTTTATTTCAACCTCTGTTAAGCTTATTTGAGCTCCAGACGTAACATGAAAATACATTTTCGTATACGTAACCACTTCTTTATAATGACTTTCTGGAAAATATTTAGAAAAGTATTCGAAAGCGGTACCAATTTTCAGAAAATTTTGACATCCTTGCATTTCTGGAATTTGAAATAATCTAAACTCTTTTTGTCGCCACAGTTCGTCCCTTTTGTTGTTCGAATTTTCAGTCGGTTGGATTTCAGAAAATGGAATTATGGGAACGCCATAACTTTCAGGCTGATTTTGTTGCCGCAATTCATCTCTTTTAATATTTAGAATTTCTGTGGGTTTTGTTTCAGAAAATAGAGCTAGTTGAAGGTCCGATTCATTTAAAAAGTTTAAATTTTTTCCTAAAAACAAACCACATAGCACAATTGTGAGCCTGATTTCATAAACCAACTTAAAGCCGAATAACACAATTGTGTTATCTTTTATTTAGGCAAATGTAACTTTTAACTTAAATAAGAGCGGTCATTGATTTTGTGTTAAATCTTTAGTAATAGAGTTTAGTTTGCAATATACAGCTTCTCGCAATTTTATTTATAATTAAAAATAAAAAAAGTGTACTTACCAGTTGACATGCCTCTGATCTCATTGAGAGGAGCAGCGCGACTGAATTTTTTTAATGTTTGCATACATATTTTTTACCGTTTTAACGTCTTTATTTAAAGAGAAATAGCTAACACAATCAATGCTTTTGAAAATTTAGCTTCTAAATAAAACATGCTTTTTTGAGAATTTTTTTAAACCACATCGCACAATCGGTTAAGATGGTTCTCAAAGGGTTAAACCGGTACAATTTAAGAATAGCTAGATACCAACAGCGATGTGTATTCAAAGCAACAACTTAACTCAAAACTCATTCTTTCATTTAAATAAATGCACGGTGGTATTAATTTATTCGCAAGCTAAATTATATGCAACCATATCGCACACATTAATCATGACGACAGCAGAATTCCATCACACTCATTTACAGGGCTTCCAGTATTGGGGTTCTGACCCCAAATTTGGGGTTTTCTTGTTGTTAAATGGGACAAAAAAAAAACAAACAAAAAGTATTGTTCGAAAAAGTAAGAAAATAACATTAAAAAATGTATTAGCCGATTTGTTTCCTTAACTAATCCCACAAAGCTCTACACTTGTCTGCGGGAGACCAGAGTCTCTGGCGAGAATCGAACCCGCGACTCCGGCACTGATAGACTAGCTCACTACCATATAGTTTAATTTTGACCAAAAAAAAGTACTTGGCAGCCATGCTCATTTAAGAGAAACAGCAGCAATACAATGCAACAAACTTTATTGTTGTGTTGCATTCAACAACTTTTAAAAACTTTAAAAAATTTAGAAAAAAAAACCAGTATGAGTGCTGTAAAGTGCTGTCAGTTGTGGCTTTTTGGCTATAAAATTTTAATTTTTTGGCGATATTTGAAAAAGTTAGCCATTATTTTGGCGACTTGTGAAACGCATTTTATATGAAAAAATGTATTAGTACGTGTAAAGTTTTCCCTTTGAATTTTTAACAAATTTTAAAATTACAATACGATTACTTTTGATCAAAAGATGCTATAGACATTTAGAAGTAAGGTTAAGCTTTATTGGATTTGCTTAAGTATAACAATATACACACATGCAATATTTTCAGTTAATATCCTTTTAAGTAAAAATCGTCGGGTCTTCACTAAAAAAATATTAAATTTTCAATTTATTATGGGAGATAAATTTTAAAATTAAATAGTTTTCGATTGGATATGATAATTAATTTTCAAAATTTTTAAAATAATGATGTATGTATACTGAGTAGTAGATATGAAAAAATAGTTGAATTTGTATCGAAACTAAATAACTTTTTAAGAAAACTTCCATTGATATCAGCTTCTATATTTATAACGGTATCAAGGTTATTTTTCAATATTGTGTGCAGATCGATACTCGATTTTTTAATAAATACAATCAAACATTTTACAAGTAGATATTATTTTAAATATTTGAAAAAAAATAAAATATTAACTGATTTTATACAGAATTTAAAACGAATCTAGGTTTGAAGTTAATTTTTAGAAACAATTCATTAATGAAATTGTGTTGAAACTTGAGACATTGGACATTAAGTATCCAATTTCAATATTACTTTTATGACACTTATCCTTTCGTTCATTTCTTATGGAAAGTAACATTATGTTAAATGTAAATAAAATAAACAATTTTCCCATAATTTGACTTGTTTTCACATAGAAAATCACGCGTATAAAAAAGATTTTCATTCGAATCAAATTAAAATTGTTGAAACATTAAGTTTTTTGATCTCAGAAATCCCAAGTTTTAAGATATATAAAAATTAATTTCAATTTAAAAATTTGTGATATTAATTAAAAAATTATTTAAGGTTGCACCTGTAAACAACTTAATAACATTTCATCGGCTTAATATGCAAACCCGCTAAATCGACTTTTAAGTAAATTGAGATTTGGATGCCGTATGGTAGAGAAAGATACGCCTCGTTGACCAGCATGTAGTTTTTCTTCAATTTGAGTCTTGAAGTGTGTTAAAACCACTATATTTTTGGTTTTCATCTCAAGCTGCAAATATGAAATATAAAAAGTTTTTTGTCTCCCTTGTAAAATGTGCTGGAAGGGAGTTAGCAGGTTTGCATATAAAGCCGACGATATTCTGCAGTAATGTTGTCGATTTAAGTAAGCGCTTGCACAAGAATTTTTGGTGAGAATTTTTTCAGTGCATACAGTATAGAAAATTTTAATAAAGGTAAAAAGCTGTTTTTTATCTTTTTAACTTGGAAGTACTTAAACATGGCTTTACTTCATTAAATTATTTATTATTTATTTATGCATTTATGGTTTCAACGTTAGAACCAAATTTTGTATTAGAACATAAATGCCCGTATTCATATAAAAATTTTAAATTTAATAAATCTTTACAAAACAAATTTTCTATAAAATTTATTAAATTTAATAATTGTTTATGAATAAGGAGGTAAGTGTGCAAGCATTATCATGTTGGTTTAAAAACTTTAAATAACGCAAAAAAGTGCCAGGCAGAAACATAGAAAATAAGTTTAAAAGTCAGTTTTTTATTGTTAAAATTAGTGCACATCCGTTGCATATTCGTTTGTTTTTGTATAACGTTTGCTAGATCAAAACATCTTTAATTACATTGATTTATAATTTTTTTTAGAAATTTAGTTTAGTAAATAAACAAAAATTATTTATAAAAAGTTTAAAAGAAAATCAATTTAGTGGTCACAGTTTTTTAAGGTTTTTGATGAAATATTTGTCAAGTATTCCTTGAGGACATTTTTATGGGTAAAATATAAAAAGGAAATAATTAACCTATTGGAACCGCATTTCAAATTTATTTGTAAATTAAAGAAAGTTTTAAACATTTTTTTGGTAGTAACAAATTACACTTTTCAATTGTAATTATTTAACAACAACAAAATTATGTATTTAATATGGCAAACTTAATGTTAAAAGTTTCATTTGAGTTCTAAATGAGATCCCTAACCAGAGCGGCAAGCCTTTTTTAACCGTGAAAATTCTATTTCTAATACGTTTTGAATAAAACAAACTCTGATACCGGTTTGTCAAATAAAACTTTCTAAAGGTAACTACTTTTTTAGGAAGCTCAGTAACAAATGCCATATTCAATATCTGTTGGTATCTTTTTTTTTTATAAAAATAAATAAATTGTGTTGATTATATGACAATTTGATTTGTCGTATTTTTTATTTTTTTAATTGTATTATGTGTGTTTACAAAAAGTATTTAAGCCAAACATTTCACTCCTAGTTTAGATAGTGTTGGCGACATTGCGCCAAATCTTTTATATTGGAAGGAATAGAGGAGATATTTGTTATTTTACTCGAGTCTTTATGAACTCATTTTAACTAGCAATGTGATATCTGTTAAGATCCCTCTTGTACCGATAGCGGAACAATAAATATATATTTCTTAATATTTATATTTAAAAAAATCCTGTGAAAATTTATTTAAATAGTTATATCCAGGGAAACCATAAATATGCAATTGCATGTTTTTCCTTGTACGACCAATGAAGGCAGTAAGTAACAATATATTTGTTCGTTTTAGAGCTTTTTATGAATTTTGGCATCGATTCGTTAGTGCATATTTTTGCATATTTTACCGTTTTAAGCATTCTTTTGCATTATTTCGTTAAAAGAGCTTTTTTGCAGCATTTTTGAATATTGAATTGTTTTAGATGTCATTAGTTAGCTTTCGTAGCAAATAAAAAAAAAAATTTTTCTGCGAAATTTTGGCTTTTCTTTTTTAAATATCAAATATTATGTACTACATTTTCGAGCTTAAGGTCTTTTATTATAAAAAACTTTTAACGTTTATTTAAAACCAATATTTCGGCACTTCCTTGAGTGCCTTCTTCAGGGTTTTTTTCTTAATTTATACATTTTTAACAAATTAAACAATAACTGACAAATTAAAAAATTTTCGATTCAAACAAGGTATATTTACACAAGGTAGACTCATTTGGGAGTGTAGACATGCTGCTCTATAAAAGGAACCATGTTGTCAAAATTGTCTTCATATAAAACAAAAACAATTTAACGCACACATGTACAAATTTTGGCTCATATACACGCAATTTGACGTTGTGGTTCCAACTAGGGGTAAACAGCTGACAAACATATGGGCCAACGAGTTTACCTTGTGTAAATATACCTTGGATTCAAAATTAAATTTAATTTAAATTTTTAATTCAAAATTAAATTTTTTAATTTGTCAGTTATTGTTATATTTGTTAAAAATTCAAAAACTCAAGGAAGTGCCGAAATATTGGTTTTAAATAAACGTTATAAGTTTTTTTTATAAAAAAAGACCTTAAGTCTGGGTTCACACTATGAAAGTTTTCTTTCAGAATGTCTGAGCTTATGGGTGAGAGAGGAGAGAAGAAAAGCATGTTCTCTTCCCCTCTCACCACTAAACTCAGACTTTCTGAAAGAAAACTTTCATAATGTAATCCCAGACTAAGCTCGAAAATTTAGTAATATTTGAAATAATAAAGGTCGAACAAAATACATATTGGTATTTAGATTAAATTCTCCCCTAAAATATTTTACTTTTCGAATCGGTTCACATTTACCCAAAACTCCCATCTTTAACTTCCTTTTAATTGTTTACATAAATAAACAATATAACGACCCTCAAATTCCTTTAAGGCAAATAAACTCATATGGATGTTAATATGTATCTAGATAACATTCGGCACAAATAACTGTTATATGAACTTTAACCTGTTGGCATAACTTTGTTTTTGTGAGCCGATGACTGCGTGTTTATGGTGTTTCGGCTTTAAGGATTGTTTTCATTAAATGGAACTGTTATTAAATTTTTGAATATTTTGTTTTCAAATTAGCAATTTCTGCATTTTTTTTTTTTTTTTGCATATTTTTAACAATTTATTTTTAACAATTTTTAGGGCATATTTAGTTTTTACGGCATATTTATGCGCATAAAACGCGGTTTTTAGATGATAAAAAATCGCAAAAATTCCTGTATTCCAATATGACAAGCTTGAGATTTATTTAAAATTCCTGAATCCCGTAATTTCGACTTTAAGTCAACCAAGATCAAAAGTCGAAATGCTTAATTTAGATTTTTTCTAATAGTCCAAAATAAATTTGTGAAATATCACTTTAATAAAATGTTGTGTCTTAAGAACGAAAATCATGTGTTAATACATAATTTAATCATTTTGAAAATTTCTAAAAAGTAGTAAAAATCTTATTTATCCCTTAATTAAGCTAATTTTTTATTTGCATAAATTTATTCTGTATGGGTTTTCTTTTTATTTAGTAAAAAATAATTTTTAATTGAATTTTAATCCTTTTAATGTACAAATATTTTTTTATATTTCGTATATTCCGGATTTGCTTAAGTCCACAGGTTTAATTAGTAATTAAAATTTGCGATGCTTTTTTTAATTTTTAAATCTGTCATTTACATTTATAATTTATCTATCAAATGTTGACATAATAACAAATTCATAACAGGCAGTATATGTAAATAAACACATTTAATTTCACAAATCAAAAATTCATTAAATTTACAATTTCGTTAGACATTTTATATTTGTTTAGTAACATGTGGTGTTTGTCTAATAATGACTTAATACACTCAAAGAAAAAATTTAGATACAAAAATTTTGTTTAAATTTTTTATTAATGTACAGGGTGGCGCATAAGTATTGTTATATTTAAAAATTTTTGTTTACGCATCTTTACTTCAGGTCTTAAGGGTATAGATAAGTTTGTCATTCTGTTATTAATTTCAACAATATTGAGCTTATAATGTTAACACATAATTATGTGTACATGATTTTACGCTTAAATTGAAAAATATGTTTTAAACCCAAAAACGTACTCAACGTATATTTTTAATTCAATCTGATTAGTGGCAGAGTGCTATTCCTAGTAAAATGCGCATAGGAATAGCTTATCCCTTCAACAATAAATTTAAGTGTTTTTATCAAGAATAAAAATTGGGAATTAAGCACGACTAACAAAATCTTGTAAATTATAAACAATTAAATTTATTTTTTACCCTCAAGGAAGAATTATTTTTTTTTGTTTTTAGCCTTTTTTTAAATTTAAATGAATATAAGAAATAAATAAAACAAAAAAAAATATAACAAATTTAACCCCACGATCCCATAGGCTGACAAAACTGAAGCGTCGGGACGCATGGCTCAGTTTCCGCCCACGGATGCTTTCGTTGTAAATATTATTCAAAATTTGGAAAATTTTGGTTTAACTGAATACTGTGATAAGCGTTCAACATGACCAAACACGTTTCATAACAAATCATAACTTTAAATTAAAAATTTAATCATAACTTTAAATTTGAAATTTCATTAGTCTAGGTTCACACTATGAAAGTTTTCTTTCAGAAAGTCTGAGTTTATTGGTGAGAGGGGAAGAGAACAGGCTATTCTTTCTCACCAAAAAACCCAGACTTTCTGAAACACAACTTTCATAGCATGAACCCAGACTTATATACCTAAAACAAATATACAAATAAGCAAACAAATTAATTTAAATTTTATTTGAAGCTCATCAAAATAATAATAATTTTTATACAAATTTTAAAAAAAATTGAAACAATGACTGCCATTGAAGTAGAGTTGCAAAAAGATTTGTATAATAACATGGTTCAACCACGACTTCGTCTAATTTTTACCCATAAAATCTCGTTTTCTTGTTGTTTTTTTTTTTTTTTTGGCGCGAAATTTTAAGTGGGGCTGACACCTCTCATAAAAAGTTGCGGTTCGAGCCCCGGCCACGGTCAAGAATGAAAGATTAGCAATAACAATTTTAATTAATTTTCATGTTGTAAAATTCCTTTCTTCATAAAAATAATTTAATGAAAATTAAATTTGATGAACTTAAGCCTAATTAAAACTATTAAAAAAAATTTGGATTAAAAACCATAAATAGTTCAACAAAATAACCACAAATATCTATATATCTGGAGAACGGCAGGAGCTTAAGTTTCCAAATTTGTTCTAAATATCGTGTTCAATACACAACATCTGACAAAATCTAGGCGGGATTGAAGTAGTGGACGTGGTACATTTCTTTATATTTGGAGAACTGTAGGAGAATTGTCCAAACTTGATTGCCAACACACGAAATCCAAAATTTGGGTGTTATTGGATAAGTGGCCATGGCACCCAAACAAACATACATATACAAAATCTATCATTAACAGTAAAAGTTACAAAATTTAGTACAAATAACTTCAATACGAATACAAGTCATCCGAAAACGTGACCACCGGATTAAACTAGTACCTCCTCTTTTTATATCACCATGGTAAAGAGTATTTAAGATTCGGCATAGCCGAATTTATCAATCTTACTTGTTTTTTCTAAGGTTTTGTTTTGTTGTTTTGTCACTTTGACATTAACACCTCAAATAAAACAAAGCCAAAAATATATGAACATAAAGTTTATGTTTTGCCAGCATCTTTTCTTTCTTTCTTTCTTTTTTGCATTCCATTAAACAATATGCAGACGAAAGAAAAAACAAAGAAGAGTTTTAGTTGAACTTTGTTTTGGAAGTAAAAAAGAAATAATTTAAACATCTTTTTAATTAGTTGCACACTTTCACTGAATGAAAATATTTATGTATAAAACCAAAAATATTAGATACGATCGTATTCGAATAAATTTAACTTTTTTGTTGACTATGTTGTTTTAAGATAGTTGGGATCATTCGTTAAATGTTGAACAACAAAATTAATCATTGCAGCGTATCTTGAGAAATGTAAAGACTAGTCACGAAAATGATGTAAGATTTTTACAGTGGCTGGATGTGAGCAAAATAAAAATTTGTAAATTTTGAATTGAACCCTTTTAGAGGAACCAGTAAGATATGTAAATTTAAAACAAACAAAAAATGTTAATGTCAATGAGCAATTTGAAGGCCCTTTTAAAGCCAACATTTCAATTGACTACCAACTTAAGGTGTATTCTTAGAGCACAATGGGTAAATAGTTTTTCAATTTCTATCTGTATAGTCAGATGTTAACAAAATTTCATATAGCATTTCAAATAATTGGATCAATCAATTAATAATCAATTAATTTGTTTGTACTGAATAATTTGTAATTACTCTCCCTCTCTAATTTGCTCAATAGAGAAAAGGTAATTGATTTCGGAGTCTTACATTTTTGTTGTACATACTCGTATCGTTCGGTAGGGAAAGAGTTATACACCCAAATGGGAAACAACCTTAAGGCCCAACCAGTAAAATTTCGTCTGTCACATTTTCATAAGATTGGAAATCACTCTTGCACGTTTCGTGAAAATCATTCCATAAATTTACCATAGGCCCAACAAAAAGCGACCTTCCGAAAAGCACTTTAAAACACATAAATGCCAAAAAAAATTATAGCTGTATTGAAATTTAGTCTAATTAAGGTTTTTGTAATACTAGAAGTCACTCTTTTGAATTCTGTCGACGGCTAAAAGTGTTTCTGATTCAAATCATGATTTTTATACCCTCCACCACAATAAGTTGTGAAGAGGGTATACTAAGTTTGTCATTTCGTGTGAAACTTTTTTATTATTCACCGCAGACTCCATAAAGTATATATATTCTGGCTCCTTGAGTAATTCTAAGTCGATTTAGCCATGTCCGTCTGTCCTTCTGTTAAAAACACGCTCACTTTCGAAAAACTCAAAAGAGATAAGAAAAAAAAACTGGGTGTCAAATTGCTTGTAGTTATGCTAAGCAGTTTGGGATTGAAATCGAACCAAATCAGTTCAGTAGGATCAGAGATATGAATCGAAATGTGGAAACACCACAGATTTTTAGCAATAAAAAAGAAACCTTGAGCGAATGTATTAAAAACCATATTTCTGTTTGCGGAGGAAAATGTGACAAGAAATTTAATAAGAGTTTTCAATGAAACTACTTTATTGATTAAACTTACGATTGAGTTTTTAAATAAAAAAACAATATTGATTTTCCTTAAATCTACCAAAACTTGAATTCGAAAAATGCCTCAAGTGTAAACTTTTCGTTGAACTGAAAAATGTAAAAAAATCAGTTCTTCAAAATCTCACCTGACCAAAAATTTAAAAAATAAACTACATACAGCTTCCGCAATTTGTAATGCAACAGAATTCTTGCTTTGGGTAAAAAACAGAATGTGACAAATGACTGTAAAGGCGAGTCTAAGGCACGCCACAGTGGGATAATTTTAAAGATGTTTTTTTGCAAAAGTAAATAATTTGTTTTTAATAACACTAGTTAACAAGGTTTTGGACTGGAGCAGCCAAATATCTTTCCCAGGGTAATTTGGTGGGCGGAATTCGAATCTGTAATTGGTTTTCGAGATACAAAAAAAATGTTTTTATTCGTTTCTTTCATAAAAAATCTCTAGTTTATTTAAAAATCAATGAATTTTCAAAAGTGAGTGGCGTTATTTGAACGTCGTTTGTATTTTGTTGGTTCGGTTTCACGTTTTAGAGTCCAGCAATAGTCTTCCAGCATGCTTTTGTCTCAAAATTCTTTCAATTTTCATTAAATCTTGGTGAGCACGCTCCCCTTGTTCGCGGTCACTGCACTTGGTTTTTTTTGGAAAAAAAATCTTAATGCGATTGAAGAACATGCAAAACATTGTCGGTGCCCATTGTATATCCATTTTTTGTTTTTTCAACCAAATATTAACCACACACAAAGCGAAAATAGCTTGAATCAGTAACACACGATCTCCCTGACATGTTTAAGCGCTTCTATTATAAATATTTAGAATGAATTTGGGCTTCTGTCAAATAAATAATTGTGAAATTGTAGTGTCAGTATTGACTGTTTTACAGTATTGCCAGCATGTGTTAAAAAATGAACAAGACGTGATGGCCAAATTTTTTGCCAGATTTGAATTCAGCGCACCCAGATTAGTTAAAAAACATGCTCCGTTTCTGCAGTCAATTTTATCCAAATTTTTAGACCAGTTTAATTTAAATACATTTTAATAAATTTAAAGCGATTTTGATTTAATTAAAAATTGTAAACAACTATTAGTAATATTTATATATGACTTATAATCCATAAATTTAATTAGAAAAATACAACTATTTATCTTGATTCATCTAGGTTTGTAAACATAATTGCATAGAAGCTGAGAATAGCTTAAAGATTACATTTTTATATCGGTTAAATAGGTACGGTAGTAAAAATCCTTAATGTTTTCAAAATTATATAAACGATTATCTAATCTTTTTTTTTTAAGATAGTTTTTATAAATTTCACATAAAACCGAATTGTTGGAGTAATATTAAAGCTAACACCGTATCCTGGCAACTTTGAATCCTGGGTATCATACTGTCGATATACCTTGACGTAAATACAACTTACATTGACAACAAAAACACTTACAAATCGGTTTCCTTACAGTCAACGATAGAATAGAACATGGACTTAATGTGTGCTCTGTAAAGATGATCATGACAAATGTGTAAAAGATAACCTCGAAAAAGACATTCTATTCGACAAACCGTTTTCACCGGCTATTGACCATCGTCAATCGAATCTAATATTTGTATTATGAGTTGACAGTACTGTCAAAAATTTCGTTGTGCGTCGAATTTTTAAGCGAAGACAATTTTACTTTCGATGCTGCAAATAAATTTTTAAAAACTTGTTGAAAATATTTAAAACTTTTGATTGTTTTTGTGGACCAAATGCCACATTTTAATTTAATTTTGTAAATTTGTTGCAGGGTAGGGTGGTAAACATCTATTGAACAATTTGTATATTTATAAATTTGTGATATCAACTGCCTGCTTTTAGAAAACGTAAACAAGTGAGTTAGTGAGAAATTATATTGAACACAAAAACAATTTTTCGTTTTTTATTGTTGTTTTCCAGGGTTGATAAAGTTGGTACAGTTGTTTTTTTTTTGTACAATTCAAAACTAAAAAGTACGCTGGTACCCCCGTGACTCATTTGGTACCTACATAGGTATTTAAAATTGATATAAAATGGCAACTCGTATTTACTGTCCAATGAATATAAGCGGAGTTTTGTGTTTGGTGCAAATAGTCTTTCGAAAATGCAAAATGTCGTAGCTTTTTTATGAAATCTAAGGGAAACTCTATTTTTGGTTGTTCGATTTAAGAAAACCGCTATGATTTTTTGCTTTTGCTCTTTTGCAAGACCATTTGCACCAAACACTGAACTCCGCTTTTGTGAATAGATTTTTGCACTTGTTCATTGAACGATTGCTTATGCCACATTCTAAATTTAGTATCAGCGGCAGTATATAAGCGTGCATTTTCTGATCATATTGACAAGTTTTTAAAAGATATAGGAAACCACTTCTGCAAAAGTTCTACATAGTAGAAAAGACGACTTCCTCTTAATTCAAGATTATTTTGGAACGAATTCATAATATTTTCAAATATTCGTCAACAAGATGGTTGTCACGTCAAGAAGTAATAGACAGAATTTTGGAACAGTGGGAACCCACTCCATTATTATTTTACTCTGAATTATTTTAAAGGAGATTTTACAAGCGCTAAATTAAATTTTATTATATTCGGATTTTCTACTCCTTTCCTGTTTCTGCAGTACATATGGAAAATTGTAAACACAATAAATTTGGAAATGCAGTCCGAAGATGCTCGTGTGCACATAATTTTAGAACGCTTAAAAATTTTATTTTCGTTTAGAATTCGAGATAACATTTTGAGAAATATTCGCCAATTTTCCACAATCAAAAATAAAAATAAATGGATTTCTCGACCTTAAAAACCGCATGATACAGGGTTGGCTAGACCAAATACAATTTCTTTGCCTCTATTCTTGAATATTTTGGAAAACTATCGCTCGAAATTCATGTTTCACCTATGGTTTCTTTGGCAAAGTTTCTTGGAATGACTTTTAGAACAAGCATCGCGATGTGCTTTTGACGCGAAAAAATTTTACCCACCCTATTATTATGTATAATTAATGATCATGTATTTTTTGCTATCTATACTTTACATGTAGAAATGAATTTTAAGTACCTTTTGTTTTGTTGTATTAAATTTTTGTTTTTAAAAATAAAATAAAAAAATTTATAAAAAAATGATTTAGTACTATTGGGGCCGAAAAAGTACTATTTTAAAAGTTCGTTGGTACGATATTGGTTTTCTCATTTATCTCACTTGTTTACTTTTTCTAAAAACGCGCAGTAATTAAAAAATTAATTAAATTTGCACCAGTAAACAAATCAATAGTATCAATTAAATATTTTTTGATATTAGCAATATTTTCTGCAATAATGTTGTTTATATAAGTAAACGTTTAATTCACTTAATTAAATTTTTAATTAAAACTGATTTATTTTTGATTAATGGTTTGAAAAAAATTTATAAAAAATTAGCGAGCATTTTTTCTGTGTATGTAGTTTTAGTTATGAAACAAAATACATTACTAGCAAAACAGATTTGCATAAAAGTTCAGCCTTTTAAAAAAAGTGGGATGAATTCGCGCAGTAACAATCCAAATATCGGCAAGGTCGTGTTTAACATCTTTTTTTTTTGTTTTCTTAAATTTGTAAACAAAAATGTTTTAATCAAAGTGACGGCTGATATAAATCACAATAGAACTTTTTTATCGAATGTGCGCCATAATACCAAATGAAAGTTCGTTCGATCAGCCAGTAGGAATGCTGTCGAAATCGAATTCATTGCAAAAAAAGGTGTAGAAGGAAGAGTAGATTATTTATGAATTTAGTTTTCTCGTGGTTCCGTCCAAAATTTGTTAAGTCTGAACGTTAAGTTATTTTAGTTTTGAAGTTCGAATATGACTGAAACTGTACAAACTGCAAAAATGAAAGGAAGACGGAAACTGGTCTTGTATGTATACAATATTGATAATTGAGTTACAAATTTAACGAACTTACAGAAAAACCTGTTAAAAGACATTTGTCATGAGGTTTTGTTAATGAAACGATTTTACAAATGTCAAACAAACTCATGTAAAAAATCAACAAACACGGAAATTAAAAAAATTCATTATATTATTGCGAAAAATGATAAAAAAAAAACTTTATTCTCTTAAAATACATACAAACAAAATCGAATTACTTGATTTTAGCACGTTTTTGTGAAATCCTCACGTCCTTTGTTTATTTAATTTTTTTAACTTTTATTAATTTTTTTTTATGTTTTTAGTTAAACTTTTCTTTGGCGTGTTGGAATGGAATATAAATATTTGTTGGGTTTATCTCTCTATGCCAAAAGAATATCAGTCACGTATGGGATGAAAATCATTTTAGAAAACGAAATGATTTAAAATCAATAATAGCCTTTCTATCATGTCAAAAAATTGATTTCTAATGCATTTCCTTCTTATTTCATGTTTATATTCTTAAAAATTTTATGATATCTAGTATGTATATAAGTATGAAAGCCAGTAGTATGAAATCCATGGCACATTTTAAAAACGATCGTTTTGAAATTGATCGATTTTTATCACCTACCGGAATATAATTTTTTGTCAATTTGATTATTTAGACTTCCTAGTTTAAATATTCTTAAGGTCTTATATTTTCTATAAAGTAATTAATGTTGCTGTTGCTTTAAGATTTATCGAAAGGAATTGGTTAACACGAATAGAAAAAATAAATCGAAATAAAATAATGAGCTCACATGACGATTGCAACGAGCTTTTTCAAAACTCTACTTAGTTTGTTACGACGTTTACGTGTCATTGTCGATTAAATTAAAGCATTTTTAAATTTTGAGGTTAAAACGAAATGACTCAATTTTTTATCTTTTTTATTACGTTAATTTTGGTTTTGCCTTTAAAAATAAACATGAATGAATATTTTTATGGCAGTTTCTGCATGAGAATTGCTATGCCAAACACAACAATCAACTTCTTTGTTTTAAATAGTTTTATTACAGTGGAACACGAATATGACAAATTCCATCAGACCGATAATTTTAACAGTAGAGCCACTCATTTTGCTTTGAAAAACTTGGGTTGGAAAGGGCGAAATAATCAATATCAGTTGCACCGTTTTAACCATGTTTTACTGTTCGTTGTATCTGCTCTGCAATAAAGTTTAAATTAAATATTTTTTTGTAAACATTGACAAAATTGTAGCAAACAAACACAAAATTACTTCAGATAAGAAGGAAGTTGATGATTTTCCTTTCAAGTAATTTCTATTGAGCTCATCGATTATTTTAACAAAGAAAGTAATAGTCATTAGAAATTAGACAAAATTATAGGTGAAATGTTCTACAATGTTAAATTTATTTCAAGGTGTGTAATTCAGTTTATTTTTTTAACGGTTTTTAAGTTAGTATTCATTTTACTTTACTTTTGCCAAAAAAAAAGGAAAAATTATTTCAAATGATTTGCCATTTTCATAAAATGTTTTTGGGTGTGTTTTACTATTTTTTTATTTATTGCATCGTTTTGTTTAATTGTCCATTTCAATAACTGGCTTAATTGGTTTTTAATTATAGCGCCTATAAAATAAAGGAACGGTATTAAAAAAAACATCGTAATAGAACAATAATTTAAATGAAGATTCATCTTATATGCGCATTAAGGTGGCAATGAAATGTATGTAATTTTTAATTTTTTCAAAATTATGTGAAGCTTTTACGAATTATTTAACCAAATGGACTAAATCTTACATGGTAAACACTTTAGCCAAATAAGAGTTTGTTAAACCGTTAATTTGAATTAAAGTTTGTAGTATTTTCTTAAGTTTTTCTATAATTTGCCAAAAAAAAAGGAAAATTGTTGTCGTTATACACTTAAAAAATTTTCTATCCCTTAAAAAAGACTTCGATCGACGATTGGTTAACGTGGTAGCATGCCCAGAACTAGGCGCGCTGCAAGAAGAGTCGGCAGTGACTCCATATTGACACCACAACCCGTTGAGTTGAAATATTTCAGCAAGTTGCTGAGTTTGACCCGTGATATTTCAGAGAGTCCTTGTAGAAGGTAATTCTCAAATAATCTATGTCGTGTTGAATTAAACGCTGGGCAATTACATAGGAGATGATATACTGTCTCCTCAGTTCCAGGGTCCCTGCAACTGCGGCAGCATTCATTAGAAGGGAGACCGAGTCTCATAGCGTGCTATCGTTGTCTCTCCGACGTAGAGAAGTCGCTCAGAGCGATCTTTGTCGTATGTGGGCCACGTTACTTTGGTAGCCCTACAGCCATCAAGTTTCTTCCATTTATTGTCAGCCATATTCAGATATTGTCTAAAGAAATATAAATAGAATATGTGAAATATCTAGAGCGGCTCCAGTCTTGGCCAGCCCACCCGTCTGTTCATTACCGTAATGGTCCCTATGCGCAGGAACCAAATTAAGGCAATGCCAGATAGGCTTCCCAGTCTGGATAGTTCTTCCTTACACTGGTTGACGAGAGTTTAGTGACATCGATGAAAATGCCAATTTTGCCGCTTATGTTCCTACTGTACAGTGTTCTATATGCCTCTCTTATCGCCAGTATTTCAGCCTGAAATACGCTGGCCCTATCTGGCAGACAGAAAGAGAGATTCACGAGCAGTTCCTCCGAGAAACCCCCAGAGCCAACACCACAAGTCATCTTTGACCCATCTGTGTAAATCCCCGTGCGGTATTCATTATATGCCCTCTGTTTTTCGCGGTACTCCTGCAACGACTTACTGGCATAACCACTGTTAAAAGCCCTACGGGCTTCTTTTCTAAGAGCCGAGAGTTTCACGTTCCACCAGGGAGGAAAGTTCTTCCCAGCCTTTGTAATGGGGCAGGAGATTTCAAACGCCCTGAAACTGTATTTGAGCAAAATTTTTGGCAATGCAATTTTTTAGTTTTGCTTTATCTTCCGATTTTATTTTGAAAAATTATTGCTGGCTATTCATTTTTAAATATCTTTTTTATGTTTTCAAAAGATTTTATGGATTTTCTACAAATTTCTTTTTTAGCTTCAATTTAAAATATCGTTGTTTAGTTGCTAGAAAACCGAAATATTACAAGCAAGACATTTACTTTGGATAAAAAACGGGCTAAATTTAAAGAATAAATTTTTTGTTGCCTCAGCACGGCAAAGTTCCGTATTATCCCATTAATGCTAAATAACAGAAAATGCCCATAAGCGACCAAACTACCGGCACCAACACTTGTTTGCGCGTGCATGCTGTAGTTGTGTAGTCGTGTATGGGCCCTTTACACCGATTCGACCCTAACAGGAAGAAATTTACAACACTAGGACAAAATACCGTAAAAAGAAAAATTCACCCCATAAATTAACAACTTGACAATGGTTTTTCAGTTTATTTATTATTCAAGCAAAACCTCTGCAAATAATATTGGACTACCTGATCCATTTTGATAAAATAGACAACTCCATCGACTGGTCCAATGTAATGCAAGCATGGACCATGTCATTGTTAAAAAATGGTTGTAGTGATACGACATGTCTTCCTTTTTTAACGACATGTTTTCGTTTTTAAACGACTTCAAAAATAATCCTCTTGAATATACCATGGAGTAGTTTTAAGACTTCTCCTTTGTAGTCCAAAGCTGGGTTATATAGTCCTGCCCTAGGACATCGTTAAGTTAAATATACCATGTTTTTCCCATACATTTGGGTTACCTTTGGACTAGTCCTAGTCCCTTATGGGGTACACTTTACATGCGTGTATGGACTAGTCGCATTATTTGCAGGGAAGTATAAAAAAAACCTGCCCTGCTAATTAAAAAAATGGCTTTAAGTGGGAAAATTTAAACATTTAAATTCTTCACAATATATTAAGATTACTTAAATAATTGTGTTAACTATTATGATGATGTTTATTAAAAAGGAAAGTTTTTCTAAAACAAAATCTAACTGCGAAACTTTCATTTTCCTTACACTGCATAATGAATATAAAAGAAAACAAATTTTTGCCATATGAAAATAACTTCACCTGCATTTTTTTTTACATACTCTAACTTTATAACTAAGTTTGTTTTTTAGCGAGAAAACCAAGAGTGGAAAAAATTTAACGATTGCAGTATGAAAGTGTGTTATGCTAAAAAAATATGTTTCCACGACCAGCCAGTTTACATTTCTTAATATGAAATTGTCATTTTCCGATAAACAGCTTATAAAAATGTTAAAATAAGTCTCTGGATTGGTTTCTTTGCAAAAGTAAGAAATTACCATAAAACATAGAGTTTGTTGTACAAATAGGACAAGTAAGTAACACAGACACTTGGGAGAGACACAAACATTTGATTAAGTTTTGACGTTAGAATACATGTCGCGTCGCCAACAAACATCTTATGAATATGTTCCCTCCAGTCTTAGTTTTATCTTTTAAATACATACAACTAGTGCTGGGATACTATCGATAGTTCAGATTTCACTATCGATATTACTATCGACTGAATGTTTACACTTAAGTAGGAAAACTTTAACTAGTTTTTTATCAGGCTACAGTTCGTTGCTTTAAACACTTTACTGAACGTTTGAGACGTATGTATGTACGCACGTTATTTTAGATGACAGTTTTTAAAAATTGTGATGCTGTTAAGCACCTTTCTGAATGAACCAAATTAACAGGGACTATAAGATATTTTATTGCAACTTTAGATAATGTTCTAAATTGGATTTGATTCTCAACCCAAAAGGAAATCAATCTAGCAGACTTTTCCTTTAATGGTCCTTAATTGTTTTTCCTATGCTCGCAATTGTAATTGCATTTTTATTTGATTTTTTTTACAACATCATAAAACTATTTGACATTTCAGTCCCTTCGGCATAAAGGCCTTATACCGTGTTCAGATATACCTTTTTTATTGAGTCAATATTCGGTTTATTGACATAATTATCTTTCTGTGCACATATACACAATTTAGCTAACTCAATTTATATTACTACTACATACAACATTCAACGTAAACAAAAATGTACATGTATAAGCAAAATGTTAACAAGTTTTGACATCTTTAAGGAATAAACATCTGGCTTTTGCAACGACCTAATTGATGGGCATTTGTTTTGTTGTAATTTCAGTTGCCAAATGTCAAAACCCGGTTTAGTAAGCTGTTTTATGCTCAATAAACACACTTGTGACAGGGTCGCATTTTAATTTTACTCAATATTTATAACAATTTCGTATTAATTGAGCAATAACTAAATTGCAATTTTATATGGATAATTGAGCTCAATAATGTCATTTATTGCTTAAAACTCAATTGAGGTGCATATCTGAACACGGTATTAGGTTAGTAGTAAAAAAAGTGCAGCTAAGCAATCCATACCACCTGCCATTCTTGTTGTTTGTATTCATTGCCGTAATTCTGCGCGAATTGATAAATAGCAAGTAAAAACTTGCGGCAAAAAACTGTGTGTGTATAGCTGCTGTAACATGTCTTCATAGCTGTATTTTAAATAATAATAATATCGATATTGATATTTTTCCTATCGATATTTTTGATAGCTTAAGACTATCGATAGTACTATCGATAGTTTCCCAGCACTACATACAACAGCCACCAAATATAAAAACACAAAATGCAACATAATATTGCTCTTAATACATTTCTTAATAAAACGAGTGCTTTTTTCTTAAGTCAAATGGAAAATATAGAGATGTTGACATAAATGGCGTAATTTGACGTTTTAGCGGTGTTACGTTTAAATAGTTTTGTAACGATCTGTTTTAAACACAAACAGGAGAAATCAACAAATAAAATGAATTCAAGACTTTTACGATCAAACAGACAAAAGTAAACAAATAATTAGTTCATGAATGGGTGAGTCCAATAATATTAGTGTTCAACAAAGTGTTCTGATATATTTAACAATTCCTCGGTTAGTTAGAAACTTTCACAGTTATTTTGTTACAGGAGAGTGTGGAGATTTCGATGTTCGGCGTTTATTGCATTTCGTAATGAATATCAGCTTTAATTGAAAAAAAATTAGTTCAATATTTATTTCTGATCAATTTTGTCATTTGATCTTAATATTTTTAAGACTTTTTGAATACATATTTGACTAAACTACTAGTTAAAAAAAAATCTTTTGATTATTTAATGCTGTTCTCTTAAAATTATTCTTTTGGGCAAAAAAGTAAAAGTGTTTTTTTCTTCCCCCTTGTTCACCATCTTTTTCTAAACATTTCACAAAAACAAATATATTTCTTTTTATCAATTTGTTATCCTAATGACCAACAAACATGTCTACATCCGGTGTATGTCTGTGTATTTGTGTGTCTTAAAAACTAACAGTTTTCACCAAAAGACTTGTTTAACTCTACTGACCCGATTAGCAGCAAAATCTCGTAGATGTGAAAAAGTTCAAAAAAATTATTTTCCATTTCATCGACAAATAGTTGATAAGATTTTTAAATTAAATCTTTCACTTTCACGCAATACAATAACAACATTTTTGTTTTTGTATTTTTTTTTTTAACAAGTAAATTTAAATAAATTGAATTTTTTTATGTTTCAGCTTCACACGACAAGTGTTAAGAAATAGATATGAGGTGAGACAGGAATGGAGCAATTAAATGTGAACTAAAAGAAATAGTTTTATACGAGTTTGTTAGGAAATTGCATATAGTTAAGAACTATTTGAGGTTTTAGTTAAAAGTTGTCTAGTAAGATATAAATTGTAATTTATATTGGTATAAGCATATTACGCGCTATTGTAGAGTTGCTGCAGTAAGAATGTTTTGTCAAAATATTCGCTATGTTGTACAGAAGTTGTTTAATTTAAAGGAATGCCATCATTTTGGCAATGCAGTACAAATTGTTTGTAATCTAAAGGGTCTCTCATTAAGTGCTTCCTATCTTTAAATTTAAATAAAACGAAGTGTGTGTGAAACATCATCGACATTTTTTACTTGTTTAAAAGACCTTTTTGATGCCATTATGTGTGGAATATAACATCGTTCAAATGTCCGCCAGAACTTCTCTAGGTGGAGCGCTTCCGAAATTTCCATTTTTCCATGACTCTAGCGCATAAATCAGGCTTAATTTGACATATGGCATGGCTTTGAGAACAGCTGTGGTTTGTAACTTATTCACATACACCTGCGACTTAATAAAAGCCCCAAGAAAACGTTTAATGGGGTCAAATCGCACGATCTCGGTGGCCAGTTCACATCACCTCCACGTGAGATGATCATTAGTGTGTCCCAAAAAAACAATAATTTTGGGGCTCAAGCATAATTTAAAAGCTTAAATCGATTTTCAGAATTTATTGCAGGGCCTAGCTAGAACTATACGTAAAAACCCCAATAAATGATTTTTAAGCAAGGCAAAAGAAAACGTTTGATTTTAATTTGTTTGTAGGGTATGAGTAATAATATCAAAAACTCGGTACAAATTTGAAAACCGGTATAACTCAGGATCGGTAAGAGCAAATTCAAAAATTAAAAAAAAAAATAATAATGTGATTAATAAAATGCTAAATACTGTAAGATCTAGCAAAAGTTATGCAAAATCAAACAAATGCTAAATAAAAATAGTGATTACGTGTGGGGCGTTAAACGTGACCTAAGCTATAGCCGTATTTTTTATTTGTAATTAAATGAACTCAAGGTTTATTTAAAGGCTTTTTTAAAGGTAAAAGCCTAAAAATATAAAAAAGTTTTTTGCATTTATTTTTTTTTTATTTTGCTGAGAGTTTTGATAAATAGTATATGTAGCAATAAGAATACAATAAACAAGAACAAATCAGTGTTTAAAAAGCTGCAGTTGAGATAGCAAAAGTCATAAGACTGTACTGTAACTTCGACTTCTTCATTTGTCTTTAGACAAAAATAAAATGTTGCCTTTAAGCTGGAGTTCCACACCAGTCGTTACTCGCTATTTCGCTGGATACGCAGCTGTCAAAAAAGTAGAATCTGTGTAGTCATACAACAAAGAACCTCGGCAGCCGACATTTCGGAAGTGTTTGGTTTGACAGACTGAAACTTTTAATAATTCCCGAAATCAAAAAGTGGAAGAAAATACAATTTTTTTATTTTGACTGCAGTTTTTTAAACCCTGGAAAAATTCGTCCGCCCAGCTGATCGTTTTTTATACAAACTAAAGCTTTGTACAAACGGTGGTCAGATCTTACAAAATGTAAGATATGGAAATTTACTGACAAAGAAAAATCGCCACCAAAAGGAAATTGTCAGTTCAGACGATTGTAAAAAAAACCATGGCAGAAAACTGTCGGACAAAAAATACATCTGCTAAACAAAAATTGTCAGTTAACCCGGTTGACAGATAATTGCATGGCAAGAACTGCCATTTCTGTTTTACGACATTTCAAAAAAAATTTAAATTGCCTGTTTATTTATAAATTGGAAAAGTGGAAATATTGTTATGGAAGGGAAAACCCAATAACAATAATTTAAGCTATTTTATTTTGTTTAAAATAGGTTTTCATTTAAACTAATTAAAATTTTGCAAAATTAAACTTTTTTGGTTTTTTTCATTTCATTCATGCATATCAGGGATGGAAACTATTGTGCAAATGTCCCTTTTTTGATATCTCTAAAAAAATGTTTGTAAATATATCAATAGATGAGCCAGAAAATATAAATTGGTACTACGTTTTGTTATTGAAGTTTGTACGTATGTATTTGCAGCGTTGCCAATATTAAAAGTTCTCTGACAATGATGCTATTGTCAGTTGCATTAACTTCGCACGTCTGACAAAAAATATGCTTCCAACGTCTGGGAAATCCAGTCAATAACGACTAGATTTTTATTTGAAATCACGTAAGTACTTTATTCAAATAAAGTTTTATCGGTTTTTACTAGTCTAATAGAACAAGAGTTTTTATTTGCAGTAATTATATGTGTATATGTATGTACATATGGGCAAATCCCAGAAACAGTCCACCAACCAAAAATTTTCAATTCGATTTGTTTTAATGGAATATAAGACTAAATGTATAGTTTCGTTTTTATATTAAAAAATATGTATTTCGATGATCATTGATACAATAATTTGTACCAAATCCTACCCCATCCCTGATCTCTTAATGATATACGTGAATTTAATATTATTTTTGGTGCTTTATGTGCTTAAAATAGCGCTTACAGTAGACTCATTAAAATATAAATTTAGTTTAAAAAAAACATTGATAACACAGTACAACAGCCAATCTGGGGGGTGAGAAATTCCAAGTCAGGGTGATGGTACTAGGTCAGTATAGTAAAACCCTGAAAGGGTTTGGCGTTCGTATGTGTCAGTTTTTTTTTATGACATTTTAAATTTTTTCCTTATCTTGATGTTTTTTTGTTTAACATAACTCGAGAACCACTTGTCCGATTTTGCTAAATCAAACTCAAAAAAATTTAGAATTACAATTTCTTTAATCCGTTCATATAACGTTTTTCTTTATAATCAACAGTTTTCCCGGTAAAAATAAATTTGTGGAGAAAAAAAAATATTTTTTTGCCTAAAAATAGGCAATATTTATTAAAATAAATTTTAATTTTTAGGCAAAAAAATATTTTTTTTCTCCACAAATTTATTTTTACCGGCAAAACTGTTGATTATAAAGAAAAACGTTATATGAACGGATTAAAGAAATTGTAATTCTAAATTTTTTTGAGTTTGATTTAGCAAAATCGGACAAGTGGTTCTCGAGTTATGATAAACAAAAAAACATCAAGATAAGGAAAAAATTTAAAATGTCATAAAAAAAAACTGACACATACCAACGCCAAACCCTTTGAGTGTTTTACTATACTGACCTAGTACCATCACCCTGACTTGGAATTTCTCACCCCCCAGACAAAAATCTCAAAAATGTTCCATAGTGTAATCATTCATACATTCATTAATAATCACAAAATTAGTTTAAGAAATGCAATTCATAAAAATATAATTTGTTTTGTTAAAATAAACAAAATTGGGTTTATTATATACTACTGGAAAACCTGTAGCGTGCGTTGTGAAGCGTGCGTCACAAAGTGTTCACGGCTTTTGTCAAAAAATCAAAACATTTTTTGGCTGCCAATACGTGATTTTAGAATTCTCTCATATTCATCTTTATTTGAGGAACTAGATTTTGTGTACCCTATGATGCGAAATTCGATAAAAATTAGGAAAACACACTTCAACTTTTAAAGTTACTTCCACTTTTTGTGGCGTGCTTCACAAAACTTTGTGATCAATTATTTCGCAACAAATACCTTCTAAGAACATATTAATGTCACTAAATACTATATATAATTTGAAGCTATCTATTTTGAAAGACCAAACAATGTTTATTTATCAATCAGAAAACGCGTGCGAATGTAGCGTTCGTTACGCAGGAGTTGCCCATATATCTTGTATTGCATGAAAATCTTTCAATTTGGTGTGGAACATATGAATTGAATAATTTTAATTACTTTTTTTAAATGCCGTATACGAATTTATGGTGATTACTATTAAACTCTTAAAGTCAATAACAACGAATATCGTCACAAGGAAATTAAGCTAAAATTACAAATCGTAAATGAATGACAATGAGAAAAACGTACATACTAGGGTGATCGATTATTCGACTTTTTTCAATAACCGGTTTTCGAATATTCCGAATAGTTGATATTTAAAAAAAACGGTTTTCGGCCAAGCATTTTAAAAATGACCGGTTAACCGGTTTTAATTCGAATACATAAAAATACAAAAATCAGATTAGTTTTTGTAAAAAAAGTTAATTAGAATAAAAACAAAACAATTCCCGAAGGTAAGGAAGCAACAAAATACATAGATATGACTTAAGGTATGTTCAGATCTAACAAATATTTGACGACAAAATAAAAAAAAGCGTGACCAGTAAATTGATTAAACTTAAGCTTTATTTTTAACAAATTCTTTTTATTTGCTAAACTTTATGTCTAAGATGATAATTGTATTTATGTATAATGTAATTAAGGGCCATTATTACAACCTAATGATAAAGTTGCTGATAGTTAACGTGAACAAAAGCTATCTTGAACGATAAAGTGACCATTAAGTTTTTTCCATTATTACAACTGTCCGATAAAATAAAAAATGTAATTTATATACTGTGGCAACATTGCAGTATATACCGACTACTTTTGGTTGTTTAAAATACGTAGTGGCAACGACTTAGTTTTGTTTTATTTATTAATTGAAAACAAAAGTAAATTTTTGTGCTTTATTTTTGGTTTTAATGGTAAATTGTTTTGTTTTTTGTGTTAAATTGTGTTTTTTGAAAATGTTGAGTAATTTAAGACTATCATTGAAGTTACCATATCTTCAGCAGAAAATATGGCATCTTCAAGTTCTTAAAGTTCACTTGTAAAGTTACCATGAAGCCAAACCTGATGTTAGCTCATCAGTCACTTTTTAGGTTAATGTTAACTTGTAATAACCAAAAACTATTTATCTGTCAGATAGCATCCTAAAAATAACTATTTGTAAGTTGTAATAATGGCCCTAAGAAACAGGAAAATAATGTTTGCTCTAGCCAAACAATTCTTTAAGAAAACTAGTGGTTACGTGTACGACGTCAAATATTCAATAGGTGTGAACATAGCTGTAGAAATTTTTAAAAACTTTGGTTTTAAAAATTATAGGAATTTAATAAATTTATTATTTGAGACATTCTCCCAAATTTATTTTAAATCAGTTTTAATTTGTTGGTGGCTAAGCATGTCTATATGAATCAGTAAACTTTAGCCATATTTTTGAAAAGTTGCAAACAAAACCTCTTATGCAGGACTATATATTTAAATTTTTTTTTTTTTTTTTTTGTTTCAGTATTATAGAAACAATAGTAATATATGCTTTTTGTATGAAATATCTGTCAATTCGTCGATCACAATTTAAACCCTTCCATGAAATTGTTTGATTCCTTCAATTTTGTTTTAAGTTCTTGGTAATTTAAGAAATAAAACTGAAGAATTTTTCCATATCGTTGATTTCGCCGGTATGGTGTAGTTTTAAGCATGAAGATATGCTAGAACTACTTGAGAGTTTTTCATTCATTATTGGCAGCATATTTTAGTAAAGTATTATTTTCAGGCTCTTAAAAACTACTTGGAACAAAGTCAAGTTTTACTTGGCGTATATTTATGTCAAGCTTGTAGACAAATTAAAAGTGATAAATAAGTCGTGACGTTGAAGAACCTTTGCAACTTATCATTTTAGGGCCGTTTAAGCACCATTGCCTTTTAAATCAGTTCGATATTATCACCAGAGATAACATCTTTATAAAGATATATATAGTATTTAGAATACTTTCAAATTGCTTATTACTTTTTAAGCTGAACTTTTTTTTTGTAGTATTTTGAATTGTTTTTGGTTATATAAGCGATTTGTATTTACATTGCCCATAATGTTTTTTTTAACGTTTTAAGCGTACTGACACCAAAGTAGTCCTGTGATAGGTCTTTGGTGGTAGAGACCGGTTTCAGTTCTAACACTTTATATGAATAAGACCTTTCACTTTTACATGGGGTTGTCATTGGAGGGGGTCTTTTGACACCATTTGACCAGTCACTGATATATCCTCAATGAACGTGTTTAGTGTCAGTTACTACAATGTAGTTTTATTTTAATAAAATGTAGCATTTTTTCAATAAAACAAGTCCTAGCTAGAATTAAATTCAAGAACAAAATTTTAAAAAGTCCCTAAATATGTGTCACACCACCGGTAAAGACTGTACTGTAATTCATTACTTTTTCTTTTTGTACCTGTTCTATTTTCACAACTCCCAGGACCAGTCTGTTGGACCAATTGACACAAATTTTCCGCAGGGGACATTCTTTATAAAAAGTTTAAGTTTGTCAAATATTCAATTAGAAAAATACTTAAATTAAGGGTACATTTATAACAAAAGTAAGGAAAACGTATATAAGTTACACATTACTAAAATAACCTGTTTATTTTACTAAAATAACTGGTTTATTCGCTATTTGAAAAATGGACATTTTAAATTATTTGACTTGGGCGAAACTAAAATAACCGGTTAAAACCGTTCGAATACTATTCGATCGATCTCCCTAGTACATACATATTTTAAAGAAATGCCAATACATGTACATATTTATGTTTTATTTTTCAATATTATTATGTATTTTGAATTTCCAACTTTGTAACCTTTGTTTCGTTCGCAAAAAGCTTAGGAATCAAAATGTTTGTACTTTTTAAAGTTTTGCGATTAAAATAAAACTCATGTAAACATGCACTACGTTCATATGGCAGTTTTTTTATTTGACAAGTACATTCGTATATTCTATAAATGTATGTCTGGATATTTGTATGCATGTAAGTATGTATATATAATAAGCAAAAAACAATGCTAAGCTAAACAAATCCCCAACAAAAAAAAAACTTAAACTTTTTCTTCACCTTTTTTTTAAATGACCCTCAAAAAGTTTTAAAAAACACATGAATTGCATTTGTGGGAAATAAATAAATACGAACAAAAATAGTGAAACACTAGTACAATAGAGAATTAAAATTAAATAAAACTTAAATATCATTGTCAGCAACTCATTTGGAATTTTTTTAACTTCACATCATTTATTCATATTGTTGCCATATCGAAGAGTTATAGAGTTGTGCATTATTTCTTAAATAATTTTTTCAATTAAAATTTTTGAAACAAAATTATGACATCATTTGGGAATAAATGTAGATGTCTAAATAAAAATGTATGAGCAAAATATTACGTTTTTGTTTTGGTTTTCTACAGATAAGTATTTTCGTACGAGCATTAAATCATTGTTGTATTTTTGAGGTTGATTCATGGGAATGATAGATCATAAAAGCAAATACGTTATAAATGTTTTTGTTTATTATTTACATACATATTTGTTTACTAAGAAACGTAGGTTATATTTAAGTCAACCCGAATAATTTATCGTGTAATACTCTTCAATTTAATGGTACATACAAGTAATATAGAATAAAACTAGAATTTAAAAATATTTCAAATTTATTATACATACAATGAATGACTTCGTTTTTAAACAAGTTTTAAGTTTTTTTGTATTTAAATACCGTTTCAGTTTTTAAGTACTACTGGGTAAATTGTATTTAACCTTCATAAGGTCTTCCAATTTGCTGACGTTAACGGCCTTCGGGTCAAATTCGACCCAAATAGAAAGTTTTATATTAAAACTTACTTTTTCAATTAAGTATGTTTAAAAAGTTGATATTTATTTCTAGATTTATTCAGTATATTGAAGCTGTATTTATTCACCCCTATCGTGAATAACAAGTGGAATTTTTGTTCCCATGAAATTTTCATTCCCCTCAAAGGGTAAAAAGCAATCGTGAATCTCATGTGAAAAATTTTTCATGCTATTAGTTTCAGTGAATGTAAAAAAGAAGAAAATTTGAAAAAATTAAAAATCATTGAAATTTTTGTTTAAAAATATACACGTATATATTTTAAAAGAAAGTTAAAATAATAAATCTAAATAATTAGCATTGGAGGGATAGGTTGATAACAACGTTAGTTTTTTGCACTTTTTAAATTTTATGTAGTAAAATATTTTCCAAAATTCTGCCAGCACGTCTTTCACAAATCCGGCGGCAATCAACCTGTTGTTTTGCATTTTGTTGACCAATATATCGGTTTGTGCCTTATTAACGGATCTAGCCCTTAATATTCGATTTATAGGAGGAACTACTAACATACACGTTCTATTCCCTAGCAAAAATAAAGTGAGAAAATCTAAGGGAAATGTTAACAAATTACGAGGGAAAAAACTTTTCACGATAAGGGGAATTTATCCCCGTGAACCTTTTTTCACGTTATTATTCTCCTTTGAATTACATTTTTTTCATGGGAGCTGTTCATGATCGCAAATATGTGAAAAGGGGAAAAATTATTCACGATAGGGGTGATTGTTAACATTTATTGCGAATCCAAAAGTACATTTAACATAACGTAGTTGTATCTGTTTTGTGACACAATTGGCAACGACTTATTTTTGACTCGTAAACATATTTTTTCCTAATTTTTGGTTGAAGATGACGAGTGCTGTTCTTGCTCAGATACTACATGCACTTTTTTGCAATTTTTCATGAAAATTTGTCTTTGGGTAATGTTTTGGCTACTTGATAAAGGGCGCGGCAAGTTGAAAACCTAAATTTTCTAAGAAATGTCGACGTTTGGTAAAACAGTTTTCGCTCTAGCCATGTTTAGCTGATGTTTATGGTAGCCTTTAGTTGTCAAAAGCTCTCGTCACAATTCAATCTTGTTTTTACATATAGTTCCTACTAAAGAAATTTGATTCTCTAGCAATTGTTGTCCCAATTAGTAAGATGTAAAACAATTGTCTGCAGTAATACTGTGATATTTTAAATCAACTGTCAAATCAAGAACTACATGCATACATTTGTTTAATTCAGGCAAAGTTTTTATTTATTTGCCTGTATATGGTTGTATATTCCAGGCATAACTAATCAACCCATAGATTTTATAGCTCACGTATCGGCGCAACCTTCTCAAAAATTTGGCGTTCACTGCGAGTATCCTTGTCGTTAAAACTTAGTACTCTCGAAAGGTTTTTTAATCTGATCAACGGCAAGATTGCTCTGAAAATAGGGGTTCCGTTCACAACATCCCAAAAACTCTCTGTACTTTCATTATTTGATCTATACAATTCAGGTTACTAGAGAAGCAATAAATGCAAAATTTTTGGGTCGCCACTTCAGTCCAATTAATACCAAATACACATTTACCTGCGTTATTAGTAATCTTCAAAATAACAAATAAAATAACAAATGGAAATTTTTACCTAAAATTCAAGAATTTTGCTACCGGTCAAATGTGACCCAAAGAACTTAAGTGCAAAAAATTTTGTAAATATTTTATTCGCCAATATTTTTTTTTCGAAAAACCTAACGTAGTTGTTGGCATTCAAAATAAAATAAATGTCATAAAATATAACAAATAGCACTTACTCACTCTTAGAAAAAAAATTAACTTTTATTTTAAAATGGGTCAGATTTGACCCGAAGACCTTATAAAGGTTAATTAAGATAAAAGTATGGTAGCACTACGAGTTATCAAAAAGTATCATAAATCATCGGTTGAAACAAAATATTGAAATTGTTAATTGTATTTATTTACAAGAAACCGCTGAATCTGTTTTGCGTTGCCTGTTGTTTTTGTATTGTTGTTTTATTATGCCTTGCCAAATAATTTACAGAATGGAAATTTAAATAGACATTTTAAATCAATTTCTGAATTATATTCTCAATTTTTTTTTTTTCAAAATACAGTACAATTAACTTATTTACATAATATATTTTTAGTATAAATGTAGTATATAGACCAAAAATGATAGGAATATGTATTATAAATTAGTTTAAAAAGATTCTAAAAACGATATTTTCGGTTTTAAGCCGTTTCGTTTTCAAAATCGATTTCCATCTCATACACACACCTGTTTATTTTTAGTTTTTTGATAAATTAACAGATTTGTAAAAATATTCTACCTCTTTTAACCTGAATTTCTTAGTTTTTTCAGCCAAAAAAAATATTCTACCTTAAAAGTTTTGCCTTTTTCTTTTATTTAAACCGTAATAAATCAATCTTGACCAAAATTCATTTAAAGTTCAAAAAACTTGAACTTTTGCAAGATATAAAGAAACACAACTAAAACGCTCAAAACAACAGAAATGAAACCTAAATAAATCTGGTTTTGTTACATTTTACACAAAAATTAACTTTTTTTTACCCACACCACAACAGTGGAGAGGGTACTATGCATTTGTGCTGATGTTTGTAACATCTAAAATATTGGTCCTGCAGCAGTATTCTGCAATTCTCTAAAGCTCAATTTCTATCGGTAAAACTCAAGGTTGGCCACTGATACCGATACCAATACCGTTTAAATTGAATACCGGTATTGATACCGATACCAAAATTAGTTTCTTGCATAAAACACCGGTATACGTATACCGTTTCTCTTAATACCGGTATTATACCGGTGCAATCGTTTCGGTTTTAAAAAATAATATAATTTCTCAAATAGAAAAAAATTAAAAGTTTCAACACTTGCGCTAATGAAAAATATGTTGGTTAATTTGCCACTCTATTATTGCAGCACTGTTATTACTATGATAATCACCCTAATCGTGGTTGGCAAATTTCAAAAACGTCTGCGACTGTTTGGTAATAGATATAAGGAAATAAGTTAACGTTCTCTTTAATCTATTACCAAACAGTCGCAGGCGTATTTTAAATTCGCCAACCACGATAAGGGTGAATATCATAGAACGTAACATAAGTTCTACAACAACATGTGTCGGAAATATTTAAATGTGGTGGGGCAGTTTGAAATACAAAAGTTCAAGTATAAGCTTTCTGAAGGGCCAAATACACTTGTCAAAATACTCATCAAGCGTTGTGGTAGTACTATTTAAAATGTGTTTCTATGTGTTTTGGTTCATTTAATTGTAATATTGATATATACCGTTATAAAAGTTGCTCTACCGATACCGATATAATTGAAATACCGATACCGAAATAAAAAAAGTTTAATACCGATACAGAAATTCGTTTCGGTATCCAACCTTGCTTAAAATCTGTAAAGTTGATTTAGCGATTTTAGGCTACGAATGCAATTCTGTAACGTGCGTTGCATAATTTGACAATGCCATTAAAATTTAATTCGCCGCAATTAAAGATAAAATTTTAAAATTTTGTATTCTGTACGGCTGCTGGACCCACCTTAGAGTATACCGATCGCCTCAGATAGCCGTCCCTTCGCTGGCTGTCCATTCAAACCTTGTTCGCAAAGTACAGGTCCCAATTTTGGAGATAATTTGGTACATAGATTCTAATTGGCACAAGGACCAAGCCTACTGAAATTGCGGCAAATCCGTCTATAATTTTACATAGTCCCCATACAAGATTCTTTCTGGAATATGGCCATTGTGCCCATAAACTATCGTGTCATGTGGGTATTAAGATTAAAATTGGTCCAAACTTATTTTATTGCAATGAAATCATCTTAGCAAATTTTATTGGAATCGGTCCATATTTAACTATAGCTCTCATACAAATACTACCCCGAAAACAGCTTTTAATGCCATAATTTCCTTATAAATTTTTATATTAACATAAAAATGTTATGTTAATAAATTAACCATAGGTCGGTCCCATATAAATCCCCATCTTAAAATCTTATATAGATAAAAGAAGATATCTAAATAAAAGTCGGCACAAAGAACTTTTACATGAATCTTAACCTCATAACATAATGTCGTTTGGACAGGTCCATGATTGCCCATGGGTTCAAAATATGGTACACTAGCAAAAATGGTCTTAAATACTGTAGTTTAGGGCATAATATTTTCGGGCTTGACCTACTATACTTTCTTACTTGTTTTTTATCAATTCATATTATAAAAATGTTTGCCTGCGAAATTTAATTATTGAAACATTGTCTTCGCGTTACCTTTTTTTAGAATTGTAAGGCCCCCCGTGTCGTTTAAAGATTAGAACATAACAATCTTTTTTAATTTTTAAATTCTACTAAACTTGAGCACTTTGGAAGGTTTTCAAAGTTTGTTTTGTTATGCGTAGTAAAAATACAATTGAAAAAAGCATAAGAGGGGTCTCATGCTATGTTCACACTTGGGTTTTTTAGCGCGTTTAGGCCTGTGTTCGAAAATTAACACTAAATATCGCTCCTTAGTGTTCGGTTCGGTAGATTTGTGGTCATCTTTTGAACACTGAAATAATACTGTTTTTATTAAACTCAACAAAAGATGAGAACATTGAATTCCGTTCGGTTTTTTTTTAAATCCACAAACTTCATTGTGTTCGCTTCGGCTCATTAATGTTCGTCGCTTTTGCCTGGTAAAAAAAACCAAAAAATTTTTACAAAAACATTTTTACACATACAAAAAAAACAAAAACCAGTAAAATAATTTTACACAAGCAAAACATATACACATACAAGCTGTGAGGTCATTGCTAAAATTTTTTGTTTGTTCATTTCTTTATCAATGTAAAAAGAAACATTAAATATAATATTTGTCTACAGTATCACTACAATTGTTCTGTTTTTTTTAACGAAGAGCAGAACAATAAATAATGTTCGTCTCTTTCTTGAAAATAGTTACGAACGGTATTAAGGGTTGTGTTCGACTACACAATCACTAAAAAAACAGATATCGTTGTTGGGTGTGTGAGCCGAACGCTAAACAATGTACTGTTGATTTAGCTAATTAACGCCGTTCACATTACATTTGAGATGATAAAGATGACAGTTGATTAAAAAAAAACACAAGAAACTAATTCATATTTCTTTTATGTATAAAAAATAGATAAAAAATACTTTAATAAAGTTATCAGAAGATTATTTTAAACATACTCATGATGAAATCGAAAAATTTAAGAATTATTTACGGACAAAATAAAAACATTAAAAAGAAATCGTGGTCGGTTGTACACGTTAGGGGTACTATCATTCTACACTATACTCAGTTTGAGGTATGTTCAGAGGATTCTATGTCATGTCAATTTGAAGTGATTAACAAATCATTTCAATGTATGGTTAATCATCTCGATTTTGAAGTGATTAGAGCTTAATCAAGTTCGAGTTGCTTAAACGTGTTTAGGAACCCAAGTGTGAATAAACGACTTGAATGGCACATTTTTAAATAGTGGCAATTGCCAAAGGGATTTTACTCTAAAATATTGTAAAAAAAATATGTATAATTTTGCAGAGCAGAAACTAATTAAAGTTTTCAACAATTTTGTTGGCAAGCGAAACGAATTTGGGTATCGGTATTCATGCTGGTATTCAACTATTTGTTATTTTGGTATCGATACCAATAACGGTATTTAAGCTTTATTGATGTATGTGTATGTCTGGGTTCACACTCAGCGTTGTCATGACCAAAAAAAATTTGTAACCAAAATGTAAAAATAAAGTAACCAAAATCGACAAAAAGTAACCAAAATATATATATATTTGTGTTAAAAGTACTATAATTTTCGCACTTCAGTTTAAAAATATGTCTAAAGAAGAAATTGTGTTTGTTTGTATCTTGTAGGATCATAAACCACTGGACCGATTTTTATAATATTTTGACATTATATTACCGATGGTCTGAAAAGAACAATAGGCTATGTAATTTTTTGAAATTTTTAGTGGAAGGGGCACCTCCTATACCAAGTTAACACTTATTTTAACATTTTAAATATTACTGGACGGTCAATCACTTGTGTTGTGAAAACAGCACACAAAGCTTCTAAAAAATAATTTTTAAGTAGATGAAAAAAGGATCAAAAAAACGGAGTGTACCAAAAAAAAAATTGGTTATTTTTGTGTCAAAAAAAAGTAACCAAAATGGAAAAAAAGTACACGAGTACACATCGAGAAAAAAAGTAACCAATTTTGGTTAAAAGTAACCAAAACGGCATCGCTGTTCACACTATGAAAGTTTTTTTCAGAAAGTCTGAGTATATTGATAAGAAGGGAGAGAATAATTGCATGCCCTCTCACCAATAAACTTCGAGTTTCTAAATGAAAAATTTCATAGTGTGAACTTAAACTATGTAGAAATGGCATTAATTGTTGTATGTATGTAGGTAGTGATAGTTGTAATGACGAAGATGACCTCAAACTTTCCACAACAGAAACTGTTAGTTTATACAAGCTGTTGTTGTTATTAACTTATTGTTCATACAATATTTTCCTTAACAACAGCAAACAAACATCACACACTACGACATAAAATTATTTAAGATTTTTTATTGTCCATGTACTATTAAACATTTAATTGTATTTTATCTCTTTTTATGAGTTCGTTTGTTTTTCAAATTAAATTTAATTATTAATATTGGCCAATTAACAAATAAGCTTATGATTATTGCTCGTAAAATAAATTAAACAAATGATTGGAAGAATAAGTAAATGAATAAATTTAAATGTATTTTAGCTTACTTAACCTCAAATTATTTTTCTTTATGTTTTAAATATCAGAAATGGAACAACAATCTTCATCAAATTTACTTTAATGCAACTGACCTAAAAAAACCAGAAAAAGAACAAAAGAAATAATTATTAATGAAATATTTGAGAAAATAATTTCTTAAAGTTAATTTTTTTTATTAATTACTTGAAAAATATTTTCACAAATTTTATATTTTTTTTAGTTTGAAAATTGTAAATTTTGATTGCTAAAATTATAGAGAAGTGTGTAAGATGTATACTTCCGTGCCGCAATAAATAGTTTAAATTCAACAAGAAATTTCCAAGACGTTTTGAAATGTAAAGAAAATAAAAAAATTTCCCAAAATTCCAAAAACTTAACACAGGCTTTAAAAAAAATGTTAAAATCTGTCGAAAGTTTAAGATTTGAGTACTCGTATTTACTAAAACTTCGTACAGACGGCGGTCAGATCTTACAATGTTTACATTTTTGTGACAACGGTGCCATTGTCAGATGCATTAATTTTACATATCTGCCAAATGAAAATGAGCTTACAATCTTCGTACAGTTGCAAAACATTTTTAGGCAATTTTAATGACAACATTGTAATATCTGACCACCGTCTGTACGAAGCTTTAGTTTGAAAATGTTCATAGTTAAAATCAAGTTTTTAATTTACTTGTTTTTCTGCACAAGTAAATCTCACGACAAGCTTTTATATCATATTAATTGTGTAATGACGTTATAAGTTGATAGTAAAAGTTTTAAGGCAAAAGGTAATTTTTTTTTCTTTTTAGCACATTCAATCAAAAGCTTGTTTTTTTTGAAAATTTTTACTTTTACTTTTTGTAAACTCGCATTTGTATTATCAGCAAGTCCTTTCATTTGATACCCATATGGTGGAAGTGCATTCAAAATATCTAGTCCGCCATGTTGTGTGTGCCCGGCATATAAGATTTAAAATTACGTCACACAGCTTACCATGAACTCTCATCCAAACTAAACGTTTGTTCAAAATGTTGGTTCAATCAGTTAAAGATATTCAACACTGAGTTTCAAGCCTTAAAACTCCGCCATATTGGATTTAGAGTGACCACTTTTTTCGAGTTATTTTTGGCAAGCCCTTTTCATTTGATACCCATATTGTAGAAGTGCATTAAAAACAACTAGTCCGCCATGTGAGATTTAGAATGATGCCAAACATTTTACCATGCATTGTCATCCAAATTAAACGTATACAAAATTTCAGCTCAATCGGTTGAAGATTACTGCTTCAAAATTGAGTTGCAAGATTCCACCCGACAAAACATACATACATTGTAAGTTAAATAAAAGCTTTTAAAAAAGAGCTGATTTGCTTTATGTGGGGCTTACAATTTCTTATAACAATTTTTAACTAATAAAAACTTCAAATCATCGATAAAATTAAATTTTATTTGTTTGCATACATGAATTAAGAAAAATTCTACATTACATATCCAATTAACATTGCAGAATTTATTTTTTTTTTTTGGTCCAAAATTCCGAAAAACTTGAGAAAGAAATTGCTTGGTGCTGATTCACAATCTTCAAGTTTTAGCCATCAAGTCTTGATCTTTTAGGGTAAAAGGGAAAATAGATTTCCATTTCTTTGTTTCTCTCTCCTAAAAACTACTTTAAGGCTAAAACTTGAAGAGTGTAAACCAGCACTTAATATAAATGGCGAAAAATATGACAAATGGTTTGATTAAATTTTAACCACTAAATGGGTAAATTGGCAACACTAGTTCCAACTAGGGTACAGTCTCGAAAATTTTTCTGTAAGCACTTTAGTGTTGGTTATCTTTTTACTTCTCACTTTTTATTAGATCAATTCAATTTGTTTAATATTTTTGCGTTTTTAATAAAAATCGTGTTAAGCCAGCAACATTAAGCCAATTTTTTGCCTTTAATTTAGCGATTGTTAGTCGTGAAGAGTTGACAACAGTGCTTACGAATTTATAACAGACAACATTCATGTCCAAGTTCAAGGTTTAAAAAAACACACAAATTTTTTATTTGATAATTGCTTTTAGTCTGTTTTTGTTTATTTTTTTATTTTTTATGTAAATTACGAACAATCTTTACGGTCTCAAATAGAATTTCTTTGTACTTAAATAGACCTCCCACATTTCATAGAGGGACAAACAAATAGTGTTTTTGTTAAGCAAACTTTGTGAGTTATTCACTAACCCCATCTATCTGCCTTTTTTTTGTTGTTGTAAAATTGTATGCGGTTTCAAATTTCCTCTTCATTTAAAATTTTATTTTCAGATTTGCTTGAAAATAAAAAATAATATTCGTTCTGTTTTTGTTTGTTTATTTCTATTCATGTATGACCGATATCTTTGATGTAGAGAATATCAGAGATTTAATCGTCCGCTTCGTAATAATTTCTTTGCTACACAGTTTATTTTTTTCTGAGGTTTTTTGTTTACAATTATTAATCATATTTTGTATATTATTTATAACAGAAACGTGATTGTTTATTGATTTCATTTTACAAAGAGCATTTTTATATGCTTAGTATTGCAAATGAAACAGAATTATTCAATTTATCACATCTTAAATGAGGATAATGAAGAATATGAAATAAATTAAATGTAGTAAAAAAACAAAGGGATTTCTTTTTTTTTTTAATATGTACATAGATAAAAAAAATTTTTATAAATCAGGTTTAGGAATACGTAAAGAATTGGTTTGTTTACATACTTTATTAAGTAATTAAAAACCTAACTGCTGCCGTAATCAATCTACTCTCTTAATTATACTATCAATAGATTTTTCACAGTGCCTTTCCACCAAATGTAACTGTGAAAACCAACCGACTATCGTGTTACAAAATATGCTTTGCAAAAGACGGTTCAATAATATTTCCTTTTAAGAACCTTAATTAAATAAATTCGCATGTGACATTCGTTCTGATATGGCAAAGTTAACTAGATATTTACAAATGTGCCCCAGCTACCTTAATCACTTAGTCTTAAGAATATAATTGAGATCAACTAAAACTAAAACAAATGGGTACTATGAGTAATAAACAAACTGAATAAACTAAACTAAGTTAAGATGGGATGAGATGAGATTAGAAATTAAGACTACACAAAAAAATTGTAACAAAAAATGTAAGTATGTTTCCAAGGCCTCTTTTATTCGTGTTCATGTAGAAGGAAAAATATTTTATATTATTATCCGTTAAAGTTGTTTAGATAACGAAAAAATTCTAAAACAAATATTGGCATATCTGTAAAAAAAAGCTTGATTAAGTGTTTTGCAAAGGAAGACAGACAACTGTACAAAATGTCATAAAATTTTAAAACATCGTTTTAAGAAGCGAAAACCCCCAACATGTGAAGACAAACCACATCATTTGTAAAAAATTTGAAATGATCTTCTATTGTCACAGAATATATTGAAAATATACATTCAACATCAGTCGATTTAAGTGGCGCATACTTAAATGATTTTAGTTCTCATGGAGATAATCTGTCTATATATTGATCAGTTTCGGTTTTTTTAAAATATATGTTTTTTTTAACTTAGTCAACGTTTGAAGACCACAGTCCCGATTATAATGTGCGTGAGACGGCTTAAGCAACTATGCGAATTAGAGTTGCCAGATACCAAAAGTCAAATTACTGGACAATAGAAAAAATTCACCTGGATTGGGAAAAAATAACTGGACAGTTTGAAAATGCACTTTACTATAATAAACAGTAAAATATAACTTTAAATTTTTATTAACAATAAAAAAAGCATAAAATGCAAGGAAACTGAACATTTCAAATTCAGTTTAACGTCACATTACAAAATTATGTATATACCAGGGCGATTTCACTACAAGTGGCAGCGAAAAGCCTGCTGACTTCTGTTTTTTTTTACACAGCCTTTTCGTTCATTATTGACAGTAGCTAGATCATTCATATTATAGTCGGGCTTTAACCTTTCGATTAAAACCACGCGATCATTAAAATCTTTTCTAATTTCCTTTGGCATTTTTAAATAAATCACTATTTAAAAAAAAACCTCTCAAATTGTTCAGTAGCCGTTTTTTTTTAGAATAACTTAACCCGGTTTAATTCTTTTAGTTCTTGTTAAAAATTTCAATAAAAGAAAAGAGCCGATATATTTTTATTTTGTTAATCCAACAGCTTGACTTAAAACGCAATTCTTTTTTAAAAAAATGGCTGACAACCTGCGTAAAATGAAAATTAATGCAAAGCATATATTTAAAAATTAATATGAAAATTATGAAAATGCATATTTTTTATACAAAAAGCATAAAAAACTGCCCTGATAATAAGGGTATTCATGGTAGGCAATGGTACAAAATTTGTTTTAAGACATACATAAATATAAATTTCAAGTTTGTGCCAATACTTTTAATTTAAACTAAACGTGCAGTAGCAGCAAATTTTAAGACAAATATTAAAACAAGATATCACACTTAAACATGAACACTCCTAAGATAATCTATCAGAATCGAAATACACAAGTATCAACTTTTTCTTTAGTAACAAAGAAAAAAGTAAATACAATACATACCATCATTTAAACAAACAATAAGCTACAGAAGGATCAAGCAGACTTCATTCCTTGCATTTTTGTATATCAGCAGTTCAAAAAATTACAACCTAAAAGCAGCATAATGCAAAAATAAAAAACAATTTTTGTTCAAACCAAAGATTTGAGTACAAAAAGAATTTTATCCAGAAATTGCAGATAACAAAACGAAAGTTGGAAAAAATGCAGATAGAAGATGAGATTCGCAAGCATCAACCCAGCCAGTCATCCAACAATCCAATAACCCTGAAATTATTCCAATTCAAATGCCTGCATGCAGAACCAGAATCCATATGTTTTAAGCATTTTCTAGTGTGTATCGCACATAAAAAATAATCGTGTTAATGCAATCAACTTCCATGAAGATTTCATACATTAAACCACTTACAAACGTTGTAGGAAGCAAATGCTAGAATCTGGAAATTCACAGAGTTTGTACTTTAGAATTGTTAATGACATAAAAAAATGCATCAATAAACAACGAGTCAAAAATAAGAAAGTGGGAACTAAGTTTTGCTCTAAAAATTTTTTACAAGACACAAAAGGGTTTGTAAGAGACCAATCGTAGATTTACAGAGTGCGATGTTGTATGTTAAGGGAGTAAAAATAATTTTAAATTTTAAAAGTTATTTTAGCATTTAATACTTCACTAAGCGCACATTTCAGTGGCAATAGTTGAAAGCATATTTTCAATTGAAAAAATAAAAACGTTTTATGGTAAATAATTTCACAATTTTCCAATGAGGAGTTCCATAACTAAACGATGTGAATTACATCATGTAATTCATTACTTTTTTTGTTTTTTTTTATTGACTTCACTTCAACATACTAAAATGTTTGTACGTAGACTTTGTTAGAAAACATACAAAAGTTCAACAATTTTTCTGTTATTTTTTATTAGTTTGATGTTAAAATATTTTCGTATTTATGAAATTAACAACTTAAAGATGTTAATGAAAATTCTGTGGGAACAAGCAAAATACATAATTTGAAAAGATTTGAAAAGATATTAAAATTACATTAGAAACAAATCTATGATTCTTTTACTTGAAAAACATTTGTGACACAAATTTTCTCTAATACTCACTAACGTAATTTACTAATCTGGGAATAGTGGAACGATGGTCCATTATTTTCTACCAGAACTAAAGTGTATAGAATGTTACATGGCAACAAAAAAGTTATTTATTGTCAAAATGCTTGAAAATTTTTTGAGAATATTTTTAAACAAAAACAAATTTCAAATGGGTTTAAAGTGGACCGTTTATGATCAAACTTCAAAAATAAGTAAAAAAAAGTCACCCAAATAACATTTTTCTATATTTTTAACTGTTTCGAAGTTCCATCAGAAATTAGTGGCTATAAATTGTTTTTCATGCAAAACTAGTATGTACTATTAACACATGTTTACACACAATAAAAAACAATTAGCCAATTCACAAAGGGTTTCAATGTACTAAAATACTATTTTAGGCTAAATAGCACTGTTGCGAACAGCATGTTGTATTACAATATAAATTATGTATGCATATGTTTTACCGTCAAAATTAAATAACAAAAAAAAAATCATCTTTTTTTTATTACGTGAATAAATATTTAAAGAAAAAATTTTAAAAATTGTAAACAAAAACAAGCTGAAATAATAGAAAACTAAAAATGCATAGGAAAAAATTTATATTGTCTTGTAATATTTTTATATGAAAACCAAAACAATTTTTTTTCTATCACAGGCATACAATTGTTGTATATACAACCAAATAACACACTAAAACACTTTGTGAATTGCCTACATATATGTTCTTCATTAAGTTTTAACCCAAAACAATCTATTATTTTGTGACTTTAGAAATTTATTCATTTTTTTACTTGAAAGTTTTACAAGTGTAAACAAAAAGTCGTATTTATTCCCTCGTCAGCAAAATGATTGCTGTATTTAAGTTCCAATTAACAAAGAAAAAAGTACTTGGACAAACAGAGACCATGATAAACAAAATGAATTGTGCTGAAGCAATGTTTCTTTAAATTTTTTATTTTGGTTGGTTTGTTTTCAATTTCTTTTCATCTGTTAAATGAACAAAAATGCAAATATTTGACCTTTGACTTTGTCAAAAAAAATTAAATCAACGATGAAGAGGACGAAGATCTTATATCGCACTTGATCATAAAGAGGGTATCAATTCAAAATTTAAAATTTTAAGAAGAAACAAAACAATTTTTAATTTAATATTAAAAAAAAAAGAATTTTTAAGCCAAACGTTTCATTACCAAAAAGTACACAAAATAGCACGATATTTTTACAGTGAGTAGATAATCTACTACTATCTACTATACATCTATGAATATTACGTGTTTGCAAAAAGTGAAAAGGTAAGGTAAGGTTAATACCCTTTTATGATCAAGTGCGATATACTCAAATAACGCAAAAACCTTCATGAGTGCTTAAACCGATAATTATAAAATCAAAAATAATCAAATTGCAAAATTTTTTTTATAATTAATATAAATAAAGACATTATTATGTTAGCTCTCATTTCGAAAATTTTTTTTTATTTAATTTTAGTTACGCTCCATCAGTACGATACCAAATTGATCTTAACAAAGTTAATGTCGAAACCCGAAAAACTGTGACTAGGTACAGTTATGCGATGAAAACCGATTAACGAAGCGTAAAAAGCTCGAAGGCAGACCAACAAGAACGGCCTGATTGCCCTTAAAGAGTTATGAAAACGACGCGCGAGCTTATCCCCCACCCAAAGTATTATTTTATTTTTTACACTGTTTTTTTTTTAATTGAACGAAAATTCTTAAAGTTTCAATGGGACCGTTTTTAACGTTGCGGAATTACTAACGTCTCCAATTGAAGGATCAAGAGTAGTGGCAGTGCACATTTGATTTGTAATCAAAATAATTTTTTTTTTTAATATTTAAAAAAAAAAAGTTGAATTCCTTGTCTTTCTTAAAACATCAGGAAACTTCAAATCTTTATTCTATGAAATAACTCTCTGCAGTAATTTTTTTTATTTAATTTTAATGCATCATTTCAGTTTAAATTCGTAGAATTTCATTCGTTTGATTAAAATAAAAAACACCGTCCTCCGATAGTTAATTTCCATCATTTGCTATTATTGCAAATCTTTGAACATCAATTGTGCAAAAAGTGTTTGTGTAATAATTTTTCTTTAACGAAAACGTGTTTGAATTTAATATTAATTCCTTCGTTGGTTTACGTAATTTGAAAACAAAAACAACTTTAAACGGAATGAAATTATTGAATAAAACCAGCACCTGAAATGGGAAATGGAGTGAGGGGTGTTCTGTGAACTCTGATCGTGCCGGCTTGAAAAACACAATTATTGTTAAAAAAAAAGTCATTTCAATATGCATACATACTTACATACATATATGTGTGTGTATGCGTACATATTTTTTTAATAAACATTTTTATTTATTAAACAATTTCTAGTTGTTATGAGAATTTATTTACGTAAATATATTTAAGTGTTCTCAGTAAAATCGTGTTAAAACTATGACTAATTTCTGAAATTTATTGCTAAGATAATAATGCAGTATCTGTTTTAAAACATGAGACAGAATGGAGACGACAGACTGCAAACTAAATATACATTAAATTCACCAATATTCAATCAGCTACTGACGCGATACGGCCAGATTTATGGGAAAAAGACCCGTGGCGGACATATGCCGCCATGAAATTCTGTAGCAAAATATAATTAAAAAAATTCGTTCCGACACATATTTCTGTCGTGTATTTTTATTTTAAGTTTTCATCAGCTAAAAAACATATCCTATATATCCGAACATATATAAAAACTTGAAAAGCTAGTTTTTCATATTTTGCAACCTTTTTGAAAAATGCAATTCGGCAATTATTGATTTAACACAAAGTAGATGTTTCTGGCATTAAAGAATACATTTAGATCTTGGGGAAATTCCTGATTTTGCCAAATTTTGCTTCATTGCTAATTTTAAGTTAACATTTTTGATGATTTTAATTTTACTATGGGTGAGCTCTAAAACGTCCGTTGCAAAGAAACTATGCAAAAGCCCCGCATTCTACAATGCAACCATGTAGAATCTTACAACGTTATTTGTCCCTAAGTGCATCAAAATAGTAATCCATGCGTACACAATAAGCAAACTACGCCTCAAGAAACTTGATGATTTGTTTAGACTTTGACTGCAAAGAAATATGATGTTTTGGAATTCAGCCTTTATGTATATTAAAAAAATTGTAATAACCATGAAATCTCTCATGATCAGACAGCGAAGGGATGGTTAAGATTTGTACATACAAGAAGAATTTGACTCAAAAAAACGCTGCCGGGACCAGCGTCCGTTGAAAAAGGGTGTGCGATTTTATAAAAGGTATCCGTTAAGGAAGACTAAACTGTAGACGTTTTTCATTTTGTTTCTTTTTTAACTTTTGGGTTTCTTAGCTGTTTTGCTTGCATATTTTAATATTTCTAGCATATTAACACATTCCTTAACAATTACTATAGCATTCGTTTATTAAATTAAATTTATTTACATTTTTTAGTACTTTCTTTAATCCTTTTTTTCTTTGCTTAATATAACTGCACTAATCCCTTCAGTAAAATAATGAATTGTGTTATGAGTGTGAAGAGATAAAGTCTTTACATTTGATACTGATGGGCGGCATAAGGGTGGCTCAAAATACAATAATATAAATCTGTCAAAAGCACAAATTTTTTATTTTATACGCCAGCAATAACCAGTGTTACCAATTTCGCCATTTAGTTAATAGATTTAGGCCCTAATCATGTAAAACGCAACGCAATGCCAAAGAATTACATTAAAAGCAAAAACAAGGAAATAAATGTTTTGTAATTTTGTTGTTGCTTTCTACAGAAATTCACATTGAGTTTTAAAATCTCAAAATTTTAAAACGCTACATGAATTTCTGTAGAAAGCAACCTTTATGAAGGGGTTTAGAGGGTTGATGAGTTCCACAAAAATATTTGCCGTAAAATTTTCAACAATGTTGCTGACCATACGTTATAGCCCAACTGTAAAGAACATATAGTTTCATATACCGACATGCTGCACGGAAAGGCCAAAAGGGTGAAACTTTAACCCCCCCCTCCCTAAAATAAAATTCCGATGTGATATTTTCTCCTCTACCAGAATCTATTGTCAGAACCCCGTTATTTTGGGTAAAGTTCGAAATTGTTGTACAGGATTATTTATTTTTTTTAGAGATTTTAAACAAAAAAATATTAAGTTCTTTTTTTAGAAAATTTAAAAGATTCTGCTGAGTTCGAGGAGTTACTTATTTTTTAATAGCTCATTTTCGATATTCTGATACCCCAATTCCATCACATTCAAAATTGTATTTGGATTTTTTTTTTAACTAAATTGTTTTTAACTATGAGATATACACAGTAATTTTATACAAGTTAAATTAATTGGTAATATGACAATTTCCAAAATTGTTAAAAAAAATATTAAAATTTTCTTTAATTACTCATGTATTAACTGATGTAATTTTTTTTCTTTGTACAATAATTACAAATGATAAAAAATCTTTTGTTTTTAAAACCAATAATCATTTGAGCCATCCTTATGTGTTTATGTATGTTGCATTAGGATCCAGAAATAAAAGATAATAATAACGATTTTCATATTTAGCTGGTGATGGCAAAGAGTAAAATACTGGTTTATAAAAATAAAAATTAATAATTTTAAAAAGATTAGACTTTAATTAAAAATCTCTAATTATTTTTTTTTTAAGATTCATTGCCTTAAACAATTTTTAAAGTTAATCTAATTGAAAAAGGCGTGACTATCAGTAAAAGATGCCGAGTTAATTAAATATGGTAAAAGGAATACAAAAGTAGTGGCAAGAAATATAAATTCTATAAATTTTATCAGTCCGTCAGAAATCGAACAAAGAAAATTAAAAAGAAGTAACCTTACAAAAAATATGAAACAAGAATTCGCGTTAAGGAAAATTTTAAATTTTTAATTTGCTTTTCATTGTAAAAGCATTTTTTTCATGGTTTTTACAATTTTAACCTCAAATTTTCATTGTAAGTGGCATATTTCTCGTTACAACCTCGTTTTGCAATTTGTATGCGAGTAAAATGAATGAAAGTATTTCCGGCCTGACGGTTCCTTCCTCTACTCGAAAAGATGGAAAAAACAAAAGCCTTTAATAGAAATCCCTATAATATTTTTTTTTTTTAAATTTTCTATGTTTCACATTTTTAATTTTCTTTTCATGTCACTTTAAGTGTTGAACACCATTTTTTTACATATTAGATTCTTATAAAATTAAGCGGATTATTTGAATGTTTGTATTCAGATACTATAGTCTCTAGTGCCGTACTTGTACATCAATTCTGCTATTTTTATGTGTTTTATATTTATGCTGGAATTACATTTGTATATACATTCATACATAAGTATATGTATATACTTAAAGGTTTTTTTACAGACATTGTCTTTTTTGACACACATATCTAAGTAAGTACATACTTATGTTTGTGCTTAAGCATTTTCAGGGGGTGTTCGAATCAAAAAAAATTTCTCTTGGTTCTTAAAGTGACCCAATTTTTGCTGTTTCCAGTCAGTTGGTATGTAACACATGTTTAAGGTCTACACTTACATTTTAGCTATATTTTTTGTATTGGTTGTAATTATTGTAGAGATAATTGGATTACCTACTTAATTAAATGAAATTGAATTCATTTATAAAATAAATATGGAAAATATTAATTAAAAATAATATCTGCTTTTTTTTTAATATAAATCAGCTGAACATGAGATTCATATGTATTTTAAAAAATGTATTATTAAGCTATTCTTAACTGTTATTTCAATAAAAATGAAGTTAAATGATCATAAATATGTAGTAAATTCGACTCAAATTCTTTTTGAGAAATTTTTTAAACTATGAATGCAGTTATTAAGAAATAATTATTAAGCTTTTTATTATTTCAAATATTTTTTAGTACAAAGAGTAGCATAATATTTGAAAATTCATTATTAAGCTTTCTTCGTACAGACGATGGTCAGATCTTACAATGTTGTCATTTTTCTGACAATGGTGCCATTGTCAGATGTATTAATTTAACACATCTGCCAAATGAAAATAGCGTACAATGTTCACACAGTTGCAAGACATTTTTAGTCAATTTTAATGACAACATTGTAAGATCTGACCACCGTCTGTACGAAGCTTTAGGTAAAAATTTAGCCCCCCAATCAAATTTATTGCAGTTCAGATAATTTATTTTTAATATTTAGCAGGTTTTACAATAGTTTTTATAAATATTGTCGAAAAGGTAAATATGTATGCACAATTGCACAATAAAATACATATTAGTCTTTAATATGTATATGTATGTATTTTAATATACAAATTAAGTTTATTAAATTCCTCTAACCAAGCCTATAGACCATAATCAGTAAACCCTCCTAAATTTAAAATACAATTTGTATGTTTTGTGTAACCAGCATTAACGTGTTTTAAAACAGTTCTAAGAAGAAAATTTTACAAACCAACAACATTATTTAAAAAAAGAAATTAATAACAATTTTGAGAACGAAAAAAAAAATAACTCAACATTATATGCTGTTTTCTTTTCCAAGAATAATATAAACTTAAGGTAATAATTAAAGCCAACGCGATGTAGTGAAGGTAAATAATCATAACGATGATGAGACGAAAAGTTGATAAAGTAAAACTGTACGTTAAATCTATGAAATATTATTACAAAAAGTTTACTAAATATGTAATATGTTTTACGAGTGTCTTTTGTGTTTCTACATATAAAAAAACGTTATCTTTAAAAAGATAAAGCAATTCATATCATTCCTTCTTTGTGCTTGCGTAAGTAATTAATGTTTTACAACAACTTACAAATTACAATTTTACTTGCAAATATTATAGATACATAAATGATGAATACATAAATGTTGAAAAAAGTTTAATACTTCATGTTTTTAACACGAATCTCAACATGAATAACACAACGCTTATCAACATACACATATAAGTGATGCCAATTTGTTTGACTATTTTAAAATAAAGTTTAGCGTCAGGCATTCTTTTTATGTTTTTATACCCTAAACCACAGGTGGTGAATAGGGTATATATAAGTTTGTCATTCCGTTTGTAATTTCTATAATATTGATGTTAGACCCTATAAAGTATATATATTCTGGGTCATTATGAGGAGCGAAGTTGATTTAACGATGTCCGTCTGTCCATCTGTCCGTTGAAATGGATTTTCCGAAGACCCCATACATGATGGGGGCCAGGTTATTATACATTTATGTCACATATGGTCTGGAATTGTTTGCTATTGAAATTCAGCAAGATCGGTCCACAAATGGCTGAGTTATGAGTAAAAAACCACGACTGCCTCAAATTTTTTCCTTAAAAGGTCCAATTAGACGTGACATTACCATACCAACACTGTATAACCAAAACGACATCAACATACCATACAAACCAATTCAATTTGGGTTTCTACGGTCATACAGTGGCTATGGTAATACAGTGTTGGTAATGTGTTTTTTTTTTTTTTTTTGTTGTTGTTTTTTTATACCCTTCACTACAAGTGGTGAATTTTATTTGTAATGTGTTTAATTTTACGCACCCACATACACATTACTGCATGTATATGATATGCCGCTCAAATAAAGAAACAAACTAATAGACTCAATATATTTTAATTTAACGCTTCTTCAGTAAAAGCATTCGTAGCCGAGTTGTTAAGTTCTCTCCTGAAACTGATGATATTGCCAGTTCGAATCCAAAAAAGAATTTTTTTTCATTTTTTTTTAAATTTTTTTATGTTCTAAAAAACGATTTTAAGTTTATAAAACGAATTTCAAACATCAACTTTGGCAAAAGAGGAAACGGGCTTAGGTACATATATACATTTTTTGTTTTTTTATATTCTTCGGCACGACGAAATGAAAAGTTGGGGTGGCTCAATTAATATTTATTTATACCTATCTTAAGAACGTTATTTAGGTATATAACTTTTTGTTCTCATCTCATCGTGGTGAAGGGTATATAAGATTCGGCATAGCCGAATATAGCACTCTTACTTGTTTTATTTAAGAACATTTTCTTCAAGTATTAAAAGAATTAAAATTAATTTTACATTGTAATGTTACGATTGAATTTATTGACTCCATGAAAAAAATTCTATGGTGTTAATGTTTTGAAATTTCGTGTTTATCCTACGAAATATCTGAAACAAATTTTTGCTGTAAACTGCTGAAAAAATAACAATTTTAAAGTTTCAACTTTTTTTAAACTGTAAGAAATAAACTGATTTAAAATTTATTTTTATAGAATCTTTAAATTAGAGCAAAGCAAAGAAATAAAATAAAAATCATTTGCATCAGTCGCATAAGTTTGTTAAAATATTAAAAATTATTTTAATAGTTTTTAATAACATGTTAATAAAATTTTAACAAAAATCTTGAAAACATTTTAGCATTTTTTTTAAATCATCTTAAGATTTTCTGGCCTTGTCTAATGCAAGATTTAGCTGTACAAAATTTTAAGATCTGGTCAAACAAATAAGTATGCAAGTAGAATGAAGTTCCTTGGAGTGATCTTAATGATTAGGGTGAAGTATACAGTATCCCATCGTGTATAATAATTGGCTTTATTTGGCCTTAATCTTCCTTCCGTGAACGTTTGGGTCGCATGCTTATGGCCTTAACATAATAACAATAATGTAATCGAAGTCGATAAACCTTAATTCAGTCATCGGCATGTCTTAATTATAATGTTAAATAAATTTAGTAGTGAGAGAGTTTTTCCAATTTATTGTTAGTCATCGTCCAGAATTGCAATTTTTTTGCAGTAATTATTGAGTTTATTTATAAGGTAAGAAGATTAGGGAAGGGTACTCAGTTTCATGTACTCTGCAATTCTGGTTTGTTTTATAATTCTCACTTTTCAACATGAAGTTGGCTGTAGATGAATTTGTATTTATATACAAAATATAAAAAAAAAAGATAAAAATACAAAAATTGCAGCCTTAGGATTTCATAATCTGGACACTAGTGCTATTTCAAAGCAAAATTTTAAAAAGTTGCAGCAACAAAAAATCCAAGTCTGGACGATGGTTTATCGACGCAAACGTAAATATCATGTCTTACTAAATTTCAGATTGTATATTCGTATTTGGCGAATACTGTCGCAGATATTCGTACACGCAAAGAAAAAACATGGTTGTGGTAAACATATTCTAAGAGCAACATATTATGATAAGAATTATGATTGTAGTCACCATATTAAGATTATTATTGAAACATATTATGACTCAATATACTCGTAATATGTCATCATAATATTTTTCCCTTAATCATATTATTATTCTGTTAATCATACTAAGTTAAGAAGTAATCAAATTATTGTCATGTTAATCATAATAAGCTAAGAAATTAATCATATTATTGTCATGTTAATCATAATAAGCTAAGAAGTAATCATATTATCATCATGTTAATCATAATAAATTTAGAAGCAATCATATTATGATACAGCACCTTTCATAGCTGTCATAAAAATACAAAATAAATTTAAATATTTTTGAATCGGTTTTTTATTTTGTGGCTTTTTACAATTTTTCTTAATGTTAATCAAATAGCGGAGTTCAATATAAGGCTTGCAAAAGAGCAAATGAAAAATCTGTGGTTTTCATGGGCAACCGTGTGTGTCCATTTTTTTGATTTTAAGATATTGCCTAATTTCGAACGCTCTTTATATTTTTTTGAAAAAAGATGGATCAATTCCGTTTTGTAACGTAATGACAAAGTTTAAAATGTGCAATACCTAGCCCATAGTTTGATCTAGAATGGGTTTTCGGCTTTCCTGAACAATTTGTTTTAAGACATACGCGGTTGCCCATGAAAACCACAGAAATATCGTAGCACTTTTATAAAATATAACGAAATCTCTGTGTGTTTTGTTGTTGGATTTTACAAAAAACTATGATATTTTGCATTTGCACTATTATATCACTAATACTTGAATGAACTCCGCTAATATTTTAATTTCTTTAAACTTATTTTTTTTATGGAATTTTATCTTTTAATTGTTTAACCGCTCACAAATAAAAAAAAACGACACAACTTCTTCAAAATTATTTTACAAATGGCGCTAACATAATAAGATTAGAGTATAAATAGTTTGATTGCATCTTTAACATAATATGATAAATGTATAGAAAGTTATCATGTTATGGCTATTAAATATCACGATATGGTTGTGAGAAATATAATATGTTTAGAAAGTTATCATAATAAAGTTGTTAGAAAAATAATTATTTTTCGGTCAACAATACTCAAATTCATAATTGCGATAAACATTGATATGTTTACAGTAACTATAATATTGTTGATATTAAATAAAAATAACAATTATTTGTGTACGACAACAATATATTGTTACATTAAACATAGTGTTGTTGCCGTAACCATGCCCAACCATATTTTTTCTCTGCGTGTATTCGCGAATATTAAAAACTAAATTCTATCGATGATGTAAATATTGCCTAGTTCTGTAGCTATTGATAAAAATTTTCAGACTAAAAACACGATTTTTTAGATAAGTATGCAGAAATGTTGGTAATACTTCTGAATCGTTGGAAGTTTACAGCTTGTGATTAAATTTGCCGTTATTCCACTTGTTTATACACGTTTTTTTACAACAATGACACATCTCAGATTGGCAAGGGTGGTCATGAAATTAAGATGGTAGGTTTATCTAGAATAAACGATATATTTCGTGTTAAAATTATATTTTTAATTAAAAACTTTAAACGGCTCTACTGAAAAATTGTATTAATATAAAGTATTTTAGCTCAACGTAGAAAATCACCGTATAACGTAGTCAATAACTTCATAATATTCTGTGTTAAGTCGTATTTGTTATTAAAACAAAATAAAACAGAAACACAATAGTAAAAAACGTGTGTATATGGGCACTTCCACAAAGTGTCACTTTACGCCATCAAACAATTAATCTTGTATTTGAGACCCATGTTTTTCAAACTTTCCTCTCTTTCACTAAATTGCGCTTTACACCAAAATACCAAAAAATTAAACAATAAATACATTTTTTCATTGAGAAACAATTTCAAATGCTTGGTGGTGTAACGTGACAAAAAGTAGACTTTCCTGTGGAAATGCCCATATAAGAAACAAAATAACTAAGAACTGGTTTAATAAATCCCCTCATTAAGTTGAAACTATCTAACACCTTAAAGAATTTGTTTTAAAAACCAAACAAAAACAGTTAGAATTATAATCTAGAAAATATTTATATAATCTTAACCTAAATAAAATAACTCACTAAGTCAAGACAACAAATAAATTTGAACGAATTCAGAAACAAGTGGACTTTTTTTAAACAAATTTAAAAAATTCATTCATTCATTTAGTTACTAAAAAGATAAAACAGCATAAAGTAAAAAAGTAGCAATTTGAGCGATATTTATGTTGTTGTTCTATTTTCTTTAAAATAAAATCAAATTCTTTACAAAAACTAAAAACAGCTTATGTACATAAATTTGGGACCAGAACAAAGACGGTCAGGTCAGGTCAGCACATTCTATTAAATAAAAATAAATAAATTTTTTTCTTCTTTTGTTAAAAATAAAAAAGTAAAATTTATGTTTTTTTCTATTCGAATGATGTATTAAAATTGTCTTAACAGTTTGTAACTGAAGATTTTGTAGAAATAGGGTTTTTCTTTTATAGTTTAGAATATGTATACTTAAAATTTATTTATTTAATAAGAGCAACAAATACAATTACAAATTATATTCTAACTTAATTAGACGAGCAATAGTAATGAAGACCTTCAGCCTGTTGTAGTAAAACAGACCAGAGTCTCTGGCGGGCATCGAACCCGCAACCCTCGCACTGATAGGCTAGCTCACTACCATCTAGTCTATCGGGGCACCCATATTTAACATTAAAACTGTTTTTTAACCATCTTAAAATTGGACTTAAGGCCCAACCATAATGTGCTTAAGTTGGCTTAAGCAAATGTGCGAATACATGTTAATTGTATGGTGCAAACCATATTGAACTCAAGGAAATTTTTTACTAAGTTTAATGAAACTGTCATTTGCTTAAGCAAGGTGCGAATCTAATCGCACTTTCCGTACGGAATCAAATGATTTTTTATTTAGTTTTTGTTTTTTTGAGAGACTTTTTGTTAATTTTTGACAGTAGGTCAAGCAAGGCTATGCATATTATGGTTAGGCCTTTAATTTCAAAAATATACATACATACAAAAATTAAATAAATTGTAAAAACAAAGTTTGTTTGTTTGTTTAGTAACAGTTTTGTTTTAAAACTTTTTTCTATGTGTACCAGAGACTTCTAAAAGAAATTATTTGTTCGATCGTATTTCTTCCAAAAAAAATATTTGTGAATACATTTAATATACTTATGGAATAAATTCTTTTCGATAGCGAGGCTTGAATCAAACTTCTTAAGCCAATCTAATCACTGAGCAAAGGGTATTCGTCTCCCAGCTTTTGGTATAGGAAATAACGCAAAAACCTTTAAAAAATCCCATATTTTTAAAAGTACATATTTCCAAAAGTATTTCCATTACTTACACAATTCTAACATACATACATAACTGTAACATCCCTGTAGGAAGTCAAACACATTTTTAAGTAACTTCAAACTGGTTTTTTTATAACCACATCTATATGGGTTAAGTGACTTTTTTCTTGTCGACGACTCATTATTTTAACATAGGCTTGTCATAGGCTGTAGTCAGTTGGTTATCTCTAATTATTTATTTTTTAACCAATTTGTAGTTAATTAATAGTATAGTCGGTTTGTAATAAATTATTTAAATTTTAAAAAATATTATATATATATATATATTTATATAGAAATAATTATTTAAGAAAATTTTCTATCAAACTGCTTAAAATGATGATGTATAATAGTGCTGAAATAAATACGCTACATAACTGCTTGTACATAAACAGATTTGTATTGCTTTAATTATACCCTTAACCACAGGTGGAAAAGGGTATATATAAGTTTGTCATTCCGTTTGTAATTTCTACAATATTGATCTAAGACCCTATAAAGTATATATATTCTGGGTCCTTATGAGGAGAGAAGTTGATTTAACGATATCCGTCCGTCTGTCCGTCTTACGTTTGATATGTGTTTTCCGGAGACTCCAGACATTATAGCGGCTAGGTTGTTTTACATTTATGTCACATATAGTCCACCATTTCTTGCTATTGAAATTCAGCCAGATCGGTCCAACAACGGCTGAGATATGACCAAAAAACCACGACTACTTTTTTCTGTATATCTGGAGAACGCCAAGATCCAAAGTTTTCAAATTAGGTACAAACATTTAGGTTATAAATACACAACATCCCACAAAATGTGGGCGGGATTGGAGAAGTGGGCGTGGTACCTTTCATACAAAAAGTACCACTCGGGAAAATCGGTTCAGATACGAAAAAGTTATGGCCAAAATATTAATTTTTTTTTGAAATCCCAAAAATTACTCTTTTTAATTAAGTTTGTTTTTTATACCCTTCACCGAAGGTCCTACACCCTATAAAGTATATATATTCTGGGTCCTTATGAAAAGCGAAGTTCAAATCTGGTTGTCGTCTCTTCTTCCCCCCCTTCGCATTTGTTTACATATACTAGCATAATGCCCAATTTGATTTTCGTTATCACCTTTTTTATTATTTCATCTATTTAACGAAATAATTTTAACAAATAGAAACTAGGAATTTTTGTGTTTTTTTGCTACTGCCAAAAGAGATAAATCTACGGTATGACAACAGTGCCTTTACAAAAAGAAAACAAACAAAAAACTGTGTTAAGTTGTAAACAGTAAACGGACCATATTTCATTTTAATGATATTTAAACAGCGTTCCTTCATGGTTCAGTTGTCTAGGGTGTGTTAAGTGTGTTAAGTTAGAAACTGTGAGTTCGCTTTTTAAATTTCATTTATAATGAAGTTTTAAGTATTGTAAATATGTATGTATGTATATGTAAAAATTATTTAGTTGCTCTGTATTCTGCTTGCACAATGGTGAAGGGTATATAAGATTCGGCACAGCCGAATATAGCACTCTTACTTGTTTTTAATTATTTTCAATTATTTTAATATGTTTGTATATATTTTTTTTTTCATTTCATTTCACTTCATGCCATGCTTGTTTTACTTATTTTGCTTTTATTTGTGTTTTACGTGTGGGTCTATGAAATATGTTTGGTTGATATCTGCATGAGATTTAAACCAATTTGTAGTCATTTGAAAAATAGTTAATTTATAGTTGGTGTTTTGCAACTGACTATTTTATTTACTATTTTTTTTTACTATTTACTATTTTATTTACTACAGGGATTTTATTTAAATGTTTTATCAATGGTTCCAAACGTATCCAAAGGTAAATATAGATTTGTGAAATTTTATTAAAAAAATGGATCATTCTTTAAAAAACAACATATTTACTTCACCATTTTTTCCAAGTTTTTCACTGTATTACCTTCGATACATTCATTATTTTCTAACTTGAGGACGTGTGAGGAATTTAATTGCTCAAAAAATATCTTATCAGTTGTAAACAAATTGAAAATTTTTGTTTACTTCTTCCTCTTCGTTTTAAACGTTTAACTGCAGGGTCAAACATTACTCATAAATTTATGATAAAAAAAAATATTTCAATGTTCGAAACGACAAATGCCGTACCGTTTTTTGGGAGACTTCTTTATCTTAATGCTCCTTTTAAATTAGTAAGAGTTAATTTACTGAAGGTATGTTCAGACCCAACAAATATTGGACGAAAAAATCCAAAAAAAAAGTGTGACCAGTAAATTGATCACATCTTAGCTTTATTTTTAACAATTTCTATTGATTTACTATAATTATTTGTAAGTAGATAATCGTATCATGTTATTTAGAAACTTTTAACTAATATTTGATCTAGCCAAATGTTTTGCAAAAGCAAATTATGTTTTAATAAAACTAGTGGTTACGTTAAGGACGTTAAATATTTAATAACATAGCAAAAAAGTAAACAAAATTAACCACCTACCTGACGGTTATAGACAATGAAATATTGACACAATTAGTTTTTTTAAATAAAATTTGCTTTCTGCAATTTTTATCAATATTCATTAAAAAATAAGGAACAATGCTAACAAGGCATATTAACACATAAATGCTATATTCGGCTTTGCCGAGTTTTTATTTTTTAAATCCAATCGAAAGTCATAAAGTTATGCAATTGGGGTATTCACAAGGTGTGCTATCATGTTGTATTGTCATAATGTTCTAACATTTTACAATGGTTTAAAAATATTGTTGTTGCTTTGTAAACAAAAAGTGTCTTAAATTAATAAAACTTTGCTTGCTATGTTTATTGTGCTGTCGTAATTAATCAGAAGAGACCTGCGCCGAGCAACTGAGCCGAGCGGCAATGATTTTGTAGCCGTCGCCGTTGATGGTATAGTTTTATCCGACTTACATCCGAATTTAACCTGCGGCTAGCATTTTTTGCAACAAAACACTTGCGGCGTCAAATTGGATCGGCCTAGGACCCTGATGTTTGGTAAAAAAACAAAATAAAATATTTGTGGTTTGGGTCTTAAAAATGGAAAAATAGTCAGGAAAGATCTAAATTAATTTATTAATTCATGGATAAGAATTAAAAAACATTTTGATTTTAGGTAAATATTTATTTTTTTTATATTTGTTTTAAATCAGCTGACTTAAATTCAAAATAGCACACTAAGTTATGAGGGGTTGTTCACAACAGTGGTATTTTTTCATGTTATTATTTTAAGACATATGATTTTATGACACCTTGTGAATCCCCCAAATGTCTAAAAATAATAGCACGGTAAAATATGACTGATGTAAACAACCCCCATACAATTAAAATTTCTTTCAAAACAATCAACACAGCATAAAAAGTCTTATTATTTTAGGACTTTTTTGTTTTGAACAAAACGAAAATTTTTTAAAAATATTTTAAAATCTTTGGATATTATGACAATATGACTTGTTAGCATGCCGTTTGAATCCCCCAAATGTAAATATTTTACATTGATGTGCCAATTATTTTTATGATGAGAGATCAATCTGTAAATTTTTTTAAATATTATCCTTTTAAAGACTATGATTAATACTTAATCATTTTATCGTTTTTTTCCATTTAGCTCTAATATAAAAAAAAACCTATCTAATACTGGGTCTGGTACGATATGGGTTTCAAAGTTTGCCGCAAAAAATTAAACATGCTAATTATTTACCAAGCACATTCTAAGTCATTATATAATCACATATGAATGTAATGTAGGAAAACGGCTCATAAGTAGAAGTTCTAGTCACGAAGTGTTGTTTTTTGTTGTTTTTTTTCTTGATCTTATGTAATGTTAACCGAATATGCTAGTCCAAAAATAAACACTCTTGCTACGTCCAATTGCAAGCAACTCATAATCTCATATAAAATTGATATGGAACTTTCGAATATGAAATAACTTTACCAGGAAAAAAAGGAAAAAACACGTAACAAATTATAGTCGCTCAAGCCCGACCTACACCACAGTATTTACAGCATTGATGTCAAAAATAAAATGTAGTTGTATTTGTGAGAAAAAAAAAAGTTACAATTACCCAACTAGCCATTTCTTAAGCGAGATATAACTTAACTGGAAAACGAAAATTTCGTTAAAAGCTTTTTTATAGATAAAAATATTATATACAACTCGCTCAAAAAAATACAAAATAAAGAGGAAAAATATTAAATATATAGTGATTTTTTCTTTAGAGCGTAATAACTATTTTGTTAAATTTATAGACAAAAAGCTATTGGAAATTAAGGGATTTTTTCTTTGTCGAAAAAAGTTACCAAATTGTAACACAAAACACATTGCATGTTGCCAAAAGCATTTAACATCATAAAATATTTTTCACACATAATTTTTCTTTTCTTGCACGTATGGTTTTTTGGGTAGTAAAAAAATGGTATTAAGAGTTTTTTATTTGGGAGTGATATTGTAATGGGAGCTATAGTCAATCATAGGCCAATACTAATAAAAATAGGCAAGATGATTTATATTAAAATAAAATGGTTTATGGGCACAAAAACTCTATTCCGAAAAGAAGAGGCTTTGTGTAATTCTGTGGCTTGGAGCTAAAAGGGCCAATGTCACTTTTATGCTCTTTTGAGTTAATCATTGCATTATATTTGTTTTCTTGCTCTCTTTCATTATGGGAAAACAGCTAAAGTCGTACTTAACACAGAACAGCTTCCAGAACCTTTGTAAAACCTTCAATTCCAATTTTCTCAAAAGTGAATATTTTGACATTGGCCCTTTTAGCTCCAAGCCACAGAATTAGGGACTAGTTCTCACTACTTTTAACAGGATTGGATAACAATTAAAACGTACCAAATTTCATCAACGTAAAATACAGTTTTATTTTATGAAGGCGAAATTAGTTTTATTTTAGACGAAAAAAAAAACTCTTAAAATGCGTTTTACTTTATACGGAAAAAATAAACCTTCTTAAATGAGTTTTATTTTAGACGGAAAAAATAAAACTCCTCAAATGATTTTAATTTTAGACGGATAACATTAAACTATTTTTTTTTAAGATCACCACAAAAAGAGCTCGTTAGTACGAATCTATTGATATATGACACTATCGGTCTCCGTTGGCTCTAACATGAAGAGTTTTTGTTTTTTGAATTGAATTGATTCTTTATTAGATAAGACAGTACAACAAGGACGGTGTCTTATAATGGGTGATTTTTTAGCTATTATCTTTTTGGCAACACTGGCTTAAACAGCTGACGCACGTTTCGTGTTTGGTTTCACTGTCAAACATCTTCAGTTTGGTCTATAATTTAACCATGAATCGTATTGAATTTTATTATCAAAATGCGATCCACTTTTTTATCGAAGAATTGTGTTCAGCGACGAAGCTCATTTTTGGCTCAATGGGTACGTTAATAAGCAGAATTATCGATTTTGGAGTGAAGATCAGTCAAGGTCAACATTTTTAAATATATAAATAAACCCAGCGGTAAAACAATATTTCAATAAAGGGCCGCAAGTGGCAGGCCTTTTTGAAGATTCGATTCTAAAAGATTCGATTCACATGATATCCTGCCATCAAAAGTATGCCTTCAAGAAGGTATAAATTGCTTAAGAAAGACCTTCCAAAAGATTCAGTATACATTCGCTACTCTCTTCTTTAAGAAGGGAGTAAGGAAGTTGTTCAGTTTTATTTTTATTTTTTTTTGTGACCTTCCTTCCTTGAAAGGAAATGAAGTCCTTTTTTTTTTGTCTCCAACATTTTAAAAAACTATTTTAAATTTCTTTTTACACGTTATCTTCCTTTATAACGGGTTTTGAATTTGTTTTGTAGTATCTAAAAGCCTCGTTACTCTTATGTGTAGGTATTATTTTATATGGATTTTTTGTTTATTTTATGTTTTTTTAAATGTTACATTAACGTTTTCTATGTTTATTATTAAAAATTAATTGTTTGTAATTTTTTATGTATTTTTTATTATATTCAATATACATATAATAAATACATAAATAAATAAATAAATAAATTAATACTTTTTTCTGAATAATGTTTTTTATGATAGGGAACTTTTCCTTTTTAGAAGTGCTTTTAAAAAAGCTTATTTTGCAGGCCTTCAAAACGTACTTTTTTTGTACGTATTCTTAAAGTACTTTCATAGAAGCCCGTTTTACAGGACTTCTTTGTTATGCATTTTAGCAGTCCTTTATTCAAAAGCGTTATTAAAGACATGCTTCAGAATTGCTAACAGAACCCCTTCTGCTGTAGTGCAGCTACCAGGCATTCTTCATATTCCCTTTAAAAAGTCCTTTATATGCAGCCTTTTAGAATACCTGCAACAAGAATTGAGTGTGGAAGAGCTTCCTCCCAATGACAACCTGTGTAAAAAATAAATAAGTATGGAATGCGACGAGGAGGGCTTGTGACTGCCTTCTATTAGGCCTCTTTACTCATTCTTTTTACCGCTGGGAATAAATTAAAATAAATACAAATAAGTAAACAACATAAAAATATTATAAAAATATGAGTATATTTCAAAATATTATAAAATTTACATATCAAATTTTTTATGAAAATTTTCCTAAATGAACGTTTGATAAATTTAATAATCGTTTATGGATACGGGGCTGAAAATTTATATTAAAAAAAATTGACTAATGACAAAAAAAAAAAATAAAAAAGGTTATTAAAATAATTTACCCAAAAATGTTAACCCTAGGGTACTAATGATCGACGTTTCGGCGAGCATTGCTCCATTTTAATTAATTTACTTTTAAATGGGTGTGCCTAATAGCCTTTTCACACTTTTCAACATTTAACATCAATTTGCGAAGATGTTGGAATTTTCCCATAAGTTTTAAGTGTGAAATGTGAAATACGCGTTCACACTTGAAACATCTAACATCACTTGAAACATCTAACATCTACTATCAATAAAAAAATGTCACCATTTCTAAAAAAAAAAAAATATTTTTATAAATACTTTTTTTCTACAAAAGTACCAACATTATAAAAGATAACACCAAAATGTATTTATAATTCATTTTGTTAAATGATTTTAGCAAAATTAAGCAAAATAAGGCTTGCAAAAAAGAAAAAACTTGAGAAATGGTAACGCTGCTTTCAAAGCAACTTCCATTTTGTCAGTGATGCCACAATAATAATAGAATTTATGGTCACTTTTCTAGTGATGACACTAAAAGAATCGAAAAATGCGAAAGGGAACAAAATGAGAAAGTAACATTCTGTAATGATGTTGAAAAATATTGATTTTCAGCCCTATGTATTTCTTATGCCAAAATGCCAACATCTTCGCAAATTGATGTTAAATGTTAAATGTTGACAAGTGTGAAAAGGCTATTAGGCACACCCATTTAAAAGTAAATTAATTAAAATGGAGCAATGCTCGTCGAAAATTTTGTATGCTGTTAGTAGATGATTTACTTTTGCTCTGTGTAATTGTGTTTTTTAACTACAACACTGCTTTTATTGGTTTTGTACTCGTCGAATCGTCGAAGGTTAGTATTAGCGTGACTTTTTTTTAACTTTGTGAACAAATATTGCAAATGCTGTTACTTAAAACAATAGTAGCAACAATTTTTTTAGTTTTGACTCTTTTTTAGTTTTTCAGTTTTCCTTAAAATATTTTTTAGGTCCTTTTTTATGATCCCAAAAATTTGTGCAACATAAAATAAGTTAGTACAAAAATTAAATATTAAATAATTAAAAATTAAAGAATTAAAATTTAAATTTTTTTTATATAGACTTATAAGGTGGCACAATGATAAATAGCATTTATTGAAAAAGTATATTTGGTTTTCAGCCAAAGTTAAAGGCAGTTTAAAAATACATCGTCGAATCGACGATCATTAGTTACAATTGTTATTCTAGGGTTAAAAAAAATGTTTAAAAATGGCAGATTTAAGACTGTTTGCATTGCTAATGAATTAAATATGGGGAGGTAGTCGGTTTCACAGACGAAATGTAGAAACGTAAAAATGTGTAACTGATATAAGACTACGGTAGCGAATGGAGTTAATATCTTTTCCTCTGCTAGATCTTGAAAAAGTTAGTCTTCTGTATAAATATTCAGGTTGCTTAGTAAAAATCAGCTTTTGTAGAAACAATAATGAACGAACTTTCAACAGGTTTTCGAGTGTTAAATTGTAGATTCTTTTTGAGTAAACAGAGATACTATAAAGACGTCTACGGGCAAAAACATATCTAGCAATATTTTTGAATGTCACATTAAGTTTAGATTCGCATACTGAGTCACAGTTTGAAAAGAGTTCGCAGGCATAGAAGTTTTGGCAGGAAGTACGTTTTAGCGATTAGTATTCTAACTTTGAGAGGAGTGAAATATTGCGTCCTCCATAGATTCCTTAACATTGCGTGAGTAACACCACATATATAATTGACATGATTAGATCAATTGAGCTCAGAGTTAAAAATTACACCTAGTTTTCAAGTTTTTCATTGTTTATTTGGATCGGCGGGATAAGCGAGGGGATATAAAGTGATTTACCAATGATCATGGCTTTTGATTTTTTTTTTTCATTTAAACAAAGACCGTTAGTAGAGACCCAATTGTAAATATTATTCAGATCGTGGCTTAATTTGTTGACAAAATCAATTATATTACATTTGTATTTCGCAAAACTTTAATTGGGATGGTAGGTCATTCGAATATATCGAGTCAAGAAGAGGACCAAATATTGATCCCTGTGGTACGCCCCTCCTTAGTATGAAGGTGTTTGATACATCTGAGCCGTGGTAAGTCGCTTGGGATCTATCACTTACATAGGAAGACATCAAATTTACTGCAGTTTCTGAAAACTTACACAAACATGTTAGTTTAAGACACCAAATAGAGTGATCGACTGAGTCGAAAGCTTTGGTGTGATCAAGTAACACGAGAAGAGAAATCATTTTGGCATCTACATATATTTTTTCTTAGTTCTTCAGAGACATCAATCAACGCAGATACGCAGCCATGCCCTGGTCTAAAGCCAGACTGTCTTTCAGTTAGAATTGAATTGCTGTACAAATATTTAGTCATCTGTTTTTATGTTTAAATTTTCCGGATAACTGTTATTTACGGTCCCTGTAAAAAACAAATCAACTCTATAAAAAACTAAAACTAGAAAACTTACGTATATAAAATATACGTTAATGTAATTTTTAGAGAATAAAACTCCTTATTCTATTATCTGCTTAAAATTTTTTTTTAAAAACCCAATTTTTGTAAGTTTGTTAATCGGTATTTTGAATTTTTTAAAGAATTTTTTGGAAAATTATTAATTTAATATTTGTATTTTTATTTATTAATTTAATATTTGTATTTTAAATTTATTTATTTTTTTGCAAAATTGTTTTTGGCATGTAGGAAAAAATCGGATGACTGGCACCACTGGAAATAAAATGTTATGCTTTATAAAATTATAAAAACATGTTGTTAAAGGCACATATAAATATCTTCCATTATTTTATTCAATACCAATAAAAATATATATGTACATATTATATAACTTTATCTATTATTAAGAACTTGAATTAATCTATTATTCAATAAAAATTCCAATTTGTAATTTTATACATTTTCAAGTCCAAGAAGACATAAAGAACCACACAAACATATTGTAAATTGTATATTTTAGCCGTTTTGGTTTAAAATTACTGCACTCTGAACATATCGTTACTGAATCTACAAAGCGAATTATAAAACATGTCTTATCGATTATTTCTTAATTATTCAGAGCAAATATTACACGCCATTTATATAAAAACAATTTTGTCACCCTCCCTAAACATAAATCCCCTTTGTAGGCGCAGTAACGATATTCAAACATAGATACAAACATGTATAACAATTTATTTAATACGGGTGCATTTGGATGACTGAATTGAATGGATGGATGGCATGATTGGATGGATGCACAAAGCAACAAACACGAGAGCATAACTATAAAATGGTCATGAGTACAAAAATATCACGTTTTACACTGCAACAATAAACTGAAGCAAAAAAAAAAAAACAAGTAAAACATTGAACTTTTGTTTTCTATGAACAATATGCACCTTGGATATTAGAAATTGATTTGATACCATTTGTTACAAACACATACATATGCATGTATGTATGTACGTACATACATAGAAAAATTAATCTACACGCTTGTTTGAGTTTCAGTTTTAAATATTGTACAAATAAAATACTTTTTGAAATAATTATATCCCTACAAGCAATTGAAAGATATTCTTCATATTAATTATGGTAAAACCATCTTTAAAAAATTACACTGTGCTACTCAAGAAATTTGCAGCGATTATTGGTTGGTTGGAGTCCACAGATTACGGAAATACCCAAACATTTTTTCTATCATTTCGTTATGTTCATTTTTAGTGAAATAGCGGTAATTAAAAAAAAAAAAATATAAAAGATTTAAGTTTTTTTTCTCAGAAGTAGAATGTCATATTTTAAAAGGCTGCGCTATAGAAATAATTTTTAAAATCTGCTTATGATTTCAACTATTATTTCATAAAAACGAATAATTTATAAAAGTTTCATAATCAATAGAGTCTAGCAAAGCATACTTTTTCCATCACTTTTTAACAACGTGTTCTAAATAATTGATGATGTTACATACATAATTCATCTTTTGGTAGCATCTTAAAAGTGTATTTATAAAATAATTTCCAATTGAAAATCCAGAATTGCTGTTGTTGCTGTTTTCTGGAAGAAAGTTTTTTCAGTAACAAAAGTTCTATTATTGGCTCCGTAAAATTTCTTATGCTGACAAAAAGTTTGGCGAATCATTATCGTATTTCTGTGTTTTCTAGGATATAAAGTGGAAACATACATACATACTTACATATGTATATAGCAAAACTCATTTTTAAAAACAATGCTAACATTGTTGATATTTAAACAAGTTTTTATTAAAAAATAAAAAATATTAATAACAAACAAACAATGGCAACAACAGAATTGTCATATTTGAGAGATACGAAGAGTGCAAGGAAGACATGCAGAAAACAGTAGATTAAATAGATATACATACATACATAGATAAGCCAAGTACATGCAGCAATTGGTAGTACATACTATATAAAATATGGGCATTTCCATTTTACAAAATGTAAAAAAATTATATGAAGAAGTCAAATTTGTAAAATGGGGTTTTTATATTTTGCAATATAAATGTAAAGTAATGAAGCACTAGGTATATTCAGAAAAAAAATTACAACAATCGCATATGGGCATTTTCAGCGAAAAGTCTACTTTTTGGTATGCAACGCCAGAAAGAAAATAAGCTTGTATTTTAGGACCACGTTGTTCAAATGTTATCCCTTTTGTTACTAAATGAAAGTTAGTTGCGCTTTAAACCAAAATATAAAAAAGTAAATTATACAAAGGTATAAAATTTTTTGGAAAAACAATTTAAATTACTTCTGGCGTTACGTTACAAAAAGTAGACTTTTCGCTGGAACTGCCCATATACAGATATGAATGTATATGTATACACTAGGGTTTCTTTTTGAGAACAAATACCCGGAAAAAAAAAATTTAAATTACCGAGAATTTTTTATCGGGATATTTTGGAAATTTTCTCCCTCCACCACTTTGTTAATGTTAAAAAAACAATTAGGAATATAATTAATTTTCATGTTGTAAAATTCCTTTCTTCATAAAAATAATTTAATGAAAACTAAATTTGATGAACTTAAGCCTAATTAAAAATATTAAAAATTTGGATTAAAAAGTTCAACAAAATAACCACAATACTAATTATTGTTACAGCTTAGGCACGAGCTCTATGTGTACATTTGTCCTTCATGATAGACAAAAATGAAAAAACAAAAAAAATGTACTTTGGACTTCAAGAAGAATTCCTGACAAAAGTACGGAAAAAACAGAAGTAAGGAAAAACATGTAAAATCAATTAAAATGGATAATCATTCAAAAAAGCAAATTTCGATCTACCAAAGGTTAAAATACAATTTGGTTTAAGGATTGATGTTTGACTATTGACGTCAGCAGTCGTCGATGGCTGCGAGTGTAAGACGGCAAATCCATTTGAGGAGATCGAGTGGTTGCGATCGAAACATGTCATGGTAACCTGCCTGCCAGGGTACGAGCCCCGGCCTCGGTCAAGAATGAAAGATTATCAATAACAATTTTCATGTTGTTAAATTCCTTTCTTCATAAAAATAATTTAATGAAAATTAAATTTGGTGAACTTAAGCCTAATTAAAAATATTAAAAATTGGGAATATCTTTTCACCAAAAAAAAATTAAAAAAATTAAAAATACAACTAAGGGGGGTGTGCTGGAAATCGCAAACGCAAAACGCAAGAATTTGGAGGCTGTTTTTAATACACTTTTAATCTAATTTTAATAATTTTTGTTATAAAATTCTGTTTAATAGAGAAATGTTTGTATAATATTTGCCATAAAATTCTTTTATTACAAAAATCTTACTAAAAAACGACTTCTAAAATTCTTGCGATTTGCGTTTGCGATTTCCAGCACACCTCTGTAAGTCAAGCTTCGTTCACAATCAGAGAAACAATTTCGTTTTTTCTTCTATCTTTTTTTTCACAAAATATTTCATATATTTTCCTTTCATTTTTAAAACAAAAACGTAACTAAGATTTTTTTAAAAATGTTACTAAAGCTGAGTCAACTAGAATTTCAGCAACAATTTGTTTGAAGTTGTTTCTGACGTTTAAAATAATTTTATTTAGTTTTGAATGAAAATTTCAACAAAATTTTTTTAAATATAATAATAAATGCATAATATTGTTGTGGCTAAAACTTGCAAAAATTTAAAGGAAAACATATTTTTTAAAAACAAAAAGATTTTAACGTCTTGGGGGCGAGAACTTAATGCTCGACTTTTTGTCCGAAATAATCTTTAAAAAATGTACCACAATATTAAACTGGAATTTCAAGTCTTCCTATTACCAGCAAAGACTGGAAGGTATCGACTGGAATGTTTCCTAAAATAAATTTCCGTAATTTTTTATCACGATTTGTTTTTAAAAATATTTTGTACTGCAATGAAGAGTTTTGATGGCAATACCAAACAGTTTAAAACACATTTGTTGCATTAAATGGTCAATAATTTATTACATTTAAAAAATACATGCTTCCTTAACCCGGTGCGCATCGCGACCCTCGTTGGAAAAATATTGGTAAAATTTGTTTAAACAGATCTCGTGTTTTGATAACGGAGCAATTTGTACTAAATGTTATAACTGTTTTCGTACTCCAGGTATATAGAACACTATATCGTTTTTGTAATGGAGGTGCCACACCCACTTATCCAATCCAGCGCACTTTTTTGCAGATATTGTATATTTTAAAATTTGAAAACTGTTACTGTAACCGTTCTCCAAATAGATAGAAAAATTCATATTCTTTTGTATGGAATGTGCCCTGCCCACTTGAATATTTACACATATTTATAGCCAATGTTACGCGAATGATAATCGGTTCAATAGGTTAGTAGTCTATAGGGAACAAACAAAACAAACACTTTTTCATTTTTATATAGATGTATTTTTTCATATCCACATTTATAAAAAATTTGTCGAAAATCCCAGGGAATAAGAGAAAAATTTACTTAGCTCCCGGAATATATAAAAAGTGTACAATCAGCAACTCTATTATGTACCTAAACTGTAAAATCCATAAATGTTTTTATATAAATTATTTACTATTTTGAAGAGATGTTAACAGCCAGATGAATTATGAATGTCTACTTAATGATTAATAATGTCATATGACATTGACAACTGTTTAAATAATTATGTATGAGGAACGGAATTAAGAAAATAATGAACAAATAAGAAACATTTGTTAAGCTATAAATTTTGTTTATAAAAGTAGAGAAAATGATCATGTAAATTTTTACAAAATTAAAAAGCACGTGTAGCCAACACGTACAGCCACTAAAACATATAATTTTATTTTTTCACTTTAATTTTTCTTTAAACGAGGATGATAAAAGAGCCGTATTAGATACACAAATTTGTATAAGAATGAAGATTTTATGGGGATCTTACATGAATTCTTACCAAACTCGATTTTTCTTGACATATATTGTTTTATTTTTGTGTTTTGTGATGAAATTCAACATTTTTTATTTTTCGAATGAGTTAAATTTCAGTTATGTAAAGGCATTCCTTTCGATTTTTCTTGACATATATTGTTTTATTTTTGTGTTTTGTGATGAAATTCAACATTTTTTATTTTTCGAATGAGTTAAATTTCAGTTATGTAAAGGCATTCCTGAAAAATTGAAGGAATAAGACTATTACAAAAAAGCTTTATAAAATACATAACTGAAATTTAACTCATAGAATAAATTCGAAAAATAAAAAATGTTGAATATAATATAAAGTAACCTACGAAAGGAAATAATTCCCAGTTTCTGTTTTGTGATTAAGTAAATAAAGTTACATTCTTTTTCTAAATAAATTCGTTTCTATTTAATTCACTTTCTTTGCATTATATCCGTATAGCAAAAGACACTCCTTAATTAACCACCAAGCTGATTTCTCCTTTAAATTTGTTGTACAGCACCAGCCACTGTTAAAAAAGGCGTTGGTTGCATGCTTTAATTACTTTGAAGAATTAAAACCCTTTTTACTGCAGGTTTTTGTTTTTGGTTTCGGTTGACAATTTTGTTTAAGTGAAAGAAGAAGAATGTGTGTTAGATTGTGTACAAACATTATCAATGACCTATTTAAATGACCTGAAATGCTTATGGAGCAAAACTACATGTGTACACATACACGATAAATGAAAAAGTTTACACACGTATCATGTTCCAAAAAGATTTTAGAAGTACGAATAAATTTATTTCGTAAATTTTTTGAACTTTTATGTTCCTCATAACCAGTGTTCAAAAAAATACCTACACATGCTAAAAAAAATCCGATTTTCCCTACGCGTTACAAAAATGTCGTCTATAAAAATCCCTACGCATTATTGCCATTAAAATAGAAGAAATTATTAGTTACAAAAAATAAATTTTACTCGAATATGTTTATTAAAGCTTTGACAAAAACCAAGTACAAAACAAAAAAAAAATACATAGGTATTTATGTACTTTTAATAACTTCAATTAAATCTTTCTAGATTGAATAATATTCCAGTGGTATAAGAAAGAACCATTGTCGTTAGTAACTAGCGAAATGGTTGACATATTTACTCTATACACCAATGGCGCTAATGATAGTGTATACCATAGTGTACATACATATCTCTTTCCCCAGACAGTTACAGCTCTAACAATTGGTACCCACTATTCGTGAGCTTCTTCGCTAACCCTAACTTATGCAGGAAACATATTTTTTCTAAGATTAATTCTTTGTTTGTCACTAAGGCATTGATTAAAATATCTTAGAAAAAACATAAACATGCATAGTAGTTTAAACTAGTTACAATCATATATTTTTATGCGATTTTAGGGAAAATAAAATTTTTTTACCGTTTTGGACAAGAAAATATTACTAAAAATACGTTTTTTCTGCATTTATTTCATAAATAATGCGATATGATGAAAAATCCCTACATATTGGAGATTATAAAAAATTTGTCCGATTTTCCCTACGCCTCTATTTTCGTATCAAAAATATCTACATGTAGGGATTTTCCCCTACTTCTGGCAACACTGCTCATAACATTCATGTCACTTTAAAGTTTAAAATCTAAAATTTACTTAATACATATATTTATTTGTTAAAATTTTGTAATTTTGTGGATTATTCTAGAGGTTTTATTTGTTTACACTTAAAATAATGGTCCTAGACAGAGTTTTCAGATATGGCGATTTCTCGCCAAACGTGGCGATTTTTAAACTTGTTTGGCGACCAAATTTTTGATTTGGCGACATGGCGACTTTTTGGCGATTTTAAAAAATTAGTTGGCGATTTTGTTGGCTATTTTTGATGAGCTATGGATTTGTTTGAAAATTTGTTATATTTAATAAGGAGAAAAAATATGACTTTTATTCTAGTATTTTTATGTATGAAATTTGAGGCATTCATATGTATGGTCAGTATTTGAAAGTATGTATGTTCAAATACCTGATGAAGACAATAAAAATCTTCGAGAAAATTGTTTTTCGTTTTTAAAAGTGCTCGTGGAAGAATCAATAAATATAATTCCGTAAAACATGAATATATTTAAAGTCTATGAACATTTTTCCATTATATTTATGTATGTGGCAATTTATTATCATAGATAAAAAACGTTGTTGTCAAAGATTTGTATGAATCCTAACGTAACTTTTGATGTTAACGAAACACACTCGAAAAAATTAGAGTTTGTTAATTGTAAAGTGGGTTTTAATGATGATATTTCATCTTATTTATATAGGTTTAGCCCAAAATTTTATAGCATATGGATACGGCAGGTACGTACCATTTAAAGGAACTTGCTTTGGCTGTACTTTATATGCTGGTAATTACAACAAGTATTGCCTGTGTTGAAATTATGAACTCCACAAAATCTCGCCTTCGAAGTAAAATGCATTACGAACTTCTAGACGCGTTATTACGAGGTTTAAATTATATGAAGGTGAGTAGTACATGTTGCCCTTCTTTTTTTACCTTCATTGAATAAATGTAATTCTCTAAAAAAAAAATGAAGACAAATAGGGAGTCTTGCCAGTGAAGCGTTTTAGATAACTGCAACTTATACACAAATGTATATCCAATATTTGTTTAATACTAACTGCATAATTTCTTTTTTTGTTGCTTTAAGTAGACTACTAAAAACTATTTTATAGTAAACATTGTACCTCTTTTGTGTTCACTAACTATTTTTTCTGTGTTCTCAATAAATATTTAATAAAACATATATTATGGCGACTTTTTTTAAATTTTTGGCGCATTTTAGCGCTACTGAACAAATTAATTTTTTAGAATTTATAAAAAATATTTTTAATAATTCTAAAAATATGTATTTTATTGTCAAAAACTGAAAAACAAAGGCTTTGGCGATTTTTGACATTGAATTTGGCGAAGAAGGTCAAAATCAATCTGACAACCCCGGTCCTAAGCCCAGCTTTTATTTTATACCAATTGTCTCAGAATCACTTTTTGAATCGATCTTACAATGTCCGTGAGTCCTGCTGGATGTTCATTTAACCTTGTGCGCAAATTGCAGGCCTCAATTTTGGAAATAATAAAATGAAATTTAGTATGTGCGTTTTATTTGTCATAAGGGCAAGGCTATTTAAAATAATGAAAATTGATTTAAAGTTTCACAAATCCCTCATAGATGCATATTACTTTTGCAATTAAACCTTTTTGGCATTTGTCTTTTATTTTAAACTTATTTTTTCCAGAGTTACTCACCACTTTGCACATCATTTGCTAATCAAATATACTGGAATCTTTATTTCTATGTTAAACCATAGCTCCCATACACATACCACTCTCGAAAATATTTTTTAATTCCATAACTTTCTGATAAACATTGGTATTGACATAAAATGTAATGTCGGTAGGCCCAGAACTCACTTAAAGACGAAAAATCCAATATATTTATCCAATTGTATTTATCTATATCAGTGGTCACAAGCAATAACCGCCTAAGTCAAAATAGTTTCTGAGAAAAGGTAATTTATATCAATGCTTGCGTTTCTAAAAATATAATTCAGAATTAAAAAAGTACATCAGAACCAAAGATTATTATCCCCACAATGCTAAGATAAAAAAATTATAACGTAAGCTGTATTTATTTCAGAAAATATTTAATAAAAACAAATATAAACTCAATTGTTTCTTAAGTCGACTTACTGCCTGTTTTGAAATGTTGTTTTTGTTTTAAATGTTATCGCTTGTGATTACAGATATTATACTTAAAATAAAAGAAGTCTTTTATACATCTTAAGCTCTAACCATAATTTTATTCTCGTGGGTCCATGATCGCATTTTTTGCACTCTAATCTTTTTAAGCGAAATGTGGACAATTTTATTTTTATCCTAAACTTTTTGTGAGTTTTTACGGTCTTTTGTAAATTTTAGCCGGTCAGTGTATTAAATATAATTAAATAGGAACATAATTTCAACTTCTACATTGAACTGCGCAGAATTATTTATGAACTTTATTTCTTAGCTCACTTTAAAACAGATTTTGCCAATTTTCGTTAATATAAAAATTATTTTCTCCACTCACATCTAGAGACTTTGGAAAATCGATTTAAACATTCCTAAATAAATACAGATTTTCAAAAAAACAATTTAAGAATAGCAATCGTAATGATAAATGTGTATTCTCTAGCTTTGATTGTGAAGGGTATAGCAATATAATTTTATTAACTTTTTACAACTTGGCCAAAACAAATAAAAAATTGGTTTAACATTTAAATCTTTAAAAAAAGAAAACATACATACATAAATCTTTAAAAAAAGAAAACATACATACATACAACTATGAATTTTATTTTATAAAACAAACAATACAAAAAATCAATTCTTCACCGGCGTTAAGGTTAAGCCAATCAAAATAAATGTTAAGGAATTTATTTATAACATTCAAAGCAAAAAACGAAAAAAGGAAACCAAAAGTTTTATTTTTTTCACCCAAAACAACAACACAAACTTAATCAGACAAGTGTTGAAACAATAAAAAAAAGAAAATTATAAGCCCCCTCATTCAAAAAGTTTCTTTTTCGAAACAATAATGGTTGTCGCCGGCTGACGAGTTCGGCAATAATCGTTGTTAAGCTGGACAAGTGTTAACATGGAAGAAAATTTATAAGAACCGAGAAAAAGAACCGAAAATATATATATACAAACTTCGCATCAGTTACCAAATCATAGACCACAAAATAAAATACCAATCAATCTTTTATTTCTATACTCATAGACCACACAAACATCCTTTAGGGCTTTTTCGGATCTTATTGTTGCCAAGAATGTACCTTTAATTTTTTTTATTTATGCTAACCCCGCGAAGCTCTTTTTTAGTGTATAAAAGCAAAACTAGCCAGTTAAATTGTTAACGAAGTAAAGTTTATAGTCAATAAAAGAGACCGATGGTGTAGTCAAAGGATTCAATGGTCAACAATATACATATTAAATATATTAAATATGCAATAGCATGTTTTTCCTTGTGTGACCAGTGAAGGCAGACACAATATATTTAGCCGCATTTTGACATCTTGGTTCAAGTCATATTTAGTAAATAATTCTTTCCGTGTATGTAAGTAAAAATTAAGAAAAAAAGCAATTATATCAGAGTTTTCTCCCTTTTACCATTTTTCCTATGGTTATTCAATTGTAGAAATGGGAAAAGGGAAAAACTCCCGGGGAATTTTTATTCATAATTGGGCTGTATATTTTACATATATTATAGAACACAATTATTTACGAACGACGATATATATGTACATCTAAAAATCTAGACCCATCTTTAAGTATTCCTATAAACTCAGAATCACTTTCGAAATAGTGTTTTTGTGCTCATAAACCATCCAATAATTTTCGTATTTGGAATTAAATTCGCCCAAAAAATATTTTACTGCAAATTAAATTGTTTTTGGAACTGCTGCCGTATTCTGTAATTCACTTAGCTAAAGCTAAATCTCGATCGCTAAAATTTTTTTAGAGAATACAAAATCTAAAAATTTCAGCGATGACATTAAAAGCTAAAATTGCGACGAATTAAATTTGTATTGCATTGCTAAATTTAGCAATGCACGTTACTGAATTACATTTGCAGCCCAAAATTTGCTAATTTAACTTTATAGATTTTTAGTGATAGAGATTTAGCTTTAGCGAATTACGGAATACGGCTGCTGGTTCACATTTGAGCATAGCTTCTATCTGTAAATAGAATTAACTTCCTTTCAAAAAGCATTTTTTAATATGGCAACGATTTCAAAACTACTGTTCCTCAACAGCACAGAATATAAAAGTAAAAGTTAAATAATTTGTATGTATGTGCATTTGATGATAAAATCAAAATATTTTTATCTACACTCCCTCGTACCTACCGCTTACATTTGCAGATACAATGATGTATTCTATTCATGACCACGAATGCGAATAGAGAAAAAAATCAATATCGCTTCTATTAAAGTAGGCGTATTGTAAATTTCTTATGAAATTGTAACCTTTTTGTTGTTCTGTATTTAATTTAATGTTCTTTATTTGTGTTGTATTTAATAAAAATAACTTGCACAGTTTTCCTTTTTTAAGGAAATAATAACTTGAAAACCCGTAAAACATCTTACTTTATGTCTAATTTTTTTAAAAATATGAACTCAGATTTTTAGTTTCCAAGAAAGTTTTAATCATACCTTATGTAAATTAATTAAAATCGTTAAAATTCTTTTTCCATTTTTTAACTTCAAATATGCCTATACATTGATAATGTTTTTTTTTTTTTAAATCCGAAATTTCTAAAAACAAGAAATTAGATCACCGTTATCAAAATTTTTTAGCAATAATTTTCGTTTAAAACGGGCTAAAATTGAAAAAAAAAACTCATCGCTGCAAGATTTTGTATTCTGTATTTTGGTTTTAAAAATATGGTCGCCGATACTATAAATGATAAAATCAGTGTTATTAAGACTATGAAAAAATGATATGGTACAAATAAGTAAGAAAGTACAATTGGTCAATCCCAACTATTTCATACCCTACACCACAGAATTTAAAATTAAGGAAAAATTATGTATTGAAGGTAAAATACATGCAAAAAATTTTAGAGCCGAATACTATTTAGATATACTTATCTGTGTGGGAATTTGTTCATTAAGTTATTTTAAGTTTATAAAAGACCTTGTTTAATTCTGGACCTAATTACATATAATTTTGACACGACATAAAATTTACCGTGAAAATAAGTGTCGTCATCGTTAATTAAAACAAGAGTGGTAAGCGTTCTCTAGCTGTAAAAATTCGTATGCCCATACAATGTATGTAGCATACCGAAATAACGCGGCGGCAACGCTTCGCTATTAGAAAATCCAATTTTTACAGAGTGTTTAATAGTCAAGTTGGTCGCAATTGGTAATAAATTATGGCAATTTAGCTATTTTAAGGTCAATCTAGCGGTTTTATAACATTTTTATTAAGCAGTAAGTGACACAACGTTGACGCTCTTGTTTAAGTATGGATTATCAGCGTAAAAGCTAACCGGAAGAAAACGTTCCGCTTTCCGCTTTGGTTTTTGTAAGACAACAAAAGTAAGAGATCTATATTCGGCGTTGCCCAATCTTATGTACCCTTCACCAAAAATTTAAAAAAGCATATTTTTAGAGTTAAAAATTTTTGGAATTTTTTGTTTTTGATTGAGATTTAATTTAAAAAAAACCTCTGATATAGGTCAAATACTTTTCCAAAATTTCCCGCGAAAGACAAGAATATTTTTATTTCTGGATCTTATAAATCAGTGTTCATGCAGGGTACAAAATAATTTCTTCCTCCAGAAGCATTCGAACTTCGAAGTGGCACTTAAGAGTACTTTACACTATCACACAAGTCTTACGTATTTTGAGGAAAATACAACCCTGTGAGGATAAGTTCCCTACAAGAAATTGATGATTGAAACTAACACATACAAAACTTATAAACTAACACATTTGCAATTTTGTACTAAATTCGCGTATATATCGCTCATTTGCTGCAAGACCGGCATAACTCAAAAAATTAAATTTTGGAGTTAGAGATGCAGAATTGTTCGCTTTGTTTTTCTTTATATTGTGTAATAAATTCATCTTTATATCTTTTATAATTTCCCAGTTTGAAAAGAATGTGTCTTCTTTTTTTCTAGGTAGTTAGAGCAAATCAAAAACTTTAAATGTGTTTATCTCGAAATGGATTTTTTTGAGTTATGCCGGTCTTGCAGCTAATGGTCGATATATTAAAGTTCACAAGTATGAGTGGGAAAAAATGTCACACGTACACAAATGTTTACATCAGTTTTTTCATAATAAAATTATAGAAACTTTTGATGTGTTTACCCATCAGCAATGCCTATCAGATGATGCATCAAATGACTGTCATTATTCTTGTAGGGTTGTTATTGTTTTTTGAAAATTTTCAGATAAAAATGATTTTAGGGAAGCATTCGTAAAATACTTAAGACTTTGTGTGATAGTGTATAAAGGCATTTAACGATATCTGTATAACAATTTGTTTATACCCTCCACCACTTTTGGTGATTGAGGTATACTGAGTTTGTCATTCCGTATGAAACTTGTTTAATATTCATCTAAGACCCCATAAAATATTCCTTGAGTAATTCCTAGTCGTAAAAATCGTTCCACTTTCAGAAAACACTTCAGTACGTCTAAGACCTTTAAGAATAATGTTATTGTAGTACAATTGAGTATGTCATAGTTTTATTAGACAAGAAATCACACTGTCAAATTTCGTGAAGATCTTTACATAAGGCCCATATAAAGCCAACTCTGGAAAATCGTCTAGTACGTTGTTGCCAGAAATTACGTAATGCAATTTTTTTCAGTTTTTATAAAGACTGAGTTATTACAACATATACATATATCCCATATAGAGCCTTATCCTGAGGTATTCTGACTGTCGGTGGAGGATATTACAGATTCGGCACAGCCGAATATAGTACTCTAACTTTTTTTATGACGGAAGAATTTTCTGCAACCGTGAACAGTAAAAACTTTCATATGGTTTTGAAAAATTTTAAACCAACAGCTGTATGTATCACTTTTTGTTATACTGGTGACAACACTGTGCGTTGGTTTTTGCATTGGTAACTGCTGCGTACTTATAACTCACCTTTTACGGATTAAGTCCAGCCAAGTAATTGACAAGTATGTAATTGAAGTTTTTCCCAAAGATGTCGGGGTAAAAACAGGATAAAACAGATACAAATATTTGTTTTTAAAAGACAAAAAAATCCAGTTGAAATATGTAAATATTTACATACATATGTATTTATTACTTCTTTCTTTTCAAAAGAAACACTTGACTTTGTCACGTTTTTTTTTCGTTTTTCACACTATTGCTATTTGTTTCTTATTAGTATGTGTGTAATTTTGTAAAAATATTTGAAACACTTTAACGTTTTTCTTTTTTAATGATTTCATAAATTTTTTTTTTATATTTTTTATAACTTCCTTTGTTGTATTCTACACAAACAAAAACATTCGCGTTTGTTTTAATTAATAAATCTCAAATAAACCGTTAAATGAGCTCCACGAATATTTCTAAACTATTATTTCATAACCACGCACGATACGTTGAGTATACGTCTAACGTGCACAAGATATCAAAACAGAGTGAATTTATTATTTTACATAGCCTAAACCAACTAGAATTTAATAAAGCGTTAGTGAGAGTTTGAGTGAATTGTATTTGAATTTAATGAGAGTTTGAGTGTTTTGTAAAAGTCGCACATGTTTTCTACTCAATTCTCTGTTATGTTTGTTGTGTGCTGTTGTGTATTAGCTTATTTACATCTTGTGTGCAGCGTTGCCACGACCAAAAAAAATTTGTAACCAAAATGTAAAAATAAAGTAACCAAAAGCGACAAAAAGTAACCAAAATTATTTTGTATCAAAAGTACTATTATATTTGCACTTCAGTTTAAAAATATGTCTAAAGAAGAATTGTTTTTGCTTGTATCTTGTAGGCTCATAAGCCACTGAACCGATTTTTATAAAGCTTTGACAGTATATTACCGAAAGAACCGAAAAGAACAATAGGCTATAAAATTTTTCGAAATTTTCGTTGCAAGTGGCACCAACTATGCAAAGATTACACTTGTTTTCGTCAATTTTAAAACCTATATGAGCTATAGTTTTCAAACTATGGTAAAATATAATCATATTAAAAGGGATGGGATCGGAAGGCCTTTGACCTTATCGTTTATTTAGAAAAGTGTTTCAGTTAGCCCTATGAAGCATGAAGAGTAGTAGATAATGGTCATCTACACTTCAAAGTATATACTTAATATGGTTAACTTGATAGTCTATTACAGTTTAAGCTTCTAAAAAAACATTGGTTTTAAATGCAAAAACACACACAATTTTTAAGGGTCAAAAAGCGGGTAGTTCTTGTTCTAAAACAAAAAATTGGCTATTTTTGTATTGAAAAAAAGTAACCAAAATGGAAAAAAGTACACAAGTACACATTGAGAAAAAAAGTAACCAATTTTGGTTAAAAGTAACCAAAACGGCAACGCTGCTTGTGTGTACTGTTCAGTGTGACCAGATCTTAAAATTTGTTGAAGTTAAATCTGGAATTAGACACGGTCAAAAATTACTGAAAATGATTTTAAGTAATGTTAAAAACAATGGCGCATATTCATAAATTATCACTAAGTGTTAACTTATTTAAATACGTTTTTAAGTTATTCACAGTTGATTACTTTAAGCACGAAAAGTTTGCACTTAATTATGGGTAAAGCTGTAACTAAATGCCAACTAACTTATACATTCAAAGAACAGCTGATAGATTTCGTTTTATAATTTATTTGAAAAAAAAAGTGCGACCAATTTGTGTTCCTCTAAAATACAGAAAACAATAAAAACTCGTACACTTTCCTAAATAATAAACTTTAACTAGTAAAAATTTCTAAATATGCACCAATGCTTACATTTATTAAAGAAATTTTTTACAACATGAAATTTTATTCGTATCTAAATAAATTTAAGTGAATCGTTGTAAAAAATGTCAATAAATGGATATATTTAAGCAAGTGGTCTGATGTTGATTAAACATTAAGTTAAAGGCGAACAGATTTTGAAAATAAAAATATAGGACATAAAGAAAAAAAGTAAAAAATTTATTTGACTTCAAGATTTTTTACATATTTTACAGACAAATTTACATTCACATATTTAAATATGAGAAGTAAATTAAAAAAATTACATATCGTCAGCTCATTATTGGTTGGTCGGAGTAGAGAAAAACGACAAAGAAGGTTTACGATAGAATTTGTTTATATTTTCTCCGCTGCTTCCGGCATATGTTTTGAGGAAAAATTTAAATTTTTCTCAACTTTCATGAATGAATTTAGAAGTTAAAAGTATTTTAATAAAAGTAAACATTATTTTGTGCCGCATACGTATACTTATTGCTATGCATTAAGTAACTCGCTTAAATGAAAGTTTCTATATTAACAATCTAATTAAAAGTCAACATTGATTTGGTTTATTTATTTGGTTTAATTTTACACAGTTCCATTTTTATATTTTGAATAAATTAGTATTGTGGTTATTTTGTTGAACTATTTATTTATGGTTTTTAATCCAAATTTTTAATATTTTTAATAAGGCTTAAGTTCATTAAATTTAATTTTCATTAAATTATTTCTATGAAGAGAGGAATTTTACAACATGAAAATTAATTAAAATTGTTATTGATAATCTTTCATTTTTGACCGTGGCCGGGATTCGAACCGCGGCCGGCAGGTTACCATGACATGTTTCGATCGCAACCACTCGATCTCCTCAGATGGATTTGCCTTTTACTATCGCAGCCATCGACGACTGCTGACGTCAATAGTCAAACATCAATCCTTAAACCTAATTGTATTTTAACCTTTGGTAGATCGAAGTTTGCTTTTTTTGAATGATTATCCATTTTAATTGATTTTACATGTTTATCCTTACTTCTGTTTTTTCGTACTTTTGTCAAGAATTTTCCTTGAAGTCCAAAGTACATTTTTTGTTTTTTCATTTTTGTCTTTCCTTTTTCCTGATGGCCTTTCTCAGCACAACTTGAAGGACAAATGAACACATAGAGCTCGTGCCTTAGCTTTAACAATAATTAGTATTGTGGTTATTTTGTTGAACTATTTATGGTTTTTAATCCAAATTTTTAATATTTTTAATTAGGCTTAAGTCCATTAAATTTAATTTTCATTAAATTATTTCTATGAAGAAAGGAAACGAAAAAACAGAAGTAAGGAAAAACATGTAAAATCAATTATAATGGATAATCATTCAAAAAAAGCAAACTTCGATCTACCAAAGGTTAAAATACAATTTGGTTTAAGGATTGATGTTTGACTATTGACGTCAGCAGTCGTCGATGGCTGCGAGTGTAAAACGGCAAATCCATCTGAGGAGATCGAGTGGTTGCGATCGAAACATGTCATGTTAACCTGCCGGCCGCGGTTCGAATCCCGGCCACGGTCAAAAATGAAAGATTATCAATAACAATTTTAATTAATTTTCATGTTGTAAAATTCCTTTCTTCATAGAAATAATTTTGAATAAATTTTAGAAACTTTTACTATATATCAACACGTGCTTATTAATTTATAAAACTATTTTTTTCTTCTTGGTTATTATTCTTTTGCTCATGGTTCAATTATTAGGTCTAAGCAGCAATACAACAATTAAAAAAACAACACGCCCTTTGTTTGTGTATAACATGATAAAGAATCAAAAACAACTGCTACAAAAACAATTGCATGAAAAAAACACAACTCTACAGAAAATCAGCAGTTGTTTTGCGTAGACCTACTGATTCGACGATGCTTTTGCTAAAAAAAAATTTTTTTCTTACGGCAATGAAGCAAAGCAAGAGTGAAATTTATTTCGTACTTTTTTATGAAGAATTTAGTGCAATCGCCAAATACTGGCTTGTAGAGTAAAACAATACTTAAAAAGCTTGAAAATAGTTTATAATTAATGCTTAATATCTCAGAAATCATAAACAATTCGCGGAATACGTTTTGGATTTAGAAGGGGGGTTTTAAAAAAATATATTCCTCATACCTTACTCATTTTGCTTTAATGGGTTAATCGCTCGATTAATTAACAGAGGTTTTGGTTTAATCGGTTAATTTGGTTTTTGATCGGTTAACCGATTAATAAAGTCTTTTTTATAAATAAGGTAATTTCAACAATTAAAAATGCATAAATTATTTATTATATGGAGTTTGGAGTAAAAAAACAAGAATAACAATTCTTTATCTAAAACGAGCAAACAAAAAAAAAAAAAAAAAATATATTTATATATGACATGTATTTATAAGCCCCAGTCAACAATAAATATCACTTTATTAATATGTAGTATGAAATGGGAATTAAGCAAATTTAAACGAAACCTTGTTAATTAATATTTTGAATCCCAAGAAAAACTTTGAAAATTTATTTTAATTTATAAAATTAAAAACAAATAATGATTATGCTTTAAAAAATAAAGATGGCAGATTATGAAAAAAGAGGACACAAATGTTATAGATGACAGCCAGTTAAAATAAATGATTGTCCTTTAGAAAAGAGTACGTATGGTCACCTTACTTAAGTTATTTAATAATAACTCAAAGCTTAAAATGCCAAATTAAGCTGCAAAATTCCAAAATGGTCACACTGCTACTTTCTGATAATAAGAAAATGAGTCAATGTGAATTTGAATGTAAATTTAGAGCGATGCCATATTACTCAACTGTAGCAATCTTTTACGTGTTAGCTTTGAAGAAAAAATATACAATTGTAATACATATACATACATACGTTTTTATATTTATTAACTTAATTTATTAAAATGTATGTAATTCATTATAATCCTTGATATGTTTTTTTTGTAATTATTATTAAAAAAAAAATTTCATATACTTATACTTACATTCATTTCATCAGATGTTGACAATTTATAAACAAAATACCTTCGCTTTAAGATCATACATATATAATCAAAGGTTTTATCCCAGATTACACGATTAGCTTAGAAATCGATTGTCATACATTCCAAATATGTTATTAAAGGAAGTCAATTATGTATTGTCTATAATTAAATTAAAAATAATTTAAATAATAATTTCTGCATAAAATTCTCGATTTACTAAACAAAAAATCAATATTCTTTTGTATTTAGAATGCATTTTACAATTAATTAAATCTGCTATAAAGACATTCATATGTTTGTATGAATGTATAGTTACTGTAAATCAAAGGCGAATCTAATATATACAATTTTTTAAGTTTGACACATAAAACTTGATAAAAAAAATAACAATATTATAAGAAATTTCGAAAAGGTTGTACATTTATTAATTTTCTAAAATTATGCATAAGCTTTTTTATATATTTTTTTTAACAAATTTTATATCTCAAACTTAAAAATAAACATGCATTTGAATATGTTCATAAAACATACGTTTGAAGTACACGAATATAAAACAATTTGCGAATCACAAATATTACAAACCATTTTAAACAAAGGCGTTGGTGTTGCAAACGTGTTCTATAGGCCAAACCATAAGAAAAGACTTCTACTCTTGTCTCTCCCTTTACATATATTTTCTCCAAAATATATGTAATCACAATCAGAGTTTTTTAGGTTCTTTGACAGCATTTTTTCTCTTTCTTTCTGTTCTAATTGTTTTTAATGACCAAAGCCTTTTCCCCCAATAGCCCACATACGGCATCACAAATTTTCGCAGACTGCACGAGTTAATTTTCAAATACTAGGAGTATAGGCAAAAATGTTTCACTGTATCGAAAGGTTTTGAATTTAAATACATTTACTTTATATCCTTCTAACGTCAAATTTATATCGTTGTTTATTTGCTTAAAATTCAAGATTTTTAAAAACTAGAAATTCGATTGTCAGTGTCGAAAGCTTTCAACAAATCTTTTGATTCGTCCGGGTTCACACAATGAAAGTTTTCTTTCAAAAAGTCTGAGTTTTTTAAAGTGAGGGAAGAGAAAAGTGGCATATTCTCTTCCCCTCTCTACAATAAACTCAGAATTTTTGAAAGATAACTTTCATAGTGGAAGCCCAGACTTACAAACTAGCTTAATTTTGAATATGAACTGATGGTTGCCTCGTTACCGCAACGTCGATGTATATCACGTTGTATACAACATATTTTATATTTTTATTAAAAAATGTTATTAAAAATTTATATTATCCCATCTATGCTACTTTACTTTAATCCTGTCTAGTTAATATAGAACTTACAAAAACAGATTTTTAAATTATGCGTATTGAATTCAATAAAATGGTACGAGTATAAACGAGCAATCTTAAACATCTTTTTATGTATGCCATTTATTGATGGTCAACTCAATGATTCATTTGCACAATTTCACACTTTAGTGTATCTTTTACTACATAATATGAAACTGCTGTTCTGTATTTTGTTTTTAAAAATATGTCAACCTTAATACATAGAATGTAGCAAAAGAATAAAATCCTTTAGTGACCTGTTTTTCTAAATAACCAAATAAGTGCTGGTTCACACTCTTCAAATTTTAGTCGTCAAGTCATTAGCTTTTAGGACAGAAGGAAGAGGATAATGTCATTTCTTTTCCTCTCTCTCCTAAAAACTCAATACTTGAATGCTAAAACTTAAAGAGTCTGAACCAGCACTTACAAAGGGAAAAAATAAAACAAGAACAATCTTGTTACTCGGTGTCGACATGTTTTTTTTTAATACAAACTAAAAGTAAATTGACATGAACCATTCGCAACGATTATTCCCATGCCTGATTGGCAGCCAAATACAAGGCGAATAATGTTTGTATACTTAATAAGTAGTCCGCTTGTGTCTCAAGTGGTCCCTCAATGGCAAATTGTTGACATAGAACACGTATATAGTCAAGGAGCGTGTGTCGTTCGGTCAGACATTGTTGATAGGCTTCCACTGTGGCGCCTGTCGCTTCAGCATACGAACGTGGCCAGTCCACTATTATGCTTTCAATATCCTTGCGAGGTTGGGCATCGTGAATAGACTGAGACATATGAACTTGTTCAACCTCATTTATCCACTTATCAATATCTTTGTTCGATTTAGCAAAAGGCACCGTTTGAGCAGAAGTAGAGCGAGCGTTTTTGCAGCTGACCGTCAAAGCTGAGCGTAATTTCATATTGAGCAGACTAGGTTCACTTTGAGTGCCAGAAGGCTCGTCTAGGAAATATAAGCCCAGTTTCTGTAAATGTTCTTGAATTTCCTTGGAACGCTGTGGCTTTAAATTTGGAGGCTCGGTGACTTTGAGAAAGGCATCCACATCTCCTACAGCTGGGACGTACTCTGGCACAAAAGGTTGCAAATGATAAGGGGTTTCAATATTTTGTGGAGTGTATTTCAAAATATAAGGAAATAATTCTTTAATTTCGGAGTCAAGTGATAAATGTTCCCATTTTTCGGGTGTTATTGAAATCTGTGTCTCGGATGTGGAGACGTTACTCATGCCAACCCCCTTAATACGATTACTACCATCATCGGATTCTGTTTCCGACGGTTCCGTATCAATATCTAGTGCCTTTGCGGTAGGTAAATTTATTATTCTCGAACTACCTGGAAGGCCATGAGAACGTGCTAAATCATTTTGTCGAGGAAACGTGTATTTTTCTTGCTGTTTCTGCTTATCTAATGTTCGTATAGACGGAACTTTTTGTATTTGCATGTCACTATCTTCTTCGTCGTCATCATCGTCATGATCAATTATGTCTTGCAGCAGACCATCATCATCCGTTGAGTGACCATTAATCTTTATTAATATCAATGAAAACAGCACATAAGTATTAGTATTCTCTAGTTTTTGTTATAATTTTTACATACCACTTCTCTTTTTCTGCTCCTATTAACCATTGAAATACCTTCCTGTTGTGAAATTGATCTTCCGCTTGCCGCCGGATTCCCTTTGTCACCATTACTTTTTCTACTAGAGATGCGTTCAACTTTGACGTTGCTGAGTGGTTTAATGTCACTACCGCTAATGGTAATCTCTTCATCATAGTAATTCATTTTTGCCTCAACGTCTGTCTATTATCCCTTTTGAAGCAGTAGGTTTTAAAATACCTTTATATTTTAAAACCACTTCTACAATCCGCTTGGTTCTTTTTTAACTAAATAAGTTGCTGAAACACCATTAGTTTACACTTTACCGGGTTTCCTAGGTTACCGTTAAGTATGAAAACGATTTTTCCTTTAGTTAAATGAATAATCAAAATAAGGGTTGTACAGTATTATACAGAGCTGGTAAATCTGTATTAATATAGTATAAAGAATGTTTCGATATATTTTTCTAAAGGCCCAACTATAATATGCATTAGCTTCCCTAAGCTACTGTCAAAAATTAACAAAAAGTCTCTCAAAAGCATTTAAAAAAACAAAAATAAAATAATAAAATATTTGATTCCGTACGGAAAGTGCGACCTGTTTCGTACTTTGCTTAAGCAAATGACAGTTTCATAAAATTTAACAAAAAGTTTTCTTAAGTTCAATATGGTTCTACAAATATTAATCTTATGTATTCGCACATTTGCTTGAGCCAACTTAAGCATATTATAGTTGGGCCTTAAGCTTTTAATTTTTATCATTGAAAGCATTTTTTTAAAAATATAAAATAAATTACGGTAATTTTTTGAGCATTCCGGCTTTAAAATAACGAGTATCTATAGTTCTTTAATACACTAACTATTGTTCTAATTTAACAAAGAAGTTACAATAAAAAAAAATATTCGCAAACTTAAAGCATTTTAAATAAAAAAACAAGTAAGAAAGTATAGCCGGTCAAACCGAGTTATTTAATTGAGGTTAAGATTCGTATTAAAGTCCTTTGTGCCGAATATTTTTTAGATGTCTTCATCTAACCGAAATTTGTTAGCCTTCAAGTGATTTTAGGAAGTAAGTTTATGTGGGACCTATAATTAATTTTTGATCCACCAGCACAATATTTTATCATGACATAGTAGCTATCGTCAAAGTCAATGTATCCAATATTTATGTCCATACTAACAATTATAAGCAAGTTATGCCATTAGTATATGTATAGGAGCTATGGTCAAATATTTACCAATTCCAATAAAATTTGATGAGATGATCTAGGCTGCAAAAAAAGATGTTTGGACCAAATTTAATCAAATTATCTCCAAAGCCTCAGAAAGTGATTCTTAATCGATACACTTAAAGGTGGGTTTAGGGCCAATATTTTAAGAAGTAACAAGCATCAGTACAAACGCATTATATCCTCTCCAGTATTGTGGTGTGGGTATAAAAATTAGGCTCCATAAAACTTATATAGAGAAACACCCAAAGAAATTCGGCTCCATATTGCCATCAATTGATATTCGCTTTGAATACTCGCACACATTTTAGCGAACGAGAGTGCAAATGAAAATAGCAAAAAATAAGCGAATAGTTTGCAAATGCGAATGCGAAACCAAATAATCCCCGCCTTCCTAATATTCAGTAACTAATACGTTATCAAATACACAAAAATAAAACCTTTTTAAATGCTCAGTTTGTTTAAAGAACAAATCAAGCTCAAGGATGCGTTGGACAGGAGACCAGTCTGCCATTTAACCATCAACAATAGCGGAGCTCAGTGTTTGGTGCAAACGTTCTTACGAAAGATCCAATGCAAAATTTCAAAGCTATTTTGTTAAATCGTGCACGACAATGTGAGCGACATTATCATGCACATTGTCGTTACTGGCGACTTTTTTCTCACAAAGTCGGTTATGCCCGATTAGCGACATTACCTAAACAGTGCCGTTGATGACAGTATTGTGGACACTATCTACAATTTAGTTGCCGAAAGGTAAGTGACAATTAGGGATGTAACGAATACCGATATATCGGCGATACTTCAGATTTGCCGATCTATAGGATATAGATACTAAAAGGTCAAATAGGCTTCCTGACCACTGCATTATATTTTTGGCGGAGGCTCTAAGGATTTGAAGGCCGTTGAATTAGTCGAGATGGGGCTCGACGGTCACGATATATGTGTACAGCTCTTAGGGCCTTGATTGGCTGTGAATTCCAACTATTTAATGGGTGTGTGGAGGCAGACTGACCTCCAATAGGCTTTTGATTAATAAGGAAATTGGATCTGAACTCAACATATGGCAATGTAGTCAGCAGGTAAATTAATTTGTTTGTTGGGCGTGGCAATTCCCATACAATCACATTATGATTTTTGTATATCTGGAGAATGAAAAGAGCCAAATTAGGTAAAAACATCTCGGCTATCAATACACTATATCCCACAACATGTGGGCTGGAATTGGAGAAGCACAAAATAGTTTTTTTATATCTAAAGCATGGTAAGAGAACATTTTTCAAAATTTGGTACACAAGTTTATTGATTAATTAACAACCTCTCTAAAAATTAAGGCGGGATGGGAGAAGTGGGCGTGGCAATTCCCTTACAAAGACATTATAGATTTCTGTTTATCTAACGAACGGCAAAAGCTTATAAATTAGGTACAAACCTCTTGGTTATCAATAAACATTATCCCACAAAAACTGGGCAGGATTAGAGAAATGGGCGTGGCACAAAATATATTTATTTATATCTTAAGAACGGTATTTACATAGCTTTCTGTTCTTATCACACCAAGGTGAAAAGTATATAAGATTCGGCATAGCCGAATATATCACTCTTACTTGTTGAACTTAAAACAAGTAAGAAAGTATAGTCGGTCAAGCCCGACCATATGATACCCTACACCACAGTATTTTAAAACACATCATGCTAATGTTCATATAAATATGGATTTATCTATGTTTATAAATTTCATTAAAATCAGTTTGAAACTTTGTGAGAGGCACAAATTGCCCCTACCTCTCCTTGTGGCCCTATTTTTGAAAAACTACATAGCTTATGTGTCCATATAAATATGTTTCTATCTATCAGGGGTGTCATAGAATCTAAGACGGTTTTGCTCATTCTCGGTTTTGAAAACCAATATTGGTTTCATTTGGTGTCATGAAAACAAGTAGGATTTGTTATTTTCGAGTACAAATAAAACCGATATTCAAATCAGCTGTTATGTTTTGGCTCATGTGTTTACAGATTTAAATGCAATTTTTGTTTGATAATTTTGTAAATTACGATTTTCGCGCTAAAATATTGTTAAAACCTGTGTTTTTAAATGAAGGAAATTTATAGAAAAGAAAATAAGAAGCGGTAATACAGTGAACAAACATATTGTTACGAAAGTAACTTTAGTTAAGAATTAGTTGTAATGATTAGTTATCTTGTATTTATTAGTTAACTTGTATTTATTAGAAATTTTATTAGTTTACATTGTTATTAAAAATTGTTATAATTTAGTACACTTCAATCCCAATGTGGAGAAAGGCCTAGAAATGACCGTTAAAAAAAGCTTCAGTATAAGAGGTAAAATTATGTAAACATAAGTGCTGCCATAAATCAAATTAAAGTGTGGTGAATAGTAAAGCCTCGAACCTTCGAAAAACATTTCGAATGTTCTAGACAACCAAATTGCAGTATAAATACTAGCGGCGACTAGCGTAATGAGATCATTCTAAGTTCAGACTTTGTCAATAACGTAAAACGTGGAGAAAATTATAGTTAGTTGTGAATAAAAGCTATAAATTACGGTTGTTAAAAAGACTTTGTACTAAATAAAGTTGTGTAAATTGTAAACAGTGTTGAAAGTGTTTGTGTTTTATTTATTTTATTAAAGTTGCAAAAAAGAACTCGGAACGGTTTATTATAAAGGAAATAAACCAAAACGTTATTGAAAGGCAGTAACGTAACAATATGAAATAAATGCCATCGTTGCATTACTTGCATTGCTTTTTTTTACATTTGTGTAATTTTATCGTTTTGTAAAAATAAGAATATAGGTATAAAGTGAATTTATTAAAAATATTGTTACGTTACTGCCTTTCATAACGTTTCGAGTTCTTTATATCACTTTAAATAAAATTAAATAAAACACAACACTTTTAAACACTGTTTACACTTTATAACACTTATTTATTATTCACACAGCTTTATTTAGTACTTAGTCACTTTAACAACCGTAATTTACAGCTTTTATTCACAACTCACTATAATTTTCTCCGCGTGATGCGCTCTTATCTTCACAAAGTTTGAACTTAGAATGATCTTACTATGCTAGCCGCCGCAAGTATTTATACCGCAATTCGGCCATCTATTTGATTTATGGCGGCACTTATGTTTACATAATTTCACCACTTATACTGAAGCTTTTTTACCGGTCATTTCGAGAGCTTTCTGCACATTGGGATTGAAGTGTACTAAATTATAACAATTTTTAATAACAATGTAAACTAATAAAATTACTTATGAATACAAGATAACTAATAAATACAATATAACTAAAAATTATAACCAATAATTACAACTAATTCTTAACTAAAGTTACTTTCGTAACAATATAAACAAATTTGTTAATTAACGTTATAAATAAATAGAATGGCCACTGCTGTTGTTGCATAGTTGCTATTTGAGGAAAAAGTGAGAAGAAGACTTTTGCGAATTTGCAGCAGCCCGCTGCCGGAAACATTCAAAAAAAATACTATTTTACCAATTTATTAATTTTATTTACTTCTACATATATGTGGAAAAAATTAAACTGTTAAAAAAAAACAAAATAAAAAATTAAGCTTTTATTATTTCCAATAAAAAAAACAAGAGCTGTAAGCTGCTTGGTTCATTTTCAAAAAAAAAACCTATAACATTGGTTTCTGTGATACCTAAAACCGACACTAATTTTAAGGCCCTGTTAGCCGACCGTAAATGTAGAAATGTAAATGTAATGTAAACAGCTGATCGTTTCTGTTATATGGAAAGCAATGCAACTGCTTAACTGACTGTAATGTCACTTTACCGTAACGTGCCAACCTGTAGAAAATAGAATTTCATTACGAGATTACGTGACAGTTGTAGATAGTGATGGGCTGCTTGTATTTTAAATCGAATGCGGGTAAAATCACTCTTTTTCTTTGGTACATTTTTTTAGTAATAATATCTGTGGACTTTTGACAAAATAAGTTACAATCCATACATATTTTCATTTATACAAATATATGTTTGGATGTATAAAATAAGCAAATGCATACATATCCCCAAAAGTCTGGTTTTAATGGGATCAAAACCTTGTTTTGTGTATGCACATTTTGAAAATAATGTAAGAACATGTGTACGAATATGCTATACGTAATACATATTTGTTTATTGTAAATCTGAATATTAATATCAAATATTTATTTATTTATATAAACATACAAGAAATACCGTTTTAATGCTATTATATCACTTGGTACTTTTTCTTCAAAGCGGTCACCATTTCAACACTTTTAGTTCTCATCACTTTTCTCTTTTTTGTTTATGTTTTTGTAAAACAGCTGACACGTTCTTACATGTTCTATAAGTGCACAAACGAGCTTACAGTACGTTACGGTACGTTACATTGCATTTAATTACATTTACGGTCGGCTAAAGCGGCCTTTAATTCGAACAAAAATCCGACAAAATTGGATTTTATGACACCAACTTTTTTTTTTTTTGTCGGTTTCAAATCCAATACCGATAAGATTGGTTTCTATGACACCCCTGTATGATTTAAATATCATTAAAATCGGTTTGATAGTTTCTGAGAGGCGCCCAAGGTTACATGGACAGCCAGCCGGACGGGCATCGTTAGATCAACTCAGAAGGTGATACTGAGTCGATCGGTATATTTTAAGTTGGGTCTAGGACCAATATTTTAAGGTGTTACACACATCAGCAAAAATGCATAATAACCTCTCCACTATTGTGGTGTGGCACAGTGCGGCTGATTGCCAAAAATCTGGCCAAAACTCGAAAAATAAAAGTGTCTAGATAAGATTTTGAAGCATGCAGTTGGCTAGAGGGATCCTATAAGAAGTAAAAATTGTTAAGAGTAACGTCCTATATCCCAAAATCTTTCCTTATTTTCAGTTGGAGTTTAAACTTTTTTTCAAGCGCAATATTGGTGCAAATTTTCGGCAAAACCTTTAAACGTGTGAAAGCGCGTGCAGCAAAGAAAATCTAAAAAACCAAATGGAATGTACGTTAGAAGGTTAGTTAAATACGTAAAAAATTTTGTAAATGTCAGTTCTTTGCAGTGCTGCCACCTCATGTGTAATTACACATATCATGTTTAGCCCATGTGTAATTGACACCATGCGTAATTAATGTGTAATTTAAAATTTTAACGTTTTGTAGCACTGATTTTTGTTATTATTTTCTCACAATATGTAATAAAGTTTAATATTCTTGGCAAAACTTAAAAATTTAATTAAAAGAATCGAAGCGTTAAGAGAGCTGAACTAAAAATGGTTTATTACATATAACGACGAAACATCCCGGGTACCTTTTTTTTTTTTTTTTATTTCAAAAGAGTGGATCATTGACTGCAAAAGAAATGTTAGAAAAAGGGGTTCCTTTTGAAAATCTAGTTGGATTTGCACCAGATACACCTAATGTTATGTTTAGATAGTATAATTCCGATGTTAAGTTGTTAAAAGATGAAAAGCCAGATATTGCTTTGATAAAATGCTCGTGCCACCAATACATTTGGTAGCGTCGAAGTCCTGTCTGAACCTTCCAACACATTTTGAAAATCTAATTCGTAATATTAGATCTTGTTTTATTAGAAGTAATGCTCGGCACACTTAAGGAGTTTCAAGAATATTTTCACGACAACATGCACTCTTACAGAAAAAAACGCAATCTTTTTTTTAACTAAATGAAAAGTTTATACATATGTATTATGAAATTCAAAACAAAACTCGTAAGCTTGCAAATACACCAATACCCCGGTTTGCGTCGCTAATTGGGACCGGAAAAACTCGACGCAAGCCGAAACACGATTTTCCATACATTTGTAGTGATGTTCATATAATTGGTTCCGAGATTCATAAATTTAGCTGAAAAAATAAATTTTGATTTGACAGACTTTATAACGGATAATTTTATTTTAGATCTTCAAATAAAGATAAAGTTTTCTTTTGAATAACCTTTTGTTTTATTTTGTGGCTCCATTTTTTCTCATTTTTGTAACCTGTTAACGTTGTAACGATGTTCTTGTTTCAACAAATTTCTTAATTTTATCAGCGTCACTGGAACAACAAATGGATTTTATTGTAGAAGGGGCTAGTTCAAGGTTTCTTTCAATATCAACAGCCTTTTCCCTTGATTTAGAATGCGTCAAAATGCCCAGTTTTAATTCTAAGCTTATTTGTTTTTTTGACTCGTTGCTGCAAAATATTTACATTTAACTCTACTTGAGCAAATGTAATTTGAAACCAGTTGCAATCAGCAGACAACCTTCTCATACATATTTGTATTAGACTTTAACGAGAAATACCCTTTTTCTGTTTAAGATTTGTACAAACATTTTTATATTAACGAAGCAAATCGAAGCACTAGCGACGCAACTTCGAAGCCATGCGACGCAAAGTGAAACAAAAACGACGCAACTTCGAAATCACAGACGTTGTTGAAAGACGCAGCTTCGAAAACGACGCAAACCGGGGTATTGGTGTAAAAGAAAGAGTGTGTTATTTGTATTTTAATGTGTAATTTTGGCATGATACATGTAAAATTTACCCTTTCGTTTGTTGCAACACTGGTTCTTTGACAGAAAATTTTTAGCAGCACAATCATAACGCTGTCAAATGCTGTCTTCTAACCTTTTGGAAGTTACTTGGAAAAGTATTAACTATCGATTAAGCCAAAATTTAGCTGTCACCTCCTGTCCCCTGAATTGTTATGGGTTGTTTTCTAAAGATGCTTTGCCAAAACCTCCCAGTCTAAAAATTTAATTTCACTGAAATTTCCGTACTTCAAAAAATTCATAAATATTTGCCATGCCTTAAACAACAATTATCAATAATAATGTTGCCCAAAAGTTATTAATAAACTGTTTAAACAAACAATTATTCAACAATTTTTGCGATGAATCATTATCTTTCTTAAACAAATCGAACTCGTTCATTTTTAAGAAAACTCATATGAATTTTTTCAGAATTTTCTCTCAACTATAAAAATAATGTTTTTTTAGGTTGCAGTATGTGCACTACTGGTGATTTACCAAGGTTACAATTATTCCAAGTAATAAAAGATATTTTGAAGGATGAAATCAAAGTGATTTATGAAAGGATTGAAAAATGTTTGTCTGAAAACCAAAATGCGACTTATTATTTATCAGAAAACGAGAAACGGCAACTATCAGATTTGGTGTATAAGATAAAAACAAGATGGCATTCAAGTAAGAAAAAATTATTATTGTTTGAGTAAGACTGTTGAGTTAAAAAAAGATGAAAAATAAGCAAGGCTCTGACATATGTGAGGTTGGCGCGTTTGGGGTTTAAAAGCCCTGGGTGACACAATCTTGTATTTTCCATTTCGAATTTTATAATTCTGACAGAAAATTCGTAATCAGCGACCCAAAACCCCTCAAAAACGATATGTTACTTGATTATGATAAACAATATGTATTACATGATATTATACCCCATGGGGTGGTTGATTAGGGGTGCAGGGGGTGAATTTCCGCACATTTGACATAAAATTTGTAATCAGCGACCCCAAAAACCCCTAAGATTCCATTTTGGAGTGAAATACTTGAATTTTCGAATTTTGGCCAGCGTTTTGGCAATCGGCCGCACTGTGTGTGGGTATAATTGAAAATATTTTTTTTGCATGGCCTTCAAGCGAAATTAAAAGTTCCAAAAGCGTCTATAATCATACTAAACGAAATTGTTTTAAATTAAAAGGTTTTTAATAAAAACAAAAACTTAAGTTTTGTATATAAAATTCAATATTATAACAGCCTAATATGTAGTAAAAAAGAAAAAAAAGCCAATATAAAGAATTGGGTTTATAGTTTTTCGCGACCGTTAAAAAATACTCGCACTTAACGCATTAAAGTTTTTAATATATATATGCATGCGTGATTGAAATAAAAAATAGTATAAAACAAATTCATTACTGTTTCTTTTTCGTATATATCGCACACTCAATTAAAAACAGGCACAACTCAAAATTGATCAAAATCGTTTTTTTCATAAGCCAATTCAGAAATCAAATCTATGGCGACCATGAAATTTCGTTGCCGTCACTGTCGTCTTTATCCTTTCTTTGTGAAATTTAATTTGATTAACAAATTGCAACCATGTTTTTGAAGTCAGTATTTAACTTCTCCCAAACATTTTGAATTTTGAGTTACGCCTATTTACAATTTAGTGTGCGATATGTACTAGAAAGAATAAAAAGTGTATAATAATTTTTAGATTGTTACATTTAAAAGAAACTCAAGCCTAACTAAAAAATATCAAAACTTTTTCATCATTTTTAAATAAAATCACATTTATCAAAAAAAATCCCTGAAGAAGGCACACAACGGAGTGCCGAAATATTGGATTTAATAAATCTAATATTTTTTATAAAAAAAGATAAATATTTATACAATTTGTAAAGGTAGAATAAGACTCAATTTATATAAAGTAAGTAAAAATTAAAAATATATTATTTAATACTTTTTTTATACTTTTAGTTTATACAAAATTATCACTGTATGGCTGACTTCCAAAACGTCAATTTCTTTGTATTAGAACAAAGTATAATGTTTCAAAACGCCGCAGTACAATATATATACAATGCAAACCCTTCCAAAACGTCACTGCTAAGTATTAGTAACGCATCAAAAAAGCAATCAGAGCATCGGTTTTAAAGTTGATGCTTTGTCACATTTAACATTTAATTTGCAAGCAATACAGATTTATTTTAAACGTATTATGCATTGCATCACTTACATTTCAAAACGTTTTAATAAACAAAACACATAGTTGCATTGTTTCGGTACTTTGTACATGACATTGTTAAAATACAGTAATAAAATTGTGTACGAACTTTGTATTGGTACGTTTTGGAAGTCAGCCTATGTATTTTATTTAACATGGATTTTTATTTTGCTTTGATTTTTTTTGAGAGCTATTTTAGATAAACTAACGATAACTGCTATCAAAATTAGAGATGAAACAACAATTTTCCTGTTTCGCAGCATGTTTAAAAATGAAACGACATGTTTCGCTCTTAATATTTTGTATGGCAAAACATGTTGTTTCAATCCAGTTTGGGGCGCGAAACAGCAAAGGGAGAGCGACTGATTTGGGCCTTTTTCACACGTCACTTTTTACAGTTCTGTAAGTATTCTGTGGTGAAGGTCCATACCACGCGTTTTCGCCTCCACGCATTGCATGCTTTTAATACCTTAGTCTGAGTTCATACGGCTCTTTCTTTATTGAAAAGATTCTTCCTTTTTCTTCTTTGAACATGAATTGGTGTTCAAATGATTCATGTCATGTCGACGCCATGTTTTTTATTTTGTATAGTCGTGCGTATGAAAACAAAAACAAAATTAAACAACGAATAAGAAAGCAAAACGTAAAGACAGTACAGGCATGTGTGTACTCGTTTCTTTTCCCCTCGCCCCTCTCGCCTATAAAGTAGCAATCTTTTCAATAAAGAAAGAGCCGTATGAACTCAGACTTAGTCATCGCCAAGACTTGCAATTTTTGTGGCAGCAATTCTTGATTTGATTGGTGAGATGAGTACCCCTCCCAAAAATTTCTCACCTCTCGCACTTGCTTGTTTTGTGTAGAAACAAGAACAACAACAGTACAAGAAGAAAAACATAAATTACTTTCATGTTTAAAAAGAAAAATAAAAAGCAAAAGTTCCTATTAAGTTTATATGTTTAGTTAAATATGTACATCAAGTTTTTAAAGTAGAAAACATGTCGGTCATGATCCTGGTGTTTTATAATTTATAATAATTGAATTGAGTAAGTATTTCTTGCTTTTTTAGGAAAAGTTTAAATTTATTTACTTGAATCTATATCTATATGTTTAACAAAATTTTATTCATCTACACAGAAAAATATATTTTAACAAAAACCATTGATTCGAAGAAAATTTGTGTATTTGAATTAATTTTGATTATATTTGAGGAAAAATTCAGTTGATTGATTTTTTTTTTTAGTTATGGGTGAAATTTGGTTCAGTGTAGTTATTTGTAAGTACATAATTCAAGAAACATTTTCTTGTTTCAAGATTCTGTTGTTAAGAATAAGAATATTACAATATTTTAATCGAGTAAAGCTACGGTCACACTTGTCAAATATTTGACGAAATAAACGGGACCAACAAGCAAACTTAATAATCATTTCCATTAATTTCAATATATATTTTGATTATAATACCCCATCTTACCAAAACAGTTTTTCGCTATGTCTAGTTGTATAATTAGTTTATTTTGTGATATTAAGACCATGTTAAATCGCACCAACTATTAACAAAAGTAGGGGTTACGCTTATTTGGTCAAATATTAAATAAATGTGACCGTAGCTTAAGTATTGCTTACTTTTTTAGAAAACTTAAAATTTATTTATTTGAATAGAGTTATAATTTAAGTTTTTCAAGAAATACTTTACTACGTCAATTTACTTAGGTGTATTATCAGAAACTTTTGATTGGGAATTTAAGGCATCTACAAAAAAAATTTATTCAATTCATGAAAAGTTTTCTACATGTACAAATAAAATGTTTTGATTCGAGTTTAAATTAAGCAGGCTTTTCTTGCTGTTTTCTAAAATATTAAGCAACGAATAATTATGGAATTAAAATAAATTTTTTTTAACCGTATATAAGTAAATTTTTGTTCGCTTTGAGTAATAACTAGGGTACTATGGTTTGCTTTAATCAGTTAATCGCTCGATTAATTAATCCTGTTATTGCTCGGTTAACCGATTAATAAAGTTTTTTTTATAAATTAAGTAATTTCAATAAATAAAAATGCTTAAATTATTTATTATATGATAAAACTTGACTTTGAAAAATTCTTTCACTTATCGTAAATGTTGGAGAAATCAAAAGCAGTCCATAATGCAGAATATCTAATTTCCCAGTCCTTTTCTTGGTTTTCTCTACACATATAAAATCTTCCATTATGCCTGTTTTAATTTTTTAAAATTTTTAACATTTGATATTGTTTCGGGTAATTCTGTTAAAAGATTGTTCGTGTTACTATCGAGAGTTTCTTCTATTGTCAGGTCATCATCTTCATCCTGGCAAAGCTCAGCATCGAACATTTTGCAAAAATTTTTATTTCCGAAGTTTCTGTTTTTGTACTGTATTTTAAGAATGTATTGCTAGAAGGAAATACCCACTTGGGCATGTCTTCAAGACAACGTCGACGACGCGTACAAGACCCATAGTAAATCCCTGACGACATGTTGGCGACAGCCCATGCAAATCATCGACGACTTTGGCGAAAAAAGGGCACTTAAGTCGTACACGACAATGTGGGTAACAATGTGGTTAAAGTTGTCATTGGCGACTATATAAACGGCATAAAGTCGTTAGTGCCCGATTAGCGACATAACCTTAATAGTCTCGTTGATGGCAGTATTGTGGACACTATCTACAATTTAGTCGCCGAAAGGTAAGTGACAATTAGGGATGTAACGAATACCGATACCGATATATCGGTGATACTTTATAGCCGATATATCCTGGATAAAGGGAACGGGGAAACTTAAGGATATATATACTAAAAGGTCAAATAGGCTTCCTGACGACTGCAGTATATTTTTGGCGGAGGTTCTAGGGATTTTGAAGGCCGCAGAATTGTTAAAAGGTAACATTGCTGGGGCTCGATGGTCACTATATATGTGGACTATGATGGGCTGTGAATTCCAACTAGTAAATTTCAACAAGTAAATGATTGTAGAAGAGCTCTAAGGGAAATATTAGAAGAGCATGTTGTGAGTGTATGCTAGGTACCTGGTCATAGCAACATCACCACTAATGAAATGGCCGATGAGTTTGGAAGACTAGACTCGAACATAGGCGGTTTTGGCTGTGTAGAGACAGTCAGACCTCCAATAGGCCTATGATCAATTAGGAAATGGGGTCTGAACTTAACATAGAGCAATGTAATCAGCAGGAACATTAATTTGTTTGTGCTTATTGTCCCATTAATTCACGTATGTCCAATTTCACAATTGAAGCACAGCCATAAATAACGTTATAATGATTTTTCAGGAGAGCAAAAGAACGTTTTTAACAGGCAGGATTATTTATTTTTTTAATTTTTATTTTTAATATAAAAAATAATGATAATAAATAAAGCAAAATCAAGAAATTTGATTTTAAATTACGTACAAATATAAAGTTTTTAATTTTTTTGTAGTAGAGGACAACGTAAGCGACCATTGCATGGATTTTGTTATCAAAGTGCTTTGAAACACGAAAAATGCATGCAATGATCGTTGGAGTTGTCCTCAATATAGTCTAATTGAAGAAAAGATGAGCGACAATTACATGCATTTTGTCGTCACTGTGGTTTGAAACACGACAAAATGCGTGGAATGGTCACTTACGTTGTCCTCAATAAAGTATTATTCAAAACAAATTTTAAAAAGTGTCTTCAAAATAGTCATAAATACGATTTTAAGCACGACAAAATACCCTTTTTGTTACTTGAGTTGTCGTCATCAACGCTATATAGGCGACAAATTCAAAAATGTCCTAAAGACCATTTTGCCAGCTGGGTATTTGTATGAAAAAATATTATCAAAACACATGCCTTTTTTATATGAGACGGAACAAATAATTAAAAACACAAAAAATATGTTATAATAATACAAAAATTTTAAAATTTTGTTACATCGGTTAATCGACTGAAATTAACCGGTTTAATCGTTAATCGAAAATATCCAATTTTTAATTAACAGATCAGTTAATCGGGTAGCAAAGAAGTAGAAAAATACTCTACGAAACGTTGGGAAAAGCTGTAATAAAATTTATGTTTTATTTACATTGAAACTCCAGGCCTAACAAGCTTAACAATAAGAAAGTAATTTAAAATATATATTTGTTTGCCTGTTGCTTGCTAATAAATACAATGCATTTTTAACGTAGGGAAAAGTGTAGGGAAAATTGTTTCGGTTGTAGGGAAAAATGCATTTTTTTAGACATGAAAAGAATTTTTTGAAATTTCTACTGGCATCACTGGTTACAATAATGAGGGGTGATCACATTTTCTTTACTGCATATTGTATTCTTTGTAATTACTTAATAGGTCGTTATTTGTTGGTTAAGCAGCTTAACTAAAGCCCTTTTTATTCTGGTCCGTTTACAAAACAAGCTTTTAACATTAATCACTGCAACAACATTATTCATGTTGGTGACCCGGTAGTTGGAGAAAATAACAATGACGTTGTCAATGTAAGTATAATTATTTTGCTTTTGTACTAGTACCTGTAGTTAGGACCGTCTACGGTTGATTTTTTATATAGATTTTTTATTTATTTATTAACTGCAATAACCATGCAATTTATTGTAATGAGTGCAGGTATAAAATTAGGGACAATGTGTAACAGAGCGGAATTGCGACTAATGTTTAACAATGATTTACAAAAACAAAATGCATAAACAAAAAATCGAATTTTATTAGATGGAAAAAGTTTGTACTTTTTTTGTACTAAAATATTTAGATCGTTTAAAAATGAGGAAAATATTTAAAATCATCAGTTCCCCTTAAATGCAAAAATAAATATTTTTATGGAAATTTTAACGATTTAATAATTTTTTATAAATGTATGTTTTAGTGGTGCAACGAATATCAGTTTTAAATATTAGCGAATACGAATATGAATATCTGTGCCAATATTTGCCGAATACCAACACAAATATCCAGTATGAAATTTAGCGCCAAAAAAAATCTCTCGTTTGCGTTAATAAAAATAAATTGAAGAACAAAACTGTCAGCCTACTAAATGACATTTCGATGACTGAATTTGGAATTATCAAATTCGCACCTGAATGCTACTACAGAAAATTTTTTAGAATACCCACTCGGTTAATAGTTGTTCGATTAATTTAGGAATTTTTTGGCATTATTTGATCGTATAATTGAAAAAGCCAATTTCGAATAACGAATAACTCGAATAACTCTTGTCAAATAACACTATGCCATAAAAAATAGATGCTTTTTAAACTAAATTAGGGCTTCTGAACAAGAATATATCCTATTATTTTTCGAGATATACGCGATCATTTATTTTTCTTAAAAAGAGTTTTCGAGATATACGCGAAAAGCCAGTATTTTGATATTGCCAAAAATTTTTAGAAATCTTAAATCATAGTTTTTCCAAGCGTACTAAGCGTAAAATTGGTATCATCGGACAAAAAATTTAAAATCACAACATATGTATTTAGTGAAAACATCCGAATTTGAATTTTCATAAACAATTTTTTTATTCAAAGCTACTTTTGTATTCAGGCCATTTATTGCGGTTTAAGAAAGTTTGTTTTCACTAATCGGTCCATTTAAAAATACTGGATGACTTCATAAATGATGCACAAGTTCGCAACCATTGTGAATTCGGCAAAAAGTGGTCTAGTCTATGAATTCTATACCTTTCAGTGTTACATTGCAACACTGCGTTTTATATCTCGATTTTTTCAAGTTCATAGTTTTTTTTTTAGTTATAATCATGTTATTCATTTTTAGCTTTCATATAATTTTTTTGCTGAACAACAAAACAGTTACATATCAGAATTTTGTTGTTAGAGAAACCCGTTTTTCAGACCTTTAATTTTGGACCTTCAACTTTTTTGTTAACTTAAGCTTCGTACAGACGATGGTCAGATCTTACAATGGCAACATGCTTTTGCAAGTTGTTTTTTGCATTTTGTTTTTTCTTAACCTACTAACAACTACAATTAATGTTGGAAGAATTCCAATCAATTGTAGTGGGGAATGTAAGAAGAGATAAACTCACTGTTTATTGTTGATGTTTTGGTTTAAACTTTGATATTGTTACAAGTAGAACTGTTGCTTACGATTCTTATACGCTTTACAGTTTTATTTGGTTTAATATCTTTAGTTTTTCTAAAATCTTTATGGATGAAGTTTCCTGAAGATGTGGCCTAAGTGCCAATTTAGACAGGGAAACATCTGGAAGGGAAACATTTTGTTTGTTAGCAAATTACGGGTGGGGAAGAGAGAATGGTTTTTGTGTTCGGTACTCGGCGACACGCTTTGTTCTCATTTTCTTTGTTGACATTTACCTTGCTTTTTGAGAAAAAAACAACAATATTAACAGAATGTTTCCGGCAACATGTTCGTCTATGTGACCGCAAATGAAAAAACAAAGTAAAATTCCAGATGTTTTCCTTCCAAATGTTCGCTCGTCTAAACTCGGACTAAGCAACCAGTGAAATGCGCATAGAAATAGCTTATCCCATCAACAATAAATTGCAGTGCTTTTATCAAGAATAAAAATTGGGAATTAAGCACGAATAACAAAATCTTTTAAATTAAAATTTTGTATTCCCAAAAATTACTTTTGATTTCTTGAGTATCTTTTAACAAAATATATACAAACCGAATAAAAAACAGTTTAAAAAAGACTGTTAAATGCCTCCCTCTACACAATAAAATGTTGAGTAAATTAGTGATGTTAAAAAAACTGATTTCCAAGATTTAAGATACTTCAAAAAGGATATTGCCGAACACGTGAAGCGTAGTAATTCATAATACAGCAAAATACTTTGGCCTAATTTTGTTATGTATATTCTCCTATTATATGGCGGGTAGCTTCTAAAAAATAAACAAATAAGATTTAAACCCTATATCGGGTTTTCATATTATTTAATAGACAATATTTAAATAATAGAAAAACAAAATCATTTTCAAAGAATTCACAACTAATTAGACAGTAATATAACTAAACTTAACTAAAAAAACTTTAAAAATATCAAGTGCTGCCAAATAATTTTCGTTAACTAAACTCCACGAAACTAAGAAAAACTGGCACTTGAATTAGAAAGAAAAAATGTTGAAATGTTGATACTTAACCCTCCAACCGGCAAGACGGTCTTCGATTTTTTGGCTCCAGTTCTGTATTATAAATTTGTTAAGCATTAAAATAGTGAAAATTGTCTTAAGGCAACACTTTTTTATATTTGTTTAACTTCCCAACACTTTCTGACAAGTCATTTGTCAGCTGTGATCAATAAAGTTCAAAAAGTCAACAAATTAGCATCGAAAATTGTTTCGCAAATTTAACTGTTTGTAACTAATAACAAAAAACACTCACAGCCGTATTCATAAAAACTTATGTATGATGAATTAACCATATTTAAGGAAACATTGATAAAGTTGTATTCATAAACGAAATATAGTCAATTAAACCTTAAATAAACCATTCATAAAGAAAGAAAATTTTTTGTTGGATTTACCCTTCTTTAAACCAAAAATAAAATTACATTTTGATAAATGTTTGCATTTTATGATATTATATTTCTGAAATATGTTTACGAATAATGGAAAAAACGTTTAATTTATTAATATGGACATGTTTAATACATTTCATTAATTTTTTATTTTAGACAACCAATTTTAAGTTATATTGTTAAATATTTTAAAAATGTGTTATGTGATTTAAATGAATGCGTTCAGAGGCAAATGCAGATATTCTCTTAAATTATTTTTAAAATAATTGCAATTAGTTTTTTAATGTTTTAAAGAACGAATTGTTGTTCAAACATATTAAAAAAAATAAGGATAATAAGTGCCGGTTCACACACGTCAAGTTTGACTCGTCAAGTCTTGAGCTTTTTGGAGAGCAGGGAAAAGAGAATGCCATTTCTTTTCCCCTTTCTCCTAAAAACTCAAGGCTTGACGAGTCAAACTTGACGTGTGTGCAAGGCACTAAGCAATCAAAATAATAGTGATGCTAATGAAAATTAAAAAAACTTTTCATTCGAATACTTTCTTATCGTATATTTAAAAAAAGGTTAAAACAAACATTTTTACAATACCTTTCGGCAAAATTTTGTTCAGATACCAAAATAATATGTATTTTTATATTATAAGAATAATTTTTAAGATCTTAAATTAAAAAAAAAAATTTATTAAAGAATATCATGTGAACCGTGGCAACAAAACATAAAAAAAGTTGCCATACTCAAACATAAAATCGCTACAAACTGTTAATAGTAAGAAAGCTGTTATTGTACGTTTATGAATACGCATTTTTATAAGAGGTTTATAAGACATAAAAAGTTTTAGTTATTTCATACTTAAAACTTAAAATAAGAACTTTTTATGAATATGGCCGCTAGTGTATAGCTATCGACTTCATAATTTTACAGTACTTAGTAGGGTATTCATTTAATCGGGCGTTTGCTTTAATCGGTTAATCGCTCGATTAATTAACCGAGGTTTTGGTTTAATCGGTTTATAATCGGTTAATTTTGTTTTTGATCGGTTAACCGATTAATAAAGTTTTGTTATAAATTAAGTCATTTCAATAAATAAAAATGCAAAAATTATTTATTATTTGGAATTTATTAGTAAAAAAAAACAATAACATAACAAACAAAATAATTCTTGAACTTAAACGAGCAAAGAAGTAATTCATAAATAAAGTTTTTTTAAGCTAGATAGAACTTTAAATTGTAAAAAGTAACACAAAAAATTAAATTTTGATGAAATATTTTGTTTTATCGTTTCAGTATACTCTGACAAATCATCATGAATAGACTCACGCTTGAACAACGCTACGAAATTATCCAAATTTACTTTGAAATCAGTCGTCGATTCGCGCAACTTATAGACGACTTCGTCATTTTTATGGCGTACATAATCGTCCATCTGAACAAGCCATTCGTCGAACTGTGGATAGATTTCGTACCACATACTCTCTAGAGGATGCAATAACACCAACACGTCGAAGGAATGTGCGTACTGAAGAGAATATCGCCGCTGTAAACGAAAGTGTGGAAGAAGATCCAAATTTATCGATTCGTCGTCGGTCGCAGGAATTGGGGCTCTGTCCGTCCACTACGTGGAAAATTTTGCGCAAAGATCTCGGCCTACACCCGTATAAGATCCAGCTGGTGCAGGAATTGAAGCCACGAGACCATTATATGCGTCGTTCTTTCGCCGATTGGGCTCTAGAGCAGTTGGCAACTGACCCGTTGTTTTATCGCAAAATTGTGTTCAGCGATGAGGCGCATTTTTGGCTTAACGGGTTTTTTAATAAGCAAAATTGCCGCATATGGAGCGAGACCAATCCACAAGAGACCCTACAGACTCCATTACATCCAGAAAAATGCACCGTTTGGTGCGGTTTTCACGCTGGTGGCATCATCGGACCTTATTTCTTTAAAAATGAGGCCGGAGCTCGCGTTACGGTCAATGGAGATCGTTACCGCACCATGATCAATGATTTTTTGTTTGAAAATATGGATGACATTGATCCGGAGGAGATGTGGTTTCAACAGGATGGCGCTACGTGCCATACGGCGAACGCAACCATCGACTTATTGAAATCAAAATTTGGCGATAAGTTGATTTCGAGAAATGGACCTGTCAATTGGCCTCCAAGGTCGTGCGATTTGACACCTCTCGATTATTTCCTGTGGGGCTACGTGAAGTCACTGGTTTATGCTGATAAACCAGCAACAATTGACGCCTTGGAGGCCAGCATTGTTCGTGTTATTCGTGACATACGGCCAGCAGTGCTCGAAAAAGTGGCCCAAAATTGGACGTCCAGAATGCGCTTCGTCAAGAACAGCCGCGGTGCCCATATGTCCGAAATCATTTTCAAATGTTAATGTCACGTATTGATCTTTCAAATAAAAAAAAATTTTTGATTACAATTTAATTTTTTGTGTTATTTTTTACAATTTCAAGTTCTATCGGGCTTAAAAAAACACCCTTTATATAATAAATAATAATATATAGATATTATATATTTAATTAGAAATAAACTGTGAGATCATTTTATTAATAAATTTTTCAAAACTAAAGGAGATCTTATAAAATAATCTTTTAGAAAAATAATTTGGATTTAAGCGATTCTTTTCTTTAGTTTCGATAAAACTCGACTTGGAAAAAATTCTTTCACTTATCGAAGATGTTGGAAATCTCAAAAGCAATCCATAATACAGATTATCTAATTTCTCAGTTCTTTCCTGTATTTCCTGATTTTGTACTGTATTTAAAGAATGTACCCAGCGGGAAATTTGGGTCAATTGGTCCAATAGACTAGACTGGTCCTGAGAGTTGTGAAAATTTAACAGGTATAAAGAGAAAGAACTCATGACCAGTGAAAGGAGAACCAAACATGTAACTGGTTTATGAAGAACAAAAAGGTAGACAAAGTAATGAATAACAGTACAGTTTTCACCGGTGGTGACACATTTTTTGGGACTTTTAAAAATTTGGTTCTTGAATTTAATTCTAGGACTTGTTTTATTGAAAAAATACTACATTTTATTGAAATAAAACTACATTGTTGTAACTGACACTAAACACGTCCATTGAGAAAAATTCTGTGACTGGTCAAATGGTGTCAATTGACACCCTCCAATGACAACCCCATGTAAAAGTGATAGGTCTTATTAATAGAAAGTGTTGAAACTAGAACCGGTCTCTACCACCAAAGACCTATCACGGGACTACTTTGGTGTCAGTTCGCTTCCCTCTTGGGTATTGCTAGAAGGAAAAAATATGTTTCTTAACACATACCTTTTGTATATGAGACAAAACCAATAATTAAAAACACAAAAAATATGTTATAATACTACATAAAATTAAAAATTTTGTTACTTAATCGGTTAATCGGTTAATCGACTGAAATTAACCGGTTTAATCGTTAATCGAAAAAAGCCAATTTTAAATTAACCGATCAGTTAATCGGGTAGTAATTAATCGGTTAACCGATTAACGGTTAACCGAATGAATACCCTAGTACTTAGATAACATATTATATTATAGTTTTATAATGTATTTGATGTGAAACAAAATAAAAATATCGTGCTTTTAAAACGAAATAGTGAAGACTTTCTGCAGACGGTCTTGCCGGTTTATGTGCACAAAAATGTCCCCTTCTTTTTCATTGTTATTTTTACGTTTTGTTTAAAAAAACACAATTGTTTGCTTATTGTTTTATTATTTACATCCGTTTTATTCACTATTGTGTTAAATATGGATCTTACTTAAGGCTAGTATACACTATTATACTTTGTAATAATACATGTCAAAAACTCAAGTAATATGACAAAGTGTGATAGTGTGAATGCAATGTGTCACGAAAATGACAAGTATTATGAAAAGTCCCATACGACTTCATCGTTTTTTGAAAAATTGCTAAACAAAAATACATTTCATTGGATCAGGATTGCATTTTATTTCATGTGTGAGTGTTTATACTTTATGTGATGGTGTGAACACAAACTGTCATGTGAAATTAAATTTTTTGACAGTCGCAACAAAACTCATTAGATTTATATCTCACAATGTATTATGGAATACGTAAGATTTGTGAGATAGTGAAAACTAGCCTTAAAGGTTCTTATAAGAAAAAGAAAAATTTGGAGCAAATGTCTGATGAACAAATGCGTGAGTTCATCGATTCTGTAGAGAGTTCTGTAGACAGCAAAAATTTTAATAGCGATGACAGCTTGACTTATGCCGACACCACAAAGGTTTCGTAGAGCCAATTAATTTTTCACTGAATTTGAGCGCAATGGCCGATCTAACTATTGCTGAAGATGTAGCAGCGCTCGAAACCATTGCAACTTTTGCGACTTATTTATTGGCCGTAAAAGAGCTTAAACACCAATGGAATTCTTCACTTACTTTACTACTGATGATATTATTGCATTGACCGCTGTAGAGACAAATCGTTGTGCTCTGACAGAAAATATAAACACAGCGTTAAGTACTGATATAAGCACAACGTTAAGTACGCTTTCCTTATATAGAAAGCTATTGGTGGAAAAACTGCCTTCGTTCCTATACATCGGAAATATTTATCATTTTAAGATGAATCACAGCAAAAAAAGGAAGGTAAACCGGACTATGATCCATTGTTCCGCATCGAGGTAAATACTGTATTATGGAATAATAATAAAAATGTGTCCACTGGCATCGACATAGAATCAATCCTGATGAACAAAAACCAAAAGTTTCTCAGTATGAAGGAAAGCAGAAGTAGTTCATGGTCTCATATTTACATTGTACGATTTTTGTCGTAACAACCTTAATACATTTTTCGTCAAATGAGAGAAAATTGAGACAACGGATGAATGAACAAAACGAATCGAAGAGTACACTCGCTTCTGTACACCTTATAATTCTTCTCACCCCTCTTGCCTATAAAGTAAGAATCGCAACGACAAAAATCGTATAATGTGAATGGGCACTAAGCTCAGTTTCATTTGGCAGATGTGTAAAATTAATGTATCTGACAATGACCTCATTGTCAGAAAAATTACAACATTGTAAGATCTGACCACCGTCTGTACGAAGCTTTATAAATGACGTGCATACATATATGTATGTATGTACATATCAACCCTTAGGACAACAAGGTTCTGTCTTACATGTAGTTAAGGTGAAAATAGAACCTTGTTGTTATTCCTCTTTACGATCCAACGCGATCCAAGCAAAATATTAAAAAAACCCCTAATTTTGGCCTTTTTTTTTTTTTTTTTTTTGGTTTTTCTCAATTTGTCGGCAAACCAAACATTCTATCGTCAAGCGGAATATCAAACTTGTAGATATGAGTCTTTACTTGTATGTGAAATTTGGCGGCCAAAATGTTAAGCTGTTTTTGTGCAAGATATAATATCTTATAGTTTAAAGTATTAGAATCTGAGAAGTTATATCATATGAGGACCCGCAGAACAAAACGTACTTTTTCACACATTTAAAATTTTTGGGAAATTGAGGTTTATTTCAACCCCTTACAAAACTGCATGAACCTGGAAATGGAAACAAGTTTTTTGCTAACCAAAAAATGAATCAAACTGTCGTAAGTCAACACATTAAATGTCAGGGATGTTTAATATCAAACCAATTTTATATCGAAAAAAGTACTTTTTGTTAAAAAAAAATGAAAAAGTACGTTTTGTTTAAAAAAATATTTAATAAAATATTTAAATTTTCTACAGATTCTTGTAATCACTTCATTCAATTACATGTTTTGGGCCACAAAAGTAGTTTTGCAGCAAAACAAGTGTTTTGCTGCTTGTTTTCCCATACATTTTTTATGTTCGAAAAACTGAATCAAAGACGAGTTTTGCTTCAAAACATGTCGAAAATCATGAATACAACTCTGGGTTATCCATTATTGGTGACTAACAATTTCGAAAAAAGTGACATATTTACCAAAATATCAAGACTTATTAAATAGGTTTATGCAACTCTATAAATGATTTATTTGTTTGCAGTGTAAAAAAATTAAAATAACATAATAAAAAGGTAGTAAATTATGTGCTTTTATGGCCAAATTTAAAAGTGTTTTGATTTCAGTTCGCCGGGCATATTTTTGTTTCTTTATATTAAGAAAGTAAAGAAGTAAAAATATACGAATTAATAGATTAAAATGAACAATTTTTATTTTGAAAAATAATATTGGTTTAAGTAAACATAACAACAATAAAATTAAAAAAGAGAATTGGTTTTGAATCTTTATTTCTTAAAATTATGGATACATATATTATAAGATTAAATATTTTTTATACGTTGGATATTTTTTGTAGATAAGCCTCAACAACCTGAAGCACCAACTGTTTTTCCTCTTCATCATTAGTTATGTTAAAGTCTTGAATAAATTTAACGCTTCTCTCAGCAGTATCATTAACAACAAACAAGTCCTTACAGAATGTCCAGCATTCCTCAAATTTAAACGATGTTTCCCAAGTTGAAGGATCAAACTATAGAAATTCTAGGGATAAACGAAACTGACTGAAAAATACTTTGTTTTTTTCTGAAACAAAATCACATAAGGTGTATTTTTGAAAGTCTGTTAAATTTAAATAGTTCGGTGCGTCTATGGCATTGGTACATCTGAACCAGACTTGAATGCAAAGTTTCACTAGAAAAATGCAAATATCGCGTAATCCCATTGTTTTATTTTTCGTAAGTAAGTGTTTTGCACCAAGAAAGATTAAGACCAACTGAAGTAATTCTTTAAAGTCTTCTCGATTTTAAGATTTAGTCATTTGGTCATAACAAAACTTTATACAATTTTCACTTTCAGCTGGACCTATATGTAAAGAAACAGTTGCATCTTCATTGCCACTTCTAAATAATTCTTTGTTAAAACTTGGCCATGATTTAGCAAATCTTTCAAATATTGAAACTTCTGGAGCAGATGTTGAATATAACTTAGTTTCGAAAACGCTGCGCAATATAATTTCATACACATGGTGGCGGCAAGGTAGATTGATAATACAACGTCCTATTTTTTTTCCAAGAGCACTGTTCCAAGAAACTTCGATGTGCCGTTGTAACTCGCAAAAATTGCAATACGTTCAACTTTTGTGGATCCGTTCAAATCTTTCATGAACTTTCCATCAAAATGAGCTACCACCAAACCAATTTTACTAACCTATAAATGACAAAAGCATTGCAAACTGAATTTAAGAACCTTTAGTTAAAAATAAAAAAAATTACATTATCCGTAAAATCAGTTGAAATTTCTATAGATTCTTTTATACAGCGCAAACGATGAATAGTTGAACGATTAATGGCAAGTTCTTCCACACGGTGTCCTGATTCTTCAGCTGATGCTATGAGAATGTGGACTGCCATTCCATCAAACACTTTGGCATTGTCCAGTGCTACTGCTAACCGAGCTGTAATAAAACTTTTGCGACCTCGTTTTTGACCTAAAACAGAATTTGAGCTTAAGTTTTCTTTCTCGATAGCCGTGTGGTTAATTGGTAAATTATTAACTCCATCTTCATCAGTCCACTCCATAAGTTGACAAACATCTAGAAAAAATCGAAAATTAAACATTAAAAAATTAAATTGGTTCATATACAAAATTTACCTGATTGACTCGACTTTTCCTCATCGTGCTTCCTACGTGCTGCTTCATTATCTTTTGGTTCCTGTGCTTTTTTTCTCGATTTGATAAAAATCATATCGACACCAGCCATGCAACCAGGACGTCCTTTTTGTGTTTTATTTTGAGAAACAGTCTATCTTCTACAATCCGAATTTTGTCTATAGCATCGACGGTGGCAATATCAAATAACTCGTCCAGATTTTCAAGAAATGTTTCAGCAGCTTGCTTTTGGGCATTTGATCTTTTCTCAGGAACGGTTTTTTGAATATTTTTCCACTTTTCATATAATTTTAATAATTTGCCAACAAACTTATGCACTTCTCGAATCGGAATACGTGCTTGATGCCAAAATATTTGAACGGAATCAATTGCCAATTTTGCACTTTGCTTTGCTAAAAGCTTTACAAAGCGAATATTGTAAAATAGGACTTGCAAGACCTGACGCTTTGACGGAAGTTTTGCGCCAGTAATTTGGTGAGAAACATTCCCAATTAAGTAAATTTTGTTTAAATTTTCGTTGGCTTTACGTGTTTTAACGATGAGAGTGCTTGGTGCTTCTTCCGTAGTCGATTTTGATGATATTTTTGACATCTTAATCTTAATTGTTATTTAACTTTAGAACACTCAACACTTGAATCAAAAAAATTTTTTAATTTCACTGTTAAGACCAAGGTATATTTATAGTCTCGGAAAGCCAGCTGTTTATTTTTTATTTGCTTGTTTTGTGATACGAACTGTCAAATGCTGTATAGTAAACAAGTTTTTTTGTCTTTTTTGCCTATTATCAACCCCTTTGCTGTTTGACAGTTCGTATCACATAATAACAATAAAAAGCCCTGTTGTTTGTTTTACTGTACAATTGTTGTAATCTCGCGGCTACCTGCTATAAATATACCTTGGTTAAGACCTTCACTCAGATCAATACATACATAACAAATGAAATATTCAATTAAATCACGGTTTTTACAACAATGTTATTTGGCGTCATAGCGATAATATTTGCAAAAATGTCCCGTTATCTGCAAGGACTATCGCTAAGGTATACACAAGTTGTAGAAATAGTTCACACAAACAGCAAAATGTTTTAAAATAATAATTCTGAGCTGCTTATGCTTTTAAAGTTTTACCTTTATTGGAGCTGCTGAAAAATACACAGAAAATATCGTGCAGCCAATGTATTATTTTTTTGAAGCACTCTTTAAACTGTTTTCATATTTTTTTCTTTTTGTTCTTAAAAAGCAATATAAAAGCACAAATAAAATTAAAATTGCAAATGAAACCAAGCAAACCAATAATAAAACTTTATAACTTAATAAATAACACCTAAAAATGGTTTTTTTCCTAAAAATTTATAAAAACATGGTAAAAAATTGGAGTATCTCACTTCACCCCATGTCCTACTCTACCCTAGATAACATTGAATAATGTATAGAAGAAGAAGAAAATTAAAATAGATTTTTTCTTTCAGTATTTATTGAAGGAAATAATGAAAAGACGCGATTAAAAAGTGATGTATGTATAAGTAAAATTTGATGTTTTGCCCATATTCACCTTCGTTTCCGGGTCCATAAAACGTAGTCGGATTCGGTCCAAAATTTACATATTTACTTTTTTAATACAAAGGAACAAAAAACTGCCTGGCGGTTTACAAAAGTCTAACATTTCAAAATAAGAACACCCTTAACATACATATACATATGTATGTATGTATATCTGTGTATTAAGAAACAAACAAGGAAATTTAATGTTATAGAAAAATATGTTACGAAAGAAACTTTAGTTAAGAATTAGTTGTAATTATTGGTTAAGAATTAGTTATAATTTTTAGTTATCTTGTATTTATTAGTTGTCTTGTGTTCATAGGTGGTTTTATTAGTTGGTATTGCTATCAAAAATTGTTATTATTAAGTACACTTCAATCCCAATGTGCATAAAGCCCTCGAAATGACCGTTGGGAAAGCTTCAGTATTGGTGGTGAAATTATGTAAACATAAGTGCCGCCATAAATCAAATAGACGTTAAGTGTGGTGAATAGTAAAGCCTCGAACCTTCGAAAAACATTTCTAAAGTTCTAGATGGCCGAATCGCAGTATAAATACTTGCGGCGGCTAGCGTAGTAAGATCATTCTAAGTTCAAACTTTGTGAAGATAAGAGCGCATCACGCGGAGAAAATTATAGTGAGTTGTGAATCAAAGCTATAAATTACGATTGTTAAAGTGACTAAGTACTAAATAAAGCAGGACAAGAGTGCCATATGGCACTCAAATTATAGCAATATTTAATACACTTTTATAAAATTTTGAGAATTGCTTTTTTTTTTTTGTCCAAAATATTGCAACGTCATGGCCAGTCGGAGGTAATAGCTCAGTATTTATATCATACGTAAGAAATGCATCAAAGTTTTTATATTTCTGATAAGTTTACAAATAAGATAATTTAAAAAATTAAATTTGGTGCATCATTTTTTTACGTATCCCTTAAAATTTTAGTTGTAAAAATGCAAAGTGCCATATGACACTCTTGGCCAGTACCCTGATAAGGTTGATGCTTGTATTTTTAGACTAAATTCACAACAAATTTTAAAGTATTTGAGAGAAATAGAAAGTGAAGACAACAATGTTGACGAAATTATTATTCAGCCACCATCCCCGGACTACGCATCGGGAGAAGATGACGCCAATGAAGATTCCGGTGGAAATATACACGATATTCATCTTAATCATATTCAGAGATGAAGTTATTTATGACAGTCTAGGCGGTATAAACAACTTGGAGCAACTATAGCATTAAGTGGGTCTGGAATTAGAACTACCAGTAAGTGAAATACATAGTGTTCCCTCATCAATCACACCTTATTTTAGAAGGAAAAGAAAACGTAGCGAAAGTTTGAAAGATAATTCAGAAGATCTGGTAGATAATACCACCTAATCTGAAAAATGCTAAAACAGCTTTCAAATGGAAATACGTCACTGATGTACCAACTGTTCCAGTGTTTCCTGAAACCAACTATGATGACTGCAACAAAACACCAATTGAGCTGTTTTACCAATTCTTCGATAACGACTTAATAAATATGATCGTCTCAGAATCCAATAGCTATGCGCAACTAAAAAATCATGTTTATGTACATATAACCAATAGTGATATTCTTACGTACATTGGAATACTTATAAATAGTGGATATACGCAGACACCAGAGAGCCGTCTCATGTGGAAACCTGATGACGACGTACATAATAATGCAATCTCCAATGCGATGTCATTGAACAGTTTCAAAGCTATTGGTCAATACAATCATTTTGCTTTCAACGATCTGTATAATGCAAATGATAAAATGTGGAAACTGCGCCCACTAACGGATAGAATAAATCGGAATTTTGTTAAACACTTTCACCCAGAGCAACATTTATCATATGATGAGTCTATGATTGCTTATTATGGCCGCCATGGGTGTAAGCAATTTATAAAAGGAAACCCCGTTCGTTTTGGGTATAAGGTCTGGTGTCTAAATACCCCCTTGGGTTACTGTATTTCGTTTGATGTTTATCAAGGGAAAAACCAAAGGTATAATAAAAAACTGGAAGAATTATTTGGAAAATGTGTAACGCCCGTGCTGTACATGATACATTCCTTACCAGAGGACGTAAAGACGTTGCCATATTGTTTTTACTTTGATAACTTATTTACTGTCATTTCAGTTCTACATTATTTAAAGTATCATGGTTATAATGGAACTGGAACAATACTGAAAACCGAATTCCAAAATCTTGTCCTTTACAAAACAAAAAAGATATGCAGAAAAAAGAGCGCGGCTATTCTGTGTCTCGAAAAATTGAAGGAACCGAAATATTTTTTACATAATGGGTAGACAACAGTGTCGTATCATTGGCATCCACCTTATACGGCGAAGAGCCAAAAGATCTTGCTCAACGATATTCACGGGAGACACATCAAAGAGTAAATATATCACGACCTGCTGTTGTGTCAGCCTATAACAGAAATATGGGTGGAGTTGATCGCATGGATCAAAACGTATCGAACTACCGCATATCTGTTCGCAAGAAAAAGTGGTGGAGGTCAATTTTCACTTGGACTATTGATGTAGCTATTCAAAATGCGTGGCTATTGCATCGAAAATCCATAACGATATGTCACAATTAGATTTTCGTCGAAATTTGGTTCAACATTTATTAAAAACTTGTAGTAATACGTCTCGCTCCGATTTTACAGTTCGTCGATATGCTCATATTGCTAATGCAGATAATTGCTATGATGGTGTTGCTCATTATGTTCAGCCTTGTAATCGAAGACATTCTGCATTTGAAGGCTGTAAAAGTCAAAGCAGAGCAGAATGTAAAAAATGCAACGTTGGCCTCAAGGTATATTTATAGCAGGTAGTCTCGGAAAGCCAGCTGTTTATTTTTTATTTGCTTGTTTTGTGGTACGAACTGTCAAATGTTGTATAGTAAACATGTAAACAAGTTTTTTGTCTCTATCTTTTGTCTTTTTTGTCTCTTATTAACCCCTTTGCCTTTTGACAGTTCGTACCACATAACAACAATAAAAAGCCCTGTTGTTTGTTTTATTGTATTGTTGTAATCTCGCGGCTACCTGCTATAAATATACCGTGGTTGGCCTATGCATCAAATGCTTTATCCCATATCATACTGAAAAAGCAGAGTTCAGAGAAATTCATATGTGATCGCTCATATTCAACCATTCTTGAATTTTTTTCATAAATGAAAAATGTAAAATATGTAACTTTTTTCACAGTCATAACTGAATTGTTAATATTTCGCCAAATTCATTTATGTTTTTGAGGAAAAATACATTTTTGCCTTTCTTCAGTCATGAGGAATGAGGAAAAAAATATTTTTAGAAACGATCCTCACTAGTAATGTTGTTGTTGCTCGACAGTTTGCATGACCACAGCTCGAAATGCCTGTGTGTGTATTTGTTTGTGTAAAATATTTTTGGTAAAGGCAACCAGCCAAAGTGTCTGTTGGATTTTTTGTAGGAAACAATTATTGAAAAAAAATTAAAAGAACTGCACATATCGTCATCTTAAATGCAGAATAATGTAACATCACATTATTAAGTTTACATGCAAGGCATAAAACTTTGTAATATGTTAATTATTTGAAATTTAAAAGAATTTTAAATATTTCAGCTCAAAATGCGATAACCGATATATTTTTGAGGAAAAAAATATTATATTTATGGTTATTTTTAAAGTTGTGTGTGTTACGTTAAATTAATTTGTAATTTTCAGAAATAAAAAGACGTATCATCAAAAAATGTATAAAAGTATTAAGTGAAACAAACATTTAAAATAATTAAATATTTTTTGTTAAATTACCGGAAAAGTAGAATATATATATGATAACCACACGAATATTTATATTATTATAGATATTATGATATACCTATTATGTATAATTTTTTATTGATTTTAATTACTAATAAGTAGTGGTTTAAACTACAATTTGTACTTCATTAAATTTAGCTATGAATTAATTTAAAAAGCTATCTTTTTCATTCTAATTTAAAAGTGTTTTGATCTCCTTAAAATGAATTTTTTTTTTACAACGAACAAATTTTGCAAATAAATATTTGACTCCTATTCATACATACCTATTTGTCTCCATATAACGAATTATTTTAAATGAACTCTGCATCGCATACTTACAAAGATCCACTTGGAAAAATGCAATCCTTACAAAAAAAAAACAGATTATTTTAAATAAACTAATAAAAATATTTCTTTTGTATTATAAACTTTTTATATGATGAAGAAATTTTGTGGTCCAATACAGATTCATTATAGGGAAGTTCGACTGTATTTAAATTTATTAAAAAGGACATACATACATATATTAACTCAAAAATCTAAGGACCTGCAGATGTTGCCATTTATTCTTGGAAATTCTTAGCGTTTGGGAGTTCTTTTCGGTTCTTTTAATTTTAAAGCACTTTTTTATTTTTTCTTATGCAATACTGAAAATTATTATTATAAATCATTATCTGTTCACTAATTTCACTAACACCGTAGTGACAGTTATAAAACAGATTACCCAGTTTTGATGTTCAAAAATATTAATGTGCTCTTATAAAAAGAATTAAAAACTCTGCTAATTTTTTTCTTGAGTGTGACTATACATTATGTTGTTAAAAAAATTATATATGTAGGTATTTAATGATACGTCATTTTTAATTTTGTAAATAACTTGGTTATTTTTTAAGATAGAAGTTTAAAATTTTATAAAAATATGTAACGTGAATCGTAATCAACAAAAAAAATCAACTTCAAATGTTCCAATAATATCTACATTGTTTTGCATTTATGCTAACGATATGTGTTTTGTTTGTAAAAAAAATTCGTCGATGCCTTTAAAAGGTCCCTGTTTCTTTCGTCAAAATGACGTACCTAAAGGCAGCAATTATTAAGAAAAAAATAGCCACGAGATGTTGTTGGTATTTTGTGCTTGTAAAAATATTTTGGTTTCTGTACAAATCGCGTCGGTGGTTTTTTTTTCTTTGAAAACACTTTCTTAAGTAAGTAAAAATATTTGAAAAAAAAAAATTAAAAAGGTCTTGTTTTGCTACAATTTATGTGTAAGTAACCAATATACATAAAAGCAAATGAGACAGTAGGTAGAATTTTTGCGAAAGAAGATGTGTTTTATTGATGTATTAATGAAACTTTATTGTTTCGCACTAAATTTATTGCTTACTTTTTGTATGCTACAAATTTATAACCGAGCCCAAAGAGTTAACCCTATCATTTTATGGTAATTTATTTAACGTAAATTTGACCTGTTATAATGACTTTATACATTTTTGCAGGCAAACACAGGTGCGCATTTGGTATTTTGTAAAAAGTTATGATATACCATTAGGTAGAATTAAAATGTATGCACAGATGTTTGAGTTAATTGTCCTGTTGCCTTTTCTTATTGTACATTTTTCTAAGTATTGTGGTTACCTTTTTATCATTGTGACAGGCAATAACTGCAAAACATTTTGCACTGGCAATGCAAAATATTTACATATATTCATATAGATAGTTTTTACTGAAAGCAGTTCTTAATAGGTGATTGACGTGGAGTGTGTGTCTAAGTTCAAAAGTTTAACAATGCCAAAAAAACAGTTCAACATAAAAAAATTTGTGTCGTATAATGCATCTTCAAACAAAAGCACTTGTTTAATAACATCATGCAAAAAAGAACTTTGTGGAAAGATAAAATCGATTATAAAAAGTCATTATAAACTTGTTCATCGGCAGGACATCAAAAGTGATAATGAAAGTGATAGTGATGATGTCCCTGATTGCAAAAACAATAAAGTTAAACACTTCAATTAACAAAACAGATTTTTTGATACTGTCACATTTGCTTTTATGTATATTGGTTACTTACACATAAATTGTAGCAAAACAAGACCGTTTTAATCTTTTTTTTTTCAAATATTTTTACTTACTTAAGAAAAGTGTTTTCAAAGAAAAAAAAAACCACCGGCGCGATTTGCACAGAAACCAAAATATTTTTACAAGCACAAAATACCAACAACATCTCGTGGCTATTTTTTTCTTAATAATTGCTGCCTTTAGGTACGTCTTTTTGACGAAAGAAACAGGGACCTTTTAAAGGCATCGACGAATTTTTTTTACAAACAAAACACATATCGTTAGCATAAATGCAAAACAATGTAGATATTATTGGAACATTTGAAGTTGACTTTTTTTGTTGATTACGATTCACGTTACATATTTTTATAAAATTTTAAACTTCTATCTTAAAAAATAACCAAGTTATTTACAAAATTAAAAATGACGTATCATTAAATACCTACATATATAATTTTTTTAACAACATAATGTATAGTCACACTCAAGAAAAAAATTAGCAGAGTTTTTAATTCTTTTTATAAGAGCACATTAATATTTTTGAACATCAAAACTGGGTAATCTGTTTTATAACTGTCACTACGGTGTTAGTGAAATTAGTGAACAGATAATGATTTATAATAATAATTTTCAGTATTGCATAAGAAAAAATAAAAAAGTGCTTTAAAATTAAAAGAACCGAAAAGAACTCCCAAACGCTAAGAATTTCCAAGAATAAATGGCAACATCTGCAGGTCCTTAGATTTTTGAGTTAATATATGTATGTATGTCCTTTTTAATAAATTTAAATACAGTCGAACTTCCCTATAATGAATCTGTATTGGACCACAAAATTTCTTCATCATATAAAAAGTTTATAATACAAAAGAAATATTTTTATTAGTTTATTTAAAATAATCTGTTTTTTTTTTGTAAGGATTGCATTTTTCCAAGTGGATCTTTGTAAGTATGCGATGCAGAGTTCATTTAAAATAATTCGTTATATGGAGACAAATAGGTATGTATGAATAGGAGTCAAATATTTATTTGCAAAATTTGTTCGTTGTAAAAAAAAAATTCATTTTAAGGAGATCAAAACACTTTTAAATTAGAATGAAAAAGATAGCTTTTTAAATTAATTCATAGCTAAATTTAATGAAGTACAAATTGTAGTTTAAACCACTACTTATTAGTAATTAAAATCAATAAAAAATTATACATAATAGGTATATCATAATATCTATAATAATATAAATATTCGTGTGGTTATCATATATATATTCTACTTTTCCGGTAATTTAACAAAAAATATTTAATTATTTTAAATGTTTGTTTCACTTAATACTTTTATACATTTTTTGATGATACGTCTTTTTATTTCTGAAAATTACAAATTAATTTAACGTAACACACACAACTTTAAAAATAACCATAAATATAATATTTTTTTCCTCAAAAATATATCGGTTATCGCATTTTGAGCTGAAATATTTAAAATTCTTTTAAATTTCAAATAATTAACATATTACAAAGTTTTATGCCTTGCATGTAAACTTAATAATGTGATGTTACATTATTCTGCATTTAAGATGACGATATGTGCAGTTCTTTTAATTTTTTTTCAATAATTGTTTCCTACAAAAAATCCAACAGACACTTTGGCTGGTTGCCTTTACCAAAAATATTTTACACAAACAAATACACACACATGCTGTCGTGTTGTCCAGTGGGAAAAATTGCCAGCGCTTTCACTTTTTAGGCCTTAAAGAAGGTTTACAGCTGTATTTTTAATAAACTTTTACTTATTCCACTCTGCCTTATTTTAAAAGTTCTTTTAGAAGGGTTTTTATAAAATATTTTACAAATTTAAATTTTCTATTCTAAGATAAGGCCTATCGAAATCGTTTTATTAGTAGTTATGTTGGAATGTGTACCAAGTTTAATTATTAATTTATTCACTTCGCATTATTAGCAAACACAATTACACTGGAATAAAGCTTTATTCTTTATTATTTTAAGAAGGCCTTTAAAGTAGATACAAGGGTTTTGGTCTCCAATAACACACTGTATATATTAGAAAACTTTATATCGGCAAAAAGGCCTTCTATAAGGCCTCTTTACTGCTTCATTTTCCCGCTGTTAATGGTTGCGTTTTTTTCATTATGAGGAATTTGATTGTGAATTTTTTTAAATTTTTCATTTCTGACAAATTCACTTATGAATTTTTTTGTTTGCTCATTTTTCATGAATGAGGAAATTCAAATTAGTTTTTTTCCTCACCCTCATGAGGATGAAAAAGCAGTAAAATTTTTAATTTTTCACGCTCGCTCATGACTGAAAAATGAGTGAACGTTTCGGTACTCTGTGAAAAAGTATAATTAATGGAATAAATGTAAATAAACTAAGAATAATTAAAAAAAAATTGTTTTCATATTGAAGAAATTAGTTATATAGTGGACAAGAGTGCCATATGGCACTTGCTCCTGGGCGGACCAGGTAGGTCCTACAGGTTAGGCGATGCCAAATTTGAATATAGGGCACAGGTAGTACTATATGTTCCAAGTTTGGTGAATTTTGGTTCACGGAGAGCCCGTGTCCACTAATGGGTTAAAGTGCAATAAAGAACTCGAAACGGTTTATTATAAAGGAAATAAACCAAAACGTTATTGAAAGGCAGTAACGTAACAATATATTTTTTTTAAACAGATATTTTTTGGCTTTCATGTTTGTTTAAGACATATGTAAATGTCAAATTGATTTCGAAATTTTACATAATGGAAACACTTTGACACGTTTTGCTCAAAACAAGTTGTTTTGCTTATAGTGGAAACATAGTATAAAACTTCCATGTTTTAATTATACTATTGTAATAGTTAAATTATTGCAATTATTGGTGGCTATCTTGAAAACTCGTCGAAGAAATACAAATTTACATTAAAACAAAAGCAAAGTTTAAAAAATAGTCTTTGTTTATCATGCATTTCTAAAATTAAATAACGTGAGATTTTGACGCGTTTCTCTCTCTTTAAAAAACTTTAAATTGTATGATAAACACAAAAACAGTTCCTTAAACTTTGTTTTTGTTTTAATGAAAATTTTCACTTTGTCGACAATTAAATAAACGCGAGAATGGACATGGCTAAATCGACTTGGAATTTTTGAAGAACCCAGAATATATATGGGGGATTTCATGTCAAGTGACCCAATTTTGAAATCGATGTCTTCCGATTTGGATGAAATTTGCACCAAGGTTAGTCCTATTGGATAGTAGCTTAGACACAAATTTTCAACAAGATCGGTCTAAAAGTTTCTGAGTTAGTGGGGGTCAAAATTTGACATTTTGGCCATACAGGTGTTCTTTTTTATCCATGTAACTTATTACCTATTGGAGTTAGCAAAATTTGTCCCAAGTAGCTTCGATAGCTATTTGATCCATCTTTTGAAAAAAATTTTTTTTGGTTTTTTTAAAAAATTTTTTTTATTTTTTTTTTAAATTTAAAACTTTTTTTTATTTTTTTTTTAGCGGGAATGTTTTTTTTTTTTTTTTTTTTTTGTTCAAAAGAAAGCTTATGTCTTTTCCTTTAAGGTAGTTTTGGTCCCTTTTTGGGATGCGAGCGGCTTATGTATAAAAAAAAATGATTTCTAACTCTAGACAAGGGTTTTTCAATTTTTAGCATATGCAGTGTTCTTTCTCATCCATGTAACTTATTACCTATTGGTGTTAGCAAAATTTGTCCCAAGTAGCTTCGATAGCTATTTGATCAATATTTTGAAAACAAATTTTTTTGTTTTTTTTTAAATTTTTTAAAACTTTTTTTTTTAAATTTAAAATTTTTTTTTTTAAATGAAAATTTTTTTTTTATATTTTTTTTTATCCGGAATGTTTTTTTTTTTTTTTTTTTTTGCTCAAAAGAAAGCTTATGTCTTTTCCTTTAAGGTAGTTTTGGTCGCTTTTTGGGATGCGAGTGGCTTATGTATAAAAAAAAATTATTTCTAACTCTAGACAAGGGTTATTCAATTTTTAGCATATGAACTATTTGGAATTTTTTCCTATTTGTGTGTAAGTGTTTCTAAAGCCTTAAAAATAAAACGTATGCAAAGAAACTAGATGAACTCACCTTTCCGACGGTTTGTTACAAACCCAATTATTATTTTATACCTTCGATACTATAATGCCCACAATATGTTAATCCCAGGAATAAAATCACTTTTTTTCTGTAGAAATGTTGACAAATAATTCTTTTTTTAATTTTTCCTACATAAAAAAACGTACAGTTTTGAGCGCACGTAATACTAAATGTGATTTTTGTTGTCAAAATATCAGGTGCCCCAGAGACAAGTGTTTAAATCAGGTGGAAATATTCCATGGCCATTCTCCGAAATACTAGTTAATTTATTATTTTATGACACTTGCCTTTAAAATGTGGGTGGAGAGATAGAAGTTACAAGGTAAATTTTTTGATTTTATTCCCGACATACCGTCGGAAAGGTGAGTTTGTCTAGTTACATGGATAAGAAAGAACACTGCATATGCTAAAAATTGAAAAACCCTTGTCTAGAGTTAGAAATAATTTTTTTTATACATAAGCCACTCGCATCCCAAAAAGCGACCAAAACTACCTTAAAGGAAAAGACATAAGCTTTCTTTTGAGCAAAAAAAAAAAAAAAAAAAACATTCCGGATAAAAAAAAATATAAAAAAAAATTTTCATTTAAAAAAAAAAATTTTAAATTTAAAAAAAAAAGTTTTAAAAAATTAAAAAAAAACAAAAAATTTGTTTTTAAAATATTGATCAAATAGCTATCGAAGCTACTTGGGACAAATTTTGCTAACACCAATAGGTAATAAGTTACATGGATGAGAAAGAACACTGCATATGCTAAAAATTGAAAAACCCTTGTCTAGAGTTAGAAATCATTTTTTTTTTATACATAAGCCGCTCGCATCCCAAAAAGGGACCAAAACTACCTTAAAGGAAAAGACATAAGCCAAGGACCGGAAAACGTTTTTTTTTTATGTTTTTTAAAAAATATTTATCATTGGTGTTCGAAAAATATTTTAAACTGTACAAAAAACAAAAAAAAGAAAAAAATATTTCGTTTGATATTGTTTCTTTAAGTTCAAAATAATAAAGTTCTCAAAAAAAGTTTTAATTTTTTCGTACAAAATAAAAATTTTTCCCATCAGTTAAAAAAAAATAAAAAACAAACTCAAAAAAGATATTTATTTTTTCAGTACAATATTATTTTGTACATAAAAAGAAAAAAACCGAAAACTTAAAACTTAAAATTGAACATGACAAAGATAAAAATTATGAGATAAGATTATAAAGATATGTATATTATTTTTTTACGCTGTTTAGCTATTTTTATTGTTTTTTTAACCGATTTAGAGATTTCAAATAAATTTTAGAGTTTGTTTCTGATGTTGATTTTTTCGTGAATTTTTGCCATGTTCGCGATAGAAGCGATTTTTTCCTGTAAGTTTCTGGTTCTTTACAGCTTTAACGATTAATAAAAAATAGTAGACTCTGCTATCATACCGCTGTTAGCAAATTTTTGCGAATTTCCGCTAATTTCCCAATTTTTTCCGAATTTTTGCCATTCCTTATAGTTTTAGGGACTTCCAATCAATTTTATGTATTGTTTGAAATATTAAAAATTTTCGCTATTTTAGCAAACTTTTGCGAATTTTTGCAACATTTAATTTACTAATAAAATTTGTGCCCATAACTTCTTTTAAATTTGCATTTTCATATTATATATTTAATTAAAATTCACAATTTAAACTACAAAATTTGAGTTCTCAATGTAAGTTTCTAAAAACAAAAAAAAAAAAATATTTTTCTTTAAAACGTTTTTTTAAAAACTTTATTGTTTTTTAACTTTAAAGAACAATTCAAACAAAATATTTTTTTTTTTTTTTTTTTTTTGTACGGATGAAAATATTTTTTGAACACCAATGATAAATATTTTTTCATGTACAAAATACATATTGTACTTCAAAAATAAATATCTTTTTTTGTGTTTCTTATTTTTTTTTTAAACTGATAGAAAAAAAAATTTATTTTGTACGCATGAGTTTTGAATTTTTCAAATGAAAAACTTAAATTTTAAGTTTTCGGTTCTTAATTTCTGATGCCTGACATAAGCTTTCTTTTGAACAAAAAAAAAAAAAAAAAAAACATTCCCGCTAAAAAAAAAATAAAAAAAAGTTTTAAATTTAAAAAAAAAAATAAAAAAAATTTTTTAAAAAAACCAAAAAAAATTTTTTTCAAAAGATGGATCAAATAGCTATCGAAGCTACTTGGGACAAATTTTGCTAACTCCAATAGGTAATAAGTTACATGGATAAAAAAGAACACCTGTATGGCCAAAATGTCAAATTTTGACCCCCACTAACTCAGAAACTTTTAGACCGATCTTGTTGAAAATTTGTGTCTAAACTACTATCCAATAGGACTAACCTTGGTGCAAATTTCATCCAAATCGGAAGACATCGATTTCAAAATTGGGTCACTTGACATGAAATCCCCCATATACTTGATAGGGTCTTAGATTAATATTAAAAAAGTTTCACACGGAATGACAAACTTAGTATACCCTCTTCAAAACTTCTTGTGGTTGAGAATATAGAAACAGTAAAATAATAAGTTACGAATGCCATTAAGAGCAGGTTTCAGTCAGAAAAAAATTGATTGAGTAAATATTTTAATTTATTTGCGCTGCTAATAGTTTGCAAGTTTGGGGGAAGTTGGTTTCAAAGATGGATAGTTAATATGAAAAATTGTCTCTCGAAGACTTCATAAATCTTAAACGGTCATGAAGATATTTTATGCAGGAAAACTTGGTTTTTAATGCCCCTATTACGATTAACAACTCAACTCTAGTTCACTTCAAATTTTGCAGTTTTTGTATTGTCGTTTACAAATCTGTTAAAGTGCAGTTAACAAAAGCATCAAAAAATGTTAACTCATCACAAGCAGTTGTTTTAATTTCAACTCAACTAAGTTGAGTTGTTAATCGCATTTTGACTTTTAAGGGTTAATTCGTTAACCATTTGCAGTCGCCCAGAGAAAAATTTTATTTAGATCGGTGTTAAGATCATTAACTCTAGTGATGATGGAAGCTTTAGAGCTATGACCGTTGTTCGATCTACAATTTATTTTTTCTAAGTGTACTGACCAATTTTTTATTTATAATAGTAGTTGCAAGCCAATTTAAATAAAAAATGGCATATCGTTAGATTTAAAAAAAATTGCAGTGCAGAATTCGTATTTGGTTGAAAACGGTTTGTGTGAAAATCAGTGTCCCTGTTTTTGAAGTTGAAAAAACAACTTTATTAATACATACATGTATTGCTTTTTGTATATAAAGATTTTTTATTTAAACTGATCACAATATACGACAATTTGAATGATTTACAATTATGTTTAATATATTTAATAGTTTTACATGTTCTTTTAATTTAATTTGAGAGTTTTTTGACTTAAATTAATTTATTATTTAGAATTCATAATATACAACTGTAAAGCATTTAAAGCAACAACAATATAAATATAATAATAACACTGTGTCACAAATTTTCAACAAAGTCGTGACCAAATGAATCTGACACATAATTTTTATGTAAAATTGTCCGCTGAATCCGAATGTGAAGTCAGAATGGTCAGTAGAACAGTAGAAGTAGAACAGGTTTTGAGATATTCCAAAATAACCGTTATTGGCGGTTTTTAAAAAGATTTAAAAAAAGTATCTTCGAATATATTCGACGGATTTTTTATTCCTTTATATTTATTTAAAGATAATGATAATAATTACTAATACAACCACAGGTCGTTCGTAAAAATTGGTCAAGAAATGACTAAGTTACATTGGGCCAAAGTTTAAGTTTCACAAAAATTTTAATGATTTCTTGTTGCAATTTTGCTCTTTTTAACTTATTTTTTTTAAAACCAAAAAATAATTTTAAGTTTTATCAGCTACGGTGTTAGCTTATTTCAATACGCACATTTTGTGCCCAATAGGATAACATCTCGACTGTTCTAGTTTGAGAATTCTGACTTCATATGCGGATTCAGAGGGCAATTTTACATAAAAATTAGGTGTCAAATACATTTGGTCAAAAAACTGTCACATAGTGTAATTTATGTAAATATTTTTTTTTAACAAATTTAGCCTTTTTATTGATAATTTAATATAATTTTTATATGGATGAATATTTTTTAATTACAATTTAATACATGAATATATTTTAGTTACTGTCAACTCATCCAAATAAATAATAAAAAACAAAATACAATTATAAAAATAAAATTCAATTTTTTGCTTAAAGAATAATTGGATACACTTATTTTTTAAAACACTCATTTCACTTCACTTTAAAATTATTTTCATACAAAATTTGAAAAATTTCAATATATTTTTTGAAAAATTTCTCAACGCAAGTTGAAGGGATTTAAAAAATAACTTCTTGATATTAATGGTAAACAAAAAATATAAAATGTCTGTTGTTTAATTTGTTAATTAGTTGAATATGAAAAATGTATATTAAAAGTAAATGCAGATGTTAAAAAATAAAACAAAAATAATTACATTTTTAACTATGTATATAAAATAATAGTGGTAAATAGGTAAAGCTTTAAACTGATATGTTGGTAATTTTCTAATTTATTTTAATTTCGTAAAGCCTTCGTGGGTGCTTTTGAAAACGAAAAAAATAAATAAAAAGTTTTCACAATACTAGAAAACTATTATTTTTATATTATCTTGAAACTGTTTTCCGTATGCCCAATGAATTTTGATGTAATTTTTCCATTCTTGTTATTAAAAAAATTAAATATACGAGAGTTAGCAACAAACAGAAATCGTTCAACGGCATTTTTTTTAATTATTAAGCAATGGTTCCTGATCACTGGCATATTCATCATTATTCACACCTTCGCCTGCATTCATCAATCTAGCCGCGGCACTAGAGATAATACACACAAAAATATAACATAAAATAAAGATATAATGTTGATATAATTTTTATTCTGATATGAATTATGTGGTTGGATGAAGAAACAAACGCTCTCTGAAGTTCCTTAGAAATTTTTAAGGAATTTTCAAAACAGCATTTAAATTTAGCATAATAATGCTTTTATATACTTTGCCGAATGGTGGGGGGTGGGTGTATGTGTTAATAAATTGTTATTTAATTATATGGTATAAAATGAAAAAGAAATACAAATTAAAAAAATACCAATTCAAACAAAAGGAAAGATTAGAATACATTGGGGGTATTCACGCCACAAGTTGCACCCTTGCGAAAAAGCAAAAGTGCAAAAATATAACAACCACACAGAAAATTAGTTGTGCGTAAATAATTGTCTTTGTGGTTGTTGTTATTTTATGCACTTTTGCGTTTTTGCAAGGGTGCAACTTGTGACGTGAATTCCCTTATTATTAATTTATAGCCAATAATATGTGAATGAAATGTAAAGAAAGGATATAAAATATACCACTTTTTAGTAAAACATTAAAAATCCACCTACATAGCATTATTGTATTCCGCACGTTGAGCTGGAGACATATTTAAATTTCCTCTAGTTTTGCGGTCATAAACAAATATCACAAAGGTAGCAATCAATGCAACTAAAATGATATGCATAGAATTGATAAAAAATGTATTTTTGTAGTAGAGTATTTACAGTAGGTACCTGTTAACCAGCCTAAAAAGAATAGTTCCACCCAAGTATGATCCCCATTACTATGATCAACAATTATGCCAGCCAATATTGTTATCACTGCTAATCCGAGATTTTGAACTGATTGGCAACTGGAAGTTAAGAAATGTAATTTTCATATACATACTAGTTAAAAATATAAAAATAATAAACTTACAATCCGTATGCCGTACCCAATTGATATTCTGGTATAATTAATGCTACCAAAGGCCAAAGACTGGCAGCCAACATTGAGTAAGAAAGACCCATTAATACCATACCAACATAGGGATTTAACATTGTAAAGGCCAATAGAGTATGAGCACCGATAGTTGAAAAAACAGCGGCACATATCCAAGAAACATTACGGCCTGTCTTATCAATTACAAAACCGAATAGGGGAGAAGCTACTGCAGATATAAGGTAAACGATAGAGTTAACATTGTTAGCTTCATCAGGTGTCAAGTGGAATTTGTCCATGAAAAATGATCTACCAAAAAAAGTTTATTGAAATATTATTAAAAAAAATACAATACATAAATAGAAAAAGTAACTTACTTGCCCAAAGCAATAAATGGGAAAATGGCCACATAATACGCCACGCATATCGTCGACACCATCCAAAAACTAACTTTAAAAGTAGTAATATCACTTAATTTGGCGATTTCGCCTGAAGGATTGTTATTACGCTGTAAAATGCGCTCGGCTCTTTTATCCATCCAGCCTTAATTTCAACATTCATTTCGTTAGTAGTAATTAAGCTAACATTATGTATTACAATTATGAATTTATTATTTAAAACGTACCTAAGATTAAAGCACATATCAATGACATGACACATGTACCAGCTGCCAGTAACAGCACTACGCCAATAGCACGATGATCGGGGTAGTATTTACTGACATAATTGTAGATGGGCTGCATTACCCAAAAATTAACCGTACTACCAAAACGTGCAACAGATAATTGTAAGCCAAATACCATATTCAATTCTTTGCCCTTAAACCACAAAACCGCATAATTGTTTTGAGCTACAGCCAACGATTCCGCTCCAATACCAAATATAAAACGGCCCACAATCATTATCCAAAAAGTACCCAACAAACCTCCAGATGCAAAAAGTAATTGACCAATCAACAGTATAAACAAGTAGATTATAGTACCCAAACGGATGCCAAACACGCGATCAATAAGAAAGCCTCCCACAAAACAAAGGACGACATTGGGCCAAGAATAAATAGAATATATGAAGGTAAATTCTGTTGTTGTAATGTTCAAATCACGTTTAAAAACCTCCTGCAATGCGCCGGGGTTATCATAGCAAAAGTAGGAACCTAAACGAAAAGGAGTATTATTTTTTTACTTACATATTTATTTTTTAGGTCTAAGACTAAATCCTTTTTGAATTTTTTTCAATATATAAACTTATTCCTGCTTATTTTACCTCTCTTTTTTCCTGAGATTGCAGGAGTAACAAAGTTTGTCGAGTGAGCACTTTATATGAGTTTGCTGCAATAGAAATATAACAACTAAATACAACTTTCTTACAGATAATGGAATTTTTAGACGTTAAAGTTAATTATAACTTTAACGACCAACTTCACCAAATTCAGTGCAAATTAACTATTACTTAAACTTCCAGTTAACAATATGTTTTGACAGCTATAACTTAAAGTTAATTTTTACTGAACTTAGTAAAATTTACCGTAAAAGATATATTTTTATAGGAAATTTATAGTTTTTATTTAAATTGCAGCACGTTCCATTTATCGCACATTCGGAAGTCAACTCATAAAAAAACAAATATTTTTTTTATTATACTTTATAGTGTAAAACTTACATATTCGCGTAAGGTATGCTCAACAAATGAATAGGAATAAACGTTTTTTAAGAAATTATGCAAAAATATTGCCCAATATTTCAATTTGAAAAAAATCTATAAAAGTTGATTAAAAATTATATAGCTTATAATAAACAACTAGAGAAAGGACATACTATTTAAATTTTATTAGACAAATGCATTTCATTCGAGTTCAAACGCTTCAAAGTTTAAATTTTTTTCTATATTTAAAGATTTTTGCGCCAATAAATTTTAAATTTTTGAGTTTTCGATTAAAGTTGTGAGCAAAAATTTTACAGTTCGTTTTTTTATATAAATTAAAATGGGCTTCTTGACAATATAAACAGAGAAGTTTAATAATTTGCAAGGTATATTTACACAAGTTAATGTTCGCTAATGAGTCTACCTTGTGTAAATGTACCTTGAAATTTTCCTATGGAAATAGGCTTTCTGTCTTTCAAACGCAAATAGCATTTTGAATTTAATAATTTTTATTTAGGAGATTCGGTTAATTGTTTTCAATGCTTTTCTTGGAGATTAATTTGCTAAAAGCTTAATATTGTTCTCCTGAATAATTTCATTTATGCAGATAGGACACATATGGAATATAAGCCATCGATATGTACATATGTATGTAAAACATACATAATCAAATTATATACATACACACACTACTTATGTACGCAAATAGTTTAAGAACATTTTAAATCATAAATTTAACTTATTTCTTCTTATTTCAAGACACAATTTGTTTTTTTATTAAATAACTTTTGCATTATTAATTTCAACGATGACGCAGATAATTAAAGTAATATTTTAAATAAATAAAGAATTCCCTTTTGAATCTTTACTCATACAAATATTTGCACTCAAAAACTTTGTACCCATAGATTGGATGCATCATATCAAACACAAAAAATTTAATTTAACAAAACGAATTATGTGATAACAATTGACATACAGTTTAATTCGCTCGTATTATTTATGTGTTCGTATGATCTGAAGAATAAAATAAAAACAATTAATATTATTTACGACAAAAAAAGTGAAATTATATGCTTAATTTAATAAGCAATTAAACAAAATGAAAGTATTAATAATAATTTATGTATGTGCAAAAAAATATCATTAAAGACTTTTTAAAAATAATGTGTTCAAACTTACCAAATCCCAAAAGGCACATAAAAATTAATGCAAGAAATCGATGAAATCCACTCGAGGGGTTGCAGCAAACAGAAGCACCGCAGCCAGTTGGCTCTGGGTCCAATTCATTATCGGGGGGTCCTCGACGAATTGTTTCTGGTTGTTCTTCATTTTGGACTATAGGTAAATTATCGTCGCTCATTTTGTTCGAGTCTAACTTAAAATATATCGGCAAATATTGAAGTTTTCGTATGTCCCGATACGAATGAGAGCGAAGACTTCTTAGTTCGTTGATATTTCAATTGTAACTGTTTAAAATTGTTTTGACTTCTGTTATGGTGTTATCAGTAGAGCATTGGTTACTATAGCTGTTTGTGCATACTTTTTTTCCTTTGTTTTATATAATTTTAAATGATTTGGTTCGAGAATAAGCGGGTAAATTATAACATAAAGTTTAACAATGATTTGAGGGCGTTTTGAGCTGTGTTGGGATGTACTGAGTTAAAATAAAATGAATCAGAAATACAATATTTATCTTTATGTATGAGTAAATAAATACAAAACAAGCATAGAGAATTGAAGTTTAAATAACCAGATGGGTAGATGGTCCTTTAGTGTTGACTTCGCTGTGTGTGATCTTATTTCAATTTTATCTACTTTCCTTTTTAAATTTTTCTAATCAGGACTCTAGATTATTTACTGACTGAAAATTATTATCACCTTTATTATCATTCATTTATTTTGTTCACTTAATTCGTTACAATAAGTTATAGATATTAAAATCTATTGATGGCCCTCATTATTATATTATTTTGATTTTATTATTGTGTCTAATAATTCTAAAGATAATCTAGTTGAGCTTTATTCATAAATATGAATTGTAATCAGCGTTAAATAAATTAATTGTTTTTTTTATAATACACAATAGGTTTTGATTGCATGTAACTGTAAAAATAAAAAACAATGGAAAATTATTTTTACATTTAAAATGAGACATTGTATTGGTTTATTTAGGAATAATGTATGTAGTACATACATATATGTATGTATATCAATGTCGTTGACCTACAAAAATGTATGAATTTAATTTTTGATTATTGGATTTCAGTTTAAGTAAAACATTAGCGGTTTTCGCTCTTCATAGTAAAGTACACCGGCCATAGTAAAGAACCTTGTTATGATGAATGGGACGGAAAACACTTTTAAGTTTTTAGTATGTTTTGGAAATTTATGAACAATGCATTTTAATACTCATACTCTATCTACACCGCACAGAGGTATTTTTTTACAAAAAAGAGCAATTTTGATACTACTACTTTTCAAAAATCTAATGATGCAGTTCTATAGCGAGCTGTTTTACTAAAAGAAATCCATTATTGGTTTTCGTAAAAAGTCACATTTTGTGCTAGAAAAAAATCTAATAAAATTGCTCAAATGTTTTACAATGAAAAGTGATGAAAGTTAAGAAAGTCTTATAAAATTCATCGTTAGCAGTTTTCCTTAAACAAAAAAGAAGTTAGCTACCTCTACCTCCGGCGTCTGAAAGGATGAGTACACCCTCATCCTTTGCATTAAAATTTATTAATTACACTACGTAACAGTTTTTTTTACCAAATGAATCTGACTCATAATATTTATGTAAAATTGTCCGCTGAATCCGAATATGAAGTCAGAATTGTCAAAAGTAGAACAGTTATTGAGATATTCCAAGATAGCCATTATTTGTGTTTTTATAAAAGATGATGTGACTGAAATGCAAATATCTTCGAAAATTTTAAACGGATTATGTATATCTTTCTTTTTAGTTAAAGGTTATACAATTTCTAAAATAACCATGGGTTGTTTGTGAAGATGAGTCAATAAATGGCAGAGTTATTATGGACAAAATTTCAAACTTCATAAATTTGATGATTTTTTGCAATTTTGCTCTTATCAATTTATTTTTTTTTAAATCATTAACAATAAAAATCTATGACGTAATTTTACGATTTTTGGTCCTTGAGATTTTATCTCAAGGTAACATTTTTAGATCTGATTAAGAGCTAAAAATTTGCCGAACAGAGACAAGCAATATTTGGGATAGTTCGCGAGATATAGACTTGAGAATCAGTACATATTTTTAAAAATTGTACTAAAGTCCACCCCCAGTCGAAAACTTCAAAAGCAAATTAAAAAAAAACTTAGCTAATAATTCAAAACCCAGCTGTCATAAGCTTTCAGATTTTGGGGGTCAATTGGTTCAAAATTTTAGAGCTGCACTGTGTTATTGAACGTTTTATAGAGCAAAGGCGTCCTCGGTGTTACGATTAATGATATCGGAATGAAAATCAAAAGCAGCTTAGAAGCGTTTTATTTTATGTGATAGCGTGAATACAAACTGTAATGTTAAATTTTATTTTTTGACAGTCGCAAAAAAACTTATTAACATGTATCTCACAAACTATTATGGAATCAGGGTCACCGTTAGGAACTTTTGAAAATTCGCACAAAATGCCGTTTTATAAAAATAAAGAAGCACAAATACGACACACAACGATTGTGAGCTGGCAAATACAAACACAAGTATAACTTATCGATCCTGTTTAAGCGTACGTGTAGTGTTTTTAGGGTATTTGTTCTGTATTTTTTAGTGAACGCATAGTGTACTTTAAGCTAAGGTGTTCTTTTTTTAGCGTATGCGTAGTGAACTTTTAATGTACTTGTTTCTTAAGGAAAGTTTTAAAATAATAAATTATTGTGTGCACTTGCCCGGACATTGGTATATTAAGCAATAATTATGGCGCTTACCTCTTTCAGATGCAATATCATTCATGAAAAAACCGAAATGCAACAAATTCGTGGAAAATTAAGGAATTTTCTGTTCACATTAGTTAGTACACTTTTGCATGTTTCTTATATTTTTGCACTCCTGTTATAAAACTCACCTTCAAATCATATTTTGCCTTTTTTCAATGATAAACCATTTAAAATTATAATTCTTATTTGCTCCCCCATTCATTCAAATAATTTGTTATTTTAAATCTTTCCGTTAAAAAAAAAAACAAGTACATTATTAAAAGTTCAACATGCATACACTAAAAAACAGAATACGTTAGCTTTAAGTCAGAGTTCCAAATACTTACTATTCACTAATGGTTATGAACAAAAATTTTTAACCACTGCTTTGTATGCTTTACTCGTGTTAAAAAAAACAAAAAACAAAAAAAGTTGCTTTATTCGTTCTTGTATAAAAGTATTTGTATTGTTTTTTTTTCTACAAAACACATTAGATAATAAGAGGAATTTTTTTTCTTACATTTGAACGTTAGAGAATTTATTTTTTAAGTTTCGTTTATTCATCGTGCATTCACACACAGAGTTCCAAATATTCCTTCTTGTACAGCGTTACCGCTGTGATACACAAGTGAAGAATTAATAACAAACTATAGAATGCACAGTCCTTAAAAGTAGTTAGTATGCGTAAAATGTTTTTGTGAAAAAAATTTGTACGACTTTAAAAGTATAGTTACTCTAGTTGCATCACTCATACTTCTTAAATATTAATTTAAAAAGATAAGCTTTTTTAACATTAGCTGCCTGATATAAATTTGTTTTGTTTTTATAAAAAACGGTCTTATTTTTTTCAAAATATCCTTTTGGTGTCCTTTAAGAAAAATTGCATCAGCAAAGCTGCATGTATTTTGTAAAAATAAAAAACAACACAAATACATACTTACTAACTTACTTACTAACAACACAACAGAGATTAAAAATGTTTTTTCATGAACATGAGTGAAAAGTGGATGCATATTTGGAACTCTGTATATTATAAACATTAATGAGATCAACGATTAGCTCCTCATATTTAGGTATTGAAAAAAACTAATGTTTTCATACGCATGTGCTGATAAATAAAAAATTTCTTAGCTATTCATTTTACAGTACGAGAATAAAACAAAAAGTGTTGCATGCATTATTCACAACAATTTATCATGAATGGTTGAATTTAAGTATTCACACATGAATATTTCTGAACCCTGCTTTCAGTTCACTATGCGTTCATTAAAAAATACAAAACAAGTACCCAAAAAAACACTACACGTACGCTAAAACAAGATCGGTAAGTTATCATAGTCTTTGTATTCGTCAGTTGACAATTGTTGTGTACCATATTTTGATTGTGTACAAATTCACAAACACAAAAATCTTGCTGTACTTTACAGTTTTTATTTAACTCTGGTGTTAACTAGCCTAAAGAAGAGAGAAGCCAAACTACATTTGCTCTTATAAAAAAAAAAAGTTGTTCGGATCAAAAAAATTGTTCAGAAGCAATGGCTGAATCTAGATTATTGCAAAATATAAATTGTTGAACAAAATATTAGAAATGTGTGGGTACCTTAGGAAAAGCCTTGATTTTTATTTCATTTTACTTTATATCGATATATCGAAAAATACATCGATGGTTTCTGTGCATCGATTTTTTTTTAATCTAATTGATTTAAAAGTGGTTTTTAAAAAAAACACGGATTTCAAACCAAAAGGCTTTATAACGTTTACAATAATATATTATTATTGTTTAATTAAGCTTGAGGTCTTTTTTATATTAAAAATATATTAAATTTATTAAACACAATATTTCGGCACTCCGTTGTGTGCCTTCTTCAGGGTTTTTTCTTGAATTTTTGAAATTTTGAACATTATTATTTAATTTGTTAAAAATTGTTAACTTTGTCAAAAATTCAAGAAAAACCCCTGAAGAAGGCACACAACGGAGTGCCGAAATATTGAACGATTTTCTTAAAGAAACAGTGCAGACTTCTTTAATAGTTCCTTATTTATAATTGCTCGTTTCGCAATTGCAATCCGTTGGATCAACAAATGTTTTGACAAAAACTTACATGAATGTTTAGCGAAATGCATCAATTGTCATTAAATTTCAACAATTTAGTTTTGTACGTCAGCAAATTTCGTGAAGGCCGGTCCACAATTTACCTACGGCACTATGACGACTCTCGCAAATCTTGTAAGTATGGCTTTAAGAGTAACGAGAATAATGCTTTTGTGGTGCAATTTATACTCAAAATTATTCGAAGTGTCCCATAAATTAACTCCCGGGAAAGCGGCAATTGAAAATCCCAGAAATGAACTCTATTCTTTAATTGTAGCGCCATGAAAGCAAACAATAACAAATGTTTATTCGTTGAAGTTTTTACGAACGACAGAGAAGTTTTATAGATCCTCGTTCATTCATTGTTCAAAGTAAAATACAGGAACTATGAACGAAAGGAACGATCTAGGTTTTTATAATCTTGTGGACCGGTAGGAACGATTCAACAGAAGGAGCGATTTTGCGCTACTACACTACACTACACCTTATCTATGGGGCTTGCTTAGCTATGTATGTATATTCAATCTGACTTTACGAATTATTTACCTAGTAATCAAATCTGCTAAATGCAACAAGTTCTCTCTGTTACAACACTATTTTCTTAACATATTTAAATACCTCCATAAAATGCATATTTGTTTGTAATTATATTATATACTAGCATAAACACCTATATTTATACTTTGTACATATATATGTATATAACAAGGTCTATATGTTGTAAGTACTGTATATATATTTACTTAATACATTTTTCTAACATATTTTAGTAAATATACCTATCATGGTCTAATTTTTTAATGATACCTAATCAAATATACATACATAATATTCCACCTTTATATATGAACATTAGGGTGGCCGTTATTTTTTTTATTTTGATTTCTTATATTCTCCCCCCCTAAATCGGTTCAGTTTTATGTAAAAAAAAATACAAAAAAATTTCGTAGCGATAAGTTGTGTTTTAGGGGGGGCGTCCGTCCCTCAAAGTTTGCCATCAAGCCATTTATTCAAATGTAATTTGTTTGCATATGACTATCTTCTAAAAACAACATTTTACAAGAATATGATATATGGCAATATTTTAGCTCCTCTAGTCAACAACATAAGCCTCTAAGAAAGTTTTTTGCTAAAATCAATATTTTAGAAAATAATTAAGAAAATAAAAACAAAATACCAAACATTTTATATACGTTTTATATATATAAAAGGGGGATTTAATGTCAACTGACCCAATTTTGAAATAGATGTCTTTCGATTTAAATGAAATTTGCACCAATTTTAGTACTGATAGATAGTAGCTTAGACACAAATTTTCAACAAGATCGGTCAAAAAGTTTCTGAGTTAGAGGGGGTCAAAGTTTGACATTTTGGCCATACAGGTGTTCTTTCTCATCCATGTAACTTATTACCTATTGGTGTAAGCAAAATTTGTCCCAAGTAGCTTAGATAGCTTTTTGATCAAACTTTTTAAAAAAATTGTTTTTGTTTTTTTAAAAAATTTTTAAAATTTTTTTTTTTTAAATTTAACACTTGGCTAAAAAAAATAAGAAAAAAGTTTTAAAATTAAAAAAAAAAATTAAAAAATTTAAAAAAAAAAACAAAAAAATATTTTTAAAAAAGATTGATTAAATAGCTATCTAAGCTACTTGGGACAAATTTTGCTAACACCAATAGGTAATAAATTACATGGATGAGAAAGAACACCTGTGTGGCAAACTTTGACCCCCTCTACCTCTGAAACATTTTGACCGATCTTGTTGAAAATTTGTGTGTAAACTACTATCTAATAGGACTAACCTTGGTGTAAATTTCATCCAAATCGGAAGACATCGATTTCAAAATTGTGTCACTTGACATAAAATCGCCTTTTTATATATATAAAACGTATATAAAATGTTTGGTATTTTGTTGTTATTTTCTTAATTATTTTCTAAGATATTAGTCTTAGCAAAAAACTTTCTTGGAGGCTTATGTTGTTGACTAGAAGAGCTAAAATATTGCTATATATCATATTCTTGTAAAATGTTGTTTTTAGAAGATAGTCATACGCAAACAAATTACATTTGAATAAATGACTTGATGGCAAACTTTGAGGGGCGGACGCCCTCCCTAAAACACAACTTATCGCTACGAAATTTTTTTGTATTTTTTTTTACATAAAACTGAACCGATTTGGAGGGGGAGAGTATAAGAAATAAAAAAAAAAAGTTCTCCATACAACTAACGGCCACGCTAATGAACATACATATAATCCTTTTGTTTAGCACTTTTTAATTAAATAAAGCTATTGTACTTTGAAAATCTAATTATGTATAAGGGAAATACAAAATTTTTCAATACAACTTTTAGTTTAAGAAATTTAAAAAAAATGTTTTTATTAAAAATTACTTAACCAACTAAATTAAATTATACCTCAACAGCAACAATTAAAATTATGAACTTAATTTAAAGCCAACAACAAAGAATCGACTTTTTCACAAAAAACTTTGTTCCGTCTTTGTATTTGATGTGCTATTGTTGATTTTATTTTTTTTCTACGTATATAAACACAGCGTAATCAAAATAAGCATTAAAAGTACAATTTTAATTTACATGGTTGTACACATGGTGCAATAGATATACAGGGGTGTCATGGAAATCGAAAACGTAAAACGAAAGAATTTAAGAGTCGTTTTTCAATAAGATTTCTGTAATAAAAAAATTTTATGACAATTATTTTACAAATAATGCTCTATTAAACAGAATTTTTTAACAAAAATTGTAAAAATTAGATTAAAAGTTTAATAAAAAGAACTGCCAAATTCTTTGGTTTTACGTTTTCGATTTCCATGACACCCCTGATAAGCTGCTTATTCAAAGGTATTTCGATACACTTAAAATTACCTTTTCCATTAAATGTTTTTGCTATTATTTAATTTTTGCGAACCTTAGTCTGACTTGCAATATTTTCTGTTTTTCAAAATAAAAAGCGCGCAAAACTTACACCTGATTAATCATCCTTGAACGCCAAACAGAGGTTGCTTTTTTAAGGCCCAACCATAATATGCATAGCATTGCTTAACCTCCTGTCAAAAATTTACAAAAAGTCTCTCAAATGTATTAAAAAAACAAAAAAAAAATCAACAAACATTTGATTCCGTACGGAATGTGCGATCAGTTTCGCACCTTGCTTAAGAAAATGACAGTTTCATACATGTATTCGTATATTGGCTTAAGCCAACTTAAGCACATTATGGTTGGGCCTTTTTTTGTCCAGTAAACCGCAAGTTTAAAAATTTTCAAATGAGAACAAAGAAGGTTTTTTTAATTGAACCTAACCTTCGTCTAGACAAAACAAAAAATCTGGTTTTTGGGGAAAAAATCTTAAAATCTTTTTTCGGATAAAAAATCTTAAAAAATAAGGTAAAATCTTACTTCTGGCAGCGCTGGTGCTATTGTTGATTTTATTTTTTTTCTACGTATATAAACACAGCGTAATCAAAATAAGCATTAAAAGTACAATTTTAATTTACATGGTTGTACAGTTAACAAGCAACTCTGCGCTGTTATCATAGGCGCAGAACACACCATGCTAATTTTGCTGGCATAAATTGTTAGCTTTTTAACAAAAGTGGTGAAGAGATTGCTATTTCGTTGGCGATAAGATTTAACATACCGTCCAGACAATGCATTGTTATGTTCGCTCAATAACAAAACGATTTTAGATTTAGCAACGCATGATTGTTTATGTTGTTCGATGTGGGAAAAACGTATGCCACGAAAAACCATATAAAAAGCTACAATAGCAATCAAGATGGCGTTTAGTTATATGGCAATACTGTTACAAACAATTGTTGTAAAAGTGGTTTTCACTATCCAAATTAATGTGTGCACAAGAAATTGTTTGTTGTTTTAACATAGATATCAGTAGTGGAAGATTTTGACAACGGCGAGGAATTTTACACAAAACAAATGCCAATAGCTTTTTGTATTGTTGTAGAGGTAAGCAGACCTATTGGATAGATCTTGTTCCACGCATTCCTCTAACATGGGGTCTTCACCTGATAATTTGTTTGTTATAATGAACGTCAAACTTCATATAAAAAACAATGACAAAAAATTTAGAGTTCTTATACCCTCCACCACAATTAGTTGTGAAGAGGGTATACTAAGTTTGTCATTCCGTATGAAACTTTTTTATCAATTATCTGAGACCCCATAAAGTATATATATTCTGGCTCCTGAGTAATTCTAAGTCGATTAAGCCATGTCCGTCTGTCGGACCATCTGTCCGTCTGTTTAAAACACGCTCACTTTCGAAAAACTCAAAAGAAATTAACTACAAGCAATTTTACACCAAGCAAATTGCTTGTAGTTATCCTAAGCAGTTTGGGATTGATATTCAGCAAAATCGGTTCAGTAGGACCACCACCTTAACAAATTGATAATTTCGTTACAAACACCAACATAAATGGTGGATCAATGCACAGAATTTTGAAAAGTTAGTTTATTCGACTGGAAATCACACTGTAAAATTTCGTGAAGATCGGTCCATAATTTACCCTAGGCCCCGGAAAACAGTTTAGTACGCCTAAAACCATAATAAATAATGCTATGATAACAAAATTTGCCACGTCACAGTTGTATAGTACTGGAAATGACACTGTGAAATTTCATGAAGATCGGTCCATAATTTACCTTAGGCTTCATATAACCTCTACTTCCGGAAAATCTTTTAGTACGCCTAAACCCGTAATTTATAATGCTATCATAATAGAATTTGGTACGTCACAGTTTTATAAGACTAGTAATGACACTGTGAAATTTCGTGAAGATCGGTCCATTATTTACCCTAGGCCCGATAGAAACCCTAATCCCGGAAAACAGTTTAGTACGTCTAAACCCGTAATAAGGAATGCTATCAGAATAAAATTGAATACTTAACAGTTTTATAGGACTAGAAATAGCACTCATAAATTTCGTGATGATCGGTCCATAATTTACTGTATGCCCCATATAAAGCCCACTCTGGTAAATTAATTAAATACGCCTAACATTTCTTCCAACTTAGTTTCATTTGGCCAGAAAAAATGTTAAGAATTTTGTGAATTACGGTTCGTAATTTACCTTAGATCCCATAATTGGGAGCCTTCTGAAATTCACTGTAAACGCTGTTTTGAACTATATTTATATATATGTTTTTAATGCCAAAAATAACTCTGCAGAATTTTAGGATGATTGGTTCATAACTTCCCATGGCTCCAATATAAATTCCCCTCCTTAAAATCATTAAAGTTCGGCTTAAACTGGTTAAAATTGCCAAAAAAAAAAAAAAAAAAAACATAAAACTTTCTGATTGTCGGTCAACAATTTAATATATGTCTAAACCGCAAACAATTTTAATGCTGATGTCTGTTTTTATAAAGATAAATTAATAATAAATAGATATCATGTAGATATCACTCCTGAAATATTTGAACTGTCGGTGGTGGGTATTAAATATTTGGCGCAGCACTCTAACTTGTTTTATATAGACTTGGACGTTTTGTATAAAAAAAATTGTCAGGTTGAGACCCCATGTAAGATGTGCCCAAGTGTACATACATATGTATTATGTTATGCCATAGAAGTGTGCTAACGTCTGTGATTAATACGACAAAAATTAATCTTGTGTGTTCAGCGCCATACACAAAAACAACATTACTATCAAACGGCACTTTAATTTTAACATCACGATTTAGGTCTTTATTGAACTAAAACGCAAATTTTTTTAATATATAATAAAAACTTGATATATTTTTTAAATTACGTATACAAATGAAATTATATGTAAATAAATGATTTTCATAATGGACTCGTTGAAGGTTGGTATTCCGCAAATATAGCCAAATTATAATAGGCTCTATTGACATGTATGTATACCTTTGTTCTCAATATTTATGTTGATGAACGTTTCGTTGGTTTTTATGCTTGTGTTTAATTGAATATATCTTTTTAGACTGTTGTTTTGGCTTTCTGCTATGGCTTATGGGACAGCATTAAGGGAATGGCATTAGTTTTTTACATTGATGCAGAAATTCATAGGCAAAATGCAGAAGAAAAACTCTCCATTGAATGTCGCAGCATGATGGGTCATAGCCCTTCTCCTGTCCCATCTTCTGCTTCAGCTATGTTTAAAGAAGAACTGCAACGTGAACAGACAGCTTTACGCAGGGAAAATCCAGATGAACGTAGTTTGAAAAGTATGAAGAAAAAACAAAATTCTACAGAACCTTCAATACCATTGAAGTAAGTTGAAATAGTTTGTTCTTAAGAAAATTTTAAATAGGTACATAGTTCATCATTAATCAAATATTAGTTGAATACGAATTTTAAATGTCGATGTAACAATTGCTATTTTTTTCGTTTGCAGGGAAAAGAAAATTGCAAAACAGGTTCTTAAATGCTGCGCTCTTAATGGAGGCTTCACTTGGATGAGCATTATTTTATTTGAACAGATACTTTTGCCAACACTAAAGTTTATTTTGACTTTATGTTATGGAGATAAATCTCAAGACTTACATATGATATGGGGTTGGCTGCAATCTATACTTTCCATAATTTTTGGGATGATGTGGGTTTTGCCCATTTTTCTATTAAGCAAGATCGTTAGCTCATTGTGGTTTGCTGACATAGCAAACGAAGCGTATAAAGTGCGAAAAGGAAAACCTAGTTTAATACCTAGTATCAGTAAATTGGTAGCTGACTTTCTTTTTAATTTGGTGGTGCAAGCTCTCTTCCTGGTGCAGAGTATGCTAGTCAATCTGTTACCCTTTCCATACTTGGGTGGAATTTTGTGCTTCATGCATCTATGTTTGTTATACTCCCTGTATTCGTTTGAATATAAATGGTTTAATATGGGCTGGGAATTGCACAGACGTCTCAACTATATAGAAATAAATTGGCCCTACTTTATGGGCTTTGGATTGCCGTTGACCGTATTGACAAATATGTCAAGTTCAGTCATAGTAAGCAGTTGCATATTCTCGATATTTTTTCCACTCTTTATATTGAGTGGCAATGAGGCCAAACCAATTATTGGAACGACGTAATTTTTTTAAATTTTTATTTACAATAATAATATTATAACTTTCATATTTACTTTAGTGACACTCCTTTACGTCTATTTTCACCTACAATATGTGTATCAAATCTTATGTTTGGTGGACGCAGAGCTAAAATAACTGCCAATAAAATTGCACAACAAAAACAGCAACATTATCTACAACAGAAAATACTGACTAAACAGGAAAATCAATTTCGCCATCGTAATTCAGCTGTAGATAATTCACTTACACAAACACAATTTCGTTATCCTCAGCCACCACTAAGAATAAGTCCAGCTCGAATAACGCCAGAGCGAAATTTTTGTTCTGATTTTAGTCGTTCACAAATACGTTACAATGAGGGTACTCGAACATTAATACCCATACAAGTTCCGGGAGCACCTGAAAATTTAGCCGCTAAAGCAAAATAAATAAACAAAGGTAGTTTGTTGGTCATTCATTTTGGCAAAACTTGGATAAATCCAACCAGAGAGAATTTGCAAGATACTGATTTATACCGACATACAGATAAAAAAAATGCTGTGTTATAGAAGTTTAAAATATTTTGTGTTTAATATTTAAGTGTATAACTTTTTTAATGATTTTTTTTAGCTTTAACATGTGTAATGTTTTTTATTTGCCTTAATCAAAATGTGTTTTAATTCAAAAGAAATTTTTAATAATAATATGAAGATTTTACAGGAAATTTTTTTTTAACCTTCTTGGTATGAAGAATTTGAATAATAAAAAATTTACACCAATTAAAAGTTTGTATTTAATAACGCCTTATAAAAATCATATATAAACATACATATCTGTGGCATTTTGACAAAACAAGTCAAATTTAAAATGTTGAAAAAAATGTTAATCATGCGAATTATTTGATAAAAATGATTTTTTCACCGAGCTTTTTTTGAAAAACTTTTGTGCTATCTTATCTCGACTTAAGATGTTTTGTCAAAATGCTATAATATACAGACATGGGTGTGCTGGAAATCGAAAACGCAAGAATTTGGAAGTTGTTTTTAATCTAATTTTTATAATTTTTGTTATAAAATTCTGTTTAGTACAATCACAAATTCTTTTAGTTACATATATCTTTAAAAAAAAACGCTTTTAAAATTCTAGCGTTTTACGTTTTCGGTTTCCAGCACACCCCTGATAATTTTAAATATTGTATGTAGGTATACAGTATTAATTCAACTCGAACAGTTCATCTGGCGGTTCATCTTTAATTTCCGGCATTGTGTGGTATGCTGTCATTGTTATCAAGGACTGTAATGATTCATAGGACATAGTAGGATCTTTTTCTTCTGGGATATTGTAGTCATTTAAAACATTTCTGTTAGGAAATCCCTTAAAATTAGCACACTGCTTAAAACTTCCATCTAATTTAATTAGTGATTGTATGGTGCTATTAGCTAAACCAAAGAACTTTTCACCTTGAATATTTATTGGTAACTTGGTACCATCCGAAAGGGACCGTTTCAGAGTTTCTAGCAAGGTCTGATGACACACATTGGCTGTTTCTCCGAAGAAAACACTATCCAAGTCATTGTCAGGTATGATTTGAAATTGTGGCATACCGGCATTGTTTAAAATTTTGCATGTATAAACACATTTACGTTGCGGATCCTTGGGATGAGCATAAATACGGGTGGCCACATAGCCGACGGGATAAATCCATTGTACATTATGAAAATTGGGATTTGCTGGCAATATTTCACCTAAAGAGTGTATCAATATATTATAAAGGTTAATAGGAACCTTTGGTTTGCCTTGAGCATCCAAATCAAATTTATCTTCAGAAATTAGTCGCAATTTTTCCACTTCCTCAATATTTGAATTAACCTGAAGAACTCTTTTTTTGGGTCCACGCTTTCTGGGTATGTTATAAGCAGTTTTTTGAGAGGCTGTTGTCTGTTGCGTTACGCCTTCCGTTGACATTTTCTCGGTGTTTTCGTAACCCTCATGCCGCATTAAGCGATTGATTAAATAGCGTCTCTCATCACGGGCAGAATTAAGGTCTGATTGTACTTGCGCCACTTCGTCGCACAGAGCAGCATTCTCCTTTATAAATAATCGTATTTGAAACCTATTAAATTAAGTTTGTTTAACATTAATTATTCAACTTACAAAAACCAATTGTTTTATTTGTCTCTTTAATTTTTTATATTTCGATTTATATTTTAGATTCATTACACGGGAATGTTGACTATTTTGATATTGATAGTGCAATGAAGACATTAACAATTGTTTTCTATTCGAACTTATTACACAAAAGTTTTCTCAATTTTCTAAAAAATTGCTGCGGTCTTAATCAAATTAAAATGTAAACAACTTTTTTTATTTTTCAAGGTGCTGCCTAGAGCTGTTAGATGTGACGATTTTTCGTCATTTTGACGATTTTTTTTAGAAAATACCAGTGTTGCCACCTCATGTGTAATTACACATATCATGAGTAATTTTTTTTTTTTCATGTGCAGCCCATGTGCAATTGGCTCCATGTTTAATTCATGTGTAATTTAAAGTTTTAACGTTTTGTAGCACTGATTTTTGTTATTTTTTTGTCACAAGATGTAAAAAGGTTAAATATTCTTGGCAAAACTTAAAAATGTAATTAAAAAAATGAAAGCGTAAGGAGATCTGGGGCCAGATTCTGGCATTCGTGATCGAGTACTTTCTCGATTCGAAAGCAATTTAATATCTAATTATTTCAGTCAGTACTGAACGATTTGGAATTATTTTTCGTTATTGTAAAGCATTCATTTGAGTTTCACAATACTGAAAAAATAATTTCGATTCGTTTTTGAGTGAAATCAAATTGCTTTCGAATCGAGAAAGTACTCGATCACGAATGCCAGAATTAGGTCCCTGCACTAAAAATGGTTGGATCATTAACTACTTACCATTTGGCATATAGATAGCTTTTGTCACAATTTATTACCTATAACGACGAAACATCCCGGGTACAGTATTCTTTTTTTTATTGCTTTTTAACAGCACAATCATAGAAAAAGGGATTCCTTTTGAAAATCTAGTTGGATTTGCACCAGATACACCTAATGTTATGTTTGAACAGTATAATTCAGATATTAAGTTGTTAAAAGACGAAAAGCCAGATATTGCTTTGATAAAATGCTTGTGGAACCTAATACATTTGGTAGCGTCAAAGGTCTGCCTGCACCTTCCAACATATTTGGAAAATTTATTTCGCAATATTAGATCTTGATTTATTAGAAGTAATGCTCGACATACTTAAGGAGTTTCAAGAATATTTTCGCGACAACATGTATTTGTGCGAAAGTAATAATTCTTTCGCACATCAGTAATAGGCTATAAATGAAAAGTGTAAACATATTATGAAATTCAAAACGAAAATCGTGAGTTTGCAAATAAAAGATAGCATGTGTAATTTGTATTTTCATGTGTAATTTTGGCATGACCCATGTGTAATTTACCATTTCGGTGGTGGCAACACTGGAAAATACAGTAAAATTACGATTGACGACTTTTTTACTAAGTCCCCATTTACATTATACGATTTTTGTCGTTGCAATTCTTACTTTATTGTCGAGAGAGGAGAGAGGAATTAAAAGGGTACACAAGCGAGTGTACTCTTCGATTCGTTTTGTTTGCTCATTCGTTCACTCATTGTTCCTCATCCAAATATGAAAGATTACATAAAATAATTTGTTTGTATTTTCCAAAAATGTTCGTGTTATACAAAGTATTTAATCGAGTACCGATAAGAAAACGAGTTAAGTAGTCAAAAGTGTAAACATTTTTCAACACTTCAATTATTTGCCATCAGATGTTGCCTTCATTTAACCAATTTTTACAAATTTTGCGTTCGCGTACTTTTTTGTACGACAGCTTTTTGTGAGAGCAAATTTTTGAGTTTACTCATTTACTGCATTTTGCTGTAAAAGTTCTCAAACGCACCTAATAACAAACTACCTGTCTGTACCAGAGATAAATTTTGCGACATAAATGCGACAGTAAATGTCAAAATTATGTTATCTTTAATGTAGACAGCACTTTTTTGTACATATTAATTACGCTGGGTCTCCACGTAGCAATTTTTTTGCTAAGCACAAGCAAAAACGTCGGCAGTATAATGACACAATAATTTCTGATTATATTGCTGGAGAACACGTGAAGTTGCTTTGCTATAAACAAACGTACAGAGAAATGAAATGTCAGATAACTTACAACTGATTTTGCGGCAGATTGATCATACTGCAGTTACAAGCTCAAGTTTTTCTTGGTTGTCTTTTACATACATATACTGTCTGTCAAAATTTCCAGAAATTTAAAGCTGTGACGTAGGCTGCACGCAATTTTTGAGCAATTAACTTTCAAGATGTAATGAAAAAAAGCAATTTATAAAGACAAACGAAAATTTTTGCTCATTAACCTTGAAATCAGCTGTTTTCTCGCACGCGAATTGAAACACTCACTTGAAGTGCCGGTTCACTCACGTCAAGTTTGACTCGCCAAGTCTTGAGCTTTTAGGAGAGAAGGGAAAAGAGAATGCCATTTCTTTTCCCCTGTGAGTGTATTAAAACTTAATATGCAAAACTTGGATCGTGTAACCCTCAAGTAAGCACTAACACTGTGCTCGAAATTGACACTTTTTTTAGACAAGTCGGGCACATGGCGTTTTAGCATAATTCGGGTACGCTGAATCCAATGGTGCCCACCGTTTTTTTTTTAGGTTAGATCTTGTTTTCGAGATATACCGTTATTTCGAAAACGAAGGAGGCTGCACAACATGTTCGCGTAACTTAAAAACGGTTTAGTTTATTGAAATTACTAAAAAAAAGAAATTCCGCAATAAAATTTCTTTTAAGAAAAGTAAAATTTTTTTTTAGAAACATAAGTTTTTTTGTTTGGAAAAAAAAATAATTTTTTTTATCAAAATTTCGAAATTTTGGTTTTTTAAAAATTCATACAAAATTGAAAAATTCAGCTATGCCAAATTTATGAATTTCAACCAAACATATATGGCGGCTTAGTAAAATTCTTAAATTTGGCCCCGCAGCGCCTAGGATGCCCCTAGATGGGTCAAATGTATGACCAACCCCACTTTATTTTTATCTCAATCATTTATTTCCAACAAACCTACCCGCTATCACCATTCTTTAAGGGGGCTCCCATACAAAATGTTCAATGCAAACTAGAAATATATTGAAAAAAACGTCCCATAAATGCTAAGAAGTCGCCCAAAGTAAGATAAAATGTATGTCCCACCTCAATTAGTTTTTTGTCCTTAACATTTTCTCGATACATACTTGCCCCTTATCACCACTTTTTAGGGGGGCTCTTTTTGTGAATAAAATCAAAAGTTGTTAACAGATTTTAATCATTTATGGCTTGTTTTGTCGTTTTTTATATGTCTGCAAAAAATTAGAGGCCTAATGCTAGGAACACAACTGGGATGAACGACGAATTTTTGGCCGCGAATATTAGTCGCCAAAATTAAAACATGTTTGTGTATATGAAAATACACACAATCATGGCGTCGACCGAAATTCGTCATACGCGGCGACTTTGCAATAGATTTATTTCTATTTCATACGCCGGCGAACAAATCAGTACCGGGTAACCATGTTTGATTTTAGTTTTCAAGTATTTTAGTATATAAAGTTACTTTTTTACTTTAATAATTGTTCTTTATTATTTTATCGCATCTTAAATATATACACAAAGAAGATAACTATAAGAATAGTTTTTAATTGTGTTTTTGTTAATGTTTGTGTTTTTTTAAGTAAATTTTTTATATGGTCACACTATTTCTCTCTCTTTGCACAAACAGCAAAAAACTTTTTCAATTAATAAAGCTGTTAGTTATTCGTCGTTATTGTGTTTCATACGACGAACTTACTCAGCGAATTTTTACTAAAAAATTCGTCGTGTAGGGCGAAATTCGTCGTTCGTCCCAGTTGTGTTCCTAGCATAACTGCGTTTCGATAAAAGTGCGCAAAGTATTTGCTAATTTTAAAGTTGCTATACTATTTTTCATTTGCTGATATAAAAATCTTATATCTTATCTCAGGTGGAGACCCTGTGTTATCGAAACGCAAAAAACTATTTCGCGCCATTTTTGTAAATGACGCCTTACAGTGTGTCATTGCTAGAAAAGTACTACAATTTAGCGCTTTTTTACATTAACCTTATTTCAAAAGATGGGATAAATCAGCAACGATTTCTACTGACCATTTTGGATGAACCCACTTCTCTGGAACGGCTCTGGCGATCTTTTTAAAAATAGATTTTTTTTAAATCTTTAGGTGGTATTTTTCCATACTTCATTAAGTTTATGCCCTGACACTGCCTAGTTTGGCTGGCATAAATCAGCAACGATTTCTACCGACCATTTTGAATGAATCCACTTTTCTCTGGAACGGCTCTGACGATCTTTTTAAAAATCGATTTTTTTTAATTTTTAAGTGGTATTTATCCATATTTCATTGAGTTTATGCCCTGACACTGCCTAGTTTGGCTGTCATAAATCAGCAACCATTTCTACTGACCATTTTGGATGAACCCACTTTTCTCTGGAACGGCTCTGACGATCTTTTAAAAAATAGATTTTTTTAAATCTTTAAGTGGTATTTTTCCATATTTCATTGAGTTTATGGCGTAACTCTGCCTAGTTTGGCTGTCATAAATCAGTAACGATTTCTAATGACCATTTTGGATGAACCCACTTTTCTCTGGAACGGCTCTGGCGATCTTTTTAAAAATACATTTTTTTTTAATCTTTAATCATTGAGTTTATGCCGTGACACTGCCTAGTTTGGCTGTCATAAATCAGCAACGATTTCTACTGACCATTTTGGATGAACCCACTTTTCTCTGGAACGGCTCTGACGATCTTTTTAACAATAGATTTTTTTTAATCTATAAGTGCCTAATCTATACTGCCTAGTTTGGCTGTCATAAATCAGCAACGTTTTCTACTGACCATTTTGGATGAACCCACTTTTCTCTGGAAATGTCATTTTCCTTTATTTATTTATATTACTTACCTCTTGTTTAGTTTCCCACCAATCTAAACATTCGGTTTCCTCATAGGAAGCATCGAAATATGCTTTTTCTTCTTTATGAAGTTAATCATTTCTCCAAAACTTGTAGAGGCAAGAAATTCCAACATGTGTTTTTCGTGTTGCCGAAAGTTTCTGGAAATAGCACTTATGTATGTATAAAGCGCCCTACAAGAAACGAATAAGCGAATAGTCAAATTTTTCAAGTTGGTGTTAAGATAATGATAGAAAGAAATAAAAAAAAACTTGATTTTGGTAATTTCTTTCTATAATTTTCTTAACACCAACGTGAAAAATATGACTATACGCTCATTCATTTCTTGTATTGTATTGCCCTATATTATTCAACAAGTGGCACAATGGTTTTAATGAAAATATGGCGCAACACTTATTAAAAACAAAACATAACATCGTACATTGTTGCCAACACATTTCATAGTATATTGCATTTCTTTTCGTTGTGCAATTTAAAGTTCGTTCCATGATGGAATACGGAGTTGGGCTCACTAGGACTGCTGTTCACAGTGTTTTTCGACGTGTTGTAAGTTGCGTTGTCAAATCTTTTATTGCTTACATTCACCCTGCCTTTACACATGCAAGTAGTGGCATGCCACTACAGTATACATATTATCAAAGAAAATTTGTTCGAAATAGTCGAATCTCATGCCATTAGCTTTTGTGTCTACACATGCCACTGCGAGTTCATTTTCAAAATGTCTTTGAAGCGTCAACTTGAGATCATTTGTTGACTTCTTAAATTAAAAAAAAAAGTATCAAAAAATCAAATAGAGTTACCGAGTTAATCACATAAGCACATTTTTGGGGAAATGGTTTACATTTATTTATATAAGCATTATTTTAACAATATTAATGCTCTAAAATTAACAAACTTGCTTTTATTAATGCGCGTTTCAAAAAATTAATCATAATAATACATTTATCAAGTTAAAACTTTAATTACAGTTCGACAATAATCCAGTAAATTTGCATTCAATTTTTAACAGGGTAACATTGTTCATCGTTTTGTCATTTAATGGCATGCAAGTGCCAAATTTCCACTCGCATGCAATTTTTGCTGCCACTGGAGCTGCCATTGCGAAAAATGTGAGTATAAGTAAAAAAGTGTGAGTGTATTGAGTTTTTCGAACTGGCAGTGGCATGTGTAAATGCTAGGTCAGCGTTGCCACGACCAAAAAAAAAATTGTAACCAAAATGTAAAAGTAAAACAACCAAAAAAGTAACCAACATTATTTTGAATCAAAAGTCCTATTTTATTCGCACTTCAGTTGAAAAATATGTTTAAAGAAGAAATTGTGTTCGTTTGTAATTTTTAGATTTTTATAAAGTTTTGACAGAATTTAAAAGATTTTGTTATTCGTGCTTAATTCCCAGTTTTTATTCTTGATAGTATATTACCGATGGTCTGGAATGAACAATCGACCATTTTTCAAAATTGTTAGTGGACGTGGCACCTCCTACACAAAGTTAACACTAATTTGGCATATTTTAAAAACTTTATGAGCTAGAGTTTTCAACCTTTTTATAGGTATAAAGCGCTGTTACAAGTTAAACTTTTTAAGTCTTGCTGTGTTATTATGCTATCGAAGTGTAAAATTGAGCTAAATTATGCTGTAGATTCTTTATATATAGATGGTTTTGCCTGGTGGAAATATAATCATATTAAACCGGATAAGATCGGAAGGGCCTTTCACTTTATCGTTTATCTAGAAACGTGTTTTAGTAAGACATATGAAGAATTAAAAGTAACAGATACAATTCAAAGTGTTTACATTATATGGATATTTTATAGTCTGTTTAAGCTTTAAAAAAAATTTTAATCATGTAGATAAAAAATGTATTGGTTTTGGATGCACATATATCACACACCACTTTTAAGGATCAAATAATCGGAGCGGGTAGTTCTTGTTTTAAAACAAAAAATTGGTTATTTTTGTTTTAAAAAAAGGTATCCAAATTGGAAAAAAAGTACACAAGTACAAATTGGAAAAAAAAGTAGCCAGTTTTGGTTAAAAGTAACCAAAACGGCAACGCTGCTTTTGGTTAAAAGTAACCAAAACGGCAACGCTGCTTTTTTAAATTCGCCGACGCACAGTGGCTGAAAATCGTTTTTCGTTGGCCAAAAATCTGTAACTTTTGAACCGAAGGAGATATTTTAGTGAAATTTTTAATCGACAGATAGATTCTTAAATGCACCACTTTAAATTTCATTAAAATCGGTTGAGTAGTTATTGGAGAATTTAAGGGCAAAGTGGAACTTTAGATTTTTTTTAGCTTTAGCGTGCAATATGGTTTTTTTATTTCTTTTAATTATTTAAAAATTTAATTTTTAGATTTAAATAATAATCATTAACATTTTTTGTAATAATGGGACATTAAAAAAAATTAAATGTTTACACTATAAAAAAAATTTTAACATTAAAAAAAAATATTATATTGTGTTAATAATTAGACGATGTTGACACAACATAATAAGAATTAATTTTCTGATTTTTATACGTTAATAATTTTTTCTATATTATAGCCCAGAAGATGTTTTTCAATGAAAAACGAAATATTGGCAAATTAAAAATTTGAATAATTAACAATAAAACCAGGACCTCGAGCTCAAAAGGAAAAAAATTAAAAAAAAAATAGTAAATTCCACTGGAAATTTTGCTATTATTGCTGAAAATAAACAATTTTTTGCTTTCAAATTTGTTTACACTTATTTATTCTTATTTAGTTATTAAAACATTTCATACATATGTGGATAAAAAAGCCTTTTAAAAATAATAGCAGCAATAGATTTTAATAGCTTTTGTAACAATGTGAGTTTTTGTTTATTATTATTTTTTACTAATACAATGTCTGTCTTAGATCTAATGAATTACAATTATTGTTCATTTAATTGAAAGATTAATTGCAAATAGTCCATATTCTGTTCTGTGTTATTTCTGTTCTTTAGTAGTTTTTTGACTTCTTCATCTAAATCCCGATGTTCCACTTTCCATTGATTTCGAATACTGGAGATGGACGGATCTGACGTTGCCAATAATATATTAAATAGATCTTCTTTAGTGGAATTTCGTCGAAAATCTGTAATCCTTATTCCTTTTTTCCTGAGCTTCCTCTGATAAATCTTCAAGTGGCAACAACTGATATTTAATGACATCTTCTCCATGATAAAGGATTTTGTGAACTGTAGCAGACATATTTCTCCATGGGTACTTGGTTGTATATATTTTTGCAGTTTCCTTAGCAAAATCTCCAAATTTTCTAGAGTCAATTTCTTCATTGCACGCAAGTACTTCTAGGATTATTTTAAATAAAAAAATTAGGTCAAAATCAACAACTGTTATGTCAGATGCGGTTTCTGGATCTGAAAAGAATCTTCTTGCGGTATTGCCATCATTTGTATTGCCTGACCCTTGTTTCGGCTGATCTTTAATCAACCCAAATTTGCGATATTCATCTTGAACATGTTTCCTTTTTTAACTTCTTAAATCCTTGTTGGTTTCGTTGTTTCTTATTGATCCTGAAGATCCGAAATCCAAATCATAACTGATTTTAAGTATGTGTTCCATAAGTCGTATTCTTGCATGTAGTGGTGATAATCCAAATTCATATGCATCAGTATTATCTAATTATTTTGTCGGGACTTGTTTTAATTGGCTTGATGTTGCATGGCATATGATGCAGCTGGATGCAGCCTTCGTGTCAATGGCATCACAAGTTTCTTTTTTGAATTCAAATTTAATAGGTCTGCAATATTTCGTAGAAGATGGTGTCTCATTTTTCCAAATATCCTTTGTTTGCTTTGTACTAGTCGAAGGCTCTGAATCTACCAAAATCTTTTTTAATCGCAATGGTACAAATGATACCATGAAGATATCTGAGTCCGAAATATTTTCACATACTACTTGTTTGTATTGTTTTTGTCCGGAAGAACCATCACATCCCCATTTACAAAAAAGAATTAACTTTGTGTTTCCATATTTCTTTAACTCATTTCCTTTTATTGATTGTAGCAAGCGTTCGGCTGTGTGATAAAGTAGAGATTGTAGTTGTACCTCTGCCGAAGTTGATGTGATTGTAATAGTGTCCTTTAATAGCAAACAGACCATTTTAGCAGCTGTTATGTGATGATATGCTGGATACAGATTTGAGCCTTTTTCAATCGCACGCAATCTGAGCTGAAAATATTTCTGTTTTGTAAGTTTCAAATCCAGAAATAATGGTAATGCCTCCTCATTTGTGAATTGTTTTGCATCGCTCGGAGTTGGTATACTTGTAAGAATCCGTTTTGCTCTCAATGGACTAGCTTTAACAACTTTTTCAATGATATCCACTTTTGCCAATTGTTTCTGTGATCATAATTGATGTAGGAAAGTATCTTGAATATTTTCTTATCTGATTTCTTCATTTATATCCTTAAGCTTCCGCCTCTTAGAACTATCGCTACAGTTTTCCAGCGATTTTTTGTGGTCTCCCACGTGTGTTTTGATTTGAAGTTTCTGAAGCGATCTGGACAGAAAGTGCGTTCTCGAACCAGTTTGCAAAGCTCTTATAAAATCTATCTTTGCTGTAATCAACACTCCTGTATCGCTGTTTTAATTTTTTTATGAAAACAGATAATTTATTTTCTAAGTCCAATTGTATTTCAGTGCTATAAGAATTTTCCTTTTTTTCGAATGTAATTTTTAACATCTTCCTCGTTTTTGTTTCTAAAATACTCTCCGGCCAATTCTTTATAGCTGAAGCTCTCCATGTTTATGAAAAACGTTGTTATTGCTCAGATAAATTATATCCACTGAGTTAAAATTTTTCTTTTTTTTTTTTTGAGTAATTTCATTAAAATTACCTTTCTATCAGTGGTTTTACCTTCTTAATCCCTTTCGATCCGCAAAAGTTCTATTCTACTAAATTTGAAATTTGACAAAAATATAGTAGCTTAGAAATTTCCAAACGGGTACAAGAGTATATACAGGGTTAAAGAAAACACTTTCACCTTTCTATCAGTGGTTTTAACTTCTTAATCCCTTTTGATCCGCAAAAGTTTTATTCTACTAAAGTTGAAATTTGACAAAAATATAGTAGTTTAGAAAATATGTCCTAACATCTCAAATATAAATAACACAACAGTCGCAAATATTACCTTTTTAAAGGTAACAAGACTACCAACCTAGCAAAAAAGCTAATTTCTTTCGGATTAAATATTAAAAAAATACACTTTTTTCTGAATTAAAAAAAAGTTGTATTTAACAACCTGGCACAGCCACAATTACCAATATTTTGACCTAATTTTTTGGCTACCTTAGTTTTAATATGTTTACTATTAAATAAAATAAAAAATTTTGAAATCGGTGACAAACAAAAATTGGACTTTTGGCCAATGAAATAAAATTTTCCGCCACTGTGCGACATCAAGTCAAGTTGAAATGTCAAATTATAGAATGTCAACTCGGCGCTTTTCATAATGTGCTTTTAACAAATTTGCGACGCAAAAAATCATTAGTCAGTGAAGTTTTTTAATTTTAGCTGTTTTTTTATTTTTGGTGGCACTAAATCTCATTTTATTACAAAATTTCCTGAAGTGTAACCAAAATGTTAATACATTACAAGTACCTCAACAATGCTTTCTATCAAACGAACTTGAAATGATATAAATTATATCTACTTGATACTTTTAATTGATATTTTTTAGGATGCGCAGCTTGTTAATCTAGCATCCGGATCTAATTATGTCATTCATATAGGGTTGCCAGAAACCATAATTCAAATAACTGGACAATGTAAAAAATTCACCTGGATTTTGATAATCTAACTGGACAATTTAAAAATGCACTTAATCTATAGTTCAAAAATGTATAATTTTTACACGTAACAATTAAAATTCAGTCTTACATTATATCGTCACCGTAAATCTTAAATGCCATAAATAACAACAAAAAAAAAATCACAATCGACTTTTTTATTGGTTGTGACGTATTTTTGTTAATTACATCATGATCAATCAAAAATAACGGCGTTTTGATATTTTTCTACATTTATTTATTTATATTTCTTAAAGTTTATTAGATTTACAAAATATCTATACAAAAAGTTTTGCCAGATAAATGTACATATATTGTTATTTACAGACTGTTGGAAATCTTTGAAACTTTATCAAAATTTAATCTTGTTAAAATTTTGGAATGGCTTTCTATTCCATTCTTCTAAATATAGATTACTTTAAATACTTAATAGGCTTTTTACACTTGCTCTCATCTTACATCTTTCATCTTATCGCAAAGATGATAACATCTTCCCATAAGAATTGTACAGGGCTGAAAATCAACATCTTTCTTCATCTTTAAAAGATGTTCTTTTTTCATGTTGTTTCATTCATCATCTTTCGATTATTTTAGTGTCATCACTAGAAAAACCCAATAATTTGTTAAAAAAATAATACCATCACTAGAAAAAAATACAAGAGAGCAGGACAGCAATATCATTTATTTAGTTTTTATTCGCTCTTACACGCGAAAATAAATATTTTTATGATGAAAGATGAAAGATGTTGCAAATGTAAACAAGTTTTTTTCATTTTTAACATCTTCCATGCATTCCCTTAAGATGTGCTCAAGTGTAAAAAGGCTATAAGGTAACAATCTTGATAGTTGGTATTGAAAAAAACATACGAAATCAATTTATCTTTATAGACTTTGTACTTTATTAATATTTACTATAGGTATATTTAAAAAAAAATTATTAAAGAAATTTCATTTAACTGGACAAATTGTATTTGAGCTTGTTAAAAAAGCTAAACCTGCCAGTGTTATTTGCTTGGATTCTATTTTTAAAGAAGCTTGTGAGTATGAGAATATTGACGGTGAAATAAAATGAGAGGTATAAAAAAACAGCCATATAACGGAGTTTTGCATTACAACGGAGTTGTCTTAAAACTACTCCATCCATGTTCATACATACTCTGGTGGACTAGTTTTGAAACTACTCCATGGTATACTCCAGAGGATTAGTTTTAACTTCGCCTTAAAACGAAAATATTTCGTTTAAAAACGAGACATGTCGTTTTTCTACAAACTAGTTCTGAGAAACTATCGATAGTAGTATCGATATTATCCATAGTCTTAAAACATCGGAAATATCGATAGGAAAAATATCAATATCGATATTATTATTATTTCAAATACATGTATGAAGACATGAAAGAGCAGCTATACACACACAGTTTTTTGCCGCAAGTTTTTACTTGCTATTATTAATTCGCTCTTAATTACAGCAATGAATACAATAAACAAGAATGGCAGGCGGTATGGATTGCTTAGGTGTGTTTTTTTTTACTGTGTAACGATTCATCGGACTTTTATTTTATTGGGAAAGTGGCTACCTGTAATATTCGGCCGTGCTCGTCGTTGGGGGGGGGGGGGTGTGTTAAGTTCCCAATTCTGCTTCGAGGAAATGGTTGAAAAAGGTCCATATATAAACGTTGGAATGGTCGCTCGGTGGCTACCATTTGGCCCATAGGCGGTTTAAGTGAAGTGTTTGGAAATGTGGATGTTTTACACATATCACAGCTTAGTACATAATTCTTAATATCGACGACCATTTTAGGCCAAAAGAAAAAATTTCTTACGCGATATAACGTTTTTGCAATACTACCATGCGAGGCATTTGGCACATCATGTGCAGCATAAATGACGTCTTTACGCAATTCCAGTGGAAGTAACAACATCCACGATTCGGATTCATCCTTGTTGCCTGATGTAAATTGTGTTCTCTTGTAAATGATTTTGTCAACGACCTTATAGTCGGGCATGTCAGATTTCAAAATTCATTTCTTAACTTTTGGTATTCATCACTCTCAAATGCGTTGGAATTAAGGTCAATAGAATGTAAAACTTGCAGTTCTAATTCGTTAATATTTGTACCAAAACAGGTGCAGATGTCAACTTGTTTTTAATTGTTTCAAAGGAATTTTGAGCATCATCATTCCATATGAATTTTTTCCGTTTCGATAGTAATTCAGTTTAAGGAAATGTAAGGTTAGCGTAGTCGACCATAAATCTTCGATACCAACCTGCCATTCCAAGAAATTGTCGTAATTGCCTAACTGCTTTGGGAACAGGAAATTGGGAAATTGCTTTCACCTTATCAGGATCAACCTTTAAACATCCTTCGCCCACGATATAGCCCAAGTACTGAACCTGTCGTAGCGCAAAACTGCTCTTTTTAACATTTATTGTAAGGTTTGCTCGCCACAAATGCTTCGCCACCTCTTGTAAGTGTTTTGCATGTTCGTCGTAGTCTTTCGAAATAATCAGTAAGTCGTCCAAGTAGACAAATACATTCGTCCTTAAATAATACGGAATAACTTGGTCCATCAGTCTACACATTGCTTGTGGTGCATTGCACAATCCAAACGACATTCTTGTAAACTGGTTCAAAGGCCGATTAGGAATCGTGAACGCAGTTTTCTGTCTTGAGGTCTTAAGGGTTCGTCCAATTTAATTTGCCAAAAGGCATCTTTCAAATCAACTTTTTAAATATATGTAATAAATTGGAGGAAGCCTGGATTATATTCCTTCAATGTTAGGTATTGGGTATGCGTCTTTTGTCGTCACAGAATTTAGCTTTCTACTATCTAAACAAAATCGCACTTTTCCAGGCTTTACAATTAATACTCCAGGAGATGACCAAGGAGACGCAGAACACTCTTCAATAACCCCTAGCTTCAACACTCTATCAATCTCAACGCATAAAAGGTTCTCCCTAGCAGGAGATATTGGGTAATACATTTGCTTTATTGGAGCCGCATTACCGGTATCAATATTGTGTTCTATTAGTGGTGTACATCCAAAACCATCTCGATCAGAATTAGGAAAATATTCAATTATTTTCTGAAGTTGTTGTTCTTGTATGAAAGTCATTGGAACTTTTCCCGCATCCTTTACTGAAACAATTTCATTTGCTGTATCTATCGTTGCTATTTGTATACCAAATTGTTCCCAAAAGTTCATCCCACAAATTGCATCCTGCACAATTGATGGAATCAGTAAAAACTCAAAGGAATTTATCTGATTATTGTAACTGATATTCAGAACCACCGTTCCCATAACACTTTGCATTTGCCCATCCGCAGTTTTAACATTACCAATGCTACGTTTGTAAGATCCCCCGTTGAGAATATCCGAACATAAGTTACCTCCAATTACACTAACATTGGCTCCACTATCTACCAATGCAAAACAACTCTTGTCCTTTGTCTATTGTCATTTTCTCTAGAAATTATTGATGATACAACATATTTCCTAAACAGTCGTCTTCTCTTACAAAACTCTCGAATACGTTTCGAGGATCTATTGGGTTTCCGTTCCACCCCCGTAGTATTAAATATTCTATCTATGATACGATTATACTCCCTTAACAGAATATGATAAGGTCGTTGCATAGGGTGAATATCAGTGAAGTCAGATTGGGTTGTCACATTAGATTTATTTGTCATAGCCGGATTATTTATTACGTCAGAGTTATTCTCATTATCAAAATTAACAAATTAAGTTTCGGATGTCTCCTAGAAAATTTTTGACATTTAGGGTTGTAAGTGTTCTTAGTTCCCCAACCATAGCAGAGCACCGTACGTTCCTCCAAACAATCTACAAAACTATGCACAGATTTGTCACAATTCCAACATCTACCAGAGTGAAGTACCAAACAAATTTCCTCCTCATTATGATTCAAATCCGTTTTTTCATCGTTAACTATTTCTGATACTTGCTTCCTAGTAAATGCTCGCTTGTCCATATTGTTAGTGCTCAAATCTTTCATAAATTTCTCGTGTCTACGCTAGTTATCTCCAAATGAAGAAGTTCGTATCTCACCTCCGGTCTTAAATTACGTTGCATTGTTTCGCAGAGCTCAAAATCCGATAGGGGTGTTCGTAATTTGTCACAAAGTACTATAAACGCGACGTAATATTCATCGAAAGTCTCATTTAATTTCTGCTTTCGTCGTATTATTTCGTCCTTTATATCAAAGTCTTTGTACTGACGTTGTAAGGCGTCGCACAAATCTACCCACTCCATATTGTCAGAACTCCACTTTTAGGCTTTCCCCTCGAATAAAATGTGGGCATGCTGACATAAAAGTTGAAAATTACCTTTTAAATTTGCGTTAGTTAGAGTGTTAACTCTGTAAATAAATTCCTCAACTGTAATGTCTGACATGTTGCCCGTAAAATATACTTTCCAATTACGAATCAAGTTAAGAACATTTTCCGTACTTCGCTCGAACCCTCTATTCACGTTTGAAGAGTTCAACATAGGTACATCGAGTCCCTCATGTTCTGTTGGTCTGTCCCCTACAGTAGGTTGTTCATTCCGTAAGGGTAAATTCTGAAGTCCATCTGCTAGCATACCACTTATTTCATCCCTTAATTCTCTCAAGGAATTGTTAAGAACACGCATTATATGAACACCGTCAGAACTACCCTGCCCCATTGCAAGACTACGAGATTATGATCTAGTCATCGGTCTACTAGTCCGAGATACGGGTGTATGCGCATCACCACCAGCTCCATGATCCTCTAAATTACCACCCTGGCCCAATCATTATGGAATATTCTCACAACTGCGAACTAACGGCATCCTGACAATTAAAGTTGTTCTCAAAAACAAAGTATTACCGTCAATAAAAAAAAAAATCCGCCGGCAGTATTCTAATTTTCGTCTAATAATACAATAGATATTGATCTAGTAAACTAATTAATCGCAAGTAAATATCCTCATTTAAGAAAAATAACTTTTAAGAATGTAATATTGCTACTCAGAGAAGTACTAAGATATGGTATTAAAAAAATCTAAACCAAAATTAACAAAAAAGAAAGGGGAAAAAAATTTTTAATTAAACAAAAAAAAAAATATACAGTTTAAAGTTAAAACTTTAATGCATAATCACCAACATATCTCACATAGAAGTAAAATAAATGCTACATATTTGGTGGAAACTCTTTGACATAAGCAAAAAAAAAAAAATTAAGATCCAAGCCAAATATGTGTTGTAGTTTAAAATGGAAGTATTGAATATCTATGGCCGGAAAGGAATCGATAACAGAAAATCGAAACCTATGAGTCCACACGACTAGATATATCACACTAAAGATACAAATTTTGAAAATAAAACGTAAAATTAACAAAACTAAAAAAAAAAATTTTTGGAATGCGTCAAATGAGTATTGAACCGATGTAAACCAGAAAAATTTCTTAAAATCGAACCGAAGTCCTGATAACTACCATCTCACTAAATGCAAACTGGGGAATTGGTTATCATAAAAACAATAAACAGGTACGTCCACAGTCTCAAATAATAAAACAAATAGGCAAAAAAAAATAAAGAAGAAAGTATTTAATGAAGATCAAAACACAAGCGATTCAAAAGACCTCAGCATTTAGTTGAAAATTGCACAAAAAGTCTTAAAGCTTACGATAACTGAGGCCCCACGTTGGGCGCAAAAAATCTCTGTAACGAATCATCGGACTTTTATTTTATTGGGAAAGTGGCTACCTGTAATATTCGGCCGTGCTCTTCGTTAGGGGGGTGTGTTAAGTTCCCAAATACCATGTATGCAATATGAAAGATTTTAAAAACGGTTACAGCAGACTTTACATGAGGTAGCATTGCAGCAAAAAAAAAATATACATTGACCAACATTGAATTGATAGGAAAAGAATAAAAGAAAAGAAATTGGTTGATAATTGAAGTGTAGCTGATGGTGGTAATCACTACACTATTTCCATGCCCACCCACCATGCTGACAGATTCCAGATTTTCGGTTGTCAGCCCAAAAAAAAAAATAAAATAAATGTGTTGTGTTAATATTGTTCGGCTTGAGGTCTGTTTCATAAAATTATAATAAAAATAAAAACTCTTGTTTTGTATTAATTTTTATTATTTATTAATTCCAGTATTTCGACAAACTTTGTTGGTCATCCTCAGGGAAATAGTTATGATCTAAAAATATTATAATTTTAAACATATTTCTCAATTTTAATAACAAACAATTTACATTTGCATTAAAATTAATTTTATTCTGGGCTCACCAGGGCTAGGATTCATATAAGAGTTATTTGTGAATGTTTTATAGACATAACGAAAGAAGTTTGCACTATGTGATTTTATAGACCGATTCTCACAATATACATAGGCTTCGTTCTTATGGCAATTAAAACGTATTAACAAAATTTAATCAAATTATCTAAAAACTGTTACTTTTACTTTCCGCACAAGGTTAACATGGACAGTCTACCAGCCATATGAACAGACGGACAAGAAAATATAGCTTTAAAAAGACTTTCTGATTCGATCGGCTTACTCAACGATGCGTTCAGATTTCTATGTATCAGCTTAAATATACATAATAATTTTTTCTTAAATTTTGCATATATACTTATAAAACTTTACAGTTTGGAATAACGAAAACTTGCTTTGGCTTACAATTGTAGAGTGAAAATTAAATGTAGATGGCGAAGTTAAAGCAATAGAACATTTATATTTTAACCAGAATTTTAAGCAATTTTTTATTTGCTTTAAAAACGTGAAATATGTGTGCAGTAGCTAAAATATGCAAAATATTCACAAACAAATCGATACCAAAATTCCTAAAAAGCTCTAAAACGGATACATATATTGTTTCTGTCTTCATTGGTCGCACAAGAAAAACCATGAAATTGCATATTTAAGGTTTCACTGATCATAAGTTTGTATGTATGAGTCCGCTTTTGTTAGTAGGATATGACAGGACATCTCGAAAAGCATTACAGATAAAAATTTAAGACAGTAAATCCTATGTCTTACCTTTTTTTATACACCAAAGTTTAGGTATCTTGAAATAAATACGTTTTATTACCTGTCTGGAGTATTTAAACTTATTCGATTAATTACCTCAATGAGGTAGTTAAACGTATTCTTTTAATTACCTCAACGAGGTAGTTAAGCGTATTCGTTTAAATGCTTCCCCGCATAATTACCCAAACATTTTGGCATTTTTGTGTAGGTAATTATCCGTGGAATACTGTATAGCTATTAAATGTATTAAAACATTGAATAATAATTTTTTGTTTAATTTCTTTTATAAGCTAGATATTATCTAAACGATTTTTATGCCTGGCAGGGACAGGCTTTGTGACTTGCCTTAAGTAGTATTAAGTATTAAGCTTCGTTCAGACGATGGTCAGATCTTACAATATTGTAAGCAGGCGTTGCCAACAGCAATATTTTTCTGACAATGGTGCGATTGTCAGATGCATTAATTTTGCACTTCTGCAAATACAAATGAGCTTACAATGTTCACACAGTTGTAAGACATTTTAGCCAATTTTAATGAAATTTAAGCAACGCTGCTTACCAATATTGTAAGATCTGACCATCGTCTGTACGAAGCTTTAGTATTATAGCCTTTTCACACTTGTCAAAATTTAACACTTAACATCAATTTGCGAAGATGTTGGAATTTTCCCATAAGAAATACATAGGGCTAAAAATCAAAATTTTTCAACATCTTTACAGAATGTTACTATCTCATTTTGTTCCCTTTTACATTTTTCGATTCTTTTAGTGTCATCACTAGAAAAGTGGCAATAAATTCTATTATTATTGTGGCATCACTGACAAAATGGAAGTTGCTTTGAAAGCAGCGTTACCATTTCTCAAGTTTTTCTTTTTTTTGCAAGCCTTATTTTGCTTAATTTTGCTTAAATTATTACCCCGGGTCTCGGCGTAGCAATTTTTATTGCGGCAAACGTCAAATTTTATTGCTCCATTAAATTTGCGACATATAGACCGCATATTGCCATGAGTGGCAACCTATTGCGCAATGATTGCTCTTCTGATTGCTTTAGCAATTATTGCTTAGCAATCTGCTGTCAAATCAGTTGTTATTTATCTGACATTTTATTTCTCTGTACGGTTGTTTATTTATTTGTGTGTTTGTGTGCAAATAAACAAAAAAGTAATACAAAACACAGCTACGACATTTACAATTAATTATTTTATTAAGTAAATTTATTAATTGAAAAAAGAAAATTTAACAACCACTTGAAAACACAACATAAAACATTTGTTATAAATACAGCCACAAAACTTTGGACAACTACTCGCGGTGAATATTGCAAATTTATGGCAAAGCAATTTCAAGTGTTCTCCAGCAATATAATCAGCAATTATTGCTCCATTGTTCTGTCATTGTTCTGCCGACGTTTTTGCTTGTACTTAGCAATAAATATTGCTACGTGGAGACCCAGCGTTAAACAAATAATCTTTTAGAATGTTGCCACTTTTGTAGGGAAAAAAGTATTTAAAAAAATAAAAGTTTTTTTTTCAGAAATGGTGACATTTTTTATTAATGGTAGATGTTAGATGTTTCAAGTGTGAACGCGTATTTAACATTTTCAACATCTTCCATGCGTTCCTCCGAAATGTTTGCAAGTGTACAAAGGGTATAACATTAATTTGCAAAGATGTTGAAATTTTCCCATAAGAAATACATAGAGCTAAAAACTAAAATTTTTTAACATCTTTAGAAAATGTTACTATTTCATTTCGATTTATTTAGTGTCATCACTAGAAAAGTGGCAAAAAAATTCTATAAATAGTGGCAGCACTGACAAAATATCATTTCTTTTGAAAGCAGCGCCACTGATGGGATTTGTGGTACAATTGTACCAAATTTGGTACAATCGAAACTTCATTGGTACACTGGTACAATTCATCCCTTTTTGGTACAATTAAAAAAAAACAATACCCACAAAGTTTTATCATTTCTTTGAGGTGGATTAAGGAGTTCCACTTTTCTTTTCTTTTTGTGTTATTGTTAATTAATGTTCGCATATTATACTAACATATAAAGTATATACATACATACATAAGTATATGTACTCATATCCCTGTAGAAGCCATGAATTAAGTGTCTCCAAATCGCCACTTTTGTCTTTTGTGTCTACATTTTTCGCTGCCTTTGAGAAAAATAGAAATAGACAAATTTTTGCTTCTTCTTAATTTTTATACCCACTACACAATAGTGGAGAGGGTACTATGCAATTGTGCTGATGTGTGGTAAACTACAAAATAATACTATTTGAGTCGATTTAAGGATGTCCCTCCGTCCGGCTGGCTGACTGGTTGCCTTTCCATGTAACCTTGAGCGTAAAGTACAGGTCGCAATTTTTAAGGTAATTCGATGAAATTTTAAACATAGGTTTCAATTCATAAGGACAAATCCTACTAAAAATTGTGAGAATCGATCTATTATTTCACATGTTTCTATATAAACTTCTTCCTGGAATAATGTTAGTACCTATAAACCATCCTATTACGTTGGTATTTAGATTAAATTTGGACCAGACCTTTTTTATTGCAATCTTATTCATCTTACCATTTTTTATTGGAATCGGTCCATACCTTATTAATGTTGGTATCGACATAAAAATTTGCCGACAGTAAATTTTACGATAGCCACTTTTTCAATGCAAAATATTGCGCTGGCGGGTCCAAAATTAACCATAAAACACCATAAAAGGTACAGAAATCTCATATAGATGATGATATCTTAATAATAGTCGACACAAAAACTTTTACATAAATCTTAACCTCATAACATAATTTTTTTCGGCTGAAGTGCACTTTACGGGGCGTACGAAAAAAAAATATAAAAAATATGCCACCCGATCCAGAATTAAAAAAAAAAAATACCAAAATTAATATTTAAGGGGGCTGAGGCCCGTGGGGATCCCTGGGTCCAAAAAACCGCCCCGCCCACTGAATGGTAAGTGTGGGTACTAAAATGAAAGGTAATTGTGCAACAAAAACGAAAATAATAAAATTTTGGGTGGGCGGCACTTCAAGGGCCCTCTGGGGCAAAAAAAGTTTCCCCCCCATAACACTTATGTATATCTGTGTGGGTACTCAAATTAAAGGTAATTTGCTCACGATTGCCAATATGTATTTTGTTTTTGTATTCGTTTAATATTTTCCTCTCTAGGTTAATTTATGTATCTTTTATAGGTATGCAGAGAAGTTTTAGTTAGCGAAAGCGGTCTTTGTTATACCATAGAGGAGAAAATCCTTTTGCCCGGCCGAAGGCCGGCTATGCAGAGCAGCTTTAGTAAGCGAAGCCGGTCTTTGTTATACCATAGAGGAGAAAACCCTTGCGTCCGGCCGAAGGCCGGCTATGCAGAGAAGCTTTAGTTAGCGAAGCCGGTCTTTGTTATACCATAGAGGAGAAAATCCTTGCGCCCGGCCGAAGGCCGGCTATACAGAAAAGCTTTAGTTAGCGAAGCCGGTCTTTGTTATACCATAGAGGAGAAAATCCTTGCGCCCGGCCGAAGGCCGGCTATACAGAAAAGCTTTAGTTAGCGAAGCCGGTCTTTGTTATACCATAAAGGAGAAAATCCTTGCGCCCGGCCGAAGGCCGGCTATACAGAAAAGCTTTAGTTACAAAAAAATAAAAAAATCCCGCGATTTTTATACAACATTAAAAAAGCCAAATTAAAACAAAATATTTACAATCGTAAGCAAAATACCTTTCATTCGAGTACCCACACATAGTTATAAGGGTGGGAGGGGCAATTTTTTTACCCCCCAGAGGGACCCAGAAGTCCCGCTCGACCTAAATTTTATTAATTTCGTATTTTTTACACAATTACCTTTAATTTGAGTACCCACACATATCACTAAGTGGGCGGGCCGCTTTTTTTGATCCATGGGGTCCCAGGGGCCTCAGCCCCCTTAAATTTTAATTTTGGTTTTTTTCTTTTTTAATTCCAGAGGGGGTCCAATTTTTTTTTTTTTTTTTTTCGTACGCCCCGTAAAGTGCACTTTTGCCTTTTTTTCTGGCGGGTCATTTATTGCCCATGGCACTCAATCTCGAAAAATTTGTCTGTATATACAATGGTTTCTTACTTGTTTTGTGTTTGATTTTATTAAATAAAAAAAGTGTAATGAATTTTTACTGTGTATGCTTTTTTATTTCATAGCGAAATTTTGGTACAATTTATGTCAATTTGGTAAAATTTTACGAATTGTCAGATCCCAACAGTGAGCAGCGCCACCATTTGTCATGTTTTTATTTATTTGCAAGTCATTTTTTGTTTAAATTTTTTTATATTATTAAACAAAATGAGCTCCAAATACATTTTGGTATTTTCTTTTAAAATCTTGTAACTTGTGTAAAAAAAAAGTATTTAAAAAATATAAAAGTTTTTTTTTCAGATATGGTGACATTTTTATTGATAGTAGATGTTTCGAGTGTGAGCACATGTTTCACAATTTCAACATCTTCCATGCGTTCCTCGGAAATGTATGCAAGTGTACAAAGGGTATTCAAATCTACGGATAGTCTCGATAACGAAAAAACCTATCGATAGTCCGCCAAAAATTAACAATCCATACTATCGATTGTTTTGCAGCTCTATCAAAACGGAATAATAAAATATAATAACAAGAAAAGCAAAATGTATAGAAAAAAACAGAAGTTTAATAATTGTAGTAATGTTCACAAATAAAAATTAAATGAATTTATAAAAATAAAAACTAATTATATAAACTATAAACAAAAAACTAGAGTAGAATAGAAAGAAAAATAAGTTCAATCTTAGCCAGTTTCTTAATTTGCACAGGTTTGTCTTTAATTCGTTTCATTTAATATACAAACGTATTTATCTACATATGTATATACATATGTAGTTTTGATTTTGCTAAGGAGAAAAGTTGGTTTGTTTCTTGAAACAACATTCCATACAGTGTAAATCCTTAAATAAAAAAACATATTTTTGGTGGTGTAAGTAAAATAGTTTTGACTAAAAATTGCAACTTTCTAGGGCAGTAACTCAGAAAGGAACATTTTTTATGTTGCCAAATTGACCTTCACCCCGTTTTCGATTTCGTTTGATATTTACATATTTCAATTGCATTGTGTCTTTTTCCCTTGCATATTTATTTATAGTTTTTAAAGTTTGTTTTTATTTGTGTGGAAACAATACTGATTATTGCTATTATTTGCTTAAATCAAGGAAGATGCGCTGGACAGTACACTTAGATGGTGGACCACGTAGAGTAAATCATGCCGCTGTGTGTGTGGGAGATTTTATATATTCGTTTGGCGGCTATTGCACGGGTGATGATTATCGCTTCAATGAATCAATAGACGTGCACGTATTAAATACACAAACACTGCGATGGACTCTGCTTCCACAAAGGCGATGTGAAAATGGAACCACATTAAAGTATCCCGAAGTTCCATTCCAAAGGTAAAACGTTAATTTGTAGAATATCAAACTAGCATTTGTCCGCGGCTTAACTCGCTCCGAAAGCCCTCCTAAGGAAATACCTAATGGTTGAAACTATTTATCAGTTTGTTATTTAAAATGCCATCTATCATAAGTTTTAAGGAGATCCATTAAATTTAAATTTTTTTCTGTTATATTTTTTAATCTATTTTGTACATGAATGTACCATTTCCGCCTTCAGCAGACCGGGTTAAACTGCCCGTGTAAATCGATTCTTTTTTGAAAGAGTGACCCTGAGATTTATTAAAAGTCATTACAAAACAGACTTTAAGGGGGCATTGAAATCTTTAAAACTCGAAGGGGTGCTACATTACATCCGTTGTAATTGTTATCCGTATTTTCTACACCATTTCATTTCGAAAGCAGTCGGTAAATTAATGGCCTCTACAACGTTAAAAGGTACAGAATAGTATATGGCCTCATCCGTTTGCACAACATTATTTGTAAATTTCTGTTCGTATTCTGCTCCTGGTATATTAAGGTAGTTACGTCGTTAAGAGTTAGCACAACTATGTAAAAATCTGGAGAAATTGTCACCTTGCCTTCGGTTTCAGGATATTCTCCGTTTTAATTTTAAGATGGAAACCAGTTACCCTTTTTTCCCTTTTTTTCTTCAAAGGGCCAAATATTTGAGGCCTTAATGCGAACTCGGCAGAGTCTGACGAAAGTCTTCAGCTAACAACGTGCTCCACCCATCGACATCGTTGCCTCTGATATTTTAAATTTCTGTTTACTGCTTCGCAAACCTTTCTTTTGCCATCGTGTCTTCATCCCTAATTATAAGTTTTCAATCACACATTATTTAGGCCTCGCTACTTTGTTTTGAAATATTGCCGGTCGGAGTTTTGACATTAGTAAGGTAGGGTAAGTTAGCCATGGTGATAGAAAATTTAAAAATAAGAAGAAAATATAAATGGTAAAAGTCTTTCAAACGCAGAGTTTTCGAGTTATCGGCCTCTAAGGTTTTCAGGAATACATATATACATATATATATCGTCATCTAAAACTCAAAAAATCCTATCTAACATTTTGTAATTGATAAATTACATTAAACTCTTTATAATTAATTTTTCTTCTATTTCTTGTTTTGACAATTAAAAATTTTGCATATTATACAAACTGCTAGTTAGGTCTTTTTGTGTTTATCGTATAATCTTTTAGATAGGGCAGTTTGTTTTTTGTCAATAAAATCGCTAATGTTGGTCAAAAAATTCCAAAATCTTTTGCGGATATTTGTGTTGATGCAATATTTCAGATTTAATGAAAAAGTCGATTTCTAATTTTTTGTTAGGGCCTTTTGCCCTATGTATATATTAGAGTGCTTCAAGATTGTGTGGATGAAAATAGTATATCAAGGCACAGGCTGTCTCCTCACAGAATTGTTCTATGTATTGTAAAATACAGTACTGACACCTAATCTTTATGTAAAATTGTCCGCTGAATCCCAATATAAAGTCAGAATTGTCAAAAGTAGAACAGTTTTTAAGATATTCCAAAATAACCGTTATTTGTGTTTTTAAAAAAGATGATGTGACTGAAATGCAAATATCTTCAAGCATTTTAAACGGACTATGTATTTCTTTCTTTTTATTGAAAGGTTATAAAATTTCTAAAATAACCATTGGTCGTTTGTTCAGATGAGTCAATAAATAGCAGAGTTAAAGTGGACAAAATTTCAAACCTTCATATTCGGATTCAGTGGATAATTTTACATAAATATTAGGTGTCAGATTCATTTGGTCACGACTTCGTTAGCAATTTGTGAACCTGTGATATTAGCATAATAAAATAACGATAACTGGCGCCAAAACAACGATGAAGTTTGAAGGTACATTTAAAAGGGGGAAAATACATTTTTTCAGTATTTGTAAAAATTTGACCACTAACTAATTACTGTTGCAATAAAATGTAAATGCATCAAAATATTTACGTAAAGATCTTTCTAATAAGATATAAAGGACAAACTTTAGTTAAAAAATGTTAAAGTCATTAACATTTCTCCAGGCCTTTAACATGTCTCAGACCGTTTTAAAATATTGGTGGTCTATTGTGAAACACTGACCACCTATACATCACTATACATCAAATAGAGACCATTTAAATGATCCCAAGTGCATATAAGGGTTAACTCTATTTTTGCACTGTTTTGCCTTTACAATAATTTAGGGTATATTTTTCTTCAGTTTCATAAAAATCGGCACAAAAATAAACAATATAAATAAATAAATTTTATTCTTAACAGTAAGAAAATTTGGCTCATTGAAATGAGTTTTCCCGAAAACCCAAATTTTACATCGCTGGTCCGGAAAAACTAAGGGAGGGAGGACATAATTTTTTCATATTTTTATTTCCTATTATATCCTTAATAAATCCCAACGTGTTTTTTAAAAATTTGAAAATGGTGTTTTGAAACTGTCGTTAAAAACCTATTTTTTTTTGTCATATCTGCAAATAGGTTAACGGTATCTATGCAGACAAAAAATTTATACAAGTAAATACGGGTATATTTTAATAAAAAATTAGTTAGCTCTTACCCTGCGACACGTTAATGGCCTGGAGAAATTTAAATTACTTTAACATTTTTTAACCAAATTTTGTCTTTTATACCTCATTAGAACGATAATTATGTATAAATTACGATTCTTTTACATTTAATTGCAAAAGTAATAAATTTTTTATGGCAAAATTTTTACAAAAGTAAGATGAAGTTTAAAATTATTTACGTTGGTGATGATTATGGTTTAGTTGAATCTCTTTTTATTGAAGTTAATAATTCTGGTCGTAAAGTTTTAATTGGAGTGGTTTATTTTCCTCGTGGAGCTAAGAAAGATTTAAAAATGTTTGAAAGGAAAGTTTCTGAAATTTTAGTTAAATATATATATATAATATAATAATGGTGATTTCAACAATAATATGTTTAACACTTCCTGCGCCCAACGTGTGAGAGTAATGTTTAATAGATTGAATGTAACTTGTCATCATAATTCCCTACCCACGCATCTTTTTGTAAAATCTGGCAGAACTTCTTTAATAGTTTTTTTTTAGTATCTCCCTCCATGGCAGTCTGTCAATCTGGTCAAATCCAAATTCCTGGAATTTCCCGTCACTCCCTTATTTATTCATCTTTTGATGTGCAAATAAATTATGTTAATGAAATTGTTGAATATTATGACTATAATACTGTCGATTTGATCTGTTTGGAAAGAATTGCGGCATCTTGTTGCTTCGATAGCATTCTTAATTCCGCTTATGTTGATGAAAAAGCAGAAGCTTTATTTACATTTTTATGCAACATGTATAGTGCTGTTCCTTTGAGGAAAAAACAAGTTAAAAAAGTTAGTGATAATTCTTGGATTTATTCAAATGAGGTTAGGAGTGCTCTGGCAATTCGTGATGCTGCATATCAGCTTCGCCTTATTGACAAGACAATTCCTAATTGGAGAAGGTTTTGTCGTTTCAGAAATCATGCCAAAACAGTCATGCGTAATGCAAAACGTGGGGCGCATGTGAAAATTTTTGAAGGGAAAACGTCTAAGCAGATCTGGAATATATTTTACTTTTGAATGGGTTTGGTGATAACATTTCTTTGATTGAGGAAATTGATGTTGGAGCTTTAAATCAGTATTTTTTATCTAACCAGGAGGATGATTTAACAGATGATATTCAACTCAATGGGTTAGAAGGGTTTTCATTTCGCTCGGTTGACTTTACTGAATTAATTATTGCTGTGGAATCTGTTAAGACAAATGCCATTGGATGTGATGGTATTCCGATAAAATTCTTAAAGCTGGTTTTTCCTTATATTGGATATTATTTTTTACATTATGTCAATACTATTATTACTACTTCTACCTTTCCGTCTGGTTGGAAAATTGGTAAAATAGTTCCAATTAAAAAGACTGGGGAGTCCGTTGATATAGAGAACTTGCGTCATATATCTATACTGCCAGCCCTGTCGAAGGTTGTTGAAATTCTCCTTAAAAATCAGCTTCTTGCGCACATTAGTAGTAATTCTTTATTAAGTAATTGTCAATATGGATTTAGATGTGGAAGAAATACAACATCACTTCTCTTGGAAGTAACTGATACTATTCGTCAGTCTCTTAGTAGGAATTGTCTTAACGTTCTCTTATCTATTGACCTCAAAAAAGCTTTTGACAAGGTAAATCATAAAATTTTATTGACAAAGCTTAATCATAGTTTTGGACTTTCGACTACGGCATGGAAACTCATTTCATCTTATCTCAAAGATAGATTTCAATACGTTTCTATGGGAAGGAGGTTTTCGGGTGTCTTACCGGTTAAAAGTGGGGTGCTCAGTTCTTGGGCCTTTACTTTTACATATGTATATCAATGATATTTTCACGGATTTTAATATGACGTCATGTATACCATTTGCTTGAGCAGATGATTTAATGTTTATGTTTAGTGGTGAGAGACAGTTTGAGGATGTGTTGCAACACATGATAAATTTTTGCATTTCCAATTTATCAAACTGGATGTAGCGTAATAGACTTTATATTAATGCTCTTAAAACGAAGGCTATGCTTTTTGGTTCTTCTGTTCCAAACTTAGATATTGATATTTATGGTACGAAAATTGAATTTGTAGACCAAATGTACTGTTTGGGCCTGTGGCTAGATAATAAATTAAAGTTTGAAAGACATATTAGTTTCGTTACTTCTACAGTTAATTATTCATTACGTAGACTTTATAACGTTAACTTATGCTTACCAATGCATATCAAAGTTAAAGTTATTCATTCACTGGTTATGCCTTTTTTTCTGTATGGTATTGAAGTTTATACTGGCACACTTGAGTGTCATTTGAAGAAACTTTTGGTGCTATTTAAGGCCGTTTTACACTATCACACAAAGTCTTTAGTAATTTACAAAAATGCAACCCTGTCATGATAAGTTGTTATTGTTTTTTAAACATTTTCAAAGAATAATAAGATCAGGGAAGTATTTTTGAAAAATACGTAAGACTTTGTGGGATAGTGTGTAACGGCCTTTAATAGACTTATACGATATCTCTATTGCTTAAGACTTCGAAATCATGTATCTATGTATGTTTCGAAGTTTCTAGGCTGTTCTTTTTATAATTATGTAAAAATAAGGCTGTTGCTGTGCTTTTACAATATGTTTAAAAGGGGAACTGTTGAATATATGATTGCATTGTTTTCATTTAGTCGATCTAGACGCAATTGTCAAATTTTGATTCCTAAGCTAACTTCCCTAGTGGAGAGATGATTTCATGTAAGGGTTGCGCGAATTTTCAATCAATTACCAAAAACTCTAAAGTCCTTTGAGTTTTCTAGTTCTACTTATAAACGTAAATTGTTGAGGCACATTCAGCAGAATGAAATGTAGGCCTAATTTTTTATATTGCCTTGGCCACTAATGTTTTTGAGATTGCTTATATTTTCTCTGCGGTACCCTAATTTAACTTTAAATCTTAGCTTGATCTTATATTAAGATTGTTTCAATTGATAACTTAATTTCGTTTTTTACTAATCAAGAATGTGATGAAAATGATTTTAAAACAAAATGATTGAATTCCATAATGTCGTTTTCAGTTGATTTTTAATACATTTGCCTATTTGTTCTGTCTATATTCTGTTCTTTTGAAATTTTTAACTTTTCATCACATCATGAATAAAGAAAAGAAAGAAATAAAAAGTTATATTTATAAGTTATTTTTATACCCTTCACCGAAGGTAAAAGGGTATATATAAGTTTGTCATTCCGTTTGTAATTTCTACAATATTGATACTACACCCTATAAAGTATATATATTCTGGGTCCTTATGAAAAGCGAAGTTGATTTAACGATATCCGTCCGTCTGTCCGTCTGTCCGTCCGTCTTACGTTTGATATGTGTTTTCCGGAGACTCCAGACATGATAGCGGCTAGGTTGTTTCACACTTATGTCACATATAGTCCACCATTTCTTGCTATTGAAATTCAGCCACATCGGTCCAAAAATGGCTGAGATATGAGCAAAAAACCACGACTACCTCTAATTTTTTCCAAAAATCCCTTGTTGTTGTTGTATTTTTATTACTTTTTTGTGTATATCTGGAGAACGGCAAGACCCAAAGTTTCCAAATTAGGTACACACATTAAGGTTATCAATATACAGCATTCCACAAAATGTGGGCGGGATTGAACAAGTGGGCGTGGTACCTCCCGTGCAAAAAATATCAAAAATTGTATAAAAACCTGCTTTTTTGGACTGTCATATGACCTATGGTTACGCGTTATATATCAAAAGATCGGAAATCTTTAGTAGAAAATATTTTCTGAAAATTTCGGAAAAATCGGTTCAGATACAAAAAAGTTATGACCAAAATATAATTTTTTTTTTGGAAAATACCCATTTTCGGACACAATAGATCTTCCCGAGTCCAAGGTTTATAACTCAAGTAAATGGTAAATTTCTTCTTTAACACGTCAGTATATAAATCTGTCAAATCGGTTAAAAAATGGCTGAGTTATAACCGAAATACTGAATTCCCAAAAATTACTCTTTTTATACCCTTCACCGAAGGTAAAAGGGTATATATAAGTTTGTCATTCCGTTTGTAATTTCTACAATATTGATACTACACCCTATAAAGTATATATATTCTGGGTCCTTATGAAAAGCGAAGTTGATTTAACGATATCCGTCTCTCCCCCCCCCCCCCCCCCCCCCCCTTTGCATTTGTTTACATATACTAGCATAATGCCCAATATGATTTTCGTTACCACCCTTCTTTATTATTTCATCTATTTAACCAAATAATTTTAACAAATAGAAACGGGGAATTTTTGGTTATTTTTGTCACTTAAAAACTCGCCAAAAAAAGATAAATCTACGGCAATGGTGGGCGCTCCATAGCACAATTGTGCTGAGAGATTTTACACGTATTCTTAGCCTCTTTAGTTTTGTTTTTGATGAGACACATTTTCTTATTTTTTTTGTATTTTTTTTCAAGAGAATTTACCCAGCAAACACACGTGTTTTTTTTAAATAAGTTCATTTTGAATGAGACAGCAACGAATGCACATGAAATTACGAAACTGTCATAAGAGCATAAATGTGGACGAATTCGTACATATTTTGTAAAAAATGCGCTTCAAAAAATAATCAGTTCTTATTAAGTTTTATATTTCCAATTTTATTTGTTTTTTGGTTTCTAACTCTTCTTTCGTACGGTCAAATGCTAGCAACCATTCTTTTATTTTTCCTAAATAAATGTATTTACATTTATTTAAAAGTTCTTCCCTTTCTTTGCTCCGGTATGCTCCATCAAGCATACATTCTTTTATTTTCATTTAGTATTTTTTTATTTTTTTTTAACTAATTCATTTTTAATTGAACCTTTGTTTTACATTAATGAATATGGTTTTTAATTTTTTGAACTATTAAAAAAATGTTTTATTTTACTTCAAATGCGTAAAATATTAAATAAAGAAATATAATGCACCATTATATTTCAAACGCTTGGCTTTGTGTTTGGTGGGTAATTCTGCCATCTCACTAATACTAATAAACATCAATACAAGCACAGTTTTAATTGTGCCCACTTCTGATCTACGGTATGACAACAATGCCTTTACTAAAAGAAACAAACAAACACACATATATGGTACAGACCATTTTGGTGAATATAGGCCACTATTACGGTTCACAACTCAAATAAGTTGATTCGGTTTACAACTTTGCTGAGTTGAGTTGACGCAACTGAGTTGAGTTGTGAACAGTAAAAGGAGCCATATTTAATTTTAATGATGTTCAAACAACGTTCGTTCATGGTTCAGGCGTCTAGGGGGTTGAGTTTAGAAACTGTGAGTCCTCGGTTCGAATCTTGGTTTTTCAAAGAGAAATTTTTTTTTAACTTTTATGTTCTAAAAACGATTTAAAAAAAATATTTACCAGTTTTCGATTTTAAAATTTAATTTATAATGAAGCTTTTAGTACCCAGTGGTTTACGGGACTAGTTCCGCGTATGTATATTCACTAGCTCTAAAAGAACTACCGCTAGTGCAATCACAATCTACTCTACATGCTTTTAACTGTGGAATTTAACATGGCAATGTCCTACGAAGATGGCAATTGACCCCTCTCTGTATAACCTCTACCTACCATAAGGCTTAGCTACTTATATCTACAAAACGTGATAGCAAAAAGCAAGCGATTTTGTTGTTGTTTCAGTAACGGGATCCATTTCGGATACACATTTTTTGTCTTGTCGTTGAAAAAAAAATTGTTTTCTGCATTACTTGGAGCTATAGAATTAGCTAGCGAAACGTGGGTACCTATTTTAACATGTCAACACTAGATATTGGTGACCAAGGAAAGATATAGGTATGATTTGAATGCCACATCAGTAGTCACTAGTAAAAATTGAGTAAAAGTGCTAACTATTTCGCCTGTCATTAGTGGCGATTGCTTCTTTTTATACCACTGGGTATTGTAAATACATATGTATGTATATGTAAAAATTATTTTGTTTTTGTCTAGTTGCTCTGGTATCTGCTCGCACAATGGTGAAGGGTATATAAGATTCGGCACAGCCGAATATAGCACTCTTACTTGTTTTTTATTCTTATTGTTTATTGAGTAGTATGTTATGAGTTGTATTTTTAAACCATATATGGCCCTCTGGGCTCGGTTTTTGTGTAACATTGAATTAATAATAAATAAATAAAAAAATGTATTTTCCCTTAGTAAATGCACCTTCAAATTTCAGCGTCTTTGCGGCGCCACACAGTGGCGCCATTTGAGTTTTTTCGTTGCAAAAATCATATCTTTTGAACCGAATAAGATAATTGAACAGTTTAAACAGCATATGATAGATAACTGTTCAGCCTATGAAATGAGCGTTTGGAAAGGGTGCTACGCTTTGTAGGGGCCTACTTATGGGGTTTCAAAGTTAAAATTAGTAGAAAAATCAATTTTATGGTAACTAAAAAAAATTATTTTTACATTTTTAGATGGTTTTTATTTTTTTTCTTTAGGGTTTTATGTTTTAAATTATTACCCTACAAATTAAAAAAAAAAAATTTTTTTTTTTACATTTATTTTTTCAATTTTCTGTAAAATATTCATCACAATTCGTAAGAGAAGGTATATCTAAAAGACTAACCATTTCTAAACTATAATTATTTTCTAACTCTATTCGTGACTTCACATGCCGCAGGGAAGAAATAAGTGGATCGGAAGATGCTGCCAACATGTTGAAGAGGTCCTCATTTTGCCTTACCCTTGATGCTTTGAATGTGTTCTGCAATCTATATTTTTTATAAAATTTGTTAAGAGACTCCTGGCTTCTTCAGAAAGCTCTCCAATTGGCAAAGACTGGTACTCAATTATATCTTTGCCATGCGCCAATATTTTATGGACGGTCGGGGTCAACTTCTTCTGTGGATACATTTCTGCTAAAAGAGATGCAGTTTTCGACGCATATTCTCCATATTTTGTAGAATTGACATTTTCTTTGCAGTTTAAAACATCCAAGATCGTTCCCAATCTTTTCACGATTTGATTGTCAATTCCAGTAATTCTAGTTACTGCCTCATCATTTTCAAAAAATCTCCTAGAAGTGTTTCCATCGTTTGAGTTACCGTATCCGTGCTTGGGACAGTCTACTTTTAGTCCAACTTGTTTAAAAAAAGCATCCTGTATTTCCTTCTTTCTGATCTTTTCCTTATCCTTTATTGATGTATTTTCATCGAAGTTTTCCTCCTCTAGTGGTAGGGTATATGCCAGTTTTAGCAAGAATTCCATACACCTTATTCTTGCGTGCAATGGTGACATTCCATATTCGTAATTCTCCTCATTTGTAGAATCGTTTTAATTACCAAAGTTCTTCTGACTCTTTTTGCAAATCGGGCATGACATTGTTGAAGTTGTTCCTGTCAGTTCGTTTACGACTTTTCCGTTAACCATGGTCAGGTGGAACTCGTAATTGCATTCAATATATTTTCCTTCTCCAATTTGCAGCTTTGTAGGCTTAATCTTGCTTATTTGTTCTTTAATGTCATTCATCGTGGTCCTTATGAGTTCTGCCGATTCCCTTGCAAACTGAAACATTATTGGTCGACAATAATGCACTGATGACGGACGTGGATTTTTCCAGTGTAGGGAAACATCAGATTTTAGCCGCAAAGAAACAACAGATGCCATAAACATATTTCCGTCCGATATTGTAGAGTCATCGGAAGATATCCTTTGCTTATAAACGCTTTGTCCGCATGATCCATCGCAGCCCCATTTGCTGATCAATGTCAACTTCTCAGGAAGAATTTTCACCTCATTTTCAGGAAGACTCTCCAACAACCGTTTTGCTGTATGGCCCATGAGATCCTGCAGATTGGCTTTCGCAGAGACTTCCGTAAACTCCGTATGCAGTGGTCGTGAATTTATTTTGGCTTGCGTAATATGCTTGTATCCGGGTAAAACGTCAGCGCCGTGTCGCGTTAAAGATGCCTGTAGTTTCTCATATTTCTCTTTGGAAAGTTCTAAGTCCATAAACAAGGCCAAGGCTTCTTCGGAACCATACTTTTTAATGTGTGCGTTTGTGGGCGTGGGAATGCTTTCCTTAATCCTTTTTAGTCGCAGTGGGCTTGCATCAGCAACAGATTTGGTTATCTGCGACCTAACTCTTTCACTATCCTTTTAATAGACAGCGCGTCCGATAATTGCTTCGTGGTCAAGTCATTGGTGGCATCGGCAAGTTTCCTCTTTCTTGTGAAAATTGAACACTCCTCAATACTTTTTTTTGTCTTCCTTTTGCTCCTCTGGTTGATGTGGTGGGTTTATCTACTGCCAATATACCCAGGATGGTGTCTTCATTAAGCCAGTCCTCGTATTTGGAGTTGAAGTTCTGAATGGTTCGATTAGATTTCACCCATTTTGCCCTTATATTTGCATATATCAGATAAAAATTATTTTTTATAATTTCGCTTCTCTCAATATTTCCGTATAAGCTATCAAGTTCTTCTAAAGCAGCTTCCGTGAAAAACTTTGGTGTGGTTGAGTTTCTAAATAGTCCAAATAATTTTAAATTGTTCAACGTCATGTTTTCAGTACTTAAATTGTTTAATGGTTTCAGTAATTGTTGTGCCAACTTTCAGTCGTAGACTAATCCAGGCATTATGCTTATTTTGCAATATATAGGCTTATGCTACCATGCCTAAAAATTTAGCTGTTCCCTGCATACATATGGATTTAGGCTTAATAATCCAATTTTGATATTATGCACATGTCCAAATAAGATTTGTGCCTACCTGTAGGACCATAAGTCAATATTGTTCTTGACCATTTGCAATATATAGGCTTATGCTGAATAATGCAATTTTGATATTATGCACATGTGCAAATAAGATTTGTGACTATCTGTAGGGACCATAAGTCAATATTGTTATTGACCATTTGTACGCCAAAGTATTGTTCAAGTGAGGTACGTACCTGTTAATTTCAATGAGTAGTTTTTTTCAAACTATTAGATCAAACTACTGTCAGTCAAAACATATAAGGGCTGGACGCCATACAATTTCTGCAACCATGTCTTTTTAACCTTTTTTACCTCTAAAAGCCAAACGGGCACGTACGGGCAGATAAAACCTTTAGAAATATATAATGAAATAATCAAAGAACAGGTTTTGCAAATATGGCAAATATAGAAAAATATAGATTTTTTTTATTTTCCGTCAAAGTTGAAAAATAGTGAAAAAACGGATAGTTTTTAAATAGTAATTTACCAGGAGAAACACAAAGCAAAAAGTTAATTTTTTTTATCATTATACATTTAATAAATACATCAATCAATACAAACAAAAAATAAGGCGATTCGTTACGTATTTTTCGTGATATTACACCTGAAATCGCAACAAATTGACTAAAAATTGTGTTTTTTTTTGAAAACCGAAAGTCGGTCAACTTTGAACGGTTATATCTTCTAAACTAAAAATGTGATATTATTAAGAGTGGCATATTTGAAATCGTTGAAAAGTTTCCTATAACATGGGTTTATTCAAAACTTCGCCGGCGCTCATGAAAATTTTGATTTTTGCAACCTCGTTTGCTCTAGGGGCGCCACTGTGCGCCAGTTAACGTTATCCTAATATTTAACACAACGTTTATCTTCAAATCGTCCATGCAATCTTGGAGCAAAGTAATGGAATTTCAATATACATATCTTCAGCTCATATTTGGTTTGACCTACCAACCATTTAAAAAAATCGAGTTAGGTATAGGGTATCTATTTTGAATACCCTCCTTCTGAATCCAAAACCTGTTTCACGAAATTTTTTATGGTTCCTGAGATAATAAGCATAATTTTGCTCCATATTGTAATGCTCTACACGTCACTGTTTGGCGAATTCTGAAAATTCGTCATACAAAAACGTACAAAATAAACTTCACTCTTGCTTTGCTTCATTGCCGTATGAGAAACAAGTAATTAAAGCGAAAGCAAAATAAAATGCCAACAAGAAAATAAATTTTACTCTTGCTTCGCTTCATTGCCATTAAAAAAGGAGTAAAGTAAAATGTCAAAAACTCAATACACAGCTACTTTTTAAAAATAAATTTAAAGAAGTGGCGTATGCAGCACAAAACAATAATTTTTACTTTCAATAAAATACTACGTCTAAGTTCGTTAATGAACGTTCACAAAAATTTAACTTTTTTATTTTCTGGAAAACGATAAACAGTGGTCATATCTACCCACTGTAAACATTTTAGGTTTCAATTTCCCTAGTATTTTGCAAAAAAAAAAAAAAATACAGTTGTATCTTTGTGGTGTTAGAGTACATATAAAAAAAATTTTTTGTCTACTCAAATTTTATAAATTTTAGGAACCGGTGCGATATGTTAAAAATAAAAAAAGAAAGTTAAGCTGCTTAACGCTATTTTCTTTGAAAATTTAAATAGAATAAAACGGAATGATTTCCAAAAAGAAAAAAGATTTTAAAGCCAAATGCGCAAAGAGTACCAATAATTCGATCTGCAATCATTTTTCTTTCGCATGGCAAAAGAGAGTAGCCCACCACATAAATATCAAACTATGGTGAAATTACCACTGTAACAGTTTCGTCACGTACCAAACATCAGCAAGTATTAATTCACTCACCCCCCAATAAATGCCCCAAATTTATTTACATTTGTAAAAATTATCAAAATAATCTTTCAATTGCATAACTTATGTTTTCTCTAGATATGGACACACAGCTGTAACTTTCAAAGATAAAATCTATATGTGGGGTGGTCGAAACGATGAGACTCTTTGTAATGTCTTATATTGTTTCGACCCGAAAACACTTAGCTGGTCACGACCACAAGTAACAGGTGCCATACCAGGATCAAGAGATGGCCATTCAGCCTGTGTCATCGAGAATTGCATGTACATATTTGGTGGTTTTGTTGAAGAGATACACGAGTTCTCGTGTGATGTACATGCTCTAAATTTCGACACAATGGAATGGCGTTATATTCAAACATTTGGTGTTCCACCGTCATTTCGGGACTTTCATACCGCCGAACACATACACGGTAGAATGTATATATTTGGCGGACGTGGTGACAAACACAGTCCGTACCATAGCCAGGAGGAAATGTATTGCCCGGAAATAGTTTATTTAGATTTAAAGACTAAAGTTTGGCACCGGCCATCTACAACTGGAAAAATACCTGTTGGTAGACGAAGTCATTCGATGTGTAAGTTTATAAATGAAGTGTTTTCTATTTAAGTTACTAACTAAAACATTTCTAACATACAGTTATTTATAATAACTTAATATATGTATTTGGGGGATATAATGGCTTGTTAGATCAACATTTTAATGATTTATATACATTTGACCCGAAAGCGAACTGTTGGAATCTTGTGAAGCCTCATGGTAAACCGCCTACTCCACGACGACGACAAGTGGGAATTGTTAAAGAATCGCGCTTATTTTTATTTGGTGGCACTAGGTAAGTGTTTTTTTTAACAAAGTCCTGTTTATGTAAATAATTATGCATTATCGAAAACTAAGTTCCAAGTGAAAATTGCGTTTTAAAATTAAATTATTTAAAATGCTGTAATTCAAATAAAAGTATCAGCGATAGTGCACTAAATTGGCAGTAAACTGCAATATTTTTACACTACCACTTAATTTTTTTTTTTTTGGAAATAACAAAATATTAGCCGCACTGAATAATAATGAGAGTAAAATTAAAAAGTTGTTAACTATAGCGAATTTATCTAACTTAAAACGGTATTTCAAACGAACATTTAAGACCTGTGGAATGTTAGTAGAATAAAGAAACGTTTCTCAAAGTTTTTTAAATTTCAGTTTGTTCACAATTAAATGTATTTATAAGTAAAAATAATGCTTTAGCTCAAGTATTTATGCCCGTAATTTTTATAAACAGATATCTGGTCGCGTTCGTACCGAACAGTTATCTTTACCTATCCGGTAAAACTATTTTGGTAATTTCAATGTTAATTTTGAAAACGTGTTTTTATTATTGGTGTTTTCTTTTCTACAAAAAAGTGTGACATTTTATTTAAAAAATGCATTTTGCTGTATGTTTCTTAAAAATTTTTCTCCCGAAAAGGATGAGTTTTTTAGAATAAAACAAGCCACCCTTTTCAGGAGCAAAATTTTTAAGAAACAGACACCAAATTGCATTTTTTTTTAATAAAATGTCGCATTTTTTGTAGAAAAGAAAACACCATATGTTTACCTTTGAACTAACTGTTGAAAACCGATGGTGTAAAATACAATAAACTTTAACCAGTAGGTAAGACAAACGTGTTAAAATTATGAAAAATTCGTTACACCATAGACATCTATACACAGATAGATATCTATTTGTAAAAATTACTGGCATTAGTGCTAGTGAAATAATATCTTTAGTGCACTACACCCAACTTTAAGATTATTATATTTCTTAAATCAAGGTCCTTGATATTATGTAAATGTTGTTCGCCGTAATATATTACTTAGGGTGAAACGAACGCTTAAGGAAACTGGTGACTAGGATTTCTCCCTCCTTTATTATGGCTCTTGGTTGTCAATGTATGAGGGATTTGTTTTTTTCACTGATGGCTAGAAGATGCAAGGGTCTACATTGAGGATCGGAACATTAAAAGGTGATATATGCTACCAGGCGACTGCAGTGTATTCCAGGCGGAGGTTCTAGCGGTCTTAAAGGCCGTAGAATTAATAGAATTAATGAGTTGGCGAGACTGGGTTCAGAAATGGAAGACACTGGCTATTTGGATACAGTCAGGCCTCCAAGAGACTTTTACTTTGGGAAGATCAGGGAATGGTTTCTGAGCGTGACTAATCGGGCCTGGGGGAACAGAACGGGGATCTGACTTGTTGGATATATGCAGGTTGTGTGAGGACCCTGACGATTTGGAGACAGTTGAGCACATTCTTTACTAAAAGTACCATTGGTGATAAATGACATTTTCAAAATTGTACTTAATTAGATACAAAATTTTACTTTTTAGGGCCTAATTGTACTAAAACCCAAATATATTTTTTAACTGTTCTATTATTATTATATATATATATTGGTTCCTTTGGCTCCTATAGCGTAGGGCCATTTTTAGAATAACAAAAATGTACGTACATACATTAAAATTCACTTTTACCATACATTTATATTTGTAATATTCATTCGGCAATTAACAAAAAAGTTATGTAACTAATAAAAATTTTAGACGAAGACTTTTTAGCTTATTTTTTTAAAGATGATAGTGGAACAGGGTAAAAATATCTTTGACAGAGTAACAAGTCCAAAAGATATTGTTTTAGAAAGTAAGCTGCTTTTGGATTTGGTATCCCGCTAAAAGCCCTTTTACCGCGATTGATTTTACATGAACGAATCCAGCTAAAAAGTTTTCGTCTGAATCCCATATAAAAGTATTCGTATAGTTCATACTAATTACACATGCATAACAAATCTAATAAAAACCAATTACGGAATTCGATATCGATCGAAAAAACAATACAAATTAAATACCGTAATTTGGACCCAGGAATAATAAGGAACAAAATAATAATTTTTTTATTTTTTAAGGAGATCAAAGTCCGATTGATTTAGGAAATTATTTTCTTAAAAATTTCTACAAAACGTTACTTTATATTAGAAAAGGCGTCTTTATCATATAATTTTGTTTTTACGGTTGAGACATAAAAAAGAATTTATAAAAAAGCTTATGTCTAAATTAAAGTTACTATAAGTTTTCTGTTAATTGAAAACTATAGCAACAAGATTCATTAGACTGTAGTTAATATTTTGTCTGAAATAAATTCGATACAGTTTTAACATAAAGTAGATTTTTTTGCTTTGTTTTTATTAAATTATGGTGTGAAAAAATATGTTTCACATTCACCGGCGAATGTGGTAAAGATGATATACCTTTGGCAATTCTACGGCTATCTGGAAACAAAAGTTCATCAATGTTAAATGTTTGAAATTTTTAAATTGTACTTAACATGTCATTGGAGTACTTCAGTACTTTTGCAATGCTAATAGTACTGAAAAAAATACAATTGTACTGACTTCATCATCCCTGAAATGTACTCTAAAAACATAAAGGTAAAACAGAGAACGTGAAAGTGCTCTTTCAAATTTTAACTTATAAAACTAATTCTGGTAGTCCGTAGAGCAGCGTTACCGTTGTGATACTAAAGTATCAATTTGACCCTTTTTCGACGGTCTTGATACCTTTTATGACCCTTTTTTTTAATTATACTTTTGTATCATTTTCACCTATTTTGTGACACTTTTTGACCCTTTTTTGGAAATAGTACTCACATTTTGTTTTTTGTCAACACTGCGGAACAGAAGTGCACTTACAATTCCATGCTTTCTTCTCTTAGTTTGTTCGAAGCGTAGATGGAGGAATGGACTTCAAGTGAAGATTTAATAGCAAAATATAGAACGCATATTCCTAAAAAGTAGTTAGCATTCCTAAAAAGTTTGTGTTAAAGTAGCTTTTACGACTTCTAAACTAGATTTTCGATAGAAAAGTACAATTTCCCTAAAATTTCCTTAAAAAAAAAATAAAAAAAATGTGACATTTTAATCAAAAATGCAATTTGGTGTTCGTTTCTTAAAATTGTTTTGCACTCTTAAAGAGCTGCATGTTTTATTTAAAAAAATTTACCCTTAATAATGACATAAGGTATTGAACTTTTCGCTCTTTTTTGAATCGACAGTGCCCTGTAAAATAGGTTATGATTGCCTCAAAATGAAACAAAGCTACGTTAAAATTTAAAAACTCGGAAAAATTTGCAAAAATAGCGCCATAAAATTGATTAAAAGTCCCTAAAACTAACAGGAATGAAAACATTCGATGAAAAGTTAAATCGGCGGAAATTTCCAAATATTTGGTAACAGCGGTATGATGGCAAAGTCTTATATTTATTAACAATAATAAAAGCTTTAAAGAATCAGAAAACTTACAGAAAAAATCGCTTCAATCGCGAACATGGCTACAATGCACGAACGATTGCAAAATTTAAAACAATCCTAAAATTTAAAAATTTTGTTATTCGTGTTTTATTTCCAGTTTTTATTCTTGATAAAAACACTTGGAATTTATTGTTGATGGGATAAGCTATTCGTGTGCGCATTTCACAGGTTGCTTATACCAGATCATCAGGAAACTTCATCCTTTAAAATTTTAGAAAAACTAAATATATTAAACCAAATAAAACTGTTAAGCGTATTATAAATTATGTTTTTTGAGCACTTCCTTTCTGAAATAAATTTTGTTTGTTTGTTTATAAAAAACTTGGTCTTATTATGTTCATTAAAATGAGAAATACTGCTTTAAAAAAAACTTGACCCTTTTTTTATTGAAATACCCTTTTTTTATTGAAATACCCTTTTTTTGACCCCTATTTCTGGAAAATCCCCTTTTTGCGACCCTTTTCGAAAATTTCCAACGGTAAGCCTGCCGTAGAGTCATTCCTAAAGCTTCGTACAGACGGTGGTCAATGTTGTCATTAAAATTGACTAAAAATGTCTTGCAACTGTGTGAACATTGTATGCTATTTTCATTTGGCAGATGTGTTAAATTAATGCATCTGACAATGGCACCATTGTCAGAAAAATGGCAACATTGTAAGATCTGACCATCGTCTGTACGAAGCTTAAGTATAAGTACATATGGGTAATTCCAAAGTGTTGAACGTGACAGTCGTACGCATCCAAAATGCAATAACATTTTAAACAACAAATATTTTTACGTTCTTTTAACGCTTAAATTATAGCAATAAGAAAACACTATTATCTATGCAAAAGCTTATGGGGGGCGCGATTCTAGATCAAAGATAATGGCAAAAGAAGTAGCGGTTCGAACGTGAAAAAAATAGAAGTAGTTTTTGTGGCCTTGTATAAAAAGGCGTTATTCAGCGAAACCTGGCACAATTTTTTAGTCAAACTACTTTCAGAATTTTACGTAGCAATGTAACATTAAAATGTCTTTGGTTTAATTCCAAAATCTTCTGTATTTTTTTTTGTTTAAGCCAAAATCTTGTTCGATACGTGACATTTCGAACGTGAACTTTTTTCCATAATAATTTAACTGAATAATGATTAATACAAAATAAAAATTTACCGTTTATTCGAATAACATATTTCTCTTCGAACTCTTCCTTAGATTACAGACCATGTAAGAAAATTTTTTTGGAATAATTTTCATCAAATATCACCTCTTTTAAGGAAGATAATATTAAAGAAAACTTACAATAAAACATTTTCACAAATAAGAAATTACGTTTGCACAACTTTGCAGTCTGATTGTTCATCTAAGTGAACAAATTTATGGGTAAATTTATAAAATTAGTAAAATTTAAATATTTCTCTATAACAATATCGTAAAATAATCAGATCTTAATAACTTTAAAATTTTCGGTCACGGTTGACGGAAATGCCCATATCTTAAGTTTCAATGTTAATCAAAGGTAGTCTTAAGCAAAAAGTATGTGAAATATTGAGAGAATAATAATATTGTAAAAAGCTTTAACAAAGTTATAAAAGTACTTTATTACACAATGTTATGTTATTTAATTTTTGTTATTATTGGTTATGTGCAGGAAAACCGTAAATATGCAATGAAGGCAGGAACAATAAATGTATTTATCAGTTTTAGAGCTTTTACTGAATTTTGGTACTGATTTGCTAGTAAATATTTTCACATACATATTTTATCCTTTGCAGTACTTGTTTGCATTATTTAGTCAAAAGAGCATTTTTTTAAGTTTAACTGATGGCTTTTCTCTTTTAAATATCTATCTGCATACCCTTCGCGTTGCTTCAATATCTCTATCTACATAAAATTATCACTCCACAATTATAAGCCCAATCAGCTTTTCATTAAAGCTAAATGCTATTCCAAACTGTAAGAAACACTTTTAAAAGTGATTTTTCCATATCCGTCCGGTCGTCTATCTGGCTGTCTGTCCATGTTAACCTTGTGCGCAAAGTAAAAGCTCAAATTTTGTAGATAGTTTGATAAAATTTGGTAAATACGTTTTATTTGTCTAATAGCCAATTTTCAGGAAATATAAAGCGGTAATAATGAAAAAAAAAAATCATATAGAATGGTTATTTAATCATTTAGTATTCAAAAACCATATATTTTTAAATTTTTAGATCATCATTATTGCCCGTGAGGGAAGCGAACTGACACCAAAGTAGTCCTGTGATAGGTCTTTGGTGGTAGAGACCGGTTCTAGTTCTAACACTTTATATGAATAAGACCTATCACTTTTACATGGGGTTGTCATTGGAGGGGGTCAATTGACACCATTTGACCAGTCACAGATATATTTTCAGTGAACGTGCTTAGTGTCTATTATTTAAATGTTGTATTATTTCAATACAATGTAGTATTATTTCAATAAAACAAGTCCTATAAAGAAATTCAAGAACCAAATTTAGGAAAGTACCAAAAAATGTGTCCAGCACCGGTGAAGACTGTACTGTAACTCATTACTTTTTCTACCTTTTTGTTCTTAATAAACCAGTTAAGGGACCGGTTCTTCTTTCACTGGTCATGAGTCCTTTCTTTTTGTACTTGTTCTATTTTCACAAATCCCAGGACCAGTATGTTGGACCAATTGACACAAATTTCCCGCAGGGTGATTTTGTAATATGTATGATTTAATTATTCAATATAATTTAATATTCTATTGGTATAGTTGACTTCAAGTTTATACTATATATTAATTTTTACATAGTGTAATCAAAACAATGAAAAAACCATGTACTATGATTATTAAAATAGAAATTTTATTGTATTAGCATGTGTAAACTACAAATATATACTGTATGAGCTGTATCATAAGCATAGATTAAACTAAATTCTTCACTAAACTGACAATGTAGAGTGTCAATCTATAGCAAAATTCTTCTTTAAACTGACATTGTAGAGTATCAAACTGATATTGTATAGTATTAAACTATAGCAAAATTCTTCGTTAAACTGATAATGTAGAGTATCAAATTATAAAAAAAACATTAAATTATAAACAGTGAGTATCTGTTAAACTACCTGTAAATGCTTTAAGAAAATGTTTATTAAGAGTTATCAATATAAATTATATTCTAACTTAAGTAACCGATCAATAGTTACTTAGACCTTTAGTCCGTTGTAGTAAAACATACCAGAGTCTCTAGTGATAATCAAATCTACAACCCTTATGGCACACAAAGAAATGAATTTATGAATCTATTTAAGATTAACAAAAACCAAAAATGGTAACTCCTTCTTTTTGTTATATGTAATTAAAACTAATGTGCAGCCGGTTGCTGATGATATAAAAAAGTGGTTGGAATATCACTCCTCGGATAAATAGTCGGTATCAATCACGCTCACACACACACACATACAACCGTTCAATAGTTACTTAGTCCTTTAGTTCGTTGTAGTGAAACAGATCAGAGTCTCTGGTGATAATCAAATCTACAACCCTTATACTGATAGACTAGCTCACTACCCACAAGCCTATCAAGGCATGTATACCAAAAGTTGCTAGAAAGCCGATGCAGCGTAATAATAATAGATAAGGCTACTATCCGAAACATATAAAAACTAAAAAAAAACAATTATCCCACGATCTGTTTTACATACCTTCCCCCATTTGTCGATTGTATATACATACATATGACTACAAAAATTCTAAGTAAATCGTCAATACGAATACTCACAAGCAAAAAAATTTTCATTCCTCACAAAATTTAAAAAATCCTAAATAAATATTCAAGACGGACACGTCCACTAAATAAAAAAATTTTTTCCACAAATTTTTACGCACAAGTAAAATTATCAAATCTCACAAAATTTTTAAAATCCTAAATAAATATTCAAGACGGACACGTACACGAAGAAATTTTAAACCTTCAATTAAATAATCAAAATTTGTTACCTCTATTTCTCAGCAGTGAATGCATGGAATAACCCTTATGAAATGCACCCATCTTTGTATTGATGTTTACAGATTGTGAACCCCTCTACTGGCATGCACCCAAATTTGTATGGAAAATGTATTTAGAACCGGTAGAAACACACTACTACTATTAATTTAATTTTTTTACTTAAAACTTTTCCTAACTAACTTTTTAAAATTATATTTTTTTTCCATATTTTTATAAAATCCTTTTCAATGTTTCTTCAAAACCAACACTGAACAAAATTAGTACATACAAATTGAGAAGAACATTAATATTAAGCTGGAAAACGCAAGTTTTGTATTATGATTGTTTTCTTTTCAAATGAAATTTATTGAAGAAACCGAGAAGCATATTATAGATTAAACAGAAAGCAAAAAAGACTTACTTTTGTGGAAAATATTTTCAAAAAGCATGAAAATTACATAATTTTTCCAACATTTTGCTTCATAAGCACCACAAAAATTTTCTAAATTAATTTTTTAAAAAATTTTAATTGTTGGACAGGTCTCTAGCAGAGAATGACAAAAGTATCATTTTATGTACTCTTTCAATATTAGTGAGAAACCATGTATGGGCATGCATGGGTAAAGATCAAAACCATACACATACTTACCACTACCCATAACAATTGTTAAGCTAACAGTTGCTTACAGGGCTGTCAGATGTGGCGATTTTTCGCCAAACATGGCGATTTATAAACCTAATTGGCGACGCAATTTTGTGTTTGGCGACATGGCGATTTTTTTGGCGAAATTAAAAAAGTTGGCGATTATTTTGACGATTTCTAAAACGCATTTTATCTTTTTTCATATTTATATGAAAAAATTTATGAGTACTGGCTTAGCTTTTTCTCGGAATTTTTAACAAATTTTAAAATCGCAATTCGAATGTGATTGATTTAGGTCATAAATTGATAATATTGCCAGATACATTAGATTGAAAACATTAAAAAATTGTTTCCATAGAAATTTGGAATAAAGCTTTCTTATATTTTCGCACATTTTCCTTATCAATCATCGGATCTTTACCGAAAAACTTATTTTGCAAAATAAATTTTAAAAACTGGTATTCTTATGGTATTCTTAAAATAAATAAATAATAATGTATGCTGGATAGTATGCAAAAAGAGTTAAATTAATAGTGAAAGAAAATCAGAAATTTAAAAAAAAATTAAATATTCACTTGAAATTTTTGAAAACGTTGAATTTATATACAGTATAACCCGGTTAATTACCCCACGCTTAAATGCCTTTCACGCTTATTTACCTTGAGTTTTAAATCCCCGTTTTTTTTTTCTTTCATTTTTCAAACAAAAATCCACGTTTAATTGCCTTACGCTTAATTACCCAATTCGGATAACTGCCTTAAAAATTAAACTCCCAAAACAAAATTACACCTAAATTTCATTCGTTTAATTGCCTCAATACGATTTGACAACAACACAGCAAGAATTGCAACCAAGTTTACATGTTAATAATTTGAAAATATGCACTAAAAATTTAAAAAAAAAATATGCCCCAAAAACAAAATACGGCTTATTTGAAGCAAAATATTCCACAATTTTATATTTGTTTTAAAATAAACTTTATTCTGTGCTCACCAGAAAAAAGTTACGTTATGAGGTTTAGATTCATATAAGAGTTATTTGTGCTGACTATTATCTAGATACACCAAATATAGGAGATATTTTGTCTTAAAGGGATTAAAGGAAAGGTCGCTAAATTTTAAATTACATAAACAATTAAAAGGATAAAATAGCTTGAATATTTTAGGGATTGAAATTTGAATGGAAGCTGTATGTTTAAGCTATTTTGGATATTTTGGGACAAATTTAATCTTAATACGAACATGTTTTAATGGTTTATGGACATAAAGAAAGAAGTTTGCATAGGGACTCCGTGATATTACAGACCGATTCTCACAATTTACAAAGTCGTTCTTATGACAATTAAAACGTATTTACCAAACTTTATCAAATTATCTAAAAACTGCTTACTTTACGCACAAGGACAGACAACCAGCCAGATGGACGGACGGACACGAAAAGGTTACTTTTAAAAGTATTTTTGATTCGATTGGTTTACTAAACGAAGCGTCCAGAATTCTATGTATCAGCACAAATTTATGTAATTCCAGTTTCTTTAATTTTTGTATATAAGTATATAAAACTTTACAATTTGAAATAACATTTTTCTTCAACGAAAACTTGCTTTGGCTTACAATTGTAGAGTGAAAATTAAATGTAGATGGCGAAATTTAAGCAACAGAAAATTCATCTGTTTTGCAAATTATTTTAAGCATTTTTTATTTAATGAACATGCAAAAAATGCAGCAATAGCTAAAAAATGCAAATAATTCACAAACAAATCGATTCCAAAATTTAAAAGGTTTTAAAACGGATAAATATATTGTTTCTGCATCCGTTTATTGCACAAAAAAAACCATGCAATTGCATATTTACGGTTTCTCTGATCATAAATTTGTACATATGGATGAGTACGCTTTTGTTGGTAGGAAATGGCAGAACATCAAAAAGTATTACAGATAAAATTTAAGACAACAAATCCCATTGTTTTTTATTTATATCTCTTTAGATTTCGGTGTTACGTTAAAAAATTCCTGTCAAATTTCTTTTCATACATCAAAGTATCTTTTCATACATCAAAGTATCTTGTAAGTAAATACGCTTAAACGAATACGTTTAAATACCTCAGTGAGGTAGTTAAACGTATTCTTATAATTACCTCACCGAGGTATTTAAGCGTATTCGTTTAAATGCTTACCCCGCATAATTACCCAAACATATTGGCATTTCTGGCGAGGTAATTATCAGTGGAATACTGTAGAATCGAAAACGAATCAGAGTTAGAAGGTAATTTTTTAAAATTTATGCTTTAAGAAGACTGAGTTGACTTAAAGTATTCCAGTTCAATTCCAAATATCCAATTTGAATACACCTTTTAAGACATTTCTCCTTTGCTTCAAATAAATACGAAATTTTACCATATTCTGATTTATATTCACATAGAAAATCACTCATATAAAAACTGATTTTTTTGCATCAAAGTCTACTCATTTTGTATACCCAATTAAATTATTTTTTTGAAAAATTTTATTAGCTGATCTCATAACTTTTAGGTTTTAAGATAATCAGCCTTCTTATGACAATTGCACGATTTAAAATCGCAAAAAGCTAGATTTCATAAGGTGTTCCAAAACTTGTTCGTTTTGCTTGCGATCTGCCATACTTTCTAACAATACTATTGCAATTTTACGTCGCCAAACTTCTTGCGATTGCGATTTACAGAACACGTATTATGCGATTTCAAGTCAGAAACACAAATGTTATGCGTTTTGCGATTGTCTACTATAATATAAACACACTACTAGAATAAGGCTAGATATGGAAAATTTAAATAAAGGTAAATAAAATACACTCTTTTTTTATATAAAACTTTTATTAAACGATTTTTGGCGATTTTTTTTTTACCAAAAATTTAGGAAAATTAATGGCGATGAAGGTAAAAAAAAATCTGACAACCCTGGTTGCTTAAGCTAAAGGTGAATATGTATATGTAGGTATTAGAGGTCTGCTTTGAATAACTCACTCGTTTGCCTTTACTCCAAAGATGCCCAGTAGTGGCTGATATCAGCAAATGAAACTCACACGTATACTTACGCTCTTTTGTTTGATCTTCAATCAACCAATAGGAAATCAGCATGTTGGGTGCGAGAGACAAACTACACTGGCAGAACTTCTGTGTCTTATTTTAATCGTCATCGAGACTGCTGTGAGTTAACACATAAATTGAAATTATTGCGATTTATTAATGATGTCAGTCGAAAATTATTTTATGTTACAAAATGCTTTTGATGACATGCAATGTCTTATTTGTCATAAGACATTTAAAAAAACTAAGAAATATAATTTAAAAAAACATTTTGAAGATGTTCACAAAGACATGAATTATTTGCAAATAAATAAATAAATAAATACATTCACAAAGAGTATTACTAAATTAAGGAAAAAATATTGTATTCTATTAATTTGTAATTTTCAAATAATATCTACATTGTTTTGCATTTAAGCTAACGATATGTGTTTTGTTTGTGAAAAAAATTCTTTGTACCTGAAAAGGGTCACTTTTACTTTCGTTAAAAAGACGTACCTAAATGCAGAAATTATTAAGAAAAAATAGCCACAATAATTTGTTGGTATTTTGTGCTTGTAAAAATATTTTTGTTTCTGTACCAATCGCGTCGGTGGGTTTTTTTCTTTGAAAACACTTTTCTTAAGTAAGTAAAAATATTTAAAAAACAAGTTAAAAAAAGTCTTGTTTTCCTACAATTTATGTGCAAACCTATACACATAAAAGCAAATGTGACAGCAGGTAAAATTTTTGGGTAAGAAGATGTGTTTTATTGATGTATTAATGAAACTTGTTGGTTTCGCACTATTTTTATTGCTTACTTTTTTATGCCACAAACTCGAAATTTTACAGGGAAGGTTTTTTTTAAATAAAATCCGTTTGAAAAAAGCCATTATTTTAAAATTTATAATGTAAATATTATTTATTCAAACTGATTTTATTTAAAAAAAACCTTCCCCTGTAAAATTTCGAGTTTGTGGGATACAATTTTTCGGCGGTAACTTTGACCTGTTATAATGACTATACATTTTTGCAGGCAAACTCAGAATTTTCAGATTTGAATTATATTTGCTCAAAAAAACGGAATAAGCTGAATTCTTCTAGTTTGAGAAATATACTTTTATTACGTAACTGCAATAAGAGTATTAACTTAGAAGATTTTATTACTTTTTAATTGCAAATTGAACAATGATTAATTGAGGAAAAATTTATAAACACTTCGAAGAATCTTTTTATTCCGAAATATATCATACTATCCAGATGTCCGCATATATAAATTATATATGTATGTATTATAGATATATATATACCAATCAATACATTCATCAAGAGAATTACTAAAATAAATACATTCACCAAGTGTATTACTTAAATATGTACATTCATTAATTTTAAATTTCCCTTTTGTTAAACAAAGAAACAGAAAAAAAATGACAACACCCGTCACACATGTGCTTTCGTCGCAATCTCGCTGACGACTAAATAAAATGAATAGCAAATTGTTTTCTTCCAGTGTTATTTCGTCACTCTCACCAATACTACTACCGTGGGCATCAATGCTTTACTCAAAGTGCACAACATTTATTCAAATAAAAAACATTCAAAAAGATAAGAAGAAAGTAAGCCAAATACAAAAGTAAGAATGAATGGAATGAATAACAAACTTGTTTACTGTAAATGAATTTAGGAGTCATTTATAAATAACAAAACACTGGAATGACCCGTTAGAGAGAGCAAGTTTACAAAAAACATTCAAATAATTTTTGAATAATTGAATGTGCGTACATTTATTTGAATACATTGACATAATATGTGTGTAAGCTTGTGGCTTCTTTTATTTATATATATAAGAGTTAAGCTTACACATACATACATAATATGCATGTACAGAAAAAATACAAGAGAGAAGTAAAAATTCAAATAATTTTACATTCAAAATATACTTGAATATTCATCTCATTTCATTTGAGTTGACTGAATTGAATGAGTTTTTATTTGCTTTGTGTTTGGTTATTCTTTCATTTGTTTCGTTATGTTTGTGAGCTCGACTCATTGCAGTTAAAAAACAAATGAGTGTGTTGAAATTGCTTTTTATTTATTCTTGCAGACCTCTAGTAGGTATACGCTGCCAATGTGTATTTGTATATTCATTCTTCTTTTTGAATGTACATGCAGATATAAATAAAATTTCTGTTAGCTATCTGCAATACCCATATAAGTATGTGTATTAACGTATGTATAACGTAAATATACAGAGCGAGAGAGAAAGCAGAGATGGCAAATGCAATTTTAAAAATTTTGGAACTAGGCAAAATTTTTTTGTGTTGTTATTCATTTACAAATCAATACATGCGTTGAAAATTGGGTACTTTCACTGATGGTGTTAAACAAAAATCTATTTTAATACTGTTTTAATCTGTTTTGTAGAAACTAATGAAGATTACGAAAATAATGAAGATCAAAGAATTAAGATAATCTACATATGTTTGTATTAAAAGTTAATTGCTCAACGTTTCGGAGAATTGGAATTACGTCAAAATTAAACGTAATTGCTCAAGCCCTTATGACACTACATTTTTTATTCATTAACAGTGCAGCCACACGGTCAAGTTGTTCTTGATAGTCTTTTACATATACTGTTTGTCAAAATTTCCAAAAATTGATAGTTGTGACGTAGGCTGCATTCAATTTTTGAGCAATTTACTTTCAAGATGCCATCAAGAAAAAAATTTATAAAGAGAAACGAAAAATTTGCTCACTAACCTTCAAATCAGCTGTTTTCTTGAACGTAAATTGAAACACTCACTGGCATGAGAATTTTACAGGCAAGTTCGCATCAATTTTTAAAAGTATGAGTGTATTGGTAAAAAAGTGTGAGTGTATTAAAACTTGATAGGCAAAACTTGATCGTGTAACCCTCAAGTAATTGATATAGAATTGATAGAAAGAAACAGTAAATGTTAGAAAGAGCTAACTATACATAATGTAAATAAAGATTTTAGTTTTTTTTTTCTCTTGTTATGGTTTTGTTTCAGGGATGGCGTTGAGAATTTTTAAAATTGTACCAACAACCTTTAAAACTTTTACTTTTTTACCCTAATTGTACTAAAAGATTTCTTTTAGTTGAAATTAATTTTATTTATGTTCATAAAAAACACCAAAAAAAGGTATTATAAATCTTAGTTTAAAAAGTATCAACAAAAAAGTACAATTGAAACAACTTAGCCATCCCTGTTTTGTTTATTTTATTAAATGTTGCCAACTTTTTGTTTATGAGAAACCTAAAAACAGAAAGCGGTAAATTGCTGAATTTGCCCATAAACCGCTGATTCAGCAACACTTTTAATATTTCAAGCTGGAAATGTCAAATTTAAGTTAAACAATTTTACATTTTTTTTGACATAACTTCATTTTTTATCGATAACTTTAGTAAAATTTTTGACAGTTTGCCATTTATCTTAATACAGCTTAACTCTTTGCACTTGGTAAATTTTTGTATTACATTATATTTGTACTGCTCACCAAAACTTGAACAATGCATTAAAAATGTAGTGTCATATGCTAAGTTCACACTTAGGTTTTTAAACGCGTTTAAGCAAAATGTTGATTTAGCTAATTAAAGCCGTTCACATTACATTTGAGATGATTAAGATGACAGATGATTAAGAAAAAAACACAACAAACAAATTTTTTTTTTCTTTAAAGTATTAGAAATGGATAAAAACACTTTTATAAAGTTATTAGAAGATTTTTTTAATCATTTTAATGATGAAATTGTGAGAATTTATGAATTATTTAAGGAAAAAAATAAAAAAATTAAGCAGAAATCTTGGCCGGTTGTACACGATCATGTTGGCGATTCTACATTTGAGGTATGTTCAGTGGATTCTATGTGATTTATGAAGTGATTTAGTTGTAATCATGTCAATTTGAAGTGATTAACAAATCACTTCAATGTATGGGTAATCATCTCGATTTTGAAGTGATTAGAGCTTAATCACGTTCGAACTGCTTAAACGCGTTTAAGAAGCCAAATGTGAACATACTAATAAGGGCTTCAACATTAAACATAAAACAAAAAAGTGTGAGTATAACATGGGTATGCAACAATTTCTATAGAAATTATAGCCCAGCATACACAAAAAACAAAGCGCAAATATTTCTAATTACATTTAATCACAATAAATGGTGTTGGCTGTAAATAAATTTATTTATATTAAATATCCATACTTAATTTTCTATTTTTAAACTGACTTAAAACTTCGATTTAAACAATTTTTTTTACACAAAATGTATTAAAAATTTTCTCATTTTACCTATCAATTAAAAAAACATATAATTAAGTGTGAATTGCTAGAATGTTTGAACATTTAAAGCAAGAATTGTATCGAAGAAAACTCAAATAAAATCTTCTACATGTATGCTTTTATGACAGTTTCTTAAAGCCAATAGATGTTTTTTTTTTTTTTTAATTTTACCATAATTTATTTTACACACTGTAGTTGTTAAAATACAAACGCAGTTACCATACACATGCACTTGTCGCTGTCACACGCGCATAGCATAGATAAGTGACACGAGACAGAATACATATATGGTTTTTTATGTATGCATGTAAGTATTGATTTGTATGTTGTGCTAATAAGAAAGAGTGAAACAACCACTCAATACATTTACGTATATACATTGGTTTTTATAGCGTTTGCTTACGTGTACATGTAACGGCATGTTTTTAACATCTTACTTGTCAACTTTTCAGGTCACATGTTATTGTGGATGTGTGTCAACATTGCTGTTTAACAAAAATAATATTTGATCCAAAACGTACATGTAATTTGCTCCTCGTGGTCATAGTTTGAAAAAAAAAAATACATAGCTACTATGTCCAAATAAATAAACATCTATCAATGTTTTAAATTTCATTAAAATCTGTTAGATAGCTTCGGAGAGCAGAAATTGCCCCTTCCCACCACTCGTGGTCCTATTTTTTATAAAAATGTATATCTAATGTGTAGTTTTACATAGGTACTGCTGATGTTACGGACAAAATTATTTTATATATCATTAAAAATATTTACATAGTCCCATACCTGCCTAGTGATCAAAGCACATTTGCTAAAATTTTTTTTCATTTTTACACAGAAGTGCCAAAAATACTGAAGGTATTTGTTTAAACATGGATATTTCATATGTATGGCAGATAACCAAAACACATTCATGGGTATTTAGGGTTGCCATCCGTCCTCTTTTCCCCGGACACCGTCCTCTTTTTTTGGCTATCCGGGGCAGTCCTACTTCTTTTTCATCAAGTGTCCGGGGTTGTCCGGCTTTTTACACCTTTATTGTAAATTTGTTCCTGGATTTAAATCACAGTTCACAAAATTCATTAAAAAAAAAGATTTAGGTGCTCGGGTTTTTTTAAGATAGGTATGATTTATTTTTTGGGGACGTAACGTGACAAAAAGAGTACTTTTCTTTGAATGTGCCCAAAATGGAACAAATAAGCAAAAGCAACCTTATCAATGTCGTTACTTTTGTTCAAATAAATACTTATTGCTCAAATGATTATATTAAAATTTTATTTTAAGATTCTTTTTGGAAAGAAAACAAAAATCATATCTTAAAAAAAGCACATCCCTCAAAGTTTTAGGATTTTTAAAAAACAATTTGAAGTATTATATAAAAACAAAAATCAGCAAAAAAATAGGGTTTTGACTTAGTCCATTTTTAAAATTTGATATTTTGCATATACATTTTTTTCAATATATTTATTGTAGCCTCAAGTATTCTCTTTAAACTGACAAAAATCATCTTCGTATGTAAAGTAGTTTTCGAGATATTAAAAGAATAAACTCAACACATTCGGCTTATTCGGCGATATTATGACAATTTGAATATGACATAACTTTTGAAAAAAAAATTAAAAAATTGTTTTTCGTTGATATGTGTTCTTTATGGGATCAAATAAACCCTTTTGCCAAATTGCATTCAAATCGGAAGGGGTCGAGTCCCACTCTTGGTAGACTTGACATGGAATTACCCAAATTAAGTTTTTGTGTGCCGTCGTTAATTTTATTAACGAGTGTTCGCCTAAGGGTCAAAATTCGACCACAAATGTTTATGTAATTATGAAGAAATCATAGAACATCTATGATTCTTATATGATCGATTTGGCGATGGACCAACCCCTCCAGTGATTTAATTTAACTTCGTCACTTTAATACAAAAGACATCCATTGAATAACAAAAAAGTATCAAAAAATCTCATTTATAGATTGTCATTATTATATTTTTATTTTTCTATGTCTAATATTGACGAAAATAAATCAAAGTACCAGACGTTGAACGAAAAAGTACCAAAAAGCTCCCCTTACATGTTCTTATTCATTTTTCATCTTAAAGGTTTTAATTCACTCAGGACCCTGCACCTATAATATTATGTTTCTAAGTTAAATAAATCACCACATGCAGCACGGAAAAGTAAAATAAAGAAATTAATTTCCCGTATTTATATAGTCGATATAATCTAAAACCGGTTTCTGAAAAATGTCGAATAATCGAACACCCTATTTTTTTATTATTTGATAATTGAAAAAAAACAAATTTTGTATTTTGTTCATATGTGTTAGTAGCTAATTTGAATGCTTATTGCTCCGAAAATATTGAACAGCTTTTAATAAAATATATATTGTGCACTTCTGTAAGTAAATATCTTTCAAATGGTGTGCTTTTTTTTTCAAATCGGCTGACATACAGAGGAGGAAAGTGTTCTTAACTGTTTTGCCTTAGCCGATTTATATATAGATATTAAGTTGTTTAGAAAGTGTCCTCTTTTTTCGAACAAATGTCCTACATTTTTTATGCTGGCGTCCTCTTTTTCTCAAAATAGAAATGGCAAGCCTATGGGTATTGAATAATATCTGCATAATATTCATGTATTTTTGTTTAATGAATATGGGTGCGTGAAGATATTGCCGTGCATAAGTATAAGTAATAACCATTCCTGCAAATAATATTGGACCACCTGATCCATTTTGATAAAATGGACTACTCCATGGACTGGTCCGATGTAATGCAAGCATGGACCATGTCATTGATAAAAAGTGTTTGTAGTGAGACGACATGTCTTCGTTTTTTAACGACGTGCTTTCGTTTTTAAACGATTTTAAAACTAATCCTCTTGAGTATACCATGGAGTAGTTTTAAAACTACTCCTTTGTAGTCCAAAACTATATGCCCTAGGACATCGTAATATTAAATAGACCATGTTTTTTTCCATACGTTTGGGTTAATTTTGGACTAGTCCTAGTCCCTTGTGGGCTACTCTTTACACGCGTGTTTGGACTGGTCCTATTATTTGCTGGGATACTTTTTGCAACGCACAACCATTGCGGTTGTTATTATTTGTGTTAAAAATATGTGTATACACAATAACGAAAAGCGTGGGTAAATACCTCTGTATATTTTTCTTATGGGTACTTGTTGTCATTCTCTGGTCTCTAGCAATAATTTGGCCTTTACAGATTTAAAAAATATCAATTAGTCGACGAGTTATAGACAAAAAAAACATATAAACAATATGCTGAAAATCGGCATTTGACTGCAAAGATTGAAGGTCGATTAAAAAAAAAATTCGAACTAACATAAACAAACGCCTCGATACGGGTCTTCTAATTTAGCCTCTATTTTCACCCCTCACTCTTAGAATCGACCAAACTTTTGCTAATTTGAATTTGTTCCACAGTGTTATCTGATGGTAAGCAAAAAATCCGTTTTCAAACCTTGGATGCTGTGAGATAAATTTAAGTTTTTAAATATTGATTTTTTAATTAAAAACATTAATCTACGTATGTGAAAATAATGTTCTGCTTTTGAGATTGAATCTGTTTTAAAATAATGTTAATTAATTTTTTTTTGTAATTCACATAAAACGCGAAAATCGCGGTATATTTTATCTTTTTTCAAATATAGGCAATATGGGAATCAAATTTTTTCATATTTTAATTTATCAAAATGTGAAAAATACAATTACAATAAAAAATATAAAATCTATAAAAAAATTTTTCGCGATTCTATCTTTGTATAAAGTTTGCACGATTCTATTTTGTATGCAATATGACCTGGTCGATTACTTTCGATAACAGAAACCAATGATTGGCTTACCAGCTTAACAAATCGTTCCGTGTTTTGCGAATGGCATGGGAATTCTAAATTGATTTTGGTAAAATAAGCATTGATTTTATCTCTATAAACAGTTTTAAATTGTGACTTTACCTGGTATTTCAATAATTTCTTCAGAATCACAAAGATCTTTTAAATACTGATGGGAATAAAATTGTATACAAGTGTCACCCAGATGATGATTATCTCGCTGTGTATTCGGTCGCCGGTTATAGAATTAATAATATAACACGTTTGATATTTATTAATTATGTATAATACTGTTTATTTAACAATTAAAGTAAATAAAGTTTACAAAAGTCTATTGAGTATTCATTTATGTTCTTGTCAGGACGCTCGTAAAATAAATACTAAACTGCGCGACGGCAGAATACGTTAAAAATATGAAAAATGATGATGCAATCGCAATTGTCAAAATAAGACAGGGTCGCTCAATCAGGGTTCGGCTAGATTACACTTGACAGTTCGGCCAATCCTGAACTGAAGTCGTCCTCGGCTTCTTCGTCATCCGGGATATCAAGTTCCGGGGAACTTTCGCACCATCGCTTCATCTTATCGGAACTGTAGACGGAACAGAATTTACGAGAAGTAATTTGCATTCCCGGGACGTCTTCTACTAGGTATCGATCGTTACCAAGTATCCGTGTGATGATGTACGGACCTCGATACTTAGGCTCCAGTTTTCGAGATTCTCCTGTAGCCTGGGGCTCATTTTCAAGTACTATTAGATCATTTTCCTGGTATGCAGTTGGACTACCATGACTCTTGTCAAATCGCCTTTTCCATTTTTCACGTTCTCTTCCGATGTTCAAAATTGCTAATTTACGTTTATCGCCAATCGGAATACTTTCATCCGTGGCAACATCTTCCTGTATGGCAGCCAGGACACGATTTTGCGCTAAATCAATCGGCTTATAATCAAAAATCAATTCATTCGGACTAAATTTGGAGGTAGCATTCCTCTGGGAATTCACGGACCACTGTAACTCATGTAAATGCAGATCCCAATCCCTAGGTTCATTCGTTGTTGTTCGAAGATAGGTTAGGATGTTCTGATTCGCCCGCTCTACTTGGCCATTTGCCCTCGGAGTTCTCACGGCGGTTTTTATATGCTGTATATTATTATGGTCACAATATTCCTCAAAAAATTTTGCGGTGAATGCCGTACCTCGGTCAGTTATAATGCGTTTCGGTAGGCCGAAATACCCCGTTAGCTCATTTAAAACGTTTAGCACTGGTGCGGTTTTCGTATTTCTAACAGCCTTCACAACGATATACTTCGTAAATGCATCAGATAGTGCGAGAATGTGGGTGTTACCCCTCTTACTTCGCACAAATGGACCCAAATGGTCGATGTGAATTTGGCGGAACGGGAGTGGCTCCAAATCACCATAATGTAGGACTCCCTCAGGCTTACCTCCCCTGGATTTATTATAGCAGCACTCCGTACAAGCAGCGATATACTCCTTCACGTATTTACGCATACGCTTAAACCAAAAGGTCTGTTTCAGCGCCTCTCTTATAGAGGCGGTTGTTTTGTACACAAAAATCGGATTTTATCTGTTTAAATTGATCGGATTTTACAGTACCCTTTATGACATTAATAATATGGTTCAGATCTTTATCTTGTAGCTGCATGGTAAATAACCAATCCTCGCTTGTTGTTTCGATGCTCATAACGAAACCAGCTGGTTCAGGTTCCGTTGCCGGCAAATCCGGCGATCTGCTCAGCGCATCTACGTGGCTAATTCGTGTCCCTTCACGGTGAACAAATTGACAATCGTATTCGAGAAGTTTCATTAGCCAGCGTGCAATTTTAGGTAGTAGCTCCTTTGTTGTCTTGGCCCTTGTTATGGCGGCGCAATCGGTTAAAACACGAAAAGTCTTTCCCAGCAGGTATATACGGAAACGATCAAGTGTCTCTACAACAGCCAACACCTCCAACTCGTAGCTGTGATATTTGCCCTCAGTTTCGGTGCAGTGACGGCTAAAATAAAAAACGGGATGCCAATCACTATTACCAGTCGATTGAAGAAGCACACCGGCCAGGCCTACGCTACTAGCGTCCGTATGAACCTCATGTTCTGCGTTGGGATCATATATCGTCAGTACGGGTTTACTACAAAGTATTTCCACCAGTTTATCGAACGATTCCTGTTGGGGTCTGTCCCATAAAAATTTAGGATCGTTGGTTTTGCGTAGTAGGACGGTTAGGGGACGAGATATTAGAGAATAATTCTCGACAAATTTTCTAAAAAATCCGGTAAGACCCAAGAAACGGCGAACCTCCGTCACGTTTGCCGGAACTTTAAAATTTCGAATGGCGCTTACCTTGCCGTCACCAGGCGATATACCATCCTTACTAATCCTATGACCAAGATAGGAAATCTCGTCAGTAAGAAAATTGCATTTATCCATACGGAGGGTGAGCCCACTTTTCTCCAAAATAGACAGGAAACGGTCTAGACGATCAACGCCCTCTTCAATGGTTTTGCTCGGAATTATTACGTCATCGAGATAAGTTAAGACTTCGCCAGGACTCATCATCTTAGATAGCTGATTCATCACCGACTGGAAAACGGCAGGAGCGTTCACCAGGCCAAATGGCATGCGGTTATACTCATAATGACCGTCAGTGGTAACAAAAGCGGTATACTTCCTTGAAGCTTCATCAATTTCTATCTGGTGGTAACCCATACGAAGATCAAGTGTTGTAAAATATCTATTTCCAGCTAGCTGTGCAAACTGTTCGTCCATTATAGGCATCGGATATGGGGTTTTCACGGTGATTCTATTCAGTTGTCTATAGTCCACACATAGACGATGTTCATTGTTTTTCTTTTCAACCAATACAATTCCCGATGCATACGGTGAATCTGATTGTCGAATTATATCATTTTCCAACAACTCGTTTACAATTTCATTGACAATCGGACGTCTGGTGAAAGCAATACGATACGGACGGGAGCATACGGGTACATCAGTGTTCAACTGTATCTTCATTTTGACCAGATTGCACTTCCCAAGTTCAGAAATGTTATCCGCGAAACTTGCTCGATGCTCTTTCAACACGGCTTGAAGTTTTTCGTCCCCAGTTGACGTCATAATTTCAGTCGAATGTATTACGTTGACATCCTGAATCCAACATTCATCGCCCTCGATTATCGTACGATTTCCCCGACGGCATAAAACATCACGGCCAATGAGAATATTTTCAGTTATACAGTTATCACCCACTACGTACATCTCAGTGTCAAAAACATTACCATCAATTTCAATGGACACAATAATTTTATTGTTACATACGTATTTTCCACCGGCAAATCCATTTAGAACTACAGTGCAATCGATATTTTTACCAACTTTATTTGCAAAGGATTTTCTTACTAAATTGCGTGTACTGCCGGAATCAATAAAAGCAACGGTTTCGATACCGTTTACGAAAATGCTTTTCGTAAGGTCAACTGATTCGCTTATGTTGTCATTAATTTTGTTTACGCTTACCCCTTTCTGAGAATTGGTTTTAGTTACATTACAATCGACCGTACGATGTGTTGTTCGTTGACAACTTCCACATCGCTCTTTTTTCTGCGGTTCAGGACACTTTACTGCGTAGTGTCCATATCCAAAACAATTATAGCATTTTACACCTTTTTTATTGTCAGTATTACCGTCGTTGACACTTTTCGCTACGGCTGTTGTGATCGGTTTTTCACCCGTCGCCGTCACCCTTGACCTACTCTGTACTGTTGCAAATGAGGAGGTGACGTCATTATAATTGCAGTAACTATTTATGTCACGAAACAATTGGTTACTGGTTTGATAGTCATTGGAAATCTTACGTTTTAGATTTGGATCGTTTATTCCGTTCACAATATGCCTGGCAATAGCCGGTTCCGACAAATTACCTTTTGTACCGATGGCTAACATTTTAAAATAGTATTCCTGTGGCGTTTCATTTGAGCGACGTTTCATCTGGGCCATTTTTATGTGTATATCGGCTGCGTTATCCACATGAGGAAAATCTTTCAAAAATTTTTCAACGAATTCTTTCCATGATAAGAAAACTGTTTGTAAGGAGTCGATCCAATATTTTGCAGGCCCCAACATTTTCTGTTGGACTACAAATATCAACTTTTGATCATCCCAGCCATAAGCCACCTTAAGAGTATTTACACGTTTCACAAATTGTGAGGAATTTAATGACTCCTCGACCGAGGGGTTGAATTCGGGCAATATGGCAATCATCTCCCTTACATTACCGTATGGGTTACCAAAATAACCATTCGTCGGTAAAAGCGGTGGAAACTGCTGTTGTTGTGCATATACGTTATGTTGTGGGAACGGAATATGTTCCTGTTGTGCGATACGCTGTACGGGTACGTGATCCGAAAACAATATAGGCGGATGTGCACCTGTTACTTGACACGGGGCCCGTACATTTTGCATGGAAATATATTGTTGGTCGGCATTCAAAGGCACTGTATACGGTATACGGTCAGGCTGCTGGTTTAGATTGACAGCCCCTGGAACATTTTGCGGTGGCGGCTGCAACGATTATGACGGTGTTGTTGAATAATAATTATTCACGGACGTGGCTGTACAACTGCCACTAAACGGATTGATAGTTGTTGAAACGGGTACGAAGTTTCCGGCTGAAACATTACTATACGTATTACGAAAATTTGCGGCAGTGGCCATACGGCTGCCACGATGCAAATCGTGTTGTGAAGAAACGGATGCTTTATTTCCGGGTGAAACACTAGCAGGTATATAACGTGTTGGTGAACCGTTGGGCGATACAAATGTCTCTGTTTGTGAAGATGATTGCGGTGGACAGAATTGCAATGACACCGCACGCATGTCCGCAATAGTTTTCTCCAACAGCGCAATACGTTCAGTCATACTCGCGACACCTTTACCACTATTAATCCGCTCGAGACGTTCAATTAACTCGTTCTTTCTCCCCGAACACGCTATACCGGCTTCACGACACTTCGCCTGTAATTGTTTTAACGTTAAATTCTCGAAATTTCCCATAGCGTCGTCAAGATTCTTTGAATTCTTTATCCCACTTCTGAATAAATGTCACCCAGATGATGATTATCTCGCTGTGTATTCGGTCGCCGGTTATAGAATTAATAATATAACACGTTTGATATTTATTAATTATGTATAATACTGTTTATTTAACAATTAAAGTAATTAAAGTTTACAAAAGTCTATTGAGTATTCTTTTATGTTCTTGTCAGGACGCTCGTAAAATAAATACTAAACTGCGCGACGGCAGAATACGTTAAAAATATGAAAAATGATGATGCAATCGCAATTGTCAAAATAAGACAGGGTCGCTCAATCAGGGTTCGGCTAGATTACACTTGACACAAGGTTGTTAAGTAATGCGACCAATTTCATTTGGAATATTTAATTGTCGAATATCATCAATGTTACAATCGCGTGCTTCGAGAATGATTTTTAATGCCTTCGAGCGAACTACTTTTTCCTTGTCTGTTGCCATTGAGAGCAAAATGTTTTCTGGATGTGCAAAAACCCCGTTTATTTGAATCGAACGATTGACAATTTCTTGAATGGCATGAGGCTGACTTTTTACGAGAAACCAAAACGGAGCATAAACTTTCCTAACCAAAATTTGCCAACTTTGTTAATTCCTCTGAGGGGGCGGTTTGAGTAACATAGAGTCTTTAAATTCTTAATGCTGTCGTCAACCAACGCGATAAATTCAGTAAACCAGGCTTCATACTGGCTACATGGCTATCACAATTTCCACTGTCTACGGCTTTGACCATTTCAAACAAGTATTTTTGGTCTTCACGTAGGTCTCAACTTTCAATATTTTCGGGCATTTCACCATAGATATCGGTGCAAAATCAGAAATTGGCTTCGAGTAAATGAAATTTTAAATACAGGAATAAATTAAATACAAACTCAAAAATGGTCTAGTGATACTTACCGGTATATTTTCGCAGTCTCTTAAGAGGTTTCCAATATTTCCCGGCCAGTAGCTTTTCCCAACAGACTTTTTTAAAGAGCGACAAATGGCAGTTCGTTTAAATGAAACAGGCATACAAACCACTGTAACGGTCGATGAAGTTCTCTTTGCAAAGTACAAATAGTTCCGTTATGTTTGCCTGTATTTGTTCTAGTGCCATCACAATTAACTGCAACTAGTAGTTTATCTAAGGTAATGCCTTCATTACTTAGGAAACTGCGAATTCCTTTTGTAATTTCTCTGCCTTTGCCATCCTCTGGTGTAATGTAACCAGTAAAACAAGAGTTTAGTTCTTTAACAAGCGTAACATGCTCTTCCATTACTTTTACGTTACGTGGAGACCCATTTACTACTATTTGTTTTAAGGTGCGTTCTCTTTTGCCAATAAACGATATACCCTTTAGTAAAGAATTAGCATGTAAATTCTTTTTTGCTTTGTTTCTAGCCTTATTACGCTCTCTTCTTATTATGCTGATCTATAACTATGCCTGTGATATTTAAATCTTTTATCAGAGTATTGGCCAATAGGGCTCCATAGCGATTTGATACGCCAGCTCGATCCAAGGCAGCACTAACTGTTGGAAGTTCCATTGTATGTACTATTACATTTTCTTCATTCTCAGATAATGATGAAACTTGGTCGGATTCATTTACATTAACTGATCTTTGGACATAGCTGCTCTCGCTTTCAGCTTCACTACATACAACTGATTGATTTGGATTACGGTATCCACCCCTTACTAAGCCACATGTTAAAATATCTTTTATTCTTGGTCCAGCTTGACCGTTGAATTTTCCTCTTGCCAGTGCACCTGCATGGAGCTCATATTTTAAGGGGACATTTAAACAATGAAATGCTAAAAAGTACGTTCCAATCGCTTATGTTATAATGCCTAGCATTCTTTTTGACGTCCCGATATCTTGTGAGGCATTCCACCTTTTTCCATATAGCTGGCAAACTTTTTACCGGAATTTGAACAAATTTCCATAATTTACACAACTCCGTAATCGTTGCTTTATAAAATGTCTGGTTATTGTACTGCTGTCGCAAAAAGAACAAATGCTGGATTATGTCACAGTTTGTCGGAAGCTTAGTTTTGTTCAGCTGAACAAGAGAAATATCCATTTTTAGTGTTTTCGTAAATTTATTTTTTAGTCTAATATTATAAATTAATGGTGCACCTGTCATATATAGATTAATATGTTTTTAATTAAAAACTTAAATTTATCTCACAGCATCCAGGGTTTGAAAACTGATCTTTTGCTTATCACCAGGTTATTAAAATTGAAAAATGAAAAAATTTGATACCCATATTGCCTATATTTAAAAAAAAGATCGATGATACCAAATTTTATCTATGTCGTCTTGGAGCAAACTACAAAAAAAATTCGAAAAACTGTAAAAAAGACCTTTTTTAAAAATGGTCCAGCTCACGGATGGCTAGAACCAAAATATTTTAGAAAACATCATAAAACATATCAAGCTTTATTTTCAGAGGGGTAACAAAACCACTTTTTTCAGCTTAATACAAGTTGAGTCGGTTTAATAAATTTACATATATTTAGAATCTAAATCTAAATTTTAGATATACGTAGATATTTATAAACTTCTGTTCTTCCCAACCATGGTGAAGGGTATATAAGATTCGGCATAGCCGAATATAGCACTCTTACTTGGTTGTTTATGTTTTACAGCTGTTTGACAATTTACACAATTTGCACGAAGAAAAAATCTGAGCTGTTTCGTTCAAGAAGAAGAATAATTTTATTCTCTCAAACCCGCTCTCTTTTACGCAAATTTAAAGTACGGGAACGCTTTTCGTGCAAATTGGGATCCCGAGGGATCCCAAAGTAGAGTAAAGAAACAGAGCTAATAAATCCGAAGAAAAAAAAATAGAAAAAACAAAAGTTGACCTAAACAATTAGGTAGATCCAGTTAATTTAAATAAAACAAACATTGAAAATAGAAAAATGGTACAATTGTGATACAAAGTGAAAATTATGAGAAAAGAAATAAATTTAAAATGTTATTAAAAATGAAATGGGAGAAGCATATGAAATACTTGACATAATAATGAATCGGGTGACAAACAACACCACCGGTATTGCATGGGGCCTCCAAGGTACTCTTGGAGACCTAGATTATGCAGATGATATATGTATTTTGGCACACAAACACTCCCATATCGCGACAAAACTTCAGCACTTGAGCGAGTGTGCAGCGAAATCAGGCCTTAGAATTAATATTGCGAAAACCAAGCTAATGTGTATTAATACCGACTATACTCAACCTCTATTTTTGGACGGGAAAACGATCGAAGTTGTCGACTCTTTCTGCTACCTGGGAAGTATTATTTCTAGTAATGGTGGAGCAAGTGATGATATAAGAACCCGCATCACAAAGGGTAAAACATCGTTTGGAATGTTGAATAAAGTCTGGCGATCAGCATTCATCTCTAAGCGCACCAAACTCAGAATCTTTGACGCCTGTGTTAAATCCGTTGTTTTATACGGGTGCGAAACATGGCACGCTGCCACTAGGGAAATAAATGCTCTCCAAGTATTTATAAATCGGTGCCTACGGCAAATCTTACGCGTATTCTGGCCAAACACCATATCAAACGCCACATTGTGGGCAGCAACAGACCAATTACCAATAAAGACCGAAATTCGACGACGTAAATGGAATTGGATCGGACATACGTTGAGAAAGCCCCCAAACAACATCACTCGAACAGCGCTTGACTGGAATCCACAGGGTAGCCGAAGAAAGGGCAGACCTGCTAATACATGGAGAAGACTGGTTGAATCTGAGGGACTAGCAGCAGGGCGTACATGGCGTGAAATTAAGGCTATGGCATTAGACAAACCGAATTTTAACTTGTTTGTTAAGGCCCTATGTTCCACCTAGGAACTACGGGAAATTAATAATAATAATAATATGAAATAAAAGCACCAAATGAAAATGAAATGTCAATAATTATAACGGATATGCCATTTAAATACACAGATGAAGAAGTTATAGGAAAAATATAGACAAAATCAACAAATACAGAACATAAAATGAAAATGATAAAATCATATGAAGATATAATAAAACAAATTTACAATACTAAAATACATGTGGACTAGTCAACAATTACAATCAGCTGGAAGTTATTGCAGATGAACAAAAACCAGTTTTTTTTTATAGTTCTTAACAGATGACATAAAAGAAAAAGAAATACAACTGAGCGAATATGATCATTATATAACAAACCCAAATACAAACAGAACGGGTGTAGTTATTATTTATTTTAAAAAGCAATGGAATGTGGTAAAAATTGGGGAAAAGTCTTCTGAATATAATTATTGGACAAGGCAATATTGATAAGCAAAAGCAGCTATATACACTATAATCTACCAACAATACTCATTGGGCAATCCGTAATTAACATAGTTGATAGTGCAAAAAACTTTGAAATTTTAATCAATAATAAACTAACCTTGTTAATTGTGGAAAAACTTACTCCATGCTAAGAAATCTTTGGACCACGCAATATTTCACTACATTAAATAAACGCATGCTTCCTGCCAAGACATTTTTACTGCCGACACTTCTTTGTGGTTGTGAAATTTTTTCTAACTGCAATTCACTATGTCAGAATAAGCTCAAAGTGACATAGGTATAATAATGTTGCAAAAATTCCACTATTGAGTACCGAAAAAATAATTTTACCACCATTACACCTCAAATTTGGGTACAGGAAGCAGTTCGTGAAACGCCTGGATAATTATTTTTAAATGACGATGCTGTATATGGGCATTTCCCCAGAATGGGAAAAAACGAAGCCACTGTCAAGCCATGAACAACGATATGCGATTTAATGAGATCGGACTTTAAATGGCACCGCTACAAATAAAAAACCAAAAGGGCTGTATTTGGGGGCGTGGCAGAAAAAAATGTTTCCTGCTTTAGAAACTTCATTGACATATCTTTCATTCTACGGGGTGACTGGCACAATTTTTTTTGTTGTATGGATGTCGACCCGGTCTATTGATCAATATTTGTAAACACAAAATTTTTTACTTTTGAAAAACCTTAATAACTTTTTTATTTTTTACTCGATTTTATTAAATGAAAGCTGGTTTAACTCAAAACTTTAATTTAATTAGCTCTAATTAAATATATACATAAGGGTATGTTTCTAAACAAACTAATTTATAAAAAAGGCACCAAAATTGAAAAACCTAGAAAAAATAAAATTAAAGTTAGATAAAATTAAGAATATCACTACAAAAATTGTATACACATACCAAAGGGTGTATATATTTAGAAAGGCACATATCTCTTCTTTCAGAATCAACTAAAAATCAACTGAGTTACGTGTTTATAAGTACTCGAACCTACTAGAAAATGTTTTTTTCGGAATAACTCCGAAATTTGAGGGTGTTTCCGACCTTTTTAAAATTAATTTATGATTAATTAAGTCCTTAAGAAAATTAAAACTGTGATAAAATATGTGATATTTAATTTAAAATATTTGTAAGAATGTGAAAAATAAACCAGATTTGAACAATGTTACAATTAAGCTCATTATTGATTATTGGAATGGTTTAGGAAAATCAATGCATGATATAATAAATAAATCACTTCAAACAGAGGTTTTCCCAGATAGTTGGTAATACTCAACGGTAACACCAATAGAAAAAAAAGCCAAAACAAAAAAATGTGAAGAATTTCGCCCAATAAATATGTAAACATGACTTATTTTCAAAATATCAGTCAGGATTTAGAAAAAAAATTATTATGCGAAAAACGATAAATTATGTGATAAACAGATGGAATTAGAAAGAAATGGCAATATTTTTGGATTTCAAAAGAGCATTTGAGACCATTGATAGAGAAATACTTATTCGAAAATTATATATGTATGGCATCAGAGAAAGTAAATTAAATTTGTTTAAATCATATCTTACAAATAGAAAGCAAATCACAAAGGTTAATGGTATAAAATCAAACGAAGTAAACAACGAATTTGGACTACCTCAAGGTTCAATTCTAGGCGCACTATTATTTATGATACATTATAATGATATGCCAAATATACTAAAGAAATGCAAAACAGTTCTTTATGCGGATGACACATCAATCTATGCGGAAGAAAACACAGATGAACAATGTAGACAAAATCAAATGCACGACATAAATATTATAAATAACTGGCTGAAAATAAATAGATTAAAACTTAATAAAAACAAAACTACTTGAAACAAATACGAACAGTGAATCAATAATTACAATTAATAATGAAACAAAAAAAAGTAAATTAAATAAAATTTTTTAAACGGGATAGAAATAAAGTATCTCAAATAACGGCAATACATATGGGGGATTTCATGTCAAGTGACCCAATTTTGAAATCGATGTCTTCCGATTTGGATGAAATTTGCACCAAGGTTAGTCCTATTGGATAGTAGTTTAGACACAAATTTTCAACAAGATCGGTCTAAAAGTTTCTGAGTTAGTGGGGGTCAAAATTTGACATTTTGGCCATACAGGTGTTCTTTCTTATCCATGTAACTTATTACCTATTGGTGTTAGCAAAATTTGTCCCAAGTAGCTTCTATAGCTATTTGATCCATCTTTTGAAAAAAATTTTTTTTGTTTTTTTAAAAAATTTTTTTTATTTTTTTTTTTTAAATTTAAAACTTTTTTTTATTTTTTTTTTTAGCGGGAATGTTTTTTTTTTTTTTTTTTTTGTTCAAAAGAAAGCTTATGTCTTTTCCTTTAAGGTAGTTTTGGTCCCTTTTTGGGATGCGAGCGGCTTATGTATAAAAAAAAATAATTTCTAACTCTAGACAAGGGTTTTTCAATTTTTAGCATATGCAGTGTTCTTTCTCATCCATTTAACTTATTACCTATTAGTGTTAGCAGAATTTGTCCCAAGTAGCTTCGATAGCTATTTGATCAATATTCTGAAAATTTTTTTTTTTGTTTTTTTAAAGCTTTTTTTTTTTAATTTTAAATTTTTTTTTTAAATGTAAAATTTTTTTTTTTATATATTTTTTTTTATCCGGAATGTTTTTTTTTTTCTTTTTTTTGTTCAAAAGAAAGCTTATGTCTTTTCCTTTAAGGTAGTTTTGGTCGCTTTTTGGGATGCGAGTGGCTTATGTATAAAAAAAAATAATTTCTAACTCTAGACAAGGGTTTTTCAATTTTTAGCATATGCAGTGTTCTTTCTCATCCATTTAACTTATTACCTATTAGTGTTAGCAGAATTTGTCCCAAGTAGCTTCGATAGCTATTTGATCAATATTCTGAAAAATTTTTTTTTTTGTTTTTTTAAAACTTTTTTTTTTAAATTTAAAATTTTTTTTTTAAATGTAAAATTTTTTTTTTTATATTTTCTTTTATCCGGAATGTTTTTTTTTTTTTTTTTTTTGTTCAAAAGAAAGCTTATGTCTTACCCTTTAAGGTAGTTTTGGTCGCTTTTTGGGATGCGAGTGGCTTATGTATAAAAAAAATTATTTCTAACTCTAGACGAGGGTTTTTAAATTTTTAGCATATGCACTATTTTGAATTTTTTCCTATTTGTGTTTAAGTGTTTCTAAAGCCTTAAAAATAAAACGTTTGCAAAGAAACTAGACAAATTAACCTTTCCGACGGTATGTTACAAACCCAATTACTATTTTATACCTTCGATACTATAATGCCCACAATATGTTAATCCCAGGAATAAAATCACTTTTTTCTGTAGAAATGTTGACAAATAATTCTTTTTTTAATTTTTCCTACATAAATTTTATTAAATTATTTATCTTTATCTTTTTATTATTATTATTAGAAATTATTATTATTATAATTATATATTAATTTAATTATTATTACAAATTAATAAAAAGAATTTAATTTGTCAACATTTCTACAGAAAAAAAGTGATTTTATTTCTGGGATTAACATATTGTGGGCATTATAGTATCGAAGGTATAAAATAATAATTGGGTTTGTAACATACCGTCGGAAAGGTTAATTTGTCTAGTTTCTTTGCAAACGTTTTATTTTTAAGGCTTTAGAAACACTTAAACACAAATAGGAAAAAATTCAAAATAGTGCATATGCTAAAAATTTAAAAACCCTCGTCTAGAAATAATTTTTTTTATACATAAGCCACTCGCATCCCAAAAAGCGACCAAAACTACCTTAAAGGGTAAGACATAAGCTTTCTTTTGAACAAAAAAAAAAAAAAAAAAAAAAAAACATTCCGGATAAAAAAAAATATAAAAAAAAAATTTTACATTTAAAAAAAAAATTTTAAATTTAAAAAAAAAAGTTTTAAAAAAACAAAAAAAAAAATTTTCAGAATATTGATCAAATAGCTATCGAAGCTACTTGGGACAAATTCTGCTAACACTAATAGGTAATAAGTTAAATGGATGAGAAAGAACACTGCATATGCTAAAAATTGAAAAACCCTTGTCTAGAGTTAGAAATTATTTTTTTTTATACATAAGCCGCTCGCATCCCAAAAAGGGACCAAAACTACCTTAAAGGAAAAGACATAAGCTTTCTTTTGAACAAAAAAAAAAACATTCCGGATAAAAGAAAATATAAAAAAAAAATTTTACATTTAAAAAAAAATTTAAAATTAAAAAAAAAAAGTTTTAAAAAAACAAAAAAAAAATTTTTCAGAATATTGATCAAATAGCTATCGAAGCTACTTGGGACAAATTCTGCTAACACTAATAGGTAATAAGTTAAATGGATGAGAAAGAACACTGCATATGCTAAAAATTGAAAAACCCTTGTCTAAAGTTACAAATTATTTTTTTTTATACATAAGCCGCTCGCATCCCAAAAAGGGACCAAAACTACCTTAAAGGAAAAGACATAAGCTTTCTGTTGAACAAAAAAAAAAAAAAAAAAAACATTCCCGCTACAAAAAAAAATAACAAAAAGTTTTAAATTTAAAAAAAAAAATAAAAAAAATTTAAAAAAAAAACAAAAAAAAATTTTTTCAAAAGATGGATCAAATAGCTATCGAAGCTACTTGGGACAAATTTTGCTAACACCATTAGGTAATAAGTTACATGGATAAGAAAGAACACCTGTATGGCCAAAATGTCAAATTTTGACCCCCACTAACTCAGAAACTTTTCGACCGATCTTGTTGAAAATTTGTGTCTAAACTACTATCCAATAGGACTAACCTTGGTGCAAATTTCATCCAAATCGGAAGACATCGATTTCAAAATTGGGTCACTTGACATGAAATCCCCCATATGTATAACACAATGATAATACCACCCTTTGAATTAGGCTCCACTATTTTATACACCTGATGCTCAGGAACACAAATAGAAAGACTACGACAATTTCAAAATAAAGCTAACGTAGAGGCAAAAAAAAAAAAACTGCTTGTTTACAAAAAAAAAAAAAAATTTTCATAAAATATAACGGTATATTCATATTCATTATACTAAATAAGAATCATGTGCATTTTGAATCAACGCCTAACGAACAAAATCAGTTCTGGTCATCTACGATATTTTGGACAAAAAAAAACAACATAGATAATCGACACAGGTCAACAATAAATATTGAACATATTTGTAAAATTTTATAAAGTACTATAAATACTACTAAATAAATAAATAATAATAACATCGGGTTTCCAAACATGCGGGAAAGTGCGCCTCCATAAGTAAGGTTAGGGTCTCAGAGCTAGACTCAGTTCATGAGCTGTTATTCCTTGGATATACCCTAGGGCCCTAGGATCCTGGGATAAAATCCATCGGAATCTAGACAACTTGTTGAAATTATTGATGGATTTACAGAACTGCCTCCATGATAGTAACTTTGCCCTTTAAGACCCGCCTTATACCTATTGAGATGCACCCTGTAGGTGTTCTAATCACCCTGTGCTCCCAAGAGCTTGGCCCTATTAAACAGTCTCCTAACTGTCGACCTTTGAACCTTAAGTTCCCTGGTCCACCATTTGGGCTGCTTACGCCTACCCGGAAATTTAACCGGGCATGACAGCTTCAAGCTCTCCCTTAACAGATAAGTGAACCTGTTCACAACACCTTCCAAATCAGTCGGCAGCAAACCGCCTAGAACCTGTAGCGCCAACCCAGCTCGGACCCTCTCATTTAAGGAGCCCTATTTTGTCCCCGTCGGGTTCCTTAACGGAGTAACCCCAGACAGGTCAAAATTCAGTGTAAAGGTATACGACTATGGTCTGAAAAAGCATAGTCTGTTGCCACCCTCCAGTCCACAACAAATTGCTCGTGGCGGTTCATTAATGGCTTCTATTACTGCCTGCTTATTTTTATTTCTGATCGTCGGCGTGTTACCCATATTACAGATAATAAAATTGTTAGTAGTTATTTATAAAACCAAACATTAACTCGCCCCTTTTGTTGATGTCTGCGCTCCGCCATTAGCTATGATGTGCATTGGCATAGCAGCCCAATACAAGGATATCATCTCTTCTTCTTGCATATGCCGTAAATTCCCGCACTTCTGTACCAGGCGAAGCCTCGTACGGCATATACACCGAAGGCAGTGTAAGATTACGCTTACCTTTGGTTTCTGAATTTACGACGGCCAAGTCACCGCACCTGAAAGAATGAGATATCAGTATACACGTTCTTGCCTTGTCATTTGTAGATGGGACAAACAGAGTGTTTCCCGTAACCTTCAATCCGCGAACCTTGTTAGTATTTTTCCGAGGCTCTTGGATAAGGGCTACGTCCGTCCGAGTGTTTATGAGAAAGGTTGTTAGTTCGGTAGAAGCTGCTTTACAATGGTGCAGGTTTATTTGCACCACTTACAGCTTCTTTGGTTCTGTCATGTTCCTGCAATTAAAACAACTCCCCCCCAGCTGCTCTAAGAAGTCCTTACCGGTATTTTCCTTACACAACAGTGGGGTCACAAGCCTCCATTGGTCAGTAAGGAGCCTACCGTTCTGCTTACCCATTACTGCCAGTATGGTTCCCACCTCGCGAACGGGTGGTGGAATCCATACTGTCACTATGGATCTAAGAGGCAATTCGGAGGCTTGTATGACTTCAAGCCTTGCATCTGGGTTAATGTCGCTACATTTAGCAATTGTGGTTTTTAAGAATTCCAAGGAGTTCTTGTTACCACAGTTGCCAATTTTCACTCCCTTCACCCAGTCTGCACCATTGAAGGATACATCCTCCTCTTTGAAACTGAATACGGCCAATTCGTCAATGAGCCTACCCTCAACCAACTGACTCTCCCATCTGGATCATTCCGATCGATGACAGCCACCTGAAGATGATTTTCCAGGCTCGTCGACTGCTTCACCCTCTTGTTCAATGAAGAAGACTGATCATCCCCAGATCTGACTCTCTTAATGGTTTCCTTATTAGGACCACTAGGAGTTTTAGCCGGGGATATACCAGACCTCTTCAATGAGCTCGGTGGCCTCGGCACTCCTGGTGTGGAAGACTTGTTCCTACGCGTGCTTTTTCCCATATTAGTCTTCCTACCGGAGCCACTAGAATTACTAGCCTTCTTCCCCGTATCCGTTCCCTTAGCCACTTTGCCTACTACCTTAGGTATTGCCCCTTTTCCCGGGCTGACGGCTGCATCCACCTGCTTTTTCCAAGAATAGCACCAACCCAGCACGGTAATGACAGGTCCGCAAATTCATTCAAATTTTGCGACGCTTTTTCGGTGCCGTCTCAGAAGGTACCTATCCCTCGCAATAAACGTTGAAGGATCTCTCTTCGCCATATATTTCCAGACATGTCAGAGATTTCCTCGTCCCGTTTTTTTCCCACATTATATTTGCATTCTAATCTTAAGTATAATTTTTTCCACACATTGTAAAAAGTTAGAGATAAGCATTTAAAGTAACAGATAAGTATTCTCACTCTAATCATAAGAATAGCAAAAGTATAAATACTAATGTAAATACTTTTGCTCAGTTAGTTCATAAGTAAACCAGTTCATAAGTAAACTAGTTCATAAGTAAACTCAATTAAATAAAATATATAAAAAATTTAAGAAATATTTAAGATACTCAGTGTATCTTGAGTTTTTTAATTTTGTAACACTCTAAAAAAGGAAGAATTTAATTCGCTTAACATCTCCTCCACGCCGCCCTACCGAACAAGTTGTGGACAATCTTCTCCTGAGTGTCCCCGCTGGGAGGCTACCGCGTATTTCGATTCGAAAAGTAAAATTTTTCAAAATCAATTTCAGATTATGGGAAATTTGATTAAAAGTTGGTAGCACTGCTAATCAAATACCAATATGGACGAAAATATCCCATAACAAATAAAATATTAAATACGGTTCAATGTGTGAAAAATATTTTAAAAGTGTTTTTTTAATAAAAACGGATTGTATTTCTCTGTGGTTTGAAGAACCCAAAGAAAATGTCGACCATTACTTTATGCTGCTTATTTTTTGTACATGTTTTTTTTTAAATATTTTTTTTAATATTTCAAGACCACAAATATATAAAAATTTTCAATAATAACATTAGTTAGTAACATTATTAGGTTTAATTTGTTTGTTTTACACTTTTATTTATCTTGAACTTTATCATTTGCACTTTGTCACTAACAAAATAACGTTCGAACAATTTTCTAACGCTTTTTGAATAACTGACGCTTGTTTTTGTAATACAGAGTTTGAGTTTCGAAAGGGATTTTTATTGTTCGTAATAGAGAGTTGCCGTTTCGAAAGGGATTTTTTTTGTTTTCGATAAGGTATAAATAACTTCCGTTAATTCGAAACAGTACGAAAATCGTAATACACAGTACAAATTGTTCGCACTCGTAAATTATTTCTTTCGAATCGAAATACGCGGTAACCCCCCTGATGTCCCCTGGCCTCAATATCATGCTCCTCGTTTGAGAGCAGAGTCAACCTCACTAGCCCCTGAGTAGCCCCGGTCTGACACGTCGCACAGTGGTATTTTTTTTTTGCAAAAAGTCTATTTTTTTACAGTTATTTTTTGGAAATCTAATGATGCAATTCTGTAAAGAACTGTTTCATTAGTAGAAAACCATGATTTGTTTTCGAAAAAAATAAAATTTTGTATAAAAAAGAGTGTGTAAAAGTTATCTAAATATTATGCAACGAAAACTGATGAAAATTTTACTACATTTCAGTTGTTTATACAATAAATATGGTTCAACTACCAATAGTTTTAGAGCATCTATATATAAATCGGCTAAGGCAAAACAGTTAAGAACATTTTCCTCCTCTGTATGTCAACCGATTTGAAAAAAACACACACCATTTGAAAGATATTTACTTACAGCAGTGCACAATATATATTTTAAAATCTGTTCAATATTTTCGGAGTAATAAGCGTTCAAATTAGCTACTAACACATATGTACAAAATACAAAATTTGTTTTTTTCAATTATCAATTAATAAAAAAATAGGGTTCTCGATTATTCGGCATTTTTAAGAAACCGGTTTTCGAATATATCGACTATATAAATACGGGAAATTAAATTTCTTTATTTTGCTTTTCCGTGCTGCATGTAGTGATTTATTTAACTTAGAAACATAATATTATAGGTGCAGGGTCCTGAGTGAATTAAAACCTATAAGATAAAAAATGAAGAAGAGCATGTAAGGGGAGCTTTTTGGTACTTTTTCGTTCAACATCTGGTTTTTTGATTAATTTTCGTTAATATTAGACATAGAAAAAAAAATTAAAATGCAATGTCCTGAGTAGAATACAATTTACAAAGGAGATTTTATGATACTTTTTTGTTTTTCAATTGATATTTTTTATGGTAGAAGATAGAATATGAACCAGAGGTTGGTCCTTTGCCAAATCGATCCACTAAGATGGAAAAAATTAATGCTCAAAACATGTAAATTCATATATATTTAGATGCAGTGTCTTCATATGAACCAAAAAATGTATGGTCGAATTTTGACCATTAGGCGAACACTCCTTTGTATTAAAATATAGTATTTTAAATTTAATAGGAAAGAAAAAATATTTAAATTATATATATAGTTTAAGAGATCTGAGCAAATCAAAATGACTCCAAAAAATTTAGCATTTGCAGTTTTCATTAGAAAAAAAATAAGTTAGCTCGGTCTACCTCCGTGTTGGTAATACTACTAAATGAAAGTTTGGAATGTTTTCTTTCATTTTATGTAAAAAAATTCTGCGACTTTTTGCGATCGCTGAACAAACTTATAAATTTTGTGATAAAACTCACGTATTTTTTGTCAATATTTACAATAAACTGCAATTACAATAAAAGGTTTTGTATACTTTTAGGCTTTATCGAAAAAGTGCATAACAAAAAAGAAAAACAAAACCATATGATTATTTGAAATAATAATATTTGCCAAAAAAAGTTTAAGAAAATTATTAAACGTAACTAATATTTAAAATGGGTTCATTTTGTGTTTCATATAGTGAATTGTGCAAGGAACTTATAAATTGCAATAATAATGTGGATTTATTAACTGATTTCATAAAAACATGGTGCTTACTATTAAAGAAATTCAAATTGTGAAAAAATCAGTTCAAAAGCGATTTCTTAGTCACTTTTTTAAACGTTGGGCCGAATCTCACAGAAACAAATCATATTTCTTTAAGAAAAATTACACTTGGCTAAAAAGTACGTTTCAAAACAGAATAATTAATGTTTACTTTGAATATAATTGAAAATTTTTAGATATATTTGAAGTATCGCTTGCTGATGAGCAACCTAGTTGTTCAACAAAAATGGGAAGGCCAGCTAATGAATTCGGCGATTGCGCTGATCGTAGTAAATGTGTCGAGTGGGTGGGTAGAGGGCGTGGCCAATTTCGATGAAACTTTATAGTTTTCTTAATTGAGCTAAATAAAGGCTCAGAGCAAAATTTCAAAAACTTTGGGCCAAAAAAAATTTTGGGTTCTATGGGTGGTGGGTGGAGGGTGGAGGGCGTGGCCAATTTCGATGAAACTTTATAGTTTTCTTAATTGAGCTAAATAAAGGCTCAGAGCAAAATTTCAAAAACTTTGGGCCAAAAAAAATTTTGGGTTCTATGGGCGGTGGGTGGAGGGTGGAGGGCGTGGCCAATTTTGATGAAACTTTATATTTTTCTTAATTGAGCTAAATAAAGGCTCAGAGCAAAATTTCAAAAACTTTGGGCAAAAAAAAATTTTGGGTTCTATGGGCGGGGGGTGGAGGGCGTGGCCAATTTTGATGAAACTTTATATTTTTCTTAATTGAGCTAAATAAAGGCTCAGAGCAAAATTTCAAAAACTTTGGGCCAAAAAAAATTTTGGGTTCTATGGGCGGTGGGTGGAGGGCGTGGCCAATTTCGATGAAACTTTATATTTTTCTTAATTGAGCTAACCAAAGGCTCAGAGCAAAATTTTAACATTCTACGAGCACTCCTTATATTTTTTGCCAAACATTGTATGGACAAATCCCTCTGTGCGTCGTGCTATATGTACTGATAATGAACCTTAACAGTGTACATTTCCACTACCGCCTCATTATCCTGACAAGATGAGTAACCTTTAGTCGCACACTCCTTCAGTATTCATGTCGTCATGCGAAGACATATCAAACGCATACATCATCCCAGGAGATCGGAAAGTAGAGTGCACTTAAGCCCTCGAATCTCGACAAGATTGTTACCCAGATGGGGTCAGACCCCATAAAGTATATTCACTAGTGGCACAAACTAAAGCTACTCAGAAGTTTTTTTCCTGCTATAATTTTGCAGTTCAATTACACTGTGCTAGTTAAAAAAAAACTGTCAAGCAGGGCACTGGGCGGGTAAACCTAATTCGAGTACGCTGAATCCAGTGGTGCTTACCTTTTTGGTTAGGTCGGCTCTTGTTTTCGAGATACATACCGTTATTTCAAAAATGGAGGAGATTGCACAACATATATGTATTCGCGTAACTCAAAAAAGGTTTAGTTTATTGAATAAATAAATTAAAAAAAACGAAATTTTGCAAAAAAAAAAATAGAAGTCTATAGAAACCAATATAAGGGAATTGATGCTTAAGTTTTTGCCAGCTAAAAAGTACTTAATTTTTATTCGAAAAAATTTGTAATATTCGGCCCATAATTTACCTTATGTCCCACATTAAGTAGCCTTCTGAAAGCCACCCTAAAACTATAAAACGCTATAACAAATTTCACTTTTATATCGAAATTTATTCTAATTTAGGTTTTTTAATACCAGAAATCACACTACAGAATTTTTTAATGAGTGGTCCATAATTTACCATGGCTCTAATATAAATTCCCATTTCAAAAATAATTTTAGTTCGGTTAAAACTGTTGCGAATCATAATATTTCACTCAAATTTAGTTTTTGACGGTCAATAATTTAATATATCGTCACCTAAAATGCAAAAGAGCGCACAGTGGTTCAGCTTCATACGATTGGTGGCATTAAATATAAGGAACATCGCAGAGTCTTGAATTTTGGTATAGACTTATATTTAGTTGTGATAAAAAAATACTGCAAATATGAAAAACATCCGATCACAACCACGCCTACTTCCCATGTAACACAAAATAAAAATCATTGTAGTCACAATTTTTTGCTCATTGCAATTTTATGATAATATTAACCAATGGTGTAAAAATTAGCAAAATCTGCTAACAACCACGCCTACCTCTCATACAAAATAACCACATAAAATGCAATATTTTCATTTAGAAGGGCGACCACGTTTCATTTCTTGAGAACACATTGGTTTTTCATATTCTGGAAGATCTTCACCAAAACAATACATATTTTCCAACCAAACTTCGTTTTGTTCAAAAAATCTATTTTTTATATATTTTTGTAAAAATTGTTTATTTAAAAATTTTTTAAATTGATCTCCGTTAATAATTGATAAATTTTTATTATTTGTTTAAAAAATTATTGCAAACTACATCAATGTTCTTCTAACAATCTAATAAAATATCAAAAATTTAATAATAGGATAACTGAAAATTGTCCGTATTTAAATAATGTTTTTCTATTTGTCGCTTCAAAAACAATAAACTAATAAGCTATAAACATTTAAACACAACTAATAATCACAGCTGATAAGAAACTCAAAACAATAAACTAAAAGGCTATAATCACAAAAACAATGCAACTAATAATCACAGCTGATAAAAATACATATTGAACTTTCAACAACAAAAACGGCATAAAAATAATGGGAATAAGTTATTGCAAGCACTACTAAGCAGGGTTTAAAAAACTGCAGTCGAAACCAAAATCTGTCAAACAAAAAAAAATTATGTACAACTTTTCGATTTTTGAGTTGGTTTGACAGACCGCGACTGTTTACATTGAATGAATCAGAAGTAGAGTTTTTTTTCCCGGACTTTTTCGATTCCCGGGAAAGCGGGAAATTTTTTTAAATTTCCCGGGATCCCGGGATCCCGCTCCATATAAATAATACAAAGTAAATTTTGGTATTAATTAATGAAAAAAAACTTTTATAAAAAAAAACGTAAGGGAACTTGTTTACAAAGAAAGTAAATGAAATGGTTCAATACTAAAAAATTAATTGGAGATTGAAATAGGAAGTTGAATTATTATTACCTCACGCCTTTATTCCCTATTACATATTATGATTTTATTCAGTATTATTATGCTCTGGATACAAGATAAAAAGATAACATAAACATAACAATTTAATTCATAAAACAATAATAAAAACAAAATAAAAATTGAGGTACTCAAGATATGAAATCAAAAAGTTAATTAAAAAAATAGATAAAATACTTTAAAGAAATATATAACATTTTTTAATGGCTTAGGAAATAACTTTCTGACACACTCAAAGCGCTCTGTAAGTCTTCATAAAGTATATTCCCGATTTTATTTACTAATTATCATGTTTCCGAAAAACTTCGTTCATTTTTTACCGAGGTTGGACAAATAGTTAAAAGTGCACCGTTGTAGCATGCTTCGGATTCACAATCAGAAGCAATTTTTTATTTTTTATAAACAACGTCTTTATCAGTCAAATGTATGTCAAGGTTGATGCAAAAATAGCATCAACCGGACTGCTTCTTACAAACCTTTTCATTTCAATAGGTCCATTTGTAATCTTTAGGACAATGTGTTTTTCAAGTTGCATGTTGTAGTATCTTACACGAGTTTCCAAAATGTTATTTTATTTCGGTTTCCCCGCACTTCACGGGTATATAAACCAACACAAATTGAAATTGAAAATTTGTGTTTACCACCTAATAAACATATCGCTCCTTCATCGCATCATAGTCATATCTCAAAATTTTATGTAACTTTAGCAAAGTTTTCCTTCAAACCTTCACGTATTATATCTCAAACTGAACCGAAATTATAGCAAAATATATCTTTAAATCGGTACATTTTGAAAACTTTAATCGCATTTTGCCAAGATCGTTTGTTTTTGTAGATATGACTATGTTGCAATAAAGGAGTGATATGTTTAGGTATCTCCTATTTTTAAGACTTGTTCATGAATTGTGGCATGAAACTTTACTGCCTGCATCTTATTTTGAATTAATGTACTTTACCTAGCATTTACACATGCCACTGCCAGTTCGAAAAACTCAATACACTCATGTTTTTTTACTAATACACTCAAATTTTTCGCAATGGCAGCATCAGTGGCAGCAAAAATTGCATGCGAGTGGAAATTTGGCACTTGCTTGCCACTAAATGACAAAACGATGAACAATGTTACCCTGTTCAAAATTTAATGCAAATTAACTGGATTATTGTCAAATTGTTATTAAAGTTTTAACATGATACGTTTATTATTATGATTAATTTTTTGAAACGCGCATTAATAAAAGCAAGTTTGTTAATTATAGAGCATTAATAATGTTAAAATAATGCTTATATAAATAAATGTAAAACATTTCCCGAAAAATGTGCCTATATGATTAACTCGGTAACTCTATTTAGTTTTTTGGTACTTTTTTTTTAATTTGAGAAGTCAACAAATTATCTTAAGTTGACGCTTCAACGACATTTTGAAAATGAACTCGCAGTGGCATGTGTAAACACAAAAGCCAATGGCATGAGATTCGACTCTTTCGAACAATTTTTCTTTGATAATATGTATACAACAGTGGCATGCCACTACTTGCATGTGTAAAGGCAGGGTTATTAACTCTTCACTTCACTAAATGTAATAATTATCAACTGTTGCACTGCCCATTCTGCTTTTAGTAGATTTATTGCATCAGGACACATTTGTTTAAATACATGTACTCACTTCTTATACATAATTCATCTAATCCACAACCCATCCACTGATGCTAATTTTTAGAGAATAGAAAACTAAATTTCAAAGTATAAATAGCTATTTTCTGAAATTATGAGGAATTTTTTATTTCCCGGGATCCCGCAAGAAAAATCCCGGGAAAACGGGAAATAAAATAATGGAAAAAACCCTAATCAGAAGTAAAAGCAACCGTTTTTTTTTTGTCCATAACAAATGAAGAAGTGGAAGAAATGGCAGTTTTTCTACTTTGGCTGCAGTTTTTAAAACGCTACTACTAAGTGCAATAATTTGATATTATTTACATAATTATAAAGTGCATATTTTAAAACTTAAGTTTGTCTTTTCGTCAGGTTATTATTGTTTTACAGCCATATTCATAAAAAGTTCTTATTTTAAGCATATAGTATGTAATAACCAGAGAAGACAAAAAAAGCAATATTCAATACTTTTACAGCAAAAAGAAATTATTTTATAAGCAACAAAAAATTGATAAAACAGCCAAAAAAAAGCACTAAAAAATGTTTTATTCTAATTCTTCCACATCATCAAAATTATTACAATATACTGGGGGTATTCACGTCACAAGTTGCACCCTTGCGAAAAAGCAAAAGTGCACAAATATAACAACAACCACACATACAATTAGTTGTGCGTAAATAATTGTCTTTGTGGTAATTGTTATGTTTTTGCACCTTTGCTTTTTTGCAAGGGTGCAACTTGTGACGTGAATACCCTTACTATCATTTTAATTTTCTACGTCGATCTGTTAAAAGCGTTTTGTATAAAGAGAAGCTTCTTTCTACATCAACGGAGCTTGACGGTGCATATTTTAATTTGAGAATTTCATTAGAGGACAAACTTTTTACATATTCATCTTTTGGAACAGTACCAGACTCTAAAATATATTTAATTTCCAAAAACTGCTGATATCCGGGATTTCTTTTTAATATTTTCTCAAATTTCTTTTTATATTGTTGGTCCTCGATCTTACATAGTCCGTCAAAAACTGCCGATAAAGCATTAGTGCTCTCTGAAATTAATAAACCCGCAGTTTGCAATTTTTTTATAGCAACCAAAATGTTTGCAAAATTGTATTTTAGAAATGCAAGTTGAGAACTTAGTTCGGAGTTTTCAAATATTTTTTTGGATTGCACAATTGAGTCGGCATCTTGACTGTCAAGTTCTAAAACAACGGCTTTAACTTCTTCAAGATGTTCAGCGTAGTACATTGCCGCTTCTAACCAAGTACCCCAACGAGTTGGGCATGGAGACGGTGGAAGTGCAACATTAGGATTCATTTTTAGAAAGAGTTGTTTTCTTCGCGGTGCCTGCAAAAATTTTGTTTTTGTAACATATATTTTTAACATACATATGTATGTTTATATTAAAAAAACGCAAGAACTTTCAAGTTCTTTTTAATACACTTTTATTCCATTTTATATAATTTTCTTATAGAATTCTGTTTAATAGAGAAATATTTGTCATAAAATTCTTTTACTACAAAAATCATATTAAAAAAACGACTTTTAAATTCTTGCGTTTTCGATTTCCAGAACACCTCTGATTAATAGTTATATTTACCTTTAAGCAAATATTTTTAACATTGGAAATCAATTTATTGACATTTTCAAAGTTTGTTCGAATGAATTCAGCTAATCCATGGATACCATGTGCAAAACATGTTAAATGAAGCATTTTCGGATACATTGCCTTTAGAGAAGATATTCCACTTAGCATATATGCAGCTGCATCCGTTACTACAAGTAACACTTTGTTATATTTTATGCCTAAATACAGAAAATTAATATCAAATCTAAACTCGATTTCTTTTCTACTTTACCATCTGGCCACAATATTTGTAACGAATCATTACAAAATGCTGCAATAGATGCGCCATTTGCCGTTTCAAGTACTTGCATGTTCAATAGATAAGATTTATTGTCTTTCAATTCTTCTAAGACTCCAAAAATAAAATTTGCAACATATCTCTGTTCGCTGTCCGTAGTTTCATCTACAGAAATCCATATATATTTGTCTTAGGCTGCTTGACGCATTTTTTCTATAGATTCCCTATACAATTCTGGTATGTATTTCTGGCGGATGCAAGTTTCAGACGGAACCGACATTTGAGAATATTTCTCAATGAAATTTTTGAAACTGGGAGAACTAACTTTTTTTATTGGTATATTGGATTCTAACAATGCTTTACAAAGATTCTTTTGAAATGTTGTGGCAGTTGGAGTCACTGGATATTCCGTAATTAGTTTCTGTGGATGGTTCTCTTGCTTAGAAGACGCCAATTGGTGTTTCCCACATCTTATATGTTGATCCACATTAGACTTTTTCGAACAATTTATTTTGCAGCAGCATATATTGCAAAAGAGCCAATTTTCTTCAATTTTAAAGACACCTTCATATGTTTTTACCATTTTTAATAATAAATTTCTATTACTTTTCTCTTTCGGCATTTTTTAAACTTTTTTATTTATTTCTATTTTTAACAGCCTACTATGATTTCAGTTGATTGTTTTTAAAATGAAAACAGAGTTGCAAAAAGGTAGTAACGAAGGCGAATTCACTTTTATAGAGGAATTCGCCTTGGTAGTAACATACGAAGTTTTCAATACAAAAAAGGGAAGTTTAAACAAAAAAAATCCAAAAAAAAGCAACACCATTGTAAAAGAAGCAAAAAACAGCAGGTTTTATAAAAAACAGCTAAAAAAAGCAAAAAAGCATTTTAGTCTTCTCTTTTAATAACTATTAAACTCTTTTTGGCTTATAAACCTCTTATAAAAATTTGTATTCATAAACGTACATTAACAGCTTTTTTACTATTAACTGTTTGCAGCGATTTTCTGTTTAAGTATGGCAGCTTTCTTTATATTTTGCTGCCATTTTATTAATAGTGATGCATGAAACTTCTATTCGATTTACATGATATTCTATATTTAATTTTTTTTTAATTGTAGACCTTCAAAATTATTCTTATCAAATAAAACTACATATTATTTTAGTTTTTGAACAAAATGTTGCCGAAAGTTATCATAAAAACTTTTGTTTGAACCTTTTTTAAATATACGATAAGAAAGTACTCGAATAAAAAGTTTGTTTACTTTTTATTAACATCACTTTTATTGTGATTTGTTTATTTTATTTTTTTTTTTTATATTTTTGAACAATAATTTGTTGTTTTTAACAAAAAAAAAAAACAACTAGTTGCAATAATTTAATAAATAATTAGAGAGAATATCTGCATTTGTCCCTGAACATATTCATTTAAATCATATACGCATAGAAGCTAGCTTTCCCTCAACAATAAATTTCAGTGTATTTATCAAATATGAAAAATTGGGAATTTAGCACGTCATTCAGAAATCGTAATAATGATAAATTTCGTATTCCCGTAAATAACTTTGATCATATACTTTTTTGTTTAATAATTATCAATATAACTTTAAATTGGCTGTCTAAAATAAAAAAAAAATAGTAAAACGTATTTAACATGTCCGTTGTAATAAATAAAACATTTTTGTCATTATTTTTCAACATATGTATATCACAAAAATAATATCATAAAATGCAAACAACTTTCAAAATGTCATTTAATTTTTGGTTTAAAGAAGGGCAAATCCAACAATAATTTTTTTTACTTTATAAATGGTTTATTAAAGGTTCAATAGACTATTTTTGATTTATGAATACAACTTTAGCAATTTTTGCTTAAAAACAGTCAATTAATCATCAATAAGTTTTTATGAATACGGCTGTTATATTAGCCTATAAGCCATCAAGTCGGTTTTGAGAAAAGCGATAAAATAGGTTTACAATCAATTTTCTCAAAAACTGCTCGATAGATTTTTTTTGAACGCTTGTAATTGATTGCTACGTATGTTTTTAACAAAACTATACATCTTCATGAATTAACATGCAATAAATCCAAAGTTTTAATGATTTTTCTTAATTAACATTTTGTCATTTTGTGCTCCATATCAAATTTCATTTCGTATTATGATGTTTTCTTTGACGTGGAGCAAAGTAAGTCTATGGCAAAAAAATGAAGTTTATAGTTAATAGAGATTTATAAGGACAGGTTGGTATGTTTTAGAAAGGTGATAATTGCTTAACTCTCTCCCATAAGCCCCGACCTGCAGATGCAACAGAATATGGAAAGAAAATATATGTTAGCTAGCGCAAATCAATATTCAAAAATTAGTTTTGTTGTGGCCTCCATATTCATCTCAAGTGTCACATTGTGTCCAATAAATTTTAACTATTGTGACGGTTTATTTTGACCTACGTTGTTCATTATTCGAATGGCGCAAAAAAATAGTAACGTATAATTTTGTTATGTTTGTATGCAAAATTTGCTCCATATGCCAAAAATTGTCATAATATGACAATTTAAGTTAAAAGGGACCTATGGGGAAATGATGAGTTTTGGAAAAAAACGATTTTTAAGTTAAGTTATTTTCTTTTCTTATCAAAGGTGTATTTTAAAGCTTAATAATGACAAAAGTAATGAAGTTAGAAAACTGCGGTTTGCTGCATTGGTCTATTTTAAGAATCACCAAAAAAGTAAAAATCGATTTTTTCATCCATCCCTTTTAACTGAAATTGTCACATATGTAGCAATATAATGTTCAATGAACTTAAAAAATGCGGATGTAGACCAAAGTCGATGCTGAATATCTCAGATTCTAAACGAGATATCAAAAAATGGATTTTGGAATATGAAAAAGAACATTGATGCCATATATAATCCATTCCTAACACACTTTTTTTTAAAAATGGCGTGTAGGATAAAACAATAACCTGACGTTTTGTGTGTTTTTTTTTTACAACAAAACAACATTGCAAACAACCAAAAAAAAGCTAGCGCAATAACATGCTTGTAAAAGAAATTTTTCCTAACTTTTTTCAGTTTTTTATACCGGAATTGCTTAGGGGAAACAACAACTTAAACAAGTGAGTGAGTAAGAAATTATATTGAAAACAAAAACAAATTTTCGTTTCTTATTGTTGTTTTCAATATAATTTCTCACTCACTCACTTGTTTACGTTTTCTAAAAACAGGCAGTTAATCTAATTTTTATAATTATTGATATACAATTCTGTTTAATAGAGAAATATTTGTTATAAAATTCTTTTATTACAGAAATCTTATCAAAAAACGACGTTTAAAATTCTGGCGTTTTACGTTTTCGATTTCCGAAACACCCTTGTTTGTATGTATACGGTACATAATATTATGTATGTATGAATACGGTACATAATATTATGTATGTATTTGTATTATAATCAAAAATAATAAAAAAAGCCGAACGCTAAAGCCCCTATTATGGTTTACAACTCAACTCAGTTGAGTTGTAATTTCTTAATTTTTGTATTATGGTTTACAACTTTGCTATTTTGCGGTGAACAAAAACATAACAAAAATTACAACTGATCACAACCAGTTGTCTTAATAACAACTCAACTGAGTTGAGTTGTAAATAGAGTTTTTTTCCCAGACTTTTTCGATTCCCGGGAAAGCGGGAAATTTTTTAAAATTTCCCGGGATCCCGCTCCATATAAATAATGCAAAGTAAATTTTGGTATTAATTAATGAAAAAAAACTTTTATAAAAAAAAAACATAAGGGAACTTGTTTACAAAGAAAGTAAATGAAATGGTTCAATACTAAAAAATTAATTGAAGATTGAAATAGATACTTGAATTATTATTACCTCACGCCTTTATTCCCTATTATTATGCTTTTAATCAGTATTATTACGCTCTGGATAATTCGTAACCTAGCATTTACACATGCCACTGCCAGTTCGAAAAACTCAATACACTCACGTTTTTTTACTAATACACTCAAATTTTTCGCAATGGCAGCTCCAGTGGCAGCAAAAATTGCATGCGAGTGGAAATTTGGCACTTGCTTGCCACTAAATGACAAAACGATGAACAATGTTACCCTGTTCAAAATTTAATGCAAATTAACTGGATTATTGTCAAATTGTTATTAAAGTTTTAACATGATACGTTTATTATTATGATTAATTTTTTGAAACGCGCATTAATAAAAGCAAGTTTGTTAATTATAGAGCATTAATAATGTTAAAATAATGCTTATATAAATAAATGTAAAACATTTCCCGAAAAATGTGCCTATATGATTAACTCGGTAACTCTATTTAGTTTTTTGGTACTTTTTTTTTAATTTGAGAAGTCAACAAATTATCTTAAGTTGACGCTTCAACGACATTTTGAAAATGAACTCGCAGTGGCATGTGTAAACACAAAAGCCAATGGCATGAGATTCGACTCTTTCGAACAATTTTTCTTTGATAATATGTATACAACAGTGGCATGCCACTACTTGCATGTGTAAAGGCAGGGTAAAACAATAATAAAAACAAAATAAAAATTGAGGTACTCAAAATATGAAATCAAAAAGTTAATTAATAAAATAGATAGAATACTTTAAAGAAATATATAAAATTTTTTAATGTCTTAGGAAATAACTTTCTGACACACCCAAAGCGCTTTGTAAGTCGTCAAAAAGTATATTCCTGATTTTATTTACTAATTATCATGTTTCCGAAAAATGTTAATTTTTTACCTAGGTTGGACAAATAGTTAAAAGTGCACCGTTGTAGCATGCTTTGGATTCACAATCAGAAGCAATTTTTTCTTTTTTATAAAAAACGTCTATATCAGTCAAATGTATGTCAAGGTTGATGCAAAAATAGCATCAACCGGACTGCTTCTTCCAAACCTTTTCATTTGAATAGGTCCATTTGTAATCTTTAGGACAATGTGTTTTTCAAGTTGCATGTTGTAGTATCTTACACGAGTTTCCAAAATGTTATTTTATTTCGGTTTCCCCGCACTTCACGGGTATATAAACCAACACAAATTGAAATTGAAAATTTGTGTTTACCACCTAATAAACATATCGCTCCTTCATCGCATCATAGTCATATCTCAAAATTTTAAGTAACTTTAGCAAAGTTTTCCTTCATACCTTCTCGTATTATATCTTAAACTGAACCGAAGTTATAGCAAAATATATCTTTTAATCGGTACATTTTTAAAAATTTAATCGCATTTTGCCAAGATCGTTTGTTTTTGTAGATATGACTATGTTGCAATAAAGGAGCGATATGTTTAGGTATCTCCTATTTTTAAGACTTGTTCATGGACGATGAAACTTTACTGCCTGCATCTTATTTTGAATTAATGTACTTTATTAACTCTTCACTTCACTAAATGTAATAATTATCAACTGTTGCACTGACCATTCTGCTTTTAATAGATTTATTGCATCAGGAGACATTGATTTAAATACATGTACTCACTTCTTGTAATTGATCTAATCCACAACCCATCCACAGATGCTAATTTTTAGAGAATAGAAAACTAAATTCCAAAGTATAAATAGCTATTTTCTGAAATTATGAGGAATTTTTTATTTCCCGGGATCCCGCAAGAAAAATCCCGGGAAAAAACCCTAGTTGTAAACCATAATAGGGGCCTAAATAATGTACTGTTTATTTTCGAACACTGATTGCAAGTATTCACTTTCACTTTCGTATTCGTAAAAATTAAATTGGATTTTTCGCATTCGCAAAACCCTAATAATTATACATGCAAATTAGAGCGACTAAAAAAAAGTGATTTTGTTACCCCCTGAAAATAAAACTTGATATGTTTTAAGATGATTCCCAAAATATTTTGGTTCTAGCGTTCAGGGTTTAAAATGCTATCGCCATATAAGCAAAAGCAGCCAAATTTTGCCTTTTTCCTATTAAAAAAAAAAATCAAAAATAAAAAGCCGACAAGTTCTACAGCTCAAAAAGCCCGAACTTTTCAAAAGCAGCAGCAAAATAAACACACTGTTTTTGAAAAGTAACCTTTTAATGGACACTGGCTTTTTCCAACTATGTATTGCTTTTTTAACAATAGCAAAAATTTTTTATTTGATGGCTCTCAAAAAGCAACGGCAATCACTTTTATGTTGTAGAAAAAGAGTGTAGGAAAAAGAATGAAACAAACAGCTTCTGTAAAACAGCCGCCAAATCAAAAACCAATGCATGCTAATTAATAGCCGCAAAATAGGAGATAAAAGCAGCGCAAAGGGCTGCTGAAAGGCACATGATTGCAAAAAAATACTCGACGACGACAAGTGATATTTTTCATGCAAAACAAACACAACAAGAATTTGTTATTGTTATACCCACACCACAATAGTGGAGAGGGTACTATGCATTTGTGCTGATGTGTGTAACGCCTTAAAATAGTGGTCCTAGACCCACCTTAAAGTATACCGATCTACTCAGAATCACTTTCTGAGTCGAACTAACGATGTCCGTCCGGCTGGCTGGCAGGCTGGCTGTCCATGTAACCTTGTGCAGGTCGCAACTTTGGAGATAACTTGATAAGATTTGGGTCATAGGTTCTTATTGGCACAAGGACCAAGCCTATTGAAAATGGGCCAAACCGTAGGACCACGAGGGAAGATAGGGGGAAATTTCTTCCTCTCAGAAACTATCAAACCGATTTTAATGAAATTTAAAACATGGATATTTCCATATCTATATGGACACATAAGCTATACAGTTTTAAAAAAATAGGACCACAAGGGGTGATAAGGGCAATTTTTGTCTCTCAAACCGATTTTAATGAAATTTAAAACATAGATAGATCCATATCTATATGGACACATAAGCTATACAGTTTTAAAAAATATAGGACCACAAGGGGAGAAAGGGGCAATTTTTGCCTCTCAAACTGATTTTAATGAAATTTAAAACATAGGTAGATCCATATCTATATGGACACAAGCTATATAGTTTTTCAAAAATAGGACCACAAGGGGATGTAGGGGGCAATTTCTAGTGTCCGACCGAACGTTCGGCTTCGGAGTTCGGCCAAAAAAGCGATGTTCGGCCAAGTTCGGTGTTCGGCCAAAAATTGGCCGAACTTGGCCGAACAACCGAACTTTTTAATGATTATTGAATAAACAAATAATATACAACTGTGGTTATATTGCTAATCGATCATACTAAAGAAAATAGTTCTAAAAAATACAATGTTGTCAATCATATATTAAATTATGTACAGAAAAAACAACGATGTTACAATATAAATATATATGTGTGTGTGATAAAATTTCAAGAAGAAGCCATCAAATTTTAAAAAGAAAATTCCAGAAACACATTCAAACGGTTAATAAAAGTTAATGCCAAATTATTTTATGATAATATACGTATGTACAACTGTTTTTAAAATAGGTATTTAAAAAAAAAATGAATTTTTATTTTTGTTTATGTTTATGTTTATTAATTTTTTTTAAATAGAAAAACGATCTCAAAAACTTTTTGTTTTATTGAAATCTTATTTATTTTATTGAAATAAGAAAAAGTTCGGCTTCGGCTTCGGCCGAACATTAACATTTTGGCCGAAGTTCGGCTTCGGCCAAAAAAAGCGAGTTCGGTCGGACACTAGCAATTTCTGCCTCTCACAAACTTTCAAACCGATTTTAATGAAGTTTTTAAACATAGAGAAATCCATATTTATATGGACACATAAGCATTTAAGTACTGTGGTGCTAGATATCATATGGTCGGGCTTGACCGACTATACTTTCTTACTTGTTTTCTATACAATAAAAAATCCAACAGACACTTTGCTGGTTGCCTTTACTAAAATTTTTTAGAAAAACAAAATATACACACACACACACATTTCGTGCTGTAGTCATGCAAACTGTCGAGCAACAACCACATTACTGATGAAAGGCAAAAATTTATTTTTCCTCACCACCATGAACTGATCAGTATTTTATCGTTGTAATCTGCCTTTTTGCAGAGCTAATAGACTGCTTTTAGCACACACTTCAGCTGCTTTTCATTTTATTGAATCGGCTTTTTGTTATGACCAGCCAGTGAAGAATTTTTGTTCTTTGAATTTTAGATTTTTTTTTGGTTTGTCTTTTTTAACTAGCTCTTCTTTTAGGAAAAAGTAAAAAAGCAAAAGGCGAAATATTTTTATTAAGCTTTTGCTTTTTAGGTGGTTGTCCATTTTAGTCGCTGGCTGGTAAAAAAGAAATTGTCAAAAACTAAAAATATACAAAATAGGAGATTTGCTTTTTTGCACAAACGAAAAAGAAAACATTGGCTATTGGAAAAAAAATTAAAAATTTCAATAGCAGTGGCAAAAGCAAAAGGCATCCAGCTGATGGGTGCTTTTAAACCCTGCTAGCGTTGACCATACATGAGCTGGACCATTTTTAAAAAGGTCTTTTTTCAGTTTTTCGATTTTTTTTGTACTTTGATCCAAGACAAACAAAATGGAATCGTGCAAATTTTATACAACGGAAGAATCGCGAAAAGATTTTTTTAAAAATTTAAAAATAAAGAATTTGATACCCATATTGCCTATATATGAAAAAAGATAAAATATATCGCGATTTTCGAGTTTTTTGTGAATAATTACAACCAAAAAAATAAATTAACATTATTATAAAACAGATTCAATTTCAAAAGCAGAACATTATTTCCACATACGTTGAATTTGTATGAAAACCCGAAACGAAAATATGGATTTAGTTAAATATCTCAATTAGTAGATCGCAAGTGGTCAAGATTTATATACCATTGGATGCTGCTTCAAAAACTCTTTTCGATGATACCAAATTTTATTTATGTCGTCTTGGAGCAAAGTACAAAAAAAAATCGAAAACTAAAAAAGTCCTTTTTTGAAAATGGCCCAGCTCACGGATGGTCAACGCTAGCACCAAAATATTTTGGGAATCATCATAAAACATATCAAGCTTTATTTTCAGAGGGGTAACAAAAACACTTTTTTCTGCTCCATACAAGGTGAGTCGGTCTAATGCATATACATACATACATATCAAACTACTACGTTCCCTCTTCTTGTAGCCCCATTTACATAGCGTCTTCAACTGACAATTTTTTGTCATACCAAACGGCAAAGTCTATATAAAAAAAACTCGACAATTTTTGTCAGCGTTTTTTTAATATGAAGTTTGACGTTTGGTATGACAAAAAATTGTCAGGTAAAGACGCTATGTTATGAAAACATTGACATTTGTTTTTATTAAATTTTTGTATTAACTGTCAAAAACCGATTATGTAAAATACACTACAGTTTAACCAGCAGGTTAGACATACGTGTTAAAGTTATGAAAAATTCATTACAAGATAGATATCTATACACAGATAGATATCTACATATGTGTAGAAATTACGGGCATTAAATTTCATTCAAATCTATTATTACCTCCCTTCGTGATCATATTTTTTAAAAAATATATAGCTTCGCCGGGTCCGCTAGGAACTTCCCCATTTTTCCGCAGTTTTCCGTGCTTTACGCTAATAATTTTCTATTTTTTAATTTGAAAAGCCATTAAGGAATAATGTGGCACAAAATTCCATACAAAAAATCTATTTTCGATTTTTGTATAAATATTGCACTGAATTTCGATTGTAATGCTTTCACCGTATATGGATATAATGCGTGATTTACGACAATCCGGAATAAGTTTAACAATACACAAAACTCGTATAAATTGCAGCAAGAAAAATAGCACATTTACTGTAGAAAATTACAATTCCAAAATGACACCTGTCAGATTGTGCAAAGTCTAAGTCAACATATAACGCCATCTATTGGATTTTGGCTGAGAACTTTCTATTTTTTCATTTGGAAAGCCATTAAGGAATAATTTCACACAAAATTTCGTACAAAAAATCAGTTTTTGATTTTTACAATTATCCGACTTTTCCGGAGGAATTTTCCAAAGTAAAAACCTTCTCCTCGAAAATACGAACAACTGACAAAAACTTTTACAGAAATCGGTCCAGCCGTTCTCATTTTATGGATTACTGTACATTTTTTACACCATTTTTATATACATATATAGATGTGTACAAATTATTAGGAATCTATCAATGTTTTAAATTTCATTAAATCTTTTGAATAGTTTCGGGAATGCACAATTTGCAACCTAACTCCCCTCCTAATCCTAATTTTGAAAAAATGTATAGCCTAAAACCATCGGTTGGATGGTTTCAGAGTCTATAACGGACATAGGTAGAAACGTTTGTATTTTATATACATATATACAGCCCTATTCATAACAAAAAGTTAGCCACAGTTTATACACTACGTACAAAGAGCTGCTAACTAGAATGCCGATTAAGCTTTGCAGCTTGTTAGCACAGATATAATTCAAAACAAACTTTTCTCCATCTGCTTACTTTTAATAAATCAACTCTGAATTTTATTGATGCCACATTATCAGCCCAATTATGAATAAAAATTCCCCGAGAGTTCTCTCCCTTCTCCCATTTTTCCCATGTAAATTTAATTGTAAAAATGGAAAAAGGAAAAAAACTCCCGTGGAATTCGTATTCATAATTGGGCTGTATATTACTCAAAAATGCAACATTTTGCATTAATCATCGCTGGTTTTGTCATTTTATTTTTCTTTTTTTGTTTTTCCCTCCACATACAAGAATTTTAAAAAATTTTTTAAATTAAAATTAATTAAATAAAGTAAAATAAAAAAAAAAAACCCTAAATTAAAAAACAAACAAAATTGTTTAACATTAAAAGGCTGTTTTTCAAAAGCTGGTAAACGTTTGGCAGCTCGTTAACAAGCGTTTAGCAAAACGTTAGCCAGAGTTTGGTAAGTGTATTATGAATAAACTTTGTGCTAATTCCATGCCAAATTTGTTAGAATAAAAGATTAGTTAATTGTGCAAAACTTTAAAGTATGTATATCGAAAATTACTATTTAAGTTTGTATGTAAAAGCTAGTATAATTTTTATTACTTTTTTTATTTTTCACATTAAAGAAAATATTAAATCTTTTTTTAAATGTTATTCTCCTATTTTTTCAGTCCTTACCCTCATGAAACCGCTCAAGAACAAGCATTTCTGATAGATAATAACGACACAAACATTCTTGATTTTGAGCCAAACTTAAAAACCCTTGCAATATTGGCCGTTGTAGAAAATCGTGTTGATATTACTTGGTTGCCCAGAGAATTAAGGTAAGTTTTATAAAATCAATAAAAATTAAATGTAATATAGATATCGCACTTGATCATTAAGAGGGTATTAACTAAAAATTTTAAAATTTTCAGTAGAAGCAAAACAATTTTGTATGTAACATTTAAGGCATATAAAAAGCACTTTTAAACCAACCGTTTTATTACCAAAAAGAAAGCAAAATAACCCGATATATTTACAGCGGGTAAATATGAATATTATGTGTCAATTTTTTCCAAAAAGTGAAAAAATAAAATTTTTGATTAAATACCCTCTTTATGATCAGCTCGATTCCAAAACATGCCAAGTTGGAAATGGAGTTTCGCAGGAGAAGCTCTCAAAGTTTATTAGCGATACAACAGTCAGTTGTATGCCAGGTACTTTTTTGTGCATAACTTTGGATTGGATTAACCGATCAACACCAAAATTTGACAGAACAAAACTTAATTAAAAACGTAAAAAAAATTAAAAACATGCTAAGCATGTTTTGGAACTGAGCTGTTAATAGATTTTATCATTTAAAATTTATTTTGCAGACTAGAAATAAAAGCTATGACACAACCAAATTCCATAAGTCGACCAATTAATCACGCTGGTTGATGAGTTTAAAGAAGATAAAGAAAAAAAAAACATAATTCACAAAGAGGAAGATGGAATAACTTTTGATTAAGTTTAATTTTTATTTTTTTAATTTAAAGTCAGTGTTTCAAAAAATAATATATTTACATATAGCGCAATTAAATTTTATTATTAAACACACAGTAATCTCATATATTCTATCACTCTCTCCACCACTATTATTCCTTATTTGCTCCCTCATCAGTAAGATACACAAAATAAAGAAATACAATTCCTAAAGAAACAAAATTTTTTTTTTTTTGTTAAACTGCCAACATATTACATGTGTAATTTGTTTCTCTAAAACATTGTTTGCATTTTTTGTTTTTCTTTTTTGGATTCTGTGTGTATTTTTTTTTTATAATTTTTCTAGTTATTTTAAGTTTGTAAAAATGAAAAGTATTCAAAAAATGTGTTATTCATTTCAATTTTTTTATAAATAAACATATTTTAAGGTATACTTTAACACACGTTTAATAAAAATGAGTAAAGTATAAGTAAAATTTTTAAACAATAAAATTTTGTTATTTACAATCGCTTGTATAATAAAATACAACTTCTGAAATTAAAAATGAAATTAAACCAAATAACGTTAAAAGAATTTATTTATTTCGTTCATTAAAATTTAATATTGATACAAACAGGATTTCAATGCATTTTAAGGGGTTTTAACAAACATAACACGTTGATGCAACTAAAAATCTTTTGTGAATGTTTTTTAGTAATCAAAATAATTTTGAAATAGTCGATTTAATTGATTGATTTTAAAGCGTAACCAGCAAGGGAACTGTAATAAATTTTTATAATATGATATAATGTGAATATTTGCAATCTACAATTTCTGTACGATCTTTAATTCGATTTTAATTAAAATTTAAGTCTTTTCTTTTAATTGTTTAAAATTGGAGTTGATAAATGGCACTACATACGACCATTTAAAGCCCACAAACTTGTAGATATTTTTTAATTTTAATAAGAAATTCGCAATTGCATTGCATATTAAGGGTTGCAATAATGGGATCATTAAAAATATTATTACCGCTAAGAATATCCACATTAAATGGTACCACCATTCTCTGAACTATAAGGAGGCATTGTCTATGTATCGTATTTTCCATTCATTTTTAACATCCTGCCAGTTGACTAAAGGGCAGTCCTTTACCAAATGCCAGTTGGGTGAAGGAACGTCTGGAGATAACCAGTTGAAATCGGCTACATCTGTATAGTTATTCTGTTCCTTGTTGAGACCGGCCAAACTAAAATCCTCATTAATATGGTCATACTCATAATTATATGGAGCTATTTCGATATCTTTACAATCCTCTATTATGGCACGACAGGTGACGTGTAAATAAATACGACATTTTGTCGATGAATGGAATCTTAGTTGTTGACATGCCACATTTAGAACACAACTTTTGCAATATTCAGCAAACAGTGATCGAGCTATAGGTCCACATAAAAGTGTACAGTTTTGGCAACCTGAAATTTGCACCGAACCAGCTGATCCTTGCAGTTCCACAAAACAGTTCTTTAAATTTGCTATAGTAATGTCTTTTCCATTGACTTGTTCTTCTTTTAGGCATATGTATTCATTTTTTTGATTGGACAATGTCCAGTTGACTACACTTTGTGGAGATGCTGTCGTTTGTTGTTTTTCCGAAGAATCTAGTCTATCATTTAAAGTTAGTTTGGGATTTAAAGCTGGCTTGGGCGTAACTTTTCGACCACTAAAACCAAATTTTTTTTTAGGCAATAAACGTATTCTAGTCTCTTCGCAGGTGACTGTAAGATCATGCACGATTTCTTGACAAGATTTTATTTTATATTCGGTAAGAAATATAGTGGAATTTGTTAAATATCTTTGCAATTCTTGGATCTCTGTGGTAATATCAGCAAAGTGTCGAGCTAAATCAATGGTAGGCCCATCACCGGCTGATTTTTTGGCTGTAGCTTCAGTAACATTTTTAAGTCTCAGTTCAATTTCTCGTACTTTATCAGCAAAAGTTTGATTGAAATAATCAGCTCCTTCCAATTCGGGACAGTCCTTGTGGCGTTGTTCTAGTTTAACATCTAAATAATTTTGGCGTTCTTTATTGCGCTTATTAAGACGTTCTAATATTTGATCTTTTTTTACAGCGGGATTTGTTATATTGTTGATAGTTGTACCTGCCTCCATAGCTTCAAAATATATATTATTATTTAATTATCAGGTTTTTTTAAATACACAGGATCCTTTTGATTGGCGGCTTCTTGTAATTTTCTAAGGAATAATACCTTCTTTTTCTCGTCTTCTGTCAGATAAATACCAGCAGTAGTGGCCCGAATTTTTGCTATCTTTTCTTCAGAGGGCGCAGTTAAAATCATTAGACCATACCCGAGACCGCCTATTGATAACAACCAAATTAATGATTTAACATAAGGATTTGAAGCCATTTACGTTAATAATTTCCGTTTAATAAGTGTGAAAATTAAAAATAAATAGAGTGTAGGAAAGTTAAAAATTAAACTTAAACAGGTGGGAGTTAACAATACGAATATTTTTATACAATATTTTAAATAACTTATAAAGATTTATATTAAATTAAAAATTTACTTCAACTTTAGTTTTGATTTTGTTGTTTTTGAGTTGGTATCAATTAGTGTTTAATCCTTCTTTTCCTTTGTACGCCAAATAGTAGCATCAATATCTCTCAAATTACTATTACCAATTACTTCTCCAACTTTATAATAATAGTCCAATACGAATGGAAAATTATCGTTAATATATTGACGAAATTCTGTAATAAAGTCAAAAAGAAAAAATAATATTTTTATTTAAATTTTAATAATAAATATTTAAAATAATAATTGTAGCCATAACAGAAACTAATTTTAATATTTCATGAGATTAATTTTGGGTTTATAAACTGTGAATTAAAAAAATTATTTTCGGTTTTGAAAAACTTTCATTTATTTACATATCGAGCCATAACCGCAGAAAAAGCTTAAGCGACAAAAACAAAATTTTACAGGAGAATGTTTTTTTTTATTATAAAAAAAAAGGAAACATACTAGAAATGGCGCTTGAGCTAAAATTGTTTTTGCTATAAAATCGTAACGGTAGCTTGTATGACCATAAAATTTTAGAAGATGATGCAAGTTTCGCCAATAAATTATTAATAAAAAAAAAAAAACCAAAAAATTGAAAATGATGTCGCCCGATATAACTCAATTAGCATTCTTGTTTGTGTTTGCATTTTGACTGCACATATGAGTAGTCCACTTGCAAACTTCGCTATGGTAATAAAACAAAAATCTGCGAAAATCGATTAAAACAGTGTTTTGAAATATTTAACCAGAAATTGCATGTAACTTTCCGCGTTTTGAACGCGATTGATAATGGCTTAGGGAGGCATTTTAAAAGACAAATTAAATGGCGGCTTTCACAAACTTTTTTTTTTAACTTAACGGTGTTTGCAAGTGAACTACTCATATGTAAGTATGAAACTTTAGTAAATTAATATCTTTATATATTTAAATACAAGGCCTGATCACTTACTGACTATCAACGCCCAGCCAAAACGACTAAAGTTAGAGACTTGAAATTCGGTACACAAGCTCGAGTAGAAACGGCTAAAATGTGTAACCTAATATCTCCAAAATTAAGACAGATGGAATCAAAATTCCGTCAAAAAACAAGCAGACGCGAGTTTAATATTTCCTTGATAATTGTACTTTTAAAGGATAAAACGGGTAAACATCTAATTTTAGTACTTTTTTTACCTAGCTTATCTTCTTACCTAAACAAGAGCGGAAGGCGGAACGTTTTCTTCCGCTAAGCTCTTACGCTGATATAACATCTACAGTCGTGTTAACTTTATTGCTGAATAAATACCACATAATAGAAATAAAAAATAAAATAAATTGACAAAAAAAAAAAAAAATAGCTGAATTGCCATTATTTATTATCAGGGAAACCATAAATTTGCAATTGCATTTATATTTATCCGTTTTAGAGCTTTTTATGAATTTTGACATCGATTTGTTAGTGCATATTTTACCGTTTGTAGCATTTTTTTATGCATTATTTTGTTAAGAGTTTTTTTTGCAGCATTTTTAAGTTTTAAGCGCATATTTTGCCCAAAATTTTGATACATTTAAAATTTTTAATATGACTACTTTGGCTTTTTTGTTTTAAATATCTATCTGTTTACCCAACATGCTGCTTCAATTTCGCCATCTGCATTTGGCTTTTACTCGATAATCGTAAGACAAAGCATCATAAAATTTTATTTAAACTTTTAAATTTTATATACATATAAGGAAAAATTAAGAAAGAATCAATTATATACGTTTTTGGCGATGTGTGTAATACATAGAAATATGGACCAATCTTTTAGTATACCGATCTATTTAGCATCACTTTTTAAAGAGATCTAACGATAACCATCCGTCCGACTGGCTGGTTGCCCGTCCATGTTTATTTTGTGCGCGAAGCACTCAGTTTTTTGAGTGTTTTTCATACAAATTTTACTACACGTCCAATCACTTGTGTTTTAAAAACAGTACATAAATTCTTTTCGAATCGGTTCTCATTTGCCCAAAGCTCCCACATATAAATAGCTTTAACTTCATTTTTATTGTTTACATTAATAAACAATTTAGCGACCGCCCATTAAATCCCTTTAAGACAAAAAATCTCATATGGATGTTTATATCTAGATAATATTCGGCACAAATAACTCTTATATGAATGTTAACCTCTTAAAATAACTTTGTTTTTTGAGTCCATGACTGCCCATCGTTTCCAAATAGGGTAAAATCTCGAAAATTCGTCTGTAAATACAATGGGGTTTGGGCTTTACCGATTATAATTTTTGGATTGTTTTTATTTAATGAAATTGCTATTAAATTTTTGAATATTTTGTTTTCAAATAAGCAATTTTTTACTTTTTTTCAGCATATTTTTAGCAATTTTCAGGGCATATTTTCAAGTTTTTACTGCATATTTAATGCGCATAAAACGCGTTTTTTAGAGCATATTTCTGGTTACCCTGTTTATTACCAATAACGGATAACTTTACTATTAAACGCGCTGTCAAAATTGCATGTTCCAATTGCAAAGCGTTGACGTCGCGCTATTTAGGGATGCTTCATACAAATTGTTATGTATATGTTTGGTACTTTTTCTAAACAAATATATTTTTCATTCAGAAAGCTATAGGCTTGAAATTCGGTACCTCTTTTCATGAGCAGATCCACTAAGAAAATTCGATCGCTTAAAGGCTTAAAGGGCCAAAAAGACTTAAAGTGTGTAACTTTATATCTCCAAAATCAACACAGATGGAATCAAAATTCAAAAGACATATCGTAAGTTCATATTGATTTGGCGCATACATATGTCAAAAAGTTGTAGTGGATAAAAACGAAAATGAAGGTTTACATGATTTACATTTTTCTGAAAATATATCCGATAGAAGTTCTTTTGTATTTTCACTACTGCTTCCGGCATATGCTTAAAAAAATTTAAATTAGTGTGATCTTTCATTAATGAAGTAAGAAGTTGATTGAAAGTGAAAATTGTTGTTTTGCGCGGCATACGCTATTTTTAAAATTTTTTTTTTTAAGTAGCTTTTTGTCATTTTGTTTTAACTACCTTTTTTCTTGCGGCAATGTAGTAACGCAAGACTGAAATTTATTTTGTATCAGGAATTTGCTGCAATCGACTACTACGACTCCGACTCCGGCACAAAAAACTCAACTCCGACTTCTCAACTCAGAACTCCGACTCCACAGCCCTGGTTACTATTGTACCGAATTTTTAATACTTTCCAAAAAAAATATTTATTAATTTCACTATTTAACTTCTAAATTCTATTTACTAATGAGAAGTGAAAACGGGACAGTGTGTTTAATTTCATTCAATTCTATGCAAAACTTTTTTAAAAGAGATCAACGAGTATTTGTAAGGTTTCAAAATTAATAATAGTTCGGTATACAGTAGACTCGCGATAACAAAAACACCGCCTTACGTGAACACCGGCTAGCATGAACATAATTTTTTTTACACTGACTACTCTGTAGCGTGAACACAGTAAGAAAGCCCTATAACGTGAACAAATGTAAAATTCATGGAACATAGAAAACGTTGTTTTCTTTTGAACATTTTTAAGCAATCACTACTTCTTTAAAAACTGGGAATCCCCGTAAATGATTGCTTATGAATATATTCTGGCATTTTGTGTAACGCGAGCTGTTGATTTGCTTAGTTTGTTTTTAGTTTGATATAAAGTGTGTCGTGAAAAATGTCGCAAAAACTAAAAAATTTTTTAACTTTAAAGGATAAAGTGCATGTAATAGAAAAAATAAAAAAAAGATCAAGCGTGACTAGCGGTGTTCAGCTTTTTGCAAAAAAAGAAAATCCAAAAAAAGATAACCCATTTTTTTAAATAATTTTAATGTAAATTGTTTTTCTTAACAAAACAAATATGAATTAATAAAAAAAAATATATGAATTTAAGGTAAATATATGTCTATTTTATTTTTAAGATGTAAAAAATTACACCTTCGTAAACATGAACAACTTCGCAAACGTGAACACGCTTAGGTTTTAATAGTTCACGTTACCGCGAGTCTACTGTATATCCCTTTATTCAAATACATATTTATGAAAACTTTTTTTTTATCAGAAGTTCAATATTTTCATATTAAAAATGTAAAATAGAAGAAGAGTTCTTCGAGTTTGTACACAATTTTTCTCTTATTATGACGATTTTAATCTTCATAAAAAAACTAAAGGAAGCCGCCGGGATATACCGCAAATCAACTCCAAAATTGCTATACAACAATAACAATGAAGCTGTTTTAGATATTAAAGAAAAAAAAATATTTGGAATGAATATATTAAAGAATTATTTACTGATGGCAATCGATCAAGTTTTGAAACGCAGACACCACATTCACATACAGGTGTTGCGATCACACAAACAGAAGTTGAGTTAGCAATAGCATCCCTGAGAGACAAAAAAGCCTGTGGTCCTGATGAGATTCCTTCTGAAATACTGAAATTGATAGACAGCGATAACATCCATCTTCTTACAAAACTGTTTAATTTTATTTACGATACTGGCCAGTTCCCACAAGATTGGCTTAAATCAATCTTTATAACCATCCCCAAGAAAAGTCACGCAAAACATTGTAATGATTATAGACTCATTAGCCTAATGAGTCACGCTCTCAAAACATTTCTCCGAATAATTCACTCCAGAATTTATGAAAAAGCCGAGAAACATATGGGTGAGTCTCATTTTGGTTTTAAAGAAGGCATGGGCACCCGTGAAGCACTTTTTTCTATACAGATGGTAGTTCAGAAATGCAGAAATGTACAGAAGGATGTTTTCTTATGCTTCATTGATTACGAAAAGGCTTTTGACACTGTGCAACATGATAAACTGATCGAAAGCCTAATGTCCATTGGTATAGATAACAAGGAAATCCAATGTATTAGAAGCCTGTATTGGCATCAAACAGCACAAGTTAATGTCGATGGAGAGATGACTGAGAGTACTGCAATCTCTAAAGGAGTCAGACAAGGATGTATACTGTCACCACTACTATTTAATATCTACTCCGAAAGAATATTCCAAGAATCAATTCACAAGGTTCGAAAAGGTATATATATAAACGGTATATTTCTCAACAATATTAGATATGCTGATGACACCACCATACTGGCCGATAGTATGTCTGGACTCCAACATCTACTAGACAAACTAACGGAGTAGTAAAAAAAATGCCCACAACACAGCTTCTTTGAAGATAAAAAACTCCTACGTTGACAGAGTACATAGTTTTAAATATCTCGGGGTTACAATCAATGACCAGTGGGATAGTTCAAAGGAAATCAGATGCCGTATTGAAATGGCAAGAGATGCATTTTTTAAATATAAAAAAGTTTTTATCAGCCATGATATTAATCTTGAAACTAAAATACGATTCGTTAAGACCTATATATGGTCTGTTCTTCTATATGCAATGGAGGTATGGACCATAAAAGCAGTAGACGTAAAGAAGCTTGAAGCCTTTGAAATATGGATCTATCGAAGAATTCTTAGAATACCATGGACCCACTTTGTATCGAACCGAGAAGTACTCAGGCAAATGTACCGAAGTAGAGAGCTAGTAGTCACCATAAAGAAGCGAAAAACAGCATACCTGGGCCACATTATGAGGAACCCAAAATACAAACTATTACAAATTATCACGCGAACAAATGTTGAAGGACGGCCTAGGAGTGGAAGAAAAGAAATAACTTGGCTTAGTAACATACAAGCGTGGACTGGTATCCGTGATGCAGGCAACCTGTTTAGCGAGGCGAGAAATCGAGAAACTTTTTCAGAGATAGTAAAAAACTTATGATATGTATCATTTAAAATAATGTAAAATTTAATTGTAATGGTCGCTTACATTCGGAAAACGAATTGGCAATAAAGAAGAAGATTAGAAAAAAAGGAAGTAAAAAGAAGGCAATATTTTTAAAAAAATTTTCGGGTTTTACTAAGAATTTTTATTTATTTTTTTTACAAACCATCTCCTGAAAGTTTCGAATCGAATAGAAAATCAGTTAAATCGCTCCAGCCCTTCTCACGTGATGCGATTACATACATGGACTGATTCATTTTTATATATATTGATAGGAATACAATTACATTGGATGTGGTTTAATACTTTCTTAAAAACATCATACTGCATAGAAAATATTGAAGGAATAAGACTATTAAAGTATAAAAGCTTTTGAGGATTGTAATTCGACTTAGAATACACATTCGAATAATATGAAAATTTACATCTTTAATATGTTTTGGTACATTTTTGAAATGCGGACTGGTAAGGAAATATAATTAAATTTTTTTTTGGTACTTTTTCTAACCAAATAATATTTATTCACAATTTAAATTCTATGATTCAAATCGATCTAGCTAGGTCCAATGCCAGGTAAAATTTATTTTCCGCACTGTTGATTAATTTTATAATTTTGGGATTTAAGGGGTAAAAATAAATAGCTATTCTTATTCCTAGGAAAACCAGAGGTTAGAGGTCTGACGTATTTTGAAGGCTTGAAGACTGTTAACGTTGTACTCCATCCGACATTTCAGACAGACATTTGGACACTTCTTTAGAGGAAGCTGCGTTGAGCGATTCTCCTCTGAAGCTGCGAGAGCTATTTACAGTAGTTTTAATTCTCTGTCAACTCACTGATCCTTGAAGCCTTTGGAAAAAATATAGCCTCTCGGAAAAAATTAAACGGCAACTGGAGAGAGAATTTCAAGACTCCTATACTACTGAACCGTTTTACCTGAAATTTTTACAGAACATCACAAAAAACAAATTAAGCTATTCCATTCAGAGTTGCATTGCAATATTGCGTTTATTTCAATGCAAATATCAAATCAATGCTATCATCCTAACAGTCATGACATTAGTTAAATTTTCAATACAAATCAAATTCCGGTGACTCATTTTAAGTACAAACAAATGTATATATATAATTGGCAAGTTTGCGTTTTACTTGTGACTATTATGTATCTACAAGAAATACACAAAAATGTAAAATCAAATAGCCATATTCATTTATTATTTTTGTCCTTAATTTCTTTTCAATCTTTTGCAAATGTTTTAAATACATTATTAACTTCTGAATTATATAAATACTAAATATTGTACATACCACGATTTGTGTTCATACGATAATAAACTCCGTAAGAAGCTGCAAAGCAGACGGCTTCTATTACAAAAAGAGTCTTGGCACTGCCTTTGACAAATTTCCAGAAACCACTTTTAGGTGTTTTAGGCAGCATTACACGATTAAATAAACAATTTTGTAAATTTTTTTCTTTGTGTAATCACAATTTTGCATTTGTAAAAACAAGAATACAACAAAGCGCAGAAGGAAATAAAATCTTTTCTAGAGCTGCAAAACAATCGATAGTTTTATTTTTGGTGGACTATCGATAGGTTTTTTCGATGTCGAAACTATCGGCAAATTTCACAATCAGCGATTTTCCATCAAACGTTGTAATTTCTTGGCAAGTTCGGCGATTTTTCAGCTTGTTTGATATATTTTTCTTAAACAAATTTAATTGGTAACTTGAAGAAAATAATTTAATGCCCAAAGCGCAAAAAATATGTATAACAAGCCCTGTTGTCAGCAAACCGTCTTGATTTCAGTATAAGCTATAGATGACACTGCAATTTGAAGTAAATATGCTTTTCTTTTATACATACGTCAAAAACATATCTATTGGACGAATTGTAAAAATTAATAATTTTTCACCACATCCACAGAATTGACACATAATAGCCTTTTCACACTTGTCAACATTTAACATCAAATTGCGAAGATGTTGGAATTTTCCCATAAGAAATACATAGGGCTGAAAATCAAAATTTTTCAACATCATTACAGAATGTTACTATCTCATTTTTTCCCTTTTACATTTTTCGACCATTTTAGTGTCATCACTAGCAAAGTGGCAATAAATTCTATTCATGGTGAAATTACTAGAAGGTGGCAGCACTACGAATTCTATTATTTTTTGCTCAATCCATGGTGAACTTCCATAACGTCAAAGTTATTTGTTTATTGTTAGGAAATGTCAAAAAAATTTTAATTTTCTTAAAAAAAATATTTTTTGTGATAAACAAAACAATGTATGCGAGATAATATCTAAAAAAGTAGATTTATGGATCTTTTATTTTTACAGTTTTATTTTTAGAAACCAATAATAAATAAGATAAATTTAACTTTTCATTTTAAAATATTGAAACCATTTTTTAGTTTAGGCTAACTAGGGCAAAAGGCAATCGATAAAAGTATAAATTTTACAATTCTACGGATGCTGCTCTTAACTCATCCAACAATCAGGGAGGGACACTTAATGAAGCATCAGCTATAAGTGAAGTGGCTGGTATTTTATATTTATCGGGCATGTTCTAGAAATCGATATGAAGTGAAATTGAAATCGAATTATATTTTAGGTTCAATTATTTACACAATGACCGTAGTTTTTCTTTGTTTTAACAGATGTTCTTGAAAAGCTAATTTTTACTCAAAAAATTATATAGATAAAATGGAATATTTTTATGAACTTTTAGTACAGAGTCGTTTTTAAAATTGGCCCCATTTTAAATCCACTTCATTTCGTGTTCTAGAACATGCCCGTATAACTAGTCAAAAAAATGTGAAGTTCACAATTCAAACCCTCAAAGCTGGTTTCGTTTTAATTTAAATACATTGTACACATTGATTTTTACGCTGTATTTAATCCAAAAGGGAGCTAGTGGAAGAGATTTTGTTGGTACGATAAAATCTTAAGCTAAATATTGTATTTATCATAAACCAAAATGAATTTAAGTTAAAATTTTAGTTTGCAAAAACTTGGCTACAATAAGGAATACAAATGCACTTGTTTAAAATAAACTGCCAAGCAGAGAACGTCTTAAGGGTTTATTTGCATCAGGTTCACGTTGAGCAAATAAAATTAAGTCGGATTCAAAACTTTCATGATTGTCCCAATTTAAACACTTTTTTACGGCGTACTCCTAACATTAATATAAAAGAGAACGACCTTGAAGAAATTAAGTAATTTTCAGCATGTTTTATTTGTAATAAATTTAAAGAACTCACGATTTGGTGTTGTAGTTGGACTAAAAACGTCTGACGGTGGCTGATATGCTTTTTTGGCATATGTCTTATTTAAAACTTCCATAGTTATCCCTGCTGTAATAATTGCCCCCATACCACTTGGCGTTGTTTGTGGCCCTTCTAATATAATGCCCACAATATCTGCTATGAACGGTACAAATGTTGAATTTTACGAATAATCGCCTCCGAATACTTAACGTTCAGTTATATTTGACCAATCCCAAGTTTATTATTAATTTGCATCCATAAAATTAAATTTATTGAAAATTGCTTATATTTTTTTAAGGAATGAAGTTTCATTAACAATAATATTTTGGTGTGGTGAAAATCCATATTTTTGACATAATGGACTATTTTACACAAACAAATTGGCTTGTTTTTGTTGTATTGTTGTACAACAACTCCTAGTGCTGTCACCTTCTAGTAATTTCACCATGATTCTATTATTATTGTGGCATCACTGACAAAATGGAAGTTGCTTTGCAAGGTCTATCCAATAGGTCTGCTTAAGAAGCCAGATGTTTATTTGGTTTTTTCCTCAACGATATCAAAAGATGTTTACATTTTATAAATAAAGTTATTTGTATTTGTATGTAAACAAAATGGAAAAATCTGAGTAATTAATAATTTTTGGGGGATTGTTGATATAGAAAGGGCGACGTAAGACGGGTTTATGGGACCGTAGAAGAATATATAGATATCGCGGTCATGGTTGGGAAATGGGCGGTTGGAGGTCAAGATCTACCTCCCTATAAATTGATGTTCCAGGTGGAATAACGTGTAAGTGTGTTTATGTTTTTTGAGTTTTTGTGTTTCAGTTTATTTTTGTTCTGGCTGCGAACCAGGGTCAACCAAAGGGTTGAGAACACCCCCCTAAGAGATGGCACCGATGAGAGCTAGTAGGGTAACCATGGCCTTAGATGAAAAAACCGGTTCGTAACACCTGTAGCTCGTTTCTGTATTTCTCGCATCGTAAAATTTCTTACATGAAGTGTGAAACAAAAAATTCCATCGTTTATCTCCGTGAACATAACAAAGTAGTTAACAAAGTAAATCTGTAGCTCGTTTCTGTATTTCTCGCATCGTAAAATTTCTTACATGAAGTGTGAAACAAAAAATTCCATCGTTTCTCGATTTATGAGATAAAAGTGTTTCTGTATTTGAATGCGAAAACAGACACAACAAATTCTGTTTATACTGGAATATTTCCAGTAATTAAGTGTCAAATAAAAGCGAAACGTCAACAAAAGAAATAAATATAATAAAAACAGAGCTGCCAGATTTGACGAGTTATCGTCATCTTGACGATTTTTTGTTCCGATATTAACAAAGTGACGTTTTGATGATTTTTTCTAAAAAAGTGACGAAAGCAAAAACAAAATCAAACATATTTTATAATTTTGTTGTTATTTTCTATAGAAATTCATCTTGAATTTTTAAATTTCAAACACTTCTATTTTGTGGCGTTGAAAATTTAAAAAAAAAAATAATATGAATGTCTGTAGAAAGCAACAACAAATTTTTAAAATATTTTTGATTTTATTTTTGCTTTTAATGAAATTGTTGGCGTTGCATTTTACACTTTAAGCCCCTTAGTCTTCGAAATAAGATAATTGTAAATATTTTTATATGTTTGTTTATTAGAAAAAAAGATATCTTTAGAAACAATGCTACTTAAATTTTTATATTTATCCCTATTGTGAAAATTGTCCTCGAAATTGTTTGTTTCTTCCCTAAAAAATGTATCGACAAAAGCAAAATTTCGAGGGAAAGTAATGGACCGACTTGGCTTATTTTGAACATTTAATACTTCTTATATACATATACAAAATATGATTTATATTTGATATTCTTATCTTATATGTACACTTTTGTGCCAAAACCATTATTCCGGCAAGAAAGAAATTTGTTTGTCTCCCAGTAAAAACTTTTTCAAAATGGATAGCTTCTTTCACTCGTTATTAAGTAGCTTTCTTCTATAAGAACTTCGATAACTACTTTTTTCTGGATGTATTAAGATAAACAAATGACTTACTTTTGAATTTGTTCTTTTTGGCACAACCCTTGTAAAATTCATTAGTTTTTCAGTAGAATTGTATGTAGTGCTTTTGTGTGTTTCTGATTACTTAACATATTATTTTGTAGGCGAAGATTTTACTAGGTCTTTAACCCGTTTATTTATGAACCGATTTTTTCAATTTTAACTACAAGGTATTCTACTAAGTCTATTTCAGGTAAAAAAGAAAAAGATTATAGGAATAGGTAAATTAAAGATTTATATCTCAATTATTAAATAATAATTATTAAATACCCATGAACTTTAACTATGTTTTTGTTTGATTATTTTTTAACAAAAGTCGAAACAAATTTGTTTAAAATTGATTTTAAATTGCACGATTTTTAAAATAAAAAAGACGACACAAATTTATCTGGCAGCACTGATTAAAACCAAAACAAGAAAAGGTTAACAAAAATTTAAACTAACAAAATATAACAATTGTTTTTTGTTTATTTTCATCATATAAATTATGCATTTATCATTTATATTCCTTCTATTTTTTTATTTATTTAAAAAAAATAGTATATAAACATATTTTAAATTCAAAATATCTTCATTTTGTTTTTCTCGCCACCAATTTCAAATGTGACTTATTTTGGTGGACGAGAAGATAACAAAGTAGTTAACAAAGTAAATCTTGTTTCACTCAAAAGAAAGAGAGCAACAAAATATGTCTCTCAACCTGATTAAAATGGAGTATTTCCGGCTGATCAGAACAAAATTTAGGTGAGGCCAAGTTAAAATAGTGAAATATTGTGAATAGGTATGGCAACTTTAGCCACTTTATAGAGAATAATATCTTCTTCTTGTTTTCGGTATATGGGAGAGTATTTCGGCTTTTAACAAGATAACAAAGTAAAACCGGAAATGATATTTATAAAATAATAAATAATTAAAATATTGCGGCAAACTATTAGAAAACTAATATATTAAAATTAGTTTACAAATGTTTGTGTTGGATTTTAAGTTTAAAAAAAATAAATTTCTATTAAACTTCACTCATAAATTTCTATTGAACTTCACTCATTTTTTTCTTTTGGCTAAGGGGCCAAAATAAGGACATCCTCCGAACTTTGACTATATGTGGCGTATAGCTAAGTACTTTAGCTTCATTTTGGTATACAATTTTTTTCAAACTTAAGTTTTTTTTAGAACAAAGTTTGAAAAATTAAATTTCTATTGAACTTCACTCATTTTTTTCTTTTGGCTAAGGGGCCAAAATAAGGACATCCTCCGAACTTTGACTATATGTGGCATATAGCTAAGTGCTTAAGCTTCATTTTGGTATACAATTTATTTCAAACTTAAGTTTTTTTTAGCACAAAGTTTGAAAAATTAAATTTCTTTTGAACTTCACTCATTTTTTTCTTTTGGCTAAGGGGCCAAAAAAAGGACATCCTCCGAACTTTGACTATATGTGGCGTATAGCTAAGTGCTTAAGCTTCATTTTGGTATACAATTTATTTCAAACTTAAGTTTTTTTTAGAACAAAGTTTGAAAAATTAAATTTCTATTGAACTTCACTCATTTTTTTCTTTTGGCTATGGGGCCAAAATAAGGACATCCTCCGAACTTTGACTATATGTGGCGTATAGCTAAGTACTTAAGCTTCATTTTGGTATACAATTTATTTCAAACTTAAGTTTTTTTTAGAACAACGTTTAAAAAATAAGTTGGGAACGAATTTTTTAATTTGACCAGGTTTTTCAATAAGTTTGTTGAAAGCCGAAAATCATCGCCCATGTAATAAAAAAGAAGTAGAACATGAGTGAGTGCATGTGCATGTTAGTTCTCTCATATTCGGTTATATGATATTGCCATATAAATTTACATGCACTTAGTTTCAGGGATGGAAAGTAGATTTATTTTTATATATTATCAAAGTTGTTTTAACAATTTTTTATATTAATATTATTTTTATAGTTAGAACGTATGAACGCGCTATTTTTAGCGTGCTAAATTGAATTTAAATTAAAGTCGATCCATATCTTAGAAAAAATATAATATTTATTGAAAAATTAAATAACTACATATATATTTTTAAATTTCATTCGGGTTTAAAAAGTAAATACTTACAACTATTAAAAAAATTTAAGAAGCTTAAAATAATTATAAAACATAATACCTAAAATTTTTTTTATAAATGAAGTAATTTCAATAAATAAAAATTTAAAATTATTTAGTTTTTTGAGCTTATTATAAAAACAAAACAATAACATAACAGTTCTTGAACTAAAACGAGCAAACAAAAACATAATTCATAACTATGTTATACATATTTTTTAACTAAAACATACTTATGTATTTATTAAAAAATAAGCTGCGTGATCATTTTATTTCAATGGTTTGAGGAGATCTAATAAAATAATCTTCTAGAAAAACAATTTGTTAATTTGGCAGTTTTCTTTAGTTTTGATAAAATTTGACATCGAAAAAAATCTCTCAATTATCGCAGATGTTGGAGAAATCGAAAGCAACCCATGATACAAAATTTCTAATTCTCAGTCCTTTTACTGGATTTCTCTAAATATATAAAATCTTTAATAATGCTTTTAGAGACCTGTTTTAATTTTTTAAAATTTTTAACGCATCTAATTGTATCGGTTAATTTTGTTGTTGTGTTACTATCGACAGTTTCTTCTGTTGGCAGGTCATCATCTAACTTATCCTGGCAAAGCTAAGCACCGAGCATTTAAAAATTTTTTTTTCCGAAGCGAGTTGGTTTGCAACTGCCGTTTTGGAACTCACCCATAATTAAAAACACAAAAAATATGGTTTAATACTACAAAAAATCAAAAAGTTTGTTACATCGGTTAATCAACTGAAATTAACCGCTTAATCGATGATCGAAAAAGGGCAATTTTAAATTAACCGATCAGTTGATCGGGTAGTAATTAATCGGTTAACCGACTAACGGTTAACCGAATGATTACCCTAATAACAAATGACTACAGGTTGTTTGAACGTCATTGTTATTAAAAATTTATTAATAAAAATGTTGTTACTCCTCTTTCAAACACTTTAATTTAGCTGCACTTTTACTCAGGTAACCACAATTGCGTACCTGCACATTAAGGCAGCTAAATGCATTTAAGATAGCTGCATTTTTGATGTACCTGCATAAAAAATCGTGCAAAGGAGATTGTGCAGCTAAGTCAAAATTACTGTACTGAACTTTTTCGTTCTTTATAAATGTGTTAAAAAAATTCAAGTATATATTTAAAAAAAAAAAACAATTACAGCCTGTTCAACGATTTCGAACGCTAACGTTCGCATAGAAAATTACATTTAAAACAAAAACAAAATTCGACAATTTGTTTTTGTTTTAAATGTAATTTTCTATGCGAACGTTTACGTTCAAAATCGTTGAACAGGCTGATAAAACAAGTTTGTGTTTCAAAATATGCCATATCAGCAATATATGAAAAGTTAAATGTAATTATATTTAAATGTTACAAAACCATGCAAAAATTATAAACTAATTTTTTCCGACATTCGGCTGCGAAAATGATGTTGTTTCTAAAACAGGTAAACAAGCTAGCAGTATCGGAAAGAAAAAAAGAGCGAAACAAATTGAAAAAGCACGACTCAATTCCTCACATTGAAGTGGAAGAAAATAATGAAAACATATAGGAATTACGTATTTATGTAATTGAGCCCTTAAGTCCACATGTACCATGTTGCAGAAGAGATAAATACTTTATTTTAACTTCTACTTTTGTGGTTATTGTGCCTTACGTTTATGATACTGAATTTTTACGTTTTTTAAACATGTGTTAAAAAAAATCCAAGTGCATATTTTTAAATTTTTAACGCATATTTTTCTATTTTAAGTGCATATTTTATGCGCATTAAACGAGAATTTAACTGCATAAAAGTCTGGGCCCTACTGATATTTTTTTAAAGTAAATAAGGCGGCTTAACTAATAAGAATATTTTGTATATAGTGGGACGAAACATATTAAAGTCCGTAATGGTATGACCCTGGGCAGAGATGGGTTTTAACAACTAGTATATATAAACTTCCGTTCTTAACCAACTATAGTGAAGTTTAAATAAGATTTGGCAAAGCCAAATATAACACTTATACTTGTAAAAATTAGAAGAATTTTTGTTATTTAAAAGTCAATAAAATATAAATCACCAAATGCAGAAGTTGAGGAATCTTTCAATGTGATAATTTATTTTAAAACAAAAATAAGAAATGAAATGTCACTCAATACAAACAAGAAAAATAGCAGAAAAAAATGTTTAAACAGTTTAATTCAATTTATCATTTCAAATAGTTTTTTGTTTCTCCTGAAAAATATTTAACACAGCCTTTTGCGTTTTAGGTAACGATATGTATTAAGTTTTATAATCATTTTAAGCTTCTTAAATTTTTTTAATAGTTGTAAGTATTTACTTTTTAAACCCGAATGAAATTTAAAAATATATATGTAGATATTTAGTTTTTCAATAAATATTATATTTTTTCTAAGATATGCATCGACTTTAATTTAAATTCAATTTAGCACGCTAAAAATAGCGCGTTCATACGTTCTAACTATAATAATAATATAAATATAAAAAATTGTTAAAACGACTTTGATAATACATAAAAATAAATCTACTTTCCATCCCTGAAACTAAGTGCATGTAAATTTATATGGCAATATCATATAACCGAATATGAGAGAACTAACATGCACATGCACTCACTCATGTTCTACTTCTTTTTTATTACATGGGCGATGATTTTCGGCTTTCAACAAACTTATTGAAAAACCTGGTCAAATTAAAAAATTCGTTCCCAACTTATTTTTTAAACGTTCTAAAAAAAACTCAAGTTTAATATAAATTGTATACCAAAATGAAGCTTAAGTACTTAGCTATACGCCACATATAGTCAAAGTTCGGAGGATGTCCTTATTTTGGCCCCATAGCCTAAAGAAAAAAATGAGTGAAGTTCAATAGAAATTTAATTTTTCAAACTTTGTTCTAAAAAAAACTTAAGTTTGAAATAAATTGTATACCAAAATGAAGCTTAAGTACTTAGCTATACGCCACATAAAGCCAACCTTCGGAGGATGTCCTTATTTTGGCCCCATAGCCAAAAGAAAAAAATGAGTGAAGTTCAATAGAAATTTAATTTTTCAAACTTTGTTCTAAAAAAAACTTAAGTTTGAAATAAATTGTATACCAAAATGAAGCTTAAGTACTTAGCTATACGCCACATTTAGCCAACCTTCGGAGGATGTCCTTATTTTGGCCCCATAGCCAAAAGAAAAAAATGAGTGAAGTTCAATAGAAATTTAATTTTTCAAACTTTGTTCTAAAAAAAACTTAAGTTTGAAATAAATTGTATACCAAAATGAAGCTTAAGTACTTAGCTATACGCCACATATAGCCAACCTTCGGAGGATGTCCTTATTTTGGCCCCATAGTCAAAAGCAAAAAATGAGTGAAGTTCAATAGAAATTTAATTTTTCAAACTTTGTTCTAAAAAAAACTTAGGTTTGAAATAAATTGTATACCAAAATGAAGCTTAAGCACTTAGCTATACGCCACATATAGTCAAAGTTCGGAGGATGTCCTTATTTTGGCCCCTTAGCCAAAAGAAAAAAATGAGTGAAGTTCAATAGAAATTTAATTTTTCAAACTTTGTTCTAAAAAAAACTTAAGTTTGAAATATGTTGTATACCAAAATGAAGCTTAAGTACTTAGCTATACGCCACATATAGTCAAAGTTCGGAGGATGTCCTTATTTTGGCCCCTTAGCCAAAAGAAAAAAATGAGTGAAGTTCAATAGAAATTTAATTTTTCAAACTTTGTTCTAAAAAAAACTTAAGTTTGAAATATGTTGTATACCAAAATGAAGCTTAAGTACTTAGCTATACGCCACATATAGTCAAAGTTCGGAGGATGTCCTTATTTTGGCCCCTTAGCCAAAAGAAAAAAATGAGTGAAGTTCAATAGAAATTTAATTTTTCAAACTTTGTTCAAAAAAAAAATCTTAAGTTTGAAATATGTTGTATACCAAAATGAAGCTTAAGCACTTAGCTATACGCCACATATAGTCAAAGTTCGGAGGATGTCCTTATTTTGGCTCCTTAGCCAAAAGAAAAAAATGAGTGAAGTTCAATAGAAATTTAATTTTTCAAACTTTGTTCTAAAAAAAACTTAAGTTTGAAATATGTTGTATACCAAAATGAAGCTTAAGTACTTAGCTATACGCCACATATAGTCAAAGTTCGGAGGATGTCCTTATTTTGGCCCCTTAGCCAAAAGAAAAAAATGAGTGAAGTTCAATAGAAATTTAATTTTTCAAACTTTGTTCTAAAAAAAACTTAAGTTTGAAATATGTTGTATACCAAAATGAAGCTTAAGTACTTAGCTATACGCCACATATAGTCAAAGTTCGGAGGATGTCCTTATTTTGGCTCCTTAGCCAAAAGAAAAAAATGATTGAAGTTCAATAGAAATTTAATTTTTCAAACTTTGTTCTAAAAAAAACTTAAGTTTGAAATATGTTGTATACCAAAATGAAGCTTAAGTACTTAGCTATACGCCACATATAGTCAAAGTTCGGAGGATGTCCTTATTTTGGCCCCTTAGCCAAAAGAAAAAAATGAGTGAAGTTCAATAGAAATTTAATTTTTCAAACTTTGTTCTAAAAAAAACTTAAGTTTGAAATATGTTGTATACCGAAATGAAGCTTAAGTACTTAGCTATACGCCACATATAGTCAAAGTTCGGAGGATGTCCTTATTTTGGCCCCTTAGCCAAAAGAAAAAAATGAGTGAAGTTCAATAGAAATTTAATTTTTCAAACTTTGTTCTAAAAAAAACTTAAGTTTGAAATATGTTGTATACCAAAATGAAGCTTAAGTACTTAGCTATACGCCACATATAGTCAAAGTTCGGAGGATGTCCTTATTTTGGCTCTTTAGCCAAAAGAAAAAAATGAGTGAAGTTCAATAGAAATTTAATTTTTCAAACTTTGTTCTAAAAAAAACTTAAGTTTGAAATATGTTGTATACCAAAATGAAGCTTAAGTACTTAGCTATACGCCACATATAGTCAAAGTTCGGAGGATGTCCTTATTTTGGCCCCTTAGCCAAAAGAAAAAAATGAGTGAAGTTCAATAGAAATTTATTAGTGAAGTTTAATAGAAATTTTTTTTTTTTTAAACTTAAAATCCAACACAAACACTTGTAAACTAATTTAAATATATTAGTTTTCTAGTAGTTTGTCGCAATATTTTAATTATTTATTATTTTATAAATATCATTTCCGGTTTTACTTTGTTATCTTGTTAAAAGCCGAAATACTCTCCCATACACCGAAAACAAGAAGAAGATATTATTCTCTATAAAATGGCTAAAGTTGCCATATCTTTTCACAATATTTCGCTTTTTTAACTTGGCCGCACCTAAGTTTAGTTCTGCTCAGCCAGAAATACTCAATTTTAATGAGGAGAAGAGAGACATATTTTGTTGCTCTCTTTCTTTTGAGTGAAACAAGATTTACTTTGTTAACTACTTTGTTATGTTCACGGAGATCTTATTTTGACAGTTCTCACTTGTGTGAGAAAAACCACTTTTTGTTTCATTTTTCACTGTTTCTGTCCCGATTCACTGGTTTCATTCGGAAAATTTTACGATGCGAGAAATACAGAAACGGGCAGGGTTGCCGTTTGAAAATTTTGTATCCGACCAAAATTGTCTGCAAAACCTACCAAAATCCTTTGAAACCGACCAATTTCAAAAATTTTTAAAAACAAATATATGTATATGTATTTTTGATATAAAGTATAATTTTATTGAATTTTTTGCAATATGCAACTAATAATAAAAACAAAAAGTAACAAAAACAAAAGGTACATATATAAAAATTCATTTAATAAGGCTTATAAACTAGAATTATTCGTTGAACATATGTAATATTAATAAAACATTAAAACAAAACAAAACAAATAATATAAAAATTTATCACAATTTGTTAACTTAAATTTGGATTTACTGCTTAAGTAAAATTATTTAAAATTTTTACTTTTTAGAAAGATACCTTTTTGCTGACCACACATAGCGTGCATCATTATTTTTTATGAGCTCTTTACAGAGCATTATACTGTTAATTGTACTTATTTCGAGTTTATTTCTCAACTTTGTTTTTATTAAAAAAAGTGTTGAAAACTTGCGTTCAGCAGCTGCGGAACTATGTGGGAGCGAAAGTAAATTAAAGATAAAGTTGGCAAGATCGCCAAAGCTTTTTTGATTGAATCCATTTTTAATGGAATTAATTTTATTCCAAAATGTATCTATATCTAAGTCTACTAAAAGGTTTAATTCTGATAAGCGTAACAAGTTCCACTGTGTAATAATAATATCGGGGTCACAATCTACAAGTTTGGAAAATTTAAGAATTAGTGACAATATAGGCAAATCTTCATTAGACAACACTTTAGAAGGAGTAATTATTTGTAAAATTTTAATGTCTTCACGCTTAAAGTCAAATCTAGATTTTATTTGATTTAGAAGCTCAATATAAAATTTCAATATATCCTGTTTAACTTCTAAAACGTCGTTTGAATTAAGGTTTTTTTTAATGTACATCTCAGCTTTTGCACCAATAAAAATATTTAGAACGTTAATATGATTATTTTTATTATTGAAATCGACTTCAGTGTCGCTGTGTATTAAATCTTTTTTTTATAAAATTGCTTAAAATGAGTAAAAAATTGGAGTTTAAACTTGAGTATAAATATGGCAAACGGGAGCCTTCTGACTGGAATTCTTTGTTAAGATTATTTATTATGGGTAGTATATATGACAAAAATAAAAAATAGCATTTGACTTTAGAAGACATATTTTCCGCGAGTTCTGCAGCTCTTATACCATTGACTTCGTAAAAACAGGATACAAAATACAGTACCAAAGCATCCCACTGTTCTATAATTCTAACAATAACTCCCTCCAAAGAAAGCCATCTTGTATAAGCAACACCTAGTATCTTATGAGGTGGTACAGAACAGTATTCCTGAAATTCTTTTAGTTCAGTAATTCTTTTAGGACTATGGGAAAAAAAACTGTAAATATTACGACAAAGAACCTCAATATTTTTTGGAAGCTGTTTACATGCGTAACTTGAACAAAGGTGGAGAGAGTGACACGTGCACTTAATGCAAAATAAATCAACTTCATTGCAAAGTAAGGTTTTAAGCCCACCAACGTTACCAGCCATGACATTAGCGCCGTCTGTTGCCAAACCAATCAAATTTTTTAAAGGAATATTGTTTTCCGATAAAAAATTTTTTATAAGATGAAAAATTGAGACGGCATCTGACTTTGTAAGCTCTAATAAGGTCACAAAACTATCCGTTATAGAGTTTATACCGTCAAAGAAACGTGCAACTAAAACAATACATTTCTTCATTGCTACGTCCGTAGTTTCATCAACAATCAATGAAAATCTTCGGTTTTTTAAAATAGATATTATATTTTCACTTGCCTGCTTTGCGATATAGTTAGCTACTTCAACAGACTTTGTCCTACCACATTTTATAAGTTTTGCTATAGCTGAATCTGGACAACACTCAACCAATAAGGCTGGTAAGTAGTCCATTAGCAAAAATGGTAAATTATGTGTTACGCAAAACATAACAAGTGTGAGTTCGGCATTTCTAACCTGTTGACTTCGACTTTGTTGCTCACTATCGAAAAAGTTTTCGATTGTATGTTGCTTTTTTCGGCTTTCATAACTTTGAATGTGTAAAGATGTTTTTTCATGCGCCTTAAGATGACCACAGTGGCTCATTATCTGTTTTGAACAAGCAATACAAAATGCTAAACCATCCCGTTCTCGGAGCCAATCGAAAGATTGTAACCATTCAGTCCTAAATTTTCTTTTTGTTGTTTGCTGTTTAGTTGTTTCATCGCTATAAATCATAACAAACTACATATAGGTATAATGGTTAAATAAGTCTATATTTAATTTTATTACCTATCTAAAGTGTTGGAAGCATCGTCATTATCAATTGATACGGCGGGTTTTGTTTTTTTTATTAAAAATCTGTATAAAAAATACATATGTTTTAATTTCTGTGTATGAAAATATGTACATAGGTACTTATATGAAAAATAAACTTACCTATCCATTTTTCAAATATATAAAAATAGAATTAAGTTTAAAAGCTTTAAAACCACATAAATTTCATAGTTGAGTTTTTCTATTTGCTTCTTGTTACCAAAAGAAATCCAAAGCCGTTACAATTACTTTGCACAGACCGATTACACAGAATACCTTTTACAATTGCGGTGGTTTTACAAGATTTGACAAAAAGCAAAAAACAACAACACTCCTTTTGTTCTTGTTGCTGTTATGCGCTTTTTGCATAATTAGTACTACCTTGCATATGGGTTATAGTATTTTTTAAGCTTTTTACAGAGAAATATTTGACATTTTGTTTTGTTTGTTTTTCGTCTGTTGAAAAGTAAATAGCGTTGCCGGAAAGTTTAATGCTGCCAGTGTTTCAAATTCTTAAAAGTAAAATAGTACATTGTCTCAAACCGACCAAAATGGGGTTTAGCCTACCATCCGACCAAACGAAAATTATCCGACCACGTTTGGTCGGAAAAGACCAAGTTCGGCAACCCTGGAAACGGGCTACTGGTTTCACTCAAAAGAAAGAGAGCAACAAAATATGTCTCTCTTCTGCTCATTAAAATTGAGTATTTCTGGCAGGGCAGTACTAAACTTAGGTGCGGCCAAGTTAAAATAGCGAAATATTGTGAATAGATATGGCAACTTTGGCCATTTCATTGAGAATTATATCTTCTTCTTGTTTTCGGTTTATGGGAGAGTTTTCGGCTTTTAACAAAATAACAAAGTAAAACCGGAAATGATATTTATAAAATAATAAATAATTAAAATATTACGGCAAACTATTAGAAAACTAATATATTTAAATTAGTTTACAAATGTTTGTGTTGGATTCCTTAAAAATATATATTTTAAGTTAAAAAAAAAATAAATTTCTATTAAACTTCACTCATAATTTTCTATTGAACTTCACTCATTTTTTTCTTTTGGCTAAGGGACCAAAATAAGGACATCCTCCGAACTTTGACTATATGTGGCGTATAGCTAAGTACTTAAGCTTCATTTTGGTATACAACATATTTCAAACTTAAGTTTTTTTTAGAACAAAGTTTGAAAAATTAAATTTCTATTGAACTTCACTCATTTTTTTCTTTTGGCTAAGGGGCCAAAATAAGGACATCCTCCGAACTTTGACTATATGTGGCGTATAGCTAAGTACTTAAGCTTCATTTTGGTATACAACATATTTCAAACTTAAGTTTTTTTTAGAACAAAGTTTGAAAAATTAAATTTCTATTGAACTTCACTCATTTTTTTTTTTTGGCTAAGGGGCCAAAATAAGGACATCCTCCGAACTTTGACTATATGTGGCGTATAGCTAAGTACTTAAGCTTCATTTTGGTATACAACATATTTCAAACTTAAGTTTTTTTTAGAACAAAGTTTGAAAAATTAAATTTCTATTGAACTTCACTCATTTTTTTCTTTTGGCTAAGGGGCCAAAATAAGGACATCCTCCGAACTTTGATTATATGTGGCGTATAGCTAAGTACTTAAGCTTCAGTTTGGTATACAATTTATTTCAAACTTAAGTTTTTTTTAGAACAAAGTTTGAAAAATTAAATTTCTATTGAACTTCACTCATTTTTTTCTTTTGGCTTAGGGGCCAAAATAAGGACATCCTCCGAACTTTGACTATATGTGGCGTATAGCTAAGTACTTAAGCTTCAGTTTGGTATACAATTTATTTCAAACTTAAGTTTTTTTTAGAACAAAGTTTGAAAAATTAAATTTCTATTGAACTTCACTCATTTTTTTCTTTTGGCTTAGGGGCCAAAATAAGGACATCCTCCGAACTTTGACTATATGTGGCGTATAGCTAAGTACTTAAGCTTCATTTTGGTATACAACATATTTCAAACTTAAGTTTTTTTTAGAACAAAGTTTGAAAAATTAAATTTCTATTGAACTTCACTCATTTTTTTCTTTTGGCTAAGGGGCCAAAATAAGGACATCCTCCGAACTTTGACTATATGTGGCGTATAGCTAAGTACTTAAGCTTCATTTTGGTATACAATTTATTTCAAACTTAAGTTTTAAGATTTTATATATTTAGAGAAATCCAGTAAAAGGACTGAGAATTAGAAATTTTGTATCATGGGTTGCTTTCGATTTCTCCAACATCTGCGATAATTGAGAGATTTTTTTCGATGTCAAATTTTATCAAAACTAAAGAAAACTGCCAAATTAACAAATTGTTTTTCTAAAAGATTATTTAATTAGATCTCCTTAAACCATTGAAATAAAATGATCACGCAGTTTATTATACCCTTCACCACAGGTGGAAAAGGGTATATATAAGTTTGTCATTCCGTTTGTAATTTCTACAATATTGATCTTAGACCCTAAAAAGTATATATATTCTGGGTCCTTATGAGGAGAGAAGTTAATTTAACGATATCCGTCCGTCTTACGTTTGATATGTGTTTTCCGGAGACTCCAGACATGATAGCGGCTAGGTTGTTTTACATTTATGTCACATATAGTCCACCATTTCTTGCTACTGAAATTCAGCCAGATCGGTCTAACAATGGCTGAGATATGACCAAAAAACCACGACTGCCTCTAATTTTTCCAAAAAAATCCCTTGTGGTTGTTGTATTTTTATTACTAATGGTATGACCCTGGGCAGAGATGGGTTTTAACAACTAGTATATATAAACTTCCGTTCTTAACCAACTATAGTGAAGTTTAAATAAGATTTGGCAAAGCCAAATATAACACTTATACTTGTAAAAATTAGAAGAATTTTTGTTATTAAAAAGTCAATAAAATATAAATCACCAAATGCAGAAGTTGAGGAATCTTACAATGTGATAATTTATTTTAAAACAAAAATAAGAAATGAAATGTCACTCAATACAAACAACAGTTTAATTCAATTTATCATTTTAAATAGTTTTTTGTTTCTCCTGAAAAATATTCAACACAGCCTTTTGCGTTTTTGGTAACGATATGTATTAAATTTTATAATCATTTTAAGCTTCTTAAATTTTTTTAATAGTTGTAAGTATTTACTTTTTAAACCCGAATGAAATTTAAAAATATATATGTAGTTATTTAGTTTTTCAATAAATATTATATTTTTTCTAAGATATGCATCGACTTTAATTTAAATTCAATTTAGCACGCTAAAAATAGCGCGTTCATACGTTCTAACTATAATAATAATATTAATATAAAAAATTGTTAAAACAACTTTGATAATACATATATAAAAATAAATCTACTTTCCATCCCTGAAACTAAGTGCATGTACATTTATATGGCAATATCATAAATATAACCGAATATGAGAGAACTAACATGCACTCACTCATGTTCAACTTCTTTTTTATTACATGGGTGATGATTTTCGGCTTTCAACAAACTTATTGGAAAACCTGGTCAAATTAAAACATTCGTTCCCAACTTATTTTTTAAACGTTGTTCTAAAAAAAAAACTCAAATTAAATATATATTGTATAACAAAATGAAGCTAAAGTACTTAGCTATACGCCACATATAGCTAACCTTCGGAGGATGTCCTTATTTTGGCCCCTTAGCCAAAAGAAAAAAATGAGTGAAGTTCAATACAAATTTAATTTTTCAAACTTTGTTCTAAAAAAAACTTAAGTTTTAAATAAATTGTATACCAAAATGAAGCTTAAGTACTTAGCTATACGCCACATATAGTCAAAGTTCGGAGGATGTCCTTATTTTGGCCCCTTAGCCAAAAGAAAAAAATGAGTGAAGTTCAATAGAACTTTAATTTTTCAAACTTTGTTCTAAAAAAAACTTAAGTTTGAAATAAATTGTATACCAAAATGAAGCTTAAGTACTTAGCTATACGCCACATATAGTCAAAGTTCGGAGGATGTCCTTATTTTGGCCCCTTAGCCAAAAGAAAAAAATGAGTGAAGTTCAATAGAAATTTAATTTTTCAAACTTTGTTCTAAAAAAAACTTAAGTTTAAAATAAATTGTATACCAAAATGAAGCTTAAGTACTTAGCTATACGTCACATATAGTCAAAGTTCGGAGGATGTCCTTATTTTGGCCCCTAAGCCAAAAGAAGAAAATGAGTGAAGTTCAATAAAAATTTAATTTTTCAAACTTTGTTCTAAAAAAACTTAAGTTTGAAATAAATTGTATACCAAAATGAAGCTTAAGTACTTAGCTATACGCCACATATAGTCAAAGTTCGGAGGATGTCCTTATTTTGGCCCCTTAGCCAAAAGAAAAAAATGAGTGAAGTTCAATAGAAATTTAATTTTTCAAACTTTGTTCTAAAAAAAACTTAAGTTTGAAATAAATTGTATACCAAAATGAAGCTTAAGTACTTAGCTATACGCCACATATAGCCAACCTTCGGAGGATCTCCTTATTTTTGCCCCTTAGCTAAAAGAAAAAAATGAGTGAAGTTTAATAGAAATTTATTTTTTTTTTAAACTTAAAATATATATTTTTAAGGAATCCAACACAAACATTTGTAAACTAATTTAAATATATTAGTTTTCTAGTAGTTTGTCGCAATATTTGAATTATTTATTATTTTATAAATATCATTTCCGGTTTTACTTTGTTATCTTGTTAAAAGCCGAAATACTCTCCCATACACCGAAAACAAGAAGAAGATATTATTCTCTATAAAATGGCTAAAGTTGCCATATCTATTCACAATATTTCGCTTTTTTAACTTGGCCGCACCTAAGTTTAGTTCTGCTCAGCCAGAAATACTCAATTTTAATGAGGAGAAGAGAGACATATTTTGTTGCTCTCTTTCTTTTGAGTGAAACAAGATTTACTTTGTTAACTACTTTGCAGGGTAGGTATTTCCTCGCAAAGAATTCTTTTTTTTTTATCTTTCCCTCTTCGTTTCGCGAAAAGAAGAGATTTGTTGTTTTTGTTTCGTTTCTATAAACGAAGGCGAGAAACTGCTGTGTTTTCTTTCGTTGATATTTGTGCTGAAATAAAAAACCATTCGTTTGGCTGAAAAAGAAGGAAACGAAATGGAGAGAAGAAGCAAACAAAATTGTTTCTTCTTTCTAAATCGAAGGAAAAAAATAGAGGGAAATAAAAGAAGGAAAAAACTTTGTTCATTGAAATTTGTTTTAATGAATGTCTATGTAATAAATTGATTTCGTTTTGGTAAATTATTAGGGAATTTTTCAAAAACGAATCAAGTCTTTGCTTTTAATTTTACTTCATAACAATATAATTTCAATAAAAAACAGAAAAAGAATTCTTTATTTTTTCCTTCCTTCCATTCGATATTTCGATTTCATTTTTCTTTTCTAATTTTATTCTCCTTCAGTTTGTTTCCTTCTATATCATTCCTCTTCGTTCTGCTAAACGAAGAGAAGCATTTGTGTTTGCTTCGGCAAACACAAAAGAAGGAAACAACAACAATATTTTCTTCTTTCTCGCGATAATGATAATCGAAAAGTTTTGTACAAAAAAACCTTCGCGAGAAAGAAAGAAAAAAGAAATTCATTTACCTACTCTGCTACTTTGTTATGTTCACGGAGATTATAAAATAGCTTTCAAGACAGATTGCTTAACAACGCTGTTAAAACACAAACAAACCCCTAACATGAGGAGGCTATACCTAACACTAACATGATGTTAGTGTTAATGTTAACCATTTGATGTCAGTTGTAGCCTGGGTGTTAAGGTTAAAGAGAACTTGTGATATTTAAAAACTCATTATCTGTTCGATAACTTCCTACATTTAGCTATCGTTAAGTCGTGAAAACGGGCCTTAGGGCAATTATTAAAACCTAATGAAAAAGTTGCTGATAGTTAACGTGAACAATAGCTATCTTGAACGATAAGGTTAGGTTAGGTTAAGAAGGGTTATGTGCCCAAGGACACACCTCCACTCGGAGACCAATACGGTCCATTGTGAATCCCTCTTGAACGATAAAGTGACAAATAAGTGTTTTTCCATTATTACAACTGTCCGATAAAATAAAAAATGTAATTTATATACTGTGGCAACATTGCAGTATATACCGACTACTTTTAGTTGTTTAAAATACGTAGTGGCAACGACTTAGTTTTGTTTTATTTATTAATTAAAAACAAAAGTAAATTTTTGTGCCTTATTTTTGGTTTCAATGGTAAATTGTTTTGTTTTTTCTGTTAAATTGTGTTTTTTGAAAAAGTTGAGTAAATTAAGACTATCATTGAAGTTACCATATCTTCAGCAGAAAATATGGCATCATCAACTTCTTAAAGTTCACTTGTAAAGTTACCATGAGGACAAACCTGATGTTAGCTTATCAGTCACTTTTTAGGTTAATGTTAACTTGTAATAACCAAAAACTATTTATCTGTCAGATAGCATCCTAAAAATAACTATTTGTAAGTTGTAATAATGGCCCTAAGGGCCATTGAACTGTTCGGTGTACACTTTGTTTTGAGGCTGACTGTACATTTGTTTACTAACAACACGGCGAAAAACAGTATGAACATCATGGAACGAACATAAATAAATAAAATTAATAAATAATTACACCACAACATTTTTTTGGATAAACGACAAAATGTAATTTAAGTAAGTAGCACATAATTTTTTTTTAAAAACAATTATTGAGGTATTATTGTCTACAAAAAATAATATTCAGCACAAATTAACTATTTTATTTGACAGTTTGTTTTAAAGTTATTTAGATAGCAAATTTGGAATTATTGCGTTTTGGTCCGAATCGTAGTATTTATTTAATTTTGGTTTGAACTGTATGAAAATGTTTAGTTCTGTGTCTTTTATTATAACTGTCCGATAAAATAAAAAATGTAATTTATATACTGTGGCAACATTGCAGTATATACCGACTACTTTTAGTTGTTTAAAATACGTAGTGGCAACGACTTAGTTTTGTTTTATTTATTAATTAAAAACAAAAGTAAATTTTTGTGCCTTATTTTTGGTTTCAATGGTAAATTGTTTTGTTTTTTCTGTTAAATTGTGTTTTTTGAAAAAGTTGAGTAAATTAAGACTATCATTGAAGTTACCATATCTTCAGCAGAAAATATGGCATCATCAACTTCTTAAAGTTCACTTGTAAAGTTACCATGAGGACAAACCTGATGTTAGCTTATCAGCCACTTTTTAGGTTAATGTTAACTTGTAATAACCAAAAACTATTTATCTGTCAGATAGCATCCTAAAAATAACTATTTGTAAGTTGTAATAATGGCCCTAAGGGCCATTGAACTGTTCGGTGTACACTTTGTTTTGAGGCTGACTGTACATTTGTTTACTAACAACACGGCGAAAAACAGTATGAACATCATGGAACGAACATAAATAAATAAAATTAATAAATAATTACACCACAACATTTTTTTGGATAAACGACAAAATGTAATTTAAGTAAGTAGCACATAATTTTTTTTTAAAAACAATTATTGAGGTATTATTGTCTACAAAAAATAATATTCAGCACAAATTAACTATTTTATTTGACAGTTTGTTTTAAAGTTATTTAGATAGCAAATTTGGAATTATTGCGTTTTGGTCCGAATCGTAGTATTTATTTAATTTTGGTTTGAACTGTATGAAAATGTTGCGTTTTGATCTGAACTAGGGCTGGAATTTCTGCTTTTTACTTTGAATAGATTTGTATTATATCATTTTGATTTAAATTGCAACCACTTGTAGAAAAATGAAAACACTTTTTTTTGTGTAATTATTGCATTTTTCTCTGAACCATTATATTTGATATTGAAAACACATTTTTTGTGTTATTATTGCATTTTGCTCCGAACCATTATATTTATTATTGAATTGCAGTGTAGTTATTGAGTTTTGGAATGCTTTATAATAAAAGTAATATAGATTTCAATGTGTATAATAGGATTCAATCAAAAAATCAAAAAACCTGAAAAATGTAATAATTGCGTTTTGTTATGGACCTCCAAATATAATGTAACATATTTTATTAGTTTATATTAAACAAAATTAATATGTTAAAAAAATAATTTCAAATATAAATTTTTTATTGTATTCATAAAAAATCAATGTTACAAAACTATCACTTTTGGTTTTCACTGTAGAGCAATTAAGCACTTTTTTGTCGATTTAGCACTTTTAATTAAAATTCTTCTGGCAAGCCTGTTTATAGTTCATATTAAATATAACCAATAATAACAAAAATGAAATAACATAACATTGTGTAATAAAGTAGTTTTGTACCTTTATTAACCAATTTTTTTCGAATGTGCTTCTATGATTCAAATTTTAATTTATAAAGCTTTTTACAATAGTCTTATTCCCTTAATATTTCACATACTTTTTGCTTAAGACTACTTTTGATTAACATTGAAACTTTAGATACATACATATGTATGTACTTATACTTATGCATTAAACACATTCGCCACAGCAGGCTACACGAACACAATACTATTTTAATTTTGTTGTTTTTGTAACTAATAAACAATATAATTTTAACGGCAGATTAAACAAAAAATACATATAAAATGCTTTTAAAATAAGAAAATTTGTTCCTTCAACACGCGTGGTATAGTTCGTAAAAGTTTCAGAACACTTTGGGTACGTACGTAAATGCATAAAAACTATGTATCACTGCTGCAGTGATGCAAAAAGTTGTTGCTGATGCGTGATTACCAGTTGCAGTTGTGTTGCTGATACTTTGCACAACAGCTGTGCAAAGTTGGAATTTTTGAAATTTCAAAAGTTTAATAAGCAAAAATTAAATAATAATAAAAATGCTTTTTACAATGAAGATGACAAATTAAATTGAAAATATTGAACCAAAAAGTAACAGTTTTCTTATAAATGACGATTAAACGATTTCTTTTTTGTCAAAAGTTATTGCTTCAGAAAATTAACTGAAGCAATAGGTCTGTCTGCGTACTTTTCCAGTAGCAAATACTCAGTAATTTTTTTTGGGAGAGTAAGACCAATTTTACTCTGTCGGCTGAAAATATCTCAAAAAGTACGCAGACAGAATCCAGTGAAATCTTGCAAGAAAACAGCTGATCGGTGTGTAGGCAATTGAAATGACAAAGCAAAATTTAGCAAAATAGCGACTTTTGGAAATTTAAAAACCGGGAAACAAAAATACCCAAATAATGGGATTTACCGAATGAAATCAAAAAGTTAGCGTCGAATTTAGGAATTTAAAAGGGGAAGTATAAATATTTAATATTTTTAACAAAAATACAAAACATAGTTAAAAAAATTAACTTTTTGGAACAAAATGAGCGATGAGTGCAAAAAAAATCGTTCGTTCCGTTCCCGAGATTTCTGGGTTCGATTTTTTGCAGAATATATACAGTTTGGCTGAGTTCCAAAACATCAATATACTTTGCAGCACAAGTCAAAAATGTATATTCAATTTTAATAATGCACAGCTTTTGTATTATGTTCTCATTAAATACTTTTTTGGCGCACATTGGGACAAATAGAATTGTAATAACCTACACGGTTGCATTGTAGCATGCATTTAAAAAAGATAGTTGTTTTGCAACCGACGTTTTGGAACTCAGCCTTTATACCGTGCAAAAGCTTGTGTTCCAAGGGATAAATCAGTAAAGCTTTGTACTGACCATTTTGGATGCACCCAAATATCTCGGGAACTAACCGAACGATTTTTTGCACGCATTGCTTATTTTGTTCCTAAATGTGTATTTTTTTTATTTCTGCTAACTATTTTTTGTATTTTTATTAAAAATATTAGTTATTTTTACTTCCCCATTTTAAATTCCCAAATTCGACGCTAACTTTTTTTTACTTTTGGAAATCCCCCTAAATTCCTAAATTCGACGCTAACTTTTTGTTGTTATTCTGCAAAAGACCATAATTTGGGTATTTTGTTTTCCCGGTTTTTATATTCCCAAATTCGACGCTATTTCGTCGACGCTATCTTGGCACACGTAATAAAAACAGCTGTTTAAACTAGTTGCAAAATCTTGCAAGAGGAAATTTCTCCAGTAACATTTTGTAAGTTCTCTAAGTCTGCTTTCACACGTTTCATCTTTTGATGCTCAACTCTTATGTTTTTAGGTGAGAGAAGAAAGAAGAAAGGGGGTTAGTACGGAGATGCCTGTACTCGGGCAGTACGCTTTGTGTTTTTATTCGTTGATATATGCACAACAATGGCTGCATGTAATTTTTTTCTTGTTTTTTTTCTCTTTGATTCGCTGTAAATAAAATTGTTGTTGTTTTGAACCGAAAAAAGTTGAAACCGATTGCTGCGTGTGATTATATTGGCATCTTTAAAAGGGAATTGAAAAAAAGTTGAGCATCAAAAGATGAAACGTGTAAATTTAGACTAACTTCCAACTGTCAAAAAATTCTCTTTTTGGCTCTCTCGCTGCAAGAGATTTGGAGTACACAGACAACATTTTGTAATATTTTGCAACATTTTTCACAAAATGATGCAAAATATGTGTACGCAGACAGACCTAATAATTGCCAAAGTTTGCTGCAGAGCTGCTGCATTACTGCATAAAAACTTTTGACATATGAGAATGATGCCAATTTTTTTTACAAGTAATGCTTTTACGAACATTGTAGTGTTGACCAGGAGGGTCAAGTATTCTTTTTAAATAAAAAACGTTGGTTTTATATTAAATTATAATTAAGTTTTATTACGACTGAACGTGTTGGGCACAAGATAAAGAAGAATGAAAAAAAGTAAAAAAACCCATGACATTAGCTTGGCACAATAACGAGTACCGTTGATACTCGTTACATTATAAATGTATTAGGGTAGCACTTAGCCACACAAGTGTAGCTTATACTACATCCCCTTTTTTAAATATAATAAGTAATAATTATTATAATTATTTTTTTTTTTTTGTAAATTCATTTAACATTGTTTTTATAATTTTAATAACTAAATTAAAGTATTTTTACAATATTATTTTTTCAGTTTAACAATTGTTTTGATATTTTTGTTTTTAAAGCTGTGTTCACAATCAAAAAAAACATTTTCACTTGGTAATAGAGCAACGATTTTTTCGAAACACATTTTGCATTAAGAAATCGTTTGCACATTTTACCCACAACAATATTATGCATTTATTATTTTTTTTTTTTTTAAACATTTTGTTAAAATTTTCATTCAAAACTAAATTAAATTATTTTAAACGTCAGAAACAATTTCATACAAAATGTTGCTGAAGTTCTAGCTGACTCAACTTTATTTACATTTTCAAAACAATTTTAGTCACATCCTTGTTTGAAAAATGAAAGGAAAATATATGGAATACTTTGGGAAGAAATAAGATAGAAGAAAAAACGAAATTGTTTCTCTGATTGTGAACAAAGCTTAAATGAAAATGATTTGTAAAATATTATAATTTTAAATGAAAAGATTTGTACAATATTATTTTTTTTTGTATTTTCATTATTATTTAATTTTAAATGAATGTGTTTTTGTATGTAACAAATATAATAAACTTTTTTTTCCCTAAAATTGTATTTTAATTTTATAAATCAATCTCTTAAACTACATAATCTTTAAACCAAGTTGGTGTAGTTCTTTGTCTACCAACTCTTGTTGAGGGACCAACTTCTGGAGTTTCTTCAGAAGGTAGTTCCTTTGGAGTATAAGGCAAATAGGTTTGATCCTCGCTAGCATTGTTGTCGAAATTATTTTCAACTATACAATTCTCATTTGGATTATAAAAATCGTCTGAATTGTCAGAATTACCCGTACCGAAATTTGGCACTGAGATTAGATGCCATCTGTTTCGCCTGTACGTCTCTCTATCCGCCTTAATCAGATATGATCGTGGTTTGTCTATTTTTTCTAAAACCCTACCATATTTTTTCAAATCGACTATTCACACCCCACCCCTTTTTTTAATTCCGGCAAATCTTTAGTTCTGTGTCTTTTATTATAATTTTGAATTTGTTTTCCTTTAATCTGACGTTCCTTTTCTAATACTTTCCGATTATTCTCTGGTTCTAACAGACTTGGCAACATTGGAACCAAAGATTTGATTTTGCGACCCATCATTAATTCCGCGGGCGAAAATCCGTTTGCTAAAGGGGTTGAACGATAGTTAAGAAGACCTTCGTGAATATTTTCACATTTTTTTACCAACTTTTTTGCAACTTTCACCGCTGCTTCCGCAGCACCATTAGATTGGCTATAATAAGGGCTACTTGTCACGTGTGTAAAATTGTAATCAAAAGCAAATTGTTTAAATTTTGACTGAAATTGTGGGCCATTGTCACTTCTGCATATGGAACAAATACCAAAACGTGAAAAAAATTCTTTGACTTTGTCGATTATGACCTCTTCAGTCATAGAGGTTAGTGGAAAAAATTCGAAATATCGTGAATAATAATCAGTTATTATAAGATACCACGTGTTCCATTTGAAAAGGTCTAAACCAATTTTCTCCATCGGTCGAGTTGGTGGATTTTCATATTTGAATGTTTCCCTGTTGTTACATCGTTCCTCAATGCAGTTAGGACAGTTTTTTATTAAATCCTCCGACTGTGAACTAAGACCTAACCACCAAACCGAAGTTTGAGCTAATCTACGACACTTGGTAATTCCCTGATGGCCTGAATGAATGAAGTTGATTACTTCCCTTTGTAAACCTGGAGGAATAATTATCCGTGTATCCTTTAATACTAAATTTTGTGAAAAAGAAATATCGTAACGATATTGATAATAGGGTACCATTAAATCTGGTAATTTATCACGAGTTGGCCAACCATCTGCCGAATACTGAACAAGTAGTCTGCATATTGGGTCCTCTTTTTGAGCTTTTATTATTTTTTTCTACATAATAATCCTTTACTGGAAGATGTTTTCCGACAAAACGTACAAAAGCTTCAGTTTCTATCCCGAGTTCTTGAGGCTCGTCCTTTTTACAAGGAACTGGACTACGAGATAAAGCGTCAGCCACTTTTAAGTCTTTGCCCGGTACGTAGACTACAGAGTAGTCATACCTCATAAGGCGCATTCTAAAACGTTGTAGTCTTGGGGTCAAGGTATCTAAATTTTTTGACTGTAAAATTTGCACTAAAGACCTGTGGTCTGTTTCAAATATTACCTTTACACCCGTTATATACTCGGCCAACTTTTCTGCTGCCCAAGTTATGCCTAAGGCCTCACGTTCAAATTGAGCGTAATGTTTTTCAGTATCAGTCATCGTTCTGGATATATATGAAACCACTTCCCTCTTACCGTCACCGTCCACTTGAAAAAGACAGGCACCAATACCATAACAGGATGCGTCTGAGCTAATAATAATTTGTTTAGAAGGGTCATAAAAGGCTAAAGTTGGAGTTTGTGTCAAACTGTTTTTAATTTCCAAAAAAGCTTTTTCCTGTACCTTATCCCAAACAAAATTTACCTTTCCTGTTAAGACATTGATAGGTCCTAATATTTTAGACCGATTGGGGATAAATTTTGCAACAAAATTCACCATACCGAGGTGTGGTGACATGCGTGTTTTATATACTTTACAAGTTATAATAATTTTACTTTAGAATATTTAATTTAAATATAAAATAAGTTTTGTTTTATCTTTAAAATAATTTAAAATATTAATATTGGAGAAATGGATTTTTCAATTGTGAACACAATATAAATTTATTATTTTCCTAAATAAAGTTTTATATAAAATATATAACTACCATAAAATTGGCGATCCTGCTATATAAGAAATATTTAATAAATAAAGCGAACAATGCAAAAGTATAATTAAAAAGCTTTGATAAAAATAAAATCATAACAATATCCATTGTGCAACGAGGCAGCAATCATCAAGCTTATTTTCAACAAGATTTGTAATCAAGATACAATAGTTTTTGTCTGCAAGATAACAATTTAAAATCAAAAAGAAGTAAGCAACTACCAATTTTTAGAGTTTGCTGGTCAATGTCAAAATTGAATATTATTTAAATTGGAGTATTTTGAGAAGCTACATCTGCAAATTGAGATTAAGATATTGGTATATATACATTAATAGATTTTAAATACTATAGTTTACATTTTATAAATTTTATCGCTATACATTGTGAACTCTCCAACCGAAGATGATACCAATTCGTTCACCCACACGCAATGTTATTCAAACTCAAAGCAATATAAATAGTACACAACAAATATCAAATACTGATATAACTCAAGGAAGTCAAAATTCACATTTGCTAAATCAAAATGGTTCTAATGTTTCTCAATCAAATTTCGAACTTTTTGCTACTTCAGTTAAGCTCCCTCAGTTTTGGGCAAATTGCCCTGATGCTTGGTTTGTTCATGCAGAGATGCAGTTTACCACCAAAGGGATTTCTTTGGACAGAACCAAATACGAATATATCATTACTGCACTACCTCAAGAGGTAATAGTAACAGTGCTTGACATTATTCAAAATCCGCCTTCTTCAAATTTATACAATAACTTAAAGAAAGTATTAATTGAACGTCATTCTCTTAGTGAAACCTCTCGTTTAGAGAAAATTTTATCTGATAGTGAAATTGGGAATAGGAAGCCATCCGAATTCTTTCGCTCACTGTCGCTTTTAGCTGGAAATAGTTTTGGTCCAGATATTTTAAAAAAGCTTTGGTTGAGAAAGCTCCCAAAAAGCCTTAATGTAGCTTTTACTGGATCTAATCATAGTGACATGAACGAGCTCATACAATTAGCTGATAAAATTTGGGAGGTAATGTTTAATGGTGAAGTAGCAAATATTAATGAACGTAAAACCAATATCCAATAAAAAATCAAAATTTTACACTAAAAAGTTCTCCTTGGCTCTGGGATCAAAAAAAACATGGAAGGCTGTAAGGGAAATCGGTATCGGTAAATCTGGAAATAATGACCCTGTTATTATTGATCCAGACGTTATTAATGAAAAATTTGTGAACATTCCTATGGTAGAAGCAGATATTGATTTTTACAATCACAACCATGACAATCGTCAACCCCATTATAACTTCTCTTTTGATTGCGTAGACCAGTTTGACGTTATAAGAAGCTGTATGTCAATTAAATCAAATGCAGTTGGCGTGGACGAAATCCACCCAAGATTTTTTAAATTAATTCTCCCAATAATATTGCCCTTTGTTACACATATATTTAACACCATAATTACCACCAGTCATTTTCCCTCAAATTGGAAAAAATCTAAAATAATACCAATACCCAAAACTAAAACAGAATATAGGCCAATTGCCATTTTACCCTTTATGTCGAAAATATTTGAGAGGATAATTCACAATCAGATATCGCTTTACGTTAATGATCATAATCTGCTTAATGATAAACAATCTGGGTTTCGGAAAAACCACAGTTGTATAACTGCACTTGTAGATGTTGCGGAAGATATAAGAAGTGGTATAGATGAACGAAAAACAAATATCTTAGTACTTTTGGACCATTCAAAAGCCTTCGATACAGTCGATCATAACGTCCTATGTTACAAACTACAACACATGTTTATGTTTTCTACAGCTGCTACACGTCTGATATCAACATATCTTACCAACAGGCATCAGTATGTTCAAAGTGGTAACAACAAATCAAAACTTCTACCTGTAGCGAGGGGTGTACCGCAGGGGTCAATTATTGGGCCCCTTCTATTTTCGCTTTATGCTGATGACCTTCCGAGTCAACTTACACACTGCAAAGTCAGAATGTATGCTGACGATGTTCAGATTTACATCAGCTGTGATACATCTGAAATTGAACAATGTGTCTTAACTCTGAATACTGAGTTAAAACAAATTTATGAATGGGCTACTGCTAATGGTCTTAGTATAAACCCAAAAAAATCTAAATATCTTGTTATCCAAAAACGAACTACTATAACCGATCATATACCTGATATTTTTCTTAGTAATGAACGTATTGAAAGGGTAAATACAGCAAAAAATCTTGGTATTATTTTTAATAAGAACCTGACATGGTGCAACCATATTAATTATGCATGTGGCCGTACGTATTCCATGCTTAGAACTCTCTGGCAAAGGCAGTATTGTACACCTATCAAAATAAGAATACTTCTTGCAAAAACCTATTTATTGCCAATTCTGATGTATGGATGCGAATTATTTGCCAAATGTGATGCCGCAAGTGAAAGAAAATTAAACACAGTCTTTAAATGTATTGTACGATACGTATATGGCGTAAAAAGGTTTAATTCTGTTTCTCCTTTTACGGTAAAACTTTATGGTATTCAGTTTGATGACCTTCTCAAAACAAGAGTACTGATATTAATGCACAAAATCGTGTTTACTCAACAACCACAACATCTGTATAGCCGCCTTACCATATCTAGCTCTAATAGAGGTAAAAGAATTTTATTGTTTAGACACCAAAGTTTAACATCTGATTGGCAATTTTTCCTTAATGCAATCCGTCTTTGGAATCTACTCCCGCATAATATACAAATAATTAGTAACGCACTGAGCTTTAAAAAAAGCATTCTAAATTTTTTTGCGTGTTAAATTTTTTTTTTTTTTTTTTTTTTTGTGTTATGATTTTTAATATTATCATTTTGTTAATTTTCAATTTAATTTATTATTTAATAATTTTTGTTCTCTTTTAAATTTTTTCTTTTGTTTTAAAATTTTATCATTTACAAATAACAATTTTTATTTTATTTTTATTTTTAATGTTTCTGCTAAAACAATGTTCTATACTGCAATAAGAGGCTTTAAGTCTTGTGTATAGAATTGGAATAAATAAATAAACTAAAAACTAAAAAATATGTCGAAATTATGCGTAGAAGTGAATTCTCTCAAACAAGAATTAAATGACAGACAATCGCGACCAATTTATAGAAATAATTATAATAGGAGAAATTCTCGTTCAAGATTTCGTTCAACCAGTAGAGACTGGGTATGTAGATATCACTACCGATTCGGGGATAAAGCTATACGTTGCGAGCAACCGTGTTCATTTTCAAAGAAATCGTCAAACTAATTAATCCCGTTGTCGAGGCGACAGACAATGGTGATTATACTTCTTTATCCCGTCGCCTTTTCATTTTTGATAAAATTAATAAATTACGTTTTTTGATAGATAGCGGAGCAGAGGTTTCGGTCTTACCCGTTGCGAAATTTAAAAGTAATAATAAGTTATCTGATATTAATTTAACCGCAGCCAACGGGTCTAATATTTCTACATATGGTAAAAAGCTTCTTAATATTAATTTAGGTCTGCGACGAGAGTTTCCTTTTGTATTTATCGTTGCCAATATTTCAAAACCTATCATTGGTGCAGATTTTCTGTGTAAATACGGTCTATTAGTGGATGTAAAACATAAACAGCTAATCGACCCACTTACAAATTTAACAGTAAATGCAATATCGTCTAATTGCAATATATCATTACCGATGCTATTTGCAGTTGATAATAGATATACTAAACTTTTAAAAGAATATCCGTCACTTACTTCTGAACCAGACTATACAAAGCCTGTAAAACATTCTACTGTTCATAGATTAATAACTGAAGGCCCTTTACCATATACCAAACCTAGAAGACAAGACCCATTAAAATATGAAGTTGCTAGGTCAGAATTCGAATTTTTAGTTAAATCGGGAGTTTGTAGACCGTCTAACTCTAGTGTTGCTTCAGCTCTCCAGCTTGTACCAAAAAAGGATCCAAATGATTGGCGCCCTTGTGGCGATCTTAGACGCCTTAACACTGTGACAGTTCCCGATCGATTTCCATTACCACATATTCATGATCTAAATTTGAACATGAGGAATAAGAAAGTATTTTCGAAATTAGATTTAATCCGCGCTTATCATCAAATTCCTATGGCTAAGGAAGTTGTTTATAAAACTGCAATAACTACGCCATTCGGTATGTTCGAATTCCTGCGAATGCCATTCGGTTTAAGAAACTCAGCTCAAACATTCCAACGTTTCATAAGTGAAGTATTTAGAGGATTAGATTTTGTTTTTGCTTATATTGATGACGTTTTAGTAGCTAGCGAAAACGAAGAACAGCATTTCGAACATTTAAAAGAGGTTTTTGGGCGATTGGATGAATATGGCTTAAATATTAAACCAGGAAAATGCATTTTTGGAGTTGACAATATTGATTTTTTGAGTCATAATTTATCAAAGAAAGGCATTAACCCTTCAGAGGAGAAGGTTGCTGCTATCAGAGATTTTGAGAGGCCAATAAACAAATGCAGAAATTCTTGGGAATGATAAATTATTATCATCGTTATATACCAAAATTAGCTGACAAAACTGTTATTTTATATGAATTAATGAACAAAGCTATTAGAAACAAAGATAAGAATATAGAATGGGATGATAACGCTTTTGAGGTTTTCAACGATATTAAAGATAACTTTGCATCACGTGTATTATTAAATCATTTTAATAAAGATGCAGAATTAACTTTAACGGTCGACGCTTCGAATATTGCAGTGGGGGGTGTATTACATCAGGTTTTAAATGGTAAAGTTGAACCGTTAGCGTTTTTCTCAAAAAAACTTGCCCCCGCTGAAATCAAGTACAGTTCATTTGATCGGGAATTACTTGCTATTTATTTAAACATTAAACATTTTAGGTATTTATTAGAAGGTCGCTCGTTTGTGGTTTTTACAGACCACATACCCTTAACGTCTGCCATGAATTCAAAGACTGAAAGAAGTCCAAGACAGACTAGACATCTAGAATATATTGCACAGTTTACTTCAGATATTCGATATATAAGGGGTGAATCTAATGTTGTAGCCGATAGTCTTTCCAGACCTTTTGATATTGATATTATAGATGATGGCGAATTAAATTTACGAATTTTACACCAGGAACAACAAACCGATTCGGAAATAAAAAGTTTAGCGGAAAATAAAAACGTATCGTGTAATCTTAAATTAATAAAAGTACCACTAATTAACTCAGAAATTTGGTGTGAAATATCACATAAAAATACTAGACCCTATGTGCCTGTAAGTCTTAGGAAACTAGTATTTTCAAAATTGCATGGTATTTCTCACCCGGGTACCCGTTCAACAAAACGTTTAATAACTAGAAAATATTTTTGGTTAAATATGAGTAAGCAAATAAACCAATGGTCGAAAGAGTGTATAAATTGTCAACAGTCCAAAGTTCACAAACATACAAAATCTCCTGTCATTAGAATACCCATACCAAAAGGTCGTTTTGAACATATACATTTAGATATTGTTGGACCACTGCCTCCATCTAATGGTTATAGATACTACTAACTTTAATAGATCGATTCACTCGATGGCCCGAGGCATACCCATTAAGAGATATAAATACAAAAACTGTAGTAGGCACACTTATACGCAATTACATTTCAAGATTCGGCGGACCATTGAAAATAACCACAGACAAAGGTAGTCAATTCACTTCGTACATGTTTTCGGAATTATCAAAGTTTTTGGGTAGTCATAATATTACCACTTCATCGTATCATCCTCAAGCTAATGGTATTATCGAAAGATTTCATAGACAAATTAAGGCTACATTAATGTGCAGAGCTGATTCCTCGAAATGGTACGATGAACTTCCAATAGCCCTACTAGGACTACGTTCCACTTATAAAGAGGATTTAAAAGCCACTCCTGCTGAGATGACATATGGTCAAAATATTCGAATACCAGGAGAAATTGTTGTTCATGAAAATCAATTCGATGCATCCGATATTTTATTTAAGTTGAAGGATCATTTTAAAAATGTAAGATCAAACATTGTACATCATACGGATTCTGAAACAGGTTTTTATATTCCAAAGAGTTTACAAAGCTGTAAATTTGTATTTCTGCGAGTTAACAGTAAAAGATCTTTGCAACAACCATATGAGGGGCCATACAAAGTCGTGGAAAAAGGCAAGAAATGTTTTAAGATTGAGAAAGATAGAGAAATAATATCAGTACCAATTGATCGACTTAAACCAGCTATTACCGAAAATTCCTTAGATAATGTTAAAAATACTAATACCCTGACTAAAAAATCCAAACATGTTACTTTCAATTTGTTGGACATTGGCTTGTTTTCGAAGGGGGAGTAATGTGGTGACATGCGTGTTTTATATACTTTACAAGTTATAATAATTTTACTTTAGAATATTTAATTTATATGTATTTAAAATAAGTTTTGTTTTATCTTTAAAATAATTTAAAATATTAATATTGGAGAAATGGATTTTTCAATTGTGAACACAATATAAATTTATTATTTTCCTAAATAAAGTTTTATATAAAATATATAACTACCATACGAGGAAACGTTGGACTTCTGTTTTATTTTCTGGTTTGGGAAAGTCAACAATTGCCTTGATCCTTTCTGGATCAATAGAAATACCATTTGTTGAAAGAACATAACCTAAGTAAGTAACTTGGTCTACACCAAAACATGTTACTTTCTCTTTGTTAATAGTTATACCTTCTTTGTCAAGGCGAGCTAAAATTTTTTCGAGAGCGGCATCATGTTCATTACGATTTGTCCCAAAAATTAGAATATCATCAACATGCGAAATGCAGTTGTTTATTCCTTCTAGGACTTTATTAAACTTTGAGACAAAATATTCTGGCGCGCAAGAAATGCCAAAAGATAATCTTTTAAAAATAAACCGTCCGAATAAACATATAAAACAAGTCAGTAATTGACTTTCACGACATAAAATTTTAGCTTCGTTAATGTTAGCTAAGGAGAGCTCAATTTTCGGCATAGGATAATATGGCCTAATAACCGCTTTATTAAGCTGGGTGTAGTCCACACACAGTCTTATTTCATTGTTTGGTTTTGGAACAACTACTATGGGACTGACCCACTCCGTAACATCGGTCATACGTTCAATTATGTCCAGTTCCATTAATCTATCAATTTCCGATTTTAATTTTGGTAATAAAGGGATTGGAACCTTTCTTGGTAATGTTTGTACAAAAGGAGTAACATTATTTTTTTATTTTATGTTAATTTCACCTTTAAACTCCCCGATTTCACGAAAAAGTCTGGGAAAATTTTCCACTAACTTCAATGACATATTCTGACTCTCACTTTTTGAAACTAAAAAATTTTCGAGAGCCGGAGGCTGAAGAATATTTAATTTTACGATAGCATTTCGCTCAAAATAGAAGTACTAAGCCCTTCAACAATGTAAACGTCTACTTTACATTGTTTCCCACGATAAGCTAAAGTTGCTTTAGCAAAGCCTAAAACGTTCAACGAATTACCATCTGGTCTCTTTAAACCCGTATCCGTTTTCACGATGGTTAGATTATGATGGTTCGAAATCGAATTCTTTGGGATGCAGACACAGTCTGCCCCAGTGTCTACAAGAAAGTTTAAACTATTTTTCAATTCGGCTTTTTCGCACTGAATGTACCACGAATCTACACATTTACGATTATTTCCCGTGAAAAATTTATTTACCGTCCCGATCATATAGTCAAAATTTTCCCGATTCTCAGAATTTGATTCTAAATTTGCGGATTCAACCGAATTTACCTTTTTACTTGGTTTTGCCTTAATTTCATTTTTCTTTTTACATACACTCGCAAAGTGTCCACGTAAGTTGCAAATGTTGCAATTTTTTTCCCTGGCAGGGCAATATTTTCTATTGTGTGGTTTAAATCCACAATAATTACATTTATTTTTATTATAATTACCATTACCATTTGAATTTAAAAAATTTGTTCCACCTTGGTTACGTACGTGCATGCCGCCACTTGCCTTTTGAACGTTACACACGTTTTTGTCGTCTTTGATGACTTTTGTTTGTTTAATTTGAATTTCAGCTTGTCGAGCTGTATCTACTGCTACCTTTAACGTCAGATCCGGTTTCAGCTGCATCTGTTCACTAACTTTAGTGTTGAGCATACCCACCACGATTCTGTCTCGGATTAACTCTTCCTTCAGATTTCCGTACGCACCCTTTTCGGCAAGGGCATGTAGATCAGTAATGAAATAATCCACAGATTCGCCTTGCCTTTGAACCCTTGAGTTGAATTTGAAGCGTTCAAATATGATGTTTTTTCTTTTCAAATCGACTATCCACACCCCATCCCCTTTTTTTAATTCCGGCAGATCTTTAGTTCTGTGTCTTTTATTATAATTTTGAATTTGTTTTCCTTTAATCTGACGTTCCTTTTCTAATACTTTCCGATTATTCTCTGGTTCTAACAGACTTGGCAACATTGGAACCAAAGATTTGATTTTGCGACCCATCATTAATTCCGCGGGCGAAAATCCGTTTGCTAAAGGGGTTGAACGATAGTTAAGAAGACCTTCGTGAATATTTTCACATTTTTTTACCAACTTTTTTGCAACTTTCACCGCTGCTTCCGCATCACCATTAGATTGGATATAATAAGGGCTACTTGTCACGTGTGTAAAATTGTAATCAAAAGCAAATTGTTTAAATTTTGACTGAAATTGTGGGCCATTGTCACTTCTGCATATGGAACAAATACCAAAACGTGAAAAAAATACTTTGACTTTTTCGATTATGACCTCTTCAGTCATAGAGGTTAGTGGAAAAAATTCGAAATATCGTGAATAATAATCAGTTATTATAAGATACCACGTGTTCCATTTGAAAAGGTCTAAACCAATTTTCTCCATCGGTCGAGTTGGTGGATTTTCATATTTGAATGTTTCCCTGTTGTTACATCATTCCTCAATGCAGTTAGGACAGTTTTTTATTAAATCCTCCAACTGTGAACTAAGACCTAACCACCAAACCGAAGTTTGAGCTAATCTACGACACTTGGTAATTCCCTGATGGCCTGAATGAATGAAGTTGATTACTTCCCTTTGTAAACCTGGAGGAATAATTATCCGTGTATCCTTTAATACTAAATTTTGTGAAAAAGAAATATCGTAACGATATTGATAATAGGGTACCATTAAATCTGGTAATTTATCACGAGTTGGCCAATCATCTGCCGAATACTGAACAAGTAGTCTGCATATTGGGTCCTCTTTTTGAGATTTTAATAATTATTTTCTACATAATAATCCTTTACTGGAAGATGTTTTCCGACAAAACGTACAAAAGCTTCAGTTTCTATCCCGAGTTCTTGAGGCTCGTCCTCTTTACAAGGAACTGGACTACGAGATAAAGCGTCAGCCACTTTTAAGTCTTTGCCCGGTACGTAGACTACAGAGTAGTCATACCTCATAAGGCGCATTCTAAAACGTTGTAGTCTTGGGGTCAAGGTATCTAAATTTTTTGACTGTAAAATTTGCACTAAAGACCTGTGGTCTGTTTCAAATATTACCTTTACACCCGTTATATACTCGGCCAACTTTTCTGCTGCCCAAGTTATGCCTAAGGCCTCACGTTCAAATTGAGCGTAATGTTTTTCAGTATCAGTCATCGTTCTGGATATATATGAAACCACTTCCCTCTTACCGTCACCGTCCACTTGAAAAAGACAGGCACCAATACCATAACAGGATGCGTCTGAGCTAATAATAATTTGTTTAGAAGGGTCATAAAAGGCTAAAGTTGGAGTTTGTGTCAAACTGTTTTTAATTTCCAAAAAAGCTTTTTCCTGTACCTTATCCCAAACAAAATCTACCTTTCCTGTTAAGACATTGATAGGTCCTAATATTTTAGACCGATTGGGGATAAATTTTGCAACAAAATTCACCATACCGAGGAAACGTTGGACTTCTGTTTTATTTTCTGGTTTGGGAAAGTCAACAATTGCCTTGATTTTTTTTTATTTTTATTTTAATTTAAGTTAACTATTCATTTACATTAATGACCTTGCAAAGCCGCTAGGGCTTGTCTGCAGGTACAAATTTCAATGCTAAATTTACTATTACATATAGAGCATTCGTTGCTGGATTGCAAAAATATAATATAAATAAAAATAATGAAAAAATATGTTTAAAAAGTTTTAAATAAAAGTTAATTTTTGGTTCATTGAGTATTTATAAAAAAGTTTTTAAATATTTTTTTTCTCTTGTAAATATTTATTGTTGTGTCCAATATTTCAGTAGGCATTTTGTTTAGTATTGTTTAGTAGAACTGTGGATAGGGTGCTTTTTCCGTAGTGATTTTTGTGTCTCTGTACACGGTATCTTCCTTCAGCGTTTAGCCGGGTCTGGTGGTTGTGATCTATTCTTGTAAGGAATCTTGAATCATTGTAGAATTCGATTGATAATGTAGTGAAGTATATGCTTTTAACGTTTAGTATTTGTAGTTCTTTTGCTATATTATTAGTTAACAGATTGTTGTTATCTGTTGTACTAAAAGCATTTGAGTTGTTATACGTTGTTGATGATGTTGTTGCTATGTTGTTGATGACGTTATGTACGTAGTTTGTGTTGTAATTGTTGTCAACATTACTCAGTATATTGTTGCCATTGTTTGAAGACATGTTGTTTGTTGGAGTGTTTGTTATGTTGTTTGAAGATCGTGTAGTTTTTAATATTTTTAGCAGTTGGTTTTGCGTTTTTTGAAGTTTCTCACAATGTGTTGAGCTGCCCCATGCTGTTATACCATGACAAAGATGCGATTCGACTAGAGAAAAATATACTTGTCTTACAACTGTTTTGCTGGATCTGTAACTTAAATGACGCAAAATAAACGCAGCTTTTCTTAATTTTTTACGAACTTCTTCTATATGTATAATCCATTTAAAATTATGATCTACATACACGCCAAGATATTTGTAAGTGTTAACAATTTCAATTGTAGTGGAACATTGATCTCCGTAGTAATCGAACTCTAATAACTTTCTTCTATGCATACATTCTGTGGAATGAAATTTTAAGTTTATTTCCCTATAAAGCAAATGTGGTGGTTTAATATGCATAAGTTTTGTCTTAGACGCATTAATTATTAAACCATGGTCGTGGCACCATCTTACCGCAATATCGAGCTGGTGTTGCATTATTATTGCTGCGGAATCTATATTTTTGTGGGCTACTACTATAGCAGTATCATCCGCGTAAGCATAGGTCTTACATATTTTTAATGAGTTAATTAGCTCGTTGGAGTATATAATGTAAAGAATGGGACCTAATTTGGAGCCTTGCGGCACACCAAAGTCAGACGAGGTTTCTTCACTTAAACTGTTATTGATTTTTACAATATATTTTCTTAGCGTTAGGTAGTTTTTGAACCATTCTAAACAGTTTCCACGAATTCCTATTCTTTCTAGCATTTTTATTAATTTGCTATGTGATAGAGTGTCAAAAGCTTTGCTGAAGTCTATGAACAACGTTAAGCAATGGTGGCTTTTACTTAATTGCTCATTTATGTAGTTTGCAAAGTTACCAAGAAGCTTATTTATACTTTTGCCTCTTTGGAATCCGTATTGATTAGTATTAATTATTTTATATTTAGTTGTATAGTCCGTTAATCTATTGCATATGACCTCTTCCATTATTTTCTCAATAACGGATAGGATTGAGATTGGTCGATAATTATTAAATTCTGTTTTTGAACCATTTTTATAAATTGGCCGAACATAAGACACTTTGAGTATATCAGGAATAACAGCATTGTTGATTAAAAGGTTAATAAGTTTAGTAATAATAGGAGTCATTACACCTGCATTGTTTTTTAGATCAGACGGTCTGATTCCATCATGTCCCGCACCTTTTTTTATTTTTAGCGAATTTAAAATATTATAAATTTCTGTTTCGTTTGTATTACACAGATATAATGAGTTTTGTAGAACTTGTGTTGGTTGTTTAATCGTTTGTATTTCACAGTTGTGTAGAATATCTTTTACATTTTTTTTAAAATTTGTTGCAAAGTTATTGCAAATTTCTGTTAAATTCATGTTTTTAAAGTTTTTGAGAATTATTTCATCAACATTATTAGATTTTTTGCCGATAATTTCTTTTATGATTTGCCACGTTACTCGGATATTGTTCCTATTTTCGTAAAATTTGTTTTTATAATAAAAATTTTTCGCAAAATTTAGTTGTTTATTTAATTTATTTCTATATTTTTTGTATTCATTCTCATAATATTTATTGTTTCTATTCGTTGCCCATTTTTTAAAAAGTTTATCCCGAGTTTCACAGTTTTTTTTTTCCTTTCTGGATCAATAGAAATAACATTTGTTGAAAGAACATAACCTAATTAAGTAACTTGGTCTACACCAAAACATGACTTCTCTTTGTTAATAGTTATACCTTCTTTGTCAAGGCGAGCTAAAACTTTTTCGAGAGCGGCATCATGTTCATTACGATTTTTCCCAAAAATTAGAATATCATCAACATGCGAAATGCAGTAGTTTATTCCTTCTAGGACTTTATTAAACTTTGAGACAAAATATTCTGGCGCGCAAGAAATGCCAAAAGATAATCTTTTAAAAATAAACCGTCCGAATAAACATATAAAACCAGTCAGTAATTGACTTTCACGACATAATTTTATTTGATAAAATCCTTTGTTCGCGTCGATTTTTGAAAAAATTTTAGCTTCCTTAATGTTAGCTAAGGAAGCCTCAATTTTCGGCATAGGATAATATGGTCTAATAACCGCTTTATTAAGCTGGGTGTAGTCCACACACAGTCTTATTTCATTGTTTGGTTTTGGAACAACTACTATGGGACTGACCCACTCCGTAACATTGGCCATACGTTCAATTATGTCCAGATCCATTAATCTATCAATTTCCGATTTTAATTTTGGTAATAAAGGGATTGGAACCTTTCTTGGTATTGTTTGTACAAAAGGAGTAATATTATTTTTTAATTTTATGTTAATTTCACCTTTAAACTCCCCGATTTCACGAAAAAGTCTGGGAAAATCTTCCACTAACTTCAATGACATATTCTGACTCTCACTTTTTGAAACTAAAAAATTTTCGAGAGCAGGAGGCTGAAGAATATTTAATTTTACGATAGCATTTCGCCCTAAAATAGGATAGCCCTTCAACAATGTAAACGTCTACTTTACATTGTTTCCCGCGATAAGTTAAAGTTGCTTTAGCAATGCCTAAAACGTTCAACGAATTACCATCTGGTCCCTTTATGATGGTTCGAAATCGAATTCTTTGGGATGCAGACACAGTCTGCCCCAGTGTCTACAAGAAAGTTTAAACTATTTTTCAATTCGGCTTTTTCGCACTGAATGTACCACGAATCTACACATTTACGATTATTTCCCGTGAAAAATTTATTTACCGTCCCGATCATATAGTCAAAATTTTCCCGATTCTCAGAATTTGATTCTAAATTTGCGGATTCAACCGAATTTACCTTTTTACTTGGTTTTGCCTTAATTTCATTTTTCTTTTTACATACACTCGCAAAGTGTCCACGTAAGTTGCAAATGTTGCAATTTTTTTCCCTGGCAGGGCAATCTTTTCTATTGTGTGGTTTAAATCCACAATAATTACATTTATTTTTATTATAATTACCATTACCATTTGAATTTAAAAAATTTGTTCCACCTTGGTTACGTACGTGCATGCCGCCACTTGCCTTTTGAACGTTACACACGTTTTTGTCGTCTTTAATGACTTTTGTTTGTTTAATTTGAATTTCAGCTTGTCGAGCTGTATCTACTGCTACCTTTAACGTCAGATCCGGTTTCAGCTGCATCTGTTCACTAACTTTAGTGTTGAGCATACCCACGACGATTCTGTCTCGGATTAACTCTTCCTTCAGATTTCCGTACGCACCCTTTTCGGCAAGGGCATGTAGATCAGTAATGAAATAATCCACAGATTCGCCTTGCCTTTGAACCCTTGAGTTGAATTTGAAGCTTTCAAATATGATGTTTTTTCTTGGGTTGAAGTAGTTGTCAAATTTCTTTAAGGCATCCGCCACGGTCGTTGGTGCGGATCCAAATTGTAATGAGACTTCTTCACTTTTCTCCCCCATTATGTAAAATAACAAATCAATCGGCTCCCTTACTGTTTTAGTTGATTGCCCCGACACGTTCATATACCGCTCAAACCTTTTCCGCCATTTGGCCCAATCATCTGGGTGCGAAAAATTAAATGGTTCAGGAGGAGCGATGTTTGTCACAAAAATGTTCTCCATTTTTTCAGTTTTGTCTTCTTTTTGAGGCATAATTTATTTTCACCTAACCTCAAATTTTTTTTCAAAAACGTGATGAAAAAACTTTGTTTTTTCACAATTGTAAAATCTTCTTCACTTTAATTAAATGTTTACCGCTGCCACCATGTAGTGTTGACCAGGAGGGTCAAGTATTCGTTGTAAATAAAAAAAAGTTGGTTTTATATTAAATTATAATTAAGTTTTATTACGACTGAACGTGTTGGGCACAAGATAAAGAAGAATGAAAAAAAGTAAAAAAACCCATGACATTAGCTTGGCACAATAACGAGTACCGTTGATACTCGTTACATTATAAATGTATTAGGGTAGCACTTAGCCACACAAGTGTAGCTTATACTACATCCCCTTTTTTAAATATAATAAGTAATAATTATTATAATTATTTTTTTTTTTTTGTAAATTCATTTAACATTGTTTTTATAATTTTAATAACTAAATTAAAGTATTTTTACAATATTATTTTTTCAGTTTAACAATTGTTTTGATATTTTTGATTTTAAAGCTGTGTTCACAATCAAAAAAAACATTTTCACTTGGTGTTCATAATAGAGCAACGATTTTTTCGAAACACATTTTGCATTAAGAAATCGTTTGCACATTTTACCCACAACAATATTATGCATTTATTATTTTTTTTTTTTTTAAACATTTTGTTAAAATTTTCATTCAAAACTAAATTAAATTATTTTAAACGTCAGAAACAATTTCATACAAAATGTTGCTGAAGTTCTAGCTGACTCAACTTTATTTACATTTTCAAAACAATTTTAGTCACATCCTTGTTTGAAAAATGAAAGGAAAATATATGGAATACTTTGGGAAGAAATAAGATAGAAGAAAAAACGAAATTGTTTCTCTGATTGTGAACAAAGCTTAAATGAAAATGATTTGTAAAATATTATAATTTTAAATGAAAAGATTTGTACAATATTTTTTTTTGTATTTTCATTATTATTTAATTTTAAATGAATGTGTTTTTGTATGTAACAAATATAATAAACTTTTTTTTCCCTAAAATTGTATTTTAATTTTATAAATCAATCTCTTAAACTACATAATCTTTAAACCAAGTTGGTGTAGTTCTTTGTCTACCAACTCTTGTTGAGGGACCAACTTCTGGAGTTTCTTCAGAAGGTAGTTCCTTTGGAGTATAAGGCAAATCGGTTTGATCCTCGCTAGCATTGTTGTCGAAATTATTTTCAACTATACAATTCTCATTTGGATTATAAAAATCGTCTGAATTGTCAGAATTACCCGTACCGAAATTTGGCACTGAGATTAGATGCCATCTGTTTCGCCTGTACGTCTCTCTATCCGCCTTAATCAGATATGATCGTGGTTCGTCTAGTTTTTCTAAAACCCTACCATATTTTTTCAAATCGACTATCCACACCCCACCCCTTTTTTTAATTCCGGCAAATCCTTAGTTCTGTGTCTTTTATTATAATTTTGAATTTGTTTTCCTTTAATCTGACGTTCCTTTTCTAATACTTTCCGATTATTCTCTGGTTCTAACAGACTTGGCAACATTGGAACCAAAGATTTGATTTTGCGACCCATCATTAATTCCGCGGGCGAAAATCCGTTTGCTAAAGGGGTTGAACGATAGTTAAGAAGACCTTCGTGAATATTTTCACATTTTTTTACCAACTTTTTTGCAACTTTCACCGCTGCTTCCGCATCACCATTATATTGGATATAATAAGGGCTACTTGTCACGTGTGTAAAATTGTAATCAAAAGCAAATTGTTTAAATTTTGACTGAAATTGTGGGCCATTGTCACTTCTGCATATGGAACAAATACCAAAACGTGAAAAAAATTCTTTGACTTTTTCGATTATGACCTCTTCAGTCATAGAGGTTAGTGGAAAAAATTCGAAATATCGTGAATAATAATCAGTTATTATAAGATACCACGTGTTCCATTTGAAAAGGTCTAAACCAATTTTCTCCATCGGTCGAGTTGGTGGATTTTCATATTTGAATGTTTCCCTGTTGTTACATCGTTCCTCAATGCAGTTAGGACAGTTTTTTATTAAATCCTCCAAATGTGAACTAAGACCTAACCACCAAACCGAAGTTTGAGCTAATCTACGACACTTGGTAATTCCCTGATGGCCTGAATGAATGAAGTTGATTACTTCCCTTTGTAAACCTGGAGGAATAATTATCCGTGTGTCCTTTAATACTAAATTTTGTGAAAAAGAAATATCGTAACGATATTGATAATAGGGTACCATTAAATCTGGTAATTTATCACGAGTTGGCCAACCATCTGCCGAATACTGAACAAGTAGTCTGCATATTGGGTCCTCTTTTTGAGCTTTTATTATTTTTTTCTACATAATAATCCTTTACTGGAAGATGTTTTCCGACAAAACGTACAAAAGCTTCAGTTTCTATCCCGAGTTCTTGAGGCTCGTCCTCTTTACAAGGAACTGGACTACGAGATAAAGCGTCAGCCACTTTTAAGTCTTTGCCCGGTACGTAGACTACAGAGTAGTCATACCTCATAAGGCGCATTCTAAAACGTTGTAGTCTTGGGGTCAAGGTATCTAAATTTTTTGACTGTAAAATTTGCACTAAAGACCTGTGGTCTGTTTCAAATATTACCTTTACACCCGTTATATACTCGGCCAACTTTTCTGCTGCCCAAGTTATGCCTAAGGCCGCACGTTCAAATTGAGCGTAATGTTTTTCAGTATTAGTCATCGTTCTGGATATATATGAAACCACTTCCCTCTTACCGTCACCGTCCACTTGAAAAAGACAGGCACCAATACCATAACAGGATGCGTCTGAGCTAATGATAATTTGTTTAGAAGGGTCATAAAAGGCTAAAGTTGGAGTTTGTGTCAAACTGTTTTTAATTTCCAAAAAAGCTTTTTCCTGTACCTTATCCCAAACAAAATCTACCTTTCCTGTTAAGACATTGATAGGTCCTAATATTTTAGACCGATTGGGGATAAATTTTACAACAAAATTCACCATACCGAGGAAACGTTGGACTTCTGTTTAATTTTCTGGTTTGGGAAAGTCAACAATTGCCTTGATTTTTTTTTTATTTTAATTTAAGTTAACTATTCATTTACATTAATGACCTTGCAAAGCCGCTAGGGCTTGTCTGCAGGTACAAATTCCAATGCTAAATTTACTATTACATATAGAACATTCGTTGCTGGATTGCAAAAATATAATATAAATAAAAATAATGAAAAAATATGTTTAAAAAGTTTTAAATAAAAGTTAATTTTTGGTTCATTGAGTATTTATAAAAAAGTTTTTAAATATTTTTTTTCTCTTGTAAATATTTATTGTTGTGTCCAATATTTCAGTAGGCATTTTGTTTAGTATTGTTTAGTAGAACTGTGGATAGGGTGCTTTTTCCGTAGTGATTTTTGTGTCTCTGTACACGGTATCTTCCTTCAGCGTTTAGCCGGGTCTGGTGGTTGTGATCTATTCTTGTAAGGAATCTTGAATCATTGTAGAATTCGATTGATAATGTAGTGAAGTATATGCTTTTAACGTTTAGTATTTGTAGTTCTTTTGCTATATTATTAGTTAACAGATTGTTGTTATCTGTTGTACTAAAAGCATTTGAGTTGTTATACGTTGTTGATGATGTTGTTGCTATGTTGTTGATGACGTTATGTACGTAGTTTGTGTTGTAATTGTTGTCAACATTACTCAGTATATTGTTGCCATTGTTTGAAGACATGTTGTTTGTTGGAGTGTTTGTTATGTTGTTTGAAGATCGTGTAGTTTTTAATATTTTTAGCAGTTGGTTTTGCGTTTTTTGAAGTTTCTCACAATGTGTTGAGCTGCCCCATGCTGTTATACCATGACAAAGATGCGATTCGACTAGAGAAAAATATACTTGTCTTACAACTGTTTTGCTGGATCTGTAACTTAAATGACGCAAAATAAACGCAGCTTTTCTTAATTTTTTACGAACTTCTTCTATATGTATAATCCATTTAAAATTATGATCTACATACACGCCAAGATATTTGTAAGTGTTAACAATTTCAATTGTAGTGGAACATTGATCTCCGTAGTAATCGAACTCTAATAACATTCTGTGGAATGAAATTTTAAGTTTATTTCCCTATAAAGCAAATGTGGTGGTTTAATATGCATAAGTTTTGTCTTAGACGCATTAATTATTAAACCATGGTCGTGGCACCATCTTACCGCAATATCGAGCTGGTGTTGCATTATTATTGCTGCGGAATCTATATTTTTGTGGGCTACTACTATAGCAGTATCATCCGCGTAAGCATAGGTCTTACATATTTTTAATGAGTTAATTAGCTCGTTGGAGTATATAATGTAAAGAATGGGACCTAATTTGGAGCCTTGCGGCACACCAAAGTCAGACGAGGTTTCTTCACTTAAACTGTTATTGATTTTTACAATATATTTTCTTAGCGTTAGGTAGTTTTTGAACCATTCTAAACAGTTTCCACGAATTCCTATTCTTTCTAGCATTTTTATTAATTTGCTATGTGATAGAGTGTCAAAAGCTTTGCTGAAGTCTATGAACAACGTTAAGCAATGGTGGCTTTTACTTAATTGCTCATTTATGTAGTTTGCAAAGTTACCAAGAAGCTTATTTATACTTTTGCCTCTTTGGAATCCGTATTGATTAGTATTAATTATTTTATATTTAGTTGTATAGTCCGTTAATCTATTGCATATGACCTCTTCCATTATTTTCTCAATAACGGATAGGATTGAGATTGGTCGATAATTATTAAATTCTGTTTTTGAACCATTTTTATAAATTGGCCGAACATAAGACACTTTGAGTATATCAGGAATAACAGCATTGTTGATTAAAAGGTTAATAAGTTTAGTAATAATAGGAGTCATTACACCTGCATTGTTTTTTAGATCAGACGGTCTGATTCCATCATGTCCCGCACCTTTTTTTATTTTTAGCGAATTTAAAATATTATAAATTTCTGTTTCGTTTGTATTACACAGATATAATGAGTTTTGTAGAACTTGTGTTGGTTGTTTAATCGTTTGTATTTCACAGTTGTGTAGAATATCTTTTACATTTTTTTTAAAATTTGTTGCAAAGTTATTGCAAATTTCTGTTAAATTCATGTTTTTAAAGTTTTTGAGAATTATTTCATCAACATTATTAGATTTTTTGCCGATAATTTCGTTTATGATTTGCCACGTTACTCGGATATTGTTCCTATTTTCGTAAAATTTGTTTTTATAATAAAAATTTTTCGCAAAATTTAGTTGTTTATTTAATTTATTTCTATATTTTTTGTATTCATTTTCATAATATTTATTGTTTCTATTCGTTGCCCATTTTTTAAAAAGTTTATCCCGAGTTTCACAGTTTTTTTTTTCCTTTCTGGATCAATAGAAATACCATTTGTTGAAAGAACATAACCTAAGTAAGTAACTTGGTCTACACCAAAACATGACTTCTCTTTGTTAATAGTTATACCTTCTTTGTCAAGGCGAGCTAAAACTTTTTCGAGAGCGGCATCATGTTCATTACGATTTTTCCCAAAAATTAGAATATCATCAACATGCGAAATGCAGTAGTTTATTCCTTCTAGGACTTTATTAAACTTTGAGACAAAATATTCTGGCGCGCAAGAAATGCCAAAAGATAATCTTTTAAAAATAAACCGTCCGAATAAACATATAAAACCAGTCAGTAATTGACTTTCACGACATAATTTTATTTGATAAAATCCTTTGTTCGCGTCGATTTTTGAAAAAATTTTAGCTTCCTTAATGTTAGCTAAGGAGAGCTCAATTTTCGGCATAGGATAATATGGTCTAATAACCGCTTTATTAAGCTGGGTGTAGTCCACACACAGTCTTATTTCATTGTTTGGTTTTGGAACAACTACTATGGGACTGACCCACTCCGTAACATTGGCCATACGTTCAATTATGTCCAGATCCATTAATCTATCAATTTCCGATTTTAATTTTGGTAATAAAGGGATTGGAACCTTTCTTGGTATTGTTTGTACAAAAGGAGTAATATTATTTTTTAATTTTATGTTAATTTCACCTTTAAACTCCCCGATTTCACGAAAAAGTCTGGGAAAATCTTCCACTAACTTCAATGACATATTCTGACTCTCACTTTTTGAAACTAAAAAATTTTCGAGAGCAGGAGGCTGAAGAATATTTAATTTTACGATAGCATTTCGCCCTAAAATAGGATAGCCTGTGACGGACACTGTGGTTTTGTTTAATCTTGGCGTTTTTTTTTTTAAAAAAAAAAAAAAACTTAAAGGATCCCATCTCTGTGTGCCATCACTATAAGTGAAAAAAGAAAACAACCCTGCAACCTACAATGGAAGTGTTTGTATACTTGGCGTGGGAATTGCAGATTCTAGAAAATGTCATTCAGTTAGTGGCGGTTAAAGTGGTAAGATCAGGTAGTGTTCATACGTGCTATAAAAGTTTTTTTCCTTTCAATATTATTTTGAACAAAAAAAAGTGAGTAGGTCGGTATAGTTGGTGTGGAAAAAGAAAAAGAATTTGGCCAAGCTTCTAAGGATGTTGTTTGGGTGGTTTTTTTTGGCGACCTGGTGGTAAAGAGGTTTACTTCGGGTGGCTTCGGGTCATTACCGCTCCAGTAAAATGGGTAAGAATACCAAAAAAAGAAATTTGTTATAAAAAAAATTGCCAATAGTTAGCCTTGCAAACGGTTGTTTAAAATGGTGTAATAAAAAAAAAAAAAGGAAAACTCGACAACAACACTAACACACCATTGTTAGAGTACACAAACAGAATTCGTATACTGAAGCTCAGGTGGAACAATTAAACGGCCAACTCCAACACTGCAAAAGAACAATAAAACCAAAAGAAAAAACGTACCAGAAATCGTTTGGTGAGGGAGAAGGAAGAAAGCCACGAAAGCCGAAACTACGAACGAATTCACCATAACCTCAACGTTCAGAAAATCGCACGTGTGCCTAACAATAGGGCGGCAGGCTACGACAAGTCAAATAACCTCACTCTTAACAACAAGAAAAACATCACGTGAACTTGAAAGTTTTGGCGACAATCAGCATAGCCATAATTTCGTACTCAATATAACCTTAACCCATCTACTGTTCACAATACCAGCAACCGTCAAACATCCCACCTTTAGCCACATACCACCTAAATGCACTTACTATCACCAGCGTCACCAACTACACCAACCTAAACCAACAGTAACATTTACCGCAAATGGAAATAACATTTACCGCCAACAGAAGTCAAATTTACCACCAATAGTTTTAACATTCACCTCCAAAAACAACGGCCCAATTTACCGCCTAAACCAACAGTCACATTTTCCGCCAAATGGAAATAACATTTTCCGCCAAATGGAAATAACATTTTCCGCCAAATGGAAATAACATTTACCGCCAATGGAAATAAGATTTACCGCCAATAGAAACAACAACAATAAAAAAAATGTCATAAAAAAAACATGGTATTGAAATGTATGTATGTTTACTTGCCAAGAGGTGGGATATAATGGCTGGTGATATTTCAGATATTTCCGGTATGGAGTCGTAAGTCACTTCCGTGGCACAAAGCTGGCCTCAGCCTGTTTATGGGTGGAGATGGTGCATGTGTCTTCTTATGGTGTATGCTGGTGACTTGTAGATGGTATAGTCCTTTGCTGTTGATGGTATAGCGGCTTACTACGGATGATAACGCTGCTGTGGTTGATGCCGTTAAAGTTGAGGTTATAGTTGGTTGGTGTTGTTTTTTTTCTCCCTTTTTTTTTATTGTTGTTGTTTCTATTGGCGGTAAATCTTATTTCCATTGGCGGTAAATGTTATTTCCATTTGGCGGAAAATGTTATTTCCATTTGGCGGAAAATGTTATTTCCATTTGGCGGAAAATGTGACTGTTGGTTTAGGCGGTAAATTGGGCCGTTGTTTTTGGAGGTGAATGTTAAAACTATTGGTGGTAAATTTGACTTCTGTTGGCGGTAAATGTTATTTCCATTTGCGGTAAATGTTACTGTTGGTTTAGGTTGGTGTAGTTGGTGACGCTGGTGATGGTAAGTGCATTTAGGTGGTATGTGGCTAAAGGTGGGATGTTTGACGGTTGCTGGTATTGTGAACAGTAGATGGGTTAAGGTTATATTGAGTACGAAATTATGGCTATGCTGATTGTCGCCAAAACTTTCAAGTTCACGTGATGTTTTTCTTGTTGTTAAGAGTGAGGTTATTTGACTTGTCGTAGCCTGCCGCCCTATTGTTAGGCACACGTGCGATTTTCTGAACGTTGAGGTTATGGTGAATTCGTTCGTAGTTTCGGCTTTCGTGGCTTTCTTCCTTCTCCCTCACCAAACGATTTCTGGTACGTTTTTTCTTTTGGTTTTATTGTTCTTTTGCAGTGTTGGAGTTGGCCGTTTAATTGTTCCACCTGAGCTTCAGTATACGAATTCTGTTTGTGTACTCTAACAATGGTGTGTTAGTGTTGTTGTCGAGTTTTCCTTTTTTTTTTTTTATTACACCATTTTAAACAACCGTTTGCAAGGCTAACTATTGGCAATTTTTTTTATAACAAATTTCTTTTTTTGGTATTCTTACCCATTTTACTGGAGCGGTAATGACCCGAAGCCACCCGAAGTAAACCTCTTTACCGCCAGGTCGCCAAAAAAAACCACCCAAACAACATCCTTAGAAGCTTGGCCAAATTCTTTTTCTTTTTCCACACCAACTATACCGACCTACTCACTTTTTTTTGTTCAAAATAATATTGAAAGGAAAAAAACTTTTATAGCACGTATGAACACTACCTGATCTTACCACTTTAACCGCCACTAACTGAATGACATTTTCTAGAATCTGCAATTCCCACGCCAAGTATACAAACACTTCCATTGTAGGTTGCAGGGTTGTTTTCTTTTTTCACTTATAGTGATGGCACACAGAGATGGGATCCTTTAAGTTTTTTTTTTTTTTAAAAAAAAAAAACGCCAAGATTAAACAAAACCACAGTGTCCGTCACAAAGCCAGCTCTTTTCTCTTCAGCTGTGGAGTGAAAAGAGTTGGGAAATCGGAGAAATATAATGAAGTAAATTTCTTGGTGCAACCGTACGGTAGTGGCATTATCATGATTGCTCATAAAAAAAATTTAGCAGTAACCAACTTTTTTTTTTTTTTTCTTTTATTGCTTTAAGTGTTGAGCGTGTATAACCCCAATCAGCTGGCCTCGGAGATTTTCAATCTCATATTGGCTATTTCCCACTGCCCTTCTAATTCTGCATTTTAGCCAAGGTTTGCATAGTTTTGCGTTTATTCCTTTAGAAAATTTACTTTGAATGAAATTTTTCCTAAAGACTTCCTGACCGGGTTTGTATCTTATGTCTCGGCTTTTTAGATTGTAGGACTTCACATTCCGCAGGTAGGCATCGTGGAGCCTTTCATTCACTTTTTGGTGTATTAATTGCATCCGTGTTGAATCAGGCAGTATTAGTAGATCGCCATCTTCTGAAGAATTTAATTTTCGTAGAATTGTATACGCATCGGCATGGGTAATCATGTTATAGCCGGTAAGTGCAAAATATGGCGAAATACCTGTAGACGAGTGTACTGCGGAACGAAGAGAACATTCAATTTTTGACAAATTCTCGTCCCATTTCGCTTGGTCGTTATCAAGAAAAGTTCTGATGGCACTAAGTATGCTTTGGTTCACCCTTTCACTCGCATTAGCCTGAGGTGAATATATTGGACTACGAATATGTCTAACACCAAAAAATTCTAAGAAGTCTCGGAAGGCTTCCGAGGTAAATTGTTTGCCATTATCCGAGTGCACTACTTCTGGGACACCAAACTTATGAAAAACTTCATCTCTCAGAAATTGTATGACTACTTTTGTGGTTGCTTTTGTTAGTGCCTTTAGCAATACGAACTTAGTTTTGTGATCCAAAACAATAAAAATGACTGTGTTTCCCACTCTCGTTCTGGGGTATGGTCCTAAAAAGTCGATGTAGATTTTCTGAAACGGTCTTTGTGTTTTAACCTCATTTCCCATAGGAGGACGTAATACTTGTTTTGGATGTTTTATTTCTTTGCAGGTTTCACAATTAACGACAAAATTCCGAATTTGCTTAACCATAGAAGGCCAATACCAATATTCGCGAACGTTAAACAAAGTCTTCGCTATTCCTCCATGCAAAGTATTTACCACGTGCGATCTGCTTATCAAATGTTCTGTTAATTCTGCAGGTACCCATATCCTCCAACATTCATCCTCGCGATCTACATCATCCCTATTAAATTTTACCCTCTTATAGACAATCCCTGCCTCTACTTTCACATCGGGTAACCTTTCCTTATTTTGTTCAACTGTGTCGATCAGTGCCAAGTATTCTTCAGTTTTAAATGCTTCCGAATTAAAATCTATTATAGCGTTGTCATCTCTCACTAACTCTTCCATGTCTAGCCTAGAGAGCATATCCGGTACAACGTTTTTCGTTCCCTTTCGGTGTTCTATACCGAACTTGAATCCTTGGAGTTTTAAACTCCACCTAGCCAATCTACCGTTCAAGTCCTGTTGCCCCATGAGCCATTTTAGACTAGAATGGTCCGTTATGACAGTGAACTCCATCAACTCGATGTATTGTCGGAATTTCTCAATGGCCAATACGACGGCAAGACATTCCTTTTCGGTGGTTGAATAATTCCTTTGTGCTTTGTTCAACTTCCTGGAAAAGTATTCAATCGGATGCTCCCCGTTATCGTCGTCTTTCTGGAATAAAACCGCCCCTATACCTACGTTTGATGCATCGCACTGTACGAAAAACGGTTTGCTGAAATCTGGACTTGTCAAAATAGGACTGGTAACTAACCGACGTTTAAGCTCCTCAAAAGATGTTATAGCATCAGAAGAAAGTTGAAATTTGGGAGTCTTTTTAAGGGTGTCAGTTAGTGGCGCGGTGAGAGTTGAGAAATCATGTATAAAGCGTCTATACCATCCCACGGTTCCCAAAAATCTTCTAACGTCCTTCTGTGTTCGTGGTGGTTGAATATCCAATATGGCCCTAACCTTGCCCTCATCCGGTCTAATTTTACCACCTCCTACAATATAGCCTAAATACTTCAATTCTCTGTAACAAAATTTCGATTTTTGCATATTGATGGTCAAGCCCGCCCTTGTTAATCTCTGGCCTACAGTCTGAAGCATATCCATATGCTCATCGAAATTTGGAGACACGATTAAAAGGTCGTCGAGATAAACAAACACGCGATCCTTCAGCTCAGACGGCACCACCTTATCCATCAATCGGCATAACCTCTGCGCAGCATTGCACAGTCCGAAAGGCATTACCTTAAATTGGTATTGCGGCCTACCCGCGACTGTGAATGCTGTTTTTGGCCTACTCCCCTCATCTAGAGGAATCTGCCAAAAAGCATCCTTTAGGTCGATTGCTGATATAAAGTGAGTGTCGCCTAGCCTAGCCAATAAGCCATCGATGTTAGGGAGCGGATAAGCGTCCTTTCGGGTAACTTTATTCAATTCCCTAGCATCGAGACATAGCCTGTTCTTGCCGGGTTTCATCACCAGGGTAGTTCGGTTGTTCCATTCGGAGCCTGTAGTAACCTCTATTACGTCCAACTCAATCATTCTATCTAGTTCTGCATAAATTAATTTCTGGACTGCAGGGCTAACCGGGTAATGTCGCATCTTCTTAGCAGGTGCATCTCCTGTGTCTATAATGTGTCTTTCGAGTTTGGTCCTACCTAAGCCAAATTGGGTGTGACATTGGAACGATAATTTTACCCTTTCCAGAACCTTACGTTGATGGCATGTTAGCTGGTGGGCCTCCAGTTCTTCCTTTTCCGATGAATCGATCACCTCAATCAGTTTATTGTCAAAACATACCTTAAGACCTATTTTCCTCCAAAAATCGAAGCCTAATATCAACTCCTGATTCAAATTCGGTACTAAATACAATGTCGAAATTACTGACTTATTCCCATACCTAACTTCTACCTGTACTTTTCCGATAATCAAGTGTTGCCTACCGTCTGCGGTCTTTACCGAGGATTTATAGTCCATTATCTTAGCATTGATTTTTCCAATATTTTCCAAACAGTTCCTACCAAGACAACTCACCGAAGCTCCACTATCCAACAGTCCCTGAAACCTAACTCCTTGTATTTCAACAGGCATATAGGGCCTTATATCATCATCACCGGCTATAACTGTCGAGGCTAAATCTTTTCTTTCCTTCTTCCTCTTACGATATCTGTCTCTGGTCTTTCTGATTCTTTCACTAACTATGGGCGTGTAGTCGGCGAAGATGATTGCTCTTTTCTGATTATACAATTCGGCACGTTGTTCGTAGGAGAGATTCGGTTTTGCGTGGCTATCTTGAGATGAGGTTCTACTATCTTCCAGCGTTGGATCCTTTTTATCGCATTTTGCAATCATAATTTTTTTCGAGATTTTTTTCGGGTCCTGTCGATCCACAAATGATTCTTGACCGTCCGTATTAACAACTAATTCCTGACTAACAACTGATTCTTGCTGAGAAAAATTATGCTTTGAAAAGTTTTCGTTTACTGGGGAGGAGTTTGGCTTGAACAAGTCGGCCCAGTCTTCCGCATGTTCGGCTTGATGTTTCCCGAGCATCTGGGACATGTTGGGGTAGTGACATCATCGAACCCACATCGGTAGCAAAAGATTCGGCGCTGTACCACTGGACATTCGATAAAGGTGTGCCCTGGTGCATTGCAGTTCCAACAAACGAGTGACGTTATAGGCATATTTTCCCTCTGTAGAGCTTCTACTTGGCGCACCTGTTCGTCTTCTACATTATCACACATATCGACTTCATACAGTTTACGAGGGTTGTTCAAGGGTGCTCGATGGGACGATCTCTTCGCAATGTTCCGTTCAGCTCGCTTGCATTCTTCTAACAACTGATCTAAGTTGTCTATTTTCATGGGAAATATTAGTTGGGCTAACCCGTCCTTCAAGTTGTCCTTCACTATTTTAACTAACTCGCTCTCCAGTACGTGAACTCTCATTTGGTTTCTTAACCTGATCACATCTGTAATAAAAACGTCTGCCGACTCATTCGGTGCTTGCCTACGCTCCATGATCCGACGTTGGATCTCGAAATCGCTTTCAAAGTTCCTAAATTTCTTTATGAAGTGATGTTTGAAGGTCGGCCAATCGCACACTGGGTGTTCCATCCGAAAAGACCAGAACCATGTGCTGGCAGGTCCAGTCACCAAATGATGAAATCCTTTCATCACAATATCCCAAGAACAATGGTAGTCCTGTTTTAGTGCCTCTACTCTAAAAACGAAATCCTCCACTGTAAGCGATTTATTTGTGCCGTCGTACCTAATCCCCCACTTCTCAATTTGGTTCGGTGCGATGGGCCTATACCCAGGAAATTGAGGAGAATTTTCAAAGCCAGGAAATTGATCGAAAGAATTTTGTGGAGTATTACCGAAGAAGGGTTGTGGCCTGAAAGTTGGATAATGCCTTTGTTGTTGTGGTCTCGGAGGGTTATCCTGCTGAGGACGCTGTACTTGAGGTAGTCTATTAATGTCGTTATTGAATGGCGTCTGATAGTCGAAATTTTGATTAAATTGCCTATTATTATTATTTCCATTGTTGTCAAAAGAATTTCCGCGTTCCGAACGCAACGACTCCCTGATCAGCCGTGGTAGCATAAGTTGCATATTATGCACCTCCCTCATAATGGAGGCCTGTGCCGCTCCTACCGATGCATTCACAAACTCCCTCAACCTTGCCTCATCCTCGTTGACAATCGGGTTTCCTTCCTCATCAACCGGTGTCAGGTTTCTATGACGCTGGTCCATATTGCCTAAATTGTTTCTCCCCGAGCCCGATGCTTGCCCACTAATTTCCCGAGCAGTTATGCTACTGTATATTGGGGTTGGAATGGTAGTATCACTCTCCGGAGAGGAATGGGTCTGGGGTCCAAAACCGGGAGGGAATCGGATAGATAGTAACGGGGTAACTGCGTTAGTCGAGACTAGAGGTGTTGTTACATGAGGAGTGACCGCGGTTGTTGTAGTTGCCGTGGCCTCGGCGTCACTACTGATCCGATTACGACTTGATGACCTTAGACGTCTAGTACTCATCAATTATTCGACTCAACAAAAAAACCTACCCAATTTACGACAATAAACTTGAGAAAAACGTTCCACCCTTGGAACGAGATCAACAATCCAGAAACTAAGCCGGAAAACAAACTAGGAGGTCCGGACAATCCAAAAAAAGAAACGCAAAATCAAGTAAAAAAAATTACTCACAAAGTTCGGAAACAATTGAAGGTCCTCTAGATCACACAATAAAATAAGTAAACAAAATGCAAAAAAAAAATTATGATTTATTATTATCGTTGTCATAGGCAGAAAAATTACTTCCTACATATGACCAACCGGTAATTAACCACTAAAGGGCGATATTTGTAGTAAAATTTTATGGTATAAACAAATTGTAAAAAAAATTAAAATTTACTATAATCGTTGTCATATGCAGAAAAATTACTTCCTACATATAACCAAGCTGTACTTCACCGCTAAAAGGTAAAATAAATATGGAATAAACAAATGGTAAAAAAAATTAAAAAAAAAAATTGTTCAAAGAAGCTACAGTTACCAATAAGTGTTAGTTAATACGGATAAGTAATAAAACTACGTAATATAGTTAATGGCTAGTTTAGAAATAAGAATTAAGATGTATATAAGTATTATCATAGATATAACTACACCTATGTTATTAATGCCTCAAAAGAAATTTCCAATCTAAATGTAGTTATAAGTTTCAAAAAAAAAATGTTTAAATCCTCAAGTATTTGGTTGAAAAATTGGTAGCAAGGCGTGATGTGGTAGTGAATTAAAAAAACGTAAACTCCAAAATGCAGTGCTCCCAATCAACTGAATATCCAAACTTTATCTAAACAATTTAAAAATTGTGTAGAATATAAGTTAAAACTGACATGCAGATGAATTCGGGAATCACGTCAAAAAAATTGTTTAATATAAAAGAAATTCGCCGGAAAAATGTTTAATAGTTTTCCATCATCAATCTAACTCCGACAAAACACAAGACAAAACAACATAATGTGGGTCTCCTGGACCCTCCTCTCCTCTCCACCGATAATGAAAACAAAACGATACTCTAACTATATAGCCCCTATATCATGTCTTCCATTACGGGTTCGACTCGATTTGATCCATTCAACTCCCTCAGTCATCGTTCCCTAGGTCAGTTGCCATAGCAACTCAGGCGTGGTGTGTTGCTCAACACCCTCCAGGGCCTACGTCATCTACCATAAGGTCGGATCACCGAGATCCCAATATCTAATCTTCCCATACGATGCCGTCGCAACGCAGGACTAGTGTTTACGTAACACCATCCGGGACAATCGTCAAAAATATGAAAAAAAACAGTTACCGGGTTAAACATTTTAACCAGAAATGTCTAAAGGTGTGGAAGCCAGAAAAAGATGAATTAAAACACCTTCAGGCTAAAATAATTTAGACCCAAAGGGTTAAATCACTTTCGAGCCCCACGTTGGGCGCCATTTTGTGTAATGTGTGTAATGTACTCGAAATTTTTTGGAGAATCCAAAGATTCAAAAAACAAAAAAAACGTTTGCTTTACACCTGGGAAAGAAATAAATTTCTTCCTCATTGTTGCTTCCTGATGGACTTTGGCACTTTGTTGGTTAGGCTGTAGCTCGCCGGGAATAGGGGGTTCGTGTCCATCATTAGTACTCACATTCACTTAGATTGTGCCAAATGGGAACGGTGGAATTAACAGAAGCATCAAGACATTGAACATTGTACAAAAACCAAATCGATATGTAGGTATACCTAAAACAGGCGGACAGACGATTGACGATGGAAACTATTTATCGCGGAGATTCCCTGACATGACTACTGCACGAGTCCTCAGGACCAGTTGGTAACGTCCTGGACAGGCGACCCACCCCGTATGGCACTTCACTGCCATCCGTGGCACTACTCATTGCCTGTAAAAAAAAAAGAAATATTTGGAGTAATGCCCCAAATTTATACTTACGCTACCCTATCTGACCTTAGCTACATTTCAACCAAATTTATTCCGTCAATTAAAACATTTTTTTTTTTTTCAAAATTTTATAACAAATACAAAAATTTTCTTTTTATTCATAAAACTTGTTTAATTTACCTTAAAATATGTAATAATAATTTACACGATATCCTTACGGAATATAATTAAATTTATTGCAAACTTGAAGAGAAATACTCTATATAAGAAATTTATTAATTATAGCGTACGTCTAGATTCATAAATGCTTAAAAAAATATGTACCGAGTCTAAATGTCAAATCCCTTTTTGTTTATCTGACAATCAATAAAAAAACAACAACGATTAATCATTTAAAAGGAAAATGGGTCGTTCCGATTCTTGATTTACGTAAGGAAACGAGGCGTAATTAGTTTACGTATCGAAATTAAATAAATGTCAGCTAATGCGGAATTTAAAGTTATCATTTACCGAGATAGATTTCCGAACATCTCATTCATTACATCTATTCTTTACAAGTTTGCAATAGATAATCGAGACTTTTAAATTTTAAATCTCAATTATATATTCACCCTTTCATTTCAAATGTTTAATTTAAATTTCAAAATAAATATTTTTTTTCCTTCTTTTCTTTTTTTTTTATTGCTATTTCAGCTTATTCACTCAAAATTTTCTTTAAAATTTAATTTACTCATTTAAATTTTCCCTAGAAATATTTAATTTAAAATTTCGGTTTATCACTTAAATTCAAAAAAATAATTTATCCATTTAAGTTTAAAGGTTTAATTATTTATTTGAGTTAAAATTCTGAATTGATTATTAAAATTGTTAATCCATCCATAAAAACTATAATCTATTTATTCAAATTTTTAAGTCTCTTAAAAACTTAAACCTAAAATCTATGTATTTAAATATACATTTTTTTATTAATTAATTAAACTTACTTTTTTTTTTTAACAAAATTTAAAGTTTTAATCTATTTCTTCAAATTTAAAGTTTTAGTTAATTCATTAAAACTTTAGTTTTTAATCTATTTATTTAAATTTGAATTTTTAATTTACTCAACAAAATATAAAGCTTTAATCTATTTCTTAAAATTTAAATTTTTAGTTAATTCATTAAAACTTTAATTTTTAATCTATTTATTTAAATTTGAATTTTTAAGTTATTCAACAAAATTTAAAGTTTTAATCTATTTCTTTAAATTTAAATTTTTAGTTAATTCATTAAAACCTTAGTTTTTAATCTATTTATTTAAATTTGAATTTTTAATTTATTCAACAATATATAAAGCTTTAATCTATTTCTTAAAATTTAAATTTTTAGTTAATTCATTAAAACTTTAATTTTTAATCTATTTATTTAAATTTGAATTTTTAAGTTATTCAACAAAATTTAAAGTTTTAATCTATTTCTTTAAATTTAAATTTTTAGTTAATTCATTAAAACCTTAGTTTTTAATCTATTTATTTAAATTTGAATTTTTAATTTATTCAACAAAATATAAAGCTTTAATCTATTTCTTAAAATTTAAATTTTTAGTTAATTCATTAAAACTTTAATTTTTAATCTATTTATTTAAATTTGAATTTTTAAGTTATTCAACAAAATTTAAAGTTTTAATCTATTTCTTTAAATTTAAATTTTTAGTTAATTCATTAAAACTTTAATTTTTAATCTATTTATTTAAATTTAAATTTTTAAGTTATTCAACAAAATTTAAAGTTTTAATCTATTTCTTTAAATTTAAATTTTTAGTTAATTCATTAAAACCTTAGTTTTTTTTTAATCTATTTATTTAAATTTGAATTTTTAATTTATTTAAAAAAATTTAAAGTTTTAATCTATTTCTTCAAATTTAAATTTTTAGTTAATTCATTAAAACTTTAGTTTTTAATCTGTTTATTTAAATTTGAATTTTTTAATTTACTCAACAAAATTTAAAGCTCTAATCTATTTCTTTAAATTTAAATTTTTAGTTAATTCATTAAAACTTTAATTCGTGGGTTTTAAAATTTTTTTATCTTTAACCTTTTTATTTAAATTAAGATTCTTTCCAATCTATTTATCATAGTTTTCATTTTTTCATTAGAATTTAAATTTTAAGTCATTTAAATAAATTAAAATTTTAATTGTTTATTTTAAAACTAAACAGGTATTAAAATTAAAAAAATTTCTATCTGTTTATTTAGATTTAAGGTTTTAATTTATTTATGCAAATTTAAATTTTTAATTTATTCATTAAAACTTGAAATATCACTTTACTAAAATTATCAAACTTATTAATTAAAATTTTCTCATCTTTTATTAAAAGTGAAATTTTCAACGGTTGGTTTAATCTATTTATGTAATTGAAAATATTTAATCTATTTATTTAAATTCAAATTTATTCACTCAAATTTAAATTTTAATTTATTTATCCATTACTTTGCAACTCTTCGTTAGTATTTTGTTAGATTTAGGGAATCCCTTTATTGGATTACAACTCTAAGTTGTTAAGTATTCAAGAAATCCTTGTGCCATTTGTAATTTTAAGTTGTTATCTATTCGAGCGGTTATTTATCTATAAAAGTATTCTTTTAGTTAGTTTAGGTTACCTATTTATTTATAGGGTTAGCTTTGGTTACTTATTTTAGTTAATTTTGGTTAGTTTTGATCATTGATCGAGTTGTTTTTGGTTATTTTTTTTTTTTGTTATTTGTTTATAGGTTTCCCGAGTTATTCAAGTATTTATTTCGAATTTTACACATTAACTAATATCTTTAAATCGTTGCCTGTTAATGAATTTATCAAAATATTCATGATTTGTCATTACCCTATTAAATTATTTACCAGTCTAACTGTTTTTAAACCCTAGATATTATATTACAATTTCGACTTATTGTTATTCATTTGGTTACCCTTAAACTATTTTATTGTCCTATTTATTTGCTGGTTTATTTATTAAAATTTCCTTTGTTTCATTCATTTACAGGTTTATCCACTACATGAGACTATTAACTATCTCAATACTTGGATAATTAAGTTTCGGTTAAACGAATCAACGGTTAAACTATACTTGAAAATTTTCAATAAAAACATATGTACCTAACTTGGTTTGTTACATAGATAAAATACAAATAGGGTGATAAAAAAAAATTAAATTGCCTAGCAGTTTACAAAGTTGACTATCGATTTTTTTAAGTTTCTAATTTGCCACTTGAATGACTCTAACAAGTTGTTCATCAATTTGCCAACTTGACAATCAATTTCTTAAAGGTCCAATAATTTATTAGATTGAATGGATGGATCATGTGTCACTGACACGACAAATTCAAATCAACTTGTTACACTGTTAAATAATTTAATAGGGTAATGACAAATCATGAATATTTTGATAAATTCATTAACAGGCAACGATTTAAAGATATTAGTTAATGTGTAAAATTCGAAATAAATACTTGAATAACTCGGGAAACCTATAAACAAATAACAAAAAAAAAAATAACCAAAAACAACTCGATCAATGATCAAAACTAACCAAAATTAACTAAAATAAGTAACCAAAGCTAACCCTATAAATAAATAGGTAACCTAAACTAACTAAAAGAATACTTTTATAGATAAATAACCGCTCGAATAGATAACAACTTAAAATTACAAATGGCACAAGGATTTCTTGAATACTTAACAACTTAGAGTTGTAATCCAATAAAGGGATTCCCTAAATCTAACAAAATACTAACGAAGAGTTGCAAAGTAATGGATAAATAAATTAAAATTTAAATTTGAGTGAATAAATTTGAATTTAAATAAATAGATTAAATATTTTCAATTACATAAATAGATTAAACCAACCGTTGAAAATTTCACTTTTAATAAAAGATGAGAAAATTTTAATTAATAAGTTTGATAATTTTAGTAAAGTGATATTTCAAGTTTTAATGAATAAATTAAAAATTTAAATTTGCATAAATAAATTAAAACCTTAAATCTAAATAAACAGATAGAAATTTTTTTAATTTTAATACCTGTTTAGTTTTAAAATAAACAATTAAAATTTTAATTTATTTAAATGACTTAAAATTTAAATTCTAATGAATAAATGAAAACTATGATAAATAGATTGGAAAGAATCTTAATTTAAATAAAAAGGTTAAAGATAAAAAAATTTTAAAACCCACGAATTAAAGTTTTAATGAATTAACTAAAAATTTAAATTTAAAGAAATAGATTAGAGCTTTAAATTTTGTTGAGTAAATTAAAAAATTCAAATTTAAATAAACAGATTAAAAACTAAAGTTTTAATGAATTAACTAAAAATTTAAATTTGAAGAAATAGATTAAATCTTTAAATTTTTTTAAATAAATTAAAATTCAAATTTAAATAAATAGATTAAAAAAAAACTAAGGTTTTAATGAATTAACTAAAAATTTAAATTTAAAGAAATAGATTAAAACTTTAAATTTTGTTGAATAACTTAAAAATTTAAATTTAAATAAATAGATTAAAAATTAAAGTTTTAATGAATTAACTAAAAATTTAAATTTAAAGAAATAGATTAAAACTTTAAATTTTGTTGAATAACTTAAAAATTCAAATTTAAATAAATAGATTAAAAATTAAAGTTTTAATGAATTAACTAAAAATTTAAATTTTAAGAAATAGATTAAAGCTTTATATTTTGTTGAATAAATTAAAAATTCAAATTTAAATAAATAGATTAAAAACTAAGGTTTTAATGAATTAACTAAAAATTTAAATTTAAAGAAATAGATTAAAACTTTAAATTTTGTTGAATAACTTAAAAATTCAAATTTAAATAAATAGATTAAAAATTAAAGTTTTAATGAATTAACTAAAAATTTAAATTTTAAGAAATAGATTAAAGCTTTATATTTTGTTGAGTAAATTAAAAATTCAAATTTAAATAAATAGATTAAAAACTAAAGTTTTAATGAATTAACTAAAACTTTAAATTTGAAGAAATAGATTAAAACTTTAAATTTTGTTAAAAAAAAAAAAAGTAAGTTTAATTAATTAATAAAAAAATTTATATTTAAATACATAGATTTTAGGTTTAAGTTTTTAAGAGACTTAAAAATTTGAATAAATAGATTATAGTTTTTATGGATGGATTAACAATTTTAATAATCAATTCAGAATTTTAACTCAAATAAATAATTAAACCTTTAAACTTAAATGGATAAATTATTTTTTTGAATTTAAGTGATAAACCGAAATTTTAAATTAAATATTTCTAGGGAAAATTTAAATGAGTAAATTAAATTTTAAAGAAAATTTTGAGTGAATAAGCTGAAATAGCAATAAAAAAAAAAGAAAAGAAGGAAAAAAAATATTTATTTTGAAATTTAAATTAAACATTTGAAATGAAAGGGTGAATATATAATTGAGATTTAAAATTTAAAAGTCTCGATTATCTATTGCAAACTTGTAAAGAATAGATGTAATGAATGAGATGTTCGGAAATCTATCTCGGTAAATGATAACTTTAAATTCCGCATTAGCTGACATTTATTTAATTTCGATACGTAAACTAATTACGCCTCGTTTCCTTACGTAAATCAAGAATCGGAACGACCCATTTTCCTTTTAAATGATTAATCGTTGTTGTTTTTTTATTGATTGTCAGATAAACAAAAAGGGATTTGACATTTAGACTCGGTACATATTTTTTTAAGCATTTATGAATCTAGACGTACGCTATAATTAATAAATTTCTTATATAGAGTATTTCTCTTCAAGTTTGCAATAAATTTAATTATATTCCGTAAGGATATCGTGTAAATTATTATTACATATTTTAAGGTAAATTAAACAAGTTTTATGAATAAAAAGAAAATTTTTGTATTTGTTATAAAATTTTGAAAAAAAAAAAAATGTTTTAATTGACGGAATAAATTTGGTTGAAATGTAGCTAAGGTCAGATAGGGTAGCGTAAGTATAAATTTGGGGCATTACTCCAAATATTTCTTTTTTTTTTACAGGCAATGAGTAGTGCCACGGATGGCAGTGAAGTGCCATACGGGGTGGGTCGCCTGTCCAGGACGTTACCAACTGGTCCTGAGGACTCGTGCAGTAGTCATGTCAGGGAATCTCCGCGATAAATAGTTTCCATCGTCAATCGTCTGTCCGCCTGTTTTAGGTATACCTACATATCGATTTGGTTTTTGTACAATGTTCAATGTCTTGATGCTTCTGTTAATTCCACCGTTCCCATTTGGCACAATCTAAGTGAATGTGAGTACTAATGATGGACACGAACCCCCTATTCCCGGCGAGCTACAGCCTAACCAACAAAGTGCCAAAGTCCATCAGGAAGCAACAATGAGGAAGAAATTTATTTCTTTCCCAGGTGTAAAGCAAACGTTTTTTTTGTTTTTTGAATCTTTGGATTCTCCAAAAAATTTCGAGTACATTACACACATTACAAGCCCTTCAACAATGTAAACGTCTACTTTACATTGTTTCCCACGATAAGTTAAAGTTGCTTTAGCAATGCCTAAAACGTTCAACGAATTACCATCTGGTCCCTTTATGATGGTTCGAAATCGAATTCTTTGGGATGCAGACACAGTCTGCCCCAGTGTCTACAAGAAAGTTTAAACTATTTTTCAATTCGGCTTTTTCGCACTGAATGTACCACGAATCTACACATTTACGATTATTTCCCGTGAAAAATTTATTTACCGTCCCGATCATATAGTCAAAATTTTCCCGATTCTCAGAATTTGATTCTAAATTTGCGGATTCAACCGAATTTACCTTTTTACTTGGTTTTGCCTTAATTTCATTTTTCTTTTTACATACACTCGCAAAGTGTCCACGTAAGTTGCAAATGTTGCAATTTTTTTCCCTGGCAGGGCAATCTTTTCTATTGTGTGGTTTAAATCCACAATAATTACATTTATTTTTATTATAATTACCATTACCATTTGAATTTAAAAAATTTGTTCCACCTTGGTTACGTACGTGCATGCCGCCACTTGCCTTTTGAACGTTACACACGTTTTTGTCGTCTTTGATGACTTTTGTTTGTTTAATTTGAATTTCAGCTTGTCGAGCTGTATCTACTGCTACCTTTAACGTCAGATCCGGTTTCAGCTGCATCTGTTCACTAACTTTAGTGTTGAGCATACCCACGACGATTCTGTCTCGGATTAACTCTTCCTTCAGATTTCCGTACGCACCCTTTTCGGCAAGGGCATGTAGATCAGTAATGAAATAATCCACAGATTCGCCTTGCCTTTGAACCCTTGAGTTGAATTTGAAGCTTTCAAATATGATGTTTTTTCTTGGGTTGAAGTAGTTGTCAAATTTCTTTAAGGCATCCGCCACGGTCGTTGGTGCGGATCCAAATTGTAATGAGACTTCTTCACTTTTCTCCCCCATTATGTAAAATAACAAATCAATCGGCTCCCTTACTGTTTTAGTTGATTGCCCCGACACGTTCATATACCGCTCAAACCTTTTCCGCCATTTGGCCCAATCATCTGGGTGCGAAAAATTAAATGGTTCAGGAGGAGCGATGTTTGCCACAAAAATGTTCTCCATTTTTTCAGTTTTGTCTTCTTTTTGAGGCATAATTTATTTTCACCTAACCTCAAATTTTTTTTCAAAAACGTGATGAAAAAACTTTGTTTTTTCACAATTGTAAAATCTTCTTCACTTTAATTAAATGTTTACCGCTGCCACCATGTAGTGTTGACCAGGAGGGTCAAGTATTCGTTGTAAATAAAAAAAAGTTGGTTTTATATTAAATTATAATTAAGTTTTATTACGACTGAACGTGTTGGGCACAAGATAAAGAAGAATGAAAAAAAGTAAAAAAACCCATGACATTAGCTTGGCACAATAACGAGTACCGTTGATACTCGTTACATTATAAATGTATTAGGGTAGCACTTAGCCACACAAGTGTAGCTTATACTACATCCCCTTTTTTAAATATAATAAGTAATAATTATTATAATTATTTTTTTTTTTTTGTAAATTCATTTAACATTGTTTTTATAATTTTAATAACTAAATTAAAGTATTTTTACAATATTATTTTTTCAGTTTAACAATTGTTTTGATATTTTTGATTTTAAAGCTGTGTTCACAATCAAAAAAAAACATTTTCACTTGGTGTTCATAATAGAGCAACGATTTTTTCGAAACACATTTTGCATTAAGAAATCGTTTGCACATTTTACCCACAACAATATTATGCATTTATTATTTTTTTTTTTTTTTAAACATTTTGTTAAAATTTTCATTCAAAACTAAATTAAATTATTTTAAACGTCAGAAACAATTTCATACAAAATGTTGCTGAAGTTCTAGCTGACTCAACTTTATTTACATTTTCAAAACAATTTTAGTCACATCCTTGTTTGAAAAATGAAAGGAAAATATATGGAATACTTTGGGAAGAAATAAGATAGAAGAAAAAACGAAATTGTTTCTCTGATTGTGAACAAAGCTTAAATGAAAATGATTTGTAAAATATTATAATTTTAAATGAAAAGATTTGTACAATATTTTTTTTTTGTATTTTCATTATTATTTAATTTTAAATGAATGTGTTTTTGTATGTAACAAATATAATAAACTTTTTTTTCCCTAAAATTGTATTTTAATTTTATAAATCAATCTCTTAAACTACATAATCTTTAAACCAAGTTGGTGTAGTTCTTTGTCTACCAACTCTTGTTGAGGGACCAACTTCTGGAGTTTCTTCAGAAGGTAGTTCCTTTGGAGTATAAGGCAAATCGGTTTGATCCTCGCTAGCATTGTTGTCGAAATTATTTTCAACTATACAATTCTCATTTGGATTATAAAAATCGTCTGAATTGTCAGAATTACCCGTACCGAAATTTGGCACTGAGATTAGATGCCATCTGTTTCGCCTGTACGTCTCTCTATCCGCCTTAATCAGATATGATCGTGGTTCGTCTAGTTTTTCTAAAACCCTACCATATTTTTTCAAATCGACTATCCACACCCCACCCCTTTTTTTAATTCCGGCAAATCCTTAGTTCTGTGTCTTTTATTATAATTTTGAATTTGTTTTCCTTTAATCTGACGTTCCTTTTCTAATACTTTCCGATTATTCTCTGGTTCTAACAGACTTGGCAACATTGGAACCAAAGATTTGATTTTGCGACCCATCATTAATTCCGCGGGCGAAAATCCGTTTGCTAAAGGGGTTGAACGATAGTTAAGAAGACCTTCGTGAATATTTTCACATTTTTTTACCAACTTTTTTGCAACTTTCACCGCTGCTTCCGCATCACCATTATATTGGATATAATAAGGGCTACTTGTCACGTGTGTAAAATTGTAATCAAAAGCAAATTGTTTAAATTTTGACTGAAATTGTGGGCCATTGTCACTTCTGCATATGGAACAAATACCAAAACGTGAAAAAAATTCTTTGACTTTTTCGATTATGACCTCTTCAGTCATAGAGGTTAGTGGAAAAAATTCGAAATATCGTGAATAATAATCAGTTATTATAAGATACCACGTGTTCCATTTGAAAAGGTCTAAACCAATTTTCTCCATCGGTCGAGTTGGTGGATTTTCATATTTGAATGTTTCCCTGTTGTTACATCGTTCCTCAATGCAGTTAGGACAGTTTTTTATTAAATCCTCCAAATGTGAACTAAGACCTAACCACCAAACCGAAGTTTGAGCTAATCTACGACACTTGGTAATTCCCTGATGGCCTGAATGAATGAAGTTGATTACTTCCCTTTGTAAACCTGGAGGAATAATTATCCGTGTGTCCTTTAATACTAAATTTTGTGAAAAAGAAATATCGTAACGATATTGATAATAGGGTACCATTAAATCTGGTAATTTATCACGAGTTGGCCAACCATCTGCCGAATACTGAACAAGTAGTCTGCATATTGGGTCCTCTTTTTGAGCTTTTATTATTTTTTTCTACATAATAATCCTTTACTGGAAGATGTTTTCCGACAAAACGTACAAAAGCTTCAGTTTCTATCCCGAGTTCTTGAGGCTCGTCCTCTTTACAAGGAACTGGACTACGAGATAAAGCGTCAGCCACTTTTAAGTCTTTGCCCGGTACGTAGACTACAGAGTAGTCATACCTCATAAGGCGCATTCTAAAACGTTGTAGTCTTGGGGTCAAGGTATCTAAATTTTTTGACTGTAAAATTTGCACTAAAGACCTGTGGTCTGTTTCAAATATTACCTTTACACCCGTTATATACTCGGCCAACTTTTCTGCTGCCCAAGTTATGCCTAAGGCCGCACGTTCAAATTGAGCGTAATGTTTTTCAGTATTAGTCATCGTTCTGGATATATATGAAACCACTTCCCTCTTACCGTCACCGTCCACTTGAAAAAGACAGGCACCAATACCATAACAGGATGCGTCTGAGCTAATGATAATTTGTTTAGAAGGGTCATAAAAGGCTAAAGTTGGAGTTTGTGTCAAACTGTTTTTAATTTCCAAAAAAGCTTTTTCCTGTACCTTATCCCAAACAAAATCTACCTTTCCTGTTAAGACATTGATAGGTCCTAATATTTTAGACCGATTGGGGATAAATTTTACAACAAAATTCACCATACCGAGGAAACGTTGGACTTCTGTTTAATTTTCTGGTTTGGGAAAGTCAACAATTGCCTTGATTTTTTTTTTATTTTTATTTTAATTTAAGTTAACTATTCATTTACATTAATGACCTTGCAAAGCCGCTAGGGCTTGTCTGCAGGTACAAATTCCAATGCTAAATTTACTATTACATATAGAACATTCGTTGCTGGATTGCAAAAATATAATATAAATAAAAATAATGAAAAAATATGTTTAAAAAGTTTTAAATACAAGTTAATTTTTGGTTCATTGAGTATTTATAAAAAAGTTTTTAAATATTTTTTTTCTCTTGTAAATATTTATTGTTGTGTCCAATATTTCAGTAGGCATTTTGTTTAGTATTGTTGGTAGAACTGTGGATAGGGTGCTTTTTCCGTAGTGATTTTTGTGTCTCTGTACACGGTATCTTCCTTCAGCGTTTAGCCGGGTCTGGCGGTTGTGATCTATTCTTGTAAGGAATCTTGAATCATTGTAGAATTCGATTGATAATGTAGTGAAGTATATGCTTTTAACGTTTAGTACTTGTAGTTCTTTTGCTATATTATTAGTTAACAGATTGTTGTTATCTGTTGTACTAAAAGCATTTGAGTTGTTATACGTTGTTGATGATGTTGTTGCTATGTTGTTGATGACGTTATGTACGTAGTTTGTGTTGTAATTGTTGTCAACATTACTCAGTATATTGTTGCCATTGTTTGAAGACATGTTGTTTGTTGGAGTGTTTGTTATGTTGTTTGAAGGTCGTGTAGTTTTTAGTATTTTTAGCAGTTGGTTTTGCGTTTTTTGAAGTTTCTCACAATGTGTTGAGCTGCCCCTTGCTGTTATACCATGACGAAGATGCGATTCGACTAGAGAAAAATATACTTGTCTTACAACTGTTTTGCTGGATCTGTAACTTAAATGACGCAAAATAAACGCAGCTTTTCTTAATTTTTTACGAACTTCTTCTATATGTATAATCCATTTAAAATTATGATCTACATACACGCCAAGATATTTGTAAGTGTTAACAATTTCAATTGTAGTGGAACATTGATCTCCGTAGTAATCGAACTCTAATAACTTTCTTCTATGCATACATTCTGTGGAATGAAATTTTAAGTTTATTTCCCTATAAAGCAAATGTGGTGGTTTAATATGCATAAGTTTTGTCTTAGACGCATTAATTATTAAACCATGGTCGTGGCACCATCTTACCGCAATATCGAGCTGGTGTTGCATTATTATTGCTGCGGAATCTATATTTTTGTGGGCTACTACTATAGCAGTATCATCCGCGTAAGCATAGGTCTTACATATTTTTAATGAGTTAATAAGCTCGTTGGAGTATATAATGTAAAGAATGGGACCTAATTTGGAGCCTTGCGGCACACCAAAGTCAGACGAGGTTTCTTCACTTAAACTGTTATTGATTTTTACAATATATTTTCTTAGCGTTAGGTAGTTTTTGAACCATTCTAAACAGTTTCCACGAATTCCTATTCTTTCTAGCATTTTATTAATTTGCTATGTGATAGAGTGTCAAAAGCTTTGCTGAAGTCTATGAACAACGTTAAGCAATGGTGGCTTTTACTTAATTGCTCATTTATGTAGTTTGCAAAGTTACCAAGAAGCTTATTTATACTTTTGCCTCTTTGGAATCCGTATTGATTAGTATTAATTATTTTATAATTAGTTGTATAGTCCGTTAATCTATTGCATATGACCTCTTCCATTATTTTCTCAATAACGGATAGGATTGAGATTGGTCGATAATTATTAAATTCTGTTTTTGAACCATTTTTATAAATTGGCCGAACATAAGACACTTTGAGTATATCAGGAATAACAGCATTGTTGATTATAAGGTTAATAAGTTTAGTAATAATAGGAGTCATTACACCTGCTCTGTTTTTTAGATCAGACGGTCTGATTCCATCATGTCCCGCACCTTTTTTTATTTTTAGCGAATTTAAAATATTATAAATTTCTGTTTCGTTTGTATTACACAGATATAATGAGTTTTGTAGTACTTGTGTTGGTTGTTTAATCGTTTGTATTTCACAGTTGTGTAGAATATCTTTTACATTTTTTTTTAAATTTGTTGCAAAGTTATTGCAAATTTCTGTTAAATTCATGTTTTTAAAGTTTTTGAGAATTATTTCATCAACATTATTAGATTTTTTGCCGATAATTTCGTTTATGATTTGCCACGTTACTCGGATATTGGGCTATGTCACAGAGTACAATTCCGTTCGGAATGATTCCGTTCGGAATTGAAGAAAACATATTTGTTTGTTGATGGAAAGTGTATTTTGATAGTTTTATGGCCTTTCAGATACAGACAACTCCTATACCGTTCATGAAAACAAAAATGGTTTCATTCCGAAACATTTTTTCGTCATTTTCTGAAGCACCAAAATACGGAAAGAATTCCGTTTCCGAACGGAATTGTACTCTGTGACATGGCTGATTGTTCCTATTTTCGTAAAATTTGTTTTTATAATAAAAATTTTTCGCAAAATTTAGTTGTTTATTTAATTTATTTCTATATTTTTTGTATTCATTTTCATAATATTTATTGCTTCTATTCGTTGCCCATTTTTTAAAAAGTTTATCCCGAGTTTCACAGTTTTTTTTTTCCTTTCTGGATCAATAGAAATACCATTTGTTGAAAGAACATAACCTAAGTAAGTAACTTGGTCTACACCAAAACATGACTTCTCTTTGTTAATAGTTATACCTTCTTTGTCAAGGCGAGCTAAAACTTTTTCGAGAGCGGCATCATGTTCATTACGATTTTTCCCAAAAATTAGAATATCATCAACATGCGAAATGCAGTTGTTTATTCCTTCTAGGACTTTATTAAACTTTGAGACAAAATATTCTGGCACGCAAGAAATGCCAAAAGATAATCTTTTAAAAATAAACCGTCCGAATAAACATTTAAAACAAGTCAGTAATTGACTTTCACGACATAATTTTATTTGATAAAATCCTTTGTTCGCGTCGATTTTTGAAAAAATTTTAGCTTCCTTAATGTTTTTTTTTTTTTTTTTTTTTTTTTTTTTTTTTTTTTTTTTTAAGTCTATGGATTTAAATCCGTACAGACTATAATTAAATTACAAACAATTTTATAATTTTATATATTTAAAAACAAGATAATACTACGTTTAATGACACTGGCACTTAAAGAAAAGTCAACTAAATTATACATTTCATTAAAATCTTTACAAATTCTCCGAAAAGGATCAGAATTTGCATAGTTTGTTTGAAAGGTCTGAAGATATAATGGTATGTAATTTCGGGTTGATCGCTGAGGAACGTTGAGTTTAACATTATTAAGCAGGAATTCAGAACTAATGTTACCATTAAGCAAATTAACTAAAAACGCAATGTTAAGCATTTTTCTTCGGCTTACTAGTGATGGTAATTTAACGCGTGCAAGTCTGACAGAGTAAGATGGAAGTACGTCAGAAGGATTCCAAGTTGAGTTTCCCAAGCAGAACAATAAAAATTGTTTTTGGACAGATTCTATTCGGTTTATGTGAACATCATAAACAGGATCCCAGATAATAGAGCCATATTCGATGATAGGTCTTACCAAGGATGTATATAACAGCTTTGTAATCATAGGATCAGTGAACTCCTTAGCCCAACGTTTTATAAAGGCAAGTACACCACGAGCTTTATTTATTGTTGATGTAATGTGTTTTATAAAATCTAATTTTGGATCAAGTAAAACACCAAGATCCAAAATCTCTTTAACTAATTCAAGTTGGCAGTCACCCAAAGTATAGATACCCAGAGGATTCCATTTTCTACAAAAGCGCATATGTTTACATTTTGTTAAATTGAGATTCATAATGTTGATATTGCACCAGTTATAAAAATTATCTAAATCATGTTGAAGATTGAGCATTTCCGATGATTTTTTGTAGCTTAAAAAGATTTTTACATCATCGGCATACATTAACACATTACAATTGTGTATTGCACTCGGCAGATCATTTATAAAAAGTGAAAATAAGATTGGACCAAGGTGGCTTCCTTGCGGTACTCCAGAATTGACGATGATGCTCCTTGATGTTGTATTATTAAAACGAACACTTTGTTTCCTATAAGTAAGGTATGACTCAAGCCAGCGAAGACTGTTGATAGTAAAACCCATTATTGATAGTTTTTTAAGAAGAAGGCTATGGTTAACTTTATCAAAGGCTTTGCTGAAGTCTGTGTATATTACGTCTGTTATTTGGGTATTATTGAATCCATTATGTATAATAGTGGTTAGTTGTAGTAGGTTGGTAATTGCTGAACAACCTTTTCTAAAACCATGCTGGAAAGGTGATAGTAATGAAGATGCTTGACGAGAGAGAGAATCAGTTATGCACTTTTCAAAGAGTTTAGGGATAGCACTTAGTTTGGCTATACCTCTATAATTTGCAACATTTGATTTGTTTCCAGACTTAAATAGCGGAATTATATAAGATTCTTTCCAAAGTTGAGGAAAGTAGCCATATCTAATTGAATGGTTAAATATTATTGATAAAGGTGTGGCAAAAGCATAAGCACAGTTAGTTAAAATACAGCTTGGAATACCATCCGGTCCACTAAAGAAAGATGATTTTACACTTTTCAGACTGGTTACTATTTGGGAAGTTATAATTGGAGAAAACGATATTGACTGGTGTTCATCAATCACGTAAGGGTAATTATTGGAGTTGTTGTATTTAGCATCAGAATATGTAGTTGCAAAAAAGTTGGCAAACATGTTACTTATTGTCAAATCATCACTGGACTCATTATTTAAGTACTTCATTATAGTTGGATAGCCTGTAGATTTACGTTTAGAATTTACGAATTTATAAAATGATTTAGGATCATGTTTAAATTTAACTTTCATTTCATTTAAGTAATTTTTATATAGATTCATGTTTTGTAAATTATATTCAGCACGAGATACAGAATATTTACCATAAGCATAAAATGATCCGGATTCTTTATATTTTTTGTAATATTTATTTTTTATATTTTTAAGTCTAGACAGCTGTCTTGAGCCCCAGGGAGGACCTGACTGCTTAAACACAGTGATTTTCGGAACACATTCGTCTAAATATTCAAAAATAGTTTTATAGAAAGTATCAATCATAGTATCGAAGGAAGATGCTGTGCCATTTGAAATAGATAACTTATCAAGCCAATTTGTATTATTTAGAAGACAATTTAACTCGTTGTAACTTGTTCGTTTGAAACAGTAGACTTTATTGTTATTGACCATAGCTTTACGTTTAAAAAACGGGGTGTTACAAGAAATGTCAATAGTGGGATGATAACGATCTTCAGGTCTTGAAATTGGAAAAGCACGAGTTAATGAGCAGTCAGCAGGTTCATTCACAAACACCAAATCTAATAGTTTTCCGTATTCGTTGTAAACACCGTTAAATTGGAAAAGGCACAAGTCATAAAGATTATTAAAAAATACATCAATATAGTCATTGCAATTTGTGGGAGTATAGTAAAATGAATCTGGTAAGAATCTCCAAGAAACTGCGGGCAAGTTGAAGTCACCAAAAACGAATATTGAATCATCTGGCTGGGCACACGATACGACGGATTTAATGTTCTCGTAATGTTGATTATAAGTTAGAGCATCAGAATTCGGTTGAATATATGAACAGGTTAGGTAAATATGTTTGTGTTTTAGTTTAATACGAACAGCAATAAATTCTATTTTGTGAGAAGTATTAGTTTTAATTTCCTCGGATGAGAAAAGACAAGAAACAGCAATTAAGACGCCACCACCAATTGTAGTAGTTTCTCTATCGAGTCGGTATACGTTGAATCCATTACAAAAAATTTCAGTATTTAAGGTCTTTTTATTTAACCAGGTTTCAGTTAAAACAATAATATGTTGATCAAAAGTGAAGCTTTCTATAAACAGATTGGAAAGCTTAGTATTGAGACCACGAACGTTTTGGTATGTAATATACAGTTGGTTATCAGAAGAGATAGTTAGTTTTTTTGACCGGATGACGAAGGTAAGCGTGTTATATTATTATTTCTCTGGTTTTCTTTGTACCTGTATTCGCGGATGTTAGCTAAGGAGAGCTCAATTTTCGGCATAGGATAATATGGCCTAATAACCGCTTTATTAAGCTGGGTGTAGTCCACACACAGTCTTATTTCATTGTTTGGTTTTGGAACAACTACTATGGGACTGACCCACTCCGTAACATCGGCCATACGTTCAATTATGTCCAGATCCATTAATCTATCAATTTCCGATTTTAATTTTGGTAATAAAGGGATTGGAACCTTTCTTGGTATTGTTTGTACAAAAGGAGTAACATTATTTTTTAATTTTATGTTAATTTCACCTTTAAACTCCCCGATTTCACGAAAAAGTCTGGGAAAATTTTCCACTAACTTCAATGACATATTCTGACTCTCACTTTTTGAAACTAAAAAATTTTCGAGAGCCGGAGGCTGAAGAATATTTAATTTTACGATAGCATTTCGCTCAAAATAGGAGTACTAAGCCCTTCAACAATGTAAACGTCTACTTTACATTGTTTCCCACGATAAGCTAAAGTTGCTTTAGCAATGCCTAAAACGTTCAACGAATTACCATCTGGTCCCTTTAAACCCGTATCCGTTTTCACGATGGTTAGATTATGATGGTTCGAAATCGAATTCTTTGGGATGCAGACACAGTCTGCCCCAGTGTCTACAAGAAAGTTTAAACTATTTTTCAATTCGGCTTTTTCGCACTGAATGTACCACGAATCTACACATTTACGATTATTTCCCGTGAAAAATTTATTTACCGTCCCGATCATATAGTCAAAATTTTCCCGATTCTCAGAATTTGATTCTAAATTTGCGGATTCAACCGAATTTACCTTTTTACTTGGTTTTGCCTTAATTTCATTTTTCTTTTTACATACACTCGCAAAGTGTCCACGTAAGTTGCAAATGTTGCAATTTTTTCCCTGGCAGGGCAATCTTTTCTATTGTGTGGTTTAAATCCACAATAATTACATTTATTTTTATTATAATTACCATTACCATTTGAATTTAAAAAATTTGTTCCACCTTGGTTACGTACGTGCATGCCGCCACTTGCCTTTTGAACGTTACACACGTTTTTGTCGTCTTTGATGACTTGTGTTTGTTTAATTTGAATTTCAGCTTGTCGAGCTGTATCTACTGCTACCTTTAACGTCAGGTCCGGTTTCAGCTGCATCTGTTCACTAACTTTAGTGTTGAGCATACCCACCACGATTCTGTCTCGGATTAACTCTTCCTTCAGATTTCCGTACGCACCCTTTTCGGCAAGGGCATGTAGATCAGTAATGAAATAATCCACAGATTCGCCTTGCCTTTGAACCCTTGAGTTGAATTTGAAGCTTTCAAATATGATGTTTTTTCTTGGGTTGAAGTAGTTGTCAAATTTGTTTAAGGCATCCGCCACGGTCGTTGGTGCGGATCCAAATTGTAATGAGACTTCTTCACTTTTCTCCCCCATTATGTAAAATAACAAATCAATCTGCTCCCTTACTGTTTTAGTTGATTGCCCCGACACGTTCATATACCGCTCAAACCTTTTCCGCCATTTGGCCCAATCATCTGGGTGCGAAAAATTAAATGGTTCAGGAGGAGCGATGTTTGCCACAAAAATGTTCTCCATTTTTTCAGTTTTGTCTTCTTTTTGAGGCATAAATTGATGTAAATTAATTTATTTTCACCTAACCTCAAATTTTTTTTCAAAAACGTGATGAAAAAACTTTGTTTTTTCACAATTGTAAAATCTTCTTCACTTTAATTAAATGTTTACCGCTGCCACCATGTAGTGTTGACCAGGAGGGTCAAGTATTCTTTTTAAATAAAAAAACGTTGGTTTTATATTAAATTCCCTACAAGAAGAGAATGAGCGAGTTGTCACTTTTTTCACGTTGGTGTTAAGAAAATGATAGAATGAAATGACAGAAAATTTGATTTCGGTCATTTCATTCTATCATTTTCTTAACACCAACGTGAAAAAAGTGACAACTCGCTGATTCTCTTCTTGTAGGGTTATAATTAAGTTTAATTACGACTGAACGTGTTGGGCACAAGATAAAGAAGAATGAAAAAAAGTAAAAAAACCCATGACATTAGCTTAGCACAATAACGAGTACCGTTGATACTCGTTACATTATAAATGTATTAGGGTAGCACTTAGCCACACAAGTGTAGCTTATACTACACATTAAACTTTACTTCTTTCTGCGCAAGTGATATCCAACAACTGCATTTACGAACGTACCCTTTATCAATAACTTTTTAGGTAAAAACTGGATCTAAGAAGTAGTGGTATTATGCTAACACCAATAGGTAATAAGTTACATTGATGAGAAAGAACACCAAAATGCCAAACTTTGACCCCCTCTAACTCAGAAACTTTTTACCGATTTGTTGAAAATTTGTGTCTAAGCTACTATCCAATAGGACTAATCTTGGTGCAAATTTCATCCAAATCGGAAGACATCGATTTCCAAATTGGGTCACTTGACATAAAATCCCCCTTTTATCTATGTATATATAAATCGGCAAAGGCAAAACAGTTAAGAACACTTTCCTCCTCTGTATGTCAACCGATTTGAACAAAATATACACCATTTAAAATATATTTACTTACAGAAGTGCACAATATATATTTTATTACAATCTGTTTCGGAGTAATAAGCGTTCAAATTTGTTACTAACACATATGCAAATACAAATTTTTTTTTTCAATTATCAAATAATAAAAAAATAGAGTGTTCGATTATTCGATATTTTTTAGAAACCGGTTTTCAAATAATTTGACCATATAAATACGGGAAATTCAATTTCTTTCTTTAACTTTTCCGTGCTGCATTTGATAATTATTAAGTTTTATATAATATTTAACTTAGAAACATAATATTAAATGTGCAGGGTCCTAAGTGAATAAAAACCCATAAGATGAAAAACGTTGGTACTTTTTGTTTTTCATCTGGTAAAAAAAAGTTCTCCATGCAGCTAACGGCCACGTTAATGTATATACAAGATAATAACAAATGTTTGGAAACCATCGATGAATCGTTCATTAACATCGATGTTGGACGATACATCGGCGTCAAAACTAAAAAACATCGATATATGTATTCCCATTAATATTTTAATTTTTTTTAATGTTTTATTATATAACTAGATGGCCGTCCCGGCTTCGCTCGGTAGCTGATTACTAATGATCGATGGATCCGTTTTCTGATTTTAGGTAAATCGAAAAAAGTGGGCGTAAAAGTAGGCGGGGCAAAAATTTTCTTTTCGTACAAACCTAAGTTGGACCATGGCGATAATTTTAAAGAAAAAATCGTCCAAATCGGTCAAATAAATAGAAAAAGTGGGCGTAAAAGTAGGCGTGGTAAGTTTTTCTTTCGACGAAAACTTAAACCTGATTAACACGAACATTTGAAAAAAATTAGTCAAATCGATGGAGCCGTTTTCTGATTTTAGGTAAATTGAAAAAAGTGGGCGTAAAAGTAGGCGGGGCAAAATTTTCTTTTCGTACAAACCTAAGTTGGACTATGGCGATAATTTTAAAGGTAAAATCGTCCAAAACTGTCAAGCCGTTCTCAAGTTATGCGCTTAATAGAAAAAGTGGGCGTAAAAGTAGGCGTGGTAAATTTTTCTTTCGATGAAAACTTTAAATGGATTAATACGACCATTTGATAGAAAAATTTGTCAAATCGATGGAGCCGTTTTCTGATTTTAGGTAATTCGAAAAAAGTGGGCGTGACAAAATTTTCTTTACGTATAAACCTAAGTTGGACCATGGCGATCATTTTAAAGAAAAAATCGTCCAAATCGGTTCTTTACGTATAAACCTAAGTTGGACCATGGTCCAAATCGGTCAAGCCGTTCTCAAGTTATGCGATCAGCAACAGACAACATTTCATTTTTATTATATAGATTTACAGCCGTATTCATAAAAACTTATTGATGATTAATTGAACGTTTTTAAGCAAAAATTGCAAAAATTGAAAAAAAATGACAAAAATGTTTTATTTATTACAACGGACATGTTAAATACATTTTACTAATTTTTTTTTTATTATTTTAGACAGCCAATTTAAAGTTATATTGATAATTATTTAAAAAAAAAATTATATGATTTAAATGAATATGTTCAGGGGCAAATGCAGATATTCTCTTTAATTATTTATTAAATTATTGCAACAAGTTGTTTTTTTGTTTTAAACAACAAATTATTGTTCAAAAATATAAAAAAAAATAAAATAAACAAATCATAATAATAGTGATGCTAATAAAAAGTAAACAAACTTTTTATTCGATTACTTTCTTATCGTACATTTAAAAAAGGTTCAAACAAAAGTGTTTATGATACTTTTCGGAAACATTTTGGCTGACTTCCAAAACGTACTAATACAAAGTTCGTACACAATTTTACTACTGTATTTTAACCATGTACATGTACAAAGTACCGAAACAATGCAACTATGTGTTTTGTTTATTAAAACGTTTTGAAATGTAAGTGATGCAATGCATAATACTTTTAAAATAAATCTGTGTTGCTTGCAAATAAAATGTTAAATGTCACAAAGCATCAATTTTAAAACCGATGCTCTGATTGCTTTTTTGATGCGTTACTAATACTTAGCAGTGACGTTTTGGAAGGGTTTGCATTGTATATATATTGTACTGCGGCGTTATGAAACATTATACTTTGTTCTTATACAAAGCAATTGACGTTTTGGAAGTCAGCCTTTGTTAAGAAACTAAAATAATATGTACTTTTATTTGATAAGAATAATTTTGAAGGTCTACAATTAAAAAAAAAATTAAAAAAAAATTTAAATATAGAATATCATGTAAACCGAATAGAAGTTTCGTGCATCACTAACAATAAAATGGCAGCCAAATAAAAAGAAAGTTGCCATACTTAAACAGAAAATCGCTGCAAACAGTTAATAGTAAATAAGCTGTTATTGTACGTTTATGAATACAAATTTTTATAAGAGGTTAATGAGACAAAAAGCGTTTAATAGTTATGACATACTATAAGCCTAAAATAAGAACTTTTTATGAATATGGCTGTTAATATATATAATTTAAAATAAACGAAAAAATAAGTAGCCTATCTTATTATTAGGGCTCGCGTGACAAACAAACAAACAAACATTTTTCATTTTTAAATATATAGATTTGGTAGATTAGTTTAAATGGTTATTGTATTAGTTCTGCATATTTCTTGTCTACAAATCACTGTTTTCTAGTACAAATGTAATGTTAAAATTGTTATGCATAATTGTACTTCAACCCCACTGTAGTTTACTCGAAAGATCTTCGAATATATTAGACAAATTGTTACGCCTTAAAGTATACTTTAGTTTAATGATAAATGGTTAAATTGTAAGGGCCGATGTTGAATGTGAACCACACCTAAACGCCAAGTTATTTCCGAATTTTTTTTGACATTTCTCTATTTCAGACTTACTCAATTTGAACCATGGAGAGATACACAATCCAACAACGTGTTAAAGTTATCCAGACTTATTATGAAAATGGATGATAAATTTCGAAGAAAATCATCTTCAGTGATGAGGCACATTTTCACCTCAGTGGATTTGTCGATAAGCAGAATTTCCGCATTTGGGCGAATAATAATCCAAGAGTGATTGTCGAAAAACCAATGCACCCACAAAGAGTGACTTTTTGGTGCGGTTTATGGGCTGGCGGCATCATCGGGCCGTATTTTTTCCAAAATGAGGCCGGTCAGGCAGTTACTGTGAATGGTGTTCGCTATCGCGAGATGATAACGAACTTTTTATGGCCCGAATTGGAAGATATGGATGTGGACGATATGTGGTTTCAGCAGGACGGTGCCACTTGCCACACAGCTAACGAAACAATGGGTATTTTGCGCAACAAATTCAATGGCCGTGTTATCTCACGGAATGGCGATGTCAATTGGCCGCCAAGATCATGTGATTTGACACCGTTGGACTTTTTTCTTTGGGGTTATTTGAAAGAAAAGGTGTACGTCGATAAGCCAGCAACAATTCAAGGGCTAAAGGATGAGATAATTCGGCACATTAACGGCATAGAACCTCCATTATGCCTCAGGGTCATCGAAAATTTGGACCATCGGATGGAGGTGTGCCGCCGTGGTCGCGGCGCCCATTTGGCCGATATTTTGTTCCATACATAATTGAGTAATACCAATATGTCATAATAAAATAAAATTACAATAATTTCCTAAATAGTTTGTGTTTTATTCAAAATCAACATCGGCCCTTGAAATTTAACCACCCTTAATTTAATTCAGAGTTAATGCACAATGTTAATGTAGATAACTATAGATGCATAAGTTTAGGCTCTTATTATTTAAAACGCAACGCAACGCCAAAGAATTACATTGAACGCAAAAACAAAGTCATAAATATTTTATAATTTTGTTGTTGCTTTCTACAGAAATGGCAATGAAAAGTTATTGTTAGTACAAACATTAAAGTGTGTAGATCACAACTAGAGGTCGTTATTGCGAGTTAGTTTCTAAGTGCTGTAAATTACGTTCGTTAAAGTGACTAAGTTCTAAATAAAGTTTGTGAACTGAAAAAGGCCTTAAAGTGTGGTGTTTATTGTACATATTTTATTAAAGTTGCAAAAAAATAACTCAAGAGGTTTATTATAAAGGAAATAAGCCGAAAACGTTATTGAAAAGGCAGTAACGTAACAATATTGTACTTAAGGAAACTTTTTGTTAAGTTTTATGAATCTGTCATTTGCTTAAGCAAAGAGCGAAATTTGCTTAAGCAAAGTTATCGCACTTTTCGTACGGAATTAAGTTGTTCGATATTGTTTGTGTCTTTTTTAGAGTTCAGAAAAATATACGCACTGTATAAAAATCTCGCAAATAAATGTAAACAAACATACCACGAGCTCGTTGTATTTTAATATTTGGTGCTTTACATAAAAAACTTTTAGTGAGCTGTTTTTGTTATAAAAACAAAATCTCGCTAATGTAAAAAGAGTATAATGTAAATGCACTAGATTTTAAGGAAGATTTCCAGTCAATACTATTAGATTTTGTTGGAATGTAAACGGGCTATTATCCACCAATATTATTAATACAAAAATCAAGTAAGGATATTACAAAATTTTGACTAGAGCTATTTAAATGTACCAGTAAATTTAAATAAACAACCAAGTCAGTACATATACAGTTCTAAGGTCAGTAGTGGATCTTATTTTTAAAGACAAGCACATGCTAAGTGTTAAAAGCACAATGCATGTCTGGTCTACAGTTGGTCAATAGTACTGGTGACAAACTCAATAGATATACACTTCACTATAGTTAAGTTTTACTATTGTCATATCCTGCAGTATATCTACTAAGTATGTACATGTGTATGTGTGGGCAAAAACTAATATTTTCAATTTTTCACTATTTTTGCATTATTTTTGTCCTTCATATCTTTTTCCAAATTTATCTTCTTAATAAAAATTATCTTATAAACAATTTAACAATGACGTGAATTTCTTTACTGTATGTAAGTATGTACTTGCACTACCAGTACAATTAATAATTGTTTAAAACACGATTAATACATATATTACTCTTTATAAACCACTAAAAGGGACAGCTCATCGTACAGCTGTTTACTCACATAGTAAATATATTTTTTATGAATGAATTTCAACGCAATCATCGTTTTAACTGCGATAACTAAAAAAAAATAAACAATTAAAATTGATCGTGAAAACAAATTAATGAATGAATAAAAAAAGAAATACATTCACATGTGCATACATTCTTACATATTTATATTAAGAGCAAGGAACAATTCTCTTAATATTGAACTTTGTAGGTAAAAAATAGTGTAAACATGAATCATCTCACATGAGAAAGTTTTTTTAATTATAGGCGCCACAATAACATTTAGAATCATTCATAGATTTAGTATCAAAGCTGATGGTGGGTCGGAAATATCAAAACAGATTAGAATACTAGCAACACAACTAACTTAGCCACAAATATGAGGAATTTCGATAGAAATTCCCATTAAAAACAAATATTTTTACACCTATTACACACAAATAATCAACAAAAATCTACATACATACACACATACATATGTGCATACATACTTTATCACAAATTAAAGCAACGATATTAAAATTATAATTAAAAGCACAAAAAACAACAATACCGACATCATGCCTAAAAATGCCAAAATACACTCATACAAATTTTCTACGAATGATGACGACGCAAAAAATTTGTTATCAATTTTTTCTGTTTTATATATTGATTGTGTTGTTGTGGATGTCCACATTGCCTCGTATACGAATAGAGCGTTTGGGGAATCTCCACATGCTCCAATAGTTAACTTATAAAAACAAAAAGCAGCAGCAAAACGATCAACTATTTAGTTGCCTTAGTTCAGGTATGTGAGTCATCATTCTTTATTTGCAACAACAAAATTACCAGTCTCTATACTGTACTCTATCTGTTTTCAAAGATTTCAAGCTCACTTTTTTTATTCGCTACCACTCACAGGTTATCGACGTCATTGATGACAAAAATTTATTACGCAAATATACTACTTCATAGCGATAGTCATAATTACATTGATTCATTCATAAAATTTTTCAATAGAATTTTCAGACCCAAAGAGAAAAATTAAGTTTATGTACGTCAGACGAAGCTTTTTTTGCAATAGTATTGAAATATATTTGTTGTTTAAACACTCACAAAATTGTGTCAGAAAATTAGTGTCAAATTAAAACATAACCGGCTCCAAAGTTTTTATTTCGATTTCGGTACTTTTATTATATCGATATCGGTATACTGGTATAGCAGTTGTTATAACGGTATATATCGGTACTACAAATAAATTAACCAAACCACAAAAAAAAAAAATTAAAAAAAAGAAAAATATATTTATATACATACATATATAATTAGATGTGTATGTATTTTATTATTCATATATACATGTGTTTATGTATTATATTTTATTTATTGATTTCAACTAAAAATATTATTATCACATTAACAATGTAAACATAAATCAGTAAAGCGCCAAAAACACTTGTCAAATGCTTGTCAAGCAGGCGAATTCACTCGTGTACGTTTGCTGGACGCCGTCATATCGAAATTTTTTGATTTTCCATCCAGCATCGTCTGTGTCAAACATAAAAACACATTTTCACTAATGAGTATGGATAATTAGTTTGAGTCTTTGACCCTTCAGAAAGCTGATCTAATGTTCTTATACTTAAACATTTGTATTTCAAACTGACAAACACCACGCCTAAAAATTTCCTTTAAATGTTGTTGTAGAACTTATGTTACTTTCTATGATTTTATCATAGTAACTTCCCTACAAGAAGACTACCGGTAATTTTACTAGTTGTATGACTGGTAGTGGTGACTGATATATTGGTTAAAGTTTCTATTACTTTATTAAGAGCAAAATTAAAAAACTAACCGAAACTCTTGTGGACATGTGATGTTGCCTCTCTTTTTTAATTAGTTCCACTCGACTACGGAACATATATCTGTACTGCTTACTCTACTGCTTTTTATTAGTCAATGATAACCTAAATAATGGTTAATGCAAACTATTTAGTCATAACGTAAATATTGGTTAGCACTAACTAATTATTCATAACGTAAAAATTGGTTAGTACTAACCTTTATGAAAAAATAATTTTTTTTTTAATTTTCATTTTAAATAAATTTTTTTATTGAAAAAATTATAATCCAAATAATAATAGTCAGGAAATTAGACTTCAGAAAAGTAAGTACCACGTATCGTTATTTCTGTGGCTGCTTGATAACGTTTCACTTCTTGCGTGGGTCTGTAAATTGAGGTAAACGTACGTGTGACCAATTAATTTATTGTAGATCTTAAAAAGACATTATGTTTTGTTAACAGCTTGTGATCAAAAAATCAAATACATACTTGAAAAGTCATCCGGATTTTATATGATTTGTTCCTTTATCACCACCAACAAATCCTAAACGATTGTCCTGGCCAAAACCACCACTCAAATGACCGCTACCTGTTGCACGACCACTCCTTTCAAAACGGCCGCTTTGAACATGACCTCTGTTGTTTCCAGAGAGTCCACCACTGCGTCCTCTGAAGCCGCTATCAGTACGTCCTCCTTTACCACCAGCATTCTGATTATGTTATATTCTTTTTAAATACCGAAACGATTGTACCGGTATAATACGGTATTAAGTTTATTTTAGTATTTAGTTTATGCAAAAAACTAATTTCTGTATCGGTATCAATACCGGCATTCAATTAAAACGGTATTGGTAGCGGTATCGGTTGGCACTTGGTTTTTAATGATATTAAAAATGGGTTCTTATACCAACACAGTCAAAGTTTGTTATATAAAATTAATATACCCCAATCGGCTCAAAATTACTTTCAAGTGGATCTAGCCATGATTGTCCATCTATTCGGCTGACCAACTAAGTGTCTTCTAGACCTCCTTTTAAAAATAAATTGCTTTTGATAAGTTTAAAGTTGTTATTTAAATCACTTTTCCTGAAATGTCTTTAAAATAAATGTAAATCTGTCCAATTGGTCCTTTAACCAAAAAATAAATTTAATGCCGCAAGTCGAACCTAACACATCTTCCAGATAATATTTAACAAAATGATAATCCATTAAAAGAAATACATTTATGTATTGTATGAACATATATATTTCCAGCTTGAACTATACATAATTTTTGAGTGTATTATTCTGTGTTTTATAAAGAGATACAAATTGCAAATTCGCTCTTTTTCTTTGTGTCTGAAAATGTGCTTTTGTAAAATCATTGATCAGTTTTTCTCTGCTGTTGGTTGACAAGGTGGTTAAGCAACGTTTGTTAGAGTTGGAAATCATTTGCAATTCCATCGTTTAAGTGATCACAAGGACGTTTGTAGTTAACAAAAAAATAGAACTGTAAGAAAAATGTATAGAAATTCAAGAATATTGCAATACAATTGATTACTAAATAAAAATATAAAACTAATCTGTAAAAAATATAAATTATTAAAATTAAGTAACACAAATTTGGAAAAAACACGATTTTAATAAATAAAAAGTGATATGGCCGACGTTATTACAGTGATGCGATCGATATTCCTAATGTGAATCATACTCGCGTTCTAGATACATGCAAACAATATTTTACGTTTATTTCGTGGAATCCCTAGTTATATGTGATTCATAAGTTAAGTGTGCATTTACAAACAATTTCATTCATAATTGAAACTTAATCGGGTAAAAGATTTTTAATTTACCGGCCGGTATAATGACGTTTTTACAAAGATATATTTTATTAATTGCATTTTATGGATAATGTTGTTGTTTTAAATAGTTTAAATACGAAATAGCTTGTGGTTTTTCCCAGAAAGTTTAAGAACTTAGGATTTTAAACTTTCCAACGTGTTGTTGTGTCCTCCAGCCTTTATTGTTGTTTATTCTTTTATAAATGGCTGTTATTTTAAATTATTGCTTTTCTTACGATACTGCTTCAACAAAAGTAAAGAATTTATTCTCAGAATTAATGCGTAAACCGAATTCACCAACCTTATTCGATAGCCAAATGAATGAAAATGAATCACATGAAGAAATCAGCAAAAGTGCGAAAACAGTACAAACCGGCGTGGAAAAAAAGAAAACGCTAACAAAAAAAATATTGAGAAAACGACTTAGTTCCTCGTCAAGTAGTAGCAGTAGTGATAGTAGTTATAGTTTCACATCAAAAAGTACTTATTCAGATAATTCTAATTCGGAAAACTCATCAACTAGTTATAGTTCTCAAAACACCGTAAAGAAAAAGAAAATACCACCCGCTTTGCCTTTAGTGGAATCCAAGAGTGCTTCTTCACTTTCCTCAGTAAATAGTACGGATTTTGTTTTTAAAGAAATTACACCACCACCACCCTCGCCCGTTGAAGTTCCCATAAATCCACGCGTTTGGAAAGCTGAACATGTAGCCGGCTGGGTGAAATGGATGACTAAACAGTTTAAAATTAAACCAGAACCGGATATTGCACGCTTTCCTACTACCGGAGAAGAACTTTGCAAACTTAGTCGTGCCGAGTTTTGGGTTTGTTCCGGTTCACGTGAAGGTGGCATTTTGTTTGCAAAACATTTTGCTTTAACCCTGCACAGCGCGACCGGCCGAGAAACAAGTCCCATGTTAAATGACAATGAGCCAAGTAAGTTTTTTTAGTACTTAATACATTTCTAGTTCCTTAAAACGATCTCTAAGCAAAGTTTTCATTAAAAATTTAAATATATTTTATTTTTAATTATGTATACAAATCCACTTATCCACCACAATTTATTATCGAAAATCCCACTTATTTTTATTGATAAATTGAATCCCTTAATTAAATAGTTTATTTTATTTATTTGATTTGATTGAAATCGTTAATACCAATCGTAATAATAAATAGCTCCTTAGGGTGTTAGTAAAGAAAACAAAAAACCTTTTCAACGATAAGATTTGCTGTGGTCAGAAGTCAATTGCATTGGATTTTGTTTGCCACTTTCGCACAAAGATGTCTTAATAATAGCCTGGCAATTTAGGTAGATCTCTCTATGATGATAACTGTGAAATGTAGTAAAGGTCATTGTTTTTTTTTTCAAATCTCACCCTTTTGTTATCACACATACGGTATACAATGGTTAACTCATTAAATGATAAGAAGTGTTTATGGAGTATATGTGGAATACAAACATTTTAAACCTTTGGGCTATGCTTTCTTTAAATTAAACATTTTTATACCCTCCACCACAATAAGTTGTGAAGAGGGTATACAAAGTTTGTCATTCCGTGTGAAACTTTTTTAATATTCATCTCAGACCCCATAAAGTATATATATTCTGGCTCCTTGACTAATTCGAAGTCGATTTAGCCATGTCCGTTTGTCTGTCCTTCTGTTGAAAACACGCTCACTTTCGAAAAATTCAAAAGAAATAAACAAACTGGGTGTCAAATTGCTTGTAGTTATCCTAAGCCGTTTGGGATTGAAATCCAGCAAAATCGGTTCAGTAGGATCAGAGCTATGAATTAAAATGTGGAACCACCACTTTAAAAAATTGATAATTTTGTTACAAAAACTAACATAAATTATTGAACAATGCACGAACTGAAATGATATTACATATATGTGGAAATGTTCGTTTTATTCGACTGGAAATCACACTGTGAAATTTCATGAAGATCGGCCCATAATTTACCCTAGGCCCCATATAAGCCCTACTCCCGGAAAAGATTTTAGTACGCCTAAAACCGTAAGTAATAATGCTATCACAACAAAATTTGGCACGTCACAGTTTTTCATTACTAGAAAAGACACTGAAAATTTCATGAAGATCGGTCTATAGTTTACCTTAGGCCCCATATAAACCCTACTCCTACAGTTATGGACGCCTAAAACCGTAAATAATTATGGTACATATCAGAATAAAATTGAATACTTTTCAGTTTTATAGGACTAGAAATAGCACTAGAAATTTCGTGATGATTGGTCCATAATTTACTATAGGCCTCATATAAAGCTCACTCTGGTAAATTAATTAAATACGCCTAAAATCGTAGCAGATATATTTATTGTGGTAAAATTTCTTCCAACTTAGTTTCATATGGCCAGAAAAAAAGTCAAGCAATTTTGTGATATACGGCCCATAATTTACCTTAGATTCCATATTTAGCAGCCTTCTGAAATTCACTGTAAACGCTAAAACTAATTTCACCACTGCGTTGAAATTAATGTTTTTTAATACAAGAAATACCTCTGCGGAATTTTGGGATGATTGGTTCATAACTTACCATGGCTCCAATATAAGTCCTCCTCCTGAAAATCATTTGAATTCGGCTTAAACTGTTACGAATCAAGATTGTCGGTCAATAATTTAATATAGGTCCAAGCCGGAACCAATTTTAATGCTGATGTCTGTTTTTATAAAGATAAATTAATAATAAATAGACATCATATAGATATCACTCCTAAAATATTCGCACTGTCGGTGGAGGGTATCAAAGATTCGGCACAGCTGAATATAGCGCTCTAACTTGTTTTTAAATAGATTTAGAACAACGTTATAATTTTATTTCTATAGTTGAATCTTATTAAAAATTATAAACAAACATACACCGAGCATTTTAAATTGAAGAAATATTGAAAAAATTAATATAAGTAAAATTGAATCCTTTTAATGAAAGTCAATCAAAAAGAGTAATAACAAAAACTATTTAATTATGTTACGATTGTGTTGGTGCTTTCACAATTTATTTTCCGTAATATATATTTGTTATTATTGACACTGTTGCCAATTTGACGGTTTTACCGAGATTCTAGCGGTTTTTATGTGTCCATCGAGATAAAATTTATGTTTTGACGATTAGCGGGGGGTAGTTCTTGGTTCGTACTCGGCTTAGACCCTTCTGGCATGGGAGGCCCTACCGGTCTTGACTGTCGTCACTACCGCCAGCATGACTCTAAACGCCCTTGTACTTAAGCCCTCGCATCGCGGCAAGATGACTACCCATTCGCGAGGGTTGATTAATGCTTTTACTGGCGCAAAATTTTTTTCTGTGTACTTATGTCAAAATTCTTCTATTTTTTTATTTTAGTTAACGGCTTCGCTTTAATTTATCCAAATTTTTTTTTACTTTTTAAGAAAACTAGTAATAATGTTTGTATTATTTTACTTTTTAAGAAAACTAGAAATAAGGTTTGTAATTTTTCTAGTTTTCTTAAAAAAGTAAAAAAGAACTTGGATAAATCTAAGCGAAGCCTTCGGAGCGAAATAAAAATGATTTATTCTTGTTAAAATCAAACATTTGGAAAACGTTTGAGAACTGTGTTTGAAGTCAAATGATAAATTAATTTCATATCAGGTCTGACTTCGTGTTTGTTGGGTAAAAGCTAAAATAATGGTTTTCCATTGATTTTCAAGTCGCTAGAATCTTCTCACTGCTCAGAAGGTTCCAAAGAATATTTCTGTGATTTAATAATGATTTATGAAATATAAAACAAAAATGTGAGTGTGTTGGTTATTTTTTTTATTTGATGTACTGTTCACATATACAAATCTCAACATCTTTTGGTATACCCAGCAAACACGAAGTCAAACCTTTGATAAGAAATTTATTTATCATTTGACTTCAAACACAATTCTCAAACGTTTTCCAAATGTTTGATTTTAACATTTAAATTCAAATTGACAATGATTTAAAAATAAACATTTGACAGCAAATGTTTTATCAATTTGATGTCAAATTGGTATCAAATGTTAAATTAAAATCAATACTAAACTTGGCAATACTTTAGCAAAAAATAAATGTTAACATTAAAAATGGCGATTAAAGTTAAATTTTTACTTCGTGGCTAAACGTGTTTTACAAGTGAAGAGTTTTATTTCTTGTAAAAAATAAAAATTATTTGTGAGTAATTACAATTATTAAGAAAAAGAATTTAAAAAAACGAAAAGTTTGGAATTTATAAGTTTGTTGTATGACCGCGTTGCTACAATCCTCAAAATAAAAGGGAGCTAGTTTCGTCTTTGCAAGAATTAGAGAACGGAAAGAACAGTATTTCATCTTTTGGCTATGGTGGCGAATGTTAATCTCACAGTTTATTTAAATAAAATTGAATTTAAATTAAAAAAATAAAATATTTTAATTTATGTTCCACACGGTATTAAAATCCACATTTGAAATTTACGTTTGAAAGCAAGTTGAAAATAAAGGCATTTTTCAATTTGAAAATAATTTCCCCTTTTTGTTGAGAATGCTATGATTTTCAAATAATTATCAAACGTTTGTAGTTTGAGAAAACGTTTGATTGCAAATCATTATCAATTTGAAATCAAACCTCTGTGTTTGTTTGGTATTTGCAATTCTAGTCTATTAATTTTTTAATATGAGTGTCTATGGAAAGGACCCCTTGGTTTCAAAAATTCCTTAAATATTAATTTTTCACGTTTGTTATCATCTCTTTCAGAAACAGTGCTTACTGCATTTTTAGAATTTAAGCCAAAAAATTTGCTATGCAGCTGCTTTGCATAAAATAATCATACAATTTTCTGAAGCAAGTTGTCCTCATTTCTTTCGTTTTTAAAAATTATATAATCTGTAAACATATTTAACTACAAGTTTTAACAACTTTTCTTTTACTAGTTCAAAACTTCAGAGCATCACACATTAGACATTGTCTTACTTATCGGATTGAATTTTTCTATCTCTTGACATTACTTGTTTATAATTATATCAGTAGTAGGGATGCCAAACGGGAAATCCCGAATCCCGAAATCCCGGGATTTTTCGGGACTGACAAATCCCGGGATTTATTTTTATGAATCCCGGGATTTCTCAATTTAACAACTTTTGTGTATCAAAAATTTGTATATGTATAAAAATATTCGTTTAATTGAATTTGTATACTTTCTAATTATTCATTGTTTTATGGCCGTTTTCTCATTACGCGATTATCCTTTTCCCAACGAAAAACTGCACATTTAAGAAATTTGCTTTTCTAAATGTCTCATTTGTTTTCTATTCTGTCACAAAGCTAACCAGCACTCATCTGCCAATTACACTATGCCAAAAAAATAACCTCAGAAATAAGATATTTTCTAAGCTAAATTGGTGCTGCTGAACACGAATATGCCGAATATGCCATACGCGAAAATCGTGTTTTTCTGCAGTTGTTTAAGGTATTTCGAAAAGTCGCGAGAACTGTTTAACTGAATTGTACAAGATTTAACATTTTGCATAGATATCTCGTTCAGCACATATCTATACCGTGTGGGTATAGATAGTCCTGAGCTACAGGACTTTAAACTTGAAAAAAATTTGATTTTATTAATTTTTTCCAAATTCACATTTTTAATTCGCTCCAGTAATGCAATAAAAAAATTAAAAAATTATTTTTTTAACATGTATCTTAAATAATATTTTGTTTTAAACGTAGTAAGCGTAAAATGTTTATCGTCGCACAAAAAATTAAGAAATAACGAAATAATAAAATTTGTATATAAAATGTATTGCTTTGTTAAGTTTTCTTTTTTAAAAATAAAAAACTATATATATTTCAACTTTTGTTTATAAGAAAAAGTTGTTAAAGAATTGTTCTGTTAATTTTTCTTTTTTAAAAATTCAAAAATAAATAAAATTTAGTTAATTTAAAAAAAGTTGCTCATAATTGTTTTGTTAAGTTTTCATTTTTAAAAATTCAAACATAAATAAAGAAAGTGTTGTTGTTTTTTTAAAAAAAAGTTGTATATTAAAGAAACAAATTAATCCCGAAAAATCCCGAAATCCCGGAAAATCCCGGGATCCCGAAAATCCCGGGATTTCGGGATCGGGATTTCCAAAATCCCGAATCCCGGGATTTGTTAAAATCGATCCCGTTTGGCATCCCTAATCAGTAGTAAACTTCACATAATTAAAAAATATCCTCACAAAATTTTATCGAATTGTGAAAAGCACTTCAAATAAATTTTGTTAAATAATAATACTGTGAGGTAAGTTTTACAAAAATATTTTGATAATTTATAGATCTCATAAAAAGCCCACTTCCGAAATGTTTTAACTCTCGGGTGAGCGTATCAAAGGTTCGGCACAGCCGGATATAGCACTCTACTTGTTTTGTACCAAAAATGAAAAGAATTTATATGAAATACGTTGGGAAAGAATGAAATAGAAGAATAACCATAATATTGTTACTGTGGTTTTAGTTACATTAAATTTTAAAATTTTTTATTTTGTTCAATAGTTTTTTTAAAAGATTTATATTGAATTTATAGTAAAAAGGATTTTATTAAAATATAAAATGTAGAAAATTGTTTGCTACTCCTTCTGTAGAACATATCTTTTGAACTACATATACACTATTTGTTTGCTAAAATCAGATGCTTACAATCAGTGTAAAAGGGATCTTAATCAAATGCCTTGTCTATAAATATATTATGTAAATACTTTTATTTTTATAAAATGTTTAAATGTTTCGTAAACCTGCGTTGTTGGCGCTTAAGATTAAAAAAAGCCACTCTAATATCCTATTTTCACTTTTATGAAACAGTACTTTACTGCAGCCTTTAAAAACACATAAGCACATAAAAATCGTATAAATATTCCGTTTACAATTTCTACAATATTAATCTAAGACCCCATTTATTATTTTTATTCTGGAGTGGATTTAACGATGTCCGTATTTTTTCAATTCAATTCCTTTCAATTTGCAATATACTCTCACTTTTTTACTAACACACTCACATTTTTTAAATTCACCACGAGATAGCTTTCCATTTTACATAAATTAATTATGTCGCTTCCTTTATACATGTAAAAACTTTATTTCTTCAAAAAAAGTGCTTTATTAAAAAAAATTGTGTTTTTAAAAATTCTTGTGCTTTTTTACAAAATACCTTGAGTCAAGCTACTATTTTAAGTTGCTTCTTCGTCGGGGGCATTTTTAAAATTAAATTGATTTTCAAATTGAGTGTAGCCTGTGCCACAGCAGTCAATTCAACCAAGACAAGCAGTTTGGGTACACAACTTGAACGTGATTTATTGAACGTGTGGATGCAGTGTTAAACATTAACATTCGTAGTAAAAATTACCGACAGCGGTTCATAAAAAGCCGTGAAACAGAGTCTACCGGATGTAAGTTGGGAGGACAAAGATTGATTAAAATATGATTTGTGTACTGAACCAAATCGGTTCTTTATTTCACAGGAACCTCAAATAAATGTCCTCCGGAAATAAGCATTTTGGCACGATAACGATGGAACCTAGTATGATTAAATTCTGCTCGGCTTTTCTCAAAAGATATAAACAATTTTTTTTTTGTATTAAAAATGAACCAAATTGACCAATTAATTATTTAACCAGATCCACATACAAAGAACAGCTAAGATGTTAAAATTTCGCTTATATATTTTCTCTATATGTTCATTACTTTACCTGAAATACGGATCTTTTTTAGTTTAATCGACGTTCCTTTATAATCCATTTTTGTCGATTAAAAAGCAAATATTTTCTTAGAAAATTTAAAAAAAAATCGTTAAAAAATGACTGAGCTATAAAAAAAAACAAACGTATTTCAAAATTTAAGCAACAACTAGAAAAATTTGTTATTTAAAGCTTAACTTTGAGCTTCAAATATGACTTACAGAAAATTGTTGCAAAAAAATTTTACAATCCGATTTTGGCATAGGGTATATAAGATTCGTCAAAGCTGAATACAGTAGTTTACATTTACTTATTTTGTTTGAAAGTATCTGAATTATCTTTGTCTGAAAGTATTCCTTGAGAAATTCAGAGTTTTTTGGTGAGAGGGGAAAGAAGAACAGCATGTTCTCTTGAACACAATGTACATCATTTGAAAGATATTTACTTACAGAAGTGCACAAAATATATTTTATTAAAATATGTATTATATATCAAGATTTTCGGAGTATTAAGCGTTCAAATTTGCTACTAAAACAAAATTTGTTTTTTTTCTCAATTATCAAATAACAAACTTTTTTTAGAAACCGGTTTTCGAATATTTTGACTTAATAAATACGGGAAATTAAAATTCTTTCTTTTATTTATCCGTGCTGCATGTGATAATTATTTAATTTTCTATAATACCTATTTAACTTAGAAAAATAATATTATAGGTGCAGTGAATTAAAACCTATAAGATGAAAAATGTTGGTACTCTGGTATTTTTTGAATTTTTGTTAATATTCGGCCTATAGAGATAAAATTATACATTAAACTGGGTGAATAAGAACATGTAAAGGGAGCTTTTTGGTACTGTTTCATTCAAAATCTGGTACTTTGATTAATTTTTGTTAATATTAGACATATTCAAATAAAATTAAACATGCATTGTTTTGAGTGGAAGACAATCTATAAAGCAGATTTTTTGATACTTTTTTGTTTTTCAATTGATATTCTCTGAAATTTTTTATATTGAACTAACAAATTAAATAAACTCACGTGGAAGATAAAATATGAACTAGAGGCTGGTCCCTCGCCAAATCGATCCACTAAGACGGAAAAAATAAATGCTCGAAACATGCAAATTCATATATACTTATATGCAATATGTTTTTTTCATATGTACATACAAATTTATGGTCGAATTTTGACCATTAGGCGAGCACTAGTTTTATTAAACCGCCATATTTGTATGGTACAGCGCGTAGAATGCTCCTAGATGGCTCAAATGTATAACCAATCCCACTTTATTATTTATTGCGGAATTTCGGTTTTTTTTTTAGTAATTTCAATAAACTAAACCGTTTTTGAGTTACGCGAATATATGCAGTGCAAACTAAGCAAAATAATTTTACACAAACAAAACATATACACAATACACATACAAGATGTTCTTGCTGCGGTCGTTGCTAAAATTTTTTGTTTGTTCTTTCTTTATCAATGTAAAAAGAGGAACATAATAGAACATTTAAATATAATTTTTGTCTACAGTATCACTACAATTGTTCTGTTTTTTTTAACGAAGAACAGTACATTATACAATGTTCGCTTCTTTCTTCCAAATAGTTACTAACGGTATTAAGGGCTGTGTTCGTCTACACAATCACTAAAAAATAGATATCGTTCTTGGGTGTGTGAGCCGAACGTTAAATAATGTATTGTTTATTTTCGAACACTGTTTTTGTGTTCGAAAAATGGCAAACCGGGAAACGTTACTTTTTTATTGATTTTCTACACAAACACTATCAGCGTTTGTGTTTTCCACAAATCTACCGAATCGAACCGAGCACTAAGAAGAGATATTTAGTGTTTATGTTTGAACACTGCTCTTAAGTATATTGAAAAAATCGAATCCAAATAAACATATTAATAATTTTTTAATTGGTATAAATAAATTATTGTTATTTTCGTAATTGGACAAAGTTTGCTGCATAAAAATCTCTGTATTTTTCTTGTGTAGCATAATGTTATCGTAAAAAAATTTAAGAAAGTTTAGAATTAACATTAAAATTATAGAAACAATTTACCTTAAGTAAATAACTTTCCAAAAGACTTTACGACCATAAACAATAATTTGAGCAACATTTTATTATTCCCAAAAATTAAAAACGCCAAAGTAAAAAACCATTTATACATACAGGACTAAGTATTAGATGATGAAGGCATTAAAAATGTTAACGGCACAGGAGTGAAAGAATGAATGCATTGTCGTGTCATTTTGGTGGCTCAAGTGATGAACTGTAATAAACGATGTAAATATGATAATTTCTCACAGGATGTGGGATCTAATAAAAATCAAAGTAATCCTATATGCTTCAACTGTCGCAAAATACAGCAAGAAGAGAAAAAGACTTGTGCAGGAAGGAAGTAAGGTAGGAATACATAGAAGCGAAAAAAGTAACAAAAATCATTGAATTCCGTTCGCAAACAATGAAATCACTTGCAACCAGCATGGGGTTATAAAGTCATGTCATGACTCTTTGCGCATTTATCTCTTAAATATTTTTTGTCATTGTGGGGTTGAATGGATGCAGGGATTTAATGGCAAGTGATTGTAGGTCTTAAGCAAAGACCACCCACCTTGAATGAAGTGAGGAATGAAGAAAGCAAAATGTTATTGTAAATACAAATTAAATAAAAAAAAACAAGTAAATAAATACTAAAAAAACGGAAACTGAGGAAATTCGACAGGAAAATATTTATTCGTTTCTCGTTTCCCCTTAGTGGCATTAATTGAGCGAACATTTTTAAAGCGGTTTTAATAAACATATTTAATTTAATCCTTTTTAATTAACTTTTAAAATCTGAAAATCCATGTTTTATACTATAGTATATTTTAAAGACATCCTTAAAGGTATTCCTAAATTCCAGTTAAAAATACATTTTTTAATAAGTTTAATTTTAATAACCTTAAAAATAATTTCAAATAAGGTTTATACACATACGAATATCCTTTTGAATATATTTCTAATTAAATTATAAAAATATTTTCTAGAAGTGAATTAAAAACAGATATAAATGCAATAAGAAGATTTTTTCACTTAGAGGGGGGTTAATTTAAGCTTACAAAACCTGACAAAGGTTGGCACATATTGAATTTTTCCGGCTAAAGGATAATAACAAAACAACAATAACAACCACAACAAGCAATAGCTTGGCAGCAGTATTATTAATATCACCATAAGGAATAAATTTGCCACCCATGGGGTGATGGAATTTCATTCCTGCATTACAAGTGTTATTCTATAAAATTCTCATAGCGCAAGGTGGATAGCGAAAAAACTGAAAACTTTTCTAACAAACACTAACTATTGTGCCTTTAGTTTCGTTTAAACACTCGTCCTTAATGGTTGCAAATATCGGAATATGCTGCGCTTAAGATTCAGAATATTTGTTTTTGATTGCTAAATATAAACTCTCTGTAAAAATTCCTTCTTTAGTCAGTTGATCAAATTTATTTTAAAACTTAAAACAAAAATATACTAAAAAAAATTTATGAGTTTTTAAAAATAAAATTCTTGGATTTGGCTTGTGAATAATTGTGAACAGACGAACAAAATTTATCGCTCGTATAAACGTAATACCAAAACAAGTTTTATTTAAAAAAAAACTATATATAATAGTTTTGCATTTAAATATTTTAATAATGAGTGTTAGTGTTGATGTAGGCGTTATGTGGCGCCTCTCTGAAGACTTTAACCGCCGTTTTGGTGTACGTATGCAGCCACCAGCGCCACCACACCACTCACATTATCACGGACATGCTAATCATCATACGACCGCTTCTGCAAGATCTATGATATTTAATGGTTTGCTATGAAAATTATTTTATAAAAGTGAACAAACAATATTATAAATGCTTTTAACTTAACGAAAAATTTAAAAAAAATTTTGCTTTATGTACCTACTTTAACACAGCTTAAACAAATCGCTTAATTATACCCATACCACTGTATAGAGGGTTTTTGCTTATTCTTGTAACACCTTCACATATTGGGCCTAGACACACCTTTAAGTATACCGATCGAATTACTGAATTACTGATTCGATCTAACGATGTCCGTCCGTCCAGCTGGATGTCAATGTTAACTTTGTGCCCAAAGTACAGGTCGCAATTTTGGAGATAATTCGATGAAATTTGGTTCATATGCTCTAATTATCACAAGGACCAAGCCAAATGTCACATAGCCCCTACACCCAGAGAAAAAATATGTTTAAATATGGTCACCTCCAACAAAACTATTTTTAAAGAAAATTTCAAATATATTATTGTTAATTTAACCATATTATTGTCACCGACAACATATTATGGTTAAATCAGTCCTACATCAAGAACCACGAGAACCAAAATCCACAACCATTTTATGGTTGCCTCCGAACATGTTATGGTTAATAATGCCTAAAATATGTTTAACACTTATAATATAATTTAAAAACAAATTCTTGTCATATTTAATCATAAAATGTTTAGAGGCAACCATAGCATGGTTGTGGCTTCTTGATGGAGGGCTAATTAAACCATAATATGGTTGTCGGTGACAATAATATGGTTAAATAAAACATAATATGTTTAAAATTTTCTTTTAAAATAGTTTTTGTTGGAGATGGCCATATTTAAACATGTTTTTTTCTGTGCGTGCATACATGCAGAGTAGTTAGAGACGATCGAGCACGTACTGTGCCATTGTCAGAGGTAGCTAGGAGATAGGTTTCACGACGAACTGGGGTGTATAGCTGGATGTAATCCGGCCGATCTACTGGGGTTTGTCAGGGAAATAACGCGGCTGTTTCTGTTGAGGGGACTGTAAGGGGGTATTGGTCCTACTCTCTAATTTTTTCCGTCTATCGCATACTTCCTTTTCTCTACTTTTCACTTCTTCTTATTCTATCTTATATTTCTTTGAAGGGATTCACAATGGACTGTATTGGTCTCCGAGTGGAGGTGTGCCCATGGGCGCACAACCCTTCTTAACCTAACCTAACCTAACCTAACCTACATGCTTCTTACCGGAATAGAGTCTTGTGTCCATAAAGAATCTTATTATGATGGTATTTAAATTAAATTTGGCCCAAACTTATTTGATTGCAATCTAAATCATCTTACAAAATTTTGTTCGAATTTCCCGCAAATAATATAAACCCTCGTCCTAAAATCAATTAAAGGCAAACAAATCTCATATAGGTGTAGATATCTAAAAACTTTTACATGAATCTTCATAACATAATTTCGTGCTGGCCCATACTTTCTTACTTCTTTTCTATTATTTTTTTCAATTAAATAAATGATTTCAAAAGTATTATGATTTAATAAGTGTTAATAAAATCAGTTGTTTTTTATGACTTGTTAAATTGGGAAAGCTGAATTTTTAGTTAAATAATTGTTATATATTTATTTTTTGGTAATACTCGTAAGAATTAACGTTTAAGATACAAGTAATTGCAAATAGAATCTTCCAGCTAAAAAAATATATAATAAGAACAGTAATAAAATTAAATTCTATTATACATACATATGTAGTACGTAGTATATTTTAGACACTTTTTTTAACTAAAGTGTAATAATTAATTTCTGTTTTAGGCATATTAAATCTTTTTCCGAAAGTTTGTTTTATATGGAACCTAAATTTAAATTTTGGACCGATAATTACGTGATATTGTTTCTAGCGATTTAATTTCGTCTTAATATCATTAGAATTTTATGGGTATTAAATGATTTTCCGAGAGTGGAGATAAAACCTACGCTAAGTAATGTACCGATCTTCACGAAATTAAATAATGTAATTTATAGTTTTATTTAACTAAATCAGACCATATTTTAGAGAAATTGTTAGAGAAATAAGAATTTTTTAGGGAGGTAGATCCACATTTGGGTCTATAACTATTTTCCAACTACACGGATTGTGCTGGGTTTCAATCCCTAACTGCTTGGGAGAACTAGAAATGAAATTGTTTTTTTTTCTGTTGACTCTTTCGAAAGTTATTGTAACAGATGGATATGGCTCTATTGACTTAGAGTTACTCAAGAATCCAGAATATATACTTTTGGTGTCTCAGATGAATATATAATCTTCATTCGAAACGACAAACTAAGCATACTCTAATTCTGATACTCTTGGTGAAGGTTATACAAACAGGTTTTTGTTTAAATAGGAATTATATGATTAATTTAATAAATTGCATTTGTTAATTATTTTGAATTAAAATTTTAATTATTTATATTAATTTGTTTAATAAAAATTTTACATAAATCTAACAAATTAATCGATTACTACACCTTTACCAATTGTAACTCAAAAAGTGTCAATTGTAATTCAGAAAGCATCAATTGTAATTCAGATTAGTCAGTTGTAATTCAGAAGGCGTCAATTGTAAATCAAAAATTGTCAATTGTAAGTCAAAAAGCGTCAATTGTACATCAAAAATTGCCAATTGTAATTCAGAAAGCGTAAATTATAAATCAAAGATTGTCAATTGTAATTCAGAAAGCGTCAATTGTAGATCAAAAATTGTCAATTATAATTCAGAAAGCAAAGAAATTTTATAAACTATTTATTTTTATCAAAGTTATTTACGGGAATACAAAATTTATCATTAATACGATTTCTGTATGACGTGCTAAATTCCCAATTTTCCATATTTGATAAATACACTGAAATTTATTGTTGAGGGAAAGCTAGCTTCTATGCGCATTTCACTGGTTGCTTAGGCCAGCTCATCAGGAAACCTTTTCCTAAGATTTTAGAAAAGCTAGAAATATTATACGAATAAAACCCTAAAGCGAATAAGAATTTTAAACACTCAAAGTTTTACTCGTAAGTAACAATATCAAAGCTTAAACAAAACACCAACAATAAACAGTGAGTTTATCTTTTCTTACATCCCTCTTTTTTTATTTTATATATTCGTATATATTTCGTTCTAGTTTTATTATATTCTAAATAACAATTGACGCTTTCTGAATTACAATCGACAATTTCGGATTTACAATTGATCAACTGTAAAGCTAAATCAAGATATTCATTAAAATCTTAATTACAATTTACGCTTTCTGAATTACAATTGACAATTTTTGATTTACAGTTGCCGTTTTCTAAATTACAATTGACTAATCTGAAATACAATTTACGCTTTCTGAATTACAATTGACAATTCTGATTTACAATTGACGCTTTCTAAATTACAACTGGAAAAGGTGTATTGATTACAATATAATCATTTTGGTTATACATAGGTGCAAAATCAACTAATTATTTGCTTGATTCCACGAATTTATTAATTAAAATCAATTTTTTATTTTTTTCTGTGATGTAAGGTTATATTTTATTATACATATTTTTAAACATATTTGTATTTCGAAAGTTATACGATAACCAAATTTTCGGTCTTATTCCGGTATCTGAAATATTTTTGCACCTTAAAAAAAGTACTTCAACAGTAAAATTTTTTAAACTTGGCAGGCAATTTTAGCATTAACTTGCTTAAATAAATTATGTGAATCTTTATAGTCATGTACTTATCCGCAAAAGCAACTTTATTTGAATATAGAATAGAGAAACAATCAACCCCTAATCCGGCATCTTTGAGTTCTCCCTCCTAGCGATTTGGATATAAACTATAGCCACTACGTGATCCTGAAAGCTCTTTTACAAATAACCAGTTCAAAACATATATTGATCAGGGAACGTCTATAAAGAGGTATTGTCTGCTCATTTGCTGCAAGACCGACATAACTCAAAAAAATCTATTTCGAGATAAACGCATTTAAAGTTTTTGATTTGCTCTAACCATTTAGAAAAAAAGAAGACACATTCTCTTCAAACTGGGAAAGTATAAAAGATATAAAGATGAATTTGATACACAATATAAAGAAAGACAAAGCGAACAATTCTGCATCTCTAACTCCAAAATTTCATTTTTTGAGTTATGCCGCTCTTGCAGCAAATGAGCGGTATGTGTTTATCGGCTGACCAGCAAAAAAAGAGATTTAAATTATTGTTTTCTAAGCTGTAGCTAATATCTTTGAAGATTTTGTCAGAAATTTTATCATTAACGCCGAAAGTGCCAGTGTAAGAAAAACAACATATGTATAAATCCGTGGTACCAGATAGGATCTCTGGCCAGCCGCAATCTCAAGAAATTTGCCAATTTTGAATTTTAAAGGAATCCTTGGTATTTTCTGCACCTGATTTGCCCCGGAGGATGTAAGCCAAAATGTATAATATTGAGATGATCCCTTCAATTCCCGGGAATGATGTACCTTGGGGCAGATAATATTGCAAAATTCTACATGGTTGCATTTTAGAATATTTTTAAAAAAGCCAGTTTCCTTGCAAAACCGATATTTTGGAACTCAGCTTATATATGTATGTCAGTATATTCTAACAGCCATATTCATAAAAAGTTCTTATTTTAAGCTTATAGTATGTAATAACTATTAAACGCTTTTTGTCTTATAAACCTCTTATAAATATTTGTATTCATAAACGTACATTAACAGCTTTTTTAATATTAACTGTTTGCAGCGATTTTCTGTTTAAGTATGGCAGCTTTCTTTATATTTTGCTGCCATTTTATTAATAGTGATGCAGGAAACTTCTATTCGGTTTACATGATATTCTATATTTAAATTTTTTTTTAATTGTAGACCTTCAAAATTATTCTTATCAAATAAAACTACATATTATTTTAGTTTCTGAACAAACTGTTTCCGAAAGGTATCATAAAAACTTTTGTTTGAACCTTTTTTAAATATACGATAAGAAAGTATTCGAATAAAAAGTTTGTTTACTTCTTATTAACATCACTATTATTGTGATTTATTTTATTTATTTTTATATTTTTGAACAATAATTTGTTGTTTTAAACAAAAAAAACACAACTAGTTGCAATAATTTAATAAATAATTAAAGAGAATATCTGCATTTGCCCCTGAACATATTCATTTAAAAAAATTAGTAAAATGTATTTAACATGTCCGTTGTAATAAATAAAACATTTTTGTCATTATTTTTCAACATATTTCACAAAAATAATATCATAAAATGCAAACACCTTTCAAAATGTAATTTTATTTTTGGTTTAAAGAAGGGCAAATCCAACAATAAATTTTCTAACTTTATGAATTGTTTATTAAAGGTTCAATAGAATATGTTTTTAGCAATTTTTGCTTAAAAACGCTCAATTAATCATCAATAAGTTTTTATTAATACGACTGTAAGAATATATGTATATAATATGTACAAATTTTACTAACATATGTACATTAGGGTAATAACTTTTGCATTTTTTGCAAATATCAAATTCTTCTTCGCATAGTCTTTAATACCATAAAAAATATTAAGAAGTGATATCCTTACATACATATTACTTTTTCATCAGACTCGATGAAGTTTTAAATTTTAGTTTTCTTTTAAAGTATCAAAAATAACATCTATTTGCAAAGTACCTATTTGGTATTTTCTTTTGATATTATTAATACAAACAAAAAATATCAATACACTATTTCGCGGACATTTGTTATTAAATTAGGATTACTTATTAGGGCGTAATGTAAAAATATACAGCCGTATTCATAACAAAAAGTTAATCACAGTTTGTACACTACGTACAACGAGCTGCTGCTTACTAGAATGTCGATTAAGCTTAGCAGCCTATTAGCACAGAGTTTATGAAAGAGTGTTTTCCATTTATTGAACTGTTTTATGCGATAACAGGAGACTATTTATTTTTGAAAATTTGAAGAAACATGCTATTGTACTTACAATCAAAAAAAAAAACAGTTATTACCCTAACGTACAAAGTTTAAAAATACATAAATAAGTGAGGGGTGTAGTTGCAAAGGCTGCAATCTCCACTATTTTCACAAACGTAACTAATAATACCTTTTAGTTGTATTCAATGAATGCTTCCGATTAGTGAATATAACGTTACCAGATACACTTTTATCCCATAAAAAATTATGTTCAAATATTAAGAATTGTTGCAAAAACGGCAATATCCATTGGAGACTGTCGTTTTTTCCATGCTCACAGTTTGTTAAGCTCTTGTTTCTCAACTATTTTCGAAAATGTATGCTTTTTTTATTCTGTTTTTTTTTTTTGCAAAACAAAACTAAAAGAAATTAAAAAAATAACAATTTCTTTTTTATATGAATCAGTTAGTTTTATGGTTAATTTTATAACTTTTTCATTAGTCGTAATTATGAAGCTGAGTTGTTATGAAGGTCCTCCAAATAACTTGGTGGCCACACGATCAAGTTTTTCCTTTCAATTCCCTTCAATTTGCAATACACTCTCACTTTTTACTAACACACTCACACTTTTTAAATCAGTGTAATCCAAATCTTCATTTTCTGTGCACAATTGTGCTACAAAAACAATAATAAAAACTCACACCGACGCTTGTTCTCTTTTATTTCAGTTTGATTTCAGTCGTTAATTGAGTGTTAACGAGTGCACATGTGCGGATGCTTACTTTTTTTCAGCTTTGACTTAATTTCAAAATAAACCAGCAAACAAATTATGTGGTATGATGGAAGACAGAAATTTTTGTTTTATCATTAAAAAACATATTTTGCTAATAAGAAATTGTTACAAAATCTTAAATTTGGAAAATTTAATTTATAATCCCTAAAATACACTTAATTTGTTAAGTTTTAATTGTAAATTAAACTCGACCAATTAAATATGTGTGAAACAAATTGCCTGATTCTGTAAAAACTGAGGCATATTTTGTATATAATTTTATTAACTTTTTTAAAACTTCATTTCCATTTTGCTTTTAAAACTAAAATTTATTACATTTGCAATGCTTAGTTTTGTGTTTGCTGGGCAATATTATATTATCCAATACAGACGCATTTCATTTATTGAGAGTTTTGGTTAACTATGTTTTAAATTGACCACGAGATTGCTTTCAATTTCACCTTTCCATTTGTTTGGCGATTTTACTATCAATTTAACAGCTGATTACATGTTAGTGCTTATGAATTGTTTTTTTTTTGCGACATCTTGAAAGTTAATTGCTTACAAATTGAGTGCAGCCTGCGTCACAGCTTTCAATTTTTGTAAATTTTGACAAGCAGTATATGTAAAAGACTATCAAGAACAACTTGATCGTGTGGCCGCAGGGTAAATCAAGAAAATAGGCAAGAGACACCAACAAATGGAAAAGGAATTCTAAAAAATATGTATCAAGGCCAATTGATAACCAGGCGGTGGCATTACGACAGCTGACTAGATTTGATTACAGCAAACACAGTAATCTCCAATTTTATTATTATAATTGCCGGCAAACCGCTATATCGATTTCGTTAAAACTTGCGTCTTATCTTCATCATATTCTTATTTACTGAATAGCATATCATACAATACATAAATATGAATACATATACTTTGAGCTAGAGGTTTTTACTATTTATTACGTAAACTATAAATGTGGAGATTGCAGTCTTTGCATCTATGCCCCTCAAGTATGTTTTATAATAGAACAGGAATAGCTTCAAAAAAATATACCTATGTACATTATTAGAAACAAAAAATTATCTGAATATGTGTTATTATCTGCTTATGTGCTATATTTTAAATTTTTATAAATGTTAAATTAGAATGTATTGTATAAAACAACCTTGCAAGGGTTATATTTACTCGTAGGTATGTACTCATGTATTTTTTGCTTTAGAAATGAAAAAACGAGTTTACACTATTATATAAATTTTTTTTTACTAAATTATCTACTTAATTGGCCTTGCAAAATTTAAAGAAAATAACCACAAAACCCGACATAAAAACTTTAAAATGTGGTTTTTTGATGAATAAAGTTCCTAGAAATTTGTTAAATATATTTTAAAAAGTTGTTCAATTCCTACAAATGCCACCACCATAACGTTTGAGCTTGTTTTTGCTTTATAACATTTTGAATATTTTTTATTAACGTTTTATTTTTATCTACTTTGTTTGGCTTTTTAGATCCGTATCAACTTTTAAATGCCGCTTCACATCGATTGGTTGTTCAGGGTTCAGGGCAGATACAATTGTGGCAGTTTTTGCTTGAACTGCTTGGTGATTCGTCGAAAAGTAATTGCATATCATGGGAGGGCACTAATGGAGAGTTTAAACTAATCGACCCTGATATGGTAGCCAAACTGTGGGGAGAGCGCAAAGCAAAACCGAATATGAACTATGATAAACTTAGTAGAGCTTTACGGTAAGTAAGAGTAAAAAACTCGTGTACACAAGCACAAATGTGTGCATGAAATTTAGTGGATGGAAGTATCTGTGTATCAGGGAAGGAAAACATTGTACAATTGTACTTTTTTTTAGTACATTTTTAACTGTGTTGGTACCATAGTACTACCGCGACTTATTGAGTAGGTTTGTACAATTAAACATTTTCAATGAGTATCGAAAACATGGCTTTTTTTATATTTAATAATTTTTACACAGAATCCAAAAATTAAACGTCCGCATTTCTTTCATCAGAACTGAATAAAATATATTTGTTTTGTTGTAAAAAATCCTAGCGTTTAAATTTAAAAAAGTTTTTAGGAATTTCTTAAATTTTAACCACGAATGCAGCATTTTCATCCAAAGTGGCTTTGTTTTTATATGAGTTCTGAAAATTTGTAATTTGCCGTAACCTTTATGTGCTCGGGATTGTAAACGAACGTTGGCGGTCGGAAGTCTACATTTGTAGCAAATATGTATTTGTATGAAAAACTATGTCCACATATCAAAAAACATTAGTAGGAGATTTTATACTTAAATGCCTATTTGTAAAATATAATAGGAACAAATATGCAAACACACTAGGCTTGCCAGATCGAAATCGGCAAAAAGGTTGGTATTGAAAAGAAAAAGCTTAATTTTTCTTTACAATTAATATTTCGGTTAAATTGAAAAAAAGTTTATATTATTTATAAATGCGGAGTTGATTTAACGATCCACGTCTATTCGTCCGTCGGGTTTTCTGTCCGTGTAAACGTTGAAACGGGTTTTCTGAAGAAGATATGTATTTATAAAGCCCGGAATAGCTTGCAACTGAATTCGGCCAGATCGGTCCACAAATGTCTGAGATATCCGCAACAAATTACGACTACCTCTAATTTTTACCCATTAAACTGAACTTTTAAAAGTCCTGTTATACATTATAAACTTAATTTTTCAACTTTTGCATAAAATAAATTTAAAATAAACGGTCTATAAATGATCTAGTTATAGACAAATAACTACCTTTTTCTTCTAGAAATCATGGTTTTGGTACAGAAACACCCACACAATATGACATAGAGGGACATAATTTTATTCCGATACTTCGTATTATATCTGTAAATCCAAAATTGCTTTCTAAAGGCAAAATTGATGCATCATATGAATGGATTATGGTATAAATGAAAAACAAAATAGAGTCTGATAGTCCTGATATACATTCTTCTTCTAACAATTCAAAATTCCCAAAAATACCAAATAGATCAATAATTGTTATTGTTTCTTGATTTTCTTAACAATTTAATGGAACAATTTTTAAAATTCCGGTTTAGCTTGGCAAAATACTAAATTACACGTTCAACATGCCTCATTCAAAAAATTTCTAGTTGAGTAAAAGAACGATGTGAATTTACATACATTAAAAAATAAATTATTTTTTTAGCGTGTCAGTAGCCAAATCTGCTTAGAATTGATTTTAAGGAAGCTACGGAAAACTTCCGACCCTGTTGTTGTGGAAATTTATTTTTATTCAACTTTTTCTGCAAAAATGCTCCAAATTTAGGCCACCGAGCACATAAAGGTTAAAAGGGCCGTTAAACTGTCGGTCTGGTTAACAAACAGTTTTAACCAACGGTTGCGATTTTCTGTTTCATCATCTTTCGGTTACTAAGTCTGGGTTCACATTATTAAAGTTTTATTTCTGAAAGTCTGAGTTTATTGGTGAGAGAGGAAGAGAGCTTGCTATCTCTACTATCTCACCAACAAACTCAGACTTTGTGAAAGAAAACTTTCATTGTGTGAACCCAGACTAAGCAAAAACTCTCTTTTTGTTTACGAAAAGTTGTGTAATGAATAACATAAAACTGATGTTTAATGTACTTAATATACTTTTTTAATTGTAAAAAAATTATAAAATAAAAAGAACATACAATGGCATTTTGTACTTTTATTTTTTGTGTTAATGTGTGTTCTCAGAATATTACATGGAATATAATGTAATGACAGCATTGTGTTATATAACACTGTGTGTAATTTTTTAAGTCGTGGAATACGGACAATAAATAACCATAAAGGACCAAAAAAAAAAAAAGACCCGTGTCTCCCAGTTTTGCCCAAAGTCATGAACTTTTTTTATGGGCTCTTAAAGATTTGGGGCCTCGGTGTCATTTTATAATTATTTTTATAAGTACTATTTATTATAATAGTACTAAATCAACTTTTATTTAGTATGCCGTTAAATTTATACAGAACTATTAAAGTGTTATCGATGATAAAGAAGACTTTTATTTCTCATTTTACACTTTTAAAATAATAAAAAAAAATTCTAAATGCTAATTTTTGTTTATATTTTTCTATTTTCTTTTAGTTTTCTTTGTTTATAAACAATTTAACTTAGCTTGTGTCCCTACTGTTACATTTAACACCTTCTCCGTTGAATAGTTTCGGTTGCGTGTAAAACGTAAATTGTGAAAAGCAAGTTTTGCTAACTTACGGTTAATGTGTCGATTAACATTTAATTAAAAACTGTGAAAAACCGTTCTATTTTTTTTTTTTTTAATATTTTTCAAAATATTTTAAATTCAAAAAAATGGTTTAGGTATTCTGCTTCCCGGACCCCAGAAAATCTGTAACGGGTGCCATATAAAATAAAAACAATATTTCGTGTGAGAAATTATATTGAAAACAAAAACAAAGTTTTAAATTTTATAGTTTGCAATATAATTTCTCACACGAAATTTTGTTTTCATTTGCTAAAAACAGGCAGTCAATGGATTTTAAACTTTTCCAGATACTAAAATTATAAAATACAACACAAAAAAAACTAAATATGTATAGAACAAAAATATTTTATTTTATTTGAAGCCTTTTCTGACACAAAATTTTGTATTTCTAATTTGTCATTCATTAAACGTCCAGATCGTACAATTCTAAAATTGGTCCCGTCATAATCTAGAAAGTACCGTTTTGTTATTAGTTTCAAAAAAAAAGTCATTACACATCCCTGGTGTGCATTGTTTTAAGTAAGTGCTGCCACCACAAAATTTAATATTTATATTCTGAATGTTTTTGGGGTTAATTTATTTTTTCAATTAGATTTTAAACATATTTTTAAAATAAAGAAATAATGAAAATAGGCTTTTAATTTATCAGCCGAATTATGACTAAAAATTCCCCGGGAGTTTTTTCTCTTTTTAAATTTTTACAATTGTTTACATTATTTTACAAATTTAATTACGAAAATGGGAGAAGGGAAAAAACTCCCGGGAAAATTTTATTCACAATTCGGTTGTATATAATGTACATACATGTATGTATGCACATATGTATATATTTTGTCCCAAATGGTAGGTTTATAAAATAATATAATATAAATAAAGCTATTACTTTATTTAAAAAAATTTTACTCCTGATTTGAAGTAAATAATTGTTAATTTTAAAAACAATTAATCGATAAAAAAAAATTTTTAAAAATCACTTCTGATATATCAGAATTCTAATTAATTGAATAACTAAAAGTTTAGCTAATCAAGTTAGAATAATTTTATGCCTCTTCAAGTACATTCAAAGCCATGTGAGTTTATGTACATAACTTCTTGCAATGTTACAAACTACGATTATGAAATGGTAAATAAGTAAATTAATTAAACATTTTTGATCAACTTTTTTTGTAAAAAAAAATCAATAAGTATAAAATCGCAGACGTAAATTCGATTTTATTTTAACACAAAATCGATTTTCAATTGAGGCGCTCAGCGCCAAAACGGCCTAACCCTCATTTTCAAAAAAATCAAACTGACTATGCTGGTCTAACTGGGACCTTTTGATATAAATACTAAAAAAACTCGCTATTGCATAGTATAACACTAGGTTATACTACCTGCTGAAAACTGTTTTTCCTCTATGCAAAGTTTAAAAAAATGTGAATGCCATAATGGCCTAAGCCGCTTAGGCCAAATCGAATCCTAGAAATATGAACTAAGTGTGGGTTAGGCCAAAAACGCAAGTTAGGTTAAAATTTTAAAAATCAACTTCTTTTTGTAAGTTAAAAACATAGTTTAAGTAATAAAGTTGACTTACGCCATCAGCTGTTGCGATTTTGTTTCAAAATGTATTTTAATCAACCTTGGTTTCATAGTTAGCTTTGATTTTTTCTTCTACCCATTTAATGTCAAACTGTAATTTTGAATAGCTCGTTAAATAGTTATTCTTGTTTAAATAATAAATCCATAGTTTGTCAAAGGTAAGTTCATAAGATCTATTGAAGTGTGTTATCAGTTTTTTAATTGCAAATGTATTAGCAAGAAAAAAAATACTACGTGAATAAACATGTCTGATGCGGACTCGATGAGTTTACAAGACTTCGAAAATTCTGGATCGGAGTACGTCCCAACACCAAGTGGGTCATCAATTTCATCGCGCTTTTCCGAACATACATTGCCTGGGCCATCGGGACTTGCGGCAACAGAATCCCAGATTGGAATAACAGAAAATGAAAGCAGGTCAGCTGCATCATATATCGAAGTTGAAGGCAGCAATGAATTGAAAATATCTACTAGAAAACGGATTGCCAAGAAATCTAACTGGAAAAAACACGTAAGTAAAGTTCAGAGAAATTCTGGAAAATCTTATAAAACTGTGAAAGGAGTTATGAAGCCAGCTAAAACACTTAATGCACTTGAATGTCCATGCCCGTTAAAATGTCATCAGCATTTCAGTGAGAATAATTTGCGAAGTATTTTTGAAAATTTTTATAAAATTGGTGATCATGATTTCCAAAATGCTTATTTATGTGGACAAATTGCAGTAATTGAAACAAGAAGATCTTATAAGAAGTCTATGGGCGAAAGCCGAAGATCTAGTACAAGAATTTACAAACTTCCTGGAGTAAACAATGTCGGAATGCATGTCTGCAAAAGATATTTTAAGCAGATCTTACAAATAACCGATGGTCGTATTACACGTGCACTTAAGCATAGAGCACCTGGAAGTGTCACAAGTACACCAAAATTGGACCAAAGAGGAAGACACCCACCCCATAATAAGACCAGCGTTGAAGCTACAGAAATCGTGAAAGAATTTATCAATAAATTTCCGAGGTATAGCTCCCACTATTCAAGAAATAAGAATTTTCAAAGAGAATATCTCGCACCTACCTTAAACATATCGATTATGTACAAGCTATATCGTGAAACTGTAGAAACGGACAAAGTTGTATCCAAATTCGTTTTTACCAAAATCTTTTCAGAAAACTTTAATCTGCATTTTCGAGCTCCAATTTCCGACAGCTGCAAAAAATGTGATTCTTTTAAAGTAAAAATCGAAGCTGCAAGTGATCCTTCTGAAAAGGAAAGGATTATGAGCGAAAGAGATTTACATCACCGAAAAGCTGAATCAGCTAGAGCTGGGATGCAATTGGACTCGCAACTTAACAAGGAAGAATATGCAGTTATAGCATTCGATCTTATGAAAACTCTGCCGACACCAGTCATTTCCACAGGGGTAGCTTACTACAAAAGACAGCTATGGACCTATTGTCTTGGTATTCATGACCTCATCACGAACAAGTCATTCATGTATACCTGGAATGAGGGAATAGCTTCACGTGGCCCACAGGAAATAGGGTCTTGCATTATGCATTACGTGAAAGCCAATGTCAAATGTAAGAACTTAATAATGTATAGCGATCAATGTGGTGGCCAAAACAGAAACATAAGAATGAGTACTATTTGCACATACATGGTGAATAATTCGACCTTCCCAGTAGAACAGATAGACCACAAATTTTTAGTATCTGGCCACTCATTCCTACCATGCGATCAAGATTTTGGTCTTATTGAAAAGGAAAAAAAATATTATAAGGACATTTTTACGCCTGATGATTGGGATCGTGTAATCATCACGGCAAAAAAAAGGGAACCATTTCACTTGGTAAAGATGACGGCAGATGATATTAAAAGCATATCCTTAATCGAAAAACTAGTGACAAACAGAAAAATCTCCACAGACAAGACTTCAAAAGTTGAATGGCTTAAGATTCTGTGGCTTCGATTCCAAAATGTGAAGTCATTTATAATTCAATACAAATATTCAAATAACATAGATGTTTTTTTCCAAGAAGTTGATATTTCAAAGAGGAACTCCAGCAAGTTCGTAAATTTGGAATTGGAACCACTTTATCCTGGAGGAAGATTCATTGAAGCTGCAAAGTTTAAGGATTTACAGGAACTCAAAGAGTTCATACCTCCTAAAATACACGCATTTTATAATAACTTAAAAACAAATTCGAAAGCCAAAGAAGAAGATATTCAGGAAGAAGAAGAATAATTTTTATTATTATTAATTTGTATTATTTAAAACGCTAAAAATCATTTTTATTATTTATCTAAAGAAATTTTGTATATTTTTATAAATGGGCCAAAATGGCCTAACCCTCAGTTCCTATCAATATATTAATATATCAATTCCAAAATTCCAAATTCCAAAATGGCCTAAGCCACTTTAATTTTTGTATTTAATGTTTAAAACAGTCTTTATCTAAGTTAATTAAGACCTAATAATTAACCTTAAAAAAATATTACAACTAATTTTTATTTACAATTAATAAAAACAAAATATAGATATTTTAAAAACTAATTTTCTTTTAACTTCGTTTTTCTCAGAACCATTTTTATGGGCTTAGGCCGTTTTGGCGCTGAGCGCCTCAATTGGAATCGAAAACAATTTCTGTTCCCTAATCATGATAATCTTGCAGAATACTAGGGTATTCATTCGGTTAACCGTTAATCGGTTAACCGATTATTTACTACCCGATTAACTGATCGGTTAATTTAAAAATGTCTATTTTCGATTAACGATTAAACCATAATTTTTAATTTTTTGTAATATTATAACAATTTTTTTGTGTTTTAATTAATTGCTTCGTCTCATATACATGTTTAGAAAATATTTTTTTATACAATATATTTCCTTCTAGCAATACATTCTTAAAATACAGTACAAAAACAGAATAAACTCTCGATAGTAACACAAACACTCTTTAAACAGAATTAACCGAAACCATTAGAAGTGTTAAAAATTTTCAAAAATTAAATCAGGACTCTAATGGCATAATGGAAGATTTTATATGTTTAGAATATCCAGGAAAAGGATTGAGAAATTATTTTAATTTTAATCTTATTTTTATAATTTTTGTTATAAAATATTGAAATATTTGTCAATAAAATTCTTTTGCTACAGAAATGTTATTAAAAAACGACGCTTAAAAATTTATTGCGTTTTCGATTTCCAGAGCACCTCTGATTATGTATTAATTTAAAAATACATTATTTTAAAAATACATATATATATATATGATTTTTTTTTTTGTTTGCTCGTTTTAGATAAAGAATTGTTATTCTTGTTTTTTTTACTAATAAACTTCAAATAATAAATAATTTACGCATTTTTAATTATTGAAATTACCTTATTTATAAAAAAGATTTTATTAATCGGTTAACCGATCAAAAATCTAATTAACCGATTATTAACCGATTACACCAAAACCTCGGTTAATTAATCGAGCGATTAACCGATTAAAGCAAAAGCCCGGTTAAATGAATACCCTACAGAATACTAAGAAGCTTATAAGGCATTTTTTAGCATTATTTTATTTAAGAATATTCAAGTAATCTTTTTTTGAAAATCTACCACACTTTTTTGTTGAATGCACATAAAATAAGTAATAAAATTTAAAAAATATTTTAATGCTTTTACGAAACTGTAATAAAAGCATAAATGTAGAAGATTTAAGTGGTGTTTTTTTTTCAGATATAACTCTTACTTTTAATTTCCAAACATGCCCGCAGTTCACACTGAATTTGTTTTAATTGTAATATTGGAAAATTTCCAACTCTTACTGTTTTTTAAAAATTTTTAAAAGTTTAAATTTTAAAAGTCAATTTAAAAGATAGAAAATTTAGTTTGGACTGTATTATTATAAATGTTTTAGAGCCAAAACAATTTCTTTCTATTAAATTTAAATAAAATTTGTGCGCTTAGTTTTGCGTATCTCTGTACTTTAACATTCTTTCGCAATACATATGCAAAACATTTTTGAGCACCTCTGTCAGTGATGCTCATTCAAGCAAACAATTGTTTGGAAGCCCCACCGCTTGGTTTTTTACGCTCATTAATTTAGTTGCTCGTCAGACAGCGACGGAAGTTGTGTTGATCTTGTTTCAAATACAGTGTGTAGAATAAGTAATAAAATTTAAAAAATATTTTCATGCATTTACGAAACTGTCATAAAAGCATAAATGTAGAAGATTTTAGTGGAGTTTTTTTTCAGATATAATTCTTACTTTTAATTTCCAAACATGCTCGCTGTTTACACTGAATTTTTTTTAATGGTAGTATTGGAAAATTTCCAACTCTTACTGTTTTTTAAAAATTTTTTAAAGTTAAAATTTAAAAGATAGAAAATTTAGTTTGGACTGTATTATTACAAATATTTTAGAGACAAAACAATTTCTTTCTATTAAATTTAAATAAAATTTGTGCGCTTAGTTTTGCGTATCTCTGTACTTTAACATTCTCTCGCAATACATATGCAATTTTGAGCACCCCTGCATTAAATCCATGCTAAGCTAATTTTTTCCCTCAATTACGATTTTGAAAATTTTTTGGAAACGAAAAGAGATTCCATAACTTTTGAAATAGAAAAACAAATATGAATTACATGCCGAGATTTTATAGATCAATTAACATGTCAACTTTGACAACGATTGCCAAAAAAATTGTATAATTTAACAAATAACTTTTTTTGTGTATACAAGGCGAATTCATAATTTTTAGTGGTATAAATCTCTTAAAATCGAGATAGAATGACGTAAAGGACTACTAATTCGCTACTTTATATTAGGTGTGGTTTAAAATGTTGCGATAGTTTTAAAAAAATGAACGATCTCATTTAAAAATGCGATAAGAACATATATTATATTGATATTTCGATCGATTCTTCAGAAGATTATTAGTTTATGTATTTAAAACAAGATAATACTACGTTTAATATCACTGGCACTTAAAGAGATGTCAACTAAATCATACATTTCATTAAAATCTTTATATATTCTTCGAAAAGGATCAGAATTTGCATAGTTTGTGTGAAAGGCCTGAAGATATAATGGTATGTAATTGCGAGTTGATCGCTGAGGAACGTTGAGTTTAACGTTATTAAGCAGGAATTCAGAACTAACGTTACCATTAAACAAATTAACTAAAAACGCAATGTTAAGAATTTTTCTCCGGCTGGGATTTTTTTTTAGTTTTTAAAATTCTTCTTTGAAATTCCATCAGTGTTTAGATTTGGAAATTCCAGCTTTGCACTTATTTATATTTTATATATAAATACATATGTATATGCCTACAGCCAACTTCAAATTGAAAAGTGTGAGAATTACAAAACAAAACAGAAAAGCATAAAACTGAGTACCCCTCCACAATCTTCTCACCTCTCTCACCATTAAACTGAACAATTGCTGCAACAAAAAGTGCAAGTCTGGACGATAATAAAGGTACGGTCACATAATAATGAGCAAATGAGTGGTTTCGTATTTTTCGTCAAATGTTTGCCATATGAAATTAAATGACATACAGTCATAGTAGCTAGCAGGGTTGTTAGATTTATTTAAATCTTTTCGCTAAACTCAATGTCAAAAATCTCCATAGACTTGCTTCTTCGTTTCGAACTCCACTTAAATTCGCCTTGAATAGAATAGAATTGTACTCTGTGACATGGCTGATAATATTTAATTTTTTTATTTTAATTTGTTTTTAATATCGACTTAATAACTTAATAAAATCCGTAAAATGTTAGATAAATAAATAAATATGTAATGCAAATTTTAATAAAAAATATCCAACAAATGTTGTACTACAGCCCCTTAAAAATTTTAAATCAAGATCAACGTGGCATTAGCTACCAGAATAAACAAAAAAGCTATCGTTTTAAAAAAATCGAGTTAGGCATTTTTTATATTAAGCCATCAATATGTATAAATGAATTATATTTTAAACAAACAATAAATTGGATTGAATAATATATGTAATATAATTGGAAAATTTTATTATTCTTGGTGCTTTGCATTAAGATATTTTTATTCCATAAATAATATTGATAATACCGGTATCGAGATTTCCTCAATACCGAAAGGCCTTCGGTATTGGAGTCCCTACTTGACATAAATTATTATACATATTTCATAAAAAAATTCCCCATTTTACAACAGGAAATCTTGGCAACTCTGTTTGAAATTTAAAAGAGAGAATTAAACTTTTTAGAGAGAACTTTTATGCGATTATGCGTGGGCAACAACAACATCCTAGTGGTTGAATCCAATAAAAGAATGGGAAGTAATAAGATACAAATTCTTATACATATAAAGATACAGATAGACGGTTTTGTGGATAAGGTAAAGGAATAATATTTTTTATAAATTCTTTTACCTTTGAATTTAAGAAGAATGTAAAAATATTATTTTTTTCCATTTATTTATTTATTTACAATTTTGTCTATGGATATAATATTCTTATAAACAGTTAAACAATATACATAATAACATATAGTTAATACAAATAAAAAAAAAAATTTTGGATTGTTCAACAAGACAAAAATTTTAAGTTTAATAACATTTGCATTTAAAGAAAATCTACAACTTAGTAAAAGTTATTAAATTGACTGCACATCCTTCTAATTGAAATAGCATTTTCGTAATTTGATTTAAAGTATTTAGTTGATAGCAGTTCAAAGTGTCGAGATAGACGATGAGGAACATTCCACTGTAGTACCGGAAATCACTCTGCAGAATTTTGGGATGATTTGTCCATAACTGACCATGACTCCAATATAAATTCCCCTCCTGAAAATCATTTAAGTTCGGCTTAAACTGTTACGAATCATGATATTTTACGCAAGCTAGTTGAAATTTCTAAAAAGAAAAGCATAAAACTTTCTGATTGTCAGTCAATAATTTAATATAGGTCTAAGCCGCAACCAATTTTAATGCTGACGTCTGTTTTTATAAAGATAAATTAATAATAAAAAGATATCATATAGGTTCCACTCCTGAAATATACGAAATGTCGGTGGAGGGTATAAAAGATTCGGCACAGCCGAATATGGCACTCTAACTTGTTTGAATTTGAATTCATTATTTATTTAAATAAACTGTCAGCTAAACATTCGGCGCCATAGCTAAAAGAGAATATAGTGTTATTTCCGTCCTCAAATTCTTTGAAAAACGGAAACACTTGACACCTTTTTATTTTGAGGATTGTCATGGCGTACCACCGTGATCGTACATTTTTTTTTTAATTTCCTAAGCTAATCCCGCGAAGCTATATGCTTGTCTGCAGGAAAGAAACCAGAGTCTCAGGCGGGAATCGAACCCGCAACCCCGGCGCTGATAGACTAGCTCGCTACCAGCTAGCCTAGAATTATATTTTCTTGAATTTCTCGTTTTATCTTTATTTAAATGAGGGTAAGCAAAAATTTCTCTCACTAATAGAAAAAAATGTACAAAAGTACGGGAACAATAAAAACCAAATTTCTAGCCCAAAACAAAACGTTACTTTGAAAACGTTCAAATAAATATGTACATAAATGACACATTAGCATGTATAAAAGTAAAATTCAAGCATGTAAATTTTTAACATTTTCTATTGTTTATTTTGTTGAAATTTTTTTGGTAATACTTGTTTGTAGTTTTGTATTGTTTATTTTCTGACACAGCTGATTGTTTAACAGTTTTCCCAATCAGCCCAAAGATAAAGTACGGGCTACTTCGTGCAAGAAGAAGAAGATTATATTTCTCTTAAAAGCGTTCTCACTTTACCAAACTTTGAGTATTGGAACAGTTTTCGGTAATAATAACACATTACACATTTTTTTTTAATCTATAAAATCTAGCAAAGAGCATTTTTTATATGTATAAGAATTCAAGAATTTTTTTTATGTACTTTAGTAATGCCCCACTGCAAAATGCATACATATCGTGTAAACGCAAAAAAAATGTAAATGTCAGATGGAATTAGCAATGTAAAATTTTTCAATTAGAGCGTGTACTATTTTGATCTGACAAACCATCGGACATCAGCTGTTTTGCAGGTCATTTGTTTGTGACAGCATACATCATATAAATATGTAAATAATATTATGAATGATTTTACAGAGCAAAATACAGAACGTGTAAAAGCACCTTAAAAGATTTCACTGCATTAAATACTTTCTGCCGTTTTCATAAAAAATAAAATAAATTTGAAATGTGTTAAGGCAAAATTTTCATACAAATTTTTCTTAAAATGCATTTCAAATCCATTTTAATTTTTAATAAATACGGCAGTTAATATTAAAGTTATCTTATTTGGGTTATTAATGAATTGCTATATATTGAATTTTATATTTTTTATTTTAGTTACATTAATTATTTATTTTATGTACTGAATATTAAGTTAATAAAATAAAAAAAAATGTACTTCTTTTTACATTAATGTACTGCCGTTTTTTCTCAATGTACTGTTTTTATGGATTTCATATCTGGCAAGCCTAAATAGAAGACTGACCCCAAAGTTTTACATGAAACACAACAAAAAGCTTTTTCTTTGTTTGTTTTTTTAAGGTTTTTTCATTTTTTCGTTGGGGTGTTTTTGCATTTTAAGTGAAATAAAAAATTACTCCAACATCATGGAATGGAAAATGCCCCCAAATAATATCACAATTTTAAATTTTTTTTTATACCTATAATGCAAATTTAAGAAATAAAAAATGAGCCCATTTATTTTTATATGTATATGTACATTTAAGAAAATTTAATATAAAACTTTTTAGGGATAGTATCAAAATCCCGAATTCTTATACCAAAGAGAAATGTATTATACGTTTAGGACGATTAGTTTTAAAAAATAATAAATTTTTTAACATAAAAATTGTTGAGTTGGGGAAAAAATTATGGTGTCTGCATATTTTTTCAGCAGTTTACCTAGAGTATAGAATTTATCGCTTGCACCGGCTCCTGCGGGTATTGTATTATACGCGCGCAATACTTTGCAAATACAAACTTAACCATGGCCCAATTAGTAGGTCTGTGCGCAACTACAATAATCCAACAATAGAAAAAACAACACGCATTTTGTTTGTGTACAAAATGATAGAAATGTCAAAAACAATTGCTACAAAAACAATTGCACGTAAAAAACACAACTCTTCAAAAAATCAGCAGGCGTTTCGAGCAGACCTACTAATTGGACCATGAACTAACAAATAAAATTATTTTACCATTCAATAAAAAAAAATTGTCATAATGAAAACTTATACATACAATAAAAAAATATTTTGACACATTTGTTTTTGTACGTATAATCAATTACAGTATAATAATTATTCATTTTAATTAATTATTTAATTTATTTTAACAAGTTTTAAATTTTTATTTTTAGTTACTATTACGACAAAAATATAATGACAAAAGTCCATGGCAAACGTTATGCATATAAATTTGACTTTCATGGTTTAATGGCAGCGTGTCAGGCTCAGGCTCAAGGATGTGATCCAACGAACAGCATGGGCATGATAAATCCCTATAAGGTTCCTCCACATCACCATGCCCATCACCATCAACACCACTATTCCACTCAACACCATACTTTACATCACTCTCACCATCTTCATCATCAACCCGCCACTCTACACTCAGAGCACATTGCTCCATCGCCCTCAACGTCCAGTTTAAATTTTTTGTCTCCGTCAACAGCATCAATGCCGTCACCAATAGCAGATGCTATATCTTCTAGTATAATAAGTTCATCTTCGCACCTAATAACAGGATCTCAACAAACCAACATACTGACGACCACACTTGCACCCTCAACATCTTCATCAGAAATAGTAATATCTACACCACCAACAACGACAAGTACACCTTCGCCAAGAAACGCATATTGGTCCTATAGTAGTGGCACAAACTTTGAATCCAGACCACCCCCGGATGCATTTAATTAAATTCAAAAATGATGTCGTTACAAGCCATCTAATCTTAGCCACATTTAGAGAAACATTTCAGCAACTGCTAAATGACGACCTCCATCATTATTACACTATGGGCTCCATGTCCGATTTTCGTGTACACACATTTACAGAAAAACATGATGCCACCCATGGTGTAATGTTTATTATCCCTTTTATGTGTGATACAAATTAATTTGCTGTAATTATATGGGCATTAGACCCTTGTAATTGTTCTAAAAATAATTGTCTCCCTTTTAGGAATAAAAAAGGAAGCATGACATTTATTTTACGAGTAGATTTAATTTTTAGGAACTGTATGGTTGTACATATAAAACTAAAATAGTACAATAGTATTTAATAATGTATGTATGTATGTTTATTTATGAATGTTTTGTTAAAATGTTTTTTTTAGTAATTTATTTATTTTGTAGTTGATTATTATTATATAATACCGAATATTTATGATTATCAGAAAATAAAAGAGAAATTTCATTTGAAATGCGTCTACATATCTATATTTAAGAATTTTTTTTAATTTTAAAGACTTTTTAAACTTTAGAACAAAGTTGCCAATTTAGCTAGTCTACGATAAAAATAATAAATATCCATTTAATTAGCTAAATTTTGTTCAAGTTTTTCAACGTTAACGAATAAATTTAATATGTAAATGCAAATATGATTGACCGCCATCAATTAAAAATGTTAACTTTTGGGTACATTTTAGAGTTCCTTCACGTTCACCAATCTTTCATCCATGAGTGAGTGTGAACGTTTTAAAATATCTTTGGTTAGAAAACATTGATGCCAACTCTTTACTTATAAAAATGGCTAAATTTTTAATAAAAATGGATAAATAGGAGCTACAAAATGACTTAACAAGGTTTTATTACAAAATATTAAGAAATTTTACATAAAAGATTATTTTGATTATTAATACATTTTTAGTACCAACAAAGTAAATATAAAACAAATCTTAGAATAACGAAAAGCTTAAATTATCGATAAAAATTTGCGTTAAATAATTAAGAAAAATTTAACGTTTTCCTTCAAAGATTTTTAAAACTTGAAAAAAATTTGGCTTAATAAAAATGGCTAGTGGCTTAATTGATTTTTTTATTGCTAAAAGAGATGAAAAATGGCTAAATCTAGCCACTAAATGACTAACTTAGCAACACTGACAAAAAATATAAAAAACATTTTGCTTTTGCTTATTCATGTATGAGATAATTTACACAAAAAACGAAGTTTTTGATATCATGCACAGTTCTCAAATCTTTTTCAATGGTTTGATTTTAACATTTTAATTTATATTGATAATTTGAATAAAAACATTTGAAAACAAATGTTTATTCAATTTGTTTTCAAATTTGTGTCAAGTGTTTTTCCAAATTACCCTGCTCAGCAGCAAAATCCTCCGTTAAATAAAACTATATGGACTATATGGATTTTGATGCGCTGAACTCTCGGTATTTTCCACCAGATCGCCATTTTTTTTTATGGGCGTGGCAAATTTTTTGCCCTTAATTAGTCAGGTACGGAGACATATTTTATCCTCGAGAACCAGTCATTCGATTTTCAAAAGTAAAACACCAGAAGATGTGTAACAAAATTGTATTTATTTTAGTCGAACAGAATTTTTCTGTATCTCTTATCGTTTTGGAATTATTCAGAAATTAATGGGGAAAACATATTTTTAATATAATATTTTTCAATTTAAAAATGGAATTAAAAAAAATATAAAGCAAGTATTACACATTTTGCACTTTTTTCTGAGAGCTACTTATCTTAAAAACAAAAAAAGCCATAAACCATAAAAATCGGTTAAAAAATTTAGATTTTATTGTCAATTTACCGCAGGTACCCAATATTGACCAAATATGTGTAATGCAGCAAACAACGTCAGAGTGGGCGCACTAAAGCGCCTTGTAGCAGCAATGAATGGCAACTCTTTACTTCTATCTATTTTCGTACAACAAAATCAAATACAAGCAAAAAAGGTTGCCAGATTTTTAATTTTGTAGCAACGCCTCGCTTAAAGCACACACCCTGTCGTCACCCGTAGATGACTTCAAATTAAAATAAAAAATTAAAATATTTACCTATATATATATATATATTAGCCTATATATTTTTTTATTTAAAATAACACAAAATTTTTGTTACTAATTATTAATTTTTATTTAGGAAACATTGTTAAAATAAAAAAGTAGCTCAAGCTGTTCCGGTGTATGCGGAGATTCAACTTTAGTTATCTTTAATTAATATTCTTTTTTTTATTAATATTATCAGTTTGAGATTCTTGCCAAATCGACCAACAAAAATCTGCAAGCATTCCTTCCGATGGGTTTCCATTATAACACTTCTCTATATGTAACATATCTTGATGGAACCTTTCACCATGTTCGTCTGATACTGCACCAAGATTAGCCGGAAAAAAATCTAGATGCGAGTCCAAAAAATGAATTTTAAGGGACATGTTACACTTTAGAGCTTTGTAGGCAGAAAGTAGTTCTTCGATGATTTCATGGTAGTTTTCAGCTTTTCTGTTTCCCAAAAAATTGTGGCACACATTCACAAAAGCTGTCCATGCTCTTTCTTCCACATCATTCAATTTCGTTCTAAAGCCCTCGTCCTTCATAAGCTGTCGTATTTGTGGACCTACAAATATGCCTTCTTTTACTTGCCCTTAATGTATAGAAAGCCTTCACCGTCCTTGTTCATTGCTTTGACAAAATTTTTCATTAGGCCTAGCTTTATATGAAGAGGAGGCAGAAGAATTTTTTCTTTTTGAACTTAAGGATCTTCTGCTACATTTTTTTGTCCTGAAATAAAATTTACTCTTTTCGGACAAATTTTAACATTGTAGTGTTTTTCTTTCGCGCGGCTATCCCATTCACATAAGAAGCAACAAAACTTAGTATATCCACTTTGCAATCCATTTAAAATTGCTACGACTTTCAAATCTGCACATACGTTCCATGAGTAATGTGAATATTTAATTTTTTGTAGTACCATCTTCATGCTATAATAGCTTTCTTTCATATTTCTTGCATACGCGAGTGGGACCGATGGAAATTTGTTGCCATTGTGAAGTAAGACGGCTTTCAAACTTGTCTTGGATGAATCAATAAAAAGCCGCCAATCCTCAGATTTATGACTGAAACACAGTTGTCGCAAAAGTCCATCAGCATTATCACAAAATACCAAACCTTCCTCTCTGCTAAAACAACTCAAAAAAGGTTGTTCTCTATATCGAAAGTACAAGACTTTAACGTCCTTTTGCACCAAATTCCATTCTTTTAATTGGGATGCAAGAAGCTCAAACTTGTTTTTTGAGAGCCCTAATTTACAAACTAAGTTCACTCCAAATCGCTGGCTTCATAAGCGGCAAACACTTATGACTTCCTTTTAACCAACCTCTTAAAGACCTTGCACAGCTACTACAACATATTTTCGGCAGCCAATTTTTATCTCTATCATCGATAGGAAACCCAAAATAACGGCGATAAGCATCTTTAATCTGGAAAGATATTGTCTCCCGTTGAGAACTTAAAGTTAGATTGCCACATACGTAACAAAATAAATTTGGAGATTTGTTACAAATCCTTGACATTTTATAATATTAAAGCGTTTGTGGATTCTTTAATTGCTTTATTTCTTTACAAATAGAAACTGGGAATTATCTCCTTTCGTAGGTAACTTTATATTATATTCAACATTTTTTATTTTTCGAATTTATTCTATGAGTTACATTTCAGTTATGTATTTTATAAAGCTTTTTTGTAATAGTTCTATTCCTTAAATTTTTAGGAATGACTTTTATACACTACCAGACTATTATATTGTATTTTCTTGTTACATTTTACCTTAGCTATCCATTGGATAGCAATGAAGTATATTGTATGTACAAGAAAATACAATATAATAGTCTGGTAGTGTATAAAAGTCATTCCTAAAAATTTAAGGAATAGAACTATTACAAAAAAGCTTTATAAAATACATAACTGAAATGTAACTCATAGAAAAAATTCGAAAAATAAAAAATGTTGTTTATTTCTTTACACAATAACAAAGTATACTATGAGATCTATTTACTGTTGCCGATTTTAACGGCACGATATTCAAATCTAAAGTGACACACTTATTGTCCATCAGCTTCTATATATATATATATATATATATATATATATATACAATAAATACTAGAATCAACCCTAATGTTCTTAATTTGAAATCCCAGGTAATTGAATATCATATGTAAGACTGTTGTAAGGAAACTTACGTCACCCACTGTATTTAATAAATATTTCATTTAGTTATTACTTTTTGCTTTAACTTGTACTTGTAACTTGTACCGTTAGAAAGTAGTTCTGTAGTATAACATTAAGTCTACATATTAAGATTAATATAAATGAAGAAAATAAAGGGCAGAACGGTCAGTCTGCTTAAAGTTGGAAAACAAACAACATGTCTTTTTTAATTTCGCGACTACCATCCGCTACACTGGTTGCATTACAATATTGGTTACCTGCGGTAAATTGATAATAAATTAAATTTTTTTAACCGATTTTTATGGTTTATGTGAGGCTGGTTGAATTACAATATTGGGTACCTGCGGTAAATTGACAATAAAATCTAAATTTTTGTGTAATACTTGCTTTATATTTTTTTTAATTCCATTTTTAAATTGAAAAATATTACGAATTTTGCACAAAAAAAAAATTTTTTCTCCATTAATTTCTGAATAATTCCAAAACGATAAGAGATACATAAAAATTCTGTTCGACTTAAGTAAATACAATTTTGTTACACATCTTGTGTTTTACTTTTGAAAATCGAATGACTGGTTCTCGAGTTAGGATGAAATATGTCTCCGTACCTGACTAATTAAGGGCAAAAAATTTGCCACGCCCATTAAACAAAATCTCGATCTGATGGAAAAAAACCGAGAACGGATTGGGGTTCAGCGCATCAAAATCCATATAGTTCACATAGTTTTAATTAACGGAAAGACAAAAAATTATTTTTTGCAGAGCAGTGTTATTGATAATTTTGATAAAAAAAAAAAAACTAACATAAATGTTCGCAGAATGCACGGATTGACATAAGATGCACAAATTCGTTTTATATGACTATAAAATACACTAATAAATTTCGTGTAGATCGGTTCATAATTTACTATAGATTCCATGTAAAGTCCACTCTCGGAAAACACTTTAATACGCCTAAAACTGTATCAAATAATACTATTGTAGTATCTACAATCTGTCAGAGTTTCCATTAATTCGGTTTTAGAAGAAAACACAGCACAATTGAAGAAACCCATCGCATAGTAAACGCCATAAGAAAAACCTTTGAAGAAAGAATATATTGCTTCACACTTCATCGATGTTTCTCAAGCTTTTGATAAAGTCTGGTATGGAGGCTTATTACATTAATTTAAGCTAATTTACCGGAGAGCACACACAAGCTGTTAGAAAACTACTTAGCTGGTCTGAAATTTATTTTTAAAAGCGATTTTATAAGTTCTCAGCCAATTGACGCAGGCAGCATCTTGGGCCTTTTATTATGCTTATTATATAGTATACCGGGCATGCCAACAAACAATTACACCATAACTTCAACATTTGCTGATGATATAGCTTTTCTAAAGCCTATAGTACACGGAAAGTAAAAAGCCACATTCGTATGTGGTTCTGACGTCATTTTGTCGTCATCACACATCACGAACTTGCTATTGTGGTTTTGTAGTGACGTCCAAATTACGTCAGAACCACATGCGCTTTTTACATTCCGTGTACTGTAGGCTTCAGCGCGCACGAAAACCGTAATGAAACATATCGTTACTTATAAAAGCATATATTTCAGAAACAAATATCGAACAAATTCCAAGGCGTTAAAATGAACTTTTTCGAATAATTACAGCCGCCCCCTGGTATGTTAAATATTCAAATACTCACAAGGATCTTAATGTGACATTAGTAAAATATAAAAAAGGATTGAGTTGCTCCAAGTCCACTAGCTCTAAATATTTTAAATGATGGTGGCCACACTCCCTTAAGGAGAAGAGTTAGTGCAGGACTCATCCAATTAGAAGAGCTCTGAAAACCTTTATATGTAAACAGAAAATGTGCTGGGGAAAATTATTATCCGGCAATGGCAGGACATAAAATAAAATAGTGAGTGTGTTTCACATAATTTTCCGCTCAATTCTAATGTCCGGATTGTGGAAACCGAACTTGACCGATTTAATGCAAAAAGTTTTATACCAGGGGGACTTTTGTATGGGACTAAGTCAAATAATGGATCTTATTATACCAAAGCTTTCAATTCGGGAGAATTCTTGCATTTTCAATGTTCAATACACTTTATATATAAGAAATGTCTTAGCCTAATTTTACTCTCCCCGCTGATATGGTCTGAGCGGCTATTGTGCTTAAACCATTATTTTTGGAAGATAAAGTGAGTTATTTTTCTATAACCCGGTCAGTTTTGTACTAAGTGCGCTTATTTTCACTATCAGCTTTCCCCTAAGCTTATTTATCGAGAAAGTGAAAATGTAATAAATTATACGGAAACTTCAAACAGTTAAGTTTTATGGGTAAAAATTGGAGGCACTCCTGTTTTCTGCTCATATCTTATCAATTTCATACTTTTTCAGACTATATTTGATACAAATATATATCAACCTGTTCCACATCAAGTCTGAGGTCTTCGGAAAACCGATTTTAATTAACACACGGACAGAATTACTTGACAACCTTGCGCTTTGTATTAAAAATTATCTAACTTAGCCTCTTTAAAAAAAGGAAAAGGTATTTTATTGGAATTAAGGCCCAAACATAAAATGCATTAGCTGGCTTAAGCAACTGTGCGAATACATGTAAATAATATGTGTAAAGGCCTAACTATAATATGCTTAAGTTGGCTTAAGCAATTCTGCGAATGCATGTGATTCATATGCGTCGAACCATATTGAACTTAAGAAAACTTTTTGTTAAACTGTCATTTGATTTAGCAAAGTGCGAAAAGATCGCACTTTCTGTACGGAGTCAAATATTTTTTGGTTTTTTTTTTATTTTTTTAATTCATTTGAGAGACTTTTTGTTAATTTTTGACAGTAGCTTAAGTAAGCTTATGCATATTATAGTTTTGCCTAACGCCATATTGAACTTAATGAAACTTTTTGTTAAATTTTATAAAACTGTCAGTTGCTAAAGCAAAGTGCGTAACTGATCGCACATTCCGTATGGAATCAGATGTTTTTTGATTTGGTTTGTGTTTTTTAAATGCATTTTATGGACCTTTTGTTTCATGTTTTTTTGCAGTGGCTTAAATGCTCAGTTAGGCGAACGTTGCTGTACCCGTAATGTACCGCGCCGTACTGTAAGCACATTGGTGCACTTAAAGAACATTTAAAAATGTGTCATATGTTTTTAACACACATAAACAAAAAGCAATAGTATACATCACTGATGGGATTTGTGGTACAATTGTACCAAATTTGGTACAATCTAAACTTTATTGGTACACTGGCACAATTCATCCTTTTATGGTACAATACAAAAAAAAACAAATACCAACGAAGTTCATAATTTCTTCGAAGTGGTTTAACTCACATTTTTTTCTATTCAATAACAACATTTCTAGTTACATATCTCCAGCCCTGAAAATTAGCAAAAATTGCACAATTGTTCCTTTATGCTCATAATGTTATACTATCATATTATACATAAGTATATGTACTCGTATCCCTGTACGAAGCCTGGGATAAAGTTTCTCCAAATCGCCATTTTTGTCAATTGTTTTGGTGACACTGTCAACGAGAAGTCTAAATAAGAAGAAAAGGAGACATTTTTGCTTCTTTTTTATTTTGAATACCCACATCACAATAGTGCAGAGAGTATTACGCGTGTGTGCTGATGTGTGTAACACTAGAAAATATTACTCATAGACCCAACTTTAAGTATACCGATCGACTCAATACCACTTTAACAATGTCCCTCCGTCCGGCTGGCTGGTTGTATGTGCATGTAATCTTGTCCGAAAGGACAGGGTCCAGTTTTTCAAAACAACAATTTCAAATCTACAAGTAAAATACGTTAAAAAAACCAACAATTTTACAATTTTTGTTTCAAATATATTTTACACGTACATAGTTTTGAAACCGGCGCCAGGTCGCAATTTTGAAGGAAATTTTTTGAAATTTTGTAAATAGGTTTCAATTCAAAAGCACGAAGCCTACTGAAAATGGTGAGAATCGGTCCATAATTTCAAATGCCCCCATATAACCTTCTTTCCGGAATAGTGTTTGTGCCTATTAACCATCTTTTTATGTTTGTATTTAGATTAAATTTGGACCAAACTTAGTTTAATGCAATCTAAATCATCTTACCCAATTTTATTGGAATTGTTCCAAATACTACTGCCGAATATAGCTTTTAATGCCCATACTTCCTTATAAATGTTGGTACCAGTGTTGCCAGTGAAATTTCGAGAAAGATACATTTTAGTTTCCAAAAAGATACATTTTTTTCCAAAAAGATACATTTTGAAAAAAAATTTTAAAATCCATTTTTAACGTTAACATTTATTAACATAACATTTTTATTTCATATTTAATGAATATTGTAAAGAAAATTATATTAAATAAATTCGAATAAAAATAAAACTTAGGAAAAATTATATTAACGGAGAGCACGCCGTAATAACAACTTAAAAATGGTTTACAACAAAATTAAGAAAAACAACACGATAAAATCAAACATCAATAAATATAAAACAACAAGAGACAAAACTTTGAAATTAAAAGCTTCGATTACATTTCTGATACGCTGCAGAAATACAGGTATAATTCCACATTTTATTACGAATGCCACTAGAAATATATTCAGGATTTTTGATACTAACATGATTACAAAATCTACTATTAGACAAACTCTCTTTAAGTAAATAGAAAACTTTCATAACAAGGTCTTAAACTTGTTACTGAGACAAAAACATGAACTTTTAAAAATTTATGACGAGCAGAGAACAGACATTAGAGGTTCTATAGATAGCCAATTAACCGATGAAGAATCCAGGGAACTATGGCACAGTGAGAACATTTTAGGTGCATCTATAGAGGGAAAAATAAAAGAAAAACACAGAAGAAAATTTGAAAACCTAATGAGAACACATAAACAAGAGCTGGAAGTGAAGTTTAATAAAAAATGGTTTGTTAACAAGACTAATATTGTTATTCCTGATGATGTACAGTGGATACTATCGCTAGGACAGAAACATGGCTTACCGGTTAGGAGAGAAGACTTTCCAATGATGAAGTATATAACTGATGGTGAAGATTTTATCCAAAAAATAATGGATAAAGAAGAACAAGAAATAACGAGGACACAATTTACGAATATGATTGATAACCATTTGAATAAATTGAAACTCAACAATAGGGATAAATTTACACTTAGCATCACGAAAAAGGCCAAAAGATTTTTAGGAGCACATAGGAACTTGCTAATCCTAAATGCAGACAAGGGCAATGTTACTGTAGCTATTGAGAAGGAAGAATATGAAGTTAGAATGAAGGAGATTCTCGGGGATATGATGACATATCGAAGATCCACTAAAGATCCAACTAGTGGACTTCAAAAAACAAATAACGAACTTGTGGAGGAGCTTTTTAGGAACAATATTATAACTGAGATAGAGAAAAAACTATTAAAAACGGAAACAGCTATTGCTCCCAGGATATATGGTCTTCCAAAGATCCATAAAGACGGATACCCACTAAGACCCATTTGTTCAAGCATTAACTCTCCCTCTACCCGACTTTGTAAGTACATGACTGGGATTTTAAAGAGAATCACGGATGATTCAAAATACAACGTCAAAGACTCCATGCAGTTTAAAGAAAAATTACTCAACGTGAACTTAGGAGAGGATGAAAAATTGGTATCGTTTGACGTAGTATCTCTTTTCCCGAGTATTCCGGTTGACCTAGCTTTAAAAATTATAGAAGACAGATGGATAGAAATAACAAAGCACACCAAGATTCCAAAGGGCTTGTTTTTTAAAATTATGAAATTCTGTATCAAGGACAACCGTTATTTTTCATATAACAATAAAATATACACACAAACGAAAGGTCTACCGATGGGGTCTCCTGCATCACCGATTGTTGCAGATATTGTGATGGAAAAACTTCTGGATACGGTGATACTAAATTTGGCTGTAAAACCGAAAATACTGACGAAATACGTGGATGATTTATTTTTTATACTTAGGGACAGTGCAATTGAAGAGGTTTTGACGAAGTTTAATAGTTTTCATCAGAATATTAAATTCACAGTGGAAAAAGAAATTAATTCAAGATTGCCATATTTGGATATTATGATAATTAGAGAGAATAACGGTTTAAAAACGGACTGGTACCAGAAACCAACAGCTTCTGGCCGAATAGTGAATTTCTTTTCTAAGCACCCAAAAAGAATCATAATTAACACGTATCATAATTATCTGATAACAATTTTCCGATGAATCTTACAAATCAGCTTATTCGTGACTACCAAAACAACAAAGAAAAATGTATTAGAGCATCTGAGACGCCACTTATGTACAAAACATTAACATATGTTCCAGGGATATCGGAGAGATTTGAAAATTTAAAGTTATTTAAAGGTCAAAATATAAAAATTGCACACAAAACGGATAATAATCTGACGAATATATATAGCAAAACCAAAGAAGTTAGCTTGTATAGACTAACTTAAAGCCAACTACTACGCAATGCAAAATTTACATTAACCAAAGTGTATACAAACACTGTGTTGTATATTTTAGTAGAGAGAGCCAAGTCGTTAGCAAAAAAATCAACGTTGTTATTGATGTTATGTTATGACAATTTAATCTCATATTTACGCTCTTAATTGAGTAATGGCAAAAAACATAGTTTTTTTATTCAAAAACTAGACTGCCCCAGTAGGCTAGCTGGTAGTGAGCAAGTCTATCAGCGCCGAGGTTGCGGGATCGATTCCCGCCAGCGACTCTGGTTAAAAAAAAAGTTGAATAAAAAAAACAACTTTGATTAATAAAATAAAATAAAAGAAATAAAAGAAAATAAAATAAAAAAATAAAATTTTTTTATTTTTTTGAAAGTATTCATCCAATGAATAACATTCATAGATCGGCCTTAACTTAAACTAACTTAACTTAAAGCTAACTTAAAGTAGTAAGTTTATAGCTAGCTACAAAAAGTTAACTTAAAGTTAATTAAAAGTAATGCAGAGTCGGACAATTGACTACTTCCTAGGACATCGCAATGTTAAAATAGTTAGTAAATTACATATAAAATAAATCCAAGTGTCAACCACCACTAGTTGAAAAATAGTTAGCTTTCAGTTAATTTAAAGTTAACTGAATGTCCGACAGGGTAGCTACAGACATTTGATCAGGGCTGCCAGACATTTTCAACAAAAAATCTTAATTTCACCAAAAAAAAAATCTTATTTTGGAAAAAAAATCTTATTTTTGGAAAAAAGTGTTTTTTTTTTATTAAAATTAACTTTAAAACATATCAATATGTATTTCCACTGTTGCAAACTTTTTTTTAAAGATTTCCCGCCAAATCGGACTTCAAAACCGCTAAATATTCAATTTAGCACGATTTTCTCTTAAAATTACCTCTAAAATCTAAACATTTTTAAAAGTTTATTTATATAAATCTAGATATACAAGGGTGCCATGAAACGTAAAACGAAAGAATTCGTTTTTCAATAAGATTTCTGTAATAAAAAAAATTTATGACAATTATTATACAAATAATGCTCTATTAAACAGAATTTTTTAACAAAAATTGTAAAAATTAGATTAAAAGTTTAATAAAAAGAACTGCCAAATTCTTTCGTTTTACGTTTTCGATTTCCATGACACCCCTGGGGTCTAATCACCGCATTCGACACTATCGTATCGAATAAACTATCAAATTTTTTTGCATACGATAGACACTGACGTATCGAATGAAAACTCGATAAATGTAATGTCGAGTTACTCGATATCGAATGCAATTATTTCAAATTCAATACATTTCATTCGATATCGAGTTTCACGATACCAAAATATATAATTTCGATCAATTTTGCTCGATATCGTATGCGGTGATTAGACCCCTGATAAGCTGATTTTTCAAAGGTATCTCGATGCACTTAAAATTAGCTTTTCGGATTAAAAATTTTTCCATTAAATGTTTTTGCTATTATTTAATTTTTGCGAACCTTAGTCTGACTTGCAATATTTTCTGTTTTTGCAAAATAAAAAGGGCGCAAAACTTACATCTGATTAATCACCCTTGAACGCCAAACAGAGGTTGCTTTTTAAAAGCCCAACCATAATATGCATAGCATTGCTTAACCTACTGTCAAAAATTTACAAAAAGTCTCTCAAATGTATTAAAAAAAAAAAAACAAAAATAAAATCAACAAACATTTGATTCCGTACGGAATGTGCGATCAGTTTCGGACTTTGCTTAAGCAAATGACAGTTTCATAAAATTTAACAAAAAGTTTCCGTAAGTTCAATATGGCTAGCCTCATATGATTAACATGTATTCGTATATTTGCTTAAGCCAACTTAAGCACATTATGGTTGGGCCTTAAGTATTTTTTTGTCCAGTAAACCGCAAGGTTGCATTATTAAGTTTAAAAATTTTCAAATGGGAACAAAGAAGGTTTTTTTTTTAATTGAACCTAACCTTCGTCTAGACAAAACAAAAAATCTTATTTTTGGGGAAAAAATCTTAAAATCTTTTTTCGGTTAAAAAATCTTAAAAAATAAGGTAAAATCTTACTTCTGGCAGCGCTGCATTTGATAACCAAAGCAAAGAGAAAAACATAATAACAAATTGTTTGAAAAAAAAAAGACTGGCAACTCTGTGATAGAACACACGTCTTTTTTTAGAGCGAAAATAAAATTAATAAGTCTGAGTTCATACGGCTCTTTCTTTATTGAAAAGATTGCTACTTTATAGGCGAGAGGGGCGAGGGGAAAAGAAACGAGTACACACATGCCTGTACTGTCTTTACGTTTTGCTTTATTATTCGTTGTTTAATTTTGTTTTTGTTTTCATACGCACGACTATACAAAATAAAAAACATGGCGTCGACATGACATGAATCATTTGAACACCAATTCATGTTCAAAGAAGAAAAAGGAAGAATCTTTTCAATAAAGAAAGAGCCGTATGAACTCAGACTAAAATTAACAATATAGTTGGAATTAAAATAATAAATAAAATTTTTTTGGATAGGGTGCATTATCTTCCAAGCACATGAATACATCCTTGCTTCAAGACATGGAATTTGATGTGATGGAGGAGGAAGTGGCGACAATTTCACGCATACCACCGCCTGTAAGTACAGAGGAAAAATTTGAAAATGTGAGGAAAATGGCGGCCCCAGTAAATGACCGCAAAAGACAAAGGGTTGAAAAGACTTTGCAAACAATTGATGTGGACATTTCGGATTTATCCACAAGACTAGCTGATCATTTGCCAATAGATCAAAATAAGTTTGGAATTCTCAGTGTTCTGGCCGACATGGATTTACAAGGGACACAACCACAAACAGGATCTAATCAGCAAACACAAAGTAACAATGAAGCTAAATTACCGGCGATAAAAACAAAATGGTGTCCGCCAATATACGTTTATAATGTTAATATAAAGGCATTAGTTGACACGCTGAAGGGCAGAATACCGAATTTTTCATTTAAAATCAAGAACGTAAATAGAAACAAAAGCAAATTATTTTTTGCGGATCATAACGTACACACCTCTATGATGGCCATACTTAAAGCAAAAAACATCCACTCCTACTCGTTTACACCAAAGGAACTAAAGCAAGTCTCAGTAGTTTTAAGAGGGCTTGCTGCAGAAACTGAGTGTGAGAATATAAAAATGGAACTAGATACACAAGTGCCTGACACAGTTGCAGCAGTAACGAAGTTCAAAACGGCAAGGTCAGTTAAACAAAATATAGACTCTGGACTATATTTAGTTTCCCTATTACCGGGCAAATCAATATGCGATGTCTCAAGCGTTCGTTGCCTGCAAAGTCAAATAGTAGCTTGGGAAAGGCCTAAAAAGAAAGATAGCGAGATTCAGTGCCACAGATGTCAACGATGGGGACACATCGCCCGTAATTGCAACTCTGCTTACAAGTGTGTTAAATGTGACCAACTTCACGCTCCTGGTGAATGTAAAAGATCTCGAGAAGACTCCTCAGAGCCCTATTGCTCCAACTGTGAAATGATTGGTCACCCGGCAAACTGGAGAGGCTGCCCGATATACAAAAAATTTCTTGATGCAAAAAAAAAAAAATTGACAAAAATAGAAGAAGAAAAAACCATAGCAAAAAAAAATGTCAACAGGGCAGTAAATATGCCAATGATCTCATCAAAAAAATCATTTGCTAGTCTTTTCCAGCAGGATACCACTCTACAAAACTCCCATCAACAAAAACCAGCTGTTGTCGAGGAATTTTTAAAGTTAGCTAACTATTTTCTCAATCCGGTCATATCGTTGGAGCAAGAAATTGATAATTTTCTAAGAGAATTTAAGAGTATGTCAGAGTCTGAGGCAAAAACGGAATTTATACGCCTCTTGCAAAAAGTAAGAACTCAATATGGACCATAGATTTTTAAACTTTTTAACATTTAATGTACGATCCTTGATTGAAAAAAGCAGACAAATAGATTTATCAAATACTTTACAGAACAACAAAATTGATATTGGATTCATTCAGGAGTGCCACCTGAGGGGAAATAGGGCGATAAAGATTGATGGCTATAATTTTATTTATGACAATTCCCCGGTTGGAGTAGCAGCTGTCGTTAAAAACTCGATACAATACAAAAGAGTTTATGTAAAAAATATCGGATTAAAGTCATCATTTATACAAATATATACTTCACACGGTAATACCCCTGACAGACATCTAGTTTCAATACCATGGTATGCATACTACAGTAGTATATAAACCAGCAATATACCACTTTGTTTCATGATTTAATTGTAGTTTAGGTTGACACACATGTAGTATACCATGATAGTATAGTATACAAATCCTATGTCTGTCAGGGGTATAATGTAAGAAAGATATACCTACTCGGGTCCATTTATATGCCAAGCAACTATCCAACTCAACAGCTTGAATCGGATCTAAATGCAGTTCTTCAAATTTGTGTAAGATTTGACGGGTTTATCCTTGGGGGAGATTTTAATTCAAAAAGTACAGCGTGGGGTGATTTAACGGAGAATCCCAACGGGAAAACACTTAAAAAGTGGCTGAAAGATAACGCGTTGGAAGTTGTTCGTATGTGCGATGCTACTCCATCTTACCCAAATGGATCTTCTTATTTGGATCACTTCCTTATCAGCACGAAATTAATTGATAGAAATAACCCAGAATTATACATCTCCTCATTGCCATCCTTCTCGGATCATTTTCCCATCAAAATAAAGATAAAACTTGACGCCACAAGCATAGCTCTTAATCAGCCACAATTAATCACCTCATACAAAAATACCAATTGGGATGAATTCTACTATGATTTAGACAGCTCAAGTAAACACCTCATGCCACCAACAACCGCCAACTTAGAAAATCAAGAAATTGATCTACTAGTAGAAAAGTTTAACAACACATTTACAACAATTCATGATCTTCATACTCAGAAAATTACAATTAAGAATGGGAAAACTTCCCTATCTGAGAGAACCAAAAAGCTTTTTAAATTGAAATATCAATGGCAAAAAGAACTGAAGAAAAATTTTCATCGTTCCGGAAATAGAATCAACAGTGAGTACAAAATTTTATCTAAACAAATCCAGCTACTTAAAATTATTATAAAGGAATCAGTAGAAATAGAACAAGCGGGAAAAATTAATAACAAACTAAAAAACATTAAACCGGGACCGGCAGCTTTCAAAGAAATGTATAATTTTGCTGGGAAAAGAAAATTTCCCTTTTGTCAACATTTAAGAATAAATGAAAATATTATAACAAATCCAGTTGAAATTGCGGAACAATTCAAGAACTTTTATTCTTCAGTCTTTCGACAAACCATCCCAGATCAGCCGACATATGACCTAGACTCAAGAATATTAACCTGTATGGAGGCAATGCCAAATCATATTTTCTCGTTTGATGACACGTTTAATGCACTTTCAAATTCCGATACATACCATTTTACCAACCCGGCGAAAATTAAAAAACATAATTCAAGGCATTAACAATAAAAAATCATGTGGTCTAGATGGGATCTCTAACCACATTCTAAAAAAGTTCCCAGATACAACAGTTCAACTACTTACATATATTGTGAATCAATGCATCAACAATGGCTATTTTCCGGTTATGTGGAAATTGGCAAAAATAATTCCAATAAAAAAGAAAAGCTTTAGTGAGGCCCTTTCTGATTTTCGCCCTATATCACTGCTCTCTAATATAGGGAAAATATTCGAACATATCCTGAAGGAGAAAATTGAAAACGAATTTAACATAAACCCCACATCTGATTTTCAGTTTGGTTTTAAAAAATGGCACTCGACTCAGCACGCACTTCTAAAATTTCATACAGATATAGTAAATAATTTAAGAAATAAAACTTGCACAGTGGCGATATCACTAGATATAGAAAAGGCATTTGATTCGGTTTGTCATAATGCAATCATATACAAACTAATAGAATTGGGAGTTGACCCCTATTTGGTGAAACTGATCAAGAGCTATTTAGATGACCGCAAATTTTCCGTCCAAATTAAAAGCACGTCTTCCTCACAAGGTAATGTAAACAGTGGAGTACCTCAAGGAAGTGTACTAGCGCCATTTTTGTTCAACATATTTCTTTACGATTTTCCTCATTTAACGCAAAACTCTAAAGCAATTTTATATGCAGATGATTGCTTAATTTATGCACACAGTGACTCGCCAAATCATGCACTAGACAACGCCAAAACACACCTCAAGTTGATAAATGAATTCTACAAAAAATGGGGAATTAAAATCAATGCAAGTAAATCTGAATTCATTTGCATCAGAAACCCGTCGGGTAAATGTCATCGTTCAGTGGTCCCACAAAGTAAATTATTAAACATCGCTCTTGATGGAGATGAGATTCCACTAAAATCCAACATAAAATATCTAGGCATCACCTTCAATAAGATGTTAAAATTCAATAATCATGCACGTTCTACATTACAAAAAGCAAAAAAAATATCCGGCATGTTTTCATTCTTATTTAACAACAAATATCTTCCACAATCAACTAAGCTGCTCCTTTACAAAGTAACTATAAGACCTGTTCTGCTATATGGGTATCCAATATGGTTCACCATTTCCCCAGTTGTGGCTAAGGAACTGGAAATTTTCGAACGAAGAATCCTCAGGAAGTGTATCAACAAACATTATGTAAGTACCATGAAAAAATATTCCAACACTTACATATACGACACATCTAGAGTCATGCCTTTTTGTAAAAATGCGCTTCGTCTACAAAAGATATTTGTTGAAAAACTTGCTACACATGATAATAACCTGATGAACGAAATTTTTGATCTGGAAAGTAATTTAACATGGACGAACACAACATACCTCTCACCAGTGGGTATTATAAATGAGAACCTTGACGATCAGCTTGGAATGCCAAGAATTTATATGAGAGCTGTGCCAGGAATACACAGAGGCTAAAAGATAAAATTTGTTCATTTTAACGTTCTAATGTATCTAAACTGTCTGTTTAGAATTAAAATTTTTAATCATACTTTACTTTAAATATATAATTTACTTAGTATTAATGATATTATCAATGGATATAAACGTATATTCGTCGTAATATATGTATTAAAAGAAGAAAAAAAAAGAAGGAAAAAATTAAAATTAAAAATTAACTACTGTTAGTCATATTTTTAACAGTTTCGAGTTTGTTAACTTGTTATAAGTGTTTTATTGTTATTATTTATTTTATTTTATTTTGACAGTCTCCTATGCACTGTCAGTAAACGACAAAGGCCTTGAGCAACCCTTAGACTCAATTCATTTATGTTATTAAAATATCTTTCAAAAAAATAAAAATCATTTTGCAAGTAGCGTTTTCCATGAAAATATCGTGTAATAGAACAAAACAATAATAATTCTATGTTAGTAAATATACATGTCATTGTTTATTTAAGTAAAACATATGTAATCGAAATTAAAAAAAAAAAAAGACTCAATAAAAAAATTTACTTACTTACTAACAAATTGTTTGACATAATCAGTATAGGTTTTGATGCTGAAACGTGAAGAGCTATTACTCCTTTATTGTGGTTAATGTTAATTTTAATGTGAGTAATTATGTTTTTGTCGATCTTCATTACATTGTTTTTATATTTATTGTATTCTAAGTATTTTTTATAAAATTTAATGTTTTTTTACTGAGTATTTATATATTGTTTTGTTATTGTTAAATTTTAGTAAACATTCCCTGATGATGATATTCAAAGAATATCGAAATATCGGAAACAAATAAAGAAAAATTTTACATACAACAGACCTCGAGCTTAATCATTTTAACTAAATATTGAATTTTAAAGGTCGAATAAAAATAAAACTTAGGAAAAATAAATTCATTTTTATAAATAAATAGTCATAAAAAAAATACAGTAAGCAAACTTTCAAAATGATTATCTGTAACTATTTTTGGATATTATCAAAACAAATTCATTTTTGTAAAAATCAATATACGAGTTAAGATGTTTATACTTAGGAGATCATATCAAAAAGTTCATATAAATATCCTGAAAATAAAAAGGATGTTCATATTTCCTCAGAACAACTTCGCACTACTAGTTATCATCGATTTAGGTGGATCGTATGTTGAAACCTCCTTAAAGTTTTCTTTCACCATAATTAAAGCTGCTATTGTATTTGTATTGAGTCGGTTACGATGATCAGTCTTAATAAGTTTTAGTTGGCTAAAAATTCTCTCCACACATGCATTCGAAAATGGAAATGCAAAAATTAAACAAACTACTTTTTTCAAATTTTTAAACAACATTTTTTAAATTAAACACTTTTCCCCAATACTCATCAGCGGCCATGTTACTGTTTAACCCAAGCTCTTCGTGGTTGAGGAGAGCGTGCTCCCGCCATTCCTTATGCAAAGCATTCTGGTCGACAAAATCAATCAAAGACGGAAATTTGTTTAGTACAACAGTAAAATCCTTTTCTTTAAAGGATTGAGCTTCCTTTAAATTAAACATATTTATAATATTAAATATTTCATCGGTAAAAACGAATTTTAAATTTATTTGTTTTAAAACTTCGATATAAAATAACTGGAAATTTTTTAGTAAATCATATTTCTTATGCTGTTCTTCTTCTAGGGTAGCAAGCGAAGTATAAGCTAAAACACCTAAGTAAATTTTTTCAATTGGTAAAAAATATTTTGAATTTGAAAATTCTATTTTTAAAACATCTATTTTAAAACATCAGGCCAGATTAAAAGTGCATCACTGAGGTCTTCAGTTTTGCCACTTTCAAAAGATCCAAAAAATGAGTTTCAACTTTTTCATTGTCCAACTAATCTTGTGACTATATTAGTTGCCTTTGTTCGGCCCAAATGCATTTTTCGCGCAATTTTGGAATTCGGAAGCGTATTTGCCAAAAATTATTAACAGCCATTTATCATTAAAATTGTACGTTGTCTTTTTTGGAGAATTACCTATAAATTATAACAAAATGCCAATAATTCTATATAGAAACATACATATGTACATAAAATTTGTGTAAAATGTAAAATTCACTCACTCATTTTGTTTATGTATATAATATAATATTTGCACTCAACTTTTTTAGTTTTCTTTTTTTAATTTCGGGATTAAAATTGTTTATTTTATAAAACTATTAGACAAAAACATAACAACAAAATACATGTTATTTTTGTATATTGTTGTCACCAAGGCGAATTTTTTTTTACATGAATACGCCTTGGTTTTCACTGTTTTTTTAGTATTCAAAACGAAATGATGACTTTAAAAAGCTTTGTCAGAGACGGAAATTTAATATTTTATTTCTGTACATTGTTCTTACAGATTCAAAAGATACGAAAAATTTCAGGATTATACATGGTACATGAAGTCATCAAAAGATACGAAAAATGTATATTTCGTATCCTAACGGCAACACTGGTTGGTACTGACATAAAAATTGGCGACAATAACTTCTACGATAAAAACTATGTCATGATAAAACATAAGCCTCCTCCCTAAAATCACTCAAGAACAACAAATCTCATATAGATAAAGATATATAAATAATATTTCGCACAAAGAACTTTTACATGAATCTTTACCTCCTAAAAGAATTTTGCTTTGGCGGGTCTATGATTGCCCATGTTGGGACACAAGGGTACACTCAAGAAAATGTCTTTATATACTGTGGTGTAGGTTATCAGATGGCCGAGCTTGACCGACTATACTTTATTAATTGTTTTATTGAAAGGTGTCATACATTTTTACTATATATGCTTTTTTATTTTATAAAGCCCTTATGACACTACATTTTTTATTCATTGAATTGATATAGAATTGATAGAAAGAAATAGTAAATGTCAGAAATAGCAAACTATAAGAAACGTTAACAAAGTTTTACTCTTTTATTATGGTTTTGTTTATTTCATGAAATGTTGTCAAGTTTTTGTTTATGAGAACAAAGCAAACCTAAAGCGGTAAGTCGCTGAATTTGCCCATAAACCGCTAATTCAGCAACACTTTTAATATTTTAAGCTTGAAATGTCAATTTTAAGTTGAACAATTTTACATTTTTTTTGACACGACTTAATTTTTTATCGATAACTTTAGTAATTTTTTTGACAGTTTGCCACTTATCTTAATACAGCTTAACTCTTTGCACTTGGTAAGTTTTTCTATTACATTATATATGTACTGTTCACCAAAACTTGAACACTGCATTAAAAATGTAGTGTCATAAGGGCTTAACCAAAATTTGGTACAGTTTTTGTCAATTTGGCTCTATTTTGCAATTGAGTCGGTACAATTTAAGAATTTTCAAATTCCAACAGTGGTATACATTAAAACAATACACACAGTGATGGTAATCAAAAATGTTTAAATTGTGAACGATGTGCAGAAAAAGTACCAAGTGATTTAAATGGTATTAAAACAGTAATTTGTGTATGTAAAAAAGTTAATTATATAAAATTTATGTATATTTTTTCAATCAACAAATTTGTAGTTTCTCTGCAGAAAGTTAAGAGTTAATTGTCTGAATGCCAATAGTATAATTACTAGAACAAGAAGTACTAGTTCTTTAGGGGTTAGAGACTAGTGCATATAAGTACCAGTACTTGATGTAGTACAAGGGCACTACTTATTGACTGATAGAATTTTTTGTAACAAAACTAAAATTCCAGTAAATATTTTAATTTTGATACTGCTTCTTAAATTTGATTTCAATTCATTTATTTATGGCATTTTTATTATAAAAAAATGTTAAAATGCAAAATGCTAATGCAAAAAGCACCTAATGTGGTGCAAGTGTACTAGTACACGTTTAGAACCAATAGTACTTAATGCTAATTTGAGCATCAAGATGGTATAAAAAAGTTTACAGTTGAGAACTAGTACTGGTTATTTTTGTACTAGTTCCTAACTAATTAGTAGGGCAACCAAAAAAAAGCAAATGCTTATTTTTTGGTTTACAAGTTAGAAAGATTTTGATTGAACACAAATTCCGATCATAAAAAAACAAAGAAAATGAGCTATATTTGTTATTTTTGCTTATTTTGGCAATATTTTTTTACTTATTTCGCCATTTTTAAGATAATTTTTCATTTTTTTCATACGAAAAAAACTTATTTAATAAAATTTTGCAAAAATCGTTATTATTATTTTGGCCATACAAAGGCATACTGCTACTTACCCCCTGTTTGCGTAGTATGTGGTGAGTTACACGGTACAGTTTCTTGCGATAAGTCTAAAACCGACCCCAACGTAAAAAAATGTAGCAACTGTGGCGGTAATCACACTGCCAATTATAGAGGATGCCCTGTATATAATATCGTCAAGCAGACGGTTGGACCGAAAACAAATGCCCCTCAAATGCAGGTTGCAAATCAAGTTATCACAAATGCAATTCAAGCCCCCCAGTCTAGTAATAACAGAACCTCTTATGCTAACGTCCTAAAATCAAAACATGAGCCAATGCAAGGTGCCTCGCCAAGTAATGATGAAACTCCAGTTTCTAATTTAAGTCGTTTAGAAAAAACCGTGGAAACATTAGTGCAAACAGTTAATAATTTTACGAACACAATGGGTAATATGATGCAGGAAATTCTAAGAATGCAATCGATGTTATTGCAAGCTGTACTTAACAAGCCATGAACTGTATAAGAATTTGTTTTTGGAACGCAAACGGCATCCGCCAACATAAAAATGAACTAGAATACTTTCTTAAAAATAAACAAATTGATGTCATGATGGTATCTGAAACTCATTTGACCTCAAAAAATACGTTTAAAATAAATGGATATATACTATATGATACAAAGGACCCTCGAGATAGAGCTTGTGGAGGTTCTGCCATTTTAATAAAAACCAGAGTCAAACACTACCTAATGGGTGATCATCGTGAAGATTATCTTCAAGCAACAAACATTTGCGTTGAAGAATTAAATAGAAACGTAGTAATCTCATCGTTATACTCCCCACCTAGATATTCAATATCAGAAGGCCAATATTATAAATATTTTAAATCATTAGGACCCTGTTTCCTGGCCGCTGGCGATTATAACGCTAAACATACCTTCTGGGGGTCCCGACTTATAACACCAAAGGGTCGTGTTCTATTTAATACTATTACTAAAATGGATTTGAATGTGGTAGCGAGCGGACAACCAACATATTGGCCTACTGATCAGCAAAAAATACCAGATGTCATCGATTTTGGCGTGGTTAAAAACATCCCCTTAGATACGATTTATGTTGAAGCTTCCTTAGAATTATCTTCCGACCACACACCAACAATTGTTACTTTTATGAACCCCAATAGAACTGTATCTCCAACTGGTTACTTAGCGACGCCAGCTACACAAATCAATTGGCTAAAATATAAAAAATATCTCAGCACCCATTGCACAGAAAATATTCCGCTTAGTACACCGGAATACGTAAATCGCGCTATTCTTAATTTTGACAGTTTTCTGAAGCTAGCTGTACAACATTCCAGTATTACCCCAAAAAAAACTAAAAATATTAAAATTTATTCCACAGATGTTGAGCGTCTCCTGTCTGAAAAAAGAAGAGCCCGAAGAGAGTGGCAATTGCACAGATCCCCTCAACTTAAGAGTTTGTTAAAAGAGTGTACAAGAAGGCTAAGAAAGTTACTACAGACACAGAAAACGGATTCTCTGCAAAAATATCTTAAGGAACTTGATGCAACTCCGCAATCAGACTACTCATTATGGCGTGCAGCTAAAAATTTAAAAAGACCAGTTGTCTCTAAGCCACCATTAAGAAACTTGAACGGAAGTTGGGCAAGAAATGATAACGAAAAGGGAAATCTGTTTGTTAATCATTTAAAAAACGTATTTACCCCAAATATATCTCACGATACTGCGGTCGAGTTACCACCTGTTCCTGCTAGAGCAGCTATTCCACTCAGATTTGAGATAAGAGAAATCGAACAGGCTATTTGTGACTTAAACACTAAGAAGGCACCTGGTATTGATAAAATCAGTAATAAAATGCTTTTAGAGCTACCTCGCACAGCAAAGAAAATTATTCTTTTTATTTTTAATGCTATTTTACGCCTTGAATACTATCCTCAAAAATGGAAGGTTTCCTTAGTTACCATGATACCAAAGCCAGGTAAAGATCATACAAAAGTTGAGTCATATAGGCCTATTAGCTTATTATCAAATATGTCAAAGCTGTTTGAGAAATTATTAGTTTCAAAATTAACACCGATTTTAAGTGAAAATAGATGTATTCCAAACCATCAGTTCGGATTTCGAAGAAAACACAGCACAATCGAACAGACTCATCGAATAGTAAATGTCATAAGAAAAGCATTTGAAGAAAAAAAATATTGCTCAGCACTCTTCATCGATGTTTCGCAAGCTTTTGATAAAGTCTGGCATGAAGGCCTATTACATAAATTGAAGCAAAATTTACCAGCAAACACACACAAGCTGCTAGAAAGCTACTTAGTCGGTCGTCAATTTATTATTAAAGAAGGAAATTTCTTAAGTTCACTTCAGCCCATTGGCGCTGGAGTCCCACAAGACAGCATTCTGGGCCCTCTATTATATTTAATTTATACTTCGGACATGCCAACAAGCAACTACACCCAAACTTCAACATTTGCAGACGATACAGCATTTCTAAGCGTCCACGAAAACTGTTATGAAGCATCTCGTTACTTACAGCATCATATATTTCAACTAGAAATATGGTTAAGACAATGGAGGATAATGGTCAATGAGCAAAAATGCGTGCATATAACATTCACCTTGCGCCGGGAATCTTGCCCCCATATTACAATCAACAATCAAATAATTCCTCAACATTCGCATGTAAAATATCTCGGTATACATCTGGATCGGCGATTAACGTGGAAATGCCATATAGAGGCAAAATTAACTCAAATGAAACTAAAAGCCATTCAAATTCATTGGCTTATTGGTAGAAACTCTGTCCTTAGTCTCGACTGCAAACTTCTTCTTTACAACTCCATCTTAAAGCCAATCTGGTGCTATGGTATTCGGTTATGGGGCACTGCCTCGGCCTCTAATATAGAAAAAATTCAAAGACGCCAAAATAAAATTCTTCGAATAATCACAGCTGCCCCTTGGTATGTAAAAAACTCAAATATTCACAAGGATCTCAATGTTCCATTAGTCAAAACTATGATTACGAAATATGCAGTAAAATACTTAAAAAGGCTCGAATTGCATCCAAACCCACTAGCACGAAATATTTTAAATGATAGCGGCCACACTCGATTAAGAAGAAGAGACACTGCAGCACTTATCCAATTAGATGAGCGACAAACACCTCGATAAGTGAACAGAACCCGTGATGAAGAAAATTTTTGTCTGGCACTGGCAGGACATAAAATAAAGTATTAGGTTAAGATTTGATTAATTATTGTTAGTTCATATTTAAATGTATGAAGATTCAATAAATAATATTGAGAAAAAAAAAAAAAAAAAAAAAAAAAATTATTTTTTTATGTGCAACTTTTTTTATAAATACTAAAAAATCAACCATTTCTGTGCTGTAACAACACTGGTTAAAAAATCGTTCAACGTTATGGTAATATTTTGCGCTTCCCTTGAACAATATCATCCCAAAAACCTATATTATCTCTGTATGTTATTATAGCTTCACTAAAGAGTGGAGAAAGTATTATGCATTTGTGCTGATGTGAGAAACGTCTTAAAATATTGGTCCTAAAGTATACCGATCAGCTCAGAATCACTTTCTGAGTCGATCTAACGATGTCCGTCCGGCTGGCTGGCTGTCCATTTAACCTCGTGCGCAAAGTACAGGTCGCAATTTTAAAGATAATTTAATGAAATTTGGTACGTGGGCTCTAATTGGCACAAGGGCGAATCGGTCCATAATTTAATAAAGCCCCCATACAAGCTGCTATCCGGAAGAGGGTCTTTGTGACCACTATCAAACAAGTTTTAATGCAATTTAAGACATATGTAGATAGATCCACATTTATATGGACACGTAAGGTATGCATTTTTTAAAAAATAGGACCACGAGGGGAGATAGGGTCAATTTCTGCCCATCAGAGCCCGTCTCGAAACTTGTTTTGAAATACTGTGGTGTTGGGTATCATACGGTCGGGCTTGACCGACTATACTTTCTTACTTGATTTTTATGCAACTCTGTCTTAGCGGTACTGTAACGTACTTTTTATAGTGTTGTGTATAATATGTGTGTGCTTATGTTTTTAGTATTAAGCCTTTTTATCAACGTATTCTTACGATCAAATTCCTTAGTCTGTAACGTCTTTTACCATCATACTTTGTAACGTCTTATTTCTTTTTAAATATAGTTTTTGTATAAAGTAACGTCTGTTAGTTCCCCTTCTCTCTGTTTTTGGTATAGTCAAGTCTTATTTTTTGCTTTTTTAATATAGTTTTAGCTATTAAGAATTTCTCTGTATATCAAATATTGTTAATTCCTGTAAATTTTGAGGTTTTACACGAAGTTGTAACAAAATTGGAAACAAAAAATCTTTAATTGGTTTTCTAAGTGAACATAGTTATGCACCGTAAGAAAAATGTCCCGTGTTCCAGGGGATATAGGAGACAGAGTTGATACAAAATTTAAATCAGTTTCAAGCTTCTGCTTGCGCGCTCGTTGAATGCAGACGTGTTTTTTTTTAACTCGGCTTACGGTTTTTTTTTAACATAAATAAGTGTATATTTATGATATAATAATATTATTACTTTTTTTTTAAATAATATAAGATCAGCGAATGAATAGACGCTTTAAAATAATTTTTAATAAGTGAACATAAAATTTTTAATACAAATATTAAAAATTACAATTAACAAAAATATATGTATGTACACACATACATATACATATATACATTTTAAGCAAAAACATTTCTTGTTTTCTTTATTCTTTTTTTTATTCTCGGGGTTTTTTAAACAACAAATAAAAAGAAGAGCACAATTAAACAAACAGTAATATATAAAAAAAAACTCTTATGAATGCATATAGGCTTGCCATTTCTATTTTGAGAAAAAGAGGACGTCAGCATAAAAAATGTAGGACATTTGTTCGAAAAAAGAGGACACTTTTTAAACAACTTAATATTAATAAAATTAACGACGGCACACAAAAACTTAATTTGGGTAATTCCATGTCAAGTCGACCAAGAGCGGGACTCGACCCCTTTCGATTTGAATACAATTTGGCGAGAGGGTTTATTTGATCCCATATAGAACACATATCAACGAAAAACAATTTTTTAATTTTTTTTTCAAAAGTTATGTCATTCAAATTGTCATAATATCGCCGAATAAGCCGAATGTGTTGAGGTTATTCTTTTAATATCTCGAAAACTACTTTACATACGAAGATGATTTTTGTCAATTTAAAGAGAATACTTGAGGCTACAATAAATATATTGAAAAAAATGTATATGCAAAATATCAAAACCCTTTTTTTTGGTGTTTTTTTTTTTATATAATACTTCAAACTGTTTTTTAAAAATCCTAAAACTTTGAGGGATGTGCTTTTTTTAAGATATGATTTTTTTTTTCTTTCCAAAAAGAATCTTAAAATAAAATTTTAATATAATCATTTGAGCAATAAGTATTTATTTGAACAAAAGTAACGACATTGATAAGGTTGCTTTTGCTTATTTATTCCATTTTTTTTTTTTTGGGAGCTCCATTTTGGGCACATTCAAAGAAAAGTACTCTTTTTGTCACGTTACTTCCCCAAAAATTAAATCATACCTATCTTAAAAAAACCCGAGCACCTAAATCTTTTTTTTTAATGAATTTTGTGAACTGTGACTTAAATCCAGGAACAAATTTACAATGAAGGTGTAAAAAGCCGGACAACCCCGGACACTTGATGAAAAAGAAGTAGGACTGCCCCGGATACCCAAAAAAAGAGGACGGTGTCCGGGGAAAAGAGGACGGATGGCAACCCTAAATGCACATAATGCAAAAACAATAAAACATAACGAAAGAAATGCTTATGTTACATTGAGTGTTGACGAAACAAACGTAGAAAAAAGAATCGATGATAGCAATTATTTAACGGCTAAACCTATTACTCGAACGCGTTCCCTCTCACCCTCTTTATTTAAAAATACGGTCGATCGTAATACAATAACAAATTTATTAACTGCAAGCGTTGCCACAGAGCAAAAAAAACTTTAATAAGTGATGAAACGGTTAACCCCAAAACAGCCGCTATGGACAACTCAATAACTCAAGTAAAAACTTCTCAAAAGCCTACAGTACAAGTTGGTATGGACAGGTACATAACAGTGCTTAAACGGGGACGCAGCCCTACCTCTGCAGCAGTTGCTTCGGCCTCAAAAGTACCATCTTTTGATAAAATTAATTCTCAAAATCGTTTTGCAATTCTGGAGGATGAATCCTCTGAAGCACAAAACGTCATAAAATCGTCCAAGCCTCCCCCGATATATCTGAGGGAGCAAAATTCTAATGAGCTCATAAAGAGTTTGATATCGGTTATAGGTGAAAATTCGTTTTACGTAGCTGCTATCAAGCGTGTTAGTATAAACGAAACAAAAATACAAATCAATCATGAGAATGATTTTCGCAAAATTATAAGCAACTTTGAGGCACTTAAAAAAACATTTTTAAACATACCAACTGAAAAGCAGTAAAGGTCTTCAGGTAGTGATTAAGGGTATTGACTCATGTGTGGACCCAGAAGAGGTAAAAACATTCCTTGAAGAAAAAGGCTTCAAGGTAAAACATGTATTAAACATTAAAAATAGAGAAAAAATTCCCCAACCACTTTTTCGAGTGGAGTTTGAACCCGGCGACGTTAAACTTAAAAAAAATGAAACGCATCCCATCTATAACTTAAAATACATTCTGTACAGAAAAGTAACTATAGAGGAGCCGCACAAAAGAGGTGGTCCCGTTCAATGTCTGAACTGCCAAGAATTTGGCCATACTAAGGCATACTGCTACTTACCCCCTGTTTGCGTAGTATGTGGCGAATTACATGGTACAGTTCTTTGCGACAAGTCTAAAACCGACCCCAACGTAAAAAAATACAGCAACTGTGGTGGCAATCACACTGCCAATTATAGAGGATGCCCTGTATATACTATCGTCAAGCAGTCGGTTGGACCGAAAACTAATCCCCCTCAGGTAACAAATCAAGTAAACAGTAATGACCTTCAGGCCCCCCAGCCTAGTAGTAACAGAATCTTTTATGCTAACGTCTTAAAATCAAACAATGTACCAATGCAAGGCGCTTCGACAAGTAATGACGAAACTCCAGTTTCTAATCTAAGTCGGCTAGAAAAAACAATGGAAACATTAGTGCAAACAGTAAATAATTTTACAAACACAATGGGTAATATGATGCAGGAAATTCTTAGAATGCAATCGATGTTATTGCAAGCAGTACTTAACAAGCCATGAACTGTTTAAAAATTTGTTTTTGGAACGCAAACGGCATCCGCCAACATGAAAATGAATTAGAATACTTTCTTAAAAATAAACAAATTGATGTCATGATGGTTTCTGAAACTCATTTGACCTCAAGAAATACGTTCAAAATCAATGGTTATACTCTATATGATACCAAGGACCCTCGAGATAGAGCTTGTGGAGGTTCTGCCATTTTAATAAAAACCCGAATTAAACACTACCCAATGTGTGATCATCGTGAAGATTATCTCCAAGCAACGAACATTTGTGTTGAAGAAATAAATCGAAACATAGTAATTTCATCTTTATATTCACCACCTAGGTTTTCAATATCAGAAAGCCAATATTATAAATATTATAAGTCATTGGGGCCCTGTTTCCTGGCTGCTGGCGATTATAACGCTAAACATACCTTCTGGGGGTCACGACTAATAACACCAAAGGGTCGTGTTTTGTTTAATACAATCTCTAAAATGAATTTAAATGTTGTCGCGAGTGGCCAACCAACATATTGGCCTGCTGATGCGCAAAAAATTCCAGATGTCATCGATTTTGGCGTTGTTAAAAACATCCCCACAAAAACGATTCACGTTGAAGCCTCCTTAGAACTATCCTCTGATCACACACCTACAATAGTTACTATAATAAACACCAATAGAATTGAATCTCCCTCTGGATACATAGCGACGTCAGCTACACATATAAATTGGTTAAAATATAAAAAATATCTCAGTACCCATTGCACAGAAAATATTAAGCTTAGCACACCGGAGTATATAGATCGCTCTATTGTCAATTTTGACAGTTTTCTAAAACTAGCTGTTCAACATTCCAGTATTGCCCCCAAAAAAACCAAAAATAATAAAATATATTCCTCAGATGTCGAGCGTTTTTTGTCTGAAAAAAGGAGAGCGGCAATTGCACAGATCCCCTCAACTTAAGAACTTACTAAAAGACTGTACAAAAAGGCTGAGAATGCTACTGCAGACTCAGAAAACGGCTTCACTGGAAAAATATCTCAAGGAACTTGATGCAACTCCACAATCAGACTACTCATTGTGGCGTGCAGCTAGAAATCTCAAAAGGCCAGTTGTCTCTAAGCCACCATTAAGAAACTTAAATGGAAGTTGGGCAAGAAATGATGTTGAAAAAGGAAACCTGTTTGTCGATCATTTAAAAAACGTATTTACACCAAATATATCTCACAATATTGCGGTCGAGTTACCACCTGTTGCTGCTAGAGCAGCTATACCCTTCAGATTTGAGATAAGAGAAATCGAAAAGGCTATTTGTGACTTAAACACTAAGAAGGCACCTGGTATTGATAAGATCAGTAATAAAATGCTTTTAGAGCTACCTCGCATAGCAAAGAAAATTATTCTTTTTATTTTTAATGTTATTTTACGCCTCGAATACTATCCTCAAAAATGGAAGGTTTCCTTAGTTACCATGATACCAAAGCCAGGTAAAGATCATACAAAAGTTGTGTCTTATAGGCCTATTAGCTTATTATCAAATATGTCAAAGCTGTTTGAGAAATTATTAGTTTCAAAATTAACACCGATTTTAAGTGAAAATAGATGTATTCCAAACCATCAGTTCGGATTTAGAAGAAAACACAGCACAATCGAACAGACTCATCGAATAGTAAATGTCATAAGAAAAGCATTTGAAGAAAAGAAATATTGCTCAGCACTCTTCATCGATGTTTCGCAAGCTTTTGATAAAGTCTGGCATGAAGGCTTATTACATAAATTGAAGCAAAATTTACCAGCAAACACACACAAGCTGCTAGAAAGCTACTTAGTCGGTCGTCAATTTATTATTAAAGAAGGAAATTTCTTAAGTTCACCTCAGCCCATTGACGCTGGAGTCCCACAAGGCAGCATCCTGGGCCCCCTATTATACTTAATTTATACTTCGGACATGCCAACAAGCAACTATACACAAACTTCAACATTTGCAGACGATACAGCTTTTCTAAGCGTCCACGAAAACCGTTATGAAGCATCTCGTTACTTACAGGATCACATATTTCAACTAGAAATATGGTTAAGACAATGGAGGATAATGGTCAATGAGCAAAGATTCTTGCCCCCCCTATTACAATCAATAAACAAATAATTCCTCAACATTCGCACGTAAAATATCTCGGTATGCATCTGGATCGGCGATTAACGTGGAAATGCCATATAGATGCAAAATTAACTCAAATGAAACTGAAAGCCATTCAAATTCAATGGCTTATTTTAAGAAATTCTGTCCTTAGTCTCGATTGCAAGCTTCTACTTTACAACTCTATCCTAAAGCCTATCTGGTGCTACGGTATTCAACTATGGGGTACTGCCTCGGCCTCTAATATCGAAAAAATTCAAAGGCGCCAAAATAAACTTCTTCGAATAATCACAGCCGCTCCCTGGTATGTTAAAAACTCAAACATTCATAAGGATCTCAATGTGCCATTAGTAAAAATTATGATTACAAAATATGCGGTAAAATATTTAAAAAGGCTTGAACAACACCCAAATCCACTAGCTCGAAATATCTTAAATCATGGCGGCCACACTCGCTTAAGAAGAAGAGACACTGAAGCACTTACCCAGTTAGATGAGCGATAAACACTTATATATGTATGTGAACAGAACCCGTGATGAAAAACATTTTTGTCTGGCAATGGCAGGACATAAATAAAGTATTAGGATAAGATTTGATTAATTATTGTTAGTTCATATTAAATATATGAAGATTAAATAAATAAATATTGAAAAAATTTTTATGACAAATAGGTTTTTGAATTTAATTTATGACAAAAAATTTTTTCATAGTTTTGTTATCGTTTTTTGTTATTTTAATTCAAATTGTTAATTTTCCTGACGATGCTAACCAAAGGTTAGCGAAATATTGAAAAAATAAAAGAATATTTTATAAATAAAAAGACCTCAAGCTTATATAATTAAAAGTAATTAAAAAAAAGTTTCATTAAAAAATTAAGGATTTTCGGTATTAAAAGATATTGGAGATATTTTTCGAGGCAAACGGAATTATGAGTCCAATCGTATAAAATATACTTCAGAGCAAATACTCAATTTTTATTTTTATTCATAATTGGGCTGATAGTTTTCTTTTCGAAAATTTATTGCATCAACTTATAATTTACTATAACAACGTATTAAACGAATTAAGTGGAAAATAAACAAGTTTAAATTCTTTTTTTTTTTATTTTAACAGCTTCAGCTTATTTTCATGTTCTTAAACGCTTTTTTTAGGAGCTTAAAACTGTTTTTAGTGCTTTTTTTGGTTGCCCTACTAATTAGGTACTTGGAATTAAGTGGAAAATAAACAAGTTTAAATTCTTTTTTTTTTTAATTTAATTTTAACAGCTTAAGCTTATTTTCATGTTCTTAAACGCTTTTTTAAAAGCTTAAAACTGTTTTTTGTGCTTTTTTTTGGTTGCTCTACTAATTAGGTACTTGTTCAATATCGAGATAGAGCTTGTGGAGGTTCTGCCATTTTAATAAGAAACCGAATTAAACACTACCCAATGTGTGATCATCGTGAAGATTATCTCCAAGCAACGAACATTTGTGTTGAAGAAATAAATCGAAACATAGTAATTTCATCTTTATATTCACCACCTAGGTTTTCAATATCAGAAAGCCAATATTATAAATATTATAAGTCATTGGGGCCCTGTTTCCTGGCTGCTGGCGATTATAACGCTAAACATACCTTCTGGGGGTCACGACTAATAACACCAAAGGGTCGTGTTTTGTTTAATACAATCTCTAAAATGAATTTAAATGTTGTCGCGAGTGGCCAACCAACATATTGGCCTGCTGATGCGCAAAAAATTCCAGATGTCATCGATTTTGGCGTTGTTAAAAACATCCCCACAAAAACGATTCACGTTAAAGCCTCCTTAGAACTATCCTCTGATCACACACCTACAATAGTTACTATAATAAACACCAATAGAATTGAATCTCCCTCTGGATACATAGCGACGTCAGCTACACATATAAATTGGTTAAAATATAAAAAATATCTCAGTACCCATTGCACAGAAAATATTCCGCTTAGCACACCGGAGTATATAGATCGCTCTATTGTCAATTTTGACAGTTTTCTAAAACTAGCTGTTCAACATTCCAGTATTGCCCCCAAAAAAACCAAAAATAATAAAATATATTCCTCAGATGTCGAGCGTTTTTTGTCTGAAAAAAGGAGAGCTCGTAGAGAGTGGCAATTGCACAGATCCCCTCAACTTAAGAACTTACTAAAAGACTGTACAAAAAGGCTGAGAATGTTACTGCAGACTCAGAAAACGGCTTTACTGGAAAAATATCTCAAGGAACTTGATGCAACTCCACAATCAGACTACTCATTGTGGCGTGCAGCTAGAAATCTCAAAAGGCCAGTTGTCTCTAAGCCACCATTAAGAAACTTAAATGGAAGTTGGGCAAGAAATGATGTTGAAAAAGGAAACCTGTTTGTCGATCATTTAAAAAACGTATTTACACCAAATATATCTCACAATATTGCGGTCGAGTTACCACCTGTTGCTGCTAGAGCAGCTATACCCTTCAGATTTGAGATAAGAGAAATCGAAAAGGCTATTTGTGACTTAAACACTAAGAAGGCACCTGGTATTGATAAGATCAGTAATAAAATGCTTTTAGAGCTACCTCGCATAGCAAAGAAAATTATTCTTTTTATTTTTAATGCTATTTTACGCCTCGAATACTATCCTCAAAAATGGAAGGTTTCCTTAGTTACCATGATACCAAAGCCAGGTAAAGATCATACAAAAGTTGAGTCTTATAGGCCTATTAGCTTATTATCAAATATGTCAAAGCTGTTTGAGAAATTATTAGTTTCAAAATTAACACCGATTTTAAGTGAAAATAGATGTATTCCAAACCATCAGTTCGGATTTAGAAGAAAACACAGCACAATCGAACAGACTCATCGAATAGTAAATGTCATAAGAAAAGCATTTGAAGAAAAGAAATATTGCTCAGCACTCTTCATCGATGTTTCGCAAGCTTTTGATAAAGTCTGGCATGAAGGCTTATTACATAAATTGAAGCAAAATTTACCAGCAAACACACACAAGCTGCTAGAAAGCTACTTAGTCGGTCGTCAATTTATTATTAAAGAAGGAAATTTCTTAAGTTCACCTCAGCCCATTGACGCTGGAGTCCCACAAGGCAGCATCCTGGGCCCCCTATTATACTTAATTTATACTTCGGACATGCCAACAAGCAACTATACACAAACTTCAACATTTGCAGACGATACAGCTTTTCTAAGCGTCCACGAAAACCGTTATGAAGCATCTCGTTACTTACAGGATCACATATTTCAACTAGAAATATGGTTAAGACAATGGAGGATAATGGTCAATGAGCAAAGATTCTTGCCCCCCTATTACAATCAATAAACAAATAATTCCTCAACATTCGCACGTAAAATATCTCGGTATGCATCTGGATCGGCGATTAACGTGGAAATGCCATATAGAGGCAAAATTAACTCAAATGAAACTGAAAGGCGTTCAAATTCAATGGCTTATTTTAAGAAATTCTGTCCTTAGTCTCGATTGCAAGCTTCTACTTTACAACTCTATCCTAAAGCCTATCTGGTGCTACGGTATTCAACTATGGGGTACTGCCTCGGCCTCTAATATCGAAAAAATTCAAAGGCGCCAAAATAAACTTCTTCGAATAATCACAGCCGCTCCCTGGTATGTTAAAAACTCAAACATTCATAAGGATCTCAATGTGCCATTAGTAAAAATTATGATTACAAAATATGCGGTAAAATATTTAAAAAGGCTTGAACAACACCCAAATCCACTAGCTCGAAATATCTTAAATCATGGCGGCCACACTCGCTTAAGAAGAAGAGACACTGAAGCACTTACCCAGTTAGATGAGCGATAAACACTTATATATGTGAACAGAACCCGTGATGAAAAACATTTTTGTCTGGCAATGGCAGGACATAAATAAAGTATTAGGATAAGATTTGATTAATTATTGTTAGTTCATATTAAATATATGAAGATTCAATAAATAAATATTGAAAAAAAAAAAAAAAAAAAAAAAAAAGTTTCATTAAAAAATTAAGGATTTTCGGTATTAAAAGATATTGGAGATATTTTTCGAGGCAAACGGAATTATGAGTCCAATCGTATAAAATATACTTCAGAGCAAATACTCAATTTTTATTTTTATTCATAATTGGGCTGATAGTTTTCTTTTCGAAAATTTATTGCATCAACTTATAATTTACTATAACAACGTATTAAACGAATTAAGTGGAAAATAAACAAGTTTAAATTCTTTTTTTTTATTTTAACAGCTTCAGCTTATTTTCATGTTCTTAAACGCTTTTTTTAGGAGCTTAAAACTGTTTTTAGTGCTTTTTTTTGGTTGCCCTACTAATTAGGTACTTGGAATTAAGTGGAAAATAAACAAGTTTAAATTCTTTTTTTTTTTAATTTAATTTTAACAGCTTAAGCTTATTTTCATGTTCTTAAACGCTTTTTTAAAAGCTTAAAACTGTTTTTTGTGTTTTTTTTTGGTTGCTCTACTAATTAGGTACTTGTTCAATATCCTGCAGGGTTAGCATACAATATCCAATTTATGTCTAAATGTGCATACACCAAACAGGGTTTTGTTACTATTAAAAGCCTTTTATATGTTTCACATTTTCATTATATGTGTTTATGCATTTGTTTATTTTGTACATCTAAACATTTGTATATTTGTTTATATGGAAATATGTTGTATTGTAAATAGTTTTGTCGAAAGTCCATAGATGTACTGAAAAAGTACAATAAAAAGAGCGAAAGTACCCGCATTCAATTTAACATAAATACTGTTTTACAAATGTCACGTAACAACGGTATGAAATTCAATTTTATACAGAATGAAACGTTACAACTACGGTACATTAAATTTCGGTAAGCTTTTGTATTACTTTTCATATACCAAAAAGCGAACAGCTGATTGATACAGTACATATACGGTACTGCAACGTTCACCTAACTGAGCCTTAAGCCAGCTTATGCATTTTATGGTTAGGCCTTTAAACTTTTAAATCGACAATCAATTCATCAGCAATTTTAAATTGTGTGTTAATACAACAAAGCATGCTTTAATATGTTTTCTTCTTTTACATTAAAACACTATATACAATAATAAAATATACAATATTTGAAATTAGTTAAAAATAGAAAAATAAATTTACTATACAGAATACACGATAGCTAAAATCATAAACAGAATGCAATAAATCAGAAACCAAATGCGATCCAAGGCGGTTGCCAATAAAACCCAATCAAACTGTATAGAGCGACTTGAAGGTGATTGATTGGGATTGATATGTGTGGGATCAGGACTTTCACTTTGGTCGGGGTTATCATAGACATGCTCACACAACTCCTTAGTACCATTATTTAGTAAAGATTGAGGCTCAGCCTCTAAGGTAAATTGACTTAGGAGAAGAATTTTACCCCCTATACCATTTAATAGGTTTTTAAGGAACTCTGGAACTCGTTTATTATGTTTGGCAGTGGAAAGGTATAGAACAATAACTGAAATTATAGTTGACAAACTTAGCATGAGCAAACTAGAGCTGTAGAACAGAACTGAAAGGAAAATTAAAATTATTTTATAGCAGTATTTCTAAGAGTTTTTTTATTAACTTACCAACTAAAGGTGTATTTTCTGCCAAAATTGGCAGCATTTGAGCGAAATACATAAGAAATGCTGCTACAATCACAATAACGATGCCATTTAACAGAATTTTTTCACCCATCTGGGGAGGCAGCCAAAATGTTGAAAGACATAACAGTATTATACATGAGGCAGGAGTAAAAATTACAGCCGAATACATCGAAGAACGTCTTTCCAATTCAAAAGTGTACTCAATGTAACTGTAGAAGTCTTGAGTTACATATTGCGCTTTGGCATCATTTATGTCCCACTCAGTGGATTTTACTAAATCTGAATAGTCCAAAGTTTCGTTTATTTCTGCATATTTCGGAGAAATATTGGTCATGGTCCAGGTGCCTATTTTCAATTTGCACGTTTGTGTGTCATAAGGCCAAAATTTAAGATTTAAATTGCAGTATGCTGTGTAGACAACTGGAGGTACCCATATAAAACTACCATCCGATGACAACAGAGCTTGAGTATCACCCATATAATTACCTTCATTCCCAGCGCTATTTAGTAGAGTGATGTCGGGTTTCCATATTTCACGCGATCGCAAATGTATTGTACTTATATTATCAAAGTATTCGGGTTGCCATGTGCGTCCCCCATCTTTCCAACGCTAAAATTTTTTGTGTAAGATAAATTCTCATGTGTATTTTTATATATTGAATGATAATTATTTATCCTGTAACTTACAAGGGTTATCCATCCGTGCAGTGTCATTTTACCATTGAGCTCATCGATATCGATGTATCCGATTGACAAAAAAATCGTTGTGTTTGTCCTTTCTGTAGGTGTTGCCATTGGGTGTGCTGTCTTATCATAATTTGTAAACAGTTGCACGTGCAAACGATCCATCGTTGTAATATTGTATGAATCATTGTTTCCCCCATCATCGGCTAAATTTTAAAGGTTTAAAAATAAATTAACAAAAACAACTCTTCACCTTTAAATCTTTTAAAAAAACCAAAAATTTCAAGTTGCTTGAGCAAAAGTGCTCCTTAATACCTTTTTAAATGTAAATAAAAACAAGTAAGAGTGCTATATTCGGCTGTGCCGAATCTTATATACCCTTCACCATTGTGCGAGCAGAATACAGAGCAACTAAATAATTTATACATATACAAACATATTTACAATACTTAAAACTTCATTATAAATGAAATTTAAAAAGCGAAAACTGGTAAATATTTTTTTAAAATTGTTTTGGAACATAACAATATTAAAAAAATATTTTTTTTAAAAAACCAAGATTTGAACCAGGGAACTCACAGATTCTAACTTAACACACCCCCTACCATGAAGGAACGCTGTTTAAATATCATTAAAATGAAATATAGACCGTTTACTGTTTACAACTCAACACAGTTTTTTGTTTGTTTTCTTTTTGTAAAGGCACTGTTGTCATTTTTTATCTCTTTTGGCGAGTTCTTAAGTAGCAAAAAAACACAAAAATTCCTAGTTTCTATTTGTTAAAATTATTTCGTTAAATAGATGAAATAATAAACGAAAATCATATTGGGCATTATGCTAGTATATGTAAACAAATGCGAAGGGGGGGAGAGATGAGACGACAACCAGATTTGAACTTCGCTTTTCATAAGGACCCAGAATATATATACTTTATAGGATGCAGGACCTTCGGTGAAGGGTATAAAAAACAAACTTAATTACAAAAAAGAGTAATTTTTGGGATTTCAGTATATTGGTCATAACTCTGCTATTTCTTAACCGATTTGACAGACTTACATACCGACGTGTTAAGAAGAAATTTGCCAGTTATTTTGGTTATAAAACTTGGACTCGGGAAGATCTATGGTTCCCGAAAATGGATATTTATCAAAAAAAAATTAATATTTTGGTCATAACTTTTTGGTATCTGAACGGATTTGAGTGCCTCGGTAGGCTAGCTGGTAGCGAGCTAGTCTATCAGCGCCGAGGTTGCGGGTTCGATTCCCGCCAGAGGCTGGTTTCTTTCCTGCAGACAAGCATAGAGCTTCGCGGGATTAGCTTAGGAAATTAAAAAAAAACTTTTTGGTATCTGAACGGATTTTCCGGAGTTTTTCAGAAAATATTTTCTATTAAAAATTTCCGATCTTTTGATATATAAGGCGTAACCATAGGTTATATTAGAGTCAAAAAATTCAAGTTTTTATACAATTTTTGATATTTTTTGTATGGGAGGTACCACGCCCACTTCTACAATCCCGCCTACATTTTGTGGGATGGTGTGTATTTATAAACTAAATGTTTGTACCTAACTTGGAAATTTTGGCTCTTGCCGTTCTCCAGATATACAGAAAAAAGTAATAAAAATACAATAACCACAAGGGATTTTTTGGAAAAATTGGAGGCAGTCGTGGTTTTTTGGTCATATCTCAGCCATTGTTGGACCAATCTGGCTGAATTTCAATAGCAAGAAATGGTGGACTATATGTGACATAAATGTAAAACAACCTAGCCGCTATCATGTCTGGAGTCTCCGGAAAACACATATCAAACGTAAGACGGACGGACAGACGGACGGATATCGTTAAATCAACTTCTCTCCTCATAAGGACCCAAAATATATATACTTTTAAGGGCCTAAGATCAATATTGTAGAAATTACAAACGGAATGACAAACTTATATATACCCTTTTCCACCTGTGGTGAAGGGTATAATAAGTGTTATGTCTCAAACTGAACTGAATTTAAAGCAAAATATATTTTATTAAATCAGTATATAGAGGTGAATTTCGAAACTGTCAAGATTGTTTTTCTTTTAGATATGCCTATGTTGCAATAAAGAAGCGATATGTTTTATCGAAATCGCTATGATAGTTTCGGACAGGCAGAAGTTGCTCAGCTGTCTATTCATATTCCTATTCCTACGCTGATATATCTTTGATTCAAATTTTATCAAAATTGGTAAGATATTTTCGGTCCTAGTTTTAAAAAATAAGCCATTAATTCCAATTTTATCAAAATCGGCTCAGCAATTTAGCCGACTAAGGGTAGCAAACGCAAAAGTCACTTTCGCATTGGGTCAGGGGACGGTCGAGCGGACAGATAGTCTGGGGGGGAAGTGGAGCGTACTCACGTTACGTTATTTCTTTAATATATCTCTTCTAAAACGATAACTTATATTTTCTGAGTAAAGGAGAGTTAGCGCCCCTGGACCCTATCTTAAGTACTTTAGTCGAACCTTATATAACCTTTGTCCGCTACGAGGTCCCATTCTTCATTTTACCTCCTACAAACAAACAAACATACATTACCTCTTTATAATATTAGTATAGTTAAACAATAGAATACTTTTTATCTAATAATGTAAAACATAGTAACCGCAATTGACCATAATGAACAATTGCAGCAATGTGTACACACATACCGCTCCTTTATTGCAACATAGTCATATCGAAAAAATCAAACAAAAGTTAAGTTACTTAAGCAAAAGTGTTCCTTCTTACCTTCTTTACATGTAAAAAAAAAATCAGTATTATATCTCAAACTGAACAAAAGGTAGTATAGCAAAATATATTTCATTAAATCTGTATATAAAGGTTCATTTTGAAGACTTTAATCGCATTTTGCCAAGTTGATTTTTTTGAGATATGACTATGTTGCAATAAAGGAGCGATATGTGTGTACACATTGGTGCAATATGCAGTTTGACTTTCCTTGATGTTACTGTATTATTTAAAACATTGTTACTACAACTGCGAAAATTGTATTGCTTTAAAATAAAATGACCTTAAGTGGGGAACAGAATAGTCGCTGTAGTACAACGTTACGAATAGCGCTGCAAGCTATCATAAGTTAAAAACGCCAGTTTCAAAGAAGGGTTAACAGAATACGTGGTTGTTGCAATTGAAGTTGAAGCGCATTCGTCAGCTACTCCAACATCTACGTTTTTCTGTTCCAGGCCACAAGCATTTACAATTTAAACTTCCAAAAATATAGGAAGAGAGTTGGAATTCTTAAATTATATAAACCAATTATTGCAATGTAATTACATACATACGTGTTTATATTTAAGTTCTATTCTTGAAGCATATAAAAAAGTGATGTAACGAATATCAATTGAATATAATAAAAACACCGTCACACTAATTAATGTACATATGTATTTGAAATTATCAACTTCGAAACTGAATGCCACTTAACATGGTGGAAAGTAAACAGGAAAATTAAGAGCTTCTTTTACTTATAGTTAGGCAATATTTTGTGACACCACCAACGAATTTCTAGTGGTGAGGCACTTTTTTTTTTTGCACCGCATCGCAAGATGCTTGAAGAAGAAAAGGCTTCGAAACTTTTATTTTTAAGGTTCAATATTGATCTACTAACATTTGATTATGAATTTAACATGATATATGAAATATATTTTTTTAAGTTTTTTTTTAAATAAAAATTATTTCATTATTTTATTACTAGCATTTAACCCGCTACTTCGTTAGCGTCTCCTTTTATTCGTGGACATATTTTTATGGCAAAGTTTACTGTTTTAGGCTTAAACTTGTTTAAATTCAAGCATTTAACCCGCTACTTTTTAATCGGGTTTTTTCTTTCATGAACATATTTATATGCCAAAGAATATGTATCTATGTTTTAGCAAAAAAGTTCCAAAATTTTTATCTCATAGGTTGATATTTACACAGGACTTTGCACCTATTATTTTGTGTTTCTAAGTTCAATATTATAGAAAATTCAAAAAGTACCACTCGTATAACACAAAAGCAAATAAAAGTAAGTTAATTTCCCGTATTATCCGTTTTGATACTTGTTTCACCCCATTTATGTATGAAACATTTCATTGTTGTAGTGGGAGCCCATAATTAAGTACGAATATGCCAATGAATGGAGACAAATATTTGGTAAAAAAGGACCACATGACCTTGCATGTTGAATTTTATGTTTCTAGGTCCAATACTAACGGAAATTCAAAAAGTACCGATTAATGAACAAAAAGGTACCTAAAAGCCCTCTTTCAGGTTCTTATCCACTCAGGACCTTGCATGTTTAATTTTATGTTTCTAGGTCCAATATTAACGGAAATTAAAAAAGTACCAATCAAAGAATAAAAAAGTACCAAGAAGTTCCCTCTTATAAATTCTTATCTACTCAGGGCATTGCATGTTGAATCTTATGTTTTAAGGTCCAATATTAACTACAATAAAAAAATACCAGTTGCAGAAACAAAAAGCTGAAGAAAAACATAAATTTCCCGATCTCCCCTTTTTGTTACTATTTTTCCCCCCATTTAGTTATCAAAAATTTCAGTATTGTAGTGAGAGCTCATAATTAAGTACGAATATGTCAATGAATGGAGAAAAATGTTTTGTATAAAAAAGTACCAAAAATAGTTACGATTTTTACCCTTTAAATGTTCGAAATTCCAAAGTACCAAATTCATATTCGTATTTTTTTGATAAGTTTCGAATGTTGTATAAACTTTGTTCCTATGTTGATTGGTTCAAAAGAAAGATGGGGTGCCAAAAAAGTACTAAAATTAAGGTTTTACCAGTTTTCTTCCTAATAGGACCAAATTTTAAAAAAGTACCAGACACCTGTCCGCTTATTTTTCTAAAGAACAACGATAAGTATTACGTTTTTAACCTTTTTTACCCCTAAACATTCCAATTTTCAAAAATCCCGTCTTAGTAGATCGATTTGGGGAGTCACCTATCTCTGCTCCAAATGTCAAGTTTTTAGCTAGAGGAGTTTAGGCTGTGCGATGATGAATTAGTGAGTCAGTCATTCAGTAACGTTACAATTTTATATATGGGCATTTCCTGGGGTCACGAACGTACGTTCGTACGCTTTGGTATGCAAAAAATATAGAAAACAAAACTTTTCCAAGATTTTTTTGCGATTCTATAGCATTTGGGTAGCTCTATGTTTAGTGCAAAAGATGGGTTTCATCGAGTTTAAGCTTTCTTAATGATAGTTGTAAACATGTGGTCACGAACGTACGCAAAATAGAAGTCAACTTTGGATGACAGTAGTGAAATGTAAAAATCTGCGTAATGGAACGGAATATTCAAAAGTGGTTAATTTATTTTGAAAGTGTATTAATGTAGGTCTCCATCCAGCATTTACAAAATAAAATATCTCTCTTGGTTTTTGTTAAATTGGCTTATGTACCGGTCGCGAACGTACGGGTCGCCAACGTACGGGTCGCGAACGTACGATTTTGCCATAAATATCCTTAAATTTCCTTAACAAAAAAACTAAATACTCCTTTTACAACTGATTGTAATGGAGAGATTATCAACATTTTATTTTTTCATCCTGGTAGACCATTCTGGGGAAATGCCCATATATATATGTAGATAGATAGATGAAGAAAAATTTTGTGAAAAAATAACAAAATTTGGAACGATTTTCACACCTTAAACATTTGAATTCAAAAAAAATCCAAATCTGTTTTGTATTTTTTAAGATAAGGTACGAATGTGATATAATTTGTATTTACCCTTTTACTCCACAAAAAGGCCATACTTTAAAAAAGTACCAAAGACCAGTCTGTTAATTTTTTTAATTTTGAATCTCTTTTAGTTTAGGAGATATGAGGTTAGCGAATTTTTCTGATGAACAACAATAAATGTTAATGTTTTCCTTTAGCTTAGGAGGTATGAGGCTAGCAGGATCCAGTTAGCGAGAGGACAGACCCCGGTCCTAATGTCAAACATTTAGCTTTAGACGTTTAGGATCTGCGATGAAAGATAAATATATGGAAAAAAATATTTTGAAAAAAGTAACAAACATATCTTAGGAGGTATGAGGTTAGCAGGATCAATTGGGCGAGAGGAGAGCCTCCGGTCCAAATGTCAACCTTTTAGCTTCAGACGTTAAGGCTCTGCGATGAAAGAAAAATAGATGGAGAAAAAATCTTTTGTAAAAAGTAACAAACATATGTTGGTACAATTTTGACCCCTTAAACGTTCGAATTTCCATAAAGGACCTAATATGCATTTGTATTTTTTAGATAACTTACAAATGTTATATAATTTTTATTTCTATGTGTATTGATTTAAAAGCTAGATGGTGGAAAAAAGACCCATAATACAGGTTTTACCCGTTAGCTACCTAAAAGGGCCGAATTTCGTAAAAGTACCAGACAGCTATTAGCTTTTTTTATTTAATGCACAAAAATTAGTATTAAATTAAATAAAAGTACCAGTTTATTTAAAACAATTACCAGTTAGAAAACGAAAAAGAACCAAAATATCCTTTTTACAAATTTTTATTCACTCAGGAACTTGCATGTTTAATTTTATGTTTCTAGGTCCAACAAATACGGAAATTGAAAAGGTACCAGTTAAAGAACAGAATAATTCCAAAAATCCTCTTGCAGATTCTCATTCACTCAGAACCTTGCATGTTTAATTTTATCTTTCTAGGGGCAATACTAACGAAAAGTCAAAAAGTACCAGTTAGTAAATAAAAAGTACCAAGAATTTCCCTCTTATAGATTCTCAACCACTCAGGACATTGCATGTTGAATTTAATTATTCAATATTAACGTAAATTCAAAAATTCCAGTTAATGAACAAAAAACAGTACCAAAAAGGCCTCTTACAGATTCTTATTCACTCAGGATCTTGCATGTTTAATTTTATGTTTCTAAGTCAAATAAAAACGGATATTCAAAAAGTACCAGTTAAAGAACAACAAAGTACTAAAAAGCCTATCTTACAGATTCTCATTCACTCAGGACTTTGCATGTTTAATTTTATCTTTCTAAGTCCAATACTAACGGAAATTTAAAAAGTACCAGTAAATAAATAAAAAAAAGTACCAAAAAGTTCCCTCTTATAGATTCTTATCCACTCAGGACATTGCATGTTGAACTTTATGATTCTAGGTGCAATATTAACGGCAATTCAAAAATTACCGGTTAAAGAACAAAAAATGCCAAAAAGCCCTTTTACAGATTCAAATTCTCTCCGGACCTTTTATGTTTAATACTATTTTTCTAGGTCCAATACTAACGGAAATTCAAAAAGTACCAGTTAATGAACAAAAAAGTACCAAAAATCCCTCTTACAGATTCTCATTCACTCAGTACCTTGCATGTTTAATTTTATGTTTCTAGGTCCCAGTATTGGACGGAAATTATACCAAAGCTAAAGAAAAATATCAAATTTCCCGTATTTCCCCTTTTTAGTACTATTTTTCCACCATTAAAGTATAAACAATTTCAGAATTGTAGTGGGAGTCAATAATTAAGTACAAATATGTCAATGAATGGAGAAAAATATTTTGTAAAAAAGGACCACATGGCCTTGCATGTTGAATTTTATGTTTCTAGGTCCAATACTAACGGAAATTCAAAAAGTACCAACTAATGAACAAAAAAGTACCTTAAAGCTCTCTTACAGGTTCTTGTCCACTCAGTACCTTGCATGTTTAATTTTATGTTTCTGGGTCCAATATTAACGGAAATTAAAAAAGCACCAGCTAAAGAACAAAAAAGTACCAAAAACTTCCTTCTTATAGATTCCTTTCCACTCATTACATTGCATATTAAATTTTATGTTTCTAGTTCCAATAATAACGGAAATTCAAAAAGTACCAGTTAAAGAACAAAAAAGTAACAAAAAGCGATTTTACAAATTCTCATTCACTCAGGACCTTGCATGTTTAATTGTATCTTTCTAGGTCTAATAACAACGGAAATTTAGAAAGTACCAGTCAAAGAATAAAAAAGTAACAAAAAGTTCACTCTTAATGATTTTCATCCTAGGTGCAATACTAACGGAAATTCAAAAAGTACCAGTTGAAAAACAAAAAAGTACCAACAAGTTCCATCATAGATTCTTATCCACTCAGCACATTACATGTTGAATTTAATGTTTCTAGGTCCAAAAATGACGGAAATTCAAAAAGTACCAGTTAAAGAACAAAAAAGTACCACAAAGCCCTCTTACAGATTCTTATTAACTCAGGACCTTGCATGTTTAATTTTATCTCTCTAGGTCCAATTCCAACTGAAATTCAAAAAGTACCAGTCAAAAAATAAAATAGTACCAAAAAGATCCCTCTTACAGTTTCTCGTTCACTCAGGACATTGCATTTTAAATTTTATGTTTCTAGGTCCAATATTAACGGAAATTCAAAAAGTACCAGTTATAGAACTAAAAAGTACCAAAAAGTTCCGCAATAGATTCTTATCCCCTCAGGACATTGCATGTTGAATCTTATGTTTTTGGGTCCAATATAATAATTAAAAAAATACCAGTTGTAGAACCAAAAAGCTAAAGAAAAATATCAAATTTCCCGTATTTCCTTTTTTGGTACTATTTGTTCCCCCCATGACAGTTTCAAAAATTTCAGTATTGTAGTGGGAGCCCATAATTTGGTACGAATATCTCAATGAATGTAGAAAAATATTTTGTAAAAAAAAGTACCAAAAATAGTTACGATTGTGAAAGGGGTGAACCCTTAAATGTTCGAATTTCGAAAAAGTACCAAATTCATATTCGCATTTTTTTGATAAGTTTCGAATGTGGTATAAACTTTGTTTCTATGTTTATTGGATAAAAAGACAGATGGGGTGTCAAAAAAGTACCAAAATTCAGGTTTTACCCGTTTACTCCCTAAAAGGGCCGAATTTCAAAAAAGTACCAGACACCTGTCCGCTAATTTTTTTAAAGAACACCGATAAGTATTACATTTTTTTTGTATCTCTTTTAGTTTTGGAGATATAAGATTACCGAATTTTCCCGTTTTTACCCTTTTTTACCCCCTAAGCATTCGAATTTCCAAAAATCCCGTCTTAGTGGATCGATTTGGGGTGTGACCAATCTCTGGTCCAAATTGCAAGTGTTTAGCTTCAGGCGTTTAGGCTGTGCGATGATGAATCAGTCAGTCAGTCAGTCAGTAACGTTACAATTTTATATATATAGATTTTATATATATAGATATAGATTATTGTTTCATTTTATGTTTTTTACGCATTTGTATTTCTTTTCAAAACTATTCGCAAAATATTCGCTTTAGTTTGGGGAATACGAATGTCACATATTCGGCGATACGAATATTCGTAGCATCACTAGTACAAACATACATATTTCATTGGATGCGTTAAAAACATTTTATTGAAGTATTAATGGCTTAAATATGATAAAGTTGTTTTTACAGTAAAATCCTGCTAAAACGGTGTGATAATTTTCTTTAAGTATGTAGCTTGTTAAAACTTTTCTTTCAAAATCTTATATGTATTTAAATTCTATTAATTTAAAAAATGTTATCATTTATTTTATATGTATTTGCATGTGCTGTGGCGGAACTCTACATTTATCAAGTTAAATTCATTTTGCTGGCTTGAATTTTTGGTTTTTCAAGTCCGACCTTTATTGCATTTGCAACCCCGATTACTTTAGTGCGGAAGCATGAGTAAGTAATAAACATATTGGCAAGGTCGAGCGACATGTTTTTTAATACCTATAATGCCTAATGCGATAACACTGATAGGCTTTAACATATGATTAAAAAAATGTATATCGTCGCGTTTCATCTTAAACCACGTAAGCTCCAACAACTTGTTTTTAGAAAACGAAAAAACGTAGATAATAACTTTTTAAATGTGGGTTTTAAAAGAAAACATTTTTTGACAAAATGTATTACTTACAAGTAACTGTAGCCAAATTTGTCGCTTATGTATTTTTAGCGCAAACATCAATTTGCAATTTAAATAAAATTTTTAATTTAGTTTTAATATTACATATTAGCTCTGTTCCACATGCATAACGAAACAGTCCGAACTTGCCCAAAGTTACCCAAAAGCGTTCCACATAACAATTTTTGTTCAATTATGAGAGTAATTGAGAGAGTAATTTTTTTCATTTCCTGTACAAATTTGCACGAACTTTTTCTTTGGGTAAGTTCGGACAAGAATTTAACAATCAGCTGTTTTTTGTTTACATATGAAACTGAAAATTAATCAAAAAATTTGCAAGCAAAAGAAAAAGTTTAGTTTTTGTTAAAAAATATATTAAAAAGCAAAATGGAAGGTTTTAATGAAAAAGTTAAAGTGGTAAATACATTAGTGAATAGATACATATCTCCCTTGTTCTTTAAAATAAAAAATGCTTTTCAAGATCAGTGAAGAATTTATGGAATTTTTTAAATTATTTTTAACATCTGTTGGCAATGATGCAAATGTTTTGTTTTTATAATGTTATTGCTTTTAAGCGTCTAAAATCACGTAAATAGATTTTAATTTAAAATGTAAGCACCATTAGTATTACAAGAAGTGCAAAAATGGTTTTTTGCGTTCCAGCTATTTTGGGTAGTTTTCGCAAATTTAGAGAGTAATTTTCATTTTACTCTCATTAGTCCGAACTTGCCCGAGATCTTGTGGAACACACCTATTATTAATTTTGTTAAAAAAAACTAAATTAGGTATACCTAATTTAGTATATACATAGTGTATACACCAATTCTATATCGCAAAGATTATGAACATATTGTTTTCAAAAATTTCTTATACATATTTGACAAATTTAATGTTTTTGCATACATTTTACTATTTGTATGGGAGGAACTATTACGAGCAAAGATAGAGCTTAGTTATTTATTTCAAAATTTTTTGGGTCAGTATAAGGCACCCGTTAACCCCTTAGGGTCCGAAAACGAATTTTATTTTAATTGAACCAGCATTTGTCTTGGATTGCGGCTGGAAGAAAAGTATTGGGAGAAAACTGCATTCCTTTTCGGCTGTTGAACGCTAAAAAACATACACAAGAATCAGTTGGAATGGTAAGAAAAACTTTTGAAAAGTTTTAAAATGTCTACCTGTGTAGTTGTTTACATTTCGATACTGACAGCGCTATGGATCTTGAAACGGCACTCACGTCTCAACAGCAACAAACGATTCTTAATCAGTAAAAAATCTTGCACAATGCCTGAAGACAACAACATACACATGCGCTAATTTTCCGGGAATTTCATGTGGTTTGGTTTTTCCATTAATTGTATCTATAGCATACAAAAATCAGACAAGATGACCAGATAATAACTTTATAACTTTCGCGATTTGGAACTTTCGAAGTATAAGGCCCAACTTTTGAATTCCAGATTACAGCAGAGGATTCTGTTGAAAAAAGGCGCAAACATTTCGAAAAGACATTCTGAGTTTTCTCAATTGTTGCAAAGATTTAGTTTATTGAACTGATCCTCTTAAACTTCTACAAGACCAAGCCTTAGGATCTAATGGTTTGGAGACTCTTCGTTGACTCATCAAAACTGGGTCTAAAAGCAGTGTTGCTACATAATGGAAATCAATATCCATCCGTACCATTAGCAGATGCATAAAATTTGAAAGAGACCTACGAAAACATGAAGTTATTGTTCAAAATATGTCAGTATGATCGCTGTTTGTGGAATGAATGCGGCAATTTAAAAGTACAGGTAACCCTCGATTTAAGTTGGCTGTTGGGACCGAAGAAAGCACGTGTAAATCAAATTCGCGTAAAACAAGGTTCAGGACTGGTTCAAATTCCGCTTATGGGACCAGAAATTTAACATCGAGTAAATCAAAACATGAGATGCATACAAAATTTAATTTTTGGGCCTAAAAACCGCGTTAATCAAGAACATATAGCATTATAATTTTATTTTAAATTAAATGATATTTCTTAATAACGACATGTATAACGCTTTGTTATTATTTTTGTGTAAAACATTTGAATTAAAATAGACCAAAAAAATTATTGAAACATATTCGATTATTAAAAATGAAAAATATAGGAAAATTATGTCAATTGTAAAATAGGCAAACACAAACTAACCCTACGTTTCCACATGCAAGTAATTACTTGCAAGTAGTGTATACGTATTATCAACGAAAAATCGACAAAACAGCCGATTGGCTGAAAGTACAAAAATTGTGTGAGTGTTAGTGAAAAAGAGTGAGTGTATTGAGTTTTTCGAACTTTTACTTGCATGTGGTAAGCCTAGGCGAATTGACTAAAAACCAGTAAAATTTTAGTGGCTTCTGAAAAAATTTAAAAAATTGCAGTAAATTGCAAAAATTTCCATTATGAATTAAATATGTTTAATTACTTTAATGTTATTAAATAAAAACTATTTTGAGTTTAAAAAAGCTTACACAACTATTCATTATCTATCACTATTTCATTAAAATTTTATAATTTTCTGTAAAAAAAATGTCTAGAAATTTGAACATTTCAGAAATTCGAACTGGTCGGTGCACAAAGTGGTTCTAATTTGTGTGATTCTACTATATTTGTAAAATATGTAGATATGCACTTGTGCAGTTCTATTTAAGCACACAGCTGATGAAATTTTTTAATCACAGTGCTACAATTCCCGTAAAATAAGGATTTCTATCATTTTTTTGAGCGTGTTTTATTAAAACCGCGTAAAAAAAGCGCGTAATTCTAAAAAGGGTACTATTAATGATCCGTGTTATATCTAAATCGCGTAAAGGAAGTAGCGTGGAAATCAAGGGATACCTGTAGTGGCTATTCTAGCAGGATTACAAGCAGGATACACTAAAAATTGTTGTTATTAATATGAGCGGCACAGCAGAGCAAAAGCGGGTCATTTATCCAACAAAATTGGAAGGAATTGGCGATTCCGGAAAGCAAGAACATCGCAAATTAGTCTTTAGTTGGCAGCCTAAAAATATTTTTGCTGCCACTACATATTTAATTAAGCTTAATAAAAAAATTTGGTGAAAGCTATAAACAGAGATGAGGAAGTGAGACCAAATGAAAGGAAAGAATATTATTGGCTCCCAAATAAGACAAATCTTTAAAGACCAATTGCTCAAATCTAAGTTGGTTAGTAAAAAAAGAAATCATGTGTAGCTTTTGAAAATGTATGTCACAATTTTCTTAAAAGTATAAGGGTTGCAAATTACATAGACGTTTCATGTATACATATTTTATTTTTTCTCAGAAAATCTAAGTGCCGCATGGTGAGAGGTTCCACCTAGATATTGCGAACATGGAAAAAAGATACAACGGCAAGTAGTCCCCAGCAATATTAGCTGATTTCCTTTTACTTTTTGATAATAAATACATACATATTTAATATTTTAATATCAGTATTTTATTTTAATAAGCAAGTCTCAATCTGTGAACATGTTTAGATTTGGCAAGCTAAAGTCAATTAAAATCACATAACAAAGATCTTGCTCCCGACTTTTTTTTTGCCGACGAGTGTAACCAGTAAGTGTTAAATTTTGTATTTTTAAATATTTAAAACAATTTTTTTTTAATTAAAAATACATAAATCAGTCCAGAAAAATCAATTTGTTTAAAACTTACAAATCACACCCTGCGCAAAAAACAAAAATATTCCAAATACGAATAACGTGGCACAACGGCAGGAAACAAACATTTTTTATCACAAAAAATTCTTTAAAAAACCCTCAGTATTATATATTTAATTTATTTATTTTTCAGATTTAGTTTTTTTTTCTGAGTAGACCGTTAATATTTATTAAACGTTGATTACAGCAAGAGATCCAATGTGAAACTGATCTTGCTACATGTACTCTAACGATAATTTAAGACAACTACTAAAGAAAAATTATTTCTTGGCACGAATTAGTACGATGATAAAATGTATTAATTGGAAGCAGTGTGACCATTTTAGCATTTTTCCAGCCATTTAAATTTTTTTTTTAAAATTTTGATTTAGCTGTAATATTTTTAATTATAATTTTAAATAAACATTTTTTAAACTGGTTTATTATTAACCCCCGAATTCTTTAGCGATTATTAAATTTAATAAAAGTTTGTAAAGAGAAATTTTTATAGAAAATTTGTTTTGTAAGCCCTTATTAAATTTAAAATATTTTTATGAATACGGGCATAAATAATTTTAACCAATTGTGAATATAAAAAGTCGCAATTTAAAGGATATATATTTTTGTTCTTAATAGCAAATAATTCCCATTAATGTCATTTGTTTCGTAAAAATTTCAATTTTTGGTAAATCTCAGAAATGTATGTTTGATTGCAATGTTTGATTGCAAATTATTTAGTGCATACAAAATTTTAAGAATTACAGATGTCTAATTTCGGTATTTGATAGCGAAGGAAATTACAATGCAATTTAAATGGGAGTTTCGATCGATATCGAATGCCGTAATTATACATCTGTAATTTTTAAAATGTTTTAACGAGCATTTGATTCGATATTTTAAGCTAATGATTATTCTCTTTAATATATTTATACGACTAATATTGATAGAAACAAAAAAATGTGAGGCACATTCAAAAAAAATTTATATAAGAAAATAATTTATAAAAAACAGAGAGAATAATTCCCACAAAAACAAATCTTGAATTTCTAACGTTTTTTTATTTTGTATTAAATAATAATTTCAAAGGAATACAAAAAATTTCTCAATCTGTTTTAAAAAAAAACTCAAAAAAAGAAAACTATTAAAAAATTCAGAGAGCTAAAGTTAGTGAAACAAGTCTGAGCGACAATTCTAGTGCATATACTATTTTGCAGTTCTTTTGGATGTCAACTTTCTTAACACACAGCGAGACCCGTTAGCTAGGGTAAAAACAAATAAAAAAGCCTAAGCGACATCATTTTCAATTTTCGTTTTTTTTAATAAATGACTTTATTGGCAACACTTGCACCATCTCCTAATTTATATTTATGAATATATTTAAAGCAAAAACAATTTTATCTTAAGCGACAACCTTCATACAAAATTTTAATGAAATAAAATAAAAAAAACCTACAATTTTGTTTTTGTCGCTTTTTGCGGTAATGACTCGATATGGTTCTCTAACCCGATATCTTTTAAAGCCGCTTAAAATTCACTAATATGCACAAATAAACCGAGAAAAGCATTAGAAAATCACTGTTATCATACTTAACCTTTTTTATTTTTTACGTTTGTGTTGATGACTTAAATTTTTAAAAAAAATTATGGTTAAGTGTAGCAAACGGTTCAGAAAACTTTATAATATTTTGTAAGGATATATCCGTAAGACTGTGCGCCAATTAAAAAAAAAAATTTGTATCTAATAATTGTTCATAAATTAATAAATCTACACTTTAAACCAAAAAGAAAAGTTTGTACCATAACAATTATCGTTATGTCTTAGCGTAAACTTTTTGTCTTAACGACAAATCTTCAGCTCATCATTAGTTTAGTGCATATCATGGTGAAATTCACATCATATGCGCCAAACCAATAATGACTGACGAAATGTAGTTAACCACCGACTTACAATAACGAAATATTTAAGAACAGAATAGGTATTAAAGACTTTTATTATTTACGAATTTTACAACGCTACCAAAATTGTTTTCGTTAAAAACTGACAAAGTTTTAGAACTGCTTACATTGGATCACTACATATTTATTGCTCTTTTTTAGAAACATCCAGAAAACATTATTTAATTTCGTATAAAAAGTAATTGTTGAAAATAATAGTTTTCGTTTAGCAATTTTTTTGAAATTTACTTCAAACCTTTTTAGCTGTACAACTCTTCAAGATCCGGTCACACTAATTAAAATACACGAGATTGTGTGTGAGAAAGAAGGAAAGAGTACGAATTTAAATTTGAATTACAAAGGGTCACTATAGATAAATATTATATACTTATATTAAGCATTGTATCAGCAAAGCGATCATTTTGCCAAGTATTTAAAACACTATTTTAACATATTTCTGGATAGACGTTTATCTTTTAGGATTAAAACTAACTTATCTAGAAGGGGTTTTGGGTCATAACATAAATTTAGAGGAGTTGACCATAAACTTTGAGAAATAGTAAGGTATTTGCACAACCAGTTATTTTATACAATTTTATTTACTTAACATTAATTAATCATATCAAAACTAAAAATCGTAAATTTAAAGTTCATACAAAATATTTATGTACATACATCAGGGATGATAAGTAACATTTTCAAAATTGTACCTAATTCAGTAAAAAATTGTACTTTTTAGACCCTAATTGTACTAAAATCCATAAATATACTTTTTAATATTTTCATTAATATATATATATATATATATTTATTGGTTTCTTTAGTTCCTATAAGGAACATAGGGCTTATTTTTATAAAGATGGTAGTAAAACAGGGTGCAAATATTGTATGTTTAACCGAATAACAAGTACAAAAAATATTGTCTTAGAAAGTAAGTTTCTTTTGGGTTTGGTAACCCGCTAAAAGCTCTTATACCGCGCTTGAACGTACTTCAAAAAAACAAGCTTATATTAAAATATTCATATAGTTTATAGGTACTATGTAAATGAAGTATAATAAGGAACACAATAATCGTTTTATTATTTTTCAAAGAAATCAAAGTCCGACTGATATAGGAAATGAGTTTTTTGATAAATTTGTACATACAGGTATGTGATGAAAATCGATGTCGATGCAAAATCGTACTAAAATCGAAAAAGGTGTGATGACAACACTTAATTGTCGTTCGTTTTGTTTTTAATTCGGTTTTCTTTTCAAATCGAAGTCGATTTCATTTTCCATTTGTTTCTATGAAAATGTAAACTAACAAGAGTGTGATGAAAAACGAAAATTTACTGTTTTAACTGTTTTTAAAACGATAAGATATTTACGCACGTTTTTAAGAACTGAAGTCATTAAAATAAATTTTTCAAATATTTGAAAAGTATTTAAACCAAAATGTAAGTAAGTGTATTAAAGTTTTTAACTGTAGGTAATAATAAATAAATAAAAAATATTTTTCAGGGGAAAACATACAAATACTGGCCAGGAGGAGTTTATGGTGAATTTTATGGAAAAACATCCTCAATTGGCAAAAAATTTTTTTAAAGGTGATAGAGTGGAAGCAGAAAGACTTTGGCAAACTTTCGCCCAGGAGCTAAATAAGCTAGGTCCACCTTTAAAAGATTGTAATGGATGGAAAAAGGTATAAACAAGATATTTGTTATTTATTTTTCAACTGTTATTTTGGTATTTAGATATGGAGTGACAAAAAATCTTCTATTAAGAAGAAAATTTCCACAAATAAACGAGAGGCTCGTGCTACTGGCGGAGGACCACATAATCAATTATATATTTCAAATATAGAAGAAGCCATTGGAAAAATATGTGGCCTTTATGATTGCGTTGATGGCATTGAGGGAAGCTTTTGTTTTGGAACTCAGCAGGAAAATAATGGGTCAGACATTTCGCAGGAGGTCAGTCCTGAGTGCAATGAAATCGAAAATTGTAACCAATTCGATATGCCGACCACTTCTAAGCAGTCAAATAAAAGAAAGCGATTAGATACATCTTCCCTTGAAGAAAATCTTAGAAGTTTCATGTGCAGTGAGAAGGAAAAAAACAGTGTACTTCAGGAAAATGTTAAGGACATTACAAACACTTTAAAAACATATTCAAAAACATTTCAAAATACTGAAACTTATTTAAGACGGATGTACAGAGCCCTGGAAAATGTGGTTGATCGTATTGGTGAACAAACTGTAGCTATTAATAAACAAATTGAAGCCATTAACAATCAAACTGAAGCCATTAATAGACAAACAGTCGAAATTTCTAAGCAAAACGCAGAAGTTTCTATGCAAAGCAAAGAAGTTCAACGACATAATGTGCAAGTAGAAAAACAATTATATGAAAAAAATAAAATTAAAAAACAATGTTTGGAAATCCAAAAGCAACAGCTTGAAAAAATGTAATTTTTAAAATTTGTTTTGTCTGGATATGTACAAAGTGTATTGAAATACGTGAGCAAGTGCTCATAAAATAAAAAATAAATGCATTTAAGTAAAAAAGCTTTTTAATGATTTTTTTTATGTTGTTTTTTGTAGAAACCTCCTTAGGGACCTATTTCTATAGAAAATTATTTGTAAATAGACTTTCAGCAATTGCATCTCGATTTCGGCTTGCTTCTGAAGTCGCTAGATTGACAGACTCATCTTCTGTGTTACTGAAATCAGATTCTTCAATTGGAGCATTGAAACCACCAAAATCTTCCAATTTATAAAAGTTGCACATATTATGTATCGCACAACATATGTTTATAATTTTTACAATCTTTTGTGATTTATACCACAAGGTGCTAGATAAACAACGGAATCTGCTTTTTAAGACCCCAATTGTTCTTTCAATAATGTTTCTTCCTGCTGCATGTGCATTATTAAAATTATGTTGCGCTGAACCAGCATTTGGTAGTCTGTACGGAGTCAAGACAAAAGGTTCTAAAGCATAGCCTGAATCACCTAAAAGCCACGAATTGTGGTCTCCACTTTCATATCTGCCAAGGTAATAATCTCGCACCGTACTCAAGTTCCAAACGAAGGAATCGTGACTAGAACCAGGACGAGTGGCGTCGACTGCAATAACATTCATTTTATAGTCACATATCTGAATAAATATAATAGGATACATGAGGAAATTTTAATATTTTTAGTTTATCTTACAATCATCGCATTTATACTATAATAGCCTTTTCTATTATAGTATAAATAATCCTGATTTCCGGGCTTTACAATCCTAATATGGGTACCGTCAATACAACCAATCACCCCCGGAATTTTGAATTTTTCAAAAAAATGGTGCTTTGACCTTTGAATATAATCTAGGTCGGCGGGAACTTTAATCCAATATTGGCATAGCACTTTTTCTAATATAACTATCATCTTAGACAATGATTTTGAGACCGTAGTCCTGTGCATAGCTATAACAGAATCATTTCCAACCGACCTTTGAAAGCTGCCTTCTGCTAGGAATCTTAACGTGGTTGCTAACTCAATGACCAAAGGAATTGATTTAGGTTTTACATGCGGTTAAATTTTTTGTAGAATCCAAAAAAAACCTTCCTTGTTTATTCGGAAATATTCCTTGAACCTAAAAATATTTGATGTGTACTCAGTTTAAATTACTTAGAAAAATTTGTTACCTGGTCTCCTGCATACTCAGTGGATCTGAAGAATCCCTAAGCCTTTTCCTTTGTATATTTTCAATGTTGTTTGAATTATTTATTATTAAAAAAGAAGTTGATAAAATTAATGCCATTTTTCTGATTTAAAATCCACATAATTGTTTACGAAAAAGTTGCAATGTTTACTTGAAACAATTTGAAAAGAAACAAAAATGGGAATAAAAACCGTTCGATTTTGATCACATCTTATAACAAAACGTTCGTTTTTAACTTTCGATTTAATTTGAAAATCGATCGATTTCCGTCACATACCTGATAATTAAACGCTATAAATTAAAGTAACGATAAGTTTTTTGTTAATTTCAAACTATGGCAACAAGATTTATTAGTCTGTAGCTAATATTTTGTCTGAAATAAATTCAATGCATTATTTACATATAGGAGCGTTATGCGCATTGTTTTTATTAAATTATGGTATGAAAAAATATGTTCCACATTGGCCAACGAATGTGGTATAGATAATATATCTTTGGCAATTCTACTGATATCTGGAAACATAAGTTCATTAATTTTATTTTTCAATTATCCATCCCTAGACCAAAAAGCTTCAATGTTAAATGTTGGAAGTTTTTAAATTGTACTAAACAAGTCATTGGAGTACTTAAGTACTTTTGCAATGCTAATAATACTGAAAAAAGTACAATTGTACTAACTTTATCATTCCTGACATACATATACATATTCTTTAAAAGCAAATTTAAAATCGCTTTGTACCTGATTTGTGAAGAAAATTAAAGAGACATGTGTTGATAATATTTAGTTTAAATATCATTATTTATGATTTTAACCCGCATTATATCTAAATTTAGTCGATAAAGAGGCATTTGTTGTTTGCAACAATCACTTCAATTAAGCAATAACATAGACCAACAAAAGCACTCGAAAAGAAAAAAAGATTTTTTATAAGACTTTATATGATGATTACAAATACATACATACATACATACATATGTATGTATTAAAGTAATATATCACAAATGATCATGCAAGCCATTCTGATGGTAAAAAAGAATAAGGAAATTTAGTTGTTATTTAACTGCAAACGAAAACGCTTTAAAGTGAAAATGTTTTTAATAATTTTTAACTTAATTTTAGTTTCCCTGTTAAAATTTAATATAGCTGAAAAAGGTGAGTGATTGTCCTGGCTAAAACTTAGTTATGATTTATTTATGTAATTACTGATCTGCAGCATATCAACCAGATGCAACTCGAGATGCGTTGTTGAAAGATATTTTTAAAAATTATAATCCCTCAGTTAGACCTGGTCAAACAAATGAAACCGTTATGTTGTTTGTAAATATTGAAATACAACACTTTGATTTTCGGGAAAAAGATGGAGCTTTTCATTTAGTGGGACAACTTCATGTGGTAAAATGATTTGATTGAATTGTTTCGATTTAACAACAACTAAATATAAATAGTAAAATTGTTTAAAAATTGCACATACATATTAATTGAATGTTAATCAACATGTAAATACAGTAAAAATTCGATAATCCGGATAATTGATTGCAGACCCCAATCCGGAGTAGCGAATTATCCGGATTACCGCATGTATGTATTTATTACAAATTATAATAATTCATAGCAAAAAAACGCATGTGCAAACATACTCATATCACACTTATCTAACTGCATTTTACAAAGCATGCTGTGATTTGAATAAAAAAATAAATAAAAATGGGTGTTATTCAATCCGGATTATGGAGTTGCAATCAATCCGGATTATAGAATACGCAATGACTGTATTTTTCAAAGCATGCTTTGATTTGAATAAAAAAAATAAATTATAACGGGTGTTATTCAATCCGGACTACATAGTTGCAATCAATCCGGATTAAAGAATACGCAATGAGCTGCAAAATTCTGTCCGGATTACCGAATATTCCGGATTAGTGGAGCCCGGATTATCGAATTTACACTGTACACGAAAAGGATTATTAACTAAATATGGCTTGAACCAAGAAAATTTTGCATGATTCTCGTCCAAGCCAAAAATTACTTATTCTAAATATATGTGTGGCTTGGTTTAAGCAAAATGTTTGTTTAAGAAAATTTTGCGAAATACCAACGAAATAAGTTCAAAACAAGAAATTAGTTGTAGATTTTCTTGTTTTAAGAAACGAAAATGATTACTTTATAAAATAAACTTCTTTCTGTGTATGTCATAAATATGCCAATTTTAAAACGGCTGTAATTAATATATTTTTGGTCCGATTTGGAAATGGTTTGGACTCAGTAACTAATTTTATGTATATTATCCACAGTTAACTTAAAAACTAATAAACTTCAAAGCACTTAACGAACGACTTTTTACATTTATAACATAAAATAAAAAATATTTATAATACAATTTAACCAAATTTTACTTAATTGAGCAATAGTTTTGATTTAAAATAAAAAATCAGTTTCTAAATAAATGTGTAGAAAACAAAGGTGATAAAGGTGTGTTTTTATACTTTTACACATTTTTTCAGAAATGGCACGATCCAAAATTGGTTTGGAGTCCTAATCGTTACGGCAACATGAGTCATATACTTGTAAGTCAAAAATATGTTTGGGTGCCTGATTTAGAGTTCTACAACAATGCCCCCGACAAATTTATTCGAATGAATCGTAATGGTTTTGTTACGGTCAAAAATGATGGTGTTGTATTCTGGAGCGATTCCATAGAAGTGAATGTATTTTGCTCATCTGACATGAAGAATTGGCCACATGATAAACATACATGCAGCATAAATTTAGGTTCATGGACGTTTGATGGTTTTGAAGTAGACATTTTGCATTTAGAGGCCAATTCAAGCATGACTTTCCGTTCAATTGACATGAAAAATATGGAATATAAAATCACCAAATTTAATGCATCGCATACAAGTAAATATTACTCCTGCTGCCTACAGCCATATGTAACAATGGACTATGACATAACTTTTGAAAGAGAATCGTCATTTGTGGTGATATTTCGTATGCCAGCTTTAACCATTATACTATTCACGCTGATTTCTTTGAGAATGGAACCCAACAGAAAAGAAAAATTGTTTTTAAATGGATTAAGTTTAATTCTAGTTTCATGGCAATTAATATATTTTGCAAGAAATATTGGTCATTTTCATGGAACACCCAATATTGGTACATATAGATTTACCTTGATCATTTATATACATAACTATGTCTATCTCCTTCTATAATACGTATAATTTTTCTTTTTTAGTAATCTTCTTCACCACAAGTTTTGTTTTGGTCACAGTTGCACAGCTTTTGACAATTTTTTCCCTTTTTGTCACCAATTCCAAATTTATGGGTTATTTACCAACTTTAATTGAAAACTTTTTAAAATTTTCTTTTTTCTGCTATTTAGTACCGATTGAATCGAAACCTAAGGAGGGCGGCGAAATGAATGGACAATTTGAGGACGTAAAATTGGATGACACTTTTAATTTAATTGATCGCAATGTTTCAACAAATGATTGGCTTAGATTTGCTAAAATTTTAAATATTTTAGCATTTTTAGCATTTGGCTTTATATTCCTAGTTTTAACATCAGTGTGTTTTGTTTAAGATTTAATTATCATTACAACTGCAATCATATAAAATTTATAATTCTGAACCGAATAATACGTGTTATATTTTTATAAATAAATTATTTATTTAACCAGCTGTTAACTCTTCCTTCTTTATTTCTAAAAAATCAAAATTTTCTATTTTTACCAAACATTAAAACAGCAAATAAGAAAGTATCAAGCCCCACCCATAATATGCATAAGCTAGCATAAGTCTGGTTTCACACTATGAAAGTATTCTTTCAGAAAGTCTGAGTTTATTGGTGAGAAGGGAGAAAATCATAGCATGTTCTCTTCCCCTCTCACCAATAAACTCAGACTTTCTGAAAGAAATCTTTCTTAGTGTGAACCACGTTGGGACCTGACAATTCTTAAAGTGTACCGTCACAATGGCAAAATTGTACCAAATTGACATAAATTGTACCAAAATTTCACTATAAAATAACACTGTGTGTAACTTTTTAAGTCATGAAAAATAACCATATACAGTGGTGTCTGTGATAAAAAAAACAAAAAAAAAAAAGACCCGTGTCTCCCTGTTTTTCCCAAAGTCATGCACTTTTTTTATGGGCCCCCAAAGATGTGGGGCCTCGGTGTCATTTTTGCAAAAAAGTGATAGTTTTCTCAGGCTCATATCTTGCAAACCGTTCGGAATTTTGATTTACCCTCTGAGACAAAGTTGTTGCTCTTGCCATAAAAAACAAAAATTGTAACCATATAAAATCAAAAAAATTTCATCTTCAAAAAATAATTTTACATTTAAAAATTTAAAATATGATTTCTGATAAAAAGGAATCATCCGCCTCCATAAACTGTTTTACGTAATCAGGAATCTCTTCCTTCACGTAGTCAAGAATCTCTGCGGGATGTTGTTCCTCCCCATTTCCTTGTGCACTTTTATAAAATTAAGATTTCTGTGCACGAAAATTATGCACCCGCATAAAGTGCCTTTTTTATTGTACTTATTTGCAAAGGTTAAGGCCCCTATTATGAGTTACATTCGATAAACGATTTTCGCTGGCTATCGAACATCGACTATCGAATGTTAATTTGGTATTATGAGTTGGCAGCACTGTCGAAAATTTCGTTGTGCATCGAATTTTTCAACGAAAACAAATTTGCTTTCGACGGTGCAAATAAATGTAAAAAACTTGTTGAAAATGTAACTATTTGTAAATTTTTTTGTGTTCGTATACCAAATACCATATTCTTTATCAGTTTTGTTCATTTTATGCAAGTCCAACGTCGTAAACAACAATTTGAAACTCTCATATTCCTAATGGAACAAAATTCTTTTTTGACCAAATGATTTGCAGCAAAGTTCAGCATCTAAAAAAGTAGGATGGAACCCCCCTGAAGCTAAATTATTTGAAAACAACCATAATTCCGCCGTGGCCCCGTTTAACATTAATTTTATTTTTTAAATTTGTAAACAAAAATTTTTTATTTTAAGTGACAGCTGATCGAAAATGTACTACTGTGAATTAACAAAATCACAATAGTAAATTTTTATCGAATGCGCGCCATAATACCAAGGCGAATTCATCCCAGGTAATCTCGGTACTACAACAAGTACAACTCGTACAAAAACCACAAGCAATTTGTTTTTGTAAAATCATTGTACAATGTCAAAAACAGAAATAAAACAAAACAGAAACAAAGATAATAAAAGAGAATAAACAAAATTTTGACATCCAATAGTGATTTTAGCTAATATCAGCAGGGCTTTTAAGACCACCTGTAATAAATTCGCCTTGCATAATACCAAATTAAAATTCGTTCGATCAGCTACTTCGACTGCTGTCGAAAATCGAATTTAGTTCATAATAGGCACCTAAATGTTTGCAAAATTCACAACTGAGTTTAACACGTTCCATTTTTTAATTAAATAAAACAATCAAAAAATCTTTTGAAAATACCTCGTAAAACATATATTTATTTACTTATGCACTTATTTTTTATTTTATGGCGATTTCTTTTCTGAGAAAAATGTTGCATTAATGTTACATGTTCTACATTTTGTGTTCGTTTGTACAAAAAATACAACTGTGGGAAAAATTTTCAAGTTCTTTTGTGAAAATGTTGATGAAAAACATGCAAAACATGTTACATGTTTTACCCTTACTTTTACTTAAGGGTTCATACTGCCCTGTTTTACAACTTTGGTACTTACTACTTTGTTTGTACAACCAATATTTTATTTTGTTTGTCATAATATTTTAAAAGTTTTGTCAAAAGAATTCTACATCTAAATATTCTTCGACGGCATACTCCATTTTGAATTAAATCGTTTTTTTATTTTGGTGGAAAATTCTATGTATTTATTATCGTTTTAAATTTGTTCAAGCAATCAAGTGATGTCAATGTCTGTTTCCAAACCGTAAAGTAAGTGTGCAGCAAATAGTCGAATAGTTTTAAAAATCGCTAATGAACTACATCAATAATAAAAGTGTAATAGTTGTAAATAAAGGCAGCTAATTCTGTTCGATTGAAGTTGTACAACATGTAACACTTCGAGTGATTATAGGTAACATGAAAAAGTGTTACATGCATATACTGTAGCATTTTTTTCTCAGAATAGAAATCGCCATTAGTATATATATTTAATGTTATTCAAAGCATATTTTGCAAACTAATCTATGATTATTGAACTTTTTAGAACATTCTGTTAAAAGATAAATACACAATTGTTATTGTGGAAATTTAAAGTCAATAAACTTTTCGTTAGGGTTAAAAATGCAATCGTAGCATTTTTTAAGTTTAAAAATTAACCTTGAATGTTTGCTTCATATTAAATTATGTGCTAATAAACTTTTCATTAGTGAAAAAAATGCAATAGTGTGCATTTTTAAAGTTGAAAAATTAACCTAGAATATCTAAGTTTAAATTAAAAACTTGTAATTAAAAACAAAAAATCTCTTATTTTGGCAACTATCTATTATCAAAGCCGCAATAAACCACCAAATAAATGACAATAACCAAAACAATAAAAGAAAAAGAATTAATGTAATATAAGTACTTATTTACCGCCAATAGATTTACCAATATTCCTAGCGCTTTATGACGGGCAGGATGAAGTTTTACGATCAATTCCGCCGATATGGTACTTGTACGACGGCTGGATGAAATCCTTCAAGAAGCGATAAGGAATGTGGAAGAAAACAACAATTATATATTTTAATTTTTTATTATATTTTTTAAAATTGTTAAATATATACTAAACTAGCGGACCCGGCGAACTTCGCCTCGCCCCAATTTAAATTTTTTAATTTGGAAAGCCATTAAGGAATAATTTCACACAATTTTCCGACTTTTCCGGAGGGATTTTTTAAAATTTTCTTTCGTAAAAACCTTCTCCTCGAAAATACGAGCAACTGACAAAAAATTTTACAGAAATCGGCCCAGACGTTATCATTTTATGAATTACTTTACATTTTTTAAAACCATTTTTATATATAAGCTTACAACTAAAATATCAATATAATTTAAATTGAAATAATTAATGAATTTTAAGATTTTAGTGAAACTTATGTTTTTACATCTTATATAATTAAATACACAACAATAAACACCACATAAAATTGAAGTTACATTCTGAATTCGAAGAATATTATAAGTAAAAGTTTTACAATTTTTGTTTAAAAATAACCTAAAAGTTTTATTTTGAGATTGCCCAGCAGAACAAAAGTACTCGGCAGGTTTGTGGTTAGGAAAATAAAAAGCAACCCAATGCTGCCCAGGCATATGTGATGGATCAGTGTTAGCAATGTAAAATTATGGTTTTAAAACTGGTTGTGTTGGTAATTTATTACATGCAAATACACCTTTAAATTTATATTTAGTTATATTATTGGAGTTCAAAGTATTTTCAATATTTATTGAATTCATAGTGTTTGAATAATATTACGCGTTTTATCAATTTCTATAACACTATCAAATTCAAAGTATACTAAGCACGTTAAATGTTTTACAACACTGAAAAAATAATTCCGATTCATTCAGTATTGACTGAAATAATTAGATATTAAATTACTTTCGAATCGAGAAAGTACTCGATCACGACTGCCAGAATCAGGCCCCTGGTAGGATCTTTAGTTATTTGATGCCCTTTATCAAAATTATGAATTCCAGTTCCTTTAAATAGTGTTTGATAACCACGAGTACTTATTACTCCTCCGTTATTGTAGTTAAGTAAAATTGGTTGTGCAGGAAATTTAACCAAATTAAATCTTTGTAAATTAAAATGTTGAACGTTAAATGGATTTTCTTTTTTATCTCCAGTATATGCTTTATAAGACATTATTCCAAAAATTAAAAAACTTGGTAATTTTTCTAGTAGAACGTTATATAAAGTTAATGAGTGAGTTCCAGGGTGTATTGGTTACGTTTTTATTTCCACTCTTTTATAAGGATAAATAGCATTTCTTGATTGTAATACATTATGATGAGCCGTTAGAATATTATGATTAATAAATAACAAATAAAAAAATTTAAAAAATTATGATTAATAGTAAGATGGTTTATATATAAATTAGCTTCATGTATTTTAATATAAGATTCATTTTTATCACCACCTAAAATGTAAAATTCCGGGTTTTCCAAATTTAATGTTACCTTTAGATCAACATTATTAAGCAAGTATTTTTATTGGTTAAATACATCAACATGAAGTTTTCCAAAAAGTTCTACTCTTTTTCCATCCTTTAATAGTTTTTTCCTCTTGTTCAAGCCAGGATTTTCTTTATCAACTAATGAATTTATTTTATTTGTGTCAATAGCCCAGACACATGATTCAAGATGCGTTGATCTAGCATCATTTCCATAACTTAACAATTTTTCTTTATAAGCCCTATAGTGATAGTTATTGTCAGGTTGTGATACATTTTTATTGTTAAGGTGAACAATACAATTTCCAAACAAGGAGTGCAGTAAGTTATTAACAACTCCTCCGTTTCTTTTTAATTCAATAACCAGTCGAAGGTAAATACTTTTAAGATCACGATATGTTTCACCATTGCCTAGTGATCCTAGTGATAGAAATTCAATTGTGCTAGTATTATCAATTGGATTGTAGCATATTTCTTCGGTTTTAACAATGCTAGTTTGAATTGGAGGAGATTCAAATAAATCCAACTCACTCTTCATACATTCTAAAAATCCTGAAATTTCCAATTCCCAAAAATATCCTTAAAGTTCTTTCCTCTGTTGCTTTTGCTTTAAACGTTTAAGTTTTATACGTCGACCTTTACCTTTCTGCATTGTTTTCATTTTATCAATAGTAGCTTCTCTTATATTTTGTATAACCTTTTTTCCTTTGTTTAGTTAGATTTCTTTTATTATCTTTGTTCCAATTTCTTCTAAAATTTCCTTTCCAATATCTTTTTTTTTCAATTCCCTAAGCTTATCCCGCGAAGCTCTACGCTTGTCTAAAGGAACAAAACCAGTGTCTCTGGAGAGAATCGAACCCGCAACCCCGGCACTGATAGACTAGCTCACTACCAGCTAGCCTACCGGGGCACTCGACACATCATTTATTTTTATATTTTATTTTTTAAAGTTCTATGAAATCGTTCAACTATTGGCGCTTTTAAATTTGAATAGGTATGATAATGATTAATATTATCTCTTTCATAAGCGTTCTAAAATATGTGTTATAAAATTCTGTTCCTTGATCTGAATGCAGGTTTTTAGGAGCTTTGTTACTGCTTAACTTTATAATACTTTTAAATGATTTTGAAACCTCAAATTCTGTTTTAGTTTTTAATGGCAAATCGTAGGCATACTTTGAGAATACATCTATTACAGTAAGCATATACATACATGAAACCTTTATTAAATTTTGCATATGGTATCATCTCCACCAAGTCTATTTGCCAAGTATCTAAAATTCCCTTTTGAATAAACCTACATCGCTTAAAGTTTTTTCTAGCTTGACTATGAATTTCTTAAATAAGATTTTTTTACTCATATTAATTAAAATAGTCTTCCTTTTTAATTCATTGAAAATTGGTTTTTAAGAGCACAAAAATGTTTCATCCGTTTATATATCGATTTACAATGATGGTTTATGGTCCCTCAGGCTGTGGAAAATCAGCTTTTATTAAAAATTGAATAAAAATTCAAAACTCAATATCTAAAGATATAGACCGATTCATATGGTGTTATTCTGAAAAAAATACTTTCAAATATAGAAAATATAGAGTTTGTCAAAGGAATTTCAGAGACTTTTAATACTTTAACAAGAGTCTCATGGTTATTTAATAGTTGATCTTACTCAGGAAATACCTAACGCTTTTAGATTTAGATCTTATATTTTTAATACAGATTACTATATATTTGCAAATATAAGCCATGACCTCAAATCTAAAGTTACTGAAGGAGAACAAACATATTCACTATGTTCTTAAAAAATCGGATCACAAACTACGAAATGCAATTTTAAAAAATTTTGACATAAAATAAACATCACTGTGTTAAAAAACTAAAACCATATAAAAATACTTTGAGGAGAGTTTGCTCATCACAAACCTCTATTCGTCAAAAGAGGAAACATCTTATTCAAAAGGGAGGATTTTTACCCATTATAATTTCATCGATATTAAGTGGAGTCATTTGAAAAATTTTAGAAAATATCAAATAATTTATCAAAACTTATAGTTTTTCATCCATCAACTTTAAAGTTAAATATTCTGATTCAGATTTTTTACATCGGAAACTCTTAAGTAAATTAATGCTTCTGACAATGGCACCATTGTCAGAAAAATGACAACATTGTAAGATCTGACCATCTTCTGTAAGAAGCTTAGCCAAAACGGCAACGCTGAACAGAATTGCAGAGTGAAACTGAGCACCCCACCCAAGGCGAATTCATACAGGTGACATTTTTGAGTCATCTGCTTATTATTATTTTTTTTTTTGTGTGTATACTAAATGTCAAGCTTTGTTAACATTTTGTGAAAAAAAATATTTAAAACTTAAAATTCAATAAAAATCTTAATACTCGAAAAAATACTGATTTAAATTTTATAAAACAAAAAAGTGAACATAAAATATAAACACAAGGATTTAAAAAGGCGTATGGAATAGGTGGATCCACAATTAATTAATACAGTAAATTTTGTAAGCAAAAAAAAGTCCCTTTTTTATATTTTTAACAAATAATTTTGACACCCACTCTAACTTTTTACAAAAACAAATACATAGGTGCCTATTTTGAACTAAATTCGATTTTCGACATCATTTTACATGCTGAACTTTGCTGTAAATCATTTTGTCAAAAAAGAATTTTGTTCCATAAGGAATATGAGCGTTTACAATTGCTGTTTACGACGTTGGACTTGCATAAAATGAACAAAACTGATAAAGAATATGGTCCAAGGTATAATATAAATATACCTTGATATGGTCCCTACAAGAACAATGACAATCATTTGATGCATCATCTGATGGGTTGATACATCAGAAGTTTCTATCTAAATGTTAAGGGCAATATGAAAAAACTGATGTAAACATTCGTTTACGTGTGATTTTGCTTCTCTCTCATACCTATGAACTTCGTAAACTAGTATAATATATATCTGAACTGCTCACTCCTCAGTATGGTAGTAATCAGTCCTGATGTAAATATCCTCATACCTGACCCCACGTCTCCATGCGCTTTCGATTTGAACATGACATGACCATAACGCCGGCAGACCAACGGTATTAATTTGTTCACGTTCTTGTATGTGGCGAATACGTGTTGATGTTCATGCTCTGATTGACCACAATTTTTGTTGTTGTGGCGTTTGGTTGTATACAGAAAATACATTGTATGGCCAACATCATGGCGCACATGGATGCTAAGACGAATGTTTAGGCAACGATGGCAGCACATGGACGAAACATGAACATGAACAGTCTACACGAGTAGAATTCATGCGCGACATGCTGTTCTTACCAAGTTGATGGATGGTGGAGACGGGTAGTGACAAATCAGTACTGATGTAAATATCGTCATCAGTGCTGCCACAACGAATACAATTTTTACAACCAAAATTTCTGAAAAAGTTACCAAATGTAAAAAAATATAACCAAATTAAAAATGGTTTTTATTAATTGAGAAAATCATTAAACTCATTGTAATAAATTGTAACACAAAGGTTATTTGCACTTTATAGTAAAACAATAATTAGAAATCAAAAAACAAAAAACAAGAAATGTAATTCTTTTGCATATTAAAAAAATAACGTGAAACCCAATTAAAAGTTTTTATTTATTTGAGACTTTTTTCGTAAACAAATTTTTTTATTTTTTGGCGCCCTATGCTCCTGTGGGAGTTAGAGGAATATATATAAAAAAAATAAATTGAATATTTTTTCATATACCAGTAATAAATAACAAAAATGGATAATAGTTTTTCCCTTTTTAGCTGTTATTGGCAGGACTGTCAAATGTGGCGATTTCTTAATCCTATTGTCGATGAAAATTTACGTTTGGCGATATGGCGATTATTTTGGCGAAATTTAAAACGATTGGCGATATGCGAAATGCATTTTACGTAAATATTTTCTAATTTACATATATCTAAAATATTATAAAAACTTTTTTCTGTTTTGTGTAAATTTTATTTCAAATTTATAATTCTTATTATAAAAAAATGTTTCAAAATTGTTCTAATATATCATAACGTACATTCAATGGAGAAAAAGTATATGACTGACAGTCAAAAGTTTTTTTTTACCAAATAATTATGTTAAAAAACATTAAATAAATATACATACCGACAAGTTATAAACAGTAAAATTTCTAATTTATTTAAACTTACAGCCATTTCTTAAAGAAAATTCCATAAATTTTAAAATTATATTGATAAATCAATGTAATTTTAAAAAATCTTTAAAATTCCTACGTGTATTTTCAAATATGTATATAAATATACTTCTGGAAATAACCTAAATTAAGAACCTTAAACTTATTTTCATGTTTTTAAAAACACTGAAACGACTTTTGTAATTTTTTAGTAATTTTCTAAAATCGATTCCGGATGATTTTATGCACTTCCTACTTTAAGTACTAATTATCTTTACGTCTCTTAAAATCAAGAAAAACTACCCTCATTTAAAAAAAAATAATTGAAAATCTCCATTGATTAAAACTTCATTTCAGATCATGGCGTTTTTAATATAAAAATCACAGATGGCAATATTTTCTTAGCAAAACTCTTAAACAAATTATTTGGTTGCTGTTTTGAAAGGGATTTTAAAAAACTTCCTTTCATTGGTAACAAATAATGAAAAAATCGTAGTACACAGTACAAATTATTCAAGCTCGTAAATAATTGTACCAAGAAATACATTTGGTTCGTAATTATTATTGTTTTAGAAAAAAGTAACCAAAATGAAAAAAATATTCACATCTCCACATTGAAAAAAAATATAACCAATTTTGGTTAGAAATAACCAAAAACGGCAGCTCTGATCGTCATACCTGATAAATCAGTACTGATGTAAATATCCTCATACCTGACTAATCATTGCTGATGTATAAACCAGTCATAGCTGACTGGTACATCATTAAAAAAAAAGGTTGTTTTGAATTTTTTTAATAAATATTTTAAAAATTTGTTTCAAAATATATCAAACAACATAAATTAAACCTTTTTTTCTTTATTTTTTTTGAGCATACATTTTTTGATTTTGCCTATGGTGGCTTTTTTCGATAGCCTTTTTAACGCCCCTCTCAAACTCTGTGTGGGAATGCTTCGGAAAGACATCTGAAATTAATAAAAGTAAAATTAAGCAACGACATACAATTTATTAATTGGTTGGCGAAAATGGTTACATACCTCTTAAAATCGTACTAAAGAGCGTCAAGTTCCCCAGCGATCTCTTCTCCCACCGCCCAACCCAATTAAATTGGTCTAGGAGGTCATCTGTAATTATAATACGGATGACTTCGCTGGGGTCTTCTGCAATTCCATTAGATTTAAACACATGCTTATCTTTTTTTTATTTGTTGTTTTGTTAAGTTTTTTGTTTTAATTTGTTCTTTTTTTATGTTTTAAAAATTAAGTTTTTTTATGTATTTTTTCTTTTTCTCTTAGTTTTTTTTTTAAAATTGGTTTTTTTCAATTAAGTTTTTTGGTTTAATTGGTTTTTTTTTTGAGGTATTTTAAATTTGATTTTTTATAAGTCCTTTTTCTTTTTGTTGTTTTTTTTTTAAATGATCTCTTTTTTTTTTGCTTTTTTTAAACTTTTAACTTTTAGCACAGACATAAGCAGATATAGCACATTTGACAGCTGCATAAGGGTTAAATCATATGTTTAACCCCTAAATATGAGAAACCGAAATGAAAATTCAGAGATATAAAAATGCATAAGAAAGAGTGAACAGCTATATTTAACCAAAACAACATAAATTTTTCAGCAAAAATAAAACAAAACAAACATTTTTAGCTGAAAAATTTTTTATTTTGTATTTTTATAAAGTATAAGATCAAATGTTATAAAAAAATGTTGTTTATTAAATAAAAAAATCATAAGTACTTATCATCCCATGGATATTTTGCGGTTAAAAAGGTAAGTAATGCCTGAAAAGAGAAATATAGTAAGGTAATATTTATCTAATGTATTTTGTTTGTTTACTTACAGGTTCAATTGTTCTTTGGTTATTGTGGGATATGAATTGGCATATCTCATGTGTTGCCCAAGGAGTATTAAGCATCTTTCTCTCCAGTACAGCGGTAAGTAAAGTGAAGATTTTTGAAAATAAAAGAAAAAAAAATTCATTTTGTTAACGTAGATAAAAAACATTGTATTTTTAGGGCGGCTGTTGGGATTAAAAAAACAACAATAAATGGTCATGGATACTGACCTTAAACAATTCTTTTTGACGTATTTCTGTCCAAGATCAGGGGTGAGTAAAGTGAAGTGTCTAACATTAAGAGAAACAAACCAATTAGAAACAAACAAAATTACATATTGTTTGCATTAAAAAATTTTTTTTGGTATAACGTTTGGACAAAATGGTCATGGATACTGACCTTAAGCGATTGGATCTTTTGGCGCCTTTCTCTACAGGAACAGTGGTAAGTGTAGCGAAATATTTTCCATAAGTGTAACAAAAGATCAGAAAAGAAAAAAAAAACAAAAAAAATTAACAACTTTTTTTATCGACTTTTGGGCAAAAATTAGAAACAGTAAGGTCATGGATACATGGATAATTTGTGACTTTTAGTTTGTTAACACTTGAAAGTTAACATTCAAACTACCACCACGAATAAAAAAATTTTTAATTTGACAATTCTGTCAATACGCGGGGATTCACAAAAATAAAAATGACTTTTGCATGTTAAACGGCTAAAAATGCAACTCTGCATTATTTAAGTTAACATGCAGTTGTCTCTCTCTTACTTATTAATTTTTTTGACTGTATTATTCAGCGTTGCCACTGCGTAACATTTTTTATTAACACACTTTTGGTTCAAAAATCCCCACAATTCCATAATATAATATATAAAAATATTTGCATGAAATTTATTTAAAAAAAGTACAAAAACACTTAAACTTTTTAAAAATATTCTTTGAAGATCAAATACATATATAAAAATGATGCCGAAGCAAAATGGAGTATAATAGAAAATTTACCAAAATATTTGTACGAAAACCCCCACTATGGCAACGCCAACATCAAAAATTTTATGTAAAATTGCTGCAAGTGTGTTAGTTTATAAATTTTCTATGTGTTAGTTTACATCAGCCATTTCTTGTAGGGGTATTTGGTATACGAACTAAAGACCTGCACAGATGTATCTGTTTATATCTGTTTCTGTGTTTTTTCTAAAGTTGATGCGTATGGATGAGTGCTCTTGTGTTTCTGATATAAGTTGATGTTGATATGATTTGTAAAAGAGTGGATGTAAGTTGATAAAAAAGCGAAAGAGAGTATCATATCTGCTTATATCTGTTTCGCAAAAGCAGATACTAGTGGATACTTATGGAATACAATAAGTTACTTATTGTACGATACCGTTATTTTCAATGAAAGAGAGCGTGAATGTATTTCGAGCGAAAAAAGCCAAACAAAAAAATTTACAAAAACAAAACACACAGGCTGCTCGTTCTGTGGTCGTACAAATTGCCAAGCAACAACAACACTACTAGTTTCTTATTATACCTACGACGTGCTGCTTTTTGCTAAAGCAAACATTTTTGAAAATTTTAGTAACGGTATATATTTGTTTTTTTTTCTTTGATGCTCTTTTTTGTTTTTTTTTTTTGTTTAAAAGACATGTAGACAAAAATTATTGTAAAAAATTACTAAAACAACTGAACACATGTATGTATTTTGTTTTTGTTAAAAAAATGTTGGGTCTTTTACAAACCAAAAATGTGTTATTTGAAAACATTAAAGAAAAAGTATGCTACATTTTATGTGGAAATAACCTACATACATAAAAGCAAATGTGACTTTGTGCAAATGTGTTTGTCTAACAGTCATTTTCGATTTTCCTTTTTTTTTAATTAATTACTTTATTGGCAACACTGCATCATCTCCTAAAAAGTCATGATCACATAAGGTACCATTACGCTTTTATAGCAAGAACAATTTTATTCAGAGACCCTAACAGTTATAAGAGAAACGACAAAAAATCATATACATATAACCATTAATATTGATGAAATATAGGTAAAGGTTAAAAATAACAATTATCATTTAATATGTATACATATATATTTTATTCTGGTTGTCGTAACCAATCAAAGCAAAAAATATTTTTCTGGTTATAAATAACCATTTTAACAAATAATACATAATTAGTATTGTGGTTATTTTGTTGAACTATTTATGGTTTTTAATCCAAATCTTTTATATTTTTAATTAGGCTTAAGTTCATTAAATTTAATTTTCATTAAATTATTTTTATGAAGATAGGAATTTTACAACATGAAAATTAATTAAAATTGTTATTGATAATCTTTCATTCTTGACCGTGGCCGGGGCTCGAACCCGGGCCGGCAGGTTACCATATGTGGAATAAATAAATAAATAATACCTATAATAATATAATATTAATTTGAATAAAATAAATTGGAATAATAGTGAATTAAACTTCCAAAAGAAGAAATGAAATTTGAAAGACATTATCGTAAATTATTTGAAACTGATATACATATAGTGAATTTAAAGATGAATTAAATAAATTTAACAAATAATGTACAATGAATAGCTGGGCGATTCTATTCTGACGGGTGCAACATTAAGACGCTTTAAACGTCTTTTACTAATAGAATGAAACACATTTGCAATTTAGTTATTTCTAGAAGGGGTAACATTTTTTTATATACTATTGCTATCTATATACAAGAATTTATATGACACGATCAAATAGCAACGAGAGAGCTTTAAAGTACATAACGGGTGCAACCAAATTGGCCCACTTTCATAAGATCATACTACAAAAACACAAAACTCTGTTAATTTTTAAACTTTTATTGTATAATTCTTTTTTATTGTGAAAGATGAGATATCAGACGATGATTATCAAATCAAACATCTTAGAGAAATATAATCCAATAATAAGAAATTTGCTCTTTAAGCCATGACGGGTGCACCATGCAATGAATTTTCTGTTCGCGCCAAATCTATGAATCTTAATGATTCGAAGTGCACAACAAATTTATATTTAAGCTAACGTCTAAAAAAATTATATTACAGTGCACTCGGGAAAACGTCAACGCTCGTTTACGTCAACATCCCAAAACGTCAACCCTTTCTTTTTTACATTGCCTACTCTAAAACGTCAACCCAACTACAAAGCTCTAAAATGTCAACTCAGAATAAAACAAAATTTTGAATTTAGCAGCAGTTAAAACCCAGCTAGCATAGGCTGTTTGTTAGACGATTATGTTTAATAAACAACTCCTAAAAGAATCTTCTGATGATTATCTGACGATTAACAAAAACAAAAAATTCTAATTTTTTTTATTTATTACTTTTTTTATAAATTTTTTGACACGCTCGTCTTTTAATCTTGTAATGAACCTTTTGCGACTCTCTGTAAGAGTCATATAACAATTACTAAATAAGAGCGTTTTTTAAATATGAAAATTCTATTGTCAATACAATTTCAATAAAACAAACCGACCTAAGGATCTGTAAAAAAGGATTTTCCGACAGGAAAGTGTTTGCTTTCGCAACCTTAAAGGTTTGTTGCATGTAAATTGGAAGAAAATTCGAAGTCTTAACATGAAAAAGACGCGTGATGCCCCTTTTTAGTTATACGGCTGAGCATTTCACGAGTTGTAAAATAATCCCTACATGAGTCTCATACGACTCTTGGCATGCTTTTTAAAAGACTCGTTAGATAATCTCCAAATACATCACAAACGATTCCCTTTACGATTAATATAAGCGTCTTTCGCTGCGTTATAGAAGAATCTCTCATACGAATCAGCACGTGTAACAGTTTCTCCCGTGCTAGGAATCGTCTACAATTATAAAATGAGCTCGTCGACGATCAAAAACACTCTTTGTGAGATTCCCAATAGACTCCTAGACGATTGAAAATGCTAGCTGGGAATACACACATTTGTACACATGCACACTTATTTTATAAAATAATATCAGAAATTGGGGATTCCCCTATAAGTAGAGTAGAAAAGAACTTACAAGTTGTAAGTTACAACTGTTTGTACTTATGTATTGTCTTTTTATTTATGTTCAGTTGCTTTTTTGTTCTCGTAAGTATCACATTAACAAAATGAGCTCAAAACAACCGAAATTGCGTAATCTACAAGAAAATGCATATATTTTGGACTTATTAGAAAAGGGTACAAGTGCGGTAACTTTAGCGAAGCAATATGGTGTAACAAAATCAACCATTAGCAAGATAAGATTTTTTTTTTAAATTCATACATATGTGTGCATGTAAAATTAAAAATATGATCTCATTTAAAATGTATTCTTTTGGTCCTAATTGTCTTCTATGGTTCTAGTCACGTTGAATGGCTTTTTTGTTTCCTTTTTGAATTTGTTTATGTTTGGTTTTAGTTTATAATCAATAAAAACCTTTAAAAGCACATTATCGATATGTTTTTTATTTAAAAATTTTACATTCGTGAACGTCAACAATTTGTTAAATTTGTTAACAAACAACACAGTTTGTTAAAAAATTACTTTTTTTAAAGGTTTTTTGGAACCAAAATAATATAAAATGGTTTTAACAAAAAAAATATATTTTTTATTTTAATTGGCTACGACAACCAATATAAAATATAAGTTACGATAATGCTTAAAAATAACCAAATGAAAATAAAAGGAATTTTGCCGTATCCTTAAAAAAACAATAACCATTATTTGGTCCCTGATTTTATCGTGAGCGACAAATTTAATACAAAATTTATATGAATTAAAAAAAAGCTCTCTCCTGTAAAATTGAATTTGGTGATTACGTTATTTTCGCGGTTAAGGATCGAATAATAAAAAAGTTTCACACGGAATGACAAACTAAGTATACCCAGCTAGTTGCGGCAGAGGGTATAGAAAACAAAAACCCAAGAAAAAACCAGACATTTCACAAACACACACTGTGTGTTAATGCTGTGGCAGTACAAATTGTCGAGCAACAACAACAACACAAGCGAGAATCATTGTGATCAGGCCTGCCATATTTAACGATTTATCGGCATTTGGACGATTTTTGCCTCTAAATTATCAAAGTGCCTATTTTTTGAGAAACACTTACAATACAGTAATTTTTGGTTTATTTTATATAAATTATTAATTTTGGGTAATTTAGGGAAAAAATGGTTATACATATATATTCCATATTTGCAGTATTTTTATGGTATGTCTAACACATGTGACGGCCACTGAGGTTGATTTTAAATTCAGCGGTTGTTTATATACGTAACAAGATTAAGTGTGTCCATCTCTGAGTGCCATCACCGCTCAAATGGAAAAAATACCACCCTACAACTACGGAAAGAATACCACTCTGTCACGGCGAATTGACTACAATAGCAAAGTTTATAGACATCGCGTGGGGATACACAATTTGATAGGAAAAGTTCTTTCAATAAGTGGCGGTGTGGACGAAAAGTCGAAGTTTGCTGTGCGATAAAGTTTTCCTTAGTTCGGCATAATTTTTCAAGAGGTAATTGATCAGAATTAAAGAAACGCAACAACTAACACCTAGTTAATTACATTATCCATATAATTTTCAATTAATAGGCTTAGACGTAGAAAAAAAAAGAGCTAAAGTTACGAGGATAAAAAAAAAAAGGGGAACAACAACGAAAATTTAGGAAAGGTTGTGAGTGGTGTAACAAGAAAAAGAGGAAAAAGGACGGTGGGGATGGTCCTGAACAGATGGCCGAAGAACATTTAAACCGAAAAGGGAGTGTATTCTTCAATTACGCGTCACGTGGCCCGTACAAGCAAAACGATACTTTCACCGTAACCGCAACTCTACCGCCAAGCGGAAAATTCGTACCACGTGGATTTTGACAGCGTTACGTCAAAGTCCACGTTTTTAGTTACAGCAACTAAACCACCTTTACCCCGTCTTACAACAAAAGCAGCGTTACGTCAAAATCCACGTTTTTAGTTACAGCTACTAAACCAACGTTACCCCGTCTTACAACTACAACAGCGTGTTACGCCAAAACCCACACGTTATTGATTTGCAACAATAAAATCAACCTGACAACAAGTCACATCGTTTTACGCAATAAAACTAACAACGACAACTTCAGAAGAGATAAAAACAAAATAAAAAAAAAGCTAGATGGGACGCTATTCAGATTTTACCCCCCCCGGCCATCTTAATCCAATCTCCGGATCAACAGGTAAACATGTATTTTAGCCACGACACATTCGCCCTTGAGGAGCCAAACCCAGCTCGTGTTATTACCCACGTTGTTTGTTAAAAAATTGGAAAGATGATATAGGTAGTGATTACTATCGTGGGCTACTCGCTAGTTATTGTAGTTACTATTAGAACTAAGAATACACACCTAAATTTATTTTAAAATTAGTAATCTTAAAACTATAACCATACATATATTCACCATTGGTTTACCTGAAACCTCCACTACCTACTCTAATTAATTTTAGTCGTTATCGATACGGATTTTAGCCCAGGCTCTGATTTATAATCTAATTTAATCGTAAATTACATAGTTTTTTTTATGTCTTAATTTTACCCATAAATTTTTTAAATAATAAGTTAAAAGGAAAAAAAAATTAGATAAAAGAAAAAAGACAATTTTTGTTTGTATTTTTTTTTGAGCGAAACTATTTTTGTTATTGAAATTACAATCAGTGACTAGCCGTGAAGTCGAATCCACGCGTACGGGAAATACATGGGGAATTCATTCGAAACATCTAGGCACTTTTAATTAAAATTTAAATTGATTCCCTATAGTGAGCTTGAGTCTAGTTATATAAACTAAACTCAAGTTTAAAGTCGCGAATTTGAAATTGAATTAAATTATTTGAATTGTAGGTAAAGGCTTGAGTCCAATTTAAATACCCAAATCGGGGTTGATCGTGAAATCCTGACTCGAGTTTGAACTTAATTACCTAAATGATTTTTGAACCTTTTAACTAAAAGACAGGTTGGAAACAAACTGAATTGGAAAATGAAAAAAGCAGAAAAAAAGTAAAAGGACATTGAAATATATGAATAAAATTTTCAATTTTAGTCATAATCCAAAGCCCAAATTCAGTACTAGAATTGAAAACCTTAAACTTGGTGAGGAAATAGACTCATGAACGAATCCTGTAACCGAATTTAAATATCTACTCTAAATTTAAATAATTAATTCAATAAATTAAAATTTCAAATGATTAATTCGAATTTAGTGACTTGTTCTGGATTTACCTACTGAAATTGAATTTGACCATTTATTTAAAATAAAACTTGAACAGTTGGGCAGAATTTGGGTAATTAAACCGAATTTTAACCACTTGAACTACATCCAATTTTGAATTCTTATCCTAACCTATGTGGTAGGAGGACCCAAATAAATAATCTAAACAATAAATGATTAGATAAACGTTTAAAAAACAAAAAAAAACGAATAACTAAATGGGCAATTTAATCAGTAAATGATTAAGTGACAAATTAATCCACAATTACCTAAGCAAATATTTGGTCAATAAATGATTAACTATACGAATTTATATACAAATACCTAAATAAATAATTTAACAGAAAAAAAAAAAAATACTTAATTAATAGCCTTTACTAACTAAATAAGTAGTCATTGCTAACTAATTAAATAGTCATTGCTAACTAATTAAATAGTCATTGCTAACGTAAAAAGTAGTCATTGCTAACGTAAAAAGTAGTCATTGCTAACCGTATAAGTAGTTATCACTAACCGAATAAATGGTCATCGCTGACCAAATTAATGACTGAAACTAATAAAATTAATAGGTGATAAGTAGGCATTGTATAGTGAATCTGAATTGACAGGATAGGTTTAAAAGTGAATATTCGATTGGGTTCGGACAAACGATATGAATCTGAATATGAGAATTGGCTTTGAGATTTGATTTTAAAATCGTAACTTGAATTCGAAAGCTTGAAACTTAATCAAAATACGTGAGTTAGATTTCAATTGTCTGAACGAAATTCTAATTTTGGGATAGATCAAAGTTGGATTTTGTTACTTGAACTAAGTTTCAGATTGGTCACTTGAATTTGAATTTAAAGCTCAAATCGGATAAAGATTTTAATTTTTGGGCTAAATTTGAAATCGGAATATATAGCCAGTACGTAAATTTAAATCCCAATTCAAATATTTAAGCGGCGTCCAAATTTTATCTCCCTGAAATTTAACGAAATCTAAATACCTTAACTAGAATTAACTTGAATTTTTGTTTATATAAAATAGTGAATCGGATTTTAACCCGTGAATCAAATTTTGAACCAAACTGGGTCTTAAATTAAATTTAACATTTTAACTAAAGGTTAGGGCAAATGCTAAATGTGAATTTAAATCTAATAAAACAGATTCAAATTAAATTCGAGGTTCCAAATACAATTTAAATTTGTAATAATTTATAAGTTAAACTTATTCCAGGTTTAGCATTTTGATTCTTGAACTTAATGGGATTTGAATGTTTAGGTTGGGTTTAAATATCAAAACAAAATTTAAATATTTAGGCTAAACGTAATTGTTTGAACTAAATTTAAAATGTTTGAACTGAATTTTGAATATTTAAACTAAATTTAAATAGTTAAACTAAATTTAAAATGTGGGACTAAATTTTGGGCTTAACTTATTGCTGTAAATTTAAAAAAAAAAAAAAAAAATTCTAGAATTCTAGTTTTAAATCATTAATAACCGACCTATTGTTAAATTTTTAAGTAAATTCTGAAAAAAAATCAATAGAACCTGAATCTGGGCAATGTTGCCAGTTAACTTTTTCTTAATCTTTTGGATAATTGTTTTTTTTATAGTTACCATTTCTTATACAAATACCCTGATAATTATATTTATATAAAATCATAATAATAAACCCTCGAAAATCTTGATTTTCCAAATAAGGAAAAAAAAAAAAAATATATCGACTCTCAAAAAAAAAAAAAATTTAAATTTTTTTATACCGTTAATTGTAAAACTAAAACAAGTATCCCTTTTTGATGTTCGTTTTTTTTGAGGTACTAATGAACAAATTTATTGCAAAATAATCGGAAAACGGATTTGAAAAGTCAAGAATTTAGGGTTTTAGGCAAATAAGAACGTATTGATGAATTTATTTTCTTTATATTTATAACCAATTCTATTTACACTGTATAAATTTGCTTAATTTAAGTAGAATAGATAAGTAAATAAAAACATTTTGTGCATTTTTTTTTGAAATAATGGAAAACAAAATAACAATGTTTTAATTTATTTAGAATTTGGTTGAAAGGTAACTAGCGTATGGCGAAATGGTAAGTTACGATTTTGGGGCATTACTCCCAAACAATTTTTTTCAGGCAATGAGTAATGCCATGGATGACGGTAAAATGTCATACGGGGTGGGCTGCCTGCCCAGGACGCAACCATCTGGTCCTGAAGACTCGAGGTCGGTCATGTCGAGAATAGCGTAATCTTTTTCTTATCATCATTCAACGGTCGTTTTTGTTCAATGTTTCATGTTTTATATCGCTTCGGTTTTTGTCATCTACATCTTTCGTTTTTGGCACGAATTAAGTTGTGTATGTGTGAGTAGATGGACACGAACCCCCCATTTCCGGCGAGCTTCAGCCCAAACACCAGCGTGCCACTGTCCATCGCGAAGCGAAGTTGAGATTTTGATTTATTTCAAAAATTTCTCAAAACAAAATTTTTTCTCTCGTGCACATCACACAAAATTAATCTTTCGGTTTTCAACAAGTCACAACTAAACTAACACTGTTTTTTTTTTTCCAACTTTCAGCTCGATTCAGCCATTCGCCACCTATATCATTTTTCATCCTATTCAATCCAGCTAATCTTAACTCCTACGCCCTAAACCATCTATTGCCTCAAGTGCTGCGCGTGTAGCACTCCTATCAACTGTCCCTTTAGATTCTCGACCTCGTACTGACTATTACCTACAGCTCTTCTTATCCTACATTTCAGCCAGGGCCTACAAAGCTTGGCATTTATGCCCTTCGTAAATTTGCTTTGTATAAAGTTTTTCCTATAGATCTCTTGACCAGCGGTATATTTTATGTTTCGGCTTTTAAGGTTGTAAGATCTCATATTTCGCAAATAGGCGTCATGTAACTTTTCGCTCACTTTTTGGTGGATCAGTTGCATTTGTGATGACTTAGGTAATACTAGCATTTCTCCCTCTTCAGTCGATTTTAGTTTTCTCAGAATTACATAGGCGTCGGCGTGCGTAATCATATTGTAGCCGGTTAACGAAAAGTAGGGGGTAACACCGGTGGAAGAGTGAACAGTCGATCTTAGGGAACATTCAATTTTCGACAAGTTTTCGTCCCATTTAGTTTGATCATGGTCCAAGAAACTTCTAATCGAGCTGAGTATGGTCTGGTTAACCCTCTCACTAGCGTTCGATTGCGGCGAGTATATGGGAGTCCGGATATGTTTTACACCAAATATTTCCAAAAAATCTTTAAATGCTTCAGAGGTGAATTGTTTGCCGTTGTCTGAATGTAGAAATTCTGGCACTCCGAATTTGTAAAATACTTCGTCTCTTAAAAATTTTATTACCGCTTTGGTTGTGGCTTTCGACAGGGCTTTTAATAAAACGAATTTTGTTTTGTGATCTAATACAATGAAAATAAATGTGTTACCGGATTTTGTTCGGGTGTAAGGTCCCAAGAAGTCTATATATATTTTCTGGAACGGCCTCTGAGTCCTGACTTCATTGCCCATGGGTGGTCGTAAAATTTGTTTTGGGTGTTTGATCTCCTTACAAGTATCACAATCTCCAACGAACTCCCTGATCTGTTTTACCATAGAAGGCCAATAAAAATACTCCCGAATATTGTATAACGTTTTCGCTATGCCTCCATGCGAGGTGTTATCAATGTGCGATCTCTTAATTAAACTCTCAGTCAAATCTATCGGCACCCATATTCTCCAGCATTCTGCTTCATCGTCTGGGTCGTTTCGGTTAAATTTGACTTTCTTGTATACTATACCCTCTTCCACTTTCAAATCAGGCAATCGGTCTTTATTTTGCTCTATAGTATCTATTAAGGCTAGATAATCTTTATCTTTGAAAGCTTCAGAGTTAAAATCTATTAATGGGCCACTATTTAAAACCAATTCCTCCATGTCTTGACGCGAGAGCATATCTGGGACAACGTTTTTTGTTCCTTTCCTGTGCTCGATATTGAATTTAAAGCCTTGAAGCTTTAGACTCCATCGAGCAAGTCTTCCGTTCAAGTCTTGCTGACGCATCAGCCACTTCAGACTGGAATGGTCCGTGATGACCGTGAAGTCCATCAACTCGATATATTGGCGAAACTTTTCTATGGCTAAGACGACTGCAAGACATTCCTTCTCTGTCGTAGAATAGTTTTTCTGGGCCTGGTTCAATTTCTTCGAAAAATATTCGATAGGGTGTTCGCCCTCCTCATCGTCCTTTTGAAACAGAACCGCCCCTATTCCTACGTTTGACGCGTCACATTGGACAAAGAATGGCCTTTCGAAATCGGGACTGGACAAAATTGGGCTTGTAACTAACCGACGCTTGAGCTCTTCAAAAGATTTTGTTGCTTCCGGGGTCAAAATAAATTTAGGAGTTTTTTTGAGGGTATCCGTTAATGGTGCCGTAAGAGTAGAAAAATCGTTGATGAAACGGCGATACCACCCTACTGTGCCTAAAAATCTTCTAACCTCTTTTTGGTTTTTAGGTGGACTCATATCTAAAATTGCCTTAACTTTTTCCCCATCGGGTTTAAGTTTTCCCCCGCCGACTATGTATCCCAAATACTTCAACTCCCGGTAACAAAATTTTGATTTTTGCATATTAATTGTAAGTCCAGCGTTAGTTAATTTCTGTCCCACAACACGAAGCATGTCCATATGATCGTCAAAGTTTGAGGACACTACCAGTAAATCGTCCAAGTATATAAAGACTCGATCCTTAAGCTCAGATGGCACCACTTTATCCATCAACCGACAAAGCCTCTGCGCAGCGTTGCACAGTCCAAAAGGCATCATTTTGAATTGATACTGAGGCCTGCCAGGAACTGTGAACGCTGTCTTTGGTCTGCTTGCCTCATCCAGAGGGATTTGCCAGAAGGCATCCTTAAGGTCGATTGATGAGATAAAATGGGTATCTCCTAGCCTCGCCAGTAAACCGTCTATATTGGGCAGAGGGTACGCGTCCTTCCTCGTAACCTTGTTGAGCTCCCGGGCGTCGAGGCAAAGCCTGTTCTTGTTGGGCTTGATGACCAAAGTCATACGGTTGTTCCACTCCGCTCCAGTGGCTACTTCGATTACGTCCAGTTCGATCATCCTGTCGAGTTCTGCGTATATTAATTTTTGCACTGCTGGACTCACGGGGTAGTGTCTCATCTTCTTGGCCGGTGCATCTCCAGTGTCTATTGTGTGTTTTTCGATCTCTGTTCGCCCTAAGCCATATTGTGTATAACACCGAAACGATGATTTTACATTTTCTAAAATTTTTCGTTGACGTGAAGCTAACTGATGCATTTTGGACTCTTCCGAATTTGTGAGAGAAATTTCGTCGATTATATTATTTTCAAACGAAACTTTCAAACCTATTTTTTTCCAAAAATCATACCCTAAAATCAGTTCCTGACTTAAGTTCGGTACTAGATATAACACCATTTCCACAAATTTATTCCCATATTCAATTTTTACTAAAATTTTGCCAATAATTAAATGTTGTTTCCCATCCGCTGTACGCACAGAAGATTTAAAGTCAAGTATTTTCGCATTCATTTGTTTAACGTTTTCCATACAATTACGGCCAAGGCAGCTTACCGAAGCTCCACTATCTAACAGGCCTTGATATTGAGAATCGTTAATCTCGACTGCCATATAGGGTCTAATATCGCCCTCGCTACCTATAACTGTGGATGCTATTACTTTCCTTTCTTTTTTTCTTGAGGCGTATCTTTCCCTGGTTTTTCTTATTCTATTGCTAACTATGGGTACATAATCTGTAAAAATTTCGGAACGAATTTGGTTATAATTTTCTAAACGCTGTTCATACGATAGGCCTGGATTGAGACCGTGTGGCCTTGAATTATGGACGGTTGGTAAACATACCTTATTACATTTAGTTTCGGTCGTGGCATTTTCTTTATCTGGTTGTTGGACTTTGTCTGGGTTTACGTTAAGCATTTCGTTGGGTTGGTCTTGTTGAGTAAGCATGAAATTTAAAAAATTATCTTTTACTGGGAGGGAGTTAGGTTTGAACACGCCGGCCCAGTTTTCCGCATGTTCAATTTGCTGTTTCCCGCACATCTGGGGCAATTTGGGCTAGTTACCTCCTCGAACCCACATTTGTAACAGAAAACATTGCGTTGTACTACGGGACATTCAATAAACGAGTGGCCAGGTGCTTTACAGTTCCAACATGTGAGCTGTTTTGCTGGCAAACTATCTCTTTGAAGTGCCTCAACCTGCTTTGCCTGCTCATCCATCTGCTCGTGGTCAAACAAGTCCATCTCATACACTCGACGAGAATGACCTAAAGGCATACGGGTAGAAGATCGCTTGGCAATATTCCTTTCTGCCCTTTTGCACTCCTCCAGTAGCTGATCCAGATTGTCAATCCTAATTGGGAAAACCAGTTGAGCCAATCCATCTTTCAGGTTGTCTTTTACAATTTTTACTAGTTCGCTCTCTAGTACGCTTACCCTCATTTGGTTTTTAAGTTTGACAATCTCGGTTATAAACGCATCCGCAGACTCATTTGGCGCTTGCCTACGCTCCATAATTTTCCTTTGAATTTCAAAATCGCTTTCGAAATTTCGAAATTTTTTTATCAGGTGGTGTTTAAAAGTCTGCCAGTCACATATCGGATGCTTCATTCTAAAAGACCAGAACCAGTTGCTTGCCTCCCCCGTGACTAAGTGATGAAAACCTTTCATTAAAACTTCCCACGAACAGTTATAATCATGTTTCAATGCCTCTACCCGAAATACAAAATCCTCAACTGTTAACGACTTATTTGTACCATCGTACCTTAATCCCCATTTTTCCAATTGGTTTGGAGTTATTGGTTTAAAACCATGAAAAGAAGGTGAGTTTCCAAAACCTGGGTATTGTTCGTCAAAATTTTGAGGAATGTTATTAAATACTGGTTGGGCTAAGTTGGGATGACGCGGGCGTTGTTGTTGGAACACTTGAGGGTCATTATGTGAAAAATGTGGTGCTTGCGGTGGTCTGCTATTATTGTTATTATAAAAAGGAGTTCGATAGGCATGCTGTGGGTCAGAAGGTCCATTATTTCGGAAAGTCTGGTTCTCCGAAGAAATGCCACGTTCGGACCGCAAGGACTCCCTGATCAATCGAGGTAGCATAAGTTGCATGTTTTGAACTTCATTCATAATTGCAGCCTGTGCAGCTCCCACCGAAGCACTGACATAGTCCCTCAGCGTCAATCCTTCCTCGGTTATAACCATTTCAGGGTCGACCTCCTCGCCAACAGGGGGTAAATTATTCCTATTCATATTTCCTAACTCAAAATCACGAGTACCCTGATTACCGGTTTGTCCACTTATTTCCCTTGCAGTTATGCTGCTGTAGGTCGGTGTACGTATAGTACTAAAACTATCAGGTGAAGAATGGGTTTGTGGTCCAAATCCGGGTGGGAATCTAATTGACATTAAAGGAGTTACCGCGTTGGTAGAAACAATAGGTGCTGTGTTTGGATTGGTAACTGTGGCTGTAGTAGCCGTTGGAATGTCGCCGTTATTACTTGCCTGGTTTCTACTAGATGATCGGAGTTGTCTAGTACTCATCCTCAGCCAAAGCAGTTCGCAGATAAAAAAAACTTTCAACTATAATAGTCTAGCAACGAAGGCAAAAACAATTACTACCAATCTTACCCGTGGATAAACTACAACCTTAAGTCAAGAAACCAATGGACTCTAATTATAAAAAGTCGATAAAAAAAAAATATTCAAATGTAAACGTTTAAAAAATTAGCACGTAATTTCTCAATCCCAGTATCCCGAAACAAATAAATTTAAGAAAATATTATTCCCTTAAATTTTAATTTATTATTAAGATCCCAAGAAATTGCAATTCCAATAAAAAGTAATAATCAAGATATAAGTGACAAAAGATCTTCACAAATTTATTTGTATACAAAGCATCAATTGTACTTAGAGACAAATCCGAGTGTAAGTGAGATTGTAATTATTATACAACCTTACAATCTCAATATCGAGAAACCAAAAAAAGATTAAAAAGAAATATTACCGCCTGAATTCATAAAAAAAATGTTTCAAATTTAACAACAGTTTACGAAACAAAATTTTTGCACGTAAAGTTTCTTCAATAAACGTTTGTTAAATTCAACATTCCCCATGAATACGGAGTTAATCTTTAAATTTAAATGTCTTAGGTAAACGTCAAAACAAAAGAATATCAATATAAAAAAAATTCTATAATAGTAATCGTAGATTATTATTATATGTATATCAAAATTGTAAATCCAAGATATGTATCCCTATAAGTTTATTTATAAAGTAAATTTCAGTTGTAATTATAAAGATTCAAATGTATGTGAACTTATAGTTAATCCGTATTTTCACAATCTAAATATTTAAAAAGGAATAAACTTTAAGAAAGTATTTTTTTATATCTTCAAATTCGAAGTAATAAAAAAATTTTAAAAAATGGAGTTTCGAAAATATCATAGAAATAATGTTGATTATTATCCTATGTAAACAGTGTTTGTCGAGATAAATTTATATAATTACTTTTTATATTGTAATAATATTAAAAAACAATACGCGTTAGCGTAGATAATAAGTTATAAGATTAAGTGAAAAAAACTATTTTATATTTATTAATAAGTTTAGCAGATTATAAAAATTAGTATAAGAGTTCAAATATTACCAAAAATATTGTTAAACTGCTATACTACTATACAAATAATTAGGGTTAATAAGTTTTCAAATATTTAATTTAAAATATACGAAAAAGTTCTGGTTGAAATTTGGGTAACAAACGTATAGTGGCGAAATGTGTGTAATTTGTTTACTCGAGTTTAAAGTCATTGGAAATTTTGTTCCCAGAAATGAGAACTTCGAAGCTCATACGATGTTCAAGTATGATACAAATGTACAAAAATCAATCATGTCAAAAAAAATGTTTGTTTTCACGTATAGTGCGCTAAGTGTTGTTGCCAACAAGTTTTCTATCATCAATCAACTGCAAACGAAAACACAAGACAAAAACGACATAAAGTGAATCTCCTAAATTTTCCTCTCCTCTCCTCCAATAATGAAAACATACGATCACCTAGCTATATAGCCGCCGTATCAAGTTTTTCATTATGAACTCGAGTTGATTCAATCCATTCGATCCCCTCAGTCTCGTCTCCTATGTTGAAGCCATTGCAACTCAGGCTTGGTGTTTACTTGACACCTTCCAGGACATAGGTCGTCAGTCATAAGGTCAGAAAACCGAGATCCCAATACCTAACTTCCCCATACGATGCCGTCGCAACGCAAGAATGGTGTGTATTTAACACCTTCCGGGACAATCGTCAAAAATATGAAAAGAAAAAAAAGTTATTGGATTAAACATTTTATCCGGAAATGTTCAAAGGTGTGGAAGCCAGACAAAGATGAATTAAAACACCTTTAGGCTAAATTACTTTAACCCAAAGGGTTAACTAACTTTCGAGTAGCCCCACGTTGGGCGCCATTTTGTGTGATGTGCACGAGAGAAAAAATTTTGTTTTGAGAAATTTTTGAAATAAATCAAAATCTCAACTTCGCTTCGCGATGGACAGTGGCACGCTGGTGTTTGGGCTGAAGCTCGCCGGAAATGGGGGGTTCGTGTCCATCTACTCACACATACACAACTTAATTCGTGCCAAAAACGAAAGATGTAGATGACAAAAACCGAAGCGATATAAAACATGAAACATTGAACAAAAACGACCGTTGAATGATGATAAGAAAAAGATTACGCTATTCTCGACATGACCGACCTCGAGTCTTCAGGACCAGATGGTTGCGTCCTGGGCAGGCAGCCCACCCCGTATGACATTTTACCGTCATCCATGGCATTACTCATTGCCTGAAAAAAATTGTTTGGGAGTAATGCCCCAAAATCGTAACTTACCATTTCGCCATACGCTAGTTACCTTTCAACCAAATTCTAAATAAATTAAAACATTGTTATTTTGTTTTCCATTATTTCAAAAAAAAATGCACAAAATGTTTTTATTTACTTATCTATTCTACTTAAATTAAGCAAATTTATACAGTGTAAATAGAATTGGTTATAAATATAAAGAAAATAAATTCATCAATACGTTCTTATTTGCCTAAAACCCTAAATTCTTGACTTTTCAAATCCGTTTTCCGATTATTTTGCAATAAATTTGTTCATTAGTACCTCAAAAAAAACGAACATCAAAAAGGGATACTTGTTTTAGTTTTACAATTAACGGTATAAAAAAATTTAAATTTTTTTTTTTTTTGAGAGTCGATATATTTTTTTTTTTTTTCCTTATTTGGAAAATCAAGATTTTCGAGGGTTTATTATTATGATTTTATATAAATATAATTATCAGGGTATTTGTATAAGAAATGGTAACTATAAAAAAAACAATTATCCAAAAGATTAAGAAAAAGTTAACTGGCAACATTGCCCAGATTCAGGTTCTATTGATTTTTTTTCAGAATTTACTTAAAAATTTAACAATAGGTCGGTTATTAATGATTTAAAACTAGAATTCTAGAATTTTTTTTTTTTTTTTTTAAATTTACAGCAATAAGTTAAGCCCAAAATTTAGTCCCACATTTTAAATTTAGTTTAACTATTTAAATTTAGTTTAAATATTCAAAATTCAGTTCAAACATTTTAAATTTAGTTCAAACAATTACGTTTAGCCTAAATATTTAAATTTTGTTTTGATATTTAAACCCAACCTAAACATTCAAATCCCATTAAGTTCAAGAATCAAAATGCTAAACCTGGAATAAGTTTAACTTATAAATTATTACAAATTTAAATTGTATTTGGAACCTCGAATTTAATTTGAATCTGTTTTATTAGATTTAAATTCACATTTAGCATTTGCCCTAACCTTTAGTTAAAATGTTAAATTTAATTTAAGACCCAGTTTGGTTCAAAATTTGATTCACGGGTTAAAATCCGATTCACTATTTTATATAAACAAAAATTCAAGTTAATTCTAGTTAAGGTATTTAGATTTCGTTAAATTTCAGGGAGATAAAATTTGGACGCCGCTTAAATATTTGAATTGGGATTTAAATTTACGTACTGGCTATATATTCCGATTTCAAATTTAGCCCAAAAATTAAAATCTTTATCCGATTTGAGCTTTAAATTCAAATTCAAGTGACCAATCTGAAACTTAGTTCAAGTAACAAAATCCAACTTTGATCTATCCCAAAATTAGAATTTCGTTCAGACAATTGAAATCTAACTCACGTATTTTGATTAAGTTTCAAGCTTTCGAATTCAAGTTACGATTTTAAAATCAAATCTCAAAGCCAATTCTCATATTCAGATTCATATCGTTTGTCCGAACCCAATCGAATATTCACTTTTAAACCTATCCTGTCAATTCAGATTCACTATACAATGCCTACTTATCACCTATTAATTTTATTAGTTTCAGTCATTAATTTGGTCAGCGATGACCATTTATTCGGTTAGTGATAACTACTTATACGGTTAGCAATGACTACTTTTTACGTTAGCAATGACTACTTTTTACGTTAGCAATGACTATTTAATTAGTTAGCAATGACTATTTAATTAGTTAGCAATGACTACTTATTTAGTTAGTAAAGGCTATTAATTAAGTATTTTTTTTTTTTTCTGTTAAATTATTTATTTAGGTATTTGTATATAAATTCGTATAGTTAATCATTTATTGACCAAATATTTGCTTAGGTAATTGTGGATTAATTTGTCACTTAATCATTTACTGATTAAATTGCCCATTTAGTTATTCGTTTTTTTTTGTTTTTTAAACGTTTATCTAATCATTTATTGTTTAGATTATTTATTTGGGTCCTCCTACCACATAGGTTAGGATAAGAATTCAAAATTGGATGTAGTTCAAGTGGTTAAAATTCGGTTTAATTACCCAAATTCTGCCCAACTGTTCAAGTTTTATTTTAAATAAATGGTCAAATTCAATTTCAGTAGGTAAATCCAGAACAAGTCACTAAATTCGAATTAATCATTTGAAATTTTAATTTATTGAATTAATTATTTAAATTTAGAGTAGATATTTAAATTCGGTTACAGGATTCGTTCATGAGTCTATTTCCTCACCAAGTTTAAGGTTTTCAATTCTAGTACTGAATTTGGGCTTTGGATTATGACTAAAATTGAAAATTTTATTCATATATTTCAATGTCCTTTTACTTTTTTTTCTGCTTTTTTCATTTTCCAATTCAGTTTGTTTCCAACCTGTCTTTTAGTTAAAAGGTTCAAAAATCATTTAGGTAATTAAGTTCAAACTCGAGTCAGGATTTCACGATCAACCCCGATTTGGGTATTTAAATTGGACTCAAGCCTTTACCTACAATTCAAATAATTTAATTCAATTTCAAATTCGCGACTTTAAACTTGAGTTTAGTTTATATAACTAGACTCAAGCTCACTATAGGGAATCAATTTAAATTTTAATTAAAAGTGCCTAGATGTTTCGAATGAATTCCCCATGTATTTCCCGTACGCGTGGATTCGACTTCACGGCTAGTCACTGATTGTAATTTCAATAACAAAAATAGTTTCGCTCAAAAAAAAATACAAACAAAAATTGTCTTTTTTCTTTTATCTAATTTTTTTTTTCCTTTTAACTTATTATTTAAAAAATTTATGGGTAAAATTAAGACATAAAAAAAACTATGTAATTTACGATTAAATTAGATTATAAATCAGAGCCTGGGCTAAAATCCGTATCGATAACGACTAAAATTAATTAGAGTAGGTAGTGGAGGTTTCAGGTAAACCAATGGTGAATATATGTATGGTTATAGTTTTAAGATTACTAATTTTAAAATAAATTTAGGTGTGTATTCTTAGTTCTAATAGTAACTACAATAACTAGCGAGTAGCCCACGATAGTAATCACTACCTATATCATCTTTCCAATTTTTTAACAAACAACGTGGGTAATAACACGAGCTGGGTTTGGCTCCTCAAGGGCGAATGTGTCGTGGCTAAAATACATGTTTACCTGTTGATCCGGAGATTGGATTAAGATGGCCGGGGGGGGTAAAATCTGAATAGCGTCCCATCTAGCTTTTTTTTTATTTTGTTTTTATCTCTTCTGAAGTTGTCGTTGTTAGTTTTATTGCGTAAAACGATGTGACTTGTTGTCAGGTTGATTTTATTGTTGCAAATCAATAACGTGTGGGTTTTGGCGTAACACGCTGTTGTAGTTGTAAGACGGGGTAACGTTGGTTTAGTAGCTGTAACTAAAAACGTGGATTTTGACGTAACGCTGCTTTTGTTGTAAGACGGGGTAAAGGTGGTTTAGTTGCTGTAACTAAAAACGTGGACTTTGACGTAACGCTGTCAAAATCCACGTGGTACGAATTTTCCGCTTGGCGGTAGAGTTGCGGTTACGGTGAAAGTATCGTTTTGCTTGTACGGGCCACGTGACGCGTAATTGAAGAATACACTCCCTTTTCGGTTTAAATGTTCTTCGGCCATCTGTTCAGGACCATCCCCACCGTCCTTTTTCCTCTTTTTCTTGTTACACCACTCACAACCTTTCCTAAATTTTCGTTGTTGTTCCCCTTTTTTTTTTTATCCTCGTAACTTTAGCTCTTTTTTTTTCTACGTCTAAGCCTATTAATTGAAAATTATATGGATAATGTAATTAACTAGGTGTTAGTTGTTGCGTTTCTTTAATTCTGATCAATTACCTCTTGAAAAATTATGCCGAACTAAGGAAAACTTTATCGCACAGCAAACTTCGACTTTTCGTCCACACCGCCACTTATTGAAAGAACTTTTCCTATCAAATTGTGTATCCCCACGCGATGTCTACAAACTTTGCTATTGTAGTCAATTCGCCGTGACAGAGTGGTATTCTTTCCGTAGTTGTAGGGTGGTATTTTTTCCATTTGAGCGGTGATGGCACTCAGAGATGGACACACTTAATCTTGTTACGTATATAAACAACCGCTGAATTTAAAATCAACCTCAGTGGCCGTCACACACAACAAACACATTTTGAAAAATATACAACTTCATATAAGGGACTTAAAGCACAAGGGGAATCGATCTAAAGAAATTCAAACGTCCGACTGGCTGGCTATTATTATATTAGCAAAAGCAGCCAAATTTTGTCATTTTCTTAATTAAAAAAAATCAAAATTGAAAAGTTCTACTGCTAAAATAGCCCACACTTTTCAAAAGCAGCTGCAACTTGCTTTTTTTAACAATGGCAAAAACTTTTTATTTAAACAAGCTCAAAAGGCAACGGCAATCACTTTTATGTTGTAGGAAAAAGAATGAAACAAACAGCTTCTGTCTGTTAGCCGCCATATCAAAAACCAATGTATGCTAATAGACGCAAAATCGGAGATAATAGCAGCACAAAAGGTTGCTAAAAGTCACACTATTGCTGAGAAATAATATACGACGACAAGTGATATTTTTGATGCCAGACAAACACAACAAGATTTTTTTTTTTGGGTCATTTTTTTTAAATTCTCGAAAAACAAGGCTCCGTTTTGAACAGTGTGTTCAAGTCGACAAATGACATGTGGATGACATATTCTTTAAAAAATAAAATCCATTTCCATTGCATTTCCATTTAACCGTTCAATGCTTTTAATAAAACTTTGTGTCAATTAAATATTACATTTTTTATTTAAGTTTGAAATTATAAATCTGCTATCAGATACCCCGGAATTTTTTTAATTAAATAAAATTTATAAAACATTTATTTTTTTTAAAGCATTATGTAATGGTTAATTGTTTTGCTTTGTTGTTTTTGTCATTAAAAAAATGTTTTATTGTGTTTTAAACAGTAATTTTAATTTGCCGTTTTTTCATAATTTGATTTCCGATTTGTTTTTGAAAATATGCCGATTTTTACTAAAACCATCTGGCACCCCTGGTTGAGATCTTATACAAGTTTTTATAAACTCTCTTATTTTCATCAACTCGCCAACAATATTTTAGCATACAACAGATAACCACAGATATTGTAGAAATACTTATGGTGACAACAGATATTTGTAAGCAAAAAAAAAAATGTTATGACACACTCAATCCAAAACCATAAGCATCTGTTTTTGTTTTTAAGATATGGTGAGTGGGCAAAAGCAAAACCATACAATATCAGTTACACTAATTCTCTCATTTATATCAGTAGTAACAGATAAATATCTGGTGTATCTGTTTTAACAATACTTACTGATACACTCGTGCAGGTCTTTAATACGAACACAAAAAATTTACAAATAGTTACATTTTCAACAAGTTTTTTACATTTATTTACACCGTCGGAAGCTAATTTGTTTTCGTTGAAAAATTCGATACACAACGAAATATTCGACAGCGCTGTCAACTCATAATACAAAATGTACATTCGATAGTCGATGTTCGATAGCCAGCGAAAATCGTTTGACGAATGTAACTCATAATAGGGGCTATAGTATTTAAAAAAAAAGGGATAGCTAGCATAACTCTATCTCATGATGCGGTCACCCGTATGAATTCGCCTTGACCCCACCCTACGTTTCCACATGCAAATTACTTGCAAGTAGTGTATACGTATTATCAACGAAAAATCGAGAAAACAGCCGATTGGCTGAAAGTACAAAAATTGTGTGAATTTTAGTGAAAAAGTGTGAGTGTATTTAGTTTTTCGAACTTGCACTTGCATGTGGAAACGGGGGGTAAATACATGTGGTTACGAAACGGCATATGTAGTGCGATTCTGTAATTAATTTTAACAAAAGTTGTCATGGTTAAAAAATCTAACAAGCAAATTAACGATTTTGCCATTCTGTAACATTTTAAACAACACTTGTTATCGTAAAGTCAGCTGTTTGTGTTAAGTAAACAACAACTTTTCTAGTGTTGTTTATTTATTGTTAAATATCGAAAAAATAAAAAAAATTATTTTAAAGAAAATATATAACTTCAAAATGGCAATTAAATAATTTGCATTTAATTTAATAGTCAATATGTATGGTATATGTATCTTCTTGAAAAAAAAAAATCTGTTTATTTTTCTTATTTTTTTGTATTCTTCTTCGTGTTTTTCGTTATTTTGCCATTTTTTTGACAGTGATGCCACTTGACGTAAATTTTTATCTATTTTGTTAACAACAATTTACAGAATCGCATAATCGTTAGTGCAAACAACACAACATGTTGACAATTGTAACAACTGTTGTTATGGTAAAAGTTACAGAATCCCACTACTGATTTTGGCCAAGGCGATTTCACTAGAAGGTGGGGTCAAGTCAACATATGGTATTTTTTTTCGGTGGTAGACTTGTTAGTTTGTATACAAACTAGTTTTTTATGTAAACAAACCTATTTCTTTTACTAGCAATGACAACCCGACCACAGAAGCAGTGTTGCTGCAGAGTTGACCTCGCCTTCTAGTCAATTCGCCTTGATTTTGGCAGTTCGAGCTGTTTTGATTTGTTAGTGTTTTGCTAAGAATGGTTGACATTTCTAGCTATAAGCACAATGCAATGCGAAAAGCCCTATGTTGTTTTTGGATTGTTGTAGATCCGACACCATCTGTAGTTGAATTCGCCTTGACCCCACCACAATCAATAAACTCATGAATTGCGTCAACAAAAATTGCAAGTCTGGACAATGGCTGCGAAATATATGTTATTCTGCCGACGTTATTGCCAAATTGCTGTGATTTTTATCTTTGGCGTAGACCGGGGGTAATCTAGCAGCTGACTTGACAAATAAGTAATAATTTCACTCAATTTTTATTATTGTCTGTAAATTAAAATGAATGTGGAAGCAGGAGCAGGACTTAATACATTTAATCCCAAAAATCCTCATGGCAAAGGTAAGTATGTATAATAAAATTTTGTGATATTAAATTAACATCTTTTTTCAAACTTTTTAAGGAGACCCTAACGATCTGTCTTTGCGTAAAGTGGAAAAAGAAGTACTTATACCCAAAATTATGCGAGGTAGAGCCAAGGATTTGTACTGCAACAACGAGGTAAAAGCTTTTGAATCTTGCTGCAAGGACCAGGGAATATTAATGGTGGCTACATGCCGCAAACAAAATTCTGCCTTGAAAAATTGTCTCACTACATGGTATAATAACGAGGAATTCAAAGAAGAATGCAAACAAATTTATTTACAAGAACGTTCAGAATACAGGCGTACTGGTATACCAAAGAAACATCGAGTTGAAAAGATTTAGCAGACCAAAATGTGACTATCAGACAAAAAGTAATTTATGTAGTGGATAAAATAAAGTTTATTTTAATGTATTTTGGCTTTGAACGTAACTTGTATAATTAAATCTTCTTATTACCATTTCTGATATTTCAACTCTTGATATTGTGTCTAGACACTTGAGCTGAAAACCATCAGGTGTATGTACCTCGAGTACTAGAACATCTTTGTCGGAAGTTTCGGCAACGCGTTGCAAACCTTTGAAATTTTTTGAATCCAAGTAATCTGTACTTAAAGGGTAACTTATAATTACCACAAAGCTGGCATGAAAAAAGCGTGGTCCCCTGCGATAAATTACTAAAAAACAACGTTTAAATAAAATAATTAGAAAACATGATTACAATTTCACTTACAATAGTTCCCTCCAAACTTGAGACCACTTTTTACCACCCAACCTTTGGACTTCAAATACAAATACGATGCCAGAAATTCTACAAAAAAATTGTTGACTTTCAAACAATTTTCAAGATATTTTAGATAAACCATTTCATTGTGCTTTGTATCATATATTTTAAGCACTTCGAGATAGTATGCCAAAAAAAAAGCCTCTTCCAAGCCCAAACTTAATGACTCTTCTACATTTTTTAAAGTCTTTGTAGAGGTTGAATTTTGAATAACAGCCAGTGGTGTACTTCGAGACAGACTCCCTTTACCATAAAATCCACTATCGTATATAGCAACAATGTCCTCACTGGCACAAACTTCTACAGATATCCCAGTAAATATTCCATTATATTTTTTTCCAAGTTCAATTTGTGGGAAAGGTTTTATTAACCATTTGTTACTTCCTCCCTTTTTACGTTTAAAATTTGGTGTAAAAAACATATTGATTGAACAGAGGGATGGGGAAAATATATCGATATTTAAGAGAAAAGTATTCAGTATATATCGATATTTATTAACGAACGTCTAATTCGATATCTTAAGATTATTTTACAATAGCAGCGGCGAATTAAATTTTAATTAGTCTGCTTTCACACGTTTCATCTTTTGATGTTAAACTCTTGTGTTTTATGGAGAGGGAAGAAAGAAGTAAGGGGGTTGGTACAGACAAGGCCCATCTATTAGGTCTGCTTACTTGTACAAAAACAAAAAACGATTCTTTTTAGTTGTCAAAAATTTACTACCACATATACAAAGCAAAAGGAAAAAACGTGTATGTGTGGCATACCACAAACGTATACATGCACATGTTGACAACTAAAAAGAACATAAACAATGAACATCAGGCTTCTTGCGCAGACCTTTTCAATGGGCCTTGGGTACAGAGATGCCTGTACTCGGTCAGTACGCTTTGTGTTTTCATTCGTAGGTATATGCACATGAGTGTTGCCAGTGAAATTTCGAGAAAGATACATCTTAGTTTTCAAAAAGATACACTTTTTCCCAAAAAGATACATTTTGAAAAAAATTTAAAAATCCATTTTTAACGTTTAACATTTATTAACGTAACATTTTTATTTCATATTTAATGAATATTGTTAAGAATATTATATTATATAAATTCATTTTTATAAATATTAGGTATGTAATTTTTTTTAAATACAGTAAGCAAACTTTAAAATCAATTATATCGTCACCTTAGAGACGAAATAACCTATCTGCAGTTTTCAACAGTTTACAGGAGAGGGAAAAAACGTAAAAATTGGATTTATTTACAATATTGAAACGAAAATATTCATATTTTGATTAAAATGAAATCAGAAATATATATCGTTTGAGAAAATTTCGTTTTTCTAAACACAGCTTATGTTATGTCACTTACGTTATTTTGAATTGTAAAAATCTGAAACCAAATAACCTATCAGCAGTAGTAATAAGTATGAATAAATAACAATTTCTTTACACACTTGAATATTATACATGAAATAAAAATAGTTATAGTTTCTTTTACTGGTTTAAGCAAAAAAAGTACTAAATATTTGTTTAAATTACACTATGCAACAAAATTAAAGTTTTATCGTGATTTTTGATGATTTATTTTTCTCTTTTTTCAGTGCGTAACGGTTCTCTAGGCACAAAAACCTAGTCATTTGTAATATTACATGTTCACAATTTTGAAATTTTTGCAGATAGGTTATTAGGTCTTTAAGTTGACGATATGTAACTATCAAAAAAAAATTCATTTTTTTAAAAATTAAAATACGAGTTAAGGCGTTTATACTAAGACGATTATATTAAAAATGTTCATATAAATTTCCTGAAAATAAAAAAAAGTTCATATTTCCTCAGAACAACTTCGCACTACTAGTAATCCTCAATTTGGGTGGATCGTATGTTGAAACCTTCTTAATGTTTTCTTTCAGCATTATTAAATCTAATAAGTTTTAGTACATTTTGCGTACAGATTCAAAAGATACGAAAAATGTCAGGATTATACATGGTACCTGAAGCTATCAAAAGATACGAAAAATGTATCTTTCGTATCCTAATGGCAACACTGATGCACAACGTTGACTGCATGTAAATTTTTTCTTCTCTTTTTCTCTTTGATTCGCTGTAAACAGTGTTACCGTCGGATATTTTCAAAAAGTACCATAAAAAGGGGATATCTACAAAAAAAGTGGCACCAAAAAGTGGATTTTTTTAAAAAAAGGGGCACATCTTTTAAAATTAAAATAAGTACAACATTTTGTATTTTTTACATTTTTTTTCTATTTATTATAATTTTAAATGGTATAAAAACTAAAATAAATATTTTGTAAATATTTCTTTTGAGAAGTTATTTTTATAAAATATTTACTTTAATGTTTTGGTAATTCAAAAACGTTAAACTTGTTTTCTGCCAAACATGTTTTTTGGATTTTGACATTGTTGCAGCAAATAGAAGATATTTATGTAATGTGTTTTATATATACATTTAGTAATATATTTCTTGTACTATTCCTTCTGAATAAATTTTCTTTGATTTATTTAAGACACTGTATTGCACAGGTAGACATTTAAAAACTTTTTAGAAATTTATTCGCCCATTCCACTAGATTCTTATGTTTTTGGAATGCTATGGCCAAAATTATCCGAATTACAGTTTTATTGTAATTTCGGATGATGTTTTGTGCCACAATTAATAACAAAATCCATAGTTTAATAATTTTATTCTATAGTCAACCTAATTACAAACGTTGTATGCCCAGGCCTACGATATCGGCAATAAAATTTATTTCGTATATTTGTTTTGAATATATACATATGCGAAAGAAATGTTCTTATCGACACCGTGGACCCTGCAGCTAAGCTACAATCGGATGAAAACAAGAAATCCTATAACAAAAAACGAAAATATCACTTTTTCAAATACTTTATATATAATCAGTGCACGGCATGCATACATGCTGCTAAATTTAAGTGCTAGTGTTTTAATTTCTTTACTATAGCATATTTAGTTTTTATCCAATTTCGTTTATTATTGCTTCAAATTTTTGTAATCAGGTTTATAAAACAAAACTATAAAACTGGATTTTGTTATTAATTGTGGTACAAAACATCTTCCGAAATAACAATAATTGGTGTATCTGATAAATGTGACGTGTGTTCATATTCGTCTTTAGCATTCCAAAAACATAAGAATCAGTTGGAATGGTTAAACAAACTTTTTCAATGTCGTCCTGTGCTATTTATTAATGGTCAGTTTCATAAAAATTTTACAATTAATTGTTCTTAAAACGATCCCATACTTTCTCAAAATGTCTTTAGACTATTTGTTATTTTATTTTTGATTAAAGCTAACTTAGTAACAACACGCTCAGCAGAAGCACTACTATGTGACAATGTAAAAATATGAGAGATCAATTTGTACAAGTTTGAATATATATACAGGTATATTCATCAAATCTATTTTTTAATGTTCCTATTTCACGCCAAAAATTTTCAGCATTTTAAATTTTAAATATGTGTTCATAATTCGTGTCATTTACTTTACTCTCTAGAAGTTTAAATTCATGTATGAATGCATCTGGGTCAGTTATAATATCTTTAAACTCTGAAACTAATTCGAAATAGTTTATATCTTCATTAGACACTATAAATATTGGGGGTTAATACTTCAATATATTGAGCTTTTTGTTTTTTATACCAATTCATTACACAATTTTTGGTAAAAACTTAGATTTTACTTTTAATGTCAATTACACAATTTTAGACAAGTTTTCGGTACGCAACAGTTCGGTTTCTGCTTCATGACTTCTAAGGAGAGACAAAATACTTTTTTTTACCAAATATTTGAAACTTTTTGCTATATATTCTTTTAAATATTTATAGGAATTTTTCCTAATTCTTGATTTATAATAGAATATTTAGCAAAAAGTTTTAAATATTTGGTAAAAAAAAAGTATTTTGTCTCTCCTGAAAAGTAGTTGTTTTTGAGTTACGATGTTGCGGAAGAAAACCATCGATATGTGAGATAGAGATATCTTTATCCCCTTATTCATAATAAATAAAACAGGTTAATAGAAAGCTTACTAAACCGATTTTCAGCTACCACTTGCTTAAATATACATATATTAAAACAGTTTTACATATATTAAAGGTGGGGGGTCATAATAAAACAGAAAGAAAAAAAGTATACTTTCCTAGCGTAAAAAGTATCAAAAAAGTGGCAAGAATCGCAAAAAGTACCACATTTGGGTGCATTTTGTAAAAGTGGCCAAATAGTATCCAAGCAGTCGAAAAAGTGGCAAATTGCCACTTTAGTGGCACCAACGGTAACGCTGGCTGTAAATACAATTGTTGATCCGAAAAAAGTTGAAACCGATTGCTGCGTGTGATCATATTGGCATTTTTAAAAGAGAATTGAAAAGAAGATGAGCATCAAAAGATGAAACATGTAAATTCAGACTTAGGGAGGGAACGACACAAGTACATATTCGATACTTTTATATAACCCAGCTGACCTAACATCAGTTATATAAAGCTATTTCCTGCTTAAAATAGAGCTAAAAAGGGCTAAAAAAAGGACATTTAAAACCAAAAAGTAAAGCTAAATTTTTTATAGCTTTTTGTAGTAACTTTTAATTAATTCGATATTTTCCATAGATTAAATAGTGTAAGTAAAAAGTAGTAAGTAACTGGCTTTGTTCTTAAAGGGCATTGTCCAAATATGTTGCGGGTAAAATTTATTAAAATGACAAATGCCTGTCAAAATTAACAAATACAGAAGGTCTACAATTTGCCTTAATAAATTTCTAAAAACGATCTATTTGCCGACAATTGAACTGTAGACGTATTTTGTTTTTCCATAAAAACAAATGGCAAAATATCCAGAATTTGTAAAATTGGTTTTTTTTTGTGTCTTCTGTTTATTTGTTTTCAAAGGATAATTTGAAAACACAAGTTTATTTCAAGGTAAACGTACGACGTAGGTGAACTTTTACGTTTGTACCAATTATTGGGTGCCTTGAATTAAATATACACGATTAATTGGACAACGTATCTAAGTCATACGCTACTACCCTAATACGGCGCAATTGCATTCCAACGGCCATGGCTCATTGTCAGTTTCATCTGCAATAACCCCAAATTATTATAGATTTTATGATGTTATGGGTCGGTCTATATAGGTAAATTAATATTATGTGTGTTTGGTTTTAAAGCCGCGGTATTTTAAAGAGTTCGGGCATTGCTATGGATTTAAATAAAAATAGAAAATTTTATAAGCGCGGAAAATTTATGTAATTGTTTTGGGTTATATAATTTGGTTTTACAGAGATTAAAAGGCGCCAAGAGTTTTTTTTTGCACAAATATTTTTAAATAATTACACAGAGGCGCGAATACGAGAAAAAGTATATATATACATATATATTTTAGTATTTTTGTAGCAATGGGAGAGGCGCCAAGAGTAAAATTGGGTATATAGGATTGTAGTGAGATTTTGTGTAGTTTGATTTGGAAGGTTAAATGAGAATTTTGGAAAATACCGCCAAAGGGCTAAGACGAGTAGGGTATTTAAATAGGCAAAATAAGAGAGCTAATTTTATTAGTAAACTAAGAGTGCAGTGAGACAGACCGTCTAGTAAAAATTATTTAAAGTGCCTGAAAGTGAATATTAGTTGTTTTTTTGTGCGGTATAAAATCAAAATAGCTGCAACAAATAAGGCAAAAGGGAAACAAATCCAAGATTTTAAATTGAGGATTTATAATAAAAATTTTCTGAACACAAAATAAAAAAACGTAAGTTAGTGGCAGTGTTTAATACTTAGTTAGTGATAAAAAGTTTGGAATTTATTAAGTTTTGAATTTATTACTATAAAGGTATAGTCGTAAGTAAGATTGCAGATTTATTTAAGGTTTAAAAATCAAGTTTGTTTTAAACAAATTTGGTAAATAAATGTTAATAAATCTGGAAATTTTAATTATGAAAAGGCCTATAGCAGTAAAAGAAAAGGCTTGGTAAATAAAAAATGTTAAAATGAAGTTTAGAGAGTAGTGTAATAATAAAGTATTATTACATTCTTTTTTTTATGTAGCTGGCTATTCTCTAATCTTAAGGGTATTGACTAACGTGGTCTGTCGGAGGAATTTTCCCCAAACAACACAGGAGATATAGCCAGGTAACCAGTTTTGTTTTATTTTACTCTATATACGTATATCCAAGCGAGTTCTTGGCAGTGAGGGAAATAATTGAGAAAGGCCATATAAGTACAAACATACAAACCATTTTTACATTCTGGATTTAAGGAAAGATATCAAGTGCCAAGTGTATGTAAAAAGAAAAATTGTGCAACATTTATTTATACGTATCTTAGATTAATCTAAAAAGTATTGCCATATAAGTGTTTACTTGCCAACGATTTATTCTACAAATTATAATAGAAACCGGAAATATAAGAGGAAAAAGAGCGAATATAAAACAAAAAAAATATATATATATATTAGAAAAAAAGAGAGGAAAGTTTAGAGATTTGGAAACAAATTTTGAAAAAAAAAACATTTAAAGAATATTTGCAAGGAAAAAAAAATTATAAGAAAAAAACAAAAGAAAAGCATAAAAAAGGAAAAAAACACATGAAAATTAAAAATTGAATTAAATAAAAAAAAAAAAATTAGTATAGCTTATAAGATTATAAAACAAAAAATATCAAAAGGAAAAAAAAAAACATTAAAATTGAATTAAGTAAATACAGAAAAAATAGTGTAGTTTATAAGATTATAAAAAAAAGGATAATAATAGATTTAATTTAGAGTAGATGTGTAATTGTGGAAGAATTGTGTCCGTTGTGAGTGTATCAGTGTTGAGTTATCAGGATCAGGAAAACAGCCTAGAAAAGGAAAAAAATATAAATTAATTTGTATATAGATTTATATGAGTAAAAGAAAATATATAGTAACATAGAGAGTTCCATGATTAGTGCTCAAATTAGGCGCGGAAATTGTTAGAGGAAAGAAATATAAGAATTTGGAAAATATAGTGAACTTCAGGGAGCTCCTTTAAGTTTTATAAATAATTAGCAGCGTCGAGATTTTGAGAAAAATAAATAGAGTAATAATTTGAGCTCTGAATAGGAATTAATATATGAGTAAAAAAAAAAGGATTGTTAGATAATATATATAATTTGTTGTTTTGAGCTAAACTCGGATGCGTAAATATATACAAATTAATAAATGAAAAAATAATATTTGAATTTATAATAGAGAAAAATTAAAGAATTAGTAACGGCTGAAAAATAAAAGAAATTAGAATTAGTTTATTATTATATTATTTTGGTATTATAATTTATTTTAATAGAATTATAAAATATAAGGAATTATAAATTTGTTAGTTTATACTTTTAATTTTATAGATATGAATAAATTTTGTTTTGGATAAGAAATTTGCAGAAAAAATGATGGCTTAATTCATTAAGGTTTGGACAATGGTAGACCGGTAAGTAAAAGTAGGGTCAGGTGGATTTTGGGGTCGAAAATCAAACGGTTTTGGATGGATTTTTTTGGCTAGGTTGGGAGGGCAAATAATGAGACCAACATCTGTCTCATCGTGATGATTCTTGTGTTTGTGGAATCATGTGTTTTTTTTGTAGTTTCAGTTTTGATGTGTTTATTTTTGTATTTTTTTTCGTGTTCGGGTACGCGTCAGGCGAGAAGGGTTGGAACCACCTGAGAGTCACAATATAAAAAAAAGGAAGCTAGTCGGAAACCTCGCGTGTTCAACCGGCCCGTAACAAATATTCATATTTAAAAAATTAGATTTGAAGTTTTTATAAACAATTTTTTTAATTATATGTAGCTGAGAATAATTCCAAACTTTACTTATCAACTTTGACTTAGACATATAATAGGTGTGTTCATTTACTAGCAGAAACATGCAACAAGGGAGTAAATTTAAAATTTACAAAATTTTTCTCTCATTGACTCAAAAAAGTAAATAAACAGCAAAAATTAGCATGCCATATCGACACTATTCAGATTTAATAAAAGATATTATATCGTTATTATACCCTTCACCACAGGTGGTGAATAGGGTATATATAAGTTTGTCATTCCCTTTGTAATTTCTATAATATTGATGTTAGACCCTATAAAGTATATATATTCTGGGTCCTTATGAGGAGCGAAGTTGATATAACGATGTCCGTCTGTCCGTTGAAATGGATTTTCCGGAGACTTCGTATATGATGGGGGCCAGTTTATTATACATTTATGTCACATATGGTCCGGAATTGTTTGCTTTTGATATTCAGCAAGATCGGTCCACAAATGGCTGAGATATGAGTAAAAAACCACGACTGCGTCAAATTTTTTCCTTTAAAGGTCCAATTAGACGTGACATTACCATACCAACACTGTATTACCAAAACGACATAAATAATACCATACAAACCAATTCAATTTTGGTTTCTACGGCTATACAGTGGCTATGGTAATACAGTGTTGGTAATGTGTTTTTTTTTGTGGTTTTTTTATACCCTTCACTACAAGTGGTGGTTTTAATTTGTAATGTGTTTAATTTTACGCATACATGATATGCCGCTCAAATAAAGAAATAAGCTTATAGACTCAATATATTTGAATTTAACGCCTCTTCAGTAAAAGCATTCGTAGCCGAGTTGGTAAGTTCTCTCCTGAGACTGATAATATTGCCAGTTCGAATCCCAAAAAGAATTTTTTTGTTCATTTTTTTTATTTAATTTGTTTATGTTCTAAAAAACGATTTTAAGATTATAAAACGAATTTCAAACATCAACTTTGGCAAAAGAGGGAACGGGCTTAGGTACATTTATAAATTTTTTGTTGTTTTTATATTCTTCGGCATGGCGAAATGAAAAGTTGGCGTGGCTCAATTAATATTTATTTATACCTATCTAAAGAACGTTTTTTATGTATATAACTTTTTGTTCTTATCTCATCATGGTGAAGGGTATATAAGATTCGGCATAGCCGAATATAGCACTTTGCCATTGTATGCAGTGCTGCCACAACCAACACAATTTTTACAACCAAAATTTTTGAAAAAGTTACCAAATGTGAAAAAATATAACCAAATTTAAAATGCCTTTTATTAATTGAGAAAATCATTAAAATTATTAAGTTGCATTGTAATACAAAGATATTTGCACTTAAAAGTAATATAATAATTATCAGCCTGTTTAACGATTTCGAACGTTAGCGTTTGCATAGAAAATTACATTTAAACCAAAAACAAACTTTAGAATTTTGTTTTAAATGTAATTTTGTTCAACGTTCGAAATCGTTGAACAAGCTGTATAAGTCAAGAAAACAAAACAAGAAACAAAATAATTTAACATATTACAAAAATAACTAGAAACTTAATTAACCCCCAATTTCACCAAGATCAGTTAAAACTAACTATAACTTTAACTTCCAGTTAACAATGTGTTTTGACAGCTATAAGTAATAATTTATTATAACCGAACTTGGTGAAATTGAGAGTAAAAGTTTTATTTATTTGAGACTTTTTTTCGTAAAAAATATTTTTATTTAAATCCGTCAAATTTCCATACAAAATTCAGTATGTATGTTGATAGTTTATAAATTGAATTTTTTTTAATATGTCGTTTTAAATAAACGAAAATTGTACTTCACAGTTCAAAATAACAAAAAAGGAAAATTGTTTTCCGCTTTTTAGCTGTCATTGACAGGACTGTCAAATGTGGCGATTTTTTAATCCTTTTGTCGATGGAAATTTACGTTTGGCGATTGTTTTGGCGAAATTGAAAACGATTGGCGATATGCGAAATGCATTTTATGTAAATATTTTCTAATTTATGTATCTAAAATATTATAAAAACTTTTTTCTCGTGTTTGTAAAATTTATTTCAAATTTATAATTCTTATTATTAATAACTGTTTTAAAATTGTTCTATTTGATACATTTTGTGAATCAGTGTAAGATGTTATGGCGAATATAAGCAAATTCGACTTTCGGAGCGTACATTAAATGGGGAAAGAGACAGTCAAAGGGTTTTTTTATAAATTAAAAATATTGCCAAATAATTAATAATCTAAAAACATTAAATAAATATACATACCGACAAGTTATAAATGATATATTTTAAATCAATGTATTTTTGAAAAATTTTTAAAATTCCTATGTGTATTTTCAAATATGTATTTAAATATATCTACTTCTGGAAATAACCTAAATTTAGAAAATTTAACTTATATTCATATTTTTAGAAACACTAAAACGACTTTTGTGTAATTTTTCAGTCATTTTCTGAAATTTATGCTGCATGTTTTAAAATCTCCATCGATTAAAACTTCATATGTTTTCGAACATGGCCGTTTTTAATATAAAAATTACAAATGGCAATATTTTTCTTAACAAAAATCTTAAAAATATTATTTGTTGGCAGTTTTGAAAGGATTTTTTGTTTTCGATAAAGTATAAAAAACTTCCGCTCATTGGTAACAAATAATGAAAAAATCATAGTACAGTACAAATTATTCGAGTTCGTGTATCAAAAAAACAAATTCGTATGTATTATTATTTTATTAAATCCGCTTTGTGTTTTTATGATTTCGATTTGCGTCGCTACATACGATTGGATTTTTTCACTGAAGTCAGAATCACATGTGAAGAATTTTTCTATTTGCGTGTAAAAAGGCGAATTACCATTTAATTTTGTTAGGTAAGTTATTCTAAGTATAGTTGCGTGTTAGGAAGTACGAAGTTAGTTATTAATAAGAAGTTGGTAGAAAAGTGAGTGCAAAGAGAAGACAATCCATTAGTTTAGAACTAGAATTGGACATTCAGCCTGGTTTTATTAAGCTTTATTTTCAAGACCAAAAACAAACAACTATAACGGCCAGTTTTTAGGTTTGATATTATATCCCATTTATATATAAACTCGTTTTAGTTACAAAATTCTTTTCTTCACTAAAGCTTCGTACAGACGGTGGTCAGATCTTACAATATTAAACATCAAGAAATAACCAAATATATTTTTTGGGAATACAAAATTTATTATCAGTAAGATTTCTGTATGACGTGCTAAATTCCCAATTTTTCATATTTGTAAATGCACTGAAAATTATTGTTGGGGGAAAGCTAGCTTCTATGAGCATTTCACTGGTTGCTTAGGCCAGATCGTCAGGAAACCTTTTCCAAAGATTTAAGAAAAGCTAATAATATGATACAAATAAAACCTTAAAGCGAATAAGAATTATAAACACTCAAAGTCTTACTTGTAACTATATCAAAGCTTAAACAAAACACCAACAATAAACAGTGAGTTTATCTTTTCTTACATTCCCCTACAATTGGTTGGCTTTTTTCCGACTTGAATTGTAGTTGTAAGTGGGTAAAAAGAAAAAAACAAATTGCTTCATTTTTTTTTTGTTTGTATTTTTTTTCTTTACCAAAACAATCATTTTCGCACCGAACACACAAACATCTTAATTAAAAAACGAAGCTAAGCGATGGTATAAATAACAAAGCACGATGTGCATTATTGGAATGACTGCAAACCAGCAGCGAATGTGCGCGGTTGCGCAAGTTTGATTGTATGACCGAAAGCGAGTGTATTTGGTGTCATTCATTAACTACAATTTTTTTTCAATCGCACAAAGCCATTCTCTGATGGTCATCAAAGACAATATGGACGACAATGTCGTGCATGTGGTCATCAAAGACAATATGGACGACAATGTCGTGCATGTGGTCATGAACGACAAGTTAGGCGACATTGTCTCCCACACATTCGTGTACGACAAGCTGAGCGGCATTGTATTTCTTTGTGTCGTGCACCATTTACGCGACACTTGCTCGAAAATGTCGTCGACGATTAGTTTTAGTTGTCCCTTACGTGTCGTGCAGGAATTAACATTGTCGTGCATAGCCAACTGGGTACGTACGAATTTGTAAGTCCGCTAACGAGTTTACCATTTGTAAATGTACCTTGGTCAAAAGTTAAATTTGTTTTGGTTTCTTTCAGAACACTTCCTACGGCAACTTACAGCATCAACTCTGTTTACTTTTTAAATTGCGGCGAAAAAGTCACAAGACCTGTCAGCTGAATTTTGGTTGGTCGTTTTAGCAAAGACGAAGAATTTTTCTTTTAAGTTTCTTAGCAATTTTGTGGTAAAAAAGTATATATTTTTGAGAAAATTTGTTAAGAATATTGCTAATAATAAAAAAAAAAACGAAAGCAACAATGTCTGACGTCAAGGATTTAATGAACTTACCCGACGAAAGTGTTGGTAAGTTTGCAACGGGAAAAATCGAAAAGTATCTATACATCAATTCTTTTAACTAGTCCATCGAAACAAAATGTTGGAAATATAATTTCTTAATCCAATAATGGTTATTTTTTTCAAGATATGATTGCGGCCACTTCGGTGTTGCAACAACAAGCTGCTGATATTCGCTCAAAAAGCATTAATTGGGCTTCATACATGCAATCTCAGATGATTTCCCAAGAAGACTATCATTGCATCACTGCTTTGGACAAATCAAAGGCAGCCTACTTGCAATCAAATCCAGCTCAGGCAGTAAAAACTTTGTTGAATTTATTGTCTCATGTGTCCAAAGACTCGACCATTCAATATATTCTTGTCATGATTGATGATTTATTGCAAGAAGATCGTTCTCGTGTCGATTTCTTCCACGAATACTGTTCGAAGCATAAGGAATGCGTTTGGGGACCTTTCCTAAACTTGTTAAACCGCCAAGATGGTTTTATTGTCAACATGTCGTCTCGTATTTTAGCTAAAATGGCCTGTTGGGGTCATGAAATGATGCCTAAATCTGATTTGAACTTTTACTTGCAGTTCTTAAAGGATCAGCTGACCGTTCATGTAAGTTATATCCTTTGTGAGTTTGTTTTATTTTTCTTTTATACATATTTATACTTTTCTTATTTGGATGTCGGAGTTTTTCATTTTTATTTTCTTCGACAAATTGTGTATAGGTACATATCGTTACTTTAATTTACAAAAGAAATGTAAAAGAGGTCCTACATTTCTTATTGTTCTAAAACTATACATAAGCTTTTCTTTATATATATATTTTTTTGTTAAGTTTCAAACTTAACAAATTTTTTAAAAAATTTTGTTAATTAAATTAACGATATGTACCTATGCATATGTAATGCATACATTCATTGCAATATTTCATAATGATTTTATGGACATTAAATAAAAAAGCATATTTTTCATTTTACACCTATGCAATTTATTTATTTATTAACGCTCATAAATATATATTTAGGAATTTAGTTTATTTTCAAATTGTTTATGCATTGGTTATGCAATAAAAATTAAACTATTAGTAACATTATTGGGTTGTAAATCAATTTAAACTTTAAAATTAAATACCTACGAAAGTTAAGAACTCGGCACAAGTTACTATTATCAGCTTATTATTGATTTGGCGCATATGCCAAAAAGTCGGAGTGAAGAAAAACTACAAAGAAGGTTAACATGAAGATTTCTCAAAAAATACCAGATATGAAGCAAAATGAATACTTAATATTGGATTTAGAAAGGGGGTGTTCAAAATAAATGTACTTCATACCTTACCTAATTTTTTTAGAAAATGGTCGGTAGGTCAAACCAATAATGAGCTGACGAGATCTTTTTTTTTTTGCAAAAGTTACATATCTTATATTCAGGTATGTGGTGGAAATATATTTTAAAACCGAAAAGGTCGTTTTGGGTATGTATTAGAATACAATTTTCTCCTATTTCTTGTAAAAATGTTCGTTAATATTATGTTAAACATACATATATAAATTATGGTAATTGAACTGTATTTTCAAAAATATTAAGAAATAGTTTAGAATGGATTTCAAACCCGTTTGAAATTCATCACACCTTTCAAAAACGATAGGTTTAAAACCCATCGATTTTTATCACATAACCAAAACATTGCAGTTCATTAACACTAAATTGAATATTATTTTTGTATATAATTATTTTTTTAATTGAATAAGGCCCGTTTTCACAAATTACCGATACCTAAAGGTAGGATTTTATCGGGCGTGTAAAAAATGTTCCATTATTAAAACTTTACTTTAACCTTTCAAATAGGAAGAACCTTAATATACTTTATCACTCACTTTAGGTTAAAGTAAAGTTTTAATAATAGAACACTTTTTATAAGGCTAGTTAAAGTCTACTTTTAGCTATCGGTAAGTTGTGAAAACGGGTCTATGAATGTTATTTTTTATTTTGTTTTTTCATTTTCTTAAAGTATCAACTTTTATGGAATTAATAATATATTTCAAATATACCATGGACGGTACTTAAACAATTTTTGCTACATTTCATCAATATACAGCCATTTTCTGGAAATCGAATTCGAGTGAAATTGAAATGGATCAAATTTTGAAAACTATCCTGTGTTTTAAGTTCACAAAAATATTTCCTGTTATATGATTTATACATTGAGGACCACATATTTTTACCAGAACTACTCTTGAAATCAGCAAAAGCTACCTTCGTTTTTAAAAAAATTTTTTTAAAAATCTTCCTCATTTTCAATTTCACTCGATTTTTAGAACATGGCTGATAACATACCCTAAAATGGAATTTTGTAATTCTTCGTCTGTTTAAAAAAAAATTTATCAGCCTAATTATGAATACAAATTCTCCGGGAGTTTTTTCCTTTTCCCATTTTTACAATTGAATTTACATAGGAAAAATGGGAGATCATCAAGATTATCTGTCAGATTCATTTGGTCACGAGTTTTTTGAAATTTTGTCACGTAGTGTTATTGTTTTTACCGCCGACTCAAATTAAAATTGGCGGGCAGTTGAAAAAACAAGAGTTGCAGATTTTATGCATTTCATCGGTTGTCTATTGTAAATACATATCGTCAACTCATTATTGGTATGACTCACTGACTGTATAAACCGACTGTGCACAAAATATATACTTCTAATACCCCCTTCTGAAATCAAAACCTGTTTCGCAAAATTTTTCAACTATTCAACTATTTTAAGGTTTTGTTTTGCTATAAACACCACTGTTTGGCGATTGACCAAATTCTTCATACAAAAACGCTCAATATAAATTTAAATAAAATGAAACAATTGAAATTAAATTTTGGTGCCGTGAAAAAAATTTAACGGAGGCGGTTAAATGTAGAAACTTTTATCTTAACAACAAGCTACTCATGGTGGAATGAGTTTATTTCACCATGAAGCTACTTAATACACAGCAGTAAGATAAGTATGAAGCACAAAAAGCTAATTTTTTAAAAATTTAGATTAAAAAAATGGAGTATGCGCCACAACACATTCACCCTTATCGTGTTTGGCGAATTTAAAATACGCCTGCGACTGTTTGGTAGTAGATTAAAGAGAACGTGAAGTTATTTCCTTAAATCTGTTACCACACAGTCGCAGGCGTATTTTAAATTCGCCAACCACGTTAAGGGTGAATATTTTTAACTTAAAATAAAATAACTTCTTTCATGAAAATGTACAAAAATTTACATTTTTCTTTTAAATATATGCCGGAAGCAGTGGTGAAAATACAAAAAAAAAATTTATCGGATATATTTTGAGAAAATTTCATATAAACCTTCTTTGTCGTTTTCCCCCATTCCGACTTTTTGGAATATGCGCCAAATTAATAATGAGCTGACAAAATGTCGATTTATTTAATGGAATGTGTTTCTTTGAATAAACTTTGTGTCTATTTTTATGTATGTTAAGTTTTATTTTGGTTTTGTTTGTTAATGTTTATTTGAATTTTTATGAATGAAGTGTGTTTTGTTTAATTGTATTATCTTTAACGATTATTTTAAAATCGATTTTGAGGTGCGATTTATCCATTTCAAAAGTTGAAAAAATCGATATTTGAAGGCTATTAATTATTTCCTAGTGGAACTGTATTCTTGTTCGATTTGTATTTTTGAAATAATTGTAAAATGCAACACTTATAAAAATTGTCGTTAATTGCATGATTTTATGTCAATTCATTAATTCAACATTTTAAATTTTGAAAAGAAACTGCTGCGATAAAATTAAAAACTAACAATTTTTTTACATCATATTAAATATTAACTATTAACTGTTGCAACATTTATGCATTTTGTAGTTTTGCACTCTAAAAACAAAGAGAACACATAAGCACACACTCCTACACAGCTAATGCATACGAAAACATTGAATTTAAAATATATTTTCATTATTTGAAGGCGGTTGCTTGTTAATAACATACCGAATAAAACCGCATCTGAGTGGAATAAAGTTTGTGTTCTGTTTTCATGGTTTCAAGGAATAATATAGACAAAAGAAAATTTATATATGTAGATTTCATACAAAAGTAAAATAAAAATAATTTTCTCTTTTCCCTCAACGGTATTAACTAAACAAACACTCATCCTATACAACATCACTGATTCTACAATCAACAATACTACACAATGTCGCAAATTAATTTACAAAAACAATGCACAAATGTAAAAAACACGTATCTTTATTAACGTGTGGGATTTTATCATTTTACAACAAACTTTTTAACAAAAACACTTTAACAGTGCAAGGCATACATTAACGACATGGCCAATTTAGCTAAACGCGTCCAAACTGTTGTGGTTCACTCACATGCACATAGCAAAGATCACCATGGCAAGGAGCATCACGGTAATCAGTACAGTCCCTATGGAGCCCATCATGATCAACCCCTTAACGAGTCGTATCGTGAATTATCACCCGACCAACAAGCAGCTATTGCTGAGGGCAAAACTATTATACCGGTAGTGTTCCTAAGTTTATATTAAGTTTAAAATGAAACAGAATAAGAAAATCAAACCATAAACGGGAAAAGCCATTCATAATTACATTAGGAATAGAGATTTGTGTGATATTTATGTTTTGTACTATCACACCTTTGTGAAACGAACCGCACCATGTCAGTTATAAGAACCAAGGCACACGCCAAATTTAGGGATTATTACAAGTGTTTTAATCTAGAATTCCCTCCTCTATATTCTTACTTACTAACCATACTAACCATCTTACAAAGCCCAAAGCAAGCGAATTTTTACACATAATTTTTAATTTAGCAAATCTGTAGCTTTTAATGTAGTGGACAAATTGTGTTAATATGTTTTAAAAATTATATTTTTAATTTTTGTTTAATGTGGTGGATTTTTTCTTTTTTTTTTTACACAGCATTAGAACGGAAATAAAAGAACAAATAAAATATATATTTTTTTCTTTTAAATTTTAATTTTGAATTAAGAATTTTAAGTAAAAAAAAGATAAAACCTTTTAAAATTCAAAAGTTGATTTCATATAAAAATTTTAATTTTGAATAATTTTTTTTTATTAAATGGTGAAATTTAAATAGGATTTTGGAAACTTATTTTCGAATAAAAAAAAATTTTTTTTTACCACATTAAATTACCTCTTCTTGTTCTTGTCGAATATAGTATTTCTGGTGTCGGTTATCTGTTTTATTGCTTTTTTTAATAATTTTCGTTTGTAGTTTACAATTGGTGTTAACGTTTATATATACATACATATATATTTTTTATTAATCTTTACTAAAACAAGCGAAAAAATTCAATTTAATATTAAGTACAAATTACTAACGAAAAAAAAAAATTACAAATAGGCCAATGAGTACATTCAGTCTGTCGCCCGTTGCTTGCAAATGATGTTGCGTATCGATGAATACCGTTTTGCTTTCGTTAGCGTCGATGGCATAAGCACATTAATTCGCATCTTGTCTTCACGTGTAAACTTCCAGGTGGGTTTTTATTAATCGAAAACATAATCGCAAAAAAATATAAAATATTTTCTAATAAATTAAGGTTCAATACCAACTAGTATTCTGTTTGTGGGTGTTAACCTTCAATCCTTTGTTGGCCACCAAAATGAACAAATTTAGCGTAATTCCTATTTTAGCCGATATTCTTAATGATTGCGCTAAGGAAAAGGTAAAGTTCTTCCATTGCACTGACTGAAGTGTAGTTAATAGTTTGTTTTAAATATCTTAGGTAACTCGCATCATTTTGGCTGTCTTCCGCAATTTAATCGAGAAACCAACAGATACTCAAGTTGCCAAAGAACATTGCATTGCCATGGTCCAATGCAAGGTCTTGAAACAGTTATCCATTTTGGAACAACGTCGTTTCGACGATGAAGACATCACCTCTGATGTAGAATATCTTACTGAGAAATTGCAAAACTCTGTGCAAGATCTTAGTTCTTTCGATGAATATGCCACCGAATTGCGTAGCGCTCGTTTGGAATGGTCTCCCGTACATAAATCAGCCAAATTCTGGCGCGAAAATGCTCAGCGTTTGAATGAGAAGAACTACGAATTATTGCGCATATTGGTACACCTTTTGGAAACATCGAAGGATGCTATTATTTTGTCTGTAGCTTGTTTCGATATTGGCGAGTATGTTCGTCATTATCCCAGAGGAAAACAGTAAGTAAAAGAAAACAACAATTAAAATTAATTTTTTTATACACATAAACATTTAATATTAAAGTTTTTACAAGTAATAGATTGGTATGGAATGTTTTCAGGGCTGTAAACGATTGCAATCGATTTAATTGCAATCACATGATTTCTCGGTAACGATTTACATATATGTAAAAACCTTAATTGCAGTTGCAACTAAATTAAATCAGAATCAAAATCTTGCTTCTTTTTAAATGAAACTTCTTCTTCTAGAAATAAAGCTGGCTGAGAATATCGAATTTCTTTTTGTATTTTAGCGTTTTTTTTACAACAAAGACATGCTGAACAATGCAATATTTTTTTTTTTTAGCGTTTTGGAACAATTAGGTGGCAAACAAATTGTTATGCAATTGTTGGGTCATGAGGATCCAAATGTACGTTATGAAGCTCTTTTGGCTGTACAAAAATTAATGGTGCACAATTGGTAAGCCGTCACACAAAATAGCATATTTGTGTTAATATTTTCCATTCCATAATTCCACGTTTTTATTTCGAAAATAATTCCATATTAAACCCAAAATTTTTAATTTAAATATTTTTTTTCTTTAGGGAATATTTGGGCAAACAACTTGAAAAGGATAATGAAACCCAAAAACAGGGTTCAGCACCTATAAGCGGAAAAGCCTAAATTATTTGTATAACCTGCTCCAAATGTAATCATACAACTGATACTATTTAAATATAATAATAACAACAACAACAACAACAACAGTAATAAAAAATAATTATTAAATAATGGTATTTAGATTTACATACATAAGTTAAAAACGGCCCCTTCTAACAAATTGTTTCAAATAACTTTCTATTGCGTTTCACTATCTCTAACAAAAAACAATTAGCTATTATGGCCTCCTCCTACTCTTATTGCAGCAATCAATGTTTATCAAAATCATTCCAAAATTTGTTTTATTTTTTAATGGCTTTTTTCAATTTGTTTTATTTGTGTATATTTTCAGCTCTTAAAATAGAAAAATTATCTTTTTGAAATTTATGGCATATTCCAGTCCTCTTTTATTTTAATCAAATATGTTGACAAATTTAGTAAAAAAAAGTTAATTATTTTAAATATATGTGTAGTATTAGTTAATTTTAACTGAGCTTGGTGAAGTTGGCAGTAAAAATATCTATTTTTTAGTTTAAATATGCGTTTTGTTTTTGTTGATTATGCGTTGTTAACTTAGTTTATTTACAATTATTTTTTTTAAATTAATTTAAAATTATATCTTCTTTCATATTTTATCTTCACATTAATTAATCTGTGCAACTTGTGTAGTTATTAATAAAAAATTAAATGAATTGTAAAATATAAAATCAATTACATATAAATAAAAAAATAAACATTGTTTTAATTTTTAAAAAGAACATATTTATTAACAAGAATAAAAAAAATTAACCATAGTATTTAACAGGGAACTATTTCGACTATTTTCAGAACATGAACGCATAAATAACTATATATGTTCCAGTCGTTCCTATAAGGAGCATAGGGACTCAACAAAATCTTTCCATCTTGTCGTTGTTCATAGCGATGTTTGTTACTTCGTTCCAGCTAGTTTGTATATTTGACACTTCGGTTTCAATTTGTCGACCTATTCTACGGCTGCCTTGAGGATTCCACTCGATCGGTGTTCTTGCAATATCTGTGACCGATTTAAGTATGGTGTGACCAATCCAGTTCCATTTTTTTCTTTGTATTTCAATAGTTATGGGGGATTGGTTCGTTTGATGCCATAGTCTGTTATTTAATGTGTTGTGGTCAAAAGACCCGTAGGATTCTTCTAAGGCATTTGTTTATAAAAACTTGGTGGGCATGCATATCACGAGGGGCTGCATTCCCCGTTTCGCACTCGTATAATAATGTAGATCGGACATTGAAGTTGACTATAATTTTATGTTCTTAAATTCATTATAGAAAATTTAAAAAGAACCACATGTATAAGGGGGAATGGGGTCTTTCACAGAGGCTGAAAGCTCTCTGTCTGCTATCCACTTGGGGATAGCAAGAAGCGATTCCTTTGTTGAAAGGCTCAAGCAGCTCACTACTTCCGGTCTTAAACCAAGTATTCCCTGGTAATGCCGCTCAAGCACCCGCTTGGCGACAGCTAGAGTGAGAAGGCAAACCTGCAATTGAGTAACCTGAATGGCATGCTAACACCGGTGCGTCTCAGGTAACTAGGTGACAAACGGCTAAATATAGGCACTGAAACTCAATTGCCCACCATTTATGTGTGGTATTCGTCTGACTGGAGACATCAGCTGGCAGCCCCAGCACCAGTCTAGGATGCAATGGGCTAATCACCTGTTCGTCCAAAATCTAATTGATTATTGAAACCAAAGTAAATGAACAAAATCCGAAAACTATGATGACGACTATTAGCATGAAAACACGGAAACGATTTGGATCATGGAACGTTGAGGCCCTATGTTCCTTATAGGAATTTCAAGGATTATATATATATATACATGTATAACGGAAAGGTTAGAGAAATAAATTTAATTAGTATTGTGGTTATTTTGTTGAACTATTTTATGGTTTTTAATCCAAATTTTTAATAATTTTAATTAGGCTTAAGTTCATTAAATTTAATTTTCATTAAATTATTTTTATGAAGAAAGGAATTTTACAACATGAAAATTAATTAAAATTGTTATTGATAATCTTTCATTTTTGACCGTGACCGGGGCTCGAACCCTGGCCGGCAGGTTACCATGACATGTTTCGATCGCAACCACTCGATCTCCTCAGATGGATTTGCCGTTTTAAAATTAAATTTAATGAACTTAAGCCTAATTAAAATAATTAAAAATTTGGATTAAAAAGAAATAAATTTAATTTCCAGTATTTCCCACTTTTTATACTTTTTTCTCCTCATTGAAGTATCAAAATTTCAATTTTGTAGTGGGAGTAGGGTATTCAATTAATCGATGTTTAGTATTAATCGATTAATCGCGCAAATAATTATTCGAGGTAAAAATTTAATCGAATAACAATCGAAAAATTAAATATTCGGTTAATCGAACAATTATAATACTTTTAATAGTCTTATTAAGGTATGGTAGAAGGTTGTTTTCGTTAAGCTTCGTACAGACGGTGGTCAGAACTTACAATGTTGTCATTAAAATTGCCTAAAAGTGTCTTGCAACTGTATGAACATTGTGAGCTCATTTTGCAGATGTGTTAAATTAATGCATCTGACAATGGCACCATTTTTAGTAAAATGACAACATTGTAAGATCTGACCACCGTCTTTACGAAGCTTTAGTCTCAAAAAATTATCTTCTTGTGGTAAAAGTCTGTACTAATCATACTTAAAAATAAATTATTCGCGAACTCTTTGGTTTCATTCTTTGTACTATACTATGTTTAAAAAAATTGAACCCGAAGAAAATGTTCCAGCGTTAAAAAACAATAAAAGTTTATTGTTATCAATTTTGTTATATTAGTGGGATAGTAGTCTTCAAGAATTGGTTCGTCACATCTCCGTATCATTTATAACCTGATGTGTTATTAAAAGTTTCCACAGGTTCTATATTTAAGTTAAGTCCAAAATTCAGAGGAATATAACTGGTTAGGGTCAAAAGGGGTTAAAGAGATTTTGGAACCATTAGAAAGACTTTCAGCTTTAACCTCTTTAACCTCATATATACTTTTGCAACTGTCTGTTGAACACTTTTTTCATTTAAATGAAATTACTCTTTTTATTTTACTGACATATAACACAATGGTTTACGAACGTTTTGTTTTAAAAAACAAGTAAGAGTGCTATATTCGGCTATGCCGAATCTTATATACCCTTCACCATGGTTTGGAAAGAACAGAAGTTTATATATTTATCTAAATATATGTATATATTTATATCGTTATCGTTAGGTTTATTTAATTGTTTGCACATGTTTGCGTGGTATTAAATACTTATATTAAAAGTTTAATTAATATATAGCAAGATATACAGAAAAAAGTAATAAAAATACAACAACAACAAGGGATTTTTGGGAAAAATTAGAGGCAGTCGTGGTTTTTTGGTCATATCTCAGCCATTTGTGGACCGATCTAGCTGAATTTCAATAGCAAGAAATGGTGGACTATATGTAACATAAATGTAAAACAACCTAGCCGCTATCATGTCTGGAGTCTCCGGAAAACACATATCAAACGTAAGACGGACGGACGGACGGACATCGTTAAATCAACTTTTCTCCTCATAAGGACCCAAAGTATATATATTTACTTTATATGGTCTAAGACTACTATTGTAGAAATTACAAACGGAATGACAAACTTATATATACCCTTTTCCACCTGTGGTGTGGCGGATTAACGGTAAATTTTTATTTTTTTTTTTATCATTATTCCGTTAAATTATTATGGAAAAAATTTCACGTTCGAAATGTCACGTATCGAACCAGATTTTGGCTTAAACAAAAAAAAAAAAAGTACAGAAGATTTTGGAATCAAACCAAAGACATTTTAATGTTACATTGCTACGTAAAATTCTGAAAGTAGTTTGACTAAAAAATTGTGCCAGGTTTCGCTGAATTACGCCTTGTTATACATGGCCATTATCTTTGACCTAGAATCGCGCCCCCCATAAACTTAGTGCTATTATTTAAGGGCTAAAAGAACGTAAAAATATTTGTTGTTTAAAATGTTATTGCATTTTTTTGCGTACGACTGTCACGTTCAACACTTTGGAATTACCCATATTGGCTGTAAACATTTCCTCTCAAGTCTATTATTCCCGGTGATTCTGCGGCTTACAGCAAACGATTTTTCTTCCACAGACCTATAAAATGCCGTAACTATAATTACTTTTTTATGTAAACAAAAAAGTGAATCTTTTTTCATCATACAAATATGGGACCGGGACCAATCGACGCAGTATTTTTTTCTGATAAAAATGATGCAAAAAAGGCATTTTCGACTTTTTGTCAGTTACAGCGTTCTTTAATTCTTGCGACAATATATATATATATATATATACTAGCTGGACCCGGTCCGCTTTGCTGGCCCTTAGTAAAGATTTAAAATTTTATAAAATATGAACGTATGATTTTCAAAACATTAAAAAAAAATTATAATAAATGTTTTGCTTACCAGCAAATGCTATTAGATTCTTCATGTTTGTTTAAAATTATTGGATACCCTAACCGCGTATTTGAAAAATATTTATGGAAGTGGAAATAGACTTTGGTAAACTAAAATTTACATAAATGTTTGGAATAAAACTGGCTATTAAACCATATTAATTTTGTTTTTTCATTTTGGTGATTTTAGCGTATTTAAGTGAATTACCGCTGAATTGATAAATGTATATTGATAAAGATTTAGTGACATACCATGCATCTAAATTTTAAAACATTATGTTTAGCGATTACGACGAAAATGACAAAAATATAAAAACGTGGAGCCATCTATCGGATAAATACAAAACTCCACAGAAACACTCCTCATACCTCATACATCAAACACACAAACTTTGGTCAAAGTCGGTGCAGTAGTTTTTGAGTTTAGCGATTACAAACAAACACGTCTCTTTTATATACCTATATAGATATAGATAGATAAATTTTGTTTTTTCATTTTGGTGATTTTTAAAAACATTATGTTTAGCGATTACGACGAAAATGACAAAAATATAAAAACGTGGAGCCATCTATCGGATAAATACGAAACTCCACAGAAACACTCCTCATACCTCATACATCAAACACACAAATTTTGGTCAAAGTCGGTGCAGTAGTTTTTGAGTTTAGCGATTACAAACAAACACATCTCTTTTATATATATAGATAGATAGAAGATAGATAGATAAATTTTGTTTTTTCATTTTGGTGATTTTTAAAAACATTATGTTTAGCGATTACGACGAAAATGACAAAAATATAAAAACGTGGTGCAATCTAACGGATAAATACGAAACTCCACAGAAACACTCCTCATACCTCATACATCAAACACACAAATTTTGGTCAAAGTCGGTGCAGTAGTTTTTGAGTTTAGCGATTACAAACTAACACGTCTCTTTTATATATATAGATAGATAAATTTTGTTTTTTCATTTTGGTGATTTTTAAAAACAGTATGTTTAGCGATTACGACGAAAATGACAAAAATATAAAAACGTGGTGCAATCTAACGGATAAATACGAAACTCCACAGAAACACTCCTCATACCTCATACATCAAACACACAAATTTTGGTCAAAGTGGGTGCAGTAGTTTTTGAGTTTAGCGATTACAAACAAACACGTCTCTTTTATATATATAGATAGATAAATTTTGTTTTTTCATTTTGGTGATTTTTAAAAACAGTATGTTTAGCGATTACGACGAAAATGACAAAAATATAAAAACGTGGTGCAATCTAACGGATAAATACGAAACTCCACAGAAACACTCCTCATACCTCATACATCAAACACACAAATTTTGGTCAAAGTCGGTGCAGTAGTTTTTGAGTTTAGCGATTACAAACAAACACGTCTCTTTTATATATATAGATAGATAAATTTTGTTTTTTCATTTTGGTGATTTTTAAAAACATTATGTTTAGCGATTACGACGAAAATGACAAAAATATAAAAACGTGGTGCAATCTAACGGATAAATACGAAACTCCACAGAAACACTCCTCATACCTCATACATCAAACACACAAATTTTGGTCAAAGTGGGTGCAGTAGTTTTTGAGTTTAGCGATTACAAACTAACACGTCTCTTTTATATATATAGATAGATAAATTTTGTTTTTTCATTTTGGTGATTTTTAAAAACAGTATGTTTAGCGATTACTACGAAAATGACAAAAATATAAAAACGTGGTGCAATCTAACGGATAAATACGAAACTCCACAGAAACACTCCTCATACCTCATACATCAAACACACAAATTTTGGTCAAAGTGGGTGCAGTAGTTTTTGAGTTTAGCGATTACAAACAAACACGTCTCTTTTATATATATAGATAGATAGATAGATAAATTTTGTTTTTTCATTTTGGTGATTTTTAAAAACAGTATGTTTAGCGATTACGACGATTACGACGAAAATGACAAAAATATAAAAACGTGGTGCAATCTAACGGATAAATACGAAACTCCACAGAAACACTCCTCATACCTCATACATCAAACACACAAATTTTGGTCAAAGTCGGTGCAGTAGTTTTTGAGTTTAGCGATTACAAACAAACACGTCTCTTTTATATATATAGATAGATAAATTTTGTTTTTTCATTATGGTGATTTTTAAAAACATTATGTTTAGCGATTACGACGAAAATGACAAAAATATAAAAACGTGGTGCAATCTAACGGATAAATACGAAACTCCACAGAAACACTCCTCATACCTCATACATCAAACACACAAATTTTGGTCAAAGTCGGTGCAGTAGTTTTTGAGTTTAGCGATTACAAACAAACACGTCTCTTTTATATATATAGATAGATAAATTTTGTTTTTTCATTTTGGTGATTTTTAAAAACATTATGTTTAGCGATTACGACGAAAATGACAAAAATATAAAAACGTGGTGCAATCTAACGGATAAATACGAAACTCCACAGAAACACTCCTCATACCTCATACATCAAACACACAAATTTTGGTCAAAGTCGGTGCAGTAGTTTTTGAGTTTAGCGATTACAAACAAACACGTCTCTTTTATATATATAGATATATATATATATATATATATATTCCTCTAACTCCCACTGGAGCATATGGTGCCAATTAAAAATAAAACCACATCAATTAAATATTTTAAGATAGTTTTTTACATTTTGTTTTTTTTTTTTTTATTAAATTAACTTAAAATTGTTTGTTTTTAGTTTGTATTTTCACTTTAAATTTAATTTAAATTAAAATTGTCCTATGAAGAAGGTTGGTTTAAATTTACTGACAGTGTTGCAACATTTTGTAACTTATCTAAGTTGATTCATGAACCAGCTTGCAAAAGTCTTTAAGTAATTTGTATATATTTATGTACATATATATATATATATATGTATATAGTTTTAGCACTCATGAAACAAAAACTTTTTACAAAGAAGATTCAAATGTCCAACAACGTACGTCTGTATCTTGCGATTATATTAATTTAGTTTCTTGTTAGCAACATCTTTTAAAGATACAAAGGAGTCAGTATAGTATTTATTTTTATTTTCGAACTTAAATAATAGGATGATCGTGTTTGTTAAATTGATTGGTGGTTGTTGTTGGTAGTGTGTTGTTGCTACTAAATTTAATTACTGTTTTGTTGTTGTTGATTTGTGGGAGATTTAGAATGTTGAAATTTACTTGGTGGCAGATTTCAAGTAGGCAATGAGATCGCCACGTTCATTGGGTTTCTTCAAACCGGCGAAGATCATTTTTGTGCCTGGGATGTATTTCTTAGGGTTTTCCAAGTATTCAAAGAGAGTATCTTCATTCCATGTGATGCCTTTGGCTTTGTTTGCATCTGTGTAGGCGAAACCGGCAGCCTGGCCGGTCTTGCGACCGAACAAACCGTGCAAGTTGGGGCCAACTTTGTGTTTGCCGCCAGCTTCTACAGTGTGGCATTGAGCGCAACGTTGGACGAAGATTTTCTTGCCTTTTTCAACATCACCAGCTGGTACACCCATGTTTATTTAATTTTAAAAGTGCGGACTCTAAAAAAAATATATAAACAAAAATATATTATTGTAAATAATTATCAAATTGATAAATCACATATAATTGTGAAGATTAACGCTGCGAAAACAGAACTTGTTGGCATTAGCGTTAATAACAATCACGAGTAATACGAAAATTATTGCGTCATACAAGAGATAACAAATAATTGGCCAAGATTTCTAGAGAAGAATATTTGTATTTCATAACAGACAAACATGTAATAATTATTCTTACAATTATTTACTTAGATAAAAAAATTAAACAATGATTTTAACAACGAGAATGGATTTAAAAACAAGGTTTAAAATATAAAAAAGGAATTTTGTAAAAAGCTGCTTTTTATTTTAAAAATTGTATCTGTTTGGTTTAAAACATCTTTTGATATGATTAAAAAATAAAATGAAACAGCCATATTTACATATGGGGCATTATTTATATTTTAATTCCTTTATATTTGGCATAACTATAGTTCTAGTAGATATGAATAAGTGTGCGAAATATTTTTTTCTATGATGTTTATTTGTCGGGTGGTAAAGTGTTGCCGTTTTCAAAGAAATGTTTTTTTTAATTATTTTTTTTCGAACCAAAATTAATCAAACAAAAAAAATTTTAAGTGATTCTTATAGAAAATCGATTGACCTTTTTTTCATCTGCAAAACCGGAAATGACCTATTTAAATAAAAAATTTTCTAACATAGTCCTAATTTTTTTTTTTAACCGAAATTAGCCTATAGTGTCCTTATTATATTGTAAAGTACATGTGGTTATTGCAATGTTGTATCGTAAAAGACAAGAAAGAATGAGTTTAAATTTAAATTTTTTTCAAACTTATTTTTGGGAATACAAAATTTTTTTTGATAAATACACTGAAATTTATTGTTGAGCGAAAGCTAGTTTCTATGCGCATTTCACTGGTTGCTTAGGCCAGATCATCAGGAAACCTTTCTTTTTAACTTCGACCTAATTTTTTAATTTTCTTTTTAGCGAAATAAGCCTGCGGTGTACTTATTATATTGTAAAACTTTTATTATGAGCTCTTCATATGTTTAAAAGTTATGCACACTTATTGAAATCTACTAGAACTATAGTTATGCCAAATATAAAGGAATTCCAACTAAATTTTTTCAGCGGGTTGTCCGCTTCACAAATAATGCCCCATATAAAGATCTGTTTTTCATGATCACATGATCAAAGGATTCGAAAGTATAAACAAATAAAACATTAAAGTTATTAAAACCCCGTTATATGTTATTAACCACATTAATTGTTTGAACCAAATAGTATGTACATACATATGTATGTATAATAAATGTAATTTATTATGAGTATTAATATGTTGCCATCCCGTAATGAAGTACTAACGCTTTCTAAACCTTTTTTAAGTGCAAAGAAGCTTAAGTTTGAAAATTCTTTTTAAGGCTCCTGGATGAGATTAATACGTATTTTGGATTATTTTTAATTTTGTTCCACGGTATTGGGAGTTCTGGATATTGGTGTATTTGTAGGATATGTATTGAAACCACTAAAAAACTCAATTTCGAAAAAAAATCGATTTAGGGCCTTTCTACAGGAGACCGACGATATAAAGAAGTTAAATGTTAACGAAAATGCAACAGGAAAATACACAAAAACAAGATCACTGCCAAAATCTTATTAAAACCTTAAATAATTAAAAAAAAACAAAGAAAAATGTGTTTCAAATAAAAAAAGAAAGTTGCATTAATTCCGACTAAAGTTATATGTTATTAAATGTTTTTAACTCAACATGATCAAATACATATTTTTAAAGATTTATTTTAATTTTACCTCATACTATATCAACGTATGATTTAAAGTCATGGAAGGAAAGATGTGTTCAGAAACGCCTATTTGCTATAAACTGTAAACGAATTTTCCAAAACCTGCTTTAAATGCAGATTCTATACACACATATAAGTAAGTAAAAGTACCTTTCACCATAGTATTGTTCCCTAGCTTATATAACATGAGCGCTATATACATATATGGTGACCATCCGTTCTGTATTTTACAGAACAGTATTGTAGTTTGAAGCTTTGTTCTGTGTGAACTATTTCCTAGTAAAAAACCTTAAATTGTATTATCCATAACCGAACTTCCTATAATACTGCAAAAGCTGTATTCTCCTTGCACATCGCCAGTTGCCCTTCCGTAGATTACCACTAATATCTTCTACTAAATCAATGAGTTTTCGAACTTGTGTATTTGAAATGATATCTTTTGAGCATCTATATTCCAAATGTTAAGCAAATCATTCAAAAAGAGTGCTATATTCGGCTGTGCCGAATCTTTGATACCCTTGACCTAACTATAGGATCTACATATATGATATCTATTTATTATTAATTTAACTTTATAAAAACAGACAGCATTAAAATTGGTTGCGGTTTAGACATATAAATATTAAATTATTAGCCGACAATCAGAAAGTTTTATGCTTTTTTTTCAATCATCCTAAAATTCTGCAGAGTGATTTCTGGTATTAAAAACATAAATTTCCAAACAGCGGTGAAATTGGTTTTAGCGTTTACAGTGAATTTCAGAAGGCTGCTAAATATGGGATCTAAGGAAAATTATGGATTGAATATCACAAAATTCAAAAAAAATTTGCTGGCCATATGAAACTAAGTTGGAAGAAATTTTACCAAAATAAATATATCTGCTACGGTTTAAGGCGTATTTTATTAATTTACCAGGATGGGCATTATATGGGGCCTATAGTAAATTATGGACCGATAATCACGAAATTTATTATTGCTATTTCTAGGCCTATAAAACTATGAAGTATTCAATTTTATTCCGATACCATTATAAATTACAGTTTTAGGCGTATTAAATTGTTTTCTGAGAGGGCCTAGGGTAAATTATGGACCGATCTTCACGAAATTTTACAGTGTCATTTCCAGTCGAATAAAACGATTTTTTGCAAAATCTTCTGTCATTCCGTGTATTAGTTTTTGTAATAAAATTATCAATTTTTTAAGGTGGTGGCTCCACATTTTGATTCATAGCTCTAATCCTACTGAACCGATTTTGCTGGGTTTTAATCCCAAACTGATTAGGATAACTACAAGCAATTTGACACCAAGTTTGTTTCTTTCTTTTTAGTTTTTCGAAAGTGAGCGTGTTTTCAAAAGACGAACACGGCTAAATCGACTTACTCAAGAATATATTTGCTTTATGGGGTCTGAGATGCATAATAAAAAAAGTTTCACCCGGAATGACAAACTTAGTATACCCTCTTCACAACTTATTGTAACCTGTAAAATTTGATTTTTGGCGCTTACATTTTTTTCGCGGTTAGGGCTCGATGTGTTTGTATGTTTGTAACAGGTAATTTCCGGAACTGCTGGTCCGATTTAAAAAATTTCTTCAACGAAATGAAGAATGGAACCTTCTTACGGACATAGGCTATATTAGGTTCCACTAAAGTTGGTACTTTTTTACAAAGTATTTTTCTCCATTCTTTGCCATATACGTATTTAACGGGCTCCCACTACAATATTGAAATTTTTGATACTTCAATGTTGGGAAAGAAGTACCAAAAAGGGGAAATACGGAAAATTAAATTTTTTTCTATAGGTTTTTAATTCTACAACTGGTTAATATTGGAAATAGAGCCATAAAATTAGATTAGATAAGACTCTATAGGGGAACTTTTTGTAACTTTTTTGGTCTTCAACTGGTACTCAAAAGAAAAGCCATTTTAACATGAGTACGCTGTTCACCATCTATTCCGCCTTCAGTCTATCTTTCCGTTCGACCGTCCCCTGACCGAATGCAAAAGCGACCAAGAGGGGAGGGGACATACGGAGAATTACTGCCACTCCGAAAATATCTTGCCAATTTTGATGAAACTTAAATAGATAGGTAGATTAGAATAATTAACACACACAGGGTTTATTTTTTATATTTTCAAAGCTAGGAATATGAAGGGACAGATGGGCAATTTTGATTTTGATGAAATTTAAAACTTATGTTTATAGATCTACACTCTGGCTTTGTATTTCTTTAAAGTTAGTCAAAAATTCATTCTGAGCGGGCAACGCCGCGGCAACGGCTAGAAAAAAAAAATAAAATAGGTTTTATTTTTTATAAATAAGGCCGTACAAATTTAATGTTAACTTAATTTTTAATAAAAAAAATTTAATAAAAAAAAGTTAAATTATCTTAAACGATTTTGTAATCGATTTGGAGGTGCGATTAATCGATTTTAAATTACGGAATAAAAAAAGTATTTAATAATTTTTTGCCAACAGCTGCGTAACATTTTTTCACTAGTAGCAACCAACACATTCATGAGTAATTTGCTTACAAATAAAACTTTGACATTGTGAAATTTTTTAATCGCTAAGGAGCGTGCGACTATTTGAACTTGATTTGTGTTGGAAGTATTTTATTTAATGTCAAGTTTTCATTTACCCGTTGCACACATTCATAAGAACATACATATTAATGTGTTAATTTAATTGCTGCAATTTTTTTTAAGGTTTACATTATTATAAATTAAAAAAAAAGAATGTTATTTATGTATCGTCATATGATTTCAAAAAGCCCTTAGTTATAAAAAATTCAAAATCGACTTTTTGATCGATTACACTGGTTCACAAATTTCCAACAAAGTCGTGACCAAATGAATCTGACACCTTTATGTACAATTGTCCGCTGAATCCGAATATGAAGTCAGAAATTTCAAAATAACCGTTATTTGTGTTTTTAAAAAAGTTGATGTGACTTAAATGCAAATATCTTCAAAATTTTAAACGGATTATGTATTTTTTTTTGAATTGAAAGATAATAAAAAAAACTAATATAACCATGGGTCGTTTGTGAAGATTAGTCAAGAAATGACAGAGTTATAGTGGACAAAAATACAAACTTCATAGAAAATTTTATGATTTTGTTAAATTTTGCTATTTTTAAGTTATTTTTTTTAAACCAATGCACACTAGTAAATTCCGGCCAAACATTTTTTTAATTTTAATAAAATTTTTGATGACAGATTATAGCGAACACTTCAAAACATAAAACTCATTTCATAATTTGGCTCTTGGATAACTATTTTATTGTTAATTCTGGAGCAAAGTCGATAATATTTTTCTTGCAAATTTATGGTTTTCAAAGTGGATTTTTGTACTTTAAAATAAAAGTAAGTTATGATTTCTCCTCTAAAGTATTTATTTTTTTTCTTATTTTATTTATTTATTTTTTAAAATTAGCACGTTATGTTTAAACCGTATTAGTAATTAATCATTCCATGTGATAAGTGAAGTGATTCTGAGTTACTTTAAAAATAAATTAAACCTAAAGTAAGCCAAATTTAAAGAGACCATAACAAATAAGTTAGAGTGCTATATTCGGCTGTGCCGAATGTTTAAGGAGTAATATCTGTATGATGTCTTTTTATTATTATTATCTTAAACTGTGACGATTTGTTATTAATTATGGTTTTAGGAGACTAAACTGTTTTCCGGGAGTAGGGCATATATGGGACCTAGGGTAAATTATGTACCGATCTTCACGAAATTTTACAGTGTTATTTCTAGTCGAATAAAACGGACTTGTGCAAAATCGTATGTCATTCCGTGCATTTTTGCATCATTTATGTTAGTTTTTGTAACAAAATTATCAAGTTTTTGAAGGTGGTGGTTCCACATTTTGATTCATAGCTCTGGTCCTACTGAACCGATTTTGCTGAAATTCAATCCCAAACTGCTTAGGATAACTACAAGCAATTTGACACCTAGTTTGTTTATTTCTTTTGAGTTTTTCGAAAGTGAGCGTGTTTTCAACAGACGGACAGACGGACAGACAGACGGACATGGCTAAATCGACTTAGAATTACTCAAGCAGCCAGAATATATATACTTTATGGGGTCTGAGATGAATAATAAAAAAGTTTCACACGGAATGACAAACTTAGTATACCCTCTTCACAACTAATTGTGGTGGAGGGTATAAAAAGGTGGGGCTAGGGGAGGTAAAGTGATAATTATATCTAGTACTGTTAAGTATCAAAAGTAAGTACTATATATTTCAGCTGCCACCACCTGCCACTCTAGTAACTAGAACATATTTAGTGATTTCATATATTTTTATAAGATTAACGTGACTAACTGGGTGATCATTGCCCAGCCCAAACAACTAAAGCCAGACTCTTGAAACCTTGTATGTAGACTCCCCCCCCCCAATGTGTAAATAAAAAGGTAGAGACTTTTGGAAATTCAATTCATAAGGGATTAGAAATGGGTAAAAACGCTTAAAAACAGTTACATTATATCTCGTGATCTAACAGAGGTAGACGTAAAATTCAAAATATACCATTATTGAATCGAAAATTGAATTGTCCGTTTTTGAAATTTGCCCATTTTGGGTATAAAAAAGGGCAACAATATAATTTTGGTACTTTTTTGGTAAACAATTTATCTTCTTAAGTAATAAAGATAAAAATTAAATTTAAAATGGTATGTTTCAGTTGAAAGTTCCTAAACAATCTCCCCCTCACCAATCCCACAGGAGTTTAACACGGATCCACGTCTGAGTTTTGTAAAGATATATATTAAATTCGTTAAAGTTAACTTCGATTTTTTTAAATATCGCATGCGATAAAAAATATTAAAGAAAAATATCGCATGCGTATTATAAAAAATATATGACTTTTTACACGAAAATTTACAGTTTTTATGAAAAATCAATAATTTTTATTTAATATTTAAAACTAATTAGATATTTAATTATACTTTTTATATTTAAATTTATGATTTTTGAAAAAATACGACTTAGAGTGAAATTCTCATAAAAGTGCTGTGTGAGGGATATGGCAACTGTGTCCAAACTCTTCGATCTCAGGGAATCAAACCGAATGGAAAATTAAGACTATGGACAGGGCTACAATAATCAATAATTACTATATCCAAATTGTATTTGTGAAATTTTTTATACATTTTTGAAAATTTGACTTAGAGTGAAATTCACATGAAAGTGCTGTGTGAGGGATATGGCCACTGTGTCCAAACACTTCGATCTCAGGGAATCAAACCGAATGGAAAATGAAGACTATGGACAGGGCTACAATAATCAATAATTACTATGTATATCCAAATTGTATTTGTGAAAATTTTTATACATTTTTGAAAATTTGACTTAGAGTGAAATTTACATGAAAGTGCTGTGTGAGGGATATGGCCACTGTGTCCAAACCCTTCGATCTCAGGGAATCAAACCAAGTGGAAAATGAAGACTATGGACAGGGCTACAACTAACAGTACGCAATTGTGCTTTTTTTTTTTAGCTATTGCACTTCTCTTGGTACTTTTTTTTTTGCACAAAAAAAAAAAAAAAAAAACACGTTTTCTATATATTGTATATAAAGTGCAACAAACCAATTTCAGTTAGAAAATTTTTACAAAACTATAACTATTGTTCACCTGTTTTGAGACAATTTTTTTGTACACAACGTAGGAAATACTATATAATGCCTTTTAAAAAAGTTAGGGAATAAAGACAACCAAAAATTATTTGACATTTTCCAGATAATAAAGCTAATTTGCCAAAAATTTAAACAAGAGCGGAATCAACAATTTTATGGTTTCATAGCCGAACGTACAAATTTGCAAAAGTTGCGATAATGAACAGGATATTTTCCTTTTTAAAAATCCTGTAGATGAGTTTCTATTAAAAACGAAACTTTATATACGACAACGTTTTAGCCTAAACCATAAAAAATTTGAAAAACTTTCCATTTTTAACCTTAATTAAAACATTTTAGTCCATGATTTTGTAGAAGTAATGCAATTATTTTCTTGAAATAAATTGCCTTCAATATGTTTTTTGATGATTTTGTATCATTGAAAGCTTTTGCTGAAAAAAATTTGAAAAGAAAAGAAAAACCTGTAGAAAATAAATGAAAAGAATTTCTACAAAGGTGGTCATTTCCCAATTTCGAAAATATTCGTATTTGCACTTCCGCATTCAAACAACTGAAAAAATTTTTAGTTCAATGTTTTCTTCTTGGAAGACTTAGGGAGTGAATTAATAATAAAATTTAATTTTAAGTACACTTTGAGTTTTTTAATTTTTTAAAAACAGGTAACGGCAAAAATGGTATTCTTAACGAAGTGATAAACAATTGTAATTTTTTAAATTTAAAATAATTGACAAAATGAAAATGAACAAAGCTTTTTTGTTTTAAACTTTTAATTTGAAACATCTGACTAATTAAAGGATTTCGCGGCATAAGTACCTATATTAAAAACTTAAATTAAAGATCTATTTTTTGTGTTCTTTATTAATTGCTATGCATTAAATTTTATATTTTGTGTTTATATTTTAAGTTAATAAAATAAAAAAAATGTACCTACTTCTTTTTACATTAATGCACTGTCGGTTTTTTCTCGATGTACTGTTTTTAAGGATTTCTTATCTGGCAAGCCTAATGTACCTACATACATACTAAATATCAAAGTAGTTAGGAAAATTTTAACCTGAAAGGGCCAAAATAAGTTCCACCGGGCCATTAAACGTTCAAAAGTGCCTCAAATGTTACAATTGCCTCGTTTTGTATGTGGTGACAACACTGATTAAAACCATGGTGTAATAAGCAGGTGGCATCGTTACGGCAACAAATACAACATTACAACAAAAATGGAAATTATATCACCGTTTACGTCAAAAAATACTTTAACGGCCAATTTTCAGGATTGATATTAAAACACATTTATGTTTAAAAACGTTTTAAATACAAAATTCTCTTCTTCACTAAATACTTAAATCAAACTTAATTCACCGATGTGGTACACTTAATTTCAACTTAAGTTTCTATTGTAATATTTTAGCAAGGTGGCCTCAATATCACGATAGCCAATTTTTATTTAATTATGGTTAATATCTTATTTTAATTAAAATTATCAAAAACTTTAATAAAATAAAATAATCACAGCACAGCACAAAACGGACTTTTTGTAATTTAAGGGTTACACGATCAAGTTTTGCCTATCAAGTTTTAATACACTCACACTTTTTTACCAATACACTCATACTTTTAATAATTGAAACGAACTTGGCTTTAAAAATCTCTTTCCAGTGAGTGTTTCAATTTACGTTCAAGAAAACAGCTGATTTCAAGGTTAGTGAGCAAATTTTTCGTTTGCCTTTATAAATTGTTTTCTTGATGACATCTTGAAAGTAAATTGCTCAAAGATTGAATGCAGCCTACGTCACAACTTTCAATTTTTGGAAATTTTGACAAATAGTATATGTAAAAGACTATCAAGAAAATCTTGATCGTGTGACTGCACTGTAACATAAACAAAACTTTGACATAAGACTAGACAAGCAAAGCAAGAGCAAAAAATCGTCATTTAGCGTAGTGCTGCCACCTTTATTAATTCACCATGATTAAAACTTTCGGGCATGTTCGTTTTATGATTTTATCGATTTTAAATCCAGTTTATTTCGAATTCTAGAACTTACTCGCTTTTCTTTATTTATCTATGCTTTTTTTCTTACTGGATTGTCCCTTATTTACAAGTTTTTTTTACAAAAACAAAAAAAAAATCAACCTTAGTTTGATAACCTCAATTTTGACATTTTGTATAGAAAGGAAAATTAGCACAAAATATGAACCAAAACAACCTTGTATGTAGTAAAGTGAAGTAGATGAAAAAACACAATTTTTTCTTTTTTGCTTCTTGCAAACATATCTATGTATATGTACTAACATATGTATGTACATATAGTAGATACATATGTATTTACATACATATTTATTTTCTAAAACAAATAACATTGAACATTTGGATAAAAGCCAAATTTAAATTATTTAACAAAAGTGCAAGAACCAATACAAATGGGGGAGGGTGAAATAGAACAACTTATTATATAAGCTTTTTTTAATTGACAGTTTACAAAAAAAGTCTCTCACATGTTTTTGTAAACTGAAATGTAAAATGAATAAATTGCCACATCTAAAGCTGTTTTACAACCACGTGTTTAGACTTTGATCACAAAAAAGATCAGAATAAACTTAGAGAAACTCTAGAGAGTACAAAAATACGTCATCATTTAAAAAAAAGTGTTACACCAAAAAACACAAGAGAGAATAGAATGATTAAAAAAAGCTAAAATAATGACATTCGCCATGAATAAGAAAATAATTGCATGTCCATATAAAAAAAACAACGTAATGACATTGATCTTTGTTTTGTAATCACTTAATCATCATACTATTTCTAATATATACGTATGCATATGTACATTTGTAGATATCACACTTAAATTCTGTAAAGTACCTATTGCTTCCAAAGCAAATTTTCAAAATTTACTTATAAAACCAGTGAAAATATGGTTTCAATAATAGAATTTCACAAATATACTTAGGTACTACATACTAAATTCTTTTTACTCTTATGTAACGCTATACGTATGTATGTAACAAAAAAAAAAAAAAAACAGCATAATGCAAATTTTGTACGTTGGTACATTTTTCAGTCAATTTTTTTCCTTTGTATGCATGAATGTGAATTGCACATATGTATGTATATTCATATTTTTGTTAGATTTAAATTTATTAAAAAAAAATTAAATTAACACGGGACTTTTAAATTATGTAATATTTTTATTATTAAAAAAAAACCGTTTAAAAAGCCGTAAATCATTTTAATTCATTACACAACACCTTTTATTTATAGTAGCACATTTTCTTTAATTATTTATATTTTTTTATTTAATATTCGATGGGGTTAATTTTCCAATAAGAAATTTTTTCTAGAATCTCTTCTCACATAAGCAAAAAATCTATATTTCACTTTCGTACTTACATTGAACACAAAAGATACAAAACGACTGTCGCCGTCAATACGCTGTGCTTATGTTAAATCTACTAGGAAGCACAAAATTTTCTGTTTGATTTTTTAAGTTAAAATTTATGGCAATAATATTAAGAGCACAAAATCAACGCGCGCATTTTACTTTTTAAGAGATGAATTTGAAACAGAATTTTGAAGAGAGCAATAAATTAGAAGTTTTATTGCTAGCGTTATCAACTCGGTGCTTTTCGCACCGTTTTTAGTGCTTTTTAAAATTTTCCGCAAGAATTCTTTAGTGCTTATTTTTTTGGTGGCACCAAATTGAATCGCAAAATAACAATAACAAATTATAATTGTTATTAAACAATTATAATTGTTAAATAAACTAACCAAAACTGGTGGTATATTTAACCGATTTACTTGTAACCAAGGTATATTTACACAAGGTAGACTCATTTGGGAGTGTAGACATGCTGCTCTATAAAAGGAACCGAGTTGTCAAAATTGTCTTCATATAAAACAAAAACAATTTAACGCACACATGTACAAATTTTGTCTCATATACACGAAATTTGACGTTTGGGTTCCAACTAGGGGTAAACAGCTGACAAACATATGGGCCAACAAGTTTACCTTGTGTAAATATACCTTGCTTGTAACTTTTTAAAGTAATTTTCTAAACAACAGGCATAAAATGTTGTCAATTCACCCAAAAGTTTACAGAATTTGTTTTGCTTTCTTAAAGTTTTGTACGTCTTTCTACATAAATTGGAAGAAGTTGGTTAGTTTTTCGTTTTAAAACATCGACAAGAAAGACAGTATTCTTTACACAAGCCAACTATTGCTATACCAAAACCATATAAAAGGAATTTCTTCGACTTGAGTGTGTAAACTATGAAATTTTACAATGGAAAACCCTCGTTTTCCTTAATATTAGCATAACAACCGAAAACGGCTAAAATGTGGAATTTTCTAATAAAAAGTCCTAAAACATATCGAAATCGATAGTCGTAAATAAATAGCGATACATGGATGTATGGGTATTTTAAATATCGGCGATATATTTCGATTATGTTTATAAAATGACGATATTTTGATATTTGTGGCCCATCAGTATGTTAAATAATATTTTCGCTTATTCTTTTTTGTGAATTTTAGCCCATTAGAAAATTATTTGCCATTTTTCCCATTTGCTATACAATAAGTTGCTCAATTGTTTCAAATAAAATATGGCGCAATTTTCATTAAAAAAAAAACATAGCCTATTAGTAAAATAACATTGTACAATGGTGCCAAAACACTTCACGGTATATTGAACTTCTTTTGGTAGTGCAAAAAATTCAAAAGTTTTTTGATTACTGCCAATATATTGTGCCCCTTACGAATGTACAACACGAAACATTGAACTATTATATTGCAAAAAAACGAACCAAAACTTCTAATAGATATGTCAGCATTAAGGCCTCATCAGTTTTTACTTTCGTTCGTTTGAGTGCCTCGGTAGGATAGCTGGTAGCGAGCTAGTCTATCAGCGTCGAGGTTGCGGGTTCGATTCCCGCCAGAGACTCTGGTTTCTTTCCTGCAGACAAGCATAGAGCTTCGCGGGATTAGCTTAGGAAATAAAAAAAAAAAAGAATGATTGTAATTCATTAAAAAAAAAAATCAAATTTTTATAATTATTAATATAAAATAATGTTTAATTACAGAAATCTTATTAAAAACCGACTTTTAAAATTATTGCGTTTTACGTTTTCGAATATGTGCATTCCGCCACTAGTTATTTGCTGGATTCAATCCCAAACTGCTTAGGGAAACTAGAAACAATGTGATACCAATATTTATCTTTTCTTTTGAGTCGTTTGAAAGTGAGCGTGATTTCAATAAACGTATAGACAGACGGACATGGCTAAATCGACTTAGAATTACAAATTTTTTTTGGGGTCTTAGATGAATATTAAAACAGTTTCACACGCTAAGACAAGCTTAATATAACCTTATCACAACTATTTGTGGTGGAGGGTATACAGATTCCTATATTAAAACGCAAACAAGTTTATAATATTTACGGTATTTTTGACAATTACTTGTCGTTTTTATCAATTAGATAAAATGAGTTAGATGAAAATAAGTGAATAATGTTGCTTTGGATGTATCGAAGCCATTTAGATCAATACCTTATCTTTTGTACAGACGATGGTCAGATCTTACAATGTTGTCATTAAAATTGACTAAAAATGTCTTGCAACTGTATGTACATTGTACGCTATTTTCATTTGGCAGATGTGTTAAATTAATGAATCTGACAATAGCACCATTGTCAGAAAAATGACAACATTGTAAGATCTGACCATCGTCTGTACGAAGCTTAAGGTAACTAAAACTAAAAAATTAAGTACAACCGTAAACATAAACAAGTAGTTTTTAACCAGCAAAACAAAAAATCTTAATAAGAAAAAGTTTAAAATCTGTAAATTTAAATATTGAGAAATGTTTTTGTAGCGGAAACCCCGTTTACTGCTAAAACGTATTTTTCCCGCTATTAACATTTCAAAAACGCTAGATTTAGCGGGAAAATCTCTAAATTGGCAGCAGTGATAGGAAGAAAAAAAATTTTATTATTTGAGAGAGAAATAATTCACTCTTTTTGAAGAGTTGCATATTCAACCACCGTTGGAAAATATAGTATTATGCACATTTTCATATAAAAGAATCACAGCAGTATGGCAAAATTGGTACCACTCTACTTTTTTTCCTAAATTAACTCGAAAGCAGTGTGACCATTTTGGCATTTTTACAGCTATATTTAGCATTAAGACTTTTGATTTACAGTGCAGCCACACGATCAAGATTTTCTTGATAGTCTTTTACATATACTATTTGTCAAAATTAACAAAAATTGAAAGTTGTGACGTAGGCTGCATTCAATTTTTGAGCAATTTACATTCAAGAAAACAATTTATAAAGGCAAACAAAAAATTTGCTCACTTACCTTGAAATCAGCTGTTTTCTTGAACGTAAATTGAAGCACTCTCTGGAAAGAGAATTTTAAAGGCAAGTTCTTTTCAATTTTTAAAAGTATGAATGTATTGGTAGAAAAGTGTGAGAGTATTAAAACTTGATAGGCAAAACTTGATCGTGTAATCCTCAAGTTAGCTGCAATATTTTCATTTAGAGTTTGGCATTTTATTAAAATGTTTTTAGTGTTGTTTTAGCTTTATTTTGAGGATAGTTTTATTGATTAAACTTAAGTGTTTTTTCATATTATAAAAAATTTTGACCATGGTAGAATAAGTACAAGGTATAGTAATTAGAAATTTTGTTCTCAATTTTAAAACCCATATAACGTCAAACAAAAGAAAATAAGAAAAAAACATTAAACAAAGCTTCAAAAATCAAATAAATTAATTTGCATGGGTAAATAATGACAACTCTCCCTAATGAACATATGTACCTGGTACTTATTCTACCATGAGAAGAAAAAGAAATTTCGAATGAAAATTGATAATTCGTATTTTAAGAAACTTCTTACCTGTGAAGTTACTGTGTATTTTGATTCGAAAGAAAAAATTTACGAGTTCGAACAATTTGTACTGTGTACAGTGTGACCCTTTTAGCAGTTTCACTGCTAAATTAAGCATTATTTATTTTGATTTAGCAGCGAAATAGCATTTAGCATTATTTTCAGCATTTTTGTAATATTTTTTGAGCACTATTTAGCATTTTTTAATCTTATAAATTTTATATATTTCTATTTCACAATATGACAACAATTCTGTCAATCTCTATCATTTTATTTTGTCATTTATACGTTCATACAAATGTATAATAATAGCAACCCTGTAAACACCAAACAAAATTTAAAGAACAAATGGTAGATTTTACTACAGAAGAAATAACGGTATTGGAAAAGCAATGGCAAAAGCTGAATGCATACGATGGATGAACCACAGTTCAACTATTGAATTCTCGATTGGTGTTTATGAGTACAGAAACGCTTTAAAAGAAAATGCTTTCAACGAGTTAGCTTCTTTTGTTATGAAGTTTTTGGTTTTGCCATTAAGTAACGCGGAAGTTGAAAGAATTTTTAGCGGTATGCACCTTATAAAAACCAAGATTAGAAATAGGATGGTATTGAATTCATTGATTTACGTTAGATGTGGGCTAAAAAGGCTAAATATATGTTACAGATTTTATCATTACTGTTGATCTTATAAAAATGTGTGATGAAAACAGATCATATTCTAATGGTATTTTGACCAAGACTTGTTAGGGAATATTATTCATATAATAATGTGTAATTAAATTTATTGAAAATGATGTTGAATAGACTTTTATGTTTTCAATGACAATTTTTGTTTTTACTTATATTTTGTATTTATTTATCGCTACCTAAAACACAAAAAACCCTATCTAACATTTTGAAAATTTTACTGAAGAAGCAAAAAACTATTTAAAATGATAAATTTATTAATCGCCTTAAACGGTTTATTATTTATTTTTCTTCTACTTTTCTTGTAAAACCTACCAGTTGTTTTGACAGTTGACAATGTTGCATATTTTGCAAACTGTAGGTTAGGGCTTTAAGCGTTTATCATGTAATATTTTGTAAATAGGGAATTTTTTTTTTTGTTAAAAAATCGCTTACTTTTGTCAAACTTTTCCAAAATTTTTTGTGAACATTTGAGTTGATGCAATACATAAGAATCAATTAAAAAGTCGATTTTTAATTTTTGGTAATTTTTTTACATATTTCATGTACCATAAATTTTCATATTAATTCGGATGTGTATTCTAAAGCTACGGTCACACTTATTAAATATTTGATCAAATAAGCGTAACCCCTACTTTTGTTAATAGTAAGTGAGATTTAAAATGGCCTTTATATTACAAAATAAACTAATTATACTACTAGACATAGCAAAAAACAGTTTTTTGTAAGATGTGGTATTTAAATTAAAATAAATATTGAAATGATTTTTTAGTTTGGTTGTTGGTCCCGTTTTTTTCGTCAAATATTTGATAAGTCTGACCGTAGCTTAAGTCAAATTACAATTTATAAAGCTTCTATACTTTTAAGCTTTGTTCACAATCAGAGAAACAATTTCGTTTTTTCTTTTATCTTTTTTCTTCCTAAAGTATTTCATATATTTTCCTTTCATTTTTAGAACAAAAATGTAAAAAAATTTTTTTTAAAAATGTACCTAATTAAAGTTGAGTCAACTAGAACTTCAGCAACAATTTGTATGAAATTGTCTCTGACGTTTAAAATAATTTTATTCAGTTTTGAATGAAAATTTCAACAAAATGTTGTAAAAAATAATAGCTGCGTTCGAGAACACAAAAGTTTTTAGTATTTTTTACTGAACTTTACTGCATTTTACGAAATTGCGTTCGAGTACACAAAATGCAGTAAATGAGAACACAAATTGAGAGCGAAAAGTGACAGTTCTTGTTTGAGTATTTACAAATTTCAGAAAGTTTTGCAGTAAAATTTAGTAAAACAAAAAAAACATATGCTTCAAAAGGTAAACAAACAAAAGTAACAAACAAAATGCTTACAAATTGTGAAAAAATTGTTAAATAAACGAAAAGTTGAAATAAAAATTAAACAAAAACAAAACGTGAATAAATAATAATTAATTAAACTTGTTTGTGAATCATTTACTGGGCTAAATGCCAACATTTGAAACTTTTTTTGTTATGTTAATTTTTTAGAGTTGTTAAGTGCTAAGTACTTGGGTACTTAAGTAATCAATAGCAAAAAACTATTCATGTTCCTTTGAATAAATTAACTCGCCACAAATTAGTAAAATCAAATAAAATAAAAAACAAACAAATATCAAAGATTACATAAAATAATTTGTTTTTATTTTCCAAAAATGTTTGTGTTATAAAAAGTATTTAATCTAGTACCGATAAGAAAACGAGTTAAGTAGTCAAAAGTGTTAACATTTTTCAACACTTCAACTATTTGTCATCAGCTGTTGCCTTTATTTTACGAATTTTTACAAAATTTGCGTTCGCGTACTTTTTTGGACAACAGCTTTTTGTGAGAGCAAATTTTACAATTTTCTCATTTAGTGCATTTTACTGTAGAAGTACTCAAACGTACCTAATAATTAATGCATAATATTGTTGTGGCTAAAATTTGCAAACGGTTTCTTAATGCAAAATGTGCGTGGTTGCAAAAGAAATTGTTGCTCTATTGTGAACACCAAGTGAAAATGTTTCTTTGATTGTGAACGAAGCTTTATAGTCTTATTCCTTCAATATTTTTCAGGAATATTTTGTATGCACTATCAGAATCAGCGTTGCCAGAAGAATTGGAAGGAAAATCTTCATTTGGCGAAAAAAAAATCTTATTTTGAAGAGAAAAGTTTTAAAATTTTTATAACAAAGGCAAAAAAGTAAAAATGATTAATTTTTTAAAAGAAAATACTTCCTATTATGGAAACTATTTAAATTGAAATACGTTATTGCCGTTTTTATACAAAATTAGATTGTAGGTTTAAATTGTGTTTCAGTTATATTTTCCATAAAATTCTTTCTAAAAATACATTTAAAATCAATTTAATTTCTAATAAATGATAACGTAAAAAAGTCCATCTAAATAAAGAAGTTTCATCGAAAGTAATTAAATTCTAATATTAGAGATAAATTTTGGACAAAAAAATTTTAGTTAGAGAGCTATGAAGCTCGTACATCATTTGAAATCTTAAGAGTTCTCAATTTAATATTATATATTTTGATACCGTTGTTATATCGAAGGCATTTGGAGAAAATTGCATTTAAAAAAAGCCCATTGAAAAAATATGGATTTTCCTAAATATATTTAAAATGGAATAGTTATTAAAATTTTGTTGGTACACCTTTTAAAAGATATTCTTAAGAACTTATGTATATATATTTTGTTTGAAAATTATCATAAACATGGCATGTGGAATTTTCGAACCAAAAGCTTCTTAACCCTAGGATTCTCGGTAACTGTTCCTAAAGATGCTTACCGATGGTAGGCGAAATATTGAATAAATAAATAAAATAAAATATTTTAACACAGACCTTGAGCCTGACTATTTACTTAATTTATGTAACTTTTCAGCACTAAGTTCTCCTCTTGGTGTGGGCAGACCACAAATAGAACAGCTTAAAAAACCCAATGAAATAAAAAGTAAATATATATATATCTCAAAGAAATAAGTATTCAAGCTCGAGGTCAGTATTGAGTATTTATTTCTTTGAGATTCCATTAAGAAAAGGTCGAATAAAAAAACCAACTTTTATTGCAAATATATATATTGTTTATTGCACGTATGCTTATTATGCTAGATTATACGAATTTATTATATAATTTTATTATTTTATTTTAGATGATATTCGATATATGTAGTCCTGAACTTTGCACATTGCTTTTTCGCATCTACCAAACATTTGATTAAAACTTGATTCATTCAATTCAGAACATATCATTTATAAAAATCATGTTTCTGTTTTTTTGACATTTTGTTGCAATTTGTTGCAAGATTTTGGCCTGGCTAAGAGGGTCTATGAAATTGACTTTTACATAAAAATAAAATTTCAATCCACTAATTTGATCCAATCGAATCCAAATAAGCTTCAATCGATTCCGCACATATCATTCACGCCCGTTTTTTTGTTATATTAGAAAAATATTTTAAGGAAAACCCAAATTTGGTCTGGAAGATTAAGACGGTATTCCTAGGGTTAAGTTTCATTAGTTTAACCTTTTGGTACTAAATACATTTACATATATATATATATGTGTTCCTCTAACTCCCATTGGAGCATAGGGCGCCATACATTTACATACTTTATAAAAATTTGTTTTTTCTTTTCAAAAATATTTTTTTTCACCAATATTCCTAAAATGAACAACCGCTTGATGCTTTTTTAATATTTTGTGTGCCCAGAAATAATGATGCATTTTTGTCTACGCTACCCTACAAGAAGTGAATGAGCGAGTAGTCACTTTTTTCACGTTGGTGTTAAGAAAATGATAGAAAGAAATGACAGAAAACTTGATTTGGGTCATTTCATTCTATCATTTTCTTAACACCAACGTGAAAAAAGTGACAACTCGCTGATTCTCTTCTTGTAGGGTACAAAAGTGTGCAAAACCAATAGACAACAAGCTGATATAAATCATCATTGTTTTAAGAATTTACTGTTTAAAAAACTTTAAAAAAAATTATGTATGTTGTACAAAATTAAAGTTAAAAATCTTTACTTCTTAAAATAAAACAAATCTTAATTTGATTTATAAGAAATAAAATATTTTCAGGTAAATTAATATATAATTCATTCATTATAATGATACAATTATTTAAGAAAATTAATTTTTTTTATCATTTTCAAAAATTTTTTTTTAGCATTTTTAGCATTGTTTTAAGCCACATTTAGCATCCAATATTTTTTAGTTGTGGTCACACTGACTGTGTATTACGATTTTCACAATCGTTCGAAACGATGACAGAGGTTGTATTTTTAAAAAAATGGGAAATTTGATGAAAACTTTTTGTTCGTAATAGAGAGTATCTGTTAAGGAAGGGATTTATTGTTTTCAATAAAGCATAAAAAATGTCCGTTTATTCAAATATTACGAACATTGAAATTGTTCGAATCCGTAAATGATTTCTTTCGAATCGAAATACGCGGTAACCCCCCTGTTTTGTAAAAAAATAGAATATGTAGGGTATTTTAGAAATGTGTATGCAATTACAAAAAAATTTCACATTGTAATGTAAAAATTTAAATTATATATGTATCTAAGAACATGTAAGAGTGCTATATTCCTCCATGCCAAATCTTATATACCCTTCACCATTGTGCAATAATAACAGAAAGTTATATAAATACCGTTTGTAGATATAAATAAATCAACTTTGTTCCACGCCCGCTTGTCTAATCCCGCCAACAATTTTTCGGATGTTGTGTATTGATAATCAAGATGCTTGTACATAATTTGGAAAGTTTGGCTTTTGCCGTTTTCCAGCTATACATAAATCATAATCATAAATATTAATTGAGCCATGCCAACTTTTCATTTCGACATGCCGAAGAATATAAAAAAAAACAAAAAATGTACATATATATGTACCTAAGCCCGTTTCCTCTTTTGCCAAAGTTGATGCCTGATATTCGTTTTATAATCTAAAAATCGTTTTTTAGAACATAAAAAAATTAAATAAAAAAAATGAAAAAAAAATTGTTTTTGGGATTCGAACTGGCAATATCATCAGTCGGACAGTCTCAGGAGAGAACTTAACAACTCGGCTACGAGCAGGGCTGCCAGATAAATTTGTGAGGAAATCGTCAATTTCCTGAGAAAAAATAGAAAAATCGTCTTTCACGTTTCGAAAAATCGTCAAAAAAATCGCACAACTTAAAATTTAGTTTTTTTAAACAGTTTTTATTTGATTTTTTTATAAAAAAGCATTCAAACAAAAACATAATTACTTCATACTAGCATTTTCAATTGTGTAAGAGATATTGGGAGTCTCATACAAAGCGTCTTTGATCGTCGATGCCGCATTTTTTAATCGTAGAAGATTACTCACAAGGGAAAACTGCAACACGACTGAGATTAATCCATAGCACAGTGAAAGACGCTTCTTCAACCGTTGTGGGAATCGTTTAAGATGTGGGTAAAGATTATCTAACGAGTCTTTCATGTCAAGAATCGTTTCCCAGTAAAAAATTGAGCTTACAGCAGTTTTGTAAGGGAGAGAAGCACAATACCCCCTTACAAAACCTGCTTACAAGAGGCATGATTTTTATATGGCGAATTCCCACTTGGAAGCACTTTGATAACTGATTGCGTTATGAAACAAATTAAATTTCTATGTTCGGTAATATTTGAAAAATGATCGTAAACACATTTTAAAATCATTGCAATACAACCTGCTTCGATGTAAGGGAATAACAAAAGCACATAAAACATTGTTCGTATAAGGGATAATGCGAAGTTATTCAATCATTAAATTAAAAATTCACTTTAATGGTATTCGCTTATCTGCTGTTTCTTAGTAGTGTGTAATAGCCAGCGCATATATCAGCGCTCATGTAGTTTTTGTGCTTCCCGAAACATAAACATTTTTTACTGGGATGAGACTCTTGTACAGAGAGTCGTAAAAGATTCATTCGTTGATGGTTTGACGAAAGATAAACAAAGTGTAACATTGTTGTTTTTGTACTCTGAAAATAATCATTTAAAGATTTTCTTAAGACTTGCATATTATGGCCGTACCTAAACAAAAGCGCCACGCGTTTTCTAGTTTTTGAATAAAGCGGTCTCAACGATTTTCAAAGCTCGTTTAATAGTGAATTTTGGCGCTCTTGTTAATTAATAAAGGCAATTTAGCTATTTTTTGATCAATCTAGCGTTTTTATCTCTATTTTTATTTATAATTTGTGGGTTTTATTACACAAGAAAGCTATCACTACTGTTTTTTACACAACGTTGACGCTCTTGCTAAGGTATGGCATATCAGCGTAAAAACTAAGCGAAAGAAAACGTTCCGGCTTCCGCTCTTGTTAATGTACGGCTGTTAAACATTCCAAGATTTAAACACGAGCGTGTCAGAAAATTTAATGTTTTATTCAGACTGGAGACTGAAAAAAATCGTCACTTTTAAGAAAAAAATCAGCAAATCGGCACTTCGCTAATTCCGGAACAAAAAATCGTCAAAATGACGATAAATCGTCAATTCTGGCAGCCCTGGCTACGAGTGCTTTTATTGAAGAAGCGTTGAATTAAAAAATATTAAGTTATGAGTTTGTTTCTCTATTTGAGCGGCATATCATATACATGCATTAATGTGTATGTGTATGCGTAAAATTAAACACCCCTGCAGTCGGCGTAGCTAGCGAATGCCTAGCTATTTCTTTAACTACCAATTATTACCATTAACTACCAGCCTAACTACTAGCAATGCACACGACTAACGATTTTAACATGGGGATGACATTGACGGTAGTCAATTGCCTCCATCTGCATAACCTTTTACTAATGATTTCACTAATCACATGTGATGTGCGATTTCACTCACACTGCTTCTATAGAAAAATAGTTAATGTTTTTCTTGTTGAATTCTCTTTGGAAAAAACTGTGACGTTATAACGGCACAGTTAAAACGGCACAGTTTTTTTCGACACACAAAAAATAAATATAGTGAGAGATTTAAAAGACGAACTCTTGCATTACTTGTGGCAAATGAAGTAGCTAGTCGATTTTTCCTTAGGGAAATACCTAACGATTTTGAGTCAATTTCTACTTTTAAAACTGCAGGGACATTACAAATAAAATCCACCACTTGTAGTGAAGGGTATAATATTACAAAAGCAGTGTGAAGGTATGCGCATTCACCCTTATTCCATTTAGCGTTATCAATACCAAACGATATCGTTTTGTGTCGATTGTTGCAAATCGGTATGCCCATTGTCAATATGTGCCCATTTAGACAGGGATCGAATTGATGACGATGTCGATAAAAATTGATTTTGATATTCAATTGATGACGATGACGACGACGTTAAATGGAAAAAGGGTGAATATTGTTTTCAATATTGTTTTCAATATTCACCCTTATTCCATTTAACGTCGTCGTCATCGTCATCAATTGAATATCAAAATCAATTTTTATCGACATCATCATCAATTCGATACAAAACTGGTATGCCATAACAGCAATGTAACGATGTCGATTGTTTATCGTTTTTTTAAGAACATCTCTTTTTTTTTTTTTTTTTATTAACTAATTCTTTATTTACAATCTGTCCAAGGACAATAAGCAAATCTGTTAAATTTTATATAAATCACAGGGCTTAATAACTCCAATAAGGTATTAAGCATACATTTAACATTAAAATATTTATCATACAAAATATTAAATTAAATTTAAAAATTTGACAAAGGTTTATAATTTGGTGTAACAATATTTAATGATTTAGATTTAACTTCTAAATTGAAGATCCAAAACGTGAAATCGTTTAAGTCGTCTGATTTCATCAGTAGAATCTAGTAGTGAGATGGCGACAGGATTGACATGATTACTTAACCGTTTAAGATATTTCTCGCTAATGGATTTTATTTCATTTTTAACTGTTGTCATGGAAAGATCACTTCTAATGGCTTTGTTTGTTATAAACCACGGTGCATTTGTTATCAATCTGAGAGTTTTGGACTGATATCTTTCGAGAATTTCAATATTGGAATTACTGGCAGTACCCCAGAGTTGCAAGCCATAAGACCAAACAGGTTTAAGAATTGTTTTATAAATTCTTAATTTGTTATTAAGATTCAATTGCGAATGCGGACCAATTAACCAGTACAATCTCTTTGTTTTGGTTTTAAGTTGATCCGATTTACTTTTAATATGGGGTTTCCAGGTCAGGCGTCTGTCAAGTATCATACCAAGATACTTGACTCTGTCGCCAAAAGGAATAATTATTCCATTGAGAACAACTGGAGGGCAGTTTCCTTTTCTGAGTCCAAATGATACGTGTTGAGATTTTTCGCAATTAACTTTGATGTTCCATTTTTTCAGCCACAGCCATAATTCATTGATCATATTTTGTAAATATGTAGACGCTTGAATAGGTGATTCACTAGTTGCCAAAATTGCGGTGTCGTCTGCGTAAGTCGCCACAAGAACGTTATCGAGCGTAGGCATATCTGATGTGAAAATTGTGTATAAAACGGGCCCCAAAACACTGCCTTGTGGAACTCCAGCCTGTATTTTATGAAGTTTTGAAGTCGAGTCATTGACCTTAACGTAAAAATATCTTTCAGATAAATAGCTTTTGAAGAGTAAGTAAAATGGAGCTGGTAAGAATTTTTTAACCTTATACAGTAAACCGGTATGACACACTCTGTCAAATGCCTGCTGAATATCAATAAATACCGCAGAACAATATTTTTTTTTTCGAACGCATCTGTAATAACATTTACAATTCTGTGAATTTGCTCCGGAGTACCATGTCTATGTCTAAAACCAAACTGATGTTCGGGGATGATATGATTTTTGTCCATAGCAGGCAAAAGCCTTCGTAAGAGAATTTTTTCGAATATCTTAGAAAATACAACCAGAAGACTTATGGGTCTAAATGAAGTTGCTAGATTTTCTGGTTTGTTTGGTTTTTTGATCATTATAATCTCTGCGTACTTCCATTGCGATGGGAAGTGGTTGAGCCTAAAAACAGAATTGAAAATTAAAGTTAAAAATACCACGCATCTATGTGTTAATTTGCTGACAACATTCGCTCCTATAAGGTCATATCCAGGGCTTTTCTTTTTATTAAGAATTTTAATTTCATTCTTCACTTCGCTAGGAGTACAAAATTTGATAGGGAAATCCATTTGTAGAGGGCAGTTTAAAAAATCTGCTATTTCTTCCTGATGTGTATTAGAGCTAAACGAAAATGGCACAAAAGTGTTTTTTAAATGATCAGCAAACGTCTCTGCAGTGTCTTTATCTGTTCTGCACCACGTGCCATCCGGTTTTTTCAGTATAATAGATTTTTTCATTGGCCTTTTTAGAAATTTGGTCGCTTTCCAAAGTAGATACTCGTCGTATCTTGAGTTGTTGATTTTGTCAATAAATTTTGAAGTTTTTTCATTTTTATAATTTGAAAGTAGTATTTTAAGTTCTTTACAAGCCTTGTTAAAATTTTGTTTATCATACAAATTCCTACTAATTTGCCATCTTTTCCGTAAATTTCGCTTTTCTCTAATTTTCTGTCGGATTTCAAAAGAAATATCCATATCAAGGTTTTGGTAAGGGTAAGATTCTTCATTTGGTGTTGATAAATGAGCGGCATTATGAATGTGAGTCGTAAAATTTTCAACCGCCTGGTCAAGCTCGAATCCGTTTTTTAGACTTATATTTAAATTTATATTTTCATCTAGATATTGCTGAAATTGTTGAACATTTGTATTTGGAGACAAAATTTGTTTTTTGTTTAAACACGTTGAGACATTAACATTAAGAAACAAAGGGGTGTGATCCGAACTCAATTCATTGCTACCTTTTATTTCTAGTTTATATGATGGTATACCCGAATAAACAACAAAATCTAGTAGGTCAGGATTTTTCCGATGATCGCTTGGCCAGTGAGTGGGCGAGCCAGTTGACAAAACTGATAATTTTTTACGAGATACGCATTTATAAAGCTCAGTACCTTTTGGATTAATAAGTCTACTACCCCACCAAGGGTGCTTAGCGTTAAAATCTCCACCAGCAATGAAACGCGTTCCAAGCATGTTAAAAAAATTTTCGTAATCTTGACATTTTACTGAGTACCGAGGAGGAAAATATATTGCAGACACGATAATGTCTCCATTATTACATTTGATTTTAATACATGTAGCCTGAAGAAAGTTTGTTTGGACTCCATTCAGAGCTTCATATTCTATTGTAGATTTTATTAGTATTCCAGAACCAGCATGTGCTTTATTATCAGGATGATTGACATATATAAACTTATATCCATTTATGTTAAAGTAACTTCTACTTGTTAAATGTGTTTCAGAGATTAAAATTAAGTCAATAAAGTGGGTTTTTAAAAATATTTCAAGTTCTCTTGTGTGATTGGTAATACCATTGGCATTCCATATTGCAATACGTAGATTTAGACGCATAATTTTTGTATAATTAATTGCATCATATTCATTAGTTGATTCATTAAATCATTTTGTTTTTGCATAAATGTTTCAAGCGTTTTAAGAAGATTTTGTTCTTGTAAATTGTTACTATTGTTTTTAACTGCCTGGGCATACGAAAATTGAGTATTTTCGGGTTCAGTGGTATTATTCATATTAAAAAACTTGTTATTATAGTTTAAATTAGTATTATTAAAACGACTACGGGATTCATATTTTCTTTTAAGAATGTCTCTATATATTTTGCAACCTTTATAATTTGCAGTATGGTGTTCTAAACAGTTGGCACATTGAGGTGGTATATCCTCTGACTTAGGACAATTGTCGGTGGGGTGGTTCAATCCACCTTTTACGCATGTAAATGCCTTTCTGCAGTATGATTTAGAGTGTCCAAATTGTTGGCACCTATGACACTGTAAAATTTCATTTGTTTTCAATGGTGGCTCAATTTTTACCACAGCATTAACAAGATACTTCACGTCATATATTTTCTTGTTATTTTGATTTGGTTCTAGATCTACAAAAAACATTGACAAGGGTTGCTTTGTAATTCTACTTTTAATATTCATAATGTTGCGTACTTGATGACCTAGACTTTGTATTTCGTCTCTAATAAGATAACAACAACTCTATATGCGCGCTCATCTTTGAGTTGATATGTATGGAAGTTTATCTTTTTGTCTTCAAGATGTTTAACAACTAATCTATAAGATTGTACATTTTTGATCATCAACCTTACCTGACCATCTTTTACGGATTTATAGGAGAAGTCATCAGACTTAATTAATTTAGAGAGGTTGTTAACCATCGCTCTAATATCAACAACATTAGGAATTATTATTGGAGGTGGCTTGATTTGCGATATTTCTTCATTCCCCTTATCGTTTTCTTGGTTTTCTTCATTTTCGTTGTCATCATCCTGATCCATATCAAGTGCAGCATATTTGTTATTGCTTTTGGTGGATTCATTAATAGTGTTGCTATAAGTAGAAATATTTCTACTAGTTGTCGGTAATTCTAAGTGTTTTGCAGCTTTGTTTATATGTTTGAATGATGCCGGTTCATTTTTGTAACGACGCTTATGCGTATTACCAGCAGTGACTATCTGCCAAACTGCGTCGTCTTCGCTGGCTTCGCTGTTGCTAGACATTCTGCATTACTAATAGCGGATTAGTAAAGCAGAATGCTAATCCCTTTGTTTTTATTTTTTTTTTTATTTTTTGTAAAGAATTTTTTTTTTTTTTTTCTTATTTTAAGAATTGTTAATGTATTAACAATTGTTGTTGCGATATGATTTCAAAAAGAATTAAAAATATAAGAGCACAGATTACGTCTTCACTTAATCACTGTCAAGAATAGACTGAAGAACATCTCTAACAGTGTTGCCAGTGAAATTTTGAGAAAGATACATTTTAGTTTCCAAAAAGATACACTTTTTCCTAAAAAGATACGTTTTGAAAAAAATTTGAAAATCCTTTTTAACGTTTAACATTTATTAACATAACATTTTAAATTCATATTTAAATTAATATTGTAAAGGAAATGATTTCGTATAGATTAATTTTTATATATACATATTTAAGTCATAAATATAATGTACATATGTATGTAATTTTTAAAAAATACAGAAAGCAAACTTTAAAATTAATAAAATGTAATTATCTTTGGATGTTATTTAAACAAAATCATTTTTGTAAAAATTAATATACGAGTTAAGGCGTTTACACTAAGGCGATTATATGTATCAACGTTCATATAAATTTCCTGAAAATAAAAAAGATGTTCATATTTCCTCAGAACAATTTCGCACTACTAGTAATCATCGATAGATCGTGGATCGTATGTTGCAACCCCTTAATGTTTTCTTTCACCATTATTAAAGCTGCCATCAAGGCGAATTCACTAAAGGTGGGGTCAAGTCAACATATGGTGTTTTTTTTCGGTGGTCGACTTGTCAAAGTGTGTATGAAAACTAATTTTTTATGTAAACTAACCTCTTTTACTAGCAATATTTTTGACAATCCGACCACAGAAGCAGTGTTGTTGTAGAGTTGACCTCACCTTCTAGTCAATGCGCCTTGGCTGCTTTTGTATTAGCATTGAGTCGGTTACGATGATCCGTCTTAATAAGTTTTAGTTGGCTAAAAATTCTCGATTGTTTTGTTTCTGTACATTTTGCGTACAGATTAAAAAGATACGAAAAATGTCAGGATTATACATGATACCTGAAGTAATCAAAAGATACGAAAAATGTATCTTTCGTATCCTAACGGCAACACTGATCTCTAATAAGTTTTTATTAAAAATGTGCAATTTGATGTTCGTTTCTTATTAATGTTGTGCTCTCAAAGAGAGTAGCTTGATTTATTCTAAAAAAATCACCCTTACTAATGCCATAAGGTATTGATTACACTTTTCGCCCCGTATAAATCGACAGTGTTGATAGTGCCCTGTAAAAAAGAGAACGGTACGACGATTGCCGAAAAGAGCAACAAAAAGTTACGCGAAAATTGCAAACATTCGGAAAATTTGCAAAAATAGCGAAAATTCGCGAAATTCTTTTTTATTTGAAACAAGCCATAAAATTGACTTATAGTCCCCAAAAACATAAGAATGGCAAAAATTCCATAAAAATGGCAAAATAAGTGGAAATTCGCAAAAATTTGATAAAAGCGGCATGAAAGAAAAATTTAATATGTATTAAAAATCGTTAAAACTGTAAAGAATCAAAAAACTTACAGGAAAAATTGCTTCTATCGCGAACATGGCTAAAATTCGGGAATTTGCGGTAATTTAGCGATTTTCATGGAATTTTTGCTATTCCTTATAGTTTTAGGAACTTTTAATAAATTTTTTTGCTTGTTTGGAATACATAAAATTTTCGCAAATTTTCGCTATTTTTGCAAATTTTTGCAATTTTCCCGAAACTTTGTTGCTATTTTTTCATTTTTTTAATTCAACATTATTATTTTTGAAAAATAAAAAAGAAAAAAACTGTTTCGACACCAATAAGACTGACGACAAAAACAGAGTCAATTTAAATCGATGCCAAGGTTAACGTTGCGTACGGCATACCAAAAATACATCGACGCTTATCGATAAAACTTGATATTGACAATGGGCATACCGATTTGCAACAATCGACACAAAACGATATCGTTTGGTATTGATAACGCTAAATGGAATAAGGGTGATTGAATTTTTTTTTGTAATTTTAAATTATTATAATTAAAATCAGAAAAAAAAATTTATTACATAAAAAAACAATAAACTTAGAGCAGTATAAAATTGACTGTACTCGTTTGAGTACACTGACAACATGCATAGGTAAAAAAAATGTTTTTTTGTTAGATTTTAACTATGAGTGGATAACATTTTACATCCCAAAAGTGATTCAAAAGCCTTCAAGAAGCTGTTGATAGCATATCATGTGGTGAAGAGGTGTTTAGGAAAATATAACGGTTTCAAGCCTATCAAAAGACAAACCTGGTACTATTAAAGTTTTCGTAAATGTTGAAATTATTGACAACGACGTCAGTGCCGATATTGATAATGAACAGTTGGCACCAAAGAAAACTCGGAAAGACTTTGCAAAGCAAATAATTCATATTTGGCGCAAATACTCAGCAGAACTCGGAAATTTGTAAAAGATGAAATAGTGTATGTGAAGAAATATTTGAAAAATCTTTGATCCCAATGTCTTTGATCTTATGGCCTTCAATTGTTGAAGTCGAATCGAACTGGCTTTCTTCGAATGAATTGCTTAGCGGTGGCCAAAATATTCTTAAAGACGAGTCAATACTTAAATATTCTGGCTACCATCCCGCTAAGCAATTCATTCGAGGAAAGCCCGTTCGATTCGGCTTCAAAAACTGGGTTGCGGCTATTGCTATAAGCTTTTGCTGCCAGTTAGATTTGTACTCCGGAAAATCGCATTTGGAATCTTCTGCTCCGTTTGCTTCATGTGTTGTTAAACATTTGTTGGTATTTTTTATAGCTTTTTACTAGATACAATCTTTATGTTGATCTTTGATATTTAGAGTAACGTCTGGGTCAATGTTTATTTATTTATTTATTTTTTAATCCATATTGTAATACAAAGCCATTTGGGCCAAAAAACGTATTACACAGCAAAAACAATCCCGAGTATAGTACTTAACCTTATCTATAAAAATAATTTACATTTATTAATGTAACTGCACCCATTAATACAACTTATTGGCTCCCCAGCCGTAACAAATTAAAAAGAGCACTATAAAAAAGATTCAGTTCAGCAATTTTAATCCGGTATTTGTCACAACTCATATTAAATATGTATTATGAATCATAAAGAAGTAAAAAACAATTAGAAAGCTACTTTACAGAAAACATAAAAAACTATCGAAAGAAACCTGAGAAATGCTTGAGATGAATCTCAAGTTGGGGCTGGACACTATCCTAATAAACTACAAAACCATTTGCGGTACGTTTTTTGCTATTTAAGAGTTTGTTGGCAGAATAAGAAGTGCTTAAAAACACTTTGCACTAAAAACAATTTTCTGAAAATTTTCATACGTAAGAGGTCAGTGTACTCAGTTAAGTACACCCCTAAAACTCAGTTAAAAAAAATTTTTTTTCATTTTTTCCATTTTATGTTTGTTTTAATACTTATTTTAATCAATAAATAAAGTTGAAATTAAAAAATTATGGCCAGTTTTGGTTTGACCTCTAATGGGTTAATAAGCTAATAGAAACTTTAACCAATATATCGGTCACCACTACCAGTCATATAAATAGTAAAATGACCGGTAGTCTTCTTGTAGGGAAGAAACCTCAGTAGCCCAGTTGAATATTGTTTACGAACCTCATACCCAAGGCGAATTCATTTTTCAGATGGTGTTGAAAGCACAGCTGGCTACTTTTTTTTCTTAATTGGAGAGAGAAATATCAAAAGTTGCTTGTGTTTTTGACATATCGATCAACGAAAGCAACAAAAAAATACATCGTGTTTTGGTGTTGTTACTTATTGTAGTATCGACACCACCGTTTACTTGGTGGCCACACGATCAAGTTTTTCCTTTCAATTCCATTCAATTTGCAATACACTCTCAATTTTTTACCAACACACTCACACTTTTTAAATTGACCACGAGATGGCTTTCAATTTCACTATTCCATCTGTTTGGCAATTTTACTTTCAATTTAACAGCTGATTACATGTTTGTCTTTATAAATTGTTTTCTTGATGAAATCTTGAAAGTAAATTGCTTACAAATTGAGTGCAGCCTACGTCACAGCTTTCAATTTATGTAAATTTTGAAAAGCAGTATATGTATGTAAAAGACTATCAAGAACAACTTGATCGTGTGGCCGCAGGGTTACATGAATTCGCCTTGCTCATACCGTGTTCAGATATGCACCTTAGCTCAATTATCTATATAAAATTTCAATTTAGCTATTATTCAATTAATACGAAATTGTAATAATATTGAGTAAAATTAAATGCAAAACTGCCACAAATGTGTTCAGTGAGCAAAATACAACTCTCTATGCAAAGTGTTTGACATTAGGCAACTGAAATGCCAACAAAACAAAGGTCCATCCATTCCCTTCAGATAACGAGACTAGTCCATACATGCATGTAAAGAGTAGTCCATAAAGGAGCAGAATAATCCAAAACTTACTCGAAATATATGGTTAAAAGGTGGTCGATTTAACATTACGATTTCCTAGGAGTGGACCATATAACCCAGTTTTGCATTACAACGGACAAGTCTTAAAACTACTCCATGTTCATACATACTCTAGTGGACTAGTTTTGAAACTACTCCATGGTATGTCTCAGAGGATTAGTTTTAACTTCGTTTAAAAACGAAGACATGTCGTTTCACTACAAACTCTTTTTAACAATGACATGGTCTATGCTTGCATAGCATTGGACAAGTCCAGGGAGTAGCTCTTTTCATCAAAATGGATCACGTAGTCCAATATTATCTGCAGGGTAATTGAGTTATCTGAATTGTGTATGTGTGAACAGAAAAGTAACATTAGCCAACAATGTTTTGGACTGGAGCAACCAAATATCTTTCCTAGGTTAATTTGTTGGGCTGAATTCGAATCGGTAATTGGTCTTCCTCTTTTACGTCAGGTTTTCGAGATACAAAAAAAATGTTTTTATTCGTTTAGTTTATTTAAAAATCAATGAATTTTCAAAAGAAAATCGCGTTATTTGAACGTCGTTTGTATTTCGTTGGTTCGGGTTCACATATTAGAGTTCAGTAATAGTCCCCCAGCATGCTTTTGTCTCAAAATCATTGATAATTTCTTTAAATTTTCATTAAACCTTGGTGAGTACGCTCCGCTTGTTCGTCGCTCACTGCACCTAGGTTTTGTGGAAAAAATCTAAATGCGAATTTAGAAAATGCAAAACATTGTCTGCGTCTACGGTTTGTTCAAGTTTCTGACTGCAAAACCAAAATAATGTAAAATACATATTATACGTAGTGGCAATTTGAAGTCAACGCCATGTGTTCTTTTGTGAAATTTTAGCGCATTTCCTTGCGTTCCAGTCTTTTTTAGTCTTTTAAAGTGTGGAGCATTTGCATCAATCTTTCAATTGTGGATAAGCATGCCGTTGAAGTTTTACGACTTTTACTGATTTTTTTGGATATTCCGCTTGTTGACAACTTTGAATCCTCGTAAGCTTAAATTTTCGCTTGCACAGAAAGTGATTTTCCTTTTTTATTTATGGTGTCGATACGCTATCTAATCTTTAAAAAACCTAAAAAAAATTGCTGGCGCTAACCTGATGACGCAAAAACTATGTTAGCTATTTCATCGAAAATAAAATAGAAAAACCAATGTAATGATAAATTTCCGGCACATGCTTTCTTAACCAGTAGCCCGTTTCTGTATTTCTCGCATCGTAAAATTTTCCGACTGAAACCAGTGAATCGGGACAGAAACAGTGAAAAATGAAACAAAAAATGGTTTTTCTCACACAAGTGTTTCTGTATCTTTTTTTTGCGAGAATTATCTGTCATTTAAATAATTTTCCAGCAATTATTGGAAGGATGCGAGAAAAAGTGTTTCTATAACAATATTTTGCGAAAAGTTTTTTTCAAGAACTGTCAAAATAAGTCACATTTGAAATTGGTGGCGAGAAAAACAAAATGTAGATATTTTGAATTTAAAATATGTTTATATACTATTTTTTTTTAAATAAATAAAAAAATAGAAGGAATATAAATGATAAATGCATAATAAATATGATGAAAATAAACAAAAAACAATTGTTATATTTTGTTAGTTTAAATTTTTGTTAGCCTTTTCTTGTTTTGGTTTTAATCAGTGCTGCCAGATAAATTTGTGTCAAAATCGTCAATTTCCTGAGAAAAAATAAAAAAAATCGTCTTTTTTGTTTTAAAAATCGTGCAATTTAAAATCAATTTTAAACAAATTTGTTTCGACTTTTATTAAAAAATAATCAAACAAAAACATAGTTAAAGTTCATGGGTATTTAATAATTATTATTTAATAATTGAGATATAAATCTTTAATTTACCTATTCCTATAATCTTTTTCTTTTTTACCTGAAATAGACTTAGTAGAATACCTTGTAGTTAAAATTAAAAAAATCGGTTCATAAATAAACGGGTTAAAGACCCAGTAAAATCTTCGCCTACAAAATAATATGTTAAGTAATCAGAAACACATAAAAGCACTACATGCAATTCTACTGAAAAACTAATGAATTTTACAAGGGTTGTGCCAAAAAGAACAAATTCAAAAGTAAGTCATTTTTTTATATCTTAATACATCCAGAAAAAAGTAGTTATCGAAGTTCTTATAGAAGAAAGCTACTTAATAACGAGTGAAAGAAGCTATCCATTTTGAAAAAGTTTTTACTGGGAGACAAACAAATTTCTTTCTTGCCGGAATAATGGTTTTGGCACAAAAGTGTACATATGAGATAAGAATATTAAATATCAATCATATTTTGTATATGTATATAAGAAGTATTAAATGTTCAAAATAAGCCAAGTCGGTCCATTACTTTCCCTCGAAATTTTGCTTTTGCCGATACATTTTTTAGGGAAAAAACAAACAATTTCGAGGACAATTTTCACAATAGGGATAAATATAAAAATTTAAGCAGCCTTGTTTCTAAAGATATCTTTTTTTCTAATAAACAAACATATAAAAATATTTACAATTATCTTTTTTCGAAGACTAAGGGGCTTATAGTGTAAAACGCAACGCCAACAATTTCATTAAAAGCAAAAATAAAATCAAAAATATTTTATAAATTTGTTGTTGCTTTCTACAGACATTCATATTATTTTTTTTTTTCAATTTTCAACGCCACAAAATAGAAGTGTTTGAAATTTAAAAATTCAAGATGAATTTCTATAGAAAGTAACAACAAAATTATAAAATATTTTTGATTTTGTTTTTGCTTTCGTCACTTTTTTAGAAAAAATCATTAAAACGTCACTTTGTTAATATCGGAACAAAAAATCGTCAAGATGACGATAACTCGTCAAATCTGGCAGCCCTGTTTTTATTATATTTATTTCTTTTGTTGACGTTTCGCTTTTATTTGACACTTAATTACTGGAAATATTCCAGTATAAACAGAATTTGTTGTGTCTGTTTTCGCATTCAAATACAGAAACACTTTTATCTCATAAATCGAGAAACGATGGAATTTTTTGTTTCACACTTCATGTAAGAAATTTTACGATGCGAGAAATACAGAAACGAGCTACAGATTCAGTGCATAGAGTGACGAGTAGAATGGAACACCAAAAAGTATTAATATATTAACAAAAACAAGAGCAAACATTATAAGCTCATTGAGGAGGCGCTTACCTGATGACGCGCAGTGTATATAAATACTTTATATGGTCTTAGATCAATAAAGTAGAATACACAAACGGAATGACAAACTTATATATTGTAAGCTAAAATGCAAAAAGGCATAACTAACAAAAATTAAAAAACGGTGTTGTTGATTGGTTATTATGAATGTCATTGAACTACATCTCTTGATATCGTTCTTATTAGCAAAAAACAAAGGGACGTAACTTCAAGAGAGTTTATTTTATAAACGCAAAAGTACATTATAACCCACTTTTATTTCTAACCAAATATAATGAAATGGCTTCCTTTTAAAATTGTTTGAAGAATTTCATTGACGACTTATCAATGCATATTTTCTGACATGTTTATAGTTTTCATTTCATAAAGTTTTTTGCTTCCCCTGTAAAATGCGCATAGAAGCTAGCTTTCCCTAAACTATAAATTTCAGTGTATTTATCAAATATGAAAAATTGGGAATTTAGCACGTCCTACTTAAATCTTATTAATAATAAATTTTGTATTCCCAAAAATAACTTTGATATATTTTTGTTAGTTACGCCTTTTTGCATTTGCATTTGCTTCGGTGAAGGGTATAAAAAAAAATGATAATAACAATCAGTGTTGAAAAATTCAGTACTTTGGTACTATTTTCAGTACTTTTTCATATTAAAAATACCGCAGTACCCCCGCGTTGTTTTCAGAACTTTTTTATCCTTTGAGCTTTTTAACTGTGATGTGATCATTTCGATAGCAGGCTTAGGCTATCTATCATGTGTTTGTTGCAAAATTTATGTTGTATTTTAAAAATAATTACCGACGTTAATATTGAAATGCAAAGCGTGGACGCCAGAATTCATATTTTGCTTTCCAGAATGGGATATTTGTTCTTACAACTGGCAAGAAAATTTATAAAAAGGGATGCATAGGATAATATTTTAGTGGAAAATTAAAATGAAAACCATATTTATAGAAACATGCAATGTTAAGCAATTGGTTTATAAAGTAAAAGAAACTTCGAAATCGTTTTATTCGACAATTTGCGAAACATTAAGAACTAAACTTTGTTTTGAACATAAAACCTTAAAAGTAATAATCAGCTTCACTCCAGAAAATATTGTTTCCGAAAAAACCATTGGGATAATACTGGTGCTATTAATGTTATTAACAAACGATAAAGAAAACTATAATAATAAATAAGTTCTCAATTCCGTGTTCCAGCGGATCTTTCAGCAATTAAGCATTTCAGAACAGAATATATTATTTCTTGGAATATATATATATATATATATATATATATATATAAAATTCTTGGAAAAATATAGCCAAAATTAAGAACGAAACTAATGTTTGCTGACATTTCAAATATTGCTTTTGGTATTTTATCGACACCACATTTCTGAGAATCAATTGAACGCACAATTTCAAATGCAAAATGAAGAAAAATCAAAGGAAGAAATCGTTTACACGTAGAAACTGTTGCAAGTTTGAAAAAACTAAAGATCTATTAAAATCAACTGGTAGTTGCTGTTGTAGCTATAATATATCTTATGATATCTTAAAGTAAATTTGCTTTATCTTATAACACTGAATTCAAATCTTTTTTTTTAAACATTAATGTTTTTAATGGGTTTGTGAAATTCAAAGGTGACACAATATATTGGCAAGAATCGAAATCAGAAAAGAAGTGCAATATACTGTGAAATGTGTTTGCATCAACAAACTATGTTGTTTTGCTTTAAAGGTTATGTTTTTTTTTTATAAGAGTTGCGCCATATTTGAATTGAAACCATTGTGCCACTTAGGGCCATTATTACAACTTGAAGTTAGCTAAAGTTAGGATTAAGTTGACAGATAGTAATGTGTTATCTGTCAAAAAGCATCTGTTATCTGACGGATAGCAGCTAACGCCAAGTTGTAATAATGACCCTTAATGAATAATATGGGGCCATATAGAAATAATATGACGAATAACATATACAATAATATTGTTAATGGATGGGGCGCTTGACGCTTATGGATAACAGAAATATTATTTACATGTGTACCTCAAATATACGGGCCTGTTCTGAAAATCACGTGATTTCAAATCACGTGCTTTTAAAATCACAAGTGTGATTTTGTGGGATTCTAAAAGTCATACCGTTTTTGTGTTTCTTGGTGTGCTTTCGGCAATTGAAGATCACACCAAAACGGAACACCAAAACATCACACTTGTGAATTTAAAGGCACATGTGATTTGATATCACGTGATTTGAGCTAAAGTTATTTTCAGAACAGGCCTGATAAATACTAAATTTGCTATTAAATACTTAGATAAATGAATTCCAATAAAATATTTTTTGTTCCTTTTACATATTTTCATAAAAAATCAAAAAAGTACCATTTGGTAGGAAAAATACTCTTTTAGTTGAAGTTCAGTACCATTTCAAAATTTTTATTTTGCAACACTGATAACAATTTTGAGTCGCTGTTTTTTTTTTGATACCTATATTGCTATTAAAAATATCACAACTTCATTGAACATTATTAAAAAAATACCCTAACTTGGATTTTTGAGATAAGCTATAACATCGGCACGTTCCTCGGCTTTCTTTAGACCTGCAAATACCATTTTGGTTCCGGGTATATATTTTTTTGGATTTTCCAAATATTCAAACATTGTATTTTCTGTCCAGTTTACATCTTTATTCTTATTGGCATCAGAATAACTATATCCCGGCGACTGGCCACTTTTGCGTCCCAAAATGCCATGAAGATTTGGACCCACTTTATGTTTTCCACCAGCCTCTGCGGTGTGACATTGAGCACATTTTTGCATAAAGATTTTTTTTCCATTTTCTGCATTTCCTACTGGTATGCCCATGATTAAACTGGAATGAAAACAAATTTTACAGATAAATATCGCGGTTGATCATAAAGTGGGTATTAACTAGAGTTTCTAATTTCCCGGACTTTTCTGTCCACGGGAAACGAAACAAAAATATCTTATGCCCGGGAATCCCGGGATTAGAAACTTGGTAAAATTAATTTACTTTTAAGAAAACAATTTTTAGTATTATTAAAGAATTTAAAAGCTCATCGGAGATTGTTGATATGTATATTGCCTGCTACCGCAAACATGCTCTCGTTATCTACAGACGTTGGTTTTATAGTAAGTAGCGCATCATACAAAGATTATAAATTTGTTGGCCTGTTACCCGTGACTTCATAGACGTCAAATTATTTTTTTAAATTTGTTCAGGCTTTTGTGTTTTTTATTTACATTTATTTTTTTAAAATCTGTTGATGGTTCTGGTGTTGGTGATGGTGTATCGTGTACTTTTTAATTTTCTACTTCATTTACTTCTACGTTGATTTATTGGCGTAGGAAATATAGTTCGATTTGTTGGTAGCTTTTAGTAATTTTATTAAATAATATATTTTTATTGCTCGGTTTTTATTTTAACGATGCTAACAAATTAAAATTTCAAAAAATTCAATTTTGAATTCCCGAAAATTCCCGGGAATTATTAAAAAAAATGTACCGGGAACTCTTTCCCGCGTAGAAACTCCAGTATTAACGATAAATATGCATTAAGAGGATAAAAAATAAATAAAAAGTGGCATTTAAAATTCTTTTGAAATCCCGATCGATATTTTGTTTACCAGATGCGAAATCCTATTATGTGGCCAGTTGGTTAGAATCATATACATACATACATAATTATTCCCCTTTTTGGTGCTGTAAATGATATTTATGTATATCTGCATGATGAAACATTCATTTTTAGAATTTTAAAAAACTTTAAGTTTTTAAGCTTCGGAAACAAATGCATACGTATTTGAATTGAACATGTGACGATGCTCTTCAAAGTGCCAAGTGACAGGAGAGTTTTATTTTTAAAAGCTTTCTAAGTTTGCTTATAACATTGTGTGTTTTATTTATTAGAGTTTTTTTGTTTGCATGTATACAAACAAACAGCAAATGTCCTTAGAAGCTTTCAAGGATGAATGTGTTATTGTATACAAAAATTCAACACACAAGAACGAACAATGTTTTTTATTTCTAAGTGCTACATATTGTGGTATTAAACCTCTAGTTATGTTCATCGTATGAATTAACTATTTGTGTAAATTCAGAATTAAAAGCCAAGCTGTCTACTACTACTGTGCAAAACAACCATTTAGTGGCAACTGCCACGCAAAATGCCAAAGGAAATGTTTACCTGACTCTAATAGAAAAACATTTTTAGAGAAAGCAAAACAAAATTAAATTATGTATATATGTAAATAACCTTTTTGTTTGCATGCAAAATTTCGCCTTAGCCACTTGTAAATAGAATGAGAATGAAATAATTTGCTTTTAAAACTTATATTTGTTTCATCATTATTTTCAAAATACTGCCTCTGCATGTACATGAATATAAAATAATTAATTTTTGTGGCGTGTTAAATATTGTATTACATACATACCTAGATGCATGTTGTTTTTGCTACCTTGTTTCTGGATATAAGCATTTTTTCCAAACTTCATGTAATTAATATGTATGTGAGAATTGTTACAATAATGTAAACTGGGTTTCTGGGTGAAGTAATGACTAAAAGACGTGTGACATATTCAATAAATTTATGTGTTGCAAGTCGTTTGGGTTTAAAACAAACTTAAATGAACTTTAGGCGGAATATTTACAGCTTTTTATATTATAAAATGTTTAATGATAAAATATTTAAACAAAACACTTTAAAAAAAATTCAAATTTGATATTGTTTCTAAACTAATTTATACGGACATGTTTTAGAAATTGAAATGAAGTAAATTCAAAATCGAGACAATTTTAAAACGATCCTGTACTGAACATTCATAAAAAATTCCATTTAATTTTTTGACGCATTGTATCGGTTGTATGTTGTAAAAATATTCAAGGGTATTTAATGTATTTTAATACAACATACAACCGATACAAGGGCTCTTGTGAATAACCCATATATAAATATTTTAATACCAATAAGCCTTACAAGAATATCTCTTAAAACCAAGAAAAACTTCGGTCATTTTGTAAATAATCGAACCTTAAATATTCGAAAACAAAAACCAATTTGAGTTTTTTTATTGATGTTTTAATGTGAATTCCCAAACGTAAATTTTTATTTTAAAAGCAGGCAGCAAAGTTTTGAATTTACACACAATATTAAATTATTTCATGAGTCGAGCTTACAATATCTTAAGAATAATATTTAGTTGTTCAAATTATAAATACACTTCGAATATGATACTCCAAACAAACCTCCAAATGTGTTATTGATTTTATTTCAGACTTTGTATGAAATTCTAAGACAAAATTATGTTTGACCCTTTAAATTTTCGAATAAAAGTAAATATCGGCACCTAAAATACAAAATCCAAAAGCCGAAAACAAAAAATTCAAAATTTACTTTTTGATGGATTATGATGTATTTTGGTTAACTACATCATAATCCATTTTGGATCTTAGGTGACGATTTTAAGGGATGTAGTTCGAATTAATTGTTAAGAATTTAAAAAACAAATAAATCTGTCAGGGCCCTGTTTTTCAAAACTACAAGTTACAAATCTTCAAGTAAAATATATTTGAAACAAAAGCTTTTTTTAATGTAACTTGTAGTTTTGAAAAACCCCAGGGGCCCAGGGTATGGATAGCAATATATCAAAATCGACGCGAAAAATAACTTTTTTTATTGTTAAATATGGTTTCTTGGGGCCTCGAAAACAATAGTTGTTCTACGACCTTTTCATATTTGTCCTATTCGAGAATTTATCGTTTTTTTCTGTTGTTGAAGAAAATCACCAATTAGACCCTTCAAACCTCAAAATATGACTTAACACTGTTCTACAATTTTGTTAAGAACGGGGTTTTCTTAATTTTTGTAAACATACCAACCTCTAAAAATTTCAAATAATGGCAAATTTTATCGTTTTTTTTTATCAAAGGCTGGATAAGCGCCATATTGCGCTGGCGTTTTAAAGCAACTGATAAAGCAGGTAACAAGATAATTTTACAAGCTCTTCAGAAAGGTTTTAATTATGAATATCGGGTAAAAAATTTCGCAACTATATAAATATTATAAATATTTTCGTTTTTTTATTATAAGATTTTGGTGCATTATGGCTTAAAATTTTTGTAATCAAATTGACTATACAATAAACAAAAGATGGATAAATTCCGATTTTTTAACGTAATGTGCAATACCTAGCCCATAGTTTGATCAAGAATTGTTTTTCGGCTTTCCTGAAAAATTTGTTTTAAGACATATGCGGTTTCCCATGAAAACCACAGAAATATCGTAATACTTTTATAAAATAAAACGAAATCTCTGTGAGTTTTGTTGTTGGATTTTACAAAAAAACTACGATATTTTGCATTTGCACTATTACATCACTAATACTGAATGAACTCCGCTAATATTTTACTTTTTTAATTTCTTTAAACTTATTTTTTTTAATGGGAATTTATCTTTTAATTGTTTAACCGCTCACATATAAAATAAACGACACAACTGATTCAAAATTATTTTACAAATGGCGCTAGCATAATATTATTAGAGTAAAAATAGTTTGATTGCATCTTAAGCATAGTATTATAAAAGTATAGAAAGTTATCATGTTATGTCTCTTAATTATCATGATATGGTTGTGAGTAAAACAAAATGTTTTGAAAGTTATCATAATTTAGTTGTTAGAAAAATAATTATTTTTCGGTCAATAATATTCAAATTTATAATTGCGTTAAACATTGATATGTTTACAGTAACTATAATATTGTTTATATTAAATAAAAATAACAATTATTTGTGTACGACAACAAAATATTCTTACATTTAACATAGTGTTGTTGCCGTAACCTTGCCCAACCATATTTTTCTAAATACACACAAGCTGTTCGTGCTGCGGTCGCTGCTAAAAATTTTTGTTTGTTCATTTCTTTATCAATGTAAAAAAACAACATTATAGAACATTAATATATACGGCCTTATTATGAGTGTCGTAGTCGAACACAATTCGTTTTTAAAAATTGTTATTATGATTGCCGTAAACGAAACAAATACGACAAACTTTCTATGTGTTTTGTATTGTCATTGTCGTAAATGTTAATTGATATCGACAGGAATTTCAAACGACTACGACTTCGACCACGACAACGACTCTCGTAATAAGGCCGATTATGTTTGTCTACAGCATCACTTCAATTGTTCTGATTTTTAACGAAGAACAGAACACTATATAATGTTCGGCTTTATCTTAAAAATAGTTACGAACGGTATTAAGCGTTGTGTTCGTCTACACAAACACTAAAAAACAGATATCATTCCTGTGTGTGTGAGTCGAACGCTAGATAATGTTCTGTTTATTTTAGAACACTGGTACTAATATGTTTTCGGAGAGTGGGCTTTATATGGAGCCTATGGCTATTATGGACCATTCTTCACAGAATTCGTTATGTATCGATCATCACGAAATTTGGCAGTGTAGTTTTCCCTCTTATGATTTTTCATTTTGCATTCAAGGCATATGAAAAATAATTTTTAAACAACGCACGATTTTTTTACAGCGGGTAGATATGAATATTACGTGCCGATTTCTTCCAAAAAGTAAAAAAAATACAAATTTTGTGTTTATACCCTCTTGTTGATCAAGTGAGATACAGAAACATTTGTACAAAATCTTATGTAAATCTGTACATTCTGCAACCATTTATGTTCGTTTTTGTAACAAATTTATTAGTTTTTAAGGGAGGGCGGTCCACATTTGGACTCATAGCTCTTTTCCTACTGAACCAAATGTACTGGATTGCAATCATAAACTGCTAAGGAGAAATAGAAAGTATTTTACACCAATACTCTTCTTTTCTTATGAGTCCTTCGAAAGTGAGCGTGATTTCATCAAACGTTCATGATTCGACTTACTAGAATTACTCAAGGACCTAAAATATACATAAGTATGTATATGCATACATACTCTATGGGGTTTGAGATGAAAATTAGAAAAGTTTCACACGAAATGACAAACTTAGTATACCCTCTTCACAACTACTTAGTTGTGGTGGGTATAAAAAGCTTTCCAATAAGAACGTACTGAATGAACAATGTTTTCCTCATACAATCTCATTTACTCTGACTTACAGTTTTTCTCTCGGGCAAAATACCACTGTATGCACACAAACAAATGATTTTTATCTGCCATCAAACTAAAACAAGCCACTTTGAATAAATTTGTTGAAAAAGCGTCACTAAATATTTAAGTGGGGGCTGGTGGGATTACGTTAGTTTACAAAAACAACTCTACATACATTTAGGTATGCATCGTGTTGTCACTGCCACTGGCTTTCATCATTCACATATGTACATACATATGTACATTCAAACGTATTTTAATATGTATATTTGGTTGTTTATTTGTTTTGTGCTGTGTTGAATTGTTGTATTCTAACGTGACGTTGTTTTTCTTATTCAGTGTTCAACCAACAAAATTAAACTTTTGGTTCATTCAATCAGCTGACGCTTTCTTGAGCGGTTGGTTACATTTTGTCGGCTCTTTAACACACTGAGGTCTTAAATACGTGGATTTAACTTACGCTGCACAAATTATTTGTATTTCAAGTTGAGAACAAGAAAAAAGTTAAATAAGTTTAAATGTTTTATTTGAGAAAAAGTAACTAAAATTTTAATTAAAAAAAAAACGTAATAAAATTTGTCACATTTGACAAAATAATTTCAGAGACACAAAAAAGGAATTTGTAAAAATTTTTGACAAGTGTTTAACAGTAAATTTAATAAAGTGCATCGTTTAAGAAACACAAACTGCCTTCAAATAGATACAACTAAACCAGCGACTTAAAGGTAAAATTAATTATTTTATAATTTTGTTTCTGGTAAAAAATTTTTCCACTTCTAACAATGCCCTTGAAATTTGTTATGTTGTTTGTGCTTGTGTAATATTTGAATTTAGGCATGTATACGTTTGTGTGTATGTATGTACAAATGTGTTGCCATGTTTTGCTGTGTTAGAGAGGAAACGGATTGAGAAGGATACGAAACGCATTATTCTCATACCATTTACATGAGCACTATGTAAACAATTATAGTATGTATTTATGTACATAATATGTATGTACGTGTGCAGTTGATTCATGTTCAACCAACTTTTTACGTAATCGTTACAAAATCATGTAAAACGTTAAAATGTGTAAAATTTTTCTAAAAACAAAATTCGTGAAAGCCATTTAAAATGTGCAGTTGGTTCCTATAAAATAGCCTGTCTTTTTGAACTGACTTTGTTTATGTTAGTGGGGAAAAAACATTTTTGTTTAATTTTTTAGTTTTAAAAAGAACAAAGAACTTGCACTGAGGATTTTCTACAATATACAGATTTAGTAATAAATATTTGCCCTATTTTTTCTTGACTTATATTAAATTATTTACGTCCTTCTTAAAAACTATTTGCGGAGATTATCTTTAAACTTCTGAAAGTAAAGTTATGTTTTTGAGAAAAGTAAATCAATTAGTTCTGAAAAATACCTATAGGTATTTGTTTTTCTTTTTATGTTGTAATCAGTGCAAACAGTATTTGGAAGAATATGTAATAGAAATAATTTTAATATTTTTATTCATAATACCTAATCGCAGTCAAGAATATTTTAAGTCATTGCAAGCTCGTGTTACTGATTTAAATAGTTTGGCGCCGATATTGTGTAGGTATCCACCTTTTTTATTGTTTTTAAATTAAAACCAACACTCTGTTTAATTTTTTGTATCCAAAACATTTGTTTTTGTTTATCATCTTAAAAAGCTTTTTTCCCTTTAAGTGGGTTTATGGGTCAGTTTTATAAGCTTTTATTTATTCTCTTATATATAAAAATGTGTACATACGTTTGTATGTACCAGAGCTGTAAAAGATTGAAATCGATTGATTTACATGCAATCGAATTTATTTCAAAATTATTGCAATCACAAAATATTGAAAATTTTATAAAAATTCAAGATTTGAAATCTGAAATAGGTAATTTTGAAATCAAAAAATGCAATCAGTTTTGTTGAAATAATTTTGATTTCAATGCCAATTGATTACAGTTTTTTACTGCATGTCGCGTTCCCTAATAAAAAAAGTAAGAAAAAAAAATTATTTTGAGAAATGAAAAACAAAAATTTTATAAACTTTTAGGAGGCTTAAATTAAAAATTTTAAATGGGTGCAAAGCGAACTCATTACAGGTAGTCTTGAAAGCCATGCTGGTAACTTTTTTTAGCTTTATCATTGTTGGATGTCAAAATTTTGTGTATTACCTTTGCTTCTATTTTGTTTTCTTTCTGTTTTTGACATTGTACAATGATTTTAGAAAAACAAATTGCTTGTGGTTTTTGTACGAGCTGTACTTGTTGTAGTACCGAGATTACCTGTAATTAATTCGCCTTGAATGGGCCTATTTATAATTTCTACTGCCGTAAGCAAAATATTAAAAAAAAAATGAATGAAATATACGTATGCAAGGTATATTTACACAAGGTAAACTCGTTGGCCCATATGTTTGTCAGCTGTTTACCCCTAGTTGGAGCCCTAACGTCAAATTGCGTGTATATGAGCCAAAATTTGTACATGTGTGCGTTAAATTGTTTTTGTTTTATATGAAGACAATTTTGACAACTCGGTTTCTTTTATAGAGCAGCATGTCTACACTCCCAAATGAGTCTACCTTGTGTAAATATACCTTGTACGTATGTATGCTTGAAAGTACATTTTAAAATTGATTTTCCTATTCCTTTCTGTTAATAATATTGTAAATAAGCTTTACCCTGTGCGCTTCGCTACCTAAATTGAAATAAGTCCAGTAAAATCTTTTTAATGCAGATCTCGTTTGATAACGAAGTTTTAAAGAGATATAGAAATGTATATTATCTTCTAAAATGCCACAGATGTTGCGTACTGATGCGTATTACCAAGTTTGGAAACTCTGTATGGGAGGTGCCACGCCCACTTTTCAACTTTGAAAAAAGACATACCCTTTAACCTTCCCGCAGGGGCCCAGGAAAAGTGGAACAAATTTTTCCATACCAAACAAACACAAAAATTTTTATAGTACATAAATATTTATGTACTAATTATTATAAATAATTAATTATTTATGAATTATTATTGTATCCCAGTTGGCCATGTCTTCAAGACAACGTCGATGACGCGTACAAGACCCATAGTAAATCCCTGAAGACATATGCAAAATCGTCGACGACTTTTTCGAACAAAGGGCACTTAAGTCGTACACGACATGTGAGCGACATTATCATGCACATTGTCGTTAATGATCATATGGGTAACAATGTGGTTAAAGTTGTCTTTGACGACTTTATAAACGACTTTTTCCTCATAAAGTCGTTAATGCCCGATTAGCGACATAATCATCATTTCTTCGCTGATAGGTAAGTGACAACGAATGCCAATATATCGGCGATACTTCAGATTTTCCAAAATAACCAGGATAAGGGGCCCTTGTGGATATAGATTTTTCAAGGTCAAATAGGGTTCCTGACGACTGCAGTATACATATTTTTGGCGGAGGCTCTAGGGATTTTGAAGGCCGTAAAAATGGTAAGAGGTAACACTGCTGGGGCTAGACGGTCACTATATATGTGGACAGTTCTTTGGGCCTTATTGGGCTGTGAATTCAAACTAGTTAATGATTGTAGAAAAGCTCTAAGGCAATTAGGGGAGTATGTAGTGAGTGTATGCTAGGTACCTGGTCACTGCAACATCACCGCTATTGAAATGGCCGATGAGCTTGGGAGACTGGGCTCGAAAATAGGGGCACTGATTGTGTGGAGAGATCTTCAATAGGCTTTTGATTAATAAGGGAATGGGTTCTGAACTTAACATATGGCAATGTTGTCAGCAGGAACATTAATTTGTTTGTGCTTCTTGGCCCATCAATTCACGTATGTCCAATTTCACAATTATAGCACAGCCGCGAATAACGTTGCAAGTTACAAAATAATTGTCTTTTAGGAAAGTAAAAAAAAAACGTTTTTAACATTCAGGATAATTAATTTTTTAATTAAATAAAGCAAAATATCAAGAAATTTAAATTTTAAATTAAATAAAAATTTAAAGTTTTAAATTTTTATATTCAACATTTTTTATTTTTCGAATTTATTCCATGAGTTAAATTTCAGTTATGTATACTTTTATACACTACCAGACTATTATATTGTATCTTCTTGTTACATTTTACCTAAGCTATCCTTTGGATAGCAATGAAGTATATTGTAGGCACAGAAAATTTTAGAATTATTAGACACCAGCAGAATGTAATGCCTTTTTTGGCCCGCTACGGCCTTCGTCAGCATTCTTTGTGTCACACTGGATAGTGATACTTTATAAATTGAATGTATTTAACTCAACTATTTTAACAAATAGAAAAATAAAAAATGTTGAATATAATATAAAGTAACCTACGAAAGGAAATAATTCCCAGTTTCTAGTTTTTAATTTTTTTTATTAGAGGACAACGTAAGCGACAATTGCATGCATTTTGTCGTCGATGTGGTTTTAAACACGACAAAATGCATGCAATGGTCGCTTACGTTGTCCTCAATAAAGTATTATTCAAGACAAATTTTAAAAAAATGTCTTCAAAAAAGACGTAAATTCAATTTTAAACACGACAAAATATACGTTTTGTTACTAAAGTTGTCGTCAACAAATTTAAAAATGTCCTAAAGCCATCGTTGACGACATTTGCGTCTATGACCATTTTGCCAACTGGGATTATTATATTTTTCTATGTATGTATGCATGTTAGGGTTTCTAATTTCCTGGACTGTTTCTATTCCCGGGAAACGAATTAAAAAAAATCTTATTACCGGGAATCCCGGGATTTTTAGAATAAAACAATAATTTCATTAAATGAGTTCAAGACAAAGGTTATTACTTTTTTTAAAAGAATATACATATGTACATATATACAACAGTCTAAAAAATTAGCTTTATTAATTCTACAGAAAACGAAAACAAAACGAGATAAATTGTAACATTCATATTTACATACATACATATTATATATGTATGTATATATTTATTTGTTTTTTTGGAGATCACGAATTATTATAACTTATTAATATTTAGTAGTTATTATTAATAGCAACTTTAAAGAAAAAAAAATTTAGTATTATTAAAGCGTTTAAAAGCTCATTAGAGATTCCATTTCTAATCCTTGTTGATATGTATACTGCCTTCTACCGAAAACGTGCTCTCGTTCTCTACAGACGTTGGTTTTATAGTAAGAAGTGCATCATACAAAGATTTTAAATTTGTTGGCCTGTTACCCGGGACTTCATAGACGCCAAATTCTTTTTTTAAGATATTTTCAGGCTTTTGTATTTTCCTTACATTTATTTTTTTAGAATTTGATATAGCCTTGTCAAGGTGTTCTTTTAAGATAGTAGATGGTTCATCTGGTGTTGGTGAGGGTGTATCCTGTACCTATTCTACTTCAAGAAGCTTTTTAGACATTTCATCAGCAATTAAAGAGAACGTTGATTTATTGGCGTAGGAAAAGTAGTCCGATTTGTAGGTAGTTTTTAGTAATTTTAGTAAAGAATATATTTTTATTGATCGTTTTTGATTTTAACGATGCTAACAAATTAAAATTTCAAAAAATTAAATTTGAAATTCCCGAAAATTCCCGGGATTAATTTAAAAAAAATGTCCCGGGTTTCCCGGGAATTCTTTCCCGCGTAGAAACTCTAATGCATGTATATATGTATAATTTTTTGTTCTATCTGTTATTTTTTCAACATTTTTTGTGTGCTTGTTTGTAATCAAACATATACAATGGACTAATGACAATTTTAATGTAAATAAAGCAAGGACCGGAAAACGTTTTTTTTTTATGTTTTTTAAAAAATATTTATAATTGGTGTTCGAAAAATATTTTAAACTGTACAAAAAACAAAAAAAGAAAAAAATATTTTGTTTGATATTGTTTCTTTAAGTTCAAAATAATAAAGTTCTCAAAAAAAAGTTTTAATTTTTTCGTACAAAATAAAATTTTTTCCCATCAGTTAAAAAAAAATAAAAAACAAACTCAAAAAAGATATTTATTTTTTCAGTACAATATTATTTTGAACATGAAAAGAAAAAAAACCGAAAACTTAAAACTTAAAATTGAACATGACAAAGATAAAAATTATGAGATAAGATTATAAAGATATGTATATTATTTTTTTACGCTGTTTAGCTATTTTTATTGTTTTTTTAACCGATTTAGAGATTTCAAATAAATTTTAGAGTTTGTTTCTGATGTTGATTTTTTCGTGAATTTTTGCCATGTTCGCGATAGAAGCGATTTTTTCCTGTAAGTTTCTGGTTCTTTACAGCTTTAACGATTTATAAAAAATAGTAGACTCTGCTATCATACCGCTGTTAGCAAATTTTTGCGAATTTCCGCTAATTTCCCAATTTTTTCCGAATTTTTGCCATTCCTTATAGTTTTAGGGACTTCCAATCAATTTTATGTATTGTTTGAAATATTAAAAATTTTCGCTATTTTAGCAAACTTTTGCGAATTTTTGCAACATTTAATTTACTAATAAAATTTGTGCCCATAACTTTTTTTAAATTTGCATTTTCATATTATAAATTTAATTAAAATTCACAATTTAAACTACAAAATTTAAGTTCTCAATGTAAGTTTCTAAAAACAAAAAAAAAAAATATTTTTCTTTAAAACGTTTTTTTAAAAACTTTATTGTTTTTTAACTTTAAAGAACAATTCAAACAAAATATTTTTTTTTTTTTTTTTTTTTGTACGGATGAAAATATTTTTTGAACACCAATGATAAATATTTTTTCATGTACAAAATAAATATTGTACTTCAAAAATAAATATCTTTTTTTGTGTTTCTTAATTTTTTTTAAACTGATAGAAAAAAAAAATTATTTTGTACTTATGAGTTTTGAATTTTTCAAATGAAAAACTTAAATTTTAAGTTTTCGGTTCTTAATTGCTGATGCCTGAAATAAAGACAATTTATAATTTTTTTTTAATTTTTGCTAACGAGGGCAATGCAGTGAGGGTTTCTTAAAGGGAATATTTATTTGTTGGTAAATACACTTCGAATTCCATGATCATTAAGACTAAAACGAAATTAAAGTAATGGAGTCCTGTTTATTTAAAAAACTATCAGAAATATTGGTTTTGCCTAATTTAACATTTATTTGAAACCAGATAAAAAAAATCGCTTAAAATCTATGAAAACATATTTATAAAATATAAATATCTTATCAATAAATACATTTTCAGTATCCAAATACATATGTAGAATCAATAACAAAAAAAAAAAAAAAAAAAAAATAAAATAAAATGATACTAGCCAATAAGATTTTGGACTGGAGCAACCAAATATCTTTCCTAAGGTAATTTGGTGGGCTGAATTCAAATCTGTAATTGGTATTTCTCTATCACGTCAGGTTTTCGGGAAACAAAAAATGTTTTAAATCGTTTTTTATATAAAAAATCACTAGTTTATTTAAAAATCAATGAATTTTCAAAAGTGAATGGCGTTATTTGAGGGTCTTTGTATTTTGTTGGTTCGGTTTCACGAATTAGAGTCCAGAAAAAGTCTCCCAGCTGCGTAGGCAGCGAAAAGCTTGGTGTGGACCACCAGATTAGTTCGTTTTAAACAGTAGGCACTTAGTAGATTCTTAAAGAAAATATTACTACGGTGGCACACTTCTTATCGATCAATTTAACTTAATCGATATTAATTCGATAGCATACGCGATTAATTTTTGCTAAATGGGACAAATATTTAGAATATTTTTTGATCGAAAATGTTTGCAGGGATATTATATGTATGTATGTGTGTTAGTTTAACTATTTTACATACATATATTTTACTTTCCATCTTTCGATTTAAAAGTCAACTGTGTAGCAGCATTCATTACACGTTGTTTCTTCTATTTGCTCTAATAAATCTATCTACAGAAATACATCTTTATTTAGCTCTGATGTAGAGTTAAAAGTAATAATGAATTGTTTTAAAAAAAATATTTAAAATGCAATGCACTGAAGGTTTCGCACCTATTAAAACTTTAGATATCGTTTTACATCTTCAGGGTTTACTGCTATTCTGGGTTAACAAAACAGTCGCTTTAGAGATACACATTTGCTTCAAATACTGCGACGTTATAGAAAGGTTGGGCAGTGTTTAATCTTACACAACGTTTTTAAGTCAAACAGCTTTTAAAATTACTGTATCATCAAGTAAATACTTGCTAAGAGAAAAAAACATTTTTTTATTTAATTAAGTTGTGACGATGTTGAACCAAAAGAAAAAGTGTGTCTGTAACATTTTTGGGAGAAAATTTCCCGCTCCGAATTGTCATATAAACTCATGAAAAAAATGGGGCGAGAAAACTTTTTTACACTAAAAAACAATTAAAAATGCAAAATACAAAGAATAATAATAATATTTTGTTCTTGACACATTTTTTTATTGTTTAATTATTTTGCTTTTAACATTTTTATAAAATATACGAATGTTTTCAAAGCTCCTTTGCAAACAACAAACATAAAAGTCGCACTTAACATTATTTGGTATAGCCGACGGTTGTATTTTCGCCGCCGTCGTTGAAAAATTTTCAATTTTAGTAAATTTTGGACGCCGTCAACGATATGTGTTACTGACGTTCTCAACGTCTGCAATGTCACATCGGCTTCGGGTGCAATTTAATGACATTTATAACTTAACGACGTTATCTCTTTTGAAAGTTTTCGTCATAAGTTAAGGCCTAACCTTAACATGCATATCCTTGCTTAACCTACTGTCAAAAATTACCAAAAAGTCTCTCAAATGTATTTAAAAAAACAAAATAAAAAAACATTTGATTCCGTACGGAATGTTCGATTAGATTCGCACCTTGCTTAAGCAAATGACAGTTTCATTAAACTTAGCAAAAAGTTTCCTTAAGTTGAATATGGTTTGCCTCATATAATTAACATGTATTCGCACATTTGAAAATTAAACAAACCACCTACAATTGTTTTATTTTGATTATTTAAGCGAGTGGATTTCTTGGTGTTCATTAAATGCGATATTTTTGCAATCACACAAAGCCGTTCTCTGGTGTGTATACTGAATGTCAAGCGTTGTTTACATTTTGTGAAAAATTTGTTAAAGTTTAAAATTCAATAGAAATCTAAATACTTGAAAAAAATAACTTACTTAAATGTTATAAAACAAAAAAAGTGAACATAAAATATAAACACAAGAATTTTAAAAGGCGTAAGGAATAAGTGGAGCGACAATAAATTTCCAATACAGAAAAAAGATTTACCTTCTAAAGCAATTGTGTATATTTTATAAACAAACAAATTCCCTTTTTTATATTTTCAACAAATAATTTTGACATCCACTCTAACTTTTTACAAAAACAAAATACATGGTATTTTTTTTTTAAAGGGATAGCTAGCATAAAGCTATCTCATGATGCGGTCACCTGGGGCCTAATTCTGGCAGTCGTGATCGATAATAGAAACATAACATGAAGTACATACGAGGCCCAATATTGAAAAATCGCACAATTTCCAAATTTTCTCCTTTAGGCCGGCTGTGCAGAAAAGCTTTATGTGTGGTTTATAGAACACGAGCACCTTACTCGTCCGTTCAACTAACATCTAAAACAAAATTTCGAAATTTGTTTTTGTTTTAAATGTAAGTTGAACGGACGAGTGAGGCGCTCGTGTTCTATAAACTACACATTAGTAAACGATTTCATAGTTTCGAATTCGGAATTTAAATGAACACTAACACATATATCAATTAGTTCAAACAAAAGTTGTTTTACTTGTTCTTACAGCCGTTTTTAAACCAGGTGCTTACTATTTCATTGAAGAATTTGTCAAAATAAAAAATCAAAAAATCGCCCAAAATACTATGTATGTACGTATTTCTTTCAACTTTGTTAAAAGCAAGGCGAATTCATACAGGGGCCTTATTCTGGCAGTCGTGATCGAGTAATTTCTCGATTCGAAAGCAATTTAATATCTAATTATTTCAGTCAATACTGAACGAATCGGAATTATTTTTTCAGGGTTGTAAAGCATTAATTTGAGTTTCACAATAAAGAAAAAATAATTTCGATTCGTTCTGTATTGACTGAAATAATTAGATATTAAATTGCTTTCGAATTGAGAAATTACTCGATCACGACTGCCAGAATAAGGCCGCTGTATGAATTCGCCTTGCTTTTAACAAAGTTGAAAAACATACGTACATACATATTTTGGGCGATATTTAAAAAAAAAATCGGCTGTAAGAACAAGTAAAACAACTTTTGTTTTAACTAATGGATATATGTGTTAGTGTTCATTTAAATTCCGAATTCGAAAATATGAAATCGTTTACTAAAGCTTTTCTGCACAGCCGGCCTAAAGGAGAAAATTTGGAAATTGTGCTATTTTTCAATATTGGGCCTCGTATGTACTTTATGTTATGTTTCTATTACTCATGTGGTAGACGAGTTTCTCGAAAGGTATTTGAATAATGTGTGAGTACTTAGTAAAAAGAAGAGTGTCGACAAAACTAAGAAGATTGAAGAAAAAGGAAACAAATCAGAAAAGAGCGATACAAACTGGGTTATGTACAGGTATGGGCAATTTTCCTTTTGAATTTGCCTATATCTGGTTAAGTGTTCATATGAGAATGAGACGTTGCAATTATAATGTGATTTTGGTCTCGTTAATAAAATTTTCATCAAGTATTAAATCTTTGAAGAGAGCTGGCAGGTTATTGCGTGATTTTAAGTTTTCTCGATATAACAGGGATCAAAAATATCCGACTGTTCAACGTTGATTACTTAAAGATATTTTTTCCCCGTACGAGTGGTCTGTAAGCAGTCCTTACTGAAATCCTTTATATATTTTATTTTAATTTAGTTGTATCCTTGCAATACAAGATAATTATCTTATAAAAGAAGTTTTTTCACCTTATTTTTTGCGACATATTAAAAATACTTAGCAATTTTAAATATTTTTGATTTTTATTATTTAGATTAGTTAAATATCGGAGTTATATCAAAATAAAAATCGACAGTTTAAATACCTGTTATTCGTTATTCAAACACCATTTATATTAAAATTTTCGAAATCGAAATTGTCATAAATACGCTGCTTCAAATAAAAAGAAGTTGGAATTTTACTGTTTTGGAATACTTGTACATACTTCGTTTTTCAAATAGAATGAACAATTCGCATAACAAGTATACAATTGAAATTGTTTTCTTCAAGACTTTTAGATTTTGTTTAAATTAAAAAAAAAATAGGTAAATTTTCTAACTATTAAAAAAAAATATATATATTTATGTGTAAATATTTTGAATTTAAATCAATAAAACAATTCACACTTCTTAGTTTAAACCTTTGTGTATGTACATTTTCCTTTTTATTCCGTGCAAATGGAATCACCCTAGTATACAATTGTGTATTTATTCATAATATTCATTAAAACTTATTGAACGGCGATAGAATTTGAACTGTTATCAATGACACAATTTAATAAACAAAAGTTGATACATATTTATAAAAGTGACGTAATTCTAAATGTGGAGCACTAGTGGAGCACGACATTTATTTTATATGTATACATATGTATTACATACATACATTCATACATACTTATGTTTGTTCATATAAAGATCAAAAACTAACTTCATTCATTTACAATGTTTTTATCTTTGTGTATTTTTTTGTTCAGAAACATAGTTTTTTTAAACCAGTGTTCGAAAATAAACACTAAACTAATAATATTCATAAACGATTATTAAATTTAACAAACGTTTATTAAGGACAATTTTCATAATATATTTGTTCTTTAAACCTTTATTAAATTTTAAAAATTTTTTATGAATACAGGCATTAACATCGCTTCTTAGTGTTCGGTTCGGTAGATTTGTGGAAAACACAAACGCTAAATCATTAAAATTAACGTTTCCCTGTTTGTCATCTTACGAACATAAAAATAATACTGTTTTTATCCAACTCAATAAAAAAATTAGAACATTTAATTCCGTTCGGTTTTTTTAAAAACCACAAACTTTATTGTGTTTGGTTCAGCTCATTAATGTTCGTTCGTTTCTGTTGTGCGTAGCTGGTAAAAAAGCCAAAAATTTTTTACAAAAACAAAATACACATACAAAAAAACCAAAAAGCCAGCAAAATAATTTTACACAAACAAAATATATACACAATACACACACAAGTTGTTCGTGCTGCGGTCGTTCGTCTACTCAAACACTAAACAAAATAGATATCGTTGCTGGGTGTGTGAGCCGAACGCTAAATACATAATGTTCTATTTATTTTCGAACACTGGCTAAAAAAAACAATTTCTAAATACATCATTTCTTACCCATTTGTGCTGTCACAAACACGTATAACTCCTACTAACGACACATACATACATACATACATACATACATTTTTTTTTGTGTGTGTTCTTTACTCAGAAGCGAACAAAAGTTAAAATATTTGTATAATTGCATTATTTGTTGCGAAAGTTGCTTGCTACGCCAATGTTTTTTCGGGTTGCGAAAATCGAGCTCGCACTGTATTGATATTTTTTAAAAAAAACCGTGCTACCTGCATTTTTATGTGTACATTAGTTTATTATTAGTTTTATAAACAAATTTTTTTTGCTATCAGTTTCAAGTAGGCATTAAAAAGAGCTCTCCCACAAGATCAGCTCCATATTTCGATTCCACGCTACGCTCAACGACTTTAAATTTTTTCATATAAATTACACGTGAATTTTTTTTCGTATTTTTCAAAATAAACTACTAAATAAAGAATAAAACTGTTTCCAAAATTTTTCCATTTAGGGGGATTCCTTTAAAAAAGGTAGATTTTAAGGGATTTTTAAACTTTGTTTACATTTCTCGAGACTTAAGCTGTGTTCACATTATGTGTATTTGTCATGTGACATGTCACTTTTTCACATGTTAAATTTGTACATATCGTCTGAACCCCTCCAAACAATATCATGTGTTATTTCTCTGTGTGCAGTACACATGACATTTTTTATTTAGAACGAGTTCTATTTTCAAGTGACAAACCATCTGACATCAGCTGTTTTTTATTAACAAAATTTTGTGGCGGCAAAAATTAAATAAAATTTTAATAAATATAAATTATAATCAATTTACAAGATTTTGTTTGTCGTGCTAAATTCTTAATAATTATAATAGTAAATAAAAAATAACCAATTTTATAATTGAAAATGGAGGGAAAAATTGAAAAGGAATTAACAAAAGTAAGTACATATGTATTTTTTTTTATGACAATTTCCATATTTATTTTTATGTTTTTCCAGTTGGACTGGTGTAAAGAATCGGTACTACAGTTAATAGATATGTGGCAAGAGAAGGAATGCTTGTATAACCCGCGGAATAAGTTCTACCACAATAAGCATGCCAGGTACGCAGCGCTCAATGATATGGCTGACAAGTTAAAAATTTTCAATTCATCTATTGGGCCTAATGAAGTTAAGGTAAGGCATTGGGCAATTGTTGCTTGTAATAAATGTAATGCAATATATTTCCAGAATAAAATAACATACTTGCGCGGTTAATATAGCCGAGAAATTGCAAAAGAAAACAAAAGTGGGGCCGGAGCAGATGATGACTATTTGATCAACCTTTCGTTCCATATTAAAATAAAATTTTTTTAGCACAAATTAAATTTTTATACACTCAGCTGTTTTAAGATTGTTTTTTTTTTTTATAGGTTATGTCAAGTGTACTTTACATACCAACATTTGAACGTGTAAATTACAAACCATATGTAAAACATAAATTTTGACATACACATGAAATTACATGTGTGTAGAAAAGTGGCATTCCATATGACAAATACACACAATGTGAACACAGCTTTAGTAGTAAATAAACTTAATGGCAATGATAATAATTACTATAATTTATACAAATATTTGGAAATTTGTTAAAAATACAGAAAACTTATACTAAATGAATTCAATTAAATTTCTTTAAAATTTATTAATAATTTTAATGTACAATTTATTCTTTTTATTTAATCAATTTAAAATTTGATAGAACCAAAGTAAATTTGCTTATAATTATTTTAATTAAAATCAGCTTTATATAGTTAAAGCGAAATATAGAAATATAAATATTTATAAAAATATCTATTAATACATAAATTATTTACATAAATTTATGAATATTTTATGTACATAAGTATTTGTATATGTATGTATTTTATCTAAATTAGCATAAGAATAAGAAAAATAACAACTCATTGTTTATTGTTGGTGTTTTGTTTAAGCTTTGAAATTGTAACAAGTAAGACTTTGAGTGTTTAAAATTCTTATTCGCTTTAGGGTTTTATTCGTATAATATTTCTAGCTTTTCTAAAATCTTAGGAAAAGGTTTCCTGATGAGCTGGCCTAAGCAACCAGTGAAATGCGCATAGAAGCTAGTTTCCCTCAACAATAAATTTAAGTGTATTTATCAAATATGAAAAATTGGGAATTTAGCACGTCATACGGAAATCTTATTAACAAGTATTCAAATTAACTGCTTTGATAAACTTATTTCTTCAAACGCCATACAATGTATTACCTAAATTACCTTCTTTGAAGAAAATAAAACCTAAATACATTGCAGTAGCACTATAATAAACTAAAAATTCAAGAAAATTTCAAAATGCAGTTAAATGTTTAAAAGTAAGTCTTAATTTAAAAAAATTAAACATTCCAACAAAATAACTAGAAATTACACATACATATTGCATTTGTAAGTCCAGTAAGTATATCAACAACAGGTTCCACTGTATTGAAGTAGATTTTGTAGTAGATTTTGTAGATTTAGTAGATTTTGTGTTTGCTTGTTTTGTATCTGACGCATTAAAAACAATAAATGTCATTTATATGTATTTGGACTTGTACGAATGTGTGTTAAAGTAAAATAGTTTTTTTGTTTTTTCTAGTTTTGTTTTTATTTATCTTTCTATTCTATTTGAAAAAAAGAAATAAAATAAAAAAGTGGGCCAATGTCAAAAAGTGTACAGATTTGTATACCCCAAGAAATCGACAACACACATTTATTTGTACCAGTGTTGCCATAATTTTTTTATTTATGGCCGGGTTATTGAGATGTGGATTAAGTTTAAACCAAATATGATTTTGTTTTTTTATTTCATTAAAGGTCAACATTTTAAGCAAAACTAAGCTGTCCCGTCAAAATGTTGTATACAAACTTGTTAATGGCGGCACATATCTGTTTTCAGATTAACTAAACCTAGTTTAACTGTGATCTCAAAAAATTCAGCCATTGAAAAAAACTTAATCTGGGTTCACACTATGAAAGTTTTCTTTCTGAAAGTCTGCTCTTATATATATATATATATATATATATATATGTGTGTGTTAAGCAAATTAAGTAAGATAATCGATATATATCTATATATATGTGTTTAGCAAATTAAGTAAGATAATCGCTTTAAAAATGAAAAAATATAACAAAATCGAATTTAAAATAAATGTTTTGTCAAAACTGCAAAGTTTGCACAATTTAAAAAATTTGTTTTTAATCCAAAAACTTCAGAAATGCTAAGTGCCTAGAAGAAAAGCAATATGCAGATCAATATGCAAATTTGGCAACGCTGACTGCATGTCGTTACTTTAATTTACAAAAGGCGTATCTAACATATAAAATTTGTTTATGTTTGAGACATAAAACTTGATAAAAAAAAATATATAAAAAAGCTTATGCATACTTAAAGAACTATGTAGGAAAGTTCTTACTTTTCGTATACATAATTATGAAACTATCATAAGCTTTGTTATATATTTGAATATACATACATAATTGTACAAGTTGGGAAAAAAACCGTTAAATGCTTATAACCGGTGTGAATGAGGCAAGTTTATTTTTTCATACCTATAATAGGAATGAATTACAGTAATTTTGACTTAGCTGCACAATCTCCTTTGCACGATTTTTTGTGCAGGTAAATCAAAAATGCAGCTATCTTAAATGCATTTACCTGCCTTAATATACAGGTACACAATTGTGGTTACCTGGACAAAAGTGCAGCTAAAGTAAAGTGTTTGATTTAAAAGTGGAATAAAATTTTTTATTAATACAGTTATTTACGCTTAATTGAGTTTCTAAAAATGCACGACTTTTGACGCAATTAAACGGGAACTCAATGAATCGCCGACGCAATTAAAACGAAAATCGCTTAATTGAGCAAGAAAGCGAAACACCCATATATATATAGAAAATAAAACTCATTTCTTAATTTATTAAGTTAAAAAAATGGTTTAGGTTTTTTAAAACAAAATTAACATCAGGTACGTCCATCGTACAATCTTTCTTGCCGCAAAATATTTTTTTTTACGTTTGTGGAGCAAAAACAAATTAAGTGGACGGAAAGAATTAACCGAAACATTTGCTTTTGTTTTTTCGCAATGCGGTCTTATTTTGCGAAATAATTAAGCGGGTGACGCATTTCAACGAAACTCAACTAAACGGTGATTTTTACATTGACGGTTACACTGAATGAGTTCGTTCCATGATTTTTAGTGCAATAAAACGGGAAACTCAATTAAGAGGGGCTCAATTAACCGAAAACAACATACATAAATTTATATTTTATTAAAATTTTATTTCAAATAACAGATCATATTATACATGTATGTATGTATATTTAATAAAAAGGAACACTAACAAAAACAATAAGAATTCACAAAGAACATAATAATTTATGAAAAAAAAAACAAAATAATCGCGATTTATATTTTTATAAATAGCTTAAATTGGATATTTATGTGAAATATGGCCACCATATTTTTTCATGTGTGCAGCTAATTTTGATGTTTTGTATGAAAATTTTTTAAAGCTGCCCAAAAATATGAAAAATATGCAGGTAAACAAAATGCACGTAAACAAGGATTTTGAAGAATAATTCCAGAAAATATGTATTTTGGGCAGTTAAGTCAAAGTGCAGCTAACTTAAATTTTTTGTATGAAAATAATTTTAAAATGCCAAAAATGTTAGGCACTTATCTTAAATGTGCAGGTAAAGAAAGTGCACTTAAAAAAGGAATTTGTATGGGATTATAAAGAATAATGCCAAAATTTATAAAGTGCACGTAAACAAAAGGCAGTTAAGTCAAAACTACTGTATTTAATACACAGTACAAACCTAAAATGACTTTTGCATGTTTACAATGAAATATTATTTAATATTAACATATGTGTGTAAATATGGGTGGCAACTTAGTTTACGGGTTAGTCTATCAGTGTGAGGGCTGCAGGATAGATTTCACTGCAACGCTTTGTAAACTTCGATGTGATCTTTGAAAATGCCGACACATGTATGACTATTTCTTTTTGGACTCCCCTACCAGAATATATTGTCAGAACCCGGTTATTTTTTCTGTGTTGTACAGTGATAAATTAGAAATGAATTATTTTATACACAGTACGAATCTTGAGAGGAAAACCAAAAATATAGTTGGTTTTACACACTTTAAGACTCAAATTAAAGAAAAACGACATGCTGGTTGACGTGGCGCACCTTTCTCTACCACACGGCATCAAAATCTCAATTTACTTAAAAATATGGGTGCTAACTTAGCCTAGCGGGATCGATTGTAAGAGACTGTAAGACCCCTTTCAGACTCGGCAAGTTAGTTGCGCAAGTTACTTGCCGAGAACAACAAAGTCTGTACACAATTTGTGCAAGAGACTTGCGCAAGTAACTTGCCGAGTGGGAACGGGGTCTAAGAGACTCTTGTCGGTTTCACTACAACGTTTCGTTACTTTTGTTTTGTAAATTATATTTTTACGGCCAATTTCAGTTATAGTTAACTTTAAGTTATAACTGTTAAAAACATAGGCCCATAACTATAGTCATAAACAAAGCATACTTTAAGAGTTATAAAGTAAACTTTTCTTAAAAATATGCTTTTGATCTACTATAGACAAGTAAAAGCATACTTTACACGTTAAAACCGATGTTAATTTTAAAACCAGTTGAAGTTGTTTTTAACTCATTTAACAACAGCATCAGCTGTTTTTCGCCAAACAAAAAAGTACTTGCAAAAAGTTAAAAATGATTATGTTACAAGATATTGGCCGATATTTTGCAATTATTAATGATTTTGAGGAAAAATTTTTTGGAAAGAAACTCAAAATACATTGTATAGGCCCTAATTTACATTGAAAGCAAAAACGAAGCCAAACTATTTTGTAATTTTGTTGTTGCTTTTTACATAAATTCATATCGCGTGTTAAAAATTTTCAACTCCGCAAGATATGCAGTGTTTTTTTATATATTAATTTTCAATGTCAGCTGCTTAGAGTTGCCCCTTGCTTATATTTTGTTGTAAGTTGTATGAAACAATTTTCTACATTTGAGGTGGCACCCAGTTAAAGTCGGTTCAATATAAAACATACTTTAATTTTGACTATAGTAGCAAAATAATTAAAAGAGTGTTTTTCTTTTAAAGTTGTTTTTAAAAAAAACCGACTTTAGCGTTTGACTATGATTATGGGCCATATTGTTTACTGAAAGTTAAAGTAATAGTAAGTTTTAACTGAACTCGGTGAAATTCGCCGTAAATGCTTATATTTAATGACATAAAAATATTATATTTAAGGTTTTAAATATCAATATAAAATGACAGCAGGTAGAAGAAATCCTCCTTGAGTTAATTTAACCAATATTTTCGGTTTGTCTTTGTTATTTATATCTAAATTATACTTTAGTTATTAATAAAATTTCACCTTTATTTACTTTCAGCTCCTTTCTGCCTATAACTCGCTTCTAATAAAAATACCAAAATTACTCTCATACATATAAAAATGGCTTCACCCGCCTGCAATAATGCCAAGCGCGTTAGTAAATCTTCCAATTCAACATCGTCACACGTTAGTATGACGACCTCAACTGCTGATGAAAATTTCATTGAAACAAAACTTTTCAGTTGGATGCGTCTGTTCCGTTTCGCCTCGCTGTTGTGTCGTGCTGAATAAAACAAAGGAAAATAAAAATTTACTTACATTATAAACACAAAACTATGACAGGATCTAAAGGAAAACTAATGTTACAATAAAATGCAGCAAAAATTATCAGGCATGTTCTACAAATCGAAATGAAGTGGAATTGAAATCGAACGAGATTTTGATTTCAATTATTGACAAAATTACTGTATTTTTTTCTGTTTTTAAGAGCTGTTCTTGTAAATATAATCGATACTTAAAGTGTGAAGTCTCGTTTTCAAAATTTGTTCGGTTTTAAATCCACTTCATTTCGATTTACAGAACATACCCGTATATTTATTAGTTTTAGTATTAATTATATTAATCATGTTTCTTTCGAACATGAAGTAGCTGAAAACTGAAGATTTGAAAGCGGTTGAAATGCTGTTATTTGTAGTAAACAAAAATATCGAAAATATTCCTTTGTAAAATTTAATAACTATTTCACTTTGTTGTAATTTTTTACATTCAAATAATTGTGTTTTAGCACCGCAATTTAAATCCTTTCTTTCTCGTAGTAACTAACGTTCTATAAATATGCTTTTAACTTTCAATAAAGAAAAAAAAAAAACAATTAATAATGTTAAAAAATATTAATTATAAAAACTGTTAACAAAATGTAGTTTTAGCCTCAATTAGTTTTTAGCAATACATTATTAGCTATGAATAAAAATTGCTGTTTGATCATCTTATTTAACTTAATACAAATCGAATTTCAGTTAATTTTGTTTATAACTAAAAAAAAAACGCGCCCATTTTGTACCTTTATTTCTATTAAGTCAACAGAAAAATTTACCTTTGTAAAACAAAAAAGTGAAAATCTAAAAATAATATTCAAAAGCATATACAAATATTTACCAGAAACAAGAATTTGTCTCAAACTTGTATTTCCTATTTTTTCTTTAAATATTTTTTAGTTTCTAAATATTTTTAAGGTTAAGTAAATACAATAAAAAAAATGTCTTACCAAAAGAGCCAAAAAAGCAATAACAACAAATGAAAAATATTAAATAAAACAAATTAATAGCAAAGTCTGCATTTAATACAAAAACATGAAATATTAAAAAAAATTGCCAATTTGAAACAGTTGAAAACAATATCTGAGTACATATTTAAAACTAATAACAATAACTTAACATTACTGCGCAATGCAATATTTACTAACATACTAAATTCTTAACAGTAGACTATAATTAAAAAAAAAAAAACAATAAAAAATCAACTATAATTTATATCAATGAAATTGTTAAATGTTAAATCAATAAAAAAAACTTCAAATAAATAAAAATATAAAAAGAGAATTATTTTCTTCACAATAGATCCGATTCATTTTGATTTATTTTTCAAGTATTCCCTATTTGAAAAAACAACTAAGAACGAAAAGTCAGTCCAACCCATCCATTTAGTACACCACTAAATTAAAGAAAATTAAATAAGTGATCGTACAGAGTTGCAATTTTTGTTACAGCATTTCTTGAGTTTATTGGTGAGAAGAGTAGGAAGATTGGGGAGTGGTACTCAATTTCATGTACTCTGCAATTCAGTTTTGTTCTGTTATGTTCACACTTTTTAACTTGAAGTTGGCTGCAGGTGTATTTTTATTCATATATCTATATATCGGTAGCTAAAATGCAAAAAGGCGTAACTAACAAAAAATTCAAAATCCGTTTTTTGATTGATTATTAAAATTTTACACTTCTACGATCAAAAATGGCGCTTTAATTAGCAAAAATCAAAGTCATGTAACTACATGTGTGTTTATTTAATTAATGCAAAACGGTGTAATTACACATTTTTTTTCTAACAAAATATGATGAAATGGGTTTCTTTGAAAATTATTTGAAGAATTCCATGGACGTCTTATCAATACATGTTTTACTGTATTGTACTCCTGTAAAATTATATTTTTGTTAGTTACGCCTTTTTGCATTTTAGCTAACGATATATAAAAATAAGTTGTCCTATGTTCGAGAACCACTCAACCGATTTTCAAACGAGTACATGCGTTGGAAGGTCTACATTCACTGATGGTTTATAACAAAAAAACTCCCGAAAGGAGCAGCGCCGGGAACCAAACAGCTAGTAAAATATAAAAAGCAGAAGAGGAAATCCAAAGTAAAAATACAAAAATTTCAAAACTATAATTTCATTATCTGAACACTAATGCAATTTCTAAGCAGAATTTAAAAAAATTGCAGCAACAAAAATTGTAAGTCTGTACGATGACTAGGCAATAATCGTCCCGGCAAAACAAAACGCTAACATGAGGGGAAGATTTCTTTGTACCGAATATTGTAAAGATATCTACATCTACTATATATAAGTTTTCTTCTCGTCTCAAAGGGATTTCCGATAGAGAGTTTATATTTTTATTTATGAGTCATATAACAATTACAATACCATTTCCAACGTTTTCCAACAGAATGGTGTTGAATTCGCGATCTTAAAGTTTGTTTCGTATAAATTTTATGAAAATTAAAAGTTTTGACTTGAAAACGACGCTTGATGCTCTTATTTAGGTAGCTCCGTTATATGGCTGATTATTTCACGTGTTGCAAGATAATCCCGGCATGAGTCTCATACGATTCTTGACATTCTTTCTAAAAGACTCATTAGATAATCTTTACACACATCTCAAACGATTCCCTCTACGAATAATATAAGCGTCTTTCGCTGTGTTGCATAAGTATCTCACAGAGGAATCAGCTTGCGTAATAGTTGCTCCAGTGCGAGGAATCTTCTACGATTAAAAAATGCGCTCGTCCACGATCAAAAAGGATCTTCATGACATCCCAGTAAACCCTTACACGATTGAAAATGCTAGTTGGGTATTTTCGGAAAAGGTATTTGTATTGGAGACAGGGATCTGTATTTGTGTTCTTTAAAATTGCGACCACCCGGACAGACGCACATCGTAAGATCGACACAGAAAGACGTCACTAACTGTAACGTGGTACAGGTATACGAAGCCAAGCCATCAGCCAATGCGAATGAAACGCAAATCGCTGGAAAGGCAGACTGTCTTCATGTAAATGTTCACTTCTTCGACGCGTATTTTAAAATAGCTATGAATATTCCAGAAAGGTATTAATTATGAAAATCGGAAAATTTGGGAACTTGAGGCAAAAATATATAAATAAAACCTTAAAATAAAAGAAAAAACGAAAACACTTTCTATTAAAGTGGGACCATGATTTATTTTTGTCAAAATTAGACTGTCCAATACAATTATAAGACAATTGATTTGGTTATTAATTGTGGTACAAAACATTTTCCGAAATGACAATAATTGGTAAAAAATTTCGATAAAATCTTGGCTTTGGTCCAATACAACTCAGGCGTTTTTCATCCAAGCAAAGCCAATTATCCACTATTCGACTCGTAATTTACTTTCAAACAAGATGTAATACAATTTGATTGAGCCAGCCTTTGACTCTAGATGGCGGCTGAAAGAGCGAAAATCAAAACCGTCATCTGATAAATGTAATATGTAGCCAGCGCTGTCAACTTTGAAATTTCAAAACACACCAAAATGGAAAAAGCGCCATTACAAAAACGCAACAAGTTCAGAATTTCTGTTTCATTAAAAATACTAGCATATACCCGCTACTTCGTAAGCGTCTCTTTTTTCTTCGTGGACATATTTTAATGCCAAAGTTTATTTTTCTAGGTTTAAACTTGTTAAATTCTAGCATTTAACCCGCTACTTTAGTAGAACCAAAAAGCTAAAGAAAAATATCAAATATCCCGTATTTCCTTTTTTGTGTACTATATTTTTCCCCAAATAAAGTATCAAAAATTTCAGTATTGTAGTGGCAGCCCATAATTTAGTAAGAATATGTCAATGAATGGAGGGAAAAGTTTTGTAAAAAAAGTACCAAAAATAGTTACGATTTTCACCCCTTAAATGTTCGAATTTGGAAAAGTACCAAATTCGTATACGTATTTTTTTTTTGATGAGTTTCGAATGTGGCATTAACTTTGTTTCTATGTTTATTGGTTCAAAAGATAGATGGGGTGGCAAAAAGTACTAAAACTCAGATTTTACCCGTTTACTCCTTAATAGGGCCGAATTTCAAAAAAGTACCAGATACCTGTCCGCTTATTTTTCTAAAGAACAACTATAAGTATTACATTTAATTTGCATCTCTTTTAGTTTTGAAGATATAAGGTTACCGAATTTTCCCGTTTTTACCTTTTTTACGTAAACAATCGAATTTCGTCTTAGTGGATCGATTGGGGAGTGACCAATCGCTAGTCCAAATTTCAAGTTTCTAGGGTCAGCGGTTTGGGCTGGGCGATGATGAATGAGTCAGTCAGTCAGTCACTCACGCAATTCTTTTATATAAATCGTCGGCTTAGAGTGTGAACCTGCTAACTCCCTTTAAACAAATTTTAAAAAAGAGACAAAAAAACTTTTTATTTTTCCTATTTGCTGCTTGAGAGGCAAACCAAAAATGTTGTTGATTTGGCAAACTTTAGGACTCAAATTTAAGAAAAACTACATGCTGGTCGACGAGGCGTACCTTTCTCGACCATACGGCGTTAAAATCTCAATTTACTCAAAAAGTGCATTTAGCAGGTTTACACTCTAAGCCGACGATATAGATTAATTGAATTAATTTTGCATAAAAAGTATAATATTTTTGTATTCTTTTAAAAAAAAAAAAAAATCAACTATCAGAAAGTTGGTAAATTTCACAACAAACATTTTCTTGTTTTAACCCATTTTTTATTTGAATACATTCATTGACAACATTCAAAGACATTCGGTTACGTTTTTCGATTTCAACAAATTTTTTAAACTGAAAACGTACTCAACTTCTGCATTTTAGTATGGAAGTGACAAAACGCGATATATGCTAGTGCACGAAAAGGGCTTATATTAACTACGTCCTAATAACATTTAACTACAATCCATAATTCTAATGTTGAATCAATATTGTTCCATAGCATAAATCATTTGCAACTACATTTAGAGTTGACAAAAAATCAACCAATTGAAGCCGGGACTGTAAGAAAAGATAAACTCACTGTTTATTGTTGTTGTTTTTGTTTAAGCTTTGATATTGTTACAAGTAAAACTGTGGCTTATAATTCTTAATCGCTTAACAGTTTTATATGTGTAATATCTTAGTTTTTCTTATATCTTTGGATGAAGTTTCCTGACGATCTGGCCTAAGCAACCAGCGAAATGCGCATAGGAATAGCTTATCCCTTCAACAATAAATTTCAGTTTATCAATAGTATGAAATGGGAATGTAGCGCATTTAAACGGAAGTTGAAGTTGCTTTGGTGACACCAAAAATTAAAAACGCACCGAAATTTAAAAAAACCAACCATGGAATTTTTCGCACAAAAAATTAAAAAAAGCACCAGAGATGGTGCGAAACGTAACGAGTTCACAACGCTGCATGTAGCTCATCTTATTCAAATATAACGGATGTTTGTTTTATGTAGAAACTGCATTCTCTGAGTCAGCCTGTGTTAACAAACTTCATTTCCTTGTCATGTGCTTTTTCTTGTTCTGTTATTTTCTTTAGACCGGCACAAGAGACATTGTAAAATGTTGGCGTCTGTGATATTTTATTAAAATTAATAATTCTATGTATTTAAAAAGTGTAAAACAACAAAAACAAGAAAATAAACAAGTGAAAATGATTTGGAAGTGAAATTAATTACAATAAAAGTGAGAATTACTAAAAATGTACATAAAAATGGTAATTCTTGGTGGTCGGCTGCCGCCCATCCATCCCACCACAATATTTCACAAAAATACTATACTCTCAATTATTTTGTGCAAACAAAATTTATAATGTTTATAAAATAAATTAATCATGTCATTACAAATTATAACAGTTTATAAATTTCAGTAAACATTTTTAAGCAAAAAATTAATATAGTTTAATTATTGTTGCTTCTCTTGTTTGCTTTGTTTTCCTTTGAGTATGCACGTCTGTGAATGTATGCATGTGTAAATTTGGTTTTTACGTGAAGTTTTGTTTAAGAAAATGATATACAAAATCAAAATAATTCAAAATAAAAAGGGAAAACAATCAATCAACAAGTACAACATACATATAAATAAATTAAAAGATATCTATAAATTGAGCGTCAGAGATGGAAAATATCTTTAAACCCAATTGATCGGTGGGTTAAGAAAAACGCTAGGAAAAAGGTATGTATGATAAACAAATAAATATTAATTATTTTTATATATGGGCATTTCCCCAGAATGGTCTACCAGGATGAAAAAATAAAATGTAGATAATCATCGTCTTTTATTGTTTATTATTATAAAAAAAGTCTATGTTGTTATAAAAGAATGGTTTCATAGCATGTCTCAGCTGTTTTACTTGAGGAAATTGCACTGGAAACTAGAAAATTTTATATTTTCTTATATTTTCTACTTCTAAACACATTTTTATATACTTATTTTACATGCAAAAATATGTTATGTTTACACTCTTTCTTCATAATCTCTCCATTACAATCAATTGTAAATTGAGTATTAAGTTGCTTGTTAAGGAAATTTGAAGATATTTATGGGAATCTGCATGGTGATAATAATAAAAAAACATATGGAAAAATCGTACGTTCGCGACCCGTACGTTCGCGACCGGTACTTAAGCCAATTAAACAAAAACCAAAAGAGATATTTTTTTTGGTAAATACTGCATGGAGACCTACATTAATACACTTTTAAAATAAATTAATCACTTTTGAATATTCCGTTCCATTACGCAGATTTTTACATTTAACTGCTGTCAGCCAAAGTTGACTTCTATTTTGCGTACGTTCGTGACCACATGTTAATAACTATTATTATGAAAACTTAAACTCGATGAAATTCATCTTTTGCACTAAGCATACAGCTACCCAAATGCTATTGAATCGCAAAAAAAAGCTAGGAAAAGTTTTGTTTTCTATATTATTTGTACATCAAAAGCGTACGAACGTACGTTCGTGACCCCAGGAAATGCCCATATGTAATAAGTTTTGTCACTTATTTGTACACATAAAGAAGAAGAATTTGCTTATTAGGACCATAGTTGGGAAGTAGTGTAGTAAACAATTTATGTAAGTATGTGTTTGAAATTTTAAGTTGGGATTGTTGTTACAACAGGTTTACTGTCATCAAAAGTTCTTCCTTAAAAAACTTTCGGTTGATACAGCAGTTGTTGCCGAGTTGACAATCTTTGGCCCATTTTTTGAGCGATTTTTCGTTTTTTTTTTGATTTTGCAAATCTTGCATCTTTCTATACACCTTTTGCAACTCATCAATCAGCAACAATTTTTTCCATATTTTTTTAAAAGCAAAAATATTAGGCATCGCACTAAATTTTCTTTAATGTTTCCAAGTGAGTAATAACTATTCCCAAAAATACTCAAAAACATGCACGCGAAGAAACACAAACCAATAGTGTATAACTAGTTTTATTTAAACAAATGTTTTTGCAAAATAAAATCATTGGTTTTTTGAGTTTTCAAATTGAAATTATCAGCGATTGTCACACAAAACCTGAGAATCAGGTATGCGATGAAAAACGATTTTGAAAACGATAATATCGTTTCCAGTATCTTTCAAAATTGATTTATAATACATTTTTTTTTGTATTTTCTGTGTATTCCTGTATATATTCTTTTATATTTCAGTATTGCAGTTTTCGACATAAGCTACTTTTCTATATTCATCAGTTTGGCTTTTAAATAAATACGTGTTATTTTGTTTTTATCTTAGTCAACGTTTAAAGACTAAGATTTCGATTAAAAACTTTGTTAAGTTTTTCAATAAATATTTAATTCTTAATATTTTAAACTTTTTCTTTAACGTATTCTATGGCGGATAAACGCAAGCAATTTTTTTAAACATGGCTGCCACCTGCTTAATATGTTCATTTATGAAAAGCATATATTTTTAGGAAAAACTTAAATAGCAAGTAAATAGCAAGAAAAACTAGTCCTGGTAATGACATTTAACTATGGCTGTAGATTTTGGTATGATTAACCCATAATGATCTAATGGGAAGACAGTTATTTTTATTAAAAAGAATGATTTATGATAAAAAAATATAAATCTGTATGAAAATTTATAATTAACTAGCTATTTGGTCCCGCATGTACTCGTTTGAAAATCGGTTGAGTGGTTCTCAAAATCACGAACATAGGACAATTTACTTTTATATATATAGATGAAGCAATTACAAAAATTAATATAATAACTGTTTTACAATGGGTTAATTTTGTAACTCATTTCGATGCTATTACGAATTAAGTTTGTCTACGCTTTAAAATGAAAATTCATTAATAAAAATGTTTGCACTGGGAGCACGGTTGTCAAATTAACGATTTATCGAAATATCCAAATTTGCCAAATTTTGAACTAATTTACACAAATTTTTAGTATTACATATTTCATATTTTGGATTAACTTCTTGATTGTTTCCGTTTATTTGGTTTGCAGTAATTTTCCTGCGTAAGGCGCTCATTATACAAAAATATACAACGAATCAAATTAATATTTTGAGATCTTGAAACCTACTAAAAAAATCTTAAATATAGTAGTTAACGATTTGAATTCTGGTAATAGAATAATTTTTCAACTATTTTTTAAGCAATGAAACCGGATTTCTGATGAGTAAAATCGGTGTTCGGTATCTCTCAGTTTATGTCGTACCCAAAACTCGTACTTTTTAACGAATGTTAATTCTTTTGAGCAATTTTTGATTGTGTTCCTCCAATGATTAAAGATCTTCATTGAGTCACTTTTCCAATTCTAGATTTCTAAGCCTTTTGGATTTATGACATCTTGAACAATTCACAACAAGCAAAGCTATATGTTGACAATCTTAGACAATTAACTGATGATACCAATGTTTTAAATATTTACCTACTTTGGATTTCTTAAAAGCTTTATTTTTAATTTTTTAAAACACGCTTGCCGTCAAAAGAAGTTTTAACTTTCATACATATTTAAAACTAACAGAAAGAAGTTTGTGTAATTTTACAATGAAGATGTTTGTGACGACGATTTAAGTAAGTAAATTTGTCTACTTTGAAGATTATTTTTACAAAATTTCACGATTTTTAAAACAGTTTACCTGGCAACAATGATTGGGAGCACTATGGCTTAAATTAACTGCTTGAAAACCACTGGAAGGCAATGGGTTGTGAACTTGCTATTTATATTGGTTTTGGTTGCAAGATTGGTTACACTGTTGCCACCACTTTAATAATGTTGTGACACTGCTTAGTCGCAGTAATTCAACATTCAAGTTCTCACCACACCATTCCAATCGTAGACAAACACCATGGTGAGAACAACAATATAATTCCCACAGTTATTTTAATCAACAACAACAAATAAGTTTTTTTTAAATAATTGAATATTTTATCAGTCAATTAATTATTAAAGTTGTGAATTAAAAAAAGTAACTTGGATTGAAATCCTTATGAATGAGTTTTGTGAGAGATATGGCCACTGTGTCGAAATTTTTTCATCTCAGGAAATCAAACTCTTTGGAAATTGAACACAATAGACAAAGCTACATGTATTAATCTGTAAACGTCATTAATATTGTATTTCTGGAAGAAATATGGTCAGGTCGCAATGTCCCAACCCTCCCATCACAATATGTGAAGTATTCCATTTACCGATTTGTTCTCAATTGCAACCCTGAAGCGAATTTTCCATTTTACTAGAACTTTTAATTAAAAAAATAATATTTTTTTCTGAGAATGTAGCTCAAAGCTTTTTAAAATGATTATAGCAGTTACGAACAATTTAAAAAGTTATTACATTTATATAATAGCTATCTCCAATAGATATTTATTTTCTTTACATAATCCTTTGTTTGTTTCTTTTAACTCCTCCAAGAAGCAATAGTTTCGGTAATCGGGGGCCTGATTCTTGCAGTCGTGATCGAGTACTTTCTTGATTCGAAAGCAGTTTTATTTCTAATTTTTTTAGTCGATACTGAACGAATCGAAATTATTTTTTCAGTATTGTGAAAACTCAAATTAATGTTTTACAACACTGAAAAAATAATTCCTATTTGTTCAGTATTGACCGAAATAATTGGATATTAAATTGCTTTCAAATTGAGAAAGTATTCGCTCACGATTGCCAGAATCAGGCCCCAGGTTTCAGTTAAGACGAATGGCTGATTAGGCCAGAGCGTCCGATCCTGGTATTAGGGCTGTTAACATCGCACCCAGGCATGTAGCTGCGCAGGGTTTAAGTCCATGGGGCTAATAGGGTTATACCGCCCATTTTCGGATGCCGCAAATTGCTCGCCACGATGTTACAAGGATCACAGGCAAACTCGGGATTTAGTGGGAGCTCGAAAGGCCCTCCGCGACTGCCAAGGGCAGCTACTCCGCCTATCTAAGGAACGTACTACTATACGCAACTTGTGACGCGTCGGGTAGCACTCAGCTGTGCTTCGCATAAGCAGATAATATATAATACATTGTCATGCAAATGACAATGTATAAAATATATCGCTCCTTTATTGCAACATAGTCATATCTCAAAAAAACATAAATTTTAAGTTACTTAAGCAAAAGTGTTCCTTCATACCTTCTTTATATGTAAAAAATCAGTATTATATCTTAAACTGAACCGAAGTTATAGCAATATATATTTTATTAAATCTGTAAATAAAGGTGCATTTTGAAAACTTTAATCGCATATTGCCAAGTTCGTTTTTTTGAATATGACTATGTTGCAATAAAGAAGCGGTAATTTTAATAAAATATTTTTAAAGTGTCAATTTTTTGGTGCCTGAAAAATGAGCATAATTATTTGTGCACAATTTTTCGCTTTTTGAGGTGGATTGACAGCGTCTATTTACATTTAATGAATCAGAAATAAAAGCAAAATTTTTTTTGGCCAATGACAAACGAAGAAATGGCAGTTTTTCTACTTTGAATGCAGTTTCTTAAACGCTGATGTTGGGTCCTTGATATTTAGTGCTGCTTGTATAATGACTTTGATTGGAGGGTGTAATTGTAAGAACTATACAATGGAAAGCTTTGATTATAATTTTGTATCCTGTTTTAACGATCTCAATGGTAATGAGAGCAGCAAACCTTGCAGAAAGCATAACTTAAAAAGGCCAATGCTACTTTTATTCTTGTGTGGATGTTTTTTAGCTGCATGAAATCTTTCTATATGGATCAGTTTGACATTCGCAGCTGTAAAACCATAGTGTTGACATTTCTGTTCAGCAAGGTTTGGCGAGTCATCGAGAATCGTTTAACGCTAGAACAAAATAGTGGAATTATACAAAAAAAAAAAAAAAAAAATAAATCTGTTCCTGGAGCTCACGAGATTATTTCTGGTTAAATAGTTACGTCAATAAGCTAAAGTTGCCGCATTTGGAGGAAAGCAAATCCGCAAGCCGTTAACGGATCATCATTTCATCCATTAAAATTGACTGTTTGGTGCGGCCTACACGCTCTTTCGAAATAAACAAGGAGCTGCCGTTACGGTGAATGGCGAGCAATAGCGAGCCATGCTGACTGAATCTTGGTTTCCAAAAATAAAACAGCCTAACATCCACAAAGCTGTATGGCAAGTTGCGCCTTACTTGCCCTACAGCGCCCTTAACAATCGATTTAATGCAAAATCAATTTGGAAGCCAATTGAATGAAATTATCTGCCAGATTAAAATAAAAAATTTCATTATTACAATAATTCTGTATTATCATTTTAAGTTCTCATGCAGCTTAAAAATCACCAATAAAAATATTTAAAACCTCTTTATTATTATTTTAATTATTGAAATCGACTTCGTTGTCGTTGCTCAAGCCTGGAACCCGCAAGTTGCGAGGCATCGTGGAAGACTACAAACCGAATTGTTTTTAACGAAATCGGCAATTCGATTACCGAATTAAGCTTGAGGCAGAAATAACTGGAAATTTTTTTTGGAAACCTGAAGCTCCTAAGCATGGAGTGTATGTTTTAATAAAAATTATAAGCGGATATTCAGTTTGCAATAGCTTTCTGAAAAATCGAACAAAATATTTTAAGCCGATTGGTACTTTTGAATATGGAGATTACAAATGTGCCATAACTCAAATTTAGCATAAGTCGACTTATTACTTTTTGCCACAGAATCTGCGGTGCTTAATTTTTTCTTATTTTCAATTATTTTAATAATAAATTGAATGTGAGAATGATTTCTTTTTTTATAAGTTAGTTTGAATTTATTAACCAATTTGATTTATTTGAATGTGTTCAATGAATCAATTTTTTAATTAATAATGCTCTCTTGCAATAGTCCTGTTCCCTCAATATTTCACATACTTTTTGCTTAAGCCAACCTTTGGTTAATACTGAAGCTATATTAATGTACATATACTTTGGAAGGAATTTTAACACATTCGAAATATAAAAATGGTTAATTGTTTTAATAATTTTACAAACCTTTTATTGGTGTTTTTTTTTCTTCGACTTAATAAGATTAACAACAATTTCCTGTCTACCTGTTTTGCTGTGATGCTTTTCGTCAAACTGTTTGTAATTAATATTTCTCCTTACTTTTGTATCGAAATTTGCTTCGCTTTTTTTTATTTGCATTCACATTTGTGGATATTTGTTTTAACCTTTCGTTTAATGCTTGAATTGAAATTCATTGAAAGGCCCACAAAACAATAATACTGACAATTGGCTAATGAACCAACAACTCAATTTAAACATTTCAATTTCAATAAAGGCGCCTGTAATGGACGGTGCGGCTAAAGCATGCGTACATTCGTTCGACTTCTCTAAGTTGACTGACTTATATTGTATAAACGGGGCAGCAAAAAAAAAAAAAAAAAATTAAAACTTACCCTAAATTTGTATGCATGCAGAACAAAAACTTCAACATCAGAAAACATATTAATTTGCAATGCATATTTTTTCAGTTGTGTGCGTGTGTGTGTGTTGTTTCATGGAATTAATGATATGCCGCCTGCACTGGAACAATGCAAATATGTACAAAAGTATATGCAACAACAACGACAAACAAAGATTTTATAATCGATTTTCAGATCTAAAATGCGATTTCAGTGTGGTGCTATTATGGCTAACCACTTAGTAATTTATTAAGGATACGCATCTAAATCCTTCAAATATTTTTGCAAGCTTGTATGCGAATTATTTTGGCAAAGACAATTCAGACAATAATAGTTTGCAATTTTCGACAAAAAAAATTTTAAAACACAGTGATAAAATCACAGAGATGAGACACCGCAGGATAAAAAAACCCCTTAACTACCCATCTATTTTTACTTTCCTGCAAACATACATACATACATATATATGTACATCGATCTGAAAAATGTAATTTTTTCTTTAAATTATTGAAGTTTAAAAGGACGGTAAAAATGATTTTTATATTTCACCACAGTACGATATTCTTTTATGTCATTTTAGAGCAAATTGAATACATATAACTTGAAAAGGGAAGGCATTTAAAGGGTTGTCTGTTGGTCCTAAATAAGAATTTCATTTTTAATTCACTCAATACTTGAAAAAAGGTTAATAAAAAAAGTTGTTTTTTACACTTGAATGAATTTTAAAATTTAATCAAGAGTTTTGCCAAAAAATTATAAATAATGATCTCGAATATTGACAGTAATAGTCGCGTGCTTGTTTGTAGCAGTGTAGTCAATCCCATTTTTTAGCTTTTTTAAAATACATTTTTCCTGCCCAACTGCTAGGAACGATCTCTTTTGTTTTGAGAAACAATAATATCGTAAATTTATAATTAATACTTTCAATTTACACAATGTAGGACTGTTCATTCGTTCATTTGCTCGAATGTCTGATTCATCATTTACTTCTCTAAGTTTAACTTGTTGAGGTGCTAAGATTTTTTGCCAAAAATTCTGCTGGCCGGCATACGCTTGTTTATCTCGATGTCAAGAGTTTTTGCATAACGGATTTGTATGTGATTTCCGTTAGGGATTTGCTTCCGGTCATATTAATTTGATTTATGAAATAACAACAAGGCTTTGTCGGATTGGTAATTGATGTCTTGTTTGAGAATATTAAAGAAGAATATTGATATTGATGATTGAGTCAGAAATTATATTGAAAACAACAATAAAAACGAAAATTGGTTTTTGTTTTCAATATAATTTCTCACTCACTTACTTGTTTACGTTTTCTAAAAACAGGAAGTTACCCTACAAGAAATGAATGAGCATATAGTCCCTTTTTTCACGTTGGTGTTAAGAAAATGATAGAAATTAATGACCGAAATCAAGTTTTCTGTCATTACTTGTTGGGATGTCCGAAGTATAAATTAAGTATAATACAGGGCCCAGGGACTCCAGCGCCAATTGGCCGAGTTGAACTAAAGAAATTTCCTTCTTTAATAATAAATTGACGACCGACTAAGTAGCTTTCTAACAGCTTGTGTGTGCTTGCTGGTAAATTTTGCTTCAATTTATGATATAAGCCTTCATCCCAGACTATCAAAAGCTTGCGAAACATCGATGAAAAGTGCTGAGCAATATTTTGTTTCTTCAAATGCTTTTCTTATTACATTTACTATTCGATGAGTTTGTTCAATTGCGCTGTGTTTTCTTTTAAATCCGAATTGATGGCTTGGAATTAGAGTTTTTTTTTCCCGGACTTTTTCGTTTCCCGGGAAAGCGGGAAATTTTTTTGAATTTCCCGGGATCCCGCTCCATATTAATAATACAAAGTAAATTTTGTTATTAACAAATGAAAAAACTTTTATAAAAAAACGTAAGGGAACTTGTTTACAAAGAAACTAAAATAAATGGCTCAATACTAAAAACCCAGAAAAAAATTCGCTTACTTTTTCAAAATGAATAGTTTCTTTAACCCATTATTTAGCAGCTTTTATCGATAACTACATCTATAACAGCTTCTATAACTACTTTTTTCTGAATGTATTAAAGTACAAAATGCGTTCATTTTGGGACATCCCTTGTAAAATTCATTGGTTCTTTTAGTAGAATTGTAAGTAGTGCTCTTATGTTTTTCTGATTACTCAACACATTATTTTGTAGGCGAAGTTTTTACTGAGAAATTAATTGAAGATTGAAATAGGAACTTGAATTATTATTATCTCATGCCTTTATTCCCTATTATTATGCTTTTATTCAGTATTATTATGCTCTGGATACAAGATAAAAAAGATAACATAAACATAACAATTTAATTCATAAAACAATAATAAAAACAAAATAAAATTAAGGTACTCAAGATATGAGATCAAAAAGTTAAATAATAAAATAGATAAAATATTTTAAATGAATATATAACAATAATTAGTATTGTGGTTATTTTGTTGAACTATTTATGGTTTTTAATCCAAGTTTTTCATATTTTTAATGAAAAATTTAATTTTCATTAAATTATTTTTATGAAGAAAGGAATTTTACAACATGAAAATTAATTAAAATTGTTATTGATAATCTTTCATTCTTGACCGTGGCCGGGGCTCCAATATATAACATTTTTTAACGGCTTAGGAAATAACTGACACACTCAAAGCGCTTAGTAATTTTTAAAAAAGTATATTCCGGATTTTATTTACTAATTATCATGTTTCCGAAAAATTTCGTTCATTTTTTACCCAGGTTGGACAAATAGTTAAAAGTGCACCGTTGTAGCATGCTTCAGATACACAATCAGAAGCAATTTTTTCTTTTTTATAAACAACGTCTATATCAGTCAAATATATGTCAAGGTAGATGCAAAAATAGCATCAATCTTTAAGTCGGTACATTTTGAAAACTTTAATCGCATTTTGCCAAGATCGTTTGTTTTTGTAGATATGACTATGTTGCAATAAAGGAGCGATATGTTTAGGTATCTCCTATTTTTAAGACTTGTTCATGGGCAATGAAACTTTACTGCCTGCATCTTATTTTGAATTAATGTACTTTATTAACTCTGTAATAATTATCAACTGCTGCACTGCCCATTCTGCTTTTAGTAGATTTATTGCATCAGGAGACATTGATTTACGTATGTACTCACTTCTTGTAATTGATCTTATCCACAACCCATCCACAGATGCTAATTTTTAGAGAATAGAAATCTAAATTTCAAAGTATAAATAGCTATTTTCTGAAATTATGAGTAATTTTTTATTTCCCGGGATCCCGCAAGAAAAATCCCGGGAAAACGGGAAATAAAAAAATTCCCGTCCCGGGAATTCCCGGGAAAAAACCCTACTTGGAATGCATAAATAGCCTTTTCTATTTCTCTTATCTCAAATCTTAGGGGAATAGCTGCTCTAACATTAACAGGCGGTAACTCGACTGCTATATCGTGAGATAAATTTGGGTTAAATACGTTTTTCAAGCGACTAACAAACAGATTTTCTTTTTTCAATATCGTTTCTCACCCAACTACCATTCAAGTTTCTAAATGGTGGCGATCTGTGCAGCTGCCACTTTCTTCGAACTCTCCTTTTTTCAGTCAAGAGCCGCTCGATATCTGTAGAATATATCTTATTATTTCTTTTATTTATAAATCAAGCTCAAGGTCAGATTATGCAAAATATATTTATTTATTGTTTATCCAATATTTCGCTGCCACAATGGACAGCTTCTTCAGGGATCTTTGGTTTATAAATTTTAAACAAATTTTTTAAAAAAACTAAATTTAAATTAAACAACAAGAATTGGCAACATGAAAAATAATAAAAATAATACACAGGAAACAAAATTATTCTATTACATTTTTCTAAATTTATTCAACTTCCTTTCTTATTCTTATAAATTAAATGTCTGTAATTTTGAGCTACATTGTCTGTATAGGTTTTAAAATGAATTCTTTGTTCTATTGGTGTGTTGATTATTTGTAACATTTTTATTTTTATTTATTTATTTTTTTTTGGGGTAACGCTGGAATGTTGACGCAAAAAAACTAAATTTTTGTTGTGGGCGTATGTAATTTTGAACAAATTTTCTGGCTACACAGGCCATCAGTGTTGTCGCGATAAAAAACGTTTTTGACAACGAAAATTGTAAAATTACGATTGGCGGAATACTACAGAAGCATTGAAGTAAAAAGTATGTTGTTGTTTTGTGGTTGATGATTTTTGTTGCACCTTTAACGCCGAATATGAATAAAGAAACAAATGAATAATATGGCAATATCTTTTTCCTTGGAGCTTGATAAGACATTTTTTGGCAGCTCTATTACAAATGTAAAAGGTATGTATATTAATTTAAGGAAATTCGGTTTAAATTTTTAGCTCTAAAAACGGTTTTATGGGCGTTAAATATGTAGTAAAAAATTTTCAGACAAGTATTCTAGTGTTTCCTATTTGTGACACATGGCAGTAATGGACACAACATAATTAAATTATATTATGAGGTTAAGATTCATACAAGAGTTATTAGTGAAGTATATCATCAAGATATAAGCATCTATATGAGATTTTTTCGTCTTAAAGTAATTTTAGTGAGACGGGGCTTATAAGTTTTAATTCAGGACCTACCATTACAAAATTTTGCTACGACTAAGAAGCTCTTATAAAAATGATTGCACCCAAAAGTTTTAAAGGAAGTTATAAATGTTAATTTTTTAGGAGCTAAAAAAAATTTGTTTAGATGATTGTAAAATTAAATATTTTTGTATCGAATTTTATCTAAATGCTAACATAATTAGAGGGTTATGAGCACTATTGCGGAAAGAAGTTTATTTGGAGACTTTGTAAAATTCTTAACAGACTTTCATCATTTTCAGTAGGGTGGCTGACTTTATAAACGCAGTGTTGCGATCTTCATGCAATAATGAACTCAAATCATTGTCTAAAGAAAATTTGTGTAATTTATGAAGCTATTTTTTTCAGTGTTGCAATTCAACACTGCGTTTATGAAGTTTGCCGCTTTGTCCTAACATAGCGTCTTCAACTGACAATTTTTTGTCATACCAAACGTCAAAGTCTATATAAAAAAAACTCGAAAATTTTTGTCAGCGTTTTTTTAATATGAAGTTTGACGTTTGGTATGACAAAAAATTGTCAGGTAAAGATGCTATGTTATGACAATGAAAACGTATGTACCAAATTTTATTCCAAATTATCTGCAAAATTGCTGCCTGAGCTGGAGGGACAGACATCATTAAAGGGACAGACTGAGAGGTGGGTCTATACTGAATATTAACATGTGTTACACATCTATGGTTATGTGGGTATAAAAAGAAAAGCCCTCTGGAAAACAAAACTAAGTAAAACTTTTGTTTTGCACTTGTAAGAATAAAACAAATTCAACTATTATCAAAATATGCTTGAGAAGAGCTGAAAGGCTTTTTCGCGTAAAATATGCACAAAATTCTATTAAGATTAAAATATGCACTAACAAATCGATGCCAAAATTAAAAAAAAAAAAAAAACTAAAACGGATTAATATGTTTCTGCATTCATTGGTCGCACAAGGAAAAACATCTAATAGCATATTTACGGTTTCCCTGCTTATTTTCCACCTTTGTTTGCATATCTACAGCTCAATCCAAAAACATGTTAAATCGAAAAAGCGAGTTTTGCAGGGGAAGTTCTTAAAGTTTTCGGGCGACGCAACACCAAAATTTTACAGAATTCAAGTTGAACAATACTTAATTCAAAACCGTAAAAAATTAAAAACATGCTAAGTTTTTTTAGCATGTTTTGGAATTAAACTATCGATTTAAAAAAATGTCAACTGGTAGTGAAGCTAACGGAATAAATACAGTGTACTGAAGTATGTAAAATATGTACAAAGGCAGAAAAGCATGTAAAAAGAAATGTTTAACTTAATTACTTACTTTTATATTTTGGCTTCATTTGGATTTTTTTGGCGGTGCTCAACAAGCCATTTGGCGGCAAAGTATAAGTTAAACTGGCAACACTGTTGGCTACAGCTAAAATGGCTAATAGTTTGAAGAATGATATGATTATTTAAGTCTTATTTCTACCACAAATATTTTTCCAATAAATACTACAATTAAAACGCATTTTTTAACATTTCTTTACAGCAAATTACTTATTCAAAATTTTGTTGAAAAGAAGTAGGAGATATTATTAACATTTAAATATTTAAAAAAAATCTTGTGCAAAAGACTGTGATTAACAAGATTTTTCATGTTGTACAAGTTCATGTTCCAGTATACGATTTCTGAATACTGTCAACATTTTAATTCAAAAAACTCATTCTCGCATGAAAATTAGAAAAAGATCGTACATGTTTTTTGAAATTTGATATACGGAAGAGCACGAACAAATCCAAACAATAAAACCCACAGAAAAAATAAAAACATGAAAAGCCGCGTTGATTTTAAAAGCAACAAACAAATTCGTTTAAATATTTTTTTTTTTTTATAAAATGCAAAAATACAAAATTAAAAATCAGTGGACATTGTTATTCGGTCTATGACAATGTTTTTATGCGACAAAAATGTTTTCTATTCATCGGAAAAGAACATGCTGAGTGGACAATTGAATAGCAAACGAAATGAAAAGAAGTCTGAAAATTGCTAATAAAGTATTTTGACCACTCTAATGTGACGACAAAACAGAAAAGGCAGATGTCCTTTTCCTAAAAAAAATATTTTTTTTTTAATATCCTTCGAAACCATTCATCATTATACAATTAATATGGAGTGTTGATGAATGCCTGCAACGAGAGACAAGTAGTCGTCAGTGCAAAGTAGTGTTAATCAATTTTTAAGTAGTTGAAAGTTGTATTTTTCTTTTTTAAGGGGAAAAAATGCTAAAAAACCAACGGAAAAATTATGACCTTTTACTTACACTACTGTTGACCTCCTACAAGCCTCTTTTGTTTTTGTAAATTTAGTTTTTTGTCTATTACAAATCTTTTTTTACTCGAACAATTAGGTGGTGGTTTTGATTTAGATTTGTTTTTTTTTTTCAATATTTGTGTCTAGTTACATGTCGGTAGTGCATGAAGGATAAATAGTTTTGTGTGTTGATGATGATTGAAGAGTCAAGACACGAGCCAATATGATAGATGAGCAAAGAAATCATTAACAGCTGGGAAATAACTTTAGTGAATTAAATTGTTATGAGTTTTTGAAGTTTTCAGCTTGTTGTTGGAAGCAAAAGCACATGTGTGACTTGAAGGTACTATTTAACACCATTGGAAAAACAGCTGGAATTCTGGACTAAAAGAACTGATCGCTCAAACAGTTTTTGAAAAGTAAAAGTAAGAAACGGTTTAGTTTTTTTCCGTATTAAATTGTTTAAGTTGTCTCGTCACTTCTCATTATTAACTTAGCGTTTTGTAAATTAGGTGATAGCCCATTTTTTACTTTAAGCAAAAAAGATATCAGTACATTCGTACAGTGACGCACAGAAAGCACTTTTAACTTCACGGTTGATTTGAGAGCCTTGTAAAAATGATTTTTAATAAACAAATATTTTTACTGGAAAGAATGATGAATTTTTCACAAAATTCACTTTGTTTTTATTTTTTTCCCTTCTGTTTGTTAAAAGTTTTAACAAAGTCAATACATTTTTTTTTAATTTAAGGCACACTGACATTCGCACTTAGACATGTGAAAACTTCAAAATTTAAGGAATACCGTTATTTCAAGACTGATCAGAAAATAGTGACCAGATCGATAAAATTTAAAGATGTCAAATAATCAAAATTTTGAAAAGAAATAAAATTAATTTTGTGGGAAATTCATCATTCTATCAAGTACATAAGTATATATGTACATATATACTGTATATAATAATCGTGAAGTTGAAATTGATTTCTGTGCCAATAGCTTAGTCCGTCACTCTATTAGAGTCATCCAAAATACATTTTTTATGAGCTACGTTTTAACGTATGTATGCACCTAAAATTTAAAAAGGATTTATCGTTGCTAATGTCGCTTATAAAAAACACAGCATGCGTATAAAAATAATCTTGTAGCACCGTGTTCACACAATAGTGTAATCTTAGAACTTGGCCAAGATAACAACACTGTTGTCCCCTTTCATATTAACAGGTACGTTATTACGTTGAAAATGTTTTTGGACTACTCTAATATATACACATCCTTTAACTGTAATTATTTTCTTAAACAATTTCAAATTGCAAAGATAAACAAATTCGATAGTTAATAAAATAAAATCTGAAAATGTATATTAATTCTGTTTTGTATAGCGCAATTATCTAGTCTTCTCACAAACCAAAAATATATGTATTAAAAAAAACACAGCAGGATGCATTTTGATAAAAAAAAAAATGGTTCACAACTCCAGTATTGAAAGAAAACCAGACAGACACACGCTTCAATAAAAAAGGAATTAATCGTTTTTACGTGAAATGAAAATGAATTTTGCGACATTACAGACCGAAATACAGTCAGCCAGACACTCAACACACCTGGCAGCAAATACATGTGGAAAGTGGCACTAGTAACAATGAGGCTGAGGATGATGATAATAATGATGCGTTCTGGGACTGTTGCCAACCGAATAGAAGCAAGTGTTCTGTCTCTCTTTCTCTTGCAATTCAACATCAATTGCAATAATGGTGACGTTAAGTCTGACTCTTGATGAGATGCTGTGGTGTGGCATGAATTTATTTATCGTTAGTGTGTGTGTCTCATAGTTGTATATAAATATATTCAGTGAATAAATCTTTGGTCGGACGAATGGACGAAATGTCCTACTGTGTGTTTTTATGTTGTTCGATACTTAATAATAATCACTTTGTAAATCTCTTGTTCCATCGTTTTTTTCTTCTCTCTGGGTTTTCTATTTAATATGACAAGTCTTATCCATTGATTTACATGATGTAAACGCGCCACAAATCTGCGATAATTCCATGTTAATGTTTTAACACATAATATGAATATTATTAAGCATTTTAGTAGGAAAAAAAATTAAAACAAGTTTTAGCAAAAAAAAAAAAAAAAAAAAATAAAAAAAAAAAAAAAACTAAGTATGTATTAATTTAATTAAAAAGGTGAAGAATTAAAAGGGTACCATTTCAGCCTTATAAAATAATGTTATTTATGCTATCATTAATAAAATGAAGCATAAAAAGAGCGTGTAAAATGCCAAGGAATTTGTTTATTAACTACCAAAAGCTTTCAAATATCCAGAGTATTATCTTCTTTCGAAAATGCCTTTAACACACGCAAAGATAAAACATGTTTAAATATGGTCACTAGAGCGACTCAAGTTGTATGGAAGCGAAATTCGTGCAAGGTGTACCCCTCAAAATGAACCTTGGACTTTTTTAAGATGACATTTAAAATATTTCGGCTCCAGCTTTGACCTCTCGTGAGCTGGACCATTTTGAAAAAGGGTCCATTTTTGCATGTTTTTTTAATTGATGATAGTCCAAGGACGATCATCCATTTTAAGGATATTCTGTAAATAACGGTTTTGAATTTTTTGTTTGGGGTTGCTTGTAATAAAAATGCCAAATCAACATATTTTAATCTTTAGTCGATTTAATTAAATACGGGTCTCAGCTTTTTTTGAAATTCGTGCTAGTTCGCGTTTTGACAGAAATGCAATGGGGTGGTAACCCTTCGTTTTAAATAGGGCAATATGGATATCAAATTTTTTCTTTTGCCAAGTACATCATCTTTGAATGTAAATAATTTAGATTTTTGCAAATTAGATGCATATATATATATCTGGAATATATATAAATGCAATTTTGTGGTAACTCTAATATGATAGCGGATTTAGTTTCTAGATCATGTATGGATGAAAATAGGACTAAAGAAAGAAAAACTTTTTGGCGGCATATTTTTTTTTGCAAAATAAAAAAAGTTATTAAATTTTATTGTTTATATTTACAAAACTAAATATTTATATACAGTGAGCGTCAAAATAAAGTAAACAGCATTATTTCCAATATTAAAAGTGTTATGCTAGTTATAAAAAGTTAAATTTCTACTTTGCCAAATTTGATTAGACTTCAAGCTTGTAGTCATCTGTGAAAAATACGTTGCTCCAAAATTTGACGAAAGCAAGTTGGACAAAAAAAAACGTGATAAAAGGTAAAAATAAGAAATTCAACGGAAAGCATACAGTATCTATGGTGAAGCGTGATAGAGTTGGCTTTTGTAAAACGTCCTAAAACAGCTGGATCAGCCTAATAGTCGCTCGATATCAACTCAACTAAACATTTGGACAGACAAATTAAAAAAACTTAATCAGCAAGCACTCTCTGAAGAAAATTCTGCAGGAAGATTGTCCAAAAATGTCTACTGATCTAACTTCAAAATGGGTGGAGTCAATGCCAAAGAGACTTGAAGCCGTCCTAAAAGCAAAAACAAATCGAACAAAGTATAACCCACTTCACTTTTCTTAGTATTTTAAAACTGTACACTTTTTTTGGACGCGTTAAAAACGAAGTAATTTTGTTTTTTATTGAACTGTTTTTGTTGTTTTTGAAGTATTTAAAATTTTCAATTTTATATTGTAAAAATATTGTCCAAAGTTTTGTAAATGATAATAAACTTCTAAAAATTTAAATTCTTTTTTTTACTAAAATAACACTTTTTATATTAGAAAACAAAGTGTTTACTTTATAGTACTTTACAGTATATTTTTGCAAAAATCTAAATTAAAAGGGTTACCATCCCATTGCATTTCTGTCAAAACGCGAACTAGCACGAATTTCAAAAAAAGCTGAAACCCGTATTTAATTAAATCGACTAAAGATTAAAATATGTTAATATGGCATTTTTATTACAAAGAACCCCAAACAAAAAATTCAAAACCCGTTTTTTTTTACAGAATATCTTAAAAAAAAAAGGATATTGATGATCGTCCATTGTATATACAGTTGGACGCGCCTTAAAAAACCTATCTTATGATACCCATATTGTATACGTTGGAGAGGAAACAGATTCTTAAATTAACAAAACATGCAAAAATATACCCTTTTTCAAAATAGTCCAGCTCACGAGAGGTCAAAGCTGGAGCCGAAATATTTTAAATGTCATCTTAAAAAAGTCCAAGGTTAAGGAGGGTACATCGAGCACTTTTTTTGGTGATTCGCTCTAATTGTCACCTCCAACAAAACTATTTTAAATAAAAGTTTAAACAAATGTTTAATTTAACCATATTATTGCCACCGAAAACCATATTCTGGTTAAATTATGTTATGGTTAAATATGACAATAATTTGTTTTATAATTAACAATAGTATTTTCCTCTTTTCCAAAATCAACATGCTATGGTTGAAAACCAACAATGCTATTATAAGTGCTAAACATATTTTAGTTATTATTTACTATAACATGTTCGGAGGCAACCATAACATGGTTGTGTCTTCCTGATGAAGGGCTATTTTAACCATAATATGGTGGTCGGTCACAATAATATTGTTAAATTAAACATAATATGTATAAAATTTTATTAAAAAATAGTGTTGTTGGAGGAGACCATATATAAACATGTTTTTCTCTGGGTGCAGTAAACATAAGGCAGGGCTGCCAGGTACTTTTTTCCTTGTCCCCAAAAAATGAAAAAAAATCCCTAAAACTCCCCAAATTAAGAAACATAGCCCTAAAAAGTCAATATTTTTTTATTGATATTTTTTCTGACCAAATTTAAAATTTTTTTTAAAATAGTAAGAAAACTTTTAATAAGAAATCGCCAAAAATCCCCACATAAAAATTTTTAGTACAAAAAAAGTATTTTATTTTGTTTGTAGTGACTGGTTTCGGCATGTTTTTAAATTCTTTTTATGCGATTCCAGTGAGGAATTACAAGCAGAACAATATGCTGTTTTTGAAGACGAATAAGTCTATTTTTAAGACTTTGGAGCTTCTTCAATCGGTTTTAGCCATCCTAAAAGTCAACAATAAAAATACATATTTCCCAAACTATTTTATATTGTGTTTCATATTTACTTATTTTTGGGGATGACGTTTTGGCTTGAAAATTGTCTTTAAAAAATAAAAAAATGTGTGTGCTTTCAACGGTTTTAGATTCCTTTTTAAATTTTTCTTTTCTTAAACACTCACTCAAGAATAAAAACATAAGTTTATTAAGAATTAACAAAATTAATTAAATTAACAAAAAATTTATTAACAAAAATGGTAATCTTAATTAGGACCCTTTACACCGTATTAGTTTTTGATAAGAGTAAGATAAAAAAAGTTTTGCTACTTTTTTTCATATGTTGTATACGAAACAAAGAAAAATAAGCGTAAATAATAAAAGAAGGAAAAATATATTAAAAATGTGTAAAATCTCCAAAAAATCCCCGACTATTTTTATTAAATCCCCAATCCCCAAATGACTTTCTTTGTCCTTTTTGCTCGCATGAAATCCCCAACTTTGGGGATAAATCCCCAAGTCTGGCAGTCCTGACATAAGGATACAATATAAGCATTATTTTGTATGCAAATACTGAAGTAATAATACAATTCAAAGTCTTTCATTGGAAATTAAAAGATAAAGAGTTAAAAGGTGATTTATTCGAGACCTTGACATAATCTTGGAATGAGGTCGTGCAAATAGGGTATATTTTAATGCCCGAAAGACCCAATGTTGCATGCTGACGCATAAACTCGTCTCGGAAATAGCTATTAATGGCATATCTCCCTTATAATTGTTGGAATGGACATAAAAGTTGGCTGAAATAACTTTTACGATAGCTTTGTCATGAAAAATGTTGTGCTGGTAGGTCCAATATTAACCGCAGGTCCCATATAAGTTTCCTTTCTAAAATCACGTAAGGTCAAACAAATCTTATATAGATGAAGATATCTAAATAATATTTCGCACCAAGAACTTTTACATTAATCTCAACCTCCTAACATAATTTTGTTCTGGCTAGTCCATGATTGTCCATGGGTCACAAATACAGTCGTTATATATTACATTTTATGTTGATTTTGAACAATTTGGCCTTTGAGACGGTACAATTTACGTATTGCCAGAGCCCAACTGTGGGAAACTTAAAGAGTGTGAACCAGCACTAAGGTTAGATTAAAAATTGAGTCTTCTTTTACTATTTTTTAATTTTTGAATAAAAATTTTACCAATATGTATTGAATATAACGTACATATATTATATATTATGTATGTATTTAGAAAGCTTAACTTCCGCCGTTTAAAACCCGTTAACAAAATTCGTAGAAGAGAGCTTACCAAATAAAAAATGGAGCTTCCAGCGAAGCCGGTTTGTAAGAGAGGCACGTAAAAGTTTCGCTTACTATATCGCTTACGGAAGACATGAATTTTATATAGCGAGTTCCCACTTTAAAGCAATTTATTTTTGACACAGAAAGCGCTTTTTTCAGTGCACATAAAAATTGGTAAATGTGACGATCAGCTTTAGACACTAAATTTTTTGTACAAACCTGCTTCGTAGTTAGGGAATCGTGGCTCTTGAAATGTAACATATTTTTTTTATATGTTAAGGATTCGTTCACAAACCTTACTTCATCTCTGTATGTCTTTTTGCGTAGCACATAAATTACTTTTTAAAGCTTACTATTAGTGCTTCGCAAAATAAGAAAATTTTTTATTGGGTAGATTCATCAACGAAATCCTAAAAAATCGCTTTTTTTCTGATTATTTTAGGTTTAGAGGGTGTATTTGAAATACTTTAAATTGCAATTTTATCTCAGCTAGGCCTATATAAAGCTTAGGCCAGATCATTTTATTGGGTGGTCCAACCATAATGTATGAACGTCAAGTTTATTTGCCCGAATCAATTTAACATTATTTTGTTTCAGTGTTTGTCAAATTCAACCATGGGGAGGTTAATAATTAAGCAGCGCGTTAAGATTTTTCAAGCCCTTAACGGCGTCATCGGGCCGTACTTCTTCGAAAATTAGGTCGGCCAAGCAATTACCGTGAATGGTGTTCGCTATCGTGATATGATAACGTACTTCTTGTGACTAGAAATTGAGAATATGGACCTGAACGATATGTCGTTCCAACAGGATGGTGCCACTTGCCAAACAGCCAACGAAACAATGGCTCTTTTGCGCAAGAAGTTCAATGGTCGTGTTATCTTGTCGTGGCGATGCTAATTCGGCCCATTGACAACATCGAACCTCGTAATGTCTCAGAGTCATTGAAAATATGGAGCAGCTGATAAAGGTATGCCACAAAAGCCGGGCCGAACATTTGGCCGATTTGTTGTTTTACACATAATTGTTATAGATCTGTCTATCATAATAAAAAATATTAAGAAAATTCTCTGAAAACTTTTTATTATTTACCTATTTACGTGCTTCCTGAATCCTTTTTTAAAAATTGCACTTGATGGTGCATTAGCAAATTATTTTTTTTTCATAATTTTATAAAATTTAACGTAAATGACTGATTTTGTTTGCTTAAACGGGGTTCTAGCGATTTTTAGCAAAATTTTTTAAATATCAAAAACTTGGCTTTTTTCTAGGTATTTTTTTATTCTGTTTTAGCGATTTTCTTTGGACAAAAGTTGGCAGTAGTAATTTTCAAGCACCTTTAATGCCATAATTGGAAAGTGCATTGTGTAAAGTTAAGGAACTTCTGCTTTTCATAAGCTGACGTATTAATTTCAGTGTGAGTAAGGCTGACTATCTGAATTAATTCTTTAAAATTTAAATTTTAATAACGAGTTATCTTTAAAAAAAAAAAAAAACTGTGTTGTAATTTGAAATTTAATAAAGAACAATTGAAGCTGCGTTCAATCGATGATGGCTATTAAAGAAATAAATTTGAATCGGTATCGCGAAAAGTTTGCGACTAAAAGCAAACCCTACTTAACCCTTTCATTGGAAAGCAAACGAAAAATGAAATTCTTAAACCCATAAAATTACGACAATTATGCGGGTTAAGGCGATTTCAAGTTAACGCCCAAATTTTGCCAAAAGCCAGTATTAAAAAACATATAAATACACTCGACCACAACATCACCAGTCCATCAGATTATGATTAAATGTAAAATAACTCAACGTTTAAAAATCATTATGTACTGTCATAATTAACATTTGTTTGTAGTAGCACCACTTCTTTTATGCGGCGTGTTTTATGCATTTTACATGTCCGAAGGCGTAAGTCCATTTCAAATTTCTACTGCAATCATCCACTTCATGTGTGAAATTCAAAACCGTTTGTTTTAATACTATTTTGTCTTTAACAGAAATACTTACAAAATAACAAAAGGATTAAATCAAAACGAAACATACAACGTTTGAATTTAAAGCACCACTTCAAATAAGTACAAAAAAAACTTTTGAACAAATTTTAAAAATTTACATTTTCTATTTCCATACTGAACAACTCTCGCAGCGGGTTTTTGAAAGCAACCCTTCTAAACTCGGAGCAAGCCACCGTTAATTTATGCAAATTTTAATTATCTTCTTTTTTTTAACACTGAAGTATTCGTTTTTTTTAAATAATTTTTTTTGTGTCGTAACATAACTAACAATTATTATTGTTTTAAAGGCTGGGATTGCAAAAAACATTTGATTTGCGTAAAAATGAACTTTTGATGAGCATTTGTTTTTTTCCGAAAGCAAGTATTTGATTACAATGGAACTGTTTATGGTACTTGGCTCTGCACTCTGATGTATTTTATTTGTCCATAATTGCAGAGTTAAATTGTTTGTTCCTACGAACTAAATTGTTGCTGTTTCCAGTTGAAGTGGGTCGGATGGACGTGTGTTTTTTCTACGCTCATGTAAGGGCGTATGACGCACCGTCAGCATGAAAAAAGGAGTTGATAATGTGGGTTTTAATAACGGTAAATTACTAGTTAAACCTAAAAATCTAACCAAAAGCTACACTGTCGATGTTTCTGTAAACCGGATGTCATATTTAGAAAATTTAAGTAAAAAACTGCGCTTTTAAGGTAAAATATTTTAATTTGAATGAATAAAACGGCATTTTACACCCAATAGTTATGTTTATATGCCATATAATTTTAATTTCCATTAATTAAATTGTATTTTAATTTTGAGACTAAAAAATATATAATTTAGTAATAAATAATATATTTAATAAAATTTCAACTCCTACTCCCGTTTTCACAACTTATCGATTGCTAAAGAAAGGATTTTATTGGTGTTCCATTTTTACAACTTAACTTTGACCTTAAGTGAGCCATAAGTTAGAGGAAGGTAGGTCAATAAACAATTGCAATAAATTCTATCTTTAGCAATCGATAAAAATAAAGAAATAAGATAAAATTCTATCTTTAGCAATCGGTAAGTTGTGAAAACGACCCTTAAAGTTTTAACAAGATTTTATGATAAAATATAATTTAACAAAAATCTTAACTAACGTACGTTTTAAAAACGTTGATGCTTTCTACTCACCAGTGTTGCCAGAAATAGAAAAAAATCTACATAAATAGTAGCGTAGGGAAGATCGAACAGGTTTTGTTTATATTGTAGGTACTTTTTTTAATTTGCATTTCAGACGTTATTGTTATTTCCAGAGGACATAAAACTACAGTTGTTTTCGGGTAATTGAGCCCTGCTTAATTGAGTTTCCCGTTTTATTGCACTAAAAATCATGGAACGAAATCATTCAGTGTAAAGCTTCGTACAGACGATGGTCAGATCTTGTCAGATGGTCAGATGTCTTACAACTGTGTGAACATTGTTAGCTCATTTGTATTTGCAGAAGTGCAAAATTAATGCATCTGACAATCGCACCATTGTCAGAAAAATATTGCTGTTGGCAACGCCTGCTTACAATAACTGTCTATGTAAAAATACTCGTTTAGTTGAGTACCGTTTGATTGCGTCACCCCCTTAATTATTTCGCAAAATAAATCCGCATTGCGAAAAACAAGAGCAAATGTTTCGGTTAATTGTTTCCGTCTACTTTATGTGTTTTTGCTCCAAAACGTAAAAAAAATTATTTTGCGGCAAGAAAGTCATGTTTCATGTTTCTGTTATATAAATAAATGTTATATAAAATATTCAACATTTTTTATTTTTCGAATTTATTCCATGAGTTACATTTCAGTTATGTATTTTATAAAGCTTTTTTGTAATAGTTCTATTCCTTAAATTTTTAGGAATGACTTTTATACACTACCAGACTATTATATTGTATTTTCTTGTTACATTTTACCTTAGCTATCCTTTGGATAGCAATGAAGTATATAGTATGTACAGAAAAATTTACAATTATTAGACACCAGCAGAATGTAATGCATTTTCTGGCCCGCTACGGCCTTCGTCAGCATTCTTTGTGTCACACTGGATAGTGATACTCTATAAATTGAATGTATTTAAATCAACTATTTTTAACAAATAGAAACTGGGAATTATCTCCTTTCGAAGGTAACCTTCATTACTATCCAAGGGATAGCTAAGGTAAAATGTAACAAGAAAATACAATATAATAGTCTGGTAGTGTATAAAAGTCATTCCTAAAAATTTAAGGAATAGAACTATTACAAAAAAGCTTTATAAAATACATAACTGAAATGTAACTCATAGAATAAATTCGAAAAATAAAAAATGTTGAATATAATATAAAGTAACCTTCGAAAGGAGATAATTCCCAGTTTCTGTTATATAAAATAAATAAAGAAATGTACATCTTGCTCAATTAAGCGATTTTCGTTTTAATTGCGTCGGCGATTCAATTAACCGAGTACTGCTTAATAAAGTTCCAGTTTAATTGCGTCAAAAGTCGTTTATTTTTCGAAACTCAATTAAGCGGAAACAACTGTATTAACAATTGTGTTAAAAACTGTGTTAAAAATTATCCAATGTTTTTAAGTTTTTAATTGGTGTTTGAAAAGAAATAAATTTTCTTGATTTAAATTTGTTTTTGCAATAATTATTTTTGTATAAAATGTGTGGGATATTGTATGGGGAACTATTTCTTCAGCGTGGAGGAAACACTATCTGGCAACATTGTATGCCATTAACTTATAAAACGATCATGGCAAATCACTTCTCGTCTACATTAAAGCCGTGACATCAGAGAGAAATGCATGCATTTTTTTAAATTAAATTACATTATTCACTTCAAGGACTTTATGGTTCCTTCTAGAGATAAAAGCGGGAATTTTTCCTGTCATGCCTGATTGTGATTTCTTTAAATATTAATAACCCGCAAGAGAATGAGCGTCATTACTATATAAAATATGCCTAAACGATACCGATACTAAAAATTAAATATCGGCGATACCAATGCCGATATCGATACGTATATAAAATTTGAATTCAAAGTAAAATGAACGTAACCGAAGAAGAGCAAAGCGTAAGATATTCGGCCTTATTAAGATTGTCGTTGTCGAAAACCAGTCGTTTTCAAAAATTGGCATTATGATTGCCGTAAACGACGAACTTTCTATGTGTTTTATATTGTCATCGACAAAGTTTCAAACGACTACGACTAGAGTTGCCTGAATTATGATTTTATCATATTTTTGATGATTTTTTGACCAAAATATGATTTAATGAGTTTTTTCTTGAATGATATTTTTTTTTTTTAGGTTTTGGCTATAATATACCACTGTGCTATAGTGCAAAGCAAAAAGGCTAAGAATTAAAACAGAAAAAATATCGCCGACATCAATATATCGGCAAACCTTAAGTATCGTCGATATATCGGCATCAGCTTTGGTTACAGGCATAGTCTAAATTCGTCCTTAGTAAAAATGTACTTTTTTAATAAAATATTTCTTTTGCGACTTTGATAACAAAATGTCCGTTATAAGCGTGCGTGAGCGTATGTGACAATAATTTCTTTTCTTTTAAGCGTGCTTGATTGTGAGTCCTAAATCACTTCGCGCACTGCTCTAGTTCTTCCATCAAAATTACTTCGCAAACTTATAGTAAAATTTATTTTAAATTTCTTAGCTTAAAAAAAAAAACATTTCAATTACATAATTTGTAAAAAATTTGAAAATTTTATGGATATACTTTTCAACTTTGATTCTGAAAACATCTGGATTATTGATTACATTAAGCTAATGAAAAAGTAAAAAACCCGTTTAGTTTTTTTTTAATTTCAATCCCTTTACAATTTCAATACAATCAAAACGACAATCAATAATAAATCTTACAGTCAATAGAAATAAAAAACAATTGAAAATTTGTCAACTTTTACCAAAAAAAAGGTTATAATTCTTCTGCTACACAATGAAAGTGACAAAGCAGTCAATGCAGCCACTTCACGGTAAATTGGTTGAGAACAATAAAAACCACTGAAAATGAAACATTGAGGCAATTTAATAAAAAAAAGTTTATAAAATGTGATGACAACATACAACCATACGGCAATTGTGTTATCTAAAGGAAAGACGCCTCTAATCCTTTAGCTATCAGCACCAAATATTCAATCATGAACAAAAATGTAGCAACGCCTTTCTTTTTTTGCCGAAACAAACGATCGCCTAATGCACATTCTCTACATGGGGTACGAACTGTTTGAAGGTTAGACCGGGGATGTTGTTTAATATTTAAAATAAATACTGTTTTGTTTATCAGTGGCCAGTAAAACATTTCCCAAGAAAAACAAAAACTTTCCAAATCCCTTTAGGGAAATAACCAAACTTTTTATTAAAATACTAATTTAAAATACAAAGTATTGAAAAAAACAAATCCGTTTATAAAAACGACTTATTGACAGCTGCTTCTGAGCACTGCCGAGCATTTAAATTTCCAACTTGAATGACCAACGTCCACTCGTTTGTATCGCGTGCCTGGTCAAAAGGGATACTTTTCTAACGCCGCAGGATCATTTAAACTTTAAAATTATTTTAATTTTAATCGTGACCAAGAGCTAATAAACATTTATTGTTGCTATTGTTTTTCTGGACTCTACACAAATTTGATTAACTCTGAATTTGTCTCATTGTATCGAATTCAGCACCAACAAAAGGGTCAGTTGTTCACACTTCACTTCACAAATGGGATGTAATTTGTAGTCTTACAAATCATTTTGAAAATTTCATGTGAAAACAAGCGCGTGTCCTTCCGTTATTTCAATTAATTCTTTCAAAGAAATCAGTTGGCGTGCACAATTTAAGGTTTTTTTTGTTTTTTTTTTTGAAATTATGACAACATCCTTTTAGGATATTTCGTTCAGTTTGCTTTGAAAAATTGTTTATGACAATTCGTTGACTAACCAATAATAATTATGATGTTGCGTAGATGGCTAACAAAAGCGGTTAATGTTACAGTTGTAATTGTCCTTTTGTTTTCGGACATTTAATTGTTTTATTTGTTTAGGATGAATTATGTATTTTATATGTAATAAGGTACAGATGTGTTTTGGAAGTACAACAATTCTGTAAGCTTATCGTTGATTTTTAAAATGAAGTCATTAGAAACATTGTTAGTAACAAAATTCAAAACAGTTATTTAGATTTAAAGTTTATTTTATCATTGACTGGGTTGAGACTAGAGAAAGATTCCACAATTATTTAAAGCTGCTTACAGTTGCAAATTACAGTCTGGCAAAATAAAAAATGTGTGCAATATTTCAAAATATCCTAAATCTAAATTAGTTTGTTTTATTAAAAACGTTGTTAAGAATTTTTTTTATTTATTATGTATAGAGTTTCTCCATGCTGAACTTTTTCGTTTTCCGGCAACCCGGGAAGGATTTTTCAGTTTCCTGTACCCATGTTCTGTAACTCACTAAAGTTACTCTCCTATAAACTCAAGACTTGACGTGTCAAACTTGACGTGTGTGAACCGGCACTTTGTTATATATAAACACTGTGCTTACAAGCTGCTAGGCTTAATCGGCATTCTAGTTAGCAGCTAGTAGTACATAGTGTACAACCTGTGGCTAACTTTTTGTTATGAATACGGCTGTAATTATTTAATTTTATGCCAGTGTGTGTGAGTAAGCAGACACCGAGACCAACATTTTTCATAATTTTCATTGAATTTATTTTTAAAAAATTTCCTTTTTTCTCAACATAGTTAAATTTTTTACTGATAAAAAGATATTTTTTTTTCTATAAAATGTCACGATTTTAATCGCAATTTAAATCCAAATTTTCTCACTTTAAAATTTTGAAAGATTTTTATCAGTAAAAGTATCTCTTATTTGTTGTATAAAATCATAAAATGACGTGTCAAAATACATGAAAAGTACATTTAGCCCTTCCGGAATTCCTATCAAAACAAGTACAACAAAAAAAGGAAGGCATGTCCATTTTTTATTTATTAAAAACACAATAAACTAATCGAAATTCAATTCAAAGAGAAATTTTAATCTCTTTGACCGTTTCGCCGCCTTTTTACATATTTGAGTTTTTTTTTAACGAATGAAGGTCAAAATGTTTCGAAATTATCTGAGATTTTAACACGCCACTCCATGATTTCTATGAAGTTGCGTATTTTTAATGCAGCATCCGCAACCTTGTTTAGTGCAAACCAAAAACCCACCCCTTCTCGGGCAGACAACGTAAATAAAAAAATCTGCATGTTTGTTATTTTTTACTCGAACTCTGCTCTTATTTTGTATGAAAATGTCACAAAACATTTAGGGAAAAAACACAAAAATGTGCATTAAAAAAACAAATTTTAGTAAAAGAAAAACTGGTTCATTATTAATTTCCAATTTCGCAAGGGGAAGAAATTGACTGTCTGACGGACTGACATTTAAGTAACTGATGTTTTATGAGGTACGAATACGATTAATGCTGATAATTTCATGTTTTCATAACTGATTATGATGTTGTCTTGTGATTTTAATCGGAATAATGTTGTGGAAGATGAGCCCTTTTGTTTATTTATTGAATTTTTTAATTTTTGAATATAAACAGCTGCCTGGTCTTTATTTATCTACTGCAAACTTTTTTATTTCATTTGCAATTTTTTTTTACATTGATGCATGTTTGTTGCTTTTAATTAAAAGCCAACATTTGTATCATTTTTGGATGCTTTGAAAGCCTTTTCATGCCACTCAATACTTAAAATGCGAAACGAGTTCAGGGCTTTGCTCAGCATGTATGTATATGACAGCTCGCTCAGCTTGACAGCTCAACAAAGTTGATACTTGATGATGATGCTGTTATGTCAGTCTATAGTACGTGGACGATTTGGGTGCCTGGCTGGTTGGTTGACACATAAACAAATAAACACGCCCTTCAAACCTTCAAATACCAGATTATATCAGCTTAGTTGTTTTGTAATTCAGAGGTTTATGAATCAATTTTTTGGCATTTATTGTTGTTACTATGTTAAGTGCACAACATAATAAAAAAGTAATTTAAATATTTTCATATGTAAGTTTAGAAAACATACATAATTAAACTGCATTCACGATATTTTGTGATCACATTGGATATTCTTTTAAAAGGACTTTAAAGATTAAAATATTTAATTTTTAAAAATAGTTATAAGAATCTATTACACAGGTCAAACATGAAGGCTCAACGTCTATAAATTACGTTCTTTAAATTGACTCTGCTTCTCGAGATTTACCGTTATAAAGAATATTAAGGATGCTGCACTACATAACTCGAGAAATTGTTTGCCGTTCAACTAACGTTAAATTGACAATTTTCATTATGGTTTAAGAGAAGTGCGCTTCACCATCACTTGTTCTCCAACTCTAATGGTATGGCGCTATGGTACCAAAACTTTTATTTTTGAAAGAAAAAAAGAAGTAATTTGTCTAAAACTCGGTCATATATGAACCGATTTTGTTAATTTAACTACCGATATTCTACTTAGTTGACTTTAGGTGAAAGTGAGACCTAAGAAGAAAAGGTTTACGGAAAACAATAAATGGGTAAAAATGGCTTTTTGCTCATATCTCAGCCGTTTATGAACCGAAAAACTATTTCGGAATGTATGTGAAATAAATATAGAACAACCTAGTTCCCAACATATCCGCGGCCGATTTAAAAATACACAAGGACAGACTGCTAGATATCGTTAAATCAAAATTGCTTTTCAAAAGGACCCAGATTATTTATACTTTATAGGGTCGAATATCTATTTTGTAGAAATAACAAAGGGAATGATAAACTTGTGTATACCCTTTTTACCTGTGTTGTTGGGTTAAATAAAACTGAAATAACTACAAACAGTAAACTATTAAAACGAAATTGTCTTAAATTTTAGATCGGGACGCATTTCAAATACTGGCATGTATGATGAAGATAATCAACATTTAATAATTGTTTGAAATTAAAAGTTTTTAATATTTAAGAATAATTTTAATTGCGAAATCCAACTATTGCAAAACAAACTAAAATCGGTGTAAAAATAAATTTATGCATTTGATTATGGTGTTCCTCAGAAGAGTGTTCTAAAACCGTTACTTTTCAAGATTTATATAAATGATTTGAAAAACATAAATTTGTATGGAAAATTAATAATGTTTGCTGACGATATTTGTTTGTTTTACAAATATAAGCACGAAAAGGTATTAAGAACACAGATATAATATGATGCTGCAATATTAGCGGAGTTTACTCGGTTAAATAAGTTAGTACTTAACTCAGCGAAAACAAAATTAATAAGATTTCGGCCTCATGCCAATAGAAATGAAGAAAAAATGGCTGTTCACGTGGATGGATCTCAAAGGTCAAAGGGAAAATATCAGCAGCAACAGGAATATTGTATAAATTTAAGAACAAACTCAACACTGAAGTCAATTTAATGATTTGTCATTCTCTTGTTCATTCTATATGGATGTGGTACGTCTACCTCTCTAAAAAGTTTGCAATCAGCCAAAAAAACAAAGCTCTTAAAGCAGCCTTTAACTTACCATTGCGTTATTCTACTATGAACTAATATAAATACAAGGCTATTAATACCTTGCCAATCCGAGGTCTATACAAACAACAAATGCTATTGTACATATTTAAAGCTTTGAGAGGATTAAATCAGAAATCAGTTAAATTTAAAGAGATCTTAAATTTTACTTGTTGGGTAACCTAGAAACACTTCTATTCTAATCTAAAAATTTTATAATTATAAATATTTATAGTTTATTGCAATATATATTAAAAATTCAATTAAAGTATTTAACATAAATATGAAATGTATATTATATTTAATTGTCAATGAAAAAAGCAAATTTAACAGCAACATTTGTTGCTTTAAAAAACTTTTATTTTTGGTTTGTAAAAATGGACAATTTGGTATAATAAAAAGAAAATAACCTGGATTAAGTGGAACATATGGAGATGGTTACACATGAACATGTTGTAAATGGAAGCAGATACTCAAATATTCTCTGTCTATTGAATAGATAATAGACTTAAGCAATTTATTTTTATAAGAGTCTTAAATAAATATTCAACTTCCACTATGACTCTCTTTATATTGATTTAACCTCATGGAACAACTACGCAAAGTATTTTGTTAAGCTTACAACTGCAACACAAACAAATACAAAATTGCTGTATTTTTCTAGTGTAATTACAAAATACATAACTATAAAAAAAAAAAAAAAAAAAAAAAAAAACAAAAAAAAAAAAAACAAGAAGAACGTAAATGCTTAAATAAATAAATAAATTTTACAATTTGAAACTTCATAGATACATGAACAAAAACATACTAGCACACATTTATGTGTGTATATTGCATGCACCCAACAACAATAATACAGTAAAATAATAAAAAAATAATGAACATAGTTACAAATGTCCGACAATAGGACAAAATAGCAAACAACAATAGTAGCAGTAACAATTTTAGCCGCAACCATCAGTGGTGCAAAACACATTCACATTCAGAATATTGTGCACCAGCGTTCTACGATTGAGTCTTCCACAAACATTGCAAGTATCTCTGCTCCTCTTATTTGTATTTATTACATTGTGTCTGCCTGTATTCTGATGGCTAGATAGCTGTGCTGCAATAAGGGATATTATTTGTTTGTGTTAAGGATCCTGGCAACACCCCAGGCCATTCCGGTGCGAATGAATAGTCGTATGTAACATCCACATTTATTCACTAGCACTATCCGGTTTGTTTTGATGTGGTGTGTTGAGGTTTGGTGCGATAGTGTGTGTAGTGCGGTTTGATTCATACAGTTGTATTTCTGATTTGTTAGTGTTGTTACTTGCACTAACAAATACTGTCAGTTTGCCTGCGAGCAAAACAATCAGTCGTATTATAACTTTTTTCTGTTTTTTACTTGTTGGATGCAATTTTGCGGGTGATACCTGGTGTAGCCACAACATTCTGATGCCCTACATAGGGCAAACAGAGCTTGAGAGCAGAACATTAACTCTCAATTAGACTTAAACAAATTTACATATTTCTTAGTTTTTGGCGTATCCCTATAATCAGTACGATCACTGATCGAGATTACAAATAATAAATTATGATGAAATTTAAAATCACTGTGATTAAAAACTGATTTATTTGCGGAAATACGTGCACTCTCGGTAATTTAATACATATAGGAACAATTGAAAAGTTTTCACACGTGATCTTTTTGGAAAATGGTTTAAAATCTTCCATTTTTTGTTTATTTTTTAAAATTAATTAAGGCATGTTTTCTAACTTGTAATACGTAACTGCGTACACACAGTCTGTGTAAGCAAACAATACTTTTGTAGGCTACAAAAGTACAGTGTTGCCAGAAGTAGGGGAAAATCCCTACATGTAGGTATTCTTGGTACTTAAATAGAGCGTAGGGAAAATCGGACAAATTTTTCATAATCTCCAAAATGTAGGGATTTTTCGTCATATCGTATTATGTATAAAATAAATGTTGATAAAGACTTTTAATGATATTTTATTTCCCCTAAAATAGCTTCAAAATATATTTCCAGAGGTGTTTGTGGTTTAAAAAGTTGGCGACACTAATATGTATGTATATGTTATTTCTAAGTTATCATTCAATAGGTGTGTTCCCGTACTTTTTGGGTAAAGTTCGGTAAAATGAGAGTAAACAAAAATTTCTCTCACTAATAGACAAAAAAGTACAAAAGTATGGGAACAATAAAACCAAAATTCTGATCCAAAAGAAAACTTTAATATGAAATTTGTTTAAATAAGAACATAAATGTTACATTAACGTGCATAAAATTAAAATTGAAGCATTTACTTACATATTTCAACATTTTCTATTGTTTGTTTTATAAATATTTCTCATGTTAATTATTTGATACAATCACATACGCAAACTTTCATTAATGTTTGTGGTTATGATTGTGTCAAACACGTTTTAAGTAACAATATATGTTCAAAAATAATGTTTTTAGCTAATAATTGTTTCGAAAATATTATTATGTTCAGAAAAAAAAAACGATTATTCAAACCATGTTTTTATTTTCCCAACACCATGCAACAACTCTATTCCAACATGTTATATGGTTCTCAGAATAAAACAAATTCAATTCCAAAAATGTATTTTTTATTAAAAATACAGTGCAGCATATATTAAATAAAATATAGCAAATGAATATTACAAAATTAAATTAAATACATACATTTAAAAGACATATAAGAAAATAAAGTCCAATACAAAAATATACCTTTTATTTCTATTATGAAATCTACTGTATCAATATACTGTTGAGCAGAAATTTCGGGGCTAATGAAAACATTTTGTAATCAAAATTTCTATGCCGGTTTCGATGTTGTTGGTTTTTTTTGCTGCAAGAAAGACAATCAAATTACTTATTTATACATTTTTCTAATTGTGTACCTATATATTATATAACTTACCTGTTTCAATAAACGTATAATAACTATTTATTGCCTTAGTTTTGCAAGGCAACGTTTTAATTATTTTGTAATTGATGGTTCCCGATTAAATTACGCTCTAGGACTGAAAATAACGTGGGAGAATTTTTTTTTGAATACACACTGTTTGCTTTGACAATAAATGTTTGCTCATTTAGAGAATGTGTTTTTAAGCAAACAAAAATGATGGTATTAAACATACCTTTTGTGGGCAACTTATATTATTAATGAATTGTATAGTTGAAAATATATATATTATAAAGCAAGCATTTTACATAATTTAATATGTTTAGCTGGAACAGAGTAACTTTTTAGGTGTTAAACACTATATAATATTATTATAGTGAATTTAAAAATGCTTAGGACAAAAAATATTTTTTTAAGTTGTATTAGAACTATAAAAAATTTATTATGGTAAACATATTAGGCAAATGTGAATAAAAATGGTCGTAGTGACCATTCATTTACCATGTTTTTCTCTGCGTGAGAAGAAGAATATTTTTCTCTTAAAAGCTCCACCTTACCAAACTTTGAGTACAGGAACAGCTTTCGGTAAGATTGGGATCTCGCGGGCTCCAAACTTTGAGTACGGGATCACACCTTATGTTGAAAGACTTAATTAGATTTAATTAAAAGTACATACCCATTAGGGGTATAACCAAAATAAGAACCTATCATTACGGTATGGGCAATGTTATACTGATATTAAAAATCGATATCAGGGGTCATTTCGGTCCAAAAACCTTCGGCACCGAATGCAATTTCTAAAACACCAAACATTTTTTTTTTGTTTTTTTTTAATTTTTATTACGAAGTAAAATAATTAAAACAATCTTAATTAAATAACTTATACATTATTGTTGTACATTATAAACTTCAAATTGAGAGTTCGTGTTGTTCGTGCAAGGAATCGCCATTTCATAAAAAAAAACACAAAATGCAAAGACCAGCATGGCTTTCGACGTTAAAATTATGGATTTCCTGTAAAACTGAAAAAAATTATAAGCTAAAACTTCATCGCGATCGGTGCCGAACCTTTTTGAACACTCGCGAAAAAAGGAAGGCACATTTCTTCATATTTTTTTATGCACTATCTCACTATGATAGCTCCTTTTTGATATTTGCAAAAAAATGCAAATGGTTATGTCCCTAATACCCATGTATTATATTTTTAGTTTTGTACTTATTTGATGTCAAAGCTTTAATATACATATTCGAACAAAATTTATTTTTTTAACTAATGTTTTTCTTCTATTAAAGATAATAATACGTAGGGATTATTGTAGGGGACATTTTTTCAATATGTAGGAAAAAATCGGATTTTTATTAGCATTTGTAGGTATTTTTTCGAAAAATCCACTGGCAACACTGTTTGTAACTGAAACTCTCACTAATGCCGGCCATACACAACACAAGTTCAGTGCTCAAGTCTGGCACTGTACAGCAGGGTTGACTGATGTGGCGATTTCTCGCCAAACGTGGCGATTTTCAAACTTGTTCGGCGACCTAATTTTTGATTTGGCGACATGGCGATTTAACCAAAATGTTGGTTGATGAGCTGTGCATTTGTTTTGAAATTCGTTTTACTTAATACTGAAAAATAATATTATTTTTATGTATGAAATTTAAGGCATTCATATGCCAGTGTTTGAAAGTATGTTCAAATGGCTGATAAAGATAATGAATATCTTCGAGAAAATAGTGTTTATATAATAAAGGGCTCTTAAAAGAATCAATAAATATAATTAAATATAAATATTTTATTTATTTATTTATTTTCATATCTATTATAATTAAAATTACAATAAATCTTAAAAAAAACTAAAAGCACTAGCAACAATGGCTATCGGCTAAGTATTAATAAGGTGGGTGAATTCTTAAAAGAAATATAATATTCAGACTAGTGATTTTAGAATTAAATTTGGTTATGCAAAGAAAGGTTTCTTAAAAATTCAAAGATAAAATTCAAAGTTAATGTTGTTGTTGGTTGGAGATTTTAATAAATCAATAATGTTAGAGGATTTGCAAATCGTTAAGTAGGGCCGGGCAGTCTACTAATATGTGAAAGACCGTTAAAGATGAAGAGCTACAGAAAGTGCACACTGGTTGTGCAGTTAGATGTGGCCGTGTGAAGCATTTATTCTGAAGGAAATTAGTTGATGTTGGGAGAAATATGGGCTGTTTTTTAGGATTGATGATTTTGTATGGATGATTGCATTTATTCTATTTGCCTTCTTAGGAAATAAAGGGTGTTTTTTTAAGCTAGATAGAACTTTAAATTGTAAAAAGTAACACAAAAAATTCAATTTTGATGAAATATTTTTTTTTATCGTTTCAGTATACTCTGACAAATCATCATGAATAGACTCACGCTTGAACAACGCTACGAAATTATCCAAATTTACTTTGAAAATCAGTCGTCGATTCGCGCAACTTATAGACGACTTCGTCATTTTTATGGCGTACATAATCGTCCATCTGAACAAGCCATTCGTCGAACAGTGGATAGATTTCGTACCACATACTCTCTAGAGGATGCAATAACAGACCCTACAGACTCCATTACATCCAGAAAAATGCACCGTTTGGTGCGGTTTTCACGCTGGTGGCATCATCGGACCTTATTTCTTCGAAAATGAGGCCGGAGCTCGCGTTACGGTCAATGGAGATCGTTACCGCACCATGATCAATGATTTTTTGTTTGAAAATATGGATGACATTGATCCGGAGGAGATGTGGTTTCAACAGGATGGCGCTACGTGCCATACGGCGAACGCAACCATCGACTTATTGAAATCAAAATTTGGCGATAAGTTGATTTCGAGAAATGGACCTGTCAATTGGCCTCCAAGGTCGTGCGGTTTGACACCTCTCGATTATTTCCTGTGAGGCTACGTGAAGTCACTGGTTTATGCTGATAAACCAGCAACAATTGACGACTTGGAGGCCAGCATTGTTCGTGTTATTCGTGACATACGGCCAGCAGTGCTCGAAAAAGTGGCCCAAAATTGGACGTCCAGAATGCGCTTCGTCAAGAACAGCCGCGGTGCCCATATGCCCGAAATCATTTTCAAATGATAATGTCACGAATTGATCTTTCGAATAAAAAAAAAATTTTGATTACAATTTAATTTTTTGTGTTATTTTTTACAGTTTAAAGTTCTATCGGGCTTAAAAAAACACCCTTTATTAAATTTTGTGCTGGCACATCTGTTTGTAAATTGTTTGCATTTTGGTATAAATAAGAATGATGGTTGCAGGTATACTGACTTTGCAGCTAGGTCGGCTGCCTCATTGCTAAACATAAATATAATTAAAGTCTATGAAAATTTTTTCATTATATGTATGTGGCAATTTATTATCACAGATACAGTTGTTGTTAGTGATGTTTTGAAGATTTTTGTGTACTCTTACATACCTTTGGACATTTTTGAAACACAATGGAAAAATTAGCGTTGGTTTATTGGAAAGATAAATAAGTTTATGCCTAAACTTACTTTGACTGTTCTTTGTATGCTGGTAATTATTACTAGAAATGCCTGCGTTTAAGCTATGAACTCCACTAAAACTCGTAGAATGCAATACGAACATCTAGACGCGTTATTACGAGTTATAAGTTGCACTTCTTTTGTACCATCGTTAAATAAATGCAATACCCTTACAATGTATTCCAAAAACGAAGACAAATAGGGAGCTTTGCCGGTGAAGCGTTTTAGATATAATAAAACTGCAACTATATAAGAAGTATATCCAATATTTGTTTAATACTAGCCGCAAAAAATCTTTTTTTTTTTGCTTTAGGTAGACTACTATAAACTGTTTTACAGTAAAAATCGTACCAGTTCTGTGTTCCCTAGCTATCTTTACTTTTTTTCTAAATAAAAATTAAGCAAAATATATATCATGGCGACTTTTTTTAATTTTTGGCGTATTTAAGCGATACGGAACAAATTAATTTTTTAGGATTTATAAAAATTATTTTTAATAAATTAAAAAAATATATATTTTATTGAAAATAAAGGCTTTGGTGATTTTGGCGATTTTTGACATTGATTTTGGCGAGAAAGGTCAAAATTATTATGACAACCCTGCTGTACAGTGCATTTGTGTAGTGTATGACAGGGGCAAAACAATAAAATCAAAACGATTTTGATGTTTGCTCAAGTTTGTAAAACTGTTTAGTCGCTGTTTTTTTAAGAGATGGCAACAAAAAATGAGCGCAGATAAAATATTCCGAACAGGGTTTCTAGAATTATGCAAAGAATCGCCTAAATGGCGCATTAAAACAGCAATAGATAGTCGAATCCTTTTTAATTGTAAATTTTGCTTTCATCGCTTCAAAATAAAATATTGCACAGTTTACTTGTATTGTGTGTGTCACAAGTTTCGTTTAACTAGCGACAGACTTGATCACTGAACTTGCGTAGTGTATGGCCGGCATCAAAAGCATTTCCATAACATTTGCTTCAATTTTATAAGCAAGCAATTTAATATAAGCAAGTTTAATGTTTATTTAGAGCTGCTTAACTTTGTTCACTCTTTAGAGTGTATTTCAAATAAATTTTTAACATTTTAATAACAAATTAACAAGTTTCAACTTTTTATTTGTTGCAATTTAAAAATTACAAATTTTTCAAAGCTGCAGTAAATTTATTATTATCAAAAACTGTTGCATTTTTTAGTAAACAAGAATATTTTTAGTAGTGTACTCTCTATTCTACTTAAGCTTTTGCCACAATCCATTTGAATTAGTTTTAATGTCTGCAGTTGTCTTTCCCTGTTTAGTTTTCTAGTCCAAGTAAATAAGTTTTTTTTTTTCATAAAACTTGGATACTTGATAACGGCTCGTGTATCTAGTGTCTTTAGCATTGTCTGCATCTGTGTGTTTCAAGTTTACGTTTATTTAATGCAAGGAGCAATAAGTATTAATTGCCGATTTTGGTTGCTCTTAAGCATTATTACAGCAGTACATCTTATGCAATCCACAATGCATTTGTAGCTAAGGTCGATAATGTTTCCTTATCTTCGATATGTTGGTAAGTCAGGGATTCTCAAATTTGAATTTGCACTGGAATGATACAAAACCAGTTTTGAAATTGAATATTTTAGTTGTTTGTAAACTAGTCTAACAGTGCGAGGGTTGTGGGTTCGATTCCCTCCAGATACTCTGGTCTGTTTTACAACAAGGGGGTCTGTAAATTAAGTAAAAATATAACCACGATCCAGTATCGCGATCAATCAATACATTGTAATGCCTCGCGATCCATAGATAACAATATATAATAAACGTGTAGCAGTGCCCTAATAAATAAAAAAAAATCAACTTGAAAAACTTTAAGACGAATATTTTGTACAGTTTGGACTTTCAAATTATGGGTTCAAGAAACTCTGCCTCAAAGATTTTATACTTAATTGGATTTATCCGTACTCAACTTTGCATAAATTATCGCAATTTCTTTGGATTTAATTGCAATAACTATACACAGTGGTTGCCAGTGTTGCTCATTCAGGAATTCCTGGGTATTATACAAACTTATAGAAAACAAAACAAATAAATGCCAGGAACTATGAACGACTGCCAACAAATTGAACTTTGAATGCAGAATGTGTGTATTTCATACTTGACTAACTTTTAAATATGTTTTCAGTAATTTATTCTTTCAACATGCTCCGCATATTGGTAACACTTAAAGGATTTGCTTTAGATATTTGAAATTTAAAACATTCTAGAAGTATTGGGTTTTAAGGATTTGACTGTTCTTTAAAGTTTTAATGGGATAAAATTATAAAATTAAAATTTATAAAAAAACTTAACATTTTACCAAGAATATTGCGGGAAATGTGAAAGATTTATGCAGTTTTCAGAATTATAGAAGAGTCCACTGTAGTAACTTTTGGGAAATTATTGAAAGTTTAGAACGTTAATTTTTAAATAATAATTTTTAACCGTTCCACTGTGAGGCCTTCAAGGTATTCACATAAGAACTGGGTTTCTGAATATTAAAGCTTACGAATCATAAATTTCTGGATAGTCTTTTTAAAAGCGCAATATGTTTACACCCTTCCAACTACGATATCAACATTTAGAGAAAATATATATTTGCATATGGTAACGGCTAACAAAACTGTTTTAAATGGGACCTTTTCTGAACATATTATGCATACTTTAATCATACTGTTGTCAGGGACAACCATATTTGTTTAAATCTTTATTCTTTATGAAAACCACCACCATATTACGGTCGCCTTCGATCCTGTTATGGTTAATAATGACATCAATATGTTTAGCACAAATTAAAGTATGGTTGTTCATTCATCATTCTGCTGCTTTAACCATAATTTAAGGGTTATTGTTGATAAATCTGGGTTGACATTGTATCAATTTTATTTCTGAAATCTATTTCAATTATCTTTTAAACTTTGGTTCGTGTCTACTCATCGAAATTTTTTTTAACAAATTGTATTTTTTTAATTGTGAACTAGAATATAATATCAAAGTTTTTCTTGGGATGCAAAAAATTAATTAACAAGGTTTCGTTTAAATGTGCTAAATTCCCATTTCATACTATTGATAAACTGAAATTTATTGTTGATGCGATAAGCTTTTTTTAACAGAAAAATAAAGCTAGTTAAGGTCGAGACACATTTAATTCGTTGTACTTTATACTTCGCTTTTTCAACTGACTAAATACTTTGAGGACGGATATTTAATCAAGACCGTGACAATTTACGACCAATTTCACCAAGTTCAGTTATAATTAACTACCAGTTATAACCGTTAAAACATACTGCTGACTGGAAGTTAAAGTAATAGTTAGTTTTAGCTGACCTTGGTGAAATTGGCCGTTAAAATTTTTAATTTTAGTTTATTTTTTAATTGTTGCTGACACACAACAAAAAGTAATAAATAAAAACAAATTAAAAAACAAACCGATAGCTTTAAATAACTCAACGTTCGCTTAAAGTTGCCAAACTTTGCGTTAACGGAGACTTACGATATGGGACAAAGCTTATACGAAAACCTACATATCAGCTTAGCTGTCTGTTGAAAATAGCGGTGTATAAATTTCAAAGAATTCTTTGTGATAAGCATAAGAGAGTTTCTAAGAACGTGAAAGTATAAACCCATGCTATTCTTTGATTCTATCTCACTTATAAACGCAGACTTTCTAAAAGAAAACTTTCATAGTGTGAACCCAGACAAGCAACTGTACAAATATTTCGTGTGTCAAAATCATATTAATAGTGTAATTTAGTGAATGAATTGTTTCTGTGTATTTAAATGTGGCGTGTGGCATTTCGATTCCAAAATGATTGTGTCTCAAACAAATCAAAAAAATATTAAATAAATAATTCAAAACCACAAACATTAATAGAAATTATCATAAAAAAACAGAATTGTTAATGTTTACACATTCAATAAAATTATTTATGCATCGCAGTCACAAACATCAAAAAAGGCTTTAAATTTATTTGAATTTTTAATGAGCAAACAAAAAAATCATCCTTGTTTTTTTATATTTATTTAACAAAATGTAACAATTTTTAATAGAGTTTACTAAAAAAAATCGTTACGAAACACTTGAATCAATATGATTGTAAAAAAATAGTCCTGTAATTGTTTCGTTATTATTTGTACCTTTTTTCCATCTAAAATACTGCAAGGACTACCCCTAAAAAGGGATAATTATTTGAAAAAATTTGTTAATAAGATTCTTAATTAAAAAAAAAGAGTAAAGAACTGTAAAAAAACAAACACAAACACATAAAATGTGGCACCAATTTAAATGTATTTTTAAGGGGCCAGCTGCATTTTTAAACAATTTCATTTGTCATTTGTTTAGGAAACTTCTGAAGTTTAAGTCTCCAACATAAACAACGTATTTCAGCAAACATTTAACTAAATGTGAATTTTTAAGACTCTCTTTCGTTTTTCAATATATTTATTTAAGTGCGCCCATCTTTCGAAGGGATTACATGTGCCCCAATCGATGATTTTTTCCATTCTCATTTTTATTTAGTTCCTTTGTCTGCCTTGGAGTATTAATGTCTTTTTAGAATTAGTGAGTGACTGTATATTTTATGAACTCTTTTTGTACAATTTAATTGAAGCCTGAGTGAGTGCCGAACAGCAAAAGAAAGAAGAAGGGTCGCTGAAACGGCACAATTTTATACAGTTTTAATTTGTTGTCTCCTGGGCAATAAATTTTTTTTGAATGTGATTGGTCTATGTTAATATCGGATTAGGTTGATATTAAAACAGTGTTTCCTTTTGTAATTAAGTGTGCAAACAGGTTTGTAAGGATTAAAATATAATTTAGGCCAATATGAATTCTTTTGATGCAATTGCAAAAGAATTAAACGAAAATTTGTTTAATTAATTTTACTTGTATTATAAATGTTAAAGTATGTGAGTTGGTTAGCTTGTGGCTCGAAACAAGCCTAATGGATTTGGATTGGCGGATAACACATGGCACAGATTCAAATAAAGGGTACTTTTTAAGAGGTAAAAGCGGGAAAAATTGGCACATTTGGGATAAAGATTGCATATAGTCCAGATTAAAATAAGGTAGTTTTTAATTTAGTACATTTGGGATAAAGATAAGAAGTGTTTCAGATTAAAATAAAGGGAATTTTTATAGGGGTAAAAAGGCAAAAACGGGATAAATTTGATATACATACAGATTAAAACCAGTGTAATTGCTGGAGGCCTAAAATGAGGAAAAGCGTGGGCGAAGTCATGGGTAAAAGCTAGTCCTTCGCAATACTGAATTATTATTAATGAATAAGTGGGTAAATATATAATAAAACCGAATTCTTTGGGAAAGGTTTCCTGATGATCTGGCCTAACATCAGTGAAATGCACATAGGAACTAGCTTATCCCCCAACAATAAATTTCAGTGTATTTATCAAGAACAAAAATGAATGAAAACAAACCCTCTTAACATTCCCTGGACTCTGATTTTAATAATGTTCCCTGTTTTAGTACAAATTATTAATCAAACATTTTGAACAACAACGCGCTATCTTATGCGTGTAGGGTTAAAAGCGTATCTGTTTTCACATGATCCATTTCCAATATTTTTTGTCCTTCGTAGCAATAAGCATAATTTTGCTGAAACCATTTGCTGTCGATATTGCAGACTTCAGTTTCTAGTTTGGCGATGATTCCAACTTCTAGAAAATGTAATATTTTTCCGACTGACTAAACAATTTAGTCAAAACTCCTTAAAATGAGTCAAGAACTAGTTCTCACTCAGATTTTAATAGAAAATGCTCTTTACGTCTAATAGCATTCGAATGTTTTCTAAAGGGTGTTTTTTTTAGACCGATACGGGTTAGCTTTTAAACGAACCGTCATGCTGCTCACATTTTTTTGACATTTATGGTCAGTATACTCTAGCAAATCATCGTGCATAAGTTGACGCTTGAACAACGCTAACAAATTATGCAAATTTTTTTTTGTTAAAATTCCGTTACCTGAATTTTAACAAAAAAAATTAATTAATTAATCAATTAAAAGACGATTTCATGATTTTCATCCTTCAGGGCGCACTTTTGGCTTAACGGGTTTATGAATAAACCAAATAACCACATATTGAGTGAGCACTAGAGTATACACTTGATTAATCGTTGTTCGATTAATCGAGGAATTTTTCCGCCATTATTTGATCGTATAATTAAAAAAGCCAATTTCGAATAACGAATAGCTCGAACAATTTATGTCAATTAATCGACTAAAATTAATTTCTTAGAAAATTCTATTTTTTTAATGTAAAAATAGTTTGTTTAGATTTCTAACCTCAAAACTAAACTACATGTTGTTACCTTTTGCATTTATTAACAGGGTTTAAAAAAACTGCAGTCGAAACCAAAAACTTTCGAACAAAAAACGAAAATTTGTGCTTTTTGAGTTTATTTGATAGAGACTGCTTACATTTAATGAATCAGATGTATAAGCAAATGTTTTTTGACCAATGACAAATGAAGAAGTGGAAGGAATGGCAGTTTTTCTACTTTGACTGCAGTTTTTTAAACGCTGACTATAAACGTTAAATTTGCAAAAAAATTAAAAAAATCATCAGCAGTTATAAATGTGTAAATCATATACTGTCAGATAGATTATGGATTGATTACCGGAATTACCTCGTATCTTCAAATCGGCTTGATGTTGACATTTGAGATATAATTAGATCCGTCTTAAAAACTTAAGTGTCCTTTTTTGAAAACGATGTGTATGATTTTTGTCGTGAAATAGAAATACGTTTACAAATAAATTGACAAAACCTATAGAGTAGAGTTTTAAAATAAAGAAAATTAAAAGGTGATTACAAAAATATGTGTTTATAAGTTATCAGCCAAGTTATGGAAACCGAATAAACATGAGTGAAATTAAAAAAATTAAAAAAAATCCCTTATATATAGTACATACATTGAATTCTTATCTTTACCAGAACTTCTCTTAAAATCAGGACAAACTACGGTGATTTAAAATAAAATCAACTGAGAATCTCCATCGACTTCAATTCAATTTCACTTGATTTCCAGGAATAATAAATTGGTTTAAAAGGTTTTTTATAACTGGCTGGCACCTCACACCTCTTTTTTTCTTTTTATTAATTAATAAGAGTATGAGTTTTTTCCCATTGGATAAAATTATTTGAATTCTTCGAGTAATGCGAACAATTTGAAACCTTTAATCGATTAATCGAGCAATTTTAAAATTCAAAAATCGATTAATTCCTTACTCGAACAAAACCAAAAGTCGAGTAATTGGATACTCTAGTGAGCACAATCCATTACAGACCCTGAAGATTCCATTACATCCAGAAAAGTGCATTGTTTAGTGGGGTTTACAAGGACATCCGCGGACATTCAAATGTTCGTTTACATTTAAATTTGTTTGTTATTTTTTACAATTTCAAGTTCTATTGGGATTAAAAAACACCATTTATTGAACAGTATCTTTAGTTAAACGTACATTCTTTATAAAATTGTTCCATTTCAAATGACGCAATATTTTCGATTATGTTTAGCTTTTAAACAAAAAACAAAAAAAAGAAAATCTACTGATTCGTTTTGCATTGAACATTCTAAATAATTCATACACAATACTTATAAATCTTTTCAAATACTCAAATATAAGGACGAAAATGCTCTTCCTTCCACTTCATTCCAACAATGACAATAACAATGATGTTGCTCTACTTAAATGTCATTATCAAAGTAATACATCAAATCCATTCATATTTAATATTTGAATATAAAAATAAAAAGCAAATCTGAATAAAGAATGATGAGCAAATTGATCAGAATTCTAACGAAATTTTCAAAATAGAAAAGTATAAAGAACTAAAAGAACAATAACGCAGCTGCTTTTGTTTAAAAAATGCCAAAAACAAGGAAAACTCAAAGTGTTTGTGGAGCGAAGAATATAGAAAACTATAATAAAAAAATATGGCCATCATCGGAATATTTTGTACATAAAATATTAAATTATGATTTTTGTTTATTGCACTGGAGGAGTTGACAATTTTTACAAAACACACAGCAGGGAAGTAGAATCAATACCCTCAGGGAAAATAAACCAAGTCACCAAATATGAAAAACTATCTGCATCATAAAAAATACAGAAATATTCATATTTGTAAAAAAAATATTATTAGCTCATTTGTTTAGGGGAAAAGAATTTTCATAACCGAAACAACGAGACGTGTGTCATAAAAAATAATTTTACATGGCGCGCATGCTCAAATTTCGTTACGCATTTAATTATGATGATGATGATGGTACGTAGGGAATTCATTTTATTCCAGCGTGTGCAAATGAAGTGAAAAACTTAAATTATTGCAAAATTTTTTAATTTATATCATTATTGTATTGTATTGCCAATAATCAAATTAAAATATTTAGTGCCTTTAATAAAAAATAAAATATGTACATAATTTTGTGCAATTTTTTATTTATTGCCATGCGTAACTCATTTGAATGGAAAAGCGAACAAACTCGTGGACCTAAAAAGGGTTTGTCAGGGAAATCATCAAACATTTTTCGGTATTTAATTTTTGTTTTTCGGATAAGGGTGGATTTTCCATAGACTCTTAGCAAAGAACATGTGTACTCTGAATTAATTTTAATAAATTTTAAGTTTCATGTTCAATACAAAATTACAAATAAGCACAAGCCAACAAATTTCTTTGTATTTCGATAAATTGTTAAATATTTTATTCAAACTTAAAGATTTAATAAACCAACAACGAATTATTGTAACGTTTAAGTTGATCTAGATAACCAACCATATGTTTGAACTGACCATATTGTTATCAGCCGTTATGTGTCAATCATAAAGTTATTCATTGTTCAAATATTTCATATGGTCTTTTGGACAAGAATTGAAACTCTTTGTTAGATGATGCAGATAACACACGCACATCTTATTCATAATATTCCTTTATAGACTGACTGACTGACTGACTGCAATTTAGAGTTGCCAAACGCAGTCATTGTCACTTTCTGCGTGTCTTATCTCTTTGTTTCTCTTTGTTTGCTAGCAAAAGGATAATGGAATCTTTTGAACAAAGGACTTTTCTATTTCACAAAACTACACGTAAAACTCTTACGTTCTTGTATCATTTAAGTGTTGCATCAATGAAAATTAACAGTCCAAAAATATTTTAATATAATCAAAACAATTAATTTTTGTGGAAATTGCAACCGAAATTACACACAAGATAAGATTTGAAAAGCTTAGAAAATAATAACAATCATACATTTCGCATTTAAAATTGTGCAGCAAAATTAACAATTCATTTCAGCAATTTTTCCTTTTGAGTATCATAAATTCGATTTAATTAGAAAATTTAATTACTTTGAATTTGAGTTGTTCTGTTGTGGTAGTTTATTGGTTGTTTTGCAAGTTACTGAGGCGTGATTTTTAGAAACAAAAAGGTCAGTTTCCCTTATTGCTCCTCAAACTGTTGTGTCCAAGTCTTTTTTTTTGCATCAGTATTATTGAATTCGAGTTTGATTATCGGCATTGTGTTTTGTGCTTTCGAAAGTATTTCTACATTTTATGTACGTTAGAATCCCTCCCTTTTTTCTACCGACTAAATACTTTGCTGGGGCGTATAATCGGTTTAAGTAAACAACAAACATATTTCAAATATCTGTTCTATTTTTAAACAAGAGAAAATCGAAGAGCAACACAGTCTTCATTTAGAATTTAGCAAGCAGCTGTCCAATATAATCTAGTTACATTCATTGGCAAAAACAAAGCAAATATACACACAAACTAAATTATTCGCTAATTTTTAGTCTGGACACTTTTTGTTTCATCCACAAACCGATTGGCCAGGTTGGTGTAGATCTCTATTGTCACCGGTTACGCTTGAAGAGATTTGGAAATTTATGTGCGAAAATTGTTGAAATTGCTTAATTTTTGATGTTGCAAAATCCTGGTTTTAACTACCTGGATTTACTTTTTCAATTTCTCTTTTGTGATTGTTTTTGTTATTATTTGTTCATAATGCGATTTTTATGCGTTAAAATCCTTGTTGAACTTTTATTGTTTTTTTATTGATTTTTTTTTTATTTATTTTTCATGTTTTATACCCTTTTTTGTTTGCCAATTTTGATTTTTATTAAATTTTGACATATTTATGACATTTAGTTGATTGCTGTTTGGCAAGTTGTGTGGAAAGGATGCACAACACAATCGTAGAAATTGGGTTTCCAATTTCATATCTTTTGTCTGTATTATTTTTGTCTTTTTTTATCGTAATAGATTCTACATTTGCGAATTTAAAAGTTAAAGGTTGTTGAGTATATTTGTTTAGTTTTAAGTTTGTCTTTTTTCGGAAGTAATTTAGGAGTGTCTCAGGGTTACTTTTTTTTTTTGCTAGTTTCTAGCAATTATATTTAACGGTATTTGCTTATACCCACACCACAATAGTGGAAAGGGTGTTATGCGTCTGTAATGATGTTTGTAACGCATTAAGGTTATGTGTGTAACCTTCGTCGTAACGACGAAATACGTTAAGACCAATATACGTTATGCGAATAGGAATGAAATATTGGTCCTAGATCTAACTTTAAGTATACCGATAGACTCAGAATTACTTTCTAAGTCGATCTAATGGCCGTCCGTCTGTGCTGGCTGGCTGTACATGTAAACCTTGTGCGCAAAGGACAGGTCGCAATTTTGGAGATCATTTGATGGTACATGGCTCTAATAAGCAAAAGGACCAAATTAGACTTATTGAAAATGGGACGAATCGATCCAAAATTTTACATAGCCCACATACAAGCTTCCTTCCGGGACAGGGTCCTTAAGCCCATAAACCATCTTAATAAAATGTATTTCAAATAAATTTGGTCCAACATTTTTTTATTGCAGTCAAAATCATCTTAAATTTTTTTATTGTAATCGGTCCATATTTTACCATATTTCCCGTACAAATACTACTCCCGAAAATAGCTTTTAAAGCCATAATTTCCTTATAAATGTTGATATTAACATAAAAATTGGTGATAATAAATTTTACGAAAGCTACTATGTCATTACAAAATATTGTGCTGGTAGGTCCCAGATTAACAATTGGTCCCATAACCCTATCCTAAAATCACTTAAAGGCAAAAATCTCATATAGACGAAGATTTTATTTTTAAACCGAAGCTATTTGAATTAAAAAAAATCATTTGCAATTTTTTATGTGTTTGAAGTTATTAACAAAGCGCCGCTAGATTGGGTATTTCGGCCACTGTGCGAAGTAGAGTTTATAGATTGCAAAGCAGTTAGTGTAAATAAATAAAACCGAGTTGGCATCCAGTGCCTCTTTTGAACCTCGATTGACCCACTACAAATTCATGACACCCAAAAAATATAAATATTTTTTTTGTTAAAAAACTTGTGTTATGAAAATGAAATTTTAAATATAAAAAAAATCGTTTTAATTTTCGCGTGAAATGACTGGCACAAGTGAATACAAAAGACGCAATTTTCCATACCTCGAGCGCACAAAGCGACCGAAGTACAAGAACTTAGTGTTCTTAAGTTGAAAAAATAATACATAATACATTCAAATCGGATTAATTTGCTCGAACGAGGCGGCTATTGGAGAGTACAGTTGCGTGAAAAAGTTTGCTTGACACACTTGACCTTCAATAATTGGAATGAGTCGTACGGTGTATGGCACGGAGCGTTGTTGCAAAAGTGCCGATAGAGCCACCGTGAGCTTCAGTGAGCTTCATCCGCAGTGAGATCCATCATGATGATAAAACGTAAATTTTGACAAAAATAATATAGAATTTGCAGAAAAGTGTATCTCTCTATAGTAAAATGTAATAGACTGTAAAATAATTGCAAAGCCAACTTCACTTCTATTCGAGAAATGTCAAAAACAAAATGTTTCGTACCTACTGAAAAACCCTATATTATGCTTCAACGAAATATCTTAGTATTCATTTATGTTTGTCTGATTGTGTCTGCCTCTAAATCTGTGTCATAAAGTAACCATCCCACTTTTGAATGTTGACTTAAAATCTTAAATAAATCACTTCATCATCTGGGTTGTAAGAAAACGTTTGCATCCGACAACTTTGCAGCGATACATTTGAATAACAAAACATTTTATTAGACTTTTGAGCTCCAAATTCAATTGAATTTAATCATGTTTACGAAAAAATAAAAATAAAATGATACAATGAATTGTTAATAAAAATGTATCACATTATTAACGACAACAACAGCAGTAAACAGAGCAACTGCATCAGCAACCAACAACACAGGGCAACATGTATTTGGTACAATCTTGTGTCATTGATATTGTCAATCGTACGAGTCTGGTACTTTATTTAATACGATTATAAAGAATAAATAAATGAACAAATTAATGAGAAAATGCACTTAACTTGCAGTGGAAACAGAGTGAGTGCACTGAAAAAGTCATCAGTTCAAATTGTGTGTGACAGTTTTGAAGATAAAAATACAAAGCGCAAGTATTTGGGTCACTGGGGTTAAATGGAATTCACATACAAATTGTAATTAGAAACTTTATTAAACAAGAATATTAAAATGTATTTCATTCTATTAAATTCGAATTGCAACGAATGAGGGGGCGTTTAATGGGACGGACAGAGTTAAAATATCTGTTTGCTTGTTTTGTGAAAATATATGAGATCAAGCAGAGATACATTTGATACCCAACATTTATGCTGAGAATTAATGAATCATTTTAATTTTCTGTAATACATTTGTGGCTGTAAACAGAAGAGCAGTTCATTTATCAAAACAAATAACGATTTTTCATTTGGAAGACGGATCCCTCAATAATTAAGTGATTTTATTTTTAGTTTCTATTTGTCCATTGTCGTGATTTTGTAAATTGCATTTAGCAACACGCCCATAAAAATGAGTGTTGGGGGTAGATTTTATTTCAATAAATTGAATTCACACATTATTTTGCACTTAATTCAAAGATAAATATTTGTAAAACTAAAAGGGCATCAATTCAAATTCGATTAAGAAAACACTGTGCAATTTTTCACACAGACAATACTGGACAGTGGACAGAGTTTATTCAAAATTTTATTTAAGCCCCTTTCACACTATTCTATTTGCTCTCACAAAATCCAATAATTTTTGGTCTGATTGTCAAAAATCACAAAGAAATCTTGTTTCATTGTATTTAGTGTCTGTAATAAATTTTCATTTAATTTTGTTCTATACAAATCCTACTTTCCGGACTTTCTTCTAATTACCACAGAAAATTTAAAAAAAATTTAGTTTACACATTTTTCACTAGTTAAGAAAACGTCTCTTTGAATTCATTCATGATGGCAAAGAGCGGGCCATACTGGGAGCCACATAAATCACCATCAATTTTATACTCGAAGTTGTGCAAACTGAAATACGAAATAAAATACGAGTACAAGCTCATTAAAAAATCCATCAAAGGTAATGCAATTTGCCTCACAAGTCTGCCGCAACGTGGAAAGCGTATCTGAGATGCTTGTGAGGCAAATCGTTATTATGTATTTTGTTTTAATGAAACTTTCAATGATAATTCAATTCACACACACAAATTCACACATCAAATGTCTTCTTTCGTTAAACTTTTTATACAGCGTGGCGCACGAATCGTGCTACCTACAAAAACAAAACGTTATAACTTACTTTTTTTTTTGGCAGGTAACTACATATTTACATTTATTAAACTCAATGCCTGGGAAACCGGTAACAGGATCTTAATAGTGGAAAAGTACCATGCTTTGCAGTCCTTCATTTCTGTCTAACATCTTGATAAATTGCTTGCTAATGTCTGATGAGGCCAGGGTGGCCAGATTTGACGATTTATCGTCATTTTGACTATTTTTGTTCCGGAATTAGCAAAGTGCCGATTTTCTGAATTTTTTTCTTAAAAGTGACGATTGTTTGCAGTCTCCAAATTCTGAATAAAACATTAAATTTTCTGACACGTTCGTTTTTTAATCTTGGAATATTTAACAGCCGTACCTTAACAAGAGCGAAAGGCGGAACGTTTTCTTTCGCTTAGCTTTTACGCTGATATGCCATACCAAAGCAAGGCCGTCAACGTTGTGTCACGAATAGAAGTGATAGCTTTCTTGTTTAATAAAACCCATAAATTATAAATAAAAATAGAGATAAAAACGCTAGATTGACCAAAAAATTGCTAATTACCATTATTAAATAATAATAGCGGTAAACTTCAGTATAAAACGAGCTGTCAAAATCGGGTTTTCCAATTGGAAAACGTTAAGGCCGCTCTATTCAAAAACTAGAAAACGCGTGCCGCTTTTGTTTAGGTACGGCTGTAATATACATGTCTTAATAAATTCTTTAAATGATTATTTTCAGCGTACAAAAACGACAATTTTACACTTTTTTATCTTTCGCCAAACCATCATCGAGTGAACCTTTTACGACTCTCTGTATAATTCATATTTTCAACAATTATACAGCGAACATTTCACGGGTAGTAAGATAATATCTACATGAGTCTCATACGATTCTTAAGATGAAAGACTCGTTAGACAATCTTTATCCACGTCTTAAACGATTGAAGAAGCGCCTTTCTCTGTACTGTGGAAGAATCTCAGTCGTGTTACAGTTTTTCCTGTGTGAGGAATCTTCTACAATTAAAAAATGCGGTCATCGACGATCAAAGACGCTCTTCATGAGACTCCCAGTATCTTTTATACGATTCAAAATGCTAGCTGGGTAATTATAATATAAAATAATATTTTGTACAAAAATCGAACAGAAATTGTTAAAAAGAACTAAATTCTAAGTTGTCCGATTTTTTTGACTATTTTTCGAAACGTAAAAGACGATTTTTTTTTTCTCAGGAAATTGACGATTTCCTCACAAATATATCTGGCAGCCCTGGATGAGGCCTATTTATAATGCAGAAATACTTCATGAGACGGAATTGCACCCAGAACGATGCCGACTTCAACCAATTAGGCTGCATTGAATAATTTTCTGATCAGGTGTCGCATATGCTTGGATGCTCATCCAGGAAGTCATTTGCGGTCTATCATCTTCAAAAACAATAAGTTATATTGGGTGTTTTTTTTAGCTGCATGAAAACTTTTGATATCGATAACTATGGTTTGACAGCTGAGAATGTCAAACTGTGTTGACATTTCTGTTCACTAAGGTTTGACAAGTCATTATGAGTCGTTTTACGCTAGAACAACGCTTCTAAATTGTGGAAATTTACTTTGAAAAAAAATAAATTAGTTCGCGAAGGTCATAAAGCACTTCGTCTATTTTACGAAGCTCATTTCTGGTTAAATAACTACGCCAATATGCAAAATAGCCGCATTTCGATCGAATACAATCTTCATGCCGTTAGAGAATCACCATTATATTCATTTAAATTGACTTTTTGGCGTGGCTTACACGCTCTTTCGAAACGAGCAAGGAGCTGCCGTTGTTTCACTGGCCTCCTCGTTCGTGCGTTTTTACGTCTCTGGATTACTTTTTGTGGGGCTAAGTCATTGGCTTATGCCGACAAATCAGCAACTCTTGACGCATTAGCTGCCAATGCGGACAGTTTTATTTAAAAAAAATAGTTAAAAATTGCACTGATCGCATGGACCAGTAACTCTTAGATGCGGAGGACATGTGCTGAAAATATATTAAAAAAATTTATGCCATGAAATTATCTGGAAAATTACAATAAAAAAAGTTAAGTAATAAAAAAATTAAATTAAAAACATTGATTAAATAAATATTTATTTTAATTTCTTATTGAAGCACAATTGGTGCGCCACCCTGTATATCTGTGGGAATAAGGAAAAAGTGCTAAGTCTATTTTTAGGTTCTTACGAAAACAAATTTAAACTTTAAAGCTAATTTTGAAAAGCTTTCTCCTATTCTAACATAATCATCACTTCCCTGCGGTAAGATTTTTTTTAAGTTTTAATTCCTAAATATTTCTAATGCCACAGATCGAAAGTCAACTTTGGTTTAAATTTCAAATTCTATTGCACATTGAAAATGATATGCGAAAGGTAATTTCGCTAAAACTATTTAAAAAATCGTAAAAAGTAATTGAAACCTCTCGCCCATTTGTACTTTTGATTGTGAAGATCTCAAAGGTGCCATTAACTCAAATTTAGCTTAAGTCAACTTAAGCACTTTTTCATTTCCACCACAAACATAATTGTAGTTTTGTTTAAGTTTTTGCAAGATAATAGAGAGTGAACTAAACGTATATATTAATGTGTGTGTGTGTGTGTTGCTATTGCACAAACAAAACGCGTTTGTGTGTTTGACTGCATCTCATTGATGTTTCCTATTTGTAGAAATTAAATGTTGTTGGCAGGCTGGCTGCCAGTCTGACAACATTTTGTATGGCCTTTTAAAGCGAGTGAAGCAAATGGAATGTTTTCATGTGTCATCATCGTCATGATGAAGAAGAAACAACTAGACTCTACTCATAACACTGCAATTATTTACAACCGCGTGTTAATCTAATTTATGTTGCCACATGTGAATGCGAATTAAGTGTCTGTAATGATACCATGCTGCAACTACAACAACAACAGCATCAACATCAATTCATTCACTCCTTTTACAAGTTCGTTTGGGTTGAATGTTGCTTCTTTTTATTAACAAGACTAGTTTTGTGGTTGCCACAACTTTTTGTTGTCTGTAATTTCGTTTTGTTTTGCTGCCACAATTCGTACTACTGACCTATTTGTCTAGTTGTTTCTTGTTTGTTTTCTTATTTTTAAATTTCCTTCGTGTACATAAGCTAGATAAGTCTGTGCAACAATTAGCCGCAGATCTATTTGGCATCTTCCCATGATTGGTAAAATGCCTGGTTTTGCACCTGGCCTGTTTGTTTGTTGTTGCCTTTTTTTCTTACCTTTTTACCGTCTTCTGTGGCAATGTCAAGGTGGTCGCTTTGAACACACATCCACAACGACTTGTTTTTATTGATTTGAACATGATGCAACAGCCATTTAGTCATGTCTTTTAGACAGCAATTTGTGTGTGTCGCTTAAACGTCTTGGGCACGTGCGGAAATGTTGAACACTCTGTTGCACAAATGATACATACATATATATGTATGTTAAATGGCTGGCGAATACAAGAAGTGGAAGACAATTATAAATGTATGTGTGAAGGCAGGGAAAATGTGTTAACTATTAAAGGACTACATATACATATTTTGAATACAATTACTTTTAGTTCATTAAGAAGTATTAGTTTAATGTTATATTTTTGCAACATTTTAAATTGGGTTGAAAGAAGATTTTGTGGTATTTCAAATTTTCACGTAAAAGGGCAATCTAGAATTTTATAGTCTTCTAAGATTTCTTCAAACATTTCTGCGAAAGATACAAGTATTTTAAAATATTTTTTTCATACTTTTCATTCGCAGCAGTTTTTTGGTTGAAAATTTATCTCTCCTTCGCTACAATTATTTTTCTTTTTGATCACCCGCACACATGGATTATTGTACTTTCTCCAAGTTTGTAAGCTCAAATGAATTTAAAACATTTTTATTCATCTCACCTTTGAAAATGTGTTCATGTTTCATACTTAAAAATAAAAAAGAAAAATGTAATATTTATTAAATCGTTTCGTTCCAACGCTTTTACACACTCTCTCGCACAAATTCCTTCCCATTAAGAGGTTTTTTATTGCAAGTTGTTTTCGAGTTTTCCGCCATCATTTCTTTTAATTTAATGTCTCTCCATTTCACTGTTGATTAAATTTTATTGACAAAATCTCTGAGTTTTAAGAAATCCTGTCTGTGTTTGTTTATTGTCGCATTTGAAATAAAATTATAATTTGTATACTTCTGCAATCGGTTGAAGGTGTCATTTAAAATAAATCGTTGAAATGCTTCAACGATTTTCACAGAAACCAGATCTTTCATTGGTTTGGAAAATTATTAGATTTAGATGTGATAACAACAAAGTACGACTTTGTTACTCACGCAATTAAATATTTTTGATATTTTTTTAATCACTGCCAATTGACAGTGATTTTTCAAATCTGGTAATTTATGGTTGGTTTCATTAAAAGTGTCTTCCTTATTAAAATGTGGAATTTTTTTTATGGTTTTTATCATTTTAGATTAGAAAAAAACTTCAGTCAAATATATTGTAAATTAAATGTATTGCAAATTTTCCTTGAACATTGTTTAGTCCAAATTTCGCGGCATCTGGGAGATCAGATGGAACCCATATTCCCTGTTTACTGTTAAGAAATTATTTGGGTTCATGTTTGCCTGCATTACTTTGATAAAAAAGTTTTGTTTTGAATTCTTCCCTTGTCGAGACTTATCGTATTTTCCTTCCGATTCGGCATAAAAAAAGTTATATTTTTTATACCTTCCCCACAGGTGGAAGGAGTATATCGTTGGTCTCATGTATAAAGGCCCTAACTCACATAATTGCAACTTTACAGGAGAATGCAAAAACATAATATAACATAAAAACATAAACTGTATGTATCATAATGTTAAATGGCCTCTTCAATTGCTTGTAAAACTGATGTTTTTGACGCTATTGCAATATTTAAAAAAATAAGCAATTTTAAAAAAATTTTAATAAAAAATTAAAAACAGTGATAAATAAATAAAATAAATATAAAATTTTTAAATAATGAGATTTTGTTTGTCGTGCATAATTCCCAATTTTTATTCTTGATACAAACATTTAAATTTATTGTTGGGGGATAAGCTAGTTTCTATGCGCATTGCGCTGGTTGCTTAGGCCAGATCATCAGGAAACATTCTACAAAAAAAGTTTAGAAAAGCCAAAGATATTAGCAAAAAATTAAGATGTTGCTGTTTTTGTCCTGTAAGAAATTTAATAAAACTTACAGGTCAAAAACCTGTATTTCCTCTAATTTTACTTACATATTTTTAACTACACATTTTTTTAAACGAATTGAACAAAAAAATCGATGAACTTTCTGTTAGTAAATAAACAACTTGATGTAAACGCAACAAAACGGAACGCAGAATACCAAAGTTGCCAAACGGAGAAAATTTTGCTCTGAAACTTAACGCGGATTAAGGGAAAATATCGGTGCCATGGCGCTGGACAGACTGAGTTGATTTAGACGTCAGGAGTATGCTTTTTGCGGGAAATGATTTTTGATTTTCAGAAAGATTGTCTTGGCATAAGTCTCACGTGTTGCTTGTGGTTTAATACACAAAGTTGCGTTAAGGGATATCCTAAAAATTCCACTTAATAGCTGATTTTTCACTACTTGTGGGAGAGTTCGGCCTAAAGGAGAACTATCCCTGGATGCTGCTGCTATTCAAGGAAAGCTGCTAACATTTTCCAAAAGCAGTGAAGGGTAGATAGCTCCAGCTCATAAACAAGAGGCGAGTGTATAATCTTGCTTAATTGTGCGTTTAAATTGCTAGCTGGGTGTATTACTTGCGCCCACACTCGGGGCGGTTGGTAAGCACATGGTTTGTCACCCAGTGGTTAAGATCCATCAAAAAGTATGCCCTAGGTATGGTATCCTCGTATAAATTTCCTCGTGATATATGAGGTTTTAGATGAATGCGGTAACGTACGAAGATATCAATGTTTAATTTAAGGTAATTTATTTTTTTACATATGGCTTATTTAGTAATTATAATGAGCCTAATAAGCACCCTTCATCTCGCTCCTAACAAATGTCCTAAAGAGCTGATTTTGTTTTCAATAAATCGACTTTCAGGAGTTCCTTAATAATAAACTATCATAACAGATTAACCATTTAGTGGTTTGAAAACCTCCAGTCTGGCAATTATATCTAAAGTGCCATTTATATAGTTAAAGGTTTGCCATTTACGAATATGGGTTGCTTAACAACGGAAGAACGCGTAAAATAAGCGAAAACTTACAACAAAAAAGTGGTGATTCAAACGTGCATACGGGGTGATTATGATAGTCATAGTCGACCTTTTGTGCAAGAAATTGGCAAGATTATAAAGATATTTGAAGAGATTAAAAGCGTTACAGATGTGGTCAGCCCTGTTTATCATCGCAATGTGTACAATGCCGGAAATATCGCTTCTCTTAATGAAGGTGTGGCGGATAATCCGAATTTTTCCGATTTCCAGAGCGCTATGGCCGTATAATAACTGATTTTTTTCTTAATTGTAATTAAAGCTTATGAACTGGACGATATGTGGTTTCAACAGGGTGCCGGATTTGGATTTATTGCGATTTGGCGCCGTTAAACTTTTTTAAATTTGTTACAAAGAAGGGCCTTTCAATTTAAGAGGAATCGTGATACACAAGAATTTGTACTTTCAAGTCACTAAAGAGGGTTATTTAGATACGTGCCATGTTTTTAGTTTTTAATATAATAAATATGATTTTTTTTTTCTATATTTTGACGACTTTTTTTTACTATAAACAAATATAATAACGTTGCAGTTAATTTATTGGCTGCAAACAACAATGTTGCACAGCTGCTCTTTTTTAACTCTCTTAGTTGATACAAAACGCGCGTGGTGCCTCGTGTTAAGAGTCAAAATTTTTTTTTTTTAATAAAAATCAAACATTTATCATAAAATTGTTTATAAACAATAAAAAAAAAAATAAGAACACGACTAATCCTGTTTAAAAAGTACTAAACTATAAAAAAGGGGCGTACATATTTATTGTACGCAAACGAGTAGATATTTGAATTGTATTCGAAAAAATGCATAAAATTTCAATTAAACTGTCCCATTTATTAAAAACAAGAATAAATAAAATTAAAATCTACATTTTTTAATGGTTTATTTAGATGAAAAATGTGCGTGTGTGTGTGTGTGTATGATTTTTTACTCCCAAAAAATAAAAGTTTACCCTAGATTTTTTTTTTTTGTTTAATGACTGTTAAGGGTAACATTTTTTTATAGAGAAAAAGAACTAATGACGCTTAAAAAAAAGAAGAATATTACAAAAATTAACATAAAAATATGAAAATAGTTCATAAATCATACAGAAAACAGAATCCTTTTATTGATAGAAAAGGAACAAAATATCAAACATTTAAATAAAAAAGGCATCATATTTTTTTTTTGGTTTATTGTTAACACTCTTGTCTCTAATAAGTTTTTAGAAACAGAAATTTTTATTTTGTTTTTGTCTTTTAAAATAAAATAAAATTTATGTCTTGTGTTTAAATTGGGACCGTGAATGTGCGTACCAACAAGTTGCATACAGAAAAAAAAAGATTTATGATTTTAATTAATTGATTATGACGTTTCATGCATTTATTCATATTTATTTCAAATAGTTTTTCCTTAAATAAAGTTTAACTTATTTTTATTTTTCTATTTTCAAAGAAACAAACTCTGCAAGTTTTTTCATAGCAAATATTAAATCTAGTCATAAATTGTAACAAATGTCGGCAATGGAATATTTTACACACTACTTAATCATTTTAACTTCGTATCTAGAGTGTTTAGTTTCTTTTTTTATATGTTGACTTTAAAATTCAATTTATAAATAGAGTTTCGTACGCAATTTGAACAGTGGGGAGAAAATGTCATGGAATGTATTTAAATGTCATAAATAATAATAAAAAAATTGTGCACAAAAAAACTTGAAAAACAAAAATAATTCTAAAGTTGAAATTACTAATCTGTAGTCGTCAAGTCGGAATCAAGTCTTAAGAAAATGGGTATGAGAAAACATTGAAATACTAGCGTTCTAATTAGAAATATTACTAGTTTTTTTAATTCTTCACTTTGAGAATTCTTGTGGCTATCAATATTTTCATTAAATTAACTTTTTTTACTGGCTTTCATATCTTCAACAATTATGTAAATTATTGCCTCAATCATTAATTAGAAATATTATAAAAAAAACATTCAAGTTTTGTTTAGAGCCATAAAAGTATTCGTGGATAATCGTATAATGTTTATAAATTTGTAGCAATTAAAATCTGTATTTAATAATTATGAAACCGTCCGATGCAATCATAATATGCATATTTGCGAAGGAATATTTGTACTGAGCATAATCAAATTAAATAGGAATTCTGATGCCTTTTTATTTGCAGTAAACACGACGCAAAATGCGTTTGTCTCGTAGACTCATTACACTTAGCAACAAATTTGAAATTTTTTTATGACCTTTGATGACCACTTTATTTTTTTGATGTGTTATGGTCTCCTAACTACAAAAACTGTCGAAATATAAAATTTCAAGGATACATTTATTTTATAAAATCAGCGGTTTAGGAGTAGGTTATTAAATTTTATTGCAAGAAACGCTAAATAACTTGAATTAAAGCTGTCTTAAGGTCGTGCTAATGTTTTACTCAACGGTTTTCGAATAATTTAGACCGCACTGATGAAAAATATTTTTTTTTTGCAAAATTGAAAAATTTTTATTTGGAAAATTCGTAAAATTTTTATAATATTTTCTTAAACTACGTATATTACAAATAAAACAAGCTTTATTTCATGAAAATTTATGGAAAAATGGGGATATTATTCACAAATGCATCTATAAATCTCGCTTATATGCATATACTGTGCTTTAATGAGATGTGTTTTAATGCAATTTATTAAAATTGTTTTATATTGTGATGCCTAAATAAAGGATATGCATATAAGCAATTGCTTACACTCGAAATAATTTCGGATATTATAAAAAGCAAACTGTAATTGCGCAAGTTTGGATGCAAAAATGCATAAAATGTTTATAACACAGTGCAACATATTTCGGGTCATCACCGCCAGCCTCAATACTTGCAACGCGAAATGAAACTAGACAATTGGTAGAGCAAATCTGCCAAAGGGTTTTAAAAAGTTAGCTCGGTTTCCCTTAATATCGGCCCCTAAAGTTTATGAATGTTTTGAAAAGGCGTTTGGTATAAGTCAAAAAAAAAAAAAAAAAAAAAACTAAATGTCCTTCTGAGCTAAAAGAATATTTCAGATGTCTTCCGTAGAATTGTGTGGCGATTCTTTTCATAGAATATATTACCCACTAACACTCATTTTAAGGGGTAATTTTTGTACTTTTCTTTTAACTTGCACACAAAAGTATACTAAAACGGCACTTTAGAGGGTTAAAATGTTTTACGAATATTTTTTGCATCACATTTTACTGGGGGTAATGTTTTACACACATTGCACGATTTTTTGGTCTTCGAATACCCCTAGTGAAATTTGATGCAGATAATATTCGTCGAACATTTTAACCCTCTAAATTGCCGTTTTAGTATACTTTTGTGTGGAAGTTAAAGATATTATCACTTAAAATGAGCGTTAAAGAGTCGCCATACAATTCTACTGAAGACATCTGAAATAGTCTTTTAGCTCGGAAGTACATTTAGTATATTTTTTTTGACTTATACCAAACGCCTTTTCAAAAAATTCATTAACTTTAGGGGCCGATATTTCGGGAATCCGAGCTAACTTTTCAAAACCTTTTGGCAGATTTGCACTACCAATAGTCCAGTTTCATTTCGCGTTGCAAGTTTTGAGGCTGGTTTTTTTTTGTTGCACAGTCTAATCGGTGTGCAAATAAGGGATAGATACTGTATATAAACTGTAATTGTTTATTAACCTTTTGTTCCAAAATGCAAATGTCATCATCGCATTAAAAAGTTTTGAAATAACAAATTCTCAAAGATATGAGAGGAATTTTATTTTGCGCAATATTCAAGCCAGTGATGAATATAATTTTAACGTACGCAGCTACAAAAGACAACAAAGGGGACAAAATTAAATTGTTTTGTGTAAAAAAGTTTCGCAAACGTTTCCTGATTGATTTACTGCTTATAGTGTTGTTTTAAAAACGAAACATTTTCAAAATACGTTAGGGCAATTTTTATTCTTAAATGTCCGATTAAAGTAGGTAAGTTAAAGCAAGTTGAATAAAAAACCGATACGTTTTGGTTGTGATTTCGTACAAAACGATTAAAATTTTTTTAAATTATTGTACATTTTGCGAACGTTTTCGAAATGCTTTGTGTGTTTGCATGTAAAAGGCGAAATGCCTTCATGCTCTGGTCAAAAAATTTCATTCTGTCATTTCAGTCGACATTGATAAACTGTCATTAAATATGTATTACAAAAACTTAAATTTTGATCGGAAACCTTTAGAAAAAATTACCAAAATTTCACATCTCAAAATGTTTTATCCTAAATAGAAATTCTAACTGATAATTTTAATAAAATTAAAACAAGTAAGAGGGCTATTTTCGACTTTGCCAAATCCTTCACCATGGTGCGATAAGAACAGAAAGTTATATAAATACCGTTCTTTAGATATACATAAATATATTAAGTGCTACGTTCACTTCTCGAATCCCGCCCACATTTCAGCCATTTGTGGACTGATCAGGCTTAGTTTCAATAGCAAAGTTTAAAGGAGTCTATGCTACATAAATATACACCAACCAAGTCCCCATTAAATCTTCGGAAAACCATTTCAACAGACAGACGGAATTCGTTAGATCAACTTCGCCACTCATAAGGGCCCAGAATATATATACTTTATAGGATCTAAGATCAATATTGTAAAAATTGCAAACGGAATGACAAACTTATATATCGAGTCATTACCGCAAAAAAAACTTAAGCGACAAAAACAAAATATTACAGGAGAAGGTTTTTTTATTTTATTTAATAAAAATTTTGTATAAAGGTTGTTGATTAAGATAAAATTGTTTTTGCTATAAAACATTACAATTATTAGTATTGTGGTTATTTTGTTGAACTGTTTATGGGATTTAATCCAAACTTTGATAATTTTAATTAGGCTAAAGTTCATCAAATTTAATTTCCATTAAATTTTTTTTTTTGAAGAAAAGAATTTTACAACATGAAATTAATTAAATATATTAATAATTTTTCATTCTTGACTGCCGCTGGGCTCAAGCCAAAAAAAAAAAAAAAACAAGTTAGAGTGTTATAATCGGCTGTGCCGAATCTTTGATACCCTCCACCGACAATTTGAATATTTCAGGAGTGATATGTATATGATGTCTATTTATTATTAATTTATCTTTATAAAAACAGACATCAGCATTAAAATTGGTTGCTTAGACCTATATTAAGTTATTGACCGACAATCTTAAGTAAAATATCTTGATTCGTAACAGTTTAAGCCGAACTTAAATGATTTTCAGGAGGGGGATTTAAATTGGAGCCATGGTAAGTTATGAACCAATCATTCCAAACTCCGCAGAGGTATTTCTGGTATTAAAAAACATAAATTTCAATAGAGTGGTGAAATTAGTTTCAGCGTTTACAGTGAATTTCAGAAGGCTGCAAAATATGGGATCTAAGGTAAATTATGGAACGTATATCACAAAATTGCGTGACATTTTTTCTGGCCATATGAAACCAATTTAGAAGAAATTTTACCTTAATAAATATATCTGCTACGATTTTAGGCGTATTTAATTAATTTACCAGAGTGGGCTTTATATGGGGCCTATAGTAAATTATGGACCGATCATCACGAAATTTGTTAGTGCTATTTCAAGTCCTATAAAACTGTGAAGTATTAAATTTTATTCTGATACCATTATAAATTACGGTTTTAGGCGTACCAAACTGTTTTCCTGTAGTAGGGTTTATATGGGATCTTGGATAAATGATAGACCGATCTTCACGAAATTTTACAGAATTATTTCTAGTCCTAAAAAACTGTGACGTGCCAAATTTTGTTATGATAGCATTATCAATTACGGTTTTAGGCGTACTAAACTGCTTTCCGGTAGTAGGGTTTATATGGGATCTTGGGTAAATTATGGACCGATCTTCACGAAATTTTAAAGAATTATTTGTTCTTATTATTATTTCTACGGGCTTAGGCGTACTTAATTGTTTTCCGGGAGTAGGGTTTATATGGGGCCTAGGGTAAATTATGGACCGATCTTCATGAATCTTCACGGTGTGGTTTCCAGTCGAATAAAACGAACATTTGCAAAATTTCATATCAGTTCGTGCATTGTTCAATCATTTATGTTAGTTTTTGTAACAAAATTATCAATTTTTTAAAGTGGTGGTTCCACATTTTGATTCATAGCTCTGATCCTACTGAACCGATTTGGCTGGATTTCAATCCCAAACTTCTTAGGATAACTACAAGCAATTTGCCACCCAGTTTTTTCATTTCTTTTGATTTTTTCGAAAGTGAGCGTGTTTCTCAACAGACGGTCAGATGGACAGACAGACGGACATGGCTAAAACTACTTAGAATTACTCAAAAAGCCAGAATATATATACTTTATTGGGTCTGAGGTGAATAATAAAAAAGTTTCACACGGAATGACAAACTTAGCATACTCTCTCACAACTTATTGTGGTGGAGGGTATAAAAATATAAAACAGTAGCTACCTTATATGACCATGATATTTTAGGAGATGATGCAAGTGTTGCCAATAAAGTAATTTATTAAAAAAGGATTTTAAATGATGTCGCTTTAGGTTTTTTTGCGGTTCCACCTGTGATGAAGGGTATAAAAAGTAGAGTATTTTCAACATTTCAGAATGTTTGTGTTTACCGTGTAGCACAGTGTTGCCACAATCGTACGTTGTTAAAATTTTGCGAAGATATTAGCAACGACGCATCCTTTCATATTTTTGGTACATACTATGAAATGTAGCTCTTATACTTTTAAAAGAAGTTTATAAAAAGACCCTGCATATGCACTATTGTTAAGGTCTTTTAGAACGCCTCTTGCGATTTTACAGATAAAACAAACAACCTTTTAAAGAAGTTTCGCAAGGAGGGGGAATGAAATAAAATTAATTGTCCTAGAAATAAATGCTAAAGGTCCTTATATCATTTTCGCGATTAAGAAATTTAAGTTTTAGCGACATAAATAATTGTATTGTATTTGCTTGATAATAAAATGCACTTTGAGTAAAGAATAGAAATGCAAATTATTTACTTGCACAATTATCTTTGTTTGCTAACTCACATAACAATGTAACAAATTTATGCAAATTTGCATTGAAAGCACTCACACAATTTTGTACTTGCAAAAATGACAAACATCTTGCATTTTAATGCTCAAAAGATTTGTATCAATTTAATTGTCATTATGAGGGAACATTTATCCAACAGTGTTAAATGCCATATAAATGTCTTCAATTAGAATTGAAACATCTATTACATTTGCTTAACTTTAAATCAAGGGTTCATTAAGTACTTCACTTCACCTTTTGGAAAGCAAGACCCTGAATAGTTCAAGCAATTGTTGTCGTTTTCTTAAAGGTTGTTTTCTTTCATATGGACCTACCTATTCTTTTCAATTTAATAACCATTTAATAACAATTTGTTTTTGTGCTTGGGACTTTTGTTGTCAAAAAGAAAAGGTAAATCCCTTTTAGAGACCTTTTTTGTTCATTTAAAATGGTCCACTTCCGTTTGCACGTATGGTGATAATTGTACCTGAAAAAGATCCTTAAACCCTTTTAGAAATGGGGAAAAAAATAAAAAAATTAAAAGATTTAAATGAATATGTTCTTCATATTTGTTTTTGTTATTCATAGTTTTTTTATACAATAATTTTGATTTTTTTTTGTATCGCCCTGGCGCCATCACTCAACATCAACAAACATTTGACAGTCAACACTGGATTTTAATGTTTATTTCATTTGCTTTAGTCGGTTGGTTGGGTTGCTTTTGGATTTCTGACGAAACATCAATTCATAAACATCTTTATCATCAGGATATTCATGTAGTTATAAAAAGTGTTTTGTCACTGTCGCTGTCTCTTCTTGTTAAAGTGTTTACTTTTTCGGTTGTTCTCGTATCTATTTAACTGCTGAAAATTGATGAGCCTCGTTACATTTTAATGCATTTTGCGAGTTGCAGGCAGTCTGTCGCTGTTTTACGACCAAACTGACTGACATTTTGGCAAAGTTGCAAAATGTTTTCAATTGTTTTTACGCTTCGTTAAACTTTGAAATACGGATAGATAAAAAAAATATGTACAGTTTGTGCATGGAGTTATTAAATTTAAAATAATAATTAAATGGCGTACAAAGTCGAAGTTTCAAGAGGAAGTTGGAATTTTTATTAATCCTTTGATACTTCAAAAATGCTGGTGCAATTAGTTGGCAACAATCTGGTTGAGGTTATTTTATAAATACAGAGGGAGAATAGCTTCAGCTGCCTACTGAAGAATTTATTGTTAATAATTTCAGTTGAGGCGATAGTTATATATTTAAGGAATGGAAGAGAGCTTTGCTAGACTAGCTTGTAATGAGCGATCTGGTCTATCAGACTGGAGTTGCGTGATAGATTCCCGACGGACACTATGGTCTGTTTCGGTCTACGTTACTTCATTTAAGTTAAAAGACGAATAACTTGTAATTGTAGTTTTATACAGTAGTTTTATTTTTAATGAAAATTTTTAGTACATTTTACCGCATTTATTGCATTACAATTACACTACGACGGGAATGAAAAAATGTTCGCCTGTAAAATTTGTTTTGTGGCGGCTACTGTTGTTCGCGGTAAGGATTTGATAAATTTCGATTTTTGTATTTGGAAGTGGAAATATAAGAAAAAACTTAGTCAATTTTAAAAGGAACAAGTTAGAGTGCTATATTCGGCTGTGCCGAATCTTTGATACCCTCCACCGACAGTTCGAATGTTTAAGGAGTTATATCTGTATGATGTCTTTTTATTATTATTATCTTAAACTATGACGATTTGTTATTAATTATCGTTTTAGGAGACTAAACTGTTTTCCGGGAGTAGTGTTTATATGGGGCTTAGGGTAAATTATGGACCGACCATCGCGAAATTTTACAGTGTCATTTCTAGTCGAATAAAACGGACTTGTGCAAAATCTTATGTTATTCCGTGCATTTTTGCATCATTTATGTTCGTTTTTGTAACAAAATTGTCAAGTTTTTGAAGGTGGTGGTTCCACCTTCTGGTCTACTGAACCGATTTTGCTGAAATTCCATCCCAAACTGCTTAGGATAACTACAAGCAATTTGACACCTAGTTTGTTTATTTCTTTTGAGTTTTTCGAAAGTGAGCGTGTTTTCAACAGACGGACAGACGGACAGACAGACGGACATGGCTTAATCGACTTAGAATTACTCAAGCAGCCAGAATATATATATTTACTTTATGGGGTCTGAGATGAATAATAAAAAAGTTTCACATGGAATGACAAACTTAGTATACTCTCTTCACAACTAATTGTGGTGGAGGGTATAAAAATAAGAAAAATGGGGGTTTTTTTCGGCGCTGCACAGTGGGTTGGAATTGACTTAAAGTGAGGATTAGATTAGATTAGATTAGATGACTTATTTGTTATAGTTAATGAAAATGAGATAGATATTTTATTATCAACGTTTAATTCTTTTGATCAGAATATCAGGTTAACTATTGAAAGGGAATTAAATTATTCGATTCCATATTTGGATACATTGGTAATAAGGAAAGAAAATAGGTTATTGATAGATTGGTATAAAAAACCAACCTCATCAGGTAGAATCTTAAATTATTTTTCTAAGCATCCTAAGAGGATTATTATTAACACAGCTAATAATCTTATAGATAGAATATTGACAATAAGTGATAATAGATTTCATAGGAAAAATAAAAGAATTATTGGAAATATTTTACAAGATAATAGTTTTCCTAACAAACTAATTCACAAATTAATAAGACAATATTATATAAGAAAATCTCGAAATATTAGTGAGATCTTAGCACCTAAAATATATAAATCATTAACTAATGTACCTGGATTTTCAGAAAGGTTAGAAAACTCAAATATTTATGACAAAGGGAAATATAGAATGGCACACAAGGTAAATAATAATGTTGGTAGATTATTCACAAGAATGAAAGATAGATTACAAAAGTTAGATATGTCAAATTTAGTTTATAAAATACCTTGTGGTGGCAACAATAATGAACAATGTGCAAAAATATATGTAGGAACAACTGGGACGAAACTGAAAACTAGAATAGCAGGACATAAACATGACCAAAAATATAGAAATTATAATTCAGCACATGGTACAGCTTTATCGACTCATTGCAGGGATTTAAATCATTATCCAGATTTTGAGAACACTTCCGTTTTAAACGTGGAAGGTTTTAAGAATAGAAGATATATGTTAGAAATGTTACAAATAAATAATATTCCATTTGAAGAAAGGATTAATTTTAAAAAAGATACTGAAGGTTTAGCTCAAATTTATAGATATTTATTGAATAAAAATAAATAGGTTGACAAAAATGGAAATAGGTTTAGATCTTTGGTTGTTTTCTAAAATAAAGTTTAGATGGCTTATGTTAGATTTGTAGAAATACATTTTTTGACGAAAAAGGGAAATATTTTAAAATTGTTTTTTGTTTCCTCTTTTTAATTTTTAAATATTTTGAATTTATGAATTGTTATTGTTGAATGTTGAAAAATTTTTTAATTTAATTTTAATTTTAATTAATTGTCAAACACAATTTTTTGTTAATTTTTTAAAAATATAATATCCTGAAGAAGATTTCCAAAGGAAATCGAAATATCGATAAATAAACGAACTATTTGAAATAAAAGTGACCTTAAGCTCAAATTAATAAGGAAGAATAATATTCAAAAGCTAAACTTTATCTTGCACAGTCATTTTTGGTATTGGATAAAAGTTAACAAAATTCTACTAACTGCATAAATTACTGCTTTAAGTACTTTCTTTATTGGCTGTAAGCCGTCAAAATCAAATAAATTGAAAATTTAGATATTTCGAGTGCTTGTATTTTGCATTAAGTCTTCTACGTAATTCATCAAATAATTTTTGTTTTGATATATCTCAGGAACTTTTTGAATTTTGGTAATAGGTAGTAGTTATTTCATACTTTACCTAAAAAGTGATGTCATTACAATTGTCACTATTATGAAAACCGCAATAAGTAATCAACTCAGTAATGACCCCAGTAACTACTTTTTACTCCTATTATTTTCACTACTGAATATTTCCTTACTTATATAATAATCAGCTCAATAACTACTTATTAGTTGTGTTGTTTTCAGTACTGAATATTTACATACTTACTGGCAAAGAGCTTAATAACTTATCAGGTCTATTAACTAGCGCAATTTTTTTATTTTACAATTGGCTTTAATCAAAAATATTTGAAGAATTTATTGAAATTAAGTTATTATGTTAGAAATAAATCTATTACTGTGTCAATGGATTTTAATATGAACAATATTCTTAATTTTTTTTATAGCCTGTAGATCCCTAGCAAAGATTTGTTGAAGTAATTTTTAAGGATGAAGTTATATAAACACTCTTAAAATGTGTTTTTAAAAATTCTTTTTTTTTTGCTTATACTTTCGTTTTACTAACTAACTAAATAAAAACTGGGCCCAAATCGTCGCAGTCGTGATCGAGTGACTTTGATCGAAATTTTACTTTTTGAGATTATGTCATTCGATAACGAGTAGTCGATCGAATGACTTTACTCGAAATGTCATTCGATAGGTTAAGAGCTTTCGTAAAAACATATAATTGTTTTTTTACAAACAATTTACACACTTTTTGGGAATAAATATTAGATTTCTTTAACAAATAGCTAAAAATTTAAGTATTGAACTTTTTTCAGCAATAAGAAATAAAATAATAACATTCAGTTTTGCAATTTTTCGCAAATTATAGTCATGTATAGAAGCGATTTTTGTATTGAAAGTTTTTTGATTCTTTACAGCTTTACCGATTTTTAATAAATAGTAGACTTTGCTATTATGCCGCTGTTAGCAATTTTTACAGAATTTTTTCCATTTCTTATACTTTTATGGACTTGTAATCAATTATTTTTGCAAAAAAAAATTTTTTTTGTTAATTGTTGACATTTTGTTTTTTTTAACCGATTTCAAATAAATTTTAAGGTTTGTTTCCAAGTTTGCGATTATTTGCGAATTTTAGCCATGTTTGCTATAGCAGCGATTTTTTCTGTAAGTTTTCTGATTCTGTACAGCTTTAACAATTTTTAATAAATATTAGACTTTGCTTGCAAATTTCCGCTAATTTAAAATTTTTAATCGAATTTTTGCCATTCCTTGTAATTTTAGGGACTTTTAATCAATTTAATGGCTTGTTTGATATGTTAAAAACTTTCGCGAATTTTCGCTATTTTTGCAAATTTTTTGAATTTGTGATGCTTTGTTGCTCTTTTTGGCAAGCGCCGCCGTTATAAAAAAGCCTCATAAATAAACCGAAGTCACCTATTTTATAGGGCACTATCAACATTGTGGATTTATATGCGGCGAAAAGTCCGCATATAAATGCCTTATGCCATTAGTATACAAGCATAAAAATCTATTACATTTTTTAAACCAATTTCGATACAAAAGCTTTCGAATGCCGCAATCCCGTTTTTGATACGTCACGAAGTTTTATTCGATACGAAAGTTCATTCGATCACGTGTGCGACGATTTGGGCCCTGGTTAATTTTTGGATTTTCAACTTACTGGTAGTTAAATATTAACTGTGCCTCGGTAGGCTAGCTGGTAGTGAGCTAGTCTACCAGCGCTGGGGTTGCAGGTCCGATTCCCACCAGAGACTCTGGCTTCTTTCCTGTAGACAATCTTAGAGCTTCGCGGGATCAGCTTAAGGAATTAAAAAAAAAAGATAACTGGAACAAAATAAGAAGTTATTCAGTCGAAAAATTAGAAGTGTTTTTATGTCTCCAACATTACCCAACAAACCAAAACGATTTAGAAATCACTTGTAGCTAGTTAACTAACATAAACCTTAAGCTTAGAAAACTGTTATGATTACTATTATAAAAAGCCTATTAACAATTGTTTAATAATGAAAACTGATATTACTTGTCTATAATATAATGTAAGCTAAAAAGTCTAATTATAAAATAAACTTACAGAAAAATACTTTTCTAATCTATAATAAGATTACATTCTGTACGAACACTCAGTTTTTTACTAATATATTTAATATTTTATTACTTTTTTAAATTGTGCACTGTTTAAAACACATTATAACACTTCACTCTTCGAACAAAACACAAAGACTGAAAACTTAAAAAAATAATACAAAATTTATGCTCGCGTCAAATAACGGCACATCATTCTCAAAAACACTTACAAAACTATAGCGAGAATAAGTCATTTGCAATCATATTTGTTTTTATGTTGTTGAAAATCTCTTATGATAAGCTTATTCTATCACTCATTAACATTTTGCTCTTTTTTGGTCTGTTGGATACTTGCTAACTTAACAGGTAAGTAAAGTTTTTGCTGGGATGTCTTGGAAAAAGTTTTAATGTTTTTTATTAAAAGTGTTCCTCAAATGGGGAATTTTCGATATATACATTGAGTTTCAAAAATTTAAGTGCGAGATCGGGCAAATTTTATAGATTGTTCTATTTTTTATTATGAGATTTTTAACTTATATATCAAAAAAAGTTTTGAGGATCTACTGCTTTTTTCTTCTAATATCAATTATTGTGAAAAACTCCAGTTGCTAAAAACATATGCACATATAAAAAACAAAAAATGCTGTATTTTAAGGCGTGGCAAACAAAAAAATTCAAGGTCCCAAAAACTTCATTCTAGATCGTGACTGGTGCAAATTTTTTTGTTTTGTATTGGGTTCTAGCTCGTTTAATGTAACATGTATGTGAAAAAGAAAAAAAGGGGCCATAAAAGTATTATATTTTTCAGGGCTCTATTGCGTACATTTATTTACTATAATCAAAAAAGGTGCATGATTTTCCCCGATCACTCAGCGCAATTATTCAGTATAGATTTAAATAAAACTGATTACTCATTAAATGAGACGTTTCTTAGAACCAGCGATGCCAACTTAGCGCTTTTTGGGGGTAGATTTAGGCTTTTTTTAATATGTACCTGAGACGCGAAAAAATGTTTAACCCTCAATTAAAAACTGTTAAGCTTTTCGCACGTTTTCACTTTTGATTTGGTAGGATATCTTTTTTGCTTCTTTGGCAAGATCTTATTGTGAAAACAGTCTTAAAAAGACACAAACGTGGAAAAACATTGAAAGCACTGAAATGTTTTGGATCGAGGTTCATAGTTTTTAAAGTGCAATTCGTAACAATCCGTTTATTTAACTTGCAGGTTTTTCTATAAATATACTAATATTTCCTGACTTAAAACGCGAATTTATTTTTAGGGTAATGAATTTAGTTAGAAATAAAATTTTGTTGAAAACATTTAATTCATATTAAATATTGTCTCAACCGAGATAATCTTTGTTGTTTTAACTAAACATACAAAAAGCGACAATATCACATACATATCGCTACATATCAGCGATATGTAGATGGGGTTTTTTATGGACTGAAGACGAGGATGCTCAAGATCTGCAAATTTTGTTAAAAAATTTTAAAATTATTGGTGTTTTATATTTTAGCTCTTTTTTGAAAAAGATGGCATGATCATGCACTTAACTAAATTTTTATTTAGTCCGTCTTCCAAAAGTGTGCACGCGTTTTCCAAGAGTTTTTCGTAAATCTAATTTAAGATGTATTTGATAGTCTGTAAGGACTAATGAATCTAAAAAATTTTGAGAAAGACTATAATTAAATCTTTACGCTGAAAGAGTTCTTACTAAACTCTTTAAAGCAATTCATCCTCCGTATCTATTTTGATACTTTGTGAATTTAAAAATGTCATTATCACATTGTACGAAAACCCCAAATTTTTTAACACGTTCCACATTTCACGTGACACACTTCATCAGTGTCATGAGGCACTTTCACTGACAAGCGTTCAAAATTTTTTGATGAATTATACAATTGTTACAATTAAGATTCTGGTTTTTGTGTTTTTTTAATATTTTAAAAAATATTAGACAGCAGATGGGCTGGTTTCAGGCATGTAGAGAGAAAAACTCAATAGAACACAGACCATTTGCTCTACTTAACACGCCTTTATTTTGTTGGGTACAACAAACCATTAACATCTACAACATCTACAACAGCATCAATACCAACATGTGGATTCATTTCCACATCCGCATCATCCTCGATGAAATCAAAACAAACACATTGTAACAAAAAAAAAAAACGACAATAGAAAATATTCAAAACTGACAGACAGACAGCGATAATTCACCCCTTTTTTGTGATTTAAGCGAAGCAATTAAATCGTGCGTTCATGACAATTGGTGTTGTATCATTTTAAAAGAGCGAGAGCGTGTGCCATTGATGCGCAGGCGCAGCCGTGTACTTTAAATTTTTTCCACAATAATCCGTACATGTATAATTTGTGTTAAAAACTTTGAGACTTGTAAGAGGCACAAGCTAAAAATGATTGGTTTGTTCGAAATGTTGTTTTCGTTTTAGTTCAATATATTTCATAATTTGAAGATCAATTGTTTTAGTGAATTTATTATTTAATTGAAGTTAGTACATTTGTATATAACGGTATTTACTAATATTATTTACTAGTAAAGCTATGTTCACATTATGTGTATTTGTCATATGGAATGCCACTTCTCTACCCACATGTGATTTCATGTGTATGTCAAAATTTGAGTTTTACTTAATGTTTATAATTTACATGTTCACAAGTTGGTATGTAACGTACATTTGACATAACCTATCAAAAAAAAAAAAAAAAAAATAATTAATTTGTGTATTTTTATCTGTTTTATTATTTATTTACTATTATAATATATATGTATTAAAATTTCAATTGATTTTGCCGCCACAAACAGTTTTGTGATTAAAAAACAGCTGATGTCAGATGCTTTGTCACTTGAAAATAGAACTCTTTCTAAATCAAAAATGTCATGTGTACTGTACACAGAGAAATAACACATGATATTGCTTGAAGGGGTTCAGACGATATGTACAAATTTAACATGTGAAAAAGTGACAATCCACATGACAAATACACATAATGTGAACATAGCTTAAAACTTTTCGTTTTGCCAACCATAGAGATTTAAAGTGCCATTAACTATCTTTTTTTTGGTTTAACTATTACAATACATATTAAATTAACAATATCAGTTAAATTGCCTGCAATTTAATTTATTGGGAATTAAGCTAAAACTCCCGCTAAACAAATGCTAAATGAAACACAAAAAAAAAACACAATTGACAACAAAATATTTAACGAGGCACATGAAAATGTCTGGCATGATTATGCAAATATAAATACATAATCACTTGTGGCAAGTTGGCAACAATTCGTACTTTACAAATATAAAATACAAATATTAAATACATATCGCTCCTCCAATTCGATATCGACGAAATTGCCGTTTTCCTGAATGTTGAGGAAGCACGTTCAACGCTTGCTGGCTTATTCAAAATACAATTACGCTCTGAAAAAAGCCTAACATATTGACTTCAAGGCTCATAAAAAGAGCTAAATATTCTTATTGTTATTTCTATTTTCCACTTTGAACGTGATGCCTTACGTCGATATTGCATTGTAGGAGCGATATGTAGTAAGTTGTACTCTAAGTAAAAAAATTCACAATGCCTGATTATAAATTTTGGAAGGCAGTTGGCTTGGAAACTGCCGAGTGAAATCAGGCATTGCAATTGCTGTCATATACAGATTTACACTTTGAATCCTAAATGTGAAATCATGAAATTAAAATTAAAATTTATTCATTTCTACTCATACTCATGCTAAACAATCTAGCGGTTAAAGTTACAATTGAATTAATTTAAATTGAATAAAAAAAAAAATTGTTGTTGGTTACGCCATTTGCAGCTAAAAAGGTTTAAATGCGTTTGTATTTCAAACAGTGGAATGTGTATCGAATTGTAATATTTATTTTTTATTGTTCAATAGTACACTGAGAATAGAAAGCATGGCTGACTACCCAAAAACAGCAAATAATTAAAATTTTTAAAAATTTCCTGAAATATTTATATCTTACGAAAATCGGCTGAAGGACCAATTTTTACGTTTAAGTTCCGTAAGGTGCGATTTTTCCATAGAAGTTTATTTTTTTTGTTTGACTTTTATTATCCCAAACGTTAAAATCACAAGGGAATCTAAACTTGATAGAAATATTTTCTTTGAATAATAGAGAGATTTATTCGTGTTGACGAAAGGATTAAACCAGGAGTCTAATTTCCGCTTTTGATATCGAGATTCTAATTTAAATTTTATATAAATATATAAAATTTATGGCGATGGCTTTCAATAGCGAGTTCTGTACGAACACACGAATTTAGCAAAAAACCTGTAAAATTGTGTACCAGGAAGATTCGATGCAAAAACACTAGATGTGCGCTTGAATTCGTTCGGACCACCATTTAAAAATGCTAAGTTGTTGCTGCTTAAATCTAAAAATATGTTTGGCAATAATTTATTATCAAAGTTATTTTCGGGAAAACAAAATTTATTATTAAAACGATTTTTATTTTTAATAAATACACTGAAATTTATTGTTGAGGAAAAGCTAGTTTCTATGCGCATTTCACTGGTTGCTTAGGCCAGATCACCAGGAAACCTTTTTTCAAAGATTTTAAAAAAGTTTAAAATATTATTCAAATAAAACTGTAAAGCGAATAAGAATTATAAACACTATAACAATATCAATGCTTAAACAAAACACCACCAAAAACCGTGAGTTTAACTATTCATACATTCCCCTACAGTTGGTTGGCTTTTCTCCGACTTGAATTGTAGTTATAAGTGGGTTCGACTGCAATTTTTTAAACCCTGTTAAAAATTACCAAAACTATATTTTTTACTATTTGGATTTTGTTTATATATCATGGAAACATGAGTTGCCCCTATTTCAAAAATTTATAAAAATCTTTTACAAATAGTTTGAAAACTCGTTTCGATGCCATCCAGTTTTATTTTTGTAGTTATAGTAGATAGTTTATTTGATATCGAAAGCCTAACTGCCTATTTCCGATGTGCGGAAGAATTCTTTCTTTCGTACAAATTTATTTTAAACAAAAACAAAATTTTTAGAATTTTTAAAAAGTCCGGATGTAATACAATTAATTTTGGCGATTGTAAAATCTTCTTCAAAATCATTCAGAGCAAAATAATAATGACGTGACAACAATCTTGTTGACGAATATTTCAAAATATTATGAGTTTTCGTTCCAAAATAATTTTGAAATAAAAGAAAGTCGTCTTTTCTACTTAAAAAGTGGTTTCTTATATCTTTATAAAATTTGTCAATAAAATTAGAAAATGCAAGCTTATATGCTGCCACTGATACTTAATTTAGAATGTGGCATATGCAATCGTCCAATTAACAAGTGCAAAAATCTGTTCACAATAGCGGAGTTCAGTGTTTGGTGCAATTGCTTTTTTTGTTCATTGGACAGTAAATACAAGCTGCCATTTTATATCAAACAACAATAGTTTTGAAAAATTTGGAAATAGTACCAAATGAGTCACGGGGGTACCAACGTACTTTTTAGCTTTGAATTGTACCAAAAAAGTACCAACTTTATCAACCGTGATACCATACCTTCATTGAATTTAATACGTTTTGTAAACAGAGAAAAGAAGAAAACAAAAGAAAATAAAAAAATAAAATAAAAAATGAGAAAGAATTTTAAGTTACTGCCAGGGTTTTAATTATCAAGAATGATAGAAATTTAGATTACGTCTTGCGCATGATTTACAGTTTGATGACGTAGTAGTAGTAGATTACCAAGTCTATTTCATTTGTGAAATTCGTAATTTCTTAAAGAAAAATTTCTGTATTACTCGATAGTTAGCAACGCTGCAATTAATTTACTCATGGCCATTTTCTGAATGTATCGACAAACTGTCTGTTACTTAATGTCAACATAAATTTATTATACCGATAAACTGTCCGTTAACGATTTTGGGTTTCTCAATATACCGACAAAAAACATTGGTTTGAGTTGGCAACACCGCTCAAAATACATGTATGAGTTGGGAGTCAGCTGTACGTCAAATAAGTAATTGGCAGATGAGTGCCGGTTAGCTTTGCGACAAAATAGAAGCAAATGAGACATTGAGAAAACCAAATTTAAAATTTCTTTAATGTGCAGTTTTTCGTTTGGAAAAAAGATAATCGCCTAATGAGAAAATGCCCATCAGAGAGTTAAAAAAAAAATAAATTTTATATCGGTTGTCAAAAAATTTTGCTTATGCCCCTATTGCGGTTCTCCACTTTTGCAACAGTTTGGTTGTCTTTGAAATTCACATTGCCATTCTCAACTCAATTTTCATTGCCGTTTTCAACTTTGTTTCGTCGACAAAAATGTTAAATACACACAACTGCTAAAAAGTAGTTGTGTTATTGGCAGTTAAAAATTATTTTTTTTTTAAATTCGATGAAAATCGAAAAGAAAATGGAGAAATCGTATGTATAAATTTTTATAATAACTTTTTTGGTTTTTTTTAAAAACTTTTATTGGTTTGAAAACAAAAACGAAAGCTCAATATGAGCGGCCCGTCCAGCTTATTTAGAGAAACCAACACAAAAGTTTGGTATGATGAAAAATTCATGTAAGGAGTTATGGGAAGAGTTTATAGTGGAGTTAAATTGTTTGGGACCACGACAAGAACTTCTTATAATCTTCTTAATCTGATTATAATATTCTTGGTACTGGTTTGGATACACTACTTCAAGTATAAAAAAAACTTGCCAACAATAAAAAAAAAACACTCAAGCGACAGGGGGAGGGCTATCACAAGAGGTTTCATTAAATAGCCTTGAGGATACTGTTTCGCAGCTCTTGTATTGCAAGTCCGGCCAATTATTTGGTGTTGAAAGTATTCCACCATCAAGTGACAATTTGACTGAGTCAGTTGAACCAATAATACAACCAGCAGATTGACCAACAGCTACCCCAACTAGAAGAAGAAGTCATCAGGCACAAGAACGTTTCGTTACTTATTAGAAGTTCTTACTTGGCACTGCGAAGTTCAAGAGGGTTGGAATCATCACGAATTTGTCTTTTTAGAGCATCTATACAAGAGTTTTCCTTTTCATCATCATAAAATAAATCGAAATTAATATCAATTATAAATACTTTTTATTCAACACAACAATTGAAAATACTTTTAGTTTAAAAAATTATTTAATTTTATAAAATTTTTACTTGTCAAACGTTATATTTAAAGTTGGCAAATCGATATTTTAAGTTGGCAACTTTATAGCAAACTCAACTAAAAACAGTTGGGTATCACAATCAGCGTTGCCGTTTTGGTTACTTTTAACCAAAATTGGTTACTTTTTTTTCCAATGTGTACTTGTGTACTTTTTTTCCATTTTGGTTACTTTTTTCAACACAAAAATAACCAATTTTTTGTTTTGGAAGAGGATTTACCCGCTCCGCTTTTTTGACTCTTAAAAATTGTGTGTGGTATTTGTGCAACCAATAACAATACTTTTTTCATCTACTTAAAAAAGCTTAAACTTTAACAAACTGTCAACTTAACCATATGTACATATATACTTTGAAGTGTAGATGGTCATTATCTGCTACTTTTAATTCTTCATAGGTCTAACTGAAACACTTTTCTAGACAAACGATAAGGTCAAAGTTTACGGAACTTTAAATAGGATTCTATTTCCACCGGGCAAAAAGCATCTACATATATGTGGCATTTTGACAAAACATCTTAAGTCGAGATAAGATAGCAAAAAAGTTTTTTAAAAAAACTCTGCGAAAACATAATTTTTGTTAAAATTTAAAAAAAAAAATAAAATTAAAGAAAAATTTCGCTTATAATACAAAATTTTAAAAACGTAAACAAAAATGTTTTTTGAATGAAAATTCGTATGATTAACGACATTTTTTCAACTTTTAAAATTTGACTGAAGATGTTTTGTCAAAATGCAACAGATATATATACAAGATTTACCGCATAATTTAGTTAAATTTTGAACTTTGATACCTTAATAACACAGCAAGACCTAACAAATTTTACTTGCAAGAGCTCTTTATATAAAAAGGTTGAAGTGTTAACTTTGTAAAGGAAGTGCACGTCAACTAAAAATTTCGAAAAATTATATAGCCTTTTATTCTTTCCAGACCATCGGTAATACAACATTAAAACTTATAAAAATTAGTCCAGCGATTTTTGAGCCTACTAGATACAAACAAACACAATTCCTTCTTTACACATATTTTTCAACTGAAGTGCGGATAAAATAGTATGTACATTTGATAATAAAAATTTTGGTTACTTTTTTTTGCTTTTGGTTACTTTATTTTAACATTTTGGTTACAAATTTTTTTTGGTTGTGGCAACGCTGATCACAATATCTAAAATGATTGTTGTGCAAAAGTTGGGTTGACTCCAACACGACCAAACTGAGTGGAGTGGAGAACCGCAATAGGGGCATTAATGTTTTATAATCATTAGTATTGTGGTTATTTTGTTGAACTGCTTATGGTTTTTAATCCAAATTTTGATATTTTAATTAGGCTAAAATTCATCAAATTAAATATTCATTAAATTATTTTTATGAAGAAAGGAATTTTACAACATGAAACTAATTATAATTTTTCATTCTTGACTACCGCCGTGCTCGAACCCAGGCTTTTTACGGATATGTTACCCTTATGTTTCAATTGCAACCACTCAATGTCTTCAATTAATGTATCTTAATGTTTTATATTAAAAATATTATAGTAACACAATTACAATTTTAAAAAATATTGAAACGTGTGCTAAAAGTTGCATAACAAAAAAAAAAAAAAACATAAAAAAATAAGATAAAAGAGAGCAGAAAAGAGTACAAACATGAAATGAACAGTGGGCAAATGCCAACGAAGTAACCGTAAAAAGCCACTGAAAAATTGTGCGAAAAACTAACGTACGCAACGAAAAACGCTTTTAATTAAATGTTTATATTTTTACTGCAACTAATATCGAGATTTATTTATTTATGTATGTGAAGAAATAAAATTATAAAGAAAAAAATAATTTCTAATAAAAATTTTCAGGTTTTCAAATAATTCAAATAGAAAAATAATAAATTGTCCCAATGTGAAGTTTACACGTAAACCATAATACCAATTGAAAAGCTTAAAATTATTGACCAATGAGAACGCAGGTTATGTGACGTCAGAGTTCCTACATGCGCAGTACACAATTTTTATGTCTGCCTGATGTCTTAATCTTTATTTTTATCATTGTTATTAATTATGTGCTTAAGGATTTTTGCCAGAAGTTGAAGACTCGATTCTGTTTGAACACTTACACGCAAAAGAAATATATATCAATTCGTACTTAAATCAAGCCAAAGCGGTGACAATAGTACGGTGAGTACGGATTTTCTTAAATCAAGTACAGAATGCTTGATTTAAATATGGATTATTCAAGTGAAAAACTAATCTCGAAACTAAAACCAAGATTGATTCAATCTCAAAATGCGCTTTTGTCAAGAATTTTAAAGTAAATTTAATTCCGAATTCGTACTTGAAATAATACGAAAAGAAGATTAATTTAACTTAAACTAAGATTGAATTAATCGCAAAATGCGCTTGATTTAATCATATCAAAGTTAATTCCGAGTTCATAATTGGAATAATCCGTTATAGCTTTTATAGTAACCCAACATATTAGTCTTGAAGCTTATGCGATCTTTTTTTATTTTTTGAGTTCTCACTCACTGTCCGATAATAATTATAGGTTTGGGGAATATACCAACTCTCTTTAAAACGATAATTAAGTATTTCCAAACAGATTTTCCTTGTTCAAATATTTCTCCCAGTGCTGTGCTCGTTGCTGATTATTTTTCGCTGTAAACATTTTGTTGTATTTTTGTATCTTTTATTAAAATTTTGGGGGTTTTAAATTAATAATCGTTTTATTCTAAACCAGTTTCACCACATGAGGCATACCTTTAGTTTATTACATGTTAACATGCCTACAATCATGTAATTTTTGAATTTGGCGTTTTATTATTGTTGCTAATTTTTGGATAATTTTGTTCTCTGTACAACGAGCGAACATTCAACGAGATTCAACTGAACGCTCATACCCAGCAAAAAATGCCGCTTATCTAGAAACAATTTTGCAAAGGAGACGATCTTACGGAATCAGTTACCAAAACGCATTTATCAGGCATGATTTTCTACTGCCTATAATTCTTAAAAAAATTATTATTTAATCGTTTCCTTGTAATTTTCAGTAAGCAATGTATTGCATTTTACTGCTTCCAAATCTAGATTAGTTTTTGCTGGGTACTAAATAATGTTATGTAGTATGTAATACCTTAATATGCGGGGCATGCTACATGATGTTATGGGAACGTCGTTTATGGTAAAATTCCAATTAATACGTACGCACATAATTTTGAAAATACCCAAACTCGTACGCAGTCACTGTTATTGGAAAGTCATTTATCATAATCTTATCATTAATTCACATTCAATTATAAATCAATCAAAATTACACCAAATACACAACACACATTGTTGTTATTGTTGCAAGTATTGAAAATTTATGTTAAACTTTTTTGTTGCTGTTCTTGTAAAAAATTCAACATATAAAATTCGTATCAGTATGAATGAATGCAAGTTGCACATAAATTACGGAGATTGTGTTTTATACGTTTGCAGTAATTTTCCTAAAAAAAAAAAAAAAAATAAAGTTCGTGTTTGAAAATGTGCAATTTTTTGTGGTTTTGAATTAAAACCGATGATAAACCAAATAAAAATAAAAATATATAGTTTTGCTCAAACAAGAATTGGCAATTAGTATCGTGATCATGTTCAATTCAATAACAAAATTTTGGTTTTCTTTTTTTTGCAACCGATGACAACTTTTATCCATAATTATCAAGCCATAAATTGGCTAAGCAAGAAAGGATAAAGAAAAAAAATCCACACAAAAATTAAAACAGAAAGTCAGGCAAGACAAAAATTTTGTTGCAATTACAAATTTTAAAGTTGGAAAAATTAGTTAAAATAAATGTATACAAGATGAAGTAGAGTTTACATCTTGTAGGACAGATATGTGAAGGAATTTATTGCGATGGTGCATATAATTGTACAATTTTAATACTATCCGTACACGGAAAGAATTATTTGCAAAATCACCAAAAAATATGGGTTAAACCAAAAAAGTTTGCATGATCTCGTCCAAGAAAAAAAAATTACTTATTGTAAATATATTTGTGGCTTGGTTTAAGCAAAATGTTTCTTTATTTAAAAAAAATTTACTAAATACCCAGCAAAAACTTAACTTACCTCCCAGTAAAAACTTCGCCTACAAAATAATGTATTGAGAAATCAGAAAAACATAAGAGTACTACTTACAATTCTACTGAAAAAACCAATAAATTTTACATGGGATGTCCCAAAATGAACGCATTCAAAAGTAAGTCATTATTTTTTTACCTACGTACATCCAGAAAAAATAGTTGTAGAAGTTGTTATAGATGTAGTTGTAGAAGAGAGCTACTAAATAATGAGTTAAAAAAGTTATTAATTTTGAAAAAGTAAGCGAAGTTTTTACTGGGCTGATAAGTTAGCAAGTATTATTGGAGAAAAATAAACACTACATATTTTTCGGCTGAATAACTACTTATTTTTGCTCGAGGTGTCCACAGAATTCAGTACTTACTATACACCTACTAGAAGTCAAAAAATATCTAGTTATTATTTTACTACGAGTAAGTTGAATTGTAAGTACTTACAATATACTTACTAGAAGCCAAAGAATCACTAGTTAATTGACCTAATAAGTAGTTATTGAGTACGTTATGAGTAAGTAAATACTCAGTACTGAAAACAACACAGCTAATAAGTAGTTATAGAGCTGATTATTAGTAAGCAAATATTCAGTAGTTAAAATAATAGAAGTAATAGGAAGTTGCTGAGCTCATTACTAGTAAGTTTTCAGAATAATGACAATTGTAATGACAACTACTTACCAGGTAACGTATGAAATAACTACCACCTATTACTAAAAATCAAAAAGTTTTTCCTGGGTAAGAACAAAATATGTAAGTTAAAATCAAGAAACTGTTATGGATTTTCTTATTTTAAGAAACAAGAAAAAAAAACTTATTTCCGTGTACAAACACAATTGCACAGTATGAACGTAGTAAGTGGCGAACAACGTAAATAAGTACGCGATCAAGCTTAAACGTGTTATATTTTATACAAAGGCACACAATAGCTGACGTAAACGTAAAAGCGCGTACAGAAACAACATGAATTATGGGAAAATGGAAGGAGTTTTCCGGAAATTAACGGCGTTGCATACTATGTTCCAACGTCACACATTGTTACGAGCCTGTAGGAAATTTTATTGATTTTTAACTCTTTTTACCTTAAAGTTTTCCTTAGTTATACCCACCTTACAATAGTGGAGAGGGTATTATGCATTTGTGCTGATGTTTGTAACACCTTAAAATATTGCTCATAGACTCACCTTTAAGTATACCGATCGACTCCGAATACTTTCTGAGTCGATCTAACGATGTCCGTCCGGCTAGCTGGCTGGCTGTACATTAGAGCGAACCCTCTTACAAGGACAAATAAATGTTGTTTCGAAACCTCCTTACATAATAGCCCATGGGTCCCAAATTGGGTAAACTCGCAAAAATTGTTTTTATAAACTGTGGTGTAGGGTATCATATGGTCCGGCTTGACCGGCTATACTTTCTTACTTGTTTTTCTTTCCGTTATGGAAATTTTAAATTTCAAGTTAAATGGGAAGTCCACGAATGCTTAGAACTTAAGTGACCAACATTTAGATTTAAGTATGTTATATCAATTAAAACATGTGTGTAAAATTCAGCACTTTAGAATAACTCCTTTTATTTTTTTGGCAATCTTTTTATGTAACCTCGACAGTGTGCGTCACGGCGACGTACGACCCAATTGTGTTTGTAGTATATTTGAGGATATTAAAAGTCGAGAAATTTAGGATTATGGTTCCATCTTTGGTTAATGTAACCCAATTAATCAAAATATTTTAATTTATTGATGCATTTGTATTTAAGTATCATGCATTTTTCCAATAGGAAAACAAAGAAAAATAAAAACTGTTTGCTTTTTGAGTTGACCATAACCTTAAAGTAAAAGATCGAAAAAATACAGTTTTAAATTGTAAAGTGGTCCTTATTTCGGATTCTGTAAGACAGTAAAGAATTTTTAATATCAAATATTCAATATTAAAACAAGATTGATTTCCTTGTCATATCTGTTTTGAGATAAAATCTCTGCAATTAATCTTTAATCAGAAATACGAAGGAAGTTCCAAAGCGCTTTTATACAAATATAAAAACTAGATCCAGCTTTTAAGATTGAATTTAAATATGGCAAATGCACTGTATAATCTTGTATATTGACTATGCGAGTGATTGTTTTAATTCAATACAGACAGTGTAACGTAACTACGACCAGAAAAATTTCACTTATTGAATAATTGAAAAGAAAAACTGTATTCAATTCTTATCAAAACCATCAGTTATTTATGTAGTGAAGTGGAATTTTTTTTAAAGAAATACACAATTTAGTGTTAATATATTTATAACTAAGGAGTTCGTATGAACAAATTTGTGCACAGATGAATCAATATAATTTTATAATTGAACTATCATTTAACCGTGATATTGTTCACGAGAAAATTAGAGCAAGATTTAAAGAAAAGGTTTAATCATATAAAAGATTTTCAGAAATTTTATCTAGTTTTCTACTTCTATACTTATTTTATGTTAAAATATTTCAATAAGTACAAATTTTTTCCCCGATTTTAACTGTTTAAAAGACAAATTATAAAAATTATTATTTTTCGCCAACACATACATAAATATAAGTTTTGAGTACTCGATACTCTTGAGCAAAGCACATTGAACTGTCCATATGAAAAGCAAGGAGTGTATAAATACATATGTATATTTCAGCCACTGGACCAAATGAAATCTGTATACCAATTTTATCAAAAAGAAAAAAAGTACCTTAAGTACCAATTTTTTCCTTTTTTACATTCCTGTATTTTACCCTGGGCCATATTCTATCAAATTTTTCGAAAAGAGAAAAATTACCAAACGTAAAAGAGTACCAGCTTTTTCTCATTATAGACCATCAGAAAGTCATCTGTATGTATATCAAATTTACCGAAAAGAGAAAACGAATCTATTTTATCCTTTATATATTTTCGCCTTTATATACGAAGGTTAAGGTCGACCGATGCTTTTAGATGAGGCTCTAAATTTGTGTGATACTAATGGGTTTTACAATAAGGACTTGACAACTTTTTTTTTTAATTAAATGCAAACCATTGGAGATATTTCCAAAACTTTATGATCGATGACTTCGTTCATATGGCCAACGCGGGCATGTCGGCAGCGGTGGATTCTCTGGATCCAGTTTTCGATGACTTGGTCACACATTTCGGACGTAACGGCCGCTATCTCGCATTCAATGTTGGCTCTGAGTTCTTCCAACGTCGTCGGCTTGTTGGCATAGACCAATGATTTGACGTAGACTAAAGAAAAAAGCTTAGAGGCGTTAAATCGCACAAACGAGGCGGCCAATTGACTGGCCCGTTTCAGATAGATAGATTAGACAACACGCTCATCAAACTTACTCTTCAATAAATCGATTGTAACGTGTGCTGTGTGGCACCGTCCTGTTGAAACCGTATGTCGTCCAAGTCCATGTTTTCCAATTAGGGCCAAAAATAATCGGTAATAATGGCGCGAAAACGATCGGCATTCACAGTAACGTGGCGATCTTTATTGTCGACGAAGAAATATGGCTCAATAAGGCATGCAAACCGCACCAAACAGTTATTTTTTTGTGGATGAAGTGGCGTTTCATGAAGCACATGTAGATTTTACCAAACGAATAAAGCATATTTTGCTTATTGACGAACCCATTGAGCCAAAAATGAGCTTCGTCACTGAAGATGATTTTGCGATGAAATTCATCACCTTGACGTATCTTCTCCATAGCCCAATCGGAGAACGTACGTCGCGACAAATGGTCCATCGGCTTCAATTCTTGAGTCAGCTTGATCTTGTATGGGTCGAAACCAAGATCTTTACGCAAAATTCTCCATAAATTGGTCTTGACGATTCCCAGTTCTTGAGAACGCCGATGGATCGTTTGCTACGGACGCCTAAACGGCAGCGATATTTTCGTCCCTTCGACCAGCCCGTTGTCTCACTGGCACGGCAGCATCACATAATGAATATATAGACTCAAATTTGTTCACTAAACTTGTTATTTCTTGTCTACTAGGGCGAGAATAACGACCGAAAAAAAAACAATGAGTCCTGGCTGATATTAAAAATTTTGATTGTAAATCGAAGTAGTGTTTTTTTTTTGTATTAGCGGACCGATTTGGTGAGGGACGAACCTCCTTCCACTCAAGTCCGAAATGTTTTATTAAGTTTTGTAAGTTCAATTAAAAAAAAATCAGAAAGTACTGAAAAGCCTTCTTTTTCTTAATCACTCTGGAATCTGCGTGTTAAATTTTATGTTCCTAGGTTCAGTATGAATAAATAAAAAAAAAAAGAATCAGTTAAAAAACCGAAAAATTACCAAAAAGATTCCTCTAACAGATTCTCATCTACTCAGGACATTGCATGTATAATTTTATATATCTAGGTGCAATATTAACGAAAATTCAAAAAGTACCAATTGAAGAAAAAAAGGGCCAACTTTTTTCATCTTATAAATTCTCATTTGCTCAAGACCCTGGACTTATAATTTTATGTTTCTAAGTTACGAATTTGGTATAATCAGCCGAATTACGAATAAAAATTCCCCAGGAGTTTTTTCTTATAACCATTTTTCCTTTTTAAATTCAATTACAAAAATGGAAAAAATCTCCCGGGGAATTTTTATTTATAATTGCGCTGAATTTCTATTTTCGTGTTTATTGGTTTAAAAGAAAAAGAAGAAGAAGAAGTTCCAAAATACAGTTTATACACGAGTTACACAAAAGTACCAGACCCCTGTCCGCTTATTTTTCAATGAACAACGATAAGTAATACATTTTTTTTGTCTCTTTTACCTAATGAGATATGAGGTATGCGGATTTACTTTTTTTACCCCCTCAGATTTTAATAAAATTTTATATGCACTTCTGTGTAAGCAGGATGAAAGTGTTCTTAACTTTTTTGCCTTTGCCTATTAATATAAAGATTATTCGAAATACTTGAGTAACTCGAACACTTCGCAAATCCCTTATTCAATTGAGCATTTTAAAACTCAAAAATCGAACAGAACAAATAAAGTCAAATAATCGGATACTCTAGTTATAATAAAAAATAAAATAGAAAAGAAAACAAAATACCAGCAAAAGTATTTTGCTTATTTCCTAAAATTTATCAAATTTGTATGGCTTTAAAAATAATAATTTTTAACGTTTATGCCTTATGTTACAGAATATAATAGAAATTTTTTTTGAATTTTAACCGGCTTTTATTTAAAAAAAAAAAAAAATACATGCATCACTTTTGCCACATGCCAAAAATCAACAAATTAATTAGTCAAAAATTGTCCACCATATTCCTGTTTCCTCTTCCACTCCACTATATTCATTCTAAACGACACAGTTTCAGTGAGAGCAATGACCAAAAAAGCAACATTTCTTTGATTTATGTTTAAAAATGATAAACAATTTAGGAAATAAAACACCCAACTGGTCAAATACATCAGTTGAGAAGAGGAGACTCATACCCCTTTTTCCGTAACTGACAATAGAGAGTTTAATTATAACGAAAGGATAACATGTGCCGTTACATGCCGTAAAATGTTGTTTTTGTTTTTATTTTATTATAAACAAATCCTATAACACACAGCACATACACAGACAAAATGCATCTCTAACACTAACTCATACATACATACATAAACACATGGATCTTAAAACAACAAATAAAGTGTCACTCAGGGGAGGATAATGCATCTGACACACAGAGAGGAGAGACAAAGTTGTTCATTTTATGGTTTGTTGTTCTCGTTTAAATGTTTTGTTTACATCTCCTTAACTAACAAAAAAATTAAAACGAAACATTTGCATAAAAGGTCATTAAATCATGTGACAACACACGTACTCGTACTCCCAGCAGGAGTCAGACACTGAATGGAGAGAGAAGACATGTCCAGTTTTGGATGAAATTAAAAATTTTATTTTTTTTTTATTTTTTCCTTTTTGATTGTTGTTGTATAAAAATAAAACTTAATAAAAACACGTTATCAAGGTGTCACTTTAAAATGATTTACAACTTAAGGTTGATTAAAAATGGATTTAAACTCGACCGAACATCAAAGTGCTTAAAATAATAAAACATGCCAGAGCAGGAGTAAAGGGTTGAGCATTTGGGACTTGTAAAAAGTCATTGAATAACAGATAATTGTATTGGGACATTAGAAAGAACAACAACTGAAAGTAAGTAGAATAGTGCAAGTAAGTAAGAGCTTGATGAAAAACACTTCCCAGTACGCACGATGATTCGATTTTGTGTAAAAATTGATTTGTTGTTAAAATTTAATCGAAATTTAACGAAACATTCGAAGAAGGGTATATTCTTTTCCAGTTTCATAAAAATCGGCACAAATATACAATATTTCGCTATCTTTCCTTTAAAAAATCCAATATGTCAAATATTGAAATTTTACCTATATGATTTTAGGATAAGTATACTCCAAGTTTAGTAAAAGCTTTATAGTAAAATTACCTGAACTAAAATATTCTGGAAAGCGTTAACTTAAAGTTCATAACAGTAAGAAAATTGGGCTAATTGCCAAATTATGCCCAAAAAATTAGTTTTTCGGAAAAAGCGCAAAATTTAAATCGCATGTACAGAAAAACTATGGGAGGTATTGACCTAATTTTTTCATATTTGTATTCGCTATTATATCCTCAATAAACCCCAATTTAATGATCAAAAACTTCTGCAATTTGCTTAACAAAATTTTTAAAAATTTAAAAATGGAGTTTTGAGTTTTGGTCATACCTGCGAATAGGTTAACGGTATCCTACGAAGACAAAAACTCATATACATGTTAATACTGGTATATTTTAAGTAAGTAAAAAATTTATCTCTTTGGGGCGATTACGGATGGCAACTGAAATCAAGCAACGTCGCTCATGTTAAAATAGAAAATAAAAAAGTTTCTATATTTTAACATGATCGGCATTGCTTGATTTCGCTACTGGCAACTGAACTGATGTTGAGTCGCCATCAGAAATCGCCCTGTTATTCAAATATTTCTTAAAATAAGTTAATTTTGTTCCTACCTTTCGTTTTCAAGTGGAAATTTTAATAACTTTAACATTTTAAACCAAATTTTGACTTTATATCTCATTAGAACGATAATTTCGTACACATTTCGATTATTTTACATTTAATTGCAAAAGTAATTATTTAATTTTTTTAAATAAAAATTTTCACAAAAACTAAAAAAAAATTCAAACTCCAGTTAAAGTTATCCTGTTATCCTAATATTTTACACAACGTTTATCTACAATGCATAGAACAATTTTAGGGAAGGGGTGGGATTCGGCCTGTGCCTTAACATTTTTTTCGTCCATGCAATCTTGGAGCACTCTAATGCACATACATGTCTAAGTAATATTAAAAAGTAATAAGTAAAAAGTTCCTAATTTCTGAATATCTACTGTATCATAAATGATAGCAATCGACTTTTCACAGCTAATTTTTTAAAAAATTCCAGGTGGGATTTTAATAAATGATTGTTTAACCCTTAGATATCCTACATGGTCTGGCCAGACCATATTTGACTTTCATATGCAATATTTTTTTTTTGTAGCAAAAGTTTTAAGAAACGATCACATTTAAGGCACAAAAACCCTCCCACAAGAAAAAGTTCGCTAAGTGCACATCAGGGTCTGGCTGGACCACAGGTACCTTTAAAGTACATTACAGCGCCAAAATACTAACTCGCAATTCGAGCATGTACAACCGGAACCGTACCCTTCGAGTTCAACTTATTACCGTCCGTTGTGCGTTATTTGTAAAACCACAATCAAAGCTCAGAGAAAAACTCGTTGTTGCTGCGGTAACTGCAACAACGCTATGTGTCAAGACATTTATTCCAATGATTGTTTAACAGAATAATTTCAATATTTTACAATTATTGGATCATTGGATTACAGTGCTCGTTGAATGCAGACGTGTTTTTTTTTAACTCGGCATACGGTTTTTGTTTTCTTTTAACATACTTAAATAAGTTGTTATAAAATCATAATATTATTTATTAAATAAATAATATAATATCAGCGAATTGGACGCTTAAAAATAATTTTTAATTTGTGAACATAAACGTCAATAATTAAAATAATAAAAGTTATAATTTGGTAAAGGGGTGTATGTATGAACGTACATACATAAACATACAAACATACATTTTAAGCAAAAACATTTCTTGTTTTTGTTTATTCTTCTTTTTTATTATCGGGGTTTTTAACAACAAATAACAAGAAGAGCACAATTAAACAAACTGTAAAATAAAAAAAAAAAAACTTATGAATGCGTACAATGCAAAAACAATTAAACATAATGAAAGAAATGCATATGTTACAGTGAGTGTTGACGAAACAAAAGTAGAAACAAAAAAAAGAATCGATGATAGCAATTACCTAACGGCTAAACCTATTACTCGAACGCGTTCCCTCTCACCTTCTTTGTTTACAAATACGGTCGATCGTATTACAATAACAAGTTTGTTAACTGCAGGCGCTGCCGCAGAGCCAAAAAAAACTTTAATAAGTGATGATACGGTTGACCCCAAAACAGCCGCTATGGACAACTCAGTAACTCAAGGAAAAATTTCTCAAAAGCCTACAGTACAAGTTGGTATGGACAGGTACATAACAGTGCTCAAACGGGGACGCAGCCCTACCTCTGCAGCAGTTGCTTCGGCCTCAAAAGTACCAACTTTTGATAAAATAAATACTCAAAATCGTTTTGCAATTCTGGAGGATGAATCCTCTGAAGCACCAAACGTCATAAAATCGTCAAAGCCTCCCCCGATATATCTTAGGGAACAAAATTCAAATGAGCTCATAAAGAGTTTGATATCAGTGATAGGTGAAAATTCGTTTTACGTAGCGGCTATCAAGCGTGGTAGTATAAACGAGACTAAAATACAAGTCAATCATGAGAATGACTTTCGCAAAGTAATAAACAACTTTGAAGCACTAAAAAAAAACTTTTATACATACCAACTGAAAAGCAGTAAAGGTCTTCAGGTAGTGATTAAGGGTATTGACTCATGTGTGGACCCAGAAGAGGTCAAAACATTCCTAGAAGAAAAAGGCTTCAAGGTAAAACATGTAGTAAACATTAAAAATAGAGAAAAAATTCCCCAACCACTTTTTCGAGTAGAGTTTGAACCCGGCGACGTTAAGCTTAAAAAAAATGAAACGCATCCCATCTATGATTTAAAATACATTCTGTACAGAAAGGTAACTATAGAGGAGCCGCACAAAAGAGGTGGTCCCGTTCAATGTTTGAACTGCCAAGAGTTTGGCCATACTAAGGCATACTGCTATTTACCCCCTGTTTGCGTAGTATGTGGTGAGCTACACGGTACAGTTCTTTGCGATAAGTCTAAAACCGACCCCAACGTAAAAAAATGCAGCAACTGTGGTGGTAATCACACTGCCAATTATAGAGGATGCCCTGTATATACTATCGTCAAGCAGTCGGTTGGACCGAAAACTAATCCCCCTCAAATGCAGGTAACGAATCAAGTAAACAGTAATGATCTTCAGGCTCCGCAGCCTAGTAGTAACAGAACCTCTTATGCTAACGTTTTAAAATCAAACAATGTACCAATGCAAGGCGCTTCGTCAAGTAATGACGAAACTCCAGTTTCTAATCTAAGTCGTCTAGAAAAAACCATGGAAACATTAGTGCAAACAGTAAATAATTTTACAAACACAATGGGTAATATGATGCAGGAAATTCTTAGAATGCAATCGATGTTATTGCAAGCTATTCTTAACAAGCCATGAACTGTTTAAAAATTTGTTTTTGGAACGCAAACGGCATCCGCCAACATAAAAATGAATTAGAATACTTTCTTAAAAATAAACAAATTGATGTCATGATGGTTTCTGAAACTCATTTGACCTCAAGAAATACGTTTAAAATTAATGGTTATACTCTATATGATACCAAGGACCCTCGAGATAGAGCTTGTGGAGGTTCTGCTATATTAATAAAAAACCGAATTAAACACTACCCAATGTGTGATCATCGTGAAGATTATCTCCAAGCTACGAACATTTGTGTCGAAGAGCTAAATCGAAGCATAGTTATTTCATCTCTATATTCACCACCTAGATTTGCAATATCAGAAAGCCAATATTACAAATATTATAAGTCACTGGGGCCCTGTTTCCTGGCTGCTGGCGATTACAACGCAAAACATACCTTCTGGGGGTCACGACTTATAACACCAAAGGGTCGTGTTTTGTTTAATACAATCTCTAAAATGAATTTAAATGTTGTCGCGAGCGGCCAACCAACATATTGGCCTGCTGATCCGCAAAAAATTCCAGATGTCATCGATTTTGGCGTGGTTAAAAACATCCCCACAGAAACGATTTACGTTGAAGCTTCCATAGAATTATCCTCTGATCACACACCTACAATTGTTACTATAAAAAACACCAATAGAATTGAATCTCCCTCTGGTCACATAGCGACGTCAGCTACACATATAAATTGGATAAAATATAAAAAATATCTCAGCACCCATTGCACAGAAAATATTCCGCTTAGCACACCGGAGTATATAGATCGCTCTATTGTCAATTTTGACAGTTTTCTAAAACTAGCTGTTCAACATTCCAGCATTGCCCCCAAAAAAACCAAAAATAATAAAATATATTCCTCAGATGTCGAGCGTCTCTTGTCTGAAAAAAGGAGAGCTCGTAGAGAGTGGCAATTGCACAGATCCCCTCAACTTAAGACCTTACTAAAAGACTGTACAAAAAGGCTGAGAAAGTTACTGCAGACTCAGAAAACGGCTTCTCTGGAAAAATATCTTAAGGAACTTGATGCAACTCCACAATCAGACTACTCATTATGGCGTGCAGCTAGAAACCTCAAAAGGCCAGTTGTCGCTAATCCGCCATTAAGAAACTTGAATGGAAGTTGGGCAAGAAATGATGTTGAAAAAGGAAATCTGTTTGTTAATCATTTAAAACACGTATTTACCCCTAACATATCTCACGATATGGCGGTCGAGTTACCACCTGTTGCTGCTAGAGCAGCTGTTCCCCTAAGATTTGAGATAAGAGAAATCGAAAAGGCTATTTGTGATTTAAACCCCAAGAAGGCTCCTGGTTTTGATAAGATCAGCAACAAAATGCTTTTGGAGCTACCCAGCATAGCAAGGAGAATTATTCTTTTAATTTTTAATGCTATTTTACGCCTGGAATACTATCCTCAAAAGTGGAAGGTTTCCTTTGTCATCATGATACCTAAACCAGGAAAGGATCACACAAAAGTTGAGTCATATAGGCCTATAAGTTTACTTTCAAATATATCAAAGCTGTTTGAGAAGCTGTTAGCGTCAAAATTAACCCCAATTCTAAATGAAAACAGATGTATTCCTAACCACCAATTCGGCTTTAGAAGAGAACACAGCACAATTGAGCAAACCCATCGTATAGTAAACGCAATAAGAAAAGCCTTTGAAGAAAGAAAATATTGTTCCGCTCTCTTCATCGATGTTTCTCAAGCTTTTGACAAAGTCTGGCATGAAGGCTTATTACATAAATTGAAGCTAAACTTACCAGTAAACACACACAAGCTGTTAGAAAGCTACTTAGTCGGTCGAAAGTTTATTATTAAAGAAGGTGATTATTTAAGCTCTCCTCAACCAATTGAAGCTGGAGTCCCTCAGGGAAGCATCCTAGGCCCACTTTTATACTTAATATATACTTCGGATATGCCAATAAACAACTACACCCAAACTTCAACATTTGCTGATGACACAGCTTTTCTAAGCGTGCACGAAAACAGTCAAGAAGCATCTCGATACCTACAGGATCATATATTTCAACTCGAACTGTGGCTGAAGCAATGGAGGATAAAGGTCAATGAGCAAAAATGCGTACATGTAACATTTACCTTGCGTCGGGAAACATGCCCCCCTATTAAAATCAATAATCATTTAGTGCCTCAAAATTCGCATGTAAAATACCTCGGTATTCATCTAGATCGCCGTTTAACGTGGAAAAGCCATATAGAGGCAAAATTATCTCAAATGAAACTAAAAGCCATCCAAATTCATTGGCTTATTGGAAGAAACTCTGTCCTAAGTCTCGACTGCAAACTTTTACTTTACAACTCCATCTTAAAGCCAATCTGGTGCTACGGTATTCAACTATGGGGCACTGCCTCGGCCTCTAATATCGAAAAAATTCAAAGGCGCCAAAATAAACTTCTTCGAATAATCACAGCTGCCCCTTGGTATGTTAAAAACTCAAATATTCACAAGGATCTCAATGTTCCTTTAGTAAAAACTATGATTACAAAATATGCAGTAAAATATTTAAAAAGGCTTGAACAACACCCAAATCCACTAGCTCGAAATATTTTAAACCATGGCGGCCACACTCGCTTAAGAAGAAGAGACACTGCAGCACTTACCCAATTAGATGAGCGATAAACACCTATATAAGTGAACAGAACCCGTGATGAAGAAAATTTTTGTCTGGCACTGGCAGGACGTAAAATAACGTATTAGGTTAAGATTTAATTAATTATTGTTAGTTCATATTTAAAATATGAAGATTCAATAAAAAATAATGAGAAAAAAAAAAAAAAAAAAAAAAAAATTTTACAATTATATTAAAAAGACAAAATTTTGTTTAGTTTACTTATTTGGCTGGGGTTTTCAATCGTGGTCTGGCTAGACCATGTGGTGCACTTTGTGGTACCAAGGTTATAGAACATCAAAGGGTTAAAGTTCAAAAATTCGAAAAAATAGTGGATGACTTATATAGTGGCATTTATTGGAATAGTTTTAATTGAAAAACCCAGGATATTTGGAATAAAAGGTAAATATTTTACGAGAAAAAATAATCTTATTTTCCTAGAAAATAATAAAAAAGTTCTTTTTTACACTTAAAAAAAATTTCTGGTATTTATTTTGTAAGAATAGAGCGTTAAAGGAAAATGTGTACCAAACGTGTAGTAGACGGTAGAAAACTTCAACGGAATTTTTAATGATTGATTGAAGTCAAGTGAACAAATGAATGACTAGGAAGTGTAAAACTTGTTAAGATTCCCCTGCGGAGCGACCTTAAATTAACTTTTTAAACAATATTTTGAACATTTTAATTTTACACTTAATATGTTTCGTTTTTTGAAAATAGCTGCAGCTGATGATTTTTTTTTGTTTACGTTTAATAATTTAAATCGATTTCCTTTTATAACAATATCCTTTTTGTGTCTTCTTTTTTTAATGGACATATGTTTTCTCAACAAAATGACTTGAAGAAAATAAAATAGAAAGAAACAAAAAGAAAATATTGCCAATATTTCACGGCTTAAAAAATGATTCCTGGCAAATAATTGTGTGTCTGAAAATTGATGATGGTGGTGATAAATTGTGTATCAACCCACAAGTATTTACCAAATAACCATAAAATTTACACACATTTTTACCGAAGCCACAGATCAAAAACATCAACATCAATGAACACATAGTCATTGATTATTGAGTGAATGGTTGGCTAAAGGGTGGTCTTGTGTCTTTAAGTTGCCCAAAAGTGGTCGGAAAACGGTGTTATTTGTGGAAGGCATTCTGATGGTCGTTTCTTAACTTTAAAATGTTTATTTCTGCTTCATTAGCGCAACTAAAGACAGGAGTGACGGGTGCTAAATTCATCTAAACAGTGAACAAAATAGTACAAGTCATTGCTTCAAAAGGCAGATGTTTTTCTTTCTTTGGAACATTTAACACTTTTGTAATGCATGACTTAAATATTTATTTGCAAAGTACTATAAAAGAGCATTCAAGAGTTTTTCGTAAAGTGGCAAAAATGCAAAAAGATAACAGATCTAATAAGTTCTATTAAAAGTATGAATGTTAGTTTTAAAATCCTTCAATATTTTCATATCTTTTTGCAAAGTAATAATTATAAACACAAGTAAGTAAGTATAGTTGGTCAAGCCCGACTATTTGATACCCACACCACAGTATTTTTAAAGGAATTTTCGAGAGTATACTTTATTTCCCCCCTCCCAGATGTAAATTATGTTATAAGGTTATGACTTATGTAAAAGTTCTTTGTGCCAATTATTATTTAGATATTCACATCTGTATGATGTTCTTTGCCTTTCAGTGATTTACGGAAGGCGGTTTTTATGGGACCTTTGGTCGAATCTGGACCAAACAGTACCAGTCGTCACCAATTTGTATAACAATATTAACATTTATAAGGAAGTTATGACATTAATGGCTAATTTCACCAAGTTCAGTTATAACTAACTATTACTTTGACTTCCAGTTAACAATATGTTTTACACTTTTTCCACAATTTTAACTTCATTCATTGACTGAGACGCAGTGGGGTCTGCAGTCACACCTTTTTAATTTAACAATATGTTTTTGACATTTATAAGTGATTGTAAATTATAACTGAACTTGGTGAAATTGGACGGTAAAGCTATTTTCGGAAGAGGTTTATGTATTAGGGTATTCATTCGGTTAACCGTCAATCGGTTAACCGATATTGGCATCTTTAAAAGGGAATTGAAAAGAAGTTGAGCATCAAAAGATGAAACGTGTAAATTTAGACTTATAATTTATATTTCTACTGTGCAGTTATGACGAATCAATGAGCACAGCATTAAAATTTTTATTTTGTTTGAAACACAACAATATTTTGTTTAAGCAATTGTAAAATATTATTTAGGGCATTATGACGATATGACTTGATAACACACCTTGTGAATCCCCCAATTATGTATAAATTGAAAAATGCATATTACATATTTATGAATTGTTTTTTTTGTTTGCTTGTTTAGTTCAAGAATTTTAATGTTTGGTATGTTATTGTTTTTTTTACTAAAAAACTACAAATAATAAATAATTAATGCATTTCTATACATTGAAATTACTTAATTTATGAAAAAAACTTTATTAATCGGTTAACCGATCAAAAACAAAATTAACCGATTATTGACCGATTAAACCAAAACCTCGGTTAATTAATCGTGCGATTAACCGATTAAAGCAAAAGGTCGATTAAATGAATACCCTAATACCCTATTATTATTATTATGTATCGAAGCTATGGGCAAATATGGACCGATTTAAAAACATTTTGTTTAACGATTTATGTTGCAATATGATATTTTTGGACCAAATTTTATCTAAATACTAATATAGTAAGATTATTAATGGGCTCAAAGACTTTCTTCCGTAAAGGAGTTTGAATGGGGGCCATGCGAAATCACCATTTTCACTAGCATTCGTCCTTAATGACAATTGAAACGTATGTACCAACTATCCTCAAATAAGCTGCAAAAATAAGCACAAGGTTACATGGAAAGACAACCAGACAGCCTAAAGAACTGCCGAACATCGTAACATCGACTTAGAAAGTGATTCGGGGCTTATCAGCGCAAACCATCTCCAATATTGTGGTACATATATAAAAATATATCAAGGAACAATATTTTGGAAATTTTCTTATCGTTTCTTACTTAGACAAAATTAATAAAGTGTGGAATTTTTGATAAATTACACGCTTGTCATCATCAAGGCTTAATCTGTTCACATAATTTGATAAAAAAATATCAATATTATCAAAAAGCGAATTCAATTCAAATCATTGATTCATATCGACCACAGATCAAGTAATTATTAATTATCTTTTTATTTAAGAAAATATTAATGTTAAGTAGCAAACGCCGAAAAAGCAGAATCGTAATCATAATACCACATCGATTAACCTTAATTTGTAATCAACGAAATTTTTTTAAAATAACGAAAAAACACATTCAACAAGACACAAAATCAAATTTATAACATTTATTTGAGCAAATACGCCAAAAAGTTACACCAAAAATACGAAAAACAAGTTCAAATTAACCAACTTTATCTACTAATTTGCAATACTGCATACGGATTTTGAATTATGGACTCAAATAGCAAAAAAATAAATAAATAAAAAACAAACTAAACTGTAATTGTAATTATAACTGTAAAACTTCATGCTTTTTTACACACATAACGGTACAGTTGAATGTTCTCATATGTGTAACGTTACTTGACATTTAACTTCAGCACATAGTCAGTCACCAGCACCAGGGTGTCATTGATTTTGGTGCGTAGCAAAAAATGCACATAAAAATAAAATCAAATAATTTAAGTGTTTTTTTGTCACACAAATGTTCGTAGTAAACAACCAAAATTATTAATTGAATATGGAAATTCATAAATTTCAAAATAAAATGGATATTAAACCAATTACGAGTGTTTGAGCGAATTTGTGAATTGCGGTATTGATCTATGATCTGTTAACCCTACTCTGAAACTAAGCGGGTATTACACTTTTGAGTTGACGTTTGGGACGTAAAAAAAGGATTTTCGAAGGATAGTGTATTTTTTTTTTTATTTAATATGCATCCATGACTTTTTAATTGAAAAAATTGAAACACAAATTGGCACATAAATAAGATTAAAATCAGCTCAAAAGCACCAGGGTTCCTATTCGGAACAAATTTCCCGGCAATTCCTAGGAACAAATATTTTTAAAGTTTTCGGATTTTTGGGAATTTCTTGGCAAAAATGTTCTTAAAAATAAAATGTTTTAATTGCTTAAAGTGGCACTAAAGGTAGAAAGAAGTACATAACACTCGTCAGTGCTGTAGACTTTTGTCAAAAAAAGTTAAATAGAACAAATAACATAAAAAACAAGAATGTATTTTTGACAAGTAATCAGCTGACATTAAAAAAAAAGATTAATTTAAACAAATTTTTGAATCATGAAGGAAAAACTTATTTAAGCATTTAAAAAACATACAGTTTCTACTGTATATAAACGGAAAGGAGGGCTTAAAAAACAAACAAAAAAATAGAGCCGAAGCTTGGAATTCTAAAAGCATATACATATATAATCCTTTTTCATTCCTACACGCAGAGAAAAAACATGTTTAAATATGGTCCCCTCCAACAAAACTATTTTTAAAGAAAATTTTAAACATATTATGTTTAATTTAAACATATGTATTACTTTAACCGACAACCATATCATGGTTAAATTAGACCTCAATCAAGAAGCCACAACCATATTATGGTTGCCTCTAAACATGTTGTGGTTAAATATGACAATAATTTGTTCTTAAATTAACAATAGCATTTTCTTCTTATCTAAGAGCAACATGCCATGGTTGAAAACCAACCATGCTATTATCAGTTTTAAACATATCTTAGTTATTATTAACCATAACATGTTCGGAGGCAACCATAATATGGTTGTGGCTTTTTGATGAAGGACTAATTTAACCATAATATGGTTGTCGGTTAAATTAAACATAATATGTTTAAAATTGAATTAAAATTGAAGATTAAGATTTTAATTTTGATATGGCGAAATATGTTTGACGGTTTCCCACTTTGTTCAGCATACCGAAACTTATCTTGCTTTGTTAAACGTGTTTAACATCCCAAAAATTGCTGACAGCTGACCTTAACAAGGTGGGCTTCATATAAAGACAACAGGCAATGCAAAAGATAATCAGCTGTTTCTTTGAGGCCACGTTGCAAATAAGTAAACCTTAAAAGTTTGATTATATTGGTTAAACAGCTTTTTTATGATTTTTTTTTTGATATATAGTAGTGCTATCAAACTTTTATCGAAATTCAATGAAATTAATTAAGTAGCCGTTAAATTTTTGCCAACGCATTAAAATAAAATTGAAACAAATGTCAAAGGAAAGTCAGTGGCTTCCAAGCAAATCAAACCCCTGAGTTTCTTCTTAAAGTTTTTTTTGTGCTTAAAAGAACAAAAAATTCTCAATAGGTAATAACATTAATCTTACACAGGTCGCCATAGGCTGTGAACCTGCTAACTAACTTCTAGCAAATTTTAAAGGGCAGAATAACAACGTTTAATGTTTTCTATTTTTATTTTAAGAAGCAAATCTATATATATTTGATATATTTTCTAATTTTCTATATTCACAGCTTAAAGTAAATAATTTTCTTAGACGCTTGGCGTCTCTTTATCTTTGGAACGGTATCAAAATGTTTTATAATGTAAAAGATGGATTAAGCAGGGTTACACTCTAAGGTCCAATGTTATTCTTTACAAAAGGAAAAGACCGAATATGTGACGATTGGGCTGCTATTGTCCATAACTTCTATAAAGAATCCTTTGCAATCTCGCAAAAAATGTGTCATAAAATAATGTTTTAACTAATAAATTAAAATTTAATAGAATTTAAAAAATGCTGTAGATAAGTGAAACACATGCAGTATTTCGTTATTTCGTTGCCATTAGAAGTCTAAGCGAATTTACTGATAAACTATCAGGTCACACCTTAATTTCTGTTACATACAATTTAACAAATTCAACATACTCATGTAGATGTTACGAAGCAAAAGTAAATATTAATTTCTAACTCTAATACTTGTTTGACATTTTTTGGTATTTTACTTGCGATTTATTTTTTATTTTTTCTTTGAATTACACATGCGCCTGCCTGCAACATTAAATATGTGATTTACGTATTCTGCAATAAAATACCGCCGATGAAGGTCATGCAATTCACGTGTGATACCAATTTAATTCGTTGTTGTTTTTGCTATTTTTGATTTCTTTACGTAATTGAAAAAGAAAAAAAATAAACAAGAAAATTTCAAATTTGATTTAGATTTTTCTCAAGATATCAAATACTCATGCTGAAGAAAATGCAACGAAATAAAAAAAAAAACTAGAAGAATTTCTATGAAGTTTCTTGTAGTCGTTTTTGGTGTTGCTACTGGTGCCACAAAGTACTTGTGTCATATTGTGGGTAGATAGATTTCTTAAATTCTCACAATCACACAAAGTTGTTCACACATTTGAACGCCACTTTGTTTCATTTTCATTTGAGTTTGTAATTTGAATTACAAATGTATTTTTATGTAAGTATAGTTATGGTAAAATTTGTAATAAATAGTACAACTCTGTCGGAGTAAAGTACGCGAACACGCATTAATATTTGTTCGAGAGTGTGTGGATGGATGTAAATTTATTTGTCAACACCTTAAAGAATATTTTTTTGTTTCTTTTAAACCGGCAAGATTAAATCGCCCAAAGTTATACATTTTATAAATGGATAAATTGATTCTTTAGGTTTTTTATAAGCTTTTCCTTTATATCCTTTGGCAAATCCTTTGGAAAGAATTGCACTGAAATCTAAGTAAAAAAAAAATTAAATGCAAAAAACCTTAAGTCATGTAGTAGATTTGTAAATGCTTAAAATTAGATTTATTTGTTTTTAATATCAGACATTTTAGTTTTCTTCAGAAAGAAAATAAAATGTTACACTTATATGCTTTTAAAACGGGTTTTTAATATGTACAGTTAAACTTTGTTATAACGGACTTCGTTATAACGTTGCTGAGTCCCTTGAAACCCATGTTATTGCAAAGTTTTTCATGCAAAAATGCTCTATGCTCTATAATACATATATATTCAAAGGCCTCTTTACAACGAAGTCAGAACAACACAAAATTAAAGTGCCTTTATTAAAACAAATTAGTCTAAATGTGACTGCAAGTGCTTGTGTAAAGCGACACAAATCAGTCAGTTTTGTTTGAATTGTTGCCAAAATGAAAAAGCACTACAGTTATAACGAATTTTTTTCGTATTCCTTTAAATCTTGTTATATCAAGTTTCACTGATATGTATGCCCAACGAATCAATAGCTATAACAAAGTATTTTTCGATCCCCTTCAGATTCGTTATATCGAAGTTTCACTCTATATGATTTGTTGTTAGCATCAACAATTCTGTATGTAAAATTCCTTATTGTTCTTCCCTATAAACATCTTTCCACCAAGCTCCGAAAACTATCTGAATGTACACAAAAACATTATTAAAATTTTAAGCAATTTTATTTGCCGCTTTGTATTTTAAGTAATTTTACACACGGAAATTAAAAACCAAATTAAATGATTTTGTTTGTTTGTAGACTTTGTGCAACAAGACTTGCGTAATAAAAAACATATCGCTCATTGACTTTAAACGTGTCATAATTCATTAAATTTTATTTAAATTTCCAAGGGTTCTGAAAGATTTTTTTTATACAATGACAATTATGATATTCACACATTTCTGCATACTAAATTAACAAATCGCGTTTTTTGAGTTAAGACACTTTTGCAGTAAATTAGCGACATAATAAAACTGTAGTAATTTTATAAACTTGAAACCATTAAAAATATTTTAAACTTTCTATTTGGATTGCACACAATCACCAACTTCTACAAAATTCTCGGCGTAAAACAACTCCAAACCATACAAAGAACACGACTAAACAGGTTAAAAATCTTTTTGAATGTACAACAATAAAAAGAAAACTAAGAACAATAGAACACAATTTTCATAAGAAAATTTTGAACTTGGAAATTTCACAGACTAATACAAATATTAAATTAATTAAACGTAAACTCTATCACTTGAATATTGGTATTAAAAACATGATAACAGAAGAGGACCACACTAAATTTATTAATACACAAAGAGACAGATCAAAACAAATAGTGAAAAATGTTAAGGACAGGCACATTGAAAAATTAACTGCACTGAAGGAAAATCAGTTCAAATTACATGCATTAGTATTTTCAAACAACTGGTTTGAAAATAAAACGAAATACGATATCCCGATAGAGTGTAAGTGGATATTATCACTTGGCAGAAAGTTCGCATAACCGATAGATAAACCCAACTTCTCCTCATTACATATAATTGCTGACGTAGAACAATGTATACAGGCCATGAATGGAAATTTTGATAAAGAAAAGGACGTCGCTAGAACAAAATTAGCAAACCGCGTATCAGCTTTTAAAAGAAGCATCAAAAATAATAAAAAGGATAAGTTTATCCTGACAATTTTTGAGAAAACTAAAAAACTTTTAAGGAAATGTAACGACATAAATTTTATACAGGCTGACAAAGGGAATAAGACGGTAGCAATGTATAGGAATGAGTATGAGGGGAAAATGCAAGCACTTATAGGAGACAAAAACACCTACAGAATTTCAAGAGCAGATCCAACTGAAAACCTTCAGAAACTAAACAATACCATTATCTCTGATCTCTACAAAAATAATATTATTAATATGGGGGAAAAACGTAAACTTCTTTGTTCTGCGCCAAGAATATACGGCTTACCCAAAATACATAAGGAAGGGACACCCTTACGACCTATTGTGTCGTCAGTTCAGGTACCATGTTACCAATTATCAAAATTCGTTGGTAATATTCTTAAAGACATAATTTCTGACAAATGCAATGTTAAAAATTCCCTACGGATAAAAGAGCAACTGAGCTTCGTGAAAATTAACAATAATGAAATATTGATATCGTTTGACGTGATTTCACTATTCACGAACATCCCAATTCACACGGCAATAAACACAATCATGAAAAATGGAATATTATTAAAAATCATACTAAGATGTCCAGCTCACAATTTTTAAGAATACTAAAATTTTGTCTAAATGACAATAATTATTTTATTTTTGGTGAAAATATTTATACCCAAATCATACTTGACAACCTACTTGACGATGCAATTACAGAACTAGGAAATAAGAATATTTACTTTAAAAACATCGACAAATATGTAGACAACATTTTGGCGATAACGAACAACACCCTAAGATACAATTTACTACTGAGATTAAGGAAAACGATAGAAAATACGATTAAACAATTAGATAAAAACAGAAATAACCACAACAAATCTGCAAACATAGGAAAAGAAGAGATCAAATTTTACAGTGTAAAATACATACCTGGGTTAACCGATAACAATAACATAAGGTCGTCAATAAAAACAAACAACATCTGTTTTGCATACAAACCCAATATGACATTGAGCACAATTTGTTCTAGAGTAAAGGCGCCAGTTAATAAACAACAACAAAGTAACATTGTATACGAATTACAATGTGAAGAAAATGACACACAGCAATGCGAGCTGATTTATATAGGAACAACAAAACGTACACTGGAGACAAGAATGGGAGAACACAAGATGGACATAATACGGAAAAAGGAGACAACAGCACTAGCACAACACATCCTACATACTGGTCACACAATTAAGTTCGATGATGTTAAAATTTTAGATAAAGAAAATAAAGAAAGGAAAAAGATGCGGGAATTCCCGGGAATTTCAATTATTTTGTTTCCCGTTTTCCCGGGATTTTTCTTGCGGGATCCCGGGAAAAAAATTCCTCATAATTTCAGAAAATACCTATTTATACTTTGAAATTTGTGGATGGGTTGTGGATTGGATCAATTACAAGAAGTGAGTAGATGTATTTAAATCAATGTCTCCTGATGCAATAAATCTACTAAAAGCAGAATGGGAAGTGCAACAGTTGATAATTATTACATTTAGTGAAGTGAAGAGTACATTAATTCAAAATAAGATTAAAGTTTCATTGTCCATGAACAAGTCTTAAAAATAGGAGATACCTAAACATATCGCTCCTTTATTGCTCCTTTATTGCTTTATTGTAAAGATATATTTTGCTATAACTTCGGTTTAGTTTGAGATATAATACGAGAAGGTATGAAGGAAAACTTTGCTAAAGTTACTTTAAATTCAAATATTACTAAATTTTCGAGGTCTTTTTGTTATAAAAAACTTTTATCGTTTATTTAAAACCAATATTTCGGCACTTCCTTGAGTGCCTTCTTCAGGGGTTTTTTCTTAATTTATAAATTTTTAACAAATTTAAAATTTTGAGACATGTTTATGATGCAATTAAGGAGCGACATGTTTATTAGGGGATAAACACAAATTTTCAATTTCAATTTGTGTTGGTTTATATACCCGTGAAGTGCGGGGAAACCGAAATAAAATAATATTTTGGAAACGCGTGTAAAATACTACAACATACAACTTGAAAAACACATTGTCCTAAAGATTACAAATGGACCTATTGAAATGAAAAGGTTTGTAAGAAGCAGTCCGGTTGATGCTATTTTTGCATCAACCTTGACATACATTTCACTGATATATACGTTGTTTATAAAAAAGAAAAAAATGCTTCTGATTGTGAATCCGAAGCATGCTACAACGGTGCACTTTTTGTTCAACCTCGGTAAAAAATGAACGAAATTTTTCGGAAACATGATAATTAGTAAATTAAATCAGGAATATACTTTTTGACGACTTACTAAGCGCTTTGAGTGTGTCAGAAAGTTATTTCCTAAGCCCTTAAAAAAAGTTATATGTTTTTTTAAAATATTTTATTAATTAACTTTTTGATCTCAAATCTTGAGTAGCTTAATTTTATTTTGTTTTTATTATTGTTTTATGAATTAAATTGTTATGTTATCTTGTATCCAGAGCATAATAATACTGAATAAAAGCATAATAATAGGGAATAAAGGCGTGAGGTGATAATAATTCAAGTTCCTATTTCAATCTTCAATTAATTTTTTAGTATTGAACCATTTCTTTTACTTTCTTTGTAAACAAGTTCCCTTACTTTTTTTATAAAAGTTTTTTTCATTATTTAATAACAAAATTTACTTTGTATTATTTATATGGAGCGGGATCTCGGGAAATTTAAAAAAATTTCCCGCTTTCCCGGGAATTGAAAAACTCCGGGAAAAAAAACTCTATACACAATTGAAAGCCTTAGAATACAACAACAAATTAAGAGAACAATGAATTTGAAGAAGGACACAAACAACATAAATGCGAGTTATATTGTTGCCATTACTTGAACGGTGATATATTTTAAGTTTAAAGTAGTATGTATTTAAATATTAAAATTATGTTTTATATTTGTATGCTCCTGGGTACATATAAAACGTTTTAACGTGATTAAATTTCATATTGTAAGTCTTTATTGTTTATATGTTACATTATTGTACTTTTTTTATTGTTTTATAATTTTAAATAGACAACCCCTTGAAAAAGTCGACAAACAATCGACGAAACGTCGGGAACAAAATATTGTAATTAAAAATTGAATTTTATTTACATTGAAGAAATTAAGGCCCTATTAGCTTGATAATATTCACAACTTAACTAATAATTCAGTCGGGAAAAGAACAACAGCAACAGCATAATTAATATCTCTCTTTGCAACATTTTGGCAAATGGAAAGATATTTTTGGTATAAAAAGGCACAAACAAGAATTAATGATATTTAATTGCGGTAAAAATTAATACGCTTAAGACTGATGAAGAAGCAGCTGTCAGTCATTGAAATCAAATGGAATCAATCAAATTTAATTTTATTTTAGCTTTCGATTTTCCGGATAAATAAATGAGTTTTATTATAACAATTGTTTGCTTTTTTTGGTTTAATTTTTTTTGCCTCGAAAACAGTTCAAGTGACAAATTATTTTCACTAAACGAACCCTTAATTAAGCATAGAAATAAAAGACTTTAGCGAAATAGTTATAAAAAAAAATTGCCATGAAAGTTGTTAAAAAATACCGCATTTTTTGTAAAAAGAAATCAATATTTTTAGCCATTTAAGCGAAAACAAAAAGATTTATAAAATAAAAGAGGGGTTAGTTTTTTTGTGGATAAATTGTTGTAAATGTAATTGAAAAATGAACGGAAATAATTACAACTAAAATTCTATGAAATCAACAACAAACGTTTAACTACAACAAAGGCCTTAAAGCCGATTTGATAGAGATTGAAATTATAAATAAAAAAATTGTGATTTACAAAAAATAGAGACTTGAAATATCTTTCTAACAATTATGTTGCAATCAATCAAAAATCGTTTAACAGCCACCAACTGGATTTGAAAAAAAATCGTTTAGATTTGTATCATTTGATTTTAGGGGGAGTAATCCGAACCGTTTGTATGCGTTGACAACAAGAACAATTTGAACACCCCTTAAACCAAATTTCGAAATGAAGTCATACAATTTATTTTTAAGTTGAATACGGTAACGCACTTTGTTTGCGCCTTAAGAATTATTCTGTGTTTGGAAGGCGGTTTTCCTTTTCTTTTTACAGGGGGTTTTTTTTATCGTTTGTTTAAAAATATCAACCTACACTACTTTTTTTTTGTAAATATTTAACAATAAAATTGTGTATTTAGAATGTAAATAAGATTGAGTTACAGAAATATTTTTTAGCTAAAGACAATAAAGTTACGACTTTATTTGTTGAAGTTATCAGGCAAGTCACGAATCAGCATAAAGCTTTAAAGTACAGTGGTGCATTATGTAAAATCTGTAAATACAATTCAGTCTTTAGGAGTTTCGATAACAATGCTATGGAGGAATAATATTCATGACTTTATTCAGTTTCTATAAAAAAAACTTCGCTTAAAAGAATTTCTTTTCATAGATGAATACAACTAAAAATAAGGATTTCAGAAACTTCAAGAAATTTGTTTTATTTTTAGAATTTCAAAAAAATATTAGTGTTGAAAAATTATTCAAATATTTGAAAATATTTAAGTATTCGATTTAAAAACGATCGTTTTTAGAAGGTGTGATGAATTTTGACCGATTTTAAAACCCACTTCTAAATTAAAGTTTTATTTTTTAGTTAAAAATACCGTTTAATTAACTTTACAATATAAAATCAAACAAATCTAGACATTGATTAGAAATCAAATTTTTTCGTTACTGAAAATGACATAATCGATTTAAAATCATACCATTTTCTATCACATACCAGATTATCGTTTTGGTAATAATAATTCAGAAAGTGGCAACTCTTGTATGTATTTAAGATTCTTACGAAGACAAAAGGTAAACAAATAATATCAACGACAATAAAACATAAAGTAAAACACCCAACAGTGGTAGTTTTTTTTGTCTGTCTGTTTTAACTTAAAAGTTAAGTGCGATGTCATGTGCAACATTGTACGTTGCAGGCTGTGAACGAGATTGTCTGTCCGTCTTTGTATCAAATACGCGCCAACATGATTTTAAAATATAATCTGTATTTTTGTATCTTTGTTTTTTGTATATTTGACTATATTTGACAAGTGTTTAACTAATTTCCGCGTCACAAACTCGCAGAGGTTATTGTTGGGTGATAAAATATCTACTTTAATGTTTTAGTGGGTGCAAAGCGGCTCTAAGAAATAAAACACCTTAAAAAACTGTTTGAAAACTTGTTTAATTTGAAGACCGATATTTTATTATGATTTTACATAACAAAATATCGTTGTTCAACTAAACGCTATTTAACGATCTTAATTATAAAAAATATAGAATACCCTACAAATTAGTTCTGGGTTTCCAGTTCTTGATAAAAATTAACGAAAAAAAAAATGCCAAGTTTCATATTCGATTAAAACTTCACACAGTTTTTAAACTTAACTAAAATAATAAACATTTTACTTTTATTTGTTCACATTTTACAATGAATTTCATCTTTTTTGTGTTTTTAATGATTAAATAATTTACGGCATGTGTATAGTTTATGTACAATATAAAAATATGTAAAGAATATATAGAGTTTTTACATAAAATGATTATAAAAATATATCAACAATATTCATTACAAATACAATTTTAAAACTTAAACAATAATAAAAAAGAAAAAAAAAATCAATAATCCACTTTTTTCCCATTAACCCAAAACTTTAGTTCAAAGGCTTCCTTTAGGGTTTTACCTTTCGCTTAATTGTTGTTGTGCGTATGGTACGTTTATCCGCTCTTGTACCGTTTGCAGTCGTCGTTGCATCTCTGTTGGCTAAATTATAGTTGTTGGGCAAAATAGTGGTTCCTCGAATGCGTTGGGTTGTCGTTCGATCTTTATAGGTGCAGGAAAGTTCATCGAATCCGTCGGGACAATCGATTATCTAAAATATATGATATTGTTTTTTATACGTTGATTGAAATTAAACTTTTTTTTTAAATAAAATAAAACCAATAAATCAGGAGCAAGAACTTTATTATTTAATTGAATTTAGCGTGCTGAATCCAAATCTGCTCACAGATTATTTCTGTCATGTCTAGTTTTTATGGAGTTTTTGAAAACAAAAAATACTAATAAATAAAAACTAAAAACAAAAATTATCAGCACAAATTTCAGAATAAGTCCGAAACTGTTAAAAATATAAAAAATGTGTGTTTGGGGGACTTAAAAGATCCATCTCGGACAGATAGTTGTGAAGCTTGGGTTATATATACCGTGTATAATTTTTTTTATTTATTTTTATTTTAATGCCTTTTTGCGTTTTGCTACACATAATAAATCATACGTGTACAGAGAAGTTAATTTAACTATGTCCGTCTGGCCGTTTGTCAGTTTGCTCGTCTGTTTTTCTATAACTCTGGAGAACGGAAACAGCAAAAATTTACATATTAGATACAAGTATCTTGGTTTTCAATAGACAAAATGTGGGGGGATTGGAGAAGTAAACCTGCTACAAAATAGACTTATTTATGTCTTAAAAACGGAAAGAGAAAAATTCCAAACACATGGTAGCGGGTTATCAACACACAAACCCTTTGAAAATATAGGTGGGATCAGAGAAGTGGGCGTGGCACCCGTCCTACAAAGATTAAATAGATTACTGTACAACTGGAGAACAGCAAGAGCCAAAGTATCCGAACTAGGTAAATGCATCTTGGTTATCAATAGACAACATCCGACAAAATGTTGGCGGGATTTGAGAAGTAGGCGTGGCATAAAATAGATTTTTTTATATTTAAAGAACGGTATTTATTACATGGTAAAGGGTATTTAAGATTCGGCATGGCCCAATATAGATAGCATTTTACTTGTTTTATTTAAAACGATTTTTGCTGGACACTAGTGTAAGCAGTCCTATAATGAGTGTAGTGGTCGAAGTTTTTAAAAATTGGTATTATGATTTTCGTAAACGATATAAGCACGGCAAACTTTCTACGTCGTTTACATTGTCGTTGTGGTAAATGATATCGACTAAAATTCCAAACGACTACGATTTTGACCTCAAGCTTGACAAAGACTAATAAGCCTAAATAGAATAATATTAAAAAATTTATTTCTTCAGTAAAAAATTTTAATGAAATAAACAAGAATTTTAAGATGTTATTAAAGTTTTGGGTTTTTGCAACTGAACTCTAATGAATAATTCAATAAAGAAAAACTTTGTTTGGCAAACCTTTAAATTTCTCCTTAGAAAATATTTTGTTAAAAACGTTAGTTCTGTTGTTTAAAGAGTGTTATTATTTCAATCCATATTCTGTAAAAAAATTCATAATTTAAGTAACAAGATAAACTTGGAATGAAAGCTCAAACAAAGTTAAATACATTAGTACACATTTAAAGTCAAAGCAAACACCTGCGAAGTGCAATGTCAAAATTATATTAAAATCAAAGAAATCTTTATTAATGTGGCAGAAATAAACAGTCACAATCACAAATTTAAAGTCCATAAATAAAGGCTTAAGTATGTCAAAATGTCTTTCATTATAGCGCTATAATAATTTCCATAAACTGTTACGCACTTTTTGAATACAAACGATTATGCGACACATTAATGCGTGTCTCTGTGTGAGTTTAAGTGTGCATTAAAAAGGAGTTAAGTGGCTTTTATGTCATGTCATTTTCGTATCTCTTTTTCTCTCATACCTTATCACAAAGTTGATCAACAGTTATGCATTTACCACTCACGCAACGCAATTGATGGGCTGCACAAGCGGCCAGTTTCAATTTTGGAGACGGTGGTTGCGGTGCAATTTTAGGTGGTTCTGTAGTTATGGAAATAATATTGGAAGCAGCTGGTTGTAAGGGTGTGGTGCTCGGTGAGAACCGGTTTGTAGTGCGATTTTCACGTGCTGAGGAGAATTTAAATTTATTCTCTGAATCGCTGGTCATCATAATTTCCTTACTGTCACGGAAATTTACTATAAATAAAAATGTAAAGCATATAACTTTATTCCAATATGTACAAACACATGAGTATCAATCCACTTGCAATCGCCGCTAAGTTAAAAAAAATAAAAATTCTGTAAAAAGTTAGTTTTTTAAAATGCCTCCCTAAGCCATTATCAATCCCATTCAAAACTTGGTTATTAACGCGCAATTTCGGTTTAAGTATTCAAAAATCCTGCAAAGCTATAGAAGTGCTTGGCATTTAATTTTTGACAAACTGTTTTGATCGATTTTCTCAGAATTTTGTTTTTTAAACTAAGCGTTGTTTGCAGGCGGACTACTCATATTTAAAAAAAATGCTTACCGAAACCTTTGGGTCCTTCTCCTGGCACTGAATTTGTCACTTCCTCCTGCGACACTCCACTAGTTCTATTATTTACTTGATGTAGAGTAAACTTCGTGGCAGAATCCCCATCCGTGGCAGCCGTTATATAAGTATATAATTTCTCATTGGTTTGGTTGGGTGATAAAATACTAGCATAGGAAAATACTCTTGGAAAAGCGTTTATATCTTCTTCATCAAAGCCTCCTAGAATCCCTTCAAGCCTACCCTCTCCAAATTCGTGGCAATCGTCTTCATCGGAACCATCAAAACAGTCATATTTCATATCACAACGTGCCGTTTCCGCCACACACTTTTCATTTGATCGGCATCTAAACTCGTCTGGTTGATCACAGATCAAACAATCGTCTTCATCTTCTCCCACAGCGCAATCTTTAATATTATCACACTGCCATTGTTGAGGTATGCAGGAACGATCGTAACACTCAAACTCGTTTTCATAACAATAACCCTTCCTTCTGGTAGGATCTTCGCAGCGATGAGGATCGTTGGAGTCGGGATAAAGATTACAATCAAAGGTTGCTGTCAAAGTATCGGAATTGGCTATGATTTCGGAACAAGCTTCCAAGATGGCTAAACAAATTGAAGCTGATTAAAATGAATTCCTTTTTAGAGTATATCGACTAATTTACCTTTACATATTCTTCTACAGGGCGGCAGTATTCCGATATGCGATGGCCTACATTCTGGCTCCAATACAGCGCACATAAATTCAACCGATCTTGCTGAACAGTTGGAGTTGACGAGAGCTTGGTAGACTTTGATTTCTTCCGTCGTTAATTGTATAGACACATTATAAGTTAGATCATAGTCCAGTACTCCTTGGCACATATTCAACGATGTAGAAAAACATTTATTATCTGGTATCGATGATTTATTGTTGGTCATTGGAGCGGTGGGTTTATTATGAGTTACAGGTGGTATGGTGGGCGAAACCTTTACTAAAGTATCAACTGATGAAGTAGTTGAGGGCTCATTGGAAGGAAAAAGCTTTGAGAAAAGAAAAGTCAATTTTAAAATGAAATGCTTACATTTTTTTATTTGTTTTATACCGAAAACTTAGAAAACAATCATAAACATGATAAACAATGAAATTAAAAGTGTATTATTCTTAAACAAGTTGCTGTTTTATCTACACATTCTGTTCTGTGTCAATACAGTGGGCTGAAGGATCGGAAATATTAATTTAAAATATAAATTGTAATGGCATTTAAAACATTCGAGAATAATAAGTAAACAAAAATGCGAAATGTCGACCTGCGTAGTTAAAGTAGTTATAACAAGCCGGGGTTGTAATTAAAGGCTAATTAACACGATCACACATGTCGTACATATTTTGAGAAAAATACAACCCTGTCATCATAAGTTGTTACTGTTTTTTTTTGAATTTTCATAGAATAATTAGACCAGAGATGCATTTTCGTCAACATACGTACGACTTGTGTGATCGTGGAAACTAGCCTGAAGAATTAATGCATATCGTCGGCTAAATCCCCTTTTAAAGTAAATTGAGATTTTGATGCCGTGTGGTAGAGAAAGATACGACTCTTCGACCAGCATGTAGTTTTTCTTCAATTTGAGTCTTGAAGTGTGTAAAACCAACTTTATTTTTGGTTTCCTCTCAAGCTGCAAATATGAAATATAAAAAGTTTTTTGTCTCTTCTGTAAAATGTGTCTAAATGGAGTTAGCAGGTTTGCATATTAAGCCGACGATATATTGGTTATTTGATCATGTGGACTACTACATAATTATTAGGAAAATGCAAGACGCTCAGGAACATTTTAAGAGAAAGATTACAAAAATTGAACAGCTTCATTTTAAATTTAAATCAAAATATTTTTTCTTCAACATTGTTATTCAAAAAACTTATTTTTGTAGATTTTAAAGATGAACCCTCGCTATTGAATTGGTATGCTAAAATAGTGAAATGGTAAACTCACCCCATTGATAAGCCTTAAAATACGTTCATCGTCTTCGATTGGTATGCCAAAGCTGTTTTGATGACCCGACGTAAATCGCACTACATTAGCCGGCACCAACGCTGCTTCCTCCGAAGCCATTGTAGTGGCATCAACCACTGGCTCATCTTTAACCGGCGTCACACCATCTTTTCGTTTTTTGTCCCAACCCAGCACACCCTTGGAAAGACCATACTCAACCGTTGTTAATTTTTGTTCTTTTGGTCGTATTCGAGACCTGGTACTTATTGCCCTCAAAATGGTGGATTCTTGAAGACCATGACTACGTTCCGTTGCTTTCGAGAATACAGATGCCGACGCCGCAGACGTAGAAAACGATGAAAATGTCGACAGCGTTGTCATTTCCATTGTTGTGGCGGTGACAATTTCGTTTGAGTCTTCAATGGCATCACCATCTTCGTTATGCTTGCGTTGCTGCAAATACCGCTCCCTAGCGATGCTGACGTCATGCAGCCATATGCTGTAGGTAATCAGGCCAAAGAAGACTAAGACGCTGGCCGTAAATATCAGAGGCCAACGTAGGTATTTCCATTTGCAAAAACTTTTTGCAGAATCAAGCGTTAGTAGTGGTGATTTTTTGGAAGCTTCTTGTGGATCAAGATAATAGTTGCCTGTAAGGGGGTATTTATAGCGCCGCACCTGTAACTCAGCTAAATTTTCGGGACTGTTTAACATGCCAATGTGATATTTACGTTGAGACTGTTGTTGTTGGTGCTGTTGATTGTCGTCTGATTGGCATTTCATTTCTTGTAGATGCTGTTGTTGTTGTTGTTGTTTTTGGAAACCATCCCAACTGCTGCGCAGTGTTGAAGCTCGTGAATAATTAGTTACTTGTTGCAGTTGATGCGGATGATTGTACTGCTCTTCATCATTGAGTGTCTGTACACAGATGCCTAAGCCGTGGGGGTATTTAGTTGGTTGCCGGCGTAAACCCACTGGACGACCATTTAAATTTATCTGTTGTGGGTCATCGAAATTAAAACGCTGCTGCTGTTGTTTGCCGTCCATATAATAAATTTCTTTGTAATTATTATTATTTGCTGCCTTTAAACTTCCATTAAATTCATCTTTTCCAATAAACGAAAAACCTTTTAAAGAATCAACATCCATGAGTGTTTGGCTGGCATTAAATTTTAAATTGTTGCTTGAATAAAAAACAAAGTTTTTAAGGAAAAAAAACAAAATTAACAAATCCAGGAAATATTAGTATTTGATTATTTTTGCTCAAGACTTTAATAAAATAAGAAAAGATTCAATTGAGTTTGAGTTTGCTTTTGTTTTTCTTCTTTTTTTGAGTTTTGTAAATGTCAATTGTGAGTTTTTAAAAATGTTTAACTTCGTTTTGCTTTAAGTCCGCTTGTGTGAATTACAGATCTTTTTTTGTTTGTTTTTGTTGTTGCTTCTACTGGTGGTTGCAGTTGCTGCTGCCGCTTCACGATCGATTACATAAGTTGCATGCAGTTTAAAGCAAAATCCTCTGTTAACGTTGCCGTTTTTATTTCACTTGGTTGACGTTGTTTTCCTCTTGTTGCATGCTGTTTTGTATGTTTTTTTTTTTTTTAAATTTGTGGTAATTGGTTTTGCTTGTTGCTGTTGTTGTAGTTTTTGCTATTGTTTCTTAAATTATTAGATCGTTGTGATATTTGTTAATGTCAAATTCACATAACTTTTGAAAATCTTCAATTTGTCTTTGTTGGATGATTGGCTCTGCCGCTGCAATTGATTGTGGCTGCTGCAGTTGTTGCTGTTATTGTGCCCTCTGCAACTAAACGTTGACGACAAAGTAAATATTATGCATTTTTTTTAAAGATTTTTATGTATTTTAATTGTCAATTAAGATAAACCTGGGGAATCTGATTTAGAACCCAATAAAACACCCTACACAATTTTTTAAGTTTATCACATTTCCCCACATTGGGGTGAAGTTGGCTGAATTGAGTTGAATGGATGAATTAATAATTAAGTACATATTTTATTTTTTTTAACAAGGCTAATAAACTTTGTCATTAAAAAAGCTCATCCTGCATGCCCGTAACATTAATTTCGTTATTGTCCGATTTTAATATTTTTTCCCAGGGAACTTTTTTAATTACACGGTTTGATTTGGTTGTTTCATCACAAAAGCTAAATTTTGTATAAACAAAATAGAACAAGAACATGAAATGAAACCTTGAAAATCATTTCGAATCGATTTATCACTTGTTTGTAATTAGAAAAAATTCAATGAAATACAATTTATTTTATTTGTACAATTAATTATGTTTGTGCGTGAATTTGTTGATGATCTGCTCGTGCTTGGTATAGATTTACAATTGTTTCAATCTTTTATTTAGAATTTAAATATAAGAATAAAAATTGTTTTAATGTTAACAAAGTTTTTAAAACATAATAATTTTTTAACTGCGTAAACGTAACACCTACAAAGTTCAGCCGATTCTCGACACTCTTTAACTGTTTGACAATAAATTTAGAATTCTACTATTTTTGTTAAAAAATCTGAGTAATTTGTTTCAGTTTCGAAATTACGCCTTGTTTTCACACAATTCTCTACAAAATTATGATAATCCACCAAAAGCCAAGTTGCTTAACGCAATAAAAACCACAAAATAATTGACTTGAAGTAAAATAAGAAAAAAAGAAAAATGTATAAAACCTCAAGCAAATTAGCTCAATTTGTCAATCTTCATCACCCAGTCAGTCAATGCCATTTTTAAGTGAATCAAGCAACAGCTACTGAGTGAATCTTTCTCAATCTCTGACTGAAATACTGACTTCTATTTGATTTAAGCAATTTTTAGTTTGTGTGTGACTGACTACCAAATATTCCCACCAATAACTCTTGCTGATTTTAATCAGCTGCAAATCTCACAAAAAATGCCATGCATTTTGAAAAATCAAAAAAAAAAGAAGAAATGCCAAACGTATCCCCCAATGGTTTATAGCGCTACATATTTATCTTTTGTTGTTTTTGTTATTATTTTCAAAACTTATACATACATACGTTTGCGTCTCCATACGAGTAGGAACTCATAAACGTACTTATGCTTGTGTGTAAGTGGATTTCAACTAACAAAAGCAATCCATAAGATGGAATATATTCGATGATTGTAACTTTAAAGATGGTGATGATGATGATGTTGTTGGTTAAGTGCATGAATGCGAGTACAGAATATCAGCTGAATTACCAAGCCAAATACAACTTTTCTTAGTAAACTTAAATAAATTGTCTATGAAATTGTTGGCGAATATTTTTACGTCTGAGTATATTTAGTAGTAGTTTGACCTTTTCATGGCACTTAAAAAAATAATAATAGAAATAGAAACTCATTTATTACTTTGGTCATATTGGCCAGACGTTCACACAAAAGCAGCAGATGGGTTTTGGAAAACTAATACAAATGATAATAAAAAAAGTCTTGAAATATTTAAAGCTTCTAAGCAAGTGGTTACGGTGATTATTTAATGCAATATAATTTTATAAATTTAAAGAATTTAATGTTTAAAGAATTAACGTATGTGAAAAGATTGTTAACTCAGTTATTAGGGCTGATCGCGTTTTGCGTAACACAAATATGGAAGCTCGCCTAACGTATTCTTCAATTTTGTATTTTATTTCATCAGTGCTGCCATAGTTGTTTAATGAGAAAATGCCAAAACCTCAAAAACTTCTGCTAAAATCTGCTTAATTGTGAAATGAAGAAAATATGCTAAAAATCTGCTAAGATTAAAAACTAAAAATTTTAATGTGTATTTAAATTTGCTAAAAATATGCTTAATTTTTACAAAAACAAAAAAAAAATGCTAAAAACTGCTTAAAATATGAAATTTCCCAACTCTATCTGCAGTAAATATGCTTAAATGGTAACACGGCATTACATTAATCCGGTGTTTAACTTTATAATGCGGGGTTTTTTTTTTTGGTAAATTTTGTGCGTTCATTGTCAAACAGTGCACATTAGGTCAAATGACTACTTTTTCTGTGCAAAATTAATAACGACTACATTATAAGAGTAATCGAAACAGTTATTATATGAATTATATAATTATAGATGGTTCCAATAAAAAAATGGAACTTAACCCATAAATGACCAAAAATTAACCCTCTAGCACCCATTAATTTAAACACAGTGTATAGAATTAATTAATTTGTTTTTTAATACTAAAATATTTATTAATTGTTAATCTGCTGTATGCGCTAGAATAGATTGAAGAGGAACATTCACAAGGTTCTCTGCTGCTTTTGTACCCTCAGGACGGCATTTCATTTTCGCGGCAGTTATTTTACTATAATGAGGATATATATCACAATTCCTTAATTTGCTTTCCTGGCGTATTGCATTATACTGCTCTTTAGACAAATTATGTTCAAGGAGGAAGGCTAAAGCCTCATCCGCAGTAAATGGAATTGGCTTCTTAGGATGTTCATCACAAATTTTACGCATTTTTGATGGTCTTGTTGGACTTTGAATACTTTCCTTTAGAATTGCAGCCAAATCGGTTTCACCTTGTTTACGTGCTGATGTTGCTGCTGTACGAACGAGAAGACTTGTATAAGCTTTCGCATTTGAAAGCTCTGCAGCTTCTTTTCTTTTTTCAAATTCCGATTTTTCGCTAAATGGTACACGAGGACGTCCAACAGCGCCACTTGTTGCCTTTTCTAAAATGTCATCTACCACAATATTTAATTCAGCATTTAGCCATGCCTGGTTTTGGTTTTTGAATACATTTGTCTTTCTATGACACTTTTTCCACTTTTGTTCTAGTTTCACGCAGAACAAATTCATTTTTTTTGGTAATTTGTTTCACCATTTCATCAGAAATTGACGAGGTTTCAAGTTTGTCATATACGTGTTTCAAAACGGCATCAACTTTTTGTTTTTTTGTACTTTCCTTTCGCCATACTTCAAAAAGATCAATCTTTTTTATACAGAGGTTACCTAACAAAAAGAGGCATTACTCGCAAAACGCAAAAAATCGCAATTTTTGATAAATACCAAATAACTCACTAGATAATATTCTAATTATTTTGTGCAGTTTGAGAGTGGAGAAATGGGATATATTTTTTTAAAAGCTTTCAAAAAAAAAAAAATTTTATAAAAATTTAACTATTTATAGATGTTTACGCTAATGAGTTATTTATTAAGTATAGCGACATATATATAAAACATTTAAAATTAAAAATATATCTACTTACTTGGCTCTTTCTTTTCCATTTTACTCTAATAAATTATCACAAACACAGTCCGAGATATACGCACTTAAAGTTGACCACGCACTACTTAACTTAGGAACACAATTATAGAAAAAATTTAATCAGTTGACTTCGACACGCTGCTGTATAACGGTTATTAATATTTAGTCAAAACAAAAATCACTTTTTTTTATTCTGAAGTCTGAACTGCAAGTTGATTTTTGGACTTTCGCACAGAAAAATGTGTCATTTGACCTAATGTGCATTGGTACTATAAAAATATGTTTAAAGTGTTGAAAAAAAGTTTTCTTATTTGGGTATTTCACGAGAAGTGGGTTATCGGTTATACGGCTACGTACTTATATTAACAGCAACAAAATATATTTAAAAAAAATTAAGTAAATGTATTTTGTTCTTGTGAATACAGTAATTTTGACTTAGCTGCACAATCTCCTTTGCACGATTTTTTGTGCAGGTAAATAAAAAATGCAGCTATCTTAAATGTATTTAGCTGCTTTAATGTGCAGGTACGCAATTGCGGTTACCTGCATAAAAGTGCAGCTAGAGTAAAGTGTTTGAAAGAGGAGTAACAACGTTTTTATTATGCATTTTTATACAGAGCATTCGTCAGCTTCAAATACTACTACAACTACTTTATTATGTTCCAGACCTAAGATTTCCTATTCCTTTTATATAATCATGGTAAAGTTGCTGTAACCACAACCCATATGCATAAATGTAGATACATGCAAACGAAATAAATGAATTATAATAACACCAACTTGACTTGTTTGCGATTTTTGTTTTTATAAAAGCTAAAATTGGATATTGATGTGAAAAATTGGCCACAATATTTTTTCATTTGTGCAGCTAACTTTGATGTTTTATATGAAAATATTTTAAAGCTGCTCAAAAATATGAAAAATGTGCAGGTATACAAAATGCACGTAAACAAGGATTTTGAAGAATAATTACAGAAAATATGTATTTTGGGCAGTTAAGTCAAAGTGCAGCTAACTTGAATTTTTTGTATGAAAATAATTTTAAAATGCCAAAAATTTTGTGCATTTATCTTAAATGTGCAGGTATAGAAAGTGCACTTAAAAAAGGAATTTGTATAGAATTATAAAGAATAATTCCAAAAATTATCAATTTTGTGCAGTTAAGTCAAAAGTGCACGTAATCAAAAGGCAGTTAAGTCAAAACTACTGTATAACTCAATAAACATATAACCTGATAACCAGCCATCCGTGAACAACCCAATTATTTCGTACACCTTTTTTAGATTCCGCGATAAAAACACTGATACATTTTTTCAGGACTTTGGTAAAACTAAATATAAATCTGTAAAGCGAATGAGAATTATGAGCTATTAAAAATATTTTTTTTTATTGAATATGAAAAATATTTAATTATTTCATTATTGAATATGTTTTATTGAGTGCTATTTTGCAAAGTCTAATTTTGATAAATTTTGTCATTGAATTAAATAAAAAGTTTGTTGACCTAAAATTTTATTTTTAACAAACTGAGTTGTTAAAAATTTTCTTGAGATATTTTTTTCTGTGAATTGATTCTGAATAATAATAAACAAAACAATTTCCAAATTAGTTCTTACCGTTCCTGAGTTATATCGATTTTTAGCTTTAGAAAGAGCTAAAAATCTATTGAATTACATTTTTTTTCATTAAATTTTGATTGAATAATTAAATGTTATTGAAATTAGCTTTACAAATCACATTAACTAATATATTTTCAACATTTAAAAAGGGTAAAATATTAAAATTTTTGCAAAAAAGCTAATCCATCGGACCATACACAAATTCTATTTCCCTTCTAATTTTAATTTTTTGTATTATGAAACTTTGCATTGGGAAATGGTGTAATAGATGATCAATACTGATTGATGGGACGTTGTTGCGGTCAGAGGTGTAAAGAATGCATAAAGAATGATTGGCTGTTAATAAGATCTTTTGTAAAAGTAATTGTAAATGTAACGATTTTTTTCGATTTAGAGGCGTAAACAGTAGAAAACATTGGTTTAAATTGTTTTTAAATTTGTTTTTAAAACATTTCGTGAGGTTACAAGAGCGTGTAAAATATCTCCTACTTATTTTTCAAACTAAACAAAAAAATTCATTAGCAAATATCTCGCCATAGACTCTGCTCTGTTTGACATGAAGGAGCTTAAGATCTAAGTAACAATTTCTTGGTTAATGGAGTTATAACATTATTAGTTGTTGTATGATAAAGGATATATGTAATAAATTTTCATAACACTAGATTTCTTAACTATGGAAACATATTTCTTTAAAAAAAAATTAAAAAAAATCGTCACGACTGCGACGATTTGGGCCCTGGTTAGTTAAAAAATGTTATTTGTATATACATATGAACACCGAAAGAAGTTTATTTTCTAAGGTAATCAATTTCGTTTCTTAAAACCAGAAAATCGATAATAATTTCTTGATTTTAATTTAGTTCGTTCGTGTTAAGTAAAATTTTCTGAAATAAAGAAACATTTTGCTCAAAATTACCAATAAGTAATTTTTGGCTTGAACGAGATCATGCTAAATTTTCTTGCTTCAAGCAATATTTTCTGGTGGTTAAGTAAATAAATCTTTTCGCGTATATATATTAATATTAGAGTTTTTTTTTTCCCGGACTTTTTCGATTCCCGGGAAAGCGGGAAATTTTTTTAAATTTCCCGGGATCCCGGGATCCCGCTCCATATAAATAATACAAAGCAAATATTGTTATTAATTAATGAAAAAAAACTTTTATAAAAAAACGTAAGGGAGCTTGTTTACAAAGAAAGTAAATGAAATGGTTCAATGCTAAAAAATTAATTGAAGATTGAAATAGGAACTTGAATTATTATAACCTCACGCCTTTATTCCCTATTATTATGCTTTTATTCAGTATTATTATGCTCTGGATACAAGATAAAAAGATAACATAAACATAACAATTTAATTCATAAAACAATAATAAAAACAAAATTAAAATTAAGGTACTCAAGATATGAGATCAAATAGTTAATTAATAAAATAGATAAAATATTTTAAAGAAATATATAAAATTTTTTAACGGCTTAGGAAATAACTTTCTGACACACTCAAAGCGCTTAGTAAGTCGTCAAAAAGTATATTCCTGATTTTATTTACTTAGTATCATGTTTCCGAAAAATTTCGTTCATTTTTTACCGGGGTTGGACAAATAGTTAAAAGTGCACCGTTGTAGTAGCATGCTTCGGATTTACAATCAGAAGCAATTTTTTCTTTTTTATAAACAAAGTCTTTATCAGTCAAATGTATGTCAAGGTTGATGTAAAAATAGCATCAACCGGACTGCTTCTTACAAACCTATTCATTTCAATAGGTCCATTTGTAATCTTTAGGACAATGTGTTTTTCAAGTTGGATGTTGTAGTATCTTACACGAGTTTTCAAAATGTTATTTTATTTCGGTTTCCCCGCACTTCACGGGTATATAAACCAACACAAATTGAAATTGAAATTGAAGTAACTTTAGCAAAGTTTTCCTTCATACCTTCTCGTATTATATCTCAAACTAAACCGAAGTTATAGCAAAATATATCTTTAAATCGGTACATTTTGAAAACTTTGATCGCTTTTGGCAAGATAGTTTGTTTTTGTAGATATGACTATGTTGCAATAAAGGGGCGATATGTTTAGGTATCTCCTATTTTTAAGACTTGTTCATGGGCAATGAAACTTTACTGCCTGCATCTTATTTTGAATTAATGTACTTTATTAACTTTTCACTTCACTAAATGTAATAATTATCAACTGTTGTACTGCCCATTCTGCTTTTAGTAGATTTATTGCATCAGGAGACATTGATTTACGTATGTACTCACTTCTTGTAATTGATCTAATCCACAACCCATTCACAGATGCTAATTTTTAGAGAATAGAAAACTAAATTTCAAAGTATAAATAGCTATTTTCTGAAATTATGAGGAATTTTTTATTTCCCGGGATCCCGCAAGAAAAATCCCGGGAAAACGGGAAATAAAATAATGGAAATTCCCGGGAATTCCCGGGACGGGAAATCCCGGGAAAAAACCCTAATTAATATATAATAATATTATCTATATAATAAAAATGAAATGTTGCGTTTTGCTGATCGCATAACTTGAGAACGGCTTGACCAATTTGGACGATTTTTTCTTTAAAATGATCGCCATGGTCCAACTTAGGTTTGAACGGAAATAAAATTTTGCCCCGCCCACTTTTTTCGATTTACCTAAAATCAGAAAACGGCTCCATCGATTTGACTATTTTTTCTTTCAAATGTTCGTAATAATCCATATTAAGTTTTTATCGAAAGAAAAATTTACCACGCCTACTTTTGCGCCCACTTTTTATTTGACCGATTTGGTCGATTTTTTCTTTAAAATTATCGCCATGGTTAGGTTACCGGTCCACTTTTACGCCCACTTTTTTCAATTTACCTAAAATCAGAAAACGGCTCCATCGCTCATTAGTAATCAGCTACCGAGCGATGCCGGGGCGGCCAGCTAGTTTATTATAAAAAGCAATATTTATATAAAAAAAAAAAGTTTATTTCCAACCCAAAGATATTTATACCAAATTACTCTTATTCGTTAGGGGATATATTCCGCTACCTCAAATGGGCTTTAGGGTCTCCTCATTTATCCGTTGTGTTAAATATAGGATGATATTTCCGATTCTAGTTTTTCAAATGAATTCGATTTAGACTGCGTAGTTTTCTTAATAATTAAAAACCAATTCTTTTTAATTTTGGGATACTTAATTGGAATAGTAATCTTTCATTTAATGTAGAAAATCTACCAGTACACCGAAAAAACAAAAATTGCTGATAGAATTATGTGAAAATAGAAAAAGACCCAACTTTATATTTCGATTGGCACAAAAATGACTAAAGGCATTCATGCAGATCAAACTGGTTCTGGTTCAATATCTAAAATTCCTCCTATATTGAAGTTCTTGACTAGTGTGCAATATGCAGATGTTGGTCTATATATTACAAATGAACCACGTCACATTAATTTGTGTTTTTCGCTGTAAACTTCTTTTTCAGCCGTAATACAGAGTCAAAGGCTGAATCAATCAAAAGGAGTTATATATTGATTGAAAGTTTAAAATTACGAGTCGAAAAGTGGCCAATTGGCTTTCATTGGATAAAAAATGCTTCAGTTATAGTGGACCAAAGCTAAAATCTTATGAAAATATTAACGTTTTTCACAAATTATTGTCATTTCGGAAGATGTTTTGTGCCACAATTTGTAACAAAATCCCCACTTTCTTAATTTTATTGTGTAATCTATGTGATAACAAAACTTTTAAGCTATAATGCACCAAAATCGGGTAAAAACTAAAAATCTTATAATAAAAAATTCTTCGAATTCTTTAAATTTAATCGTACATTCATACATGCTAGCACATTTAAATTCTAGAGTTTTCGTTTTTCTATAATGGGATTTTTAGGTTTTATTTATATACTTTGCATCTAGTTTTCAAATCTGGAGAGCTTGTACAAATATCTTGTTAACCGCTTTGTCAGTGTTGTTAAAATGCCACTACAAGATGGCGCTTATCCAGCATTTGCTAAAAAACTATACCAATTTGGCATTATTTGAAATTTCTCGAGGTTGGTTTGTTCACAGAAAATAAAGAAACGACCGTTCTAAACGAAATTGTAGAACATTGTTAAAGCCCTTATGACACTACATTTTTTATTCATTAATTGATATAGAATTGATAGAAAGAAACAGTAAATGTTAGAAAGAGCAAACTATAAAAAATGTAAACAAAGTTTTTTAGTTTTTTTTTCTCTTGTTATGGTTTTGTTTCAGGGATGGCGTTGAGAATTTTTAAAATTGTACAAACAACCTTTAAAAATTGTACTTTTTTACCCTAATTGTACTAAAAGATTTTTTTTTAGTTGAAATTAATTTTATTTATGTTCATAAAAAACACCAAAAAAAGGTATTAGAGGTCTTAGTTTAAAAAGTATCAACAAAAAAGTACAATTGAAACAACTTAGCCATCCCTGTTTTGTTTATTTTATTAAATGTTGCCAACTTTTTTTTTATGAGAAACCTAAAAACAAAAAGCGGTAAATCGCTGAATTTGCCCATAAACCGCTGATTCAGCAACACTTTTAATATTTCAAGCTGGAAATGTCAAATTTAAGTTAAACAATTTTACATTTTTTTTGACATAACTTCATTTTTTATCGATAACTTTAGTAAAATTTTTGACAGTTTGCCATTTATCTTAATACAGCTTAACTCTTTGCACTTGGTAAATTTTTCTATTACATTATATTTGTACTGTTCACCAAAACTTGAACAATGAATTAAAAATGTAGTGTCATAAGGGCTTTAGTCATATTTTGAGGTTTGGAGGAATTAATTGGCGATTTTCTTCAACAACAGAAAAATAACGGTAAATTTTCGGATAGGCCCAACATGAAAAATTCGTAGAACAACTTTTGTTTTCGAGGCCCCAAAGAATCATTTTAAACAATAAAAAACGTTAATTTTCGCGAAAAGTCGATTTTGATACATTGCTAAAGTTCATTAAAGTTGAAAAGTTTGTATGTTTCTTATATGTAAGAGGTAATATCTACAATTTTAATCGTTTTAAAAAAGATCTATTAAAGCAATTGTTTCCGTACTCAAAATAAATACAAAACAATTTCAACGTAAGTACGCTGTTCACTCTAAATTCCGCCTTTTGTCTATCTGTCCGGTCGACCGTCGTCTGACTAAATGCGCAAGTGACTTTTGCGTTTGCTAAGCTTTATCGGCTTAATATATTTATGTTCTTCTAACTCCCACTAGAGCATGGGGCGCTTCATATCAAAGATATCTTCAAAAGGAGTTGGATAATCTTAATTTTACGAAACAAATCCTGAAAAAATACAAGCACATGACTGTTTCCAGAAGGTCCGATGCTTTTGATCACTACTACATCTGGATCTTTTGTAACATGGAAAACTTCAGAAATCATTTTAGGATGGCTGTTAGTAAAGCTCGAGGACTCTTTGCTTTCATCAAACGATGGGCAAAAGAATTTAAAGAACCCTTTATCACTAGAAGATTATTAACGCCACTTGTAAAACCGATCTTAGATTATAACTCTATTATATGGGGTCCCTACTATAATGTTTTTACTCTCTTGTCTAAGAGATGATTATTGACGATATTATGCGATTCCATCATTCGTCATTTGATTCGCCTGCCAACATTATGCTGAATGTTTAATTTTTTGTCAATGTTTTAAATTGAAATGTTTTATCCGATTTTCTTTTTGGTAAGATGATCTAAACAGTTTGAACTTATGGTGTGATATAAATTTAAAGGATCTGAACTCGAAAAAATTTAAAAATATGTTGTTCTACAGACGAAGTCCAGTTCTCTGTAGCTATACACTTAATAAGCATCAAATTGAAAGAGTGGAGACATTCGTTGATCTGGGTGTTTTACTTGATCACAAATTGTGTTTGAATCAGTGTTCGAAAATAAACAGAACATTATTTAGAAGAACGATATCTATTTTTTTAGTGATAGTGGAGACGAACACAACCCTTAATACTGTTCGTTACTATTTTCAAGAAATTCAAGAAAGAACCGAACATTATATAGTTTTCTGTTCTTTGTTAAACAACATAACAATTGTAGTGTTTTACATTATAAACAAACAAAAAATTTAAAATTATTTTGCCCGCTTTTTGTTTTTTTTCGTATGGTTATTTTGTTTTTGTAAAAAATGTTTGGTTTTTTTTTACCAGCCAAAAGGGCCGAACCGAGCACAATGAAGTTTGTGGATTTAAAAAAAAACCGAACAGAATTAAATGTTCTCATCTTTTGTTGAGTTTGATAAAAACAGTATTAATTTTGTGTTCGAAGAATGACAAACAGGGAAACGTTATTTTTTTTAATGATTTTCTACACCGAACCGAACACTAAGGAGACATATGTAGTGTTTATTTTCGAACACTGGTTTTAATGCGCAGATATTATAGACTAGCAACAAGGCCAAAGGTGTCCTTGGAATTATCAAACACTGGGGGAAGGAGTTTGACGATCCATATGTCATAAGACAATCATACATTTTATTAGTGAGACCTCGGTCCTCTGGGACCCCCAGTATGAGGTTCATGCTAAAAAATTGGAATCCGTACAAAAGCAATTTTTTCTATTCTGTCTTCGAAAACTGCACTGGAATCCAAATTTCAATTTATCTCCGTATGAAAACCTTTTAAGACTAATTAATCTACCAACCTTCAAAAATCGGAGGATATATATGAACATCTTCTTCATGCTGAATTTGTTACACGGTGAAATTGTCACAGAATTACTACTTCGAAAGGTTAAGTTTTCAATTCCTATTCGTCCTTCCAGAAATTATATTCCCCTTAGACTTCAATACTTTCGGTCTAATAATGCAAGTTTTGATCCTATCTGCAAAATGAGCTCCGAATTTTACAATTTTATACGTATATTGATTTTGCAGATCCTATTGGCGTTAAAAAATAATTCCCTGCACAAGAAAAAATGACATTAAAAAAAAGCAAAACAAAAATTGTTAAAAAAAAAATTAAAAAGTTTTATAAAAATTGTAAAAAAATAAAAAAGAAGAATAATATTGATAAAATAAATATCGTTGATTATTAATAAAAAATGCAAATAGTTTAATGTATATTTCTTTTTGTGTTTGTATGTGTAACGAAAAAACTTTTAGTCAGTTGTTTTGTTATAAAAACAAAATCTCGCTAATGTCAAAAAAGTATAATGTAAACGCACTAGATTACAAAGAAGATCTCAAATCAAATCTACAAGATTTCGGCCTAATGTAAATGTAGTATTAATGTGCATAAATTCCTTTAAATTTCAGCAATCCCAATTTAAAAAAGTCGCTCTATTATTGTCTTTTTTTAAAAGGGGTATTTCGACACTTTTTAAATTTTCGGTTTCACTTTTGTGACATTTCCTACAAAATTGGAGGATTTTTTTTTATTTGTTTCTTTAAAATGAATTCCCTTAATAATTACAGTAAAGTAGTTAAATAATTATATTAAAGAAGTTTTATAACTTTGAAGTTTTAGAATTTCAAAACAGGTTGTATTGTACTTTGTGCTATTATTAAATAAAATAATAACATTTCATTAATTTATTTATAAGATATTGATTACACCATTTCTAAATATCAAAGAAACAAAAATCAGAAAGATATTTATTTGCTTTTTTAATTAACTTTTAATTCAAATTGGCTTTATAAATCACATTTACTAATATATTTTGAACATTTTAAAAAATGGGGAAACTTTTACAATTCTTATTAAAATTTTTGCAAATGTGCTAATCCATCAAACCATTTACAAATTCTGTTTCCCTTCTAATTAATTTTTTTTTTATTATGAAACTTTGCATTGGGAAACGGTGTATTAGTTGATCAATACTGAATGACATGGCGTTGTTGCGGTCAGAGGAGTAAAGAATGTTTTGATGTTAATAAGATTTTTTGTAAAAGTAATTGTAAATGTAACGATTTTTTTTCGATTTAGAGGCGTTTACAGTAGAAAACATTTGTTTAAATTGTTTTTATATTTATTTCCTAATCATTTCGTGTGAGTACAAGAGCGTGTAAATTAACTCACTACTTATTTTCCAAACTAAACAAAAAAGTTCACTGGCTTTATTGCATCACATTAACATATGATTTTGATAAATTAAAAAAAAATTTTAAGTTAATAGTTTAAAAAATCTTTTAAAATCTTTTTTGTATCCATGAAATATTGATTATCTTCGTTATGAAAAATCACCAGAGCTTGAAATATAAATGTTTAAATCCATTTAATTTCATTTAAATTGAATGCTAGTATAATTATTTAATATATGCACACAATTAAATTTTGGCAATAATTTTTAATTAAGTTAAACAACATTTCGTTGTATGATTTTTTTTGCTTCAATTTTGCAATTTTATTTCAAAATTTGGCATTGATGAAAAATTAAATTGTTGATTTAGAACCAACTACTTTTCGAATTCACTATTAATTTGCCGAATTTTTTATTTTAGCACCAAAATTTTTGCATGTTTATAAAATTATCATTTCTTTGATTTTAAATTAAGTTTTTATTTATTTCAGTAGCGTTTTGTATACCGTTTTTTGTTGTATGTTTTCTTTAAGCAGAGTGTGTGACGAGGATTTTAACCGCGTTTATGTACCGTTATTTAAGCTGGCTGAATCGCAACTAAACCTTTAGCCAGTCTTTAATCGATGTAAAACCATTTAATATGCTTTTTTCTGTTTGTATTTTGCCCCAACTTCATTTCTCAGTTTGAAATTCTTTAAGAGCCGAACGAGTGAACCAAACCAAACCAATGCAAAGCAACATGAAACACAAAAAACCAAAACTGTTGTCGGTTCGATCATTAACATTTTAAAGTTTTATACGACTGATGGTTTTTTTGTTGTATCTTTTTTCTAAAGTCATTTTAAAGTTCAGCTCAATTCAACTCCAACTCTGACTTACTAACTTACTGACTTGACTGTCTGTCTGTCCGTCTGCTTGGTAGTTTGGTTTAACTGAGTCTGTTTGGTGTTTGACTGGCTGCATGCCTCTGTCTGTTGTATGTAGTCGAATGTTACCTGTGCTTGAGTTTAAGTCTGTTGACTTTAACAGTGTCTCTACAAACAGTTTCGCTTTCGTTCGTACGTTTTTTTTTTACTCATTCGTAACAAACTTTTTTATCAACCGTTTAAACTCTCTGTTTACAAAGCCAGGTTTTAAAATACAGCCAACTCTTTTTTGGAACTCTCCTGGCTCTTACAAAAAAAAAAAAAAAAAAAAAACAAGAAACAAAGTTGTTGTTGTTTTATTATTTGCTACAATCAAAGCAACAACTAAAAAAATAAACATAAATAGCTTTAAGAAAATGCAGGTCTTTGGTTTAGTATTTTAATGGGTTTCAGGACAAGACAAAATTCAAGAGTGTATTAAATCCTCAAATGCAAAAAGGGTTCAAATGAATCATAATAGATCTTAATAAAATAATACAAACGAAGTTAATTTAAATACAATTCAATTATTTTCATTTCCTTTAAAAAATACTAAAACAAATGCAAAATTACACTCCATTTTTTTTTAAAACAAATAATTAATTTCTAAAAGAAACGTTTCTACTTGGTTTTGTTTAAATGCTTCTTTAAAAATCCCAAAGATTACATGGTTTAACGAAATATAATATATTTGATATTATAAACAAACCACTACTTCCAATCGATATTTATTTGTTTTAATATGAGTGACTACCGGTAACTCAATGCGGGCTTAGAGCTCTTAAAGCCAGAAAACAGTCGCAGATAGAACCATTGGTCCTACATTTTCTTTGAGGCCACGTAAAGTTTACACAAAAACGACAATTAGAAATGATCAATTTTATGTAAATTATAATCACCCCTATCGTAAATAACAAGTGGAATTTTCGTTCCCCTCGAAGGGAAAAAAGCAATCGTGAATCTCACGTGAAAAATTTTTCATGCTATCAGTTCCAGTGAATGTAAAAAAGAAGAAAAATTAGAAAAAATTAAACATCATTGAAATTTTTGTTTAAAAATATACACGTATATATTTTAAAGAAAAGTTAAAATAATAAATCTAAATAATTAGTATTGGAGGGATATGTTGATTACAACGTTAGTTTTTTGCACTTTTAAATTTTATGTAGTAAAATATTTTCCAAAATTCTGCCACCACGTCTTTCACAAATCCGGCTGATTGCCGCCCGTTGTTTAGCATTTTGTTAGTAATATATCGGTTTGTGCCTTATTAACGGATCTAGCCCTTAATATTCGATTTATAGGAGGAACTACTTACATACATGTTCTATTCCCTAGCAAAAATAAAGTGAGAAAATCTAAGGGAAATGTGAACAAATTACGAGGGAAAAAACTTTTCACGATAAGGGGAATTTATTCCCGTGCACATTTTTTCACGTTATTATTCTCCTTTGAATTAAATTTTTTTCATGGGAACTGTTCATGATCGCAAATATGTGAAAAGGGGAAAAATTACGAGGGAAAAATTATTCACGATAGGGGTGAATAATTTTGCTAGAAAATTTTTTAAGGCTCCTAAAAATCTTGATGACTTGGGTCTTAAAGATTTATTAAAAAAAAAAACGTTAAGTGTTGCGTTTCCGGCCTCTTACGGGTAACGCCAATTCGGCGCCAAGAACAGCAATGTTAAATTAACTTCTTCAATTCAAAAAACAGCTGAAGTAAATTAGTTGTCGCCGAAGTCTATTTAAGCTGCGATAGATGGTTTCGGGGTTCATGAGAAGTGATTTTAACTCGGAAGACAAAGACCACCCAGGACAGCCAAAAGAGCTTTCAAATAAAAATTGAACTCAAGAAGAATTTGCAATAGGAATTTTCGTAGGCAGCCACTCGACAGGTTTACAAACAGAAGGATTAAACCAAAAGTAAGAAATCGGGTTCTCAAGAGTTTAAGCCGAGAGATGTTGAAAAACGATTTCGCAAGTATAAAATGCCGCCTGAACGCCATCAAAGGAGTCATGTCTGAAATAATATTTCTTAAACAGTTTCCTTACTTTCACTAAAAAAGTGAATTTATCTTCGACTTAATTTCGCTTTGCAGATAATTTAAGTAAACACGCTTGATATCGATATTATATTATTAGTTGAGTTTTTAAGTAAGTGTTTTATGAACGTACTGATGAATTTCTCGTTTAAAGGTATAAAAAGACTTTTAACGAATTTTAAAGTGCACAAAAGCGATAAATACAGAATTACTTTAATCGATAAAAGTTCAAACAAAAGCTGAATTATTCATTTATCAAAGTAATTTTTTTGGAATACAAAATTTTTAATTTACAAGATTTTGTTTGTCGTGCTTAATTCCCAATTTTTATTCTTGATAAAAACACTGAAATTTATTTTTGATGGGATAAGCTATTCCTATGCGCATTTCACTGGTTGCTTAGGGCAGATCGTCAGGAAACTTCATCCAAAGATTTTAGAAAAACTAAAGATATTAAACAAATAAAACTGTTAAGCGAATAAGAATTATAAGCAACAGTTTTACCTGTAACAATATCAAAGCTTAAACAAAAAAAAAACAACAATAAACAGTGAGTTTATCTTTTCTTATCTTTGCATTCTAAAACTTTAAAAGATTGCAATATTGCAATGTACTTTCACACACTAGTGCAATTAATGCACAAGAAATTTTGTCTCTCTAATTCATTTAAAGGTTAAATGCGATTTTTGAAATATAACAAAAAATCATTTACCGTTCATATAAATTAAAATTTTCTGTCTTTCCGTTGCTCTAAACATTTTGTACTACTTGTTCAGCTTTTCATCAACAGTTTTCTGATTTGGGGGAAAATTGTTTTGTTTCTATTACAGATTTGATAGAAAAAATGTAATTTAGTGAATTTTTATGAGGTTCATTTGAGCCTGGAACTAAGATATTGTTAAATATTTATTGTGCCATAGATCAGAGAGTACGTTTATATGCTATTTTCTTTTTTCGGCTTTTGTTTGTACACACAAGTATGATTTAAATATTTCAAACTCCAGGTTTTATATTTTCGTCTAAAATGTTGATTGTTAACAAAGCCAGCCAGCCAACCAACTACCAGCTGGATACAACGATTTGTAAATACATGGACATTAAGGCGTTTCACCTAAATCTATTTGTGATTTTTGCTAGTCTTGAAGCGAAACATGCATTCTTATGTTCCAAAAGATTATTGAGAATTTTGTCATGATTTTTGAAGGACGATACAGAATTACGAAAGTCGATTTAAAAAAAAAACTAGGTTACAGAAGAGCAATCGAATGTATGTTCACAAAACAATATACATAGATCAATACTTAAAAGTTCTAGTCTGCTTTTAGCTATTTTCATTAGGGAAAACTATTTGCTCAAGCTCTACACTGAGATGACCTTAAAAAATAGAAATATTTTTTATACCAAACTTTAACCTAAATATCTCTTGAAGTGGGCATGGTTTAAAAATGAATTAAAAGCTGTTTATAATATCATTATGTTACTAGTTGTCGGAGTTCAGTTAGTAATAAAAAAAAAATCGGTATTTCCAAAGACAATTGTATGGGGTCAAGGTGAAATAGGAAATAATATATGAGTAAAATTTAAACGTTACGATCGTAAATGTAAATACTGGGGTCTAAGATTAATACTGTAGAAATAATAACAGAATTACAAACTTATACAAACAGGTAACCCCCTTCTAACACGGTACTACTACAAAACGTATTCACTCTAACGCCACACAATCAGCCTTATATCGGTTGTCGGTAAAGTCGTTTATTGTGGTAGAGCCGCAGTCGTTTACGACAACGACAACCGTTAGAAGGCTAAATGAATGAATTTCTTTCAAATAAATAATAAAGAAAACAAAGTTAATCACAGTTTTTTTTTACAAAAGGAAGATTTAATTTGTATGTAATTTTTTTCATTTTTTCATTTTTTATTGAAATATAAAACATGTATGAAAGTAAAGTCGGTCAAGCCCGACCATTTTGTACCTTATACCACAGTAGATACGGTACCCTATTTGGGACCAAGGGCTATTAAACCCTTGCAAAATAAAATTATGACATGAGGTTAATATTCATATAAAAGTTTTTTGTGCCTAGTATTATTTATATATCAACTTCTATATGAAATGTGTTTGTCTTTAAGTGATTAAAGTAAGGGGGTTAGTATGGGAGCCATGGCCAATTTTGGGCTTACAACCGCAAAACTTTGTCGTGACATAATTGTTATTCACCCTTATCGTGTTTGGCGAATTTAGAATCATGAATATTTTCCGGTCTTACGAACACCAGCACAAAGGTATAATACCCCCTCCACTATGGCGATGTGGGTATAAAGATGTAAACAAAACAGTAAAAAAATAAAATTTTTTAACATAACGCTTGATTTTATACCAGTTCTCTGTTACGTAAAACACGTATTCGCATAACACGAAAGTTTTCTGGAACGTATCTCCCGTATTATACGGCGTTTAAATAATCTTTATACTTATACATTTTGCTACTGATAATTTTAATTAATAGACTAATCCGTATCGTCTTTTAGAAATTCTCAAAACAATTTTTAAAAAATCTTTTAGAACATAAGATTTTTAAATCCGCTTCAAGACTTGGAAAAATGCAAAAAAACTGGTTTCGTTGAAGCGCCCTAATAGACATGCATCAAAACAATTGTAAATGTACATGAAGTGTATGTGGTAATGTATTTGTGTTATAGACATTATCTTGACATCTTATAAGCTCAAGTGCTCTATAATTGGCATTATATTATATTTATGTTGTCCGTGTACCACGAGTATTTCAATATTGTAAAATTTAAGATGTTTGCAGTGCGACAACGAACGAACATGTTTTCAATTCATAATTTCAATATAAACTGTCGTAACTAAGAGACAACAATAATCCTTTTCTTTTGGATTCGGTCAACAGCTAACATTTGTTTTTGATTTGATTTTTAGGCCATTTCCAGTTGTTGTTCTTTTTGTTTTGGTTAAGATTGGTTGGCTTTTGATGACTGTTAATACCGTCGTCGGTTGTATTGATTGCAAGATTGGCTTAAATATTATTTTTAATTTTGTTTGTTGTACTTTTTTTTGATAAACAAGCTACTGATTAAAGCTTATAAAAATGTTGAAATTTCTAATTTGTTTATTTATGCTGCTTGTAAAAAATTCTTCGATTATCTTTGTTTAATCATTTTTCATTGGTAGTGTCATTTTCTTAGATGTGGGTTTTTAGGTTAATGGTTTAGGTATTTTTAATGGAAAATTTTAGCTGCTGACTCATTGGCATGGTCAGGTTGAAATGTCAATGTCAGTTATGGGCAATAAAATGAATTAATATTTTTTCTGCAATAAAATGATCAATTTACTTGTGCAATAAGTGATTACATTAACAACGTATAAGTTAATGTTACTACTAGTTATGTTGCGAATAATCGTATCGCCGAATATTGGGCTATTTAATGATATTCGAGTTCTTGTTCACCAAATTTAAGCGAATGTATCGCGAATATTTTGCAAAATAAAGTAAGGAAAAATAAAGAAAATAACCGAAATTAAATGTGTGAAGAACCAAACGCAAACATGGCAGCAGCATTTGCGAAATTTATTTTCTCACAAACAACACTGAATTACCAAGTAGAGTGCAGAATTGCATTTATCTTAATGACTCCAGATGAATTATACAATCTCTCACCGTGTAGAATATTTGGCTTCATTTGTAGCCTTAATCTTGAACACTTGGGCTGCGCAAAAGATCATTTGGGTCGCGGCGCTTATGACCTTTATATAATAATAATAATATAAGTATAAAAATGTTAACCTTTCGCATTTCTTCTAAGTTTCTCCCATCTTTAATCTTTTTGGCTCAATTTGACCCAACTTTTACTTAGAAGAAAACATCAGATTAATATACAGTCAAAGCCCGGTTTAACGAATGATATAATGTTCAGACCTTTTGTTATACCGAGATATTCGTTATATCGATCAGTAATTTTTACCTTAAAATTTTATAAAAAAACGGTGGTCTACAATTTGAAAAACAATAAAAATTAATTGTATTTATAATTTAGTGTCGAAATAGAACTTTAATAAGATTTTGGTATTCCATACTTTTGGATATTACTGAAAGATTTACACCTTTCTTATACTCTTCTAAAATCTTTAATTTTTTTATCAAAAGTAATTCTTTTTCGATTTGACATCTCGTTTTCACAATGAACCAAACCAAACTACAAAAACTTTAACGAAAAAAGCAACGCATCACACGTGTTCTTTTAATACAAACATAAAAATGTAACGGTTCTGTTAAGATTTTTTTATTTTGCTTTGTCATTCGTTAAATCGGTACTATTTTTTTCTGCCATTCGCTATACAAGGTAGTTAATGTAAAAATTGGGCCATTCGTTATATCGGATATTCGTTAAACTGCGTATTCGTTATACCGGGCTTTGACTGTAATTTTATAACACGCTCATTACTAATCTTCTTTATACCAATTCAGAAAATAAACATACAAATCAGCAACAAGATACCAAAGTTAAGACTTTCACTTTAGAAATAAAACTTTACAACAGGGGATTCACATTCTAATTCTGCTGTAAATTTTAATATAATTGATTCTGCCACATTAATATCAGTTTTGTTGAGGTTGCCTTATAAATATAAAAGCAAACTAAGGCCAAATATTAAGCTGGCTCTCATTGACCCAACAAGACTACAAATTTATATTAAACCTATATTTTTATGTGCCACTATAAAAATATTTTTATTCTTGTTTAGGAAAAAATAAAATATTAGGCCACAACAGAGTTATTTATAAAGTAAAATTGGGTCATATTGACCTAATAATGCAGAAGGGTTAAACATGTTCAGAAGTGACATTCAGGTGCGAAGTTGATAATTTCAAATTCAGTCATCGGAATGTCATAATAATTTTAAATACGTTAAGTAGTGTGACAGTATTTTTGAAAATTTATTGCTAACGACGAAAAAGGGAGATTATATTTCAATAAAATTTGAAATATCGAGTGACGCTTAATTTTATATTGGGATTCTATTGTAAGTAAAGTTTCTATTCAAGTAAAAAATTTAAATTTATTCGTACTCGCAAATATTAAAAATTGATATTGTTAACATCACTAGTAATTATGTATTCCTCTTGTTTTATTTTATTTGAGAAGAGTGGCCAGATTTGTTTGATGTTAATAAAATAAAAATGTATAATCGCTTAAGAATTCTTTGGCTTACTTAATATTGTTATAATATTAAAAAAAAGAAGTGTTTTAATCAGCCTTATTCCAGTTGTCGTTGTCGTAATCGACCAAGTCGTTTTTTGTAAGAGATTAAAGTAACACCAACCAGTGTTCATTAATCTCTTCCAAAAACGATTTGATCGATTACGACAACGACAACCGGAAAAAGGCTGAATATTTATTTCTATCGGCTGAAGCAGCCGTAAGACAGTAATACGCAATGTTAAAATAAATATTGAAATATTGTTGAAATACGGTAGATGCACTAGAAAAGTAAAGTGTTTCTGCGATGTTAAATGTGATTTTCCACCGTTGGACTTCTTTCTTTGGGGATATTTCTGTGGTTTTCACGAATAATCGCGTATGTTATAAAACCAAACTTTTCAGGAGAGCAAAAACAATTATTTTTTTCAGTTGCGGCTTCTGTAGATGCTTTTTTAAACTTTTTTCTTTACTATCCTCTTAACAGTGACTTTCTACGTATTATACATAGTTTTCATGCAAAAATTCTCACAGGATCACAATCTGTAAAAGGATTAAAAATGCATATGTTTGATTGACTAATTAAGTGTGTGCAATATAACATCAAATCTCCACATAAGTTCTTTTTTGTGAAAATAAATGTTATCATTTTAATCACACATGACGACTTACGTTGTTATTTTTAGCACACATGTTGGCGACATATTCAGAGTTTTTGATACTTATAGCACAACGTATGGACTTAAAATTACAAACAACCGCTCATCTGCTGTTGTTGCAACTAAAGAAGTCAACAATAAACGCACATGTACATATAAGTTGTTATTAATAGAAAAATTTTCAAAAAATACTTTCATATTTTTTGCACGAATAACAACATAACATCACATATGCTTTTTATTTGGAAACATATTCAGCAATTTTACAATTTTTGGCGATGTATGTCGACATAAATCGTTATTATAGCAAAATATTTTATTAAACAGTTAACTTAAGTTGTTTTTAGCAGAAAAAAATTAATAATACTACATTATATTCTAAAAAGCTTAATACTTATAAAAACCTAATGCAAAATGTAGCACTTTGACATCATTATCTCAATTTCGGTAAAAACCGACTTACGCGATTATTCGTGAAAACCACAGATTTAAGAGAAAAAATTTACGTGAATAAGCCCAGAACGATTCAAGAGTTAAAGGATTAGACAATTCGCCACATTAACGACATTGATCATCCATTATGTCTCAGGAGTCTTTGAAAATATGGACATTGGATAGAGGTATGCCACCGAAGGCGTGGCGAGCATTTGACCGATATGTTGTTTCGCGCATAATTGTCATAGATCCTTTGACTACATTAATTATTGAATTTAAGAATTGAATCGCGAATATCGCAACTACGAGCGCTAACGGCTATCACCACTGAGTTCAGCTTACTCTAATTAGCTTAAGCACAGTGTCATTATTTTTATATTTTGAGAATTGTTAAAAAGATTTAAAAACTTCATATATTGAATTAAAATACTTGTATTTCATATAGTACTGTGTGAACACGAAATATATTTTTCAATAAAATTTTAAAAAGTATTTGGTAAAATCCTCTACTCGTAACAATTTTTTACATTTTAAAAACATTTCAAAATCGAACTGGTTACTTTATAACATATAAAAAATTCCAATGCAACTTTTTTTTCGTAAAATCTGTTTTCATTTTTATACGTTTATTATTTAAATGGTTTCAAAAGCAAAACAATCGTGTAAATGAATATCAAACAAACACTAACAACAACTACCACCAACAACAATTACTAACTTTATTTTTAGATCTTATTCACATACCAATAAATTGTTATAAAACTACAATAGCAACAACAACAAATATCAACAAGATAAATAGCAACAAATAAAAATAGAAAACAAAAATATAAATATTTCAAACACACGAAAAAAATCTATCTATCATAAGCAAAAAAAAATAATTTGTTTTTATTGTCGACTAAAAGAATTAACAACTGAACGAAAGAACGATTGGATTTCATTTGAATTACTTAACGCAATTAAATGAAATTGTAACAAAATCAGTTTTAAACACGATTTTATGACGGTTAAGGGTAAATCCACACATACATATGGCTTGGCAAACACACACTTTGTTTCCGTTTTGTATTCGCCAATAAACAACACAAACATATCTCGTCCAAACATTAAGTTTTCATTTCGGTTTCGTTTGCAATGAATGTTGACGACGATCGTTTATGTACGTGTTCTGGACATAATCACCCTTATCGTGTTTGGCGTATTTAAAATACGCCTACGACTGTTTGGTAATAGATTAAAGAAAATAAGTTCACGTTCTCTTTAATCTATTACCAAACAGTCGTAGGCGTATTTTAAATACGCCAAACACGATAAGGGTGAATATTCGCTGTCATATCTAAATTTTTTAATTTTCCATCCAGCATCATCGGTGTGACACATACAAACACATGTTCACTAATACTACCATAGCGTTTTCCTTGATCTTGTTACGGTCTTTTAATGTATAAAAACTGTATTTTTTGGAGCTTAGTTTTTTCATTTTTTAAATTATTTATTTAAATTAAAAGTTTTAAAACTATCTACATAGCACATATCGCTCCTATTAAAGTTTTCAAAATGAACCTTTAGATACAGGTTTAATGAAATATATTTTGCGATAACTGCGGCTTAGGTTAAGATATAATACTGATTTTATATTTACATATAAAATAGGTTTGAATGAACACTTTATCTAAAGTAACTTGAAATTTGTGATTTTTTGAGATTTGACTATGTTGCGAAAAAGAAGCGATATGAATTTTTATTTTATTGTTTATTGTTTAACTACATGTTTGTATTATTGTTTTTTTGTGTTTATTAATATAATAAAAGTATCAATCCACGTAGAGATTTATGTTTTCTTCCCATTGGATAAAATTATTTAAATTATTCGAATTATTCGAGTAATTCGAACAATTTAAAAACCTTACTCGATTATTCGAGCAAATTTAAAATTCAAAAATCGATTAATTTCTTACTCGGACAAAACCAAAAGTCAAATAATTGGATACTCTAGAATTGACTGAAAGAATTAGGAATAAAATTGCTTTCGAATCGAAAAAGCATTTGATCACGACTGTCAGAATTTTAGGGGCAAACAATGTGGCTTAAAGAATTTGAATTTACTGCAGAAAACGATTTTAATGCTTCTTCATTATGCAAAGTTTTCACTGAAATTATTACATTTAGCACTAGACACTACAAAAACTTTGACAATTATCCAACCAACATGTCTGCCAAGTATACACAAATTTTAATATATCCCCAAACATGCTTCAAATGTTTGTCCAAACACCAACAACACAAAATATTTGTACAAACGCAAAATTGTGTCATGTTTGCCAAGCAATTTGTGTGATTTATTCTGCCCTTTAATCATGTCGATTTCTAAAAATACTAAATGATGAATAAAAAGCATATTTTGCGATAAAAAACGAGAAAAATGCTTGTGATAAGTGTAATAAGACACGTTTTTATGCCTTTTGCTTTTAAAATAATTTTTTGCATATTTTTTGAAACAAATGCTTTAATTGCGTATAGATAAGAGCATATTTTGCAATTAAGCAATCAATTTCTTTTTGTTTGCCATATTGGGAACTTAAGAAGAAACTCAAATAATATTGCCAAATTTGGCATCATTCACTGCATTCTGTTCTATTCGATCTGTGCGGCATTTTATAACAATGAGTGGTTTTTTTTATTAAAGTTTTTGATAAGCATATTAATTTCTTTGCCTATTTATAGGCATATTCCTTGTTTGTTTTAATCTTGCTTGCTTTTTTTAAAATTTTTTGCACACAAAAAAACTTGCCCTGGTATTTAATTATCAATATTTTATAATTTTACTAAATTAAAACAATTAAAGTATAAAATGGAATCCGCTCCAATAAAATCTAAATTTTAGATATAAAATGGAATTAGCTCCAAAAATATCTAAAAGGAAAACCATATTAAATGTATAAGAGAAAAAAATATTGCAGTGACATATTTTAAATATGCTTGTATGTTTCTAAAGGCCGACATCAGAAATTTAGAACCGAAAACTTAAAATTTAAGTTTTTCATTTGAAAAATTCAAAACTCATGCGTACAAAATAAATTTTTATACCCTCCACCACAATTAGTTGTGAAGAGGCTGCTTGAGTAATTCTAAGTCGATTTAGCCATGTCCGTCTGTCTGTCCGTCTGTCCGTCTGTTGAAAACACGCTCACTTTCGAAAAACTCAAAAGAAATAAACAAACTAGGTGTCAAATTGCTTGTAGTTATCCTAAGCAAATTGGGATTGAATTTCAGCAAAATCGGTTCAGTAGGACCAGAGCTATGAATCAAAATGTGGAACCACCACCTTCAAAAACTTGATAATTTTGTCACAAAAACTAACATAAATGATGCAAAAATGCACGGAATGACATAAGATTTTGCACAAGTCCGTTTTATTCGACTAGAAATTACACTGTAAAATTTCGCGAAGGTCGGTCCATAATTTACCCTAGGCCCCATATATGCCCTACTCCCGGAAAACAGTTTAGTCTCCTAAAACCATAATTAATAACAAATCGTAACAGTTTAAGATAATAATAATAAAAAGACATCATACAGATATTACTCCTTAAACATTCGAACTGTCGGTGGAGGGTATCAAAGATTCGGCACAGCCGAATATAGCACTCTAACTTGTTTTTCTATCAGCTTAAAAAAAATAAGAAACACAAAAAAAGATATTTATTTTTTAAGAACAATATATACACTTATAAAATTATTACAGTAACTGATTGTGGGTTATTAAATTCGTTTTCCGTACTGGTAAAATTTAATAAAAATATAGTTATCTTACGAATAATTTTATTTTTTAACATTTATGTTTGTTATTCAAAAAACAAACTACCAAAAAATTATGTTTTCTGTTTTTATTTTGTTATGTAGTTTGATTTTTGTCGGTTAAAGTTTTTTTTTTAAAGGAAAAACTATTAAATTTTAAGGAATATGCAGTTTAATAAATACAAAATTTAAAAATTAATGTAAAAATTATTTGTTTTAAAGGAAATGTAAATGATCCGTTTTTTAAATGAATTTTAAGTTGTTTGAAATGAATTTTCGTTTAAATTCAACTACATAATATTTTGAGTGTATTGTGTACATAAAAAAAAATTTATCATTGGTGTTCAAAAATTATGTTCATCCGTACATAAAAAAAAAAATTTTTTTGTTTGAATTGTTTTTTAAAGTTCAAAACAATAAAGTTTTTAAAAAAACGTTTTAAAGAAAACTATTTTTTTTTTCTTTTTTGAACCTTCATTGAAAACTCAATTTTGGAGTTTGAATTTTAATTAAATTTATAATCACAAGAATGATAAATTATCAATAAATTTTAATTAATTTCACTTTGAATTTGATGAACTTAAGCCCAATTTAAATATCTAAATTTGGATTAAACACCATAAACAGTTCAACAAAATAACCACAGTACTAATTATTTGTAATCCCCCTATTATAAAAGTCGACTGCACCGGAACAGTATTTGTATTTTTTTTGTTGTTTTTAAAAAAATGCAAATTTAAAAGAAGTTTTAGGGTAAAAATTTTTTAGTAAATTAAACGTTGCAAAAATTCGAAAAAGTTACCTAAAATAGCGAAAATGTTTAATTTGCGACGGTTGCCTCAAAAAGCAACAAAGCTTCGCAAAAATTCGGAAAAGCTTGCAAAAATAGCGAAAATTTTTAATATTTCAAACAATAAAATTTTTTCGCAAATTTTTCCCATGTTCGCGATAGAAGCGTTAACGATTTATAAAAAATATTAGACTTTGCTATCTTGCCGCTGTTAGCAAATTTTTGTAAATTTCCGCGAATTCAGCAATTTGTAACGAATTTTTGCCGTTCCTTATAGTTTTAAGGACTTTTTTTTAATAAATTTTATGGCTCGTATGAAATAACAAAAATGTTCGCAATTTTTCGCTATTTTTGCAAACTTTGCCGAATTTTTGCAATTTTTGTGTAGCTTTGTTGCTCTTTGAGGCAATCGTCGCCGTTACAAAAGAGCCTTATATAACAGCCCCCTTCATAAGCATCATATATAACATTTATTACGGGGCACTAACAACACTTTCGATTTATTTGGGGTCGAAAAGTGCAATGCCTTATGCCATAAGTAAGGGCGAATGTTTTAGAATAAAACATGCTTCTCTTTTAGAGAGCAAAACATCTTTAAAAAACAAACACAAAGTTCCTTGTACAGTTTAAAATATTTTTCGAACACCAATGATAAATATTTTTTAAAAAACATAAAAAAAAACGTTTTCCGGTCCTTGTCTAAAGGCAACCGAAACTTTCCGAAAACAACGCTTTTTCGCTTTGAAGTAAAAATATTTGTATGTGAAAAATTAAGTTACCGAAATAAATGCAAAAAGTATCCCTGGGTGCCCCGGTAGACTAGTTGGCAGTGAGCTTGTCTATCAGTGCGAGGATTGCGGGTTCAATTTCCTTAACGACTCTCGTGTGTTTCACTAAAACAAGCTCAAGGGTTACGTTTCTATTGCTCCGTAATCTAAGTAAGAATATAAATTGTAAATATATTTGAAACATTTAATAAATTTATGCATCCCTAACTAAGTCTTGAAAGACATACAAATTTTTGCTGCACAAAACCCATCAATTAAAAATTTAAGAAAAAAAATTAGATGTTAACCAGAAACTGCTCCGTTGGGGCACTTATTCAGTTTTGATTATAAAAATTGCCAACATTTTATTAAACTGATTTTTTTCGTTTTTGAAATTACATAAAGAATGTCCTGAATAAAGACAAGTGTTATGCTAAGTTCACACTTAGGTTTTAAAACGCGTTTAAGCAAAATGTTGATTTAGCTAATCAAAGCCGTTCACATTACATTTGAGATGATTAAGATGACAGATGCTTAAGAAAAAAAACACAACAAACACACAAAAAAACAACAAACAAATTTATATGTCTTTAAAGTATTAAAAATGGATAAAAACACTTTTATAAAGTTATTAGAAGATAATTTTAGTCATTTTAATGATGAAATTGTGAAAATTTATGAATTATTTAAGGAAAAAAATAAAAGCATTAAGCAGAAATCTTGGCCGGTTGTACACGATCATGTTGGCGATTCTACATTTGAGGTCTGTTCAGTGGATTCTATGTGATTTATGAAGTGATTTAGTTGTAATCATGTCAGTTTGAAGTGATTAACAAATCACTTCAATGTATGGGTAATCATCTCGATTTTGAAGTGATTAGATCTTAATCACGTTCGAACTGCTTAAACGCGTTTAAGAAGCCAAATGTGAACATACTATTAGCTCCGGTAAGATAGTTGGCAAGGGATTAAAAGTCTTCATACTACTGCTCGAAAAATTTAATTAAAATAAAAACTGTTATTGTTTTTGTAACACATAATCAATAGTAAGTGTTAACATTCTAAAAGCGAACACTTTATGAAATTTTAAAACAAACTAAACAAAAAGCAACTATCAGCTGTTTAATGGGATGCCAATTCAAAATTGTGACACTCTTAAAAAACACCCTTTATTTTAAATAAATACCTTCAAATATTAAAGGAGTGTTGAATAGAAAATAATAATTGAAAATTAACAAGTACTAAACAAAATTAATGACTGATTGATGTGAGAAAAGGGAAATAGTTAAAAGACAAGAAAACATTTGGGTAAGGCAAACGGTTAATAATTGCCATTTTTGTTTTAAACTTATAAAAACAAAATTAAGTTTTGAAACCGTATCATTGAATTAATTCTTCGTGAGTAAAAAAAAAAACAAAATTACAAAATCAATACAAGTTGTTTGCTTGTATTTATGATTAATTGTTTTTATTTTTTGTTATTTAAAATTTTAAGTTCAGGTTTAATAAATAGTTAATTGAAATTATTCCATGTGTGGTTCATAAAGAGTATTAGCCATACACATAGAAATACATTCAAGCACACTTGAACCAACATATTGGCACTAACGTGAAGTTGTTCCTGAGGCAAATAAATACTTTAAATATCGATCACATACTTACACACATACTTAAGTATTTACGATTGACTTCTTTGCGATATGATTTGAAATGGAATTTACTCTCCCATGTTGTACGACTGCAAGTACAATGAATGTAATCTTTTTTCTGCGGGCTTATAGATTCGGTGTTTAATAGTTTTTAGATACTATTTTTATTATAAAATCTTCAGTAGGCTGCTGTTAAATTGTTGTTGGTGTTGTAATTATTATAGTTTTTTCCCGAATGCGGTCAAACTTGTTTGATAAAAAAAAAATCGTTTGTAGTTTGAGTTAATCATTGCGATTTAAATTAACATTCACGTACAGTGAAACTTTGTTATAACAAATCTGAAGAGTATCAAGAAATACTTCGTTATAGCTATTGATTCGTTGTGAATATGTATCAATTAAACCTTGGTACGACAAAAATTCGTTAAAGCTTATTTTTTTTTTTTATTTCGGCAAGAACTGAAACAAAACTGACTGAAATTTTTCGCATGCAGTTGCAAATATATTTAGACTTTGTTGTTTTAAAAACGAAATTCTGCTACATATCTTGCTTTATTCTGAATTCGTTGTATAGAGGCTTTTACATGAATACTTCGCTATAAAAAGATTCTTTATAAATATCTCAGAATTTTGATAATTTATAAAGTATCACTATCCAGTGTGACACAAAGAATGCTGACGAAGGCCGTAGCGGGCCAGAAAATGCATTACATTCAGCTGGTGTCTAATAATTGTAAATTTTTCTGTGCATACAATATACTTCATTGCTATCCAAAGGATAGCGTAGGTAAAATGTAACAAGAAGATACAATATAATAGTCTGGTAGTGTATAAAGTCATTCCTGAAAAATTGAAGGAAGACTATTACAAAAAAGCTTTATAAAATACATAACTGAAATTTAACTCATAGAATAAATTCGAAAAATAAAAAATGTTTTGCATAAATGTTACATAATTTTTGTTATTCTGACGTCTTTGCTATAGATCCACTGTAGTTCAAGATTTCTTGCTAAGATCTGAAGGAAAATTTGTATGAAAAACTGTGAAGTAAAGAGGTTTTTCTCAGGAGGCTTAGCAAAAAAATTTGTTGTATTGAGTTTTTTGTTGTAACGAAGTTCGTTATATCGAAGTTTCACGTCCATACAAATATATTTTCTATTTATATTGAAAAACATTTATCTATCCCGATACAGTTGTATGTTTGCTTATAAATGCCCGTGGCTTGTAAATGTTTCAATATTTCAACGGTGGGTGCAAACATTTTAGTTCACTTTTTAACTTTTTGCAGTTTATTTGCCACCACTTTTTTTGTTCTTTCGTTACATTTTATTTTTTATATATGTACCACATTTTTTTTTTTAAATAATTTAAGTTCCGCATATCAAAGATTTTTTTCAATATCCCAATAAATATTTTATATTCAAAAGATAAAATTTGCACGTAAAATTAAAATTTTTGATCAAGTCATGCATTCAACTGCAGATTCTGTTTAGAAGCAATTGCACATCGCGACATTCACCAGCAGGCCTAACTTCGGCAAAAGTTACCAAAAAAAAAAATTAGTCGTTATACGTAATTTTTTTTGTTTTCTATCTGTGATTTGGCTGTAAACTAGATATATCAACAGTCTTCGAAGGAACCTCAGGGGTTTTTAAGGATTATCTTAAGGATATTTCACTTTTTGGTTTTATCCTCCGACGAAATTAGGTGCAGTCAATAAATGGCATTCGTCAAAAATCCAAAATTGACAGATCTTCACGATCTCTTGCGATTGCCGCTGACTAGAGATCCTATCTGGTACCACGGGAGTCATAAAGTATTCCCCAGAAGGCCTCTGTTAGTTTGCTTCTTGCGGGAAAAACTGTCTGTCTCTCAGGAAGATTGCCTTTGCGGAAGCTCGCTTTTCCCTTGAATAAATACATTCTGGACCACCTGGTGCTTGTGGATTTCCACGAAAAGTCGCGAAAAGGGATATAATTAAAACCCCACTAAAGGTATTATTTTGCACCACTTGAGAGTTATGCCTGAGTAATGGTTATACCTAGATAACAAATACTACTTGCATTTTCCAAAAGCAGCGAGTGTGAAATCTTGCCGGATTATGCACTTAAACTGCTACATGAATGAGTTGGTTTCGCTAACACTCGGGGCAGGTTGGTAAATGTATTGTTTGTCGCCCAGTGGCTAAGATCCACCATGGAATAGGCCCTCGTACAGGTATCCATGTAAATCTTTTTCGCAGATGTATCGGAAGGGTTCTTAATAATAATCAGTTCTAAGTCTTTTTTATCCCTTGGAGGCAACTAAACTAAGCGATCTTATTGTGGATCTTCCAATGTTAAGCCCCTAAAGCGGAACGCCAAAAGGCAAGGGCCTACTTAATCGTGTACGTACAATGTAATTATAAAATAACAAAATATTTTGAATTGTAATGTAATGTTTCTGAAAAATAACATGCAAATAAATTATTTTTTACATGAGTGCTAGCTGGGATTTCAAGTCGAAAACATGTTTAACATTTTACAAATGTTAAGCAATCCATATTAGAGCATTACAACTCCAAATCACTACCTTCCCCAATAACTCAAATAAAAATAAATCTTATCAATTTGTCTTAATCTAACAACAGTATTACAAACTAACTTTTTTTTTTCTTTTGCAAAAGTTAAATATTACACAGTTACACAAAAATAAAAAACGAAATCACAGCCGGCACCAAAAAATCGTGTAACCTGCCTGTTAGACAATTTTATGAGGCTTCATTGTTTTCCTGGCATAATACAACGTTTAACAGACTAAACTAATTAATTTTTTGATATAATTTTTTTTTGTTGCTAATTTTTTACATTTTACATTTAGTTTTTACATCTTTATAGTATGATTAAACACAAAAACAATGTTCCGATGCGTTTAAAAAAAAGCTCCTTTTAAGCTCATGAATCACTCACGTAGTCACAGTGTTTCGATTGGAACAACGAAAAAAAGCAATTTTTAATTTATAATTGTTTAAAACAAAGTTGTGTTTTATTTAAATACTTTTTACATACTGACTCCAATAATTCTTCGATAACTATAAAATACTTACTAACGAACTTATAGTTTAAGATACAACGTAAAGTCTTGCTTGTAGATATATTTACTATACACATACATACACATATAAAAACATTTTCTTTCATACTTACTTTATTCAAGTATTCGTATGGTAATCTTTGTGTTTTTTAATTCTGTTGATGCTTCTGGCAGTTTTTTATGGCTCTAATGACTGTTTATGTTTGAACATGTTTAAAAAGGTACAACTGTAGTAACGTACCAACGCTCCGTATGTAGTAGTTTGGTAGTTGGGCATTATGGAAGTCTTTATCAGAGACGAGAGGGTGAACAATTTTTCATTCTCACTTGCCTCACTGAGTGTTTTTTGACTAAACTTTGACGTAAAAAAGCTGGCAGTAGGAATGAAAAAAATTCCATATTTTAAAAATATACTGAATCTCAAACAAAAAATTATACTAAAATTTTGTATGCAAAGTTAATGGAAAAAATTTTACACAAATATAATGTAGGTTTCCCTGCTTACAAGCTTTATAACATTTGTGCCTATTTTGACTTTTGCTCTGGGAAAGTATTTTCTCACAAGTTTTTCCTTCCTTAATTGTCTCATTGAGGACTTTAAGAGTGTAGCATGGCACACGACTACCTCCCTTTTGATCAGGTGCTAAACTGTTTATAAAGAAGAGTCTTCTTTATCCATTTTATCAAGATAGTCTAATAGTATTCTTGGTTTTTTTTTCTTCTTCGTTCGTTACATTATTGCAACTTACAATTCAAGCTTAGAAGTTACCACCAGCGTTGCCAGAAGATTTCTTCCAAATCTTCTTAATTTTAAAAAAAGAAAAATCTTAAAATTTTTTATAACAAGGGCAAAAAAGTAAAATTTATTAATTTTTTATAAGAACATAATTCTTATAATGGAAACTATTTAAATTGACAAACATGATGATATTTTCCATAAAATACATCATATGAAATCTTAAGAGTTCTCAATTCAATATTATATTTTTTTAATCCATTGTTATATCGAAGGCATTTTGAGAAAATTGCATTTAAAAAACGTTTATTTAATTGCAATTTCCTAAATTTTCCTAAATATATTCCTATTGGAATAGTTATTAAAATAATTTTAGTACACTTTCTAAAATATATTCTTAAGCACTTATCTATATATACTTTGTTTGAAAAGTATCATAAACATGGAATGTTGAATTTTCAAACTAAAAGCTTCTTAAGTTCCATTAGTTTTACCTCTTGCTACTAAAAACATGAACTTTTTTGTTTTTTAATATATGAAACTTTATAAACATACGCTGTTTCTTTTCATAAACAATTTTTTTCATCAATATTTTCAAAATTAACAATCGCTAGTCCAAGAAGCTTTTTTCATATTTTGTATACGCAGAAATAATCATTTTTGTTTATGCTAGACAATGGTTACTAAAGTGACAACAAGCTGATACAAAACCTCCTTGATTTAAAAATCGACTGTTTAAAGGACTATAAAAAATTATGTATGTTGTACAAACTTTAAGTAAAAAATCATTATTACTAAAAATGAAAAATCTTAATTTAAGAAAAAAAATTCTTCAAAAATAAGATAAAATCTTCATTCTGCTATCGCTGGATTAAGCCCTTTTCCTCTAAATTGTCTGCTTCAAAGTACAACATTTACCAACTTCAAGATTGACTATGTCAGCTCCGTTCTGATACATATTTAGTTTAAAGCTAACATTATTTAGAAAATCACAAATATATAAAAATCTTAAATCAGTTTAAAAATATATCTCTCGGTTCCGTTTTATTTTAGCCGATTCTTGTTGAACAGTGAGCTTTAATTTTAAAAAGTACCGAAAAAAGTACAAACATGCTGAATTTTCTATGCCTGTTTTGCAGTAAGTATTTTCCATTAAAGTTTTATGATACAAAGTAATGGAGTAGGGTCCTTTTAAAACTTGATTATTCCAGTTTCGAAAGAGCTGATTTTTTTTGGGAACATTTTAATGAAAATTAGCGAAAATTAAAAGTTTGTTATTACACCAGAAAAAAAGGAATAAAAGGCATGATTTCGTTAAAAGTAGAATATTCGAGTTTAAAATGAAATTCCTAACAAACTAACAAAAAAAAAAAAAACAAAAAAAAAACACAAAGTTGAAACTGTCAAGTTTTGAAAAGAACCTCCTCAACTACAATTGTAGCTGACACGAAATAAGGCCTAATTAAGAAAATAAAATATCCCCCAATAAAAAAAATTAAAAAAAAAAATCTCAAATGGAAAAAACTGAAATAACAACAATTTTTATGAATAAAGCCTTAATTCAATAAATAAATTTTTGTGCTTTAATTTAAAAAAGTTATTTTAAAATAAAATTAAGACCCCTTTAAATAATTCCCAAACAAATGAAACAAGATCCAATTATAAATTTAAGGAAATTTTATTTAAAAATATGGCGCTGAGAAATGTATTCCCAGAAAATATCCCACCGGGTTCGCTTACTAAAGCTTCTCTGCATAACCGGCCTTCGGCTGATGCCACATTTCGCAGCGACAAAAATTTGTAAAAAAAATATAATTTTATGAAAATTAAATAATGCCCATATAAAATAAAGTAAAGCCCAAAACGATTTTAAATAGAATTCCATTGCCGCTTGCTAAGCATAGAATAATGCTAAGAAAAGAAAGCACCCAAAAATATGTGTGGTATTCTGACCGAAAAAGTTTTCTATGACAACCTGCCATGCCAAAAAACTAGCGTTAACTTTGTAGTTGTAAGAAATGTATGTACGAATGTATTTTGTTTAGCTTTGTAATCATTTATTTTTATTAATTCCTTTTTTTTCGTCAAGTAATAGTCCATTATATACTAAGGACGCAAAGCTTCATGCTTTCAGAGAATTACTCCAACAAGTGACTGGAGCCTGACATGAAAAAAATCTAGTCGCGTGCACTTCTCTGGTTTTATGTCTCTCTTAAGTATTTTAATGCCTTTTTTTCTTTACAATTTTTATTGTAGTTGTAGAGTAATATATAATTCTTTTTTTTTATAAATTAACAGAAAACTTTAGTTGTAATATTTTTATATGATTATTGGTAGAAATTATAAGCAATAAATGTTTTTTAAGGTGGTAAAAGGTCGAAATGTAAATGCTCTTTAAAAGACCGCCTTAATTCTGTTAAAGTAATAAATCATCATTAAAACTATTGATAATTTTTAATTTTAAATTTCCCTTAATTTTTTTCTTTATTTTTAATTAAAAAATTCAAATTATTAGGCGATGCAATCCTTTGACCACTTAAAGCATCGAAATACTTAGACTACTAATAAGTCTCCAAAATATAACGTAATTTTTTCAAACTATTTAAAACTTATAATTTTATTTTTGTCTTCATTAGATCAGGGCACAAAGGCGTTTTTCGTCTGTAAAATACTCCATTTTATATCCGAAGCTTAGGGCATTCGCAGCAAATAGTAATATATTTGCAACTTAGTGAAAATGTGTTTTTACCACTATCAAAAAACAGATTTTGCTTTCTTAATGTTTGAATTTAAAAATCGTTTGCGTCTAATATTGTGTGCACGAACTTTAAAAGGTACCAAATTTTTTTTACATTGACAAAATTTTAAGATATATTTACACGTCCCCCTCCCACCTTTTTTTCACATCTTTATTGCTTGCAAGCCCGTTAGTAGATTAACCGTTTTACGTCCATAAAAAGGAAATGCGCGTCCATTATTTGTTCAATGCGATATTCATTAAAGCGGATCGGCCTCCATACACAAAAAAGGTGCCCCATGAAAGATATGTCAATGAAGTTTCTAAAAAAGGAAAACAAGTTTTTGTCACTCTCCAAAATATAGCACTGCCATTAAATATGGTATCTCATCATTTCGAGGCTTGACTATGGCTTAATTGCCTGGTGACTTTAAGCTCCTTTCCCCTAGTTAACAATTTTTGCACGTGCCAAGAAATTCCTTCTAAAACTTTGTATGTATAGCTTTAAATAGTGTCTTTTTTCTCCCTGAAATATAGAAGCACGAATTAAACAGGCGTTGACCAACTTGATTTTGGTGTTTAACCCTAAAATTTCATACATATTTTTATGACGTAAATGTCATACTTCTTCGATTCGACAACGGTTATATTCACAAGCGCAAAAAGGATGAAATATAATTGAAATTTCGCTTGTTAAATAATTTGTTAACAAGAAGGTTTAAAATCACTACTTTGTTGAGATTGTTTTTCAAAACATAACAAAAAACACTTATTAAATACTCAACTTAAAAACATATAACCTGTAAGGTTTGTTTGCAACTTATTCAATATTAATCAATTCGATGAAGTATGGCAGTCTAGGGTTAAATATATGACGTTTGATTTCCATATTGCACTTAACATGCCGAATACTTGAATGGCTTTTGACATTCGGTATGCCACATCATTGCTTGAGTCACCAGTGCTTATAATGATGCTACCAAGATGTTTTGTCATTCAGTAAGTAGCTCGTTTCTGTATTTCTCGCATCGTAAAATTTCTTACATGAAGTGTGAAACAAAAAATTCCATCGTTTCTCGATTTATGAGATAAAAGTGTTTCTGTATTTGAATGCGAAAACAGACACAACAAATTCTTTTTATACTGGAATATTTCCAGTAATTAAGTGTTAAATAAAAGCGAAACGTCAACAAAAGAAATAAATATAATAAAAACTGAGCTGCCAGATTTGACGAGTTATCGTCATCTTGACGATTTTTTGTTCCGATATTAACAAAGTGACGTTTTGATGATTTTTTATAAAAAAGTGACGAAAGCAAAAACAAAATCAAAAATATTTTATAATTTTGAATTTTTAAATTTCAAACACTTCTATTTTGTGGCGTTGAAAATTGAAAAAAAAAAAATAATATGAATGGCTTTTAATGAAATTGTTGGCGTTGCGTTTTACACTATAAGCCCCTTAGTCTTCGAAATAAGATAGTTGTAAATATTTTTATATGTTTGTTTATTAGAAAAAAAGATATCTTTAGAAACAAGGCTGCTTAAATTTTTATATATTTATCCCTATTGTGAAAATTGTCCTCGAAATTGTTTGTTTCTTCCCTAAAAAATGTATCGGCAAAAGCAAAATTTCGAGGGAAAGTAATGGACCGACTTGGCTTATTTTGAATATTTAATACTTCTTATATACATATACAAAATATGATTGATATTTGATATTCTTATCTTATATGTACACTTTTGTGCCAAAACCATTATTCCGGCAAGAAAGAAATTTGTTTGTCTCCCAGTACAAACTTTTTCAAAATGGATAGCTTCTTTCACTCGTTATTAAGTAGCTTTCTTCCATAAGAACTTCGATAATTACTTTTTTCTGGATGTATTAAGATAAAAAAATGACTTACTTTTGAATTTGTTCTTTTTGGCACAACCCTTGTAAAATTCATTAGTTTTTCAGTAGAATTGTATGTAGTGCTTTTATGTGTTTCTGATTACTTAACATATTATTTTGTAGGCGAAGATTTTACTGGGTCTTTAAGCCGTTTATTTATGAACCGATTTTTTTAATTTTAACTACAAGGTATTCTACTAAGTCTATTTCAGGTAAAAAAGAAAAAGATTATAGGAATAGGTAAATTAAAGATTTATATCTCAATTATTAAATAATAATTATTAAATACCCATGAACTTTAACTATGTTTTTGTTTGATTATTTTTTAATAAAAGTCGAAACAAATTTGTTTAAAATTGATTTTAAATTGCACGATTTTTAAAACAAAAAAGACGATCTTTTTTATTTTTTTCTCAGGAAATTGACGATTTTGACACAAATTTATCTGGCAGCACTGATTAAAACCAAAACAAGAAAAGACTAACAAAAATTTAAACTAACAAAATATAACAATTGTTTTTTGTTTATTTTCATCATATAAATTATGCATTTATCATTTATATTCCTTCTATTTTTTTATTTATTTAAAAAAAATAGTATATAAACATATTTTAAATTCAAAATATTCAAATGTGACTTATTTTGACAGTTCTTGAAAGAAACTTTTCACAAAATATTGTTATAGAAACACTTTTTCTCGCATCCTTCCAATAATTGCTGGAAAATTATTTAAATGACAGATAATTCTCGCAAAAAAAAGATACAGAAACACTTGTGTGAGAAAAACCATTTTTTGTTTAATTTCACACTATTTTTGTTGCAATTCACACGTTTCATGCGAAGAGTTTTACGATGTGAGATATACAGAAACGGGCTACAGGGCCTTGTTTCTCAAATTTACAAGGTACAAATCTACAAGTAAAATACATTAAAAAAGCAAAAATTTTACAACTTTTGTTATTGTTTCCAATATATGTTACTTGTAGATTTGTAACGCGTATACACTATAGCTTTGAGAAACAGGGCCCAGGTTGACGTTGCGCATTTTAAACATGTTGTTGTTAGTAGTGTTACATTGCATGCTTTTGATCTTGGTGGTGCTTATCTTAATGCCAGCCTTTGTTGCATCAATCTCTGCAGACTTGAGTTTTGGTACCATATATCTGGGGCTTTATGACAACAGGCAGATGTCGTCTGCATATTCAAGACATTCAAAGCGTTCATTGAGACCCTATCTTATTTCTCTGCTAGTTCAAGTGGCATTACGTATAACAATGTCGATCACAATGTTGAAAAGAAAAATCGATAATACGCATTCATGCTGACTCCTGTTAGTACGACGAGTCGGTTACTTAGGAAATTTTCATGCAAGACTCTGTAACAAACATTCTGCTAAAAACGATTGGAAATGACGTCTAAGTAAGCTTTACAAGCAAAAGCTCTCCATAGGCATCGTACCTTAAGGCCGAAGGTTAGGATTGATATAATATAATCCATGAAGTAACTATGAAGAAAAACGGCTAAATAGAAAAATTAAGAGGAAGCACATCGAAATGAACGTAAATAAAATAAGTTATTAACATGTTATTATATATGATTTTTTTTATTTTTTAATGTTTAGGTTGCAAACATGTTGACAAACTTAATTTAACCTGCCACTTAATACCTAAACATTTTTATTATGCAAAAAAAGAAACACACTTTTTTCAAGTTGCTAAAGTTTTATTTTTTCTAATGCATTTGTGAGAGGCGCACCTATTTTATCTTTTTTCTTATTTCATTTTATTTGTTGTCTTATTTATTCATTCACAGTCGACATACATACATAAACGATTATTCGAGTACACAAGTTTAATTACGAGTATTAGTCGTAGCAGATACCCGGTAAAATTGAGTCAGTCTAACTGGCACGAGAAGAAGTTAAATTGGAAGAGTTCAACACTTAGAGCAGGGTCGTTATTAAAGCCGCAGATTTGTTTGGCGATAAGCATGTAAGTGGGTATGTGGATGGCGTTGCCACCAAGTTTAACAAAATTGTTTTATCATTTTAATTTAAAAATTATACACAACGACAACAACCGCAATATGTTTTTTTACTTTGTTTGTTTTATTTATTTATCGGTAATATTTTCGTATTGCAGCAATACGAATATTTCTATTCAATACTAAATACTAAAGTATTAGAAGTATAATTGGAATTGCTTAGTCTCGTATTTGCATTTAAAAGCGATATTGTTATAAAAACATATTCTACTTTTAAGTTTGTGTGCATATTTAAGCGCAGTATGTCAACTTTTGAGTGGGGTGTTTGTGTTTGTGTTTGTGTTTGAAAAGAAAAAAATGAAAATTATTTGTATTTATGCAATTATATGGTAATAAATATGTATTTTTTTATCAATGTGTAAAAAACATTGCATCTATCAAGATATTTTATTCACAGTGGCTTACATTGAACTATAAATATGGGGTGTCACATTTCCAATTGGTTAAAAGGGAGGGTGATATTTATTAAATAAAACTAAACACACTGAGATTATTGCCATGGTTTTTTAAACACAATTTAAAACTGCTTTTTATATAAAAAAAAATATTATTTCTTAATACTGGCCAAATTACAGTCATATAAAGGCAAATCAAAAGGTATTAATAATTCATCCATTAAAGTTTTGTTTCAAATGTCAATATCAGTGACATTTGAAGACTTTTAAAAGAAATAACTATGGTTTAACTAGGAAAAAAACTTCAATAATAACAACAGCTTTAATGTGCAACAACTTTATCAGGAGGCCAAAACAGATCAATAAAAAATCGTTACAAACGCAACAAAGGCAAAAAGGAAAACAAAACCGAAAACAATGCAATCAGTAAGAGCTGGCTTTACTACAACTCTTGCAACAAGAGGCCAAGTTACCAACCAAAACAACAACGGCAACAACTATTAAAAAAAATTGACATCGCCTCCACTTGATGAATTGTTTTAAGATGTTTGATTTATTTCACTGAGATACGAATGAGTGCAAAATGTCCGTCTGCAGCTGAATGTCTATGTGTGTTCAAATAGACCATTTACAAATGAACAACTCTGAATGCGCTGCAAATAATACGCATGAGATACTTGCATCGAAAGTCTACATATAGACAATTAGATTTGCTTTTAGTAAAAATAAGGAAAAACAAAAAATTAAAACTTCAATTTACTCAAACATTCACCCTCAACTCATTCACCCATTTAGAGGAACATTAAGCAGGAGGGTATTAAACTTGGACTATGGCGAACAACATAATGTTGTTTTGTTAAACAACGCTGCAACAAAACTCCAATTGTTGATGGTTTATTGCTAAATAAGTTTAACTTCCTCAAACTAGGAAGTTAAATAGCGATGATAATCTTGTTACAATTGTACTTCTTTGGTACGTTTTGAAATTTGTTGCTACCGTGGTACTACTACCGCGAATTATTAGGTACAATTTTAAATTTGCAATAAGTATCAAGAACTTGGTCTGTGTTTTATAAATTTAATAATTTTAAGAGCAAATCCAACAATTAAAGGTTAAAATTTCTTTTGCCAGAACTTGATTGTCTCCACTAAATTAAATTTTTGGTTCCAGAAATACATTCTTTAAATAATAAAAACAACAACATTTTAAAATTAAAATGAAATGAATGAATAAATCTGCCACTATTAATCGTTCTTAAAATAAATGATCCAAAGTAACCTTTTATTTCAACTTTAGTTGGCTTAAAGAATTCTATCCGACACAAAAAATGTCTGTAAATTCTGCTGTCAATGCCACACTATCAACCAATGAAGATGCAAAATCATAAGACTCAGCTCAGCTACTCTACAAGAAATTGCCACTCTGATCGCACAGAATCTGTCATTTTATGAAAATGTTCATAAATATTTGCAAGTATAAATATTTTAATTGCTTTTTTAGGCCACACTTTTTTGACAAATTTTATTTCCTGCAGACAAGCGTAGAGTTTCGCAGGGATTAGCTTGGGGAATTAAAAAAAAAAAATATAAATAAAATAAGTTGTATGAATGGGAAAAGTAATTGCGCTTAACTTTCGGATCTTTGTACGAGATTAAAAATGGCTTGGGGAGGCATTTTAAAAAACAAATAAATTGGCGGCTTTTACTGACATCTTAAATATTTTCCTTAGCACTGTCAATTGAGTCTAATCTTTCATTTATCGAAAGTCCTTTTGTTTGTAGTTTCAAGAGACTTGAGCAGCTGCATTCAAAGTACACTTAGTCACTTTTTACTTCAGATTTTTGCAACATTCATATAGCATGTCTAATAGAATCTGCCTCATATTCGCTAATCTTATTTAAAAAGTTTTTCTAGGTTGCAAAAAATGTATTTTATGGCAAGGTAGACCAAAAATGGCTTTTTTACGAAGCAATTGAAGAAATGACAAAAATGGCAAATGCCATAAAAAACTTGCCCTGCTTAGTACCTTTTGGTGTTGGCAAAATTTGTCCCAAGTAGCTTAGATAGCTATTTCATCAATCTTTCGAAAACAAAAATTTAATAAAAACAAATTTCTTGACTTTGTTTTTGCAAAAAAAAAAAAAATTCGCAATCGGAAGACATCGATTTTAAAAGATAAAATCCCTCATATATTTGTTTCACATTTGTTGTTTACTGAAGAACTCACAATTATAAGACATCAGCTGTATGGCCGATATGGTTTTCGTATTCAACCTACTCAGAAAATTTGAAGGATTTAACAAAATAATTGTAACAAATAGAATTCGGGAAGTATTGTTGTTTCTACATAAAAGAAGCAAAAAGATTTTACCTCCTTTTGCAGTATTGTTGCTGTTTCTTCTCAAAACTGTGTTTTTGTTTCTTCAACAAATTTTTACAAAGAGACGCATATAGAATGCAAGGCTTTTCGGAAGTAGTTCCATTTTGGATTGTGTCGAGAATTATATTAAGTACGAGTTTTTGCTTTCCGTGAAGTCAATCGCCGACTTTAGTAGCATAAAATATTCTAGATGAATAGTTTTGTTAAAAGATATTTTGGGAGATGCGGCGGGAGATTTCTTCTTTCCATTATATTTTTGAACGCATAGTGAGTGACCTTTATAAATCCTTCAAGTCTTTTAGAGTCAACAATTGCAAATGAATTAAAAATTAAGTACCGCCATAGTTCAAAAAATACATTTGAAGTTGGCACAAAAACAGAAAAACCATTTTCCATACCTGGAGTGGAAATACTTTAAAACGTTTAAAGTTGATTTTTAGCATTTCCATACAAGCAAATTATTAAACCCCCACTATTTGCCTTGGGAAAAGATTTGGATCCCATTAATGAAGGCTAAAAAGAATTTCTGGAAAACATCTACATGGGTGCGTGTTTTTTTATTTTGTGAAGAATAAGGCATACATCCTCCTTACGTGTGACCATTTTGTTAGCTTTCTATTGTTTTTAACAAAATAATTCATTATTTTCCAGGACCGTAACGGTTATAAGTTTTACTCATTATTTCTTGAATTTTTATTTTTTGAGTTAAATTTTTGCTTAGAAAATAACAGTTTTTTAAATTGTATTTTGTTGCTGAAAAAACACAGAATTTGTCTGCGCTTTAAATAATATTAATCGACTTAAGAGCGGTTAATTTTGGAAAACAAAAATAGCGGCGGCATGAAATAACCCCCCAAAAAAGTAATGAAATAACCCCCCAAAGTGTGGGGCCTTATTTCATATGCCATAAATGCCCAATTTTGAAAATGAACTCCCAACGAAATGAAATAACACCCCAAACAGAAATGAAATAATACCCTATTTTTTGGGGGCTTATTTCATATCAAATAAGACCCCAATTTCTGGAATGAAATAAGACCCCAATATGTATAATACACTAGCGGACCCGGCGAACTTCGCCTCGCCCCAATTTTAATTTTTTCATTTGTTAAGCCATTAAGGAATAATTTCACACAAAATTTCATACAATAACTCGATTTTCGACTTTTGCAATATTCCGACTTTTCCGGAAGGATTTTCCAAAATTTTCTTCCGTAAAAACTTTCTCCTCAAAAATACAAACAACTGACAAAAAATTTTACAGAAATCAGCCCAGCCGTTCTCATTTTATGAATTACTATACATTTTTTACACCATTTTTATATTGAGACTTCGGCCAAGCGCAAAGATTTTCTCTCTTATACCAAAGTGAAGAAAATCCTTGCCAGTTATGCAGAGATGCTTTAGTTAGCGAAGCCGGTGTTTGTTATACCATAGAGGAAAAAATCCTTGCGGACGGCCTAAGGCCGGCTATTTGGAGAAGCTTTACTGAGCGAAGCCAGCGTTCGTTGTACCATAGAAAAGAAAATCCTTGCGCCCGGCCAAAAGCCGGCTATGTAGTGAAGCTTTAGTGAGCGAAGCCAGTGTTTGTTATACCACAGAGGAGAAAATCCTTGCACCCGGCCAAAGGCCGGCTATATAGAGAATCTTTAGTAAGCTAAGCCAGTGTTCGTTATAGATAGGCTTGCCATTTCTATTTTGAGAAAAAGAGGACGCCAGCATAAAAAATGTAGGACATTTGTTTGAAAAAAGAGGACACTTTCTAAACAACTTAATATTAATAAAATTAACGACGGCACACAAAAACTTAATTTGGGTAATTCCATGTCAAGTCTACCAAGAGTGGGACTCGACCCCTTCCGATTTGAATGCAATTTGGCGAGAGGGTTTATTTGATCCCATAAAGAACACATATCAACGAAAAACAATTTTTTAATTTTTTTTTCAAAAGTTATGTCATATTCAAATTGTCATAATATCGCCGAATAAGCCGAATGTGTTGAGTTTATTCTTTTAATATCTCGAAAACTACTTTACATACGAAGATGATTTTTGTCAGTTTAAAGAGAATACTTGAGGCTACAATAAATATATTGAAAAAAATGTATATGCAAAATATCAAATTTTAAAAATGGACTAAGTCAAAACCATATTTTTTTGCTGATTTTTTTTTATAATACTTCAAATTGTTTTTTAAAAATCCTAAAACTTTGAGGGATGTGCTTTTTTTAAGATATGATTTTTTTTTCTTTCCAATAAGAATCTTAAAATAAAATTTTAATGTAATCATTTGAGCAATAAGTATTTATTTGAACAAAAGTAACGACATTGATAAGGTTGCTATTGCTTATTTGTTCAATTTTTTTTTTTGAAGCTCCATTTTGGGCACATTCAAAGAAAAATACTCTTTTTGTCACGTTACGTCCCCAAAAATTAAATCATACCTATCTTAAAAAAAACCCGAGCACCTAAATCTTTTTTTTTAATGAATTTTGTGAACTGTGATTTAAATCCAGGAACAAATTTACAATGAAGGTGTAAAAAGCCGGACAACCCCGGACACTTGATGAAAAAGAAGTAGGACTGCCCCGGATACCCAAAAAAAGAGGACGGTGTCCGGGGAAAAGAGGACGGATGGCAACCCTAGTTATAGAGGAAAACAAATCCTTGCGCATGGCCAAAAGTCCAACCATGCTATCAATCGTACGATTTCTAAAACCAAAACTGCATAATTATTCGGATTTTGAAATCGGAATTCTAAATTTAGGATTTTTAGTTGCGGGCATATGAACTCTACCCAAAATTTTTAATACAACTTCGTTGTGTTCTTTTTTGGGGTTAAAATTCATTTAAAATTTTGAGATGATTTTTCATAATGAAGAATTACCCCAACTTTAGGGTCATATTTCATTTTATTTTTAGGGTTATTTTTCATTTTTTTGGGGTTATTTTTTATTAAAAAAAATGGGTTCATATTGCATTATGAAAAATAGCCCCAAATTTGGGGTCAATTTTCATTTATTCTTTGAGGCCATATTTCGCAGCGCCCAAAAATCGTTGTTGTTGTGCTCTGTACAAACTTTTAGGGGGTTTTTTTCATTATTTTTTTTGGGGGGTTCCATTTTGGAGGGTTATTTCATACCGCCAAAAATAGCTAAATTAATTTTTTCATGGCTAAGCAAGAGGAAACATGGCTAAGTTAGAAACTTTTGTCATGTCTGAAGTATTGAGCGCGTTTTTTTTAATTGCTTAACGCAATGTCACCTTTTTGCTTATATTTTATCTAAAAAGACGTTCTAAGTTTCAAAACGCATTGTGATTTTTCAGTGAAATTAAAATTTTGTATTCCCAAAAATTGAAATTACTTTTTGATAATAAACAGGCAAGTGAACGGCCATAAAAAAACACTTAATTGACAACATCTTTTGTAAGTTGTTGTTGTTTTTATTTTGTTTTTCTTAACCTACTAACAACTACAATTAATGTTGAGAGAATTTCAATTAATTGTAGTGGGGAATGTAAGATGAGATAAACCCACTGTTTATTGTTGATGTGTTTTGTTTAAGCTTTGATATTATTACAAGTAGAACTGTTGCTATAAGTCTTATACGCTTAACAGTTTTATTTGGTTTAATATCTTTAGTTTTTCTAAAATCTTTATGGATGAAGTTTCCTGATGATCTGGCCTAAGCAACCAGTGAAATGCGCATAGGAATAGCTTATCCCATCAACAATAAATTTCAAGTGTTTTTATCAATAATAAAAACTGGGAATTAAGCACGAATAACAAAATCTTTTGAAATTAAAATTTTGTATTCCCAAAAATTGAAATTACTTTTTGATAAAATAGGTACTATTGTAAAAGTTATTTACGGGAATACAAAATTTATTATCAATAAGATTTGTGTATGACGTGCTAAATTCCCAATTTTTCATATTTGATAAATACACTGAAATTTATTGTTGAGGGAAAGCTAGCTTCTATGCGCATTTCACTGGTTGCTTACGCCAGATCATCAGGAAACCTTTTCCAAAGATTTTAGAAAAGCTAAAAATATTATACGAATGAAACCCTAAAGCAAATAAGAATTTTAAACACTCAAAGTCTTACTTGTAACAATATCAAAGCTTAAGGAAACCACCAACACAACAGTGAGTTTGTGTTTTCTTACATCCCCCTACAATTATTATTATAATTTAATCCACTAAATATTGTTTTATTAATAAGATACCTGCTGAACTTCTTAAATTTAAAAATACTAAAACCTCTAATGTACAAATTTGAAAAGTTTTATTGTTAAAAAGCATTTTTAAAACCATCGTATACCCACCGTTGCATGAACATTTGTAACTGGTGATGATAACACTTTTGCCATTTCAACAGCCATTAGTGTCCATACCTCAGCCATAATCTCTGGATGCAGACCAGCAACATGCTGGTAATAAGCCCTACTTTAAAAGCCAAAGTATGATAATTCTTTATTAAAACAGGGAATTTTAAAAATCACTTTTAACATGAAGCAACTATGAATGGAATGGAATGGAGCACGATGGCAACAAATCACACAAGGATGCAAAAGTGTGTGTGTGTGTTTGAGTGTTTCAGTTATGTTACATAAAATGCCAAATGCGTTACGCGTATTTTGCACGTTAATCTGCGTTATAGTGTATAAATAATACATACTAGTGGACTTCAGTCTAATGCCTTACATTCCCCAACAAACTGTTAGTGGCAGGCGATTTTGTTTTTGGCTTTTTTATTTTCGTTTATATGTTGACCATTAATAAATGTAGATTGTATGTCAAACGGTTTGTCTGTATGTCTGTTTGTCCGTTAGTTTGGCTGTTTGCTTAGTCGTCTGGGCTAAGACAGACAATAAAACAAACAAACTATGGCGTATCATGTCAACTAGAAACCCTGTAAAGAAATATTATTACAACAATTGCCAAAAGTGAAGTTTTAACAAAATGAATTACATATTCCTTAAGTTTTTGTTGTTGTCATTGTTGTTTTCGCTATTGCAGTAAATGCTAGTTAATCAATTTATATACACGTACATATTCAGTTCAAAAGAAAGATGGACAACCAACTGAATATTAAATGGTGGTGAAAGGATTTAAAATTTTATAATTTTAATGTTGTATACCCTACGTTAAGCAGTTCTTTTTATAAAAAAATCAAACCGGATTTATAATGGACCCAGCAACTTTCTCGGCTGTTTACAATGTTATCAACAATTTTGTTTTTAAATGCGTTAATTTTTAAAGAAATTAATATGTGCAAACCACCCTCGAACAATATTGTGAATAAATAATTATTGTCAATTCATACTGTTACAATTTCATTCAAAACTAATAAACATTTTCATAAGAGTTATTTACAATAATTAGTCTTGTGGTTATTTTGTTGAACTGTTTATGGTTTTATATCCAAATTCTGATATTTTAATTAGGCTAAAGTTCATCAAATTTAATTTTCATTAAATTATTTTTATGAAAAAAGGAATTTTACAACATGAAACAAATTAAAATTTAAAGATAATTTTTCATTCTTGACTGCCGCGGGAATCGAACCCAGGCTTCCACGGACAGATTACCCTTACATGTTTCAAATGTAACCACTCAATCTCTTCAATATTATACAATTGTTTTTGTAGGAGAAATAAATAAAATTTTGATACTAAATTTTAGTTAAATTTTTGCACTAAAATTCAAAAGAACTTATATAAAATTCCCTTTTTTTTATTCTTTATTAATTTATTGAATCTTCATATATTTAATATGAACTAACAATAATTAATCAAATCTTAGCCTAATACTTTATTTCATGTCCTGCCAGTGCCAGACACAAATTTTCTCATCACGGGTTCTGTTCACTTATATAGGTGTTTATCGCTCATCTAATTGGATAAGTGCTGCAGTGTCTCTTCTTCTTAAGCGAGTGTGGCCGCCATGATTTAAGATATTTCGAGCTAGTGGATTTGGGTGTTGTTCAAGCCTTTTTAAATATTTTACCGCATATTTTGTAATCATAGTTTTGACTAATGGAACATTGAGATTCTTGTGAATAGTTGAGTTTGAAGGGGCAGCTGTGATTATTCGAAGAAGTTTATTTTGGCGCCTTTGAATTTTTTCGATATTAGAGGCCGAGGCAGGGCCCTATAACTGAATACCATAGCACCAGATTGGCTTTTAGATGGAGTTGTAAAGTAGAAGCTTGCAGTCGAGACTAAGGACAGAGTTTCTTCCAATAAGCCAATGAATTTGGATGGCTTTTAGTTTCATTTGAGTTAATTTTGCCTCTATATGGCTTTTCCACGTATATAAAATACCTTGGAAAATGATAAAAACGTAACTGTTGCTTCCGTTGTGAATGAGGCTTAAATTAAGAGCTATTTTTGTGTTTTTTTAATTAAAATACATACATTTTTTTTTTAAGAAATCTCAAGTAGCTGCTTTCTTAGCTCTCATCTATCAGTCAACATTTATCGAACTGTTGTTCAAATTAAAATCAAGATGATTTGAAAAATGTTGGCATAACTCAACATTTAAATACTTTTGAATGCAGAGTTTAAAAATCATTTTATATTTATGAGTTAAACACTTTCCTTTCGAATGATATGTATGTATGTACGTGTTTTAATAATAAAACATTTAAAATACGTTTTTGATAAAAGTGTAATTGTACAATAAATGCAATTGTTTATTCTGCGAGAGTTCAATGTCAATGGAAATGATGGGAAGACTTTCATCTGAAAAAAAATTATATATGTATCGCATATTGAAGAGCTATTAACAAAAATTAGTTACTAAAGAAAGGAAATTTTTATTTAAGAAAGTTAAACAAAGATCCGAAAATTTTAATAAGTTATAATTTTTGTTCACACTGCAACAGAAATATCTTATTAAAAATTTGGCAGCTAAGAATTACTTAAAAATCTTCCCGATATTTCATTATTAGTTTTATTTTATCTCATTAACGTTAACCAATTTATTAATGAAATGTTACAAATACATTTACAATTTATATTTTAACTTAATCAACTTAGCAATATCAACATAGACCTTCAGATCGTTGCAGATCTGATTCTCTAGCGGAAATGGAATCTGCATCCCTCGAAATAAAAATGTTGAAGGATTTAGTTAACATCCTACTTTCACAAGTTTATGGCGCAATCGTTCGGAAATTGCTTAACGGATTTCGATGAAATATTGTAGACGGATATTGTATGGCCCAGATTAAAATAAAGGGTACTTTTTAAGAGGTTCAAATGGGAAAAAATTCTTATTTGTCGTACATTTTTTCCTTTTTATAAATTTGGTAAACATACGGTACTTTTAAAGGGACAAAAAAGGGATATAATTGGTACTTCTTATCTGTTTGATAAATTAAAAATTTATACATACAGACTATAGCCCACATTCCCAAATAGTGTATCTTAAATAATGAAAAACTGGTACTTTTGGTACTCTTTTACCTTTGGTCCTTTTCTTTTTTCGATAAATTTGGTAGAGAAAGCATATGGCACAGGTTTAAATAAAGAGTACTTTTTTAAGGGGTAAAAACGTAAAAAATTATAAAAACTTGATGTACAGATTGTAAATAGTCCAGTGGCCACAATATACATATTAAGGCCCCCTTTGCCTTTCACGTGGACAACGGTATGTCGGTTGCTCAAACGTTGTTTTTAGAAATATTTAAACAAAAAATACGTATAGATTTAAAAAACTAAATAAAAGTTCTATTATTTTTCATTGGATAAACCCTTTTCTTTAAATCATGCTCTAATTTTTACACAAACGAAGTCACGGGTAAAAGCTAAAAATATATAGTTTTTTTAGTATTTCGATAAAATTTCTGCTATTTCGTATAAAATAAAGGGTGGCATGTAAGAAGAAGAAGAGTTAGTCGGTGTGTGCTACATTTTAACTAATCAAAAGCAAATATTTGCATATTATTTTGAATTGCTAGGGCAAGTTATAAATAAAAAAAAAATAATTTTTGTTAGTTTTTATATTCAAAATATAAGTTTTCGCGCTGATCAGTAGGATATATAGCATGCGTTGATTTAGGGCCCAAGTGTGTAAATCGCAACGCAGCGCCAAAATATTATTGAAAGCAAAAAACAAATTCAATAATATTTTAAAATTTTGTTTTTGCTTTCTTTAGAAATTCATAATGGCCCTTAATGTCGGTATTTCATCAGGGACTTCGTCGTAACATTTTTGTCAAAATATTAAAAGTTAAATTGAGAAATATGAATATTCACATTTTACAATTACATTTAAAATTGCAAAATATGCATTATAAGTAATTACAAATCTGCAAAACTGCAAAATGATTTTGGTGGCATGTCATAGTGTCCACGGACATAATGTCCATGGACATTATGACGCCCTTCGATGCGACATAAAGCTCATGGACATTATGTCGTTTTGGAGAACGTCATAATGCCCGCGGACATTAAGTCGTTTTTAAATAAGGACATTATGTCAAATATGAAGGCGTCATAATGTTCACATGTTACAAAAAGAAAAATGTAAGTGCATATTTTTTTTTCTTATATATTACTAAAGAAGTTAAATGCAAAAAAAGATCTACACACACGCAGAGAAAAACATGTTTTATTATGGTCACAACCAACAAAGCTATTTTTAAAGAAACTAATTTAACCATAATATGGTTGTCGGTGACAATGAGTTGGTTAAATTAAACATAATTTGTTTAAAATTTTTTTAAAATGGTTTTTCTGCTTTTTCTCTGGGTGTATATATTAAATATATAACGAAAATACTTTTGGGCGCAAGGATTTTCTCTCCAATGGTATAACAAACACCGTCTTCGCTAACTAAAGCTTCTCTGCACAACCGGCCTTTGGCAGGGCGCAAGGATTTTCTCCTTTATGGTATAACAAGTACCGGTTTCGCTAAGTAAACATTGGCTTTACAATTTTTATGGACATTATGTCGCACCAAAAAAGGACATAATGTCCATGGACATTATAACACTATATTGATGGACATTTTGTCGCATCGCTGAGCGACATATCGTCCATGGACTTAATGTCGTTCTTTGGTGCGACATAATGTCCATGGACATTATGTCCGTAGACACTACGACATGCCACCCTTCTCTGCACAACCGTGCTTCGGCCGGGCGCAAGGATTTTCTCCTTTATGGTATAACACGTACCGGTAAGTAAACATTCGCTTTACAGTTTTTATGGACATTATGTCGCACCAAAAAAGGACATAATGTCCATGGACATTAATGTCGTTCTTTGGTGCGACATAATGCCCATGGACATTATGTCCGTGGACACTACGACATGCCACCAATGATTTTATTTAAAATCTTTAAAACCATTTTTATTTGCATAACCTTTTATATTGCATACATGTCTAGTTTAACACGTAACAATTGATAAATGTGTGTCAATTTAAAAATGTTGACAAATCTAACAAAATCCAGTGTAATCCTGTTTGGAAATCAATCAATATATAAATTCATTAGACATTCATTATCCTAAAAACCATTAACGATATAAAAAAAAAAATAGAAAAATTGATATACAGGGAGGGGTGTGCTTGAAAACGGAAACGTAAAATGCAAGAATTTGAAAGTCATTTTTACTACACTTTTAATAAATTTTTTATAATTTTTGTTATAAAATTCTGTTAAATAGAGAAATAGTTTTAAAATTTTTGTCATAAAATTTTATATGTCAGAAATCTTATTTAAAACCGACATTTAAAATTCTTGCGTTTTACGTTTACGATTTCCAGCACATCCCTGAAAAATTTGTTTTGCTAATCTGTGATTAAATATTCATACTAAAGAAAAAAAAATTACAAAAACTTACTTTGATCCCATGTAAACACAAATGCAAATAAAAATGACAATGAAAATCATTATAGCGTTAAAGAAATTGTTCAACCCTGGTAATTTACAAAAAGTTTGCAAATTCAAAAGTCAAATAAACGAAAAACACTCTTTTTAACAAACAATCCAACCAAAAAGGGTGTGAATTGGTGACAGGAGCTAAACAGAAATGTTGCAGATATACATATAAATACACAATAAATATGATTAATTAGACAAAATTTACAAAAGTATTTATGCAACATTTTAAGGTTTGGATGATTTTTAGATGTAATAAAAAAAGTATATTTTTAAATCTCAAAAATGTTCATTTGAATAAAAAATAAATTAATAATTTAAAAGTATAATTGCTTGCAACTGCTGTGGTACGTTTATTTTAAGGATTAATTTTGGATCACATGCAAATATGATTAATAGATGGCAACAACAATGACCAACCAACCATTCGTCCGTCCAACTGGACAGTGACCAGTTGTGTTTCAAATGCTTTTTTTTAACGATGTTTGTTCAACAATGTAACACCCTGCTGTTGGCCTGAATGTCTCCTTTTAATGTTTGTTATTAATGATTTTAAATCAGTCGTTTCTAAAATGTGATTTGACAAATGATGATGATTTTCACTTTCATCATCGCACAATACAAAAAAATTGAAGAGCAAAATTAAGAGTTTTTCTTAAACAAAAATATTCTTTAAATAGTATTATTATTTGTTCAACAATTGTTTTAAAAGAGGAAAATAAATCTTTTATGCTCATTTTTTCACACTACTGTGGAGGGTAATAATATTTTGTGCTCAAGTTTGAAGCGCACAAAATATTAATCCTTGTTTCTTGTTGGTCATATAAACATTTTTCTTATAAGTATAATTCGTAATTTTTAATATAATTTAATGAAGCTTTTCTAGTTCTAAGGACAAAACCTATCGAACCTCGTGGAAATTGATCCAGAAATTAAGCGTTAATGCAAATTCACATTAGTAAAGGATGTTTTTTTGCTATTTGATTTTTCAGTGTAAAAAAAAAAATCGTGACATGTGGCAATGCTAGAAATGCTCGGTGAGGTTTGCTATTTCACCATGAATAGATTAACAAACGAACTTCACCTGCAAATCCTTAAATTTTATTATTAAAATTCGTGCTATGTGAGAAATGTGTTTTGTAAATTACATCCATTTTATGAACATCATAATCGAAACACCGAACAGGCCCCAAAATCATGCGATATAACCCCACTAGACTATTTTTTGTCGTGATGTGGGAAGTGTCATGTGTACAGGGACAAACTAGCCACAATTCCAGCCCTGAAAGACAACATCACAGCTGCCATTGATGAGATGAAAAATTTCTGTTTAGAAATTTTTAAACTTTCCATGTTTTTTCTTTTCATCGAATGGTATTTTCGGCCATATGCAGAAATGTCATGGAATAAAACGAGGTTATGTCATTTTTTATTTGGAAAGCGTTGCCATACAAAAATAACAAACAGAGTTGCACATAACAAGAGCAGGCTATTTGAAAATTATGCACATTGACTGCATGACTTGAAAGGAAACATTTAATTAATTCAGGACTTATGACCTTTTTGTACAGACTTGAATTTTCGTAATCCGCAAAAGTGATCCCCTGCTCATGTGTTATTTTTTTAGGAAATATGTAAACCGTTAAATAAATGAAATGCCGTTAAAGTTAAATTTAAAAAAAAGTGTGACTCATGCCCTGTTCGTAGTCGCTGGTTAAATTGACGTTTTTGTTTGCTTTAATTTTATTTTGAATATAAAAAATCTACTACTACAATTTGCGTAGAATTTCCACATAGACACATTTTTAAGGGCGTACAAAATCGAAGATTTTTTAGGTATTAATTGATAATACTCTTCTATAAGAGTTTAAATTATGCAAGTTTTCATTACAAATTTTACAAAACTAATGATAGCACTTTTTTTCTACATGACAGCGCAAGTAATGAATTGATTTCTTTTATAACCCTTTTCCACTGTTAAACAAACAACAACGATGAAATGTTCTGTTAATGAATCTGTTTTTAGACACACCAAATCAACACTTTCCTAACTTCCGTTGTTGTGTTTTGCTTTATTGCTTTTTAGGACGTGTGTATGTATTGCATACCTAAAAGGCGTAATGCATTTGAAGGATTTGTACAATCAATCAATAAATTATTGATACATTTTTGGCACAATCACTCAACCAGATGATGAATTCATAAACTGAAATGTGAAATTATTCATCAAAAGCAAATGTTGTTAAAGGTTTCCACGAAATCATTTATCAAATTCGAGTGAACAACATGATCCTTTTTATTTACTCTGCCATCTCCATTTACTTTCACCGACAGCTCAAGTTGAATTCTTTATAAAATCCTCAATTTGTTAATATTATGTAAAACCAAGTTGTATTGTTTAGTAAGAACCCTGCAAATAAAGGACTAGTCCAAACACGCGTGTAAAATGTAGGCCACAAGGGACTAGTAACCCAAACGTATGGAAAAAACATGGTCGATTGAACATTACGATGTCCTAGGGCAGGACCTATAACCCAGCTTTGGACTACAAAGGAGTAGTCTTAAAACTACTCCGTGGTATACTCAAGAGGATTAGTTTTGAAGTCACTTAAAAACGAAAACATGTCGTTAAAAAACGAAGCCATGTCGCCTCACTTCAAACACTTTTTAACAATGACATGGTCCATGCTTGCATTATATTGGACCAGTCCCTGGAGTAGTCCCTTTTATCAAAATGAATCAGATAGTCCAATATTATTTGCATGGTATATAACAGAGTGCCTCACACACACACACACACACACACACACACATCATCCTCACACTTTCATCCCGAATAAATACATTTATGCAAATCTAATATCTCATATTTTGTTATGTGGCTTTTTAGAATGTTTTTTTTTTGTTTAAAACATAAATACATTTGCGATTGTATGAATATGATTGTGTATTTGTAAGTAACTTAAATCTTTGACTATACTTTTCAGGTCTGGGTATGAGGTTGTGTAATACATGAAAATATCGATCGAAACCCTCAGAAAATTATCAATGTCGGAATGAGTGCAGTTAGAGGGACAGAACCTTCATGATTGTGAATTAGAATTGACAAAGAGGATAAAAGTTAATTTTAAACATTTTTTATGAACTTGATAAAGACGACGAATAAAAGTTTTTTTAATGAATTTTGTTTTAGAATTGCGATAAAATGCTAAAGATTAATATGACAACAAACAAACCGAAAACAAACAGCAGGACAAAAAGCATCTAAACATTTTACAGACTTAAAGACTGCTTACATTGACAGCAAGTCACCAAGTCTGTGTGGGCTCTAAAATAATGATTATTTAATTAATTTACTCCTGTTTTTTTTTTTTTGACTTGTGTAGCTTTTAATGGTAGAGCCAAAAAGGGTGTCTGCCTAAAAGGCCTTACCAGCGATGGAAAATTCAGTACGAAAAAATTTTACACTTAATGCAAGGAACGCAAAAACACGCTTCAATTACCCACAATTTCATTGTTAACGTATTTTGTTTTCTTTTCAAATAATATTAGAAAATTCCCAATTTATTTAAATTGTTGCTTATATTTTCTCCTTTTATTTTGTTTTCAAATATTCAATTTAAATTTAAATTTAAATTTAAATTTAAAATAATTTCATTTAATATTTTTAATTTTACTTGTTCCAAAGCGAATTCATTACAGGTGATCTTGAAAACCCTGCTGATAACTTTTTTTAGCTTTATAATTGTTGTATGTCAACATTTTGCTTATTATCTTTGCTTCTGTTTAGTTTTGATTAAGTTTTTGACTTTGTACAATGATTTTACAAAAAAAAAATTGCTTGTGGTTTTTGTACGAGTTGTACTTGTTGTAGTCCCGAGATTACCTGTAATTAATTCGCCTTGACTTCTTCTATGACAATGCGGTCGTAACTGGCCTATGAAATAGAATTAGATCTAGCTGCCGATTTCCGATGTGCGAAAGAATTCTTTTTTTCGAACAATTACATTTAAAACAAAAACAAATTCTAAAAACAATGCTTTCGCAGTAACCGTTCTACAGATATACATTAATTTCAAGTGTATTCGTATGGGAGGTGCGATGCCTACTTTTCCGATTGAACCTACTTTTCAAAGATGTTGTGTATATTACCTAAGATATTTGTACAAAATTTGCTTTCACTGTTACAGTACTCCAAATATGAAGAAATCTTTATTGTCATTGTATGAGAGGTGCCACGCCCACTTAAAAATTAAAAAATATTAATTGCCTATGTTAAGCACCGGGTTATCAGAAAATTACTGTGAGAATTTCTGGAAAATCGGTTCAGTAGCTTATATTTTTTATTGCTCCCCCTGCACTTACCCACTTAATTTTTATTTTTAAAGGCGTAGTTTACTATATATTCGGTATTTAATATTTTCGTTCTATGAGGGCACTGGTCTTCCTCCGTCTAACCCACCCATTTTTATTTGACCATTTTTAGTTTACCATAATAGTGGCTGTAACCACGTTTGAAGACTCTTATTTAAATAGTTCTCTAGTTACGCGATATTTAATATATGCATCCTATGACGGTATTGGTCCCCCTGCGCCTACCCCCTTAATTTTTATTTTCAAAGGTGTTGTTTTCTATAAAAGTGACTCCTACCAATTTTTAAGATATGCAATATTTAACATTGGCCTCCTATGGAGGTAACACTTCCCCTGCTGATATCTTATTAAAATTTCGGGACTTACTACAAAAATTGTAAGAAAATGGGTGCAGCGGCTCTTTAGATAAGCGATACTTAATATTGGCATCCTATGGAGGGTACGACTTACCTTGCCCCTATCGAGAAATTAAGTATCCTATTTTATTTTCGGGCAGACAAACAGACAAGCATTATTCATTTTATAACGTTCATATCAGAGGTTTTTAGGCGTGCTGACTAAGTTATTCAGGGGTATTCTGGAAATCGAAAACGTAAAACGCAAGAATTTTAAACGTCGCACAGTAGCGCCCGTAGAGCAAACGAGGTTGCAAAAATCAAAATTTTCATGAGCGCCGCACACTGGTTCATATTTTGAGAAGGCGGCCAAAATTATTTTTTTTTATGTTCTCCGATTTTAAATTTGTTTTATTCATGTGAAAGTAAATACTAGTGAACCTCGGGAGCCAAAAAATTTCAACCCTATTTCAACTATTTCATTGAGAACAGGGTGGTCCGAAATGGACTTTCTCAATATTTGGTTATAGTTTTGAATTTCTGAGTCAATTTGTGAAGTTGAAATGCTCATAACTTTTTTGTTTTTTAAGATTTTTTGACAGAATAAGTTTTGTGTATTAGTTTATTTTATTAGCTATACGTGGTTTAAAGCATTAAACTCTGCGACCTCTAGAACTATTTAATTTTTTTTTTTTTTTTAATTTCAAAATTTCCCGGAAATTTCCTACTTTATAGAGCATAAGTCCTGAGCGTCAAAATGCTTCAAAAAAAAATCTATACTCTCTTGTAGTCCAGAATCTAACCTACATTTCTATACCCCATTGTACACACATCTGGATACGGCCTTGTGAACTACAGCAATTTCTGTGACCCAAGGTAAGATATTCGGTTCAAAAAATAAGTCCTGCAAGGAAACATTACTGAAATTAAAGAAGGTGAATCTTAAAGAATTTTCGACAAATAAAGCAGTTCAGGCCACATAAATTATCTAGCACGTCAGGTTATCAATTAATTTGGAGAAGGTAAAGGTATTGCCATTGTTATGAACTTATTGTGGGTGAACGGATGCTGCAAAACAAATAGGCGACATAAATAGACTAACACATTAGATTTCTGAGTAAGTTAAAAGGTTAAACATTAGTAAATAGCCGCAACATAAACTACATAGTTTATTTACCTGAAACTTGCAACTTTATTTAAAAAAATGGAAGACCAGGTAAATGGTAAAAAAACTAGCACGCAGTTACATTTTACGTGAAAATTACCTACATGTTACCTGTTAATTTATTGCCGGTATGTTATCCTTTTAAAAAATGTGAAAAAAGGGGTTTTTTTATGTTTCAAAGAAATGCTAATAAAAGATTAACAGCCGTATTCATAAAAACTTATTGATGATTAATTGACCGTTTTTAAGCAAAAATTGCTAAAGTTGTATTCATAAACGAAAAATAGTCTATTGAACCTTTAATAAACCATTCATAAAGTAAGAAAATTTATTGTTAGATTTGCCCTTCTTTAAACCAAAAATGAAATGAAATTTTGATAATTGTTTGAGTTTTATGATATTATTTTTGTGAAATATATTGGAAAATAATGACAAAAATGTTTTATTTATTACAACAGACATGTTAAATTCATTTTACTATTTTTTTATTATTTTAGACAGCCAATTTAAAGTTATATTGATAATTATTTAAAAAAAAATTATATGATCTAAATGAATGAATGCAGATATTCTCTTTAATTATTTATTAAATTATTGCAACTAGTTGTTTTTATTTGTTTAAAACCACAAATTATTGTTCAAAAATATAAAAAAAAAATAAAATAAACAAATCATAATAATAGTGATGTTAATAAAAAGTAAACAAACTTTTTATTCGATTACTTTCTTATCGAATATTTAAAAAAGGTTCAAACAAAAGATTTTATGATAGCTTTCGGCAACATTTTGTTAAGAAACTAAAATAATATGTAGTTTTATTAGATAAGAATAATTTTGAGGGTCTACAATTAAAAAAAATTATAAAAAAAATTTTAATATAGAATATCATGTAAACCGAATAGAAGTCTCGTGCATCACTAACAATAAAATTGCAGCCAAATATAAAGAAAGTTGCCATACTTAAACAGGAAATCGCTGCAAACAGTTAATAGTAAAAAAGCTGTTATTGTACGTTTATAAATACAAATTTTTATAAGAGGTTTATAAGACAAAAAGCGTTTAATAGCTATTACATACTATAAGCTTAAAATAAGAACTTTTTATGAATATGGCTGTAAATTTGTATTTAAAAAGGGTTTTTATGTTTCAAAGAAGTGGTAACAAAAGATCATTTAAAAAAACTTCTATCAAGAGTATAAAAATGCATGCATTCATAATTTTACCTTCATTATTGTTTAAACAATGGCTAAGTTCAGTTATAAAGTTCTCGCAGATATATATTTTCAACAGAAAGATGAAAAAGATTTTGTGTTACACATAATGAATAATCCATTCTTTAAATTACACTGCTTTACAAATTTTTAATTTGGAAAAATACCAAGAACGCTACATGCCTAGATAAGTTAATTGGGACCTCCTGAACACGAAAAACACTGTAATTTTTTTTTCTAAGTACCGTTTTTTAGATAACGGTACTGTTGTGTTTTTCGGTGTATGTCCCACTCAAACCCTTGAGGAGCCCAACCGAAAAGTACGATCGAGATAATTGGCATATCGTTGGAAAGGTAATTGAATGCCTTTTCCTATTATTTCTATCTGATAAGAAATGGCTGAGTTATGGCACCTCAAAATTCAAAATTTGCCTATTTTTACGTTTGTTTCAAAAATTTTCATTTTTATTTCGTTTTTTTTTTCTACGTTAAAGTAAAGATCTGGAATGTTTTATTTGTTTACCTAATTTTTTCAAAATATTCCTTTTCAGTTTTATCCTTATAACAACTCGTCTCGTCCCAAAAAAGCCAACCTTTGGCCCCTGTGAATATTGGGACTAAAAAATTTACAGGGGCCAAATATTGGCATTTTCTGACAGGATCTAAGTTCGACAATAAAAAATAAGTATCAGTTGTAAACTACAAGAGAAATAATGATAAATTATAAAAAAATCATATTTGAAATATTCAACTTTTACACCGAAACTCAACAAAAAAATGAAAATGCATTTTGAATTCCCCATAACTTTTGCTCCTATCAGTCGAATTTTACGTTTTATAGCGCAAACGAAAGCCTAACATCGCACCTATCGAACAAAGGAAATCGCATAAAAAAATACAGATCCAGTCAAAAGTTATGGAATTTTGACCGCCTTCTCGTAAAATTTCCCACTGTGCGCCGACGAAGTTTTGAATAAGCCCATGTTATAGGAAACTTTTCAATGATTTCAAATCTGCCACTCTTAATAATACAGTTATTTCCGCTTAATTGAGTTTCTAAAAATGCACGACTTTTGACGCATTTAAACGGGAACTCAATTAAGCAGTACTCGGTTAATTGAGTCGCCGACGCAATTTAAACGAAAATCGCTTAATTGAGCAAGATGTGCAATAAAGCGAAACACCCATGTGTTGAAAGAAAATATAACTCATTTCTCTATTTATTTTATATAACATTTATTTATAAAACAGAAACATGAAACATGACTTTCTTGCCGCAAAATAATTTTTGTGGAGCAAAAACACATTAATTAGAGGGAAACAATTAACTGAAACATTTGCTCTTGTTTTTCGCAATGTGGTCTTATTTTGCGAAATAATTAAGCGGGTGACGCAATTAAACGGAACTCAACTAAACGGTGATTTTTACATTGACGGTTACACTGAATGATTTCGTTCCATGATTTTTAGTGCAATAAAACGGGAAACTCAATTAAGCGGGGCTCAACTAACCGAAAACAACTGTATCACATTTTTAGTTTAGAAGATATAGCCGTTCAAAGTTGACCGACTTTCGGTTTTCAAAAAAACACACAATTTTTAGTAAATTTGTTGCGATTTCAGGTGTAATATCACGAAAAATAGGTAACGAATCGCCTTACTTTTTGTTTGTATTGATTGATGTATTTATTAAATGTAAAATGATAAAAAAAATTAACTGTTTGCTATGTGTTTCTCCTGGTAAATCACTATTTAAAAACTATCCGTTTTTTCACTATTTTTCAACTTTGACGGAAAATAAAAAAAATCTATATTTTTCTATATTTGCCATATTTGCAAAACCTGTTCATTGATTATTTCTTTACATAATTCAAAAATTGTATCTGCCCGTACGTGCCCGTTTGGCCTCTAGAGGTAAAAAAAGGTTAAAAAGACATGGTTGCAGAAATTGTATGGCGTCCATCCCTTATATGTTTTGACTGACAGTAGTTTAATCTAATAGTTTGATAAAAACTACTCATTGAAATTAGCAGGTACGTCCCTCACTTAAACAATACTTTGGCGTACAAATCGTCAAGAACAATATTGACTTATGGTCCCTACAGGTAGGCACAAATCTTATTTGGACACGTGCATAATATCAAAATTGCATTATTCAGCCTAAACCCATATGTATGCAGGGAACAGGTAAATTTTTCGGCATGGTAGCATAAGCCTATATATTGCAAATGGTCAAGAACAATATTGACTTATGGTCCCTACAGGTAGGCACAAATCTTATTTGGACACGTGCATAATATCAAAATGCATTATTCAGCCTAAATCCATATGTATGCAGGGAACAGGTAAGTTTTTAGGCATGGTAGCATAAGCCTATATATTGCAAAATAAGCATAATGCCTGGATTAGTCTACGACTGAAAGTTGGCGCAACAATTACTGAAACCATTAAACAATTTAAGTACTGAAAACATGGCGTTGAACAATTTTAAATTATTTGAACTGTTTAGAAAGTCAACCACACCAAATTTTTTCACGGAAGCTGCTTTAGAAGAACTTGATAGCTTATACGGAAATATTGAGAGAAGCGAAATTTCTTCCCTGCGGCATGTGAAGTCACGAATAGAGTTAGAAAATATTTATAGTTTAGAAATGGTTAGTCTTTTAGATAAACCTTCTCTTACGAACTGTGATGAATATTTTACAGAAAATTGAAAAAATAAATTTAAAAAAAAAATATTTTTTTTTTTAATTTGTTGGGTAATAATTTAAAACATAAAACCCTAAAGAAAAAAATAAAAACAATCTAAAAATGTAAAAATAATTTTTTTTAGTTGCCATAAAATTGATTTTTCTACTAATTTTAACTTTGATAACCCATACGTAGGCCCCTACAAAGCGTATCACCCTTTCCAAACGCTCATTTCATAGGCTGAACCGTTATCTATCATATGCTGTTTAAACTGTTCAATTATCTTATTCGGTTCAAAAGTTATGATTTTTGCAACGAAAAACTCAAATGGCGCCACTGTGCGTCGTTCTTTAATAAGATTTCTATAATAAAAGAATTTTATGACAACTATTTTTCTATTAAGCAGAATTTTATAATAAAAACTATAAATTAATTAAGATTAGATTTAAAGTGTATTAAAAACAACCAAATTCTTGCGTTTTGCGTTATTGGTTTTCAGAACACCCCTGATTATTCAAAAGCAGTAAAATGTGTCAAATGAGGGGTTTAGATGCAAAGACTGCAACCTCCACATTTATAGTTTTCGTAATAAATAGTAAAAACCTCTAGTTCAAAGTATATTCATATTTATGTATTGTATGCTTTGCTATTCAGTAAATAAGAATATGATGAAGATATGACGCAAGTTTCAACCAAATCGATATAGCGGTTTGCTGGCAATTATAATAATAAAATTGGAGATTGCTGTGTTTACTCTAATCAATCTGTCGTAATACCACCGCTTAGTTACCAATTGGCCTTGATACATACCTTTTTATTTTTTTTTTTTAAATTCCTCTTCCATTTGTTGGTGTCTCTTGCCTTTTTTTCTTGATTTATTTGGAGGAACTTCATAACAACTCAGCTCCATAATTTCGACTAATGACAAAGTTGTAAAATGAACTGTTTCATATAAAAAATAAATTGTTATATTAGTTTTAGTTCAACTGTGATACATTAACAATAACCTGTGATATTAAATTACTTTTTTATTTTTATTTTTCAATTAATCTTAAACAACTTCGTGTTTTATGTTGTAAAACTTGTGTGTTTTTTATTATTAAATGTAAATTTAACAAAGATTAAATATTTAATAAACTGAAAATCTCAGATGAAGTTGGAAAATACCAACGAAACATAGGATGAAAATATAAATAAATAATCTTTTATTTAAATACAAATGACCTTGAAAGCCTGTTTAGATAAAATTTAAGAAAATAATAATAAAGTCAAGAAAAAGGTCGAATAATAAGTAATGTTGTTATTTTTTTAATTTCTTTTAGTTTTGTTTTGCAAAAAAGAAACAGAATTAAAAAAGTAGCATACATTTTCGAAAATAGTTGAGAAAAAAGAACTTAACAAACTGTGATCATGGCAAAAACGACAATCTCCAATGGACATTGCCGTTTTTACAACAATTCCTTATATTTAAACCACATTTTTTATGGGATAAAATTGTATCTGGTAACGTCATACTCACTAATCGGAAGCATTCATTAAATACAACTAAAAGGTATTATTAGTTACGTTACGATTGCAGCCTTTGCATCTATACCCCTCAAATAATGAAATTTTTTTATCGTTAAGACCAGCAAGCCTTTTGTTGCAGAAAAGAATATTATGTAGGAATTCAGTTGTATTTAAATATTTTGTTTTTCCATCCCTGGGCCAAAGATAAAATGTTGACGGTTTGAGTCTGTGTGGGTAAAAACGGAAATTAAACTTTTCTCTCCCGTAAGCAACGAACAATTTTCTTATTTAATATTTAAAGTGAAAAGTTTTCCATTCCCTATTTGTTTTTAGCCTACCCAATATTTAATCCTTAATGATCCTAAAAGCCCACTTTGTACAAAGTATGTGCTGATGTATGTTTGTGCGTGTGTTTGAATATTTTAAGGTTTTATTAGTTTTTATTTAATATATTTTATTTAAATTGATAAAGTTTGGAATAATTTTAATCCCCTCTTAATTAAATATTTTTCTTGGAAATTATTACAAAAAAAAAATTGTTATTAGGGAAGTTTTGTCATTTTCCTGTATAAAAAGCTCAAAAAGAAATTGATAATAAAAATATGGGATTTTCCTTAAGAAGGTTAACGGTTTTAAACTACAGAGCAGGGCTAGGAGATCTAAGGGAGGTTTTTTAATTAGTTTAATGTATTTTTATTGACATTACGACAACTTTCACTGAAACTGCTTGCAATAAAAGACACCGAAGCAAAACGTCAAGAATGGACATTTCAGGAACAGACGCTACAAGAAATTTTGCTGAGCGAGGTTTTGTTGCAAGTTATTTAAGTGAAATTTGTGTATGTACACTGAATTTGTTAATTCACGTCAATTTATGTTTAAACTAATTATTTAAATGGGATACAAAATTAAAGACTTTTAAAAACTGTTGAAAAGTTAAAAAAAATGTGGGTGGAATATCAAAAGCAACTTAAATTTTTTATACATTCAATTTGTGTTCTTTAAAATCTCAAAAATAAACCGGATTTTAAAAAATTTTTGTGATTTATTAACAAACATTAATAAAAAAAATCCTTTTATTGTTATTTTTTTTTAATATAAATTTGAAATATTGTAAAGTCTTAACGCAACCTTTTTATAATTTACAGTACAAGTTTATTTATCTCTTCTATCCAATTTTTTAATGTACTTTTGTCATTAACCAAAATATTGTACAACCTAAAATAAAAAAAGTCGTACATCAACATTGTGACAGTTTACAAGAGGCAGGCAGACACTCTTGTGTAGAGCGCAGGCGCACGCACGAGTCAACATCAATTTTTTTAAACGCCAACAATTTTACAAAAGCAAAAAAGAGTCAAAAATTTTGTCTAAGATTCATAAAAAATGCAATTTAAAGCAGAGCGTCCCTCTGTAGCAACCCTTAAATTTCACAACCCGTCGTACATCATCCTTTTCTACTTGTAGATGTTTGCGTGCGGCACCGAAATTGTTGGTAGACATGAGGGATTAAATGTTCGACACATAAAAAATTTGACATTTCTGACACGAGTTCATCAATTTCACCAACTGTTTAGTTGCATTTTTGTAAACGCTGCTCTAGTTTAATGCAAAATTATTGCCCAGAGAGAGACGATCGATCGCATGTTGCTTGATGATGATAATTTCCATACAATTCCAATTTGTCTTGCTTTTTGGTATTACAATGAAACACAATCAACTACAATGAAATACAAATAAATAAAAAAAAGAAATTTAAACTTTTTCCTTTTGTTTTTGCAAGAAATTCGTCATACTTGTCATAGTTGTACGTGGACGAGTGACGTTGAACATGCGTTTCAAATATCAATCATTTCAACTTACTCTGCTCGGTGAAGTTTAAAATTTCAAAACTTGTAACTGATAATCTGTATTAAAAATCAAAATATGCAAATTTTTGGAAGCGATTTTGGATTTTGTTGCAAAGCATTTTTTTTTATTTAAACATCAACTGTCGTTCCACGATTTTATTTTATTGTATTGCCGCTCCGCTCAGTAGTTGAGTTTATTAGAAAGAAAGTGGAGAAACTAATAAAACTACATATGGGCATTTCCTGGGGTCGCGAACGTACGTTCGTACGCTTTTGATGTACAAATAATATAGAAAACAAAACTTTTCCTACCATTTTTTTTTCGATTCGGTAGCATTTGGGTAGATGTATGTTTAGTGCAAAAGATGGATTTCATCGAGTTTAAGTTTTCATAATAATAGTTATAAACATGTGGTCGCGAACGTACGCAAAATAGAAGTCAACTTTGGCTGACAGCAGTTAAATGTAAAAATCTGCGTAATGGAACGGAATATTCAAAAGTGATTAATTTATTTTAAACGTGTATTAATGTAGGTCTCCATGCAGTATTTACCAAAAAAAATATCTCTTTTGGTTTTTGTTTAATTAACTTATGTACCGGTCGCGAACGTACGGGCCGCGAACGTACGCTTTTTCCATATGATTTTTTATTATTATCACCATGCAGTTTCCCATTAATGTCTTCAAATTTCCTTAACAAACAACTAAATACTCAATTTACAATTGATTGTAATGAAAAGATTATGAATAAAGAGTCTAAACATAACATATTTTTGCATGTAAAATAAGCATATAAAAATGTGTTTAGAAGTAGAAAATATAAGAAAATATAAACTTTTCCAGTTTCCAGTGCAATTTCCTCAAGTAAAACAGCTGAGACATGCTATGAAACCATTCTTTTATAACAACATAGACTTTTTTTATAATAATAAACAATAAAAGACGATGATTATCAACATTTTATTTTTTCGTCATGGTAGACCATTCTGGGGAAATGCCCATATGTATGTATTTTTTTAATAATACTCGAGTAGTGTTTAAATTAACATAAAATATTTTAATTTTTGGATTTTGGAAATTTCAATTTACACTTTAGCCAGAATCACAATGACAGCAACATCTTCATAATGTGTTCACCCAAATTTGTTTCTAAAAGCACACACATTTTCATAAAAAACAAAAAAAAAAAACATTTCTAAATATCGCCCCAGACAATTTTACGTATTAATTATTATTTTTTTCAAGATATTGTTAAAATGTTCATTCATTTACAATTTAAAAGAAATTTTTGCTGAAGTGGAAAAAGACTCATTTTTTTTTAAAAGGTAAATTACATTTTTGTTCAAAAAGTTAAATGAAAATATATGAAATACTTTTGGAAAAAATAAGAGAGAGAGAAAAAAACCAAATTGTTGCTTCATTGTCAAAGTATGGCTTCAACTTTAAGCTGTAGTTGTGTTGCTTTGTGGCGCGGTGGTCGTGTTTGCGTTTGGGCTTGTATTCAAATTTTAATGAAAATTTTAGTATTTTTTTTTGTTTAAGTTTTGATATAATTTATGAAATGTGAAATAGTGTTTAATGATTTTTATTAAAAAGTTCCGCCAAACAAATTTTTATTGGATTTATTAATTAAAAAAAATTACAATAAATTAACACTAGATATACGAAAGGGGTTAAAAGTCGTTAAGAAAAAATATTAATCATAAAGCAAGTTTATATTTTAAAATGAAACGGTTATATTGTTTTAAATTGGCTGAGATACTGAGTACTAGAACTGCCAAACTATTGATTACACAGTGTTCCTTCTATTAAATTTTGCATTAGATATGAACTTCAATCAAGTATTAAACAGCACTTCTCCGATTTTTCCTCTGTAAATTCAATTGTAAAAATGGGAAAAGGCAAAAAAACTCCCGGGGAATTTGTATTCATAATTGGGTTGGATATTTCTCTTAATCTATATCTTTTTACATAAATATCCCAACAAAGAGCAAGTCCGCACAGCAATAAACGCTAGCTAGAAACACCAGGTTTTAACAATTTTTATTGATATATTTTTTTGAATTTATTTTAAAGTCCAAGTTGGTCCAAACAAAATATTAACACGATACCAATATTTGAAGCTAAAAAACTTTATTCCATTAAGGACAAAACACAACAACATTTTTAATATATAAGAGGCGTATTCTTGATGGTCGTCTGTGTGAGTTGTGTTAAGATTCTCCCATTTATAGAAACAAGTAAGAAAGTATAGTCGTCCAGCCCGATCGAGTGATACCCTACACCACAGTATATAGAGACAAATCTTCTAGAGTGCACACTATTTGGGGCCCATGGCAATCATTTGTGTCGAATATTTTAAGAAATTTTCATCTACCTTAGGTTTTTTTTCTTTAAGTGAATTTAGAGATTTAAGCGATCTTAGAGACCATAGGGCCAGGTCAATATAAGGTATTGTCAAAGTCGACGTCTTTAAGGAAGTTATGACATTAAAAGCAAATATTTTTTTGGGGTGTGGTATTTGTTTGGAAGCTTCACATAAAATTTAGTAAGATGATTTGATTGTAATAAAATAAGTTAAGGCCAAATTATATCTTTATATGTACCAACATAATGAGCCATCAGCCGGATAACAGTCTTTGTGCCAATAAGCCATCTTAATGGGCCCTGTGACAGAGTACAATTCCGTTCGGAATCGAAATTCGTTCATGAAACCATTTTTGTTTTCATGAACGGAGTGGGAGTTTTCTGTATCTGAAAGGCCGAAAAACTATCAAAAAACACTTTCTATAAATAAACAAATATGTTTTTTTTCGGTTCCGAATGGAATTGTACTTTGTAACATGGCCTATTAAGATGGTTTATGAGCACAAAGACTGTTATCCGTAAAGAAGCTCATATCCAATATTATGTCAAGGCTTGGTCCTTGTGAAAATTAGAGCTTATGTGGAAAATTTTATCAAATTATCGCCAGCCAACCTGATGGACATGGGTAGATTGATTCAAAAAGTGATACTAAGAGGTGGGTCTCGAACCAATATTTTAAGGTGTAACACACACAAACGCATAATACCCTCTTCACTATTGTGGTGTGGCTACAAACATTTTAAACTTTCCATTCTATCTCAAGTTTAATCACAAACTGTAGAGAAAGGAACGAGTTTTGTAGCTCTACAAAGAAATTTTAAACATTTTAAAAAATTTCCTCAAAAATAGTCTAAAATGATTTTTCACAATAAAATAAAAACCTTTTGCTGTAAAAAAATCGCTAAAATAAAATAATGCTGCTTAATTGATAACATTAATAAAAATAGAAATATTTATAGTGTCACCAGATTCAGGAAAATAAAATTTTGAAAAATTCTAAAATATATGTTTTTTTTCTTACAAATATAGATTTTGATTTCTGGTTAAAAAATGGCCATCGGTAGAGCATACCCAAAAAACACGATGCAAAAATAAAAATCTTGTCATAAATGCGATTTCCCTAAAAATTGTAAGCCCTGTGGGTTGTTGTGGTGTTAATAGTTAAACCGACAAGCAAGTCGGCTTACAAGTATCTTTCTTTTATTTTAAGCAAAATAAAATATAAACAAAAGTGATACTAATTTAAATAAATTTATTTATTATTGATTCATGTTTATTTCCCTTTTTTACATTTTTATAGACCGCATTCAACCGATGGCACAAGTATCTGCGTGAGTGTGTTTTAGGAAATCTAACTTATAAAAAATATTTATTTATGCAAAGATGAGCTGTCAAAATCAGTAGTTGGATTGCGTTACAAACATCATCATTAAACGAACATTTATAAACTGAATAATTTGTATGCGACCACTGAGCAGCATGCTGTTTTCAAAAGGTAAGTGATACAAATTTATATTTTTCTTGAAATTTTTTTGACATAATTTTATTAATTAAAATACCAAAGAAAAGAAAAAATTTCTATTTTATTGAAATATAGTATCAAAGTGATTAAAATTCCTTAATGGTTCAGGTTTTTTTATGTAAATTTAATTTTCTTACGAGACGAATATGCACAAATGAGACAAATTTGAAAAAGTGTCAACTTGTTTCAATGATCATTATCTGGTCTACGAGTACAATGAAATGTAACTTAATTTTAATATTTATAAAAGAAAAAAACACCCTTAAATTTATCTTTACAGTTAGGTTAACTTTAATTCTTTCGGTGTATCGAACTACTTACAACATGTTCAGAAGATGCTAATACATATAAGTTGTAACAAACAAGTTTGTGTTTACGTTTCAAGCTTGTTGTAAGGAAGCTGTAACCTGATATTTACACAACATGTTGTGTGAACTAACCAACCCCTTTTTCTGTTTCATTTAATGGGTTTAACTATAAATAATTTTTTTTTTTGTTGGTTTTAAAATGAATCCGAATGTGTAACATTATGAACCATTTATTGAAAATGTTGTGATTATAAGTTACGATCGAGTTTTAGAAAAAAAAGGATGATGACTACTGATTTCAATTGCCTCTTCTGAAATAATGAGTTGAGCGATTGATGTACAAAGGAAAATAATGAACAGCTTCAATACGTTTGTATTTGTAATACAAGGTTCAAACAATTTTGAATTTTTTTTTTGAAGATTACCTCTTTAATATTAATTTCTATTTGGAAAATAAAAAGTCAGTCAAACAATAAATGGAGTTTTGTGATACACATTTCTTTTAAAATAGACAATTTTTTAAATTTGTGACCATTGTTAAACGATTTTTTACATTAATAAAAAAGAAACTTCATTGTTGGATAACCACAAAATTTTTAGAATTTGTTGTTGATTTAAAGCAATTGTTTAAATAAAAGAATTCTTTCGCACATCGGAAATAGGCTTAAATTTAAATAGTATAAATACATATAAAATAATAACAAGTTTTTAAGAAAAATTAACATTATTTACTAAAACAGAAATAACAAACATCAATTAAAGAAAAAACATGATTCTGATTTTACAAAAACTTCCAAAACCCAAATATAAAAAAAACTTTTTTTTTGCAATGAAGTACTAAAAGGTATTGATGTCAATGACTTTATATTAATCAACCAATAACTCAGAGATGAAATACATTGTTAAAGATTATCGACAAACATGTTTAAATTTAAGGACGAAAGAATGGAGAGAAGTAACAAAAAGCCAGGATATACAACATTTTTAGCACAAAAGTGTTGTTGTTTTTGAAAACATTTCCGGTTGGGAAACAAAAAAATACACGAGTGTGTTTTCATGTTAGTAAATATTTATTTATTCATTAAAAGATTTTGGCATTATTTGCGCAAAAGGGGAAAGTTTGTAAAAAAGAAATAAAAATTTAAATATAAGGGAGGTTAGATACCTTCCCATTGGATCTTTTGTGCAGTCACGATATTTATCAAGACGGAGGCTACGTAAAAAGCTCATATTAAACTAGGTGAAAGAGCATAAATTTCGGTTGGATACATTATGGGCTCCCCACGATGCTTCTGTCTACGAATCTCTAAGACGGAACAGTTACAGAGCAGATGCTTAGATGTCTCATAATCAATATATTATGAAAGAACAGCTTTTGAATCTAATGTGAAGAGCTAATTGCAGGCTAACCAATAACAAGAAATGAAGTTGATATAAAATCCTTAAAAATCAACAGGTCCAGATGCAATCCCTTCAGGAGTATTGAAACTTTTTAATCATATAGACGACACAGGTCATTATATAATGAATACAGACTAATTAGCCTGATCACCTATGTTTAGGTACTAAAAACATGTCTTAAAATTATTCACAACAGAATACATATGTATATACCGAGTGCGAAGTTGCTATGGGAGAATCACAATTTGGGTTCAAAGAAGGTATGGATACACGAAATCCGTTATTTTGCGTTCAAATATCAATTCAGAATTGTCGAGATGCCCAGAGAGATGTTTTCGTGTGCTGTCGACATGGTCAAACATGACAAACTAATAGAAATTCTTACTTCCATTGGAATACGTGAGAGAGAAGCATTAAAAATCTGTATTGGAATAAGTCGGCAAGTGTTGATGTCTGCGGTGATGATATGGACGAAATTGCCATCTCAAGAAGAGTCAGACAGGGGTGCATAATAGAGTTGTCAGTTATTCGCCTTTCAGCTTTGTTCAAAAAATTCAACTAATTGTTTTTGTTTGTTCGATCAAACCATTAAATCTGAAAAATTATTCAATTAATCGATGAGAATAACGAATAAAAAAATTATTTTTAAAACAAAATTACCAATTTTAAATAAGATTTATCCGTCCATTAATTTACAACTATGGAAAATCTTCCATGTTATTCTTTATTTTTTCTCAAATCAACTCTGACTTCTTCTTTTTTTGATGCGTACACCATTTTTGATAAACACCATTTCGTTGTATTACTTAAAGGAATCGTAAAATCCAAAATTCTTAAATAATCCGATACAACTTTGGATTTTCGAAAGGCTTTTGCAGACCTTCCATCTTCAGCCAAACTTCTGCGTACAATTTCTTCTATAGAACAACCGCTCTCTCTTTATGTATTTTTCTATTGCAACAAGTTCGGCATTTTTTGATGTCGTTGGATCATCTTCTGCTATATCGTTTTTAATGGTAATATTGTGACACTTATACTATGTTCACACTTGGTTTCACACTTTAATCAACTCCAACATGACTAAGCTCTAATCACATCAAAACCGAGATGATTACCATGCCACACTTAATTAATCACATCGAATCCTTTTGAACATACCTCAAACTGGATATAATATAGAATCGGTCACCATGGAAGTACCTCTCACGTGTACAATCGACCACGATTTCTTCTTAATGTTTTTAGTTTTCCTGAAATAAATTATAAATTTTCACAAATCCATCATTATTAGCCCTAATAGCGAACATGATGTGACCAACATCATTTTAGATTTTTGTTTTTTGATGAAAATCGATCATTTTTGATCATTCTAAAAATCTCATATCTCTGGAAAGTACCGTTACGAAATAAGAGGAAAAGACTCAACTTGAAGCAAAAATATTTAAAAAAACCTTCTCCTGTAAAATTTTATTTTGTTGGTTACATCATTTTTGCTATAAGGGCTCGATATGTTTAAAATAATACTCTGGAAACTTTATTAAAGTATTTTTAATTTTAATTATCTCAAATGTAATGTGAACGGCTCTGATTAACTTAATCCACATTTTGCTTAAACGCGTTTAAAAACCCAAGTGTGAACATAGCATTACGCAAATGGCAAAGATATATATACAGGGGTGTCATGGAAATCGAAAACGTAAAACGAAAGAATTTTAAGAGTTGTTTTTCAATAAGATTTCTGTAATAAAAAAATTTCATGACAATTATTATACAAATAATGCTCCATTAAACAGAATTTTTTAACAAAAATTTTAAAAATTAGATTAAAAGTTTAATAAAAAGAATTGCCAAATTCTTTCTTTTTACGTTTTCGATTTCCATGACACCCTAATAATTTTAAAAATATATATACATATATAATATAATAACAATATTTTCTACTTTCATGTTATGATTTCTATAAATCAATTCTTTATTTTTTAGCTTTTTGTTTATTTTCACCCGAGAGTGAAAGATCCAATTTCTTGAAAATTGTTTAACGTTTTATTTAAAAAGAAAACATCTGCAACAATTGTTTGTCAAAGATTTGTTTAATAAGAACATAAAATAAATTTTTGAAATTCTTTGAATACTCAACACGGCTTTTGCTTACCAAACATTGAGATTAATTATAATCAGGGCTACACCTACAATATTTTTACCTTTCCTACATGTTGTACAAAATCGCTAAAAACGTATGGGAATAATCAAATTCTAAGCTTGTATTAATAATTAGTCTTTTATTGTTAATTTACTTTTTAATAAAAAGATATTGTTCGATTAATCGACATAATTTAATCGATCTATTCGTTATTCGAAAATCGCCATTTTAAAATTATTCGAACAAGAGTTTGTTTTTGTTTGATCGATTAATCGAATTTTTCTTAATCGGTTGACAATTCTAGTGTATACTATCCTTATTACTGTTTAGCAAATATGCTGAAAAAATATTCCAAGAAACACTTAGGCCGAGGCCACGCAATGAGCGGCTAACCGTCAAGCGGCTGAGCGATGAGCTGTAAAAAATTAAAACATATGAAATACTAATGAAGTGGCCACGCAATGAGCGGCATGTGAGCGAAATTTCTAAGCGGCTAAGCGGCGTCGCTCAGGAATAAAACTTGTTCTAATTTTCAGTTGTTGTCTGAGCGGCAAAGAATAAACATGGCAAAAGTGCTATTAAGCAAGACAGATTACCAAATTTTAAAAATTAAAATGTAACAGATAAATAGTGTTAACTTTTTGCAACAGCAAATCAAAGGATTTCACAGACATACGGCAGTATTGCCAAAATCTGTCTGGAAATTTGGTTAGATTTGTATATAAATGGTTAAATTCGCCCTTATGTCGCCTTGCTGGATTTATAGGATGAACAGCAAGGCCTGTTGGTCCATTTCGATACATATATGTATTTTATAATTTGTTTTTGTTTTAAATGTACGTTAAGAGAACGAAGTCACGAAGTCTTCGCTCGAAATTGACGAACAGCCACTTGCTGCTCACCGCTCAGCCGCTTGATGCTTAGCCGCTTATTGCGTGGCCTCAGCCTTAAAGGGGATAAAAGAAAAGGGAAAATTCTTTAATAATAAAGGATATGCAGACGATACGACAATGATGCACAGAAAAAATTATTTTTCTAATTCAAACAAAAAATTTGTAGAATCTAAACATTTTTTGTCTGAAATCGGTCCTACAAACAAATTCGCATATTCAAACAATTTATTTGCATTTCGTTTATTGAAAAAAAACACTGATTTTTTCAAACAAATAATTTAACTGAATCAAACAAATAGTTTACTGAAAATCATATAAATTTCAAACAAATAATTTTGCTGAATCAAACAAAAAAGTTTTTGCACAAGCAATGACGCGCACACAAGCAAGCACTGTAGAAGTAGATGAAGGCAGAGCAGAGCGGCGCCGGCTGGCTTTGAGACACATTTTTTTGTTGGAATAATTTTTGCACCAAGTCTTGTTTGTTCACACAATGTTTTTCTTCTTCACTCACTGTTCTGTATCCTTTCCTTGGCAGCAGACCGACTCGACATGTTTTTCGTCATCATTTTATTTCTTTTATTTGATGTAGGTATTTAACTAAACATTTTTGAAAAATTGAATACGGGATTTTGTTTTTCATTCTTTTTTACCAACTTTAAAACCAACAAAAAATTTATTTTGTTTCTTCTAATGTTGTTGTTGTTTAAAAAGAGTGAAACGTTTATTACCTATTATTGTTTTTGTTGTTTTTTACTACAAACCTCGCCACAATATTTTATCATCTTTCTTATAGTTGTACCTTTTCAAAGCGTCCAAAAATAGACTATGTGTTTTTTTTTTTTTTTTGTTGTTCTTATATGTCACATAAAGAAGTGTTGCTTACGGTCGAATAAAAAAATGCAAAAACACGACAACAATAAAGAGCGTTAAATATTTCATACAAAATTATGAAAACTAGAAGCCAATAACGCGTTTATTATATTTTTGAATAGTTGTCAACATTTCTGTTGGCTAAAATAAAAATCAAACAAAAATATTAATTGAATCAGTAAAAAAATTTGTAGAAATTAAAAAAAATTTCAAACAAGCGTTTGTTTGAAAATAATTCAGCAATAATTTTTTCTGTGTGGCATGATGATTGATAGTAGAATAAACTCCTACCTCAACACAACGTGGAATATACAAAATATTGAAATCGAACGAGTGCGATGATTTAAATATCACGAAGTTTTGATAAAAGACAGTGGGGCTGGTATAAAGAAATTAAATGCCGCATAGAGATGGCGTGAAATGCCTTTTTTAAATTCAACAAAGTTTTGCCCAATCATGAAATCAACGAAAAGTACGCTTACTGAACTGTAACATTTGGTCGTGGCTACTTCAAGGGGTAAACACTTGGCCAATGGGATGAAAAAAAAAATTGGATGCTTTCGTAATATGGACATTCTGAAGATATAAGAAAGATGAATGTCAACCGGCCAGTAATATCAGCAATAAAAAAGAGGCAGATTTCATGCTACACACATTGAGAAACAATTAATACAAAATTGTACATTAGAGGAAAAATTTAAGGAAGATGAGAAAGAGGTAGAAGAGAAGCATCATGGTTGAAAAACATCCAGAACTGGACAGGATATAGGGATGAAAAACTACATAGATATAAAATTGTTAGATCACTTATATCCGAATATCGGATGGGTAAAAAAAAAAATATCCTAATGTAGAATACATTTTTAATCCACATTAGAGTCATTTATGTTTAAGCCTTCCTGACAGTTTACCTAAGCCACTTTTAGGAATCTCAAATAGAAAGTGGCAGTATTACACACATACATATTATGTACTTTCAATTTATTGGCGTATGGTCAAATAAATTATAACACAAAATCAACGCCCGCATCAAATTGAAAATTTGTCATTTAACTCTGTTTTGGCGAGTGTGTGTTTTTATCTTGAGTACTGCGGCATTTGATGTCAGGCACTTAAGTCGAGTCCAATGGAAAAAATTTATTTCCGTTTAATGCTCGTATGACATTTTTCAAAGTGTTTTTTTGTTTTACTCAAAAGGTAATTTCGCTATTTTTTTCTCAGTGATCCAAAGACAAGCTGTAGATTAATTAATTACTTTGAGACATACGATTAACTTGAAACCGCCACCGCCACCACCGCAAGCCAATAGCGGTTGATCAGTTGTTCGATCTTGTTGCAAAAAAAAATCTGAACAAACAACATGTTACCAAAGGTGCGCACATAAATAAAACGCTTTATTTGCCCGTTTCAAAGTAACAAACTAATAAAAAAAGTTTATTCGGAAAAAAAACTACAACAACTGCAAAAAATCAAGGTATTTAAATCACAACAAGTGCACCCAACCCACGAGCCAATGTCAATCGATATCAAGAGAAAAACAAGGTGTTATTTTATGGACACTACACATTTTTATTTGTTTTTAATAAACTTTTTATACACACACCACAAGAGTGTACAGGGTATTATGCGTTAGTGCTGATGTGTGTAACACTTCAAATATTGGTCCTAGAACAACCTTTTAGTTTACCGAACGCTTAGGAACTATTTTTTCAAACGATTTTGTCCGTCCATCTGTCCGGCGTACTGTACATGTAAATGAAATGAGTGCCACGGTAGGCTAGCTGGTAGTGAGCTAGTCTGTCAGCGCCAGGGTTGTGGGTTCGATTTCCGCCAGAGACTCTGGTTTCTTTGCTGCAGACAAGCGAAGAGCTTCGCGGGATTCGAAAAAAAATCGGTACAGATGTTCTAATTGTCACAGGAACAAGGCTATATAAATGGCTTCTTTCCGCAATAGAGTCTTTGTTTCTATAAATCATTTTTTTATTTTGGAACTAAGATTAAATTTGGTCCAAAAATATTCCATCTTACCAAATTGTATTGGAATCAGTCCATATTTGACCATAGTTCGCATGCAAATACTACTCCCGAAAATAGCTTGACATATTATTTGGCGACAGAAACTTCGACGAAAGCTACCATGTCGTGTTAAAATATTGTGTCGGCAGGTAATTTTCTTGTTGCTTTTTACAGAAATTCATGTACCGTTTTAAAATTTTCAACGCTACAAGTTATGAGGCGTTTGAAATTTTAAAAGGCAATGTGAATTTCTGTAGAAAGCAACAACAAAATTACAGAATATTTATGACTTTGTTTTTGCTTTCAATGTAATTCTTCGGCGTTGCGTTGCGTTTTACATAATAAGGGTCTATACTGGTGGAGATATTAAAATATTATTTGGTACAAAGAACTTTTACATGAATAATCCAAATTCCATATAAAAATTTCGTTCTGGTGGGCTCATGATTGCCCGAGGGTCTTAAATAGAGTGAACTCTCGAAAATTTGACTGAAAATACTGTAGTGCAGGGTGTCTTATACTCTGGCTTGCCTTTCTTACTGGTTGTCTTTGTATTCTTTAATTTTAATGATAGGACATTAAAGGACAGGAGGACATGGCTTTAGTGTTGTTTAAACGGCAGGGATGACTCATTTTTGGTCATCTATATTTAGCTCTCTGACGAAAATGGGTTCTTAAGTCGGAGCTCCCTAGCTTTCAATAACTCATTTTGAATGCCGAGTGGGCTGGGCTTATGACTAAGTTCAATATCAAAACAATTCCTATCCACCAGCTTACGAAAGATCGTAATTTTGCTAAAATAATCCCAACTCAGCTTTTTTAAAAAAAGCTCTAAAGATTGATCTACAATACAAATTTAAATTGCCATTTAAATACGCAAAATGTGCAGCTCAGCTTTTGTGTAAAAATTTCTTTTATAATTATTACAATAATCTAATAGAAAAATTCTGTTCAACTTCTTGGAAAACATCATTAAAAATGTGTTTTTTATCCTCTTAACAAATGAACAGCACGTCCTAAGTTTTTTCCTACAACTATTTTCCCTTTCCTGAATAGATTTTTGTGAAAAGGAAAACAAAGAAGAAGAAAACAAACAACCCTTTAGCAGTTTTCTTTAACTGTTGCAATTCATTTTGTTGTTTACTTTCATCCTGCGAACCGCAGCTTCCAAAATACAAAAAGTTTGCTCTACAAGAAAAACTGTGTCATAAGAAAATTTCATTGTGTTTAAGTTTTTCCTACTGTTTTGTTAAAAGAAAATAATTTTTCTTATTTTTTATTTACCCTTTCATTATTTAAGCAACAAACTCCTTAAACGAGATTGTTTTGTGGGAAAAGTATTGGGAAAGCCGTGTTTTAACTATTTATTGTGTTTGTTACCGACTTGAATGGCAAAAAGTCTAATTTAAACAATTGATTGTTTTTTTTTTTTTGTTTCTTTAAATCATTTGTATTGACTTGTCATGGGAATATTAACAATTAAATTTATATTCATTACAACTAGGGAAGGTTTTTTAAGCTTTCTGCTTAAAAAATAAGAAATCGCGAGAATATCGGAAAATTTCGTGTTTTGCATACACAAGAATATTTGGCTATTTAACAATCAATTTCTGGACAAAAGAAATAAGATGGAAGTCTTGGAGAGATTCTGAATACTACTGCCTGAAAGTTTGCCATAGTACTGGCAATGAACAATTATGCGACAACTGATAATTAAAATTGAAAAACCCAAAAACCTAAACTTCTATATTTTCCATCAACAATGTACTAAAACAAATTAAAATATTAACATTTTTGGTTGTAAGGCTTCCTGGGCAACCGTCTTGAAGACATCTAACACGAGTCCTTCACCGGTCCATTTGTTTTAGTTGCTGATATTTAAGCATTTTCTTGTATATTTGTTAGTACATTCACTGGTTTTTTTTCAATGATTTTTTGCTTAGTTTTCTAGCTTATATTTTAACATTTATGTATAATTAAAAACTTGCCCTAAAAACCATGAATAAATGTATTTGTAAATATTAACATTCATGTTTATACATAAATATGTACATGCGTCTTAATTTGATACAATACGATTTCAGACAAAACAATGTAGTGTAATCAACCCAACTTAAGAAACAAATTTGATTTAAATAAATAAATTTAAATTTGCAACAACAACAACTGCAACATTATGAAAACTTTTAGTTACATTTGATTTTTCATTGTTTTGACACAGTGGGAAAGAAATCAATACAATAGCGTAGCTAACATAAATGGCTTATTGTGATTTCGCTTTACATGAGCAGACGCCACATCGCCTAGTCTCATGGTGGATCTCAACTACTTGCTGAGTTAATATATTTACTTACCAAAGCTCCTTTTTGTTTTAGGATAATTTTCACACACAGATTGCAATTCGAGCGTTTAATCCGTCAAAATTATACAATCACCTCAACCTTCAGTGCAAAAGTTAATCCATGCATCTTCTGGTGATTAGCAACAGCACCTTGGGATCGCACTACAGGCCGAATTTTTCCACACGGGTAAAAAGTGTGCTTTCTATGTGGGAGTCAACATTCTCGCGGTTTTAGACTTAAACCACAGCCACCATATAACCCCGAAATTATCCATTCAAAGAAGAGCAGGGCTTCCGCAAAGACAATCTTCCGGAAAGACAGGAAGCATTTCTCGCTAGAATCATGCTAACGGAGGCCCCAACCAATAGTCAGCACGTTGCTTGCACTCACCGAAGGCTACCGACTCCCGTGGCACCAGATGGAGAATGTGCTCTGTTTTTACTCCGAACTCATTTAAAATCTTTTGGAGCCCAAATAACCCTGGCATTTGGATGTTTGGCGCAGCCCAAGTTGCATGCACCTTTTATTTACCACAGTGGATGTAACATCAAGATGTAGAATATCCTGAAGCTGCTTTACTACGGCCCCTGAGAGGCGCAGCACATCCCCGTGGGGAATATATAATAGAAATAGGGCTTTCAAAAAAGTTTGTTTTAAATACGAGGGCGGGGCAAAAAGTCCGCGACTTAAGTAAGTTTGCGATTGACAGCCATTGAATGCAGACTACCTCTTGATTTATGGAAAAAAAATTTATTTCCTTTGCTTATTAAACATTCATTGGCAAAAATCCATGATTAGGCTACGGATTTAGACCCACTTTACTATTTCTTGTTTCCAAACCTTTGGAAACGTCGCGGCGAGAAGAGATTTCACCCAAATGAAAAAAACCCTTTGTTTCATTTAAAAAGTCACGGGCTTCGTACTTACTTACATTCGTGTAATAGAAAACAAAAAAAATATACTTTTGGGCAGGATGTTACTTTATTTGGTTTTTTTTTTTTTTGGTAAAAGCAATAATCCACTTTTTTTTTTTTTTTTTGTTTAAAATCTTTTTGAAAATTTGTTAAAAATGAATGTTTTTTACGCTCTCATGTGTTGGCCGGTGCTTTAAAGTCTATTTTAAAGCCTCTCGACCGCGTGTAGGAGAGGGTGAAGGTTCTCATTGGTGACAGTAGGGTATCCAATTCTATTTACTCCCTTGAGCACAGTCGTAATGCGAGTTGTATTTGTATTTCTGATGAAATAAGGGATCTGGTTTCTGAAGCTCTTACGTTTGCTTAAAATACGCAGTGCGGTTTTCCTCAAGAGCCCATCCTTTTGTGGTCGATTGGCCGGTACATCGTACAACGCATTACAGGGGAAATTCGTTTTCTGGCCGGCTTGTTTGTATGTGGAATAACCTTCCTGCTGAAGTCCTCCCTCCCTCCCTCTTTCAACATGAATAAGTTCATATCGAATGTCCACAGGCACAACTCCCTTTATCAAGCTTTCTATAACCGATTTTCCTAGTTCCAACACAATGCAATATATTAGTAGGGATCATCCCCTGAGGGCTGGTCCTAACAAAAAAATTGGTTTTATATACTTTCTTAATTTGCAACGGTTGGTTGCATTGTATTGAACAAAATTTTTAAAAACCATTTTTAAAAGCAAACCATATAAAGATATTTTTAGATTTACCTTAAAATCTTTTATTTTTCGATACATGCCATATAAATTCTGGACATTTGTAAATTGAGCCAAATATTCGCATACAATTTTTTAGGAAATACTAGCAATTTTAAAACAATTGCTAATCACTAACTGCCTGATTTTAGAAAATATAAACAAAATTCCCTGCGAGAAATTATATTTAAAACAACAATAAAATACGAAATGTTGTTCTCATTCAGGCAGTAAAGCAAAAAAAGTTGTATAAATATTTAAAAAAACTTTTCTGACATTTATTACTTAATGAGATCATTAGCAGTTACACCCCAGTTTCCTTTAAAAAAAAGATCCTTTAAATAATTTTGTTATTGTTTTAATTTCAGTTTGGCGGGTAGGCAAAAGTCACCCTCAATGTCATGAATAAAAATTATGACAATTTTCTTGTGGAAAATAAAATGGGACACAAACTGCTGCCTGCTGCTTTTGCATCGTTGTGTTGCAAATTCAGGCATAAAATGTGTTGCAAAAACAAAATGCAGTTTGCAAAATATAAAAATCTGTCATTCTTTAATTTTTTTGTGTGTTTGTGCTATTTTGCATATCAAATTTATATTAAATAAAAGAATGACGAGGATGATGATACTGATGATTTTCTGAAGGCGAGGGGAGTTACGCATGCAAATATTTACGAGTATTTTATTCAAGCATTATTTTAATTTATTTTTTTCTGTTGTTTGTTCCTTTTTTTCCCTTCATTTGTTCTACTGTCATTGTTTGTCTTGCTGTGGGTTGACAGTTGTGCCATAAATTTAACATTGATAAAGTGCAATAATATTTTTTAAGAGTGTATTTTTTTTTTGGATTTTTGCACATAAAACATTAACTCACTCTGCGTAATCTTCCTATTCGGGATGCCTTTTAAAAAGTAGGCATGCAAAATTAAATTTTTAATGGTTTCAAGGACATTACTGTTAATGACACATGGTAAAATCCTAAATGGGTGATGGCTGAAATTTGCATATTTAATTGTGTATTTTTGGTTTAAGAACCGCAAAAAATTCGTAAAAAAACTTTTTGTTCGGCTAAGGATATAAATAAGAGCATGAACATGGAATAAAATAAGTTGATAGGCATGTCATAATATTTCACAATTCGAATATTTAATCATATTTTATATTTTGTTAAATTTATGAATTTTGCAATTTTTGGAGAACAACTGTGCAAAGTATTTTAGTCAATTAAGAAAGTTTTCAATGACTTCCCACACGCAGAGAAAGTAAAAAACATTTTTCGATATAGCCACCTCCGACAAAACTAGTTTTAATGAAAATTTTTAAAAAAACAGTTTTTATTTTATCAATGTATTCAATAAATCAAATTTTAATTTATTAAGCTTTCTTGCTTCCTTCAATATTTCACAAACAAGTACACACATTTAAAGATCCTTGTTGTACATTTGAATCAATATGCCAAAAGCAGTGTCAATGTTATTAAAATTCATAAAAATGAAAAACTTAGCGTTCGCGAGAGAAGCCAAAATAAACCACACAAATTGCTTGGCAAACATGTCAAAATTTTACTTTTGTGCAAATGTTTTGTGTTGTTAATTGAGGTGTTTGCTGTTTGTACGAACATTTCAAGCATGTTTGTAGAAATATTAAAATATTTCAATATTTGGCAGACATGATGGATATTTGTCAAACTTTTTATGGTGTTAAGTGCTAAATGTATTTATTTATTTCAGTGAAAACTTTACACAGAGTTTAATTCAACAGTTCGTTTTTTAACCAATCCTTACACCAAATACTTTTCCTTTCGCTTATATTTCTCCTACGGTTAAACCAAGTAGAGAGAAAAATTACCGCAGTAAAACAAAAGTGATAAATTAATGTTTTTACGAAATGTGTTTGTGTTGTTTATTTGCAAACAGAATCAACAGAATCAAAGTGGTGTTTGCCAAGCCATTTGTGTGGTATATTTTGCCCTTGCTAAAGGACATAGAAGACCAGCAAAACTAATGCTGCATGCATTATCAAAAACAAAGACGAAATGTGCCTGTCCAATTGATTATCGATCTTCTAATGCAAACTAAAAAATTCGGTTTAATGTTTATGTTCTTGTTTTGGTAATAAAACTACATATTTCAATATATTTTACAAGTTATTTTAACTCTTTTTGCACTTTTCATATAAAAGGATTTGTCAGTCTCTTAGGTGTCCGCTTAAGAAAGAGTACACTGTATTTCTTCTGTTATTGGCCATTTTTAAAAAAACAACTACATATTTCATAACTTCTTACCTTTAACCTTTTCAGTGTTTATTTCAACATTTTATGGACGTTAAGTGGTTTCTATTGCAAAATGTTTTTTTCAAAAGAAATTGAAAACAAAAAGAAGAAAAAGCACATAACTATTATCCTTTATATCCTTTTTAGACGTCAAAATGTCTCCAATTTATAAGATTTTCTGTTTTTACAGTTTTGCAAAAACAAGAAAACTGAAATTGAACATTTAATTTAATATTGTACGGAAAAATAAGATCTTTTTCTCTATCTTCTAATATTTCAATTCTTTTTATATTCGCAACAGTTTGTTGAAAAAGGGTAAAACAAGAGAAATCAATATTTTTTATTTTCTTATTTTTTTTTTTTCCACAATGAAATCAGAAAAGTAGTTCGTTGTCTTAAAGGATGATGCCAAATTGATAAGGAAACTAGTCAACGTGTGCAAATGTATTGAGTTTTATCGTATGTGAGTGTCGTAAACATGTCATTGTTCCTGTAGTCGGTAGTTGTGTATGTGGGTTTTTTTTAGCACAATGACAAATAAACACCCGCCACTCTTTTTGTTGTTGGCGCCATTTCTATTGTTGTTTTTGTCTCCTTTGACTTCTCCTTATGTAACAAATACTTTTAATATTTTTTTTCTTTTTGTGTGCTTTTTGGTATTTTTTCTTTTTTCAAATAAGTTGCTGGTTTTTATGGCGGTGGCTTTTAGTCTCTGGAAGACATCATAGACAATGGGGAATTTTCGTAAAAGGGCAAAATGTTTATGTGTGTATGCAGTTTCAAGCTGCCAGTCTAGTTAAACAGCCTGGCGGCCCACGATGTCGACCGCTATCGTTCGCTTACATTTTCAACGACAAACAGCTGATTTGCGACCCTCTAACAGTTTATAGCACGACAAATGGATCGACAATTTAAGCGGCCCGCTAAGAAATATGATGCGACCACAAACGTCAAAATCGGTCACTTGAGTTGTGGTTGTTGCCAGAGGCATTTTGTTAAAATATTAAACGAAATTTTTCTTTACACTCCAAACTGAATAACATTTATAAAATTATATTTTTTTAAAACACCATCACGTATGATACTTTTTGTGCATTTTATGCGTTTCTAAATTCAAGTTACATGCAGTGCGTTTTATGCGCCATATTATTTTTTTTGATCAGCTGTTGTGTTAAAATTGTTATCAAATAAAAACAATTTTGGCAAAATAGGAAGTGAAATTGAGACTTAAAAAGAATTTATGGAATTCATACATAAGTACATATGTATGTTAGGAGTAAGCTTTTGTTGTAAAAATATTCGTTATTTTTCACAGCATAACCTTCGCCTCCATATCACTTGTTTTTTAAAATAATAATAAACACAACAGATATGGCACTCAATACTTAAAAGTAAATAGAATACAAAATATAAAAATTGTATTTAAAAATAATTTTTATTTTATTTTTTTTGAAAGTTATTGCAACTTTTTTAACGAAAGCTTTTTCTTTTATTAAAAACTTTTTTTGTACCAAAGAAAAGGAATCCACCACACAAACATATTTATCGATAAAATTGAAAATAAAATATGATGTCTCATCCATGGCTATCAAAAACTGCTGACATTTTTTCACCACTCATGCGACGGATGCAAAATTAGAAAGTAAACCTACTTTGACGCGTTAATACGTGTATGCATTCTATGCATTTTGCTGTGTAACTTGCGACATACAATTACGCTGATTCTACTTTTTTGTCAGATGCATAAAAAGGACAGACGCATAAACGCATGGTGTGGACCTTCAGCTTTAGGGTTCACACTTTGAGAGTTTTCTTGGTGAGAGGGGAAGAGAATATGCTATTATTCTTTCCGCTCTCACCAATAAACTCAAACTTTCCCAGACTTATAAAAGTATAAAGTTTTAAAAAAATATTTTTCACAAAATTCTATTCTATATTTTTGTCTACTGCCTTGTTTTCTATTCTGCTTTGTTTGTAGCACAGAGTTGTATTTTTATGGCTTAGTTTATATGTTTTGCCGATTTTTATTTTTAAACTAGCGTTTTATTTGTGGTATTGCTGATGTCGCAATACATACAATCATTTGACAATAAAATGGATAATGGATTACGTTAGAAACGTAAAGCCTGTCGGCCGACAAGTCGATAGTTAATAGGCCGCTTAAGATAATGATGCTTAAGATGTCGATGGACATCGTGGGCCAGGCTGTTAATAAAATTAAACTTGTCCTGTCAAGGTTAGTACAATACGCCTTTTTATCTTTTGAAGCTATAATGGAAATAAATCTTTCCAGAACCTAACATCTTTTATAGTCAATTATTTATTTTTTTTTTTATTTATATTTTTTATTGTTATTTTCTTATTTAAATCAATAAAGAAAAGACAGATTAATTTTCCCCGTTTTTCGAAAATCGCCCACTGTGTTATATCGAAAGAGTGTGTTCTATTTTATTTCTGTAAGTGCTTATTTGTGTTACATTAACCTATTACCATGTTGTCGTAGTTTTCTTTATGATTTCTTAGTTGTTCGCTTTAAAACAAGACTCGCAAGTCTGGCGTCGAAATAGGAGCTGAACACAGGTCACCTTATTCTACATATTTATAATCAAATGGTTACAGATGTAACAAATTTATATGTATGCAGTTAAAAATTTTGACATTAGCTTCAATTTGTAAGGCTTTATTCAGGCAAACGTTCAGAGAATTAAAACTAATACCATTTTGAAAAGAAAATTTTGAAATTATGAATTTTTCAAAACTCAAAATAAACTACCGATACCTTTCTGCTTTACGTAGGGATACAGTCGAAAAAAAACACAGTTTCATTTAGACAAATAAAAAGTGTAGCTAAAAATAGTCTCAATATTAAACTGAATTAAATGTTTTGTTGTTAAATTAAAGTTATGTTAAACCAAACAAAGCCTTTGAACTATTTTACTTAACCGCATCAGCATGCCTCAATTTATAGTGTGCTGACACATGTGTCAACGCAAAAACGGCAACACAATAAATGGTAATAATCTTAACGGTGGGTTTTATGGTCTGTTGACTTTTTTATCAAAATATTTTTTGTTGAATTGGCACTTAAAAATGAAGCTACTGGATCCAGTGTTATTGAGAAACTAAGCGAAATTGACTACTGGATAACCACGTTGTCATAATTGATATGCCATAATTGTTCAATGGTTTGCAATAGTATTTTTACTTCTCTGTTTAGGTCTTTCGCAGGCATTTAGTAAATTTTAATGGTGGTGAAATTCCACTTTTAAATAACGCTGTGAAGGTCGGTCAGCTTTAGGTGTAGAAAGAATAACAGCTGCCTTAAAAATGTTTTTAGTTTTTGTCCTTTGTCTCAAACTCCTCGCCAGAAAAATAAACTTGCCAAATAAATGCTTTGCATTCTTCCAAGCTTTTTTTATTCGTCTAGGTGAATTTCCCGCTTGGCTGTCGCTAGAACCACGACACCAACTGTTTTTAAACAGACTCCTAGTTTAACTTGCTTACGAAATATTAAGTGTAAAAATTTTGTAATTTTCTCCCTGGCTTTTATTTTCAATTCAGTTTTAGGCTTTTTATTCTTGCTGCTTTGTGGTTGCCGTTTTTAGTCCATAATGTTTCTGTTGGCAGATAAACAAACAACTTCTCACTTATTTTATTTTGAAGGGAAGAAAAAAAGAATAAAGTTAAAATCCATCTTGATTGTTGGGATTAAAGCTCAGTTCGCGAAATGAAAAAAAAAATTGGGTTTTGTAGTGCCAAAGTAGCAAATGTACCCAAGAAGAAGGATGCTTGGAAAGTTAAAATAAAGATTGTACATGTACAAAATTGTAAAGAGATTTTTTTGTGTTACACGAAATTGAAAAACAGAAATACCCAAGTCCTGCACAAATGAGAATCGCAAGAAACATAAATATGTAAAATCGAGGAAGATTATTCCTTCTAAAGCATTCACAAATACTTTTAAAGATAAATTCATTATAAAACTTTTAATAAATTTTCCTTTTGGTGATTTTTGCTACCATCAACAAAAAAACTGTTGTCCTTTTCTCAGTGTTTTTGTCTAACCCAGACAGAGAGAGAGAGAGAGAGAGACAGAGAGAGAGAGAGAGGAAAAGAAACGAGAAAAAGTGAAATTTAATTAAGATGATTTTCCAAAAACTCGGCCACAAATAAAACGATTTTCAAATGCATAAACAGGCAACTGAAAATTTGTTTGAAAAAAAACAAATAATTTTTGCGATAAGAAAAACCTAATTAAAAAAGTTTGAGAAATCAGTGATAAAAACTAATAATAATAAGGGAATTTAAATCGTAAGTACAACCATTTTTAATTTGTTTAGTGGTCAGCAGCGAAAGTTTTATTTAAAATATTTTTTTTAGTTACTTAAGATATAAATTAAAGCCTACTTTTAGGTCTTATCAATCACAACTGTAGTCATCACTGTTTAAAATAGCAACATCTGACGATGGCTTTTACTGGCATCAGTGTCCTTTGTGATAACAAATGTGTTTGAGGGGAAACAGTTGCTAAGAAATTTTTCAGTTAAAACTCATTTTCTTACACCAACAAAAACAAAAAACGAAGAAAAAAGAAAAAAAGGATTCAGATAGAGAGATTATCAAAGACCTTTTTCACAGCATGTTAATATCCCTTAACACTAATTCTAGCCGGTCCAGAACTGTCATTGATGTTTTTCTTTTCAAAGGAAACAGACCCCACTCGTCAGTCTTATGGTTGACATGATAATAATAATTAAAGTTATATTAGAAAGTAAAACAAAAAAGATGTTAGTTTTAATTATTTAAACAGATATTTAAAGAACCATATTTGTTGTACTCATAACACTTACTGCCATTTCCATTCGGTTGCTGATAAAGCTGACATTTGTTTGCAAAAGAAAAAATAAAGTCATCAAGTCATTCTCCGTTGTTGGCATAACGAAAAGGAAAAGTGACCAAAAGGCATGTCACTGCTGTTGTCAGATGTCCAACTGACATTTATTTGAAATCTGTTTTCTGAAATCAAAAACAAAGTCATAGAAATAACAAGAAGTTGTAAATAAAATTGAAACACAACTCAACTACCAAACGCTTGGACATAAATTAAATTTTTTAAATGTCATTTTATTTGTTTGGCTGCAAAAGTCTACTACTGTTTGTCTATCTGCATGTCCATTCATTCATTCATCCATCGTGTTGCAAAAGTGCGTTTATGGCGGAATTTAATACGCAGCTACCAACTAACTAAAGACATGCTACCGTATTACGACATGCTGTCATTAAATGAATTTTCTTCTTTTTCTCTTCAGCTGTTTGTTGCAACTTTACATTTCTTTTTGATGTTTTTCCTTTTAGTTTTTCTCAACGCTTGCAACATGCGTTGTTTTATTTTTTTTTCTCATTTGATTTGATTTGCATAAGTGATATTAGTTGCTTTGACCAAAAGGTGACAAACATTTTAAATTCAAATGTCTTTTTGTTGTGTTGCTTTCGCAACCATATTACAACATCTTTGATGTTGCGTTTAGTGGACACTATAAATGACATTCTTAAAAAAGTACTCGTAAAAAGTACAATAACTAGTATGTTGTAGTAGTTATTAGAAAAACATTTAATTAAAATGGAAATTTTTGTAAAATGCTGCAACTTGAACCGAAGAATAAACCATGCAGCATTTTAAAGGACCAACTAGGGTTTCTAATTTCCCGGACCTTTTCTGTTCCCGGGAAACGAAACAAAAAAAATCTTATTCCCGGGAATCCCGGGATTCTTTAAATAAAATAAAGATTTCATTAAATGGGTTCAAGACAAAAGTTTTTACTTTTTTAAGAGAGTTTAAACAGTTTTAAAAAATTAGCTTTAATTATTCCACAGAAAACCAAAACATGACCAAATATATTGTTACATGCATATTATATATCGTCGGTTGACAAGTAAAACTCACTAAGTGCAGTCAGACCAGTTTAGAGATATTGAGGTTTCAATGTTAAATTTTGTATAAAAAATCTATTATACATAAAAGATCGATAAGATTTTGCAGAGTAAATTAAAAAATAGTTTCTTTATTATAATTGCTTCTAAATTTTCGGTCTAACTACAAAAGTTTTCAAGACAATACAAAATAAAACCCTTAATGATCAAATCTGCACTTAGTGAGTTTTACTTGTCAACCGACGATATGTAAGTATATATTTATTTTTTTTTTTTTTTTTTGGAGATCACAAATTATTAAAACGTATTAATATTTAGTAGTTATTATTAATAGCAACTTGGTAAAATTCATTTTATTTTAAGAAAATAATTTTTAGTATTATTAAAGCATTTAAAAGCTCATCGGAGATTCTATTTCTATCATTGTTAATATGTATATTGCCTGCTACCGAAAACGTGCTCTCGTTCTCTACAGACGTTGGTTTTATAGTAAGAAGCGCATCATACAAAGATTAGAAATTTGTTGGCCTGTTACCCGTGACTTCATAGACGTAAAATTCTTTTTTTTAAGATTTGTTCAGGCTTTTGTATTTTCTTTACATTTATTTTTTTAAAATGTGTGATCTGGTGATGGTGTTTCGTGTACGTTTAAATTTTCTACTGCATTTACTTTTACGTTGATTTATTGGCGTAGAAATATAGTTCGATTTGTAGGTAGTTTTAAGTAATTTAAGTAACGAATTATTATTGCTCGTTTTTTATTTTAACGATGCTAACAAATTAAAATTTCAAAAAATTTAATTTGTAATTCCCGAAAATTCCCAGAAAAAATGTCCCGGGATTCCAGTGACGTACTAAATTTTATAATGATTGCATTATTATTTACGGTCTTAGGCGTACTAAACTGTTTTGTTATACGGAATGACAAACTTAGTATGATAAAAAGGAAGACTTATTTTTAAACTGTCTTAAGGTACCCACACACTTGCAATATTACTGTTCAATAATTAATAAAATTGCCTGTATGTAGTTATATATTTTAAGAAGATGACACAACATATTGGATACAATCACAAGTCTTTTGCTTTATATGCGCAAAAAGAATTATTTTGTAGTGTGTTGTAGTACAATACGAACATGTGTACGTTTGTTTACTTTACTTTTACTAGACCCAATGAATTATATTGCGTAACTTATTGATTAGTGTGGACAAAACGACAATATCAATAGCAATAAGGTACTCAATAATATTGTGTAGTCAATGGGCATCTATAGAAAAGTTTCACTGAGGAATTTAACTGTATTTTTAAACGGTCTACGGCATTAACACCATAAGTAGGAGCAGGCAGATTGACTTTTTCTTTTGAATACACAATTCTTGATTTAGGAGAAATTTCTTCATACTGATTTTAAAAATAATTATTTTATTCTATTTTTCAGGGACTGCACAAAACGATTATTTTTCAAATTTTAACCAAAGAAATCAAACTAAAAGAGAAGTGCTACGCTAATAAGGAATATACCGCTACAATCCTTGTTACATTTAAGTTTCTGATCATAATTTATTCCTAAGGAAATAAAAGTTATTTTTGAGTATAATTTTTTGTTTAGAAACATTTTTTTCTTGATTTCTATTTATTTGTCAGAAAACAAGGTTTTTTGCATATTTTTTTTTTTTTTAAAAATGCTTTTTTTCAAATCGGTTTAATGTGCGGTTTCCACCATACAGACGATTGATTGTGTATTAAAATTTATATAAAAAGCATTAAAAAACTGAGTGTTAGGTGTACAATTATGGTACAATGAGAAAATGGCACAGCAAATATAGATAAACTGACAATAGTTTTAAATCAAATTTGTACTCACAATCTTTGGATCATGTATCGAATTCTATCCAACCATTAAACTCGTAACAACCAATGTCTGATGAATACACCGAAATTCTTTTTTTTAAAACATGTCCAAGGTTTTTATAATGAAGTCTTGCAGCGCAATTTGTTCGTTTGTTAAATGTTCTACAACAAAGTTTTTACCCAACTTTTGGTTATGTACACTGAAGAGAAAATCAATCCATCCGTACTTAAATCCAGCTGAATCCGGATCAATAGTTCGGTAAATATGGATTAACTTAAATCAAGTACAGAATGCTTGATTCAAGTTCAAACCTTAACACTTACCGCAGAGAACAAGAGAGAGGACATTATTACTATCCATTTACCCGTTTACACCTATGTTTGTGTTATATTTTGTTAACAAAAGAACTCATAGTTATTAGACATCAGCAGCATAGCATGCCCAAAATGGTTTTCATAATCATTCTACTTTACTTAACAAATAGAATTTTTGCTTCTTGGGTAATTCCATGTCAAAACGACCAAGAATGGGACACGACCCCTTCCGATTTTAATGAAATTTTGTGAGGAGGTTCCTTTTATCTTAAGGAACATATACGAACGAAAAAAAATAAAAATTTTTTTTTTCCAAAGTTACGTCATATTCAAAATGTCATAATTTCGCCGAATTAGCCGAATGTGTTGAGCTTATTTCTTCAATATCTCGAAAACTACTTTACGTACGAATGATTTTAATGTCATTTTTAAGAGAATACTTGGGGCTACAAACAATATATTGCAAAAAAATTTTTTTTTAAAAAATTTAATATCTGCAAAATATTAAATTTTAAAAACGGACTAAGTCAAAAACATATTTTTTTATTTGGCTGATTTTGTTTTTATATAATACTTAAAACTGTTCTTTAAAAATCCTGAAACTTTGAAGGAGGTGTTTTTTTTTTTCTTTTTTAAGATATGATTTTTTTTCTTTCGCACCCTTAAAAAAATAATCTTAAAATAGAATTTTAATATTGTAATTTTGAGCAAAAAGTACACTGTGCTAGTTGCAAAAAACAGACAAGCCGGGGTGTTAGCTCTTGTTTTCAAGATATACCGTTATTTCGAAAATGGAGGAGGTCGCACTGCATATATTCGCGTAACTCAAAAAAGGTTTAGTTTATTGAAATTACCAAAAAAAAAAACCGAAATTCCGCAATAAATAATAAAGTGGGGTTGATCATACATTAGAGCCATCTAGGAGCATCCCACTATACAAATATGGCGGTCTAATAAAATTACTTATTTTGGCCCCTGCAGCGCGTAGGATGCTCCTAGATGGGTCAAATGTATGACCAACCCCACTTTATAATTTATTGCGGAATTTATTTTTTATTTACTTATTTATTAATTGAATTGCTCCATACACAAGACTAAGAGTCTTATTTTGCAGTATGGAACTGAGAATATGTTAAACTTTAAATCATTAATTAATTAATAACTTAATAACTAACTACAATTTTTATATAAGTAATCAAAAACAATTTAATTTAAACAATAATAAAAAAAAAATTAATTTCGGTTTTTTTTTTGGTAATATCAATAAACTAAACCGTTTTTGAGTTACGCGAATATATGCAGTGCAACTGGAATGACATTAAAATCATCTTGGTATGTAAAGTAGTTTTCGAGATATTGAAGAAATAAACTCAACACATTTGGCTAATTCGGCGATATAATGACATTTTGAATATGACATAATTTTTTAAAGAACAATTTTAAAATTTTTTTTCGTTCATTTATTTTCCTTATAAGATAAAGGGAACCAACCTTCTCACCAAATTTCATTAAAATCGGAAGGGGTCGTGTCCCACTATTAGTCGTTTTGACATGGAATTACCCTCTTATTTAACCTTTTAAACAGGAAAATAATGTATGTTTTTCTTTTAGAAGTGTTGTTGTTGTTGTTGTTTTAAATCGTTTTTACCTACTTCTGCAGTTTTTTTGTTGTTTTACAACAAACTTTTACAAACATACGCGTATGCACGCATTTGAATGCAATGGTTTTCGAATTGTTCGATTGTTTTAACTTCTTTTTTGTATTATTCGTTCTTAAATATTTAAGTATGACTTGTACTAAGAGTAAGTGGAAAAAGCTTAAATTTATTACGCGTTTTTTTCTTTCTGTGTAGCAGGCTATTTACCCATTTTTACCCTATTTACCAATTTCACCGGGTATTTATAATTTGGGTTGTTACCTTTTTCCCATCTATACTTATTACTTTTATCCGGAATTTAACTTCTATAATACAAATATCTGTAATATTTTCCAATTCTTATTTATTACTTGTTTTTCTAATTCTTAATTAAATTTGAGGTTCGCTTATGATTGAGATTTAAAATTTTTTCTTTGCTTCGAACTACCTAAAACTACAAGCCGAAAGTAATTATAATTCACGTCTTTACATTTTTATCTAATCTGTATTTAATCCAGGAAATCTAAATTCCATTTCATACGACTGGCTCTTTTACACCCAATTTGTTTTTCTAGTGTGTCTACTAATTAATGCAACTCAATTCACTTTTATTAGTACCAAAAAGTTTTAGTATCTTATTTCTTTTGCTTACATAGTTGCACTCGTAAAATGTGACACAGTGCCTTGGGACTAAAACTCATTAAACAAAACTGGCGCTGCGTTATAATAAAAAAGGAAGACAAAAAATTTAAACACAACTTTTAGTTTTGTTCGACATATTATTATTCGTCTTCTGCAGCGTTAAACAAGATCTGTTAACACTTAAAATAACACACACAAACACAAAAGAAAGCCAACGACTCCTTCCTTAAGGCCACTTACGTCAACGAGACTTAAGCATGTTAAAGTATGAATGTGGCAATTGATGATTAATTTGCTCACACTTATCCACATGTACCCAGAGACTCTCATAAACACCAACGCTTATTTCTAATGCTAAAGTGGAGCTGGAGCCGAAAAAACACTCACTGTTACGTTTCGTCTAGATACATGTACGCGATGTTATATGGATGACATTTAATATCCTAGAGGATAAAACCAAATTACCAGCTGGAGCATAATTTTTCATAACGTCTCTATTTTTGAATTTAATCGTGATAAGAAAAACCGCGCACAAATTAAATGAAAACATAAAAAAGAAAAATGTTAATATTTCAAAATTCATACTCGTAATACAAAAACTAAATGTAACACTTACAAATACAATACGATCAAAATTTATTTTACGACTAGTTTTCAATTGTTGCACTTAAAGGAACGTGCCACTTCCTCAATTAGCTAATTGTGTTTTTTAAGGTTTTAATTTCTTTTTTACTTTCCTGCAGCACTACCTGCGTCACATAATTTCTTGCAGAGAGTTTCCTTTCTAGATTCCCTTTTGCTTGTTTTATCATATCGTTAGAAATAAAAGAAGAGAAAAAAATATTCAAGGAATCTTTGTATAAAATTTGGTGTATTTCCTTTTTTCAGTTGTTGCCATTTTATGTTAAAACAGGATGGATGGCTGAGTAAGTGAGTGACAGATTGTTAATTGAGTTGTTGAAATTTTCATTTTTATGGAAGTCATTTAGAAATCGTTTTATCGCAATTAACCCTCAATTGTTGAAAATCGTTTCTAAGATGGGGGTTGAATTTTAACATAATAGAAAGTTTTTAAAAGTCAAGTGTTCCCAAATCGGGGTCCAAGAACCAGGTCCGCATTGACATTCCGATGTGTACGCTGAAATTTTTTATTTTTATTTTTAGTGTTGTTTTTCTAAAGTCTTTGAAAATACTGAATGTAACACCTTGTAATAAAAATTTATCAAAACACACAGTTTTACGTTAAGAAACCATAGTGGCCCATTTACCTTTTGAGGGTTAACAACCACATCATTTTTCTTTAATGTGCGTGCAGCAGACACTTGTAAATTTTTGTTTGCCTAGAAGAAAATTTATTTTGTATACAAAACAAATGGGCGAACATTAATTTTGACACTTGACTAATTCGTCACACAAAAACACATTGTGTCTGTCCTGCCTTAATATTTATTAAACAAAGAAACACGTGGCTGCCTCCATTCTCCTTCAAGGACTTTTAGACAATTTATCCCGTGTCAAAAGTATTTGAAATTTTCAAAGGTTAGCACTCGTGCAACAAAGTAGCAAGTGGAACAATGGTTTTCCATTGTGGTACCTGCTTTTTTATTTATTTCCCAAAAATATGAAAACTTTCTGAAAACAGTTTTAATTTTCTCAGAGCACTTTAAAGAAGAAAAAAGTTTTTGCTCGTTGTTTTCTTTAAATGTATTTTTTTGCTTTTATTTCTTATCATCTTTAGTAAATTACTTTTGAACATTATTTTAAACCGAGTGCTCACAAAATAAGCTTTATTTTTTTATCAGTCATTAAAGTCGCCTTAATGTCTGACAAATTATGGCTTGAAATCTGAAGTGAAAAACCACCCAATATTTTTCAATTAAAAGCTTCAACTACAAGTGCATTGAGATTTTTATATTTTTTTTTATTTTATAAATTACTTGTGCAAAAAATATTAAATACAATAGCAAAAATTGTAGTATTTAACTGCAATTAATACAAAAAGTTATGATAATGTTTGTATGGATTATTTTCTGGAAGAAATTGTAAGCAACGGACTCGTGGGTACCCTAAAATTATATGGCTTATAACAAGGGCGTGGAATTGCATGCATTTATATTTAAGAAATATGCGCATAAAAATGCTTAAAAAAATTTAAAACTTTTAAAAGTAATAAAATATGCATTTGTTAATTAAAGTAAAACTTACGTTGGTCTCATGTAGAAAAGGCGTAACTCGCAAAATTGCAACTTTACAGTAGAAGGTAAAAACATAATAGGAACTGTTTGTATCAAAATGTAAAATTGCTTGTATAATTGGGGGCTAATTCCGGCAGTCGTGATCAAATACTTTTTCGATTCGATTGCAATTTATTTCTATTATTTTAGTCGATACTAAACGAATCGAAATAATTTTTCAGTGTTGAAAAAAATTTATTTGACTTTTTAGAAAAGTGAACAAATATTTTCGATTCGTTCAGTATCAGTATATTTCAAAATAATTCAGGACTAAAAAATTTTTATTGGATAAACCCTTCACTTCAAATCTGTCTATAATTTTTACGTAAACGATGTCACAAAGTTATTTTTTTACGATATCAAATGGGTCACGAAACAATCACAAAAAAATCCTACTTATATACTCTCACTCACGTTTGCTGTGCTTAACATGGTACCTAGAGACTTTTTTCTCTCACCTTCGTTTTTATGTACACATATAAAAGTATGTATATTTTTCAATAATGATAAAATATTAAATTTTAAAATACATTAGATTTTTAAGTGAATATATGAAAATTGATCGATTATGATAAAACTGAATTTAACGGTTTCGAGAACTTAAAATTGTAGTACAAATGAATACACAATTGTTGAAAGTAATCAAAAAGAATTAAAAATAATCGTTGAAAATAATGGGGTTACTTTTGATTCTTTTATATTTTTTTGTAGTAATCGCCAGTCACCCTGAACTTTTTTTGATTACTTGTAATGGTTACCCATTAATCGTAAAAAAATCGTTAACGTACTCCTTACTTCTTCACCCTTCAAAAAAACCAGTTATCTTATTACTCATCATTACGATTACTAATCCTTAGTTAGATCTATGATTTAAACGTTCCAGAATAACTAAGAAATTCTGAAAAACAATATAATTTTATACAGATTTTACTGCTTTGATGAATCTATAGTTGGTATTTGTGCAAGTGACAGATGTTAATAGTGGGTAAATCGTACGTTAATTGTTTAAAATTATCGTCCATAATTGATATTAATTTTTTCCCATCATCATAACTTTTTATCTTTAGAAATTTTAAAACCCAGTTTTTGTTATAAATATAAGTTAAGCGACCGAAATTTTCGTTCGACATCGACGCACGGCCAGTAATTTAAAGGACTTCTTGCGTTATAACTAAGGATGAGATTTCCATGCACTAAAAAATCGAAAATACGCGCTTATAAAAAATCAAAATGTGCAATAAAAAAATTAAAAATATGCACTAAAAACTTAAAAAATTTTCATAAAAAATCGTTTTTTAATTTTACTAAAAACAAAAATATGAAAAAAATTCAGTTTATTGTTATTCAAATACATATCTTAAAAAACTAACTAATTTAAATTTTTGTTTGTTTATTAAAAGTAAAACTTTGTCTTGCACTTGGAGAATGCCAACGCATTTGGAAAAAATTCATTTCCTGATCCCACTTTGATTCCAGATCAGATCAGAAATGTTTGAAATTTAGTCTGGGTTTACACTTTGAAAGTTTTCTTTCAGAAAGTCTGTGTTTATTGGTGAGAGGGGAAAGAAGAATAGCCTGTTCTCTTCCTCTCTTACCTATAAAGTCAGACTTTCTGAAAGAAAACTTTCAAAGTGTAAACCCAGACTTATTTAGTTTTTCTGAAATCCTTAACTTTTTGCAAAATGTTTTGGATTTTTGTTAATCTGTCCGGCTATTTCGTCTTCACGTTGTTAATTTTACTTTCTGCAATATCAATTAATTTGACTTGAATATTAAGTTATCTAAGTTTCTCCTAATTAGTTATTTTTTCCCCAATATATCCGTAATTGGAAAATACAAAGGCTAATTGACTTCTGATTTTATCAAAATTTAATACTTTTTTTTACATTTTTAATTGCATAGTTCTCGGTATCCACAAGCTATTCTGAAATTACTCAAAGTGTTTTGAATAAATTCAGAAGCATCTAGCCATGCTCACATCTATTTACTACTGGCTGTAGTCGAAGGGGAATCAAGGGATTCATTTCATTTAAAATTGCCATATTATCGAATTGGCTTTGCAACGCGGTATAACTCATGTTCCAAGCAAGTAACTTGTAACAGTTTTGGATAAAATATTTTAAAGTCATTAGGAGCCTTAACCATGTAAGGTGCTGTATCGGTTTAAAATAGAAGGATCTTTTGTCGAAATCTTAAAAATCTTGTATTTAAAGCAAAGACCCAAAAGAGTTTATATTTTAATTTAAAATTTTTTTTTGTGTATTTAAATTTTTTTATAATATGGAAATTAAAAAAAAAAATCACTCAAAAATGTCAAAATAAACACAAATATGCATTTAAGTCCTAAATATGCTAAAATATGCATTTTCACCAAAATATGCAAAAACAAATTGATGCAATATTAACGCAAATTTAATGATTCGGCAAGATAATTGGTCGACATTGTTCTTGGACTAGCGACAAAAAACCTGCATTTGCATGGAAATCGCATCCCTAGTTATAAAGGTCTTAAGAAGTTTAGACAATTTTCTTTATCATTTTAAAACCCATTCTACCTTTTTTTTACGTAGCGCCTCCACGACTACTTTTACACTCATTTAAGTACGACAAAAGCGACTGTAATTAATTTTAAAAAAATTAGACTACATTAAATGTAATTAAAATCAAACCAAGATTATAAATTAAATGCAAACTGCAACAAATACAAGCAACTACGACATATAAGGCGAGATAGTGAATGGAATAGAGAAAAAAGAAACATTTTTAAAACGACAAGTGGTCAGAATCGAACAAGAAAAAAAAGAACAAGAACAAAAACACAATTAAATTATAGTGCACACAATAAAAATCATACATATATGGGCACATGTTCACATACTCGTATATTTAATACTTAATATAAAGAATTCTCAAGTTAAGCAAAAAATTATTAAAATAAATATTTATATGGAATTTTGTAAAACATTTACATTCTCATAAGATGCATTCTCTGCATTGAATTGTGGTTTATCTTTAAGTGCAAAAAAAGAAACTGTAGAAAACCGAGATGGTGCCCGACGACTTAAGCGAGCCCTATTCATCTCGTTTAAAAAAGTAAAAGTGGTTAAAACTAAAACAAGAAGAGTTTTCTACAGGTGCCTGTAAAAAGACCTGCTGACTTTGACTGTTCGAAACTATTTGTTTTGGTTTTACAATGTTTTGCTTTGGCTTTGGATGACATTTTGAGACGTAAACACTAACAATGCAATGCAAAAAACCTCTGTTGTTTTTGTTGTTATTGTATTGTTGTGGTATTGCTGCCACCGTGTGCATGAATTGAGGCCCAACCATAATATGCATAGCCGTTCTTAACCTACTGTCAAAAATGACCAAAAAGTCTTTCAAATGTATTTAAAAAAACAATAACAAAATCAAAAAACATTTGATTCCGTACGGAATGTGTGATCAGGTTCGCATTTTTCTTAAGCAAATGACAGTTTCATAAAACTTAACAAAAAGTTTCCGTAAGTTCAATATGGTTTGCTTCATATGATTTCCAAGTATTCGCACATTTGCTTAATCCAACTTAAGCACATTATGGTTAGGTCTTTAGCATTGAATTAAAGCATTGAAAGTACAAAAATTATCGGTTACATATAAAGATCAATTAAAAAAAAACAACTGCTTCAATTTATATTCGATTTAGGCCCGTTTTCACGACTATAGCTAAATGTAGGAAGTTATCGAACAGATAATGAGCTTTTAATTATCACAAGTTCCCTTTAATCTAAAAGTGAAGGATAAGCTAAAGAGAGGAACGTTCTACCTTTAACTTTTGTCGTAAGGTTTAGATTTGAGATTGCCATATTATATTCACATATTTTTTATATATGGCAACTCCAATTATTCGTATATTTTGTAAATGTAAAAAAAGTACGCAGTTGCCAGTTTGTATTTTTATTTTGGCAAAAATAATCGGTATTTTTTTTAGTATTACCACATTTTCAAAAATGTTAAGGTTATTTTATACAGAAGTTGTGAAAACGAAAAATAGTTGAAGGTAACTTTATTCCTCACTAGTGCTAAAGGTACCGTTTACTATTTCGAACTTTATAGGTAAGTCGTGAAAACGGGCCTTAATCTACTAACTCTGAAGTAACCAAAGTGTTGTTAAATCTAATTAATTGCTTAGTGTAGAGTATTAACACTTGTCGTTGAGTTTTTGTATAATTTTAAAAGAAAAAAAAGTACCAAAGAAAAAAGTGAGATTTTTTATTTTAATAACAAAATTCAGTTATCGTTTGTAGTTTGTAGTACGAGTATTAAAATATAAAGAACAAATATTTTAAAATTATTATAAAAAAAATAAATATATTTAATATTTATAAAATAATAAGTGAATAAAAAGTTTTAAAAAGAAAAACCTTCAAAATAATACGAAGCAAAAAAAAAAGTTTCAAAGGCCATGTCCTCATATCACACCCTCTCTAATACAAATTTTGACAGTGAAAATCAGGCGCACCTTTCGAATAGTGGCACTTTACATCGGATGTTAAAATACTGGCGCAATAGTCCCAAAAAGGCGGGCCTTAAAAAAAGTTCCAGTTTCATCGAGTACCGCAAGAAGCAAACAAATGTCATTTATGAAAGATTAGAAAGTTATGATGAATCCAAATTGGAAAAACTAAGGTAGGAAAATGAGAGAACCTTCAACAAAAAAAAAATAATTATAATAATAGCCGAAGGCCGGCTATGCAGGGCAGCTTAACTTAGCGTAGCCGGTGTTCTGCATACCAAAGTAGAGAAAATCCTGGCGCCCAAAAACGTTTTCATTACAAATTAAAAAATGAAATAATACCCCAAAAAATATATTGGGGCTTTATTTCAAAATGATTTTTTGGGGGATAATTTCATATGAAATAATCCCCCAATTAAAAAAAGGAAATAACATCCCAAACAAAATGAAATAACCCCCCAAAAATCGTTTTTGTTATTTACTGTACAAACTTTTGGGGGGTTATTTCATTATTTGTTTTTGGGGGTTATATTTTGGGGTGTTATTTCATGCAGCCGCGCTTTATTTGTTGATCTTTAAAAATCCACATAAAATAGTTTTGCTTAATTATTTTGAACTGTTTTTCTCCTTTTTTAATTTTTTACTTTCTATTAAATTGAACTGTAACTATAAAATATTGTAGGGAAAATTTCATTTATTTGGCGTTGAAAAGGGGATTTTGAGGATACTTAAAATTAACATTGAATGCTTTTGGAATTTTTTTTGTGGTCTTTTAATAAAAATATATATTGTTTACTTAAATGGTTTATCGTTATTCAAAGCAAGCAAGTCATTAAACTTTTAGTGATTTCTTAAGGGTTGCGATGAGGTTAATGGAATCAAAAAATGTTGACAAGTATGCAAACCTTGACCTTAAACTAAATATAAGCCGGATATTTTTGAAGTTTCAAATAAAAATTCAAAATTAATCCATTTTAATAAAAATAAGTATGCAAAATTGAAAAGAAAAAACCATGCTTTCTTTACATAAGTTTATTTTTAAGTGCTTGTTTTTGATTTTGAATACAAAATAGAAAATTAGTAAAAATTCCGTTGATTTCATTTATATACATATGTTCTAGAACGGGCAGTTCGATTGTTTTTTCCGTTCGCTAGTTCATTATGAAGGCGTTTTGAAATGCCTTAAAATTATCTCTTGAATTATTCCATTAAGTTTCCCCACTTCCTCATTTTGATTTGGAAACATCTTAAAAAAGCTCTCCATTTGTTATAATTACATTGTATGTAGTTTTGTATTTCAAATGACTGGTTGCCATTACATTGGGACTTATCTCAAATTATTATTATTATTTTTTGTTTGTTTTTATTTTCTCCATTTATTCATTTGAACAGGCCGCCTCGCCTCGCCTGGAGTACTATTACAAATGTAGCCAGAAAAGAGCATCTGTATTTGGTTTATGTGTTTGTTGTTTGAATTATTTTATCTCAAAAAAGGTGTTATTGCTACAGTTGACAGTAGATTATGTTTAAGTTGTTAAGTAATGTTTCTAATGCTGCTGCTGTTTGTTTTATTTGAAAATTGCTTTAGTTTTACTTTTGAGATTTTCTATTCTTAAAAATCTTAGAAAAGCCGCTGAATAAATATTGATTACATTAAGCCGTTATGGTGACTAAGTATGTGCATGTACCTAGCAGAATAATTAAAAAATTAAATAAATAACATTTAATAAAATAACAAATTTATAAACTATAAAATAAAATTAGATAAACTCCCACATACCACAGTCTCAAATGTATATCATAGAATCGCATATTACAAAAGCAAACTATAAGTTGTTATTAATACAGTATATACATACTTATCGCACTTGATCATAAAGAGAGTATGTATTAACTAAAAAAAAAACTTAAAAAAAATTTTTATTTTTTCACTTCTTGAAGTAGACAAAACTTTTTCAAAATGAAACGGTTTGTCTAAACATTATTTTTATATGCCTTTAATGTAAAATTAAAAATTGTTTTGCTTCTACTAAAATTTTTTTAATTCTGAGTTAATACGCTCTTTAAGATCAAGTGCAATATGTATTTCCAAAAGTATCTTTAAGTTTTTTTGAATCAATATAATAAAACCAATAAAAAATATGCTGAGTAAAGCAAATCTTAGCCTGGATAAATCACGCTAAATTAAGATGTTTGTCTTATTCTAATATGTTTGTACAAAGGATAATAATAAACTTTTATAGATTGATAACATTTACGTTAAAGCCTTGGTGTGTTTAAGTCTTTTTAAATCTTTTGAATTTAAAACTGCAGCTTTAATTTACCCGATTTAAATGTTTGTCATAATCAGGGAAACCGGAAATATTCTCTAAAAAAGTATGCACTAAAATCTTGAAACAATTTTTTAAAAATGTGTCTCAAAAAAACAAAAAATTACTTATTTGAAAACATAATATTCAACAATTTAAAAAACATGTCAAAAATTAAAATCGGTAAAGTCCGTCATTGCCATAGTGATTTACAGACAAATATTCGAGATTGTACCCTATTTAAAACCGATCCGCCAACATGAGCTCACCAGAATAAAGTTATAGTATGAGGTTTAGATTCATATCTTTATGAGATGTTTTGCATTAAAGGGATTTAAGGGACAGTTGCGAAATTTTATATAAATATAACGGCGGTGAGCAAAAAACCCCAGGAAATATGGCCCCAAAAGGAAAGTGAAGAACGGCCTCGAAATATTACATGAGACACAACAACACACAATTTTTGAGCAATTTTTTTGTTTTTTTGGGGTTATTTTTCATTTTTTCGTTAGGGTGTTCTTGCATTTTAAGTGGAATGAAAAATGACCCCCGTATCCAGGAATGAAAAATGGCCTCAAATATAATCACAATTTTTACTTTGGGGCTATTTTTTCGTTGACTAATAAAAAATGCAAATTAAGAAATGAAAAATCACCCCAAACGTTTTTACACCAATTTTATAAAATGTTATGTAAAAGTTTCTAGGGATAGAATAAAAAACCCGAATTCTTATACCAAAATAGAGAAAATCCTTGCCGGTTATGCAGAGATGCTTTAGTTAGCCGGTGTTTGTTATACCATAGATAAGAAAATCCTCGCGCCCGCCTGAAGGCCGGCTATAACGTGAAGCTTTAGTAAGCAAAGCCAGTGTTCGTTATACCATAGAGGAAAAAATCCTTGCGCATGGCCGGAAGCCCAACCAAGCTATCAATCGTACGATTTTTAAAACCAAAACTGTATAATTATTCGGATTTTGAAATCGGTATTCTAAATTTGGCATTTTTAGTTTCGGGCATATTAACTCCACCCAAAATTTTTAATATAACTTTGTGTGTTCTTTTTTGGGGTTAAAATTCATTATAAATTTAGGGTCATATTTCATTCTATTTTTAGGGTTATTTTTCATTTTTTTGGGGTAAATTTTCATTTAAAAAATTGGTTCATATTGCATTATAAAAAATAGCCCCAAATTTGGGGTCAATTTTCCTTTATTTTTTGGAGCCATATTTCACAGCGCCAAATATAACCATTTAAAAGGCAGCTTAAACCCTTTTCAGGAGTGACATATTAATAGGAGCTACGCTACGGTTAAATGTGAACAGATTCCAAAAAATTTAATCTGCAGCAAAATATATTTTTAGGCCGAATTTTATCTAAATACCACCATAATTAGATGGTTTATGGACACAAAGAGTCTATTTCGGAAAGAAAATGGCATATTCATCGACTCTCACCATTTTCTATAGGGTTCGTCCTTATGACAATTAAAACATATTTTCTAAATTTTATCAAATTATCTACGAAATTGCAGCTTGTACTCTGCGCACAATGTTTATGTGTACAGATAACCGGTCGGACGGACAGATAAATCTTGAGTTTTTAGAAGAGATGAGAAAAGATATTGCCATTTATTTTTAACTCCTGAAGCTGAATCAGCACTAATAAATACAAAGTTACATCATGAAAAGGATAAATTTATCAACCTTTCTACTGTAATAAATATTAATCAAATAAGATAAGATCATGCACGCAGAGAAAAATATGGTTGGGCATGGCAACGGCAACTAAACTATGTATATTGTAACAATATATTGTTGTCGTACACAAACTATTTTTGTTTTTATTAAATATAAGCAATATTATAGTTACTGTAACCATATCAATGTTTATCGCAATTATATATTTGAGTATTGTTGACTGAAAAATAATTATTTTTCTAACAACTAAATAAAGATAACTTTAAAAACATATTGAAATTCTTACAACCATAACATGATAACATTCTATACGTGTAGTCATAGTATGTTTAAGATGCAAACACAATATCTTTACTCTAATAATATTTTGTTAGCGCCATTCGTCAAATACTTTTTTACCTGTTCTGTCGTAATATTTTAAAGAAATAAAAAAAAAGTTTACGAATTGTTCCTTAATTAAAAAAATGTTAAATAAAATAGTATTGCTTATAATATTTTTATTTTTATTTTCTTTGTGAAAGAGCAAAAAATATTGACCATTGCATGTAAGTTTATTGTTATTTTAAAAGAAAATTATAAAAAATTCTATAAAAGAATTTATAAATAATTGCGACCTCGACAAACGATAACAACGATATTATGAAAACCTACGATTATAATATGACTACAGTAATCATAATATGATTCAATCAGATATGTTATGATGACTTTTAACTTTTTATGATTAGCATGACAATAATATGATTACATCTTAGCTTATTATAAATAACATGACAATAATATGATCAATTCTAACTTATTATGATTAACATGATACGAATATAAATATGGGAAAAATATTATTTATCAAAGTTTTTCTTGGGATTCAAAAAATTAATTAACAAGGTTTTGTTTAAATGTTCTAAACTCCCATTTCATACTATTGATAAGCTGAAATTTATTGTTGAAGGGATAAGCTATTCCTATGCGCATTTCACTGATTGCTTAGGCCAGATCGTCAGCACATTTAAACGAACCTTGTTAATTAATTTTTTGAATCCCAAAAAAAACTTTGATAACTAATATGCATGTGTCAGTGTAAATAAAACTGAACTGGCCAAGGCGAATCCATTTTTGAGGTGGCGTTGAAAGCACAGCTGTGCTACTTTTTTTTTTCTTAATTATAGAGAGAAATGTCAAAAGTTCCTTGTGTTGTTGACATATCGATCAACGAAAGCAACAAAAAAAATACATTGTTGTGTTTTTGGTGTTGTTACTTGTTGTAGTATCGACACCACCGTTTACATGAATTCGCCTTGGAACTGGCAAAATAAAATAAAGTTATTTGTTTTTATTTTTGTTTTTTCTTTACCTACTAACAACTACATTTAGAGTTGACAAAAAATCAACCAATTGTAGTCGGGACTGTAAGAAAAGATAAACTCACTTTTTATTGTTGTTGTTTTTGTTTGAGCTTTGATATTGTTACAAGTAAAACTGGGGTTTATAATTCTCATTCGCTTAACAGTTTTATTGTATAATATCTTTAGGTTTTCTAAAATTTTTGGATGAAGTTTCCTGACGATCTGGCCTAAGCAACCTGTGAAATGCGCATAGGAATAGCTTATCCCTTCAACAATAAATTTCAGTTTATGAAATGAGAATTGAGCACATTTAAACGAAACTTTGTTGAAAAATATTATGATTTAAAATTACGAATATATTTGGTCATAATATGATTCAAGAATAATCGTAATATGTATGTTTACTACAATCATGAATCTTATAATAATATGTTGCTATTAGAATATGCTTACCACAACCATGTTTTTTCTTTGCGTGTGCCTTTAGAAATTATTATTAATATAGTATATTAAAATCCTATTTCTTTCACCTTTTTTATTTAATATTTATTCAATAAATTATTCAAGCTTAAGGTCACTTTTTTATAAAATTAATTAAAATATTTTTATTTTCGATATTTCGATTTCCGTTGGAAATCTTTTTCAAATAGGTATTAGTAGGCTTTGAATATATTTAAAATTTAGTTTTTCCTTTTTGTTCGTTTGTTTGTTGGTCTTTTTGTTTAAAGTTTGTAGAATGGAATCAAGGCAAATTAACTTCAGGTGGCGGCGAGACTACAACAAGTCAACAACACAAAAAACAACATGTATTTTGTTTTTATTTTTCGGTCATGTAATTTCAAAAACAAGGCGAATTAATATATACATGAATTCGTCTTGTATAAAACAGTTGACTAAAGCAGGGCTACCAGATTTGCGGTTCTAATCTCAAATTAGATAACAAACATTAATTTCGGGTTTAAATTGAGAATGTAAAAATAAACTATTTTTCTTTTTGGGAAAATTGTTTATTGTTTTGTTTCTTTGACAGGCCAACATATATAAGATCTGTAAGGGTTTTCATGTACAAAACTCATATGAATACAATTTATGTATATTAAACAAATTATAGAGCAAATTCAATATCGGACGGCTGAAAAATCGGATTTACTGAACGCTATATAGTTTTTTATTTAAAATGTGTCAACAGCAAAATTTTTCTTATATAAAAAACTTGTTCTCCTTTTGTTTAGGTTGACCTGTTAATGCTCTAAGAAGTAAAAATACTTTTAAACGTATGTCCACCAATATAATAGCTTACCCAATGGATATTTTACGCATTCAATGGATGTATTTGTGGGGTCGTTATTATAACCCTAATTCTCCATTTTTGAAATGTCACAACTTCAAATGTTCGTAAACGAAATTAAATGGTTAAACGGGAATCTTCAGGCTGACTCCATTAATGCTAGAAGAATGTTTGCTAATATGTACATGATGCTTCAAGTATTATAAATTAACCAGTAATCGTACAAGAAATTAAAAATGTAATAATAATATTTTAGATTAACTGAATGATCAACTTTCCCTCTTCCTTAATAACGTACATTTTTGGTCAAAATTTGAAAGATAATTACCAAATTGTGAAATTGGTAAAATGACATTATTGTTTTAGTGTACTTATCTATACTAATATAAATTTAAAATACAAACTTATAAAATAATTACACTATGCTAGTTGAAAAAACAGACAAGCCGGGCACATGGCGTTTTAACATAATTCGGGTACGCTGAATCCAGTGGTGCCCGCGGTTTTTTTTTAGATTGGCTCTGGTTTTCGAGATATACCGTTATTTCGAAAATGGAGAAGGTTGCACAACATATGTTCGCGTAACTCAAAATTCCGCAATAAAATTTCCTGTAAGAAAAGTAAAACTATTTTCTAACTATTTTTTTTGAAACATAAAATTTTGAAAAAAAATTAATTTGTTTATCTAAATTTCGCAATTTTGTTTTTTAAAAATTCATAAAAAATTAAAAAATTTAGATAGGCAGACAAATAAAAAACAAAGCTGCAAACAAAACAAGCCATAAATGATTAAAATCTGTTACCAACTTTTGATTTTATTCACAAAAGTCGAAAAATTGTAATTAATTTAAGAATTTCATAAAATGCAATATTTGTATGGGAGCCCCCCTAAAAAGTGGTCATAAAGGGCAAGTATGTCTCGAGCAAATGTTAAGGACGAAAAACTAATTGAGGTCGGTCGTACATTTTATTTTACTGGGGGCGAACCCTGGGCCTTAATGGGACTATTTTCAATATATTTCTAGTCTGCGTTGACTATTTTGTATGGGAGCCTCCTTAAGGAATAGAGATAGCGGGGTTTTTTTTTTAGTAATTTCAAAAAACTAAACCGGTTTTGAGTTAGGCGAACATATGTCGTGCCAACCTCCTCCATTTTCGAAATAACGGTATATCTCGAAAACCAGAGCCAATCTAAAACAGCTGCGGGCACCACTGGATTCAGCGTACCCGAATTATGTTAAAACGCCATGTGCCCAGCTTGTCACGAAAAAAAGTGTCAATTTCTTGCACAGTGTTATTAATCCACACTAATATGTAATTTTAAAACTAAATAATTTCTTAAAAATAATACATTTTATTTTTGGAGGGGATATTATAAGAAATTTTTATTTTAAATTTGGGATTGAAGAAAAAATGTATGTGGCATCCCCAGACTAAAAATTAATAAAAACATTTGAGTAAAAAAATAAAAAAAAGAAAATTTTTTTTTATATTAAGAAAAAAAGAGTTTTTATAACATAAACTTGTGAAAATTTTGTGAGCATTAAATTGCAAATTCGGTTGAATTGGATCTTGTACAGAATGTACTAATAAAGTGACCTCACAAGCACAGCTGTTTGCAGTGATTTTCTTCGAGTGTGACGTTTGTCGTCATTTTTTTTGTTTATTTACTTTTTTTTATAAGGCATTTTGACATTTACCGTCTCAATTCTAGCAACAAAATGCCTGTTGTTTTTTCTATTGTTTCATTGTTGTAGTACTGAGGTCACTTTGTTAATACATTTTGATCTTGTATTAAAAATAATCTAAACCGTTTTTTTCTGCGTCCAGTTTATGCATTTTAATATTAAAACTGAACATAAACATAAAAATACTATTAAGATATAGTGATGACGGTAAAAATTAGTTTTTGTAATGTAAAAACAATTTGTATTTAATTTTTATACATAGTTTCTTTAATCATCCTTTTATTGTTTTATTTTTTCATAAATTAGTTGTTAAACAAAATGTTTATTTAAAAAGCACATGTAAACAAAACTTTTGACATATCTGCCATGACCACCTGAAGTAAATTCGCCTTGAATGGAATTTTAAATTTATTATGATAATTTTGTTAATTGAAATTTTAAAATTTATTTTTCCATTTATTGTCAAACACAATTTTGAAATTTTATTTTATTATTAAAAATTTCGTGAAGAAGATTTCCAACGGAAATCGAAATATCGAAAATAAAAATATTTTAATTAATTTTATAAAAAAGTGACCTTAAGCTTGAATAATTTATTTAAGTATGATAAATAATTAATTTAGCAAAATTAAAAATTATAAAAACTGCAAATTCCACAAAATTTACAGAAAAACTAATTTTTTAAACAAAAAACTTCAAAACTGCTCAATTCATAGAAAAACTGCAAGATGAAGATGCTCATTTGGCAACGCTGGTATTAACGCTCTATCCAAAACAATGTGGGGACATTGTTTTGGATGGATGGAGACTGCAAAAATGCAAAATAAAAAAAAACACAACCAAACAAAACAACGAATGAAATATTAAAGCAAAAGTACAAAAACAATACACTTTATCAGTAAACAAATAAATGTGTATGAAAATACAGTTTTTTAATTGTGGGGAGCACAAAAAGTTGGAGCCAGAGCATTAAAGTATTGTAATATTTTGTTGTGTATCCACATTTTTAAATGCCATCCACAAAAAGAGAATTTTCAAATGATTAAGAGATTTTTTGTGGGGCAAATACAGTGTTGTTAATGTAACGGAAAAGTAATTTTTGAATAAAAAAAATCCATTATCAGGTGTGTCACAGAAACAAAATTCGTACGAAAGTGAAAATGAAAACATTTTTGCCTTCTGTAGAAAACATTAAACGCAAAAATTTTTGTTAATTACTCCAAAAGCAAAACAAAAACGGTATGAAATGAAAAATGTGAAAATTTTCACTATTGAATACAAATCCGGACAATCGTATAATTTGATTTTTACTCTAATTTATAATATGATAATGCAACAGGCTGTTCATAACAGTGCTATTTAGACTAAAATACTATTTTAGTACTTATCACTTTAAAACACTTGGTGCATTGGGTAATTATGTTTTAATCCCAAAGTGTTTTTAAACCTTTATATTTTTTTAAGATATATTTAATAAATTGGTTATTAAAGCAGTGTTACGTATTGATCGTGCACTTTAGTTAAGGTAATATTTAATTTAGAAATCATTCAAATATCCATACTTATGTTTGTGAATAAGGTCGCAATGCTTAGGAGGTGGAGATAAACCTTAGCTGCTTTAAGAATAGCCAGCAGCTTCTGTTGAACTGCAACAGCACACACATGAACAATCCTTACAATTCGACCCACGCCACTGATTCTCATTTCAATTCAGGAACATTCTACCACAACCACCACGTGTACCCCTTCTGCGCTTATTCCTCTTAGAGAAAGTACTAGATAACTGATGAATACTCCAGACTCACGAAATCCGAAAACTTCAAGAGCCCTAGCATTCGACGCTTCCTAAAAGCCGCAGCACATCCCCCGGAGGAAACACTGATAACCAATATGTACAATATTTTATGATTTGGCACCTCGTGGTAACAAATTATATTAACAAATAAAGAATTGTACATGCGTCTACATTTTTTCGCTGTAAAATCATAATCGTACATGATGATGATGCGAATGATAGAGAACTAACGACTTCTTTCAAATTAAATTAAAATCGATAATTACGGCACTTGCGTAAGTTTGGCGGCAATATGTCCCATATAAACGCCCACTCTTTAAACTTTAAAAACTTCTATAGATGTACGATGTTTGTGTTTGAATTCATAACACGGCTTAACCGATTTTTATGAATTTTTTTATGTATATTTGGTAAGAATAAGAATAGGTCGTGAAGTATTTTTTCTTACCGCTGGCTCCTTACACGGAAAGTATATTTTGCATGATTCTCGTCCAAGCCAAAAATTACTTATTCTAAATATGCATTTGTGGCTTGTCTTAAGCACAAATTTTACTAAATAAGAACAAAATAAGTTAAAATCAAGAAATTTTTGGCTTGGACGACAATCATGCAAAATTTAGTAAATAATTCTTTCCGTATAGGATGCCCCTATCCAGAAAAAATTTTTCTATTTTTTTGCCAACATTTTTTTGCAACTATTAAAAAAATAAACTTTTTAAAAATACACATTTTTTTTTTTTTTTTTTATTTTTTTTGTGGTCGGTGGTCATCATCTTCTGCGGTACATTCCTCTTGTTGTTATAGATCCCATCCGCACATACTTCGAATAAATTTGTCATTTTTTATTTAACAACCCAAATATTCACTGAAAAAACAACGTTTGCCGGGTCAGCTAATAGGTATTTAAATAATATTCGTAACCAAGAACTCTTAAATGAATCTCATAGCATAATTTTGTTTTCCCATGATTCACCATGGCTCCAAAACAGGGTGAGCTCTCGAAAATTTGTTTGTAAATATTGTAGTTTAGGGTATCATATGGTCGGGCTTGATCAACTTTACTTAATTACTTGTTTTTATTTATATTTTAATTATTTCTTTTTTTTTTCAAAAAAATAAAACAAAAAAAAAAAAACACATTATAATGCCGGTTATCGCGCATACTTTTTGTTGATGAAGTTAATGTCTGTGATGGATTTGAAGTATTTGTTACCCTTGTTGTTGTTTTGGCTGTTTGTGGAACATGTGAGACATTTATGAAATGGTTTTTAGAGGAGATTTTTTGTTTGTGTAAGAGAAATATGTATATTGAATCTCAGTTGTCGGAGCCGATTCGTTGTGTTGTAGTGGATTTTTTCGAGTTATTTTTTACAGAAAAATATTGTGGTTGCATTTGAAATTCTCAAGTTAGCAACTACACATTAGTTTTACTTTAAAAATCTAGCAGAGTAGGTGGACGGTCGGTTGAATACGCGAAACAAATTTTTAAATAAAAATACACGCAAATGAAATTAAAAAAACGTTCGTTTACCAAAATTAGTTATGTATTTAATTAATAAAGTAAAATGCAAGTGATAAATTAAAAAAATCGTTCAACGATTTTGTCGTTAAATTCAACTAAGAAAAGAGCTCTTTGAGTGTGAAAGAAAATTAACGGTAAATTGTAATGCAAAATTAAACCAAAATTAATCACTATTTCCAGTAAATTGTCTGTCTACGAGAGAGTAAATTGAATGCGTTAGTGATTTAACGTGCAACAAATTAAAAATATTTAAAAAATTTGTAGCAGTTTAAAAATAAACAAAAAATGGAGGACGTGTTTTGTGATCAATAGGTTAACTGACCTTACCCAAGTAAAAGTACTTATAGCTTAGTACTAAAATATTCAATTACCTAACCTAATCAAATGTGCACAAAATAAGTAATTAACGTATTACATATAAGTACATACATACATACTTACTTATAAAATTAAATTTCACCAGTTGCTTAATACACATTTATGTCTTCCAAAATAAATAAATAATGAAAAATTTATAAAATAATTTTTTTAAACTGGACATATGTACTTGTCTAATAAATAAATATATTTTTTATTTGAAAACAATAACATGACACCGAACGATTATTAATATTATAACATATTTTAATAATTTTTCAAATTAAATTATAAATGTCAAAAAAAAAAAATGATTTAACAACAACAAAAGGAAAAGTAAATAATGACAGTAACAACAAAACTGTCAACTACAGTTCATTAACCATCATTACCGCAAAAAAGTGTTATTGAGAAGAAGAAAAAAGAAAGAAAGTAAAAACAAAACACATAAATTTACATTAAACGAGTAGTTGTCAATAACGGTTTCTTATTAATAAAAAATTATATTAATAACAACAACCACATAAAGTCATGAATAGATTACAACAAACTTTAATGTCCATGCAATGCAACAACAAAAAAAATATAAGTTAACATTGCGTACCTTTTTCTTGATGAAGTTTTCTCCCCTCCTGGCATGTTTCATTAATAATCTATAATTGAATGCGTTTCTTTTACGCATCTCTTCCTCATTACTGTGTTCTTTCTCTTGAACGTTCTTAAAGCGAACTTAATTTGCATACAATAAAATCATATGTTTTTCATATGGCATTTGAGTGTAAAGCTGCATGTACACGACATGTTTTCTACATCTGACTTGTCAAATTTTCCTCTGTAAAATACATATGTATGTAGGTACATGTCGTGTGTAATACCCTTTGTACACTTGCATACATTTCGGTGGAACGCATGGAAGATGTTGAAAATGTGAAAAACGCGTTCACACTTGAAACATCTAACATCTACCATTAATAAAAAATGTCACCGTTTCTGAAAAAAAAACTTTTATTTTTTTTTAAATACTTTTTTTCTACAAAAGTGGCAACATTCTAAAAGATAACACCAAAATGTATTTCTCAATCGTTTTGTTTAATAATTTAAACAAAATTAAGCAAAATAAGTCTTGCAAAAAAAGAAAAACTTGAGAAATGGTAACGCTGCTTGCAAAGCAACTTCCATTTTATCAGTGATGACACAATAATAATAGAATTTATTGCCACTTTTCTAGTGATGACACTAAAAGAATCGAAAAATGTAAAACGGAACAAAATGAGACAGTAACATTCTGTAAAGATGTTGAAAAATTTTGATTTTTAGCCCTATGTATTTCTTATGGGAAAATTCCAACATCTTCGCAAATTGATGTTAAATGTTGACAAGTGTGAAAAGGCTATTACTTTTATAACTTTGCTTTTGTTAAAGTCAGATACAAAGTTATCTGTCAAATCATGCTCTATTTTCTTCTGACAAACCATCTGACATCAGCTGGGTCAGAAATCTATGCCGGTAAGAAACCGGCAGCGGCAGTGCACTATTGACGGAATCATTAGCCGGCTGAAGTTAATATTTTACAATACCGATATATGTATGATCATTTCACCATTGAGTAGAAATTATAAATACATAATATCCTAATTTGGTATCTTCAAATTTAAAGAAACAAATTTTAAGACGGCTGAAGTCTTACGGCGCAAATACAAAGTTTTGTGGAGACAGCAAGCTATTTCGAAATCGAGAACCACTTTGGTTTCTGCAATAACTATGCGAAGAAAAGAGAATGCCAGAAGCAAACTTCATGTACGTTTGTGACAAATATTACAAACCTTATGTAAAACTGCAATATTGACAGACGTGAACAATGAACATGACATGTGACTTGAAAAGATGACAAGTCAGATGTAAAAAACTTGCCGTGTACATGCTCCTTAAGCAAGGCGAATTAACTAGAAGGTGAGATCAACACTACAAATACAATGCATTAGTGGTCCGGTTTTCAAAAATATTCCTAGTAAAAAAGGTTTGTTTACATAAAAACTAGTTTGTATATAAACTTTGACAACTTCGACCACTGAAAAACACCATATGTTGACTTGACCCCACTTTCTAGTAAATTCGTCTGAGTGTTAGTGCATCGTTCTCTTATTTACTGTCTGTAAAAAAAATTTTAAACAGATTATGTTTTCTTAAACTGGTCCATACCACGCGTTTGATGCGTTATAGCGTTGCTACCAGTAAAGCAAAAAATTGTGCAGAATTTTGAAATTAAATTTTCGTCAAAACATATTACTTTTATTTGAAATTACTTAATGGAGATCATTACATCTCCCAGCGATAAACATAATGAGTAAAGGGGCCGAATAGAAGGTCTTATTTAGCTGACACAAACCCTACTAGCCGCATTCCATACCTTTTAATTTTTTACACGGGTTGTCTTTGGGAGCAAGCCCTTCACACTCCCTAAAGGAATTCTTAAATGCTTTCAGATGAAGAACTTTTAAGAGGGAATATAAAGAATGTTGCGGTCGATTTCAGCTGTTGGTAGTTACTTAAAATGCGTAATTGCATTTTATGCGTTTAAAAATTTTTTGTGCCTTTTATACGTTTTTAATTAAAGTAACATACAACGCCTTTTATGCGCCAAGTTGTTTGAGACCCTTTTCCAAAACGAATAAGACGCATAAGTGCAAAATAAAGGCCAAACTATAATATGCATGAGCTTACTTAAGCAACTGTCAAAAATTAACAAAAAGCATTTTAAAAAACAAAACCACAATTTAAAAAAACATTTGGTTCCGTACGGAATGTGCGATCAGTTTCGCACTTTGCTTTAGCAAATGACAGTTTCATTTGAAACATATGATTAACGTGTATTCGCAGAGTTGCTTAAGCCAACTTATGCATATTATAGTTAGGCCCTAAACATAATTCATGCGTTCGATGCATATACATACGTATATGTATGTAGGCATTTTACGCGTTTTGCTGTGTAACTTGTCACTTTTTTATTATACTGATTTTACTCTTTGGCAGATGCATAAAAATCAACGACGCATTAAACTCGTTGTGTGCAACTCCAGCTTTTAAATACGATACTAAAATCTAAACTTTAGATTCTTAAGGTATGCAGCGAAATGCGATAACATAAGAGAGTTGATTTTAAGCTGAATTAGTCGCTTTTAGATTGGGCAATTTCGAAATAGTGTTATTATATCTATTGCAAGCTCTTAATTACACTGTGCTTGAATTTCATACTTTTTTTTTGTCAAGCGCGTCACCTGGCGGGTTAACCTATTTCATGAAGGTTAAATCCAGTGGTTCTAACCGTTTTTTAGGTAAGCTCTTGTTTTCGAGATATACCGTTATTTCGAAAATGTAGGAGGTTGCACAACATATATTTGCCTAACTCTAAAACAGTTTCGTTTATTGAATAAATGCTAAACTTTTTTCTAATTTGCGCAGTCGTTTTAGAAGCATAATTTTTTGTTTTGGCAAAAAAAAAATATTTCTTTAGCTAAATTTCTAAATTTTTGTTTTTTAAAACGTAATATGTAAAATTCTGAAAGTGTGAATGCAATGCGTTATGAAAATGACAAGTATTAAGAAAAAAAATTTGACATCCCATACGACTTCATCGTTTTTTGAAATTTTTTGAAACAATAATACTTTTCATATAATCAGGGTTCCCTTTTATTCTCTAATATTATATTCACACACAGGTAGTTTTCCTATATCCGAGGAACCAAAAATATATTTCTCTAGATATCAGATTATTGATATGGCAGAAAAGCTGTATGATAGACTTTTTCTTGAATATCAGCAATCGGACTTAAATGACAGCTCGGAGACGGATGATTTAAAATGCTTCAAAACCACTTTAAATGAATTGCAAAATCCACCCAAAAAAAAATTTTTAATTTTTGAAAATGTTTAGGAAAATATTTTTCAATTGAGTTGAAGTGTTTTTTCAAAAGATCTTAAAAACCTAGTCAATTATACACTGCACTATTAACAATTAACCCAACTTCTAAAATAAATTTCTGTAAGTTCAACAAAAAAAAAAAAAAACAAAGAGTAGCGAAACTGTATATTGTGTTCTATTTTAAAATATTATTCGGCAAGAATTTTTCTTTTAATGTATATCTCCACATATCGCTCACTTACTTCAATAGTGTCATAATTTAAAAATTATGTAATTTTTCATAAATAAGATTTTGTTTGTTGTGCTAAATTTTCATTCTGGATAAATAGACTGAAATTTATTGTTGGAGGATAAGCTAGTTCCTATGGGTATTTCACTGGTTGCTTAGGTCAGATCGTCAGGAAACCTTTTCCAAAAGACTTCATTAAATCTAAAGATATTAAGCAAATAAAACTGTAGAGTAAATGAGAATTGCATACACCCAAAAAGTTTTATTTGCAACGAAATCAAGCTTAAACAAAATACCAACAATAAACAGTCAGTTTATCTTTTCTTACACTCCCCACTGCAATTGATTGGATATTCCCAACATTAATTGTAGTTGAAAGTGGGTAAAGAAAAAACAAAATAAAAAACAAATTGCTTTATTGTTTTCGCAAGAAAATCATAATAAAGCAGTTTGCCAGTTCCGTTTGTATGCCCGGGCAAATTTATTATCAAAGTTATTTTCATTAAAGCCTTTTAAAGTTTTTGATCAAAAAAATCGTTTTAACACAAATATATCGCTTATTCTGAAAAACCTACGATCAAACTTTACGACGACCCTTGCAAAACTGAAATGTTTAAAAACAAGTAGAATAACATCACATTTTAATCGATTTTTAACCCCCTAACGGATGGGAAAGAATTTCTGTTTGTATTTATTGTTTACAAAAATTTTCCTAATAATAAGGCTTTTGGAAAAAATTATGTTTACTTTAAAATAACGTACATATTCAAATGTTAAATAAAAAACGTCTAAGCGCTTATAAATTTTGCTTTTCTAAGTACAAACAATAATAATAGCTGCCTTATGGCATCGAAAGCCATTAAGGGGTTAAACTATTGAAAACCCGGATTTGAAAATGTCGGATAATTACAGGTATATTTCTTTAGAATAATTTATTCTCATAATTTATTTCTAACGCTCAATATTTTTTTATTAAAAATAAAAATAAAATCTGTCTATACTTTAATATTTTTTAAAATCGATAATTCTGTTTTTTAAAAATCTTTTTAAAGTCTAATGGTATAAACACAACTGGGACGAACGACGAACTTCGCATAGTACGACGAATTCGTCGGCAAGAATTCGTTGCGTAAATTCGTCAAATGAGACACAATAAGTGCGCGAATTGCAGGTATTAATGTGACTTGATTTTTTTTGTAATTTATAAAAATAAATACCTTAGACGCTAGATTATAAAAACATTTTTATCTTTTTTACTAGCAATAAATTTTATTAAATTTAGCAAACTTAAATTAGTTTTTGGGTTTGTTTCAAATTTTGCAATTTTTCGCGAATTTAAGCCATGTTTGCGATTTGTTCCTGTAAGTTTTCTGATTCTTTACAGCTTTGCCGATTTATAATAAATAGTACCCTTTGCTATCATGTCGCTGTTAGCAAATTTTTGCAAATTTCCGCTAATTAAGCAATTTTTAACGAATTTTTGCCATTCCTAATAGTCTAAGGGATTTTTAATCAATTTTATGGGGTCTTTAAAAAATGAAATATTTTCGCGAATTTTCGCTATTTTTGCAAACTTTTTTTATTATTATCGGATATTTTAATTTTTTTAACTGATTAGCGATTTCCAAAAAAATTTTTGCGTTTTTTTCAATTTTGCAATTTTAGCCATGTTCGCAATATAAGCGATTTTTATCTGTAAGGGTTGTGATTCTTTACAGCTTTAACGATTTTTAAAAGATATTAGACATTGCTATTTTGCTGCTGTTAGCAAAATTTTGCGAATTTCCGCTAATTTGGCAATTTTTAACGAATTTTTGCTATTCCTAATAGTCTAAGGGACTTTTAATCAATTTTATGGGGTCTTTAAAAAATGAAATATTTTCGCGAATTTACGCTATTTTTGCAAACTTTTTTTGTTATTATCGGATATTTTAGTTTTTTTAATTGATTTAGCGATTTCCAAAAAATTTTTGCGTTTTTTCAATTTTGCAATTTCTGCGAATTTTAGAAATTTTTACCGAATTTTTGCCATTCCTTATAGTTTTAGAGACTTTTAATCAATTTTATGGCTTGTTTGAAATATTAAAAATTTTCGCGAATTTTCACCATTTTTGCAAATTTTAGCCAAGTTCGCAATAGAAGCTATTGTTCCCTGTGATTCTTTACAGCTTTCACGATTTAGCTGCGGTTAGCAGTTCCTGTCCCAATTTATTCGTCGTTCGTCTGCGTAAGAAATAGAAATAAACCTATCGCAGTGTTCGTTACGCAGGACGAGTTTCGGTCAACACAATGATTGTGTGTACTTTCATACATACCAATTTGTTCTATTTTTGACGACGAATATTCGTTGCGAATAATTCGTTGTTCGTCCCAGTTGTGTTTCTTGCATAAACAATACAAAAAGAAAAGAGAAAGTTAAATTTACTCTCAGTGTAATTGGTAATTCCAGAAATAAATAAGAAAGCATTTATGTTAATTTGTGTATATTTTCCGATAAGATTATTTTTTGAGAATATAAAATGAATCTATTCATACAACGAAAGGAACGAGTCATACAAGTATTTAATATGAGCGTAGATACTTCACGTTTCAATGGCAACAAATTAATCATCAAAATGCTATTCGTAGTGCAGCAGCACAACGTCATCATCATCCTCATCACAATCGCATAGATTTGCTTGGTGCGCAAAAATAACTTTCTTTACAAAAAGTTATCAATTAACTTTCGTTAAACTAATATTTAAAAAAAATCAGGAAATTATTTGAGCAGTTTCGTCGACATCTAGAGAAAAAATCTGGTTTGTTATTGTTAAGGACAACAAAATTAATCTTTTTAATCATACTTTTTTTGGGACAATTTTTTTATGATTAAGTAAGTCTCTTTCATGTATGTATATCGCATTGATGATAGATAGCAATATGTTATGGTTGAAAAAGCAACCATTCTATGATTTTTGACCGTATGTTTGTCGTAGCTGTAAAAAGGACTTGAGTAGCCACTGCAATTAATACATTTTTAAATATTGTTAAAGATGTTGAATTGTTTACTAAAATGGATTAACAAAGTTCTTTCTTGTAATTAAAAATTCAAGTACGATTCTTGCCATATTGTTGCGAAAATAAAAATATTTTTTTAAAACTTGCTCTGTTTGCGTTATATTTTACAATAAAAACCTGCCTATTTCAGATAGTTGAACTAAATATCTAAAATTCTTGTAGACGTGAAGATTGTGACTTGATTTATTTGCCATTGTCATATGATACTTTATTCACATACTTTTTTTTATTTAATTTCAAAATGTTCCGAAATTCCAAAATTATGATAAATTCAACGTACTTGGGCCTCCTACGGTGGAGTTTTTTTTAGTACAATGTGAAAACAGGTGCAAAAACCACATTCCTTTAGTCAAAAATATTTTGTAAACATGAACATATAAAATCTGAAAAAAACTACACACAAATCCAGAAATAACATGAACTGCAAAACACAACATCTTAAAAAAAAACCAAAAAAAAACGTCACAAAAATTTTTTTTACTCTCTGCAACAACGACGTCAACAACCGGTATCAACGCCAGTACCTCTATTTGGCTGTGGGCCAATCATCAAATATGTTGGCCATAAAATAGAGAAGAAGTGGCAGCAAAAAAAAAAACTGAATTCTTTTATAATTTTTTTGCCATTATTCAAGAATGGAGGGCACGCAACACGTTCCTATCAACCTGATGAAGTAAAACCGCTAAAGCCATTAATTAAATTCGCGTGTTGGCTGTCTGTTTGGTGCATGTTGTCTCGCTTACAGCAAAGAAAATTCAAACGAAAATCAGAAAAAAAAAATTCGTTTGAAACTCCTTTCCATGATGTTCGTTCTGTATTTGGTAGGTAGCAATATGGTTTTTTAAATTATGAGAATTTTTCGTATCAGTTCATTTTTTTAATGATTTTTGCACTGTTATTAACGCATCACTGAACGTGCGTTTACATACATTTGTATATGTGTATGTTTGATGATCATTAGAGCAAGCAAGTCATCTTTCAGCTTGATTAAAACAAGTCAACGCATTGAGAACTTTGTTGCCAATTTCAATAGATTTTTTAAAAAATTGTTATGTTGTTGATCGTTGCTGACGCCTTATTTTTAACAAGTTTTCCTTTTTTGTGGCTATTGCGATAATTTTTAATGTTGGCTTTTAGACTTTAATCGTATTTATTAATGCATTTTCTGCAATCATCTTAATATTTAAAATGCAACATTTCTGGGGCAAGTCAAAGATTATGTACACTAAGTGGCGTTTGAGTAGATTTTGTTTTTGTTTGTGTGTATTATTAATGCTTTAAGGATATCATTATCACCTTAAAGCGTTACTCGGGGTGAGCTTATGCTTGATCAATTCTTCTTCTTCATTCTTCTCTATTTGGCATTCTGTTGCCAGTTTCGAATACCCCATCTTCTTAAGTCGTATTCTACGAAGTCTCTCAATCTTGTTCGCGGGCGTCCTCGTCGTCTAGTGCATCTAATGTCGTAGATTAACATTGACTTTTGCATTCTGCTCTCGTCAGTTCCTCCCCATCACTGGTTTTGGGCTTTTATACATTTTACTTTGTCCTCTCTTTTAAATAGCTAAAGTAGTTTAAAGAAAATTCCTGTTTATTTTCTAGATTTATTTCAATTTTAGGGTCATTTTAGTAGTTTATAATAGAAGAAATAATATATTGCATTGCACATTTTTTTTTTTGCTTTTAGCGGGCTTTAATCACACAATTATAATTGATCTATATTTCACACTCCAGATTAAAACTCATTTATCATCGTTTAAAGTTGGTTCACGAGTTTAAGCTAAAAAATGGCACGGCAGTCGTTTTTGAAACCAATTTAATTATTTACTATGAAAACCACAAACTACTTGGAATTTGTGGACCATTAAAATTTAAATGTTACTAAATCTCACGGTCTTCATTAAAGTGTTAACCTTATAAATATAACAATTATATACCTTTTAATAGAAATGTGTAGCTTCCAATCTTTCGTACACAAATCTCATACATTTTAAGATAAAATAAACAATTTAAAATATTATTTATTTTGTATATTTTTCTAAAATTCAACTCACATCTGTGTGAGTATTTTACATCGATAAATATGGGGTCTTTTGTTTACAATTGAACACAATAATTGGTTTTATTTTTCAACGAAACTAAAATTAACATATAAATGCAAAGCAACCATAAAATGACATACGTTGGCAGCAACAACAAAATTTTGTAAAAGATGTTGGATTTTTCCAATTGATTAGAGATATTTAAATACTTATACACACACATCAAATAATGCATCATTTCATTGTTGCGCACTGTGGTACTTAATGACCCAAAAATACCGAAAATAAAAAAAACGACAGACAAGACACACAATCCGTCAAACAATCAAGAAAAAATAACATTTGTTGCAACACGTGAAATAATATTTATTTTGTTGACACTTTAACAAACAAAAAAAGTTTTTTGTTTTTCTTTTTTTTTAATTTTAATTTTTAACAATATTAATGATATTCAATAATTAAAATAAAATCTTTTGTATGAAACTTTAAAACGCAAAGTTTTTTTTATAAAAAAAACATTTTTTGTTTGATTAATTTTTTATTTATTATTGGTTTTAGTTAATGACCAAACAAATTATTTATATCAATATTTAAAATTAATGAAGAAGAAAAAACTTTCAACAGACGTCACTAATTAAAAATAAATAATTGTTGTAGTATTTGTCGTACAAATAATAATTTTTCAATATAAAAGTAATTCTTCGTATAATTAATAAAATAATCTTATCTGAGATTTGAAATTATTAAATGGCCTTCACGTATGAGAAAACTGATATTTAGTGTCCGACCGAACGCAGACCGAATTTCGATAGATTTTGAAGACCGACGCCGAACATTGATATATTTTTTAGACCGAACCCCAATTTAAACCGGACCTGAAACTGAATTTTTTTATTGTATAGAAACAATTTAAATTTGTGTGTCTTATTTATTAAATTAAAACCAAAAAAACAAAATAATGGCTTTGAAAAGTATTATTTGTAGTTTTACTGTGATATTACGAAACAATAAAAATGTCGTAGTTATAAAGGCGAGATATAAAGTTGTGGCAATAAGAAAAAAGTGCTTAAGTCTATTTTGTTAGTTTTGTGGGAGAAAATTTACTTTTATTCTAAAATAATAATTACTTATCTGCGGTTGTAGGTTCTTTCAGAGATCGAATCAAAATAGAAGTTTTTAAGAACTAAACAAAAAGTCATTTTGCTATAACTTCCTAAATAATCGTACAAAATAATTAAAACTTAGCCCATGTGTACTCTTCCACGTTAAGATCTGAAAGGTGCCATTAACTCAAATTTATCTTAAGCTAACTTAAGTAATTTTTCTGCATTAATGCCTCGTCGGTTCTTTGGTCGGAGAAAAGTGGTTTAGCAGAATAGAAAACGCTCGTCGGTGTTACTTTTGACTACTGCTTTTTGGTTTGAGTTTTTATGCTGCCCTACACGTTGCAACTGGTCGTGCAAACGAGTTGAAAATCTATTTCTTTTTTTTTTTTTTAATTTAACCGAGAACCAACCGCACCTTTAACGTAACAATTTACTGTACAACTTAATTTGATCAAGTTGTTATACAACAAGTCGCAACGTGTAGCGTCCGCATTAGGACTTTAAGGCTCAGCCAAATATTTTTTTTTTTAATTTCTTTCTCAACAATATTTTTCGATTTTTCGATATTTTTGAGTGTGTTCAAAATAATGAAGTTATCATCAGCGTTACCGTTGGTGCCACTAAAGTGGCAAATTGCCACTTTTTCGACTGCTTGGATACTATTTGGCCACTTTTACAAAATGCACCCAAATGTGGTACTTTTTGCGATTCTTGCCACTTTTTTGATACTTTTTACGCTAGGAAAATATACTTTTTTTCTGTCTGTTTAATTATTATAACCCACAGCTTTAATATATGTAAAACTGTTTTAATATATGTTTATTTAAGCAAGTTTATATGCAATTTTTTTCTTGTCATGCGTGGTTAACTGAAAATCGGCTTAATAAACTTTCTATTAACCTATTTTATTTATTATGAATAAGGGGATAACGATATCTCACATATCGATGGTTTCTTCCGCAACCTCGTAACTCAAAACAGCTACTTTTCAGAAGAGACAAAATACTTTTTTTACCAAATATTTGAAACTTTTTGCTATATATTCTTTTATAAATCAAGAATTAGGAAAATTCCTATAAATATTTAAAAGAATATATAGTAGGGTATTCATTTAATCGGGCTTTTGCTTTAATCGCTCGATTAATTAACCGAGGTTTTGGTTTAATCGGTTAATAAAAGGTTAATTTTGTTATTGAGCGGTTAACCGATCAATAAAGTTTTGGTATAAGTTAAGTAATTTCAATAAATAAATATGCAAAAATTATTTTTTATTAGAGTTTATTAATGAAAATAAAACATTAACATAACGAACAAAACCATTCTCGAATTAAAACGAGCAAACAAAAAAGTAATTCATAAATATGAAAAACATATTTTATAATTTATACATAATATTTGTATGTATTTTTTAAAAAATAAACAGTGAGATTTTTTTATTAATTATTTCAATAGTTTAAGATCTTATAAAAAAATATTTTGGAAAAATAATTTGGTTTAAATGTTTAGGATTTAAGCGATTCTTTTCTTTAGTTTTGATAAAACTTGACTTGGAAAAAATTCTTTCACTTATTTGTTTGCTTGTGTTTCTATATTTTAGCCGTACTTATACTTGATGTGACGTAGATGCGCAGAAACATTTCATTTTTAAAAGCTGAATGAGTTATCTTGGTTTCTTTGTATCATGATACAGATTACCTTATTTCTCAGTCCTTTTCCAGGATTTCTCTCAACATATCTTATGCCATTATTTCGTCTAATTTTGTTAAAGATTGTTTGTTTAACAATCGAGAGTGTCTTCTATTTTCAGGTCATTATCTGACTCATCCTGGCAAAGCTCAGCACCGAACATTCTGCAATAAATGAATTTCTGGACCCCTAGTTTCTGTTTTGTACGAGTGTATTGCTCGAAGGAAATATATTGTATGAAAAAATATTTTCCAAACATATACCTTTTTTATATCGAAACAAATAATTAAAAACACAAAAAATATGTTATAATACTAAAAAAAATTAAAAAATTAATCGGTTAATCGACTGAAATTAACCGGTTTAATCGTTAATCGAAAATTGCCATTTTAAATTAACCGATCAGTTAATCGGGTGGTAATTAATCGGTTGGATGGATACCCTAATATATAGCAAAAAGTTTCAAATATTTGGTAAAAAAAAGTATTTTGGATTTTCTTAGAAGTCATGAAGCAGAAACCGAACTGTTGTGTACCGAAAACTTGTCTAAAATTTGTGTAATTGACATTAAAAGTAAAATCTAAGTTTTTACCAAAAATTGTGTAATGAATTGATATAAAAAACAAAAAGCTCAATATATTGAAGTATTAAGACCCAATATTTATAGTGTCTAATGAAGATATAAACTATTTCGAATTAGTTTCAGAGTTTAAAGATTTTATAACTGACCCATTAAAATTAGCATTAAAATTTCGAATGCTAAAGATTTTTGGCGTGAAATAGGAACATTGAAAAATAGATTTGATTAATATACCTGTATATATATTCAAACTTGTACAAATTGATCTCTCATGTTTTTATAATATAAAATAAAGTAAAAAATAAGCTAAAGACATTTTACGAAAGTATGGAATTCGTTTTAATTGTAAAATTTGTATGAAACTGACCATTAATAAATATATAGCACAGGACGACATTGAATAAGTTTGTTTAACCATTCCAACTGATTCTTATGTTTTTGGAATGCTAAAGTCGAATATGAACACAGTTTTCTCCCATCACGTCACATCTATCAGATACACCAATTATTGTAATTTCGGAAGATGTTTTTTTTACCAAAATTAATAACAAAATCCAGTTTTATAGTTTTGTTCCATAAACCTGATTACAAAAATTTTAAGCAATAATAGACGAAATTGGATAAAAACTGAATATGCTATAGTCAAGAAATTGAAACACTAGCACTTAAATTTAGTAGCATGTATGCATGCCGTGCATTTATTTGTATTAAAGTGAGGAACTGATTATATATAAAGTATTTGACAAAGTGATATTTTCGTTTTTTTGTTTTCATCCAATTATAGCTTAGCTGCCAGGCCCACGGTGTCGAAAAGAACATTTATTTCGCATATTTATATTGAAAACAGGAATAAAAACTAAAATTTGTTTTTGTTTTCAAAACAAATAAACGAAAGAAATTTTATTGTCGATATCGTGGGCCTGGGCCTACAACTTTTGTAATTAGGTTGACTGTAGAATACAATTATAAGGGTTTGTTATTAATTGTGGTACAAAACATCATCCGAAATTACAATAATTGGTGTTTATGATAAATGTGACGTGATGGGAGAAAATTGTGCTCATATTCGGCCATAGCATTCCAAAAAACATAAGAATCTGGTGGAATGGGCAAATAAATTTGTAAAAAAGTTTTTAAATGTCTACCTGTGCAATATAGTGTCTTAAATAAATCAAAGAAAATGTATTCAGAAGGAATAGTACAAGAAATATATTACTTAATGTATATATAAAACACATTACATAAATTTCTTCTATTTGCTGCAACAATGTCATAATCCAAAAAACATGTTTGGCAGAAAACAAGTTTAACGTTTTTGAATTACCAAAACATTAAAGTAAATATTTTACAAAAATTACTTCTCGAGAGAAATATTTACAAAGTTTTTATACAAGTTTTTATACCATTTAAAATTATAATAAATAGAAAAAAAACGTAAAAAATACATAATGTGGTATACTTATTTTAATTTTAAAAGATGTGCCCCTTTTTTTTAGAAAAATCCACTTTTTGGTGCCACTTTTTTGCTAGATATCCCCTTTTTTTGGTACTTTTTGAAAATATCCGACGGTAACACTGGTTATCATTAGGAAATTGTTTTTTATTTCATTTACACAAAAGTGTGTCATGTGGAAACAAGACATGTTCCAGGGCTCACAGTTTTATTTTATACCATATCCCCTCTTTGCGATTTTCATGCCCCAAAATCCCCAAAATAGCAATTTTCTTATCCCCAAAAATATCCATAAATCCTTACAAATAAAATACTCTTATGTGTAATATTATTAAAACTACCCTGCAGGAAATGTCACTAGTGAATCTGTACTGATTCACTACTGACACAGTCACCAGCGCTACTGACTTATTATACCCCAGACAATGTTATTTACTATAGACATTTAACATGTGCGTGTCATTAAAAATCTACTACTGACGTTGGTACTATTGACTAGGTAGTTCTTTTGGAAACATATGTGGATATTGGAACCAGAGAGTCGCCAGTACATTTTAGTAAATCTAGTCTTCACTTTTGGTACAAATACGAATTCATAACAATCTTTTTTTATTATTTCTTCAACTTTTATAGGAATTATACTTCTCAGTCGTTATTGATAAAATTTGTTTCGAATTAAAGCCAAATATAGTGGCAAATGTAATGTAATGTAGACACTTCGTTGACAATGTCACCAAAATAGTCGCCCAAACTGTGACTTGGAGACACTTGCACCCAGGTTTCCGTTAAGGCAATTTTATTCGTTAATGTTTCAAAAACTTCGGAATCAAAGGGTTTCATTAGTCAATGCAATTTGGTTTTACATGTTGTTCGCAGGAAAAAGTATGAGCATTCGAGAAGATGGAATAGATTTTGTTAAATGTTCTAAATTGTGTATTTGTTCTAAGAAGAGCATCTAATATAACTCATACTGCCTTCTATTGCGAATTTTTTTTTTTGGTTATATTCATTATAGAAAACACAACAGTTACTTGTTACTACAGACAACATATCTAAAATTCTTTCTGCGAGCTCTTGAAAAGGTTTCGAACCACAAGCGTCTTATTATAAAAAAAAAAGTTTTGGACCAAAAAAAGACTTGAATTTGTACAAATGGCATCTAGCATTTTATATTATCAGCGAAATAAGCGTATATCTCTAAAAAAATCCCTGGGAATTTTCGAAAAATATTTATCCCCACTCACAAAAAAAAATCCCCTTTTTGCGGACAAAACCCCAAAACTGAAAACGCTGACACTTAAATAACTTATGTCTGCAAAGTTCGGCGTTCGATGAAAATTTTACCGAACGCCGAACATAGCTTTTTGCAAACTCCGGCACCGAACCAGAACGTTTGGTCGGATATTATTGTATTATTATTCGTAAACAAACACAAATTGATATCAGTTAATAATAATTTGGTATTTATTTTATGTAAAAAGAAACTTTACAACTTTATACATTTTTAACCGTTTCTAGTGTAATCAGTAAAATATTTGATTTATTACTTCCAAATAAAAATAAGTTTTATACGTTAAAACAAATTTTACCTACTAAACCGGTTTTGGAAAATTTCTTTCCATTAAACGATTTTGGCCAGTTATTAGTTTGATGGATTTTTCTTAAGTTTAGCGATTTTTCCCGAAAATTGTGTGAAGTGCAATTAAATTTTAAAGAAGTTTCATATTTTTATATCGAATAATATAATTTAAAAATGCTATAAAGGTTATCCAACTCTTAAATTAAAACAGTGGACAATTGTAAAAAAATAAAATTTTCAGAATTTCAAATTATAAAATATCGCTATTTTCCCAAATTTTACGAATTTTTGCATTTGAAATTGTTTACTTAATTTGATTTGTGTTATAATTTCTTAATTCAACCACTTTATTTCGTTATGTGTATTCACAATCAATTCAATTTAATCGTCACCTGGCTTGGTGAGTGTCTTTTTTTGCGAGAATTTTTATTTAGTGTAGTTTGTAGTTCATTAGTATGAGTATGTTTTAAATTATTCTACATTTCCTTTTTAATTTGCACTATTAAAGTCAAACGGAAACATTTCATTTCCCATGCTCTCTTTCTTTGCATCTATCACATGAGTATTTGTTGTTGCATTTGCTTATACGTTTGTAGTTGTATGAGCAAAATCGGAATATTTTATTATTTTGTAGTTGTTGAGGGTTTTTAACATTTTTACATTGTAAATTGACACTTTAGTTTAAAATTGAATTTGCGTGTGGGTGAATGTGAAAGATAGGGAGATGACGATGTGTCACACATTTATCAGTTTTATAAAGGCAAATCATAAAAATATCACAATAACTAAATAAAAAACAACAAACTAACTAAATTCATTTAGATAAATGTTACTCATTTGCCATGCTAGACAAAAAAACGTTTTACAGTCAGTCAGAAGATGACGATGACATGGTAAATGGCTTAGTACCTGAATCTTCTAGTACATTCCACAAATAATTGCTTAAAGGACGTGAGTGATTGATTGATTTGTGAGTAAAAAATTGCAAGAACATTGAAAAGCAATATTTCATTTTTTGGAAATTTAGAGGCAAAAACTGTAAAAATAATTTTGGGAGAAAACTCTAAAGACGGTGGTTTTAATACAAATTTTCCAACAGCTACTTTAAGATAGGAGTTCTTTTACCACTCTTATAGTTTCCGATTCCACTGTATGATATTTTAACACCAACTCATGCAAAAAAATACTTAAAGGAGTTATGTTTAGCCAAATTTTGTTACTTATTTTCGTCTAAGAATAAGTTGGGATGTACTTTTATTATGTGCCAGTCAATTTTTTCAGATACAATTTGTAAAAAAATAAGAAAAAAAAAATCCAAAAAAAAACTTCAGTAAAACTCTTACTTAAGAATCTTCGTTTTTAATTTTTTCAGCATCGATAAAATAGCAGCTACTGCTATTTAATTTTACAAAAACTAAAATGTTAGACGCAAACTTTAGAAGAAAATTCCCTTAATTTCTCGTTTTTAAATTTTCGGAAAATTCAAAAATGTTTTAATATAATTGTTTGTTAACTTCCTACAAAACTTTCTAGTTGCCATTTTATCAAAATTGTTTTCATTAACGTGTTTACAATTTTTGTTGTTTTCATTAACGTGTTTACAATTTTTTGTTGTTGTTGCTGCTACGTGTAATTTATTAAAAAATGGAGCCATAAAGTCTGGCTACGAATTTCTTAAGATTCTGGATTATTCTTCTTTCTACGTTTATTAAGATGTGAAAACACTTTTTGTATTATTTTTACTTTTTAAAATTAAGTACATATGTTAAGAAAAATATAAAAAATCGATAAATCGTTCTTTTATTACCGCGACAAATTTTAAAAATGTGATAAAAGAAAATAAAAACAAAAAGTAAAACATAAAATAAAACTTTTAATCAATCCATTGAAAAGTTAAATTATTTTTAGATTCGGAAATTTAAAAAATATATTATGTTAAACATAAAATATAATAAATAAGAAGTAAAAAAAAAACAAAATAAAAGAAAAGAAAAATTTACATGAAATGAAACAAATGACAAAAAATGTCTTACCAAAAGGGGCCATTGTTGTGAGCACGAAAATTAAATTTTTATTTCACATAAACCAAATATTATTACGCCAAAAATTAATTTAAGTCATCAAAGAATAAACCCAGCAAAAATTTAAGAAGTTATTTAACGGCAACAAAATGTTAAAAGTTCAAATGATGGAACATCAAGTTGGTAACAACGATTCAAATCGAGATTCAGAAATTACTAGTGTTAAGAAACAGCAGCCGGAATCAACATCGCCCAAACGCATGAGTAGCAGTGGTAGTAATCTCTCAAAAACACTGACCTCATCACCTTTGCATCATCCTCATCCAGTACCACAAAGACAAATGACTACTGGCAGTATTAAATCGGCTAGTCAAGGCTCATCGCCTGCAGGGTAGGTACTTGAAATAATTTTCAGTTTAACAAGAAAGTTAAGCCCTTTTACTCTTACTTATATGCTTACATTATTATAAAATTAAACTATTTTCCTTACTCATACTTATTCTTAAATTCTCTCAATCCCCTTAATTACAAAACTCTTACCTAAATTGTTTTGCAACTGTTTGCTTTAATGCTTGTTTATTTAAATCATAATAATTTCCAAAGTTTTCCTGAAAATCCCTTTAGGCCAAATAGAATTATGATTGAGCTTGATTAATCCATTCGATGTAGGCAGAGACACGTGTGTAAATCGAGGGAATGTAACCCCACGAAACAATGACAATCAATTCCTGACCAAGGGTCCGCCAGAATCACCATTACAGGCAGATATTCTTTGCTGCACAGAGTCCAAGAGGTTTCATGGATGGGAACATTGGCTGGCAAAGTATTCTTGCTGTTGTTGTATTCAACAATTTGGGTAGCAACAGTTTGCAAAGTGCTTGCAGCTATCAATACATACGTTCCAAATGAGTTTCGCCTTCATGGATTACTTCGGTAGCAGGCAAAATCGTTTGTTGTACCCATTTAGTGAATTCGAAGAAAAAACATGCAGAATAGCAATATCGGAAGGACCAGCACCACCACTGTAGTTTTCATGTGCCTTTTCTTAATCGAGCACACGATATTGAGTCTTGGCATCATAATTGGTGCGCTTGTGCAGTCCTGCAACAACTCCCATATCTACAGGATTGCTAATGCAATGGACAGCTGTCAATACCCACTTCTTGTTGATGGTGCCTTCGCAAATTTGGAAGTGTTTCGAGGTTCTGCTTAAGGATACAATGTAAGGAGCCGACTGCAGTACGGCATCTTCTCCCCTAATTTGTAACCGCAATATTGGAAAAGAAAGCGGCATTGGCCACCAAAGAAGCACAAACAACTAAAACTTTCATGTTCACTTTTCAGTTGCAAACTGATTAGCTGTTAACTGCATTTACAGTTAATATACTTTAGCTATTAAGACTGCGATAAGAATTTTATTTGGGCTATCTATCAATGTGTTAGAGATAATTCCTTAACTTTATGCAAGTTTTAAACGGGATTTTCAGAAGCAATTGACACTATGATTTACAACGTTTTCGATTTTTGTTATTTAACAAAGGTCCATAAATTTGTTTTGCTTTTAATTAACAGTTAAAAACTTAAAGTTATCGAATAATATTAAAGGGTGTCCATCCTCAAATACTAAAACTTAGTCACAAATACTTTGTAATATTGTCTTTATAGTAATGGGTCGATTATGAATGGCAACCGAACTTTAGTTGAGTGTTATTAATAAAGGCAACTGATGTCGATTTCATCTTAAATTTTTTAAGTTAAACATCGCAAAAAGCTTAAAATTACTACGTTTTTTTGTTTACTATTTAGACATTCTATTAAATATTTTTTATTTTGGCTAACAAAATGGTTAAAATTATCACGGGACAAAAATATTAATACTACTCCGACAAATGGAATTGAACACCCAGAGATAATACATGTTTAAATATAGTCATCTCCAACAAAACAATTTTTAAAGAAAATTTTAAACCGTATTATTGTCACCGACAACCATATTATGGTCAAATTAATCCTCCATCAAGAAACCACAACCATGTTATGATTGCCTCTAAACATGTTATGGTTAAATATGTTTTTTCTTTGCGTGAATCCACGTACATATTAGAAACTTTTAATAGTAGAGATATTGCTGTTAACCGATGAATTTGTATTAAGTATTTTTACCCTTTTAGAAAAAGTAGCACAGCATTTTTGAGAAGACAACAATATGCCGGACGGCGATTTTAGCAGATTAGAACTGCCTCTCAAGTGCCTCCAACAGATTTTTGGCACTTTTTTTTCTTTGCCTATTTTTTTTTTTTTTATTAAATTCATTTATTTTCATTTGTTTGTGATAGTTTACAATTGTTCTAGTCAAATGGCAATGCAACTGAAGTTCGATTGCAATACATAATCGACGCATTAATTTTCAGGTCTATTTTAGTTTTATTGTTATATTTTTTTTTTTTGTTTATTATTAAAATTATTTATTATTAGAATTGATTTCTGTATTCCAAGTACTTAAAAGGTCTGGTACGTTTTACGACCGAAATGATACCACTTTGTATTATTGAAATTAAAAATACTTAAAACGACCAAACAATTTATTTGTTAACCAAATATTATGAAACTCAAATGAAAAAATAAAATATAATTTAATTACCTTGAGACTACCGAACATTTGAAGAAAATTCTTTTAAATGTAAACGCTTAAAAAAAATACATGCATAAAGTTTTTTTTAAAGGGGGTTTCCAAAAAATAATTTTTCCAAGATTTTTTTTTTTGGATTTTAAATATTTTTTTTAAGAAACAACATGTAAGCATACATACATATATAATAATATACATATGTAGTTACACATTTTTTGACACTATTTTTGGGAAAACTTCCCCTTTTAGTTTATGAAATCAGAAATAGTGCTTAAAGCATTTTCACGGCTAAAGGTTTGATTTATTATGACATTTCGAATCTAAATAATCAATGAACTAGTGAAAGAAGACTGAATTTATTGTTTATTTTTACTTCACGCAACAAAAGGAAAGGAGAGTGAGAAGGGTGGGAGTTGGTATTAAAGAAGTGGAAGTCGCCTGTCTCGACATTGGTTAAGCTTTTGTTTTGATATTTTAATCAATTTTTAAATATAAATTGCTTCTATTTGTATTTCAGCTTAAATTCTTTCTACTTTTAATCCTTTAGTAATAAATAAATGGGGTTAAGCATTTGAAAATTAGTGAAAGTTCAAAGTTTTTTATGGTTTAATTATCGACTATTTATTAAAGTACAGTAAAATCCCTTATAACTCATAATCGCAAAGAACCATTCATTACAGACATTTGCAATTTACCGAGATTAAGAATACGTATTAGGGGGGCGTTTCTCTTTATTTATTACAACTAACAAGAAAAGATGCTTGCACTATAAATTCTCGGTTTTGTTGAATTGAAGTAAGAGTTAATGGAGCGATTAAAAATCGCTTAGATACTTCTTGCATCTTTTCTCCATTAGAAGATAAGTGAGGCTTTTTGGTACATTTAAAAACAATTAAGTCCAGCAACCTTTTTTATCGAAAAAGTTAAAATATTTTTTTAAAATTTTTTAAACTTTCTTATCTTTTTCTGAAAAAATTTTGTTTGAAATTCTATTTCTTTTTTAATTTTCTTAAAAGTCATATTTAGTAACGAGCAAAATGTATTACTAAAGCATAACTGATCCTCTATTGAACACCGTTTAACGGCCATAGTTATAAAAAAATAAAACGGGCTTAAAGAAGATTCATAGACCTGTTTTATTTTTATGTTTAAGGTGATAAATCTTTTAAATCGGTGCAAAAAGAACTTAAGAAAAAAAGTTGTTTGTCCACAATGTCGCAAAAGCTCTTGCTTGATATTGGTGGTGCAATCGAATTTCCGAAAATGGCAAAATTGGCAAAACACGAGGGTTTTTTTAAAGTCTGTATCTCCAAGTTTTTCGATTTTGTCAAATCGTGTAATTTAATTAAAAAATACAAATTAACGGCCAGTTTCACCAAGTCCAGTTATAATTAACTATCAAAACAAATTTGTTTACTGGAAGTTAAAGTTATAGTTAGTTTTAACTGAACTTGGTAAAATTGGCCGTAAATCATATTTAATTAAATATTTTGTTTTGTTACTGATTTCTATTATTTAAAAATCTATTCACGTCTATTAAACAAAAATATTAAAACAAAATACAATGCATAAAACAGCATTGATACCTTTAAAACCACTAAATTATTTATAATAAATATTGTAAAAAAATGCGACGAATAAAGTAAATCATTAAACAAAACAATAAATTCATATAAAGACCAGGATGAATGCTACATAAATAATAATATACATAATACTATGTTCACACTTGAGTTTTTAAACGTGTTTAAGCAAAATGTTGAATAAGTTATGATATGTTCACATTTGGGTTCTTAAACGCGATTAAGCAGCTCTAATCACTTCAAAATCGAGATGATTACCCATACATTGAAGTGATTTGTTAATCACTTCAATTTAACATGATTACAACTAAATCACTTCATTAATCACATAGAATCCACTGAACATACCATATCAAATCTAGAATCGGCCAACATGAACGTGTTCAACCGACCACGATTTCTGCTTAATGTTTTTATTTTTTCTTTAAAAAACCCCACGGACAGTTTACAACTGTCACTACTACGCACTTATTTAAACGAAAACTTTGTTATCACTATCGATCTGGTGATTTTTTTAAGTGTAAACAGCAGGCAGGTTTCGGTGGTTCTAAAAAGTTGTTTTTAATTAAATTTTTTGTTTCAGAACAATATCAGTAAATTGTAAAGAAATTATGTCACTTCATTGTTCATTTTTATTGACAATGAAAAAGAGTTAATTTAAAGTTTTATTCAAAAACTAATTTTTTAATACTCATTAACAGCTACAGAGTGAAAGCGAGTAGAACAAAAAGAATTTAAAATATTTCACTTTCATTATAAAAGTTGTAAAACGTTTAAGTTTTATTAACTCGTTCTGTCTATTTAAGAGCACAAAATAAATTTTTTTTGTCAAACAAAATAGATTTTTATTCTTTTGGCCTTATTAACAACATATTGTGGTACACTCGTGCCGTTGTTGGATTTCTGCTTCATCAAGCAAAAATTATTATTAACTTAAAGTTTCCCAAACTTGAACACCCGGAAAAGGTAAAGAAATCATAATTTCAGCAAAAACTTTTAGCATTTAAACACTCATTAACATGACACTCGAGGCATTAAACAGTCGTATGTGTCTATAAAAACTTCTGAAGAGAATGAGTGACACAACAAATCATACATCAGATAGAAACAATAAATGCTACATAGCAAAAAAAAAAAAAAAGCGACAAAACCCAAAATCACGTTATTTTCGCTATTATGCCTTTAAGGGTAAATTAAAAAGATACAAAACAAAATTATTTATAACAAACATCCAAAAAACTGGCATTACACATGACAAGTGGTTGTCAATTTTTTATTTTTTTTTTTTTTTATTATCAAACAAAATAAATCAATGTCAAACACCGTTTTAGTACAATTTGAATATTTAATAAAAAAAAAAAAAAAATAAAAATGTTTCTTTATTATTTTAACAAAATCTTTCAACATGTCGTTTTTTATGTATGTTCATAATAAAGCCAAACTCTAGAAGTTTTTTTTCTGTTAGACAGCAAAAAAAGTTTAAAATTTAATTTTATTGCCATGATACTTGACAAATAATGCCATGGTTTGTTAAAGAAATCTTTTATAGACTTATTTTTTCTGTTCTTTTTATTTTTTCATCCCACCAAACCTGCATTTAGACGTTTAAGAAAAAGTAACAGTAAGTAAAAAAAAAAGTTATTGCAAAAATAAAGAATGAGCCGCAATGAAAAATATGTGAAATAAATTGTTTAAAACGTAGAAAAATCACGTTTCCGTTTAACTCCCACCTACACACCTAATAAATGTATAAGTAGATATTTACATTCAGTGTTATAGTTATAGGCACAAAGAAGAAGGCAGTTTCTTATTTATTATGTTACTAGCGGATACCCGGAGTTTTTTTTTTTAAATAAACAATTTTATTTAGCTAATTTTAAGTTTTTTTTTTTTTTTTTAATTTCCTAAGCTAATCCCGCGAAGCTCTATGCTTGTCTGCAGGAAAGAAACCAGAGTCTCTGGCGGGAATCAAATCCGCAACCTCGGCGCTGATAGACTAGCTCGCTACCAGCTAGCCTACCGAGGCACGTGTACTACTACGCTAAAAATTCTTTATTTATTTATTTAGATAAACGTTAAGATTTTGTGCCCATTTATCTATGTTTTAAATGAAATCGTCCATACCTCCTTTTGTGGTCGTATTTTAGAAAAAATACATTGCTTATGTATATACATGAATAGGGAAATACCAATGTTTAAATTTTAATTAAAATCAATTAGATAGTTTCAGAAAGGCATAAATTGCCCCCTACCTCCCCTTGTAGTTCTATTTTTAAAAAATGCGTTGCTGATATCTCCATTTAAATAAGGATCTATTTATGTTTTAAGTTTCCCTAAAATCGAATTAATAGTTTCGGAGAGGCGGAAATTGCTTCCTACTTCCTCTCGTAGTTCTATTTTGAAAAAAATACATAGCTAATGTGTCTATCTAAATTGGGATCTATTTATGTTTTAAATTTAATTAAAATCGGTTAGGTTGTTTCGCAGAGCAAAAAATCCCCCTCGAGGTCCTAGTTTTGAATAACATATATAGCCTAAAACCATCCTCACAAAATTGCCTTTCTAACGAAACCGGTTTGGATAACATCGGATAGATGGTTTCAGATTTCATAACGGACACATACATAATTAGAAACATTTTTGAATTTTATATTTCGCGCCCTTAGGACAGACAACAAGGTTCTATCTAACATATAATTTAGGTGCAAATAGATCCTTGTTGTCCTAAGGTCGCGATATGTATATAGATGTTACATATGCTATTACAAATTGTATTCGAACTTACAAAAAATGAGACTAAAGTATCTGGTAGGAATCGAACCTGCAACCCTTCCACCAATAGACTTACTCAGTACTAGAGTATCTACCAGTAAGCTGGTAGGCCACTCCATAAATCCCTTTTTCAAATAAAAAGGGGTTTTTTTAAGGTTATTTCGAGTATATATTTTTATAAAATTTGTGTTTCTTGCAATTTTAAAAAAAAAAAATTTAAAATCATCGAAAAATCAGATCACCAGATTCACAACATTTCTACTCTATTTTTCTTATGATACAAAGGACACACACACTTTTTATAAAACAAAAGACGCGCCTGTAAAAAATTGCTTGCACCTATTGATTTATCCTTTAGTGTTTTTAAAGTGAAGAGTTGTTTCTTTTAATTTTGAACGGTTAAAAAAAACTTTTACTAAGACGGTGTAAATCCCAAGAATAATGAAACTGAAGACAACTACAAGTGCTAAAAAGAAAAGAAAAAACAACGAATAAGTCGAAGAATCCAAAGAAACGCATTAAAACGTATTCCCTATAGAGAATTTTTTATAAGGGTTGCTTACCTTTCCTGTGCTTTAAATCCAATTCTGACAACAGAACATGCAAGTGCTACAAAGTGTTTAGACTCAAATGCAGCGAGACAGCAAACACACATTAGAATGTTACAACAATGACACTCTTGTGTTTGCTACCAACACACAAAGGTATAAGTTTAAGGGGCTGATAGGTTGCCGAATGGTGCAGTATTTTTCCTTTTTTCTCTACTCCCACTTTTAAGTTCTTCAAAGTTTTGTGAGTTACAATGTCATTGTCCAATGTTACAGCAAAGAAAAGAACCCCAATAAATAGGAAAACAGCTTGAAAACAAAATACAGAAAAGCAACAAAACAATTGAAGCTCAGATGTCACGTGCATTTAAAAAAGTTTTAAATTGCACACGTCTATTGAAAGAATAATTGAATTAAAGGGAAAAAGTTGAAGCACAACAACATTTTGCAAGGAAAGAAACAAAAGGATACAACAAACCCACATTTTGTTTAAGAATAAAAAAGAAAACACTAAAAAATTTGTTGCAAGTGTCAAGAAAATATGTAAATTTTTAAAAAGGTCCATGTTACACTAGAAAAAAAACAATTTATCATTAGAGTGTGCCTAGACAAAAGTCTTTCCAAATGTAATCAATGAGTGTTTAGCACAGAAGTTGTTCTAATTTTCGGTTGGAGTTTTCTAGTGAAATCTATAATTTTTCTAAGTGTAATACTTTTATAATAATTTGTTTTCTACATTCAAACAATGCTTTAAAGTTTAAATTTTGTGAACGATAAAGATAAAGAATACCGCCATCGAATCTACAGCCGTACGACAGTAAAAACGAAACAATAGACCAAGAGAAAATTTAAGAACGAAACCCAAAATTTAAATATTTTTCACATCTAAGCTCGTTAACGTAAAAATTTATTGGCTACAATGTGTTAATAAGATACCAATAAAACTGAAAGACAACCAAAATAATGACACATAGACAAACAAATTAAACTGTTAATAAGACAGGCAGACAATTTCCATATAACGTACATATTAAAATATTTTCGTCTTTGCCGAGTTATGTAGGGTTTGAGATTTTTGCTTGCTAGATTAAATCACAATTGACATACGTTATACAGTTGCACTCATACATACACACTCCACATACAACCCGCTCTAAAAGTAAATCTGATGTCACTTGCACCAAATCACATTTGTGCAGCATGTAAGTGAGCTTCGAAATGGGGCGCCAGTTGGTGGGTGTTTAATTTGAGGAATGAATTTTCCCTAGAAGATCACAGTTTTTCAAAATAATGATCATTCACATTATCATTTTCACACCAGCCTCAAGACTGCCGAAGATAGAAAATTTAATTACTTTTGAGAAGGGAAACCAATATTTTCAATTTAACATGATTAGTTGTGCGGTTGTTGTGTTGACATTGAAGTATAATTGGTGGTGGCAAAGAAATCTTAAAATCTTAAAATTATTAAAATCATTATGATTTTCTTTGATTTATTTTTATTGCTGGCAGATGAGACTTCGATCGTTCAAGTTCGTTTTGTGATTATAAAGTACGCTACAAAAAGGCATTAGGTAGTTTTGCTTTTTAAATATAATTTGATCATTGATAATTTTTCGGCCATGTTTTGACAATCGCACGATTTGAAATCGCCAAACGCCAGATTGATTTTATGGTGTTCTGAAACTCGTTTATTTTGCTTGCGATCTGCCATAGTTTCTTAAAGTTCCCTTGAGCATTCTTTTGTAATTTGAAGTCACCAAATTTTTTGCAAATGTTAAGCGTTTTGCGATTGTCAGAACATACCCGTATGTATTTGATGAAAAAAGAAAATCTCTAAATTACTATTTTAACCCTTCCAGACCTGAAGCTAAACTACTGGGAATTTCTTAATAAATTTTGAAATATATGGTCTCTGTACCAATTTTATATCCTTCAAGGTCTTTCAGGACACGCACAATTGATACATCTCGTTAAAATTTTTAGCTAAAACGCATTTTTATTGAATTTAATGACTTCAATTAGCTTGAAACATTAAAATTCATATTTTGTATTAGTTAAAATATTGAGACCAAAACCCTTCTGCACAATCGATGCATCAGGGTCTGAAAGGGTTAAGGCGTATTTTTAACGTAACAATAAAATCTAATAGAACTCGGATAAACACGGGATACACGGAAAGAAGTTTATTTTCTAAAGTAATCAATTTCGTTTCTTAAAACGAGAAAATTCAAAATCCAAAAATAATTTCATGATTTTAACTTATTTGGTTCGTATTTATTTAGTAAAATTTTCTTAAATTTAGAAGCATTTTGCTTAAACCAAGCCACACATTTATTTAGAATAAGTAATTTTTGGCTTGGACAATAATCATGCTAAATTTTCTTGGTTTAAGCCAAATAATTCTTTCCGTGTAAGGTCTGGCATTGTTCTGAACATATGTATGTATACTGTCAAAGAAAAATTGCCACCAATAGTAAATTATTAGTTCAGACGATTGTAAGAAAACCATACAATTTCATTGGCAGACTGCCTGACAATAAATTCCACTGCCAAAATAAATCGTTATTAGACAATTGCACGGCAAGAGTTGCCAGATCTGTTTTAGAAAATGAAAATTACGTGTATTTTTATAAATTGAAAAAGTGGAAAAATTATTGTGTTATTGAAGGGAAAAGGAAAAAGCAAACATTTTTACTTTTCTATGTTGTTTAAAATAGGTTTCATTAATTTCCATTAAAATTAATTTTAATTTTGCTAAATGAAAAATTTTTGGTTTTTCTTTTTACTTTTGCATATCAGGGATGGAAACTATGGTGCAGTTGTACTTTTTTTCATACATTGGTGGCTATCTGTAAAAAACAATGATGATGATAAGAAAGAAGCTTCCAACGTCTAATAATGATCTGCCAATTGCAACGTAGAGTGTTCGCACGATTGTCAGACGGAAAATGCTTTTTCTAACAACGTTGTCAAACAAAAATTGCTAGTTCACACGGTTGGAAGAACATTTTAGCACATTGAACTCGCAATGTTGTTAGATCTTACTAACGTCTGTACGAAGCTTGAGCTTACTTTTATAAGCTACGCAACAAGATATACAGAAATTAGCCCTTTCGCACCTATTGGGACATATGTATCCCACTGCATGTTCCCAGAGTCTTAGTATTAAAGTTTTTCACTTTAAATGATTCAAAACTGTCCCATTTAGTTATTTAGACGTTTAAGTACAAATATTAAAACAAGTCTGGCTCATTATCAAAACACGTGTTGTTTGGAGGAGTTTTTTGATCAGTTATCCAAAATGTATGAACTATACCGTAAATCACAGAAATGGTGGAATAAAGTTTTTATAGATTGGTGATGTCAGCTGTAAATTCGTGGATCATATATCTGTGGTTTTCACGAATAATCGCGTAAGTCGTTTTTTACCGAAATTGAGATAATGATATCAAAGTGCTACATTTTGCATTAGGTTTTTATAAGTATTAAGCTTTTTAGAATATAATGTAGTATTATTAATTTTTTTCTGCTAAAAACAACTTAAGTTAACTGTTTAATAAAATATTTTGCTATTATAACGATTTATGTCGACATACATCGCCAAAAATTGTAAAATTGCTGAATATGTTTCCAAATAAAAAGCATATGTGATGTTATGTTGTTATTCGTGCAAAAAATATGAAAGTATTTTTTGAAAATTTTTCTATTAATAACAACTTATATGTACATGTGCGTTTATTGTTGACTTCTTTAGTTGCAACAACAGCAGATGAGCGGTTGTTTGTAATTTTAAGTCCATACGTTGTGCTATAAGTATCAAAAACTCTGAATATGTCGCCAACTTGTGTGCTAAAAATAACAACGTAAGTCGTCATGTGTGATTAAAATGATAACATTTATTTTCACAAAAAAGAACTTATGTGGAGATATGATGTTATATTGCACACACTTAATGAGTCAATCAAACATATGCATTTTGAATCCTTTTACAGATTGTGATCCTGTGAGGATTTTTTCATGAAAACTATGTATAATACGTAGAAAGTCACTGTTAAGAGGATAGTAAAGAAAAAAGCATCTACAGAAGCCGCAATTGAAACAAATAATTGTTTTTGCTCTCCTGAAAAGTTTGGTTTTATAACTTACGCGATTATTCGTGAAAACCACAGATATGTGAATTGACATCGTAAAAAGAAACCAATTTCTTGATGTTGTATAACATTTTTACATATGTTTACGACTAATGGGACTTATATGGCCCATGCCGAACTCCTGATGGGCCAGATAAGTCCCACCCCAAGTGCTTCCCTGGGTAGGAGCACACAAAAAAAAGATAAATATTAGTTCAATATGCATGTCTTTTTAAAAATAGCCCGTTATAAAAGCTTGAAACTTACTAATCGTCTCCCGTACCGAAAGGGTTAAGGGAACTTTTACAAATTTAAAAAAAGTATGAGAGTAAAGTCGGTCAAGCCCGATCATAGGATAGTCATACACCACAGTAAAAGAAATCAATTTTCGAGAGCTCTTTGTGTCGAATATTATTAGATATATTCATTTATATGAGATTTTGTTGTTTTCATGTAATTTTATGGAGGGGTTAATGTGGGATCTATGGTCGATTGTGGACCCAACAACACAAGCATAGTAGCTACCGTAAAAGTTCCTGTCGCTAAATTTTGTGTTCATACGCCCATTTATAAGGAGGTTATGGAATTAAAAGCTATTTTGTGTGGGAGCTAGTATAAAATTTGGGCCGATTTCACTTAAATTTGTTAAGATGATTAAGATTGCAAAAATTTTTTTTTCGTGCCAAATTTTCCCTAAATACAAGCACTTTGTTTCGGAAAGAAGCTTGTATAATGGCCATGTGCGATAATGGACCAATTCTCACCATTTTCAGAAGGGTTCGTCCTTATGATAATTAAAACGTATAATGGCCATGTGCGATAATGGACCAATTCTCACCATTTTCAGTAGGGTTCGTCCTTATGATAATTAAAACGTATGAACCAAATTTCATCAAATTATCTGCGAAATATCTTCGACCTATACTTCGGGCAAAAGTTTTACATGGACAGAGACCAGCCAGCTAGCCCGACGGACGGATATCGTTAGATCAACTCAGAAAGTCTCCAGACTCCAGAAGCCATATTTTTCTATCTATTGCTATCTCTACTGCTTTTTTTGTTAGTTCAGTGCTCTTATTTTTAAGGCTCAGTTAGCCGGGAGTAACAGTAACAGTAACCTTACCATAACAAAGTAAGACCAATCTATTTTTTACAGATTGAGACGTTACTTCTTGCTGCTAATTATAATCATTCTAATTGCTTTACATTCAAACAAAATGAAGCAGCTGATTCGCAACGTTACTGTTACTACCGGCTAACTGAGCCTTAAGACTGTTGCTATAAATACTGCTTTTCAATTGTATATAAGTACATAACAGTACATAACATTTACATCAAATGTACATAACATGTACATACCGTGTACACAACATGTAAATAACATCCAAAAAACATGTGCATAACAGTAGCAAACAAAATTTAAAAACTCTAATACTCTTTGAATTTCACTTTTGGGCTACGACTACAACTATTGCGAAGAAACTATGAAGTAGTGGTAGTTAACAATGTAGTTCAGGCTCTTTACGTTTTTAAGCAAGACTTTTTAGTAAATTTCGTTGTTACTGCTACCTTTAGTCTGGTTTTTAAACACTGTTTTTCAGAAAATTAAAAACAAAACTCAAAAACGATTTATTCTTTAGAGCTCATTAGGCCTAGAATGAAAATGGCTAATGCTAATAAGATTCACATTTTCGACGGAAGTTTGAAAACTTTTTAGGAAATTATTGCTAACTAGGAACATAATTATTTGATATAAACGTGGGAATTACATAGACATAGTTATAGCAGCATAAATATTAATATGATTTTTCTGTCACAAAAGAAGTTTGATTTATGCCCATTTTTTTGATTTTTCTAAAGGATTGATTTCATTGAAGGAAATGTTTAATTAAAGGTGATTCAACCAAAACGCACGATGTTAGTTCTATACAAAGCAAACAGTTTCAGAGGGTTACATACAAACATACATACATATATTAATAGTTTTTAATATTATAGAAAAATCTATGAAAATGATGTGTGAAACAAAACGTCAAACGCGCGCCACGGATTCGGTGGTATACCTCAATTCGATGGTCCATCCTTTCAATGACTCTGAGAAATAATTGAAGTTTTATGTCGTTAATGTGCCGAATTATCCCATCTTTTAGCTCCTGAACTGTTCTTGGCTTATTGACTTATACTTTTTCTTTTAAATATCCCCAAAGAAAGAAGTCAAATTGTTTCGTTGGCTGTATGACAAGTGGCACCATCTTGTTTGAACCACACATCGTCCTGGTCCATATCCTCAATTTCTGGTCTCAATAAGGCCTTTTTCATATCGCGATAGCGAACACCATTCACGGTAACTGCTTTGCTGACCTCATTTTACGGCCCGATGGCGCCGCCAGCCCACAAACCGCACCAAACAGTCACTATTTGTGCTTGCATCGGCATTTCAACAATCACTCGTGGATTCTCATTTGCCCGAATGCGGCAAATCTGCTTTTTAACGAATTTACTGAGGTGAAAGTGTGCCTCGTCGCTAAAGAAGATTTTCTTTGTTAAGTCACCATTCGCTTCTATCTGTTCAACCAACCATTGAATTTGTGTACCCCTTCATTGTTGAATTCGTCAAACACTGAAAAAAAGAAATGTCAAAATAAATTGGGGAAAAAAACTTGACGTTAAGGTGTGACTTACAATTAACATCGTGCATTATGGCTGGACCACCCTTTATAAGTGCTATTGTTAAAAAAATGGACCTTCGTAAGTAAACATTTGTAGTTAAGTTAAGGCTTGCATTGAAATTGGATCGACTCCAAAAAAAGCTTTGTTATTTTTACTGAAATGTGCATGAATTTCAGTGTGCCATATAAATTGATGATAACACTGTGTTAGTCGAAAAAATTAACTCCGATAAATCCTTTTCGAACTATTAGGGGGAGTCCCCTGAGTGCGAAAGTACATTTGGAAGTGTCAGATTGGCTCCAGTTTTTGAGAAGTCGGTATATATCAATATTTCATGGATATAACTAAGTCTGCGCTATTTAAAAAAATTTTATTCGACTGTATTAGTTTTTTTTTGCCTTTTTAACTTTCTTTTACGAAAAAAATTTCATTAAACGAATTAGAACGTCGCAATTAATTAATAGATTTTGTGCAAAAAAAACTCATAAAAGAAAATTTTAAAAATTTTCATAACTTTTCTAAAAATTATAAAGCTTTCGAAAGTGGAAATCCGTTTAGTGGAAAACAATGCTTTCTTCATAAACTTGAGCTATGTTGAAGACAGAAATTGCCGAATGTACTGCAAAATCTTAACCCGCGTTATCAAATAAATGCAGTTTTAAAGATAAAAAGGTACAGAAATTTCTAAATCAGTTGGAGAGAAGAAATGCTAACACATTCTAAAACGTCTTTTTCAAAATCTGTAATATTTCTGCATTATTTGGACAATTTGCACAGCTATGAATTTGCACACTCACAAATTATTTTTTAAAAGTGTTTATTATGTGTTGATATATTTAAATAATTCAGAAATCCCCAAGCTTTTTTTATATTTACGTATGTAGTGTCGTATGCGTATAACCATTGATAATTATATAAAAATTCTTTTTTATGTTAACTGTACATTATGTGGAATTCCACAGGGATTACTTTAATAATAAATATTCTAATATATTTCTTTTTGAAAATCCCTTTTGGACACTTTTTATGCACAAGACTTGCTTGGCAGTTGTGCCAGACATAATCACGAACTTTTGATAAGTTTGATTGGTTGGTAGACATTTATGGTCACAAAGCTCAACAGGTCAATCACACGAGTATGTGAACATATTAAGAAAAACAAAAACAACAATTTTGTAATAAAACTCAGTAAAAAACCAAAGACTTCTTTGGTTTCCAACACCAACAAAAATTCATTTAAAGTAAATAAATATTAGAAATGATTACGATAATTTCAACTAAATATTGGCAAAGACACAAAACTAAAAAAAAAAATACAGTACATTACAGTAATATAAATGATGACCGCCTATGCAGGCTTCAATGTATGCAATATGAAAATGACGTTTGCCTTCCACAACACAAATTTTGTTGTTTAACTTCGTTTTCAATTCAATAAAAATGGTCTTGCCAACTTTTAACCACCCATCAGCAACAGTTTGTTTTTGGTAGCAGCAACATCCACCGCAACACCGATTTACCAATGTTACCAAAAAAAATTTTTTTACCAAAATGTTGTGGTTGGGTTATTTTCTTTCTTTCATTGACTGACAAACAGACAGACATGCAGCTACAAATAAATGCGGGCAGATGTATTGAATGAAACAAAAAAACACGTTAAGAAATCACATTTAACAATAATAGTTATGTTAAAATAATATTAAATATATTACTAACACTTTAAACAATACAATTGTAAAATTTAGTAATAATTTGTTGATGGCCATAATACTCGAACGAGCATTAACATAACAAAAAAAAAACTGAACTCGAAAAACAATGAAATGGAGTGAATTAAATTGAATTGAAATACAAGAAATCCCAGTAACAAATCAAATCAAAAAAAGTGTGAATGACTGCAAAACAACTGAATAAATTGTACCACAACAATTCATCTACAAGATGAGTTTTTTCCAAATCTCTTAACTTGTTTATATGTCTGTCTTTCGGATGGACAGTCTGAAATCAAATTGTAAGTCTGTCTGAATGTTCGTCTTTCTTTCGAGATTTTTTGTTTTTGCAATCTTAAAAACACATACAAATTGGTTGAATCGTCTTGAACATTTCATGTGTATTTTGGTCATATTAGTCGTAAATGCTTGTATAAAAGAGAGCATTAAAAAAAATTTGGATTCGCTTTTGCTGCTGTTGTTGTTGTTTTAATCACACGAAATTACCAGTTTTGTAAAAAATGTGTTTGTTGTTTTGTTGTGTATTTTGTTCTCTTTACAAATATTTTGGCATAATTTTGCTGTTGCAGCTATTGTTGTAGTTGTTGTTTCTTAACAACATGTTGTTGGCTCGCGTGCTGCATGCAAACGAATTTATTAAGAAAATTTAAAAAAATCGGCATTACCGAATTGACTATAACTTATTTTATTCTAAGTAAGTTTAAGGCTTACGCCTACAAAAAGGGGCGGGACAAATTATAATAATTTTCTTTATTATTTAGTAAACATACAATCGTTGAAAATAATCAGGTATGTAATGAAAACCGATAGATTTCAAAACTATTGGTTTGAGCGGGTGTAACGAATATCGGTCGATTTTAAAATCTATTTCTGAACTGTAGTCTAAATTTTTGGTTCTATTCACATATTTAATATAAAACTTGAATGAATACAGACAGGAAAAAAGAGGATAATGCATTAGAAATCCATTTTTGAAGATACTGAATACGACATTATCGACTTTAAATTGGTTTTGATCACATACCTGAATATAAATTTTTGTACAAACTATACTTGAAGTATTTTATCTCGTCAATCGTTATAGGAATGTAGTGATTTTCGATTAAAGGAAAAGCTCACAATTTCCAAATCATTGTATTAAATTTACAAAAGATTCATTTAGGGTACTTGTAAAACCTTTATTGCTTATATTTTTTATTTTTGCTACTGCTGCAACTTGATCTACATACATTTGTTAATTTTACACAAGAACTACAACAAATTCGAAAAAAAATAAGAATTGAGTGCGCCATTTACACAAAAACTGAAAAAAGTTACGACATTCCAACACACTCGAAATAAGCCAGCATGTAGTATGCGGACACAAGTTGTTGCAAAAAGCTATAAGTGTGCCAAATCCATTCTTTTTTATTTATTTATTTAGTTTTACGAAAAATATTTTCTATTATTTAATGATACCCAAGAGTAAATTTATAGAAGGAAATTAAAGTAATAGACCTAAAATAAGCATTTTAAATTATTCACCACACAGGCAACTTAAGGAGAGCATAGTAATGAACAAAATATTAGCAGCTGCAGCGAATTCCACTGCACTATTGGAGACAGGAACTTGTTGAATCCTTTCAAGATTCGTTCAGATAGAACACCGCCATCGACATTTACATATCAACTTCTTTTTCTGGAAATAAATAAACATTTACAAAAATCCCGAAAGAGCTTTCGAAATATTAAATCAACTTCATGGACATTTTTTTTAGTAAGCAGCTGTTCGCTAACGTTGAAAACATTATTGGACTTACAAAACATTTAAACAATAAATTTGCATCTAAAACAAATGATTTTTTAAAACAAAGGAAATTAATCTTTTGGTATTAACAATAAAATTTATCTTTTCAACAGAAATCGCAGATTTAGTTTTATTTATGAACCCACACTATGCGCTAGTGTTTGCCTAAACAAAAGTCATTATATAATTTTGCTCTTCACTGTGCCGTTTTGCAAATTGCCATCTTATAAAGAGCTTGTTAAAATTTAGCACATCCGCCAAAACTCCATGATGTCCGGTTTATGGCATAAATAGAAGATACAGATACATAATTATATCAACTTGACTTGACCATATGCATTTTGTAAAAACCATTTAATTTAATTACAATTTAAGTTTAAAATCGTGTTTTTATTATCTTTTAAATGTATGGAATCCACTAAGATTTGGCACTTGTTATAGTTCAAATGATTTAAATTTTAAAAAGAGAAATCCATATATTTTTAAAGACGAAAAAATCTTAGACATCAAGCTGTGTTCTTGTTGGAAGTGTAATACACCCAACTCTTTTTTACACATACGAGCAACAAAAAATCGCTTAAAAATACATTTTTGAGATTCCAAATCTTAAAAATATCGCGTTAGTTAAAAACTTCCAAATACGTATTTACTGAGTAAAACGCGCAAAAAAGTGATCTGCAAACAGTTAAATTTAAGAAACACATACAATTAAAAAACAAAAACAATACATTTGCATAAAAAAGAAGTACATATCGCACTTGATCATAAAGAGGGTATTAACTCCAAATTTAACAAATAAGAAAGTATAGTCGGTCAAGCCCAACCGTATGATACCCTACACCACAGTATTTAAAACCACATCATGCTTATGTGTCCATATTAATATGGATTTATCTATCTTCCTATTCCTATCTTCCCTCGTGGTCCAACGATCCGACTCTTTTTCAGTAACTTTGGTCCTTGTGCCAATAAGAACTAAAGTCCCACATTTTATCAAATTATTTCCAAAATTGCGAGCTGTACTTTGCGCACAAGGTTACATGGACAGCCAGCCAGCCTTCCATTTAGCCTGACGGGCATCGTTAGTTCGACTCAGACTCACTTAAAGATGGGTCTAGGACCAATATTTTAAGGTGTTACACATATCAGCAAAAATGCATAATACCCTCTCCACTATTGTGGTGTGTGGGTATACAAATTCTCAGTGGAAGAAAAACCATTTTAAAAACAATTTTTAAACCAACCGTTTCATTACCAAAAGTAGACAAAATAGCACGTTGTTTTTACAGCAGGTAAATTTGAATATAACGTGTCGTGTTTTTGGTTAAAATAAAACTAAACGGTGTTTAATTTTTTAATTATTTTTACGATTTTGTTGAAATATTAAAAACAGCTTATGTATGACCTTTAATATGTGAAGTACTCTCTTTGCAACGGTCGTTGAAAGTGGTTTGTTTCTGTGAACATCAGCAGCTTTATGTTCCTCAGGAAAAACACCTTTTTCTTCGCTTATTTTGCATACATTATTTATTCGTACATTTTTGCATACATTTTTGCATTAATTCATCATGCCATTGTTTTTTTTTTTAACAAGTGAAATTTGCAAGTCAGATATTTTGAATAGGTAAAAAGTGTAAAATTAAAAAAATTAAATTAAAAAAATTTTGTAAAAAAAAAGGGAATAAAAGTTGAGCCAGTCACTCCCTGGGATTAAAGATTAGTAGAAAACAATTCCAGAAATAGTTTTCTTGATTTTTTGCACGCCTCTGGATACCGCCCTTGTAGTTTCTTATGCAGAACGTTTGTAGTCCGATCGCATATTGCATATCTGTGGCATGTTGACAAAACGTCTTAAGTCGAGATAAGTTAGCAAAAAAGTTTTTAAAAAAATCTCGGTGAAAAAATGATTTTAATCAAATAATAATATAAGCGCCAAAATTAAAGAAAAATTTCGTTAATAATACAAAATTTTAAAAACGTAAACAAAAATGTTTTTTTAATGAAAATTCGCATGATCAACAACATTTTTTTCAAATTTTTAAATTTAACTTAAGATGTTTTGTCAAAATGCCACTGATATCATTATTCATTGCTTATTTATGGCCTGATTTTTGTCTTTGGTGATTTGTTAATCCGATATAGAATTCTGGGCGCCTCTTGTGTCATCCCTTTGCCCCTCCGTCCAATTTTTTACATGTGGTAAGAAAGCCCTTCATACTGCGTGTTTTTGATGATGAGTGCAAAACTCACTTTCAAAATTTGTTTTTGTTTTAAATGTAAGCTTAACGAGTTAGTTTTGCGCTCGTCATTAAAAAACAGGCAGCAAACCGTCTAGCTCTTAATATACTCACTTTGATGCCTTATTTTGATCTTGCGTGATATTGATCTTGCGACGTATTTTATCTGCGCTGACACAGATTTGAATACAAAAATTGCATTTTTGATTAAAACAATTTTTGAATTTTCTGCGATGATGATTTTTGTGGTGTCGATAAAAAAGTTTGTAGGTATTAGTCAGTGAATTTTTAGTCAACAAACAAGTTTTTTGAGTCAATAAAAAAATGTTGCCCAACATTTTTAAATTAATGGACAAATATATTAAAAAACGGCGGCATGAAATAACCCCCCAAAAAAATAATGAAATAACCCCACAAAAGTTTGTACAGAGCACAACAACAATGATTTTTGGGGGGTTATTTCTTTATGCTTGGGGTGTTATTTCATTTTCTTAATTGGGTGATTATTTCATATGAAATAATTTCCCAAAAAATCATTATGAAATAAAGCCCCAATATATATTTTTGGGGATTATTTCATTTTTAAATTTATTACGGAAACGTTTTTTGGCGCAATGACTTTCTCCTCTATCATGTAACAAACACCGCCTTCGTTAGCAAAAGCTTGCCTGCATAGCCAGCCTTCGGCCGGAATCTTAAATTTTCTGCTCTATGGTGTACCAAACACTATCTTAGCTATACAGAAAAGCTTTAGTTATCGAAGCCGATGATTGGCATATCATAGAGAAAAAAATCCTTGCGCTTGGCCGCAATCTATCTATCGCATGATTCTTTAAACCAAAACTGTACAATTAATGTATTATACATATTGGGGTCTTATTTTATTCCAGAATTTGGGGTCTTATTTCATATGAAATAAGCCCTCAAAAATTAGGGTATTATTTAATTTCTGTTTGGGGTGTTATTTCATTTCGTTGGGAGTTTAATTCATTTTCAAAATTTGGGGCTTATTGCATATGAAAAAAGGCCCCACACTTTGGGGGGTTATTTCATTATTTTTTTGGGGACTTAGGTGTTATTTTAGGGTGTTATTTCATGCCGCCTTAAAAAACGGACAAAAGAAGTAAAAATTCTAACTTTACTTTGATTCAAATACTTTTTTATTTATCTATAAAAATATATAATTATTTCATTACTAAATATGTTTTATTGAGTTTTATTTTGCAAAGTGTAATTTAACAAACATTTTTATTGAATCAAATTAAATTTTTATGTTTTTTTATAAAGATATTTAAGATATTTTGTTCTGTGTAGATTCCATTGTATGCCATTTGGAGTCTCAGCATTAATCTGTTCAATGGGAAATTAGTCTTCTATAAAAAAGCCACAACCATATTATGGTTGCCTGCGACCATCAGTTATAACATTAAAATGTAAATGTAAACATTTTTAAATATGCTCTACAAAATTGTTAAATATATTTCATAAAAAACAATATACCTTATTTGAAAGCAAAAAAAAAAAATAATATTGGCACATAAAAACAAGCCAAAAAGTATTGTCGTCCAAGCATATGATACTATACACCACAGTATGACCAGTAATGGACCCACCAAAACAAAATTGTGTTATAAAGTAAAGATTCATATTAGTATAAGTTATAGTGATTTAAGGGACGGGGTTTATATAGGGCGATTCTGGTCCTACCATTATATTATGCCATGCTTTTTATTTCATCATTTTATATCCAGTCCAATATTTATGAGAAAATTGTGGCATTAAAAAGTGTTTTCGTGAGCGGTATTCGTATGGGAGCTAGTCAACTGATTCTAATTAAATTTCGTATAGTGTTTAAATGATTTAAAATTTGTGTGTGAATTTGGGAACTTTTATAGAATAAACTTATATTTTTTGGCAACAAAAACTTATTTTGCATTCTTTATTAAGCAAATTTTAGATTTCCTTTCGCCATAATACAAATGTAAATACGCACCCTATTGAAATTAGTGGCATAAATTACTATCAACCTTTGAGTTTATTCATATTGTCATTGTTAGATTTCCGCCACCTGATAATGGTTGAAATAAAAAATCACTTTAGCATAATTTATGCTGTGATTTGTATTCAATAAAAAAATAATGTTAGTACTTAATTTTTTTTCGTTCGTACTTCCCCTCCAGCAATACAGTTGTTTCAATACTACAAGTATATTTCTCAATGTACTCCTCGTATTATTCACATTTGTGGCTTCAGGAAATTTCAAATGATTCGAATCTTACAAAAATCAGCAGCGCTGGCGGCAACGACGACGACAGCGATACAATCAACAAGTTTCGCTCAAGTATGTACGAGTGTTGATCAAAGTGTTAATGTGAAATGTTAAGAAGCAGTTTGTTTTTATGTTCCCAATAATATTCCCGTAGGACATGAAGCGAAAAGAAATACTCCTTCATTTTTGTGGTAAATAGGTAGGTAAGGTAAATTTAAACAATGTGCAACGCGCTTGTGGAATGGAGTATAACAAGAAATACATTCAACGCCAAACAATACCACATACTACATTCATTTGCAATGCTAAACAGTTGACTTCGACTAAACTTTTAATAAATGTATATGTGTTTGTGTGTGTGAATCTTTTTTTATTCTCAACAAATATTCCATTCTTTTTATTCTGACTTGCTGATGATCTTGTTAAACTTAAATCTTTTTCATTGTGCTGTTGTGTAAATTTGATAAATTTTTTACTATAATTTTCAATTCCCTAAACGATTTGTATTTGTTTTTGATAGTGCTTTAAGGAGTTAAGTATTTTGATCTTTTAGAGAATGTAATTAAAGTGTTGCAACTTGCAAGGGGATTCTATTTTAAAAATGTGTACCGATTTGTATTTTAGTAATATTTTGTTCCTTTATCCCAAATCTTTGTGGAGAGTTTTATGAATAAGTTATTTAAGTTTTGTTAAGTTGCTAAGTTTTTATTACAACTTCTATTATTTGTTAAAAAAATGAAATTCTTTTATTTGCCTGCAACAATAAGTAAGTAACGTAATAAAATCTATGTTAACTATTTACAATTACGTAAAAAAAATCCACTAACATACAAAAAAAAACTCTAATCTCTTTCGTAAACATGCTTTTTTGTATAACAAACGACTGAATGGAGTTCTTAATAAAAAAAAACTTGCAACATGCATATAACTTTTTCCATCTGTGCTCGAACTACACACACTCTCTGGCTACAAGTGGAAAATTGCCTATAGCGAAAAAATAATTTTTCATCTTCTTCTTCTTATTTCTATGTTTTTATTTGAATACCTGGAAAAGATAAAATAGTAAAAAAGAAACTCCAACGACCTCCAAGTTGAAACATTGCGTGTGCAGCTCAGCTCCTGCAGCAAAAAAGTAAAACCCGGTAGACTTTAAGACGCTTTACGCCCATGTTGCTTGTCGCTCAAATATTTACATTGACTTTGACGTATTTGCAGATTTTGTTTTACTCATATCTCCAAATACACTTCAGCTTAAAGTAGCTGAAGTGTAACGAATAAATACGTACACACTTATGTTCGTATGAACGTAGGTAGTTTTTAGTGTGTTGTATCTCACTGCAACTCAACTTAACAATATGATAAAAAAAATAAAAATAAAATTGCTAAAAAGTGCAATAAACTAATAAGTGTTTAAAATTTTTTGTTTTCATTCTTTCAGCCAACGAACAAGTCACTTACATTTTTCAAATATTTATGAGTGCAACTTGTAGATACATTAATGTTTTATTCGAGTGTAGTAGATACATTCGTATAAAGTTGTTACTGGCAAAATACGGCCAAAGGAGTAGAATAAAAATTAAAATAAAATCTTTGTAGTAGGAATTCATTAGCCGTTTTCTGAACACGTGCATTTTGAAATAAAGGGTGGTCTATACAGAAAAGTTTTTATTTTCGATATGACTTTTTACTCTTAAGAGCAGGAGACAGCAATTTTGTTTTTAATATTGAAATTATTATAACCAGGGCAAGTTTTTATGCTTTTGGCATAGAAAATATGCATTTGCATATTTTTCAAGTTTTTCCCACAACATAAATTTTCACATTTTTTTCACAAAATTTCACATTAAAGGCCTAACTTTAATATGCATGAGCTAGCTTAAGCAACTCTCAACAACACACGAAATAAACTTTCAAATGCATTTAAATAAACAAAAGCACAAGCAAAAAAATCTGCTTCCGTCGAAACGTGCGATCAGTTTCGCAGATTGCTTAAGCAAATGCCAGTTTTATTTCATTACCTTCAGTGTGGTTGGTCATGTACATATATGATCAACACGAATTCGCACAGTCGCTTAAGCCAGCTCATGCATATAATGGCTGCGCCTTTAGAAGACTAAATTCCTTTTAATTATTAAAACGTTTGTGCCGTGTATGTGTTCCTAAAACCGCTGGAGCGATTGACACCAAACTTGGACCAGGTTTCTCTTAAGTTTAATCCCGGCAGGTGGCGCTGTTGTCGTAATAATATTTTTTTTTCTAATTTATAGTACGATTTTGCAGAGATTCACAAAAAAAGGTTTCCTGAAACCTTGAAAACAATTTGGATTATTGAATTATTTTATAAACCTCAATCACTCCTTAAAATCTTCAAATAAATTCAACAATATCAAGCACTTAAATGGCTGCTTCTTTAAAAAGAATTGTATTTTTCCTTTAAGCAAAAGCCAATAAACAATAAAATAAAAACATGTTTACAATTTCATAGTTTGTTCAGAGTTGCATACGAGTAAGAAAACCAAATAAAATGAAATGTATAAAAATCAAATACCCCTGGGTAAGGAAAACCAAACATTCGCCCTCCTTGCAGTAAAAACTAAGAAAATATTCCATAAAGAGAAATAAAATTTGTTAATGTATGCGAACAATTTGTTTCCGTAGTCATGTGTGTCGGTGTGTCTGTTTATCTGACTATCCGTATGTCTACATTTCGTGCATTCAAGTATGAATTTTGAAGTCACAGAACGAAAAGTTAAATAAATTTCTGAAAATCCACATTTGGCATATGACCTCGTATGTGTATCATTTTAAAATAATTTATTATTTATATAAACCACATTTGTTGTTGATGATGTTTTTTGTTATTAATTTTTCCCTAAATTAAACAATTTTTTCCATGGAGACTGGATATTCTGTTTGTATCTGTTAAGACAAAAAAAAAATAAGAATTCAATTCAAAAACATTTAAACGGAAATTATTAGTTTTATGTTTTTTTTTTATTATTTTGGAAGTGGATTGTGAATGTTTTTTTTTTTTTTTATACGCTCCACCGCCACTAGTAGTGGATGAGGGTATACTCAGCTTGTCATTCCGTGCGAAACTTTTTTATTATTCGTCTCAGACCCCATAAAGGATATATATTCTGGCTCGTTGAGTAATTCTAAGTCGATTTAGATATGTCCATCTGTACGTCTGTTGAAAAGACGCTCACTTTCGAAAACCTCAAAAAATTACAATGTTGGTGTCAAATAACTAGCTTGTAGTTATTCTAGGCAATTTGGGTTGAAATCCAACAAAATTGGTTCAGTAGGATGAAAGTGGAGCCAAATGTGGAACCGCATAATTTTGTTAAAAAACTAACAGAAATGATGGTATAAAGCACGGATTGATATAAGATTTGACACAAATTCGTTCAATATGAGAAATCATATTGTTAAATTTCGTAAAGATCGGCCCATAAGTTACCATAGGCCCCATTAAAAGTCAACTCTCGGAACTCTCCCATATAGCCCTCGTTTGAAATATTTTGACTGTCGGTGGAGGTTATCAAAGATTCGCCTCAGCCGAATATGGGTAATTCCAAAGTGTTGAACGTGACAGTCGTACGCATCAAAAATGCAATTACATTTTAAACAACAGATACTTTTACGTTCTTTTAACCCTTAAATTATAGAACTAAGAAAGCACTATTATCTATGCTAAAGTTTATGGGGGCGCGATTCTAGTTCAAAGATAATGGCAAAAGAAGTAGCGGTTCGAACGTGAAAAAATAGAAGTAATTTTTGTGGCCATGTATAAAACCTGGCACAATTTTTTAGTCAAACTACTTTCAGAATTTTACGTTGCAATGTAGCATTTAAATGTCTTTGGCTTGATTCCAAAATCTTCTGTATATTTTTTTGTTTAAGCGAAAATCTGGTTCGATACGTGACATTTCAAACGTGACATTTTTTCCATAATAATTTAACTGAATAATGATTAATACAAAATAAAAATTTACCGTTTATTCGAATAACATATTTCTCTTCGAACTCTTCCTTAGATTACAGACCATGTAAGAAAATTTTTTTGGAATAATTTTCATCAAATATCACCTCTTTTAAGGAATATAATATTAAAGAAAACATGCAATAAAACGTTCTCACAAATAAGAAATTACGTTTGCACAACTTTGCAGTCTGATTGTTTATCTAAGTGAACAAATTTATGGGTAAATTTATAAAATTAGTAAAATCTTAATATTTCTCTATAACAATATCGTAAAATAATAAGTTTTTAATAACTTTTATTTTCAATCACGGTGGACCTTTTGACGGAAACGCCCATATAGCACTTCACTTATTTTAATTAAAAAAAAAAAAATCAACGGATGACTGTAAATTGGAGCAAATTTTTTTTTACTTCAATTTAAATATTAAAATAAATGTTTTTAGTCGTTTAACTTTGAGGTTAAAAGACAGCATTTTAATTTAAACTGTAAATAATACTTTTTGAAAAAAATATTGCGAGAAAAATTATTAATTTCTACACAATAAAGATATTTTTATATAGAAAAGTATGAACAAACAATTAGACAGACGGATTCAAACGGCTTGTAAAATACAATTGTTTAAAAATGAACAACACAATATTAAATGGCTCTTCTAAAGAGTGATCGTTTATAGCAATAAGTAAAGCAAAGTTTATTAAAATTGAATAAGTTTATAAATCTGGCAACATTAGATTTATCACAGTCAGTTTGTTAGAAACATTCATAACTTAAACGTTTAGATTATTCAAAGTTAACTCTGCGTAATTCTTTTTTTGGTTAATATTATTTGTCTTTCTGCTTTCAAAAATGTCAGCTGTTTTAGTATCATTTAATTAAAAGTTTATTGAAACGCTTTTCTTTATAATTAATATTAATAAAAGTTATTTGGAAAGTATTTAAAAAAGAACATTAAAAATTTTAAAAAACCCCCAATATTTTTTATTCCGAATCACATTTGCATTTAACATTTTTTTGATTGACATTCCTCTTTTACCTTTCACTTTTTTAATGTTTAAAAGGCAATCAATACAAAAATTATACATATTTAAAATTTTAATCGCTGTAAACTGCAGCAAATCGATAACTATCATCTGCTTTCCATCAGGAGTTAAACAAAAAAGTTAATCCCATTAAACCAGCAACGATAAATAAGTTAGAAAATCCTTATGTAAAAGAAACGAAGGCAAATGCATCTGATGCTTTCTTCTTTTTCAATAGAATACTTTTTGCGGATTTTAAATAAGCACGTCCTGTTTTACACGAAAACAAATAAAAATCGTTAGCGAACATTATTTATGTTCTCGAAATCAATTTAACATTTAAATGCAACCGAAAAATTTTAAATTTCTCACGTAATTTTTATTGTTTTGTAAAAATGTTTTCTTTAAAACAATAAATTTTACAACACTTTTTGCTAGGATTTTAGATTTATAATTTGAAAATATTATGAGGATAAAATACTCATGAAGTCATTATTATAAAAATTTAATTTAAAATTTACTTAAAAAGAAAAAAAAAATGACTACATTAACCACAATATTCCAATTATGGAAAAAATAATGTTTATTGTAAATATTATTATTTTAATACAATCATCATTCTTTATACACCAGGCTAACACCAATGTGATTCATTTGTATTCAAAAGCATCATGCTGCTGCATGATCCATCTCCCTTTATCAGAAATACAGAAATTCAAAACCAGAAGCTCTTGTGCAAATTTATGAAAATTCTCGTAATAAAATGTGAATTTTCAAAATCAAAACCAGAAAAACACACAACGCCTTTTAATGGTTCATCTCCTATTGACTTTATTTTAGTGATAAAACATTCATGGAGACTTCTCACACTCACCAGACACATCTAAAAATTTCTCACGATTTTAAGAGTAACGAAAAACTTTTCAGGGAAGGGAAACTAAATTAGCAAACGCTTCGACAGCTTTGGTTCCAATAATGGGATTTTATTTTTGAAGTTTTGCTCATATTTTTATAATTTTGCTTTTATGTTTGGTTATAGCAAAACAATTATAAATAAATAACTCTTTATTTTATAAATTAAGCTTCGATTACAATGATAGATAGCACAATTTCGTTTTTCTTCTAACTAATTTTTTCCCAAAGTGTTTTATATATTTTCCTTTAATTTTCTGAATAAAAATATAACTAAAGTTTTTTTTAAAAAATTAAGTCTGCTTCTACTTCAGCAACAATTTGTAGATAAAGTTTTGAATGAAAATTTTAACAATATCTTGTTAATAAGTAATATTTTTCTGGGCAAAATTTGCAAATGTTCTCTTTATTGAAAATGTCTGTGCTTGTGAAAAAAGTTGCTTTATTGTCAACACCAAGGGAAAATATTGCTGCCATTGTGAATCTGGCCTAAAAGTCTTTTTATTTCCAAAGTCATGTTCAAGAAAATATAAAATGGTACTTACCATTTGCCATCCCTGACTTAAATTCATTCGAATTTCGAAAATTTTGTGAGAATAATATTATTTGTAGAAATAGTGAGTATTTTTCAAAACGCACATATTTGTTATGAATACGAACTATTGTAATTTGCAAATATTTTAATAAGAAGAATTCGAAACATGATCTAATAGCTAGATTTAAAAAAGGACTCGTACATGCTTTAAAAATGTTAAATCGAGATTATGCGGCAGATCTTTTTATACCCTCCACCACAATTAGTTGTGAAGAGGGTTTACTAAGTTTGTCATTCCGTGTGAAACTTTTTTATTATTCATCTCAGACCCCATAAAGTATATATATTCTGGCTGCTTGAGTAATTCTAAGTCGATTTAGCCATGTCCGTCTGTCTGTCCGTCTGTCCGTCTGTCCTTCTGTCCGTCTGTCCGTCTGTCCGTCTGTCCGTCTGTTGAAAACACGCTCACTTTCGAAAAACTCAAAAGAAATAAACAAACTAGGTGTCAAATTGCTTGTAGTTATCCTAAGCAGTTTGGGATTGAATTTCAGCAAAATCGGTTCAGTAGGCTATGAATCAAAATGTGGAACCACCACCTTCAAAAACTTGATAATTTTGTTACAAAAACTAACATAAATGATGCAAAAATGCACGGGATGACATAAGATTTTGCACAAGTCCGTTTTATTCGATTAGAAATTACACTGTAAAATTTCGCGAAGGTCGGTCCATAATTTACCCTAGGCCCCATATAAACACTACTCCCGGAAAACAGTTTAGTACGCCTAAAACCGTAAAAAATAATGCAATCATAACAAATTTTGGCTCGTCACAATTCTATAGGACTATAAATGATACTGTGAAATTTCGTGAAGATCGGTACATAATTTACCCTAGGCCCCATATATGCCCTACTCCCGGAAAACAGTTTAGTCTCCTAAAACCATAATTAATAACAAATCGTCACAGTTTAAGATAATAATAATAAAAAGACATCATACAGATATTACTCCTTAAACATTCGAACTGTCGGTGGAGGGTATCAAAGATTCGGCACAGCCGAATATAGCACTCTAACTTGTTTTACTTAAAATAAAACAATATAAAAAATATAACGTTCGGAAAATATCTGTAGTTAAATATATTTTATTCTGATTATATCGGCTAAGCAGTAAAGCTGATAAGTTGTGAAATTCATAATATTTGCCATTCTTTTCAAAATATCCTTTTTAGGAAATAAATTCATTCGTAAAAATCAAATGCCTCACGTTTGCATAAACAAATATTTACCATGATGACAGAGCATTTTTACACGAGTCAATAGAATGTCAATTTTGTTTTCAATACGCCACCCACTTACTCGTCCCCAAATTACAAATGACACCATCAGTCCAGCCCACTGAATAAAACAACCAACTAAGTATGAGTTATCTTCAATGGTTGTGTTTTATTCGAGTTTGCTCGCACATTTACGAAAACCAATTATCTTAAGAGTAAAATGCCGTTCCCAGCAAAACTTTAGATTAGAATCAGGTTTTCACCAATCCCGGGATTCGGGATTTCAAAAAATCCAATCCCAGAATTCCTGGGTTTTTTATATTATGTATTTAACATAAACAAGCTAAATAAAATATACTTGTATATTTTATACATATACGAATGTTTATTGGAATATAACAAAAAATATTACGTACACAGATAAAATAAATAATTGCTTTTAATTATCAAATTCGTAGAATCAAGCAAACAATTTATTGATTTTGCACCTATCATCAAAATGATTATATTGATTACTAAAATTTTTGAAATTAAAAATTGTGATTTTTTCCTAATTCATGACTAATTTACTGCCTGTTCTTTGGCTTTAAAATAAAATTTTTCGTTTGGGAATTTCATTGAAATAAGAATAAAAAACTAGAATTTGTTTTTGATATAAATTCCCAATCGGAAAGTTTTATTTTACTTTCAAAAAAACGGGCAGTTAAATAAATATATCCCTTTTAGACCTGACGCCAAACTACTGGAATTTTTTTTCCTAATTTTTGGAATATATGATGTTTAGGTTTTACCATTTTAATATCCTTCAAGGATTATCAGAACACGCACAATTGATGCATCTCATTAAAATGTTTAGCTAAAACGCATTTTTATTGCTTTAAATGACTTCAATTGTTTTGAAACATTTAAACTTATAATTTTTTTAGTTGAAACATGTCAATTTCAATATTTGTCAACGATTTGCACTTTTGTAATTGACTTCTGTGACTCACTTTGACAAAACTGAAATGTGACGCAAGAATTTCACAATAAGTCAAGTAGCGTTAAAGCGAACAGCAAAATAATGAGAGAAACAAACATAAAGAACAATTAAGCCCAATAGATGCATGCTATGGTCCACCCACTATTTGACATTGGTCAAATAGAAGGGAAAATATTGAGCCCGAAACCCACCCGCACAATCGATTCAAGGTCTAATAGGGATTTGATAAAAAAAACTGTGCGATTACGAACAATCAGGTATGTGACAGAATTTGTTTTGACTTTTAAAATAAAAAAATAATATTGTTTGCGTTTTAAGGCTCAGTTAGTCTTTACTTACTGTTTCTGTTCCGTTCCGTGCCGTTCTGTTACGAAATTGTAATAGTTACTTTTTCTGTAGCAACTTATCAGCCATTTATGACAAATTTATTAGTTTTGCACCATCCATTGTTTTATTTCAATAACTTTAAGCACATAAATTTGAAGCAATTAAATTTTTTGAATTCTTAAAATAAAAAAATAGTTTATTTCAATACAAAAATGTATTTTTTATTATTTATTTTGCTGTCACTTACAATTACTTACCAAGTTTTTGATTTTAACAAACTGAACCGCAACAGAATAGAAAAACTAATCAATTTCACAGGTTTTTTAATAACAAAAACACATCAGCTGATCTGTAACAGAACAGAAAGTAAAGACTAACTGAGCCTTTACAGTTTCTAGAGAAAGTAAAAACGTTTTCATTTTGACTTTCGTACGAATTTGGTTTCTGTAACACATCTCAATGTGTTAATTGACGCAATTAAAAGAAATAATAAACAAAAAATCTATATTTGTTCAATCATTTTAGTTGATTCAACGTAATTAAAAAATAATTAATATAGTAATTGAATTAAAAAATTAGTAATTGATTTATTTGTAAGATTCAATTAACAAGCTTAAAAAAGTTTTGTTTTCTGTTTTAGCACATTCTTTATACTTACAAAAAATGTTCCATATAGTATCGAAAATAATGAGTTATTTACACTTGAAGAGTAAGTAGTGTTAAACGAAGTTTCTTGCTGCTTTATACGTAACATGCTAAGCCAAATGTTTGCTGGGCTATTATGTGAATTTATTACAATGAGAGCAAACAACCTGTCAACTACACTTCTTCTTTATCTCATCCAAAACACTTTATTCTAACAGCAAAGACAACCCTCTAAAGTTCATCTTTTTAGGTGAAAATAAAAAGGAATTTGACAATAGTCGACAACAATAAAATTAATTCTAAAAAAAACCAAGTCGCACTTGATCATAAAGAGGGTATTAACTCAAAATTTTTATATATTCACTTTTTGGAAAAAATCGACACGCAATATTCATATCGTGCTGTTCTGTCTACTTTTTATTAAGGAAACGGTCGGCATAACAATTCTTTTTCATATGCCTTAAATATTATATTAAAAAAATTGTTTTGTTTTTAAAGTGCGAAGTGACATCTTAAAAAACTCATTTAGGCAAGAAAAGCAGGAAAAATCAACACCTCAGTTACCGTATTACTTTCGCAATATTGGGAGACGCAAAATTGTACTCACTGTCATTAACCCACTACAGCTGTACGTCACCTGATTAAACAGAAATAATAATTTTTGGAAGGGGTCGTTTCACTCCAAATTTAAAATTAAGCTTCAAACCTAGCAGGTTTGTGAGGGAGGACTGAAAAAGTTTCGCTTGCCATCTCGCTTACGGAAGGCATGCATTTTATATGGCGAGATCCCACTTTAATGCAATATATTTTTGACACAAAAAGCGCTTCATTCACTGCATAAAAAACTGGTGCGTGGAAGATCTTCTCAATTTTTCGTTATTACAGTTATTATTTAATATTTTCCCTTACAAACCAGCTTCGTATTTAGGGAATCCCGGTCCTTTAAAATGTTATTTTTTTTACCAATTTGTTAAGAATTCGTTTACTTACCTTTCTTTATTTCTGTGTGTCTAATTGCGTAGCGCATAAATGTGCGCTTACTTTTTAAAATGTACTATTAGTGCTTCGGGAGATAAGAAATTTTTTTATTGGGATGTCAGTGTGACATTCCCAATGAATTTTCTTAATAATGATCTCAGATGCTATTTATTATGTAAAAGATATTGTTTTAGCTGCATAAGAAATAAGTGGTTAAAAAAGACAGAAATATTGTGGGAATAAAATCTTTTATTATTATAATATGTTAGATAATTTCATGGCCTTTATTCTCTTAATATAATTTTCGGCACATGTCCGCCGCGGCTAAGAGTTACACGGCTCATTCGATCAGTACAATATTTTTATTTTCTTGGAAAAGGTTGTTGATGTTTACCTGATAAAATTTTGGTACCTAAAATTCAGTCAGGGCGAGGAGGAAGAGGAAACTGTGTTTCATTTCCTATATCAATGTCGAGGAATTCGGGACATTAGGTAATAAAAACCTGGGAAAACCCGTGTTTTCCTATTTGGAGGATCCATTTAGGATAGAACTAAGGTTGCTTTGCCTTTAGGAAGACGAATTGGTTGAATTTTACAGTGACGCCTATTGAGTAACTGTTCTGTTGGATGGGTATTGGCGCTGGGTATCACAAAGGGACCTCTGAAGACCAAAGTGAGTTGACTCTCGATGGCTGCGCAAGGAACCTAACCTAACCAAATGTAATCACATGTTTAAATGGAACGTCAGACAATGATTTCAACCCCTAAGTTTTCGAAAAATGATACATATAGCCACCTTAAATGCAAACGGACGTGACTACATTTTAATTTAAAGGAGAAGCAAAAACTTTACAAAATCAATAACAACAAGGTGTTCTTGGCTTTTGAATTTCTTTAATAAAGTCTCCATTTTTGATCGCAGGGATCTAAAAATTTTCGTGAACATTTAGTTTAATAAAACGAGCAAAAATCAATGAAAACAACAATATCGAATTTTTGTGTTTGATTACGTCCGTTTGTATTTAAGGTGACGATATGTTTGCTTACCACATTTTAAAGGTCCTATTGATGGCGCTTTTTCTAGAGGGCTAAAACACCTAATAGTAAGCATGACTAATTTTTTGCAACAAATTTCGAAAATAATATCGCCATATTCCCTATACAGTAGAATCTCACAAATTAGAACCACTTTGTGCACCGGGCAGTTCGAATTTCTGAAAAGTTCGAATTTTTGGAAATTTTTTTTTACAGAAAATGATAAAATTATACAGCCCAATTATGAATAAAAATTCCCCGGGAGTTTTTTCCCTTTTCCCAGTTTTACAATTGAATTAACATAGGAAAAATGGGAGAAGGGAGAAAACACCCGGGGAATTTTTATTCATAATTGGGCTGATAATGAAATAGTGATAGATAATGAATAGTTGTGTAAGCGTTATTTTAACTCAAAACAGTTTTTATTTAATAAAATTTAATTAATTGAAAATATTAAATTCATAGAAAAACTTTTAAAAAGTTTTTTAATTATTAGGTACTTATTGGTCTTTAATATAAAATAAGTAAAACTTGTTTTTTTTTTTTATTTATTAAAACTAAATACAAAGATATCGTTACGGACGTCCAAAAGGTTAGACATGTGTTTACTGGAATATATTTATATCACTGGTTTTGCACCATTTTATAACATTATTGATGCCTTCAAGGATTTTTAAATGAGAAATAGCGGGCATTATAGAGCGTTTAATTTGTTTTTTTTTTCGCCTATTAAGTTCAAAATCATAAAAAAAAAAATTTTCTAATAGAAATAAAAACAAAAACAAAAAAAAAAAAAAAAAAAAAAAAAAAAAAACTTCCAGAAATTAGAATCTGTGGGTATAATTTCAGAACGTCCAATACATTGAAAGGGCAGGTTCTAATTTCTGGACGGTTCGAATTTGTGACGGTTCTAATTTGTGAGATTCTAATGTATAGGTTATTTTTATAAGATTCAGTTTTATTATTGTCTCTAAATAGAAAATATTTCAGCCAATTTACACATTGAGCTATCAGTATAATAACAACCAGCAAAGGGTGAAAAGGATTCGTCAGGGCCGAGTATAGCACTCTTATTCCCTTTTTAACTACCCGTTGGTCATCATGATTATTAATGGAACGTTGAAACATTTTCTGAAGTGCAAAAAATTAAAACGTAATTTTTTTGGTAATACTAGTGGAAAAAATACAAGCAAAAAAAAAAATATCGATTAGGCTATAAATTGATGATGGGAAGGAATAAGGCAAACACACGCATTATAAAAAACCACCAGCAGACAGACAATCAGAAAACTACACTTTGAGTAGATTTTTCGAATTGTGTGAGTACGTTTTGTAACAACTAAACACATGCTGTTTTCATTGAAGGTGTCATTTGCACCTCTGGCAATTTATTTTGCTCTCCTTTTTTATATTTATGTTTCTAACCACACCGACAGTGAGAACCATGATGCGAGTAAGTGGAGTACATGTGTTAAATATGTTTACGGATCATTAATTGTTAAATGATTGTTTTTTATTCTGTTCCTCGTCCATTGGACATAAAAAGTAATGTTTTCAATTAAGTTAACGAAACAAGAAAATAGGACGTCAAAAAGGGTTTGTTATCAATAGTTATATCGACTAACTGCTGTAATATATGAGTTCCCATAAACATTGAATTTTCTTTAATGAGATTAAGGGAATTTACTTTTCACAAAATTAAAAAGACATTTCTTCAAACCCTCTTAAAATTGAGAAATTTTAAGCCATGAAAATGTTCCTTTTTTTAACTGATAATTATTAATCTAGCAAGGGAAAGTTTTGCGCAACGTATGTTGTATTTTATGTAGCGTATTTGACATTACTTTTACAACTTTCTTATAAAATTCCTTCGAATAGTTAATATTATGCTTGATTCAATTATACTATGCCCTTATTCATATACGAGCATATATATGTATGTATGTATGTATGTATGTTATCGGAAGTGCTTTGAATTGTCTAGACTTATTGATAATTAAATTTGTAACAATTGGTTTTCTATAACAATAAATAACACTTTTCATTATCAATATGCAATTGGCATATGTTGTAAAAATTGAAATTGTAAATCATCTGTGAATATTGTTGGGGAAATTGTGCTTGTCAAGGCTAGTTTTTTTCAAGGGAAATAACTCTACACTATTTATTTTAGCTAATCATAATCTAGTAATAAATAATATCTAAACAAATAAGCGTAATAAAAATATTTCAAAACTATTTAAACTCGATCACCTCAAAGGCAGAAATCAGTTTTCAATTGAAAAGTTAACATGAAAGTTCTTGTAGTAACTATTCTTTTTGTGGCATGCGTCAATGCCGCATCCTTTTCCAACATCGCTCAAAAATTGTTGCCCAGTTTCGCTACTGGTTACATAATTAAGGGAGAAGATGCCGTGCCGCATTCAGCTCCTTACATTGTATCCTTGAGCAGAACCTCGAAACATTCCCACATTTGCGGAGGCACCCTCATCAACAAGAACTGGGTATTGACCGCTGCCCATTGCATAAGCAATCCTGTGGGTATGGGAGTTGTTGCAGGTCTGCACAAGCGCACCAATTATGATGCTAGAACTCAATCTCGTGTGGTCGATTTTGGAAAAGTACATGAAAACTACAGTGGGGGTGTTGGTCCTTACGATATTGCTATTCTGCATGTTTCACAACCCTTCGAATTCAATGAATGGGTACAACAAGCTGTGTTGCCTGCTCCCGAAGAAATCCATGAAGGCGAAACTCATTTGTATGGTTGGGGTCAACCGAAATCTTATGTCTTGACAGCTGCCAGCACTTTGCAAACTGTAACTACCCAAATTGTTGAAATCAACAAGTGCAGGGATACTTTGCCTGCCGATGCTCCCATCCATGAAACCAACTTGTGCTCGGACTCTTTGCAACAAAGCATCTCTGCCTGTAATGGTGACTCTGGTGGCCCCTTGGTTAAAGAATATGAAAATTCTCCTTCGGAGTTAATTGGCATTGTTTCCTGGGGTTACATTCCCTGTGGTTTGGCTCAGCTGCCTTCCATTTATACTCGTGTGTCCGCCTATATCGATTGGATCAACAATGCTCAAACTGAGTTTTTTATGGCTTAAATTGTAAATGATCCGGAAGTCTTTAAAAGTTTTTCAAAATAAATATTAAAGAGAGTTTAAATTAAAACCTTGTTTTTTTTTAAGAGTGTGTAAGAAATGTTTTATTAGGGATTAAAAAAAGGCTGCACTGTTTGACCAAAATTGGGCACCATATTAATTCTTATTTGTTATTTAGTAATTTATGCGTATCGAAAAAAATGTTAGTTTGAAGCATTTGTAAAGCAAAATTGCTGCTTTAAAGTAAGGGCTTGACTTTAAGATTAAACCAGGATTAAGAGTAATTTTAGTTAATATTAAAATAAAATTAATCTAACTTTTATCCCCATTCACCTTTTTCAATACTCCCAGCTAGCATTTTGTATCATAATCTTATCATTTAGGAATGAGCTTCAAGAGCGAAATACCCGTATATGAGCTCATTTTTCAATCATAAATGATACTCTCGTTGTGAGAAAATGGTACCCTACCGATGAATCTCATGAAAGAATCATTTGTGATACAATTTTCTGATTCCTTTTTGATCAATTTAATGGTGGTTTTTATAATCATTATTGATTCGTTTTCTTCCCATTTTTCAATCGTTAACTTTATAGTTTTTGATTATATTTCATATAATTTTTAAATTGTCATGTTTTTTATTTTTTCTCCGATAATTATGACTTTTCGAACCAGCTTTATTTTAAACCAAATAAAAGTTATCGGTTTTTCGCACAGAAGAGAAGAAACAATTTGCACTAACATTTATGTTCATAAATTGTCAATAATTTTTGGGCTTCTATTTTAGCCAAGCTTCTTATTTATTTGGCTAACATGAAAGTTTCTGTTTTTATTTTTTTCATTTAGTAAAAACAAAAAATCAAAATATTTAAAAATCATTATTTAAACATAAAAATGAATCATAAATGAATCCTTTTTCAATCACTCAAGTGATAAATCAGTTTTTAATCAACAAAACTGATCTGAAAAGAATCATTTGGTTGATTTCTATAAAAAATAATCAGCCAAATGGTAGCTGGGAAATGTCAAAAATTGCCATCAAACTACTGCTTGTAACGTAGAAAAGAAGAAGCAAACATAATTTTTTTTATTATTTTAAACATATTACTTATTACATTTAAATACATATCTTAATAAATAAAATAAAAAACGATCAAGCAATTTTATCTAACGAGGTGGATGAAAACAAGAACACCATTGAAAGTTTGGTCAATTGAGATTTTTCAACAAATTCTTAGTTATTAAATAAATTAAAATGATTTGGACGTGTTCTAAATGTTCAAACATTTTTAAATATATCTTATCACTAGAAAAGTCTATTTTCTATAATTTTTTACAATAGTTTTTCACAAGCAAAGAATTTTCTTTTCTCAGCTGTTCGCTTTTGACAGTTTAAACCAGCAAACAAAATAAAATAATCGTCTGATCAAAAACATCTTTCAGAGATTCATTTTAATTTAATCGCTAATCTTTAAGTTAAAGACTGGCTCTTGCTCATTGTAAACTTGAAACTACATGTTTCATTAGCCGAACAATTTTAGAAGTAATTTAAGAATGAATTTGTTTTCTTCCAATATTAATTTTAATAAAATTGGCTAATTATTTTTTTTTTTTTTAATTATGAATTTTGCCTTAAATTTCGTGAGAAAAATTCATCCCTCTATTCAATTGTAAATAAGTTAGTTGAAATATCAAAAGAAACTATAAATACGGTTAGTTTTCTTTGATATTAAAAACAAAAATATTTTCTGCAACCTTTAAGGCACTCATTTGAAATAAATGCCAGTAACAGAATGTTTCTTAAGTATTTATTATTATAGTACATAATCACATATGTATGTATCTAAAGCAGGTATTTGTAATATACACTTATAAGAATGCAATCATAAAATATTTAATATTTTTAATATTTGTTAAATAATGTCTTTTTTGTTTTTTTTTTAGGTAAGTAACTATTTTCTTTATTAAATACCACGTTGTAAGTATTGAATTATTTAAACAAAGATAAAAGCAACACAAAAAAATGTGTACAAATATAAAAATAGTCTGTATTTAAAAAAACTATTTATGGCTTTCATAGTAGGTTGAATTTCGTTCAACGAAATTCAATTTTAATTTAATTTAAGAAAGATATTTTGGAATGTAATTACTCCCTTGCTAACAAGTAGGGGTCTTAGTAAATAAAATAGATCTGAAATTTTTAAGAATTATAAAAATTTAGTTCGAATTTCTATAAAAATAGCTCATAAATGATAATCACCCAAATCAATACAGAAGATACTTTGTGGTTATTATAAATAAGTTGCTTAGTAGTCACTAGTCATAACCAAGTTGTTACTAAATGGCTCATTGCTAATACTATCTTTCAATTTAGAATTTAGTGACATGAATTAAATATTTTATTCCGGCCACTGGACAATATACCAAATTTATTCAAAGAGAAAAAGTACCAAAAGTTCCATTTTTTCTGTTTGTACATCACAAATATTATCCAAAATTTTAGATTGGGCCATAAGCTATCTCTATACCAAATTTTTCGAAAAGAGAAAAAGTACTAAAGGTTAAAGGGTACCTACCAAGAGTACCAGTTTTTCCTCATTTTGGGCCCCAGGAAGTACAATGTATGTTATCAAAAATTAAAACTAACAACTGCATCCCATTTTTACCCCTTAAAAAGTACCCATTTTATACTTTGAAAGTACCCTGTATTTTAATCCTGACCATATGCAATCTGCATTACAAATTTAGCAAGAAGAGAAAAAGTATTTATTTTCCCCAATTTCCCTCTTAAAAGTACCTTATATTTAAATCTGGGCCATATGCTATCCGTCTACCAAATTTCATCCAAATCTATTAACCTTCGCCTTACCAAAGATTTTAATGTTCATCGCTTACCAATACTTACCCGGGTGTTACTGCATGTTTATAAACGATGAGGTTTTCGTCATACAAATTTTTTTTAAAGAAGTTTTTGACATAATTTTTTTTCGGTTTTTTTAAAGAAAACAATTTGTTCAGTGAACAAAAGTTTCCTTTAAGCTGAAGCAAATTAAGGAAAGTTTTTTACGAAATATAATCGCCAGGGTGGATATTGGCAAGGCGAAGGTGAAACAGTTTTCGCGTGATTGAGTCACAAACTAACAAAAATACTAACTTTCACATATATAATATAACATTAACATTCTTACAAACATACTTAATTTCTTTTAAATCTCTGACTTTTATAAAATCCACACACAAATCAATTTTATTTGCAAACAAAATACACATGCATTCGTTACACATAAACAATTTCACAAACACATTTAATTTTTATACCATATACCACGACAAGTGGTAACCCTATAAGAAGAGTGACCGTCATTTTACCGGTCATTTGACTGTCATTGATGACAGAATTATGGTCCTCGCGTAGAAAAAAGTTTCTATCACTTTCTTAAGGCCATCGTGAAAAAAAATGACCTAAACTTTTGTGTACGTGTGAATTAGCATTGCCACTAGCAAACATTTCTTCCTAAAATGTTTTTAACTTTTTTTTTAAATTAATTATTACAAATTTAGCTAAATTCTTATAATAATTACAATTTATGAAACGCATTAACGGATATATTCAACTTATTATTAAGTAAATATATATATAAGAAGAATAGATTAATAAAACTTGGGCTTTGAAAAAAATTCATAATTTGGTATACAAACGCACACGAGTGGCAACGCCAGTTGTAACAATAAAAAAAAATTAGTGCGTGTGTATTAGTTTCGGTCATCCATTGCTTGTACGAAAATGAGTGCATATTAAGTTTGTTACTCCATGTGTAACGCCAAGAGTCATTCATCTTTTTATCATCAAAATAATTTTTGGGAATACAAAATTTTAATTTAAAAGACTTCGTGCTTAATTCCCAATTTTTATTCTTGATAAAAACACTGAAATTTATTGTTGATGGAATAAGCTGTTCCTATGCTCATTGCACTGGTTGATTAGGCCAGATCGTCAGGAAACTTTATCCAATAAGATTTTAGAAAAACTAAAGATATTATACCAAATAAAACTGTTAAGCGTATAAGAATTATAAGCAACGGTTCTACTTGTAATAATATCAGAGTTTAAACAAAATTTTTGTATTAAAATTTAAATTAAACTTAAACCAAACCAAAAGGTCTGGGGGCATTAGGTTTAGGCATTTTGGGAGACCGGAATTGCCATGTCTGGACGATATGTCTAATGTGGGACTAAAGTCGATCTCTGTTTTCTGCAGGGAGGCTGCAGTGACCTCTAGAGAATAGTCTGGTGAATACTGGCTGACTCTTGTCACTGGTAAGGGGTTTCACAATAGGGCCGTCGTCGTGACGGCTGCCCATTGAACCTAACCTAACCTTAACCTATTTTATTGCAATTGAAATCATTTACCAAATTTTATTGGAACCGATCCATATTTGACCATAGCTCCCATGCAAATGCTTCTCGCGGAAAAAGCTTCTAATGCCTTAAATTGCTTATAAATGTCGATATTGAAAGGAATCTGGCGACGGTAACTTCTATAATAGTAAACATGTCATGGCTACTATGTTTGTGCTAGAAACGAGCTTAGGTCCCATATAAACCCGATCCTTACAATCACTTTTAGACGAAAAACATCCCTTATAGACGTATTAATAATAATATTTAGCATAATAAACTTTATAAATTATTTCGGTTTCATTTAGTGTACACTCTCGAAAATATGTCTGTCAATTCTTTGGTGTGGGGTATCATATGGTCGGGCTTGACTGACTATACTTTCTTGTTTTTTTCTTTTAGATTAAAAAGCTTTATAATTATTTTTTATTTGCGTGTAAATGTTTATTCATCGTTTAAGAACTTTAATGAAAAGTATTCACAAAGTCTTGAGAATATTTAAATTAAAATGATAAAACTAAATTTGTATACGCAGAAATGTTTTCTTCTTAAATTGACAGTTAATTTAATTGCATCTAAGACTGCAAATTAAAAAAAGCAAGAGTATTATATCCGGTTGTGTCGTATCTTTGATACCCTCGGAATATTTCAGAAGGGGGCTTTTCATAAGATCTTAAGAATGGGCTTTATATGGAGCTTACGGTAAATTATATATCGATCTTCATGAAATTTTGTAGTATGATTTCTCGTCATATAAAACAACATGCAAGTTGTTTTTTGCATTTTGTTTTTTCTTAACCTACTTACAACTACAATTAATGTTGAGAGAATTTCAACTAATTGTAGTGGGGAATGTAAGATGTGATAAACCCACTGTTTATTGTTGATGTATTTTGTTTAAACTTTGATATTATTACAAGTAGAACTGTTGCTATAAGTCTTATACGCTTAACAGTTTCATTTGGTTTAATATCTCTAGTTTTTCTAAAATCTTTATGGATGAAGTTTCCTGATGATCTGGCCTAAGCAACCAGTGAAATGCGCATAGGAATAGCTTATCCCATCAACAATAAATTACAAGTGTTTTTATCAAGAATAAAAAGTGGGAATTAAGCACGAATAACAAAATCTTTTAAAATAAAAAGAATTTGTGCAAAATTTTATAAAAACATTGCACTTCGCCACCAATTAATATTAGTTTTTCTTACAGAAATATACATTTTTTAGGGTAGTTGATCTAAATTTGGGTCTTTAACTCTCTTTCTCCGCTTGTGCTGGAATTCAATTACAAACTGCTAAGGATAACTGGAAACAGTTTAAAGCCAATAATGTTATTTACTTTCGGTAGCTCGAGCGCGAGCGTGACTTCCACAGACGGACATGGCTAAATCCACTTAAAATTACTCAAGAACCCAGAATATAGATATATACTTAATGGGGTCTTGGATTGATATTAAAAAGTTTCACAAGAAAGGCCAAATTTAGTATATCATCATCCACTACTAGTGGTGGTGGAGGGTGTGAAACTCACATTATGCCAGACTATACAGAGTAAAGGCAAATCAGATATAAACAAAATTCAATTATGCAAATAATTAAAAATGACTATTAAAAACAATCTTAATTTATTTTGAATTTTGTTAATTGAAAAGAAAAATATTTTAAAATGTTATGAATCAAGGGATAGGCAGTTTTCTTAAACAAACTCGTAGTGTTTTATAAAACATCAATTTTAATACAGCAATTTTGATTATCCTCTATCCTAAATACGAATGAAACAAGATTTCAACTAGATTTTTATCTTTAACAGACATTGATTAAAATATGTCACACAATAAAAAAAAACGATAAAAGTTGATGTCTGCGTTACGACAGACGGCAATGATAGCATGTGTGAGAGTGCTTGAAAGCCGTATCAGAGGAAAGGTTTTAAAATGAAGGTCTACAGACATTCATACACAAAGTAGCATATACTCTCAAAGGACAATGATCTATAAAATGGAAAATATTGGCATAGAAATAGTAAAGTAGTCATTTTACTTTTGAAAAAAAAAAATTTCGTTTAAATATTTGCTTTATTTTTTTAAGGATGTGTACGCTTTAACTCTTTTTGTTTCTTTTTTCTGAAATGTAAATAATAAATGAATTTGAATTGAGTTCTGCTTAACTCTATACACTTACTATACATGCCTGCCTATTAACATTTCTATTGCTATTTGAATATGTATTTATTTTTTTCCTACCAGAGTGTGAACAGGGTAATTCTTTAGTTTACCCTGCCTGCATAGACTCACATTGTTTGTCGTCTGACAATCTTATCGATTCTATATTTTTTTGTACACGTAGGTTTTTTTTAAACTCACAGTGACATTGGAGACTTTATCCAGTTTTATTTATTTATTTATTATTGTTATTTTTTTTTTTTTTTTTTTTTTGTTAAAAGGTTAATTATGTGTTTTCAAATAATGCTTTCTTTGCTGCTTTTGAATGAAGAATTTTTTGACTTAAATTTTTTTAAATCAACTTTAATTTATTCATAACATATTTCATACATATTTTTGCTTTTTGCTCTTCTTTTTTAATTAAATTGTATTTTTGTTTTGTTTTAATTCCATTAAAGTGCATTTCAGGACTCACACCACTTCTTTGCATGCAGACTGCTGATGTTAAAGCGCAATTTGTCTGAATAACCCAGCAACCAAGCAACCATTTATTCAGCCTGCCTTCTATCCTCCCAGTCCACCATTTCAATATATTTACAATATAAATACATATAAACATTTTTGTATACTCTGAAAAAACACAGAGTTTTTTTAATTTTTTTTCTTACAACAAAATATAAAAACAAAAAATAAGACTGAAGACATTTATGTACATTCTATTTTTTTTCTTTCTATTACATTTCAACAAACACTTCAACAAAATGTGTTGCGAGGCTTCTTTTTGTGTTTCTGTTTTGGATTCATTTCTTTCCTGTAGATCTCGGGTTGCAATCCTGTTACTTTCATTCAATCCATTTAAATAAAAAAATATTTTAGTAAACTGGATCTTATTTGGGCGTATGCAAAAACTTTTGATTTTATTTGCGGTAGACACATTCGGATAATTTACATAGGAAATAAATTGAGAATGGAAGACATATAAGCTGCAATTGCGTAACGAGGCCTTTTTAAAAATAGTTTTGTTCGATCATTCTCAAAATTTTGTAGTTTAAATTTATCCGTTCTTTTGGTTTTTGTCTATGAAGTAGGAAACTTTTAAATAAAAATCCTCTCATGGTTACGATGACATATAAAGAAAAGATTACATGCATGGTTGATATTAAGGTAGCTTTCCAATGATATATGTATATTTGTTAGACACAATATTGAATGTGATAAAATTGTAGTTACCACAATAAACAGAATTTTGTCTTTGTCCACAACAGTAGATTGACGACAAATTTTCGCTAACATTTACCAATTTCCCTCTTCCGAAAGATGCATAATCAACTTAAATACGAACAACTAAATTTCTTTATGTGTTTTTAACTAGAAAAATTTCACTTTATTTAATACAGGCTTTTAATAAAATAATAAAATTTTTTTTTTTTTTAACCATTTTTCTCTACATAATTTCACATAATCACTATTTATACAGACGTTATTTTTATTCATATCCTTGTTTCCTTTATATTTTTTAAGAGTAAATTAATTTTTTCATTCCACTTTTTTCACCATTTTCTTCATTTCTTTAATTATGCTGTGTAAAAACAGAAAAAAAACTTAAGTGCCAACTTTGTTACCCGTCGGAACCTATTCAGGAAAATAATTTCTAGTAACAGAAAATTTTTTCTTCCATGTTTTTGCTTTTCTTTTTACTAAATTTTCAACAAAAAGAGTGGAAAAGTTCTAATTGTGATTTTTTTTATGTAATACGTACATAACTGGCTTCTACTTAGTGGATGTTGGTTGGCATTACACTGTTTCAATGGTAAAAAGTTACGTATAAAAAAATCACCTTAAATTTCAAAAATAAAAAGTTCAGTTCAGTGGGACGTAACGCCATGAGTTGTTATAAAAATGCTCTATTTACCCAAAATTCCTTTGTACAAGTATTTTGTTTTCTATAAAAAACAATCGTAGAAACATAAAAATTTTTTTAAATTATCGATTTCATACGATAGCGTATTGGTCCCTAGACCCACCTTTTAGTATACCGATCGACATAGAATCACTTTTTGAATCGATCTAACGATGTCCGACTGGCTGGCCGTCCATATAAACCCTGTGTGCAAAGTACTGGTCGCCATTTCGGTGATAATTTGATGATATTTAGTACCTAAGTTCTAATTGTCTATTGAAAATGGTGATAATTGGTCTATAATCTCACATAGCCCCCATACAAGCTACTCTCCGGAATATAGTCTTACTGCCCAAAAACCATCTTATGATGTTGGTATTTGGATTAAATTTGGTTCAAACTTATTTTATTGCAATCAAAATCATCTTACCAAATGTTATTGGAACCGGTCCATATTTGATCATAGCACCCATTTGTACAAATACAAATGTCCCATATAAACCCCAGTCCTAAAATCTCATAAAGATATAAAAATAATATTCGACACAAAGAATTTGTACGTGAATCTTAACCTCATAACAATATTTTGCAATGGAGGGTCCATTATTGCCCTTGGGTCCCAAATAGAGCATACTCTCGAAATCGTGTGCCTTTGTATAAAATGTTAAACGTTTTCATTTGACAACGTATCCACGGCATAAGGTGCAATTGTATTCCTTCGTAAAGCAGTATTGCCAAAACTAGGGAATATTTTTGAGAATAAAAACTCTCTTCTTGTAAACGTACGTTTTTTTGGAGTTTCATAATCAGTACTTTAAGTTTGTTAAAACGCCTTTGGCAAAATTGCGTTTTATAACAAATGAATTAAGAATAAAAATATTAAATAACTATAAATTTTATCAATTAGAGTTTGTAGTTTATATTAAATTATTTTTGACGTGTAGGAAAAAAATCGTATTTTTTATATGCTGTACAGGTGTATTTACAAAATATTTTAAGGTAAACAATATAATGTATAGGTACTAATTGCTTAGATAAAATGTAATGGAAAAAAGAATAATTTTATGAAATAATACTCCAAAGTTTATTTTTCGAATGAAGCAACAGCTTATTTTAGTTTTTGTAAAAAGTTTCCAAATTGGATTCGGTGTAGCCTGTTGTAAGTAATTTATAAATTATGCTCTGTGACTACTTGCATACGAGTACGTAGCAAAATTTAAGTTGTGGATGTCGTTGTTGCTCTTGCTAAACCTCGTCTGTTATAACGTCTTTGCTAAAAAAACTCATTACTGATGCCAAAAAAACGTCGTAATTTCGTACCAACTGCAGATTCAACACAAAATACATTTGAAGTAGAAAGTCGAAGAAGAACTTTTTTGTAACGCAAACTGAAAAAATAAAAAATAAATTTATGAACTCTCATGTTTTATAAATTAAAAGAAAACAGCAAAAAATATACTTTATGAATGATGTTTTGTGGAAAAAGCAAAAAAATCTAAAAGTGTGAAGTATGCGAAAAACATGCATCCTTCCAAATGGTTCGTACTTCTGCCTCCCTTCCTTCACCACTTTCTAGAATTGCAGCAAATGTTGAATACGTTGTTTCATTTCTTTATTCCTTAATCTCCTTTTTTACTCTTCCAAAGCCGTTTTAACTACTTAGGCCGCATTTCTTCCCTAAGAGCCTAACAACACAATAACAGCAGCAACATGTAAAAAAAACTTTTTTGATATTTTTATCGTCATATCGTCGAACTGAAACAGTTTACACAAGTTTGTTCAGAGTTGTGACTGACGTTGCTTACAAAAGTGATTTGTATCAGTGATGCCAACCGTTGGGACACTAAAAGCTTGAAGAAATATCAAGGCATTACCGCAAAAAACGCTTCAGCGACATCATTTTCAGTTTCTTTGTTTATCATTCAATTCAATTACGGTACTCGGAAAATTAAGTTACCAGCCTTTCTGCTCCCTCGATGTTTTTTTATTTGCACGTTTTCAAGGCAGTTTTCACAACTTGAAGTAGCGAGATAAAGAAAAAATTTAACGTCACCGGAGCAAAAGCGGACTAAAAGAGATAAATTTAAATAACAAAAAGGGACGAAAATGCGTATTTTTTTAATTAAGAGCTAAACTTTTATTTCCGCGTTAGAGATATTTAAAAATTGCTAAGGACTAAGTTGGCATCACGGATTTGTACTTTTGTTAATAGGCACAGCTACCCACTTTACCACAACATATTTTAAATATTTATACATTCTATAACAAGTTGTGAAGAGGATGTACTACTTTTGTCATTCCACGTGAAAATTTTTAATATTTATCTTAGACCCCTATACATATTCTATACATATATGTATAATATGTATATATATATCATATAAATATACATAGATGTTTTACACATAAACGTTGGCCAGTTGGGTATTACATCAACTCATAATACCAGCAAGAAATGTTAGGTTGTTGTTGATGAACAAAAAGTGGTAATGTTTCGTACTTTTACTTGTATTTTTTAAAAAACATACATATTAGGGACGCCTATTTAATCCCGGGACTTTTGGGGATCTGTCAATTCCGAAATGGTTTACTAATTTTTATTTGGTTTTACCTTTTGTATAAAAAGAAAGTTATCATGACTTCCCCTATTAGAAGACACAGAAGACAATATTGTTCTTTGAGGCGCGTCCAGCAATTATAAAGAGACTTAAATATGAGAAGTGCTGAAAAAAATACTAGAAGAAAATTAATACTAAAAATAAAAAATTACTATTAAAAAACACAAACCCAAAAGCAAAACAAAAATTATGTGTGGCTTTATTTGCTCATTAATTCCACTGATGCACCAAATGCAAAATAAAAACTTTTTTCGTTTTGGGTTTAGGAGTATTAAAGTGTTTACCGAGAGTGGGAATGGGACCGATTTCATGAAATTAATTTATACACTTACTAACTCCTACACCGCTAGTGGTGATGGGAACAAAAACGAATTTTTTTTTACATAACGATGGCTTAATATCAAAAAGGCGTAACTCGATTTTTTTTAAGATACCTTTTTTTGTTTATTCTGGTAGAAAAATACCACATGTATCTTGTTTTAAAATTTTTATTTTTAGGGGCTGTAGTATAAACTTTGTTGTATCTTTTTTTATTAAAAACCGCATTAAAAGTTTTTTTTAATCTTAAATATTACGGATTTTATTAAGCTTTGTTTTCTTCCCCTGTAAACGGGGATAATTTAGACATAATTCAATTTTTAAATTGTATCACAGTGTAATTTTTAATTAAATCGATTAACACATTGTTTTAATTCGCCCAGTTTTTTATTACATTTTTATTTAAATTAATCATTAATTAAGAAAAAGGAAAGTTTTTAGTTTTTACAAATTGTAGAAATCAGTATTATCATTTTGGTGATGCAAGATTAACAAATTGTTTGCATGATTCTACGAATTTGGTGATTAAAATCAAGTTTTAATTTTTTCTATCTCTACCTTATATTTTTTTATATTCCAATCTAAATTCGTTTCTGTATAAAATATGCCAGTTAAGTTTATTTAACTTTGTAATATTAAATAAATTATAAAATTTTTGTTGTAAAACTCTTTTAAAGGCGTTTTATTTTACATAAATATTTAAAAAAGCAATAATTTTTTTAATTAAAAAAAACCCCGAAAATCCCAGGATTTGATATTTTAAAATTCCGAATACCGTGATTTGCGAAACCCACTCGCGATTGACACCCCTAATTAATATTATAAATAATACATTTGTATGTGTAAGTCTTCATTAATGCAGCAGACTACAAAAATTATTCGAGAGATGTGCACGTGAATAAAACTTAATTTGTGTTTCCACACACATCTTCTTATTTCTCTGTATATGTCCATTAAAATATATCCCAGCGGTAAAACTCAGAAGACCTTCTTACTTCAGGCCTTTTTAAAGGCCTGCTTAAAAGATTTTTTGATTCAATTAATATTCTTATCTAACTGCTTAGGAAAGCCTCATAGAAGGCCTCGGCTCTTTTATATAAAAGATAAGATACACCTTCCACACTCGCTTCTATGAGAAGGGAGTAGAAAAGGAGTAACATTTTTTGTATTGTTTTTTTGCACAAGCAAAAGCAAAATCAATTTTTTTTGGTCCCGTTACCCTTCTTATGTACCTCCTGCAGAAGCGAGAGCGGAAGGCCTTCTCCGCAATGACAACGTGTGTAAAAAAGATATGAGTATGGAATGGAGCAAGAAGGCCTTGTACATCCAAAAGAAGGGGTACAGAGGCCTTCTAGAAGGCCTTCCTACTCCTTCTTTTTCCCGCTGGAATGTTATTTGTTGCACTTTACGTGCACGTTTGCCAATGAGCGTGGCCAACAGTTTGTTCGGTGATTAAAAGTATTTAAAAAAAAACTTTTTAGTGGACAGAAGTGTATGATAGTGAGAAAATATTACTCACGAACGTATCTGTGGCATATTTTGTCTGCTTTTCTATGAATATGTTTGGTACGTATTGTATGTCTGTATGTGTACTTATCATGTATTAAATTACCATGTAGTGACGACACAATAGGAAAAAGGAAACACAAATAGGTGAACGTACTCTCTACATTAACTTTTTTCTTTCTGTGGTCTCCCAACAAAACTTTTCGTTACCCTACACATTTATGTCCTTAAAACAATTTGATTGTAGTCAATTTTGTTAAAAACAAGAAAAAAAGTAGTTGTTTGCTTACAACAGTTTGACAGTCGTAGTGTTTCCTTTGATAAAAACAACTACAATTAATAGTACGAGTAAAAGTACTTTAGTTCTATGACATTTCATATGATGTATCAATTTTAATGCAAGTGAAATTTAAACATTTAATTTTGTTAAAGGAAGTTTGATAACAGACCATTTCCGTACTAGAATTAGTTATGTGAAAGAAAAATAATGTTTATGCAAAGTTATGTTATTTCTATCTTAGATGTTTTATTATCTAACGTGTGAAACTCTTTTTTAACTCAGCAAGTAAACAGTTACCGAGTAAAGTATTGTTTAGGGCCATTATTACAACCTAATGATAAAGTTGCTGATAGTTAACGTGAACAATAGCTATCTTGAACGATAAAGTGACCAATAAGTTTTTTTCATAATTACAACTGTCCGATAAAATAAAAAATTTAATTTATATACTGTGGCAACATTGCAGTATATACCGACTACTTTTGGTTGTTTAAAATACGTAGTGGCAACGACTTAGTTTTGATTTATTTATTGATTAAAAACAAAAGTAAATTTTTGTGCTTTAATTTTGGTTTTAATGATAAATTGTTTTGTTTTTTGTGTTAAATTGTGTTTTTTGAAAAAGTTGAGTATCATTGAAGTTACCATATCTTCAGCAGAAAATATGGCATCTTCAAGTTCTTAAAGTTCACTTGTAAAGTTACCATGAGGACTAACCTGATGTTAGCTTATCAGTCACTTTTTAGGTTAATGTGAACTTGTAATAACCAAAAACTATTTATCTGTCAGATAGCATCATAAAAATAACTATTTGTAAGTTGTAATAATGTCCCTTAGTTGGATAACGTGGCTGACTGTAAAGAAACAAACAAACAAGCCATCAAGTAGAGTCTTAAGACCCCGCTGCTATTTCTATTGCGAGTAAAGTGCGAATCAAACTTTAATTTTGCAGATAACTAGCGACTTAAAAAAGTTACAAAAATTTAAAAAGAAAACATCTGTGACATATGTGATTTTTGTTAATTTAGAATTTCATATTAGGTGTGTAGTACACACTGTGTAGGGTGTTATTAATGAGAAAGTACGGAATGTCACTTGTTTATTATTTACGTTGTTTTTGCTTTCCTTTTTAATTTTTGGAGTTTGCGAGAATTCAAACACAAAATGGTTGTATGTGTTTCCAAATGAAGTTGCTTATGTTTGGGTGTGTGTGTCGTTGAGTTTTAAAAAATTTAAATTAAAATAAATACTACTTGGCTAAAACAGGAGTTGAATAAACATAAAATAAAATTTGTGAATTTGCTAAACTTTGACCAATGTAAAGATTATAGAAAGTCCTCCAAGAGAGAATTCTTAAAAATGAATCAAAAAATGCCAAGTTTTGCTTTCGTTTTATACCCGATATAAATAATTTAAAACAGTTTAGCTTAATCTTGTTTTAAAATTACAAAAAAATATTACCCTTGAAACTTTTTATTTCTTTTAAATGACAATATAAAACATACTTTCATCAATTTGACCCTTTATTTAATCTTAAGGGGTTTCTTTCTTTTAACGCGTGCTTTAGTTATTTTTTATTAATTGATTTTATATATATGTATATATATATATATTTTTTTTTATCTGTTTAAAGCAAGAAGGGAAAAATATATAGTGATAATGAACCCAACCAAAGAATACAAAAAAATATTCTCGTATTCTTAAGGACCTTTTTCAAATTGTAACAAAATCAGGGTGAGTGCTTTTTTTAATGTGCCTTTTAACCACAACAAAAAATTAATATTTTTTTTATATACAATCCAATTAAACAATTGAGGTTGATAAAATAAAAACACTCAAATATTCCAGTAGCAATTCAGTGTGTTTTCATAACTAGAGGGATGTTAAGTTAAAGGAGATAATAAATTTTCTTTTAAAAAATGTATAATTAGGACAAGCTGTTTGTTTGCGGTTAATCTTAAAGAATTTGAATTGGTATATTAAAAAAAGTTAATTATATGAAAATCAGAATAAAAAAAGGGAAAATAAACAACAACGATTAAAAAATCATTGTTACAATAATTTTAAGCCATTCGAAATAAAATAAGATCTATACAATCAAATAACAATAAATCGTGTACTGCGTGCAGCAAAAATATGTTTGAGGTTTGATTAAAAAAGCCATATTATGGTTCCTGCAATGGCCACAACCAAACTGTCTTTATTCTTAACGTTAATATTGTCACGATTAATTTATTTTTTTTATAGTAAGCCATTTTCTGCCTTATTTATAAAAAAATAAAACAGGTTAATAAAGGGGTTATTTAGCAAAGTTTCATAAACACTTTATTAACCTGATTTATTTTTTTATAAATAAGGACGAAAATGTTTACGTCCCTTGAAACTACAAACATTGTTGGATTCAACAATGAAATGTTAAAATAAAAATTAGCTACCACTAAAGGTCTTAGAAAATACGACAATAATATAATATTTTAAAGATTTAGGCAATTCACAAAGTGTTCTATCGTGTCAAATTGTTTGTAGGTATTTGCTATGCATATTTTATTAATGTCACATTAATGTCAAATTATAGCATACACATACACATACAATATGACGAAAAAGTTCACATTGTGAATTGCCTAATTGTAACAAAATAATAGTTGGGTTGTTCTCTGCGGTTCAATCACTTGCTTAGTTTGCTTAAAATTCTCACATTGTTTTTCTTTAACTGAAGCAAAGCCGTGAATAACGTTGTACAGGGTGGCGAAAAATTAACGAAGGGGCTTAAATTACTTAAATCTTTTTAAATTCTATTTATTTGTTTTATCAGCATTTTGTGAAGAAAACTTGTAGTAGGAATAACTTACAATCGAACAAAAATAATGACATACGATATATTTATGTGTGTTAGAAAATGGCCATCACTTGCGAAAGATAACTTTTCCTAAATTAATTAAAAATATTCTTCATTAAAATACTGCGTTTAAAAAAATAATAATTTTGTCTTAAATAAAAAGTTTTAATGAACACAACCCCCTTCGGTCATTTTGGGCCACCCTGTAGCTTGATACACAACAACTTTGTCGGAAACACAAAGTTGTAATAGGAACAAAAATTACATTTTAGTTGGTAGTGCAGTGTATACAACCCAACCACGCATTTCCAATAATTTCAAACATCATTATGAAGTTTGCCGCGATCCTCTGCTGCAAAAACAAGGCACATAGCATGATCAAACCTCAAACATGTTGCAATCATACCAAACCTCTGAAAAGAACAGAAAACCGCACAGGGGTTGAAATGATGTACTCAATAAACAAAATTAGAACTACAAACAATTGAACAAAATACTAACGTCTCATGAAATTAAATTCAGTTTTAAACTTAATGTCGTTACGATTGGTAGGGTTTTTTAAACTTGAAACGATATTTTTTTTATCGAACGAATATTGGAAAAACGTGAGCGCGATATTATTTAAAAAAAATACAAATAAACGTGCATGGAAATTAAATCGAGAAGGATTTTTTATCGATTGAATGGATTTTGTGAGAAAATTTAATTGGCCAACAATTTCTTTAAAGAAATAATTACTTTAAAATTCAAAACTTGTTTACAGTAAATAAAAAACTAAATTAAATTACAAATTTTATGGTGCAATATATTTTTAAGATTTGCTTTAAGTGTAAAGAAAAGAACAAAAAATTTCCTGTTTACTAAACAAGAGATAAGAATCTCTAATTTACAAAAGAAAATTTTGTGTGCAACAAAAAGTGAATCCTTTAAAGTGATTTGACCCTAAATAAACTAAAGAAACAAAAACAAAAGAAACAACAAAATCAGTTTTATGGTCAAAATAAGAAACAGAAAAGTACCTGATTTTTTTTTTATTTTAAATATTCAAGTAAATAGTATTTACTTGAAAATAAACTATTTATTTAAAGGGAGAAATTACTTGTCCTGTCTGTTTACACAGGACTGAGGATTGTACTTTAAAGACCTTTTATTTTGATTGTTGGATTAAATTAACGAAGAAACGAATAAAACAAAAAGACAACATGAAATACATCAGTAATGGCCATAAAGAATCCTACACTATGGTGGCACGCAAAAGATATATGAAGAAATTGTTGTAAGTACTACAAAAATAAAAAATATTAGTTATCATGAATGATATTTTTAAATCTCAAAAAAAAAATTTGTTGCTATTGGAAATAATGATCCTGGGAAAAGATTAAACTTAAAAAAATTTAGATAATTTAGATAAATTTATATGACATACCGTGGAATCCATTTTTAAGGACACCTTTCTTAAACAGATACTTTATTTTGACGGACACTTTTGGTCCCGTCATTATTCCATTGTCCCTGTTTTACGGATACAATTCTCCGGTGTCTGATCATGAGAGATTCACTGTATACCAAAATTTTTTTTCTAATTTCTAATTCTCTAATTCTTTCTAATTTCTATATTAAGATATTTTTAAAAAGTGCATTTTCATAATTATGCAAATTTTATTTGTTTGTTTGCAAACCCTCGACTTAAAATCTTTAATTTGCGTGCGTTTTTATTAAACTAAAATAATATCGCAAACTTGCTCTCACTTTTAAATTGTTTTTGCAAAAATTAAATAGATATGCCCTCTTCAAATTGTCAAATATTAACTGACATTTAAAAAGGGATGCTCATTCGCTCATAAATTATGCAAATTTTTGTATAATTTGGCACGCGCATGCGCTCGTTTTTTTTGCACATTTTTTAATTAACTTCAATTTTTGAAACACAATGTTAATTTAAATAATTTTTTAAACTTAGAGTAACAGAAAATTGTTTGTAAAATGTTAATGAGAACACGTTTTTGACATGATATTCTTATTAAAAATGTTTTATAAAATTTATGATTACAGTGAAGTTTGCATGATCTGTTCGCTTTTTCAGCTGATATTTATTCTGGGTGTTCAGTGATACGTTACGGAGCAAGTGTTAAATTGTCTTAATGTATCATTTTGCCATACTTATGAACATATACATTTGTTTTTATGTTTGATAATAAAATATGTTGCAACAAGTGCTTGTGCAGAGATGAAATTTGGCGGGAAATTTAATTTAGAGCTGCCACCAGTAAAACAACAAATTGCTCAGCTTTTGGCCGAAAATTATTCTAAACCATAAGAAAAATTACACATTAAATATTGAAACAAGTAATAAAGTATAGTCGGTCAAGCCCGACCATATGATACCCTACACCAGATATAAAACTATAAAAACTATTTTTGCTAGTGTATCCTTATTGGGGACCCATGGGCAATTAATGACCCGCCTAAAATTATGTTATGAGGTTAAGCTTCATGTAAAAGTTCTTTGTGACGAATATTTTTTAGATATCATCATTTATGTGAGGTTTTAGGATGGAGGTTTATATGGGACCAATAATTAATTTTGAACCTACCAAGACAATATTTTGTCATGACATAGAAGCTATCATAAAAAAATTTTATGTTAATACCAATATTTATGAATGCAAGTTTACACTATTATACTTTGTACTTATACATGTCAAAAATTCAAGTAATATGTAAAAGTGTGAAATGTGTGAATGTAATGTATTGTGAAAATGACAAGTATTACGAAAAATACTTTGCATTTGATCAGGTTTGCAAAAAAACTCATTAGATTTCTCTCTCACAAAGTATTATGGAATACGTAAGACTTATGTGATAGTGTAATCTTGCCTTTAGAAAGTTATGGCATTAAAAGCAGTGTTCGAAAATAAACAAAACTATCGCTTATTTTGTCTGGTAAAAAAAACAAAAATTTTTTACAAAAACAAAATACACATACGAAAAAAAACCAAAAAGGCAGCAAAATAATTTAACACAAACAAAACATATACACAACACACACACAAGCTGTTCGTGCTGCGGTCGTTGCTAAAATTTTTTGTTTGTTCATTTCTTTATCGATGTAAAAAAAGAAACATTATAGAACATTAAAATATAGGCCCAGGCCCACGATGTCGACAAGAACATTTCTTTCGTATATTTGTATTGAAAACAAAAACAAATTTTAGTTGTTTTTATTGTTTTCAAATAAATATGCCTTTTCAGGTAATTTGTGCTGTACTTTTTGATTTCATCTTTTACATATGGAACTTTGAGATCATTGTGAATTGTAGTGTTTCTAACGTCCCAAGGAGCGCCTATTATAAGCCGTAGAGTTTTGGACTGATATTTTTGAATGATATCAATGTTGGAGTAAGAAGAGGTTCCCCATAATTGAATACCATAGGTCCATATAGGTTTTAGTACTGTTTTATACAATCATAATTTATTATTAGTACTTAATTCAGATCTTGGACCAAGAAGCCAGTACATCCTACTTGTTTTAGTTTTTAGTTGTTTTCTCTTTATTTTTTAATGTGTTTTCCAAGTTAAGCGCAGATCAATTATAAGACCTAAATATTTTGCTTCATTTGACTTAGGTATTTCTACATTGTTTAAGTTGACAGAAGGACAATCAGCCTTTTTGAGAGTGAAACACCAAAAGGCTTAGTGAACACCAAAACATTCTTGCGATAACACTTTTAGATGACGATGATGAAGTGAGACGGTTAAAAAGGCTGCACATATTAGATCTTCCTTTTATTTCTTAAGTCTTATTAAATTGTTTTTTGTCTTCATATAATATTATTTTTTGCTTTATTGTATAATAGTAAAATTATTAAAATTACAAAATTTTAACTTGTTAAATTCAATGGAATTTAACGCTGCTGTTATTTTATTGTTAATGTAGTTAGTTGATTTGCTTATTAATTTCTTGGTTAATAGATTGCAAATATAATAGATTATGAAAGAGAAAAAAAATAAATATGCGAAATAAATGTTCTGGTCGACATCGTGGGGTGGCAGTTAATGTTTGTCTACAGTATCACTGCAATTGTTCTGTTTTTTACCGAAGAACAGAACAATATATAATGTTCGGGTCTTTCTTGAAAATAGTTACGAACAGTATTAAGGGTTGTGTTCGTCTACTCAATCACCATTAAAATAGATATCGTTCTTGGGTGTGTGAGCCGAACGCTGAATAATGTTCTGTTTATTTTCAAACACTGATAAAAAGCCATTTTCGGGAGTAGTAAGCTTGGACCAAATTAAATCTAAGGCCCCTATTACGGTTTACAACTCAACTCAGTTGAGTTGTAATTAAGACAACTGGTTGTGATCAGTTGTAATTTTTGTTATGTTTTTGTTCACCGCAATATAAGAAATTACAACTGAACTGAGTTGAGTTGTTAACCGTAATAGGGGCCTAAATACCAACATAAAAAGATGGTTTATAGGCACAACGATCCTATTCCGGAAAGAAGCTTGTATGGGGCTATGTGAAATTATGGACCGATTCAAATTATCTCCAAAATTGCGAACCATACTTTGCGCAAAAGACTTATATGGACAGCCAGCTAGGCGGCCGGACGGACATCGGTAATGCGACTCAGAATGTCATTCTAGATCGATCGGTATACTTAAAAGGTTGTTGCAACTATTCGACTACTGCAGTAAACTTTTCTTCAATCATGAAAAAGAAAAATCCGACTTATACAGCTGTCAATAAGTTTAAAGTCTTTAATTATGTGTCCCTTCAACGTTGCCGAGCGAAGATATGGAGGATAAAAGCGTTTACACTTCTTCGTAAGATCCAGAAAGATTAATTCCGTTATTTGAATAAAGACTATAACAGAATACTATTCATTTTTTAATCCGATCAAATGATTTTCTTCGAAGTGTTAAGGCCTAACTACAATATGCTTAAGTTGGCTTAAGCAATTGTGCGAATACATCTTTTTATTAATTTTTGACAGTAGCTTAAGCCAGCTTATGCATATTATAGTTTGGCCTTTACTTATTGTAATTAAATATGTCAAACATTCGGTGCATGGTTTGATGCAATTTTCATAAGAAACTCAAAAGGTTTTTTCTAAATATAAACTACATAAACATATTTACATAATCTTGGGAGTCAGAAACTTCAATTGATTTTTCTTAGAAATTATACAAAAGACACACAAAAAATAATAGTGTTAAAAAATTATGCAAAAAATTAAAATAACACATTTTTTAATAAATATTTAGGAAGTAGCAACGCTGGATAAAATACAAGATTTAAATTAAACCTAAAATTTAGTCAAGGACATATTTTTTAAAAATCTTTTTAAATTTGTATTATCCCGGCTGCAAGTTTACTAGCAAACTGTCATTATTAAAACATTCTTTAAAGAAGGAAATCTTGACACAAATTAATAATCTTTCGTCCCTAAACCTTAATTAAATGTTGCTAATTTTAAATATGATTAATTATTTTGTTAGTTTAATAAATAAATATTTTCCTTTGGAGCAACTTAATTTATTAAAGCAAAGCGCCTCATCATCTTTTGAATATTTTGAGAATTCTAAGAGTTGCAACAACCCCATAATGATTTTCATTTTTATTTTTTATATATTTTTTTTTTTTTTTGCCACCAATTAATAATAATAAAAAGCAAAATAATTGCTCAGTTGATTATTCCTAATACAAATTCATCCAATTTGTAATCTTTTTTTTAAGGCGGTAATAAAATTTCTTTAAAATACGAGTAAATTAATTAATAAAGAAAATATTAAATAATTTTCACGTTTGCTGTAACAACCGGGAAAAATTTGTTGGTTAAGCAACATTTTCTTAAACATGCTGGCGTTTTGAAAAGTGCCATTTTCCCAGTGTCTAGTTAAGATTTCCAACGTCAGTTTGGTTTTTGTTAAAAATGCAAAGATTTAAATTAATTTTTTAAGCGAGAGTTGATTTTTATAACCAATAAAGGTTAAAAATTAAGGTGTGCATTTGTCGTGAAATTTTCGTTTACATTTCCGTTCCTTGTTAGCGTGCGTAATCGTGAGTCAAAAACTACTTAGGCGCAAAGGTTTTTTAAAAAAAAAAAAAAAATACTGACTAGATCTAAATCCTATTAAAATTTTTTTTACCCCCCACCACTGGTGATAACTGAGGCTATACTTCGTTTGTCGTTTCGTGTGAAACTTTTTTAATGTTCTTCTAAGACCCCATAAAGTGTATACATTCTGGGTCAGTTGGTTGGTTGAAAACACGCTTACTTTTGAAAGACTTCACATAATTGGTGTAAAACTCTTTCTAGTTCTCCTAAGCAGTTCGGGATTGAAATCCAGCACAATCGGCTCATTAGGAAAAGAGCTAGAAACCCAAATGCGGAACAATCTTGCTAACCAATTTATATTTTTGTTGCAAAAACGAACATAAACTGGGGGCAGATTCCTATTTAATTTTGCACAAACTCATTTTATAGGACTGGACATATAACTTTTTTTTAATTAAGGTAATCTCGCGAAGAATTACGCTTGTCTGCAGAAGATCAGATCCTTGTGCAGATAGGTCCATAATTTACCAGAGTTTACCACAAGTCGGAAAAACACTTTAGTACTCCTAAAACCGTAATAAAAAATAATACTATTGCAGCAAAATTTGATCTATTATAGTTTCTTAAGATAGGAAATCACTCTGACAAATTTCGCTTAGATCGGTCCAAAAATCACTTTGCCAAATTTCGTGAAGATCGGCTTATAATTTTTCATAGCCCACTCGCGAACAACACTTTACTATCTCTAAAACCGTAATCAACAACACTATTTCGGTAAAATTTGGTATCACCCCCTTTGAATCCATCTGTCGGAAATCATTTAAGTACGACTAAAACCGTAGCAATTGTGTTAAAATTAGGTCCAATTAAGCATCATATTTCTAGAAACAAAACCCTCCAATGTTGTAATAAACAGTCCATAATTTACGATCTCATATAAAGCGGCCTTCCGAAAAGCAATTTTAGAAGCATTACATTCTAAAAAATGTGCATTACTGTATTGAAATTAAGTCTTATATAAGTTTTTTAATACTAGAAATCACTCTTTTTTGATGAACGATGATCCATAATTTACGATAGGTCCAATAAAATATCTTCTGGAAATATTATTATGCTTAAAAACCATGATAATTTAGGCACCACATTTTAAAACTGTAAGGTCAGGTTTTACAAAGATTGGCTTATATTTTATAGATCCCATATAAATCCCGCTCCTGAAATATTCGAATTCTCTTGTATAACTTTCTATTTTTATCGCACCATGATGAACGGTAGCACTCTTACTTGTTTTTATATAAGGCTCGTTTTGTTTGGCGTTACCTCTTTATACGCAAATAAAACCAATAGTTATATTCAATCAGATTGTAGTTGTTTAATTTAGGTGACGTTTTGTTTTGGAGGCAATAATCCTGAATTGTGTTGTTAAGCGTATGTCAATTAAACGTGGATTTTTGTATGAAGAACAAAAAACGGGGTTTAAAACTCAAGCGGGTTATACTGTATTTATTTATTTATTAGTATATTAAATTGGCTTCTATAATTTCTGTTTTTTGGCTTAACAAAATCATCTAAACTGTTGTTCAAACTAAGTTGGCAAATCTTTCTTAAATGGTACAGAGAAACTGCTCCACGTATTACGTTTTCATTATGTTATTTATGTGCATGTATGAATGAATGATCATAATCTTAAAACAATTTATAAGAAATAATTTAAGTATATAATTTTTAAAGTCTGTAAACATTTTTTTTGCATTTTTCATGTATGGCTAGTTGTGTTTTTTGTTTATTTATCTTTTTTGTTTTAGCCAATCTGTGTAGCCAAGATAATCATTTTACAAATAAAAATTTAAAAAAAAAAATTATGTGTCCGTCAGTCTGCCTATGTTGAATACTTGTAGTCATATTATAGTTTACTCAGTCATTAATTGTATATGAGGGATTTAAAATGGCAAGTTAAGTTTTGTTAAAATGTCTATATAAGATTGGTTCAAGTTTTTTTTTCTTAAGTAAATTTTTTTTGCGTTTTGCAATTATTATTTTTATGATGTGGTGCCACTTTATGGAGAACTAGGAGACTAGAAACAAAAAATCAAAGTGAAAAAAAAAATTTCGAAATGAACGCGGGCGGTACAATTGTATTTTTTTATATTTGTAATACAAGTCAGCAACGGCAACGGGAATAAAATCAAAATACTACTTACAAATTAGCTGGAGATTGTTAAAAAAAAACTTCATAAAAACTTAATTGAAGTTTTTAAAAATAAATAAATATAAAAACGTGTTTATTTGTTCTTATAAGGTTTAATGGTCGTAATTTTGAAATAGTTAGTTTTAAGAAACAATTAAGACTAATTTGGCAATAACACCTTGAAAATACAATATGTGAATTAGAAAAAATTCATTTTATTCATACTCTTAATAAAAGATTTTCAACGAGATTTATTAGGTTGTAGATGCGTACTACTTATTAAAATTTATATCACACCAGTTATATTCAAGTTTAACAATAATTATTAAGAAATCTTTGAAACTAACTCGGCATGTACCGCTTGTAGGGTATTCCAAAATCAAATAGAGGGCGTATTAGATATTGTTCTCAAACAAACGAACACATGTTTTTTATATACTTGTTTTTATTATTGTTTTGCTTCAGCAACAACAAAAAAATAATTTCAAATGACATTTCGTTACTTGTCAACTTATAATCAACACTTGTTTCTTGTTGCCAACAGTCAAAACAGATTTTGTTTTAATACTCTCAAGACAAATTATTGTCAAATCGAGTAACTTTTAAGCATAACAAAAAAAAATCAATTTAATTTCGAAAAATTATTATATAATTATATTTCTTCAATACTACACCATTTTTAACATTAATTAGGAAAAAACAAATTTTAAATAAGAATTTTAAGATTAAAATCGAGGGCTCTATTGCGAAAAAAGGTCGAATTGGCTTGTACTCTTTATATCTTTCTCAAACTTTTTTGGAAACGAATCGACACTGGCAATAAAAATTAAATCTGACGCAGATTGACAGTAATGAAATGTCAAAATATGTCAAAAGAAACAAGTAAGAATGCTTCACCATGGTGCGATAAGGACAGAAAGTACGGATGGTCGGATGTTGTATATTGATAGCCAAGCTGCTTGTACCTTATTTGGAACCTTTGGCTCTTGCCGTTCTCCAATAAGAGTTTTATGGATAAAATTAGAGGCAGTCATGGTTTTTTGCTCATATCTCAGCAATTTGTGGACCGATCTTGCTGAATTCAATAGCAAAATTCAATGGAGCATATGCAACACAAATATATAACAACCTGGCCCCCATCCTTTCTGGGGTCTTCAACAGACAGACAGTCAAACGGACATAGTTAAATCAACTTCGCTACTCATAAGGACCCAGAATATTTATACTTTATAGGGTCTGAGATCAATATTGTAGAAATTACAAACGTAATGACAAACTGTTCAAGTGTTTTAGTTTGAACTTAAAAATACAATATATATTTGCGAAAAGAAAAAAAGTTGGGAAAAACAAAAGCGCAATCGCATCGAAGTATACCAATCACTCGATTTGCTACCATGTTTCTTTCGCATCGCAATAGGGAGGTTCCCCTGAAATTAACAAATTAAAATAAGATTTTCCATTTCAAATTCAAAATATATACAGCAATTTAAATTGATTATGTAGCGTTATAGTGTAGCGTTATATTTCAGAAAAAAAAAATATTTGAAAATTAGAACTTGGAAATCGATATTAGAAAAGGAGAAAACATTAAATTAAAGATTCACAGTGGAACAAATATTAATTAGGTTTTTCATTTATAATTCAATGAAAATCATTTTTAAATGTGACTTTACAACTTGTTTTCCCAAAAGGCAAATACATTTTTTTTATATCCGGAATAGACCGATTGTAATTGAGAATTTTCAAATCAATTGCAAAAAGAATAATTAAAACAGATTTTCTATTTAAAATGTAGAAAATACTTATTAAAATGGGAACTATACAAATCCAATCAAGAATGGAATAAATGAATGTGAGAAATTTGTTAATCTTATACAAATTTCTTTATTCAAGTTATTTTTAAACATAAATTTTATCGGAAACGCAAAAATTAAATTACGATGTCAATTAACAAATAGAAACTGGGAATTATCGTAGGAAATATACATAACTGAAATTTAGCTCATAGAATAAATTCGAAAAAAAATAAAAAATGTTGGATGTCAATTAACGTAACAAATAAATATTGTTTGTCGGGATGTTTATCACAAGGGAAACCCTTTTTGCGCATTATGCCAGGAACACAATAGAGCCGTATGTCGTATGAACGTAGGACGCAAAGCCGTAAATTTTTAGATAATACCAGTTTCATATAATAAACTATAGTATTTACAGACAAAATTTCGGTTTGAGACCCATGGACAGTCCCCTACAAGAACAAAATTGCGTTATAAGGTTAAAGTTCATATAAAACTTATTTTTGGCGAATCTAGATATCAAATCTATGTAGGTATGTGAGATGTTCTTCGTCTTAAAGTGATTAAAGGACAGGCTATATGTATTTGGGGTTTTTTTTTATCTCAATACTGTAGTATGGTAACTATGTTTATTTTAATGACAAAACGGTTGTGTTAAATTGGTTGTGCTAAATTGCGACCTTTACACTGTGTACAAAGGTTATATGGACAGACAACCAGCCCGCCAGCCGGACGGACGAACGTTCATGTTTGATCGATTCAGAAAGTAATTCTAAGTTGATCGGTATACTAGAAAATGGGTCTTAAACCAATATTTGTATGTGTCACACCCATCACCACAAACGGATAATACCCTCACTTATGGTGGTGTTGGTAAAAAAAGCCATCTGTTATCCAAAATTTCATAGACATTTTTTTTTGTTCCCCTACTAAAGCACTTGTAAGAAATTAAAAAAAAATGCTTCAAAAGTGTGGAATTCAATGTACATAACTTTTAACTTGAAGACATGCAGCAAAAATTCTTTTTTTACTAAAATATGCAAAAAAAAAATGCCCCAAAGGGTAAAATATGCACTTACAAATCGATGAAAAATTCATAAAAAGCCTTAAAAAGAGTAAACATCCAATTAAATTTTTGTGGTTTCCCTGATTCGGCCCTATGTTGAGTCTTTTAGCATGGCAACCTTGAGTAAATATTTCATTTAATAATATACATTTTTGGTATATTTTTGTCTCGGTTTTATCAATTTCCGCCATAATTACAACGAATATCACGAAATATGTTTAAATTAGGGAAGTAACGATACGCCGTTTTGCCGAAACTATACCGAAACTCAAAATAAAATATAGCCGATATCGATACCGATACGAATATAAAATTTTAATTCAAGTTTAAATTAATCAAGTAGAGTAAGTTTTTATTATACAAAACTACAGTGTATGAGATTATTAATATTTGAAATTTAAAAAGATTTAAAAAACATAGAATTAAATTTGAAACAAAAAAAAAAAATTTTTATACAAAAGTATTGACATGTTAAAAAAACGTAACATTATCAAATTTTGCGGAAATAGTTGATTTGGCAAGTCCGTTTGAACCAGACTTGCAGTAGAAAATAGTTTCTCAGATCCGACAGAACTAATTTAAAACTTAAGAATTTATGCGCCTTTTTCTTCAAGTTTGTGTATAACATGTTATTGCGACCGTAAACAAACGGATCTGCATCTCTAGAAATATTAGAAGATTTAAGGTATCTTTCGACTTCAGAATTACAGCATGGGATGGAAAAAGGCTTATCCTTCTATTATATTTTTTTCACAAACGCTCCAAAGGAAAGTTGTTTAAACTAATCAGAACTTGTTCCACCTGTTGGGGTAACCGTGTTTTCAACACTTTCGGAATGCAGAGACATGTTAAGTAGCTCAATAAGACGTTTTTTTCGATAAGATTGAAGTCGATTGTCTTTGAAATATTCAAGCATTGTATCGAGGGTCAATCATCTTAAATGAACGGTAGGTTCCATTTTTTTCTAAAGCCTCAAATGTTTTACTTACAGCTAATGATATGTCAGCCGTTAAATTTTAGGACTTTTCCCCATCTCCGTTGATTCATTTATTATATGAAGCAACTTCATTATTCTGTTTTGCTCTATTTTTAATGTGTTTTTTGTCTTAGTAGCTATGCAAAAAAAAAAGCATAGAAAATTAAATTGTTTGTTCAAAAATACTACAAAAAAAAAAAAAATATAAAAAGCATAGTCGTATCGACAGCAAAATGTCGCCGATACCGATATATCGGAACATCTGAAGTATCGCCAATATATCGGTATCGTTACATCTCTAGTTTTGATGTATATTAACGGAAGACTTCTTCAAATTGCTATCGATCTTTTTTACATTTTATTTCTATGTGTGAAGTAACACATTTACACCTGAAAATGGTGTAGTAAATAGAGTGCAATATTAAAAAAAAAAAAATAATTATGAAGAACCTTGAATACTCAACCATACTTATATTTTCATTATAAACTCTTTGAATTATTCTTGGTTTTCTTATTTTATCTTTAATTTAAAAACTTAAATTACAAAAGCAATTATTTAAAAAAAAAAGATTAATTTTAGCGCCCACTAGTGCTCAAGTGCTCAATTGACTATGATGTTGTTTTTTTTTTTATTAAATCTTATTTAAAAACTGTTTCTTTTCATAATTCAATCAAATGTTCTTTTATTTTTATTTTTTAATCTTAACTAAATTAACTATTGCTTCTCCTTTTTGGGCAACACAAGGCAAATCATTTTACAATTGGGGTTTTTCTCAGTGTAACTTTTTACTTGCAGCATTTCCTTAGAAGCACTAGAAGAAGTTTTACAGTGCAAACATTAAATAGAAATTAGTATGCAAAATGTTTTGCGAGCACTGCATTGTGGACTACGTCTGGTCTAAAGTCTACGTCAGTGTTAACTCGTTTTGAAATTTCTTTTGTATTTGAATTTAAATGTAAAAACTAACGGCCGCTTAACAAAAACTAATTATTAAGTAATTGTGATTTCTTTTGACTGAGACTGAAAGAATTATTGAGAAATCAAACGGCAAATATGTACGTGTGTTAAAAAATGTGGGAATTTTGTGTAAAAATGTTGATTTAATTATAATTAATTCTGTTAATGAACAATTTAATTAAATATACATAAATATTTTGTGTATCTGCATACTTTGAACACTTTTTCCCAAATTTTAAACAATGTTTTTTTTAAAAACTGTCAAGTTTTACTTTAAAATGTGCTGCAAAAATGTTAAGGAAATAACCCAAATGGAGAAAACGTGCCGGTTTTGTGCAACATAAAATACTGGGCCACATGCTGTTTATATAACGCCAACAATCTTTTAAATATTTTTTAAAAAACGAAAAAAAATTGAATTTTTCTAACTAACAAAAGAGAGAAAGAACTCTTAGCAGCACGAGTCATAAAATCATTCAGTCAGCCACTCTACCACCAGACTTACTTCTATCTGCTATCCTGTCTGACAGACAAGTAAAGACTTTTCTTGCTTTTTTTAATAACTCAAGTGGCTTAGCTGGGCTTAACTGTGGAAGTGTCACACAGAAAAGACAACAAAGTGTAATTTTTGTGTTTCACATTTGAGTGATCAAATGTTAAACTCATGTATCTTTATATGGGTCACTGACAAACATACTCCACTTTTCTGTTATAAACTACAAAGTGTGAAGTAAGAAAGAGAACAAGCGAGAGTGTTAACGTACGATTATGTCATAAATTTTTCAAACACCTTTAATAGTCATGCGAAACTATTAAAAAAAAATTCCTTAAGATGAAAATTGCTGCTGATCACGACAGCTGGGTGGTGTTGAAAGAATTTCATAACAACCCTTTAAATTTCTTAGTGGTATTTTATTATTTCTTTTAATGGTCATGTCGTCTTAAGATACCAGTTGTTCTTGTTGCTTGTCTTAATCCTTTTCAATTCATCCTTTGTAGCTGAAAATTCTCTAAAATCTTTAGGAATTTACCTTAAAATGCTATGGATATTTCTTAGGTCGGCACGTAAATTGGTTTTCCTTCTAATTTCCGGCAATAAACTTGTAATTTATTTCCAAGTTGTAAATCGACACTAATTTATTCATTTTGGTTTTTTCTACCATAATATTACAAAACCTCAATAAAAGTGTTAAATGGTCTAGTTTTGTATTGTTTTTAAAGATAATTCTAACCAGTTTTTGGCAAACTATTATTGTAAAAGATCTCTTCGCCTTAAATAATATCTTGCAACCCCTCGTTTTTTTTTTCTTATAAAGAAATTAACAACAACCACCAATTCCTATTTATTACGAAAAATATTTTTGGTCACCTTTCTTTGTATCTTCCTTTACGACAAAAGGAATTTAGAATTTCGTAAATCCTTTCTAATACCCTTCGTAGACGTGTTTGGCATTGAGCTAAACTTTTCTTCAGCTTCATTGTTCAACTATCTCCTTGTTATCTGTATAAAATTTTAATTTAACGCTTTATGAACTCTTCAAAGTTGCTGGAAATATAAAACTTTAATGGTTCCACCTCATTTCCTTTTACTAATCAGAAACAAAGAAACCCCTTCTTCTGCGCTAACAAATCGTGTTTGTGTGTATGGTAATAATAGTGTTGAATGATAATGACGATAATCATGATCATGTTAATATGAAGAAGCATTTGCGTATAAAATGTTTAGCATATTTGAATTAATGTGGCGGACATTATTTTCATTTCGATCTATTGTTTTTGTAATTTTCTCACAGTTTTGTTTTTCTTCGCCTTTGATTGTTGGTTTTTGAAGATTTCATTATTTGTACAGTTAAAGGAAAAGGTTTTCATATTTTTTTCTTTTTGCAGGAGATTTAATAAAAAGACAGCGTTTGAATTATACACTCGTTATAAATTGTTTGTTAAATATGTACGTTCTAAATTGTTTATTCAACTGGGAGGATGGATACACGGTCAAACTGTTTGATGTCAAGCACTGTAAACATTCTTGTTAAGCATTTTGATCATTTATAGACCCCTTTTATTTGTTCTTAACTTTGGAAACTTTGATTTATTGACTTGGTTTATTTTAAATAAAGCAATTGTACAAAGTTTTATCCTTTTCCCCATTCAATTTCTTTTATTACATTTTTAGAAAAATTTATTTCATTTCAAAATAATATCTTTGAAATTTAATTACGAGTACTTTTCTTACAACCCCTGTATAAAAATAGAATTTCAAATCAAACATAAAAAAACTATTCTATTAAGTTTTGGGGCGGTTTTCAATTTTCACATGACGGATGATGATGTTCCCATTTGGTTTAGGGAAAACTGAAACCCCATAATAAAAAAATTAAAAGAAAGAATAATGTTTTAAATTTTCTTTGCTTTGGTTTTTTATTACTTTTTTTTTTTTGTTAAATATCTTTTAAACTGCCAAGCCAAAAAATAAATCCCAGGAAAAGTGTAAAGTAAACTAATTAAAAACGCAGATGATTAGTGGCAAAAAGAGCTACGCATATTGAATTTATTTTTTTTAACTCATAGAATGACAATTATTAACAATTAAATGACATTTGCCTAAGATGGTAGTTTGTTAATAAAATTCATAAGAAATAATAAAAATTCAATCAATCATAAGTAAAAACGAAACGAAACCAACAACAGCAATTTCGCTTCCGTTTAATAGACCTACACCGTAAAATGGCAACAATACAAAAAGACAGTCTAAAAGAATTTTAATACTGAAAACGTTAAACACACTTGCCCCTCGCACTATTTAAATAAAATTTTGTATGCAAATTTATTGTTTGCTCTTTAACTCAAATATGGTTAAAAAAAATTTATGGTTAAAGAACGCAAAATAAGGAACAATGGAAATACTATTATTTAACTATTGTAGTTCCCTTATTAGTTTAATTATTTCCCATACACCTTTCAACCGGTGTTGGGTTCATTCCGTAAGGCACTGTACAAATATGTTAGTGATGACATTTAAACAGAGATAAATTAAGCTTTACATGTCATTTTGACACCAAATTACATCGTAAACAAGAAAACAAAGAATAGAAATAAAATTAATGTGAGAATTTAAAGATTTTGTTCTACATTTTAACTGGCGGGATGAGAATGACATGTGTGTTCTTTAAAAAAAAAAACTATAAAAATCGTGCGGGCGTTTAAATTCAAAAAGAAATATATTGTGTGAGAGTAATGAGACTATTCTACGTCAAAAAAAAAAACACATAACAAAATTTAAGCACTAGTTAAACTAAGTTTAACACAAAGATTTTTTTACAAGATTAATGACAGGATATTGTTATAAAAACACAAGACATGTTATATATGCCAATGTAAGAATTATGTTCATTATGTTAATAAAAAACCCCAAGGAATATTAAATTCACTAAAAACTCCCATGAAATTTAACGGAAATTTGAAATTTTTTTTGTAATTTTATTTTTTTGCTTGTGTGAATTTTTCCAACTTTTCTCTAATAATGGGTTACGAAATCAGTGACACAAAATTACAAAAAAAAACATATAATAACTAGAACAAACAAGTAACATGAAATGTAGAGCACAAAAAATAGAAGTAAAAACTGATAAAAATCACAAAAATAGCATAAAAATTGTATTTTACAATGAAAAAGTTTCACAATGAATCAGGGGATAGTTTTTGTTTCTGTTTCATTAGCATGAAGTGTAAATGTCCTTTTAATAAACGCCTAGCTACTAATGTCCTGCTGAGGAACATTATTCCGACTGATACATTTTAGCGATAAGGACTTTTTTTATAAGGACAAAGGGGGTACGTTAGAATTTGTATGTAAAAGTCAAGAACTTTGAGAACATTTTTTAATCGTGTAAAAATTGTTCGAAGGCAAATTATTAGTGTAATTTTGTTGTTTTAAACTCAACAGGAAATGTCCTTTTCAAGAAATTCAAATAGAATGTTAAAATGGTGGTGATAAAGTTAGAAAATCATATAATTAAGTCATTAATTAAAAGTATAGAAAAGAATAAGGAATATCTAATAAAATTAATAGTAAATTTAAAAAGAGAACAAGCAGTACAGTAGTTCCCGCTTAAGTGTGTATTAAAACTAAATCTGATTCAATAAACATTCTTACACAAATTCATATGAACATACATATTTATTAAACATATAATTATGTTTTGTATGTAATATGTATTTTATTCAACCTTTATTATTTTCATGTATTAATAAATTGTCGAGCTTTGATCTTTTTTTTAACTTTAAATGTTTATTCTAACAAATATTTCGGCAAATGTTAACGCCGTGTAAATATTATTAAAACTATTTATTATGTCTTCCTTCCATGGTTTCAATTTCATTTGTGCATTTATTTTGTTGAACTTAAAACTTGTGAATAAGTTGGAGCTTCAATTATTTCCTCTACTTCATCATCGGAAGATTCCGATAACTCTTTAAAATTATTCTCTATGACTTTCAAAAATCAAGAGAAATTTACTTTTTTACTTTAACTGCCGTTTTAAATATTTGTGTTGCCATACATATAAGTACAAAAATACTTTTACTTACTTTATAAATGCCTTGCCGGATATTAAAAAAAACGCAAGTTTTTTGGTTACGCATTTAAGCGATTTATTTTGTTAAAATTTATGTAATTTCGGAATAATAATGAATCATTAAAACGGGGAACGCATTAAAGCGAGGTCATTTAAGCGGGATTTTGTTCATGTAATTATGTGAAAATTTTGCTTGCCAGCACATTTTGCGCATTTAAGCAGGGTGCATTTAAGCGGGAATTACTGTATATCTTTGGCAATAAGGAAAAACAGCTAATAGTATGTTCACATTTGGCTTCTTAAACGCGTTTAAGCAGTTCGAACGTGATTAAGCTCTAATCACTTCAAAATCGAGATGATTACCCATACATTGAAGTAATTTGTTAATCACTTCAAATTGACATGATTACAACTAAATCACTTCATAAATCACATAGAATCCACTGAACATACCTCAAATGTAGAATCGCCAACATGATCGTGTACAACCGGCCACAATTTCTGCTTAATGTTTTTATTTTTTTCCTTAAAAAAATGATTAAAATAATCTTCTGATAACTTTATTAAAGTATTTTTATCCATTTTTAATACTTTGCAGAAATATAAATTTCTTTGTTGTGTTTTTTTTTTCTTAATCATCTGTCATCTCAAATGTAATGTGAACGGTTTTGATTAGCTAAATCAACATTTTGCTTAAACGCGTTTAAAAACCTAAGTGTGAACTTAGCATAAGTCTTTTTTTTAGTTTTGTAGGAGAGCAAAAGTTGTTATGCCATAATATTCCCAATGTCACAGATCGAAAGTAAACTTTAGTTGTTATATGAAAAAGATAGGCAGAAAGTAATTTTTGCTATAACTTTCCTGAAAAATTCGTACAAAATAATTGAACCTTTGCCCATGGCACCGCTTTCGGACTTAAAGACAAACGAGTCGATGACGCCTTCGGCTTGTAAACCGCCCAAAACAGTGATTTTTCCGGGAAGTAATGGAGCCTCATGAGGATTGTGCTATTTCAAAAAGCGACAATTCTGCTTATTTACATACCCCTTAATCCAGAAATGAGCCGCATCGCTGAAGATGATTTGGCGATAATAATCTAGTTCAACTTTCAGTTGATTTGCAGCCCGCTCATCGAACACACGACCCAATTGATGGTCCGCTGAATTTAATTTTTTCAATCAGTTGGATTTTATATGGATTTAGGTTGAGATATTTCCTCAAAATTTTCCAAGTAGTGGACGGGCAGAGACCTAGTTGTTAAGAGCGGCGTAGGATCAATAAATTCAAGTCCTCTGCGGCGATGGCTTCTTCTGTACGCAACCGTACGGGCTCGATTTTGATGAATATTAATCAAAAGAAAAAATGTGGTTATGAGTCAATAGTATTGGGTATTAGAACCTCAGGTGGACGATTATGCGCATCGTTAACTTGACAATGTGCTTTATAAGTTTTGCGAAGAGAGCGCGAATTTTGAAAATAAATTTCCAAGATTTGTAAACGTAGCCTTTGCATGGTTTGCCAAAAGATACTGAAAAAATCAAAAACATTTTATTAGTTTTACAGATATTTCTATCGAAAGTTCCACACGCCTAAAAATACACCCTATATATATTATTTAAGTAAGGACATGAATAATCATTTTTATTACCAGAACTAATTTGGCTTTTGAATATGTTTATTTAGTGGAAATATTCGTGCAATATTTCCAGGTATAGTTCGATTGGTGGTTTGCCTTAGAACTAAATGAAGAATCTTAGTGTGTAGATTCCCGCTGTTTGCTTTTCTTTGGAAAATTCCTTTTTTTACCATTGTGTTTCATCGCTTTGCGTACATAACACTTCAAAGGTAAAAATGTGCTCCAAAAGGAGCAGGTTTTATATATGAATTCATACCTCAAATCGCTTCAAACCTGCTGATGGCATGCCTGATTTTTGTATGGGGTGCTCCCGGTTTGAGGACTATTTTCTGCTGACAATAAGCGCTTCTTTTAACATGCAAACAAAACGCTCCTAAAGTGATTTTTTAAGGTCTAACTAAATAAACATATTTTCGAGTTCATTATAATCTTTAATATTCTTATTTGAATGCTTTTTATACCCACACCACAATAGTGGAGAGGGTATTATGCATTTGTGCTGATGTGTGTAACGCCTTAAAATAGTGGTCCTAGACCCACCTTAAAGTATACCGAACTACTCAGAATCACTTTCTGAGTCGAACTTACGATGTCCGTCCGGCTGGCTGGCAGGCTGGCTGGCTGTCCATGTAACCTTGTGCGCAAAGTACAGGTCGCAACTTTGGAGATAACTTGATATTTGGGTCATAGGTTCTTATTGGCACAAGGACCAAGCCTATTGAAAATGGGCCAAATCGTAGGACCACGAGGGAAGATAGGGGGCAATTTCTTCCTCTCAGAAACTATCAAACCGATTTTAATGAAATTTAAAACATGGATTGATCCATATCTATATGGACACATAAGCTGTACAGTATTAAAAAAATAGGACCACAAGGGGTGATAAGGGCAATTTTTGTCTCTCAAACCGATTTTAATGAAACTTAAAACATGGATTGATCCATATCTATATGGACACATAAGCTATACAGTTTAAAAAAATATAGGACCACAAGGGGAGAAAGGGGCAGTTTTTGCCTCTCAAACTGATTGCAATGAAATTTAAAACATAGGTAGATCCATATCTATATGGATACATAAGCTATACAGTTTTTCAAAAATAGGACCACAAGGGGATGTAGGGGGCAATTTCTGCCTCTCACAAACTTTCAAACCGATTTTAATGAAGTTTTTAAACATAGAGAAATCCATATTTATATGGACACATAAGCATGATGTGTTTTTAAGTACTGTGGTGCTGGGTATCATATGGTCGGGCTTGACCGACTATACTTTCTTACTTGTTCAAATTAAAATTAATTATTTAATATTTTTAATTAGGCTTAAGTTCATTAAATTTAATTTTCATTAAATTATTTTTATGAAGAAAGGAATTTTACAACATGAAATTTAATTAAAATTGTTATCTTTCATTCTTGACCGTGGCCGGGATTCGAACCGCGGCCGGCAGCTTACCATGACATGTTTCGATCGCAACCACTCGATCTCCTCAGATGGATTTGCCGTTTTACACTCGCAGTCATCGACGACTGCTGACGTCAATTAATTATTTTTTGAAAACAAAACATTCCATATTTTTCTTTATTTGAACGTTAACACTTTTATCTAGATCAATCGTACTTAAAGCTTGGTAGACGACGCAAAAGCAGTTTCAAAGGGTTTTGCGTTTCAACTTACTATTTATTTCCACTCTGTGTTTTTGATTCTTTAACTTTTTTTTTTGTCATCAAACTGAAAACACGCCATATTTTTGCAGACATTGAATATCATACATAAAGTACTTATAATTTTCAACAGCAATACCCTTTTTGAAGTGACTTTAACGTCATTCATAATTTTTTTTCTTCCTTTTTCCATTTTTTTTTTATATAAAATATAATAAATATAAGTACTTGTGTCCTATTGTTGGGTAAGAAACCAGAAACAAGAGAAAAAAATCTTAGACTTTTTTATTTTTTGTAATCAAACTGAGTTTAGTTTTTCTGGGTTAACGCTTCAGTGACAGTGAAAGAATAACAACAACAAACAGCCTTAAGGAAATCATAGAAACCAACAACACTAACAACAACACAATAAGAATACAGTGTAAATAACACATGTGGTTAATTCTTAACGAGCAGCAATGAACTACCAGGAAGGAAGTATGTTCCTTTGATTTTTATTGTTATTTTTTTACTTAGAAACTAAAAAAAGAACACTTGTATTTGCCGAGTTCATTAATCAACATAGAAGCAAAAAAAAACACGCAAAAATAGGGGGTTTGAGAAAATTAAACAAAAGTCAAGACCGCAACATTTAGAAAAATATGAAAATACTTAAGCCCTATTCACAATTTTGTGCATTTGAGTTTGCAAATTTATGCAATTGTAAATATTTTCAATCAATTGCGAATGACCTCTTTAATTTACTTAGCAAAACTCGAAACAAATCACAGCAATCGCAGATCAGACATCGTAGTTCTCTGCAATTCACATACCTGTTTATACTAATCTATGGATATATATGTATATAACATACAAATGTTTCTACGTATGTCCGTTATAGACTCTGAAACCATCCAACCGATGTGTCCAAGCCGGTTTCATTTGAAAAGCAACTTTGTGAAGATTTTGGGCTATAAATTTTTCAAAACTAGGACCGCGAGCTTTTAACTTTAAAACAAATAGTTTGGCTGTCTATACTAAAAATCTGCTAAAAAGTGGGCTGGATTGGAAAGTATCCATATAATTACAATATAGATTTCTGTATATATGGCGAACGGTAACAGTTAAAGTATCTAAATTTAGTATTGATAACGCAATGCACGAGATCTGTTTTAAAAAAAATTTAACTTTTTTCATTTCAACGGGAGTAGCGAAGTGCTAAGCTGGTGTTCTATAAAAGCACAAGTAGCTTTCGATTGCAAACGTTAAATTCACTGAGTGTCAGCTGTCGCTTTGCAATTAAGTGTTGCATACGCCGAGTAAATATAAAATAATATAAACTATTGACTTTAACTGTTGCTGTCAGGGCAGGGCTGCCAGATAAATTTGTGAGGAAATTGTCAGTTTCCTAAGAAAAAAAAAAAAAATCGTCTTTATCGTTTCGAAAAATCGTCAAAAAAGTCGGACAATTTATAATTTAGTTTTTTTTAAACAATTTCAAAAACATAATACTTCATACCCAGCTAGCATTTTCAATCGTGTAAGAGCTACTGGGAGTCTCATGAACAGCTTTGATCGTCGATGACCGATTTTTTTAATCGTAGAAGATTCCTTACACGAGACCTGCAACACGAGTGAGATTCTTCCCAGCAAAAACTTGGTAATGACTTGCAATTACTGAACAACTTACTTGCCTACTTCATACCACCTGCATTACATAGAAGTAGTTTAGTAATAGCTGGCATATAATCTGATACATAAGTACTTGTTTATGAGTTGATTAACGAAATTTATAATTAATTCTTAATAAAATGCATCTAAGGTTTTATTTATTAAATCTTATACAAACTGATTTTATTTGTACTAAATTGAAACAATCTGTAATAAATTTGAACATGAAAAATTTAAATACCTAATTGATTTTGATTTATATTATAATTATATATTATAACGATATCGTCTAGGTGATATAAATTATAACATATGATATCGATATTGTATCATAAACTTAATGACTTACTTAACTCCATATTTGTAAGCGAATGTGGTAATGACTTATTTAACTCCCTATTTGTAAGCGAGGGTGGTAAGTACTTGCCTCCAATGACATCACCGTGAATAGTAGTTATATTAGCTTTTTAACGCATTACTTTGCAAGGTAAGTTTTTGGTGGGTCTCTTTGCACAGCGAAAGACGCTTCTTCAATCGTTCTGGGAATCGTTTGACTTTCATGTCAAGAATCGTATGTGACTCATATAGATATTCTCTTACAACTCGTGAGATGCTCGCCGTATAATTGTTGAAAATATGATTTATACAGGGAGTCGTAAAAGGTTTATTCGATGATGGTTTGACGAAAGATAAGCAAAGTGTAACATTGTTATTTTTGTACTCTGAAAATAATCCAAGATTTTCTTAAGACTTGCATATAACAGCCGCACAGTGGGAAATTTTACGAGAAGGCGGTCAAAATTCCATAACTTTTGACTGGATCGGTATTTTTTTATGCGATTTTTTTTGCTCGATAGGTGCGATGTTAGGCTTTAATTTGAGCTATAAAACGTAAAATTCGACTGATAGGAGCAAAAGTTATGGGGAGTTCAAAATGCATTTTCATTTTTTTGTTGAGTTTTGGTGTAAAAGTTGAATATATCAATTATGATTTTTTTATAATTTATCATTATTTCTCTTGTATTTTACAACTGATACTTATTTTTTATTGTCGAACTTAGATCCTGTCAGAAAATGCCAATATTTGGCCCCTGTAAATTTTTTAGTCGCAATATTCACAGGGGCCAAAGGTTGGCTTTTTTGGGACGAGACGAGTTGTTATAAGGATAAAACTGAAAAGGAATATTTTGAAAAATGCCCAAATAGCATTCTTGGCTATCGATAACATTTTAGGTAATTCAACTTTTATTTTTGGTTTGAGATGTATGTGTATTTTATTTTTATATATTAATACAAATATGGGCAGTTCCAGCGAAAAGTCTACTTTTTGTAACGTAACGCCAGAAATAATTTAAATTGTTTCTCGAAAAATGTAATATGTATAGTTTACTTTTTTATATTTTGGTGTAAAGCGCAACTTGCTCTACATTTAGTAACAAAAGGGATAATGGTTGAACAACATGGTCCTTAAATGCAACCTTATTTGCATTCTGGCGTTACATTAAAAAAAGTAGACTTTTCGCTGAAAATGACCATATGTACATTAAAACGAGCAAAGATTTTTAAATTTTATAGCTTAAAAAATAAATATATATAAGTCAAAAGTTTACTAAATAAGGTTTTATATAAACCGTCTTGCTTAATTCGTAGTCTTATTCATTTTTGTAATGCAAGTCAAAATCCACTTCCGTTTTTTTAACGTCACGCCAGCACATAGTTTTGCTTATATCTGCAAATCCTTAGCGTCGATTGCTGTAATTTTTTTTCTGAATATAGTGCTACTTCATTACTTTGTATACATAAAAACCTTTTTCACAAATTTGACTTCTTCATTTAATTTTTTTACATTTTGTGGTACAAATATCACGACACGTCAAAATGGAAATGCCCATATATGCTTAAATCAAAAACAAACTATAATCTATAAACAATTTTAAATTAAACAATATTAGTAAAAATTTCTTCTAAATAGCTTTGGGTTTCATTTTCCAGAAGTTGTATAGCTTCTTCCTCTAATTCGATTGAGATTGATTTCCATTTTTGTCGAATACTGGACATATATAAATCTGATGTGCACAACAAAATAGTAATAAGATCTTCATTAGCACAACATCTGGACATTTTTTTTGTGTTATGCTCGCGGAAGAATCTGTAGTCTTTGTTCTTTTTTTCTTGCGCTTCTTCAGATAGATCTCCAATTGGTAGCATATTGTGTTAAACTATTTGTTCCCCATGGTATAAAATTTTATGAACTGTGGTTGGCATATGTCTCCAAGAGTATTTTTTGTTATAAAGAATTGCTGTTTCATTTGCATACTGGCCAAATTTTTTTGCATTTATCTTTCTGCTACATGATATAACTTGTAAAATGATCTTTTGTTACCACTTCTTTGAAACATAAAAACCCTTTTTTAAATATAAATTTAATCTTTTATTAGCATTTCTTTAAAACATAAAAAACCCCTGTTTTCACACTTTTTAAAAGGATAACATATCGGCAATAAATTAACAGGTAACATGTAGGTAATTTTCACGTAAAATATAACTGCGTGCTAGTTTTTTGACCATTTACCTGCTCTTCCATTTTTTTAAATTAATTTGCAATTTTCAGGTAATTAAACTATGTAGTTTATGTTGCGGCTAATTACTAATGTTTAACCTTTTAACTTACTTAGAAATCTAACGTGTTAGTCTATTTATGTCGCCTATTCGTTTTGCAGCATCCGTTCACCCACAATAAGTTCATAACAATGGCAATACCTTTACCATCTCCAAATTAATTGATAACCTGACGTGCTAGATAATTTATGTGGCCTGAACTGCTTTATTTGTCGAAAATTCTTTAAGATTCACCTTCTTTAATTTCAGTAATTTTTCCTTGCAGGACTTATTTTTTGAACCGAATATCTTACCTTGGGTCACAGAAATTGCTGTAGTTCGCAAGGTCGTATCCAGACGTGCGTACAATGGGGTATAGAAATGTAGGTTAGATTCTGGACTACAAGAGAGTATAGGTTTTTTTTTGACGCATTTTGACGCTCAGGACTTATGCTCTATAAAGTAGGAAATTTCCGGGAAATTTTGACATAAAAAAAAAAAAAAAAATTAAAAAGTTCTAGAGGTCGCAGAGTTTAATGCTTTAAACCACGTATAGCTAATAAAATAAACTAATACACAAAACTTATTCTGTCAAAAAATCTTAAAAATCAAAAAAGTTATGAGCATTTCAACTTCAAAAATTGACTCAGAAATTCAAAACTATAACCAAATATTGAGAAAGTCCATTTCGGACCACCCTGTTCTCAATGAAATAGTTGAAATAGGGTTTTAATTTTTTGGCTCCCGAGGTTCACTAGTATTTACTTTCACATGAATAAAAAAATTTTAAAATCGGAGAACAAAAAAAAAAATAATTTTGGCCGCCTTCTCAAAATATGAACCAGTGTGAGCCGTACGTAAAAAGAGCGACACGCGTTTCCTAGTTTTTGAATAGAGCTGCCTGAACGCTTTGCAATTGGAAACCCCGATTTTGACAGCTCTTTCAAAAGTGAAGTTTGCCGCTATTGTTAATAAATAATGACAATTTAGCTATTTTTTGGTCAATCTAGCGTTTGTATCTCTATTTTTATTTCCCCTTTTTTTGTGGGTTTTATTATTAAACAAGAAAGCTATCACTACTGTTCGTGACACAACGTTGACGCTCTTGCTTTGACACGAAAGAAAACGTTCCACCTCCCGCTCTTGTTAAGGTAGGGCTGTTAAACATTCCAAGATTAAAAAACGAAATTGTCAGAAAATGTAATGTTTTATTCAGACTTTGGAGACTGAAAAAAATCGTCACTTTTTTTTAAAAAAAACATCAGCAAATCGGCACTTAGCTAATTTCGGAACAAAAAATCGCCAAAATTACGATAAATCATCAAATCTGGCAGCCCTGGTGTAGAGTAATAAAAATACTATACTATTTGCAAAAGCTACGTTGCAAGACCAATTGCGTAAGATTGTGAATGGGACTATATATTTTGCACTTTTAAAACAGAAACTACATTTGCTTTAACGAAAAGTTCTTTAAAAATAAATATGTAAAAAAACCACTTAGATGTTATTGTCCGTCTTTCGTTCATATTTAGCGTTTTTAGTCATTCTTTGTTTTGAACACACAACACAATATTGTTGACATACAAACATAATTTTTTATATGTTTTTATTTTTGTTGTTTTTATTTCATCTTAGATAAACAAGATGTAGAAATATGCATGTCTGCCTGCATACCTACAATATTTCTTGTGCGCTTTTAGTCAAGAGGATATTGTCATATATTTCCATCACAAACATTAAGTTATTTTTTTTTTTTTTTCAAAAATTTCTAAACCAGCAGCTGTTATTGTTGATGTGGTCTAAACAAACAAATTATTTTTGTTGTTGCTTTCCACTATTTTTTATATTTAGATTTGAGAAATCGTGTTTTCACACAAAACAGCTCCTTAGAATGTGCCTCGGTTGTGGTGCTTAAAACTGGAACACTAATAAATTAGCACCTTAACAAAATTACACTCGTACAGGACATTCTTTAAACAACAACAACAATGATAAAAATTGTAATTTGAAAAACAATTGCAAAATAAACATCAACAAGAGTAAAGAAAATTACATAAATTTACTCCTCCAATCAGTGTGACCATTTTGGCATTTTTGCAGCTTAATGTAGCATTCAAAATATTTTTATTTTGCATTTGATATTTTATTTAGCATTTTTATAAAAAGTTTAATTCATTAAAGCCTAGTACTCTGTTCAAATTTGTGAAAAATATTGAGCAACATTGATTATTTTACACGAAAATTTTGACATTTATCAATGTTACCTATTATGCGAGTTTGTACAATTTGACGTTTTTATTCCTGCAAAGTATGCAACATTGTTTTGCGTATGTAAACAAACCCCATTTTTCTTTTACTAAAAATAAATTTGTTTAATAAAAAATTTAATAAAAAAGAAAGTAAATATGGATAAAAAACTGTTACCGGTTGCGTTATTTTAATTTTTAAGTTCTTAATTAATAATCAGTTCATACTTTTTTGCTTTTGCTTAAAATTTCGGAACTTTTTCACAAAATGAACAGAGTACAACTCTATCAACATTATTTCATAGATATTCAGCACAAGTTTTTTTCATATGAGTTTTGACAGCGTTTCACGTGAATTGTTGAACAGAGTACCAGTCTTATTTTAAAAATTTGGAAGAATAGTTTTAAACTTAAATTTCAACCAAAAGTTGCATTCAAAAGAAATTTTGTACGAAAATGGATAATTCTTATTTTAAGAAATGCCCTTATCATATTGATTGTAGGAATTTTTTGTCATTTAACTATTGCGATAGAAAGGTACAAGGAAATTTTTCATTGGAATGTAAAAATTGAATTTATTGATACCAAGATAAAAACTTAATATTATAAATGTTTGGACAGTTCGTCTTGGTTCAACGAAATATCTAAAATAAAAGTTGTTCTAAACTGCTGAAAGAATTATAATTTTGAAACTGAAAAGTTTTCATTAACCAGTAAAATTTTACTGCTTACTGGAAAATTGCAGTATTCAGTTAATTTTTACTGTTATGATAATAATTAGTTTTCAGACAATTTGTATAAAAAAAATATTTTTTTGCAATTGTTTCAGTAATAAGTAAAAATTATCGGATTACTGCATTATTTTATTGCTTTCACTTTTTTACTGATTATTATCATAATACATAGTATGTTTAGTTTAATTAAAATTGTCTTAAAAAATAATACTGATTTTACAGATTTCTCGGCAAAAGTTTTCAACTCAGTTGGCGATGGAAATTTGCGTTTGGTGACTTGGCGATATTTTAAATGATTGGGGATTATTAGGAAACGCATTTGGAATATCTTGTGGGCCATTGTTTAGATACAATTATTGCGTACATAAATGAATAAGCATGGCGGAATGTATGTTCTTAGTGAAAAAAGTATATGACTGTCAAATCGAAGGCTAGTTTTTTTGTGTATGGGTTGAAAATATTATAAAACAAGTTACAGTGTTATATTCGGCTGTGCCGAATCTTTGATACCCTCCACCGACAGTTCGAATATTTCAGGAGTGATATCTATTTATTATTAATTAATCTTTATAAAAACTGACGTCAACGTTAAAATTGGTTGCGGTTTAGACCTATATTTAGGCCCCTATTATGGTTCACAACTCAACTCAGTTGAGTTGTAAATAAGACAACTAGTTGTGTTGAGTTTTAATTTTTTGATGTTTTTGTTCGCCACAAAAAAGCAAAGTTGTAAAACATAATACAAAAATTAAAAAATTACAACTCAACTGAGTTGAGTTGTGAACCGTAATAGGGGCCTTAATTATTGACCGACAATCAGAAAATTGTATGCTTTTTTAGAAATTTGAACTATTTAGTTTGAGTTAAATATCATGATTCGTAACAGTTTAGCCGAATTAAAAATATTTTCAGAAGGGCAATTTATATTGGACCCATTGTAAATTTTAGACCAATCCTCTAAAAACTTTGTAGAGTGATTTCTGGTATTGAAAAACATAAATTTCACAACAGCGGTGAAATTAGTTTTAGCGTTTGCAGTGAATTTCAGAAGGCTCCTAATTATGGGATCTAAGGTAAATTTTGGACCGTAGAAATTTTACCGCAATATCTATATCTGCTGCCTTTTTAGGCGTATTTAATTAATTTACCAGAGTGGAATTTATACGGGGCCTATAGTAAATTATGGACCGACCATCACGAAATTCATTAGTGTGAAGTATTAAATTTTGTTATGATAGCATTATTTATTACGGTTTTATGCGTAATAAACTGGTTTCCGGGAGTAGGGTTTATACGGGGCCTAGGGTAAATTATGGACCGATCTTTATAGTGTGATTTCCAGCCGAAAAAAACGAATTGTTTTTGCAAAATTTTAGATCATTCTGTGCATTGTTCCACCATTGATGTTAGTTTTTTTAACAAAATTATTAATTTTTTAGGGTGGTGGTTCCACATTTTGATTCATAGCTGTGATCCTACTGAACCGAGTTTGCTGGATTTCAATCCCAAGACATTGCCTAGGATAACTAACAGCAAGTTTGTTTATTTCTTTTGAGTTGTGAGCGTGTTTTCAACAGACGGACAGACAGACGGGCATGGCTTAACCGACTTAGAATTACTCAAGGAGCCAGAATATATATACTTTATGGGGTCTGAGATAAATAATAAAAAAAGTTTCACACGGAATGACAAACTTAGTATACCCTTTTCACAGCTAATTATGGTGGAGGGTATAAAAAACGTTAATGGGATTTTTTGGTAATGCCTTCGTTTTGCGTTGAGAAATCTTTTTGGATAAAGTTATTTGAAATATTCAAAATTTAAATAAAATAAGTGTTTTAGAAACTATTTGCAATCTTAAATCTCACAAAATTAAAATAAAATTTCAACTTCGGCCCAAGCACACTACTGAAATATGTCTAAATTTATAAAATTTTATTTATATTTGAGTTTTTTTAAACGCTAAAATTCATCTTGTGTACATTTTCTTCAATAAAAATTAAATTTATCGAATTGTTCTTTACAAAAATCTGAAGAAAATTTAATTTTGACCAATTTTGGCGATTTTCGGCTTATAATTTGGCGACAAAGGTGAAAAAAAATCTGCAAATATTTGTAATAATATAAAATTATGTTTTCAAAATTAAAAATATTTTATTTCTTTTTATATTATTATTTAAAATTTTTTAAATATTAAAAATATTTTCATTCTCTTATTACAGACGGCAACATGCCTTTATGGCTGGCACCACAACAAAAAGTAGTGGCGGTAGTTTAACTCACAGTCCCGAAAGATTGAGAGGCGCTACACATGATCTCTTTGAATTGTTGGAGCGCGTACAGTGTTCCCGTTTAGAAGACCAAAGATGTGAACTCCCACCGTATTTTTCACAGGTAAGTGGCTGCTAAACATTAAACTTGCAAAGAATGTACATGTGTACATGTAATAATAATTCTCAGATGGCTTAAATTTATGTTGAAAACAGGACAACTGACCTTTCACAACTGCAAAAGCTGAATATACAATATTTATGCTCTTCCTCCTCCTTTTTATTCTTCCGTTTTTAATGTGGTTTTTATGTTGCTATATTTGTGTAAAATTTTATTATCATTTCCTTGTTGCCATAAAGTAATAAAAAGTTGTTGTTCAAACATGATGCGTTCTCATATTAAATTTGATATGTTTAACACCAAAAAAAAAAAAAAAAAACGAAAGAAAAGAGATTTTAAACAATAAAAATGTCAAAATTGATGATGAGTACGATGTCCACAAGAAGGTAACCACCCCCTAATAGTCGTTATAGCAAAACTAAAAGAGATTCAATTAAAAACTTCTGTGTGCAAAAGTTTTTGTGCATTAACAAAAAGAGTGTGGTTTGTTGCATGTAAAAATCGTTAAATAAAATTTACAACATGTAATTTGTCTCATAAACATTTGCTGTGTTGTTGTAGAATTTTTACAACACAAAAAAATTTTGTTAATTTTTTCAGTTTACTATATATTGTATATAAAAGCAGTCCTTTTAATGTGTCCACCTATTTGTTTGTCTATTTATAAGTGAGTTAAGAAAAAAATTAACTTTAAACATTTCAGTTTTTTTTTTTTTTGTGTCATTAAACTTATCATCCATCATTATTGAACGAACTTACAATCCACAACTGTCGGTATATTTTTCACAAAATTAAATGCAATTTCATTTGTTGCCATTGAACACAAACAGAATTAATTATGGTAGAGTTAATTTGCCAAAAACACCTACAACTTGTTAATTTGCGAGACATTAAAAAATGTTTTTTTGTGATCATCATGTTGAAGTACTTTTAAGACCATTTGCTGTCTGTTGTTTAAATAAAAAAAATTAGCGGCATTTACACGTTTTTGCTCTAAGATTTTGAAGGTTTTTGAAATCACAGTATGATCTGGTCATTAATTCTTCCTTTGTTACCACTCAAGTTAACCCCTGCCACACCCGTCCCAAAAGAACAAATTATATTTCTTTTACAATTCTTAAATTTAGTATTTTATTAGTAGGTATAATAAATATTGCAATGATTAAGCCTGAAAATAGTAAGGGTATTCACGTCACAAGTTGCACCCTTTCAAAAAAAGCAAAGGTGCAAAAACATAACAACAACCACAAAGACAATTATTTACGCACAACTAATTGTCTGTGTAGCTGTTGTTATATTTTTGCACTTTTGCTTTTTCGCAAGGGTGCAACTTGTGACGTGAATACCCACAGTTTATTTTGTAAAAAATAATTTTTAAACAGAGCGGTCATTAATGTAAACTTTCACTTTAGTAAACAATCCAGTAATATGCACACATTGCAAACATTTTAATAGTGAATGAACAACACAACAAAATTAAATTGGCAAATTCCCCACTTGCTAGTAAAAGTGTTATTTGAAATATTTTTATAGTGACAGGTTATTTTATTTCATGAAAGTCCTAACTAAAGCTTCAAATGTGTAAAGCATACGTTTATGGACCTGAAAATCGCTTAGAAACTACATATCTATATATATTTCTTAACATAAAGGCAGCTAGAAAATAAAGCAAAACCTGCACCTACATATTTTTAACGTTTGTTACTTTGTTGGTTGGGTGCTGCTCAATAATACTCATATGTATGTATGTACGTATGTACATTGTCTTCTGTGGTTGGGTACTGAACTATCAAATTCTCACTTGTGGCTGGTGGTTTGGTATTTAGTAAAGTCTCAAACACCTAGTGAAGTTACGAACCTCTATGAGAGTGTTTCCACCAGGTGGCAATGCAATAATTAGGTAGATAAGCGAGAGACTTACGGCAAAATAAATACTCAAATCGCGCTTGCAGCAAAGCTGAAATCCACATGGTGTGGTGTTGGGCGATACTAAATCAAATTGAATACTTTCATTAGATGGCAGTGGTGACGTTAGAGGTATTCAAATCATATTCGATTAGTCGCACTAATTCAACATTTCGATTCTCAACACACCATCATTAATCACGGACAAAAACCATGGTGAAAATAGGTATACATTTAATTAGAAAATGTTGCACTGACAGTATTACATAATTAAAAAAAACTTTAGAAAATTAGCAATAATACCATGTTCGCACGACAGCTTTTTTTCGTAATTCACTTTTTCATTCGTAATCCACAGCCTAATTATTATCCAAATTAAATAATTCGTCATACAAAGTTTTGAGAGCGGATTATCTCATTTGTACGTAATTCAATTTTTATTACCCTGTGGATTACTTTAAAATCAATGTGAACTCTAATTTTTATCGGTTTTTTCCATCACCACCTGTCGAAGCACCAAAAAAACAAAAAAAAAGTATAACATAAACAAAGAAAAGCAGGGCTGCCAGATTTGACGATTTTTTGTTCCGAAATTAGCATAGTGCCGATTTGTTGATTTTTTAAAAAAAAAGTGACGATTTTTTCAGTCTCCAAAGTCTGAAGAAATATTACATTTTCTGACAATTTTGTTTTTTAATACATATTGGAATGGTTAACAGCCCTACCTTAAAAAGAGCGCGAGGCGGAACGTTTTCTTTCGCTTGGCTTTTACGCTGATATGCCATACCAGGAAAGAGCGTCAACGTTGGGTCACGAACAGTAGGGATAGATAGTACGGCTGTAATATGCAATTCTTAAGAAAATCTTGGATTATTTTCAGAGTACATTTCACGAGTTGTAAGAGGATATTTACATAAGTCTCATACGATTCTTGACATGAAAGTCTTGTTAGATTATCTTTACCCACGTCTTAAACGATTCCCACAAAGATTGAAGAAGCGCCTTTCGCTGTGCTATGGAAGAATCTCACTCGTGTTACAGTTTTTCCCGTGTGAGGAATCTTCTACGATTCTAGGAAACTGACGATTTCCTTACAAATTTATCTGGTAGCCCTGAAGAAAAGTAAACAAAAGTAAAGACTCAGTTAGTTTTTACTTTCTGTTTTTTTTCTGTTCCGTGCCGTTCTGTTACGAAATTGTAATACAGTAATTTTGACTTAGCTGCACAATCTCCTTTGCACGATTTTTTGTGCAGGTAAATCAAAAATGCAGCTATCTTAAATGCATTTACCTGCCTTAATGTGCAGGTACACAATTGTGGTTACCTGTACAAAAGTGCAGCTAAAGTAGTGTTTCATCTAAAAGTGGAATAAAAAATCTTTTTATTAATACAGTTATTCCCGGTTAATTGAGTTTCTAAAAATGCACGACTTTTAACGCAATTAAACGGGAACTCAACGAATCGCCGACGCAATTAACACGAAAAACTCTTAAAAATGGTTAAGGTGTTTTAAAACTAAATTAAAATCAGGTACGTCCAGCGTACAATCTTTCTTGCCTCAATATATTTTTTTTAACGTTTGTGGAGTGAAAACACATTAAGTAGACGGAAACAATTAACCGAAACATTTGCGGGTGACGCAATTCAACGGAACTCAACTAAACGGGTATTTATTTTTACATTGACGGTTACACTGAATGATTTCGTTCCATGATTTTAGTGCAATAAAACGGGAAACTCAATTAAGAGGGGCTCAATTAACCGAAAACAACGTACATAAATTTATATTTTATTAAAATTTTATTTAAAATAACAGATCACTTTATACGTGTATGTATGTAATTTTATATATAAAAGGAACATTAACAAAAACAATGAGAATTCACAAAGATCATACTAATTTCTGAAAAAAACCAAAATAATCGCGATTTATATTTTTATAAACAGCTTAAATTGGATATCTATGTGAAAAAGTGGCCACCATATTTTTTTCATGTGTGCAGCTAACTTTGATGTTTTGTATGATAATATTTTACAGATGCTCAAAAATATGAAAAATATGCAGGTAAACAAAATGCACGTAAATAAGGATTTTGAAGAATAATTCCAGAAAATATGTGTTTTGGGCAGTTAAGTCAAAGTGCAGCTAACTTAAATTTTTTGTATGAAAATAATTTTAAAATGCCAAAAATTTTGGGCACTTATCTTAAATGTGCAGGTAAATGAAGTGCACTTAAAAAAGGAATTTGTATGGGATTTTAAAGAATAATGCCAAAAATGATCAATTTTGTGCAGTTAAGTCAAAAGTGCACGTAAACAAAAGGCAGTTAAGTCAAAACTACTGTAGTTACTTTTTCTGTAGAAAATTATCAGCCATTTATGACAAATTTATTAGTTGCACTGTCCATTGTTTTATTTCAATAACTTTAATGCACATAAATTTGAAGAAATTAAATTTTATGAATTCTTAAAATCAAAAAATAGTTTATTTCAATATAAAAATGTATTTTTTAATATTTATTTTGCTGTCACTTACAATTACTTAACAAGGTTTTGATTTTAACAAACTGAACCGCAACAGAACAGAAAAACTAATCAATTTCACAGGTTTTTTAATAACAAAAACAAATCATCTGATTCGTAACAGAACAGAAAGTAAAGACTAACTGAGCCTTAAAGGAAGTAATTTTATGTTTTAAAAATACATTAAATCCATTAAAACAAAAAATAAAATTCTAAATTGTCCGATTTTTTTGACGGTTTTTCGAAACGATAAAAGCGATTTTTTTATTTTTTCTCAGGAAACTGACAATTTCCTCACAAATTTATCTGGTAGCCCCGAAGAAAAGTAAACAAAAGTAAAGGAAGTAATTTTATGTTATAAAAATACATTGAATCCATTTGCTAACAGCTTTTCTATTTACTGGGAAAATAAATATTTATATGTACATACTATGTATTTCTTTAAAATAATATTTTTTACTTACTTTTTCTTTTCATTCTTAATACAAGTAAACGCAAACAAACAATTAAATTTAGCAATAAACAAAATTAATAAAAAGAAGAAGAACTGTCAAAACCGATTAGGAAAATGCCGTGCGAACATGGCATAAGAAATTTTATAAAAAAATTTTTTCACCTTTTTTATGTTTTTTTTTATAATATGTATAATATGTACAGTAGATAACGGATATAAGAACATTTAATATAAGAAAAAAAAAACGCTTTTATGAAAGTATTTCAAAAGCACCGTGTCTTTTTTCATATGTGTCAATATGAAAAGTATTCTGTATAAGAAATCTTTTTATAAGAAAAAAGCTGTTACAAGAAATATTTTGCCATAATAAAAATAAGCACAAAACATATTTTTTATGACAAGGCAATCCTGTAAATGCTTACGCAAAATATCCAACCAAGTTCGAACATACTTCCATGCAAAGAATGTTCAACTAAGGGCTAAAAAATCAGAGCAAGTTAAACTCTCTTTTTGGTTTAAAATGTGTTTAAACCAACAAATCTATAAATCATTAAACATATAAACCATCTTTAAACGCATGAAATTGGGCGTTTAAACTACCAGTACAAATCATATGAATTTGCCAACATTTGTCGTAGTGCTGCCACATGTTATTTTTTTAACAACATGTAATACATGATGAGTTTAAACTACATATAAATTCAAGTTTAGTTCAACTAAACCAGCGTTTAAACCATCAGTGATTTATTAGGCATAAGTGTTTTTGTTTTCTTATCGTATAGTTAAAACTTTAATAAGAAATAAATTTCTTGTAAAAAAATAATTGCTTGAAATAAAAAAACGCTTATAAAAACATTTTAAATTTCTTATATCCATTGCCTACTGTAATTACAAGTTTAACAAAAAATCCTTAGAATGCTGAAAAAGGAAAAAATTAAGATGAAAATAATTAATTTTTGATTTTAATGCATTTTTTAATTTAAATTCTTCACTAATTTAAAATGGTACGCATGCAAACAATTTAATAGTTCCTAGTTTAATTAACAAAAAGCTTCTGGATTGATTTAATGGACGAGACTTTCAAGGAATTTAAAAGAAAACAGTTTTCATACATTAGACAAGAACGAAACGTTAAAAAATACTTGTTTAAAGTCTGAGCAAGGCAGTCGAAATTAAAACAAAATAGAAACTAATCTTTATTTCTTTTTAATTTTTTTTAAATTCCTTTTTGTTAATTTCCTAACAATTCAGAAAAACCGAAATGTGTTCGCTTGTAGACTCCTTCTTTTATCAGACAGCCACCCTCATTCATGAACAATGTCATTTACAACTGTTGGCGAAAATTTCCCTTTTTTTATTTATGAGCATTTTGTTATTTTGTAATGGTTCTTGACGAATATTCATAAAGTGACGATAGCAGACGCCACTAAGTCGCAGGTTGGTAAAATAAACTTCATAGTTTATTAGTTTACTTTAAGTTATTTTTTTTTTTTTTCTTAACGATAATTTTTTTCTAATAGGTTTTTCTTAAAATTTTTTATAAGAAATAATTTAATAAGTACAAATTTCTCTCATAAATTGTACTTAACAAATAAGTGAATTTCAGCATGGTTTCTAATTTAATTGTTTAATACAAAAAATAAGAAAAAAACGTTAAATTTGAATTTTATGGTGAGAACTTTAATTTGAGTTTAATTTTTAATTCATTTGTACGACTAAATTTGCATAAGAAAAAACCTCTGCTTAACAATGAAATAACAAATTCAGCAAAGATTTCCGAAAAGTGATTAAAATTAACAAAAGAAAAAACTTGGCAGAAAAAATAATTTCCAATTTTGCTTTGAAACTTACGCATTAGGCAATCAGCTTTAAAACAAAACAATTAAAAAAGTTTTTATTAAGCAGAGCATTATTTTATAAAATTGTTTCCCTTGTAAGACCATAATTAGTCTAAGAAATTGTTATCGAGTGTATTTCAGTTGAGTCATATATTTCTTTCTACCCTCATTTGCTTTGCAACTTTTCTTAACATGTCTTTTATTCTTATTATTGTATTAAACTTTTCTTATTAAATAATTTATCAAGAATTCAGACTTTAACGTGTGTTTTATGTACTTGAATAAAATAATTTTGCAACTTGTTTGTTTTGGCAGGATAAATATTCCCAGTGTGGATGGATGGATGGATAAGTATACTTTTGTAAAGAATAAAAAAGTGCGGGCTTATAATAAAAAAAAGTTTGTTTATGTGATGTTTTTTTACTACAAAACAACAGTTATTATTACACTCACCATACCTACTCATCATAAGAAGAGTCTTCGCTCTTTTTCAACCATATTTTTTTTTAAAGTAATAACAAATATGGTATAAACATAATACAGCAAAAGCTTTTGATATTTTTTACTATGGATTTTGTTTACAAATTTATTTTACTGTTGTTGTTGTTGCTATTTTTTGTACCCTCCATCAACCCACAAGTTGTGTATATGGGTATATAGGGTTTGTTATTGCATGCATAACAACAATAACTATGCATTTAAGACCCTTTAAAGTGCATACACATACGAACATATGTATATGTATGTAAACATCCCAGCGGGAAAACTCAGAAGACCTTCTTACTTCAGGCCTTTTTAAAGGCCTGCTTTAAAGATTTTTTGATTCAACTACTATTCTTATTTAACTGCTAAATAAGGCCTCATAGAAGGCCTCGGCTCTTTCGTATAAAAGATAAGATACACCTTTCACACTCGCTTCTTTGAGAAGGGAGTAGAGAAGGAGTAACATTTTTTGTAATGTTTTTTTGCACAAGCAAAAGCAAAATCAATTTTTTTTGGTCCCGTTACCCTTCTTATGTACCTGGTGAAGAAGCGAGAGCGGAAGGCCTTCTCCGCAATGACAACGTGTGTAAAAAAGATATGAGTATAGAATGGAGCAAGAAGGCCTTGCACATCCAAAAGAGGCCTTCTAAAAGGCCTCCCAACTCCTTCTTTTTCTCGCTGGGATGTTTTCGGTCCCTGAGTAATTCTTAGTCGATTAAGCCATGCCCAAAAAAGAAAACAAATTGTTGTGGCGTTTTTAAGAAGGACTTCTTTAACCATTAAATGTTCGCCGGCGACAACAATATGGTTAAATTAACTATTACATATATACCTAAATTTTTTTAAATAGTTTTTCAAAAATATTTATTCTCTGCGCGCACAGTGTTAAATATATAAAACCAACATTAATGACGTTTTTAATGTATGCTACATTAATTCAGTAAAAAAAAATTTAACTCGCCCGCTGAGATGCGCGCACAAAGTCGTTAGCGGTTCTTTAAATTAAAATCGAATTTTTTGACTACATATGACATCTGTTATCTTTCATGAACATCAGCCTTTAATTTACTATACGGCACATATAAACCCCTTCTAAAAATCACTTTAATTTGCCTAACACCCCAGGAAAATCTTTTTGATTTTAAGTAATAGGTGGTACTTATTTCATACTTTACCTGGTTAGTAGTGGTCATTACAATTGTCATTATTCTGGAAACATAAATAAGTACTTACTAGTAATGACCTCAGCAACTACTTATTACTTCCATTATTTTCACTACTGAACATTTGCTTACTAATAATCAGCTCAATAAATACTAATTAGTTGTGTTGTTTTCAGTACTGTATATTTACTTACTTGTAACGTACTCAATAACTATTTTTTAGGTCTATTAACTAGTGATTTTTTGGCTTCTGGTAAGTATATTGTAAGTACTTACAATTCAACTTACTAGAAGTTAAATAATAACTAGATATTTTTTGTCTTTAAGTAAGTACTGAATTCTGTGGACACCTCGAATAAAAATAAGTAGTTATTTTGCCGAAAAATAAGTACCGTTTATTTTCTCCAGCATTACTTGCTAACTTACCAGGTAAGTAATGTTTTTGCTGGGACGCTAACAAATAATAAAAATTTAAGTACATTTGGAGCAATTTGGTTTTAAAGGATATGAAATCACATTTCTAAATGACTTAATCAAAAAGTATGTGAATTATTAAGGGAATAGGACTATTGTAAAAAAAAAAATTAAATTTAAATATGACTCATAAAAGTACATTCGAAAAAAATGTTTAACGTAAATTAAAAAATTTAAAACTTCAGGTTTAAAGGAACAGCACATCACAATTAGTTCAAGCAACTAAAGTTGCGTGAAGACGCCTTAATTGTACAATAGTTTTATTATCTGCATTTCTTCAGCACAAAATTGAAATTTTTAATAACTTTAATTTATTTTATTATTAAAATCATTTTATTAATTAGAAAAAACCACACTTACTGTTTTCTTTTAAAATGCGAACTGAACAATTAAATATGGAACTTTTGTCATAAAAAAAAATCAAAAAAAAAAAATTAAATGTTATAATTAAACAATACCAAATATTTGATTTTTTTTATAATATATACGCATATAAAAGTAGAGTCTAATATATTATAAATTTTGTTCAGTTGAATTTGCTTTTAATAAAAACATAAAATTAAAGATTTACTTAAGTTAAACCTAAAACAAAAAAGTTTCTTTTAGAAATAACTAAAAAAAAATATTAAATATCTTTGAAAACATTTTAAGCACAACTTTATTTAAGCTTTTAATAATAAATAAGGGAATGAATGTAGATATGTAATTATGTATAAGAAAATGTTGCAAGGACAACATGTATACATACGAAGGCGGTTCCAAAAATCCATGACTTTTTAAATAAAACACAGGCTTTTGGAAAAAAAAAATCATTTTATTTTTCAATATTTCGAAAAGCGTTTGAGTCAAATCTCTTACCACCGAGCCGAGTTGTTTCTTCAGATTTGGAAACAAGAAATTGTCAGTCGGAGCTAAATCCGAAGAAAATGGCGAGTGGGGTAGCAATTCGTAGCCTAATTCATGGATTTTTGCCGTGGATACATAATGATCACACGAAATTATTTTTTTTTTTTTTCACCTCAAATAACGAGTATTTAGAATGTGACAGGAGTCAATTGAAAAATAGCTGTTGACAGCAGTTTTGCTGTGTCCGTCAAGAGGCGGAAAATTCACGGACTTAATGGAGCTTTCTCAAACGTACTTGCATACGTACATAAGGTCGTCTCATCATCACCAAAGCTACTTTTTTTAAATCTTTAACCAGAACTTTTAAAGGACGATGGGGTTGCAAAAATCGATTTTATTCCAAAATAGGTTATAAGAAATAAAAATTCGTAATTTTGTCCGCTATTAAATGTTCATAAAAGATTAATCATTGATAAATACTGCTAGTCTACTTATGGAAATAATCATTGAAAGTTGAGATGAACATAATAACCAGTGTTTCCAGAAGATTTTTTGAAAAATACCTACGCTTACTAAACAAAATCCGATTTTTCCGTACACGCTAAAAAACATTTTCCCTACAAAAATCCCTACCCGTTTTAGTTATTAAAACCTACTAAAAACCCATATATAAATAAAAACTAATTTAATTCTCATATGTATAGTAAAGCTTTAAAAACAAAAATAAGTAATAAAACCAAAAAAAAATAAATTTTATTTACTTCTGATTAAATTCACTGAAAAACAAGAGGTTTTTTAAAAATAAATATTTATAGTTCTTTTGAACTAAATCTTTAAGTGATAATTTTAATTTATTTGAGGTACAAAAGCAACTGGTTATTTTATAAATAATAGCCATGTCACAGAGTACAATTCCGTTCGGAAACGGAATTCATTCCGTATTTTGGTGCTTCAGAAAATGACGAAAAAATGTTTCGGAATGAAACCATTTTTGTTTTCATGAACGGTATGGGAGTTGTCTATATCTGAAAGGCCATAAAACTATCAAAATACACTTTCCATCAACAAACAAATATGTTTTCTTCAATTCCGAACGGAATCATTCCGAACGGAATTGTACTCTGTGACATGGCCCAATATATGTATTTCTTTTGAAGCCTTTCCTCTGTTTTTCGGAAATAATCTTATAATACAAATGAAACCTAAAGTTGAGTGGCTCAATTTTTGTCGCTTTTTGGCGGTTTCTCTGCATCGGCATTGGCATTGCGTAAAGCAAACAAAATCCGTAACAGTTTAAAAAAGTTTGAAATAAAACCTTGCCATTATAGTTTTATATTTTTACCATTTTTATCCAAAACTGTTCAAAATGTTTATTTAGTTCATATAATATTTAGAAAAATTATTGGATGCGATTGTTCTCCACTCATACATGAGCTCATTGAGGTTTAAGTTAAATTGTTAAGACAATAGCTCAAATTTTGAACTCATCTTTTTTTGTCCAAAAACATATCTTTTAATAATAAATCATTATTAAAAATACATTTGTAGCATTGATTTCCTATATATAATGCAATATGAGAAAAAATACCTTAATTTTGCCGAATATAAAAAATCCGTCCGATTTTCCCTACGCTCCTTTTTTAGTATCGAAAAACCCTACATGTAGGGATTTTCCCCTATTTTTGGCAACACCGATATTAGCCTACTCACATTCTTAAACTAATTTATGATTTTAAAATACTTTTAATAGCTCATTTACACCTGAGCCATAAACGAGATAAATATAGCTTTTTGTGATGAACAAGTTTGTTTTCTGGTTTATAACACGTTTTTCCATACAAATTATAATCCTGTTATGAACTTATTTCTTCAACAAACCTGTTTAAAACCACCTGTTTTTGAATACAGTCGAACTCCTATAACTCGAACTTCTCTAACTCGAATTTTCTCTTACTCGAACCAATTTGATTGGCAGTAGCTCTAAAACAATAAACTACATACAATTCTCCTTCCGTAACTCGAACTTCCATAACTCGAAATTCTCCATAACTCGAACCAATTACTCAAATTTGTATTCTATAACTCGAAGTTTTTGCTTTTTTTTATTTATTTCGCTTTCTTTTGCTTGTTTAGCAGGTTTGTATATTTTACTTTGCTCTTTTTTTCGGGGAAATCCCTTTTTGTACATTACGTGTGTCTTTTGGTTTACCTAAATATGTTAAAATTATTTGTATGTGTTTATTTCATGGCAAGTAAACGTGTTTTATAATGTTTGTCGATGGAGGGAAATATAAGTTTATAAAAGAAGTCGAGGGTGGATTCAAGAAAAAGGAAGCAGACAATAAATATGGTGTCCCAGCTAGTACGGTCTCATAGATTTTTAAAAATAAAGAATTAATTATCAACTCGTTTGAGTCAGTATCTCATCTCTTTAGTAAAATGATTAAGACCCAAATATACAAAATTATCGACATAGCAGTCCTCAATTGGTTTACAGCAGCTAGAAGTCAAACCATGCCGATATTTTACTTCATTGTAACTTGTTTATTACAAAGACATACCTACATGCTTAGGTATGAAGCTTTCAAATAGTGCCTGTTTTAAACAAAAAATACAAAATGTACACAAGTTTGCAATTTATTCTCTTTTCAACAAGAAAATTCTGTAACTCGAAGTCTCCATAAGTCGAAGTTTTTTTTGGGATAATGGTGATTCGAGTTATGGAAGTTTGACTGTATTTTGCTTTATTCAACTTTGCTTTTGTCAAATATTTTTATATTTGAATTTTTTAATTAAAAAATTATTTTAAAACTGAAACAATTTCAATATGCCTGTTCGTTTACTTAACTAGAAAAAACTTGCAACGGGAGATTAAAACTAAAATTTACAAAATGTTTCTTCCAATTACACAAAAAACCAGAGAGAAATAAATTACGAATTTTTTTCAGTTTTTACATAAAATCGATATTTGCAGTCCTGTCCAAAAAACTTTTAAAACAAAAGGATTTGAATTCTACTACAAGACTTAAACAATTTTAAAATAAGGGAAGCAATGAACCGCCCTAATGTACATATGATGAGAAAACGTTGAGTTCTTAGAACTGAAACTGTTGAAAAAATAAATGTTGATTTTGTAAAAACTAAAAAAAACATACACAAAAGAAGAAAAAATAAACTTGGCTTAAACAACCGGAAAGTAATTATAATTTTTCACAATACTCAAACGTTGTAGTCGTACCTTTCACACTCAGTCAGAGGGAGAAGAGGAAAAATCCCCTAAAATGTAGCCCTAAACTGAACACAGAGCAACATTATTCATTCATAAACTATTCTGTGGTTGTAACAAGATTGTTAGTACCTCTACAAAATTTAATACAGAGACGAACGACATGACGATGATATGATGTTGATAGTAAAAGAAGAAAAAATGTTAGAAAAATATATTTACTACTCTAGTACTATGACATGTCTTTGTGTTTGCCACAATCTGCTGCTGTTGCTGTTTCAGCTGAGGAATCATGCAGCCCAGCTAACACATAGACACACATGATTTAGAATCCATTTATGACTAGACTGCAGGAGTCTTTTCGTAGCTTGTAATAATTTCCACATTTTCACATTAATAAATACGTGAATTAAAAAGTACAACACAATGTGGCAAAAAATGGTTTTACGACGAGTTAAACAGCGCTTCTGATGATGGTGGGAGTCATACGTATATAGAATGTTTTTGTTTACTTGGTTTGCTTTATAGTTGTTTTTTACATTTTTTGTCTATATGGCAATTAAAACAAAACTCTTCTACCTACTTACATTTTACAAAATAAAAAACAGACGGAAAAACTCATACCTCCCGCTAACGACTTGAGTTTACTCACAAGTATGAAAAAAGTCTCATACATTCATGCCACAATTGAAGTGCAACACATTTCATATGTTTTTGAAATAAATGCTGATGCAACATTTAACAGCGGGCTGAATGGATGGTCGGGTCGGATGGCTAGTTAGCTGCCTAGATGGGTGATTTGCTGACTTATTTACTACTCTAGTCGTAAGAGTCTGGGTCTTTTCGCCTACAACTACTTGTTCTGGCTGCAACAATAATAACTTTTTAATTTGTCTACCCCTTCAAAACGATGTAGGGGATAATGTAGGTCTTTAGCGGTTTCTGCTTAAAATTTTCAACAACTAGAAAATTTTTGCTTAAGACTTTGATAATAAGTGATGTTATACACTTTTTTGAAAAGTCCTTGCGCAGCCCGGAAAACCCCCTATTTTTCCCTACGCGTTAAAAAATTTTCTCTACAAAAATCCCTACAACTTTCAAATGATAATATATCAATACAAAAAAATCCATTTGTCTTAATGTATATATATTTTATTTAAAGTTGTTCCCAGAAAGCATTTGGGTGATAACTTTTTATAAAAAACACCTGAATAAGTCTTCTCAAAAAATTTTTGATAATTAAAAACTGATTTATTACTTGAGCGATTGAAAAAGGATTCAATAGATTGGCTTAACTAGAAGCCCAAAAATGTTTGTCAATTAATGAAAATAAATGAAATTGCGAATGTTTTTGCTTTTATTTCCAAGATCCCTATAACATTCGTTGTTGTGTTTAAAATAAAATTTGTTCAAATAATCAACAGCCATAATTGTGCTGCTTTTGTCGGAGGACAAATTTAAAACATGACGATTAAAAATTTATTTATAACATAATCAAAAACTTTACAATTTACGATTGAAAAATAAGACGATAAATACTCACTAATAATTATCAAAGAGATCAGATAATTGTATCACAAATTATTCTTTGAGGTTATTCATCGCTAGGGTACCATTTGGTCACATCATATTCGTTTATTTCGCTCTTTACTATTTCGACTATAATCCAAAACTTTTTGATTCCCATCTTTTGCATATTTTCTATTTCTTGCTCTATAAAATAAGGTTCAACTGATCTCCATTCTGGTAAAAGAGCTTATCAAAAAATTACGTTAAAATCAAAGCTGAAATGACGGCAAGCGATGACTCGAAGAAATTTAACAATTTGTAATGCTGCCGTATTAACAAATTTATTAGTATGCTATCACAAATCGAAAAGATACCAAACGTATAGTTTTCAACATTACTGAAAAGTCCCAACATTTTAATGATTTTAAAAAATCTGTCCTTTTTCTTTACGGCTATTTTTTTAGAAGAAAATCCCTACGAATAGGGATTTTTTCCCTACGTATAACATCACGGTTACAAATTACCACTTGGGTTGTTCACGAAAGTCTGGTTGTCAGGTTATATGGTTATTTAGTTATGTTCACAACAACAAAGTACACATAATTACATTTTTTTTAATATATTTTGTTGCTGTTAATATAAGTCAGGCGCGGATTCAGGGGGGGTGAAAAAAGGAAATTTCCCCCCCGTAAATTATAAAAATATATTTTGTTTATTTCGATAATACAAGAATTCACAATAATAATATTTTTTTAAATGTACAAATTTTTTGGAAATTACAGCAAGGTTTTTTTATTGAATCTCTAACGAAATTTTCAACAAGTATTTTTTGTTTTTTTTTTATTGAATCTAACGAAATTTTCAGTAAGTATCCAAATCTTAATCCTAATAGTTATTTATTAGATATTTCCAATAAAACATCTAGTTTGCCGTATTCAAATACTTTTTATTCTACATTCAATCCCAGCAGGTGCCATCGATATCCAAAGACGTAAACGTTTGACTTGATAATGCGAACGGTTGAATTATTAATAAGACTTAGTATATGCAATATTTATGTATATATGTGTTATATGAATCAAAATTCTATTCTATAATTTTTGACGAAAGCACGGATTTGTCGGGGAAAGATTTCCTTATCTTTAAGATATTTCAACATACAACAAAAAGTTGTTAGGGAAGAGTTTATTGGCTTTGTTGTAAACGCATTTGAAGAGGCTTCAAAGGATATTGATAATGACGTTGATGTGTCAATTGATGCGAAGCCACTATCATCAATAGTTCTTAAGGCTTTGACACATTTTGGTCTTGACCTTAAAAATTGTGTATGGGTGCCCTCTGATGTCAGCAGAAAATGAAACTGTTAAAAAATTATGGAAACCCATAAATCAAACAACTTAATTTCTAAAAGCAATAAAGTGCCATTAATACAAAAATTTGTATCATTTGTTAAAGAAACGACAAAATTTTTTAAATATAATTATCCCAAGCGAAACGCAGTTTTAGCAAAGTATTTGGGAGCCAAACTCTCTACATTATGCGAGACACGATGGGTGGACCGTCACGACTTAATTTTACACTTTGCAACAAGTGTACATCATATAGTAGAAGCTTTGGAAAAAATATCTGAGTGGAAAGGTAGTTTCTCTACCTTTATATTAAGGAACTCAGTTAGTACTTTTGAATTTATTTGCGGAATATACACATTAAGTGTGATACTTATTGTAACACAGCCGCTTAGTATCATTTTACAAAAGCACGATATAGATCTTAAAAAGGATCAAGCCTTATCAAAACTTTAATCATGTGATTTGAAGAGAAAATAAATAAAGCCGAAGAACAATTTAAAGCGATTTTTGAAAAAGTTAAAGTTATTTGCGTTCAAATCGAGGTTCCAATCGAAAAGACAAGATTTGAACGAAATAATCACATCCAAAATGTTGAAGAATACTACCGAGTTGTAGGTTACATTCCTCTTATTGATTTTATTTTAGAAGATCTCAAAACACCTTTCCCAATAGATATCCTAAATGTATTGAACATACCTAAACTTCTACCTCAAAGTGAAATCAAGTCATATATAGAGATACAAAACTTGTAAAACCACAACTAGCTGAAGCTGATTATATTTGATAAAAGAGATAAACACCTACTAACATCTAAACTTGAGCCTGAACTGTTGCATTGGCAACAAACATGGAAAATATCTGAAAATCTATCAGATAACGTTGTAGATGTTTTAATAAACTGTGATGAAGATATCTACCCAAATCAAGGAAAAATATTTCAAATTTTCGTTTCAATGCTCGTCAGTAATGCTACGAGCGAGAGGTCATTTCCTACCCTTCGTCGAATAAAAACATGGCTCAGATCAACAATGACAGAAGATAGACTGTACTATCTAAATTTGCCTCACAAGGAATTCATAAATTGCTTATTTAAAAAGATTAATTTATTTCAATTTATATTGAACTGATCTTATATTTTATTTAACCTTATTGTTGAGTTTTTTTTAAATATAATATACACATATTGTTTTTAATAAACTTTTAAAAACAAATTTTTTTTTTTTTTTTGTATCACATTTCCCCCCCCTAAGGCTCAAGCTGGATCCGCGCCTGATATAAGTACATAGCCATATAACCTAATAACCTGCATTTCCTGAACAACCCAACTATTTATTACTTGTAAATTTCAAAAAAAAAAAAAAATCCAAGGAAAAACAATAGCTCATGTCTAAAAGTCGTTGTAACTTCTCCTCAAGTCAAATACTAATATTAATTTCTTTAGCTGCTTAGAGTTTTAGACAAATTTGTAAGGCAGTTGTTAATTTTTCATCATTTCGAAAGCTGACATATGCAAAATAAGCAAAAACCAAACAGAATACAGAGGGAAAAGATACAAACATTTAAATTATGTTATTTTTTCAACTGTCGTCTTTGTCTTTTTTTCAGTGAATTCACACATTCAAGAGCCAAACTCAAAAGACCGTGAAATATATGCGAATAGTTGGTAACGAAAAAACCAACAACAGTATGAATAAAAAAAAATTATAAGTAGTGAAAACTCTGCCAAAGAATAACAACATGTTTTTGAAGACTTCCTGTTGAAAATGAAATAAAAAAGAACCTGCTGGGAAGACAATGGACAAACTTGGGCAACAATGAAAAAAGTGAATGGGAATTCAAAAGTTTAAACATTTGGGGAGTAGTATTTTGTTGGTTGTAATTAAGTAGATTGCAACCACACATGGATGTTTTTAAATAAACAAAAAGCAAAGGATAATTTGTATCCTATTACTGGCTTCTCTTTGAAAGGCAAACAAGCAAAATTATTTTGCAATGCATTTTATTAAAACTCGTCACAGGATATAACAATAAATAAATATACATAGTAGAATTTTAAATCCATGTGACAGTTTTAGAGTTTCTCTTGTTTTTGTTTACATTATAACAAGATTTCTTTCTGTTGAACTTTTCAATTTTTTTCTGCAGTTTTCTAGTCAAAGCCAATGAATGAAGACTTAATGTTTTTAGACTTAATAATATTTTAAACTAAATTGAAATTGCCTTTATATACCAACAAAAAAAAAAAAAATAATAATTAAAAAAAAGAAATCGAATCTTTTATAACTTTACTATGATTAGAAAAGAACAGAATGTTTTATTTAAGCTTAATTTTATCCTCCTTATTGTACCAAAATCATAAATTCGATAGGGCACTTGGCTGATTTTAAATATTAATTACTACTAATACTTAAGAAATATATGAGCAAAATTTGTTTCACTTAGCTCATATTGTATGGGCGCTATCGTGCACAATCCTTATTCCAGGAGCAGGCGCGGATTCAGCGGGGGGTGAAAAAAGGAAATTTCCCCCCCGTAAATTATAAAAATATATTTTGTTTATTTCGATAATACAAGAATTCACAATAATAATATTTTTTTAAATGTACAAATTTTTTAGAAATCACAGCAGGGTTTTTTTATTGAATCTCTAACGAAATTTTCAACAAGTATTTTTTGTTTTTTTTTATTGAATCTCTAACGAAATTTTCAATAAGTATCTAAATCTTAATCCTAATAGTTATTTATTAGATATTTCCAATAAAACATCTAGTTTGCCGTAATCAAATAGTTTTTATTCTACATTCAATCCCAGCAGGTGCCATCGATATCCAAAGACGTAAACGTTTGACTTGATAATGCGAACGGTTGAATTATTAATAAGACTTAGTATATGCAATATTTATGTATATATGTGTTATATGAATCAAAATTCTATTCTATAATTTTCGAAAGCACAGATTTGTCGTGGAAAGATTTCCTTATCTTTAAGATATTTCAACATACAACAAAAAGTTGTTAGGGAAGAATTTATTGGCTTTGTTGTAAACGCATTTGAAGAGGCTTCAAAGGATATTGATAATGACGTTGATGTGTCAATTGATGCGAAGCCACTATCATCAATAGTTCTTAAAGCTTTGACACATTTTGGTCTTGACCTTAAAAATTGTGTATGAGTTGGAACAGATGGGTGCCCTCTGATGTCAGCAGAAAATGGAGCTGTTAAAAAATTCTGGAAACCCATAAATCAAACAACTTAATTTCTAAAAGCAATAAAGTGCCATTAATACAAAAATTTGTATCATTTGTTAAAGAAACGACAAAATTTTTTAAATATAATCATCCCAAGCGAAACGCAGTTTAAGCAAAGTATTTGGGAACCAAATTCTCTACATTATGCGAGACACGATGGGTGGACCGTCACGACTCAATTTTACACTTTGCAACAAGTGTACATCATATAGTAGAAGCTTTAAAAAAAATATCTGAGTGGAAAGTTCTTTTGAATTTATTTGCGGAATATACATGTTAAGTGTGATAATTATTGTAACACAGCCGCTTAGTATCATTTTACAAAAGTACGATATAGATCTTAAAAAGGAGCAAGCCTTATCAAAACTTTAATCATGTGATTTGAAGAGAAAATAAATAAAGCCGAAGAACAATTTAAAGCGATTTTTGAAAAAGTTAAAGTTATTTTCGTTCAAATCGAGGTTTCAATCGAAAAGACAAGATTTGAACGAAATAATCACATCCAAAATGTTGAAGACTACTACCGAGTTCCTCCAATTGAATTTATTTAAAAGATCTCAAAACCCCCAATAGATAACCTAAATGTATTGAACATACCTAAACTTCTACCTTAAAGTGTAATCAAGTTATATACAGATACAAAACTTTTAAAACCACAACTAGCTGATGAGCTGATTATATTTGATAAAAGAGATAAACACCTACTAACATCTTAACTTGAGCCTGAACTGTTGCATTGGCAACAAACATGGAAAATATCTGAAAATCTATCAGATAACGTTGTAGATGCTTTAATAAACTGTGATGAAGATATCTACCCAAATCTAAGAAAAATATTTCAAATTTTCGTTTCAATGCTCGTCAGTAATGCTACGAGCGAGAGGTCATTTCCTACCCTTCGTCGAATAAAAACATGGCTCAGATCAACAATGACAGAAGATAGACTGTACTATCTAAATTTGCCTCACAAGGAATTCATAAATTGCTTATTTAAAAAAATTAATTTATTTCAATTTATATTGAACTGATCTTATATTTTATTTAACCTTATTGTTGAGTTTTTTTTTTAAATATAATATACACATATTGTTTTTAATAAACTTTTAAAAACAAATTTTTTTTTTTTTGTATCATACAAAATTTCCCCCCCCTAAGGCTCAAGCTGGATCCGCGCCTGTCCAGGAGTATATTTGTATTCGTGCTAAGTGAAATAGCAGGTCGATTTCACTGGTTTTGAACACCAAACAGATGTTATACACTAATGGCCGTTTTCTCATTACATGATTATCTTTTTTCCCAACGAAAAACTGCACATTAAAGAAATTTGGTAAGAGGTGTTGCCAACTGAAAACAATGTTTTTTGTCGGTATATTGAGAAACCCAAAATTGTTAACAGACAGTTTATCGGTCTAATAAATTTATGTTGACATTAAGTAACAGACAGTTTGTCGGTACATTGAGAAAATGGCCATAAGACTATTTGAGGAGGTACATAACAAAACGCAACAATTACATTTTTGAATTTGTTTGATTGAATCCTATTCTACACATTAAAATCTATATTACCTTTATTATAAAGTATTCCAAAACTCAAAAACTACACTGCAATTCAATATCAAATATAATGGTTCAGAGCAAAAGGCAATAATTACACATCTTTGCAATAAATCGCTACAAGAAATTTAAAAAAAGTCAACATTATAAATAAATTATGCTGTTGTGGTAACTCTTAGATAACTGTAAAACGTAAGGAATTTTTGTTTAGTAAATACCTTTCGCTTTTGTTAAGCTAATTGGAGGGTCCATAACAAAACGCAAAAATTACATGAATAAATTCGAATGAATGAATGAATGATTCGGACCAAAACGCAATAATTCCAAATTTTCTATCTAAATAACTTTCAAACAAACTGTCAGATAAAATAATATATTTGTGATTAATATTGTTACGTTACTGCCTTTCAATAACGTTTTGGTTTATTTCCTTTATAATAAACCGTTTCGAGTTCTTTATTGCAACTTTAAACACTGTTTACAATTTACACAACTTTATTTAGTACTAAGTCACTAAATTAAATTCTGTCGTTTATCCAAAAAAAATGTTATGGTGTAATTATTGCGTTTTGTTATTCTCAATTTCATCAAGCTAGATTGTTTTGTATGAACCCTATCGCACTAAAACCCTTAACTTGGTAGGAAACTTGCTTGTCGGCCAAGTGAAATAGTGGACTGATTTGGCTGACTTTCAATATTTAATACCTCTTGTATTTTGAAATATATGAGACAAGTTAAGTCCTTTTAGCTCGTATGGAATAGGTGGTACTATGCCAAACACCCCCTCCCCCGGCAGTTGTAGGGCGCATAAATGTACTGGCAGTATTCGGAATCTCATACACTTTGAAGTCAGGTAAATGTCACCTGGGCTTCACCAAACTTCCAAAAGACAGAGCTCCTTGGCGTCCTAAGTACATCATGGAGTTCAAAGTTGTAGCTTACGACTAAACTGAGGTCATACGGGAGTCAGTAGTTCCCGGTGTGCCAGCACCGGCCTGACTATTGGTGAGGTCTCCGTTAGAAATGCTTCCTGTCTTTCAGAATGATTGTCACTGCGGAAGCCTTGCTTTTCAGATAGAGAGTTCGTGTTCAATAAGTTGTTTACTGTCCGATGGAGAGTGCCTTTTTTAGGCATGAGCTCACAAAAGGGTTAACCTCAGCTTTATTGACGACGAGATACCAAATTTCGCGCGAAGGGTTCACGTGGAAGACTGATTTTTCGCTTTTGTGGAAAAGTTCGGTCTGTGGACGGCCCCAGTTGCTGTTGCTATTCAACAGAAGCTACTTGTATTAATGAATAGCAGTGGAGGTTAGAGAGCTCCGGCTCCTAGGGAATGGTTGGGTGTAAAATAAGTGTGTGCAAATGGTCCTTCTCTCACACAGGGGAATTTGGTAAGTTCTTTTATTACCATACCATGTGGTTGAGATTCAGCATCAGAATAGGCCAACGTGCAGGTGTTTATGTAAACCAATATCACAGTTGTGCCTTAACCATTATTCCGTGGGGGGAAGTTAGTTATTTCTATATAACGGTAAAATTTTACTGCCAGTATTCTACTAAGTTTGTTTAAGGTAAAAGTGAATAAATTATATTCATAATTTATAAGAGGACTTTGAAATATGAGGTTTAAAACTGAAATGGGCAAAAATTAGAGGCAGTCGTGGTATTTTAGTCATATCTCAGTCATTTGATTGAATTATTTTTTTTTTTAATTTTTTTTATCTTACTCTATATACCACGAATTTATTTATTCGCCCTCGTATTAAATAATTTTTTGTTGTCCCCGCTACATCAAAATGTCATTTAAACAAAAACTGCCAAGATTTTCGTCAAGCTTGCTTAATAGTCATACATTCTTTGAAGATGATACACTCCTACAACTCTAGCAATTTTCCCACCTTTAAAAGCAGTTATTAATTTTTTTTTATTCAAAATGCTTCACGGTAAATGTCACATTTAAAATGGAATAAACATGTGTACGTAAGTTTGTACTTTGCCAGTATTAAATGAGATCTAATTCGATGTGAAGTTGAGAACAATTAATTTGAAACACAAAAATGCACACTTTTATACTTTTATTAGAAACAGTGTTGCTGTTTAGTGTCTAGATTTGAGCATTTTTCAACTTGTTTAGCAATGAAGAGAAGAATTAGCAATTTTTTTATAAAATATTTTTATCTATTAATTAAGCAAAATTTCTTTTCAGTTTTAACAAAATATTATACGAACAAATGTGATAAATGTTTCCATAATTATTATAATGCAACTTGAGATGTAGGTCCACACAACGAGATTTTGCGTCAACGGATTGCATAATGTTCATACTCTACTAAGTTCTAACCTCCTAGTTACATGTTACGCTTTTAAATATATATATATATTTTTTTTTTTGCAAAAACAGCTGATTTGTTCGAACACCGCTAGTGACGCTTACAAAAGTAGAAAGTTGATCTACTTTTCGAATTCGACGCATCCCTTTTATGCATTTAACATCCTTCAAATAACAACGTTGATTCTACTTTTTGACTGAAATGAAAGATTTGAATAAGCGCAGAACGCGTTGTTTGCACCTCCAGCTAGAGGATTTTTCTTATACACATAGCTAATGCGACGAAAAAAAATTTAATTCAATTAAATGAAGAAATTTACAACCACTAATAGGATTATACCTTTCGTTATTGAAATTTTTACTGGAGTTTATTTTACTAATTTAAAATATAATGAAAATCATCTTTTATTTCATTTTATTGTAAAGGATTCTGTATTCACTTTTATAATTTATTTTGTTGAGTTTTTATAACAAAATCGCTTTTTGCCATTTTTTAGCCAATAATCAATATATCTTTGTTGAAAATTTGCGGCCTATTTCACGATTTCGAAATTGATCTTTCTGTCGTACAAATACATTGGTAAGAAAAAACAAAGTTTGGAATTTGTTTTTGTTTAAAATATAGTTGTGCTAAAGAAAGATTCCCACATCGTGAAATATGTAGTTAACCATTTTTGGCCATGGTGCGATGGCAACACAAATCACAAGTTGAGTAGGAGATTACATTCTTTTGAAACGAATTCTGTAGTTTATTTATGTTTAAAATAATTTTAACTGTAAAATATTTAATTAAGGGGGGAGACATGTTTTCTCTAATATTTTTAAAGTTTCATTTGAGCTTAATCTTACTTAATTTGAGCTTGTGTATGAATTAATATTTCTGCTTTTCGTGAGGATGTTTTGTATAATTAATCATCATTATCTAAGAAAATATAACAGCACTAATGGTTGGTTAATTTATATTGTTGCTTCATGAAAGTTTCAATAATAAAATTACCGGCTTTAAAGAGAAGAGATAGAAAAAAAATTAGAGAAACAATCAGCATTAAGTGTATAAAATAATGATTTTTTCAAATAATATTTGTTTGCTAAAAAGTAATGTATTTTAAAAATATTCATTATTAATTAGTATTGTGGTTATTTTGTTGAACTATTTATGGTTTTTAATCCAAATTTTTTATATTTTTTAATTAGGCTTAAGTTCATTAAATTTAATTTTCATTAAATTATTTTTATGAAGAAAGGAATTTTACAACATGAAAATTAATTAAAATTGTTTATTGATAAACTTTCATTCTTGACCGCGGCCGGGATTCGAACCGCGGCCGGCAGGTTAGCAGGACATGTTTCGATCGCAACCACTCCATCTCCTCAGATGGATTTGCCGTTTTACACTCGCAGCCATCGACGACTGCTGACGTCAATAGTCAAACATCAATCCTTAAACCAAATTGTATGTTAACCTTTTGGTAGATCGAAATTTGCTTTTTTGAATGATTATCCATTTTAATTGATTTAGATGTTTTTTCTTTACTTCTGTTTTTTCGTACTTTTGTCAAGAATTCTACTTGAAGTCCAAAGTACATTTCTTGTTTTTTCTTTTTGTCTTTCTTTTTCTTGTTGACCTTTTTTCAGCACAACTTGAAGGACAAATGAACACATAGAGCTCGTGCCTTAGCTTTAACAATAATTAGTATTGTGGTTAGTTTGTTGAACTATTTATGGTTTTTAATCCAAATTTTTAATATTTTTTAATTAGGCTTAAGTTCGTTAAATTTAATTTTCATTAAATTATTTTTATGAAGAAAGGAAAAAATTATTTTAATAATGCTTTTTGCAATAGATTTGGCAACACAAATTTTTTTTGTTTGTTTTAAATTAAAGCAACGTTAAGTTTTATATTTAATTTGCTGCGTGTCCTAGTAGGATAATGGGTAGTGAGCTTATAAGGCTGTTTTCTCATAAGGCGATTAACTATCTTTTTTCCTAACGAAAAAATGCAGATTAAAGAAATTTGGTTTGTCAGTATCTCATGTAAATAAATTCTGTCGCAAAGCTAACCGGCACTCACATGCCAATTACTTAGTTCCGGTTCACACACGTCAAGTTTGACTCGTCAAGTCGTTAGTTTTATGGAGAGAGGGGAAAAGAAATGGCATTTTTGTTCCTTTAATTTTTTTTCAAATTTGTAACACTTCTAATTGGTGCGAAAAATTCTTTAAAAGATTGTTTGTATTACCATCAGGCGCGGATTCAGGGGGGGGGGGAATAAGGAAATTAACACCTTTCTATTCCCATAGATCAAACAACTCAATTTCTTAAAGCAATAAAGTGCCATTAATACAAAAAGTTGTTCATTTGTTAAAGAAACGACCAAATTGTTTATATATATAATCATCCCAAGCGAAACGCATTTTAGCAAAGTATTTGCGAGCCAAACTCTCTACATTATGCGAGACAAGATGGGTGGACCGTCACGACTCAATTTTACACTTTGCAACAAGTGTAGTAAAAGTTTTGCAAAAAATATCTGAGTGGAAAGGTAGACATACTTCATCAAAAGCCTTATATTAGGGAACATAGATATCCTTAATGTATTGAACATACCTAAACTTTTACCTCAAAGTGTAATCAAGTCATATACAGATACAAACTTTTAAAACCGCAACTAGCTGAGGAGCTGATTATATTTGATAAAAGAAATAAACACCTACTAACATCTAAACTTGGGCCTGAACTCTTGCATTGGCAACAAATATGGAAAATATCTGAAAATCTATCAGATAACGTTGTAGATGCTTTAATAAACTGTTATGAAAATATCTATCCCAATCTAAGAAAAATATTTCAAATTTTAGTTTTAATGCCCGTCAGTAATGCTAGAAGCGAGATTTCATTTCCCTCCCTTCGTCGAATAAAAACATGGTTCAAAATAACAATAACAGAAAATAGACAGTACTATCTAATTTTGCTTAACAAGGAAATCATAATTTTTGTATATATAAAGAATGTATTGTAAGAAGGAAATATATGGTGTGCAAAAATATTTTCTAAACACATACCTTTTGAATATGAGACGAAACAAATAATTAAAAACACCAAAAAAAAAAAAATTTTTGTTACATCGCTTAATCGACTGGAATTAACCAGTTTAATCGGTAATCGAAAATAACCAATTTAAAATTAACCGATCAGTTCATCGGGTAGGAATTAATCGGTTATCCAAATGAATACCCTAGTATTTATATAGACACATAATTGACCTTTTCTCATTAGATAAATTTTATAATATCAAGAATATCTTTAATTTTAAATAAGGTAGGTAGATACATAGATACATTTGTTGTCTTTGATATAGAGAACACATTTCTGGTCCTGGTTTTCAGAGTTTAATTAATTAACGTTTAATGTTTAAAATTTTATAAAATTTTCAAAAATTTAGTTTTGGTAGATCTGCTAGAATAGACAGACAGTCACTATTTTGTGCAAATAAAAAGGGGTAAATATTTAAATCTAAAATGTTCTTTTTAAGAAATATGTAGTATAATTTTGTTTAAATTTAAATTATCGTGTAATTTTTCTAATCCATATTCATATTGTACTTTAAACATTTATTTTTCCTTAAAGAATTGTAATCAATTGAACTATTTCAATAAATAAAAAATTTCGTAAACCTGTTTTTTTTTTTAATTTAAATTTTCTTTCTCTTGATTGATATTTTAATTTCATATTTTTTCCTAAAACTTATGTTTTGCATTAGTTGTATATCTTCTTATCCAAAATGCACATAAGAAAGAAAACTGAAGTTAAAGAAAATAAATATAAAAAATAGAAATACCCAAAAGCAGAATCTGTCTGCCGTCCGTCAAATGCCAAAAAACTGTATACCTTTCATTCAAATTGATTGTGTCTCAGCATAAACAACGTTGTATTACAAAGTGATTATGTGGCAATATACAAAAATAATCAAAAAGAAGGAATAAAGAGATGCCAACTTTAATAAAAAATCTTTTATATGTACATTTGAAATATTTTTTTTAAATTAGAACTATAAAATTTAAATAATTAAAAAAATAAAAAAAAAAAATTAATAATCTAAAAAAAAATAATTTTTGTATTGGATTTGGCAACCCTTTTTTGTTGGATTTACTGAATATGTCGGCAAATAATTCGTATCTGTTTATAATCAAACTCTTGCTCTATTCAAATGTTAAATAAAAATATTAAAAAAAAACACAAGTTGATGCCTTTTGTTTTGTTAAGTAACTTTTTAGAATGGTTTTAGTTGCTTTGGAGTTTCTTAAGATTGACATATAAATATGTATCGTAAGTTTTATGTCGAAAGCAAAAAATAAAATTTTTTATTTAAAACGCAAAATTCTTTATTAAGATAAGGTAGATATTTTGTTTGTAAACTTAATTTAACAAAAAAAATATTTTTTTTTTGTTATCAAGTTTTAAAGAGTTTTAAATTTTGCAAATTAATGTTTCGGAAGTTGTTTATCATGAAAGTTTGCATATTTTCGAAGCACTTATTTTAAGAATATTTTCAACTTTAAAAATTATTTTTTTTTAAACAAATAAATTTTTCAAATCGTTAAAAACAAAAAAATATTTTCTTGTCTCATATTAATTAATTTTAATTTTTATTTCAAATCTAAAACCATGGTTCCACCCTCGTATTTCTTTTAAACCAATCCTTTTTTTATTCCTATTTATTTAATGTTAATTAACAGAAACTTTAACATCACTATTTGGTTGTTGATCAGCGTTGCCACTGTTGGTATTTTTTGCCCAAATATTTTTCGATATTTTTCGTTTGGTCGGATGGTACTCTAAACCTTATTTTAGTCGGTTTGAAAAAATTTACTCGTATTGATTTTTTTTAAGAAATTCGGAATGCTGGTTGCAAAGCGGGCAAGTGAAAATCTTTTTCACAAAATTGAACGTATTCTTTGATTGTTGATGAAACTACGGATATAGCAATGAGAAAATGTGTTGTTTAAGTTTCTCGTTACTTTGGCGGTGTTAGTTCTATAACGAAAAGTTATTCTATCTTACTAAGTCAGATGCCGTTTCAGTTTTTCTTTTTATAAAAAAATTTTCAACAAACTTTTTTCTCCATTATCCCATTTAGGAGCATATGGCTTCCACAAAGCATATCTATTTTACATGATTTGTTGTAGTTTTTCGCATCTTCTAATGTAGGACTTTACTGTCCTAGTTCTTAGAGTATCGATCCATTTAGTATTGTTTTTTGCCTTGTATCAGTTTCGTTAATCGGTTGTTGTTCCAGATAAGTAGATGAATTGTCTACTATAGCAGGTTCTAGGATAATAGGACCGTCATCTGGCGGTGGAACGGCCTAACTTTTGCCATGATGTGATCTGTTTTTCAAGATGGATGGATATATTCCTTTCAAAAATTCAATTGGATTGGCAAGGTCATGGCTTGTAATGTTGGAAGGCTTAAATGACTAAACTAAAAGAATTTCAGAAAAACGTCTCTGTACGACCCCTTATTATATTATCTACTTCTGATATAAAATCAATTTCTTTAGAAGGTGCTAGTGTTAGAATTATTGCTAAATGGAATGCTTTTATACTGTATTTTGTCTCCCTATTTTACATGATTAGTGCTAGTGTTAGAGCCGCATAGCTTGCAAAAAATTTGTCTGAAAATTCAAAAGCTATTTTTTATTTTTGTCATAATAAATAATTTTAGTAAAGAATTTCAGTCAAAAAGCTCTCGTTTGCTATATTTGTATTTAGGTTTGAAGTCTACCTATCGCATTCATAAAAAATAAACAACATTTTTAAAAAAAATATTTGAATAGTTGACTTTTAGTTTCAAAACTAAAAGAAATATAGAAATTTAATATTAAGCTTATTAACCAAATAAATAATGAATTGACTTTAGACGTGACCACATTAAAATGTTGCAAATAAATAAGTCCTTCAAAAGGGGCTTTTTAGATTTTTAATTTTGTTATGTATTGCACAATTTACAAAAATATGTTAATAAAAATAATCAGCCTTATTGTGGTTGTCGTTGTCGTATACGACTGTGCCGTTTTTTGTAATTACTTAAAGTAACACACAAATTGTGTTCTTTAAACTACTACAAAAAACGACATAATCGCTTACAACAATGGCAACCAGAATAAGGCTGAATACTTTAATTTATACATTAGAAATACATACGCATATAATTGTTTTTAAATATTTAAAAATTTGGTCGGTTTTAAAATGTTGAGCTTAGTCGGATATAAAAACTTTCAGTGGCAACGCTGATTGCAGTTTCTCTTCTCTTATTTTTTTACCACTCACTCTCTCTCTCTCTCTCTCTCTCTCTCTCTCTTCTATGCAAAAACCTAGTTGCCATATAAAATTGGTTAAAATTCGTAAAATTTTGCGGGAAAAACGTCAAATTGACTTACCGAAATAATTATTGTAAAATGACACCAACTTTTATAGATTTTAAGATATTATTTTTTAGATATTTTCTATATCAGTTTATGGTATATGCTGTTAAAAAAAGTTAAATATGCATAAATACATACATATATCTCTCATGAAAAAATCAACGATAACAATAAAACAGTTATTCTTGCTCACAATAAGTTATATGTATAATTTAAACTTAAATGTGAATAATTTAATTTAAATGTAAATTAAATATATTTTTTTAATTGTATTAATTGTAATAAAATTTTCATTTGTAAAATTGTCAAATTTATGACGTAAATCGCTAATAGCCCATTTTTAAACTCAAAAATCGTCAAACCAACGATAAATCGTTAAGTCTGGCAACAAACTTGGAACAACTCTGTAGAGTTTTATTTTAATAACATTCCAGGGATGGCAAATGTAATAAAATATTTATAAAACAAATAAAATTTAAAATACACTTAGAAGAGATGCAAAATGAGAATATCCAAATTGTACCAACATGTTAAAATTCTACTTTTTGGACCCCAATCGTACAATTATTTTTTTACAATTTTTTTAACAACAAGAAACTATTCATAAAATTTACAAAATATCGTACAAAAAAATGTACTTGCACATTTTTATTTGAAGGTACAATTATATATTTGTAGATTGCAACTAATTTGGTATTTTAAAATTATGGCAACAAGAATTAGTAGAATGTAACAAATCTTTTTCTTGTACGAGGTTCCAAACTGTATACACATTTTGATATGAAAAAGCTCCGTCTACATTGGCAGATGAATAATGTGGAATTGATAATATAAAATTCTTCATAGATATTAAATTATTAAGGCCCGTTTTCACAACTTACCGATAGCTAAAAGTAAGATTTTATCGGCCGTATAAAGAGTGTTCCATTATTACAACTTTACTTTAACCTACGAGGTAGGGTAAACCTTAATTTACTTTATCGCTCACTTTAGGTTAAAGTAAAGTTTTAATAATAGAACACTTTTTATAAGGACGGTTTAAGTCTACTTTTAGCTATCGGTAAGTTGTGAAAACGACCCTAAATCGTTAAATTCTTCTTTTTTAAATGTCAAAACCTAATACATTTACTTTTAAACGCTTTTAATAGTGATATGAAATACGAGTTGCCAAGCCAAATTAAAAACAAAAAAAATGATAAATAGGGAAAATCTATAAATTGTACCAAATATGCCATCGGTATACCATTGTACATTTTGAAACTCGATTGTACTAAAAATGGTACAATTGTACTAAATTTTGCATCCCTGATACATTGTAAATATGCCACTTTTTTTAAATTATATCGTTAAGGAATCTTTATTTTTTTATAATTTCTGTTGATAGTTAAAGCGAACAAAATATAAAACACTTTATCATCTTTATAATACATATTTTAAGTTTAATTACACATATTTAATTTCTATAATTTAGTTGCCTTAATGCATATTGTTTCGAATTACATGCATATGTGTAAAATGTAGGACCAAAACAATTGGAAAAACAAAAAGTACTATTTGTACTTTTTCAAATAGCATCCATCCCTGCAACCAGCAAACATAACAGCACCGAGTTAAACATGTTGAAAAACAAAACAAATCATTCGTTAGTGAGACGTGATAGAGTTTGGAACGCAAATAAGTTCGTGAGCGGAAAAGTTTAATGACTAAAAATAAAAAAGTGTTTAATAAAAAAAAAATACACAAACAAAAATAACTAAAATAAAAATATTTATTAATAAAATAGGTATAACTAAAACATCAGTAAAAACCACAATGAAGCCTCAACAAACAGTGAAATTTATAAATCATAAAATGTTTGTGATTTCATACTGTATTTTTAAAATAGATGAGTGTAAAATTTAAAAATTCAGATAAAATATTTGTGGTTATAACGTACATATATTATATTAAACTAAAAAAAAAACAGAATATTAAGAAGAAAAAAATACAAAAAAAAATATTTTTCGAGTTATTCAGTGAAATAAAAAAGAGCTTTTAAAGCTAAGCTTAATAGGTAAAAAGTGTAATTTGTTAATAATAAATCTGAAGCAACAACAACAACGAAAATAAAATAAAGCTTGGAATTAGGTATAGGTATACGCCAAGTTTTCAAAAATCTTAAATAATACAACAACAATTAAAAACTGCAAAGCAAAAACCTGTCAAACAAGTTAAGAAAAAATAAATATGTATAAAATAAACCAAAATAACAAAAAAAAATTAAATTAAAGGGAAAAAGCAAAACAACAAAATATTAATAACACAACTCATTTGCCAACCGACAGACAGCAACATCAACAAATAAAAAAAAACAGCATAAATCCCTCTCCCGATTTTGTTAATATTTCTTTAAAACTGGATTTTATGGCAAAAAACGAAATACTAAAGTTGTTTTTCTTTTAACCGACCACTGTTAAAAAACCAACAACAACAACACAAAAATTCATGTTGTTCATTTATGTGCAGAACCGAGGCAACAACAAAAAATAGAGAGGCTGCTTTGTGTCTGATCCCTATTTTTTACAACTTCCTTTTACACACTCCCCTTCCCCACTCTTACTTACATACTTACTAAGTAACTTGCATTGCAACGAGCAACACCAACTCTTGCTTGTCTGCCATAAAAGGAAACAAACATTAAGTTTTGTAAGAGTGTAAAGTTTGGATGTGTGGCTGTCGCCATCATCGTAGTATTGCCTCTAAGAACAATTTTGTTGTTTGCTAAATAAAAAAAAGTTTTAGCTTTTTTATAACTATCGTTCGGTGGCTTTTTTCATCGTCTTGGAGGGCCCGGCCCGTCTTAGATTTTTTCGCTAAGTTGGAGTCTTAGTTCGAAAGTGGCATTTTATACAGAAGGCGCCGAACGTCGTTGGGTTCGACAAGCCGTTATGGGGGTACTAAGATGGCGCGATCTCCCTGGATCGCGAGTTTCGGTTGGCTCATCTAATCACTCAAACAACAATCATTCGAATAATAACAACAACAATAGAGGAGAGGTAAGAATTTTCCAAATGTTAAGCAAAAAGTTTAAAAAATCAATTAGTATTAAACAGTTTTTTAAAGATCGAAATCATATTACGTTAAAAATTTCGATTTTCAAATTAAATTAAGCCAATTCCTTTATCTAATATTAAAAGCACTTCATAAGGCTTTGTTAAATCGCAATTTTAAAAATTCAAAAAATTTCCCATTACGCGATTATCGATTAATCGCTCTTCTAACGATTTCGCATTTTAATTTGAAATTACAATAACAATTTCGGTACACATTTAAAATATATAACATAGAAATTTTAAAAATCTTATCATTAAAAGACAGCTCGATTGATAGTTATTTAATTTAACACGTAAAAGTGTACTCGAGCTTGCCGTTAGACAACCAATCTCAGGAGCGACATATTGAGATCTAAAAAATATGACATGAAAATCTTTCGATATCAATAATTTATTTAAAATTTTAAATGCTTGTTTCTTATATTTCCGGGAATTTTTTTGTGTTCATCAGCTAACAATCGTTGTGTACTGTTTCATGTTTTTGTACAAATTCTCAAGAGACAGTTTTTATTCGAACTTTAATTAAAAGTAACCTTAGAACCTTAAAATATAAAGGTTAAAATTGGAAAAAATATACATACATTTTTTAAAAGAAAACAATAAGCCGAGCAAAGTAGCAAAAACATTTAATTTTGCATAGTTCCTAAATTAATTTTCCGAAAATAACTGCAGCTCGCACAAATCTCCTGGCAATGAATCTAAAATCAAAACTATAGTATACATGAGCTTGCTTAAGCTACGGTCCAAAATTGCTGCTAGTATATTCTATTTCCGAACGAAGACTTCGTACGCTTAACTTACATTTAAAACAAATTATAAATTATTGTTTTTGTGTTACATGTAAGTTAAGCGAACGAAATCTTCGTTTGAAATCGATGAACAACAGGCCATTAATGAAAAGGCATTAAAAAAAAAAAATAAAAATAAAAAACATTTGATTTTGAACGGAATGTGAGATCAGTTTCGCACTTTGCTTAAGCAAAGAACAGTTAAACTTAACAAAAAGTTTCCTTTAGTTCAGTATGGTTGGTCACATATGATTAACATGTATTCGAACAGTTTCTTAAGCCAACTTATGCATATTTTAGTTGGGCCTTAAGTATGTATTACAAATATGGGGCTCATGACTACCCCAGCGCTCGTATTCTTAAATCATACAATGAACTTGGAGGCTGTCCTGGCTATGTGACCCCATCCCCATTAACTGAAGGCTTGGACCCGCCCTTCTTCATATCCAATCATAAAAAGGTTTCAACGTAGTTGGTTTGAAAAAGAAAATGTTTCTACTTTTGACATTTTAACGTTGTATCAAATAACAATAATAATCTCCAGTATACCTACATATCGTATAAAGCAAGAAAATGCCAAAAGTATTTAAATATGTACTTATATACATGTACATTTATTTGTATGTGTACGAAAAAAGTGATGTCAAACTTGTTATTTAACGTCAGCCATGTCACTTACTTTAATAACTTGTGGTTTAAGGCCAATTGGCTTAAAACTTAGCAGAATCATTAAACTTTAGTTTAAAACCAAAAATGCGTGACTATTAAAAATTAAAAAACCAAATTAACTCATGACTTAATCTCAAAAATTTCTATAAACGCATTTGTTTCAACATTTTACTTAAAAAAGTATCTGCTTTTTTTTGTAAATAAAAAGATATCTTATTTATCGTGTGAATAATAATGGCATTATTTTTAACAATTCTACTGTTGCTTTTATGATGGTTTTTCCAACTTTTTTCTGTAATTTTGCTAATGAAAGTTTTTTATTAAGCAACCTACGCACCATTTAAGTCTTCTTTTAATTTTGTAAGAGATTTTTCAAACCATTACCCCATCATCATCATCTTACACATCATTATTGTGCTTATCATCACTACCTTCCCCTTCTTCTGTAACTGTCAACTTTCTCTTTTGTTTCAGTTTAGTTGTAAGTTTTTTTTTATTATATTTTAATTTATACTTCAGCCAAAGTTTCTTTTTATTTGCATTCAAATCATTTTTAATGTGTATAGCAATTAAGAATTAATTGGTATGAAATGTACGATTCAATTAGAGTAATAGAACTCAAAATCACATGCCCTTTTACAAATACAACAAATGTGGTAATCTATCTTTTCCAATTAAAATTTCACTTTTTTACCGTTTCCGATTTGTTTCTTAAATAAATTTCCCTATTATTGGAAAGATTTTCTCCTATGTAGACCTAACACACATTTTCCTTTTTGTACACCACAATACATTTTCTCCCTGAACATGTTTTGGTTAAGTTTCTTTAACACCACAAAAGAGGAAAAAACCTCAAGTCTTAAAAAAAACAATCTCTAAAAACTAAAAACTCTGTTTATCATTTCTTCTCGCCAAGTTGGTTGTTTGGTTGGTTTATTAATATGTATATAAAAAAATAACAAACTCAATTTGTTGCTTTTTTATTTTAGGGATTAATTGATGTCTGCTAAATTGTAAACATCATAAATGAACGTAAACAAAAAAAAAAAAATAAAAATAAACCTGTTTTGTTTTAAACTATTCTTACTTTATCTCTCTAAATGAAAAGTAATATAAATTTTATCTTTTAGTTTTGTTCAAAGTTACGTACAAACAATCAACTTAAATTATTATCTTTTAAAACAAATTCCTTTGTAGTTGGTTTTTATCCCGATTGCTTTAATGCTAAAGTATCCTCGGAAAGCACCCCACACACAGCAGTTTTGGCTGGCTGCTGTTGGGAGAGCGTCACTCAGTCTGTTTTTTTGAAAAACAAAAAAACTTTTAACGAATACATTCATCCTCCCAGGGCTGCCAGGTACTTTTTTCCTTGTCCCCAAAAAATTAAAAAATATCCCCAAATTTCCAAATCTCCAAAAAACAAAAAAAGTTAATATTTTTTGGTTTTTTTTTCTGACCAAAGTTTAAATTTTTTTTAAAATATAGTTAGAAAAATGTTCATAAGAAATCCCCAAAAATTCCGAAATAAAAATTTTTAGTCAAAAAAATCATTTTATTTTGTTTGTAGCGACTGGTTTCGTTTTTTTTTTATTCCTTTTTATGCGAGGAATAACAAGCAGAACAATATGCTATTATTGAAGACGAATGAGCCAATTTATAAGAACTTGGAGCCTTTTCAATCGATTAAAGCCATCCTTATAATCAACAATAAAAATACGTATGTATATTCGTCATTTATTTAGTACTTCGATGCATCATAACTACTAACCAATAGCCTAATATTTTTTCCCAATCTTTATTATATTGTTTTTTATATTCACTTATTTTTGGGGTATACATACATACATATTTGCTTCAAAATTGTCTTTAAAAAATCAAAAATTTTATGTGTTATCAACGGTTTTAGATTCTATTTTAAAATTTTTTTTTAAACACTCACTCAATAAAAATAACAAGTTTATAAAGTACCTTTTACACACCTAACAAAAATGGTTATCTTAATTAGGACCCTTTACACTATATAAGAGTTAGATAAAAGTTTTGCTTCTTTTTTCATATGTTATATACGAAACAAAGATAAATAAGCGTAAATAATAAAAAATCCGCAAAATTTTTTTTAAATCCCAAAAAAAATCCCCAATCCCCAAATGACTTTCTTTGTCCTTTTTGCTCACATGAAATCCCCAACTTTGGGGATAAATCCCTAAATCTGACAGCCCTGCATCCTCCCATAAGTTCTTTTTTATTATTATTATGGGGTTATTTATAGCTCTCAAAAATAAGATACGTTTAGATAAGATATGTTTATTTCAATTGGAATTAAAACTTAAAATAGTTTATAGGCCGTGTGTATAAAAGAATTCTTTGCCATTGTCAGTCGTTTAAAAAATTTCGTAATCTCAAAATTTGATGTTTTTTGTATTTTTAAAATTAATGTCTATTTCTTATCTGAATAAATGGATGGATGCGTAAATTAATTTCCGTTTTCCAAATGAATAAAAAACTACAAGCACATATACGTAGTAAAGTTTTATATATCAGTGTGTATTTTTGCCCTGAAAACAGATTTTGGAAATTTTCGCATGTGGAAACGATTAATTCAAATATAAAATGTTACGGAAGGTTAGGGCAGAGATTATTGTGGTAAACAAAAAAAATCTTTTAAAACATGTGGTTTTTAGATGTAGCATTTTAATTTTTCTGTTAGATTTTCCTTTGCTTAGCAGAAAGTTTCTACCCTTAAAAAAAATGTTTTGACAATTTAACTGCAATTTTAAGTAGCCTTCGTGCTCGAAGTTGTTGTTGATGATCAATATTCAATACAAACATTTGGTCGCTCGTACTCGCACAAGTTCAAAAACCCTCTACAAGGTTAATATGACTTCCTGCATGAATTTGTAACTTTTGTTAGGTTCAGTTTCGTTTTCTTAAAAATAAAAATCTAAAAAAAAAACTCCGTCCAACTTTAATGGTTCGCCTAAGAGTTGTGTTGCTTTCCTTATCTTTCCATGTATGTCTATTACAATATATCGCACTACCAATCACTCACTCACCATTCGTAGTTCGAAAACACAACCAACAGCTTAAAAGAAAAAATATAAAAAATAAAAACTACCTACCAGGTTTTTTATTGCTATTTTCCATATTTTAATATTATTTGCTTAAATACAGCATATGTGTGCTTTTTGTTGTAGTAGTACAAAATTAACACTCTGGTAAGTTGGTTGTGTTTAGTTTTTGTAATTGTAATAAAGTATCTCTTGTTAAACTATTATAAAATATTAAATTATTTTCAACTTGATTACATGCGAAAGTAAACATGAAAATGATCACTTATTTAAACAATTTCTGCTCTAATGTAACACTATTTATACTACTTATGGTAACTATGCGATACTTGTTCGTTTAGTTATTTAAGTAGATACTTACTTACATACGTTTATAAATTGTTTATACTTCCTTTGGTCAATTAAATTTATTTTGTTTCATTCAATAGCTTTTTGTTTAGTTCACAATAAAAAAAATATGTAATTTGTTATTTGTGCTGAAGGGGATTTAATGTTCGTAGCCTAAACAAATCTTGGAGTAGTTGGTTGGCGTCCAGGGAAGAGAAGGTGTTTTATTTCTTTGGAACGTGTCTCGCATAATTTAATGCCCTTTTTTAATACATATGTACATTTTGCGTACGTTGATTGTTTTCTTTTATTTGAGTTACTGACTATAAATGGTAGAAAAGAATTATAAAAGATTTATGAAATCTATAGAAAAAAGAAATTGCAAAAAAGAAATATTCTTAAATAAAAATCAAGTAATACCTGTTTCAGACTTTGTGACATGTCCCCCCAATAATATTTGTATTTTCTGTTGGTGTCCCTTCGAAAACTTGTATACGTTCTGAAGTTACGTTTTTTGCTGCAAGTACACACAGAAAAAAATCAAGTTAAAAACGTAGAAAACAAGGTTGATTTAAAATTTTTCGGTGATGATTTTGCTTTATTAGTTTTTTCATGTTAATTCAACCTGATTTTACAATAACTTCGAACAACATTTTTTTCTTTTAAAAAAACTTTAATTCATGTTAATTTAACATTGCAGTAAAGTAAGAGCAAAATGTAATTTATATTATATTCATGAAGAATCAAATTGGTTTGAGTGTGTTATAACAGTGTAAAGAAGCTTCAGAGACAACATAAGCATTTATTTAAGAATAATTCAAAACATTTACCCCTGTAACACATGTTTAACTTATTTTGTATTCTCCTTTGATAACAGAAGCATCAGCAGAATCGCCCAATATGGTTTTCGTCATCATTCTACTTTGAAAACTTGATGTACTATTTAACTAAATAATTTTAATTAAAAGAATACGGGAATTGTCTTCTTTTTATAAAGTATTTTAAAAATGAAAATAAAAAATGTACGCATGTTAATTTAACAAGACAAACTTTTGATTTTAATATAAAATAGGTTTTTATGGATTCAATATTGAATCCATATTTATTTATATTTTAATATATTTTTTTTTTTTTTTAATTTTAACAGTGAATAATATTAAATAAACGTGATTTAAGGTTATTTTATTTAAAATTAATATGAAATAATGATAAATTTGAATAAAGGGCATAATTTTGCAGAAAATTACTATGATTCTTAATCAACATTTTTCCATGTTAATTTTACATTGGTATTTTTTTCTGTGTGTACGTTTAAAATTTAACTAATAAATTTAAAGAAATTTTTCGAACCATTTTAAAGAGGAACATCAAATTGGTTCTTAATATTACATTTCGTGCGACATTGGCAAGCGTCTCTAACATGTAACATAGTCTGAATCAGGAAAAAGACTCCAGGTGTACTGAGCGCAAAGATGGACCATTAAAAAAAGCTGAAATTAAATCCTAAAATATAATATTCTCTTTAACACTAATTAACATCATTTGATTTGATGTTTTTTTTTTGCGCAGCAATCATAATAACTGCCAATTTGTTGCAAGATTTCGCTAATTTCTTAAATAAATCATTACTGCAATTAAAGTCTGATTTATCAACAGGAAAGAATTATATAATCAAAATATTTTTGCGGACTGTACAAAATTTTCTTTTTCTTCCGCCAAAACATGAAATTTTTTATGAATATTTTTTTTTTTTAAGAAAAAACTCTCAGACTATTATAACAATATTAATCTTATATTTCTTTTGTTAATATTGTTAGACATTTTGCCAGTCTAAATAAGGGAAATAATCAAAAACACTTTTACTTTTATTACGATCTTTCTGATGAAGAAGTTGAATATGATGAACGTTAAAAAATAAATGACCAACGGAATGAATGAATGAATGAATGAATGATATAATTTTAATGGGCGAAATGTCTCAACAGCATTAAAATTTTTTAAGAATAAAAGCTTACATTTAAGAGAAATCGTTCAAATAGGTATACAGTTAACGTTTTTTTTTCACCAAACTTTTTTTTGTATGGAATGTTGATGTGCTTTTTTTTTTTGTTCATTTCTTTATAAACGTGCAGAGGAGAGCGCTGTTTGATTGGGAAAGTGGCATATGAAATTATATTTAAGCCATTGTTTGTAGAATAATTGGTTTTGTTTGCTTAAACAGTTTACATTTAAAATTTGTTAAAGACTGGGCTTAAAAACAAACAAAATTTTTTTAACTTTTCATGTCTTAAATTGTCATTTAATGAGTTATAGACATGTCTGTCATTTTAACAAATGACTATTAAAATGTATGAATAAAATATTTTTACTGATGACTGCCGGGTTTTCGACTTCGGGTCTGCTGTTGTTGTTATTGTCTACAGTGGCGTATGTATGTATGACTAGTAGGAAAAAAGTCTGTTTTAAAGGCCGGATATGCAAGCACGTTTTCTTCGATTATTTTTTCACTTCCAAGGGAATTAATGTTTAAAATCCAAAAAAAGAAATAAATTTATGACGACATTACAATGAAAAAACAAGACAGGCAAAAAAAAAGTAGGAAAAAACTGCAAAACTACTACATGAAAACAACATCACAGTTAAAATTAAACAATGATTTTAAAATGAATGTCATAAGGATGATGAGGAGGATAATAATGATAATTAATGTATTGTGTTGACTTGACTTGTATATTGTGATGAGAAACAATTAAATGCAATAAGTTTTAATACAAAAAGTATTATTCATGAAAAGCATTTGAACAATGAAGTATTGCAACAATCCAAAACAACTCGAAACAATTTCTTTTAACTATTTTTACAAAATATTTAACTTAATTTAACAAAGAAATTTGTTGTTTATTGTCTGGATGAATTTCGAAAAAAGTAAGAGTTAAAATATTTCATACCACCAGACCTTAACCCATTACATAAAAAAAATTAACTAAAACAAATATTTCATTTGCTAGAATTTATAAAATCCGCGTAATTTAAGTATTTTTATTTGTTACATTTTTATCATTAATGGTTTAAGCAAATCCCATATTCCATAAAACTGATGTTCAGCTAACAAAACATTTCAAATTGATAAGGGGTTTCACTAATAAGTATCTTGTAGATAAAAAGTTGTGTATCTTTAAAAACAAAACGTAGTTAAAGTATTTTTGTTTTTTTCTTTGATAAGTCTTTGTTAGAATTGTTTTCGTATTTTGATTTTGTTTTTTAACAATATTTGCGTTATTTTTCAAGCTCAAATATTTATTTAGAATGTCACACTCATGTGGTTATGAAATTTTTATGTTTGTCTATATTTTGTAAAAACAATTTTAAATTTGTAGTAGCGGAATCGTTTACAATTTGTTCTTCGTTCAAAGTGATTTTACTTGGAACCTGTGCCCACCCAACAGTAGATGCACACACTTACGTAGAGTGTTGTAAAGTCGTTTATTTCTTTATCTGATAAATTAAATATATTTGTTTTTATTTTTGAGGGCTAAAGGGCTTTTAAAAATTTGAAAATAGTTTGTAATAACATCAGCACGCGTCAAGGAAAATATTTTTTTTTAAATTAATGTTTTACCTATTTTTAAAATTTGAAAATATGACTGTTATTACAGTAGAGTTAGGTTATAACGAAGTTGTCGTTTTTCTTTCTAAATATGTTGCACAAATAAATGGTAAATTTAGTTTATATCTAAGCGCCAATTATAATTGAGGGTGAGATAAAATCCTTTTTTTGCAACTGCGTTAAGTACATTTTAATGCGAGCAAATAATTTTCTTATTCAACTTATTCTTGTATTTGCCTACAATTAGTTTTATATTGGGAAGGTTTAATTAACCAAAATGGATATAAAAAATGTTGTTTCACTTTTATTAAAAATGTTTTCTAATATTATTATTCACACAAAATTGAATGTTTAAAATCACTTCAACCGTGGTGAGTATTGCTTAGGGCCGTTTTACACTATCACACAAGTCTTGAGTATTTTGACGAAAATGCTTCTTGGACTAATTATTGTTTTTATTAGTACAAACTTTGCGTTCGATATTTGACACAATTGTGACCAATTTAGCTTTATATGGAGATTAAGTAACAGCATACAATTCTGCGATGATCAGTCCTTGATTATATGGGAAATCATGGACCGATTCGATATCAATCAGCTTTCCAAAAAGCGAGTTATAACTGTATTGAAATTTGGTCCAATCTTCGTAATATAATCCCTCTGAAAATACGTCTAAAACTGAAACGAATCAAGATATTTTATTAAAATTAGGTCAAATTAAGTTTAAAATTACTAGAACAAAAAAAAGTTTTGTTTCTATATGTAGGTTCCATATAAAGACTTTAACACAGCGTTTACATTTTTCAGTACTGTCAAGACAGTAAGCATATACATATTAGTTGGCAAAACAATGCAAAAACAAAATAGCTGTAAAAGTGTTTATGTATTAGTGAAAAAGTTTGAATGAATTGCTACTGTCTTGCCAGTACTGGCAAATGTAAACGCCATGTAAAACGCAAAAACTGCAACGAAATAAAATACTTGAGATCATTTTTTCTAACGAATTCATAATTAATTAAAGTAAAGCCGGCTTCAGAAATATCGAAACTCTCTGTCGAGGGTATCAGAGATCCGGCACAGCCGACTTTAGCACTTTAACTTGAGTTGGAAGGCTTTTTATTGGTTTTGTTAAATTAAATTTTGTTAATTTTAAATTATTTACACAAATTAAATCAAATTTTACAAACAGAGCTGGCGGTCTTTGAATTATTTTTTTTTAAATATTAAATAAATAATAAATTTTTCATATTATTCGAATGTGTATTCTATGTCAAATACATTCCTCAAAAGCTTTTATACTTTAATAGTCTCATTCCTTCATTATTTCACAGGAATATTTTCTATGCACTATCAGAATTTTTGTTTTGTATATTTCTGTTACGAAGCTTACCTTAGCTATCCTTTGGTTAGCAATGAAGTAAATTGTAAAGAAAATTTATACAACTATTAGATACCAGCAGAATGTAATGCATTTTCTGGCCCGCTACGGCCTTCGTCAGCATTCTTTGTATCTTATAACTGGATAGTGCCTATTGTAAATTTTATGTATTTAACTTAATTATTTTATCAAATAGAATCTGGGAATTTATTTCTCATGGTGAGTTACATTTATTATATAAATTTTTCATATTATTCGAATGTGTATTCTATGTCAAATACATTCCTCAAAAGCTTTTATACTTTAATAGTCTCATTCCTTCATTATTTCACAGGAATATTTTCTATGCACTATCAGAATTTTTGTTTTGTATATTTCTGTTACGAAGCTTACCTTAGCTATCCTTTGGTTAGCAATGATGTAAATTGTAAAGAAAATTTATACAACTATTAGATACCAGCAGAATGTAATGCATTTTCTGGCCCGCTACGGCCTTCGTCAGCATTCTTTGTATCTTATAACTGGATAGTGCCTATTGTAAATTTTATGTATTTAACTTAATTATTTTATCAAATAGAATCTGGGAATTTATTTCTCATGGTGAGTTACATTTATTATATAAATTTTTCATATTATTCGAATGTGTATTCTATGTCAAATACATTCCTCAAAAGCTTTTATACTTTAATAGTCTCATTCCTTCATTATTTCACAGGAATATTTTCTATGCACTATCAGAATTTTTGTTTTGTATATTTCTGTTACGAAGCTTACCTTAGCTATCCTTTGGTTAGCAATGATGTAAATTGTAAAGAAAATTTATACAACTATTAGATACCAGCAGAATGTAATGCATTTTCTGGCCCGCTACGGCCTTCGTCAGCATTCTTTGTATCTTATAACTGGATAGTGCCTATTGTAAATTTTATGTATTTAACTTAATTATTTTATCAAATAGAATCTGGGAATTTATTTCTCATGGTGAGTTACATTTATTATATAAATTTTTCATATTATTCGAATGTGTATTCTATGTCAAATACATTCCTCAAAAGCTTTTATACTTTAATAGTCTCATTCCTTCATTATTTCACAGGAATATTTTCTATGCACTATCAGAATTTTTGTTTTGTATATTTCTGTTACGAAGCTTACCTTAGCTATCCTTTGGTTAGCAATGAAGTAAATTGTAAAGAAAATTTATACAACTATTAGATACCAGCAGAATGTAATGCATTTTCTGGCCCGCTACGGCCTTCGTCAGCATTCTTTGTATCTTATAACTGGATAGTGCCTATTGTAAATTTTATGTATTTAACTTAATTATTTTATCAAATAGAATCTGGGAATTTATTTCTCATGGTGAGTTACATTTATTATATAAATTTTTCATATTATTCGAATGTGTATTCTATGTCAAATACATTCCTCAAAAGCTTTTATACTTTAATAGTCTCATTCCTTCATTATTTCACAGGAATATTTTCTATGCACTATCAGAATTTTTGTTTTGTATATTTCTGTTACGAAGCTTACCTTAGCTATCCTTTGGTTAGCAATGATGTAAATTGTAAAGAAAATTTATACAACTATTAGATACCAGCAGAATGTAATGCATTTTCTGGCCCGCTACGGCCTTCGTCAGCATTCTTTGTATCTTATAACTGGATAGTGCCTATTGTAAATTTTATGTATTTAACTTAATTATTTTATCAAATAGAATCTGGGAATTTATTTCTCATGGTGAGTTACATTTATTATATAAATTTTTCATATTATTCGAATGTGTATTCTATGTCAAATACATTCCTCAAAAGCTTTTATACTTTAATAGTCTCATTCCTTCATTATTTCACAGGAATATTTTCTATGCACTATCAGAATTTTTGTTTTGTATATTTCTGTTACGAAGCTTACCTTAGCTATCCTTTGGTTAGCAATGAAGTAAATTGTAAAGAAAATTTATACAACTATTAGATACCAGCAGAATGTAATGCATTTTCTGGCCCGCTACGGCCTTCGTCAGCATTCTTTGTATCTTATAACTGGATAGTGCCTATTGTAAATTTTATGTATTTAACTTAATTATTTTATCAAATAGAATCTGGGAATTTATTTCTCATGGTGAGTTACATTTATTATAAATTTTTCATATTATTCGAATGTGTATTCTATGTCAAATACATTCCTCAAAAGCTTTTATACTTTAATAGTCTCATTCCTTCATTATTTCACAGGAATATTTTCTATGCACTATACAAAACAAAAATTCTGATAGTGCATAGAAAATATTCCTGTGAAATAATGAAGGAATGAGACTATTAAAGTATAAAAGCTTTTGAGGAATGTATTTGACATAGAATACACATTCGAATAATATGAAAAATTTATAATAAATGTAACTCACCATGAGAAATAAATTCCCAGATTCTATTTGATAAAATAATTAAGTTAAATACATAAAATTTACAATAGGCACTATCCAGTTATAAGATACAAAGAATGCTGACGAAGGCCGTAGCGGGCCAGAAAATGCATTACATTCTGCTGGTATCTAATAGTTGTATAAATTTTCTTTACAATTTACTTCATTGCTAACCAAAGGATAGCTAAGGTAAGCTTCGTAACAGAAATATACAAAACAAAAATTCTGATAGTGCATAGAAAATATTCCTGTGAAATAATGAAGGAATGAGACTATTAAAGTATAAAAGCTTTTGAGGAATGTATTTGACATAGAATACACATTCGAATAATATGAAAAATTTATAATAAATGTAACTCACCATGAGAAATAAATTCCCAGATTCTATTTGATTAAATAAATAATAATACAAAAATTGTTAAATATTTTACGTTGTGCGTCTGCCTATTCATTCGTTTGTTGAACTCCATTCATCATCAATTTATTTTAATGTTGGCGTTAATTAAACTTAAAACTGTTGTTTAAAAATTTCACAAAATCTTAACTTTTCTCTTGGTTTTTTTTTCAAGAATTTTTAACCAGATTCCCTAGTAATTAGTATTAATTACTTCGTAAATTAATTTGTATTTGATAATTGTGTGTGCTTAGGTTTTGCGGCTTATTAAAGATTAATAATTAATAATTACAAAGGAATTAAATACAATTAAGAATTATTATTAACATAGAAAAATATATAAAAAAAGAATACGAATGGTGGGTTTATTTATTGTTTTGTCGCTTATTAAAAAACTGTATTTATGTATATTTTCTCTTTTTCCATTGAAATGTGGAACACTTGATATATTTACTAGATTTTGTTGTAATTACATGTAGTTGGTGTGAATTATAGAAATCAATACTTATTTATTTTTAAAAAGAAGGTCTTTGAAGTGTTATAATAGGATGTCTTGTGAGTTGGGTACTCTTTTAAGTTTCTTGTAGAAAATTCTTTCAATTCACCATTTAAGAAACGTTTTCTTGCTGGCAAAACTGCAAAATTTTTTATTTATTTCTTTTTTCTTCATTTTGCAAATCCTATCAATATTTTAAATCTTTTTACTCTACTTAAGCAAAATCTATACCAGGAAATGTTTTTTTTTTCTTTCTTCCAACATACTTTGTATATCTTCTCCATTTTTTTTATCGATAATCTTGAGTGTTAATCTCTAAAAGTTTATATAGTACAGACATTATTTTTGCATAAATATAAGAGGAACTATTATTGTTTTAAGCTACATAAAACCCTACCGCTTTCCGTATCTGCTACTCCTACATAGAGAAAAAAAACACTCCTCACTGCCAGACCGACATCTTCAATACTTTTCACAATAATTTTCCGTTTGAAAATAAAAAGAAATATAGTTTGCAGTTTTCAATTGTACCTCTTTTGTTTTCTAAACATTCCTAAAATACTGACAGACTGACTAACCAACCGACTAGCTTGTTGTAAATTTTCATAATCGTACAGCTATACACAACATACATTCATGTTTTTGTTGTGCTGTGTTTAGTTTAGTTCATTGCGTTGGTGACCCAGAAAAACTTTCTTTTCCGTAATGTGTTTTTCTTGAAGTATTTGCTGGATGCATGCCACGCTGACTGGTTGTATGGTTGCATGTGTATGTGTAGTGTGTGTGTATGTTGCAAGCGGAATTATAATAATGATGGATGATTGTTTTGTTTGCATTTAAGAAGCAGATGATGATGATGATCATGTCGTTGAGGAAGAAAATTATATTTACAACATTTTTCTTCAATACTTTTAGTTGAAAGTAGAATTCTAGTTTATGATTATGAAATCTGTTTTATAAGGTTTCATATTTTTGCACTTGTCATTCTGTTTCTGAGCTATCTGAAGAAATTTTCAAATCAGTTTTCTACCACTTAAAAAAAACTTGCGCAATTTCTTGTCCATTTGCTGCCATTTGGTTTTTATGTTTCAAGTTTCATTTTACATAATGTTGTATGCAAAATAACTACTAAAAAACGAAAATGAAAAAAAAACTAAACTTTTTGCAAGACCAGCAAAAACAAAACTGACATCAGCAGGCAACCACATACAATATTATTATTGTAAATGGCAAGAGTTTTTTTTTCTTTGGTTTGGTTTTTGCTTTACAGTAACTTGACGTTTTTCAACTGTGGGATTTTAGAAAATTGAACAAAAAATATGTTTTTATGTACCTGCAATTGCAACTGTTCATGACACACTCAACACTCGGTCTTTAAATACCTGTTTTATTCTTTTTTAAAAAAAGCAGAAAAAAATCCATATTTAAGATCTTTTTTCTGTCTAATTCATTGATCAAGATTTGCATTTTGTCAGTTGTACTGAGTAGAACCATTGAATTCTACTAGTTTTTCAACGGGGATTTAAACAACTGGTTGTATAAGAAAGAAACATGTTTTTTCTTGGTTTTAAATCATTCCACAAAATTCATTACATAATTCCAATAACATACTCATTCCTTTTTTTCTTTTTTTTTTGCTATTTACACAAAAAAATAATAATAAGCTTTAAAAAAAATCTCATGTAAAAAAGTGAATGGCCCAGAAAACCTTGTACACTGCGGTATTTATAAAATTTTTAACTCAATTGCGATCACTTAACAAGTTTTATTTAGTTGTAAAATCAAAATAGAGCTTTTTTACCGTTTAAAACTTTATCTTTTGGGTTTACATTTGTTTTCTTGAAAAACGAGTCGAGTTTTAAAAGATTAGATTATTAAAAATATAAAGAAGATTAAAAATAGGAAATAAATATTTTTGGGCGAGATAAGTAAATTTAGGCTGTTTAAATTTAATTTTTGAAATCTTTTAATTAAATTTAGTTTGCAACTGGCTCTAGACAACTTTTATATTAAACTACACATTTAATTTGTTGTTCCCCTTTTGCTCTTTAATTATTTTTAATTTAAAAAATCAGATCGCATACATTATTTTTTATTTATTCATTTTTTTTTTCTAAAAAATTTTAGTTCTTAAAAGGTCAATTAAATGATTAAATGTATGAGTAAAAATTGTTTGTAAATAAAAAAAAATAAAACTTGCTTTAAATTAAAAAAAAAATTGTTAACGCTAAACTTGTTATTTTTTTGCAATTTCGTCTATAAACAATCCAATAGCTTTTGTATTGTTGTATTTTGCTTTTTGGTGCTAAATTTCAATAATTTTCATTTCAAACGGTGAGAAATGTGAAGTAAGATCTAATTAAAAAAGGTGTGGCCCTTTACGAGACCCACACGTTCATAAACATTCCTAGAAAATACAATTTATAAAATGTTTTAATTTTTAATAAGTTTTATTTTTTTTATTTTTTGTTGTTTGTTGACTGAAGAAAAATGAAATAATTTACATAAAAAAATAGTTGAATGAATACAATTGAAATAAAATTCAAAACTACACTTGATGCAAGTTTTAATTTATATTTTTTTGTAGATACGATTCATTAGTCTTTACTATGTTTTATATTTAAATTGTATTTGACGGACGATTTCTATACATTTTAAATGATTTCACTCAAAATTAATTTGAATAATTCTTAATAAAAGTTGTATCGCACTCAATTAACATTTGAAAATCTTGTCTATAAGGCAATCAAATTAATTAATTGTTACAGAAAGACTAACATTTTAAGCATATAAATTTATTTTACATAATTTAAAAAAAACTTATGTAATTTAAATTAAACTTTGAATTGTGTAATTTTTTATATGGAATGCCATTGATGGTATAGTTTTATCCGGCTTACATCCGAATTTAACCTGCGGCTAGCATTTTTTGCAACAAAACACTTGCGGCGTCAAATTAGATCGGCTTAAGACTCTGATGTTTTGTAAACAAATAAAATAAAATTTATTTGTGGTTTGCGTCTGAAAAATGGAAAATAGTCTGGAAAGATCTTGTTTAATTTATAAATTCATGGATTAGAATTAAAAAACATTTTTATTTTAGGTAAATATTTATTTTTTTTATGTTTGTTTTAAATCATCTGATTTAAATTCAAAATAGCACACTAAATTATGAGGGGTTGTTCACAACAGTCGTATTTTTTCATGTTATTATTTTAAGACATATAACTTTATGACACCTTGTGAATCCCCCGCATACGTTTTTATATCCTCCACCACCAGCGATGAATGCTGGTTTACATACATAGCTTGTCATTCTGTTTTTAATATTCATTAATATTCATTTTAGACCCCATAAAGTGTACACAGAGAAAACAGATTCGTGATCACAACCGAATTTGGCGCCAATCGCATTTCGTCGGTTGCATGTACTATCCCACAATTCGGTTCCAATTACTGAAAATTTCGTTGCTTAGCATAACAGTTTTGATAGCAACATTTGAATTTTAGTACACTATCAGTCATAACAACAGATATTGTTAGTTGTTAGAATGACTATTAGAAACAAAATTGTGCTTATACCCGAATATATGATAGCTGCAACTGAATTAACACATAATTGGTGTTCATAACAAGAGATTTGATTGTCGTTATCAATTTATTTTTTCTAACCGGTCAAATGTAGCCCATAAGGGACAAGGACTTGTCCAAAGGTAACCCCAATGAATGGAAAAAATGGCTTATTTTACAGTACGATGTCCTAAGGCAGGACCATATAACCCAGTTTGCATTACAAAGGAGAAGTGTTAAACTACTCCATGGTATACTCCAGAGGATTAGCTTTGAAATCGTTTCAAAACGAAAACATGTCGTTAAAAAACGAAGACATGTCGTTTCACTGCAAACTCTTCTTAATAATGACATGGTCCGTACTTGCATTACATTGGACCAGCCCAGGATCAAAATGGATCAAGTAGTCCAATATAATTTGCAGGGCATGCATATGTTCATACCTATAAGAATACGTAAATTACTTACCCCTATTTATTAAGTTTTTGCACATTTTCCATTTTTGACCGCAAAGATATTTTTTAAATATAAAATTAAAAATTATTTTTATCTATCAAATGTTTTGACAGAAAATTTAGTAGGCACTTGGGGCTTTTAACTATTTTTTGGTTGTGAATTCCGAATAATTATATTTTCATTTGTTGTACTCGAATTGAAACTATTCCAACAATCAATAATTAGCTGCAATAAATGAATTAACATTTATATTACAAAATTTATTGACGAAAGCAAATTATTGATTGCAATGACCAATATTCAGTATTGCCCTCTAATAAATTCGGTTGTGATTCTAACTATTTGTACTAATTTTTAGAACTAAATTAAATTAGTTATCATAACTAATAAAAGAATTGAAGGAATCATATTTCAGTTAGAACAACGTTTTAATAATCAAGAGAATTAAAAATCAGTTAGAACTATACATTTTTAATAGTTGCAATAATAAATCATGTTACTTGATCAATATTTTATTACTGTAACCGTTTCCCAACCAATTTGTTTTCTGTGTGTATGTATGTATATATTCTTGGTGCTCCAATTAAGTCGATTAAGACATGTTGATGTGTCTGGTGACCCAAACTTCCTTGTTTTAAGCGGATGCAAGAAGGGAATGGACCCGTCATAATTTACCATAGGACCCATATAAAGCCCATTCTCCAAAAATACTTGTTTCGCCTAAAACCACAATAAACAATGCTATTGAGTCAAAATTTGGTTCAGCATAGTCTCAAAAGACAAGAAATCATACCACAAACTTACGGGAAGATCGGCCCATAACATATCATAGGTTCCATATGAAGCCCACTCTCAAATACACTTGAGCTCGCCTAAAACGAATTATGATATTTTAGTTAAATTTAGTCTGTCAAAGTTTCCTTAGACAAGAAACCATATCAAAAAATTTGGAGAACATCGGTCCATAACTTAACATTTTTCTAGTAAAATTCGTCTCTCATAGTTCCATACGACTAGAAATCACACTCCCAAATTTCGTTTAGAACGGTCCATAATCGTCATTGACCCCCATATAAGGCCCACTCTCGGAAAACACTTTAGTATGCCTAAAACAGTAACGAAAAATACTATTTTAATAAAATTTTGTATGTCTTAGTTTCATATGCCTAGAAATTACACAACGCAAATTGGTAAAGATTGTTCCATAATTTACCATATGTCCCATATTAAGCGTACTTTTGAAACAGGCTTTAATTAGGCCTGAAACTGCAACGATTTATAATATGCGAAGTCAAAGATTCGACACAGCCGAATATATTACTTTAACTTGTTTTATTTACTCTTGATTTTTTATTCTAAACGCTATAACATCACATTTGCTTTAGAAGACTTTAATTTAAAAAGTTTTTCAACACATACAAAAATCGAAAACAAATTAAGATTATTTAGCACAGATTGTGTCACACTATCTAGAAAAAGAATATCTGTATCTCATATTTTTAATCTATTCATATTCTAAAGCTCTGTAACTGTAAATAAAACATTGCGAATCATTAATCTTTAACATTTTTCGACCTTAGGACAACAAGGTTCTACCTTACATGTAGTTTAGGGCAAATAGAACCTTGTTGTCCTAAGGTCGCGTTTTCAAAGGTTTCGAAATTGTACATTTACTTTGGAGAAACCAGAACTATTTTGAAAATTTTTTTAAACTTCTCTAAATTTCAATAGAATAAAAAATACAGTTTTATATTACAAATTTTACTAAAAACGAAGTATAAATTTGGTGTTTGACTTAAAGTCAAATTCTACAACTACGGCGTCATAATATCCTGCGGACTTTAAAAGTGGCATTTCATCTTAGGGCCAGATGACTTTGTGGAGTGTCGTAATGACATTCCACCGAAATTATTTAGTTAGCCACTTTTTAAATATACAAATTTTTATTTAAAATATAACCTTTATTTTTTATTAATTAATTCATTAATAAAGGCATTCAAATTGTTATTATATAAATTCTGCATTTAATTAATTAAACAATATTTATCATTTTAAAATTTAAATTAAAACGTTTAATTTTTTAGTCAAAACAACTTTATTATGCTGTGTGTGGAAAACTTGTATGTGGGTTTTCTTATTAATAATAGACATTTGTCGCCTAATGGAAACTAAAAATGCTTAAAATAAATTGTACATACTTCATTAGTTTCATTTAAATAAGTGCAAAACAACAAAATCTGTATTTAGGAAGAAACTTATAAAGACAAATAAAATAATAGTACTTAAAATACAAGTCAGTACACTCGGAAAGTACCATCGCACTCTTCATACAATTTAAGCACAAGCGAAATGTCGCTCTGACGCCTACTTAAGTTCATTAATGGCGCCTGTCATGAACATAAATAAAACAAAAATAAAAGAACAAGCAAATAACAATAAAATATAATAAAACAAAACAAGAAATTTTTCAATTATGTACAAAGATGTCTCTGTTAGGTTCAGTTAAATTTAAGTGCACTCTTTGCCTCAAACACATATATTTACTGACCATAACTAAATTACAACTATATTGCTAACTCGAGTGACGTACAAACAAACATATTGTTGCGATAGCTGTTGGTTTTTTCTTTGGGCTTTTTGACAAATTTTCTTGCTTTTTCAAAATCATTTGTGAGTATGAACTTGGAATATGTTTTGTCTTGTATTGCAGATCGAATTCTTTTTGTAACTATTGACACTACCTGCTTTGGGAGAAGTAATGACTTTTAAATGACAAAATCTTTAAAAAACGCATTTCGAAATAAACTATTTGTATGTTTAATAAACTTAGTTAGATTTTAAGGTCGTAAATGTATTTGATACTAAATATTTAAAATTTTCATACATTTTTCTTAGAATTCCATTTTATTTAGTTATTTGAAAATTTATATGTACATACTTTATTCCATCAGTTTCCTTAAATTCATTAGTTACAGACAGTTAAGTAACAAAAATTCCCTTTATCAGTTTAATATTTGTCACATAAATAAATATTTTTTTAACCTCAAACATGTAGAAATTCTAGGAATGAATCTACTGCCGTTTGGTTTTGTGTGTTTGTCGGCCCATAAAGATCAAAAGTCCCTCATAAATACTCGTCAAATGTTTGCATATGATAAAATATTGTTATTATTGATTCCCCCCCCCCCCCCCCCTGCTCACCATTCATTCAATTTAATGTTTTTCCTTTTTCTAATATTCAGAGTGATAAGCTTCGTTTTTTGGAGCTTAGAAACCCATAATAAACTATTCGTTTTGTGTTTTATTTGCAGTTTGAGGTTAGGTTGAACATTTAAATGCATATTTGAAAATATGTCATGTTTAGTAAACAATGTGAATGGAAGTTTGTGTTTAACAGCAATATTGAATTTTTATTAGATTATTTAAAAGTATTATATCATATTAACTTGTGAGCTATTATAAATAATTATAACACTCGTGTTTGCTTTTTCCTTTCTTTCGGTCTATCCATTTTAGAAATTTATTTATTGCTAGAAAATAAATAAAAGACTTATTTATTTTTATTCCAATTTAAGGTGAAAGCTGCTTTGTTTGGCACTTTTTTCTCGCATTTTTTCTTTCTTTATTAAGCTGTTTATTACATTTTGTTTCATAGTTTAAAATTTTTTTTTATTTTCTTCTATTTATTCTGAAAGTGTTGTGTACAGTTGCTGTTTCAATTTAGGTTTACTTTATTGCTATATATCAATTGTTAAAAATAATTTTTTAAATAGAAATATGCACTTCTGTTATTTAATTATACCCTTCACCGAAGGTAAAAGGATATATATAAGTTTGTCATTCCGTTTGTAATTTCTACAATAATGATTTTAGACCCTATAAATATTCTGAATGCTAATGATTAGCAAAGCTTATTAAACGTTGTCCGTCTGTCCGTGCGTATATTCAAATGGGTTTTCCGAAGACCCCAGAGGTTGTGGGAACTAGGTTGTTATGTATTTATCTCACATATACTCCGTTAAAGTTTGCTATTGAAATTCAGTCAGAGCGGTCTACGGCAAAAGCCAAAGTTTCCAAAGTCGGCACAAGCATCTTGGTTATAAAAACGCAACATCCGAAAAAATAAAGGCAGGATTAGAGATGTGGGGTGGCACTTCCCATATAAACACATTATAAATTTCTTTATATCTGAAGAACGGCAAGAGCCAAAGTTTTTAAACTAGGTACAAGCAGCTTAGCGGTTTTGAAGAAGTGGGAGTGGCATAAAATTGTTTTTTTTTTTTTATCTAAAGATCGGTAAGGGAAATATTGTCTACATTTGGTACACATTGCTGGGTTAATAATACACAACTTCTCCATAAATATGGGTGGGATGGGAGAAGTGGGCATGCCACCTCCCGTACAAAGACATTATAGATTTCTGTATGTTTAGATAACGGCACGAGCCAAAGTCTCCAAAATAAATAGCAGCATCTTGGTTATAAATACACAAAATCCGACAAAATGTGTGCAGGATTGAAGAAGTGGGCGTGCCAAAAAAAAGGGTTTGTTAATATCTAAAGAACGATATTTAAGGAACTTTCTTTTCTTTTCACACCATGGTAAAGGGTATAAAAGATTCGGCATAGCCGAAAAAAGCACTCTTATTTGTTTTATATTAGCATTTGTTGTTTCAAACTAGCTGTTTAAACCCGGCGCTGGCTTCAATTTCTATTGTACCTCCTAAATCCGCAAAATTAGCGGTCTGTGTGCCAGATTTTTTTTTTAAATTGTCGTAAGTGCCAGATTTCAAAGTATATTCCACGAAACAATTGTCTCTGAACGTTGCTTAATGCTCAGAGGCGGTCACAGGGTTTGATTCTTTCACCTCTATTGTATTCTATATATGCTATTAATCTGCCTTTGCAAGTGAAACATTGTAAAATTCAAATGTTGCTAACGACGTGCATTTCTATATAAGCTGTAAAATATCAGATGTCGCAAATTGCATACAACTGAAAAACGAAGTTCTCAGCCATATTTATGTTTGGGCATCTTCAAAAAGCTTAAAGCCAGAAAAATCAGCTGCTATATTTATTGGACCATCAAAATATATAACCATTTGTCTACCACCAATCAAGGTTAATGATATGGCTATTAACTATGATGATACTGCAAAAACTCTTGGTGTAGTTTATAACAATCAACTTAATTGGCCAGACCATGTCAAAATAAGCTGTGGAAAAACCTATTCTATGCTAAGGAATCTATGGTTGTCACAACATTATATACCGATTCACATCCGAATGCTATTAGCGTTAAACGGCAAACCCCTCTATAGAGATTGTGTGGTTACAATCGAAACATGTCAGGGCAACCAGTCCGGGAAAACCTGGGTTCGATTCCCAGTTCACTCCAGAATAACAAATTATCAATAAATTTTATTTTAATTTCATGTTGTAAAATTCCTTTCTTTATAAAAATAGTTTAATTAAAATGAAAATTAATAAACTTAAGCTTAATTTAAAATATTAAAATTTGGATAAAAGTTCAATAAAATAACCACAATACTAATTATTTAAAACGTATTTTAATTATTTAAACCAGCATTGGCGCTGGCATCAATATTTAATTTAAATGGTATTTTTACTTGGTGGATCGAATTTTGTTGTTGTGAAAGATTATCTAATTTAACTGATTTACATGTTCTTTCTTTTTAATTTAAGTTAATTAATTATACATAAATTTACTTTAACAATTATTCTTGAAGAAACTTCGAACTTTAGCAAACTTTCGAATTAAATTTGAAACAACATTTCGTCATTAATGGATAAAAATAAATGCTTTGTCTGCTAAGAGTTCTAACGATCTATCACAAATTTTAAAAAAAATAAGTATGTGATTGGAATTATTAATACATTAATACAAATCTTATAAGTATTTATTAAAAAAGAGTCATAAAAAACATTTTATTCGTATCTTTTTTTTTTCTTAAACGACATTTCATAATAAATTACGATGGTGTCAGCTCAAAATGACATTTGCAATACAATTGGCAGTAGCAGTATCAAATAAAATGGCGGTACTTGTTTTTGTTCTATTGTTTGGAATATTCTCAGAGATTTTTTATATTTTCAGTTTCGATTTTGCACCCAAGACGGAGCACCACAATCTATGCAGTAGCTAGAATATTGCAAGTATTCGAGTTTTTGTCTTTTTTCTTCTACCTTTCATTGTTAAACGCATACAAATGACAATAAAGTGTCACTTACTTTTGTTATAAAGTGTGTCAAAACACAACGTCTGTCCCAGTGTAAGTAAAAAAAATGTTTGTACGTAAGAACAGCAAGCCAGTACAAAACTAAAACCGGGTTGAATAGTGAGTGTATCTAGGTACTTGAGCAAAAAGCATTCATACTTGTATATTGTATATTACTTTTTAAAGCTTTAAGATACTTTTGGGGACCAATTTTTTGCTTTTCTTTGCCTTTTTTCTCTGTTATTGCTGTTGTTCTTCTTCCTGTAAGGTCTTGTTAGCCTTTGTTAATGCTCGTTTTGTTAAATATATGTGTATCTGCATTATGACAGGACAACATTTTTATGATATAAATTACATCTATAATCCAACATAATGTCTACTAACTTAAAACGACTGCGAGTATAATAACAATATCATAATATCATATCATCACATAATGTTCTTGTTGAGAGCAGTTTATGTTTCCATTTTGTTATTTCTGCCAAGGCACACAGATAAAGGGTTCCTGGCTGTATTTCTCTCTCTGCTCCGTCGTTTTGCGTTTTACTTTCCAGCTTTTTTCAAACAAGGTGTGTCCCTTTTGCTGTACAATACAAAAAAAAAAAAAAAAAAAACGATGTTGATGACTCACGCCAGTTAAAGTCACGTTTGAAATGAGTTTTTTTTTTTTTTTGTTTAATTTTTCTGGCTTTTCTTTCGCATATAATTAACATGGCAAAATGTTTGTATGTATTTTGTATTATTTTTTCGTTGTTGCAACAACTGGCACATAGCATTGCCATAATGAAGCAGAGCTGTAAATGAATCATTCATTTTTGATTTTAATTCATTAATGAATTAGCAAATTTTGAATTAATTCTTTTCACACAAATAAATGAATTGATTTAAATTTGAATCAATTCAAACGAATTAGGCAGAAATGAATTTAAATTCGTTTCTAATTCAAATAAATCTGAAAAATGAATTGCAATTCATTTTGACAAATTCAAATGAATCTGTAAAATGAATTGCAATTCATTTTTCAGATTCATTTGAATTGAATTGATTTTGAATTAAGTCAAATGAGTTAGAAAAAAAAATTAACAATTCAAATGAATGAAATCTAAAATGAGTTGCAATCAATCAAATTCCAGAGCAGATCTAGGGGGAATAAAAAATTAAAATTTCTTTTTTCAGTGTTTGGAGTTTATTTCTTCAAGAAGAAATTATTTTTATTCTGAACGACAAAACACATTTAATTTTCAAAAGGCAATAAATAATTTAAAAAATAAAATAAAAAACCCAACGAAAAAATTTTGGTAATGTTATAGGTATTTATTTCACAAAAATGAAACTATCTTTCACAACTAAACAAAAATCAGAAAAATTACAATGTATGTAGTTTAAAACACAATTGTGTTTCAAAAATATGCTAAACATATGCGTTCATTTACTAAAAGAGTGTCATATCAAAAAAAAAAAAAAAACACGATTTCGGACAAACGCATTTAACATTTTTAACTGACTACCAATTGAAAAGAAGGAATCTTATAGAACATATTATCTTCTTACTCGGAGATTATGCAAGTTATTATTATAAAATTTCGACAGAATATGAAGCAGATTATAACGAATATTTCTGCGTAACTAAATCAAAAATGGTTTCATATTTTGATGATCAACTTCTTTTCAATTCCCTTTTAAAAATGCCAATATAATCACACGCGGCAATCGGTTTCAACTTTTTTCGGTTCAAAACAACAACAATTTTATTAACAACGAATCAGAGAGAAAAAGAAAAGAAAAAAATTACATGCAGCCATCGTTGTGCATATACCAACGCATAAAAACACAAAACGTACTGACCGAGTACAGGCATCACCGTACCTAAAAACATAAAAGTTGAGCATCAAAAGATGAAACGTGTGAAAGCAGACTTTCTAACTACAATTTTCTATTTTTACTACAGCTGGAAGTTTTCAATACAAGAAGTAAAATAATTTTTCCAATTATAGTAAAAGTAGTAAAGTCTACAGTACACGGAATGTAAAAAGCCACATTCGTATGTGGTTCTGACGTAATTTTGTCGTCATCACACATCACGAACTTGCTATTGTGGCTTTGTAGTGACGTCAAAATTACGTCAGAACTACATGCGCATGTGGCTTTTTACATTCCGTGTACTGAAGGCTTAAGAATTTCGAGTAAACCATGGTAGAATAAATACAAGGTATGGTCATTAGAAATTTTTTTCTCAATTTTAAAACCCATACAAATAACGTCATACAAAAGAAAATAAGGAAACAACTTAAAAAAATCAAATAAATTAATTTGACATTACATGGGAAAGTAATGAAAACTCTCCCTAATAAACATACCTGGTACTTATTATACCATGGAATAAACCAATACAGCTTTGACAGCAAAATATGTTATGTTGAGATTCAAAGCTGCTAGAATATTTAAAATTCGTTTAAAAATAAAAAAAGGAATTTTCCACAATATACAAATAAGAGATTATTTAAACCAAAATTGATTCTTAAGCACAACTTTCACACTATTTGATAAAAATAAAAATTTAAGTTTCTTTTAGCAAAAAAACAAAATTTTCACATTTTGATAGGATTTTCGCCGATACCTAATAAATCAATTCCTATTCTGGAGCTACTGACAATTCCAGTATATCATAGGAATTTTAGATCTACGAATTTTTTGTCTTTGGACTTTGCTAGGTGATTTACAAAACGAGTTTGATGTCTTTTACAAAAAAAAATTGTTGAATAACAAAACGACAGTGATGCTTACTTTAGATTTACTTACAAACTCAATTCAAATTTCATTAAATTCCATTCCAATGAGTTGGAAATGAATTGTTAATTTTTTTGTTCTAACTCATTTGAATTAATTCAAAATCAATTCAATTCAAATGAATCTGAAAAATGAATTGCAATTCATTTTACAGATTCATTTGAATTTGTCAAAATGAATCGCAATTCATTTTTCAGATTCATTTGAATTAGAAACGAATTTAAATTCATTTCTGCCTAATTCGTTTGAATTGATTCAAATTTAATTCAATTCATTTATTTGTGTGAAAAGAATTAATTCAAAATTTTCTAATTCAATGCATGAATGATTCACGAATTAATTCAAAAATGAATGATTCATTTACAGCTCTGTAATGAAGTCATTGTATTTTCTCAAAAACATTTACATTTGAAACCACATTTTGTTTCATGATATACTCAAACGAAATTGTTGGTTCTACAAGCAAAAAGTTCTTCAAATTTCTGGCTTACATAATCCTGTTGCTGGCTTGTTAAGATTTAACCTTGATTGTAGTTAAAAATTAATTATGTAATTTATATCTTAATTAGAGATCTTATTTTAATTTATAATTCACTTTATTTTTTGTTCGAGGTGAACATTTTTTTTAGCACCTTTTTAAGGAAACAAACAAAATATTTAGCTTGATATTTTTTGTCTGCTTGGAGATCCATTTTATTTTAAGTTCACTTATATTGGCTATTTAGTGATTGGTGTTGTTTTAATAGAATTTTATTATATCCGTTTTCCTTCTGTTACCTTTTTGTTATTCTTCTCTGCCATTAATGAAGCAAAATTTTTGCTACTATAGAGTCTGTCCATATTAGGAAACTAGACATATTTTTTTAGGAAATTGTATTTAATTTTGTTTGGCAAAATTGTGAATAATAAAAAAAAAAACAACAAAAAAATTAATTGCCAAATGGGTTCTAGATTTTAGGATGTGCTTTTTAATTGTGGTAACCTTTTTTGGTCATTGTTGTTGTAAGTATTATGTATGGAAGTGTTACAGAACTTAAGTAGTTTTCATAACCCTGCAAATAATGTTCGACCACCTGATCCATTTTGATTAAATGGACTACTCCATGGACTGGTCCGATATAATGCAAGCATGGACCATGTCATTGTTAAAAAGTGTTTGTAGTGAGACGACATGGCTTCGTTTTTTTAACGACATGATTTCGTTTTTAAACGAAGTTAAAACTAATCCTCTTGTGTATACCATGGAGTAGTTTTAAGGCTACTCCTTTGTATTCCAAAGCTGGGTTATTTGGTCCTGCCCTAGGACATCGTAATGTTAAATACACCATGTTTTTTCCATACGTTTGGGTTACTTTTGGACTAGTCCTAGTCCCTTGTGGGTTAGATTTTTCACGCGTGTTTGGACTAGTCCTATTTTTTGCAGGGGGGAATTGTCTGCTCCGTTTTTCTTATCTTATCGTTGGCCTCATGTAGAAACGACCTAACTCACAAAATTGAAACTTTACAGGAGAAGGTAAAAACATAAAAGAAACTGTTATTTGCAAACAAATTTTGTGTATTGATGTTTGTGACATGTATTGGAATCACTGAAAAAAAACTCCATTTCGTGAAAAAAATGAGTTAGGGCCTTTCTACATGAGACCAACGATATGTATGCTCTTAATACCTTTATTTGGAAAACCATGTGTTTATCCCTTTGTCTGCATAAATGTCTGTTTTTGTTGTTAACTTTTTTGTACATCTCCACCTGCCACATTTGTAAATTCCCACGTTGTTGAAAATACTCCCTCTCTTTTTAACAAAAAAACATTTATTTTGAATTATTTTCAATTTTATCTTTAGTTTCGTTTTTCTGAAATATTATTTTCCTTCAATTCAAAACATTGTCAAGTTGTATTCATTGCACAAGATTTTGTTGTTGTTGTTCTGAACAGATGTGTTTTTTTAGGATTAAGAGTAGCTGGTTGGATGACTGCTTCTGCTGATGATGCTCAATTGTATTATTTTTCTTATTTTTTTTAATTTCCCCTAACAATTCGAGCCTTTTTGCAAATAATTCTATTCTATTATTCCTTTTTCTTCATATACATATACGAGTACTAACTTGACTGGTAAATTATTTCATTTTCTTGTTTGAATCTAAAACAAAATCTTTATGTTGTGTAATGAAAATTGATTTCGTTTCATGTTCCTTTTATTAAACTCGACCTAAATCTTTTTTTTTTTTTGTACTTTAAGATTCGCTTTTAGTTGGTTGGTGCGTTTTACTTCCTGTTGGAAAAATGTTAAGTTTTTCCTTTTGTAAATAAGCATTTTATTCATATTTGCATAAATAGTTCAAAGCTTTCGAGTGGTATGTTTTATGTTTATTTCTGAAAAAGTTTTAATCAAGCATTCACATATGACCTGTTTCCGGAAAATGTTAATGCATATGGGAATAGTTGGGCGATTTGTAATAAAAAATGTATATCAGGCCTGTTCTGCAAATCACTTGTATTCAAATCACGTAATTTCAAATCACATGTGCAAACTAAAATCACACGTGTGATATTTTAGTGTCCCGTTTTTGTGTGATCTTCAATAGCCGAAAGCACACCGAGAAACACAAAAAAAGGTATGAGTTTCAGAACACCACAAAATCACACGTGTGATTTCAAAACAGGCCCGTATATTACATATTTTCAGGTATTCGAATATTTTAACAATGTTGATATTTTTTTCAATATTAAATTTTTTTCTTGTTTTAAACCTTATTTCTGAGTACGTTTACTAGCTTACTTCCCTTTTATTTTACAAATATAAAAAGTTATAGTATTTAATATTCCACGTCTCATAGAAGTCGTATTTTTTGTTAAGCCAAATGCAAAAGAAAAAAAAGTACATTTTAATAAAAACCTTTTTGTTTACAAAAGGAGCCATGTTACAAATTCATCCTACTAATTTTGTATTTGTTTTGGAATGTTTCTCATTTGCATATTAACATATTTTTCTTTTCTCTTTCTTTTTACAGGTATGTTTTCTACAAGGATTTGCAATACAATAAACATTTATGGTATGAATAAAATTAATAAAAGAAAAGGATAAAACGAAAATTTAAATTAAATGCAGTAAGCCGCTTAAAAAGTTTAAACAATTTTTTAAATTAAAATTGGTAAAAATAAATGAAGAACATTTATTATATAATAATTGGATTAGTATTTAAAAGTTATTTTGAAAAAGTTAATAATCTAGCAAAATAATACAAATTAAATTTGTAATATATGTATTTTCCTAATTAAATATTTAATATGAGGAGTTATATAACAAAGCGTTACAATCAGCGTTTCAATAGCCTGCGTCGTTTTTTGTAGTAGATTAAAGAACATAGGTTGTGTGTTTCTTTAAGCCATTACAGAAAAGGCGTTTACGCCAACTCCAACCGTAATCAGCCTGAATATTTGGATAAATGAAAAAAGAACAGTCAAGTTTGCAAAGAAAACCGTTTCAACTGTCTCAGAAAACAGTCAGTTATCATCAAACATCTAATACGGTCTTTGTTAAAAAAATTTTCTGCTGCAGGCTCGCAGTGAATTTTATCATGGAGATACTTTACAATGGAAGGTCATGAATGGACCAAATTCAAACTTTTTAGCCGAATTTGAAAATAGATTTCTAAAAAGGGATAGAAACCAAGAAACCTAACCTATTTTATTATTCAAATTAAATGGATGGTATAGCAAATACTCACAAAGGGAATTCAAGCGTAGGGTGCCTAAAAATATGAAAAAAGCCCATCGGTGTGGCTAAATATCTGTTTGTAAAACCAGGGTATAAAATTCTACAGACGAAACCAAAAACTGTCAACCACTTTGCACGCATAAAATATCTTATGTTTTTGGTATTTAAATTAAATTTGGTAACACGAACATTTAAAAAAAAATTAGTCAAATCGATGGAGCCGTTTTCTGATTTTAGGTAAATCGAAAAAAGTGGGCGTAAAAGTGGGCGGGGCAAAAATTTCTTTTCGTACAAACCTAAGTTGGACCATGGCGATAATTTTAAAGGAAAAATCGGCCAAAACTGTCAAGCCGTTCTCAAGTTATGCGCTTAATAAAAAAGTGGGCGTAAAAGTAGGCGTGGTAAATTTTTCTTTCGATGAAAACTTTAAATGGATTAATACGACCATTTGAAAAAAAAATTTGTCAAATCGATGGAGCCGTTTTCTGAATTTAGGTATTTCGAAAAAAGTGGGCGTAAAAGTGGGCGGGGCGAAATTTCTTTACGTACAAACCTAAATTGGACCATGGCGATCATTTTTAAGAAAAAATCGTCCAAATCGGTCAAGCCGTTCTCAAGTTATGCGATCAGCAGCAGACAACATTTCATTTTTATTATATAAGATTTAAGAAAAAAAATAAATAAAAACATAAAGCAGAAATCGTAGCCAGTTGTTCACGTTCATGTTGGCCGATTCTTAACAAATTGATTAACAAATCATTTCAATGTACGGGTAATCATCTCGATTTTGATGTGATTAGAGCTTAATCACGTTCGAGTTGCTAAAACGCGTTTAAGAACCCAATGAATGTGAACATGGCATTAGTTAAGCATTGACCTCTCTCTAAAATGGCTCTATGAAATATTCGGCACAAAGAACTCTTATACGAATTTTTACCCTCTTACATACATATATGTGTTCTGGCGCATGATTGCCCATGGGTCCCAAATAAGGTACACTTGCAGTCAGTTTTTCAGTTATTCGGAATACAAATTTGGAATTGTTGGGTCTTAATCCGGTTCATAGTATATAATTTTGTTTTGATAGGAACCCAATATAAATGATGTTCAAACACATTTTAGTTTAAAACTTTTTCATTCTTAAAATATTGTTATTTTACCTTTTTGTTGAAAATTTTATAAGTTTTATGGAAAATAAACAACATTTATGTTACTTCACTTTTTACTAGTATCTAGATGTTGTTTATTGCATATGTGCGGAATTGTTGCATTTTGATCTGAACCATTGATTTTGTTGGTGAATAACAACATATCGTTATCTAAAACCCAAAAGGCCCTAACTAACCAAGAACTAAAAATCGACTTTTCCATTGATTCTGATGTATTGCATAAACACAAATGTCCACAAAAAATTGTTGGAATCTTTCGACCAAAATAAACGATTTTAATGACAATAATACAAACCGCCCTTCGACACAGAAATAATTATTTACTAAATATGGCTTAAACCAAGAAAATTTTACATGATTCTTGTCCAAGCCAAAAACTCCTTATTCTAAATATATGTATGGCTTGGCTTAAGCAAAATGTACATTTCAAAATTTTTCTAAATATAAACGAACAAAATATTATATGGTAAAGGCTAAAAGACCTAACTAATAGTTTGCATAATATGCAATATTGTCAATTGTCAAAAGGTTTTATAAGAAAAATAGAAAAAATACAACTTGTAAGCAGCTTATAGCAATATATCAATACATATATCATTTTAAATAGTTTTATGCTTCTCCTGTAAAATTTTCAAAATGTTTGACAGGTCCTATTGCGTTTTAGGAAACGATATAAATATTAAAATATATACAAATATATATATTCAGTACAAAAAAAATTAAAAAGTGCAATTGTTGCGTTTCGTTACAGAACTCCTCATATGTACTTAATATCAATTCTAAATACTTTAACAAGCAAAAGTCGCTTAAAAAGTTATTTTTTGTTTTTTTTTTACAAATTTTGCATTTGATTTGTCTTGCGAAAATTAAATTGAACTGTGTTTGCTGTTTTAAAAGACTATTATTGAAAATGTTATCATAAATAAATTAATGTGATTATATAGTTTTTAAAAGTAATAAATCCCCTTTTAAAAAATTTCCCAGGAGTATCTATTATGTTGATGTGGTAGTAGTCGTATTGGTTATAAATTAACAACCACCATCAGCATTCAATCTTTTTGATTTTGATTTCTGGTTGTTTCTTCTTCCTACACACAGCCAACCAAATGATATAGTTACTTACTACACTATAAGGGAATTATGTACAATGAGTATATATGTATGTATTCGTTCTAAGAGAAAAGGCAAAACTTTGGAAAGAAGAACTTTTTTAGTCCAAAGTAGCATATTACATGTAAGAAAACCCCACAGAAATCTGACACCATTTCCGTTTTAAGTCATTTACTAAGTAACTCGACTGCTTACTTTGTGTTTGCCAATACTGAAATTAACTGAAATGACATGTCGAATATAAAGTTTATTTTCTTAATAATGTTTGACTTTAATAACCGCTAATGGTGCGGAAGTTATAGCCATCAATCAATAAAAAGAGGTCACATAAAAATATGCTCAAACAGCCAACCTTTAAGGTTACACAATGACTTGTTGTTATAATAAATCAGGAATTGAAGTTGGATTCATTTGGGAAAAGTTGTAAATGAGTTACAATGAACTCATCATTTTGAATGTCACCATGAACGTTATATGTATTTATTGTACATATATAATTTTTTTGCACAAAAGCTGATATCATTTTAGAAATTTCCTTTTTTTTTATTTATTTTTTTTTACCAAAAGTTACTCGATTGCCCAAGCAAGCGATAAAGTATTTAGATTGAATTGAAAAATTTGTAGACATTTGTACTGATATATACACTCTTTGTGCTTTTACTAATGAAATTGTTTTCTTTATTTGTACCCCTCTTTCAAAACTTTTACTTTTATTTTATTGCGTTTAATTAGAAATAAATTGCGATACCACAAGTACCTGCACTAAGTGATGGGTATTCGGTGTTCAATGGCCAGTGTACCAAAGTGCTGTGAAGTGGAGTGACCACATACAGACAAGAGCACTAAGTGGCAAGCCTGCGGTTTGCTTATCGTTTAAGATTACAGTTTCTTAGGCTATTGACTTACCCTGTAATTATTATATTTTTGGTAAAAAAAACATTAAAAAATCTTTCAACTATTATGGTGTAATTAAAATTATATAAATGCTACAAAAGTAAAATGTATAAACATATTTGTTACCAACCATTCATTAAGTTTAATGACTTTAAAACAATGATTTCGCTTGTTTCTCTATCAGCTAATAAAAATATATTTTAAAACCAAAAAAATAGTTCTTTTTTGGTTTTAAAATTCCTAACATTGAATTGAAGGCATTTTTCGTGTAGTGTTTCAGAAATATCTCAAAATTTGCATTGATTTTAAATAGAGTTTGCAAGTATATTATAACTGTAATCGCGATTTATCTCACCTTTTATTAATAATTGAAATCGCACATAATTTCATGCGATTGTGATTAAGAATAAAAACTCTAATAAAACCTTGTCTCAAGTAAAACTTAAAGTCAATTGTTTCTTACATGCAACGACTTTTGGTGATATATCAATATATGTAATACTTAAGGCTCAGTTAGCTGAGAGTAACAGTAACATAACCTTACCATTAAAAAGTATTATATTGAGACATACATATTAAATTAAATGCAAGATATTTAAAAAAAATGACACATAGAGATTATTTTGTCTAAGGGCTAAAAAATCAGAGCAAGTTAAACTCTCTTTTTGGTTTAAAATATATAAACCATCTTTAAACGCATAAAATTGGGCGTTTAAACTACCGATACTGACCATATGAAGTGCTGCCACATGTTATTGTTTTAACTACATATAATACATGGGACACTGATTTATAGTTGCTGAGCTTAAACTACATATAAACTCAAGTTTAGTTCAACTAAACCAGCGTTTAAACCATCAGTGATTTATTAGCCATAAGTGTGGTACATTTTAATCTTATAAACTTTTTTTTATTAATATAAGACTGATTTTGATAAATCTAAAGGCAATCATTTTAGAATTCATATGAATTTTTGGATTTGGAAGAACACGAAAAATGGCAATCATTTAAAAAGTTTACATCTCTCACTGTTAGCAAAACAATTTGTTTTGCCCGAAGCGTCGAAGCGTTTCCATTTTTTTTTTTGGGGTTTTTGTTTTTAAATTTTCGAAATTTCGAAATTTTTACATTTACATATGTTGTAAACAAACATAGAAGCAAAGAAAAAAATTGTGTTAAAAAATTATATTTTCTTCGAGCATGGAATATGCTTATTGTTCCGAATATACAGACATATATGTATATTAATCACACGTCCGACTTCTGTGATCACGTAAAATACCCTTAAATGACAACTGAATGTGTCAATCACCCTTATTGAAGCAAGAAGCACACGTTTGTAAGTGGAAACGAACTGTTAGATCTTAAAATCACGCTCCTGAGATTATTATTATTAAAATGCCGACTAATCGATAATCAAAATTAACGTTTAAGTTTTGAGTCATATTTGCGATGGAATGCGAATCCTTATTTTTATATCACAATTATTTAAAATTTTTTACTGCTTAAAACTTTTTTAATACAACTTTATATTAAAAAATACAACTTTAAATATTTTATAGTTAAAGTGATATCTTATTTCCTAAAAAGTATAATAAAACCCAACATTTTTAAATCTTATTAACAGTTTAAAAAAAATTATCTTGAAAAAAAGAAACTAAAAAACTTCCCACTGCCATAAACCCAAGATGTTTAATGTTAATTTAATGGGAATGTTTAAGTATTATGTTTTTCCTTTGCATTCAACTAATTACTTTGCAAAAGTTTCATTAGGGATTACAGTAAAACTAGCGCTACCAAGAGTTCCAGATGGGTTGGGAATCTTAAGCAATAATAAAATGTTTGTTTTTTATTTTTTGTTAATATTTTGTAAGCTCTCTGTTTTTATTTCGCCTAGTTGCGGTTTTGTAATACAATAACGGTTTGTAACTGCATTTTTACATATTTTCACACCATATTTTCTGCAAGATTTTGTTTGAGTTTGTGTCACATCTTCGGAGTAATACTTTTATAAAATGTTGTCTGCAGTACGAGCGAGTGAATTGTGCTACTTGTTGTACTTAATAATTCCAGCAACCCGTTTATTTAAGATACATACTTACTACATACTTAATGCATACGAATATATATTTGTAAGTTATTTTTTTTTTGTGTTTCTTTTTTGCATCTTTTTTCTTGTGCAGATGTCGTAAGAGAATCAACTACTGCTATAATTTTTATTACTTTGTTGTTGCCGTTTTTTATTAAGTTTTTGTTTAATATCTAAGCCAAGATTTGCGTATTTGTAATTTAACTTGTTTTCTAAGCAGTCATACGAATCAGGTTTTATTAGACATTGTTTAGAAAATTAAGGATTGTGAATATTTTTCTAAGTGATGTTAGAAGAATCATGTGAATGACCAGACTGGTAGACTTGAAACTGTTAAAAAGATTTACAAATTTTATGTTCAAGCCAAAAAACTTTCATACAGCTTAAAAATATGAATATGAAAAATATGATTGTTTTTAGTTTTTCAAGTTTTTTTCCTTGTTTGAATTTCCTTAAATTTTTAGTTTTAATTTTTGTTTTTATTCCTTTTTTTAAATTTTTTTGTAGTGCTTTGCTTTATTTCCTGCATACTTTATTATTTTCTTGTTATACTCTTGCAAGTTTGTTATATAATACACCTGCCTTTTAAACAAAATATATTTTTATAAACAATATATTGAAGCCTCTAGGCTTTAATTTTGTATCCTCGTCAGTTGCAATCGCAGTCAATGCAGCTGTCTTCAATTTATTGACGCATGCTACTCGTATTAAAAAATGATACCCTTTTTATTTTTATTCAAATAAAAAAATAAAAATAAATTTTTTTTGTATTTCTTTGGTGTATCAATTTCAAGATATTTTTTTAGTATTCTGATATTGTTTTTAAAACCGGCTGTTAATTCACATTTTTATAGATTTTTGTAGTAAATAAGAACAGCTGTTGAGATCATACAATTTATTTATACTCATACTTCACTAATTAAAGGGCTTCTAAATGTATTTTGCAATCGATATTAAAATAAGAAAATTGTTTACGAAATATTTTGGTCATTTATATTTACATATATATTTTATTGCTTGTTAGTTTTTTTTATTTAATTTAATATTTTTTCTGCACACTTTTAGATCTTCTAAATGCGTTTGATTTGCTTAAGGGAGGGAGTGTTTAAGTTTTGCATTTTATTATTAGAAAAGTCACCACCAGATTGTCGCCTTTTGTAAAGAGAGGGAGTTGTCGGTCATTTTATATGATAACCTAATACAACATTGTTGCTTTGTCGAGTATAAATAAAAAACCACCGAAAAAAAAACAAAAAATTTAAAATTTCTAATAATGTTTTTCCTGTTTAAATTCGGCTCTGCCAAATGTTAAATTTCTTTTACCATCGCACCTCATCTTAAATCGGATTGTAAAATTTTATGCAAAACGGTTTTGTAAGACATATTTGAAGCTTAAAAGTTAAATTTTAATATCAAATTTTAGCTTATTTTGCTAAAATTTTAGAATACTTTTGGTATTTTTCTTAACTGAGCTTTTTTATTCTAGTTTTTTAATAATTTTATTATAATTTCTTCGACCTTTTTTTAAATATTATTCTTCTTTCTATGCCAACGGAATGGATTGTTTTGAAACTGCTGAACGCCCATTTTTTTTTTTTTAACAAAAATCAGCATTTTTGGAGAACATTTTTATGGCGGTCCTGTGAAAAAAAGAACGACTTTTATATATATATACACAAATATATCGTCACCTTATATCGAAAAGGTCGTAAGTAGGGTATTCATTTAATCGGGATTTTGCTTTAATCGGTTAATCGCTCGATGAATTAACCGAGGTTTTGATTTAACCGGTTAATAATCGGTTAATTTTGTTATTGTTCGGTTAACCGATTAATAAAGTTTTTTTTTTTAAATTAAGCAATTTTAATAAATAAAAATGCATAAATTATTTATTATTTGGAGTTTATTAGTAAAAAAAAACAAAAACATAACAAACATAACAATTCTTCAACTAAACTAAAACAAAAATGGTTTCATTCCGAAAAAAGTTTTCGTCATTTTCTAAAGCACCAAAATACGGAAAAAATTCCGTTTCCGAACGGAATTGTACTCTGTGCCATGGCTGTATATGGGCAGTTCTAGCGAAATGTCAACTTTTTGTAACGTAACGCCAGAATTAATTTAAATTGTTTCTCAGAAAATTTTATATGTATAGTTTACTTTTTTATATTTTGGTGTAAAGCGCAACTAGCTCTACATTTAGTTACAAAAGCAATAACAGTTGAACAACATGGTCCTTAAATACAACCTTATTTGCATTCTGGCGTTACATTAAAAAAAGTAGACTTTTCTCTGGAAATGCCCATATGTACCTTTAAACGAGCAAAGTTTTTTAAATTTGAAAGCTTGCTACTTCATAACTTTGTATATATAAAAATCCTTTTTACAAATCTTGACTTCTTCATTTAATTTTTTTACATTTTGTGGTACAAATATCACGACACTTTAAAATGGAAATGCCGATATGTATTTATTAAAAAATAGACTGAGATTTTATTTATTAGTATTGTTTTAGTTATTTCAATGGTTAAAGGAGATCTTATAAAATAATCTTTTGGAATAATAATTTGGCTTAAATGTTTATGATTTAAGCAATTCTTTTCTTTAGTTTTGATAAAACTTGACTTGGAAAAAATTCTTTCACTTATCGTATATCTGGTGCTACGGTATTCAACTATGGGGCACTGCCTCGGCCTCTAATATCGAAAAAATTCAAAGGCGCCAAAATAAACTTCTTCGAATAATCACAGCTGCCCTTTGGTATGTTAAAAACTCAAATATTCACAAGGATCTCAATGTTCCATTAGTAAAAACTATGATTACAAATATGCAGTAAAATATTTAAAAAGGGCTTGAACAACACCCAAATCCACTAGCTCGAAATATTTTAAACCATGGCGGCCACACTCGCTTAAGAAGAAGAGACACTGCAGCACTTACCCAATTAGATGAGCGATAAACACATATATAAATGTGAACAGAACCCGTGATGAAGAAAATTTTTGTCTGGCACTGGCAGGACATAAATAAAGTATTAGGATAAGATTTGATTAATTATTGTTAGTTCATATTTAATATATGAAGATTCAATAAAAAATAATGAGAAAAAAAAAAAATCGTATATGTTGGAGAAATCGAAAGCACCAAAACTACAGAATATCTAATTTCTCAGTCCTTTGCCAGGATTTCTCTAAACATACAAAATATTTCCTTATGCCATTAGAGTCCTGTTTTATTTTTTTTTAATTTTTAACTCTTCTAATTGTTTTGGCTAATTCTGTTAAAAGCTTGCTTGTGTTACTATCAATAGTTTCTTTTGTTGTCAGGTCATCATCTTGTATGAAAAAACATTTTCTAAGCACATTTCTTTTATATATGAGACGAAACAAATAATTAAAAGTACAAAAAATATTGTATAATACTCAAAAAAAATTTAAAATTTCAGTTAATCAGTTAATCGGGTAGTTATTAATCGGTTAACCGATTAACGGTTAACCGAATGAATACCCTAGTCGTAAGCGACAAACAATTCAAAATCAACTTTTTAATTGTTTTATTTATTTTATGAATGTTTTTTTATTTATTAAGAGTTAAAATACAATTAATTATTATATTCTAACTTTATTTGCCGAGCAATAAAAAGTAACTTAGAGCTTCAGCCTGTTTTTCGAGCAAAGTCTCTGGTGTGAGTCGACCCCGCCACCCTCGCACTGATAGACAAGCTGATTACCAACAAGCCTACCGGGGCACCTATTTTTTACATCATTACCAAAAAGTCGATTTTATATTTTTTTTGCTTAAGGCCTTTTTTATTTTAGGTGACGATATATACTTTATGGGGTCTAAGTAGAGTTTTTTTTTTCCCGGACTTTTTCGATTCCCGGGAAAGCGGGAAATTTTTTGAAATTTCCCGGGATCCCGGGATCCCGCTCCATATAAATAATACAAAGTAAATTTTAGTATTAATTAATAAAAAAAACTTTTATAAAAAAAAGTAAGGGAACTTGTTTACAAAGAAAGTAAATGAAATGGTTCAATACTAAAAAATTAACTAAAGATTGAAATAGGAACTTGAATTATTATTACCTCACGCCTTTATTCCCTATTATTATGCTTTTATTCAGTATTATTATGCTCTGGATAATTCATAAAACAATAATAAAAACAAAATAAATTATTATGCTCTGGATTATTCATAAAACAATAATAAAAACAAAATAAAAATTAAGGTACTCAAGATATGAAATCAAAAAGTTAATTAATAAAATAGATAAAATACTTTAAAGAAATATATAACATTTGTTAATGGCTTAGGAAATAACTTTCTGATACACTCAAAGCGCCTTGTAAGTCGTCAAAAAGTATATTCCTGATTTTATTTACTAATTATCATGTTTCCGAAAAATTTCGTTCATTTTTTACCGAGGTTGGACAAATAGTTAAAAGTGCACCGTTGTAGCATGCTTCGGATTCACAATCAGAAGCATTTTTTTCTTTTTTATAAACAACGTCCTATATCAGTCAAATGTATGTCAAGTTTGATGCAAAAATAGCATCAACCGGACTGCTTCTTCCAAACCTTTTCATTTTAATAGGTCCATTTGTAATCTTTAGGACAATGTGTTTTTCAAGTTGTATGTTGTAGTATCTTACACGAGCTTCCAAAATGTTTTTTTATTTCGGTTTCCACGCACTTCCCGGGTATATAAACCAACACAAATTTAAATGGAAAATTTTTGTTTATCACCTAATAAACATATCGCTCCTTCATTGCATTATAGTCATATCTCAAAATTTTAAGTAACTTTAGCAAAGATTTCTTTTATACCTTCTCGTATTATATCTCAAACCGAAGTTATACCAAAATATATCTTTAAATCTTTGCCAAGATCGTTTGTTTTTGTAGATATGACTATGTTGCAATAAAGAAGCAATATGTTTAGGTATCTCCTGTTTTTAAGACTTGTTCATGGACAATGAAACTTTACTGCCTGCATCTTATTTTGAATTAATGTACTTTATTAACTCTTCACTTCACTAAATGTAATAATTATCAACTATTGTACTGCCCATTCTGCTTTTAGTAGATTTATTGCATCAGGAGACATTGCTTTAAATACATGTACTCACTTCTTGTAATTGATCTAATCCACAACCCATCCACAGATGCTAATTTTTAGAGAATAGAAAACTAAATTTCAAAGTATAAATAGCTATTTTCTGAAATTATGAGAAATTTTTTATTTCCCGGGATCCCGCAAGAAAAATCCCGGGAAAACGGGAAATAAAATAATGGAAATTCCCGGGAATTCCCGGGACGGGAAATCCCGGGAAAAAACCCTAGGTCTAAGATAAATATAAAAATTGCAAACATGTGATAAAAGATAAAAAAAGAGCTTTAAATATTTCGCTGCCAAACATTCCGTTTTTTTAAACTATGTATGTACATATTTTTTCTATTTCTAATGACGCACTTTTAATAAAAGTTTCTTATATGACTCCAAAGGGAAAACGCCCTGTTTTTTTGTTATTGATTAGCAAATTAGATAAATTGTTGTTTCTTAACTGTTTTACTGTTGCCATAGATAGTAGCTTAAAATATACGATAGTAAATTTATAAAGAAAAAAAAACATTAGATCACATAATTTATTACATGCAAATTATTTTATTTATTTTATTTATTTATTTATTTGTATATCGCATACAACAAGATTTAAATCTTATAATTATAGTATGCGAATTAAGTTTGTTATAAAAAGTTGATTGCGTAGATAATATATTAGAGAATAACAAATTATACAATAATTGAGAATTATAAATAACAATACAATGTTTACTAATTATTATACTATATTAGACATACAAACATATATATTATTGGGAATAAAAAATTAATGGTTTTTAGGTAAAATGAGCAAGTAAAACTTTTTTAAAATCTCTAGCGTTGTTGTTTGCTTGGAGAGAATTAGGAAGTGAGTTCCAAAGACGGATAGAATATACGAAAAATTGGTACTCAGAGACAAGGCTACGATGACTACATGGAATAAGTTTGTTGCCTCTATTGGATCTTGCAAATACTATTCGATTATATAAATAAGAAGGTTCCTTTGAATATATGATTTTGTGCATCATGACAAGTATTTTCATATCCATAAAATTTTTAAAAGATATTTTGTAAAGTTTGTTTGAAAATGACGATATGTGATCATATTTGCGTAAACCGTAAACGTATCTTATAATGTTGTTATATGTTTTGCGTAGTATGTTATTACTTGCAGAGTCACAGCTAGTGAAAATTTCACTACCATATAATAATTGAGGTATTAAATATGTTTTTGCTATCAAAATTCTAGTATCAAGAGGTGTAAGAAATTGTGTAGGCCATAATACTCGTAACCTTAGGTATGTATTTGCAGCGGCTTTTCTGATGTGGCTTGACCAATCCAAGTTATTGTTGAAAATGACACCAAGATTTTTTGCAGATGATACACATTCAACTTTCTGGTTATTTAGCAAGATATCAAAGTTCAAGTTTACCCGAGTTGTTTTTTTGTGTATAATAAGACATTTTGACTTATGAGGATTAATTAAAAGTTTGTTGGCAGTGGCCCAGTTGTAGACGTTTTTCAAATCAGTATTCAACTTATCCACATTTTCTTCAATAAGCTGTACCGTACTATCAATGTATATTTGCACATCATCTGCATACATGTGGACCTTTGTATATTTTAGACATTGTGGTAAATCATTTATATACATTGAGAACAATAGTGGCCCCAAAATTGATCCTTGTGGAACTCCTTTAGGAACTGGGATGGAAGATGAATATCCATTATTTAAGAATACCGATTGGCGTCTATTTGATAAATACGATTTGAGTAATCTGTTAGATGTTGAGGAAAATCGAAACAATTTTTGTAGTTTAATACTCAGCATGGAGTGGTCAACAGTGTCGAAAGCTTTTGAGTGATCCAGTAGTACAAGAATATTTAACTTTCCCACATCAATGTCCATACGAATATCTTCACACAGGTTAATTAAAGCAGTAACACAACTATGCTTCGATCGGAATCCAGATTGAAGGGGTGTTAATAGACTGAAACTTTGTTAGACGAACCTTTTTTAATGGAATACTCATATTAACACTTTATTAAACAAATTCAGTGTTGTGAACTCTTCACCAACAATTCATCAATTCAACGTTGAGTAAAAAATGGCTCAAAAAGTTTAACAAAGATTTTGTTACAAAACGCATCAATAAATAAGAAAAAAAATCTTCAAAAATATTTTCATATTTGAACTCAAAAAAAAAAGATAATTTCTTTGTTCTCATACGCGTTTTGTAACATGTCTTAATAAGAACAATTTTTAAAAATTAATTTTTTTATAGTTAGGCATTTGCGTAAACTATTTACACAATTTTTGCAGACATAAAAAATTTTTTGGCCTAACGTGGCTTAATTATTTCAAACTACACTGCAATAATCGAACAGAGTTCATTAAGCTATGGTCACACATACAAATATCTTTTTGATTATTCATGTGTTTGCTAGATCAAACAATTTAAAATTTTCGTTTACATTATACTTGAATTTTTTTAGGAGTAAGGCTTATGACCGATTTCACCAATTTATTTAAATATTATTTTATATTTAAAATTCGTTTATCTTGTAAAAAAAAAACGAAATTATTGAAAAACTATATTTAAATATGAATTGATATTTAAATGTAATTGGTGAAAATTGGCAATTTAGTAGTCGCACATATTTAAAATTTTTTGTTAAATATTTGTTAAGTGCGATGAAATAGCCTTAAGTATAAGCAAAATGAAAATTTTAATTAAAGATCGATTGCCTAAAGCTGCCTTTTCATATTATAACCATTTTATGATAAGCTTTACATTAAAATCTTTTTAAATTTTTATAATTTGTCTAAATCACGTCAAATATCAAAACATATTTACCGGTTCAAGTTGTGCTTAAATGTCAAACGTAATAGCTTAAAGTTAATATTTTTATGTTCAATAGTCAACAAAGTTAATTAAAATTTTTTACAAGTTTGTTGTCTGTCTTTATTTTTTAGTTTAAAGAATTAATTTGAAATTTAATTTTGTTGATTTAATAATTTGAGTGTTTAAATAGTTCGCTTCAAAAAATATTAATAATAATTCCACTTAAGTGTCCCTCTTTCTTTTGTATGCACACTCTTACGAATATGTATTCCAAGCCAAAGTACTTTAAACATTTTGTTTATATATTTAATATCTTCTTTTAATATACATTTTTGTGTTTAAGTGTGTTTAAAACTCTTAAAAGCTGAACATACATATATGTATATGATGCATTTCTGTATGTTCGTTGAATTGTGTGCAGTTGAAATAAGCGCTGTTCTTTTCTGCGCAAGGTCTAATTCAACAAAGATACAAAGAAAAAGTAAATCTGACAAACTGCAGCCAACCATATAACCCAGTTGGAAAGGTCATTTTTTACCAATTATGGTGCCACTTTTATCACAGTAGAACTTTTTGAACGAAAATTACAAACATTCAACAGCAACTTACAGTTACAATTCAGTGTTGCCAATTTAGCTATTTAGTGGCCATTTTTTATATTGTTTAGCCATAAAAAAATTAATTAAGCTTTTAGCCATTTTTATTGAGCAAAGCTGTATTTAAGTTTTAAAAAATGTGTGAACGAAAAGTGTAATAATTGATGCTATAATGCATATATAAATATACTAGCTGTTTGGTCTCGGCGCTGCTCGGGATTTTCTAAATAAAAATAAAAAAATGAAAAACTGGAGAATTTTGTTAATAACTTGACCCCAGCGCTATCTACCTTCAACAAAAAAATTTAAATATCACGACAACAGCGCCACCTATCGGGAGTTTTTTTTTATAAACCCTCAGTGAAAATAGAACTTTCCAACGCTTGTACTCGTTTGAAAATCGCTTGAGTGGTTCTCGAGTTATAAAATGACGAACATAGGACAACTCATTTTTATATATGGGCATTTCTCCAGAATGGTCTACCAGGATGAAAAAATAAAATGTTGATAATCTTTTTTTTTATTGTTTATTATTATAAAAAAATCTATGTTGTTATAAAAGAATGGTTTCATAGCATATCTCAGCTGTTTTACTTGAGGAAATTGCGCTGGAAACTGGAAAATTTTATATTTTCTTATATTTTCTACTTCTAAAGACATTTTTATATACTTATTTTACATGCAACAAATAAGTTATGTGTGCACTCTTTCTTCACAATCTCTCCATTACCATCAATTGTAAAAGGAGTATTAAGTTTTTTTGTTAAGGAAATTTGAAGATATTTATGGGAAAATGCATGGTGATAATAATAAAAAACATATGGAAAAATCGTACGTTCGCGACCGGTACTTAAGCCAATTAAACAAAAACCAATAAAGATATTATATTTTTTAAGTACTGGATAGCGAACTACATTAATACACTTTTAAAATAAATTAATCACTTTTGGATATTCCGTTTCATTACGCAGATTTTTACATTTCACTACCGTCAGCCAAAGTTGACTTCTAACTATTTTGCGTACGTTCGTGGCCACATGTTTAATTACTGTATATATAAAAAATATCCTTGGCTTTCAGTAAAGCCTGATTTAAAACAAAAAAAAAAAAAACTTATTTGGCCTATAAATCAATTATATTCCATTTTTTATTTATTAATTAGTTCTTGTAACAAAATTTCCTGAAAATTTTAACCTTTTTGGTCGTTAAGAGTTGGTAACACTGCTGCACTTACAACTTAACATAAACACTTAACGATATTTAATATGATTTTTACTTTTAACTGAATACCCCTTCTAAAATACAAGCAGATTGAGTCTATTCGGTTGTTTGATGTTTTATTGACACTGATTTGTCAAATGACATTTGCATGACATGTGAGCTCAATGTTAAGTGAGGCGGGTGTTGAGTTTCGGTTTGTTAACAAGTCGTAAAAAAAATTCAAAGATGTTTGTTCAAAAACCTGTTTAATTTATTTAACATAAAGTTAAATTGTAGTTGTTGTATATTCTTTATAACAATTTTAATGTCGAAATAATTAAACGATTCTTTTGTTCTACGTAAAAGTGGGCCATTTCTTAACTTTGTACTGCCGTAACAATATCAAAGTTTAAACAAAAATATTCATAAAAATAAAGTTAGTTTGAAATGTGTTCAAGGCAAAATTTTCTTAAAATACAATTCAAATCCGTTTTAATTTCTCATGAGTAGGGCAGATAATATATCAGCGGTGTAATGGAAATCGAAAACGCAAAACCGAAGAATTTTAAACCTCGTTTTTTAATAAGATTTCTGTAGTTAAAGAATTTTATAACAATATTTCTCTATTAAAAAGAAAATAACTTCCAAATTGTTGCGTTTTCGATTTTCAGAACACCCCTGTATATTTAAACCCATAAACAGAACTCTTTTTGCCAGTTTGTGTTACGATATGCTTTTGGCTACTAAACTGTAGGTATTTATTTGTAGAATTCTATTTAAATGGAAATTTTTAAAATTTTGCTAATTAGTTTTTCATTATAGGAAATTTCATTCAAAAATTTTTGTGTGCCTTAATTTATATTTAACTTCCTCTCTTTTCAAAATTAAAAAGGTCAAAAGCCTGTCTAATCGTTTAGTTAAAATTTTTTGGAGATTTTAAATTCTTTGTCTAAAATAATCAAAAACTTTAACCAGAAATAACGTGTTTTTAACTGGTTTTATTTAAAAAACAAAAAAAAAACTAAGTTAAACAAATACACATATGTACATAATTATTTTAAAATTAAATCTACAGATACAAATACAAATACAATTTCAAATACGTTTACAAAAGTCATTCATTGTTCTTTTCTTTCTAAATTTAAACATCTCATAAAATGCTTTTGCGCAATTTGTATTAAAAGTTGCTGGCTTTTGTCTGCTATTTGAGTTCCGTTGTAACTTTTTTGTTTGTTTTGTAAGCAAAAAATTTCGTTTTTTGTATCTTTTTTCTATAAACATCAAACATGACCTTCAGATATTTTATTATATGTATTTTTTATTTACAAGATGCTTCTGGTGCGACTGATGAGTTTTCTTGTCTTTTTTGTTTTTTTTTTTTTTTGAAAAAACAAACACGATAATTGTTATTCTTATTCGAGTATGTAGAAAACCATAATAATTACAAGTTTGTTTAACTCATTATCTAAAAAATATATTTACAATTTCTAAAGAACTTTATTCAAGAAAAAAACCTTGATATTTTTTTAAAAATTAAACGCTCTTTAGTATGATTTTATAAACAGATATAAATCTTGTCATTATTATATGCAAGGAAGACCCATTAGGGAAAGCCATAAAACCCCAATTGTCAAATTTCGTATGAAGCAAAATATGTGCATGTGTGCATTAATTTATTTTTTTTTTTTATATGGCGGCAATTTTAACAATTCGGATTTTTTTTGTAATGCTAATTGCTTTCAAGAAGGCGAGCCGAATTTAAAATTTCCCAACATCCCGAGAATTTTCATTTCAAAAAAAAAAAATAACACAATAATATATAAGTTTTTAAAAAATTTGATTATTTAATTAGTAGTAATACAATGAACTATTAATTTCATTGTGGGTTTAACGAAATTCGTATAAAAAAATTTAACCAACGTAATACTTAGGCCGAAAACAGACGGTGAAGCGCAACTGCAACAAAACTTCAACTTCTAGTTAGGTTTGAGTTTAATTTTTGTTGATACCAAAGACTCCTTTGAGGTTTGAAACGAATTGGAAATCAGTAAAGTTCAAAATGGCGTGCAGGAAACTGGTGTTTTTGCGTTTCATCTGTTTTGAAAAAAAAACACAAAATAATTGTTTTAATTTCCTTACAATGTGATATAATTTAGGTAATGGGATGTGAGGAATCGATTGAAACTGGTTTCAAACCAATAATTTAAAAAGGGATATGTTGCAGTTTCATTTCACCGTCTGTTCTGGGCCTTACCGCTACCATAATGTTTTGAAAAAAACCGAAAGCCTTAAAATGCTATTCTTTGTAGCAAAAACAAAAAGGAAAAGGACAAAAAGCATTAAAAATTGTAGCTTCTTTCGCTTTTTTCCGGAATCTTTATTTAAACTTGCTTAAAAAAACATCGGATGACTAAATTAAATAAAATGAACGAATTGCAGGGTGCCCTTATTACACAGTGCAACACATAAAATGCAAAATTTTTCTCGTGTGGAATTTTTCAAAGTACTTATACTTATACTGACAAAACCAAATTTGCATTTTGCTTTTTTCCCCGAGAAGTTCAGGCACAAATATGTATCATACAAAAGTATTTAATTTGTTTGGTTCACTTATGTTGTTTGTTTTATATTCTCTTCTACAAGAATCATATAGCGCAGTCATAATTCCATTTGTTCCATTCTTTGTTTGTCAATAAATTTTCATATAATTCTTTGGCCCAATGTAAATGATTAATTTGTTTATTTTAGTTCTTTTTGTTTATGGCTGCCATATGAAACCTATTAATCACAATTTATTGCAATTCCAAATGATTTCTTTTCTTAAATATTCTTTTAAAAATTTGCAAGCAATACGCAAATGTTGCCGATCTGTTTCTGAATATCTTTTGATATCAAAAACTTTACAGCTTGTTTGGAGTGAACTCTTGGCCAATTGAATTTAAGTTTATGGAACTGGACCCATTATGAACACTGTTGTATACATTTTCTTTAAGTGATTGGGTGTTAAAAAAATGTAACAAATGTTTGAGTTTATTTTAAAATTATTAATTAGTATTTGTATTAATTGAAAATTGTATTTTTATAAATAAATTTCTTTTTAAAATTCAAAACTTTATTAAAAAAAAAAAACAGGAAAAACTAATTTTATAACTTGCACAATATTAAATGAAATTTTAATGTCTAAAATAGTTTTCTTCAGCTTCAGATATTTTTATTATTATTTTATTTTGCTTTAAAGATTATTGACTTTTAAACTTCACACTGTTGAAAGCAAATCAAATTCCTATTAATACAACCTTGATTCGATTGTTTGTTGTCTTGAGGCTTGAGTTTAAAAAAAGTTGAAATTAATAGTGGTAAAAATGTTAAAAAAAAATATTATCAAAGATTATGAGTTGGGAGTAATTTAAATAAAAAGAAAACTTTCGCTTTTACATGCAAATTTTTTGCTATTAAAATTTAAATACAAAAAGCAGACACATTTTTTCTAGCAAAATGGACAAATTATGTATTTAATGTTAAAATAACTATAACACTTGCTAATTATAAACAAATAAATGCTTAAATAAAATATCCACTTTTAAGTTTTTTCGTTGTTTTTTAATTTAATGAACAATTTGAAATTCATTCATAAAAAAAAATTATCACCAAAATATTTGACAATTTGTTTTTATTTAATCACTCCTCTTATGATACGTAACGCTCTATATTTTAAAAAATGAAAACTATTTCCACTAGCATTAACCTTGAATAATTAAACCATTAAATTATATGCAAGAAATATATTTAAAAAAAAATTAACAAAATATGGAACAAACGAGCGTGTGCAAGCGAACTGAACTGCTGGGCGTTAGACGAATTTGTCAAGGTGAAAACGCAAATATTGTTTTTGACATATCGAACAACGAAAGCAACAAATAAAATACAATGTTGTGTTTTTGGTGTTGTTGCTTGTTGTAGTATCGCCACCACCGTGTAGATAAATTCGCCTTGGGTACTCGTTTACACTGCTAACGTTATTTACCATTAAATTGTTTGCATTTAACAGCAAAGTAAAACAAACGTGCATCGTAAAAACATTGCGCACATTTCTTTTTTTTTCATTTAGTCACACGCAGAGAGAATAAATTTTTCTATATTGGGGATAACCATACTATTTTTAATGAAACATTTTTAAACATGTTATGGTTACTTCAGCCATGTAATTGTCGCCGGCAACCATATTATGGTTAAATTTTTGTTTCAGCAACAATCTACGACCCTATTATGGTTGCCTCTAAACATCTTATTGTTAATAAATATAATAATTCGCTTACCACAAATAATGGTTTGGTTTTAAATTAACACAATTTCTCCTTTCAAAGAGAAACAACCATAGGTGTTAAACATATTAATATTATTATATATGGATCATAACATGTTCCTAGGCAACCATAATATGATTGTGGCTTTTTGATGGAGAACTTATTTAACCACAATACGGTTGCCTGTGACAATGAAATGTTTAAAGTTATAACGGTTAACATTTTTTCGGTAAAAATAGTTTTGTTGGAGGTGACCACATCGAAAAATTGGTTTTCTTTAACCATTAAATAAATATGCCGAAAATAAGTAAACAGGAGTAATTTTGCTTTATTTTTTTTTTTATATGAAATTTGTTAAAGCCACAAACATATTTATCATGGTAACCCTGTTAATTTTGTCATGTATTTTTAGCAGCCAATTTAAAAGCCAAATTTTCTATACTAAATTTTGAGAGCAGATAAAACGAGTACCCCCCCTTATATTTCTTATTTCATTAACAATATTGTTTAAAAACAATTGATAACTTAATCGAAATGTAAATTTTATAAATTATACATTTCTAAATTTCTAAATTAGTAGGGTTTGCGGATGACATTGCGCTGGTGGTGGTGGCCAAATATACGCAGGAGGCGCTTAGTGTTACCAATAGCAGCATACAACTGATCCGATCATGGCTAAATGCAATGGGTTTAACATTGGCTGAACATAAAACGGAGGCAGTATTGATTACTAGCCGGAAAACAGTGGAGTGAGTATATTACCCTAAATGTTGGTGGATGCTCGATCAGAACGAAGGATTACCTTAAGTACTTGGTAGTGATGATAGATAATCGTTTGTCTTTCAAACCTCACCTGGATTACATAAAAACCAAAGCTGCAGGAACGTGCTCAGCGTTGTGTCGTATAATGCCCACACGAGGGGTCCCAAATACCTACAGAGGAAAGTTCTTGCGGGGGTTGTGAAGAGTATAATACTGTATGCAGAACCAGTATGGTCAGAGGCCACCAGGTTTGTGACATACAGGGAGGGGATAAACTCCGTCTACAGACTGGCGGCGCTTCGTGTATGTTGTGCCTTTCGAACGGTGTCGGATGATGCAGCGTTTGTCATTGCGGGCATGGTACCCATCGACCTGCTGGCTAAGGAGAAGAGGTACATATTTAACACGAGAGTCTCGGTGAACATGGCGAATATTCGGGATGCGGCAAGACTCTCGAGCGTTTCAGAATGGCAGATACGATGGACTGCATCTGTCAAGGGTCGATGGACGCATAGATTAATATCAAAAATAGACGTATGGGTGAATAGAAAACATGGTGATTTGAACTACCATCTCACGCAGTTCATAAGTGGACACGGCTGTTTCAAGTCGTACCTGTATCGCTTTAAACACGACAGGAACCCGTTTTGCGCGGCCTGTGCTGGTAATGTATTTGAGGACCCTGAACACGTGTTTTTCACCTGTCCAAGATTCAGCAGTGAAAGGGCGAATCTGGAGCATTCGATAGGGAGAAGCATCGGTGTGGAGAACATAATTGAGATCATGTTGTCCTCTCTGGATAACTGGGAGGATGTGTGCGACTATGTGAAGCTGGTAATGATAGAGCTTCGTAGGCTGGAGGAGATACGAAGAAGAATATAGCACAGTGGTGAGGATGGCGACAATGAAAGCTTAGTTCTGAACCTCCTGTCATGATAAATTAAGGGGGACGTAAGAATAAAACAACGCGACTGAGGTGCTGATGCAGATGAACTACCCGTCCTGATGGAGTACTGTGGTTCCGGGGTGGTGTTGGTGAAGATATCGTGGGGCCACTAGATGATAGTGCGCTATCACTACGTCCAATAAAAAAAAAAAAAAATGTGTGTATGTATGTGTGTATGTATGTATTTATGTATGTATGTATCTATGTATGTATATCTTAGAGAAATTTGGTTGTTGAGATATTCGTATTATGCGTTCGTTGCATGTATTAGTTTTAAGCTGTTTTTGATTTGAATATTTAATTGTTTTTTTTTTTGTAAATATTTTGCTTTGGCTTTAATTTTTATGGAGCTTAACAGGTTCAAACTGTTTTGGTTTTATCTTTTGTGTAACCTCGTGCTAGTATTTCCGTATGAAGCGAAAATCTACCACTAAAATAGAAAGTAAATCCAATTTAAAAGTAGAAAATCTGTATGAAAAATCAAAAAACAAAATTGAATATTGAAAAAGAAAGTTGTTTTGGTTGGTGTGTCTGTATAATCTTTAACAGCTTTGTTTAAAAGCCAAAGAAATAACCTGCTGCTGAATAAAATATAAAAAAAATTAAATTATTTTCGCTCCTGTCGACCATCATCAAGTTATTCCGAAAATTTTGTTAAAAATTTCAATTAAAAACGTGCCACTGGTAATTAGTAAATGGCGGCCTAAGTGAATCATACAAAAAGAAAAAAAAATTCATTGGAGGTTTGTTTTTATTTTTTTTAATATTAAATAATATGTATTTTTTTTTTAATCTAAAAATTATTTATTTTGTATGTTTTTTGTTTAAGTCTGTCTATTCGTATGTTCAGGTTTATGGGTTAACACTTTTTTGTTTGTGGATGCATTTATTTGTTCGTTACGAATTAAATTTTACGTTCATTGAATTGCAGTTGAATGGTTGTTTGTTGGCTTTACGCGTTTCCAACGTAAAGTGCCTGCCCGTCCGTTTGTCTCTCTGTTTATTGGTAATTTCATTAGATTTGTTTCATATATTTTCTATATAATTTTGTTTTTTTTTCGATTTCGACATTACGAGTAATTGCATGTTTGGCTGTTTGAATTTTAAATTTTATTTGAAGTTGAAACTTGGCTGGTGTTTTGTGGAGCTTATTTCACTTTGTTTTGTTGCTGTTGTTGTTGTGGTTTGTACTTGGAGCAGCAATTTATTGATTTTACCAGTTAAAAGTGTTATAAATCAAAATCTAACATGCAATATTTCTAAATTATAGACAACTCAAATGGGGCAAAAATCCCCAATACAGTTTTAAATTCAACATATCACGACTTTAAAGTGAGCTAATATTTTAGAGCGGGTTATTTGAAATTTATCAAATAAAACAGAATAAATCGAAGAAATTTATATTAAATAAAAAGTATTTATTATTAAGGTTTTGGCCATTTATATACAATCTCACTTTTGATTTTTTTTAATGCCTATATCTTTTTTCTAAAAAAACAACAAATGTATAAAGTTGTGTTGGGTTTGTAATGCTTTAATGCTTTTTATAAACTTATTATAAATTTTCTCTGTTTTTTAATTTTATTTCACACTTAAAATTTCATTGAGATTGCAATTTGAAATATGAACAACAATAAATATTCTAGTCTAAGAAATAGAAGCTGAATAAAATGTGCAAGACTATTTTTACAGTCATCTGTTTTTGCGGTAGACATCGTGTTCGTTGTGGCCACAACGTGCTGAAGAAAACCTCTTTGCTCCTCGTATGGCTTTTCACGCAGCAGATTTTTTATTGCGAAATGTAGATGCGTTTCACAGCAACAAACCTACCAACCAGCCAGTCAGTCATTTATATTAATATCTCCCTCTTAGCGCCCTACCTCTCTAAATGCCAGGGCATTAATACATACATATATGAATAGTTAGATGACAGACAAACGGCTATAACGTCGGTTGAGCGTTCCAAATGTGTTTTTATATTTAAAGCACACACTGAGAGCTAAATCTTGAAGAAGTGAGAGGTGGCGAAACTGAAAATGCACTGGCTTGTGGTGTTTTAAATTGAATTTAATGGAAATTTATGCAAAATCATATCTCTTGAGTTTTCTCATTCTTTCTCGTAATAAAATCTTGACAAATCTTTATAAATGTTAAGAAGCTATTATTAAAAAGCAAAGCGAAATGATAAGTAATAATAAAAAAAAATTTAATAAAAATGTAAATCTTGTAACAAAAAATATTACGAAAATTTTAAGTGAGATTCAGTGTTGCCAGTGAAATTTCGAGAAAGATACAGTTCCCAAAAAGATACACTCTGAAAAAAATTTTAAAATCCATTTTTAACGTTTAACATTTATTAACGTAACATTTTTATTTCATATTTAATGAAAATTGTAAAGAAAATTATATCATATAAACTCATTTTTATATTTATTTAAGTTATAAATATTAGGTAAGTAATTTTTTTAAAAAACAGTAAGCAAACTTTAAAATTAATTATATCGTCACATTAAAGACGAAATAACCTATCTGCAGTTTTCAAAAGTTTACAGGAGAGGGGAAAAAAGTTATAAAATTGAAACTATTTACAATATTGAAACAAAAAATACATACCTAGTATTTTGATTGAAATGAAACCAGAAATATATATTTGTTGAAAATTTTATTTTTGTAAACCTTATGTTATGTCACTCACGTTATTTGGAATTGTAAAAATCTGAAACCAAATAACCTATCAGCAGTACTAATAAGTATGAATAAATAACAATTTCTTTATACATATGAATATTATATACATTAAATAATAACATTTATAGTTTCTTTTAATGGTTTTCAGCAAAAAAAGTACTTAATGTTTGTTTAAATTACACTATGCAACAAAATTAAACTTTTATCGTGATTTTTGATGATATATGTTTCTCTTTTTTTGGTGCGTAACGGTCCTCTAGGTACACAAACTTTGTCATTTGTAATATTACATGTTCAAAATTTTGCACACATATGCGTTATGATATAGGAAATAAAAATCAATAAAGAACTCAATTAATAAATTTTTGAAGATAGGTTATTAGGTCTTTAATATGACGATATGTAACTATAAAAACAAATTCATTTTTGTAAAAATTAATATACGAGTTAAGGCGTTAATACTAAGACGATTATATCAAAAAGTTCATATAAATTTCCTGAAAACAAAAAAGATGTTCATATTTTCTCAGAACAACTTCGCACAACTAGTAATCCTCGATTTAGGTGGATCGTATGTTGAAACCTCCTTAATGTTTTCTTTCACCATTATTAAATCTGTTATTGTATTAGTTGAGTCGGTTACGATGATCAGTCTTAATAAGTTTTAGTACATTTTGCGTACAGGTTCAAAAGATACGAAAAATGTCAGGATTATACATTGTACCTGAAACCATCAAAAAAAACGAAAAAATGTATCTTTCGTATCCTAATGGCAACACAGGTGAGATTGCATAAAGACACCTCCAATGACCCAAATACATTGTGTACAATTTACTAAATTAATTTAACGAAAAATATTATAATGAATATATAATAAAATGATAAATTAATGTTTTTTTGTATAAAGGATAACTAATATTTATGAACACATTGTTTTCCCAGCAAACTTTTTTATAATCATAGTAATAGGTAACAGTTGTATAAAAGGTTACAATGTAATGTGTAGCAGTTATCCACCTCAGTACGTTTAAATGTTAAATAACGACTGCCTGTAATACCATTAATAAACTGATTACATTATGAACTACTTTCTCGCAATTTACACAGTATTTCAAATATGCTCGTAGCTGAGTTGGCTAGAGCGCAGAACTAAAAAATCAACAAAAAGAGCAGAAAAGGGGCCAGTTCAAATCTCAACTTTTGGTCATTAATGTTTTGAAAAATATACAACCAAATTGCGAACAAAAAAGAGAAAATAACTCCCAAACAAAAAAGTGAAAAAATTCCCGGGAGGGGAACCCAAGAAATTTCCAACATTTCAAACAAAGCTCACGTAATGAGCTTTTCACTAAAAACATACTTAACCCTTAAACACCCAAGACCGCCTACAGACGGTCATCAGAAAAAATAATTATTGAACAAAACCTATTTCCATCACCCTGTTACAATGCAAAAATTTTAAATAAGTATATAATTCTCAGTAAACCGGTAACAATTGAATTGAATGATTGAGATCTTGTGGAAGAAGAAATCATTCTAGTCAGAACTTTGATGCGAAAAGACAAATAAATTGCAAACTACATATATAAATTTCAGGTATTTGAGGGTTAAGTGGTCAACAGTTGTTTGCAATGTTAGGGGCCAAATAAATGACACAAGCCGTTTGACAACAACAAAATGTTTGTGTGATTATTAAAATTTTTAAATATTCACAGAAACATGCTCCGTGTGTTCTCTTTTCATATTTTTGTGTAACCGTTTTTGTGGCTTATTAGGCCATTTACTAAGTAGAGTTTTTGCTGGGTATGGTTTAGAAGATTGTTTTTTGAACGATTATTAAATAAATAAAAAATATATTGAAGTTTTAAAGACTTGTCCATAAAACCGGTTCACAAATATGTAACTGAAATCATTTATGGACCAAATCTGTAGAGTTTTCTCCTTAGTTAATGTTAAACTATATAGGAATTTATTTAAACTGGTAACACTTTTACAATAAATGTATACACAATAGACATTTAACTACAGTTATAACAATCACAAAGATTTTAACATTAACATGCGTATCATTAAACGGCTCTAGCAATTTCGATCAGTAGTGGCGTGTGGTCGGTCGTAATCATTGTGTTAACTGACGTCAATCAGGCTAACTGACTTACTGACTGCCTTGCTTGCCTGCCTGGTTAATTGGTTTGATTGTTTGTGGGGCTGGTTTCCTTTTATATGCAAGACAAACATAATGACAAACCAAAGCAGCTGCTCAAAAAAAAAAAAAAAGAATTGAAACAGATATTATTTACAATATTGGTTTAACTTCAGTGCAGTTTGTATGTATATGTATATGTATGTAAGTATCTGTGTAGTAGCTCCCGCGTACCGTACGGTGTAGTTGGCTGTTTTATGCTTCTGCCACCATTGTATTCAATTTTTTTATGAGTGCTTGTGACCTCATTTTAACAGTTTTTGAGTTTTTCTGTACAGTTTGTTTTTGGTTTTTTGGTTCTTTTAGTGCATAATAAACAATGTTTCCAATTTGGCGGTATTCCCGCGATTCTATCGGTTTTTATGTGCCCATCGCTGTAAATCTTCTGTTTTGATAGTTAGCGGGAAAACGATCGGTTTTTTAATACCATTATAATATATAAAATTTTTGTTCTAGATATTTGAAAATTTAACTGCCTGTTCAACCATTTCGAACGTTGACGTTCGCGTAGAAATTTTCTATAATAAAGACTCAGGTTTTTAAAATATTTTCCATATTAATTTTTATACCTACGAACTTTGACGTTCGAAATTGTTGAACAGGCTGTTCAATTTTTACAAAACAAGAGATTTCAAATATTTTATTCTATTGAAGTTATTAAGTGAGAAGAAAAAAATTTTTTTGTTGAAATTAAATTCGTTTTTGATATAAAAACATTAAACAACGTTTTTTAAACCGATTTTATAAATTTTCTTTTAAGGATTATTTGTAATTCTGTCAAATTATGTTCACGGTCTCTATACTTTTGTAGATTTTTTAACTGAACATTTATTACACTGGTCGGCAAAATAAAAAAAGTCAGGATCAAATACTTTATATTGGGATTTTAATTGAATTCAAATCTGTTCAGAGATTAATTTTATCACGCCTAGTTCTTTTTAATGGGCTGGACGTAGTATTCGCCGTCATATCTAAATTTTTGATTTTCCTTCCAGCATCGTCAATGTGACACATACAAACAAATTTTCACTATTACTACCGCAAAGGATTGTTAATAGTTTTCATATTGGACATGAATGTGTTAACTAATGGCCAGCAAAAACATTTAAAATTATAAACATTATAAAACAGTAGTGGCCATAATATCTATATATTAATTAAAACTTCATGAATGTTCCTCAGAAAATAATAATTAATATCAAACTCAAAATAGTGTAAAGGCCCAACTATAATATGCATAAGCTGACTTAAGCTATTTTATTTTATTTTATTCCGTACGGAAAGTGCGATCTGTTTCGCACTTTGCTTAAGCAAATGCCAGTTTCATAACATTAACCAAAAAGTTTTCTTAAGTTGAAAATAGTTCGACACGTATGAATCACATGTATTCGCACAGTTGTTTTAGCCAGCTTAAACATATTATAGTTGGGCCTTCAGATTTCAAATCGATTATCTCACATTCAATTTCTTTCCTTTCTATCACGATTAAAAGAAATTTTATCTTTGTCTGAGTTCTAAAATTTTTAGATCATTGCCAAATCTAGATTGATGTGCACTTTATTATTCTAGATTTGACAATGATGCTAAAAATGTTAGACCCAATGTTAAGACATTTCTATTAAACTTTTATGTCTGGATGGATTGCAAACAATACAAATCCCTTAATTTCATCTGATTAACCAAATTTTAATGCTTAAAACAAAATTTCCGTAAATCTTTAACGCACTTTTAAAATAGAAAAGTTTTGTACGTTTCTGGGACTAAAAAAAGGGGGAAATTAAAAATCTTAATATGTATATAATTTTTATTTAAATTTATATTAAAAAAAAAAAAATTAAGCCAGGTTTTTCTGATGTGGATTAAGTTTAGACTTAGTTTAACGTGGTCTGAAACTCGGATTTTTACGGCGATTTTATTTTAATTATTTTATTAAAAACCAAAATTTAAAGCAAAACTAAGCTGTTCTGTCAAAGATTTGTATACAAACTTGGTAATCGCGGCATTCTAGTTAGCAGCTCTTTGTACAAACTGTGGCTAACTTTTTGTTATGAATACGGCTGTTAGATCTTAGCGCTGTTTTAGAAACATTTAAGGCTAAATAAAAATTTTTGCGGTTTTTGATGTGCAATTTGACGGAGTCTTCAAAAAAAATTGACAACAATGATAATAAAGAACACAAGACACATGTTATAAAAACGATTACAAATATAGAATAAATAAAACGTTCACATGTGCCTAAAATTCAACAAAATAAAATACTCACTTTAAACAAATACAGATGTGGGTGAGCAAAATAAATAGTCAGGTTTTTTTGTGTCAATTTTTAGTTGTTGAAATATTTGGAATATTAACAAATTTACAACATTTTAAATTACACTGAGCAAAAAGGTACTACATATTTTCTGTTTTTGTTTTTTTTTTTTATTGATATAAATTAAAAAAAGGAACCTGATTAAATTCAAACACAACTTTTATTACATACCTTTTTTCATTCAACTCTAGGTAGATTAATTTATTTCTCCAACATTCCCAACAATTTTATGAATTATTTAACTCAGAATTTTTTCTCAAGAATGTCAAGCTTCACTTAAAAATTCCCAGAGTTAAATTATACAAGTTTAGTTTTATTGTTTTGAATTCTGATGTTGTTATAAGTACATGTTGTAAAAACTACTGGAGTTGAAATAATTTAGTTAGTCAACCATTTCCATTACCAAGCAACCAACAGCGTCATCATAACGATTATCGTGATCAGCATGTATTACTTACCAGATTTTCTTGTCAGTTTTTATATCCATCACCAAAAAGGTGGATATATTAATGCTGTCATTGCCTTTGTAACGCATAGAAAACATTCTCATAAACCCCAAAAGTATGTAGTGTATCTATTAACGGTACCCTTAAAATTCTACGAGAAGCAAGATTTAGTCATGTCCGTCCGTCTGTTAAAAGCACAATTGATGTCGCAATCAGAGACTAAGGAAGATAAAGTTTCTACAACAGATTTGTATGGTATTGAAAAATCGGACAATTATATCATGGGGTGAACTCGGTGCACGACTTGTAATATAAAATTTCTGCTTTATGTTTTATAATTTTATGTCGTTTTGTTTAAACTAATGATGGTGGGTGGGTATCATAGATTCGGCACGGCTGTTTGTTTTTTTCTATTTTTTTGAGTGAACAAATAATTCTTAGCAATAAAACTCACATACATATTGGCCTTCTTCATTCCCTTTTGTTGCTAAAAGATTTTATGGCTTTAAAGTTGTCCAAGCAAAACCCTTCCCTCCCCCCCTCCCCCCCCCCCCCTTCTTTAACTTAAGTCACCATTTGCTCTGACTTTAATTAAAATTATCCTAATATTTTTTCTTTATACCTACATATTTAATTGTTTTTTTTGTTTGGTTTAACATGCATTAAATAATTTATTATTTGTTGTAAAGAGAAGAGCATTTACATCAAATTTCATTCACATGCAGTCATTCCTATGATTACGCTGACATTGGCACCTTTACTGGGTTTCTTTAAAGAAATAAATAGTAAAAAAACACACAGAAATGACTGCATGGCTGGGCGACCTTTCTCTCTCTCCCATTCCCGTCTACCACTACGGCCGTTATAGTGACTTTAGACTTAAACAAACCAACCATTAAGACTCACGTAATCTGATGAAAATAAATAATAATGTAGAAGTAGAAAAGTTTTAGTGCTTTTACCAACTTCAAATTGTGTGACGACCAAAAATTCAACAAAATTTTGTTGTTTATTATTTTTTTTTTAACATCATATCACGTAATCGTACATTTTAAACAATGAACTTATTTTTTTTCTTCAATCCAAAAAAGAGTAGAAATAAAGAAATAAAATAATGTAAAGTTTATAAACTTAACAAAATCATCATCGTCAGCCGCACACAACCACCAACCCACTGCTTTTAAAAATGGGCTGGGTTGTGATTTTGACATTGTATGATGACTCTGCTTGAGGTAAATTATCCATCCGTCTAACCAACCATACACATAATGAAAATAATTTTTCTTTCTTTAATAAAGTCCCGTCTGATATTTGAGATTCAAGCTTGGGAAAGTTTATTAAGCTGGCAAAGAAGAGGGGGAAAAAGTTCTCATACCTTGTGGAACTTGGCATGATCGTCGAGAACAAAAGGAAGTAAACTTATGTTTAGACTATTAATGCAATTAAAAGCATGGTAGAAAATTGTATTTTACTCGTACAACTATTAAGACACAAAAATCACTCAAATGGAACAATAAGTGACAAAAGGGTTATGAGAGATAAAATGTGAAAAAAATAAAAAGTTACTGAAAAAATGCCATTTCCTGTTAATTCCCAGTAGCATACAAACTTAAAATATGGACGATCTACCTACTCTGGCTATTACTTTACTTAACATTTTTTGAAGTTCCATTAAAAAGTTTAAATTCTTATAAATTGTGGAAAATACTAAAATAATTAAGCAACAAGTTTTCATAATTAACAATTGCCTTGTCTTTTCTCCCAACATATGATCTACATATTTAATTAAATGAAATAGTATATAAACTCTATATAACCTTTATATAACCCTTAAAAGCCTTTCAACACGCAGAGAAAAAACATGTTTAAATATGGTCACCTCCAACAAAACTATTTTTAAAGAAAATTTTAAAAATTTTATGGTTAATATAACCATATTATTGTCATCTACAACCATATTATGGTTGAATTAGTCCTTAATCAAGAAGCCAAAACTATATTATAGTTGCCCCTAAACATGTTACGGTTAAATATGACAATTATTTGTTTAAAAATTAACAATACTATTTTCCTCTTTTCATGAGCAACATGCTATGTTTAAAAACCAACCAAGCTATTATAATTTTTAAACATGTTTTAGTTACTTTTGACCATAACATGTTCGGAGGCAACCATAACATGGTTGTGGCTTCTTGATGGAGGACTAATTCAACCATAAAATGGTTGTCGGTGACAATAATAGTGTTAAATGAATCATAATATGCTTACAATTTTCTTTAAAAATAGTTTTGTTGGAGGTGACCATATTTAAACATGTTTTTTCTCTGGGTGTACACTATCCCACAAGACTTTAGTATTTCAACGAAAATTCTTCCCTGATCTAATTATTGCTCGAAAACATTAAAAAAAAAAACAACTTATGTGATAGTGTAAAGTACACTTAAGTAGAGTTGGACCAAACGTCCGGCTTCGGGGTCGAAGTTCAGCAAAATGTTATATCCGAACACTGAACTTTGAAAAAAATGTTGTACATGCAGTGTTGCCAAAATCCAATTTTAAAAGCGTCAAAATTATCCAAAATTTTATAATTTTTCCAAAACAAAAGTTGTTTTTGATAACATGTGACGCTGTTAATTAACAAATACACATTTATACAGGTTGGCACAGAAATACTTTAATAGTATTAATTTTTAATAACATTTTTACTTTTACAGAAAAAGTTCTTCAAAATTTTTCACTAATTAAAATTAAGGCCCCTATTACGGTTCACAACTCAACTCAGTTGAGTTGTAGGCCCCTATTACGGTTTACAACTCAACTCAGTTAAGTTGAATTTAAGGCAACTGGTTGTGATCAGTTGTAATTTTTGTTATGTTTTTGTTTATCGCAATATAGCAAAGTTGTAAACCATAATACAAAAATTAAGAAGTTACAACTCAACTGAGTTGAGTTGTAAACCGTAATAGGGGCCGTAATTTTTTAATATTTGTATTTTGGTTTACAACTTTTCTATAATGCGGCGAACAAAAACATCAAAAAATTACAATTCAACACAACCAGTTGTCTGATTGACAACTCAACTGAGTTGAGTTGTGAACCGTTATAGGGGCCAAAATTAAAATTAGTTTTCTAAATAGTTTATATAGTTTCCTATATGCAGGCTTTCAAAGTCATTAATTTAATATAAATAAAAATTAGTTTTAATAAAAAATTTAATCAATTGAATTAAACGTTTAATTGGTATGTACTATTAATTTGCTTACTGGTGCAAATTTAATTAATTTTTTATTATTATTATTATTTTTTTTCTGTGTATGCGATTATTAAAATTTTTCAACTAAGTTGTGGCTTTTTCTATTATCATTGAAAAATAATAATAAACACTTTCTGTTTCGAATATACCTAATGCATATTATGCACATTCTTTAAAAAAAAAAACTATCAGAGGTCAGTTAAAATCTCTTGTGCGTAAGAAAAACGTTCGCCTAATATTTCCCTTACCAAAACAATTGAGGCATCTGCAGTATTTCCTGTTGCTTTATCTTGTTAAACCGCAAGGTTTTCCATAGCTGGCCTAACACAATTACGTGAAAAAAGTTTATGATCCAAAATTAGTCAAAGAAAAAATTTGTTTGTCCCATTTTTGAATAATTACACATACATAAATCCTCAACGCTGTTAACGTGTCATGAGCTGTTAATGGTTTTTAGTCTTAGTTTTTTTTGTTAATTTTGTTTTTATTAAGTAAATTAATTACAAAAGTTATCATTGATTCTATTCAATAAAAAAGTTTGGGTTTAGTCTTAAAAATTTACCGAAGTCTAGCATGGTTCGATCAGACATATTACCCTTCAATATTGTTCCTCCATTTAAATTTCATAAATACTTTCTTTAAGTGTAGCAGCAATGCTGAAAGTTTTAACTCCTAAATTTAATCTGCTTTCATTGATAAAGATTTTTAAAAACTTTTTATGCACTCCAAATAAAGCACAATTAATAATTAGTCTAGAAATCTTCATTTTGTTTTTTTTAATCTACTTTTTTTACTGTTTAATTTTGCTGGTTTTCGATCTCTCTCTCTCTAAAGAAGAATTATTTTGCAGTGTTTGCAAAAGAGAAAACAATTTTATACTGCAAAAGTCAATACGAGATAATTTTATTTGGGGTATTCATTAAAATAATTGGAAACCGTAATAGTTCAATGTTAAAAGTTTATAGTTTTGTTATTAGCCTTAGGAAGATCAGCAATTTAATTGAAATTAATCTTTGAAAGGGGGGTTTTTGCATTGCATTGTTAGTGTTTGCAGCTCGAAATGTCAACCATTCCTAACAAAACACTAACAAATCAAAACAAATTAGCTCGAACTGTCAAAATCAGTTGGCGTTTCGACAGCACCTGCTGTTGAATTCGCCTTGGACAAATCATGACAACGAATTTGTTGAAAAATTCCGACTGGTATCCTAAGTTTTGCGAAGACCTATGAATACCCTTATTATTTTTACTCTCAAGAAGTATCTTTTGCTGCTAAACTAAAATGAATACAAATTATATAAATTCGATAGATAGACAAAAAAAATGGAGAAAAAAGGCAAAAACAATTTAAAAATATTGACTAGTTGTTTGGCTAGGCGTGTGCGTTGTTTGTGTTTCGAATTTGCTGGCTTTTGGTTAAAGATTTGATGGTTTTTTTTTTGGTGTAATTGTGTTTATGGCTTGTATATTTGCCGCCACGTATTTTCGGTTTTGTCTGAAACGAATAATCTTGACATCAACAAAATTTTTTTTAGTTTTTGGTTTAGTCTGTCGTTTAGTTGTTTGGAATTGCTTTGCCGCTGTTACTCTGTCGTATTGTCATTACGCTGCTAATGTTTTTAAAGTTCTATTTTTGCTATAACTTCCTAGTTTTTTTTTTTTTTTTTTTTTTGTCTCTCTATTAGATTATTTTTTTCGTTTATTTTATATTTTTTTCGTGTATCATTCCAAGGGGCGACTGCTTAACAAAAATTGTTTTAACAGTTTTGCGTGTTGTTGGTGATTTTTTTCGCCAGTATTTTTCAATTCTATCAAATGTCATTGACTTGAGCTCTAAGAGATCTTTGAAAAAGTGCCGTTGTATCTGATAATAATTTGTTTTTCTGCTGCTGTAGTATATTTTAGCATTAAGACATCAGAACTGTTATAATAAACAAACCGAGTTCGTATAAAAATAAACACAGTTTTTCCTTTTAATATTCTGTGTAAAAATAGATGAGATTTGTGTTGAGATCAGATGGGATAAAAGTGGATTTAGTTTCGGGAAAAATGCATATTGCTTGTTAATTAAACTGAAAAGCAATAAAATAAAGGTATTTTTAGGATTATTAAACAAAACTGTTTTGTTTGCATGTTAAGATATTCAATAGGTATTTTCAGTCTTGTAATTTGTATACCTACTAGAAAATAATTGTTTGGTTAATATGTTTGAACATATTTGAAAACTACAATTAGGTAATAAAACAAGTGTTTTTGTTACTTTCCTCATTTAAGGTTTTATGACAAATAATTTATTAACCAATTCCAAAACTCACAGTAGTTTATTAATTAAACATTTAAAGAGGTGTTAAATAATTTTTTGTTAATTGGATGTATAATTCTTAAAAATAAAATTACTAATAAGGCATCCATCTAATTTGACAACTAGGCAAACAGTTTTTTTCTTTTACTGGGAATTTCGTCACCTTTTCGTTTTTGTTTGAACAACGGAACTAAACCAAGTTTATTTGTCACAGTCACTCAAGCGATTGTTTAAAAAATGTAAACCTAAAAAATGTTGATTAAAAAACTCTTCCAACGATTAGTCACAATTTAGTCACTTAATTACGATTGGCAAAACGCTAATAACGCTTAAAAGCAATTACCAAATTTGTAAAGTTGTTCATAAAAAGTAAATGTTGTCTCTAATTTTTTGGTTAAACAAGTTAACAATTCTACATTAAGTAGGTATTTGTTCATAATTTATATTATTTTTGATGTGCAAAAAACTGAAAAATATAAGTATTTAATAATTCTTATGTGTGTCTGCACTTGAAATATGGTACACACAGAAAAAAATCAAGTTAAAAACGTAGAAAACAAGGTTGATTTAACATTTTTCGGTGGTGATTTTGCTTTATACGTTTTTCATGTTAATTCAACCTGGTTTTACAATAACTGCGAACAACATTTTTTTTCTTTTAAAATAACTATAATTCATGTTAATTTAACATTGCAGTAAAGTTAGAGCAAAATGTAATTTATATTGAAATAACAATCCGAATCACGTTGAATGAAAGTTATTTCAAGTTGAAACAACGTGAATTTCATGTAGAATCAAATTGGTTTGAGTGTGTTATAACAGTGTAAAGAAGCCTCAGAGACAACATATGCATTTATTTAAGAACAACTCAATAAATACACTTACCCCTGTAACACATGTTTCACTTATTTTTAGTTCTCCTTTGTCAACAGAAGCATCAGCATCGCCCGAGTTGGATTTCGTCATCAATATACTTTGAAAACTTGATGCACTATTTAAGTAACTAATTTTAATTAAAAGAATACGGGAATTGTCCTCTTTTTATAACATATTTTAAGAATGAAAATAAAAAATGTACATACTTAAGTATGAATGCATGTTAATTTAACAAGATACACTTTTGATTTTAATATTAAACTGGCTTTTATGGATTCAATATTGAATCCATTTTTATTTATATATTAATATTTTTTTTTTTTTTTTTTTAACAGTGAATAATATTAAATAAACATGATTTAAGGTTATTTTATTTAAAATTATTGTGAAATAATGATAAATTTAAAAAAAGGGCATACTTTTGGAGAAATTTACTATGATTCTCAATCAACATTTTTCCATGTTAATTTTACATTGGTATTTTTTTCTGTGTGTACATATTTCACATGGGGGGTGTTATAGATTTATATGGAATATTTTTTTACCAATTTTGAATATTTATCAGCAAATTTTGAATTGCTGGAAAGTGGCAATATATTTTTTTAAGAACGTGGCCTTATTTTAAACAATAAATATAAAAACCATATATTCGTTATGGTATGTGAAACAATTATCCATAAGAATTTGCTTAGAACCAAAATATTACAAAATTATGGAATTATCGTAAATGAATGACAACCCGATATGTAAAATTTATATAAAATTTATTTAATTTTAATATTATTTAAATAGAATCTGAAGACTATTTCTTTTCTTAAGTTACATTTTTGATTATTTTCAACATTTTTATATTTCGAATGTATTCCATGAGGTGAATTTCAATTTTATAAAGCTTTTTTGTAATAATCCAATTCCTTCAATATTTTGCATACTTTTTATTGCCTAAGAAAACCTTAAGTTAACATTGAAGCTATAGATATATTCATATAATTATGGTATGTTCAGACCTAATATATATTTGACGAAAAAATCCAGAAAACGTGACCAGTAAATTGACCAAACTTTAGCTTTAATTTTAGCAATTTCTGTTGATTTACTACAGTTTATATGTTAGAAAATAATTGTAAAGTGTAATTTAGAAACTTTTAAGTGAAGTTTGATCCAGCCAAACGTTTTGCAAAAGCAAATAATTTTTTAAGTAAACTAGTGGTTACGTGTAGGACGTCAAATATTTAATAGGTGTGAACATAGCTTTAGGAATTATGTTTATGCATTCGAAAAATAAAAATGTTAAATATTATTTATTTTTTTTTTTTTATTATCAGGGCAACTGGAAATATGCACTAAAAAAAAAAACAAATTTATAATAAAAGGTTATCCATTTAGATGTTTCAAAATCGCTGTTAAATATCCGTAATCTCCAGTATCGTAAATTCAGTGAAAGGTTTGCTATTAATATATATGGATCGTTTTACAACCGAACAATGCGTAAAAATAGTTAAAACTTACTACTAAAGTAGAGGTTCAAACGTGACCACTACTTTTGAGCATTACGAGGTGATTATGGCCGACAAAATTGACCTACTATGCAGGGAATCGGCAAGATAATAAAAAAATTTTAAGAGACTGAAAGCGTTACAGATGTGGTCAGCAGAGCTGTAAACGACTGCAACCGATTTAATCGCAATCACATGATTTTTCAAAAATTATTGCTAACTTTTTGCATTTAAGATCGGAAAATTGATAGTGTGATTTCAATTTTAAGTCATATAATCAATTTTCTGATTTAGATTGCAGTCAAATTTTTTAATTCAATTTAAATAATATCAAATTTGTTTACAATCGATTATATCAAATTTAAATACAATCGATTTGATTGCAATTAAAGTATTGCAAGTGATTGCAATCAAAATAAAATCAGAATTCGCTAATTTTAATTGCCAACAATATAAATTTTTGTTTACAACGACTAGATTTCAAGCGTATATTGGATCGTTGTACTTCCACTTTAGTTGGGATTGCAAAAGATATTGATTGAAATCACACAATTTCAATAAAAATTTGGCTGCAATCGAATTGATTGCAATTAAATGGATTGCATTCAATGATTTCTGAAAACACAAAGTATTGCCATCTTGTGATTGCAATCATTGCAAATCTTAAATCGTTTTGAAATCAAAGAATGAAATCAGTTCGGTTGAAATCGTTTCGATTGCAATTTCAATTAATTGCAGTTTTTCAAAGCTTTGATGGGCAGGCCTGTGCATTATTGAAATGTTCGCACTGCAGAAAATATCGCTTCTGTTAGTGAAAGTGTGGCGTATCGTCCGATTAATCGAATTCCGAACGCTTCAATCATCAATTGAATATTATTAACTGGAGCTTTTGAAATTCCCCAATCGGCAAGTTACCGCCGAGATGTGATGCCTGAAATGTTCAGGCATGTTCACTTCCTCAAAACGACCGACTGCTGCAACCAAACTAGAGGCGGCCATTTAAATGACATTACATTTCGTACGTAATGGCAAGGTCCAAGTTATATAATAAAATTAAAGTTTCATCGAAATCATAGCTTTATGCGGGTTTTATTAAACTTTGATTTTGAAACCGAAAAATTAATAATGCTAGGAACACAACTGGGACGAACGACGAATTTCGTCCAGCACGACGAATTAGTCGGAAGAAATTCGCTGTATAAATTCGTCGTATGAAACACAATAACGACGAAAAAACAAAAATGGATATAAAATAGTTTGTATAAGCAAGAAATAGTGCTACCATATGAACAAAGAATACTTCACAAATAAAACATTAACAACGTGACTAAAATACTTTTTTATTGTTATTTTTTTTCAATTTGAATTTTAAATAATATTCAGTTAAAATTTTCAATTTCTAAAGTAAAAAGTAACTTTATTTACTAAAACACTAACCATTTTGAAACAATATGGCTACCCGTTGCTGATTTGTTCGTCGTTCGCCGGCGTATGAAATAGAAATAAATCTATTGCAAAGTCGCCGCGTATGACGAATTTCGGCCGACGCCATGATTGTGTGTATTTTCATATACACAAATATGTTTTATTTTTGGCGACGAATATTCGCAGCCAAAAATTCGTCGTTCGTCCCAGTTGTGTTCCTAGCATAACTCTATATTTGCATTCAATAAACAAGTAAAATAGTATAGTCGGTCAAGCCTACATCACAGTATTTACTTTGGGGCCCATGGGCAGCAATGGACCAACCAGAATAAAATTATGTTATGAATTTAGGATTCATATAAGAGTTATTTCTAAACTAACAAGTATCAAAATAAACTTCAAAAAGGCGGAATATAACTAAAAACTAAAAATTCCTCATTTTACTAATATATGAAAAAAAAAACGGAATAAGTAACATAGTAAGTAACATAAAAGCTCTAAAATAGAAAATATATTAGCCCAATTCACAATCTTGTGCAAATGGTCTTGCATCGTAGCCTTTGCACAAGATTGTGAATTGGCCGCACAAGAAAAATTTATAATTGCATGTTTACGGTTTCCCTGGTTATTATGTTTAACATTGAAATTTAAATATATCCATAATTTGCCACAATTACTGAGTTGAAAACATTAAATAATAAAAAGATGCATGTATGTATATTTTTGTCTGACCATTAATGTCAATGTTCTACTGAATATTCAAATACAATGTGTGCATTTTAATAAAAAAATTTGCATGGATATGGAATAATAGAGTTGCCAAATGGGAGTTCTTTTGAGGAAAAAAACTAGAACCTTAACAATTTCGAACAATTTCGAAAATATAGTAAATTTTTTTAACCTAATTTGGCAACCCTTACATGAATAATATTTACAGATGTGTTGGTTTTACATGATAAGTTTTTATTTTACATGTGCAAAATTTCACCCTTATTTTCTTATTTTGCACATGAAAATGAGTTTTATTTATGTAGTATATGTTTGTACTTAAGTCGAATCGAATTTTCCTTTGTGAAGAGCCTCAAGATATTTACCTTTTTCCCAACACATCAAATCTCTCTATAAATGTACGGGAACGGAAATATGTACGCAAATATGTATTAAGGTTTGTAAAGAAAACAGATACCAAAAAAATACAAAACGTTTTCTAGAACATAATGATGGTTTTTAATTGTAGCAATCATTTTTTGTTTGATTGAAAGATAGATAATTTTTTTTTAAAGACATTCGTAGTGAATAAAGAGATTTTGTCACGGTTTAGTTACAACAATTTGTAAAATAGTGTTAACACATTTTGATTTTGGATTTCTAAAGGAAATGAGCATCAGAGATGTAATCAACTGCATTCAATTGGTATTGAAATCACAATGATTTCAACACAACTGATTACATTTTCTGATTTTAAAATTATTTCAGATTTCAAAATCAAATTTGGCAAAATTGCAATATTTGTGATTGCAATCGTTTTAACTAAAATTTTTATTTTTTAATCATTGAATGCAATTTATTTAATTGCAATTAAATTTTTTTTAAGTCATGCGATTTCAATCAATTTTTCTGAAATCAAACTCAAGAGGTTGTAAACAACAGTTGACATTGTTGCCAATTCAAAATGATCGGAGTCAGCTTTCGTTCTAAAATAAAGAGTTTTATTTGAAGACAACGAAAATTTTGATTCTGATTGCAAGTACATCGGTTGCAATCAATTAATGTATGAATTGATTTAAAAAAAATTGACTCAATCTTTTTTAACGCATTGACTTCATGACTTCAAATTTAAATCATGCAAGCAATTTTCCGATTCGGAATGCAATCAAAAAATTAGGAATCATTAACGAAAAATCATGTGATTGCAATTAAATCTCTTTTGCAGCGTTTTTGACAGCAAGAGTCATAGTTAATTATAACTGAACTTGGTGAAATTGGCCGTTAGTGTTAAAAAAATAAATTATGTATAAACACTAAAAAAGTTTTGATAAATATTCAGTTTAATTGATAAATTAAAATCTAAAAACCTGCCGGCCAGGGTTCGAGCACCGGCCACGGTCAAGAATGAACGATTACACTGTGCATGAAATTGACACTTTTTTTCGTGACAAGCCGGGCACATGGCGTTTTAACATAATTCGGGGACGAAAACCAGAGCCAATCTGAAAAAACCGCGGGCACCACTGGATTCAGCGTCCCCGAATTATGTTAAAACGCCATGTGCCCGGCTTGTCAGTGTTTTCAACTAGCATAGTGTTATCAATAACAATTCATGTTGTAAAATTCCTTTCTTCATAAAAATAATTTAATGAAAATTAAATTGATGAACTTAAGCCTAATTAAATATATTAAAAATTTGGATTAAAACCATACATGTTAAGTAATGATTAGCTAATGCTAATGATTGCTAATTAACATTCTTTTGTGAAATTCTCTAATTGATCAAACAATTAGAATTAGTTCAACTAATTCCCATTAGCTAATTAAAATTTTTATTCTAATGGTAAAACTAATTGCAATTAGTTGCCATTAGCAAAAAAAATTGGTTAACCTTTACAATTAGAAATCTAATTGACTTCTGATAATGCAATTAGATATTCAATTATTCAATTCAATTGATTCTAATTCGAGCTAATTGAATATCTAATTGCATTATCAGAAGTCAATTAGATTTCTAATTGTAAAGGTTAACCAATTTTTTTTGCTAATGGCAACTAATTGCAATTAGTTTTACCATTAGAATAAAAATTTTAATTAGCTAATGGGAATTAGTTGAACTTATTCTAATTGTTTAATCAATTAGAAAATATAAACTAATTGCATCAATTGCTAATTCTAATTGGAATTTAACATGTATGATTAAAACCCATAAATAGTACAACAAAATAACCACAATACTAATTATTAAAAAGATGTCATATTAAATTTTAATATACAAACATTTTTTTTTTTTTGAAGTTTTGATTAACAAAAACAAATTTTATTACAAATAAATAAAAAAAATTTGAATTGTCATAAGCAGGGTTAAAAAAAATAAGGCCCGTTTTAACGACTTGCCTGAAAGCTTACGGCGATACGTCCTTCGTTCCTACCACGTACACAATTGTGTTCCTTGCATTATGCCTTTAACTATCTACAATATTTAATAGGAAAATGTCGATAGTAAAAATTCTAAAATTTTTATAACTTCGAGCATTGAGTGCTTAATTAATAATGTTTTTCATTTGAATTCCTCTTTCTCTGTGTTTTGTACTTTAACGACTTTCCAACAACAAAACTATAAAGTATTTATAAAAATGTATTTTTTATGAATATAAAACTTGGCTGTCTGCTGGCAAAACAAAAATCCAATAAATATAAAAATGTTTATAAAGTTTTTGGCATAGAAACAAAATCAAAAAAAGTAGCCCAACAAACATTATAGAAAACAATTATTCTAAATTTTGTTGTATGGTAGATTTTGGATTCAGAAAAATAAATTATAACTGTCAAACAACAATTTCCAATTGTACGCAATATGGCCATTTTCATAATTTGAATAAGTTATTCCATGTACAAAAACAATTTGATTTGCATTTGTTTCTTACCTTTTTGCGCATTTGTAGGAGTTTTTGGAAATTTTAGTCACTTGAAGTATTTGAAAATGGCACAAAATTTAAATAAAAGCAAACGGTTGACAATTTAATTAAAAATCGACTTTATTTATCTAAGAAATTTGAATGTTTAAGCATCAATTAGATAAAAACTGTTTCTTATTTCGAATGGTTATATTTGAAATTAAAATACCGAAAATCAAATCATTTACATTAAAAGTTGGTTTTTTTTTTTTTTTGTTAATTTTGTTTTAAAGTCTCATTAAAGTGTGACAAATTGTGCAGACTTGCAAAGAGCCAAAACCAAAAACAAAGTAATAAATGGCAAATGTTTACATTTTCGAAACTCTACATTTGTAACCATTTGCATTTAATTTGAATAAAAAAAAAAAGATTTTTGCTCTATAAGCAAAAAATCTAAAGCCTAAACAAAAACCGAACAATGAAATTCAAAAAAAGAATGGTTCATCCATCCATTTGTACAATCCAGGAGTGGATGTGGAGGAAGGAGAATTTATTGTTATCGTTGCAATTGCTAAACGTTTTAACAAAATTCGTTTTGTCTTAATTTTTCTCCTACTCCCAGTAATATTTTAAGGTAGAATTGTTATTTTTTATTTCAAATCCCTCATACACCCACTTACATTTTTAGATTTTGTAGTTGTAGGATTGTTGCTGTTGTTTGTTGTAGTGAGTACGGTTCCCTTTGCCAAGTAGGTGCCATGCTTCACATCCATGTTTGCATATAAATATGGTCTCGTATGTATAATTTAAGTTCCGTATTTGCATGTTCAGTGTAGTGGGTTTGCTATTTTCACCGTTCTTGTGATGGTTACGTGATGAAGACTTTAGGTGACTTTATGGAAAACTAAAGCATTTCTGGTTAAAATGCCAGTCACTTTAGCAACACTCTCCGATAAATGTGCACACTTTTGTGTTAGAAACTGTTTGCAGTTTATTTAATTGCATTTAATTTGTTGTTGTTGATGTTGAAGCCAAAAAGATTGACTCTATGCACGTACGTTATTGTTCACAACATGGCCAAATAGGTAGAAAAGAGTTAGTTGGTTTTATTTTCCATTTGGTTTTTTTTTGCTGGAATTTAAAACGAAAATTACAAACAAATGCTTGACGTTAAAACTCTGGCACATAATCTGACAGCCACAAATAGACAGGCACATAAACGAGCTTGTGGAAAATCATTATGTTGTACTTTGGCGCCTGGCAAACTGACAGATGTTTAGCATTTATTAGACGCACTAAAACCAACATCAGCACCAGCAACAATTTACTTAATGCATTGTTTTAAACGATGTTTAGTCAATAACTCAATAAATTGTTCTTTTCTAAATGTGAAGAGTTTTGTTCAAAATCTAAATATTTCTCTTTTGCTTTCTTTCGTTTCAGACGCATCACCGCAATTCAAATGACGAACGTGTACCCAACCCACATTCACCTCACGACATTAACGCTAGCAATAACATGCACATTGTCACACCCCACAGTTTGCAGCATTCTGCTTCACGCACTACTATGAGACATTCCATGTCGAACTCCTCCAGTAGCACACCCGCTTCTCCTCAGCTAAGTGGCATCATCACTGCCAGCGGTGGACAATTGTTATCGAATGGTCATCACTATCAATCACAATCATCGTCACAATCTTCAATAATCTCAACGATACCAGCGTCACAGCGTGTGCTGGAGGAGGTACTGGCCAAGGGGGCGCCATATCCAATGATTTGTTTGCCATCGAGTGGTTATTGGGTCGATGGTACCGATCATGAGTGCACTTATGATTCGAGGGGCAATCCCATGTTGCCTCAAACTACTTGGATGGCCAAATTCGAAACTGACGATACTGCCAAATGTTATCGTCGGTTTTATGCTGCCCGAGAACACTCCAATTTAGTGGGCTACGATGAGCAATTGGGCCCTGTCTTGATCTCTATTAAAACGGAAAACGTGGCCAATCAAGAGCACATACGTATATTGTTGCGTTTGAAAACTGGCACAATGCATGAACTGATACCAGTATCGTGTCTGGGCCCCACACCAAGTCCCAATAAAATGGTTCGTTTGTTAAACGATCAAATCAACGTAGACAGTTTTATGCCAGTTCTCTGCCCCAAAGCTTCGCAATTGATTGGAGTGTACGACGAACATGTTCTAGTATCGAATTTTAAATTCGGTATTCTATACCAAAGATATGGCCAAACTACCGAGGAAGAGCTGTTCAGCAACAATAATTCTTCATCGGCCTTTGAGGAGTTTTTGGATGTCATTGGCCAACGTATTAAGCTTAAGGATCACAAAGGCTATAGAGGAGGATTGGATATACAAAATGGTCATACTGGAGATACTGCTATTTATGAAGTGTTCAAGGAACGTGAAATAATGTTTCATGTGTCCACAATGTTGCCCTATACCGAGGGCGATCCTCAACAGTTGCAGCGTAAACGTCATATTGGCAATGATATAGTCGCGATCGTATTCCAAGAGTCGAATACGCCTTTTTCGCCCGATATGATTGCCAGTCATTTCTTACATGCCTTTATCGTAGTACAACCCCTGGAGCCAAATACACCCAATACACGTTACAAGGTTAGTGTAGCGGCTCGAGATGATGTACCCTTCTTTGGTCCCACCCTACCTAACCCCGCTGTCTTCCGCAAGGGTCAGGAATTCAAAGAGTTTCTTTTGACAAAACTAATAAACGCTGAGAATGCTTGCTACAAGGCCGAAAAGTTTGCTAAATTAGAGTTGCGAACTCGCACTTCTCTTTTACAAAATCTGGTGGACGAATTAAAAGAGAAGACTAGAGAATTTCTGGGAGCTGACTTGGTTGGCCAAATGGCCGCTAGTCCCACGCCAGAAACTCCCAAAGCCGATAATACAACAGCGGGATCACGTTTTATTGACACAGTTAAGAAAGCCTTGATTTCGCGTGTACGTTCACAAAGTGTTGATACCAGTAATTTGGCGAGTGTTGAGAAATTCTGTGTTTCCACGAAAATGAATTCTTCAGCCACCAGCACGAATTCGAAGAAGGACGCTAGTTTGACAGAGACGCCTAATTTGAATGTAAGTTTTTATAATATTAAATATTTCCTAATATTCTTAAAGTGAATTCAATTTTTAAAAGTATCCCTAAAGAAAGCCATACATACATAAACATACGTAAAAATACCTTCTAATTGAAATATATATTGTTTTTTTCTAAAGACTTGTAGCCGTACTGCTTCTAAATCTTCTTCGAAGTCAAAATCGTCTAATGACTCAACATCATCCTCGCCCGACATAACATCTCGCGGTCCCTTAAACAACGGCACAACAAACAACAATAATGGCCATTGCTCACTAACAAACAACAGCAAAGATTTACAAAATGGAAATAATGGCAACAACGGCGGTTCAACGGTAAACTGTGGTGGGGCCGCCGCCACTATGTCAGAAACAAGTGACGATTCCAGCTTAAACAGTGTAGATCTTGACCCAATGATGGGTCATTTAGATGGCGGTGCTGCATACATTGACAGTGATACTGGTTTGGAATCTATGTCTTCAGCAGAGGCTACCACAAAGGCCTGCTCTTTGTGTTTGGATGGTTCACAAGGCATGATGGGTTCATCGCCCAGCAATGAAACAATGGTTATGATTGAAAATCTGAGACAAGAGGTCACCAGGCTAAAATGTGACAAACTGGATTTGTTGAGACAGAATGTGGTAAGAGAAAGTTTATTCATTTCCTATTAGTGTTTGAGTTAACAGTATTGAGTATTTGTTTTTTTTTCAGACTTGCCAACGTGACATTAAACGTCTGCGTGAACGTGAACTTTCCCTTCAAGGTGATTTAGCAGCTGCCGGTAAAGAAATTTTACGCTTAAGAGATCTCCTCAAAGAATACATGCCGGATTTGGCAGCCTCGCCACTCTCGATTTCTCCCATCTAAGCTAATTTACGAAAAAAAATCGTCTGTTAAACAACGCAAACAACAACGAGTTTCGAAAGAGAGAGATTTACGAATGTATTATTGCTAAAAGAGAAACCTTAAACGAAAAGAAAAATTTGCCAAGCAAATTCTACCAATTGTGCCGTGTTAAACACTTTGCAAACAAATAAAACAAAATGCTAAGCACAAAAACCAAAACCTTTAACAATCTGTGAATCCTGGGGGGAAAATGTTACATTTTTTTTTTTTTTTGAAAAAGATAAAGAGAAAACGTTTGACGAGCAACCACAACACAAAATGAAATCATTTTATTTAAATTATTTTGTTTAATTAATTTTATTTAATACTTTTTTAACATTTAACTTTATTAAATGTAATATATACATATGTAAGGAAAACATACACCACACCAACACAAATATCTACACCAAAAATATAATTTAAGATTTTAATTTAAACACAAACGCAAAGAAAAAAATTATAAAGCTTAAGAAAACCTTTAAAAATTTTATGAGAAAGGAAATCCCTGCACTAAAAAGGGAAATAAAAAGAATAAATGAAATCTCTAAGTTTAATAGAAAACATAACAAAATTTAATTACAAAACATTTTTTTTTTTTTTTTTCGAAGTTATAGGGAAAATAAATTATATAAATGGTTAAATATTTAGATAGACTGCAAAGATTTCAATTGAAACTAAGAACCTTTCATTTGATATTTGCTAGCACTTAGCACAGTTTTCCACAAATTTGAAACTCTTGCATCTCTTTAAATTTTGAAAAATTAAAATCTAAATCCACTTAAAACAGTATTTAACAATTAAAAAAAAGTAATAATACAATTAAAATCTATAGCACATAATTATTATTAACACAAAAAAAAGTTCTTAAAAATGTAAAATCTAATGCTTCATCAGTAATGTAGAAAATTATATACCAAATAATAGAAATACATTTACACTACAATTCTTTTTTATAATATATTATTTGTTTAAACTTTCTGTAGACCCTGATATTAAACTCTTTAACATTTAAAAAGAATAATGCCTAAAACCCATATTTATCTTTTATACTAAAATATTTAAATACATACTACCATTTATAAAAAAAATATATTTATTCTCTTATAATATTTAATTTAAAACCCAAACCCTTTTGTATATACATACATCCTTTTTTAGAAGAAGAAACTACTTTATTTTTTTTTTTTTTTTGTTGAATCTACACTTATTTATATATATTTTTTGTGAAAAGAGAATATCTTTAATTGCTATAACCCTTATTATAAACAGTTTAAACAATAGTGTAGAGCATCTATAAAATTCAAATTAAGAAGCAACATTTTAGGAAAAATTCCCTAAGCTTTCCGTTGAAAAAAGAATTAGTTAATTCAATAACAGAAATGTTACAAGGCACATTAATTTTGAAAAATAAATATCAACTTCATACCCGAGTATTTAGTGTAACATGCAGAATTATTCTTTTAATAGACGTTTTTTTTTTTTTTGTTCAAAATTAAAAGTAAAAAAAAGTAGTAAATCGTTGTTTTCTAATATCATCTCAAAAATATACTCAAACTCAATTTAAATGAAAAATAAAGACACGTAGAAAGGAGGTCGCTCCCAATTCTTTTCCCTTTATTGTTAATTTCTTTTATAAATCTTTGAATTGAATAACTTTTCAATTCATTTGTTTGTTCTCCAAATGTTTTTATTTGCATTTAAATTATTAGTTACAAATTGAAAAAAAATACAGGAACTGTTTTTTTGTTAAAACTTTTTATATCCATATTTTTATTATTAATTATTATGTAGTTTATAAGATTAGTGAGACATTAACAAGAATATGTAACAGTACATATACATATATATATACAAAACATAAACCTATATATTAAATAATGTTGCAATTATATACAAAACGAAATACATTTTCAAATACATACAAGCAAAATTGAGGTAGAATAAAAAGCCTTCATAAAAAAATAATAAACAAAATTATTAAAATTTTTATTTTATAGCAAGATGAAGGAAGTTCATCCATAGTGAAGAAATATTAATAAAATAAAATCAAACAAATATAATAATTTAATGAAAACTAAAAAATGTATGCGTGTAATTTAATTTGTTGGGATAAATTGTTGGGATAATAAGTATGACGCCACAAACACTACAAACCATCTTATGTAAAATTTACTTAGATTTTATAAGGTGCGTTCAAGAATACAAAAGTTTTTACTATTTTTTACTCAACTTTACTGCATTTTAGTAATATGTGTTCGCGTATCGAAAATACAGTAAATCACATCACAAATCACAACATGTTTTCTTTAATCTACTATGAAAAACATACAGTCGTTTACGAGAATGCGAACCATAATAAGGCAGATTTACTGTCTTTTAGGTACGCGAACGCATTTTAGTAAAATGCCGTAAAGCAAAGGCTTAGTTTATAATTCCTTGTTAAGCTAATTAGTTAGTTTTATTGATTAACTGAGTTTTTTCATAAACTTGTATAAATTTTGAATACAAATAGTTGCATTCAAAAAGAAATTTCGTATAAAAATGGATTTCTTTTATCTTAAGAAATGTTTTACTGTTTTTAAAAAAAATTTACATTTAGGGAATCTTACACAGAAAAAATTTTCGGCAAAATAAAAACAGTTTCAATTAAAAATTTAATCAACTGAATTAAACGTTTAATTAATATCAACAAAATTTCTACAAAAAATATTGCTAATATTACAAAATTAAAAAAACGGTAAGTTTCTTAAACAAAGTTAAGAATTTGGCGACTTTTTTACACAAAAGCTCTAATTTATACTATAATCTCATGAGCATCCAACACTTTTTAAGCTGTGTATACTCAAAACCATAAAACAAAAAAAATGTAGCGGTTCTATAGAAATGCCCTAATCATGTTGATTATAAAAATTATTTTCCATTTTTTTATTACGTTTAAAGGTATAAGGAAGTTTTACTTTTTAATGTATTGAATTAAATTATCCAAAGATAACCATTCTATAGTTTAAATGTTTGGGCATTTTACGTTAATCCAACAAAAAATATCCGAAACAAATGTTTGCTGTAAACTGTTGAAAAATAATAATTTTAAAATTTCATGGTCTAAAATTTCTTTTTATAGAATCTTTTAAACCAAAGAAATAAAATCGCTTGTATTGCTTACATCGGGGTATTGCGGGCCGCATAAATTCGTTAAAACATTACACATTTTTTAAATAAAATTTCATACTGTTAATAAATTGTTAGCAAAATTCTTGAAAAAATTTTAGCACATTTTAAAACAATTTTCAGCATTTTCTGGCCTTGTCTAATGCAAGATTTAGATGTAAACAATTTTAATATCTGGTCAGTTCCTTAGAGTAAACTTAATGACTTTAGGTGGAGTATACAATACTTCACTGAACACTTGGGCTGCACATCAGAACCTTTGGGTCGCGGTGCTTATGGCTTTTTATAATAATAATTAAGTTAGGTTAGGTTCCATGGGCAGCTATCAACAGACAGCTCACTTAGGTCCTTTGTGATACCCAGCGCCAATGCCCATCCTATAGAGCAGTTACTCAGATGGCGTCACTGCAGAATCCAGCCACTTCGTCCTCCTAATGAAGAGCATAAGCGATCTCAGTTCTATCCTGGATAGATCCTCTAGGCAGGCAAACACCGGTTTCCCCAGGCATTTCTCCCTAATACCCCGCAACCCAGGGCATTGACAGAGAAAGTGAAGCACAGTCTCCTCCTCCTCCTCATCCTGACAACTTCTGCAGTAGTTGTTAAATTCTAGACCCATTCTTTCAGCATGAGTCCCCACCGGCCAGTGCCCAGTCACAACCGATACAACTGTCCTAATCTGGTCCCTTTTTAACCTAAGTAGAGAGCTAGTTCTCCGTTCAACTTAGGCTTAGGCGACACTCCACTTGCATATGTGGAAAAAGTGAAGTACCTTGGTTTTTACATTAACTCAGCCCTGTCATGCAGTGATCATATTAATAATGTAGTACGCAGTGTGTATATGACACTGCGCAATCTACGAATAACCTCTGGTTACACACCGATAGAGATCAGGAAACGTCTTATTGTACAGCTAATTATGCCCCTTATTGCAACTTCTGCGGTGGTGTATAGCAAACTGGACTCGTGCACTCTACATAAATTACAAGTCTCGTTTAACAATGCAACTCGTTATGTATACGGTATTCACAGATTTAGTAGTGTTTCATCATGGAGAACCATGATTCTTGGTTGTGACTTGGTAGACTACCTTCGCATGCGAAACCTATTATTTCTTCACAAATTATTAAATGATCGATCACCGACATACCTGTTTGACAAAATTTCATTCGGTAGATCGGCCAGGGGTGTGACCTTAATACCCCCTCGTTACAACTATTTAAACTCAAGCAGATTTTTCTTCATCAATGCCATAAAGCTTTGGAAATCGTTACCCTCAAATATAAAACTAATTGTTGACAGACAGAGATTCAAGAAAACTCTTATGGATTATGTCTCACTAAATGGCTAGCCTTTAACTCCATCTTTCTCTTTATTATTATATATTTTTTTTTTCTCTTTTTTATAACTGCTTAGTAAAATTTTTTTTAGTATGTACCATTTAATTTTGCTCTAATTTTTATTTTCTTTTGGTTTTATTACTTATTGTTTTGTTCAAAACTTGATTTTATAATTATATTATTATTACTATTGTTATTATTACTACTATTATTATTATTATTACTTTTATAATTATTATTATTATTATTACTATTGGTGTTCATTATGTAATCCTCTGGACTAAAAAAAAATTTAATTCTTAATGTCCTTATAGCTGAAATAAATAAATAAAATAAATAAATAAAAAAATAACCAGGCCATAATAGCCTGGATATCGAGCAGGTGGACTCACTAGTCCACCGCATCTGCGCAACCCTATAAGAATCGCGCCTGATAAGTAATTTACAGTGAGCCATTGGAAGCTCAACAAATTGATCGAAGAATACGTCATCCATGCGACCACCTTGTTTGGCCAGCCCATCTGCCACTAGATTACTCCGAGTGACTCGGTATCCATATTAGCGTTACCCTTGAATGTTTCGCAATCTCATTCAAAGACATCCGACATTCTACAGTTAACCTAGATGTCGTATAGACACCCGCTATGGAAGCAAGGGCAGCCTTGCTATCAGTAAATATACGTATGTATATCTCCCGATATGCGATGATACCTCAGCCAATTTGCCGCCCGCCTTATAGCCGAGATCTCCGCCTGCAGGACACTACATCCATCCGGCAGACGAAAGGAAACTCTCACATCCAGTTCCTTCATGTAGAAACCTCCGCCAGCTCTTTCACCCCTCCTCGAACCATCAGTATAAACCCCTACGGTTCGTTCGTGGTGAGTACTCGACAGCGCATTGTCATGCACCATCCGTGTCACGAACCGAGCGCCAGTGAAAGGCACCGGGGTGTAATAGTCCACACCATCAGGTACAGTCGAACTTTTGATTATCCCAGCGTGTCCATAGTCACGGGCCGACCAACCGAGCGCCACGTACGACGTGTCGCTGAGCAAAGAGCCATCTGTCTGGCCATGATGTCCACCGGGAGCCAGTTCGGTATCGTAAACAGCGCCCTCGTGGGAGTAGATCGCATTGATCCCGTGATCATTAACGCGACAAGTCTATGTACCTTCTCAAGCATTGCCCTGTGCCTGCTCTTATCCAACGCAGGCCACCATACAACGACCCCGTAATACAGAGTCGGCTTTAGTACAGCCTCAAAGATCCAATTGACACACCACGGGCTCATGCCCCAGTTTCTGCCGATATCACTCCTACACGCATATATGGCAAATTTTGCCCTTTCCACTCTCATCCGAACATTTGGTCCCCATGACAGCTTACTATCCAGAACCACGCCCAGATACTTGGCACTGTGAGAGATCTGAAGCTCGGTTCAATTTAACCTCGGAAGCCTAAAGTCCTCGATCCTGTACAAGTACCAGTTCCGTCTTGGACGGATTGACATCCAGCCCGCATGATGCGCTCCAGGTGCTGAGTACCCTCAGAGCAGCCTCCATACACTGAGACATTATGTTCAGATGTCTTCCCGTGATGGCTACCGCAACATCATCATAATAATAATTATGTATACAAATTTTAAAATGTTCAGTAGTGACATTCAGGAGCGAACTTGATAATCAGAATGTCATTAAAATGGTAACTACATTTAGTAGTGTGTCAGTTTTTTTCTAATTTATTGTTATGGACAGGGTTACCGTTGATAAATTTTAAAAAGTCGCACAAAAAGTCGTTTTTAAAACAAAAAGTCGCAAAAAAAGTCGTTTTTTCAAATTTAAGTCTCACATTTTTTTTATAACATTTTAATTATTTTAATTTAATTACCACACCGGTGATAATTTCGGTTTTATTTCTTTAATAACTCTCTTTAATTTGCTTCAGTTAAAAAAATGTTTTTTTTTCCACGATAGAGCGGGGAGGTTTCCCCACAGTGACAGGTACCGCCACCAGGTCAGGTCTATTGTACCCACTCCCCTTAGCTGGCCAAAAGTCCCTCCGCTTTCCGTAGGAACCCAACCAGGGCCTTTGCCGATACAATACCGATTCGGGACGCACACATTATACCATGCCCCAAGTGCCTCCTCCTGGCCTATGCCAGCGCCGGGCAGTCACACAGTAAATGCTCTGTCGTCTCGTCCCCGTCTAGACATAGTCTGCATTCCTGATCCTCAGCCAGGCCCATCCGATAAAGGTGGTATTTGATCGTGTGGTGACCAGTCAAATAGGCCACCAGCAGTCGCAGATCCCGTCTGCCGAGACCATTCGTCCTCATTACATTCCCGGGAGAGATAAATCTCCTTGCCTGACGCATACCCGGAAGCGATACCCAGTTTCCCCTATGTTCATCCAGAGCCCAGTCCTCCATGACGGACTGGGCCCCTGCCCAACTTAGTCCACAGAAGGGCTCGGGACCTATCATCCGCGCGTTAGAACCAGCCCTGACCAGCTCATCAGCCATTTTGTTACCCGGGATCCCTGAGTGCCCTGGCACCCAGCAGAGCGTCAATCTGCCCCTTGTCTCCAGCTCCTGTAGCTTTCCACGGCACTCCGCCACCAGCCTCGAGGACATTCTCCAAGAAGAGAGTGCTTTAATGGCCGCTTGGCTATCAATGAAAATCACATTACTGCCGCCAACCATTCCCCTATCCAGAATGTTGCCGCAACACACATTAATGGCGCAAATCTTGGCCTGAAAAACACTCGGCGATTCGCCCATTGCCATCGAGTGCAATTCATGGTTTCCCTGACATGGATTCCCAACACTCCAGGACCTTTCGTCCGGAAAGACTGCCCTGAACCTTCTGTTGAAGACCAGTTCCGTGGTCATTATGTCTGCCCTCGTACAGACAGATAGACCCGGAGCCATGTCCATCAAGCTAGCATGCCCCTGGACCTCTGCAAGTCCCGATGTTAGCTTGATCCTAAGGAGACCGGACATAGCAGTCTTCCTTATATGGATGTGTAGTGGCAATATGCCTACTATAACCTCAAGTGCTGCCGTGGGACATGTGCGCATTACCCCCGTCAGGGCAAGACACACCATCCGCTGCAGCCTGTTGCACTTCCTCACTGCAGTCTCCTGCCGAATCTTAGGCCACCATACCAATGATTCGTAAGTAATTATCGGCAACGCTGCGCGAGGCTTGTCCACTGACCGATCATAAATCAGCTTACTTGATTGGGATTGTAGTCCCCGGATCTGGCCACTATTGATCCACGGCTCCTGCAGAAGCGCAAGACCGATGTTTTCTTCGGCAAAGATCCTGCACAGCGTGGCCGACGCCCCTTTGGCGTGGTGCAGGTTTGCCTGTAGCACCCTAATGGTGCCCATCGCTATCCCTAATGGACCGCTGCACTAAATCCCCCAACCGGTTACGTCGGGGTCCCTTCCCTAGCGACCCTTTGGTCGGTTTCTCCGATCTTTCCCCAGGGTTGGGTGTGCTGCTTTTGGCCGAGGGTTGAGGCCTTCGGACGATTTTCGCCACACTTCCCTTGTCTGCCCGCTTATTCCCGCGAGCATAAGCTGCCCCGCTGGTAGACGGGCCATCATCAAGGGCGGATTCTCTCCCTTTGGCAGTCTCACCTGACCAAAGCAGTAGCTGACCTTACCTCCCATCTTCACAAGCTTCTGGTAGGAGCAGGCATCCACTGCCAGACGAAGATGGAGGAATTCACCATGTATTTGTCTTTGTGCCACTGCCCAATGAGTTGCAGCCAAGTCATTTTGAGCCGCTATGAAGACCAGGACCCTCTCATTGGACAGCTCAAGACTATGTGGGAAGTATCCTCTCACAAAGTGCGTGCGGGGGAATTCTTCCTCAAGGACGATTTTACATTCTACCCCTGATTTCTCCTTGATGTAATCAAGGTTGGACTTAGTCCATTCCGCCGTCTCATTGTTGACGCACACAAGCATCAACCAGTCGGTGCGCCGTAGACAGCTTTCAAACTGTGGTTTGAAAGTTCCTGCTTTTTCAATAACCGCCTGAAGAAAATGTTTACTTACAGAACAAATTGTTTTCGTTTAATGACAAAAACTTAAAAAAAAACCGAAAAAAAGTTGTATGACGATAGCATGTTCCCATCGCTTATAGACATGCAGTAACACCCGGGTGGGTATTGGTAAACGATGGTTAATAAAAAAAATAAAAAAAAGGAATTAACAATTTAAACTATATAAAGAGCTGAAAAATAATTCGTTAAAAATGTGTTTACATACACTTTTGTGTATTAATTTTACATTTGATTGATTTTTAATAATGTGTTTGTATATACTTTAATATATCGCACCCTAAATACTAAAGGGTATTAACTCAAAATTTTAAAATTTTCAGTAGAAGCAAGATAATTTTTAATTTTACATTACAGTTATATGAAAAATAATTTTTAAACCAAACTTTTCATTACTAAAAAGTAGACTGTAATAAATGTATTTGTATTTGTGTAAACGAACAGGTTCACAAAAAGGAATGTCAAAGAAATAAAACAAAGAATATAGTATACATACTCCATGTCTTCTCATTATCTTTTGTACTTATAACCGAGACGTCGAGGACAACGCATATTTAATTTTAATATTAATTTGTACCTGAACTTTATATAATTATTACAATTAATAAATATTGTTAATACTATTAAATAAAGTGTAACCACCCTGTTGGCCAAACTGCCGTCGACGACATTGTCGTCAACGATTTATGCACGACATGTCCTCTATCACTTAGGATTTCTGCAAGACAATTTTGAGGAAAATGTCGTGGACGACAAAATACTCGACATTGTCGAGTGCACTGTCTTTTAAAGAAGTTAATAAACGATGACATGACAGACATTGTCTTTCAAGTTGTCTTTTGTCAAAGCTTATCCACGACAACATGAGAGACATTTTCTTGTAAGGTATCCTCTATCAACAACCATACACGACACTATGAGCGACAGTGTCTTGTAAGCTGTCCTGTATTAAAGTGTATGCACGACAACATGACCGACAGTGTCTTGTTATGTGTCCTTTATCAACTTCTAAGCACGACAATATGAGCGGCATTGTCTTCTAAGCTGTCTTCTAAACAAACAAACATAATTTGTTCCCAATAAAAAATAAAAATAACTGTAAAATAACGATAATAATAAAAAAAACAACCAAAGCAAAGTGAAGCAAATCAGTCAGTAAAGTCTGAGAACTCAAAGACTAAGGTCTGATTTTAAAAATATTTATGTCCTATTGTATATTTTTATTTTTTCGTTTAGGTTTATAGGCGACATTGTCGTGTAAGCTGTTACTCCTGTAACTTCATCGACATTGTCTTATACACAGTCGTTGACGATAAAGTAGAATCCATTGTCGTCTATATAGTCATCAAAGACAATCTGAACGACAATGTCGTTCATATGGTCATCAACGACTATATGGACGACAATGTCGTGCATGTGGTCATCAACGGCAGGCTGAGCGACATTTTCTCTCTTTGTGTCGTGCACGATTTGCGCGACACTTGTTTGAAAATGTCGTTGACGATTTGCATTAGTTGTCCCTTAAGTGTCGTGCAGGAATTAACATTGTCGTGCACGATTCATTGATGATTCGTGCACGACATAGCCAACTGGGCAATATCAATTACTTAAATTACATACGTAGTTGTAATTAGTACATAGACAGAAAAGCATGATATTTTTACGGCGGGTAGATATGAATATTATGTGTCGATTTCTTCCAAAAAGTGAAAAAATAAAAATTTTGAGTTAATACCCTTTAGTATTTAGGGTGCGATATGTATAAACTTTACGTTTTATGTTCTTTAACTTTTTTTGTATTTTCGCACAAGTTCATTACTTGGCATCGAACCTTCTATTTCAGTATCTAGAAAATTTAGAGTTGATAGCATGGACTCACAAATTTATACTTTTAACCTGTTGGTGTTTAAGTTATTTTTCATTAATTCTAATTTAAAAAAAAAAAAAAAATTCAGCACACGCACTGTTGTGCGGTAGAGTTAATAGTGCATGTCTAAATTAAGGTACAATGGTTAATTAAAAGCAATTTTTAAGCTTCCTACTGTATGCCAAAAATGGTTAGCATTTGTAATTTTAAAAATGTAAATGTATGATTTATCATTGGATTTACTTTCAAAAACTTAAATTCGTTAATAAAAGCCTGTGTCATTTATAACATTTCTAAATAAAGATATGAGATCAATAGCTGTAAAAAGTTGGTCTTAAAACGCTTTAAATAATAATGCCGATATCCTAGATTGCATGAAAATTCAATGAACACGATACAAAACAAGGCATATGACAATACAGTTCAGCAGTTGAAATTTTCTGGATACAAAATAATCACCTGATCAATCGAATGAGGTTACATATCCCGGGGAATGTTTAAAACAAAATTGATATTTTTAAGGGAAAATATGTGAAATTATGAAGTGTAAAAAAAGTATTTCACTTACAAAAAAGGGGCAAAAAGTCGGAAAAAGTTATTAAAAGTTGCAAAATTAGACGATTTTGAAAAAGTCGCACAAAAAGTGTCAGAGCGTCAAAAAGGTTGCAAATTGCAACTAAAGTCGCACAACGGTAACGCTGGTTATGGACAAGAATGGGAGAGTTTTCAATTTTAAATTGGATATTCGTATTCTTCTTCGAAGAATATTGGCGCAGATATTCGTATTCGCGAATATTTAAAATTAATATTCGTAACATCACTACTCCATACCAACTGTTAAGCCTTTTTTAAAACAAAAATGTTGAGTTAATACCCTCTTGTTGATCAAGTGCGATATGTTATTGTGCAGCAAACGTTAGCAAATATTAAGGGTATTCACGTCACAAGTTGCACCCTTGCAAAAAAGCAAAAGTGCAAAAACATAACAACAACCACAAAGACAATTATTTACGCACAACTAAGTGTCTGTCTGTGTGGTTGTTGTTATATTTTTGCACTTTTGCTTTTTCGCAATGGTGCAACTTGTGACGTGAATACCCCCATTATATTGATTATATGATAATTTTATTAATTACAGTCGGGCCTCGATTTTCAGTGATGGTCGGGACCAGAAGCATTACGGATAATCAATTATCACGGTTAATCGAATAGCAATTTTTATTATACAGTCTTTTTAATATTTTTGTTATTTAACAAGTGAACATTGGTGTAATAAATATTTACATTAAAAAAATTAATTCAAGAAGTTTCTGTACATTTTTAAATTAAATAAGTATGTAGATATACATTAAAATTTCTTACAAAAACCACCGTAAAAGAACCACAATTTTAGTGCGTTAAAAATATAGACTGTTATACATATCGCTACCTTAATCGCAAAACATCCTAACTAACAAAAAAAAGAAAAAGTCTGATTTTGTTGGTGGTTATGTACTTTGATGAGATACATCGGAATTTGTAAAATATCGGTTTCAAATTTTTTGTACGTTAGGGCGTTTTGCGTTTAGGTAATACAAATTTTGCAAAAGAGATAGAGAGCATTTAGCTTTCGTATCGAAATCGGGTTCGCATCGCAATAACATTCAATTCACAATGGAACTTCCAAAATGATTTTTCATTCGTCTCAATGTCTCCCGAAGTATGGCATATTGACAAGGTATTTGCATGTAGTTTTTTTTTATCTTATTTATTCTAAATGTCAAACTCTACAAAAAAAAAAAAAAAAATCGACCGTGAATGTTCCTTAGTCGTTGACATATTTTCCCTTATTTTTTCAACAGAAAGTTAACTGAAAATAAACAAATTTTTTGGCTACTTCTACTTAAGCAACAATTTGTTTAAAATTATAAATAAGTTCTTTATAAGTTTAGAATGAAAATGTGCAACATGTTTCGAAAACGATTTCAAAACGATCGTTTTTTCCAGGTGTGATGAATTTCTAGCGATTTTGAAATACATTTTTGTATTATAGTCTTTATTTTTTGTTTAAAATACAGTTCATTTAACTAATTTGTTCCTGAGGCATGAGGGCCAATGTGTTTTGGTTAACTTTTAACTTGGCTGGCTGGGCCTATCTACAACGAGCTGAATTACAAGGTCTAATCTGCACAATAAACTATTTTACAAAATTTTATAGGTATTTTGTTACATATTTTTAAAGTGTTTTGGCTTTGATAACACTGGACTAAAGTTAGCTGCGTTCGAGAACACAAAAGTTTTAACTATTTTTTACTGAACTTTACTGCGTTTTACGAAATTGCGTTCGAGTACACAAAATGCAGTAAATGAGAACAAATTGAGAGCGAAAAGTGACAGTTCTTGTCTGAGTATTTACAAATTTTTACTGCAGAAATTTTTGCAGTAAAATTTAGTAAAACAAAAAAACATATGTTTCAAAAGGTAAACAAACAAAAGTAACAAAAAAATGCTTACAAATTGTACAAACATTGTTAAATAAACGAAAAGTTGAAATAAAAATTAAACAAAAACCAAATTTGAATAAATATTAATTAAATAAACTTGTTTGTGAAAAATTTACTTGGCTAAATACCAACATTTGAAACTTTTTTTGATATGTTAATTTTTTAGAGTTGTAAAAGTACTAAGTACTCGGGTACTTAAGTAATCAATAGCAAACAATTATTCATGTTCTTTTGAATAAATTAACCCGCCACAAATTAGTAACATAAAATAAAATAAAAAACAAACAAATATGAAAGATTACATTAAATAGTTTGTTTGTATTTTCCAAAAATGTTTGTGTTATAAAAAGTATTTGAAAAGTGTTAAAATTTTTCAACACTTCAAATATTTTTCACCAGCTGTCGCCTTTATTTTACGAATTTTTACAAAATTTGCGTTCGCGTACTTTTTTGGACAACAGCTTTTTGTGAGAGCAAATTTTGCAATTTTCTCATTTACAGCATTTTACTGTAAAAGTACTCAAACGCACCTGTTGTTGGTACATACTAAGCTTTTTTAACCATCATTAAAAAAATTAAAATTAAAAATAAACTATTTTTTTTATGTTTCTTTGCGTTTTTACTAAAATGAAAATTAAGTAAAATAAAATAATATTTTATTTATTAGTAAAAATGATCAGAACAAGAGGAGGAAAAAGAAATATGATGAACTTTGGCTCACGAGAAAGGCTCGTTTTAAAATAAGCGCTACCAGCAAATTTACAGAAAAAAGGTACTCTCATATGGTCAAATCCACTGTTTAAAAAGCTGCAGTTGAGATAGTTAAAGTCATAAGATTGTGCTGTAACTTCGACTTCTTCATTTGCCATTGGACAAAAATAAACTTTTGCCTTTAGTTCTGAATCTTTAAATGAAAACAGTCGCAGTCAAGGCAAAAGCATTGATCTTTTTTTCACTTGAGCGCTTTATACCATAATCGGCGATGAAAAAAAAACAATAGCTATTTATTTCTTTTTTTTGTTCTTTACATATTCAAAAGTTAAACATAAAAAAGTGATGTATTTTTTATCCTGAAGTATTAAAATCAAACAGAGATAATAAATTTTTATTGCATGGGGTCTTCATCTGACAATTTTTTGGCATACCAAACGTCAAAGTCTATATAAAAAAACTCTAATATTTTTTTATCAGCGTTTTTTTTTTTATATGAATTTTGACGTTTATTGTAACAAAAAATTATCAGCTGGAGACCCCATGTTAAGAAGAGCAATTGCGTGTACGATAATTTTGTCAGTCTGTCACAAATAAGCTCGATGGCTTTCCGACGCGAGAACATGCGACGTATAATTGTCCGTGTGAAAACATGGTGTGCCCAAGCCGCAAGCAGACATCGTTTGTCCTTGTGACTTATTGATTGTCATTGAAAATGCCAATCTAAAAGGAAATTAAACGCGTTTAAATTCATCTGGGACGTCTGTGGCAATTATCGGTGTTCGTGGCAGCAAAACATTTTCGTCTCAGAATTTACCATTCAAAAAGGTATCTTCGATATCGTTATTCTTAAATTTTTTAACGACCAATCGTGTACCATTGCAAAGCCGAAGTAAAATAAGCGGAGAAAATTTTTTTTTTTTTAAAATACATAAACTTTTCAAAAGAGTCGGTTAATTAATTTAAAAGGTATGGGAGAGGGGTGCTTTTACCCTGTTTGCTTAATTTTACGCCGTTAATGTTAAATTTTATATCCTTTAGTTCCTTCAAGACTTGAAACTATCATCGGATAATTAATTAAAATGTCATGGGTAGAGGGAGCATTTACCCTTTTCCTTTAGATATTAAAGTGTCTGCATGGAAAATTTTAAGAAAACCGGTTGATTAGTTAAGAAGATATAGGGAGGGGGAGCGTTTACCCCTCATGCCCTTTTTCAGGCCCTAAAAATTATAGGTTATAGTTTCTTCCAGATGTTAAACTATTTGCCTGCCGCATTTCAAGAAAATCGGTTGATTAGTAAAGAAGATATTTGGAGGGGAAGCTTTTAACCGTTTTGCCCTATTTTATGCCCTCTTGCAATATGAAATATACGTTAGGATCTATTCCGAATGTCATTGTACACATAAGACATTACGATACATGGTTTGGTAACTTTTCAAGTGACAATAAAAAATCATAATATGGAAAATGAAAGGCATTTTGTTGATATTTGTATGGAAATAATAAATATATAGGAAAATCTAAATGCCATATCTCCGGAACCACTGTGCAGTTAGTGGTGACATCAAAGCAGTGTTGCCACCAACGAAATGGTAAACTACACATGGACCATGCCAAAATTACACATGAAAATACGAATTACACATGCTATCTTTTTGCGCATGTCACAGAAACAAATTTTGATCAAAAGTGGAATTAAAACCATATTTGGCTTCTTCAGAAAACGTAAACCAATTTCAATTTCAAATATCGTCACCTAAAATGCAAAAGGCCTTAAGAACTCTTTATTTTTTTGGAGGAGAAGCAAAAAACTTTACAAAATCAATAACAACAAGGTGTAATTGGCGTTTAAATTTCTTTAATAAAGTCGCAATTTTTGATCTAAAATTGTTTGTGAACATAAACGAACAAAACTCAATCAAAAACCATTATTTCGAATTTTGTTTTGTTGTTAAGCCCTTTTGCATTTTAGGTGACGATATGTTACTTGCATTTCATTTGGGTATGATAAAGGATCTAATCAGTGTTGGGCAAAATACATGGTTTGCGGTATTTAAAATACAAAATACTTGCTGGTCATGTATTTAAAATACAAAATACTTTCAGGTTATGTATTTAAAATACAAAATACAAAATACTTACACATCCTGTATGTATTTAAAATACAAAATACTTCCATTTATTGAACGTATTTCAAATACAAAATACTTCCACGTCATGTACATTAAGGTTATAACTTTTTTTTGAGTGCAAAATACCACTCCAGCGCCATGTGGGGAATTTTGTTCTGATAATAAAAAACTGTTTTTTAAGCTGATTCGGTAAAAAAAAATTCCGCACCGTAAGCGATTCCTAAAACTCCATATTATGTGTAAATTTTATTTTTGGAAATTGAAACCCTTTTGATTTTGCATTAGACTTATGAAAAATGGTTTAATGTTGAAGATTATAAATGAATTTAAACAAAAACGAACTTATTTAAGACAAGAGCCACTGATTTAATGATGAAAATAAAAAATAAAAACAAAACTTCAACGCTTTCGGTGCGGAAACATTTTTCACGAAAGATGAAAAGTGACACCATATTTTTTTATATTTTGGTGGATTAAAATGCAATCAACCATCAATAAACTGACAGAATATATTTTGTAAACTATGTTTTTAAAATACAAAATACTCCCATTTTTTTATGTATTTAAAATACAAAATACAAACTACTTATATTTATTGTATGTATTTAAAATACAAAATACAAAATACTTGCTGGATATGTATTTAAAATACAAAATACTTGCACGTCATGTATTTAAAATACAAATACAAAATACGTATTTGTATTTTAAATACATGTATTTCAAATACTGCCCAGCCCTGGATCTAATGCATCCCTTAAATAGCGTCGACGCAATTTTTCAACGGAATGTTAATTCAGTTCCTCTATCGCTGCAGCATTGGATATGCCGGGCATTTATATATTTTTTACTTATCCAACACAAAAATATTTTTCAAATGTCTCTTTTTTAGCTTTTTGTTAGCAACAATCGTATCGTTGCTATATTTAATACAAAAAAATAATATTATATAAAATATATAAAATAATAAAACAAAAATATATATGTATTTGCAAAGTAGGAAATAATTTGCCTTAAAATTACTATGAAGCTAAAGTTTTTCAAAATGTTAGAGTGCATGTTGTCGCGAAAATATTCTTGAAACTCCTTAAGTTTTATCTTCCGAGCATTTTATCAAAATAATAACTGGCTTTTCGTCTTTTAGGAACTTAACTTCTGAATTATACTGTCCAAACACAACATTAGTTGTATCTGATGCAAATCCAACTAGATTTTCCAAAAGGAATCCCTTTTTCTATAATTGTGCTTTTGAGAAGCTCAAACATTTCTTTTGCAGTCGATCTCTCTTTGAAATAAAAAAAAGAATAATGTACCCAGGATGTTTCGTCGTTATAATAAATTTAGGCAAAAGCTATCTAAATGCCAAATGGTTAGTAGTTAATGATCCAAACATTTTTAGTTCAGCTCTTTTAACGCTTCCATTCTTTTAATTAAATTTTTAAGTTTTACCAAGAATAATAGAACTTTTTACTTCTTGTGAAAAAATAATAACAAAAATCAGTGCAACACAACGTTAAAATATTAAATTACACATGAATTACACATGCAGTCAATTACACATATATTACACATGATATGTGTAATTACACGTGAGGTGGCAACAGTGCATCAAAGTGTACACTTCTTTATATATAGATTAAAAAATATGTATTTCGATGATCATTAATACAATAATTTTTACCAAATCCTACCCCATCCCCGATCTCTTAGGGCCATTATTACAACTTACAAATAGTTATTTTTAGGATGCTATCTGACAGATAAATAGTTTTTGGTTATTACAAGTTAACATTAACCTAAAAAGTGACTGATAAGCTAACATCAGGTTTGTCCTCATGGTAACTTTACAAGTGAACTTTAAGAACTTGAAGATGCCATCTTTTCTGCTGAAGATATGGTAACTTCAATGATAGTCTTAAATTACTCAACTTTTTCAAAAAACACAATTTAACACAAAAAACAAAACAATTTACCGTTAAAACCAAAAATAAAGCACAAAAATTTACTTTTGTTTTTAATTAATAAATAAATCAAAACTAAGTCGTTGCCACTACGTATTTTAAACAACCAAAAGTAGTCGGTATATACTGCAATGTTGCCACAGTATATAAATTACATTTTTTATTTTATCGGACAGTTGTAATAATGGAAAAAACTTATTGGTCACTTTATCGTTCAAGATAGCTATTGTTCACGGTAACTATCAGCAACTTTATCATTAGGTTGTAATAATGGCCCTTAATGTTATACATGAATTTAGCATTATTTTAGGTGCTTTATGTGTTTAAAATAGCACTTACCGCAGACTCATCAAAATATAACTTTCGTTAAAAAAAAAATTGATATTCATTCATACATTCATTAATAATCACAAAATTAGTTTAAGAAATGAAATTCATAAAAATATAATTTGTTTGGTTAAAATTAATAAAATTGGGTTTATTATATGTATACTACTGGAAAAACTGTAGCGTGTGTTGTGAGGCATGCGTCACAAAGGGTTCACGCCTTTTGTCAAAAAATCACAACAAATATTTGGCTGCGAATAAGTGAACTTAGAATTCTCTTATATTCAGCTTTCTTAAAGGAATTAGGTTTTGTATACCTTATGATGCAAAGTTTGCTAAAAATTAGGAAAACACACTTCAACTTTTAAAGTTACTTCCACTTTTTGTGGCGTGCGTCGCAAAACTGTGTGATCGCAACAAATACCTGCTAAGAAATTAGGATATATGCCATTCGTAAGTACATATTAATTTAACTAAATACTATATATAAGTTGAAGCTTTCAGTTTTGAAGACCAAAAAATGTTTATATATCAGTCAGAAAACGCGTGCGTGAGTCACGCAGGATTTGCCCATATGCTGTTTCCCTAAACGCTTATTGCATATCTTTAATGCCACCAAAAAAAAATGTTGTTCCTAAATGCAACTTAAAGTTGTCACTGTGCAGAGAAAAGCAAATAAAGCAGTTAAAAAAATTAGATGCAAAACATACATATATACATACAGTGTTGGGCAAAATACATGGTTTGCGGTATTTAAAATACAAAATACTTTCAGGTTATGTAATTAAAATACAAAATACTTCTATTTATTGTATGTATTTAAAATACAAAATACTTCCACGTCTTGTACATGTACATATGTATTTCAAATACGAAATACACCATTTTAATTTAAACAAAAAAAATAAAATAAAATTAATTACCAAAACAATAGTTTCATTTCATAAATATAAGATTTTTGAATGTAGCATTAGACAAACAGTTTCTTGTTGGAGAATAAATAAAACCTGCTGAAGAAAAAAATCTTTCTACAGGTCCTGATGAGCACAAACTTGTATTAAATTCTAGGAATACTCTTTTTGTACTTGAATAGCTGTCAAGAGTGATAATGTATTTGCTCTTGGCACTAAAGAAACTGTCAAATTCCAACTCCAAAGTTGATGTCCTAGATTCTATCTACGAAAACAACAACATCGTCTTCTTTACTGGTGCTTCTACTTCTGATGTTTCCAGGTGTCATTTTAAATTTTTTTTTGATTTTCCTCCAGGGTATATATTGCAAGATTTTCTTTGTCTTTCTTTAAAATACGAAATACTTACACATCTGTATGTACTTAAAATACAAAAAAAAAACTACTTCTATTTATTGTATGTATTTAAAATACAAAATACTTGCTGGACATGTATTTAAAATACAAAATACTTAAACGTCATGTATTTAAAATACAAATACAAAATACGGATTTGTATTTTAAAAACGTATTTCAAATACAAATATTTCAAATACTGCCCAGCCCTGTATACAAAATGTGCGTTCGTTTACTTTTCCAGTAAAATCCAGTAGGTGAATTATATGAAAATTTTACAAATTTATGTGTACGCGAACGCATTTCAGTAAAATCCAGTACAAATTTGTACAAATTTTGGGGTAAACGAATGCAGCTAATACAATGTGAAAAAAAACATAAGTACACAATGCATCAACACGGTACGGTGTCAATACTGTATTTACACATTATGAACATACGTTTAGGAAAAGAGCCATACATATCGTCAAAATTCAAAATGGAGTTTTTAATAAATATAAGACTTTGCTATCACGACGCTGTTAGCAAGTTTTTGCAAATTTCCACTAATTTAGAAATATTTATCGAACTTTTGCCATTCCCTATGGTTTTAGACACTTTTAATCTGTTTTATTGGCTCGTTTGAAATGAGTAGGTGAGTTGCAAAACTTGTTCGTTTCAAAAATTAAAAAAATTGCGATAACAATCGATTTTGACAGATCTTTTAGCACTTTATAAGAATATATATTTAGATTACATCGAATCATGTCCTTTTCTATGTTTTTTTGTGACATAAAATTGCAGTTGGTAACAAAACTGGTTCGTTCCACTCAACAGACATTTTCAAAACTATCTCTTTGCATTTTGTGCAACAAAACTCGCTGGTTCACTGTTTTAAACTTTCTGTTAGAAGTGGGCCAAGATATCGTTGATTTTATAGATTCGAATTATTGAATTTCAAAATGCAAATTTGTAAACAAGTTCGCTTTGACATATTTGTTTTTTATAAATAGTACAATGAAATAAATTTTTGTAGGGATGTTCTTATATTCGACTGGAAATCTGCTGTTACTCCTGTGGTAAAAGCACTTAGTTAACTACATTTCAAATTCCAACCTTCAAAGCAAATGCTAATAGATTAAACATGGAAAAGGAACTCGGAAAAAATTCATGCCATTGTTCCAGATATACTTCCTATCAATGATTTGAAAATAATTTTATCTACTCACTTGGGGAAAATTGGAGAGAAAATAAAAACTTGCAATTTTATATTCTTGGATAATAATAATATTGATTAAGGAACGGAAAAAACAATGGCAAGTACACTGAAGAAAAATATTTAAATTTACTGCCTATTTCCCGATGTCACTCGAACGTTTACGTTCGCACAAATAACATATAAAACAAAAACAATTTTTTGAATTTTGTTTTTGTTTTATATGTTATTAGTGCGAACGTAAACGTTCGAGTGACATCGTGAAATAGGCAGTTAGTTGTGCGAAAACTCATACTTCTTTAACACAGCGGGTGGGAGATAAACTACACCCAGCCACATTTTGAAAACTTTACAAAAGACCGCAAAAATTTAAAATTTGGCCTTTGCCCGAATATTTTTATGACTCTAATATGTTTTATTTATGTCGATAATATCCTTAATAAAATAACGTCATATAAGGTAACATACGTTTACTTATTAAATTGGACTTGGTGTTCTTTACTTCCCATGTTGGTATTGAAACAGTTCAATCCCTTGACGCAACAGCATCAAGTCCAACAACAAAAAGTCTGCTATTTCGAAAAATAATACAAGGCTTATACAAATTTTTTTACCTTACTTTTCTCTTCAAAATGTGTTATACAAAATTTTACAAGTAACAACTAAAGAAGCATACGCATGTTTAAATAAAAATATATTTTATTTTCTTGTGAATGATTTACAAGGTTGGTCGAAATATTTGACTTAATAAAAATAAAATCAAAATAGCAGTGTTTTGATTTATCTATTTTTAAATACAAAAGACCTCACGTTACAATTTACAAAAAAAAACTCTTCTTTGCCTCTAAGCTCATTCTCCTTATTGACTACAAATCCAGTGGTAATCAAAACTAAGTACACTTGATGCCCTAAAGTTGGACTTGTTGTTGTTTTGAACTTTTCTATTTCGAAAACTACATTAGATAGGACTTATGGAAATTTACACATGAAAAATTCCGATTCCAACTGTATAACAAACGTATTTAAAAAACAATGTGAGTTGGGGTAGTTTATCTCCCACGAACAGAACAATTGTTAAATTTTTTTAAGCACTGTTTGCCAAATTTTAATAAATTACTTAAACTTCCAAAATATACTAAAGTTCAATGATTAATTTTCCTGGTAGGATAAAGTGCGTTGCAAAACTAGTTCGATTCCATATGGATCGTAGCAAAACTAGTTTCTTTCGAAAATTCGTAGCAAAACTCGTTCGTTACAAAATTAAAACTATTTTATTTATTTATGTTTCAGTTGGTTTCAATTTTCCAACTGTTCAGTTATTAATCAAGAATGGCATAACACTTCAAAATCAAAAAAGTTCAACTAATTTGGTCCGGTTAATCCGGCGCTATGTGTTTTTTGCATTTTCCCAAAATTCGAAAAAGGTGTAACGAACGAGTTTTGCATCTCACCTACTCAAATATTAAAAATTTTCGCGAATTTTCGCTATTTTTGCAATTTTCGCGTAGCTTTGTTGGCTCTTTGAGGCAATAGTCGCCGTTAAAAAAATAGCCCCATATAAACATCAAAGTCTAAAAAAAAATCATAATTTTCCTTTTTAGCATACAAACCTGTTGTAAAACACAATTAGAAAAGTATTAAAATTTTTTATTGTATATTTTAAACATCGATCATTTTTTGTTTTGATTTTTTTATATTACAATATTTAGCTAAATTAAAAAATATATTAAAAATAAATTCTATTTTAGTTTTGTATACAAAAATATTACAAATTAAAATGTTGAAAAATTAATTTAATCATTCACAATAGTAAAAATAATAACTTACATAATTATAAATCACAAAATTAACTGGTTTATGGGTTTGGTGGTTAATCTTAAATAACAAATAATCTCAATTAGAAACATACAGAGAGCTTTTAGATTAAATCAGTATAGTAAATTTATTTAATCAACAGTTTAGCATCTTCATAAACTATGATGGGTTTCATTAATAAATACAGTAGTAACAAATATGTTTTTTTTTTATTTATTTTTTTTTTTTTTTTTTGTATTAAAATATATAATAAACGAAAATATTTTAATATAATATTTTTCGTAAATTATTTCCGATGTTTGATTTCTGAGCAATTTAGTTTTTATAATCTACAACTTAATTTTTTAATTTGTATTCTTTTGTTCCTAAAAAACTTTTTTTTTTTTTTGTAAAATATCTAGACATGGAGGGTTACTGAATTTTGTTTATCGGTAAGATTTTATAATTATGTATTTCGTATTAGGATGCAATAATAACATTACTAATTCAATAATTTAAATATTACATACATTTAAAGACAGAGAAAAATAGGTAAATTACTTATCTAACAGTATGTACTGCAATTTATTCACATTGAGATAGAAAATCTGTTTTGTTTTTAATCTAAGAGTGTCTAAAATTATTTCAACTAAAAGTTATATCTATATGTCTGGCTTCACACTATGAAATGTTTCTTCTAGAAAGTCTGAGTTATTCTCTCCCCTCTCACCAATAAATTCACACTTTCTGAAAGAAAACTTTCATAGTGTGAACCCAGACTAAAGATGAGACCTACAACATTTTCATTTCGCTTAATGATTTTTTTAACATTTTTTTTAAAAGGTTTGTTTTAAAGTTTGACTTCCTAAATGATTTTCCTACAGATTTGTACACAGATATTTCATTTATAATACACAGTTGCAGGACAAAATATATTTTAAAACGATAAACTCCGATCATTAAAATTGTTTTTGCTAATTTTAAGACATTATTGCAAATACTACAGAGAACTCTATTAACGAAATTTAAATTTGCACAAAAACTATTAACCCGATTATGAATAAAAATTCATCGGTAGTTTTTTCCCTGCTTTCATTTTTCATATTTAAATTAAATTGTAAAAATACGAAAAGAATTGGATTTATAGTCCAGATATCAACCGTGCATTTTGTGACAACATAAACGTCCTCAGTGCTCTCGCTATATTTTAAATTATTTTTGGTATTTTTATTTATTTTGGTTTAAACTTATGATCGATCGAATTTATCTTTTATAAAATATATTTATTAGAGATCCAAAATAGTGTTGGGCCTTATTTTGTAATAAGAAACATTATAAACAAGTTACAGGTGGCAGCGCTAACACAAATTTTTTTTAAATTGTTCTTAATTTTTCTTGGTATTTTAAGTAATATTTATTTAAATGAGTAATAATAGTGGTAGTAATAGTTAGTAGTTCTTAAATAGTAGTTACGAATTCATTTTTCTAAGAATATTTAAAATATAAAATCTTACTACATGCAATTAATAAAGCGACCATTATGTGATTTATTACTCAAAGGAGCACGTGAGGGGTACAGAAGTGCTAAGTTGTAACTGTTGCAAGTAGCCATTCATCATACTGTTTTGTAATACAAATTCACTTCGGTTACACTGAAATAGAAAAATTTACATTTATAAGAATTTTAAAGTCTTAAATAATCATTGTTGAAGTTTTAATGTATTTTTTTTTTTTAATTAAACACGTTTTTTATGTTAATAAGGGTATTTTGTATTTAATAAAAACTAAAAACAGGAAAATAGGATTAACGGAAAAGAGTTATTATGATTAGTTTAATGTTGATAACTATAAATTCTGATCAATCGGTACCGAAATGCTTAAAAAATCTAATAAGTTACATGGAACTTTATTTCAAATTTTTACTAATTTGATGTCGTTGATTTCAAATCAAATCTCCACTTTTCTCTATCAGCTCGACTTTTCGGGATATGCCGTTCTGAACAAAATTAAGGCACTTTCACTACATATATTGGAATAACTTGAAAACGGTTCACCATATTCAGTTAAAAAATTCAAATTCAAAGCAATTGCAAATGAAATAAAGCTTATTTGATTCGAAATATGTTTAACTTAGACTTTTAGACCAAAACAGTTATTTTTTTCTATACTAATGTGTTATTTGGCCAAATTTTAATAAATATTTTATGTTTGAATTGTTTGAAGTCAGCTAATTAGGCCTATATTATTTAATGTAAATAAAAAACTTTTCTTTACATGTTTTCCAACGTTTCGTCAATTATTTTTTGACTTCATCAGGGTTACGTAAATTTAACAGTAATTTTCACATTAAATTAAATATAAATAAATTTTACAAAAAACAAAGAACATTTAACACAAAAAATTAATTAAAACCACAGCTTAAAAATTTTTCGCATTTTTATTTTTTTTTTTTTTAATTTTTAAATTGTTATTTTTTCCAAAACTGTAACGATATATTTATATGGTGAATCGTTTTCAAGGTCAACGGTCAATCTCCTCAGAATGGGCAACCAGGATGGAAAAATAAAATATTGATAATCATCGTCTTTTATTGTTTATTATTATAAAAAAAAAGTCTATGTTTTTATAATAGAATGGTTTCATAGCATATCTCAGCTGTTTTACTTGAGGAAATTGGGCTGGAACTGGAAACTGGAAAATTTTATATTTTCTACTTCTAAAGACATTTTTACATAATTATTTTACATGCAAAAAATATGTTATGTTTGCACTCTTTCTTCATAAACTCTTTATTACAATCAATTGTTAATTGAGTTTTTAGTTGTTTGTTAAGGAAATTATAAGATATTTGTGGGAAAACGCATGGTGATAATAATAAAAAAAACAAATGGAAAAATCGTACGTTCGCGACCGGTACTTAAGCCAATTAAACAAAAACCAATATAGATATTTTATTGTGTAAATAATGGTTAGAGAACTACATTAATACACTTCAAAAATAAATTAATCACTTTTGAATATTCCGTTTCATTTTACAGATTTTTACATTTCACTACTGTTTATAACTATCATTATGAAAACTTGAACTCGATGAAATCCATCTTTTGCACTAATCATAGAGCTACCTAAACGCTATCGATTGTTTATTGTTTATATTATTTGTACATCAAAATAATATAAAAAGGATAGAGAAAAATTAGGATTTGATTTGAAATCAGCGGTCTCAAATTAGTAATAACAAAGGTGCATCAAAGTTCCAGGCCGCACAAAAAAAGTTCAATTTTGTTCCCTTGTGTAATCTATTACACTGTACGACACGATTTTTTACCCATGATCAAACTGACCAGATTCGAAAAATATAGCTTAAAAAAATATACGTGTCTCTCAGTTTGTCTTGATCAACTCATTTCGCGTTTTTACGCGCAATTCAATTTGAAATGTGAATTCACCTGTCTATCGCTTGGGGAAGTTTCGATTACACGCACACCCGATGATCGAGATGCAGATTTTTTGCTTAAATACTTTGTACTGTTCTCAGATGTAATGTGTAAAAATTAGCAAAATCGGTGCACGGTTTCAAAAATATGATTATATTTCTTAAAGTTTAATACAATTTCATATATTATTTTTATTAAAAAAGCAACATTATATGAAATTGTATTAAAATTTAAGAAATGTGATTATAATCGTTAAACCCGTGGACCGATTTCGCTAATTTTTTTACACGTTACATCTGGGAACAGTTCGAAGTATTTAAGCAAAAAATCTGACATCTCGATTGAGTTAACCCCTTTAAAGAAGCTGGTGCGATATATATATTGTAAACTTGGCCTAAATAAATTCTATTTTACTACGGGACGAGTGCAATTAATATAAGGTTATGTGGAACCCCTATTTTTGTTTTTGCAATTTTTAACAAATTATAAGCAAACTCTTCATCGGACTAGTTGGATTATGTTTCTAAATCGATTGCCTAACCATGTTCTTCTCAAAAATTATATTTTCTTAGTACTAAAAAAAGTTTTAATTAAAAAATCTGAAGTACCTCAAAAACAGTGATTTGAAAAATTGGAGGGTAATGTGGAACCCCCCTGGTGGGTAATATGGAAAACTATTACATATTATCGGAAACAAAATAGTAATAACAAAACAAATTCAATTAAGAATATAATTTTTTTTATTTTAATTCATGAAAAACACAAGACTTCCTTCTTGACATAACTTGTTGTTTAAAAAAAATATTCTATTAAAAATTATTTCTCAGCGCTCATGGCTATAGGAATAGGTTCCACAATACCCACCTTAAGTTATTCCACATTAGCCGATTGTCAAATTTTTTAAAACAAATCTTATAAATATTACAAAACTTATTAAATTTTCATGCAACCAATTAAAAGTTAACATTTTTTAAACATTGTAAAAAAAAACAAAAATAAAATATCAGTATTTGGAGCAAAGTAACGGTTTGAATATGCACACACTGTTTTCACTTACAGACCGACTAAAAACTAGCAACGGGCCCATTTACATAGCCAAAGCCAAATATGGTACAAACACTTTCAAGAATAAACCAAATATTCATACAAAGTGGCTTTAACATCAGCCACGCCCACCGCCCATACACAAATAAAAACAAAGTGAGTCCAAAACAATCAAACATTTTTTTCTTCAACTACACAGAAAAAATTATTGGCATTTTTTTTTCAATTAATGGTGATTTTTGAATTTTAAAATAAATTTAATTACGTTCTTAATTGATTGAATTAAAAAAAATATTTTTTTCAATTAAAATTTTACTTGATTTTAACCTTAAATTTAAGTAAATGTTTAATTGAACACTTTGTTAAAATAATGCTAACCGTATTTTTCGGCAAAAAATAGCATGCAACGCTTACTTAGCAACATCAATAATACACAACCATACATAACATTGCCTTTGCCCTTACATACACATACATACAAACACACATGTTTTGTCATCAAGAAGAACTGGAAAATTACTGTTCTAATCAATACAATTATTAAAATAATTATTTTTCTGTATTGTAATCAATTACGTCAGTAATTTATTCAATTAAAATATAGATTTTTTTTAATTACTTTGTTAATTCATTCAATTAAAAGATTGTTTAATATTAAAAATTTTTTCAATTATTTTTGTAATTAAAATGTAAAAACTTTTTAATTGGAAAAAAAATCCTTGTTTTGCAAATTTTGCAATTTCGAGTAATTGGTATAATCATTTCGGTGATAGGTGCAAAATTAAACAATTTTTTTGCTTGTTTCAATTATTTTGGTGATTAAAACCGGTTTTTACTTTATTCTGTGTATCTATTTGTAAAACCTTTTCTTTAGCTTCACTTCGGAAAATCAAATCTTGTAACGTAAATTTAACCGCCTTATACTCAATGTAAATGGATGATACTTTGCAGGCATACATATTCCCGATGACAATACACGAATACATGGGCGTAGCCAGGATAAAATCTATGGGGGGGTGGGGGGTAAAAAATTTTTTTGTTTTTAGTAAAATGCTTTTTTGACCGTCTTTTACTCAATGCAAATGGATGAAACTTTGCAGGCATGCATATTTCCGATGACAGTACACGAATACATGGGTGTAGCCAGGATAAAATCTAGGGGGGGGCGGGTAAAATTTGTTAAAACCTTTTCCTTAGCTTCACTTCGGAAAATCAAATCTTGTAACGGTAATTTAACCGCCTTACACTCAATGCAAATGGATGAAACTTTGCAGGCATACATATTCCCGATGACAATACATGAATCCATGGGCGTAGCAAGGATAAAATCTAGGGGAGGGGGGTTAAAACCTTTTCTTTAGCTTCATTTCGGAAAATCAAATCTTGTTACGTTAATTTAACCGCCTTTTACTCAATGCAGATGGATGAAACTTTCCAGGCATACATATTCCCGATGACAATACATGAATACATGGGCGTAGCCAGGATAAAAACTAGGGGGGGGGGCAAAATTTTTTATTTTGGTAAAATGCTTTTTTGACTGCCTTCTAATCAATGCAAATGGATGAAACTTTGCAGGCATACATATTTCCGATGACAATACACGAATACATGGGCTTAGCCAGGATAAAATCTAGGGGGGGGGGGGGCAAAATTTTTTTTTTGGTAAAATGCTTTTTTGACTGCCTTATACTCAATGCAAATGGATAAAACTTTCCAGGCATTCACCAGGATAAAATCTAGGGGGGGGCAAAAATTTTTTTTTTTGATAAAATGATTTTTTGAATGCCTTCTACTCAATGCAAATAGATGAAACTTTGCAGGCATACATATTTCCGATGACAATACACGAATACATGGGCTTAGCCAGGATAAAATCTAGGGGGGGGGGGCAAAATTTTTTTTTGGTAAAATGCTTTTTTGACTGCCTTATACTCAATGCAAATGGATAAAACTTTCCAGGCATTCACCAGGATAAAATCTAGGGGGGGGGCAAAAAAATTCGGAAAAATGTCGGAAAAGACAAACAATGGCAACATTGTTGCACATAATTTTTGACAGCACGGAGTTTATTACACAAACAAATTTGCCTGTTTTTGTTGTATTGTTGTACAACAACACCTAGTGCTGCCACCTTGTACTAATTTCACCATGAATAGAACATTATTTAGCGTTCGGCTCACACACCCAGCAACGATATATATTTTGTTTAGTGTTTGAGTAGACGAACGACCGCAGCACGAACAACTTGTGTGTGTATTGTGTATATATTTTGTTTGTGTAAAATTATTTTGCTGGCTTTTTGGTTTTTTTGTATGTGTATTTTGTTTTTGTAAAAAATTTTTGGCTTTTTTACCAGCTACGCACAACAGAAACGAACGAACATTAATGAGCTGAACCAAACACAATAAAGTTTGTGGTTTTAAAAAAAAACCGAACGGAATTAAATGTTCTAATTTTTTTATTGAGTTGGATAAAAACAGTATTATTTTTATGTTCGTAAGATGACAAACAGGGAAACGTTAATTTTAATGATTTAGCGTTTGTGTTTTCCACAAATCTACCGAACCGAACACTAAGAAGCGATGTTAATGCCTTATTCATAAAAAATTTTTAAAATTTAATAAAGGTTTAAAGAACAAATATATTATGAAAATTGTCCTTAATAAACGTTTGTTAAATTTAATAATCGTTTATGAATATTATTAGTTTAGTGTTTATTTTCGAACACTGGTTTAAAAAAACTATGTTTCTGAACAAAAAAATACACAAAGATAATAACATTGTAAATAAATGAAGTAAGTTTTTGATCTTTATATGAACAAACATAAGTATGTATGAATGTATGTATGTAATACATATGTATACATATAAAATAAATGTCGTGCTCCACTAGTGCTCCACATTTAGAATTACGTCACTTTTATAAATATGTATCAACTTTTGTTTATTAAATTGTGTCATTGATAACAGTTCAAATTCTATCGCCGTTCAATAAGTTTTAATGAATATTATGAATAAATACACAATTGTATACTAGGGTGATTCCATTTGCATGGAATAAAAAGGAAAATGTACATACACAAAGGTTTAAACTAAGAAGTGTGAATTGTTTTATTGATTTAAATTCAAAATATTTACACATAAATATATATATTTTTTTTTAATAGTTAGAAAATTTACCTATTTTTTTTTAATTTAAACAAAATCTAAAAGTCTTGAAGAAAACAATTTCAATTGTATACTTGTTATGCGAATTGTTCATTCTATTTGAAAAACGAAGTATGTACAAGTATTCCAAAACAGTAAAATTCCAACTTCTTTTTATTTGAAGCAGCGTATTTATGACAATTTCGATTTCGAAAATTTTAATATAAATGGTGTTTGAATAACGAATAACAGGTATTTAAACTGTCGATTTTTATTTTGATATAACTCCGATATTTAACTAATCTAAATAATAAAAATCAAAAATATTTAAAATTGCTAAGGATTTTTAATATGTCGCAAAAAATAAGGTGAAAAAAATTCTTTTATAAGATAATTATCTTGTATTGCAAGCAGAGTTCAGAGAAATTCATATGTGATCGCTCATATTCAACCATTCTTGAATTTTTTTCATAAATGAAAAATGTAAAATATGTTACTTTTTTCACAGTCATAACTGAATTGTTAATATTTCGCCAAATTCATTTATGTTTTTGAGGAAAAATACATTTTTGCCTTTCTTCAGTCATGAGGAATGAGGAAAAAAATATTTTTAGAAACGATCCTCACTAGTAATGTTGTTGTTGCTCGACAGTTTGCAAGACCACAGCTCGAATGCCTGTGTGTGTATTTGTTTGTGTAAAATATTTTTGGTAAAGGCAACCAGCCAAAGTGTCTGTTGGATTTTTTGTAGGAAACAATTATTGAAAAAAAATTAAAAGAACTGCACATATCGTCATCTTAAATGCAGAATAATGTAACATCACATTAATAAGTTTACATGCAAGGCATAAAACTCTGTAATATGTTAATTATTTGAAATTTAAAAGAATTTTAAATATTTCAGCTCAAAATGCGATAACCGATATATTTTTGAGGAAAAAATATTATATTAATGGTTATTTTTGAAGTTGTGTGTGTTACGTTAAATTAATTTGTAATTTTCAGAAATAAAAAGACGTATCATCAAAAAATGTATATAAGTATTAAGTGAAACAAACATTTAAAATAATTAAATATTTTTTGTTAAATTACCGGAAAAATATAATATATATATGATAACCACACGAATATTTATATTATTATAGATATTATGATATACCTATTATGTATAATTTTTTATTGATTTTAATAACTAATAAGTAGTGGTTTAAACTAAAAATTGTACTTCATTAAAGTTAGCTATGAATTAATTTAAAAAGCTATCTTTTTCATTCTAATTTAAAAGTATTTTGATCTCCTTAAAATGAATTTTTTTTTACAACGAACAAATTTTGCAAATAAATATTTGACTCATATTCATACATACCTATTTGTCTCCATATAACGAATTATTTTAAATGAACTCTGCATCGCATACTTACAAAGATCCACTTGGAAGAATGCAATCCTTACAAAAAAAAAAACAGATTATTTTAAATAAACTAATAAAAAATATTTCTTTTGTATTATAAACTTTTTATATGATGAAGAAATTTTGTGGTCCAATACAGATTCATTATAGGGAAGTTCGACTGTATTTAAATTTATTAAAAAGGACATACATACATATATTAACTTAAAAATCTAAGGACCTGCAGATGTTGCCATTTATTCTTGGAAATTCTTAGCGTTTGGAAGTGCAATGAGGTAGGCTGCAAAATTTCAAAATTACTAACGGTTCGGTTCTTTTAATTTTAAAGCACTTTTTTATTTTTTCTTATGCAATACTGAAAATTATTATTATAAATGATTATCTGTTCACTAATTTCACTAACACCGTAGTGACAGTTATAAAACAGATTACCCAGTTTTGATGTTTAAAAATATTAATGTGCTCTTATAAAAAGAATTAAAAACTCTGCTAATTTTTTTCTTGAGTGTGATTATACATTATGTTGTTAAAAAAATTATATATGTATTTAATGATACGTCATTTTTAATAAATAACTTCGTTATTTTTTAAGATAGAAGTTTAAAATTTTATAAAAATATGTAACGTGAATCGTAATCAACAAAAAAAGTCAACTTCAAATGTTCCAATAATATCTACATAGTTTTGCATTTACGCTAACGATATGTGTTTTGTTTGTAAAAAAAATTCGTTGATGCCTTTAAAAGGTCCCTGTTTCTTTCGTCAAAAAGACGTACCTAAAGGCAGCAATTATTAAGAAAAAAAAAAATAGCCACAAGAATTTGTTGGTATTTTGTGCTTGTAAAAATATTTTGGATTCTGTACAAATCGCGCCGGTGTTTTTTTTTTTTCTTTGAAAATTAAAAAGGTCTTGTTTTGCTACAATTTGTGTAAGTAACCAATATACATAAAAGCAAATGTGACACTAGTTAGAAATTTTGCGAAAGAATATGTGTTTTATTGATGTATTAATGAAACTTTATTGTTTCGCACTAAATTTATTGCTTACTTTTTTTATGCTACAATTATATAACCGAGCCCAAAGAGTTAACCTTACCATTTTATGGTAATTTATTTAACGTAAATTTGACCTGTTACAATGACTTTATACATTTTTGCAGGCAAACACAGGTGCGCATTTGGTATTTTGTAAAAAGTTATGATATACCATTAGGTAGAATTAAAATGTATGCACAGATGTTTGAATTAATTGTCCTGTTGCCTTTTCTTATTGTACATTTTTCTAAGTATTGTGGTTACCTTTTTATCATTGTGACAGGCAATAACTGCAAAACATTTTGCACTGCCAATGCAAAATATTTACATATATTCATATAGATAGTTTTTACTGAAAGCAGTTCTTAATAGGTGATTGACGTGGAGTGTGTGTCTAAGTTCAAAAGTTTAGCAATGCCAAAAAACAGTTCAACATAAAAAAATTTGTGTCGTAGGTATAAAGCATCTTCAAACAAAAGCACTTGTTTAATAACATCATGCAAAAAAGAACTTTGTGGAAAGATCAAATCGAACATAAAAAGTCATTATAAACTTGTTCATCGGCAGGACATCAAAAGTGATAATGAAAGTGATAGTGATGATGTCCCTGATTGCAAAAAAATAAAAAAACAATAAAGTTAAACACTACAATTAACAAAACTGATTTTTTGATACTGTCACATTTGCTTTTATGTATATTGGTTACTTACACATAAATTGTAGCAAAACAAGACCTTTTTAATTTTTTTTTTCAAATATTTTTACTTACTTAAGAAAGGTGTTTTCAAAGAAAAAAAAAAAAAATCACCGTCGCGATTGTTACAGAAACCAAGATATTTTTACAAGCACAAAATACCAACAAATTCTTGTGGCTATTTTTTTTCTTAATAATTGCTGCCTTTAGGTACGTCTTTTTGACGAAAGAAACGGACCTTTTAAATGCATCAACGAATTTCTTTTTACAAACAAACCACATATCGTTAGCATAAATGCAAAACAATGTAGATATTATTGGAACATTTGAAGTTGACTGTTTTTGCTGATTACGATTCACGTTACATATTTTATAAAATTTTAAACTTCTATCGTAATACATAACCAAGTTATTTACAAAATTAAAAATGACGTATCATTAAATACATATATAATTTTTTTTACAACATAATGTATAATCACACTCAAGAAAAAAATTAGCAGAGTTATTAATTCTTTTTATAAGAGCACACTAATATTTTTAAACATCAAAACTGGGTAATCTGTTTTATAACTGTCACTACGGTGTTAGTGAAATTAGTGAACAGATAATGATTTATAATAATAATTTTCAGTATTGCATAAGAAAAAATAAAAAAGTGCCTTAAAATTAAAAGAACCGAACCGTTAGTAATTTTGAAATTTTGCAGCCTACCTCATTGCACTCCCAAACGCTAAGAATTTCCAAGAATAAATGGCAACATCTGCAGGTCCTTAGATTTTTGGGTAAATATATGTATGTATGTCCTTTTTAATAAATTAAAATACAGTCGAACTTCCCTATAATGAATCTGTATTGGACCACAAAATTTCTTCATCATATAAAAAGTTTATAATACAAAAGAAATATTTTTTATTAGTTTATTTAAAATAATCTGTTTTTTTTTTTTTTTTGTTAGGATTGCATTCTTCCAAGTGGATCTTTGTAAGTATGCGATGCAGAGTTCATTTAAAATAATTCGTTATATGGAGACAAATAGGTATATATGAATATGAGTCAAATATTTATTTGCAAAATTTGTTCGTTGTAAAAAAAAATTCATTTTAAGGAGATCAAAATACTTTTAAATTAGAATGAAAAAGATAGCTTTTTAAATTAATTCATAGCTAAATTTAATGAAGTACAAATTTTAGTTTAAACCACTACTTATTAGTAATTAAAATCAATAAAAAATTATACATAATAGGTATATCATAATATCTATAATAATATAAATATTCGTGTGGTTATCAAATATATATTCTATTTTTCCGGTAATTTAACAAAAAATATTTAATTATTTTAAATGTTTGTTTCACTTAATACTTATATACATTTTTTGATCATACGTCTTTTTATTTCTGAAAATTACAAATTAATTTAACGTAACACACAAAACTTCAAAAATAACCATAAGTATAATATTTTTTCCTCAAAAATTATATCGGTTATTGCATTTTGAGCTGAAATATTTAAAATTCTTTTAAATTTCAAATAATTAACATATTACAAAGTTTTATGCCTTGCATGTAAACTTATTAATGTGATGCTACATTATTCTGCATTTAAGATGACGATATGTGCAGTTCTTTTAATTTTTTTTCAATAATTGTTTCCTACAAAAAATCCAACAGACACTTTGGCTGGTTGCCTTTAATATTTTACACAAACAAATACACACACAGGCATTTCGAGCCTTGGTCATGAAAATTGTCGAGCAACAACAACATTAGTAGTGAGGATCGTTTCTAAAAATATTTTTTTCCTCATTCCTCATGACTGAAGAAAGGCAAAAATGTATTTTTCCTCAAAAACATAAATGAATTTGGCGAAATATTAACAATTCAGTTATGACTGTGAAAAAAGTTACATATTTTACATTTTTCATTTATGAAAAAAATTCAAGAATGGTTGAATATGAGCATTCACATATGAATTTCTCTGAACTCTGGGATTTAATACCTCCACTAAATTTTCTAGCAACTGAACATGATTTTCAATCCACAAATTTGCACAGTTAAAATCAATTAACGTTTTCATTATAGCATTTTTTGCTTTTAAAAATGATTGAATCATAGTTACCATGCTGTTCCATCTAGTCTTTATATCATGGACTAGGTGAACCTCTTTTCCAAACTCTTCTTTTGCATATTTTTCTAAAGATGCTGTTTTGAGTGGACTCTTTTTAAACAGTTTAACAATTTTTCTAGTATTCTCCACAGCTTCTTTGTAATTTTCTATTTTAAATTGAACAAAAAAAATTACTAAAATAAGTAGACATATAAATTATGATGTTAAATTTTGTTATTGAACGAAAATTCGCAATATATGAAAAGTTTTGTATATTTTAAGACGGTAGATTAAAAACTTACCAACAACTTCATACGCAGTGGATTCATCGTCACTTCCTTCAGTGTCACTTATAATATCAGAAGAAGTTGTTTTTACATACAGAACCTCTAATACAGCCAAATGTATGGCATGATTCCAACAGAAAAATCCTTCAGTTGGGCTCTCTAAAACAAACCGCTTCATCACGTTCGGTCCATCCGATATTGTGGCAACTATGTGATGTTCAAAATTTAAACCAAATTCTTTTAGTCTTTCCTCAACAATATTTCTTATTTCTTTTGCAGTACATCTTCCGGAAATATACACCAAGCCTAAATTATGAAAGGAATCAGCACCAGTTAAGCATATATTCATGTATCGCTTTTGGGAAATGCTGGTCCACTCATCCAATATAAGTGAAAATCTGTCATTATTTGCTAGTTCGGTAGCAATTTGTTTAATCATGTTTTCTTTAACACTGTTATAGTACTTAATAATAAGATTTTTGACGTCCGTTTCATTTTTTGGTAATGGCGTATTAAGTGACAAAAAACTTTCACGAATGAACGAGCTTCTAGTTATCATTCTGATGGACATTCCGTCCACAGCAGCTAGTTTGGACACTGTTTCATGCATTGTGTGCACTTGCATAAATTTTTTAATCGAAGACTGGTTTTGTTTTTCATGGACAATGCAATTGTTCTCTTCGACAGTGCCATTGTTTTCAGGTAACTCCTTATTTTTTTCTTGGTCAACTGTTGTTGGAGTATCTAGTTTTATTTTGTGAACCATTCTAAGGTGTCGGATAAAGCCACTGGTGCTGCCTCCTTTGTGCATAAGCCTTTTGGGACAAAGTTTGCATTGACCTGCATTGTCTACTTTCGTAAAATATTTTTATACTTCAGACATGTTTACCTTTTAAGAGTACATACAATTAATCAAAAATCTAAAAAAAATCTTAAACAAATACTTACTTCCAATGTTTTAAAATTGATTTGAAGTTGGTAAGGTCGCTTTATTTTATGTTTTTTGTCAATTTTATGCAGAATTGGATTACTTGATTTTGTTTGAATTACACAAGGCGAATTCATGTAAACAGAGGTGGCAATACTACATAAAGTAGAACAATAAAAACACAACATTTTTTTTGTTCTTGTTTTAGTTGGTCGATACATCAAAAACACAAGCAACTTTTTACAATTCTCTCTCTAAGTAAAAAAAGAAGTAGCACAGCTGTGTTTGCAACACCACCTGTAAAATGAATTCGCCTTGGAATTACATTTAAAAATATTTGATGTTTGTTAAACTGCTGCTTTTTACTCTTTTAACAGTAATGTCAACAATTTAAATTTAAAAGCGCTTATCAAAGCAAAAATAAATTTCTACGGTTAAAAAAAAATAAAACAAATCACTTTGAGCAACTGAAGTTTTGTTTTAAATATTTTTTATAAATAAAAAAAAACAAAATCAAAAAAACAAAATCAAATTAAAATTAACGTTTTTTATGTAAAATTGCTTATTTTATAAAATTCCCGGATTTCCCGGGAAAAATAAAAAAAATTTGCCGGGAATTCCCGACAGAAATTTTCCGGGAATTCCCGGGAAATCAGACCCGGGAAATCCCGGACCCCAAACACTAGCAATCACCCATATCGTGTTTGGCGTATTTAAAATACGCCTACGACTGTTTGGTAATAGATTAAAGAGAACGAGAACTTATTTCCTTTAATCTAAACACGATAATGGTGAAATATTCACTGAATAATTCACTTAAATAAGGAAAATAACTAATTTTCAAATTATCATTGCAAATAACATTAGTTTCTGACTTTAGTTAGACCTTTCTGTCAAACTTAAAAGAATTGATAATTGCAATATTTATCATTAAAAATGTTTTAACTTAAATGTATGCAACAGATTTAATCTTAAACCAGCACTACAATATTCTTGACTTTCTTCAGCGATCGTTGAAACTCCGTGGATTTGCTTTGCTGAATTCAGAGTACATGCTCATCCTTCATTTGGTTACAGTTAGAAGACGGCGGTAGTTGAAGCTAACTTCTTTTTTTTTCAAGGAAATCTGCAAACGCTGTGTATCAATAAAAACGTAACTTTACTAGATTTTTTTAGCACAAAATGCAGCGTTTTACTAAAACCAAAAATACATTTTTTTTTTAAATTTTCTCCATTATATTTTTAAAAAGTAGAAGTCGAAAAATTGCTTTTTGCCGTCATGCTTTTGAAAACAAGTAAAGTTCTAAGTTCGGCCGCGAAATTTGATATACCCTTCACTACCATAAAAATAAATTTTTGCAGACAAATTTTCGAGGTTGTGTCCTATTCCTATGAGGTTAAGATTCATATGTATAAGAGTTATATGTGACGAATGTTATCTTAATATTAATATCTACATCAGTGATGTCGTATAGTTACATTTGTTAAATTTTTCTTAACTTTTGAAGGTCCGATGTAACCATGTATAATTTTGTTAAATTTGGCCATATTTTCGTAACTTTTGCTGCATGGCACAGAACGAAGTAATATTTAAAAAAAAGTACTTAATTTATCAATCAGTATTAGAAGTGCACGTCTCTGAAACAAAACACTGTGTTAAAAGATTATTAAGTTTTTAAAACTCCTACCAATGGTAATTCCATTTTTCAATGCGTGTGTGGAGAGAATATTTAGCCAATTGAAACTTATTGAGACTGACCGCCGTAATCGATTGAATACTGATACAATAGCTGCTTTAATGATGACTAAAAAAAATATTTAAGACGTTTCAAAATGTGATCCTTTTAAATTCAAAATTTCTTTAGGTTTTTTTCAAAATTTTTCATTTTTATTTCGTTTTTTTTTTCTACGTTATAGTAAAGATCTGGAATGTTTTATTTTTTTACCAAATAGTTTATTTAATTACCAACATTTTAAGACATATTTTGAACTTTGAGGTGCTATAACTATTAGCCACTTCTTATCAGATCGAAATTTGCAGCATATCGACTGAGAAGGCATTCAATTACCTTTCCAACGATATGCTATTTATCTCGATCGGACTTTTCGGTTGGGCTCCACAAGGGTTTAAGTGGGACCATACACTGAAAAACACAAAAGTACCGTTATCTAAAAAACGGTACTTAGAAAAAAAATTACAGCGTTTTTCGTGTTCAGGAGGTCCAAATTAACTTATCTAGGCATGTGGCGTTCTTGGTATTTTTCCAAATTAAAAATTTGTAAAGCAGTGTTATCATGCAATATTACACAGATCTACCTGTATATCAGTGATGCCAGGAGAAATTAAAAAAATCCCTGCGTGTCAAAGAAAGAAAACAAATCTATTTTTTCACTACAACCAAAAAAGTTTTCCCTACACATATCGCTACGTTAAAAATTTATTGTTTTTAGCAACAGGCAAACAAATATGTATGTACCTATTTTGTTAACAGTTTGTAAATATTATAATAAAAGCATTTATTACCAAAAAGAAAAACCTAAATTAAATATGTAAATGCCATAAACGCACAAATAAAAATTCAATTTCAAAATAACACTGTGTGACAAATTTAAATTTTTTCATTTTGGCCGCTATATATCCTTTAATCTAAAGACGAAACATAGTAAAACTTCATATATGATTTTTTACTCCTCGTCTTTTGTCCTTTTTGAAGAGCTTAATCTTTTTCAAGAATACTTATTTTAAATAATGTTAAGCAAACTTGGTACCAAATAAAAGGGAGGCTCTGTTAAATTTTAAAAACATATTTTCTTCAGTTCCCCTGAACTAAAATATAAAAAATTTTCTTTTAAAAATATATCCTTTCTTATCCTTAAACGTTCTCATTAAACCTTTTTTGAAAATTCAAAATTGTATTGTTTTATTTCTCTTAGCTTAGAGATGTGATTGTTTTCTTACAAATTGATTTCTATGTAGAAATTTTATTCATTAGATATTCGCTTTTAATATTCGCATACGCATAAGAGAATTGTTCCCAGATTTGAACGCGATTATTCGTCGTCCCCTAGTTTATAGGGTTTAAAAAACTGCAGTCGAAACCAAAAACGAAAAAAACTAAAATTTGTGTACCACTTTTCACTGTTTGGGTTGGTTTGACAGCTACTGTTTACATTTCATGAATCTGATGTTAAAGCAACATTTTTTTTTGCCATTGACAAATGAAGAATTAGAAGAAATGACAGTTTTTTACTTTGACTGCTGTTTTTTAAACGCTGGTTATATATTAGAGGCGCGAGGAATGTATGGGTACATGGTACATTTGCCATTGTTAAAGATTGCCAGGCTGTTAGGACTCATAGTATAGGGTGTCTGTTAAAAAAATACTACATTTATACTTAAATGCTATTGTATATGAAAAATTTTAATTTTTAAACGCATATAAGATAAATATTTACGTATTTTTAGACAATATATTGAAAATGAGATAATATTTTAAAAATTCCCTTCATTTGCCTTAAAATAAAAAATCTTTCCTTTGCTCCCTACAAAAATGGAAAATTCCCTACTATTGGCATCACTGCTTTATATCTCGTATTTTTATATTTACGTTTTTAAACTTTTATCTATTTTATGCTAAGTTATGTTTTTGTTAAATTAATGAATTTGTTATTTTTTTGTTATCACTGAAATCTATATATATAAAAGAGTTGCGTGAGTGACTGACTGACTGACTCATTCATCATCGCCCAGCCCAAACCGCTGACCCTAGAAACTTGAAATTTTTACTAGCGATTGGTGACTCCCCAAATCGATCCACTAAGATGGGATTTTTCGAAATTCGAATGTTTAGAGGGTAAAAAAAGGTAAAAACGGGAAAATTCGGTAACCTTATATCCCCAAAACTAAAATTGATGCAAAATAAATGTAATACTTATCTTATACTTATAAGCGGACAGGTATCTGGTACTTTTTAGAAATTCGTCCCTACTACGGAGTAAACGGGTAAAATCTGAATTTTAGTACTTTTTTGCCCCCCATCTATCTTTTGAACCAATAAACATAGAAACAAAGTTAATACCACATTCGAAACTTACCAAAAAATACGTATGCCACTACAATACTGAAATTTTTGATACTTTAATGGGGGAAATATAAAGTACCCAAAAAAGGAAATACGGGAAATTTTATATTTTTCTTTAGCTTTTTGGTTCTACTAAAGTAGCGGGTTAAATGCTAGAATTTAAACAAGTTTAAACCTAGAAAAATAAGCTTTGGCATACAAATATGTCCACGAAGAAAAAGGAGACGCTAACGAAGTATCGGGTATATGCTAGTATGAAATTACAAAAATGTCTTCAAGGAATATTTTAGAATGTAACTTTTGACGAAAACGTAAGTTTTTTGAACGTTTCTTCCCCTGGCAACACTGATCTACATATCGACAGCGAATTTGGTATAGTTTAACTTAAATTCTGTTAACTTGTGGCGTTATTCGGATAATCCAATCCAAGCTTATGCACAAAAAAGTACTTACTGAATATTGTATCGCCCGTACACTTTAAAATCTTTTCCTGTAAATTTCTCTTTTTCGACTTAGCATGTTTTGGAGCTGAGCTGCCGATGTATGAAATTTTTTGTCTTAAACTGTATTTAGATTTTGACGGAATTGTTATAGCACCTTACGATGATTTTTCACATACCATTAAAAAAATAAAAGTTATATTTGGATTCTTTAAGTCTTATTAACTGGTATATTTCTAATATTAGTAAAAAATTTCCTTATCAACCCCATTTTGAAAGGCAACCAGTAGTTTTAGAAACTTGAAGTTCAAATATGACTCATGGTGGTAAGCTTTTGCGGATAATTTTGTCGGTATGATTTAAATCATAAAATCTCTGAAATGCTTGATTAAAAGCTGATTTTTTCCTAGACGTATAACCAAATATGGCTTTAAAAGGATCTCTCTAAATCAATAATTTTTCTATCTAAGAAAGCTGCGTTTGCAGCAGAGAAATAGTTTCACCTGCATGTATATTGCATGCAAAAATTCACCAGATCCTATGGCCACCGTGGGTTATGAGAAGGGCGGCATGCCTGATTACTAGGTTAATCTTAAACACATCTTTCTTTCGTACATGTATAACATCCATTTGAAAAATTCAAAAATATTTAAAAATAAAAAATTCACTTACCGTTTTTGAGTTTTTTTTTATAATTTCATACTTCACAAAATGGTCACGCCATCATTTTATGTATGCATTGGTATCTAATTATTATTATTTGTGGCATTTTAACCATCTGATAATGCTGGTGTTACCCAGCCATACTTTTCATGTGTTTTAACCAATGAACGAAAAGCTTCCTCCGCTCTTCGTCTGCAAAAGAGAAACTATAAATATTACAACACATGAACATGTTTGTTGTTTTACTTACCTGCTAAATTCCTTGGTATTTTTAGTTTTTCTCATTATACGTCCTTGACCTTTAACTAAACTAGCGGCAAATTGCATTAAAACAGCTTCGACCGTATACGCACTTGCCCAGCCACGCGGTGTTAATAATTCCATACATATGGCGCCACCATCCATGACATAACCCTTTTCTATATGCGGTTCAACGACACGCATAAATGGTGGAGCAAATGTAGTAGTATAAAGGATACATTTAGTTCCATCATATCTTTCGCTAATTTTGAGTCCGGATCTACGGTGTGCAAGCGAACATACCATTCATACAAGTTGTCGTTTATAAGTTCCACCTGAGTAAGGAATAAATTATGATTTTGTAAATAAAAAGTCAAGCTATTAAAGTTTTATTTACCGTGAACACGGGATTACTTTTGCAACACTGTATTTTTTGTATTTCCTTATATTCTTTCATAAGTCTACGGGCTCTAACGCTGAAATCAGGAGCTGGATTTATTGACATTGGTTTTATTCTGAAAATAAATGGAAATTTTTTGGCTTGAGCTTTTTCTTTTTACTAATTTTGTTATAATTTGTATCGGTATAAACAAATCGAGTTAACTTACTTTTTATCCAGTCTTCTAATACGTTTTCCTGGCGACTCCGGAAACACAGCTGGCTTTTTCACAGTTCCCTCCTGTTCTGGGCTTTTCTCCTCGGGCAATTCATCTTTTGTTGAATTACTACTCTTGAAAATTTTACGCAATGATGACACAACTTTATCTTTGGACCGAGACATTTTTGCGCTTTTATATTTGTAATTATTAACAGTTCAATTTCTGCCGGTGGTATTAGTTTTATTTTTTATCAAATGTAGTGCTTAGCTCTTAAGTTATTTTTATTAAAATTTATGTTTTAAATCCTTTAATGTATAAAAGATATTTCAGTCTAAATTTCAACAAAATTATTAAATTTTGTGCGGTACCCGTACTCTGCAATGAAAAAAAATTTTAAATAAATTACTAATTTTAATTTACAAGTGCAGTAAATTTTTATATAACTAAATGAAAAAAATTTTATAACCTGTACAGCAGTTTTTCATAAAAAATTCTATGCGAATTTTACAGTTGTGTTACAGAAACATTAATAACCAGATGAAAATAAAAGCGTTTTTACTTTTTCTAGAAAACTAATTATTTTAATTTAAAAAACAAACGATACGAATTGAAAAATGAGTAAATTTTCACTTTTGTGCAAATGCTGTGTCATACCTACTAGTTTCAAAATCAGAATATCTTGTAAAAACATATACGCAGAGATAAAATCAGAATGGAAGTATGGCTAAAAACATAATAGGGTCTGCACAATGGCCACAAACATACTATTGCTCTCTTTAAAATTACTTTTATACTTTAGAGATAAAACCAGAATGGAAGTATGGCTAAAATCATAATAGGGTCTGCACAATGGCCACAAACATACTATTGCTCTCTTTAAAATTACTTTTATACTCAATAATAACAATTTGACTCAATAAGCAAATTGAAAAAAGTACTGAAATAACTATCCATTATATGGTTAACATTAATTATACTTTGTTTATTATAACCTTAATATTGTTACTTTTAAGAAAATTATGCAAATTTTGACAATATTATATTTAATAATCACCATATTACTATCATCCAGAGAACCGAAACGTTCAATCATTTCTCAGTCATGAGCGAGCGTGAAAATTTAAAAATTTTACTGCTTTTTCATCCTCATGAGGGTGAGGAAAAAAATAATTTGAATTTCCTTACTCATGAGGAGAGAGCAAACAAAAAAATTCATATGTGAATTTGCCAGATAAGAAAAATTTAAAAAAAAAATTCACATTCAAATCCCTCATAAGGAAAAAAAACCCGATTTTTCTGACCATAACAGCGGGAAATGAAGTAGTAAAGAGGCCTTATAGAAGGCCTGTGGCGATATTAAATTTTCCAGCCGCATTCCAACTGTATTTCCAATTTACACGTTGTGTCATTGGAGACCAAAGCCTTGCCTTCTTGCATCTACTTTAAAGGCTTCTGGAAGGCCTTCTTAAAGTAGTTAAGAATAAAGCTTTATCCCAGTGTAATTGTTGTTGCTAATACATAGTGCGAAGTGAGTAAATTAATAACTAAACTTGGTACATAATCTAACATAACTACTAATAAAACGATTTCGACAGGCCTTATCTCAGAAAAGATAATTTGAATTTGTAAAATATTTAATAAAAACCATTCTAAAAGACCTGTTCAAATAAGGCAGAGTGGGATTAGAAAAAGTTTATTAAACATATAGTTGTAAACCTGCTGAAGATTGGTATTTTTTTTTCTTTTTTGAAGTCGGTCTGATATTTACATTGTTTGATTTTTGTCGTTACAACTTTTTCTGTGCCACCGACATTGTTGCCAACTTTTTTTTGAAGACTTACCGTCAAATTGTACTTTAAAAACCGCTAGAAGCTGCAAAATTTTTTATTTAGCGTAAAATCGCTAAAATCTCAATATTTTGCAAAATGTATATACAAATCAAGATATAGAGTGATTTTTTAAAGGTAAACGACTTTTTATTAAAATCATATATGTATGTAGTAAGGTTTTGGTTTTCCCTGACTTTTTTAGTCCCGGGAACGTACAAGAATGTTTTTTTAGTGCCTAAAAGTTGGTAAAATATATTGAATAAAAAGGTTTTTAATTCAAATCCGTTTTAAGTCTTTTTCTATCACTTCTAATTTTTTATTATGGGCTGGTGATGCTAATATATTTCATCATAACTGGAAAATGATTTCTCCTATTTTAATCCAATGGTTGAGAACAAAATTTACAAATGATTACGAATAAAATTTCCTTTAAATCATCATTATAACATTTTTTCATATTTTTTACTGTTTCGGAGCTATTCAGAAGTAATTTGCGATAAATTTGGTTTTTATGCAAAACAAAAAATAGTACTATTTTTTGTTTTCCGAAATGTTGGAAAAAGGACAAAAGTTTAACATTTTTAGCATTTATCAAAAAGCCAGATATATTTCAAATAAAATAAGAAATATATTATGAAAATAACTAATATTTCGCATTTGTCCGATTTGGATTAAATTGCTAGCATATAACTTGAAATAATATTCCCTTTAAAGCATAGCCACCTTATTTCGGACGAAATATTAGTCAAGCCCATAAAAAACGAGACGTAATAGAATCAATCTGTGAACAGATTTTAATTCAGCACGCTAAGGTCAACTAAAATCACATAAGAAGGTTCTTGCTGCCACCTTTTTTTATTTTTGCGACCAGTGTAATAAGAATAATAAACTATAAAACAATGAATTATTTGAGTTAACTGAACGTAATTTGACAGAATTCCAGTTTATCCTAATCAAAAAATTATTAAAAAAAAATGTTTTTATTGCGGAAGCGAATTAAATTTTTCTTAAGCTACGGTCACACTTATTAAATATTTGATCAAATAAGCGTAACCCCTACTTTTGTTAATAGTTAGTGAGATTTAAAATGGTCTTAATATTACAAAATAAACTAATTATACTACTAGACATAGCAAAAAACAGTTTTTTGTAAGATGTGGTATTTAAATATTAAATTAATATTGATATTAAGCGAAATGATTTTTTAGTTTGGTTGTTGGTCCCGTTTTTTTCGTCTGACCGTAGCTTTACTTTATAATTTAATTAAAAAAAAACAAAAATACTCTCTTATTTTATGAAAAAATTTTCAATTTTCAAATACCTACCTAGAACAAAAATTTTATATGCTATTGATATTAAAAAAAAACCGCTAGTTTTCCCGCTACCCGTCAAAACGGACATTTTAGCGTGATGAGGACATAAAAACCGCTACAATCGCGGTAAGTCCGTCAAATTGGCAACAGTGGCCACCGAACTTAAATACCAAGGCGAATTCATGTAAACGGTGGTGTCGATCCTACAACAAGTAACAACACCATAAACACAACAATGTATTTTGTTGTTGCTTTCGTTGATCCATATGTCAAAATCACAAGGAACTTTTGACATTTCTCTCTCTAGTTAAGAAAAAAAAATAGCACAGCTATGTTTTCAATGCCACCTGAAAAATGAATTCGCCTTGTTAAATACATTTTTCGTCAAATAAGAGAACGAATGTGCGAGCAAAACGAATCGAAGAGTACACTCGATTGTGTACCCAGCAGTGTGACCACAACTAACAAAAAATTGGATGCTAAATGGGGCTTAAAACAATGCTAAAAATGCTAAAAAAAAAAAAAATTTATGATGCAAAAAAATGCTAAATTTTCTTAAATAATTGTATTATTATAATGAATGAATTATATAGTAATTTAACTGAAAATATTATATTTCTTTTAAATTTATGTATGTATTTGCATAAAATATGCAAATATTTCTTTCAGTCTTTTATACAAATGTATAGATAGGTACATAAAATAATTCTGATAGTGCATAGAAAATATTCAAGGAATAAGACTATTACAGTATGACAACTTCATATTGAACAAAAACTAAAAATATGATTTTCATTCAATTAATATTTTAATTGTTTTAAAAGCAATTTATAAATAAAATAATAATCAAATAAATCAAAACCTTAATTGATTATTTTGTTTAAATTAATGTAATGCCAACGTGTAAAAATAAAAAAATAACGCTAAATAAACAGAAAAATAATTGGGTTTCAAATTGGGTATTAGACATCAAAAATATAGTAATTCAGTTCACACCAACTCGAAAATTTTTTATTTCGCATTGTATTGAAAATTTTTATTCTCAGGGCCTTCCAAAGCTTTTGTGTTTTTTAATTTTGTAAATTACCCAGCAAAAACTTTACTTACAATCCTACTTTTAATGACTTCAAGAATTCATTACTTTGTAGCTTTATTCGCCACTTTTTGGATTTTTAGTTATATATTAAATAATAACTTTATTATTATATCTTAAATATACAGAAAAATTTATATTTTCATTATGACAATAAAAATTTCATTATAGTCATAAAACATAGTTTTTTAATGCAAAAACTACACTGCCCCGGTAGACTAGCTGGTAGAGAGCTAGTCTATCAGCACCGAGGTTGCGGGATAAAACCCGCCAGAGACAGAAAAAAAAAATAAAATAAAGTAAAATAGAATAAGAAAAAATAAAAATAAAATAATTAAAAAAAAAAAACAAAAAAAAAAATTAAAAATAAATAAAAAAATTTTTACTTTATTGACGTTGTGTAACTATATATTTTTATAAAAATTTTAAGTATAAAAAAAACATATTAAGGGTCCTCATGATATCGTTTATAAGTCTCGTAACCTGTGCAAACTGTGCATTTTTACGCCCTCGTAAAGGAACTGTCAAAAATTGTATTAGAATTCATTTACACAAACTTGGTAAATTTGCCCAACAATTTTGTCTCGTAAACTTGCGCTGTTCAATTGTGCATTTATACAAACAGATTTTTTAGTGGTTTTAACGTCGTTTTCAATGAAAACTCCAAGTGTTTATAAATCACAAAGAATAAATTCTAGCAATAGTTTGAGCAAATTAGTATTTTGGCTTTCTTTGTGCATTTTTAAAAACAAATTCAAAATTTAAAATCCCAAATTTCAACTTTTATTTTTATTTTGTTGAATTTTCTTTTTTTTATTTTCGTATTGACAAACTTACATTAATTGTTTAAAATTACACAAAAATTAAAAAGGTTCTTCATGAAACGAGTCTCGCAAGTTTGCCCATTTGCACAAATGGCAATTTTAGGCGATATCATGAAAACCCTTAATATTTTTTAGATTATAATAGGCTAAATTATAAAGGATTACTTTTGGGACATCGCGAACAAAAATAAGTACTTCTTCTAGTAGAAAAATAAGTAGTCTGTTTGTCAAGTTCTCATTATTTTTCTGCTTATTTTGTAAGCAAAGTTTTTGCTGGGTAATAATACAAAGGTATGATTTTTGTTTTCAGTTTTTATGATAATATTTTAATTTTATGATATATTTTTTTTGTGATAATAGTATACTATTAAATTTTCAAAAGTTATCGTATTCATGTCCCTTAATCGATGTGCTTTATGTGTTTATTAATTCTTAGATAGTTTTTTTGTTCTTATGTTTTTTAATTTCATTTCTAAATGTAATTATACTACAAAAATATATTAAGGTAACATAATAGAAACAAATTATGTGAGTATGTATTTTAAGATAAAAAAATGTTACATACATTTAAAATAAGAACTTTTTCCTTGTTTTAGTGATTTTGAAAATCAGTAGGTGACAACACTTTTTTCAAATTTATACTTAAAAAATCAATAAAAAAAAAAAAATAATAAAAGAAAAAATTCAGTTTATTTGTGCAGGAAAAAAAATTGTGCAAATTAATATTAAAAAAGTGTAAATATAAGTTATTTGTGACAACAAAAAACATACAAACAAAAGATTATACAGCTTTCTAAGAAAGGAATTATCGTACATAAAAAAGGTATGCATGTATTAGACTAAAAAAAGTAAATGATTTAGGTATGTATGTATGTAGATAGAGATTTACATATGTATGTTTGTACATATATGTATGTTTTGTTAGAAACAAAAATCAACATACCAAAAAATTTAAAACGATTTCTGTAAATACATATACACATATATAGATATGTATGTACATACATAAATATGGATCACTTCCCTGCATATGAATATGAAAAACTTCATGATAATTATACATTTGTTAGATTTTTAGAAGTTGGAGGTCCACCTACTGAGGAAGTAAAAACCACCCAGGGAAAATCTTTTGTTAAACTAAAGGAATATTATAAAAGTATCTATTAATATGAGTTCATTTGAGTCTGATATTGGCGATTTGTTAGAGGGATGGAATTTGGATCATTTATACACTTATTTTCAAGGTAAGACAATTTAATGTAAAAAAAAGCAAAACTAGACTTTGTAGCATATTTTTCCATTATTATATTATTGTAAAAAATGTTTAGCATTAATAAATTATTAGGTTTATATATAAATTATTTATTTATGTAAGACTGTAAAACTTATTTCTTTTTTTAGACCTAAAAATAACAACTAAAGTTTTAAAAATTTTAACCCAAACACACGTTAGTAAACTCTTTTGCAATTTGACGGTAGGAGATCAAGCAATTTTTGAAGCAAATTGGAAGAACTGGATAAAATGTAATGAACCTGCCGTTATAAATACAAGTTTACATTTAATACATTTAAAACTCAAAAAATTTCCTTAATGGAAATTCTGAATACTACATATAATGGAAAAGAAATAAAAAATTTTTTCAATAAAACTGGAAAATTACATGACGAACAAAGAAATTTGTTAATTGGAACAATATCAAAATGATGGTAATTAAAAAAAAACAAATCTAAAAAACATACATTTTACCATGTTTAAAAACTAGTGGCAGCAAAATCAGAAAAAAATATTCCATTGCGGACTCGCAAGTGGGCTTTGCCGTTTTGGCGAACTCAAGCGAAGAATTAGACGCAAAATTAAAACTGCTAGAAATCGAAAATCGCAATATTCGACCCAAACTTTTCATTGTCGGAGAATTTTCCACCGTCAATTTAATTTATATAAATTTTGATAAGATCAAATATCCATTTTGTTCAGTATTGCAATCACTTTATATTTTAATAAAATTATTTTTTATTTTTAACATAGAATATCCTGAAGAGTCAGAGCTATTTTACGATTTTTTGCAATATGTAATATATGAATTTCCTGTAACAAAAGTCTTCTAAAATTTGTAGCGTCAAACATGAATTGCTACAATAAATACATATAAGTTTGATAATTTTGTAGTAGTTAGTTTAATATTATTTTAAAATTTAGATAATTTTTCCTTTTCAAGTCTTTTGTTTTGTAAACGCTAAGTGATGCAAATATACACTTTAGTATTTTGTTTTTTTTTTTTAAATTAGTAGAACTAATTTTTAATTATAAAATAAATTAAACTTATATATGTTTTACTGTTTGTTGTTGTTTTACTGGACATATGTACCTTACTCTAGATTTTTTTTTACTATTACAAGCTTTGTTAAAAGAGAACACACAAAAAATTAAAAATTGATTTTAATCACCAAATCAGTAAAACTAATGTCATTATATCTTTATTTTCTCAAATGAATTTTGTTACACATATGTTTTGTTTATCTTTTTATAAATGTTTAAAATAAATTCACAATTTCTGTCAAATAACAAAAAAAAAAAAAATTGTGGTTTTGTTTTACTAGGAATTTGCATACAAAATAATTAATTGTTAGGTTAATAAATTCTAAATTTAAATTTTAATTATTCAGTTTAATTCATTCAATTACAATTTTGATTAAATCCAACCAAAAATTTAATTAATTAATTGCTTATTTCAATTACTATATTGTTTATTTTATTATTTATTTTGAATTAACTAAAATAATTGAGTAGAATAACGATTTTTTGTCAATTATTTTTATAATTGAATCAATCAGCACATTGTTTGAAATCGTACAGTTTTTTAAATCATATTTTTAATCAAAATTAAAAATATCATTTGTTGAAAAAAAAATCAGAATTTTCAATTTCTACACTTTTTAGTAATCAATATAATTATTTTGGTAATAGGTGCAAAATCAACAAATTGTTTACTTGATTCTACGAATTTGGTGATTAAAATCAATTTTTAATTTTTTCTGTGTACTCAAAACATAAATGCAAATAATACGCAGTTGGTTAAAAAAGTATTCGCTGTGTTTACAGAATAGTAGCAAAATAACAAAAAATTCAGTGCCAAAATTATATGTAGAAAGGCACTTAAAAGCACTGTGAGAAATTGTTAAAAGCACTATAAATACCCGCTTTTCAAAAACGGGAGTTTAACAAAATTTCGGGTATTGCATAAGCAAAAAAGCACCAAAAAATACCCGAAAGGCGCCAAAATGGCAACGCTGGCAATATATAAAATTTATAAGATTTAAAAATCCTAAAGAATGCTAAAAAAAATTTACAAAAATGCTGAAAATAATGCTAAATGCTATTTGAAAAATTCGCTGCTAAATCAAAATAAATAATGCTAAATTTAGCAGTGAAAATGCTAAAAGGGTCACACTGGTACCCAGGGTTGTTAAGGCCCAAATACATTGATCAAAATACAAATCAAGCATTGTGGTAGTATTAGTGAAAATGTGTTGTGTGTGTGACACCGACAACGCTTGATGAAAAAATAAAAAAAATTAGATATGACGGCGAATATTACGTACAGCACACGTACACGTTGAATTCGCCGGCTGGACAAACATTTGATAAGTGTATTTGGGCCTTAAGATGTGACGATTTTTTTTTTTTTGAGAAAATACAGTTATATGAAGATTGACGATTTTTTTACTAAAAGCAATAATGATATTCTTGCGAAATAACAGGCTTCAATGCTTTGTAAATGCTTCCATTTGCTTAGTTGAATAGGAAGTGGGCTAGATTATGAGGGATTCGCTTATATTTATATGATCGCTGCACAGTGTGGGAAATTTGGAAAAAATGGAAATAATTCTATATTTTATAAACGATTGGTCCGATTGGAATGCAGTTTGAGCTGACAATCAAAGAGTTGTAGTCGAATTCAAGTCTTGGATTTGAGGTTTATATACTTAGCAGGAGAGGTGCTATAGGTGCCCAAATTAGGACACCTCGGGCATAACAAAAACTAAAAACTATCCTTAATTCTTAATTTTAGCTCGATGCTAAAACAATTTTTTAATTAAATGCGCTTGCCGTGTTCTTCATAATTGGTCTAGTATTTTGAAAATATATAACTCAAATTTATCATAATTTGTTTTAAATATTTTTTTGTGAATTACTAGCAAATCAATTAATATTCTATATTTTGCAAATTGTAAAAAAGTATTTTTACTTAAACTCCTGAAAAAGTGGATTTTTTCCAAATTAACTTCATGTAACAACAATTTAAGATCGACGACTCACAGTGGATAAAAATCGTTTTTCATTGGCCAAAAATCTGTAACTTTTGAGCCAAAGGAGATATTTTAGTGAATTTTTTTTTTAATCGACAGATTGGTTCTTAAACTTTTCTTCACTTTAAATTTCATTAAACTCGGTTGAGTAGTTATTGGGGAATTGAAGGGCAAATTGGAACTTTACATTTATTTAACTTTAGCGTGATATATGGTTTTTTTATTTTTTTTCATTATTTAGAAATGACATTTTTGGATTTAAATAATAATCTCAAACAGTTTTTGTAGTAATGGGACACTCAAAAAATTAAATGTTTACACTATAAAAAAAAATATAATACTAAAAAATTGTAAAATCAACTGGAAATTTTGATATTATTACTGAAAAATTAACAATTTTTTAAATTTGTTTACATTTAAAAAAACTTTAGAAATATTATCTAAAATCTTGCTATTACTACAGAAGAATCTATTATTTTTTGCTGTAAAATTTGTTAAAATTAGCAAAATAAATCCGCTGAATTCTGATTTTTTTTAAGTTTTGATACTAAAATATAGGTATTTATTTTTTGAATATTTCTTATATGTTAAAAGATTTCATACATATGTGGATAAAAAAACTTTAAAAAAATAAAAGCAGCAATAGATTTTAATAGCTTTTGTTACAATGTCTGTCTTAGATCAATTATAATTATTGTTCATTTAATTGAAAGATTGATTGCAAATATTCCATATTCTGTTTTTTGTTATTTCTGTTTTTTAGTAGTTTTTTGACTTCTTCATCTAAATCCCGATGTTCCACTTTCCATTGATTTCGAATACTGGAGATGAACGGATCTGACGTTGCCAATAATATATTAAATAGATCTTCATTAGTGGAATTTCGTGAAATTTTTCTAGTATTGTGCTCTCTATAAAATCTGTAATCCTTATTCCTTTTTTCCTGAGCTTCCTCTGATAAATCTCCAAGTGGCACAGTTTCCTTAGCAAAATCTCCAAATTTTTTAGAGTAAATTTCTTCATTGCACGCAAGAACTTCTAGGGTTTTTTTTTTAATCTAAAAATGAGGTTTAAATCGACACCTGTTATTTCAGGTGCTGTTTCTAGATCTGAAAAGAAGCTTCTTGCGGTATTGCTATCATTTGTATTGCCTGACCCTTGTTTCGGCTGATCTTTAATCAACCCCAATTTGCGATATTCATCTTGAACATGTTTTCTTTTTGAACTTCTAACTCCTTGTTGGTTTTGTTGTTTCTTATTGATCCTGAAGATCCGAAATCCAAATCGTAACTGATTTTTAGTATGTGTTCCATAAGTCGTATTCTTGCATGTAGTGGTGATAATCTAAATTCATATGCATCAGTATTATCTTATGATTTTGTCGGGACCTGGTTTAATTGGCTTGATGTTGCATGGCATATGATGCAGCTGGATGCAGCCTTCGTGTTAGTCAAAGCCTGGCCTACTTTTCCATCTATCATTGGTAGCTTACTTCAATTTGCTGCCCATCTAAATCTTATTGCAATGGCTGTAGTGTTGCAATTTGGGCCCCGATATCACTAAGTTCTTTGTTAATGGCATCATGAGTTTCTTTTTTGAATTCAAATTTGATAGGCAGTATTTCGTAGGAGATGATGTCTCATTTTTTCAAATATCCTTTGTTTGCGTTGTACTAGTCGAAGGCTCTGAATCTTCCAAAATCTTTTTAATCGCAATGGTACAAATGATACCATGAACATACCTAAGTCTGAAATATTTTCACATACTAGTTGTTTGTATTGTTTTTGTCCGGAAAAACCATCACATCCCCATTTACAAAAAAGAATTAACTTTGTGTTTCCAAAGATAACAAGACTACCAACCTAGCAAAAAAAAACTAGCAGGGCATTTCTTTCGGATTAAATATAAAAAAATCACTTTTTTCTGAATTGAAAAAAAAGTTGTGTTTAACTACATGGCACAACCACAATTACCCATATTTTGACCTAATTTTTTGGCTACCTTAGTTTTAATATGTTTACTATAAAATAAAATTAAAATTTCTGAAATCGGTGACAAACAAAAATTGGACTTTTGGCCAATGAAATAAAATTTTCAGCCACGACTTAAATAATAGGGCTTAGTAGATTTTTTTTTTTTTTTTGCTATAACCATGAAAAATGTTGTGCCAACAAAGCATTATTTATTGAATACTTTTTTAAATCAAACAAACTGCAGGTAATTCACAGCGATTAATCACCCAAATTATCCTAAATATGTCTAATAATTTAATTGTTATTTATTTATTTATTAAATCTCCCTTTATGTTTAAGAATGTGATTTAAAAATAATAAATTTAATCGTAAACTAATTCTTAAGTCTACGTCCTACCAATGTCAGTCGAAAATTATACTGGCATTTTTCTTTTAAGTTTTTTCCTTTAATGTGAAGAAAATCGTGGTTTTTGACAAAGTTATGAAGAAAACTTAAAAAAAGTCTCTCGAAAAATCTGAAAATATCTCAAAAATACTTTACCCTATAAACTCTTAAATTATGCTTAACCACTAGGGAGATCGAACGGATAGTATTCGAACGGTTGTAACCGGTTATTTTAGTATTGCCCAAGTCGAATATTTTAAAATGCCCATTTTTCGAATATCGAATACACCGATTATTTTTGTATTGTGTAATTTATATACGTTGTCTTTACTTTTGTTATAAATGTGCCCGTAATTTAAGTGTTTTTCTAATTGAACAGTGGGCAAACTTAAACTTTTTATGAAGAATGCCAAAACAAAATGTAACAACAAAAGTTAAAAAACATTATGAGCAATGTAAATTCAAATCGCTTATATAAGTGTGTGTTCTTGTAACAAAAACCAAAAACAATTCAAAATACTACAAAAAAAAAGACAGTGTTTTAAATATTATATATATTTTTATAAATATGTCATCTCTGGTGATATTTCGAACGGATTTAAAAGACAATGGTGCTTAAAGAGCCCTAAAATGGTAAGGTTCTTCAACGTCGCGACTAATTAATCACTTTTAAGTAGTCCACAAGATTGACATAGATATACGCCATGTAAACCTTGACTCTGTTCCAAGTAGTTCTTAAGATACTGCAAATATAACTTTACTAAAATATGCTGGCAAGAATAAATCATTTGGTAAAATATAAGCCTGCTGTGTTGAAGAGGTTGGAATGCCCGTTAAGGCACTTAAAAAATCTTAACTACAACATACCGGCGGAATCAACGATATGGGAAAATTCATCAGTTTTATTTATTAAAACACCAAGAATTAAAAACAAAATTGAAGGAATCAAACAATGCCATGGAAGGTTTTTAATTGTGATCGACGAATTGACCGATATTACATACAAAGAGCATTCGTTTCTCTAATGCTGAAACAAAATAATTTGAAATAAATAATCCTGGCTAAGAGGTTTTGTTTGCAACTTTTCAAAAATATGGTTGAAGTCTACTGATTCATATAAACATGCTTAGCCACCAACAAATTAAAACTCATTTAAAATAAAAAAGTTTTTGAAAATATAAATTTATTAAATTCCTATAATTTTTTAAACCCAAAGTTTTTCAAAAATTCTAAATCTTACCTAGTAAATATTTGACGTCTTGCACAACCACTAGTTTTCTTAAAGAATTGTTTGCTTTTGCAAAACGGTTGGCTGAAGCAAACATTATTTAACAGTTTTTAAATTACATTGTACAATTAAGATCTTAGGAATAAAGTTTAGTAAATAAATAGAATTTATAATTTCTTAAGTTTGATCAATTTACTGGTCATGTTTTTTTGGATTCTATCGTCAAATACCTTAATAGCCTTTTTACACTGAACAACATCTAACATCTAACATCAATTTGCGAAGATGTAAACATCTTTCCATAAGAAATACATAGGGCTTAAATCCAACATCTTTCAACATCTTTAAAAGATGTTCCTATCTCATTCTATTCCATTCTACATCTTTCGATTATTTTAGTGTTATCACTAGAAAGTGGCAATAAGTTCTATTATTATTGTGGCATCACTGACAAAAAAAAATTGGTTTAAAAGCAGCGTTACCATTTGTCAAGTTTTCTCTTTTATTGCGATGTTTTTTTGTTAAGTATTTTTTATATTGTTAAACAAATAAAACTTCAAATACATTTTTGTGTTTTCTTCTTAAATTTTGGCAGTTTTGTAGAAAAAAACAATTTTTTATTTTAAAAACTTTTTTTTGCAAATATGGTGACATTTTTGTTTGATGGTAGATGTTAGATGTGAGCAATGTAAACGAGTGTTTCACATTTTCTACATCTTTGATAATAGATGTTAGATGTCGATCAGTGTAAAAAGCCTATAAGTCATATCTATGCATTTTGTTGGTTCCTTACCTTCGTGAATTGTTTTGTTTTTATTCAAATCAACTTTTTATTATAAAAACAAATTTGATTTTTGTATTTTTATGTATTCGAATTAAAACCGGTAAACCGGTTATTTTTAAAATTCTAAGCCGAAAACCGGTTTTAAAAATAACAGCTGTTCATAAAAAATATCGTTTGCCTTAGTAATTTTTAAACTTCCCTCGTACATTTATTTATTTGTTTCTTATTTTGTTTTACATACATTTGTGTTCCTTTACATATTAAAGTAACGGTAGAATCATTCGATTTTTCATACTAAAAGCTTAAATGTAAATAATAGTTTTTAAGAAGTTCTTTTGTTATAAATAAATTAGTCTATAAATGAACCTCAAACGAAACGCATTGACTTTGTTAGTAGACAGTTTTTGGTGACCCCGACGTGATTGTCGTGAGATTTAAAGAGAGTTAATTGTGTTTATTTATTACTGCGCTTAATAGTAAACTAAAAAAACTGTGTTTTATGGTAGCTGCTTATTGTTTAAATAAATAAGTAGTGAAAGAAAAAAAACTTAAATTTTGGTGTTGTTGCATTTAATAAAAAAAGGTTCTATCGGATTGCAAATTCTTTGCCCAGCTGCATACAGTAAAAACCTTATAACTAAAGGGAAAAATATAGAGTGAACAATTTTAACAAACTAAACTGTTTTTTGTGTTTAATAAAATATGAGTACTATTGAAACTCTACGTAATAAAAGGTCAGATATAAAGGGTACAGCCACAAGGCTGGAAAACTTCTTATCAACTGTGAACAGTGAAACTTCACTTTTTGAGCTACGTGCCAGGCTTGAAAAATTAGAAGTCCTTTATGAAAATTTTCAAGCATTGGATATTGAAATGGCTGCCCATGGCGATGCTGCTAAAGACCGTGAGAATGATTTGGAGGAATTTGAAGCCAAATATTATCGAGTAAAAACAAAATACTGTGAAATTATTGATTCTCGACTCCAAGCTTCTAATGTTGTTGGTGATCCACTAAATTCCACAACGATGCATCAAGATGCCATGCATAAGCTTTTGGAATCCCAAGCAGAGTTTTTAGAAAAATTATCAGCATTACAATCATCTTCTACATCTGCAAGTCCAGCTTCATTATCGCAAACTGCAAATTCGTCTATCCAGACTGCTGATGTCCGACTTCAAAAACTAAATATACCAGAATTTGAAGGTAACTATTCTGACTTCAAATCATTTTTGATTTATTCAGCAGCTCTGTGCACAACAATCATTCGCTAACTGCATCGCAGAAGTTCCAATACCTTAAAGGTCTGTTAAAGGGTAAGCCTGCTATGCTTATACGCCATCTTCCTGTGTCCGATCAAAACTATGTGGAAGCTATGAAATAGATTCAAGAGCGTTATGATAAGCCCTCGCTGGTAATTGATTCTTTGATTGAAACGTTTTTATCTATTTCTAAATCAGATGGTCCACAAGGCATTAGAAATGTCTCTAATATTGCTGATGAAGTTATACGAGGTCTGCGAGCACAAGGCACTGAGGCAGAAAAACGCGATCCTTGGCTGATACACCTTTTACTGAAAAAGGTTGACAGAGAAACTCATCAATCATGGGCTGAATATTGTAGTAAAAAGACTTTTCCTACGCTGGATAGTTTTATTAATTTTATTAATGAACGCTGTGATGCTCTAGAACGTGTGTCATCTGCAAGTGATAAACAACGTTATACTGCGTCACAAGTAAAAAGTAAGTCCGTACGATCATACAACAGTGTTATGAAAAGAGCGTGTCTGGCCTGTTCACAGAATCATCACCTGGCCTATTGTCCTACTTTTACCAAGAAGTCTGTACCTAGCCGTATAAGTTTTGTCAAAAAGAATAAACTGTGTTTTAATTGCCTAAAATCGGGACATATGGTAACAAATTGTCCATCAAAGCACGTTTGTGAGACCTGTAAAGGTCACCACCATTCTTGTATTCATTTGGAACGTAATTTAACTCAAGGTGCAACAGTAAAGAGTGTGGATGCTGGTTTGGCAAAGGATGGTGGTTCTAAAACCTCTGAAACTGCTACCAACTCTGCACCTATTTCTGACTCATCAGTGAATCTAGCTGCATTAACTGAGGTACGAAATTTAAATATGCTTTTACCCACAGCCACTGTTCTGGTTAAAGACAACCTGGGTAGCCACCAAAGCTGCAATATTTTACTTGATTCTGGATGTCAAAACACATTAATTTCTGAACGATGTGCTAACCGACTTGGACTACAACGAACCCCATCTAAAATATTCGTAAGTGGATTAGGGAACAATAAAGCAGGTGCGACAAGAGGAGCAGTCAAGTTACAAGTAAAATCTTTATATAATACTAATTCTATTGTCATGCTAGCCCATGTCTTTAAGAGTCTTACCTCCCAATTGCCATACTCTCCTCTTACGATAAACTATTGGGATGATGTAAACCATTTGTCTCTTGCTGACCCAAACTTTGATACTCCGAATGATATTGACATCTTGGTGGGATACGACTATTTTTTCACCCTTTTAAGAGATGGCCGCATTGTTAAAGATGGTAATTTACTGGCACAAAATACCATGTTTGGCTACTATGTGGCGGATGTAATGTCGAATCCAATATGAGTGCTTGCCACATGATGACACAATACTCATCAGATGACGATTTAAATAAAACCATACAGTTATTTTGGAAAATTGAAAGTGTACCTCAGCTTAAACCCAGCTTAAGCATTGAAGATCAACAAACTGAAGATTTTTATAAAACAACTACTACCCGTGATAAAAGGTATTCTGTTAGACTTCCATTCTCTCAAAAACTAGATATTGGTGAGTCCTTTACTTGCGCTCTGAAAAGACTAATAACTATGGAGAGAAAATTTAAATCGAATCCGGATTTAATGCTAGCTTATTCAGAATTTATGAATGAATACCTGTCACTGGGTCATATGAAACTTGTGCCCCATAATGAAATAAATGATCCATCTAAACAAGTTTATTATCTGCCGCACCACGCTGTGCTAAAAGAAAATAGTCTGACCACCAAACTCAGAGTGGTGTTTGATGGTTCCGCTAAATCTTCTAATGGAAAATCACTTAATGATAACTTACTTAAAGGCCCAATATTACAACAAAACTTGGTGGCAGTAATTTTAAGATATAGGTGCAAGAAATATTGTTTTTCTGCAGACATTAAACAGATGTTTAGAATGATTAACGTTCATGAGTGTGACCAAGACTATCAGCGTATATTATGGCGTGAATCACCTAAGGATCAGGTTCAACACTATCGGCTTACTACCGTGACATATGGCACTCGACCTGCGCCCTATCTTTCACTTCGCACTCTTCTGCAACTGAGTGACGACGAAAAGAATCGCTATCCCATGGGTAGTGCAGCTGTCAAAAACTCATTTTACGTCGACGACTGCATGGCAGGCTCCAATACAATAGAGGAGGCTCAAGAGCTAGCTGATCAGTTAAACAACTTGCTCATGGCTGGCGGTTTTCATCTAAGAAAGTGGGCTACTAATGATAGCAGAATTCTTCAAAAAATTCCAGATTGTAATAAAATTGAAAGCATAGTAGATATCCCTTCAGACATAACAGTTTGTCTCCTTGGTATTATTTGGGATCCTATTAAGGACTGCTTTTCGTATAAGGTAAAAAAAAGGACTATTGTCTTGACACCAAAAGGAACTTGCTTTCTGAGATATTTAAAATTTTTGATCCCCTTGGCTGGATCTCACCTGCAATTATTTCAGTAAAAATAATTATTCAACGTTTGTGGCTATCAAATCTGGATTGGGACGAGCCGTTGCCTGATGATACATTACATAAAATCAAATTACTATTTTCAGAATTTCATTTACTTAATAATATTAATATCCCCCGACTTATTTTTTCTACAGAGGAAAATATAACCTTTCATGGATTTTGCGATGCTTCTAGCGTCGCTTATGCTGCTGTGATTTACTGTCGCAAGGTATCAGCGGATGGTAAAGTATCCACCAACCTCGTCATCTCTAAAACTAAGGTGGCTCCAATTGCATCGTATTCAATTCCCCGGCTGGAACTTTGTGCAGCATATCTGCTAACGCAACTATTTGAATACCTATCTTCTGTTATCAGCGTAACCTTGGAGGATGTAGTTTGCTGGTCTGATAGTAAAACGGTGCTGGCATGGCTTTCTTCACACCCATCAAAGTGGAAAGCTTTTATAAGTCATCGAACATCTTATATTTTGGAAACAATTCCAAGATTAAACTGGAGATATGTTCCCAGTAAGCAGAATCCGGCCGATGCTGCTAGCAGAGGCATTAGATCCAGCTATTTAATAAGTGACGAAATGTGGTTTAACGGGCCCTCATGGCTGCCTAAAGAAGATAGTTACTGGCCAGTCCAAGGCTCCGCGAAAAATACTACCAGTGAAGAACTCCGTCCTGGTAATCAAGTAGCTCTTGCTTCAACCACGTACAACCCAGATGTTATTGGTAGAATAAACGAAAGAATTTACCGTTGGCTTAAAATGGTGAGAGTACTTGCTTACTGCTTCAGGTATCTTAGTAATCTTAAATCCAAAACTAAAACCAACTACCCCCTTCAAGTTAATGAACTAAAACATGCGGAAGTAGAAATTTTTAAATATTACCAGACACAAACCTTTGCTGAAGTTGTTGAGACACTTAAAATTGGTCACGCTACCTTAACTAATAAAAAACTTAAGAAACTATCACCGTTTCAAGATTCTGATGGGCTGCTACGTGTTGGAGGAAGATTAACTACAGCCGATATACCATACGACAGCCAACATCAAATAATTCTACATAAAGACAGTCCTATTGTACGCAAAATTGTACATGATTTACACATACAAAATCTTCATGCCGGAATAACGTTGTTAATTGCTACACTGCGCCAAAAATATTGGATAATTGGTGCACGAGAAATTGTAGAAGTCATTACTCAGCAGTGTGGAGTTTGTCTTCGCTACAGTTCACGGGTCCAAGAGCAACTTATGGGCGCTGCTTTTCCGTTTTACGAAGTTGGATGTGATTATGCTGGACCAATATTATATAAACAAAGAACTGGACGAAAGTCTCCAATTGTTAAAGCATATATTGCTGTTTTTATTTGCCTGGTGACTTGGAACTCGTTTCCGACTTAAGTACTGATGCCTTTTTAGCTGCCCTTGACCGATTTGTTGCTAGAAGAGGACTATGTGCGCATATTCATAGTGATAACCGCACTTACTTCCGTGGAGCTGCCAGGAAACTTAATGAAATTCATCAGATGGTAACTTCTTTTAAATCTAACAATAAAATTTCGAATTTTTTGTCTTCCAAAGGTATACAGTGGCACTTTATTCCGCCTAGTGCCCCACATTTTGGTGGAGCATGGGAATCGATAGTCAAGTCGATGAAGTTTCATTTACGAAGAACTATGGGATAAGCTACTCTTACTTTTGAAGAGTTGACAACTCTCCTAGCTAGAATTGAAGCCATATTAAATTCTCGGCCTTTAGTCCAAGCTGACTCGGATGACATTCCATACATACCGCCTGGACATTTCTTAGTAAGAAGACCTCTTATTGCTTTGCCAGAAACAGATGTCACTCATTTAAATACTTCTTCATTATCCAAATGGCGACTAGTACAACAACTAACTCAATATTTTTGGTCTCGTTGGTCAACTGAGTATCTACTCTCACTTCAACCGAAATCTAAATGGCTAAAAAAGAAGTCTAACTTATGTGTTGGCGACATCGTCTTGCTACGTGAGGACAATCAGCGCCCCGCTTCCTGGAAGTTGGGTCGTATCATTGAAACTCATGCTTGGTCCGACGGTCTTGTAAGAGTAGTTACTGTCAAGACGGAAAATTCAACTTTCAAAAGGCCTATTGCTAAACTTCACCCATTGCCAAAGGAATGTTGAACGTCTTTCAAGGCTGGCGGAAATGTTCATAAAAAATAATGTTTGCCTTAGTAATTTTTAAACTTCCCTCGTACATTTATTTATTTGTTTCTTATTTTGTTTTACATACATTTGTGTTCCTTTACATATTAAAGTAACGGTAGAATCATTCGATTTTTCATACTAAAAGCTTAAATGTAAATAATAGTTTTTAAGAAGTTCTTTTGTTATAAATAAATTAGTCTATAAATGAACCTCAAACGAAACGCATTGACTTTGTTATTAGACAACAGCTATTCGGAATATTCGAAAACCGGCTTTTAAAAAGTCGAATAATCTATCTTCCTATTAACCCCGCATGAAAATCCAATACTTTAAAACAGTCGTTTCTGACACTACAATTTTACAATTATTTATTTGACAGAAAGAAGCCCACACATTCTAAATCTTCATAATAGAAGCGTTAAAGCATGTCAGGGAGATAGTGTGTTAATGATTCAAGCTATTTTTGCTTTGTGTGTGGTGAATATTTGGTTGGAAAAAAAGGATAAGCAATATCAGAATCATTATAGTATGCATATTTACATTATTTTGGTTTTGCGGTCAGAAACTTGGACAACCCGTGGAAACCGACAAAGTTTTGCATATTCTTCATTCGCATTTAAATTTTTTTCAAAAAAAAAACTAGGTGCAGTGAGCAGGGTTGCCAGATGTGGCGATTTCTCGCCAAACGTGACGATTTTCAAACTTGTTTGGCGACTTAATTTTGATTTGGCGACATGGCGATTTAAAAAAATTGTTGGCGATTTTGTTGGATAGTTTTGATGAGCTATGTATGGATTTGTTTTAAAATTCGTTATATTCAATAAGAAGAAAAAATATTACTTTTATTCTAGTATTTTTATATTAAAATTTGAGGCATTCATTTGTATGGTCAGTATTTGAAAGTATGTATGTTCAAATGGCTGATGAAGATAATAACAATCTTCGAGAAAATTGTTTTTCGTTTTTAAAAGTGCTCTTGAAAGAATCAATAAAAAAAATTCCTTAAAACATGAATATATTTAAAGTCTACGAACATTTTTCCATTATATTTATGTGGCAATTTATTATCATAGATAAAAAACGGTTTTGTTAAAGATTTGTATGAATCCTTACGTTACCTTTTGCTGTTTACGAAACACACTCGAAAAAATTAGCGTTTGTTAATTGTAAAGAGCGTTTTAATAATGATATTTCATTTTATTTATATAGGTTTTGCCCAAAAAGGTGGCAGGTACGTACCATTTAAAGGAACTTGCTTTGGCTGTACTTTATATGCTGATACACAGAAAAATAAATGATTATGATTACTTTAAGCACGAGTCGTTCTCAAAAACTCAAGTACGAATAACACTAAAACGTACTGAAAGCAACCCTAAATGGTATTACTTTCAAAAATCAATCCCGGAATTTCTTGAAATAAGTATAAAATTCTTAAATCAAGTAAAAAAAAAGATTAAACTTTTCGTTGTCTTTAACCCTCCGGGTTACGTAAGTTTTGATTTTCTATACACATTGAAAAAAGGTCTGGCCAGACTCATGTGTACTGTAGTGTGTTTGACAAGTCGTCGTTACCATACCTTCTGTATGTAACACGAGCTTCACACTTTGTGTAAGCAAAAATGTCCACACACATCAAACCCATCAGTGAGAATTTGCAACGATGCATATTCTCACTGATTTAATAATAATAATAAATTATGATGTGTAAGCACTATTGTATAAGTAACAAGTAAGAGTGCTATATTCGGCTGTGCCGAATCTTATATACCCTTCACCATTGTGCGAGCAGAATACAGAGCAACTAGACAAAACCTAAATAATTTCTACATAAACATACATATATACAATACATAAAACTTCATTATAAATTAAATTTAAAAAGTTAAAACTGGTAAATATTTTTTTAAATCGTTTCAGAACATAAAAAAATTTAAAAAAAATTTTCTTTTTGAAAAAACACGATTCGAACCAGGGACTCACAGTTTCTAACCTAAGCAAACCCCCTAGACAACTGGACCATGAAGGAACGTTTCATGAATATCATTAAAAGTAAATATGATCAGTTTACAGTTCACAACTCAACACAGTTGAGTTGTAATTATTTTTGATGTTTTAGTTCACCACAATAAAGCAAAGGTGGCCTATAATCACCAAAATAGTTTGTACCATGTATGTGTGTTTGTTTGGTTTCTTTTTGTATAGGCACTGTTGTCATACCGTAGATTTATCTTTTTTGGCGAGTTTTTAAGTGGCAAAAATAATCAAAAATTCCCCGTTTCTATTTGTTAAAATTATTTCCTTAAATAGATAAAAAATTAAAGAAGGGTGGTAACGAAAATCATATTGGGCATTATGCTAGTATATGTAAACAAATACAAAGGGGGGGGGGGGGGGAAGAGACGGATATCGTTAAATCAACTTCGCTTTTCATAAGGACCCAGAATATATATACTTTATAGGGTGTAGTATCAATATTGTAGAAATTACAAACGGAATGACAAACTTATATATACCCTTTTACCTTCGGTGAAGGGTATAAAAAGAGTAATTTTTGGGAATTCAGTATTTCGGTTATAACTCAGCCATTTTTTAACCGATTTGACAGATTTATATACTGACGTGTTAAAGAAGAAATTTACCATTTGCTTGAGTTATAAACCTTGGACTCGGGAAGATCTATTGTGTCCGAAAATGGGTATTTTCCAAAAAAAAATTATATTTTGGTCATAACTTTTTTGTATCTGAACCGATTTTTCCGAAATTTTCAGAAAATATTTTCTACTAAAGATTTCCGATCTTTTGATATATAACGCGTAACCATAGGTCATATGACAGTCCAAAAAAGCAGGTTTTTATACAATTTTTGATATTTTTTGCACGGGAGGTACCACGCCCACTTGTTCAATCCCGCCCACATTTTGTGGAATGCTGTATATTGATAACCTTAATGTGTGTACCTAATTTGGAAACTTTGGCTCTTGCCGTTCTCCAGATATACACAAAAAAGTAATAAAAATACAACAACAACAAGGGATTTTTGGAAAAAATTAGAGGTAGTCGTGGTTTTTTGCTCATATCTCAGCCATTTTTGGACCGATGTGGCTGAATTTCAATAGCAAGAAATGGTGGACTATATGTGACATAAGTGTGAAACAACCTAGCCGCTATCATGTCTGGAGTCTCCGGAAAACACATATCAAACGTAAGACGGACAGACGGACAGACGGACAGACGGACGGACAGACGGACGGATATCGTTAAATCAACTTCGCTTTTCATAAGGACCCAGAATATATATACTTTATAGGGTGTAGTATCAATATTGTAGAAATTACAAACGGAATGACAAACTTATATATACCCTTTTACCTTCGGTGAAGGGTATAAAAAGAGTAATTTTTGGGAATTCAGTATTTCGGTTATAACTCAGCCATTTTTTAACCGATTTGACAGATTTATATACTGACGTGTTAAAGAAGAAATTTACCATTTGCTTGAGTTATAAACCTTGGACTCGGGAAGATCTATTGTGTCCGAAAATGGGTATTTTCCAAAAAAAAATTATATTTTGGTCATAACTTTTTTGTATCTGAACCGATTTTTCCGAAATTTTCAGAAAATATTTTCTACTAAAGATTTCCGATCTTTTGATATATAACGCGTAACCATAGGTCATATGACAGTCCAAAAAAGCAGGTTTTTATACAATTTTTGATATTTTTTGCACGGGAGGTACCACGCCCACTTGTTCAATCCCGCCCACATTTTGTGGAATGCTGTATATTGATAACCTTAATGTGTGTACCTAATTTGGAAACTTTGGCTCTTGCCGTTCTCCAGATATACACAAAAAAGTAATAAAAATACAACAACAACAAGGGATTTTTGGAAAAAATTAGAGGTAGTCGTGGTTTTTTGCTCATATCTCAGCCATTTTTGGACCGATGTGGCTGAATTTCAATAGCAAGAAATGGTGGACTATATGTGACATAAGTGTGAAACAACCTAGCCGCTATCATGTCTGGAGTCTCCGGAAAACACATATCAAACGTAAGACGGACAGACGGACAGACGGACAGACGGACGGACAGACGGACGGATATCGTTAAATCAACTTCGCTTTTCATAAGGACCCAGAATATATATACTTTATAGGGTGTAGTATCAATATTGTAGAAATTACAAACGGAATGACAAACTTATATATACCCTTTTACCTTCGGTGAAGGGTATAAAAAGAGTAATTTTTGGGAATTCAGTATTTCGGTTATAACTCAGCCATTTTTTAACCGATTTGACAGATTTATATACTGACGTGTTAAAGAAGAAATTTACCATTTGCTTGAGTTATAAACCTTGGACTCGGGAAGATCTATTGTGTCCGAAAATGGGTATTTTCCAAAAAAAAATTATATTTTGGTCATAACTTTTTTGTATCTGAACCGATTTTTCCGAAATTTTCAGAAAATATTTTCTACTAAAGATTTCCGATCTTTTGATATATAACGCGTAACCATAGGTCATATGACAGTCCAAAAAAGCAGGTTTTTATACAATTTTTGATATTTTTTGCACGGGAGGTACCACGCCCACTTGTTCAATCCCGCCCACATTTTGTGGAATGCTGTATATTGATAACCTTAATGTGTGTACCTAATTTGGAAACTTTGGCTCTTGCCGTTCTCCAGATATACACAAAAAAGTAATAAAAATACAACAACAACAAGGGATTTTTGGAAAAAATTAGAGGTAGTCGTGGTTTTTTGCTCATATCTCAGCCATTTTTGGACCGATGTGGCTGAATTTCAATAGCAAGAAATGGTGGACTATATGTGACATAAGTGTGAAACAACCTAGCCGCTATCATGTCTGGAGTCTCCGGAAAACACATATCAAACGTAAGACGGACAGACGGACAGACGGACAGACGGACGGACAGACGGACGGATATCGTTAAATCAACTTCGCTTTTCATAAGGACCCAGAATATATATACTTTATAGGGTGTAGTATCAATATTGTAGAAATTACAAACGGAATGACAAACTTATATATACCCTTTTACCTTCGGTGAAGGGTATAAAAAGAGTAATTTTTGGGAATTCAGTATTTCGGTTATAACTCAGCCATTTTTTAACCGATTTGACAGATTTATATACTGACGTGTTAAAGAAGAAATTTACCATTTGCTTGAGTTATAAACCTTGGACTCGGGAAGATCTATTGTGTCCGAAAATGGGTATTTTCCAAAAAAAAATTATATTTTGGTCATAACTTTTTTGTATCTGAACCGATTTTTCCGAAATTTTCAGAAAATATTTTCTACTAAAGATTTCCGATCTTTTGATATATAACGCGTAACCATAGGTCATATGACAGTCCAAAAAAGCAGGTTTTTATACAATTTTTGATATTTTTTGCACGGGAGGTACCACGCCCACTTGTTCAATCCCGCCCACATTTTGTGGAATGCTGTATATTGATAACCTTAATGTGTGTACCTAATTTGGAAACTTTGGCTCTTGCCGTTCTCCAGATATACACAAAAAAGTAATAAAAATACAACAACAACAAGGGATTTTTGGAAAAAATTAGAGGTAGTCGTGGTTTTTTGCTCATATCTCAGCCATTTTTGGACCGATGTGGCTGAATTTCAATAGCAAGAAATGGTGGACTATATGTGACATAAGTGTGAAACAACCTAGCCGCTATCATGTCTGGAGTCTCCGGAAAACACATATCAAACGTAAGACGGACAGACGGACAGACGGACAGACGGACGGACAGACGGACGGATATCGTTAAATCAACTTCGCTTTTCATAAGGACCCAGAATATATATACTTTATAGGGTGTAGTATCAATATTGTAGAAATTACAAACGGAATGACAAACTTATATATACCCTTTTACCTTCGGTGAAGGGTATAAAAAGAGTAATTTTTGGGAATTCAGTATTTCGGTTATAACTCAGCCATTTTTTAACCGATTTGACAGATTTATATACTGACGTGTTAAAGAAGAAATTTACCATTTGCTTGAGTTATAAACCTTGGACTCGGGAAGATCTATTGTGTCCGAAAATGGGTATTTTCCAAAAAAAAATTATATTTTGGTCATAACTTTTTTGTATCTGAACCGATTTTTCCGAAATTTTCAGAAAATATTTTCTACTAAAGATTTCCGATCTTTTGATATATAACGCGTAACCATAGGTCATATGACAGTCCAAAAAAGCAGGTTTTTATACAATTTTTGATATTTTTTGCACGGGAGGTACCACGCCCACTTGTTCAATCCCGCCCACATTTTGTGGAATGCTGTATATTGATAACCTTAATGTGTGTACCTAATTTGGAAACTTTGGCTCTTGCCGTTCTCCAGATATACACAAAAAAGTAATAAAAATACAACAACAACAAGGGATTTTTGGAAAAAATTAGAGGTAGTCGTGGTTTTTTGCTCATATCTCAGCCATTTTTGGACCGATGTGGCTGAATTTCAATAGCAAGAAATGGTGGACTATATGTGACATAAGTGTGAAACAACCTAGCCGCTATCATGTCTGGAGTCTCCGGAAAACACATATCAAACGTAAGACGGACAGACGGACAGACGGACAGACGGACGGACAGACGGACGGACAGACGGACGGATATCGTTAAATCAACTTCGCTTTTCATAAGGACCCAGAATATATATACTTTATAGGGTGTAGTATCAATATTGTAGAAATTACAAACGGAATGACAAACTTATATATACCCTTTTACCTTCGGTGAAGGGTATAAAAAGAGTAATTTTTGGGAATTCAGTATTTCGGTTATAACTCAGCCATTTTTTAACCGATTTGACAGATTTATATACTGACGTGTTAAAGAAGAAATTTACCATTTGCTTGAGTTATAAACCTTGGACTCGGGAAGATCTATTGTGTCCGAAAATGGGTATTTTCCAAAAAAAAATTATATTTTGGTCATAACTTTTTTGTATCTGAACCGATTTTTCCGAAATTTTCAGAAAATATTTTCTACTAAAGATTTCCGATCTTTTGATATATAACGCGTAACCATAGGTCATATGACAGTCCAAAAAAGCAGGTTTTTATACAATTTTTGATATTTTTTGCACGGGAGGTACCACGCCCACTTGTTCAATCCCGCCCACATTTTGTGGAATGCTGTATATTGATAACCTTAATGTGTGTACCTAATTTGGAAACTTTGGCTCTTGCCGTTCTCCAGATATACACAAAAAAGTAATAAAAATACAACAACAACAAGGGATTTTTGGAAAAAATTAGAGGTAGTCGTGGTTTTTTGCTCATATCTCAGCCATTTTTGGACCGATGTGGCTGAATTTCAATAGCAAGAAATGGTGGACTATATGTGACATAAGTGTGAAACAACCTAGCCGCTATCATGTCTGGAGTCTCCGGAAAACACATATCAAACGTAAGACGGACAGACGGACAGACGGACAGACGGACGGACAGACGGACGGATATCGTTAAATCAACTTCGCTTTTCATAAGGACCCAGAATATATATACTTTATAGGGTGTAGTATCAATATTGTAGAAATTACAAACGGAATGACAAACTTATATATACCCTTTTACCTTCGGTGAAGGGTATAAAAAGAGTAATTTTTGGGAATTCAGTATTTCGGTTATAACTCAGCCATTTTTTAACCGATTTGACAGATTTATATACTGACGTGTTAAAGAAGAAATTTACCATTTGCTTGAGTTATAAACCTTGGACTCGGGAAGATCTATTGTGTCCGAAAATGGGTATTTTCCAAAAAAAAATTATATTTTGGTCATAACTTTTTTGTATCTGAACCGATTTTTCCGAAATTTTCAGAAAATATTTTCTACTAAAGATTTCCGATCTTTTGATATATAACGCGTAACCATAGGTCATATGACAGTCCAAAAAAGCAGGTTTTTATACAATTTTTGATATTTTTTGCACGGGAGGTACCACGCCCACTTGTTCAATCCCGCCCACATTTTGTGGAATGCTGTATATTGATAACCTTTTTTTTTTTTTTTTTTTTTTTTTAACGATAAACCAACACTCAGGGGATGCCCCCTATATATGCAGTGCATTGTGTTGATCAGGAAAATAAGGTTTGGGAAGGAGGAAAGAGGGAATAGTGTTTGTGGACATTTGACTTGAATCTTAATAAATTATAAGTACCGGGGAAGACCTCCGCGGGAAGTTTGTTCCACATACGGATAGTTCGACTGAAGAACGAATTCTCTCTATAATGCGTTGTGCGAAACACAGGACAATCGACTACAAACGGATGTGATCCACTGGATGAGCGAGTATTACGAAGAAATACTCTGGCGGGTGGAATAAGTTCACTCATCTCAGTGGAACACCATGGTAATATCGATAGAAAAGTGCCACACAACCCACATTCCGACGATGCTCCAATGAGTCAATAGAGTCGGATACCCTACTGTCATTGATGAGCTTCACCGCCCTCCTTTGTACACGGTCCAGAAGGTTCAAAATAGACTTTGAAGCCCCTGCCCATATATGGGAGTTGTATTCCATCTTCGGTCGGATATAGGTGGTATAGATAGTAAGGAGATCGGATGAAGTGAAGTAAGTCCTGCACCGTTTTAAAAAACCTAAACACTTGAATGCCTCTTTCGACACTTTAAAAACGTGTTTATTCCAACGGACATCGCACTGTATTCTCATGCCCAGAACATCAAGAGTATCCGATTCCTCAATATCAATGCCACCCATTAATACAGATGACATAGTTGGCCCCACGGCCCGTCTGTGGGTCAACATACAACATTGGGTCTTGCGTGCATTAAATTCGACCCTATTCGCTTGACCCCACTCAGAGATTGCAGCTAGGTCCCGATTAAGCGTGTCATTCATATTCTGCCTCTTGCCCCCAACCTCAACAAGGCTCGGCCTATGATCGAAGGAATATGAATGACAAATGTTGCTGTCATCCGCAAAAGAGTAGATAGGATTCGAAGTATGATCAAGAAGGTCATTAAGAAATATAAGAAATAGCGTAGGAGAAAGGACAGAACCCTGCGGTACCCCTGAATTTAGCTGAAACTCGTTTGATGCAATCCCATCTATAACAACACGTATAGTGCGATCACTGAGGAAACTCGATATAAATCGAGAGAAATCATTTCCGACACCAAAAGCAATAAGCTTTGACACAAGCGCACCATGCCACACCCGATCAAACGCCTTGGAAATATCTAGAGCAACCACTTTGCATTCACCAAAGCGGTGAATGGATCGACTCCAACGTTCCGAAAGAAATGCTAACAGGTCTCCTGTAGATCGGCCACTACGAAAACCATACTGTCTGTCACTGAGAAGTGAATTTGTCTCCAGATATTTCACAAGATGGTAATTAACCATGCTCTCCATCACCTTCGAGAGCGAAGAGCAAATTGCGATTGGGCGGTAATTGTCAGGGTTAGTAGCCTCACCCTTCTTGGGGATTGGCTGAACATTGGCCACCTTCCAGCAAGAGGGAAAGATTCCCGCACGGTACGAAGAGCTGAAAAGGTTGGCCAATGGACGAGCTAACGTCGAACAGCACTGTTTCAATACCAGTGCTGATATGCCATCCGGCCCCGGTGACTTGTTTATGTTAAGATCCGAAAGAACCCTTTTGACTGCGCGTGAACGGAAAAATATTCTGGGCATAGTACATGATACCCTTCCGACAACGGGCAGTGATTGATTGCTTTCCGGCAAGAACGAATTACTTGCAAACAGTTCAGCCAAGAGGTTAGCTTTATCAATCGGGTCAGTAAATATTTGGTCGTCTTTTAAAAGCGCTGGGATAGAAGAACCAGTACTGTCCCTTACTCTTTTAACGAAGGACCAAAAGGTCTTACTGCCCCGAGGAGCAGCAAGGACCTTAGCACGAAGACGCTGTTCGTGTAGAAATTTTTCTCGTCTAAGTACTTTGGCACACTCAGATCTTGCCTTCTTCCGTAGGTGATCAGTAGTTGCGTTTTTATTCAAACGCCAACTACTAAACGCCTCCTCTCTGGATCTGACTGCATTTTTGCACATCTGGTTAAACCAACACTTAAGTTTTGGTTTAACCGAAATTTGCTTCGAGGGAATAAAAAGTTTCATTCCAAGCAAAATTACATTTACGACCATTTTTGCAGCGGCATCAACATTATCGTCAAGGAAACAAAGTTTCCAGTTGAAATGCCGGTAAAATTCGTTTAGCTCGGCCCAACGAGCCTTTTCATAAATAAAAATCGAGCGTTTCGGGGCTGTTTTCGAGACGCCATGAAGTGCCGAATATGAAAAGTAAGCAGAAATGGTATTGTGATCCGAATTCCCGAGAGGATCGAGTGTTCTCACTTCGTACTTTTCAGGGTGAGAAGTGAGAAAAAGGTCAAGAGTATTCCGAGATTGCCCTACAGCACACGAATTGTGTGTTGGCTCATTCACCAGTTGCGCCAAGTGGTTATGCGCGGCGAATAACTCAACGTATTGGCCCTCGGGAGTTGTATGGCTGGAATGGCGAAGCCAGGAACTGTTATGGACATTAAAATCGCCAGCAACTACAATTTCACTGTTCGGACAACTTTCCAGGATTCTAGAAATGGTATCGGAAAGGGCGTCAAAGCCATTAAGAGAAGCCGCCGTTTCCATGTTTGGACTTCTATACAGAAATCCGAAATGCAACATGTGTGTCCTGATCTGGAATTTAACCCAGAGGAAACTAAATTCCGCATCACCACATGTAAGTTGTTGCTGGTACTGGTACACAACATCGTTGCGAATGTACATTGCAAGGCCCCTATGAAGAGAAAAAAGGGATAGAAGTTTATACCCCGGTATGGGAAAATCATGTGGATCAGCGTCCCCACACACCTGGGTTTCACATAAGGCGAAAACATCCGGCCGATGAAAGCGAATGTGAGCATATAAAGAGAAATAATTCGCTCTCAATCCGCGTATATTGCAGAAGTCTATGCGAAATCTACCTGACATTACAAATTAAGAAGATTCAAGGCAATACTCCTTACAATAGTAAACGTGACAAAAATACCAAATTGCTGTTAAGAAAGTTACTCAATGGCCAGTGTTATACCTTTGTCATTAAGTAACCAACAGCAATCTGGCATGATGCCAATTAAACTTCGTAGAAGAATGGTATGGGAAAAGTGAACAGCAATGGCACTGTAAACGGGGACATAAAAGCCCCTCGTTTGGTCATTGCCAAAAAAAAAATATATTGTTAATCGCGTATATCGAGGTGTAAATGTATCCTGATATTGTGTGGTTGTGTATTTGATGTGTGTTGTGGGTTATTTATGTAGATGATTGTGCACTTGTTTAGTTGTTATTGTAAATTTAATTTTTAAAAGAGTTGAAATGCGTTTTATTGTTTTCGTTGTTTGTTTTAAATTTTTTTGTTTTTTTTTTTTTTTTTTTTTTTTTTTTTTTTATTTTCAATTGAAGCCACAGTTATTAAGTGAATGTTGTTATTGTTTTTTTCTTTTTAAGTGTTGTGTTTTTTTTTTTTTTTTATTTTTTTTTTTTTTAAATATTTTCAGTTATGTTTTGTGAATATTTTTCTCTATGTTAAATTTTTGGTCTATTTTGTTGTTTTAAGTTTGAACTATTTCTTTTGTATTTATTTATTTAAATATTTTATTTTAATTTTATTTATTTATTTTTTTTTTTTTTGACGGACGACGTAGACACCAATAATTTAATTTAATTTTAACATTAATGAACGAGAACACGGGGACAATAAAGAAAAAACGTGTTAACAGCACGACGGACAAAACACTACCTTAATGTGTGTACCTAATTTGGAAACTTTGGCTCTTGCCGTTCTCCAGATATACACAAAAAAGTAATAAAAATACAACAACAACAAGGGATTTTTGGAAAAAATTAGAGGTAGTCGTGGTTTTTTGCTCATATCTCAGCCATTTTTGGACCGATGTGGCTGAATTTCAATAGCAAGAAATGGTGGACTATATGTGACATAAGTGTGAAACAACCTAGCCGCTATCATGTCTGGAGTCTCCGGAAAACACATATCAAACGTAAGACGGACAGACGGACAGACGGACAGACGGACGGACAGACGGACGGATATCGTTAAATCAACTTCGCTTTTCATAAGGACCCAGAATATATATACTTTATAGGGTGTAGTATCAATATTGTAGAAATTACAAACGGAATGACAAACTTATATATACCCTTTTACCTTCGGTGAAGGGTATAAAAAGAGTAATTTTTGGGAATTCAGTATTTCGGTTATAACTCAGCCATTTTTTAACCGATTTGACAGATTTATATACTGACGTGTTAAAGAAGAAATTTACCATTTGCTTGAGTTATAAACCTTGGACTCGGGAAGATCTATTGTGTCCGAAAATGGGTATTTTCCAAAAAAAAATTATATTTTGGTCATAACTTTTTTGTATCTGAACCGATTTTTCCGAAATTTTCAGAAAATATTTTCTACTAAAGATTTCCGATCTTTTGATATATAACGCGTAACCATAGGTCATATGACAGTCCAAAAAAGCAGGTTTTTATACAATTTTTGATATTTTTTGCACGGGAGGTACCACGCCCACTTGTTCAATCCCGCCCACATTTTGTGGAATGCTGTATATTGATAACCTTAATGTGTGTACCTAATTTGGAAACTTTGGCTCTTGCCGTTCTCCAGATATACACAAAAAAGTAATAAAAATACAACAACAACAAGGGATTTTTGGAAAAAATTAGAGGTAGTCGTGGTTTTTTGCTCATATCTCAGCCATTTTTGGACCGATGTGGCTGAATTTCAATAGCAAGAAATGGTGGACTATATGTGACATAAGTGTGAAACAACCTAGCCGCTATCATGTCTGGAGTCTCCGGAAAACACATATCAAACGTAAGACGGACAGACGGACAGACGGACGGACAGACGGACGGATATCGTTAAATCAACTTCGCTTTTCATAAGGACCCAGAATATATATACTTTATAGGGTGTAGTATCAATATTGTAGAAATTACAAACGGAATGACAAACTTATATATACCCTTTTACCTTCGGTGAAGGGTATAAAAAGAGTAATTTTTGGGAATTCAGTATTTCGGTTATAACTCAGCCATTTTTTAACCGATTTGACAGATTTATATACTGACGTGTTAAAGAAGAAATTTACCATTTGCTTGAGTTATAAACCTTGGACTCGGGAAGATCTATTGTGTCCGAAAATGGGTATTTTCCAAAAAAAAATTATATTTTGGTCATAACTTTTTTGTATCTGAACCGATTTTTCCGAAATTTTCAGAAAATATTTTCTACTAAAGATTTCCGATCTTTTGATATATAACGCGTAACCATAGGTCATATGACAGTCCAAAAAAGCAGGTTTTTATACAATTTTTGATATTTTTTGCACGGGAGGTACCACGCCCACTTGTTCAATCCCGCCCACATTTTGTGGAATGCTGTATATTGATAACCTTAATGTGTGTACCTAATTTGGAAACTTTGGCTCTTGCCGTTCTCCAGATATACACAAAAAAGTAATAAAAATACAACAACAACAAGGGATTTTTGGAAAAAATTAGAGGTAGTCGTGGTTTTTTGCTCATATCTCAGCCATTTTTGGACCGATGTGGCTGAATTTCAATAGCAAGAAATGGTGGACTATATGTGACATAAGTGTGAAACAACCTAGCCGCTATCATGTCTGGAGTCTCCGGAAAACACATATCAAACGTAAGACGGACAGACGGACAGACGGACAGACGGACGGACAGACGGACGGACAGACGGACGGATATCGTTAAATCAACTTCGCTTTTCATAAGGACCCAGAATATATATACTTTATAGGGTGTAGTATCAATATTGTAGAAATTACAAACGGAATGACAAACTTATATATACCCTTTTACCTTCGGTGAAGGGTATAAAAAGAGTAATTTTTGGGAATTCAGTATTTCGGTTATAACTCAGCCATTTTTTAACCGATTTGACAGATTTATATACTGACGTGTTAAAGAAGAAATTTACCATTTGCTTGAGTTATAAACCTTGGACTCGGGAAGATCTATTGTGTCCGAAAATGGGTATTTTCCAAAAAAAAATTATATTTTGGTCATAACTTTTTTGTATCTGAACCGATTTTTCCGAAATTTTCAGAAAATATTTTCTACTAAAGATTTCCGATCTTTTGATATATAACGCGTAACCATAGGTCATATGACAGTCCAAAAAAGCAGGTTTTTATACAATTTTTGATATTTTTTGCACGGGAGGTACCACGCCCACTTGTTCAATCCCGCCCACATTTTGTGGAATGCTGTATATTGATAACCTTAATGTGTGTACCTAATTTGGAAACTTTGGCTCTTGCCGTTCTCCAGATATACACAAAAAAGTAATAAAAATACAACAACAACAAGGGATTTTTGGAAAAAATTAGAGGTAGTCGTGGTTTTTTGCTCATATCTCAGCCATTTTTGGACCGATGTGGCTGAATTTCAATAGCAAGAAATGGTGGACTATATGTGACATAAGTGTGAAACAACCTAGCCGCTATCATGTCTGGAGTCTCCGGAAAACACATATCAAACGTAAGACGGACAGACGGACAGACGGACAGACGGACGGACAGACGGACGGATATCGTTAAATCAACTTCGCTTTTCATAAGGACCCAGAATATATATACTTTATAGGGTGTAGTATCAATATTGTAGAAATTACAAACGGAATGACAAACTTATATATACCCTTTTACCTTCGGTGAAGGGTATAAAAAGAGTAATTTTTGGGAATTCAGTATTTCGGTTATAACTCAGCCATTTTTTAACCGATTTGACAGATTTATATACTGACGTGTTAAAGAAGAAATTTACCATTTGCTTGAGTTATAAACCTTGGACTCGGGAAGATCTATTGTGTCCGAAAATGGGTATTTTCCAAAAAAAAATTATATTTTGGTCATAACTTTTTTGTATCTGAACCGATTTTTCCGAAATTTTCAGAAAATATTTTCTACTAAAGATTTCCGATCTTTTGATATATAACGCGTAACCATAGGTCATATGACAGTCCAAAAAAGCAGGTTTTTATACAATTTTTGATATTTTTTGCACGGGAGGTACCACGCCCACTTGTTCAATCCCGCCCACATTTTGTGGAATGCTGTATATTGATAACCTTAATGTGTGTACCTAATTTGGAAACTTTGGCTCTTGCCGTTCTCCAGATATACACAAAAAAGTAATAAAAATACAACAACAACAAGGGATTTTTGGAAAAAATTAGAGGTAGTCGTGGTTTTTTGCTCATATCTCAGCCATTTTTGGACCGATGTGGCTGAATTTCAATAGCAAGAAATGGTGGACTATATGTGACATAAGTGTGAAACAACCTAGCCGCTATCATGTCTGGAGTCTCCGGAAAACACATATCAAACGTAAGACGGACAGACGGACAGACGGACAGACGGACGGACAGACGGACGGATATCGTTAAATCAACTTCGCTTTTCATAAGGACCCAGAATATATATACTTTATAGGGTGTAGTATCAATATTGTAGAAATTACAAACGGAATGACAAACTTATATATACCCTTTTACCTTCGGTGAAGGGTATAAAAAGAGTAATTTTTGGGAATTCAGTATTTCGGTTATAACTCAGCCATTTTTTAACCGATTTGACAGATTTATATACTGACGTGTTAAAGAAGAAATTTACCATTTGCTTGAGTTATAAACCTTGGACTCGGGAAGATCTATTGTGTCCGAAAATGGGTATTTTCCAAAAAAAAATTATATTTTGGTCATAACTTTTTTGTATCTGAACCGATTTTTCCGAAATTTTCAGAAAATATTTTCTACTAAAGATTTCCGATCTTTTGATATATAACGCGTAACCATAGGTCATATGACAGTCCAAAAAAGCAGGTTTTTATACAATTTTTGATATTTTTTGCACGGGAGGTACCACGCCCACTTGTTCAATCCCGCCCACATTTTGTGGAATGCTGTATATTGATAACCTTAATGTGTGTACCTAATTTGGAAACTTTGGCTCTTGCCGTTCTCCAGATATACACAAAAAAGTAATAAAAATACAACAACAACAAGGGATTTTTGGAAAAAATTAGAGGTAGTCGTGGTTTTTTGCTCATATCTCAGCCATTTTTGGACCGATGTGGCTGAATTTCAATAGCAAGAAATGGTGGACTATATGTGACATAAGTGTGAAACAACCTAGCCGCTATCATGTCTGGAGTCTCCGGAAAACACATATCAAACGTAAGACGGACAGACGGACAGACGGACAGACGGACGGACAGACGGACGGATATCGTTAAATCAACTTCGCTTTTCATAAGGACCCAGAATATATATACTTTATAGGGTGTAGTATCAATATTGTAGAAATTACAAACGGAATGACAAACTTATATATACCCTTTTACCTTCGGTGAAGGGTATAAAAAGAGTAATTTTTGGGAATTCAGTATTTCGGTTATAACTCAGCCATTTTTTAACCGATTTGACAGATTTATATACTGACGTGTTAAAGAAGAAATTTACCATTTGCTTGAGTTATAAACCTTGGACTCGGGAAGATCTATTGTGTCCGAAAATGGGTATTTTCCAAAAAAAAATTATATTTTGGTCATAACTTTTTTGTATCTGAACCGATTTTTCCGAAATTTTCAGAAAATATTTTCTACTAAAGATTTCCGATCTTTTGATATATAACGCGTAACCATAGGTCATATGACAGTCCAAAAAAGCAGGTTTTTATACAATTTTTGATATTTTTTGCACGGGAGGTACCACGCCCACTTGTTCAATCCCGCCCACATTTTGTGGAATGCTGTATATTGATAACCTTAATGTGTGTACCTAATTTGGAAACTTTGGCTCTTGCCGTTCTCCAGATATACACAAAAAAGTAATAAAAATACAACAACAACAAGGGATTTTTGGAAAAAATTAGAGGTAGTCGTGGTTTTTTGCTCATATCTCAGCCATTTTTGGACCGATGTGGCTGAATTTCAATAGCAAGAAATGGTGGACTATATGTGACATAAGTGTGAAACAACCTAGCCGCTATCATGTCTGGAGTCTCCGGAAAACACATATCAAACGTAAGACGGACAGACGGACAGACGGACAGACGGACGGACAGACGGACGGATATCGTTAAATCAACTTCGCTTTTCATAAGGACCCAGAATATATATACTTTATAGGGTGTAGTATCAATATTGTAGAAATTACAAACGGAATGACAAACTTATATATACCCTTTTACCTTCGGTGAAGGGTATAAAAAGAGTAATTTTTGGGAATTCAGTATTTCGGTTATAACTCAGCCATTTTTTAACCGATTTGACAGATTTATATACTGACGTGTTAAAGAAGAAATTTACCATTTGCTTGAGTTATAAACCTTGGACTCGGGAAGATCTATTGTGTCCGAAAATGGGTATTTTCCAAAAAAAAATTATATTTTGGTCATAACTTTTTTGTATCTGAACCGATTTTTCCGAAATTTTCAGAAAATATTTTCTACTAAAGATTTCCGATCTTTTGATATATAACGCGTAACCATAGGTCATATGACAGTCCAAAAAAGCAGGTTTTTATACAATTTTTGATATTTTTTGCACGGGAGGTACCACGCCCACTTGTTCAATCCCGCCCACATTTTGTGGAATGCTGTATATTGATAACCTTAATGTGTGTACCTAATTTGGAAACTTTGGCTCTTGCCGTTCTCCAGATATACACAAAAAAGTAATAAAAATACAACAACAACAAGGGATTTTTGGAAAAAATTAGAGGTAGTCGTGGTTTTTTGCTCATATCTCAGCCATTTTTGGACCGATGTGGCTGAATTTCAATAGCAAGAAATGGTGGACTATATGTGACATAAGTGTGAAACAACCTAGCCGCTATCATGTCTGGAGTCTCCGGAAAACACATATCAAACGTAAGACGGACAGACGGACAGACGGACAGACGGACGGACAGACGGACGGATATCGTTAAATCAACTTCGCTTTTCATAAGGACCCAGAATATATATACTTTATAGGGTGTAGTATCAATATTGTAGAAATTACAAACGGAATGACAAACTTATATATACCCTTTTACCTTCGGTGAAGGGTATAAAAAGAGTAATTTTTGGGAATTCAGTATTTCGGTTATAACTCAGCCATTTTTTAACCGATTTGACAGATTTATATACTGACGTGTTAAAGAAGAAATTTACCATTTGCTTGAGTTATAAACCTTGGACTCGGGAAGATCTATTGTGTCCGAAAATGGGTATTTTCCAAAAAAAAATTATATTTTGGTCATAACTTTTTTGTATCTGAACCGATTTTTCCGAAATTTTCAGAAAATATTTTCTACTAAAGATTTCCGATCTTTTGATATATAACGCGTAACCATAGGTCATATGACAGTCCAAAAAAGCAGGTTTTTATACAATTTTTGATATTTTTTGCACGGGAGGTACCACGCCCACTTGTTCAATCCCGCCCACATTTTGTGGAATGCTGTATATTGATAACCTTAATGTGTGTACCTAATTTGGAAACTTTGGCTCTTGCCGTTCTCCAGATATACACAAAAAAGTAATAAAAATACAACAACAACAAGGGATTTTTGGAAAAAATTAGAGGTAGTCGTGGTTTTTTGCTCATATCTCAGCCATTTTTGGACCGATGTGGCTGAATTTCAATAGCAAGAAATGGTGGACTATATGTGACATAAGTGTGAAACAACCTAGCCGCTATCATGTCTGGAGTCTCCGGAAAACACATATCAAACGTAAGACGGACAGACGGACAGACGGACAGACGGACGGACAGACGGACGGATATCGTTAAATCAACTTCGCTTTTCATAAGGACCCAGAATATATATACTTTATAGGGTGTAGTATCAATATTGTAGAAATTACAAACGGAATGACAAACTTATATATACCCTTTTACCTTCGGTGAAGGGTATAAAAAGAGTAATTTTTGGGAATTCAGTATTTCGGTTATAACTCAGCCATTTTTTAACCGATTTGACAGATTTATATACTGACGTGTTAAAGAAGAAATTTACCATTTGCTTGAGTTATAAACCTTGGACTCGGGAAGATCTATTGTGTCCGAAAATGGGTATTTTCCAAAAAAAAATTATATTTTGGTCATAACTTTTTTGTATCTGAACCGATTTTTCCGAAATTTTCAGAAAATATTTTCTACTAAAGATTTCCGATCTTTTGATATATAACGCGTAACCATAGGTCATATGACAGTCCAAAAAAGCAGGTTTTTATACAATTTTTGATATTTTTTGCACGGGAGGTACCACGCCCACTTGTTCAATCCCGCCCACATTTTGTGGAATGCTGTATATTGATAACCTTAATGTGTGTACCTAATTTGGAAACTTTGGCTCTTGCCGTTCTCCAGATATACACAAAAAAGTAATAAAAATACAACAACAACAAGGGATTTTTGGAAAAAATTAGAGGTAGTCGTGGTTTTTTGCTCATATCTCAGCCATTTTTGGACCGATGTGGCTGAATTTCAATAGCAAGAAATGGTGGACTATATGTGACATAAGTGTGAAACAACCTAGCCGCTATCATGTCTGGAGTCTCCGGAAAACACATATCAAACGTAAGACGGACAGACGGACAGACGGACAGACGGACGGACAGACGGACGGATATCGTTAAATCAACTTCGCTTTTCATAAGGACCCAGAATATATATACTTTATAGGGTGTAGTATCAATATTGTAGAAATTACAAACGGAATGACAAACTTATATATACCCTTTTACCTTCGGTGAAGGGTATAAAAAGAGTAATTTTTGGGAATTCAGTATTTCGGTTATAACTCAGCCATTTTTTAACCGATTTGACAGATTTATATACTGACGTGTTAAAGAAGAAATTTACCATTTGCTTGAGTTATAAACCTTGGACTCGGGAAGATCTATTGTGTCCGAAAATGGGTATTTTCCAAAAAAAAATTATATTTTGGTCATAACTTTTTTGTATCTGAACCGATTTTTCCGAAATTTTCAGAAAATATTTTCTACTAAAGATTTCCGATCTTTTGATATATAACGCGTAACCATAGGTCATATGACAGTCCAAAAAAGCAGGTTTTTATACAATTTTTTATATTTTTTGCACGGGAGGTACCACGCCCACTTGTTCAATCCCGCCCACATTTTGTGGAATGCTGTATATTGATAACCTTAATGTGTGTACCTAATTTGGAAACTTTGGCTCTTGCCGTTCTCCAGATATACACAAAAAAGTAATAAAAATACAACAACAACAAGGGATTTTTGGAAAAAATTAGAGGTAGTCGTGGTTTTTTGCTCATATCTCAGCCATTTTTGGACCGATGTGGCTGAATTTCAATAGCAAGAAATGGTGGACTATATGTGACATAAGTGTGAAACAACCTAGCCGCTATCATGTCTGGAGTCTCCGGAAAACACATATCAAACGTAAGACGGACAGACGGACAGACGGACAGACGGACGGACAGACGGACGGATATCGTTAAATCAACTTCGCTTTTCATAAGGACCCAGAATATATATACTTTATAGGGTGTAGTATCAATATTGTAGAAATTACAAACGGAATGACAAACTTATATATACCCTTTTACCTTCGGTGAAGGGTATAAAAAGAGTAATTTTTGGGAATTCAGTATTTCGGTTATAACTCAGCCATTTTTTAACCGATTTGACAGATTTATATACTGACGTATTAAAGAAGAAATTTACCATTTGCTTGAGTTATAAACCTTGGACTCGGGAAGATCTATTGTGTCCGAAAATGGGTATTTTCCAAAAAAAAATTATATTTTGGTCATAACTTTTTTGTATCTGAACCGATTTTTCCGAAATTTTCAGAAAATATTTTCTACTAAAGATTTCCGATCTTTTGATATATAACGCGTAACCATAGGTCATATGACAGTCCAAAAAAGCAGGTTTTTATACAATTTTTGATATTTTTTGCACGGAGGTACCACGCCCACTTGTTCAATCCCGCCCACATTTTGTGGAATGCTGTATATTGATAACCTTAATGTGTGTACCTAATTTGGAAACTTTGGCTCTTGCCGTTCTCCAGATATACACAAAAAAGTAATAAAAATACAACAACAACAAGGGATTTTTGGAAAAAATTAGAGGTAGTCGTGGTTTTTTGCTCATATCTCAGCCATTTTTGGACCGATGTGGCTGAATTTCAATAGCAAGAAATGGTGGACTATATGTGACATAAGTGTGAAACAACCTAGCCGCTATCATGTCTGGAGTCTCCGGAAAACACATATCAAACGTAAGACGGACAGACGGACAGACGGACAGACGGACGGACAGACGGACGGATATCGTTAAATCAACTTCGCTTTTCATAAGGACCCAGAATATATATACTTTATAGGGTGTAGTATCAATATTGTAGAAATTACAAACGGAATGACAAACTTATATATACCCTTTTACCTTCGGTGAAGGGTATAAAAAGAGTAATTTTTGGGAATTCAGTATTTCGGTTATAACTCAGCCATTTTTTAACCGATTTGACAGATTTATATACTGACGTGTTAAAGAAGAAATTTACCATTTGCTTGAGTTATAAACCTTGGACTCGGGAAGATCTATTGTGTCCGAAAATGGGTATTTTCCAAAAAAAAATTATATTTTGGTCATAACTTTTTTGTATCTGAACCGATTTTTCCGAAATTTTCAGAAAATATTTTCTACTAAAGATTTCCGATCTTTTGATATATAACGCGTAACCATAGGTCATATGACAGTCCAAAAAAGCAGGTTTTTATACAATTTTTGATATTTTTTGCACGGGAGGTACCACGCCCACTTGTTCAATCCCGCCCACATTTTGTGGAATGCTGTATATTGATAACCTTAATGTGTGTACCTAATTTGGAAACTTTGGCTCTTGCCGTTCTCCAGATATACACAAAAAAGTAATAAAAATACAACAACAACAAGGGATTTTTGGAAAAAATTAGAGGTAGTCGTGGTTTTTTGCTCATATCTCAGCCATTTTTGGACCGATGTGGCTGAATTTCAATAGCAAGAAATGGTGGACTATATGTGACATAAGTGTGAAACAACCTAGCCGCTATCATGTCTGGAGTCTCCGGAAAACACATATCAAACGTAAGACGGACAGACGGACAGACGGACAGACGGACGGACAGACGGACGGATATCGTTAAATCAACTTCGCTTTTCATAAGGACCCAGAATATATATACTTTATAGGGTGTAGTATCAATATTGTAGAAATTACAAACGGAATGACAAACTTATATATACCCTTTTACCTTCGGTGAAGGGTATAAAAAGAGTAATTTTTGGGAATTCAGTATTTCGGTTATAACTCAGCCATTTTTTAACCGATTTGACAGATTTATATACTGACGTGTTAAAGAAGAAATTTACCATTTGCTTGAGTTATAAACCTTGGACTCGGGAAGATCTATTGTGTCCGAAAATGGGTATTTTCCAAAAAAAAATTATATTTTGGTCATAACTTTTTTGTATCTGAACCGATTTTTCCGAAATTTTCAGAAAATATTTTCTACTAAAGATTTCCGATCTTTTGATATATAACGCGTAACCATAGGTCATATGACAGTCCAAAAAAGCAGGTTTTTATACAATTTTTGATATTTTTTGCACGGGAGGTACCACGCCCACTTGTTCAATCCCGCCCACATTTTGTGGAATGCTGTATATTGATAACCTTAATGTGTGTACCTAATTTGGAAACTTTGGCTCTTGCCGTTCTCCAGATATACACAAAAAAGTAATAAAAATACAACAACAACAAGGGATTTTTGGAAAAAATTAGAGGTAGTCGTGGTTTTTTGCTCATATCTCAGCCATTTTTGGACCGATGTGGCTGAATTTCAATAGCAAGAAATGGTGGACTATATGTGACATAAGTGTGAAACAACCTAGCCGCTATCATGTCTGGAGTCTCCGGAAAACACATATCAAACGTAAGACGGACAGACGGACAGACGGACAGACGGACGGACAGACGGACGGATATCGTTAAATCAACTTCGCTTTTCATAAGGACCCAGAATATATATACTTTATAGGGTGTAGTATCAATATTGTAGAAATTACAAACGGAATGACAAACTTATATATACCCTTTTACCTTCGGTGAAGGGTATAAAAAGAGTAATTTTTGGGAATTCAGTATTTCGGTTATAACTCAGCCATTTTTTAACCGATTTGACAGATTTATATACTGACGTGTTAAAGAAGAAATTTACCATTTGCTTGAGTTATAAACCTTGGACTCGGGAAGATCTATTGTGTCCGAAAATGGGTATTTTCCAAAAAAAAATTATATTTTGGTCATAACTTTTTTGTATCTGAACCGATTTTTCCGAAATTTTCAGAAAATATTTTCTACTAAAGATTTCCGATCTTTTGATATATAACGCGTAACCATAGGTCATATGACAGTCCAAAAAAGCAGGTTTTTATACAATTTTTGATATTTTTTGCACGGGAGGTACCACGCCCACTTGTTCAATCCCGCCCACATTTTGTGGAATGCTGTATATTGATAACCTTAATGTGTGTACCTAATTTGGAAACTTTGGCTCTTGCCGTTCTCCAGATATACACAAAAAAGTAATAAAAATACAACAACAACAAGGGATTTTTGGAAAAAATTAGAGGTAGTCGTGGTTTTTTGCTCATATCTCAGCCATTTTTGGACCGATGTGGCTGAATTTCAATAGCAAGAAATGGTGGACTATATGTGACATAAGTGTGAAACAACCTAGCCGCTATCATGTCTGGAGTCTCCGGAAAACACATATCAAACGTAAGACGGACAGACGGACAGACGGACAGACGGACGGACAGACGGACGGATATCGTTAAATCAACTTCGCTTTTCATAAGGACCCAGAATATATATACTTTATAGGGTGTAGTATCAATATTGTAGAAATTACAAACGGAATGACAAACTTATATATACCCTTTTACCTTCGGTGAAGGGTATAAAAAGAGTAATTTTTGGGAATTCAGTATTTCGGTTATAACTCAGCCATTTTTTAACCGATTTGACAGATTTATATACTGACGTGTTAAAGAAGAAATTTACCATTTGCTTGAGTTATAAACCTTGGACTCGGGAAGATCTATTGTGTCCGAAAATGGGTATTTTCCAAAAAAAAATTATATTTTGGTCATAACTTTTTTGTATCTGAACCGATTTTTCCGAAATTTTCAGAAAATATTTTCTACTAAAGATTTCCGATCTTTTGATATATAACGCGTAACCATAGGTCATATGACAGTCCAAAAAAGCAGGTTTTTATACAATTTTTGATATTTTTTGCACGGGAGGTACCACGCCCACTTGTTCAATCCCGCCCACATTTTGTGGAATGCTGTATATTGATAACCTTAATGTGTGTACCTAATTTGGAAACTTTGGCTCTTGCCGTTCTCCAGATATACACAAAAAAGTAATAAAAATACAACAACAACAAGGGATTTTTGGAAAAAATTAGAGGTAGTCGTGGTTTTTTGCTCATATCTCAGCCATTTTTGGACCGATGTGGCTGAATTTCAATAGCAAGAAATGGTGGACTATATGTGACATAAGTGTGAAACAACCTAGCCGCTATCATGTCTGGAGTCTCCGGAAAACACATATCAAACGTAAGACGGACAGACGGACAGACGGACAGACGGACGGACAGACGGACGGATATCGTTAAATCAACTTCGCTTTTCATAAGGACCCAGAATATATATACTTTATAGGGTGTAGTATCAATATTGTAGAAATTACAAACGGAATGACAAACTTATATATACCCTTTTACCTTCGGTGAAGGGTATAAAAAGAGTAATTTTTGGGAATTCAGTATTTCGGTTATAACTCAGCCATTTTTTAACCGATTTGACAGATTTATATACTGACGTGTTAAAGAAGAAATTTACCATTTGCTTGAGTTATAAACCTTGGACTCGGGAAGATCTATTGTGTCCGAAAATGGGTATTTTCCAAAAAAAAATTATATTTTGGTCATAACTTTTTTGTATCTGAACCGATTTTTCCGAAATTTTCAGAAAATATTTTCTACTAAAGATTTCCGATCTTTTGATATATAACGCGTAACCATAGGTCATATGACAGTCCAAAAAAGCAGGTTTTTATACAATTTTTGATATTTTTTGCACGGGAGGTACCACGCCCACTTGTTCAATCCCGCCCACATTTTGTGGAATGCTGTATATTGATAACCTTAATGTGTGTACCTAATTTGGAAACTTTGGCTCTTGCCGTTCTCCAGATATACACAAAAAAGTAATAAAAATACAACAACAACAAGGGATTTTTGGAAAAAATTAGAGGTAGTCGTGGTTTTTTGCTCATATCTCAGCCATTTTTGGACCGATGTGGCTGAATTTCAATAGCAAGAAATGGTGGACTATATGTGACATAAGTGTGAAACAACCTAGCCGCTATCATGTCTGGAGTCTCCGGAAAACACATATCAAACGTAAGACGGACAGACGGACAGACGGACAGACGGACGGACAGACGGACGGATATCGTTAAATCAACTTCGCTTTTCATAAGGACCCAGAATATATATACTTTATAGGGTGTAGTATCAATATTGTAGAAATTACAAACGGAATGACAAACTTATATATACCCTTTTACCTTCGGTGAAGGGTATAAAAAGAGTAATTTTTGGGAATTCAGTATTTCGGTTATAACTCAGCCATTTTTTAACCGATTTGACAGATTTATATACTGACGTGTTAAAGAAGAAATTTACCATTTGCTTGAGTTATAAACCTTGGACTCGGGAAGATCTATTGTGTCCGAAAATGGGTATTTTCCAAAAAAAAAATTATATTTTGGTCATAACTTTTTTGTATCTGAACCGATTTTTCCGAAATTTTCAGAAAATATTTTCTACTAAAGATTTCCGATCTTTTGATATATAACGCGTAACCATAGGTCATATGACAGTCCAAAAAAGCAGGTTTTTATACAATTTTTGATATTTTTTGCACGGGAGGTACCACGCCCACTTGTTCAATCCCGCCCACATTTTGTGGAATGCTGTATATTGATAACCTTAATGTGTGTACCTAATTTGGAAACTTTGGCTCTTGCCGTTCTCCAGATATACACAAAAAAGTAATAAAAATACAACAACAACAAGGGATTTTTGGAAAAAATTAGAGGTAGTCGTGGTTTTTTGCTCATATCTCAGCCATTTTTGGACCGATGTGGCTGAATTTCAATAGCAAGAAATGGTGGACTATATGTGACATAAGTGTGAAACAACCTAGCCGCTATCATGTCTGGAGTCTCCGGAAAACACATATCAAACGTAAGACGGACAGACGGACAGACGGACAGACGGACGGACAGACGGACGGATATCGTTAAATCAACTTCGCTTTTCATAAGGACCCAGAATATATATACTTTATAGGGTGTAGTATCAATATTGTAGAAATTACAAACGGAATGACAAACTTATATATACCCTTTTACCTTCGGTGAAGGGTATAAAAAGAGTAATTTTTGGGAATTCAGTATTTCGGTTATAACTCAGCCATTTTTTAACCGATTTGACAGATTTATATACTGACGTGTTAAAGAAGAAATTTACCATTTGCTTGAGTTATAAACCTTGGACTCGGGAAGATCTATTGTGTCCGAAAATGGGTATTTTCCAAAAAAAAATTATATTTTGGTCATAACTTTTTTGTATCTGAACCGATTTTTCCGAAATTTTCAGAAAATATTTTCTACTAAAGATTTCCGATCTTTTGATATATAACGCGTAACCATAGGTCATATGACAGTCCAAAAAAGCAGGTTTTTATACAATTTTTGATATTTTTTGCACGGGAGGTACCACGCCCACTTGTTCAATCCCGCCCACATTTTGTGGAATGCTGTATATTGATAACCTTAATGTGTGTACCTAATTTGGAAACTTTGGCTCTTGCCGTTCTCCAGATATACACAAAAAAGTAATAAAAATACAACAACAACAAGGGATTTTTGGAAAAAATTAGAGGTAGTCGTGGTTTTTTGCTCATATCTCAGCCATTTTTGGACCGATGTGGCTGAATTTCAATAGCAAGAAATGGTGGACTATATGTGACATAAGTGTGAAACAACCTAGCCGCTATCATGTCTGGAGTCTCCGGAAAACACATATCAAACGTAAGACGGACAGACGGACAGACGGACAGACGGACGGACAGACGGACGGATATCGTTAAATCAACTTCGCTTTTCATAAGGACCCAGAATATATATACTTTATAGGGTGTAGTATCAATATTGTAGAAATTACAAACGGAATGACAAACTTATATATACCCTTTTACCTTCGGTGAAGGGTATAAAAAGAGTAATTTTTGGGAATTCAGTATTTCGGTTATAACTCAGCCATTTTTTAACCGATTTGACAGATTTATATACTGACGTGTTAAAGAAGAAATTTACCATTTGCTTGAGTTATAAACCTTGGACTCGGGAAGATCTATTGTGTCCGAAAATGGGTATTTTCCAAAAAAAAATTATATTTTGGTCATAACTTTTTTGTATCTGAACCGATTTTTCCGAAATTTTCAGAAAATATTTTCTACTAAAGATTTCCGATCTTTTGATATATAACGCGTAACCATAGGTCATATGACAGTCCAAAAAAGCAGGTTTTTATACAATTTTTGATATTTTTTGCACGGGAGGTACCACGCCCACTTGTTCAATCCCGCCCACATTTTGTGGAATGCTGTATATTGATAACCTTAATGTGTGTACCTAATTTGGAAACTTTGGCTCTTGCCGTTCTCCAGATATACACAAAAAAGTAATAAAAATACAACAACAACAAGGGATTTTTGGAAAAAATTAGAGGTAGTCGTGGTTTTTTGCTCATATCTCAGCCATTTTTGGACCGATGTGGCTGAATTTCAATAGCAAGAAATGGTGGACTATATGTGACATAAGTGTGAAACAACCTAGCCGCTATCATGTCTGGAGTCTCCGGAAAACACATATCAAACGTAAGACGGACAGACGGACAGACGGACAGACGGACGGACAGACGGACGGATATCGTTAAATCAACTTCGCTTTTCATAAGGACCCAGAATATATATACTTTATAGGGTGTAGTATCAATATTGTAGAAATTACAAACGGAATGACAAACTTATATATACCCTTTTACCTTCGGTGAAGGGTATAAAAAGAGTAATTTTTGGGAATTCAGTATTTCGGTTATAACTCAGCCATTTTTTAACCGATTTGACAGATTTATATACTGACGTGTTAAAGAAGAAATTTACCATTTGCTTGAGCTATAAACCTTGGACTCGGGAAGATCTATTGTGTCCGAAAATGGGTATTTTCCAAAAAAAAATTATATTTTGGTCATAACTTTTTTGTATCTGAACCGATTTTTCCGAAATTTTCAGAAAATATTTTCTACTAAAGATTTCCGATCTTTTGATATATAACGCGTAACCATAGGTCATATGACAGTCCAAAAAAGCAGGTTTTTATACAATTTTTGATATTTTTTGCACGGGAGGTACCACGCCCACTTGTTCAATCCCGCCCACATTTTGTGGAATGCTGTATATTGATAACCTTAATGTGTGTACCTAATTTGGAAACTTTGGCTCTTGCCGTTCTCCAGATATACACAAAAAAGTAATAAAAATACAACAACAACAAGGGATTTTTGGAAAAAATTAGAGGTAGTCGTGGTTTTTTGCTCATATCTCAGCCATTTTTGGACCGATGTGGCTGAATTTCAATAGCAAGAAATGGTGGACTATATGTGACATAAGTGTGAAACAACCTAGCCGCTATCATGTCTGGAGTCTCCGGAAAACACATATCAAACGTAAGACGGACAGACGGACAGACGGACAGACGGACGGACAGACGGACGGATATCGTTAAATCAACTTCGCTTTTCATAAGGACCCAGAATATATATACTTTATAGGGTGTAGTATCAATATTGTAGAAATTACAAACGGAATGACAAACTTATATATACCCTTTTACCTTCGGTGAAGGGTATAAAAAGAGTAATTTTTGGGAATTCAGTATTTCGGTTATAACTCAGCCATTTTTTAACCGATTTGACAGATTTATATACTGACGTGTTAAAGAAGAAATTTACCATTTGCTTGAGTTATAAACCTTGGACTCGGGAAGATCTATTGTGTCCGAAAATGGGTATTTTCCAAAAAAAAAATATATTTTGGTCATAACTTTTTTGTATCTGAACCGATTTTTCCGAAATTTTCAGAAAATATTTTCTACTAAAGATTTCCGATCTTTTGATATATAACGCGTAACCATAGGTCATATGACAGTCCAAAAAAGCAGGTTTTTATACAATTTTTGATATTTTTTGCACGGGAGGTACCACGCCCACTTGTTCAATCCCGCCCACATTTTGTGGAATGCTGTATATTGATAACCTTAATGTGTGTACCTAATTTGGAAACTTTGGCTCTTGCCGTTCTCCAGATATACACAAAAAAGTAATAAAAATACAACAACAACAAGGGATTTTTGGAAAAAATTAGAGGTAGTCGTGGTTTTTTGCTCATATCTCAGCCATTTTTGGACCGATGTGGCTGAATTTCAATAGCAAGAAATGGTGGACTATATGTGACATAAGTGTGAAACAACCTAGCCGCTATCATGTCTGGAGTCTCCGGAAAACACATATCAAACGTAAGACGGACAGACGGACAGACGGACGGACAGACGGACGGATATCGTTAAATCAACTTCGCTTTTCATAAGGACCCAGAATATATATACTTTATAGGGTGTAGTATCAATATTGTAGAAATTACAAACGGAATGACAAACTTATATATACCCTTTTACCTTTGGTGAAGGGTATAAAAATAAGTTGTTAGTTATTAAGAAAAGATAATAAAGAACAATCATAATTGTACAAGCAAAGCGGACAGTCGCACAAGCGGCTGTCCCGCAAATAATTCATAAACAAAAGAAAGAACTGAACAGTCGCACAAGCGGCTGTTCGTAATCATAAAATTAAAGAAATAAATAAATAAATTTAAATTTTAATATTACAATAAAATCAAGTTTTTAATTATGAATACCCGTGAGTTATTTGGACATTTTTAGTACATGGCGATCCTGCCAAACTGGTTGGCCAAGGACCAGCCAACAAAGCTAAGGACCAGCCAACAAAGCTAAGGATTTACAAGAACTAAAAGAAAATATTTTCGATGAATTCGCGCACAAAGATCAAGTTAATATGGCAATAAGGACTTGCCCCCATGAGGATTTAAACTAAAGATAAAGAAAATCTTAATTCGAAGCCAATCTACTGTATTCTAAATTAAATTAATATGCGAATATTTAATTAAAATCGTCTGTTGAGTTTTATAGATCTTGTGAGTATGTGAATATAAAATGAAAAAAAAAATAGAGAAAAGAAATTTGCATTCCTAAGTTTTAAAAAATACATAAATGAAATAACACAAAAAAAAAATTTAACTTAATAAAAGTAAAGTAAAATAATGTATGTCACTTATATACATACGTATAATGAAAATTGATTTTGTACCTGCATATTAAGCGTGTGGAAAATATTTAAATTATATACAAGAACAAAAACTATTTAAATATTTTAATAATAATTAGTATTGTGGTTATTTTGTTAAACTATTTATGGTTTTTAATCCAAATTTTTAATATCTTTGATTAGACTTAAGTTCATTAAATTTAATTTTCATTAAATTATTTTTATGAAGAATGGAATTTTACAACATGAAAATTAATTAAAATTGTTATTGGCAGGTTACCATGACATGTTTCGATCGCAACCACTCGATCTTTTCAAATGGATTTGCCGTTTTACACTCGCAGCCATTGACGACTGCTGACGTCAATAGTCAAACATCAATCCTTAAACCAAATTGTATTTCAACCTTTGGTAGATCGAAGTTTGCTTTTTTGAATGATTATCCATTTTAATTGATTTTACATGTTCTTCCTTACTTCTGTTTTTTCGTACTTTTGTCAAGAATTTTTCTTGAAGTCCAAAGTACATTTTTTTTTGTTTTTTCATTCTTGTCTTTCTTTTTCCTGTTGACCTTAGAGCATCACGTGTTAAAAAGTAATGTAAAATTTAAAAAAAAAAAACAAAAATAATAAAAATTTTTATTTTTTTGAAACAAAATTGAGAAATGAAATATTTTTAAAATGTTTTTTATATATATATAACTTTTAACTTTTATTTAACAACTAACCCTAATAAGAAAAATCAACAATAATTATTAAATAACCATTAAAAATGGTATAATAAAATATAATTTTATAAATTAATAAAAATGCTACTAAAAACTAAAGCACCGCTGTATACATACGTGTCCCTGCAGTGGTATAACAAAATAAAAAATGAGGATGAGCTACTAGATTTGACATACAATTACTAAGTCCTAAGATTTGACATACCCTGATTCGACATACCATGATTTGACAATTTTTATATACTTTTTATTTTTTTTTATCCCAAATATACTTTTATATTTTAGAACATAATTCTACATATATTTTTTTTTATCATACAGTAGACTCGCGATAACAAAAACACCGCCTTACGTGAACACCGGCTAGCATGAACATAATTTTTTTTACACTGACTACTCTGTAGCGTGAACACAGTAAGAAAGCCCTATAACGTGAACAAATGTAAAATTGATGGAACATAGAAAAAGTTGTTTTCTTTTGAACATTTTTAAGCAATCACTACTTCTTTAAAAACTGGGAATCCCCGTAAATGATTACTTATGAATATATTCTGGCATTTTGTGTAACGCGAGCTGTTGATTTGCTTAGTTTGTTTTTAGTTTGATATAAAGTGTGTCGTGAAAAATGTCGCAAAATTTAAAAAATTTTTTAACTTTAAAGGAAAAAGTGGATGTAATAGAAAAAATAAAAAGAGGATCAAGCGTGACTAGCGGTGTTCAGCTTTTTGCAAAAAAAGAAAATCCAAAAAAAGATAACGCATTTTTTAAAATAATTTTAATGTAAATTGTTTTTCTTAACAAAACAAATACGAATATGAATTAATAAAAAAAATATATGAATTTAAGTTAAATATATGTCTATTTTATTTTTAAGATGTACAAAATTACACCTTCGTAAACATGAACAACTTCGCAAACGTGAACACGCTTAGGTTTTAATAGTTCACGTTACCGCGAGTCTACTGTATTTTTAAATTTTTTTATATAAATGACCTCATGAGGATCGAATTCGAATTCGTTTATATTAATTTTTTTTTTAATTTTTCATACTTTAAATTTTTTTAACGTTCATTAGAACGAGTAGGAAACATAATTTTTTTTTATTTCGTAATCTAATATTTTTATAATTTTTTAAATTATTGAAAATAATTTTATATTTTTAATTCAAATATATTTTGAAATCCTTTTTCCCCAATACATAATTTTATAATTTTTTTTTTTTTTTTTTGAGTAGTAATTGTAATTTACGCGCATAGTTAGAGTACCGTAAAACGCCGCGAAAGTATTTTACTTAGGATGAAGTAACTATACTCAAAGGAAAGCAAGTTCTTTCCGATTTTAAGTTGACAGACCTAATTATTAATAGAAATGTAGACTTAGGTCACCACTTTCTAAAGCTTGAAAAAATAGCTGATAATTATAATCTGACAACATTGCGACTTTTCACTAGATGAAAGTCAATTTTTCCTAGGAACTAATAATGAAACCCTCAAAGGTAAGGGTAATGAATCGGCTATATTTTTTTTTAATAAATGTGCTCATTATTAAAACTATTTTCATAAAGATCCAATGTCACGCGCATATAAGAAAGAATTATAATTCCTATATACATGACTCAAAATAATATAATTTCTTACTAAGAAAACTTAAATTTTTTTTAGTATTTTTTTTTTACATTTATAACCCTTATAACTTTTACTGAATTACAATTATGAGAAAAAAAAATTTAACTTTAATAATTGTACGTATCCCCACTCCTACTCATTCCCTTAAATATTGAACGGCGAGCCAAGATTAATTTTTCCTTTAACTATAATGTTCTAATTTGGTTCCGCCTATTTGAAAAAAAATTTTTTTCATAACAAAATTTTTTTTTTTTTTAAAGGGAGAGTGAGGGAAATAATTTAATTTGTATTTTCACCGTTGTATTATATAAAAGAATAATCAAACTAGTATTGATTATTCTTTTCCGGAAAAGGGAGGTGTAGTGTGTTTGACAAGTCGTCGTTACCATACCTTCTGTATGTAACACGAGCTTCACACTTTGTGTAAGCAAAAATGTCCACACACATCAAACCCAGCAGTGAGAATTTGCAACGATGCATATTCTCACTGATTTAATAATAATAATAAATTATGATGTGTAAGCACTATTGTATAAGTAAAAATAAGTTGTTAGTTATTAAGAAAAGATAATAAAGAACAATCATAATTATACAAGCAAAGCGGACAGTCGCACAAGCGGCTGTCCCGCAAATAATTCATAAACAAAAGAAAGAACTGAACAGTCGCACAAGCGGCTGTTCGTAATCATAAAATTAAATAAATAAATAAATTTAAATTTTAATATTACAATAAAATCAAGTTTTTAATTATGAATACCCGTGAGTTATTTGGACATTTTTAGTACAGTACCACGAAGGGTTAAAAAGTAGATTTGAACTCTTGCTTCTCATTTAGTTTATATTTTTGGTTATATATGTGCATAAGATTTCTAAAGTAAAAACCATATCGGGCATGATGTTGGTGTTTTATCATTCTGTAAGGTGTAATACGAGCAACTAAATCAATCATAATAAGTTTTTCTTTCCAATTCGGGATAAAATCAACTTTATAATTCTTGAATCCAGCGAATTTTGAGATTGATTCAATCTTAGTTTTAACTAAATCAATCTCATTTTCGGATTATTTCAAGTACGAAATCAGGATTGGATATGGCAAAGTTAGGTATTTTGCGATTGAAAATCCGTACTTGAATCAATCCGTCTTTACTTGATTCAAGAAAATCCGTACTCTCCGTACTATTAATACCGCTTCGGATTGATTTGAGTACGGATGGATTAATTTTTCTTTTGAGTGTAATTACAACAAGTATTGCCTGTGTTGACATTATGAACTCCACAAAAACTCGCCTCCGAAGTAGAATGCATTACGAACTTCTGACGCGTTACTACGAGGTTTAAATTACATAAATGTGAATGGTACATGTTGCACTTCTTTTGTACCTTCATTGAATAAATGTAATTCTTTCACAATGTATTTTCAAAAAGAAGACAAATAGGGAGTCTTGCCAGTGCAGCAACTTATAAAGAAATGTATATCCAATATTTGTTTAATACTTACTGCAAAAATTATTTTTTTGTTGCTTGAAGTAAACTATTTTATAGTAAACATTGTACCTCTTTTGTGTTCACTAACTATTTTTACTGTGTTCTAAATAAATATTAAACAAAACATTTATGGCGAATTTTTTAAATTTTTGGCGTATTTTAGCGATACTAAACAAATTTATTTTTTAGAATTTATTAAAAATATTTTTAATAATTCTAAAAATATGTATTTTATTGTCAAAAACTGAAAAACAAAGGCTTTGGCGATTTTTGACATTGAATTTGGCGAAAAACGTCAAAATCAATCTGTCAACCCTGGCAGTGATCGCAAACAAAGGGAGCGTGCTCACCAAGATTTAATAACAATTTAAAGAATTTATCAAGGATTTTGAGGCAAAAGCATGATTGCTGGACACTAATACGTAAAACCGAGCCAACAAAATAAAAACGACGTTCAAGTAAAGCCATTCACTTTTGAAAATTCATTGATTTTTAAATAAACTAGTGATTTTTTATGTAAGAAACGAATAAAAACATTTTTTTGTATCTCGAAAAGCTGACGTGGTAGAGAAAACCTTGCTGGCTAGTGTAATCATCATTTAATTATTTTATAGAATTTTAAAATAAATAGTCAAATATAAATCGTCAAACAGCGTTGGCCTAATTAAAAATAAAAAACTTCAATATTTAAATAATATCATTGTGATAATATGTTTTCTTTTTTTGTATGTTTTCATTGTTTACAGGCAAAACACAGCTGTTTTTAATCTTTTTGGGGCAACGAGAAAACAACAGATATCATTATAAACTAGCGTTACCCCTTCCGCTTGACCTTATTAATTGTATATACTTATTTTGCAAAATTTTCCACGCCTTTAAGGCAGATCTGATGATTCTGAGAAAACTTTATTTGTATACCCACACAACAATAGTGTTGTGTGTATAAAATGTTTGAATAACCTTTATATTAGTCCTATACCCAGCTTTAAGTATACCTATCCGATCGACTCATAAACGACAAATTAATTTTTTGTAGTAGGTTAAAAAAATGTTGTGAGTAACTTTATTCTATCACAAAATCATGGCAACAGATTTTCTGGTGGGTCCAAATACGGTACACTTCCGAAAATTTGTTTTTAAATAAGTACTGTGTTGTTGGGTATCATATTGTTAGGCTTAACCTTCTATACTTTTATATTTGTTTATAATTAAAAAAAAAAAAAAAAAAAAAAACAAAATATATTTAAAACTCTTTCTTTGCTTAGAGGATGGCCCTCCGTCCACTCTATACCAATGGATGTAAGTCGAGTCGTAGACCATAATCCGTCAATTACATTCTTTATATTTGCGATACCTCTTGCTCCCAAAGACTTGTGGGTGGTCCTCTGGTTCATAATCAGGTGCAGTCAATACCTGGGATTCGGCAAAATCCAAAATTGATAGATCTCACGATATCAACTGACCACAGATTCCATCCGTTACCATGGTACCTGTCTGGAGCCGCCGGTATCGCGGCACCAGACAGGATAATGGTTGAGTGGAACTATCTCACAGAGAAATCAGCTAATGTAACAGTTTCACCAATGCGAAGAATTTTCTACGATTAAAAAATGCGCTTTCACGATTGAAAATGTTAGCTGGGAAAGTACAAACAAGCAAACATACATACCTAAATACATTTATTTTAGTATATGTATATAGAATTCTCTTGACAACGCTTAAATATGAGCTTTTAATTTCGATAAAGATCAAATTTTGGCAAATTCTACACGTGTCTAAACAAATTTGAACTTAGTTTATATAGTAAGATAAACACTTACCTCTAAGGGAAAAGATATTCTTTGTTTGTTTTTTTTTAATATAAAAGCTGGGCACTACAATATCGACTTCAGTTTAGCTAAAATTTTTAAAATGGAAAGAACTAAAATAGTTTTTACTGTTTTACTCTGTTATTTTCTACTCCTAGTGCCAGCTTATGGCAATGGTGAGGTTGGGTCACCAGAAACTGAAGAACAACTACGTATTCAGTACAGAGAGCTGGATTCTTCCCTAAATGCGAATTATAGAACATTTGAAAGCCTGACTAACGCTTCTGATCATTTGAGAGTATTCAGCACCTTGATCCGTAATCAATTGAGAGTTCATGCCAGTATTATCAACACGACTCATAAAGAAGAGTTTTTACCAAAATCCACTTATATATTGTATAGATTGAGAAATAATTATAGGTACAATAACATAACTCGGAGCTTAAAAACAAGAGTAGAAAATATAATACCAACACTGCCTGATAGTTTAAGAAATTTATATTTTGCGCCGCACTTTTCTCTTAGGAATGCTGAATATGGGACTTACATGTATTCATCCACAGGAGGATCCCTCCGTGTATACAACAACAAAAAACTGATGAGTATAAGTTACCACGTTTGGCTGCCGACCGACCATAGTACGATGAATAATTTGACCTTTATGAAGGCTGAAATTCAAAAATTCGATGAAACTGATAAATCAAAAATTAAAGTATTTCTAAAGGGTGCTACCACTCAGAGATATTACTATATGAGGACGGATATGAGGATGGGTATGGTTAGAGTTTTTACTTGGGATCTAGCATCAACACCTCAATTTCACACTTGGAGTATTTGGTTCTATGACAATAATCGAGTTATAATATCTCAAAATAACGTTACAATGTGCGCTGGCAATATGTACAATACCGACTTACTTTATGTTGAAGGTATAAGTGACAATGAAGATTTGTTAACATATTTAGAATGTCAATGGGAGTTGGTGTAGTGCCTTATTTAGTGATTGAAAATAAAAATATGTAAAAAACAAGTTAGAGTGCTATATTCGGCAGGAGCCGAATCTTTGATACCCTCCACCTACAGTTAGAATATTTGCGGAGTGGGCTTGATATGGGACATATCGTAGATTATGGTCTGATCTTTGCGAAATTTAACAGACCAAAATGAAATTAAAAATATTTCAGGGCGTTTTTCAATATAATATCCATTATAATTTAGGAGCTTTATACCTTTTTGGAAAGGATTTTTTTATCTAGATTACAATTTTAGAATCATCTGTTCAGTTATTTGTTGAAACATTTGAAATTTATGCATCTGAATGATGTAATGTTTTTTTGTCCGCATTGAAAAACTTTGGAAAGGGGTGTAATAATTATCTAAACTTACCTATGCCTTCATATGTATACCATTTTAAAGCCTAATTTATTAATAAGACACTGTAAAAAAATATGGTATGCTATACTGTTTCGAACAGAATATTTTTAAGTTTACTCTTTATTGTATATTTTTCGTTATTATAAACAACATACACCTTTATAAACAAATATAAAATATAATGTTCTTTTCCAAGCTTATGAATATCTAAAACCGTATTTTTTAAAAAATATTAGTTATTGTAAACAATACATTAATGATTTTTTAATTTCTTAGCCAGATGGAATCCGCAAGTTTAACTTTATATATATTTTTTATATATATTATTTGATTCAATTCAATTACAAAGGTGTGCAAAAGCAAATAGTGCCTCAGCGCCTGTTGGCAATGTTGTTATTAATATAAACCAATCAATAATAATAAAAACTATTTTACTCCATGTTCATGTACCATAAAATTAAGAACCTTTTTTTTTTTATTTTTTACTTAGCTCACATTCAAATAATTTATTGTTACACGCTACGACACTATTACGCCGAGTTCAATAAAATTCACTTTAACGGTTTATAGTTTTCATACTCTGTTTGGTTTTGAAAATCAGCCATTCCTCTGAGACACAACAACGGTTTTTATTCTTGGTCCCGTGAATCTTTAGTCGATTAAGCTATTTCCGTTGGTGGTTAACATTCTAACCTCGAAGTTGTATTATTTCCAAAAAAAATTTTTTTTCTTTTTTATTTATTTATTGAATTTTCATAAATTGAATATGAACAAATAATTTCACTGGCCAACATGCCAAACGTTTCCTGACTTCTGTCCATTGTTTTTAGTTAAATTACATATTAAACCGACATATTTTTATATGGTTAAAATGCATAAATTTGGTTCCTGCAGCGCCTAGGATGCCAATAGATGGGTCGAATGTATGACCAACCCTACTTTATTTTTCATCTACATCATTTATTAATTATTCTAAATTGTTTAAGCTTGAGGTCTTTTTATTTATAAAATATTATATTTATTTATTGAAATAAATAAATAAAAAAAAGAAAGGTCAAATAAAACTAAATTACATCATTTATTTTTTACATACCTGCAAGCTATATCCATTTCTTAAGGGGACTCAGACTAGAAATATATTGAAGAAAAAATCCGTAAAATGCCCAGGAGTCGCCCCTAGGAGGATAAAATGTATGACCGACCTCCATTAGTTTTTTGTTCTTCACATTTTCCCGAAACAAACTTGCCCTTTATCTCCACTTCTGTACAAATATTGCGTTTTATGAAATGTTTAAATTTAATTGAAATTTTTCGTCTTTTGTAAATCAAATTTTTAAATCAAAAATTGTGAACAGAATTTAATCAGTTATTGCTTGTTTTGTTCGCAACTTCGTTTTTTACATGTTCGGAAAATTTTGTATACAAGGTTTCGTTAAAATGTGCTAAATTCCCATTTTATACTTGTATTGATAAGCTGAAAATTATTTTTGATGGGATATGCAAATCCTATGCGCATTTCACTGGTTGCTTAAGCCAGATCATCAGGAAACTTCATCCAAAGATGGGGTTACCTTCTGAAGGAATGCACTGGGTAGACTGTGGCACAATCGAGCGTTGTCCGGAGATCTCAAGCAATAACTTGTTGCGGTAGATCGTGTCTCGTTTACAATCACACAAACGTTGGTGATATAAAAACCAACCCTTTATTTTTGTGGCTCAATGGTACTTTTGTGGCTCTTTTAGTTTAATTAAGAATCACAGATTTTTCCTCTTTAATTATAATCTTTATTTCTTTATTTTATTTCTTTTAAGCTTTGGCCTAATATACACTAAATTTAATCATTTTTATTTTATTTAATTTTTCTTTTAATTGCCGGCGTCTGTCTGTCACGAAATTTATGAAAACAGTGCCGACAAGGCGAATTCATGTAAACGGTGGTCGCGATACATCAGTTGCGACGAGCAGTGCGGAAACACGAAAAATTTGTCAAGGATATGGCTATGATTAATACGAATAAACGAACGAATATAAAGGGACAGGTGTCGGAAGTTATTTCTGATGATGATCAAAAAGACATTAATGATAATGTAGATGAGGACTTTAAAGTTTATTTGGTAACACAAACTGGTAAATGTTGGAACTGTAACAAGTTCGGACATAGCTTTATCGATTGTTTAGAGCCGCGGTCAATATTCTGCTATGGATGCGGAGGGAAAAATGTTTATAAACCACAATGTCCGAGTTGTTCAAAGAAGGGAAACGCCTTGAGGGATGTCCGTATGAAGAAGGACGGGCATCCAAAACAAAACTAATTATCTCGGATAAATTAACCAACCGGGTTAACAAACCTAGTATACCTGCTATGACAATAACACCGGATGTGACAAACCAAACTGATTTGACCAACATTCATCCTTTACAAAGGCCGTATCACATTCGTTTGCAAGAATACAATCGTATAAGGAATAGAATTTTTAATAGTCAGAATAGTCTACAAAAGCCAAACAGATCGTCTAAAAGAATTCGGGAGTATTATAACCGAAGAAAACGTTTACGGAAATTTGTAATATCGTCAGTAGTAAGCAAGGTATATATATGACAACAGACCTTACGTTTTATTAAATGTACGAAATAGGAATTGCTTTGCATTATTAGACAGTGGCGCAAATATAAGCATTATTGGAGGAGATTTGTGTTCCGAATTTATTGAAACTAAAAATTATATACGTGGAATTGGAAATATAAAAACTGCTGATGGACAACGACAGCGTGTTGTAGGAACTGTTGTACTGGATATAAATTATAATGGTCAGGCGAAATCTGTGGAATTTTTGTTGATTCCATCTATAACTCAAGAAGTTATTTGTGGAATGGATTTTTGGGACAAATTCGGTATACAGATTGCATCTATTAGTACTGTTAATTCAATTGTTTCTGCTGTTGATCCGGATAAAATTCCAATGACGGTGTAAGAACAGAAACTTCGGAAAGTTGTAGACATTTTTCCAGATTCGGAACGCGACGGTCTTGGTTGTACGTCAATTATAGAACATAATATAGATACGGGAAACGCATTACCAATTAAACAAAGATATTACCCAATCTCGCCTGCGAGGGAAAAACTTTTGTGTGGCGAGATCGACCGAATGATAGAGTTAGGAGTCATTGAGGAGTGTCCCACATCTCTTTGGTCATCTCCAGGAGTTTTGATTGTGAAACGGGACAAGGTACGATTTTGTTTGGACAGCCGTAAATTAAACTCCGTGACGACAAAAGACGCGTACCCTATACCAAACATTGACGGACTGATTTCAAGACTTCCTCCAATTTATTTTATTTCTAAGGTGGATCTTAAAGATGCATTCTGGCAAATTAAATTGGATGAAGTCTCAAAACAGAAAACAGCGTTCACAATTCCTAATCGGCAACTGTACCAATTTACAAGGATGCCGTTTGGATTGTGCAATGCTCCCCAGACAATGTGTAGACTGATGGACCAAGTTATTCCGTACGAGTTGAATACCAATGTTTTCGTTTATTTGGATGACCTTCTTCTAATGTCGAAGGATTTTGACGATCACGTACGACACTTGCAGGAGTTGGCGACTCAACTTAGAAGAGCTAATTTAACTATAAATGTTAAGAAAAGTAGTTTTGGTATTAGGCAGGTTCAATATCTAGGTTATGTCGTAGGAGGGGGATGCTTGAAAATAGACCCCGATAAGGTAAAGGCCATTTCCCAGTTTCCTGTTCCAAAATCGGTACGTCAACTTCGCCAATTTCTTGGTATGGCGGGCTGGTACCGCAGATTTATTGATGACTTACATTTCATATGACAGATATATTATCGAAAAAGAAGTCCTTTATATGGACAGTTGAAGCGCAGAAGTCATTTGAGAATGTTAAAAATAAATTAACGTCTGCACCCGTTATGGTTCATGCTAATTTCGAAAAACCATTTATACTCCAATGTGATGCAAGTATGCATGGCATTGGCGCGGTGTTAGCTCAGCTTGACGATGAGGGAAATGAGAGGCCGATAGCTTTCATGTCACAGAAATTGAATAAGGCACAAAGGAACTATTCGATAACCGAATTGGAATGTTTAGCTGTAGTTTTGGCCATTAAAAAGTTCAGAGCATACATAGAAGGGCAAGAATTTAAGGTAATAACAGACCATGCGAGTCTCAAATGGCTGATGCGACAAAAGGATCTTAATGGACGTTTGGCCAGATGGGCTTTTAAACTACAGGGCTTTGACTTCACAATAGATCATCGCAAAGGTAAAGAAAATATAGTCCCTGATGTATTATCCCGTATGTTTGAAAATGATGCAACTATAGCCGAAATAGACTTACAAATATTACCAACAATTGATCTGAATTCAAACGCGTTTGAGGGTACTGAATATAAGAGATTTATGGATGAAGTTCAAAATTCCAATTTACCTGACTATAAGGTTATCGACAAATTCATTTATGAAAGAGAGAAATTTTCTTCTGGAAATGTTGACGAATCCGATTCCTGGAAATTGTTCGTACCTTTGGAGTTACGTGAGGATGTGATTTATGCAGCACATGATGTACCAGGTGTATCGCATGGGGGTATTGCAAAAACAACACACCGTATTAGACAATTTTTCTTCTGGCCTAAAATGGTAGTTGATGTAAAAAAATATATATTGAATTGTAGCTTATGTAAGACATCCAAAACTCCCAACATGTCACTCAAACCGCCTATGGGCCAGATGATCAATACCGAGAGGCCATTTAAACGGCTATATATGGACCTTATAGGACCATTTCCTCGGACAAAGAATGGAAATATAAGTATACTTATCATTTTAGACCATTTTTCAAAGTTTACTTTTTTGAAACCTCTTAGGAAATTTGTGACAAAGCCGATATTGGAATATTTAAGCAATGAAATTTTTACATGTTTCGGAGTGCCGGAAACCATCATTTCTGACAACGGTAGTCAGTTTAAATCAAAAGATTTTAAAAAACTGGTTGGAAAATACGGAATTGTTCACCAATTTACAGCAGTTCACAGCCCTCAATCGAATGCATGTGAAAGGGTAAATAGGTCTATAAATAAAGCACTTCGTTCATACATCCGAAATGATCAACGGCAATGGGATGCCTACTTACCTAGCATAAATTGCGCTATACGAAGTAGCGTGCATCAGACAACAGGACAAACTCCGTATGAACTTGTATTCGGACAGACAATGATTAACCATGGACAGGACTACAAACTTTTACGAAATCTAAAACTTTTGGAGGAATCGGATGCGAAAAATTAAAAGACAAGACAACTTTACTCTGTTACGGGATGCAATTCGGTCAAAAATTAAAGATGCTTATGAGCGGAACGTAAGATCCTATAATTTGCGATCTCGTATACGTGAGTTTAATGTTGGACAAGTGGTATTTCGTCGCAATTTCGCTCAAAGTTCCTTGGTGAATAATTTTAATGCTAAACTGGCACCTAGTGGGATTAAAGCATTGGTGAAAAGAAAAATCGGTAATGTAACCTACGAGCTCGAGGATGTGAATGGTGGTCATACTGGGGTGTACCATACTAAAGATATATGGGTATAATTTTCTGACAACATATTATGTCTTATGTGTACGTGTGCTTCAGATATAATACTGCAGCTGGCTTGGTATTAAATCTGCTTTGTGATGACGGCTCTTTGAAATTATATTTTTTTTTTCTACTTACGTTTGGGTGTAAAGAAATTTACTGTATTGAAAATTTATTTTTTTTTTTTGAAATTTATTATAATTGTGTTTGTTTTTGTTGAATAGGCTTTGATTTTCTTTATTACTTCTAAACTTCAAAAAGTAAAAAAATACATATTCATATGTATATTGATACGATAAACAGTTGTAGAAAAAGTATTTCTGTGAAAATTTTATTAATTTAACCTTTGCGAATTCCTTTTGATTTCTGGAAAGGGTATTAGAACGCGGGGGAAAAACAAATAACTCAATATTATTGGTAAGAATCTCTTATTTTTTTTTATTGCTTTAATTTTTGTAAATAACGAAGTTGTTTTAAAAAAAGAAAACTTTTAGCAATTTGCATATATTGTTGCATCAGTAAATTCTGGTTGGCTAAGATAGCTCAAGACAAAGTTGAATATCCTGCGGCAACGTTCAAACAAGCCAATATATATTGTAAAATTGCATAATAAGAACATGGAATTTATACCGATCAAAGCAATACGAAGACCAATCTTTCTATTCAAGTTTTTATTCGCGTGATTAGTTATACGCTGAATTTAAAATTTACACTTTGGTTTTGAATCGTTTATCTTTTAAAATCCATCACCATCCAAACTTCAGATACATTACTTTTCCATTGATTATTCAAAACTATTTTTTTTTTATTATAATTCAAAAACTTAAAATTTATATAATTCTTGTAATCTTGTTTCCAATTTTCTAAATTTAAAATTTTCTAAGTTTCTAAATTTAAAATCTCTTATTTCCTAATTCTACATAAATTTATAAGTTCCTAAATTTAAAATCTCTAATTTCCTAATTCTACATACATTTATAAGTTCCTAGATTTCAATTTCTCATAACTCTTGATTGCATATGGTCACCTAAATTTCTTTGAGTTTAAAATACAACAGTCTTATTCAAAAGGAAAGTTTACATACAGATATTACATCAAACACCCATTAACTTACATTCAAACCCAATACAACGTACCTTATACACTTAAATTTTGGTTTAGATTCATCTTATTTTAATGTAATACGATCCTGCTTTTAAGTCTCCTGGCGCCAGCTGACATCGATGGACACGTTACTATTACTGTAAGTTGAGTTTTATTATTCTATGAACCAATTTTGAAAATACCTACCCATCATTTTATTCTATATTAAACGTAATATGAATATTCAGCTCTAATAATTATCTTAAATTTGTTAATTTTTTTTTTTTTTTTTTTTTAATATTCATACGACGTTTGATACTTCAAAGACATATTTCATTTTCACCCTACATTCTGCCAATCCCGAATAAATTGTTATCCAATATCAATGGTCACCACATTGCTTTGTATTTAGTTAATTTCGTGGTTCATATTTTTTGAAAACCCTAATTTTCTGTATTACTAACTAAATAAATTAGGGTGACCATTTTTTGTTTCTTTTATTGTTAAAACAAGAAAAAATATCAATTTAATTATAGATAGATGAAATTAAATATTATTTAATTTACTGAGTTATTTTTATCTTTAATAAATATGTTTGAGTTGCTTTAATTTTTTTAAACTGGGAAATGGCCTTTACCTTATCGGGGTCTATTTTCAAGCATCCCCCTCCTACGACATAATCTAGATATTGAACCTGCCTAATACCAAAACTACTTTTCTTAAAATTTATAGTTAAATTAGCTCTTCTAAGTTGAGTCGCCACCTCCTGCAAGTGTAGTACGTGATCGTCAAAATCCTTCGACATTAGAAGAAGGTCATCCAAATAAACGAAAACATTGGTATTCAACTCGTACGGAATAACTTGGTCCATCAGTCTACACATTGTCTGGGGAGCATTGCACAATCCAAACGGCATCGTTGTAAATTGGTACAGTTGCCGATTAGGAATTGTGAACGCTGTTTTCTGTTTTGAGACTTCATCCAATTTAATTTGCCAGAATGCATCTTTAAGATCCACCTTAGAAATAAAATAAATTGGAGGAAGTCTTGAAATCAGTCCGTCAATGTTTGGTATAGGGTACGCGTCTTTTGTCGTCACGGAGTTTAATTTACGGCTGTCCAAACAAAATCGTACCTTGTCCGGTTTCACAATCAAAACTCCTGGAGATGACCAAGGAGATGTGGGACACTCCTCAATGACTCCTAACTCTATCATTCGGTCGATCTCGCCACACAAAAGTTTTTCCCTCGCAGGCGAGATTGGGTAATATCTTTGTTTAATTGGTAATGCGTTTCCCGTATCTATATTATGTTCTATAATTGATGTACAACCAAGACCGTCGCGTTCCGAATCTGGAAAAATGTCTACAACTTTCCGAAGTTTCTGTTCTTGCAACACCGTCATTGGAATTTTATCCGGATCAACAGCAGAAACAATTGAATTAACAGTACTTATAGATGCAATCTGTATACCGAATTTGTCCCAAAAATCCATTCCACAAATAACTTCTTGAGTTATAGATGGAATCAACAAAAATTCCACAGATTTCGCCTGACCATTATAATTTATATCCAGTACAACAGTTCCTACAACACGCTGTCGTTGTCCATCAGCAGTTTTTACATTTCCAATTCCACGTATATAATTTTTAGTTTCAATAAATTCGGAACACAAATCTCCTCCAATAATGCTTATATTTGCGCCACTGTCTAATAATGCAAAGCAATTCCCAGTTCGTACATTTAATAAAACGTAAGGTCTGTTGTCATATATATACCTTGCTTACTACTGACGATATTACAAATTTCCGTAAACGTTTTCTTCGGTTATAATACTCCCGAATTCTTTTAGACGATCTGTTTGGCTTTTGTAGACTATTCTGACTATTAAAAATTCTATTCCTTATACGATTGTATTCTTCCAAACGAATAAAGTTTTCTTAATAAAGTTTTCTTAGTCTAAATATACACGTTTCATCTTTTGATGCTCAACTTTTTTTCAATTCCCTTTTAAAGATGCCAATATAATCACACGCAGCAATCGGTTTCAACTTTTTTCAGTTCAAAACAACAACAATTTTATTTACAGCGAATCAAAGAGAAAAAAAAAGAAAAAAATTACATGCAGCCAATGTTGTGCATATATCAACGAATAAAAACACAAAGCGTACTGCCCGAGTACAGGCATCTCCGTACTAACCCCCTTTCTTCTTTCTTCTCTCACCTAAAAACATAAGAGTTGAGCATCAAAAGGTGAAACGTGTGAAAGCAGACTTACTTTGGCTTATTCCAAATTTCTTGCGATAATTTAGTTAAAACCAATAATCCTAACACTTTTTAAATAAATTATATTTGTTGTGTATTTGTATACTTTTACACTTGATTAAATGACAATGTAGATATGTAATTATCATCGGCGGTTACGAATTTAGGTTTAGCGACGGCTTAAAGTAAATTTAGAGCCGCCTATAAAATTTTTATGTTTTATAATAACATAATAAAAAATTAATGTTTATTTGCCTTTTATTTGTTATTGATTTCACCATTTTTTAGCTTATGGTCGTTTTTAACGCTTTAATTTAACTTGCAATGTATGAATGTTTGGGTGAAACCTTGCAACTCGATTTGAAGCAGATATATTCAATTGATTAAGCTGAAATTTTGTACACAGTGCAGTTTAATGCACTTCTATAATATGGGTATCAAATGAAAAGGCTTGCTAAGAATAACTCGAAAAATAAAATTCCGTCACACCAAATCTAATATGTTGGACTTCTGAAGCTGGAAACTAATTGTTTTTAATGCATTCCTACAATATGGGTATCAAATGAAAGGACATACTGAGAATACAAATGCGAGTTTAAAATCAATTAGAAGAAAAAAGGGTTTATTTCAATGCGCTTAAAAGAAAAAATTAATTAAGAGTAAAAAATCTTTTTAAAAACAAGTTTTTATTTAAATGCGCATTTACTTTTACTTTAAACTTTTACTAGCAACTTATTACTGAGAAGAGTACCCCTCCCAAATTTTCTCACCCCTCTCAACAATAAACTCAAGAATTGCTGCAACAAAAATTGCAAGTCTGGACCGGCACTATAATATAAAAGCTTTTCAATTGTCATTAAACAATTTACACGATATAAAAACTTGGCTCGAAATTTACTAGTGTAGAAAAACAAGTAAATTAAATAATTTGATGTGATTGATTTTAACTATTAAAAAATAAATTAAAAGTAAAAAACCTTTTTAAAAAACAAGCTTTTATATAAATATTTACCCTTAAGAGAAACTTTTAGTTAATAACAACATTATTTTCGTTGATGTCATTTTTATGCCAAAATTATTATGTTACTCAAAGTTTACTGCAATAAATATTTTGTGGAAATCGCGCGGGAAAGATGTTTGCCCAAAAAACTCATTTGTCAACTCATTGATTGATCGATTTTACATTTTTATGACCGCTCTTGTTTTTAGAATTAAAATTTTTCAGTTTGTGTGCGCACTTGGACAGGGCATTGGCGCCAACCTCTTTCAGATGCAATATCGTTCATGAAAAAAATGCAACAAATTCGCAGAAAATTAAGGAATTTTCCGTTCACTCATTATTTATTTTAAATTAAAAATATTAACCATGTATGTATGAATATAAAAAAAAACAATGACAATTCTTTTACAGAAAAAATTTATCTATCTCTATCTATATATATAAAAATGAAAAATGTTTGTATGTGTGTTTGTGTGTTTGTTTGTTTGTTTGTTTGTTTGTTTGTTTGTTTGTTTGTTTGTTTGTTTGTTTGTTTGTTTGTTTGTTTGTTTGTTTGTTTGTTTGTTTGTTTGTTTGTTTGTTTGTTTGTTTGTTTGTTTGTTTGTTTGTTTGTTTGTTTGTTTGTTTGTTTGTTTGTTTGTTTGTTTGTTTGTTTGTTTGTTTGTTTGTTTGTTTGTTTGTTTGTTTGTTTGTTTGTTTGTTTGTTTGTTTGTTTGTTTGTTTGTTTGTTTGTTTGTTTGTTTGTTTGTTTGTTTGTTTGTTTGTTTGTTTGTTTGTTTGTTTGTTTGTTTGTTTGTTTGTTTGTTTGTTTGTTTGTTTGTTTGTTTGTTTGTTTGTTTGTTTGTTTGTTTGTTTGTTTGTTTGTTTGTTTGTTTGTTTGTTTGTTTGTTTGTTTGTTTGTTTGTTTGTTTGTTTGTTTGTTTGTTTGTTTGTTTGTTTGTTTGTTTGTTTGTTTGTTTGTTTGTTTGTTTGTTTGTTTGTTTGTTTGTTTGTTTGTTTGTTTGTTTGTTTGTTTGTTTGTTTGTTTGTTTGTTTGTTTGTTTGTTTGTTTGTTTGTTTGTTTGTTTGTTTGTTTGTTTGTTTGTTTGTTTGTTTGTTTGTTTGTTTGTTTGTTTGTTTGTTTGTTTGTTTGTTTGTTTGTTTGTTTGTTTGTTTGTTTGTTTGTTTGTTTGTTTGTTTGTTTGTTTGTTTGTTTGTTTGTTTGTTTGTTTGTTTGTTTGTTTGTTTGTTTGTTTGTTTGTTTGTTTGTTTGTTTGTTTGTTTGTTTGTTTGTTTGTTTGTTTGTTTGTTTGTTTGTTTGTTTGTTTGTTTGTTTGTTTGTTTGTTTGTTTGTTTGTTTGTTTGTTTGTTTGTTTGTTTGTTTGTTTGTTTGTTTGTTTGTTTGTTTGTTTGTTTGTTTGTTTGTTTGTTTGTTTGTTTGTTTGTTTGTTTGTTTGTTTGTTTGTTTGTTTGTTTGTTTGTTTGTTTGTTTGTTTGTTTGTTTGTTTGTTGGCTTATAGACTCCTAAACTACTGAACCGATTTTCCTGAAATTTTTACAGATACATCACGTGAGCCCTAAAAATAGAAAAAGGCTACTTATTTTTTCGATAGGGGCAGGGGAATTGGTATCCCCCATAGGATGCCAATATGAATTATCGCATATATTAAGATCCGCTGAACGCATTATGCAGAACTTTTGGTAGTAAGATCTTCTGAGCCCCAAAATTAAAATAAAATAGCAGCGGGGGAAGTGGAATCCCCCATAGGACGCCAATGTTTAACATCGCATATCTAAAGAACTGTAATAGTGAGAATGTTCAAACTTTCTAGAAGTCACTCTTATGGTATACAACACTTTTGAAAATAACAATAAAGCGGGTAGGCGCAGGGGGGGAAATACCTCCCATAGGATGCATATATTAAATATCGCTCAACTAAAGAATTATTAAAGGGAGAGTCTTCAAAAGTGGTTAAAGCTATTATTATAGTAAACTATAAATTTCAATATACAAATGGGCGGGGTAGACGGGGGAGGAGCAGTACCCCTCATATATAGAAATATTAATAAGAGCCACTGCACGCATTTTGTTGAACTTTTGGTAGTAGGATCTTCTGAGCCCCAAAATTAAAACAAAATAGCGGCGGGGGTAGTGGTACCCACCATAGGACGCCAATGTTTAATATCGCATATCTTAAGAACTGTTATAGTGAGAATGTTCAAACTTTGTGGAAGTCACTCTTATGGTATACTTCACTTTTGAAAATAAAAATAAAGCGGGTAGGCGCAGGGGGGGAAACACCTCCCATAGGATGCATATATTAAATATCTCTCAACTCAAGAACTATTAAAGGGAGAGTCTTCAAACGTGGTTAAAGCTACTATTATGGCAAACTTTAAATTTCAATATAGAAATGGACAGAGGAGGAGCAGTACCCCTCATAGATAGAAATATAATTTAGAGCCGCTGCACTCTTTTTATTAAACTTTTTGTAGTATGATCTTCTGAACCCCAAAATTGAAATAAAATAGCAGCGGGGAAATGTTACCCCCCATAGGACGCCAATGTTTAATATCACATATCTTAAGAACTTTTATAGTAAGAATGTTCAAACTTAGTAGAAGTCACTCCCATTGTATACTACACTTTTGAAAATAAAAATAAAGCGGGAAGGCGCAGGGGGGAAAACCTTCCATAGGATGCATATATTAAATATCTCTCAACTGAAGAAGTGGTTTAAGCAGTGTAGCGAAGCGCACCGGGTTAAGCTAGTATTGTATAAAACAAGAGGAGTCATAAAAATTTGTTTTTTTCTTTCTTCAAATAAACTCGAAGAACACATCGCACAATAACAATTTTAATTTACCACCTACAAATGTGAACAAACAATTATCATACATATAAAGTTAAAAATCTTTCAGCAAAAATAAATACATGCGGCGCAAGCAGTTAAAAACTCGTTTGCGGCTTAGCGCCGGTTCAAAAATCCTAAGCTTAGATGTCTGCATTTGACTTTTACATTTTATTAATATAGTTACAAAAGTTTCACGGCTACAACGGAATGAAACACTTTTTCATTTAAAGAACGGGAATCGCAATTTGTGTAAATGTGAAGTGATGATGTGAATAGTGCGTATGAAAACGAAAATGAAAAGTTTTTTTTCATTTCACAGTTTCACAGAACCAGAATCGACCCCCTGCAAGCTATATCCATTTCTTAAGGGGACTCAGACTAGAGGATAAAATGTATGACCGACCTCCATTAGTTTTTTGTTCTTCACATTTTCCCGAAACAAACTTGCCCTTTATCTCCACTTCTAAAAGGCGCTCCTATATGTACAAATATTGCGTTTTATGAAATGTTTAAATTTAATTGAAATTTTTCGTCTTTTGTAAATCAAATTTTTAAATCAAAAGTTGTGAACAGAATTTAATCAGTTATTGCTTGTTTTGTTCGCAACTTCGTTTTTTACATGTTCGGAAAATTTTGTATACAAGGTTTCGTTAAAATGTGCTAAATTCCCATTTTATACTTGTATTGATAAGCTGAAAATTATTTTTGATGGGATATGCAAATCCTATGCGCATTTCACTGGTTGCTTAAGCCAGATCATCAGGAAACTTCATCCAAAGATTTTAGAAAAACTAAAGATGCTTGGGTGCAAATGGGGTTACCTTCTAAAGGAATGCACTGGGTAGACTGTGGCACAATCGAGCGTTGTCCGGAGATCTCAAGCAATAACTTGTTGCGGTAGATCGTGTCTCGTTTACAATCACACAAACGTTGGTGATATAAAAACCAACCCTTAATTTTTGTGGCTCAATGGCACTTTTGTGGCTCTTTTAGTTTATTTAAGAATCACAGATTTTTCCTCTTTAATTATAATCTTTATTTCTTTATTTTATTTCTTTTAAGCTTTGGCCTAATATACACTAAATTTAATCATTTTTATTTTATTTAATTTTTCTTTTAATTGCCGGCGTCTGTCTGTCACGAAATTTATGAAAACAGTGCCGACAAGGCGAATTCATGTAAACGGTGGTGGCTATACTACAACAAGAAACAACACCAAAAACACAACATTGTATTTATTTGTTGCTTTCGTTGGTCGATGTGTCAAAAACACAAGTAACTTTTGACATTCCTCTCTCTCTAATTTCGAAAAAAGTACCACAGCTGTGCTTTCAACGCCACCTGAAAAATGAATTCGACTTGAGTGCCGACATAAAAAAATTAAATAACAGAGCCGCGCTACATATGGGGCTGTCAGCTAGCACCATCTTATGTAGTGTGGTTTCGCACGCGGGAAAAACTGGAAAACATGAAACCCGGTTCCCATCAGCCAGACGCAAACAAAAGATATGAAACAAATAAAACTGTTAAGCGAATAAGAATCTCAATTTACTTAAAAAGTGGGTTTATCAGGTTTGCATATTAAGTCGACGATATGTCACTTTAGCTTTAAAACCAATACAACCATTGTCATCAGCAGACAAAAATACATAAGGATCAGCAATTTTTATTTAAGACACTTTTAAAAAGCTCCATTTTGTTGTGCAGTGTTATTAATCAAATCTTATTCTAAAACGTTATTTTATGTCCTGCCAGTGTCTTCACGGTTCCTGTTCACATTTGTAGGTGTTAAGCACTCTTCTAATCGGATGAGTGTTGCAGTATCTCTTCTCCTTCAGCGAGTGTGGCCGCTGTCGTTTAAAATATTTCAAGATAGTTTTTAAATTTTTTACTGCATATTTCGTCATCAAAGTTTTAACTAATGGCACATTGAGATCCTTATGGACGTTTGAGTTTTTAACATACCAGGGAGCGGCTGTCATTATTTGAAGAAGTTTATTTCGGCGCCTTTGAATTTTATCTATATTAGAGGCCGAGGCATGCCCCATAGTTGAATACCGTAGCACCAGATAGGCTTTAAGATAAAGTTATTAAGTAAAAGTATGCAATCGAGACTAAGAACAGAGTTTCTTCCAAGAAGCCAATTAATTTAGATGGTTTTTAGTTTCATGTGAGCTAGTTTTGCATCTATATGGCTTTTCCACGTCAAACAGCGATCTTGATGTATACCGAGATATTTTACATGCGAATGTTGAGGTATTATTTGATTATTGAGGCAAAGATTCCCGACGCAATGTATAACATTCACATTGTACGCATTTTTGCTCATTGACCTTTATCCTCCATTCTTTTAAACACTTTTCCAGTTCAAATATATGATCCTTTAAGTAACGAGATGGTTACGACAGTTTTCGTGTAAGCTTAGAAAAACTATATCATCCGCAAATGTTGAAGTTTGGGCGTAGTTGTTTATTGACATGTTCGAAGTATAAATAAATTAAGTAAAATACAGTCCCCAGCATGCTGCCCTGTGGCACCTCAGCGTCAATTGGCTGAGGAGAACTTAAAAGTCTCCTTCTTTGATAATACGTTTTCGACCAACTTAATAGCGTTCTAACCGATGAAGAATGCTGAGCAAGGGCTTTTCTTATGAAGTTGACTATTCTATTGTAACGAACCATATGTGAAAGGGATAAAACATCATGAAGACGTCACAGATGGGAAGAAAACTACACTTTTTTCCAAATGTTGAATGAAATTTCCTGATGATATGGCGTAAGCAACCAGTAAAATGCGCATAGGATTAGCTTATCCCATCAAGAATAAATTTCAGTTTATCAATATATTGAATTGGCAATTTAGCACATTTAAACGAAACCTTGTAAACATACATATTATTTTTAAAATTTCCTATAAAAATAGTTTTGTTGGAGGTGACCATATTTAAACATGTTTTTTTCTCCGCGTGTGCGTAACATTTTAAAAATCTGGTGGCCAAGGAAAATAACAAACGAACAGCTTCTACAACTGACTCAACAAGAAGATTTCAACACACAAATAAAACGGCGATAATTCACATACTCCGTAACCATTCGATGAAATATGCCACGAAACACTACAACGGAACCCAATAGGGACACGCGGCAGAGGAAGACTAAAACACACCTGGTGAATAATCATTATAACCGAGACTAGAAAGACATTTGAATAAAGACACTTTGCAACGGACAGAGAAAGATGGAGACTCTATGTAAATAGCTCATGTTCCTGATGGAATACGTTTATAAATATAATCAGCCCAATTATAAATAAACATTCCTCGGGAGTTTTCTCCCTTCTCCCATTTTTCCTATGCAAATTCAATTGTAAATATGGGAAAAGGGAAAAAACTCCCGGGAAATTTGTATTCATAATTGGGCTGAATATATTTTTAGAATCTATTCAGTTTGAGTACATGTGATTTAAATATGTGACAACATAGTCAACATCATACCTGGGGTCTTAGGAAACCCCATTTCAGACAGACGGTTATCGTTAAATGAACATCGGTAGTTATAAGGACTCAGAATTTGTATACTTTATAAGCTCGACGATCAATACTGCAATCAAGCTGGATGGACCGACATCGTTAAATGGGTTAAAAAAGTGAATATTTTTCGACCATTATTCTTAAAATTAAATCTAAAACTAAGTCAAGAATGAAAGATTATCAATAACAATTTTAATTAATTTTCATGTTGTAAAATTCCTTTCTTCATAAAAAAAATTTAATGAAAACTAAATTTGATGAACTTAAGCCTAATTAAAAATATTAAAAATTTGGATTAAAAACCATAAATAGTTCAACAAAATAACCACAATACTAATTAAAATAACCACAATACTAATTATCAAAACTAAGATTTTTATGTGTTACGCAAATAGCCTTTGGCGGTGTTTTACAAATGTACTAAATGCGTAATTGTAATAAAAAATATACATATTTATTTAATAAAAAAAAATCACAATTGTTATAAAAATAGCTATGGCACAACCTCTATGTTGACATTTGTCCTTCAAGTTGTACAAAAAACGGTCAACAAGAAAAGGACAAAGAGGAAAAAACATTAAAAAAAACAAATCTACTTGGAAAACACACGTAAATAAAATCGAAAATGGTAGATGCCGCAGTAATGAAAACGGTAGAACGGCAAAGCATTCTGATCATGGGAATGTGGTTATTTTCGAAATATTTAAATTCAACCCGTATTCAGTCAAGAATAAAATTATTAAAAAAATTTAATTCATTTCATGTTGTAAATTCCTTCCTTCACTAAAAACAGTTTAATGGAAGCTAAATTTTATGAAGTTAATACCACAATTCTGTTAAACAATTATGTCGTCTTGTCTAATACCGTGTTCAGATATACCTTTTTAATTGAGTCAATATTCGGTTTATTGACATAATTTTCTTTCTGTTCACATTAACATAATTTAGCTAACTCAATTTATATTACTTCTCCATACAACATTCAACGTAAACAAAAATGTGCATGTACATATAAGCAAAATGTAAACAACTTTTGACATCTTTAAGAAATAAACATCTGGCTTTTGCGCTGTTTTGTTTTGTTGTAATTTCATTTGCCAAATGTCAAAATACTTTGTTTAGTAAGTTGTGTTTTGCTCATTAAACACAATTGTGATAGGGTCGCATTTTAATTTTACTCAATATTTATAACAATTTATTATTAATTGAGCAATAACTAAACTGCAATTGAGATCAATAATGTCATTTATTACGTAAAACTCAATTAAGGTGCATATCTGAACACGCTATTAGACAGAAAAGTAGTCGAATTCACGAGTCATCAGGACAATAAGGCCCTAATTGTGTAAAACGCAACGCAAAAAAAAAATCAAAAATATTTCATAATTTTGTTGTTGTTTTCTACAGAAATTCATATTGAATTTTTAAATTTCAAACGCTGCATATCTTGTGGGCAAATAAAATCACATGATTTTATTTGCCCGTGTGTACATATTTTCTGCTACGATTGTTTTAAGTTAACTACTCGCGACAAGTGCAAGTAACAAAATATTATCAGACTTGATTAAAAGTGCAGTTTATATTTGCTTTGCATAGCCAAGCAACTGGATATCAGCCAGTTGTGAAAATACAGCTGGAATGTCTGGTCCATCATGTTCATTGACATGTTTAAACAACGAACGTGAAGAGTAAGACAATTGATTGCCTCTTGCATGCATGGCAAGTTTTTATATCTTTTTATACCCTCCACCACAATTAGTTGTGAAGAGGGTATACTAAGTTTGTCATTCCGTGTGAAACTTTTTTACTTTTCATCTCAGACCCCATAAAGTATATATATTCTGGCTGCTTGAGTAATTCTAAGTCGATTTAGCCATGTCCGTCTGTCTGTCTGTCTGTTGAAAACACGCTCACTTTCGAAAAACTCAAAAGAAATAAACAAACTAGGTGTCAAATTGCTTGTAGTTATCCTAAGCAGTTTGGGAGATTGAAATCCAGCAAAATCGGTTCAGTAGGACCAGAGCTATGAATCGAAATGTGGAACCACCACCTTCAAAAACTTGATAATTTTGTTACAAAAACTAACATAAATGATGCAAAAATGCACGGACTGACATAAGATTTTGCACAAGTCCGTTTTATTCGACTAGAAATGACACTGTAAAATTTCGCGAAGGTCGGTTCATAATTTACCCTAAGCTCCATATAAACACTACTCCCGGAAAACAGTTTAGTACGCCTAAAACCGTAAAAAATAATGCAATCATAACAAATTTTGGCTCGTCACAATTTTATAGGACTATAAATTATACTGTGAAATTTCGTGAAGATCGGTACATAATTTACCCTAGGCCCCATATATGCCCTACTCCCGGAAAACAGTTTAGTCTCCTAAAACCATAATTAATAACAAATCGTCACAGTTTAAGATAATAATAATAAAAAGACATCATACAGATATTACTCCTTAAACATTCGAACTGTCGGTGGAGGGTATCAAAGATTCGGCACAGCCGAATATAGCACTCTAACTTGTTTTATTTTAAACTAGGTTTGCCCATTAATTGGTGTGTCTTTAATAATATTCCATTTGAAAAACACAAAAATATTATTTTTATAATTATCCAACTCATAATACAGAGATTTGAGCATGTCCTTCGCGTTTTAAGCAAAAACAATATTTTCACAAAAAAAAGTTTTAATGCACACGGCTTTCAATGTTTTGTACAATTATGAATGCACGAATTCACATACATATAGGTATATACTAGTTTCCAACCGAAGTCAGTTCGGTCAAATTGACTAAATTTGGGCGAACCGAAGTCGAACTTTAGTTATCTTATTAGCTTACTTATTTTTGAGATCAATTAATTTATTTAACAGAAAAAACAATTGAAGGGCTTATTGTTTAAACATCATATGCCACAAAAAAATTATTTTGAGCAAATCGACTTTAAAGTTAAAAATAGATGAAAAAATATATTGAATTTAAAAAGTAAATTATCGCTTTAATCAGAAACTATGTAATTGGAAAAAAGCTTAAATATTCTGAGAAGTGTTGGGGCTGGTTTAATCAATAGGAAAAATACATATATTTTCGAATTTTTTTTTGACTTGACGCTTCAACCCAAAATCCCCCAATTTAAATAACTTTTTTGTGTCGAAGTTAAGTCAATTTTTTATTATAGGAGTGGTGTAGGTGAACAGGATTTTCGTCAATTCGAAAAATAAAACTTTAGAAAACAAAGTTCCAATTTTGTAAATATGTATAATGTTGTAAGTGTGCAGAAATACTTTTAATGAGGTAATGCCAAACTGAAGACATTTTTTGAAAAAGTACCGAGTCGAAACTTCGCTTACTTGGCTACTATTTGCGTTACATATTAGCTATTACTTAACAACTTATAATGTATTATATAAGTCATCATCATAATGAATAAATAATCACTTACAACGTTATTTACAAAAGTGATTCCAAAAAAAAAAAAAAAAAAAAAAACAATTTTAACGAAAATGGATTTTATACCAGTTCATACATTTTTTTATTAATTTTCTCTATTTTTCATTCATATTGATTTGACTTTTTGGTAAGCATTTTGCCTTTTACATAAACATTCTTTTAGTAAATCTTTTAAGCCAGATCTGTATAGACTCGAGTCTATAGTTTAACATTACGTAAAAAGGTATTACTATCGAAATCGATGTAATATTTCCTGAAATGTCTAATGTGGCTTCATTATAAATTCCAACATGCTTCGGTTGATTTATTCTGCATGGTTTTGTAAAATTTGCAAATTATGGTATTAACAAATTTGGACAAATTAATGCCGAACAGTGATTATTGGCCGATACCGAAGCCAATAAATCGGTCGGAAACAAGTAAATACCCATAACACCATTTCCATAATTTATAATTTATTTATAGATTATGTCAGGTATTATTTTCGCTTGGTAATTCTTTTTTATATTGAAAAAACTACAATAGAGGGAAGCGAACTGACTACGAAGTAGTCCCGTGATAGGTCTTTGGTGGTAGAGACTGGTTCTAGTTCTAACACTTCATATGAATAAGACCTATCACTTTTACATGGGGTTGTCATTGGAGGGGGTCAATTGACACCATTTGCCCAGTCACAGGTCTATTCTCCAGGTACAGTGAAATAACTCCCAAATGAAATAAGTCCCAATGGAAAAATGAAATAAATCCCAGAAAATTTTACATACAAATTGGGACTTATTTCATTATGAAATAAATCCCAATGCATTGGGACTTATTTCATAATTTTTATTGGGATTTATTTTTACATTTTGAAATAAGTCCCAAAAATTGGGACTTATTTCATTTTTGCCTTTGGAAGTTATTTCATTTTTTTCAGTTGGGCGTTATTTCATTTTTCATGGGACTTATTTCATTGGGAGTTATTTCATTGGGACTTATTTCATTTGGGAGTTATTTCACTGTACCTATTCTCCATGAACGTACTTAGTGTCAGTTACTAAAAAGTAGTATTATTTCAATACAATTTAGTATCATTTTAATAAAACAAGTCCTAGAATTAAATTCAAGAACCAAATTTTAGAAAGTACCAAAAAATGTGTCATAGCACCGGTGAAGACTGTTTTGAAATTCATCACTTTTTTGTTCTTCATAAACCAGTTCTTCTCATGTCCATTCTTTTTGTACTTGTTCTATTTTCACAAATTCCAGGACTAGTCTGTTGGACCAATTGACACAAATTTCCCGCAGGGTAGTTACACAATATTAAAAAAATTAAATGGCAACGTAAACTCCTTTACACAGTAAGATCATACGATATCGGTATGATCATTTGTTTCGGGTCTTCAATTAAGTATGTACTTCCTATATTTAAATTTTTTTTTTTTGTTGTTGTTTGAAAGGCATATCGATGACATAATGCATGAAATAAAATATTGTTCAAATTTGACCGATTGCATGGGTAATGTTGGCTTTGAGGCTGCTGTGGTTTATTCGCATAGAACTTCGTGTGAGAAAACTCCATAAGAAAAAGTCTAACGCTTCTACAGAATGTCTAATTTTGCATGAGTTGTTTGGCACGCAGCGCCGTTTTGTTGAAACCACATGTCGTTGGACTCCATGTTATCCAATTCAGGCCAAAAAAAAGTTGGAAATCATCATCGACCTATTGTTCTCAAAGATATACGAACCTATACAACCCCCCCCCCCCACCCAGGCCAAAAATACCCCTGAAAGTGACTAACGATATTTATTGGACGCTATAAGATGTCAGTTTCAACTGTCAAAATTCAAGAGACACTATAAGAGTTACTAAAAGTCGGCTGAAACTCGAATTCACCTTCCGAATAACCTGTTTATTGCGTATTTCTTTCAACTCTCTGATTTTAATAAAATCCTAAATCTACACAACGTTTTAATTTTTATATTTCGAATTTAGAACATCCTCATTATAAATATTATAAATCATAAAACTTCTTTAACAGTTGTTCATTCATACATTTTTAACTGAATAATAAATAAATATACATTTATGGAAATGGTGTTCGTTACATAAATCAATTCTTATCTAAGTTTTTAAATCATAACTAATAATAATAAATTATAATTCTATTTCTTCGACCTTTTTTATTAAATATTATTCTTAATAAATTTTATAAAAATTTTTATAAAAATTTCCTGAAGAAGATTTCCAACGGAAATCGAAATATTGAAAATAAAAATTAAAATATTTTAATTAATTTTTTAAAAAGTGACCTTAAGCCTGAGTAATTTATTAAGAATAATATATAACTAATAATATACAAAAAGGCATATTAAAGCAATTTGTATTTTGGCAAGGGTTGCATGCATGCCTGTCATTTGTATACTCTTTAAAACAGGTGGAAAAGGGTATGTACAGGTTTGTCATTCCGTTTGAAATTTCTACAATATTGATCTTAGGCGTTATAAAGTATTTTATAATATATATTCCAGGTCTTTATAAACAGCGACTTTCGTGTGTATGTTGCAATGGGTTTTTCGTAGACCGTAGATGTATATCAGGGAAATTGGGGAATTTATATCACATATGAGGAGCCGCAGAACAAAACGTACTTTTTCACATATTTAAAATTTTTGGGAAATTGAGGTTTATTTTTTTCGACCCCTTAAAAAACTGTATGAACCTGGAAATGGAAACAAGTTTTTTGCTTACCAAAAGATGAATCAAACTGCCGTAAGTCAACACATTAAATGTCAAGGATATTTAATATCAAACCAATTTTATATCGAAAAAAGTACGTTTTGCTAAAAAAAAAATGAAAAAAGTACGTTTTGTTTAAAAAAATATTTAAATTTTCTCCAGATTCTTGTAATTATTCCATGTTTAATTATACTATTGTATTAATTATTGTTTTCATAACACTCATTCACCAAACAATAGTTAAATTATTGCAATTATTGGAGGCTATTCTTGAAAACCCGTCGAACAAATACAAATGTACTTTAAAACAAAAGTAAAGTTTTAAAAATAGTTTTTGTTTATCATACATTTCTAAAATTAAATAAACGTGAGAATTTTGACTCGTTTCTCTCTCTTTAAAAAACGGTAAATTGTATGACAAACCAAATACAATTTCTTTAACTCTGTTTTTGTTTTACTGAAAATTTGCACTTTTTCGACGCGTTTTCAAGAATAGTCACCATTATTTAACAGTTAATTTTAACGAAAATGTAAAGACAAAAATAAACGTCAAACAAATTAAGAATATTAAGAAATGATTTGTTATTAAAACAACTTCACGAAGAAATGGCAAAAACAATAAAAAAAGCACGTTTTGAAAAAAAACAAGTTAGAGTGCTATATTCGGCTGTGCCGAATCTTTGATACCCTCCACCGACAGTTCGAATGTTTAAGGAGTAATATCTGTATGATGTCTTTTTATTATTATTATCTTAAACTGTGACGATTTGTTATTAATTATGGTTTTAGGAGACTAAACTGTTTTCCGGGAGTAGGGCATATATGGGGCCTAGGGTAAATTATGTACCGATCTTCACAAAATTTCACAGTATCATTTATAGTCCTATAAAATTGTGACGAGCCAAAATTTGTTATGATTGCATTATTTTTTACGGTTTTAGGCGTACTCAACTGTTTTCCGGGAGTAGTGTTTATATGGGGCTTAGGGTAAATTATGGACCGACCTTCGCGAAATTTTACAGTGTCATTTCTAGTCAAATAAAACGGACTTGTGCAAAATCTTATGTCAGTCCGTGCATTTTTGCATCATTTATGTTAGTTTTTGTAACAAAATTATCAAGTTTTTGAAGGTGGTGGTTCCACATTTTGATTCATAGCTCTGGTCCTACTGAACCGATTTTGCTGAAATTCAATCCCAAACTGCTTAGGATAACTACAAGCAATTTGACACCTAGTTTGTTTATTTCTTTTGAGTTTTTCGAAAGTGAGCGTGTTTTCAACAGACGGACAGACGGACAGACAGACGGACATGGCTAAATCGACTTAGAATTACTCAAGCAGCCAGAATATATATACTTTATGGGGTCTGAGATGAATAATAAAAAAGTTTCACACGGAATGACAAACTTAGTATACCCTCTTCACAACTAATTGTGGTGGAGGGTATAAAAAATGAAAAAATTACGTTTTGTTATGCACCAATTTTTTTAGAACCCATTTTCTTGGTAAAAAAAAAGAAAAAAAAATATGTTAACAAGATGTTTTCTTAAAGATTTTAACCCAAATATTATAAAAATATCAAAAAACCAATTTGTCAAAAAATGCGAAAAAGTACGTTTTGTTCTGCGGCTCCTCATATAGTCTAGAATAGTTTGGTTTTGAAATTCAGCCTGTTTATTTTACAAAATGCTGAGATATGAGCAAGAAACCACGACTGCCTCAATTTAAGCCATAAATCTCTAATTTTTACATATAAACTCTTACATAAATAAAATAACTTTTTTTCCTTTTGAGCTCGAGGTCCTGGTTTTATTGTTAATTATTCTAATTTTACAATTTTTAATTTGCCAATATTTCGTTTTTCATTGAAAAACATCTTCTGGGCTTTAATCTAGAAATTACAAGTAACCAAAAAGGAACAAATAAATGTATAAATACAAAATATTTTTAAACACTATGTATCAAAAAACAGCAAAAAACTCTTACATAGAAAAAATTGTTGTTGTACAAAAATCAGAAAATTAATTCTTCTTATGTTGTGTCAACATCGTCTTATTATGAACTGAGCTTAAAATAAATAAATATTGCACTATGTTATGTTCGTTTGTTAACTAGATGTCTGTATCAGTGTTGCCAGTGAAATTTCGAGAAAGATACATTTTAGTTTCCAAAAAGATACACTTTTTCCCAAAAAGATACGTTTTGAAAAAAATTTGAAAATCCATTTTTAACGCTTAACATTTATTAACATAACATTTTTATTTCAAAGTTAAATTAATATTGTAAAGAAAATGATTTCGTATAAATTCATTTTTATATTAATTTAAGTCATAAATATTATGAATTTATGTAATTTTTAAAAAATACAGTAAGCAAACTTTAAAATTAATTATATGTAATTATTTTTGGATGTTATCAAATAAATTCATTTTTGTAAAAATTAATATACGAGTTAAGGCGTTTATACTAAGGCGATTATATTGAAAAGTTCATATAAATTTCCTGAAAATAAAAAAGATTTTCATATTTCCTCAGAACAACTTCGCACCATCGATTTAGGTGGATCGTATGTTGCAACCCCTTAATGTTTTCTTTCACCATTATTGAAGCTGCTATCAAGGCGAATTCACTAGAAGTTGGGGTCAAGTCAACATATGGTGTTTTTTTCGGTGATCGCCTAGTCAAAGGGTGTATGCAAACTAGTTTTTTATGTAAACTTACCTTTTTTTACTAGCAATATTTTTGACAATCCGACCACAGAAGCAGTGTTGTGGTAGAGTTGACCTCACATTCTCAAATCTAGCGCCTTGGCTGCTATTGTATTAGTATTGAGTCGGTTACGATGATCAGTCTTTTATAGTTTTAGTTGGCTAAAAGTTCTCGAATGTTTTGTTTCTGTACATTTTGCGTACAGATTCAAAAGATACGAAAAATTTCAGGATTATACATGATACTTGAAGTAGTCAAAAGATACGAAAAATGTATCTTTCGTATCCTAACGGCAACACTGGTCTGTATACTCTCGCAGAATTCTCATCAACATCGGCTTTAAAATTCATCCTTGTTGTTGTTTTAATTATATGTAACATTTCCAGTGTGAAACGTCTTTTATAGTTATTTTCACTCTGTAATACTTGTACATTGTCAAAATCAGGAGAGTGCTTTGTTTGTGCACAGTGGGTTAACAGTGCGGTTTTTTGTGTTGAAATTTTATTTCGTAGTTTTAAATCTGATTTGTGTGCTGAAATTCTAGTTTTAAGTTTGTTTTTAGTGGTTCCTATATAAACCTTGTCACATATTCCAAATTCGTTGCCATTGCATGGTATTTTATAAATTACGTTTGACTTATCTAATTTATCTATTTTATCTTTGGTTTTACTGAACAATTTTGCCAATGTGTTACTAGATTTATGGGCCATTGCCATTCATTATTAAATAATTTAGATTTTTCAAATCTCTCAGATAATACTGGAACAAATATAAGGGATTTATATATATTTTTGGTTATTGTTCATCATACAGATTCTTTGTTTTGTATTTGTCATAATCAAAAAGTAATTTATTAATTAGATTTGCCGGAAAGTTGTTGTCGCTAAGTATTTTTCTGATCTTATTACAGTTGTTTTTGTGGAACTCTGTGTCACTTATGGTTAACACCCTTCTTATTAAATTGTTTGCCGTGTTGATGATTATTCTTTTAGGGTGTTTGGAGTAGAAATTAATAATTCGGCTTGAGGCAGTTGGTTTTGATACCAGTCAATTTTGAGTATACCATTTCTCCTTGTCACAATAGTGTCCAGATATGGTAACTTTTTATTGTTCTCCTCCTCCATAGTAAACTTAATACTAGGGTGAAAATCGTTCAAACTCGTCATAATTTCTTCTATTGCACTCTCCCTCACTATTCCGAAAAGATCATCTACATATTTCGACAGAAACTTAGGTTTAAATTTTAATTTTCCAATAGAGGTGTCAAGTAGTTTCTCCATAACAACATCCGCTACAATTGGGGATGCGGGTGAACCCATGGGAAGTCCTCTTTTCTGTGTATATATTTTGTCCCTGAATTTAAAAAAGCGGTTGTCCTTAATGCAGAATCTTAATATTCTCAAAAATAAGTCCTTTGTCATGTTGGTGTGTATTGTAATGTCTTCCCATCTATCCTCTATAATTCCTAATGCTAAATCAACAGGTACGCTCGGAAACAAAGACACAACATCAAACGAGATTAATCTTTCATCGTCACTTATAGTCAAGTCTTTTATCCTATTTCTAAATTGCACTGAGTGAGTCCTTAACATTGTATACTGAGTTCTCCGTAATATTCTTCAAAATTGCCGTAATATATTTGCAAAGTTCGCTCGATGGGGCATTAACATTGGAGCATATCGGTCTTAATGGATTGCCTTCTTTATGGATTTTAGGAAGTCCATATATTCTCGGTGCTACGGCCACGTCAGTTTTTAGTTTCCTTCTTTCAATTTCTGAAATAACTTTGCTCCTGAAAAGTTCTTCAACGAATTCATTGTTCTTCCTTTGAAGAATGGCAGTGGGGTCTTTATTACATCTTTGATATGTCATCATGTCACCTATTATACTCTTCATCTTTGCGTCGTAGTCATGTTTTTCCATTGCCACCGTAATATTGCCCTTATCAGCATTTACAATTAAAATGTTCTTGTTTTTCCGTAAAAACTTTTCGGATCTTTCTACTGCATTCAATGTATACTTATCCCTGTTGTTTACCTGTATCTTGTTCATGTGGTTGTCAATAATTGAAGTGAATTTCGTTCTGGCCATCTCCTGTTCTTCCCTGTCTTGTATTGTCTGAATAAAATCCTCACCGTCGGTTATAAATTTCAGCATTGGGAATTCATGCTTGGTAACAGGTAGGGCATGCTTTTTACCCAGAGATAACACCCATTGAACTTCTTCCGGAACGTCTGTATTAGTTTTATTTACAAACCAATTTTCGTTGATTTTGATTCAAAAGGAAAAAAAGTTCTTTTATTTATTCATTTTAAAGGTCGAATCAAACACAATATAATATTTAAACTCTTACCTTTTAAAGTCTTCTTATACTCTATGAGCTTTATTTATTTACTTTTCACCTTAAGCAAACTGAGTAGAATACTGATAATGAAAACTAAGAAAATTGGTTTATGACCGAAGCATATGTATACTTTTCCCACCTAATTCTAACCAAATTTTGATCAGATGTCTTAAATAAAAGAGTATTATAATATTTAATACCAAATCGTCTTTTATTTCACCTGATTCCTATACAATGGTCCCTCCAAAATTAAGGGTTTTGGTACGATAGGTTCCACACAAAACAAGCTCAATTATTCCCAGAATATTAAATCTATTTCGTTTTCAAAATCAGCGAAATCGACCTATTATTTCACTTGGCGCCCATACAAATACGCTCCCGAAAAACAGATTTTAACAGGATAGCGTCCGTAGCATATGATCAATACTATGGTGAAGGGTAAATAAGATTCGGCACAGCTTTTTATTCTTATTTATATGTGTCTTTCTTTCTACGCTTGATTGGCTTAAAATTTTCTTATTTATTTAAAACACAAAAACATATGTAAAATAAAAGTACCCCCATATTCATAAACATATTTCAGGTTTATGAACGAATTTTCTATGAAAATTTGTTCAATATTAATAATTCGGATTCCTTATTTATATTTCACCATTCTGAGAATGATGGAAAATAAGTCTGAAGACATCAGTTTTCTGTGGAGTTTAAAACTAAATTTTTAAATGTTGCGAAAGCAGAACTGATTTTCATAATTAGAAGTGAAATCTTATTGACTTAAATATTTACTATTTTGCAATAAAATCGGGGTTTACTACTTTTTGTGTTCTTTATTCAAACATCTATGTATATATGTATATACTATCATAAATCGGCAAAGGCAAAACAGTTAAGAACACTTTCCTCCTCTGTAGGTCAACCGATTTGAACAAAATATACACTATTTGGAAGGTAAAAGGTCCGCCAAATAACTTTTTTTTTTTTTTGAAAATGCTACACTGAAAGAATTTTCTTCGCAATTCCAATGAATTTTGACATTAATCCCATGAAAAATTGCATTAAAAAGGAACCTATGCAGCGCTTCGTTGGATTAATGAAACCTGTTTCATTAAAATGTATTTAATGAAACATTACATTAGATCTTTGAATATTATTCATTGGATGAATACTTTCAATAAAGTAACATTTTTTTTTCTTATTTAATATAAATAGACTTTTATTCGACCTTTACAAAATTTATTATTATTATTTAATTAAGCTTGAGGTCTTTTTTTATATAAAAAATATATTAAATTTATTAAACCAATATTTTGGCACTCCGTTGTGTGCCTTCTTCAGGGTTTTTCTTGAATTTTTGACAAAAGTAACAATTTTTAACAAATTAAATAAATATAACAAAAAATCAAAAAACAATTTTCAATTAAATACAAAAAAAAAGGTTTTCCAATTCAAAAACTAATCTATTACATTATTTATTTTTGTTTTTTTATTTAATATTTTTTATTTTATTTTTTTTTCTGTCTCTGGCGCGAATCGATCGCGCCGTTTTATATAAATAGACTTTTATTCGACCTTTACAAAATTTATTATTATTATTTAATTAAGCTTGAGGTCTTTTTTATATAAAAAATATATTAAATTTATTAAACCAATATTTCGGCACTCCGTTGTGTGCCTTCTTCAGGGTTTTTCTTGAATTTTTGACAAAATTAACAATTTTTAACAAATTAAATAAATGTAACAAAAAATCAAAAAACAATTTTCAATTAAATACAAAAAAAAAAGGTTTTCCAATTCAAAAACTAATCTATGGGCCTGTTCGTAAATGCATCACTGCGCTGCATATGATGTGCAGTATGTTCATAAATGCAAACAGTGGCAACACTGCAGCTGTCACATGGTCGAAAATGCAACACAGCAGTAGATTAGGCGCAAACGAAAGCAAATATAAATCATAAAAATGTCTGATGCAATGGAAGAGTAAGTATTTAAATCTTCAAATGAGCAAATAAAAGCATCATGCACAGCTGATTAGCAAAGTCATCGCATAATAATCATGTTATGCAGTGCAGTGATGCATTTACGAACAGGCCCTATTACATTATTTATTTTTGTTGTTTTATTTAATATTTTTTATTTTATTTTTTTTCTGTCTCTGGCGGGAATCGATCGCGCCACCTCGGTGCTGATAGACTAGCTAGCCTAGCTAGCTAGCCTACCGATGCAGTGTAGTTTTTGGATAAAAAAAACTACGTTTTTTACCCAATTAAGAGCGTAAATATGAGATTAAATTGTCCATAACAACAATAACAAAGTTGATTGAAAGTTTTTGTTTCATTACTATAATGACATTTTTATTGTCATAATGAAAATTTAAATTTATGAAGGCAATTATTGAAATATGTTGCTTTTATAAAAAAAAAACTTTTGATTTCATAAATTTAATGGCATAATTCATTAGATGTATGAAATAATTAAATCTTACATTTTTAAATTAACAATTAAAAATTTTTTAAGGAAACTATAATTTTGTACTAATTTATGAATATAGTTATGTTTGTATATTGTTTTTTTTATGTTCCCAATTTAAATTTTTTGTTTAACTTGGACAAACTTAAGTTTTCATATATCCAATGAAAATTTTTAACGTAATTACGAAATCCAATGAAGCGATTTTAACGAAAAGACTTCATTATAACTATGAAATTCCATTTAGACAATGAAAATTTTCATTTAACCAATGAAAATTTTTTTATGAAAGTGATTCATTAAATATAAAAAGCATTTTTCTTTCAGTGTATAAAAAAAAACTACTGAATATTTCTTTTTTATTTGAAAGTACAATCCTTCCGGTTAGTAATGGAAAATAATTTCATTCAAATGGCTGCCTCGGCTGGCCATGCAGTAGCCTACACGATAGGTCCAATTTTTTAGCACACATGCAGCTGTATTTCACCAATGGCTTCACGAATATTGTCCTTTAAAGCGTCAATTGTCGTTGCCACTACGTATTTGAAACAACCAAAAATAGTCGGTATATACTGCAATGTTGCCACAGTATATAAATTACATTTTTTATTTTATCGGACAGTTGTAATAATGGAAAAAACTTATTGGTCACTTTATCGTTCAAGATAGCTATTTTTCACGGTAACTATCAGCAACTTTATCATTAGGTTGTAATAATGGCCCTTAATGTTATACATGAATTTAGCATTATTTTAGGTGCTTTATGTGTTTAAAATAGCACTTACCGCAGACTCATCAAAATATAACTTTCGTTAAAAAAAAAAATTGATATTCATTCATACATTCATTAATAATCACAAAATTAGTTTAAGAATTGAAATTTATAAAAATATAATTTGTTTGGTTAAAATAAATAAAATTGGGTTTATTATATACTACTGGAAAAACTGTAGCGTGTGTTGTGAGGCTTGCGTCACAAAGGGTTCACGCCTCACAACAAATTTTTGGCTGCGAATAAGTGAACTTAGAATTCTCTTATATTCAGCTTTCTTTAAGGAATTAGGTTTTGTATACCATGATGATGCAAAGTTTGCTAAAAATTAGGAAAACACACTTTAACTTTTAAAGTTGCTTCCACTTTTTGTGGCGAAACTGTGTGATCAATTTTTTCGCAACAAATACCTGCTAAGAAATTAGGATATATGCCATTCGTAAGTACATATTAATTTTACTAAATACTATATATAAGTTGAAGCTTTCAGTTTTGAAGACCAAAAAATGTTTATATATCAATCAGAAAACGCGTGCGTGAGTCACGCAGGATTTGCCCATATGCTGTTTCCCTAAACGCTTATTGCATATCTTTAATGCCACCAAAAAAAATGTTGTTCCTAAATGCAACTTAAAGTTGTCACTGTGCAGAGAAAAGCAAATAAAGCAGTTAAAAAAATTAGATGCAAAACATACATATATACATACAGTGTTGGGCAAAAAACATGGTTTGCGGTATTTAAAAAACAAAATACTTGCTGGTCATGTATTTAAAATACAAAATACTTCCACGTCTTGTACATGTACATATGTATTTCAAATACGAAATACACCATTTTAATTCAAACAAAAAAAAAAAATAAAATAAAATTAATTACCAAAACAATTTTCGAATGTAGCATCAGACAAACAGTTTCTTGTTGGAGAATAAATAAAACCTGCTGAAGAAAAAAATCTTTCTACAGGTCCTGATGAGCACAAACTTGTATTAAATTCTAGGAATACTCTTTTTGTACTTGAATAGCTGTCAAGAGTGATAATGTCTTTGCTCTTGACACTAAAGAAACTGTCAAATTCCAACTCCAAAGTTGATGTCCTAGATTCTATCTACGAAAACAACAAAATCATCGTCTTCTTTACTGGTGCTTCTACTTCTGATGTTTCCAGGTGTAATTTTAAGTTTTTTGTAATTTTCCTCCAGAGTATATATTGCAAGATTTTCTTTGTCTTTCTTTAAAATACGAAATACTTACACATCTGTATGTACTTAAAATACAAAAAAAAAACTACTTCTATTTATTGTATGTATTTAAAATACAAAATACTTGCTGGACATGTATTTAAAATACAAAATACTTAAACGTCATGTATTTAAAATACAAATACAAAATACGGATTTGTATTTTAAAAACGTATTTCAAATACAAATATTTCAAATACTGCCCAGCCCTGTATACAAAATGTGCGTTCGTTTACTTTTCCAGTAAAATCCAGTAGGTGAATTATATGAAAATTTTACAAATTTATGTGTACGCGAACGCATTTCAGTAAAATCCAGTACAAATTTGTACAAATTTTAGGGTAAACGAACGCAGCTAATACAATGTGAAAAAAAACATAAGTACACAATGCATCAACACGGTGTCAATACTGTATTTACACATTATGAACATACGTTTAGGAAAAGAGCCATACATATCGTCAAAATTCAAAATGGAGTTTTTAATAAATATAAGACTTTGCTATCACGACGCTGTTAGCAAGTTTCTGCAAATTTCCACTAATTTAGAAATATTTATCGAACTTTTGCCATTCCCTATGGTTTTAGACACTTTTAATCTGTTTTATTGGCTCGTTTGAAATAAGTAGGTGAGTTGCAAAACTCGTTCGTTTCAAAAATTAAAAAAATTGAGATAACAATCGATTTTGACAGATCTTTTAGCACTTTATAAGAATATATATTTAGATTACATCGAATCATGTCCTTTTCTATGTTTTTTTGTGACATAAAATTGCAGTTGGTAACAAAACTGGTTCGTTCCACTCAACAGACATTTTCAAAACTATCTCTTTGCATTTTGTGCAACAAAACTCGCTGGTTCACTGTTTTAAACTTTATGTTAGAAGTGGGCCAAGATATCGTTGATTTTATAGATTCGAATTATTGAATTTCAAAATGCAAATTTGTAAACAAGTTCGCTTTGACATATTTGTTTTTTATAAATCGTACAATGAAATAAATTTTTGTAGGGATGTTCTTATATTCGACTGGAAATCTGCTGTTACTCCTGTGGTAAAAGCACTTAGTTAACTACATTTCAAATTCCAACCTTCAAAGCAAATGCTAATAGATTAAACATGGAAAAGGAACTCGGAAAAAATTCATGCCATTGTTCCAGATATACTTCCTATCAATGATTTGAAAATTACGTTTATCTACTCACTTGGGGAAAATTGGAGAGAAAATAAAAACTTGCAATTTTATATTCTTGGAGAATAATAATATTGATTAAGGAACGGAAAAAACAATGGCAAGTACACTGAAGAAAAATATTTGAATTTAGTTGTGCGAAAACTCATACTTTTTTAACACAGCGGGTGGGAGATAAACTACACCCAGCCACATTTTGAAAACTTTACAAAAGACCGCAAAAAATTAAAATTTTGCCTTTGCCCGAATATTTTTATGACTCTAATATGTTTTATTTATGTCGATAATATCCTTAATAAAATAACGTCATATAAGGTAACATACGTTTACTTATTAAATTGGACTTGGTGTTCTTTACTTCCCATGTTGGTATTGAAACAGTTCAATCCCTTGACGCAACAGCATCAAGTCCAACAACAAAAAGTCTGCTATTTCGAAAAATAATACAAGGCTTATACAAATTTTTTTACCTTACTTTTCGCTTCAAAATGTGTTATACAAAATTTTACAAGTAACAACTAAAGAAGCATACGCATGTTTAAATAAAAATATATTTTATTTTCTTGTGAATGATTTACAAGGTTGGTCGAAATATTTGACTTAATAAAAATAAAATCAAAATAGCAGTGTTTTGATTTATCTATTTTTAAATACAAAAGACCTCACGTTACAATTTACAAAAAAAAACTCTTCTTTGCCTCTAAGCTCATTCTCCTTATTGACTACAAATCCAGTGGTAATCAAAACTAAGTACACTTGATGCCCTAAAGTTGGACTTGTTGTTGTTTTGAACTTTTCTATTTCGAAAACTACATTAGATAGGACTTATGGAAATTTACACATGAAAAATTCCGATTCCAACTGTATAACAAACGTATTTAAAAAACAATGTGAGTTGGGGTAGTTTATCTCCCACGAACAGAACAATTGTTAAATTTTTTTAGCACTGTTTGCCAAATTTTAATAAATTACTTAAACTTCCAAAATATACTAAAGTTCAATGATTAATTTTCCTGGTAGGATAAAGTGCGTTGCAAAACTAGTTCGATTCCATATGGATCGTAGCAAAACTAGTTTCTTTCGAAAATTCGTAGCAAAACTCGTTCGTTACAAAATTAAAACTATTTTATTTATTTATGTTTCAGTTGGTTTCAATTTTCCAACTGTTCAGTTATTAATCAAGAATGGCATAACACTTCAAAATCAAAAAAGTTCAACTAATTTGGTCCGGTTAATCCGGCGCTATGTGTTTTTTGCATTTTCCCAAAATTCGAAAAAGGTGTAACGAACGAGTTTTGCATCTCACCTACTCAAATATTAAAAATTTTCGCGAATTTTCGCTATTTTTGCAATTTTCGCGAAGCTTTGTTGGCTCTTTGAGGCAATAGTCGCCGTTAAAAAAATAGCCCCATATAAACATCAAAGTCTAAAAAAAAATCATAATTTTCCTTTTTAGCATACAAACCTGTTGTAAAACACAATTAGAAAAGTATTAAAATTTTTTATTGTATATTTTAAACATCGATCATTTTTTGTTTTGATTTTTTTATATTACAATATTTAGCTAAATTAAAAAATATATTAAATATAAATTCTATTTTAGTTTTGTATACAAAAATATTACAAATTAAAATGTTGAAAAATTAATTTAATCATTCACAATAGTAAAAATAATAACTTACATAATTATAAATCACAAAATTATCTGGTTTATGGGTTTGGTGGTTAATCTTAAATAACAAATAATCTCAATTAGAAACATACAGAGAGCTTTTAGATTAAATCAGTATAGTAAATTTATTTAATCAACAGTTTAGCATCTTCATAAACTATGATGGGTTTCATTAATAAATACAGTAGTAACAAATATGTTTTTTTTTATTTTTTTTTTTTTTTGTTGTATTAAAATATATAATAAACGAAAATATTTTAATATAATATTTTTCGTAAATTATTTCCGATGTTTGATTTCTGAGCAATTTAGTTTTTATAATCTACAACTTTATTTTTAATTTGTATTCTTTTGTTCCTAAAAAACTTTTTTTTTTTTTTGTAAAATATCTAGACATGGAGGGTTACTGAATTTTGTTTATCGGTAAGATTTTATAATTATGTATTTCGTATTAGGATGCAATAATAACATTACTAATTCAATAATTTAAATATTACATACATTTAAAGACAGAGAAAAATAGGTAAATTACTTATCTAACAGTATGTACTGCAATTTATTCACATTGAGATAGAAAATCTGTTTTGTTTTTAATCTAAGAGTGTCTAAAATTATTTCAACTAAAAGTTATATCTATATGTCTGGCTTCACACTATGAAATGTTTCTTCTAGAAAGTCTGAGTTATTCTCTCCCCTCTCACCAATAAATTCACACTTTCTGAAAGAAAACTTTCATAGTGTGAACCCAGACTAAAGATGAGACCTACAACATTTTCATTTCGCTTAATGATTTTTTTAACATTTTTTTTAAAAGGTTTGTTTTAAAGTTTGACTTCCTAAATGATTTTCCTACAGATTTGTACACAGATATTTCATTTATAATACACAGTTGCAGGACAAAATATATTTTAAAACGATAAACTCCGATCATTAAAATTGTTTTTGCTAATTTTAAGACATTATTGCAAATACTACAGAGAACTCTATTAACGAAATTTAAATTTGCACAAAAACTATTAACCCGATTATGAATAAAAATTCATCGGTAGTTTTTTCCCTGCTTTCATTTTTCATATTTAAATTAAATTGTAAAAATACGAAAAGAATTGGATTTATAGTCCAGATATCAACCGTGCATTTTGTGACAACATAAACGTCCTCAGTGCTCTCGCTATATTTTAAATTATTTTTGGTATTTTTATTTATTTTGGTTTAAACTTATGATCGATCGAATTTATCTTTTATAAAATATATTTATTAGAGATCCAAAATAGTGTTGGGCCTTATTTTGTAATAAGAAACATTATAAACAAGTTACAGGTGGCAGCGCTAACACAAATTTTTTTTAAATTGTTCTTAATTTTTCTTGGTATTTTAAGTAATATTTATTTAAATGAGTAATAATAGTGGTAGTAATAGTTAGTAGTTCTTAAATAGTAGTTACGAATTCATTTTTCTAAGAATATTTAAAATATAACATCTTACTACATGCAATTAATAAAGCGACCATTATGTGATTTATTACTCAAAGGAAATAAAGAGATAATCTCAGTGTAACACGTGAGGGGTACAGAAGTGCTAAGTTGTAACTGTTGCCAAGTAGCCATTCATCATACTGTTTTGTAATACAAATTCACTTCGGTTACACTGAAATAGAAAAATTTACATTTATAAGAATTTTAAAGTCTTAAATGATCATTGTTGAAGTTTTAATGTATTTTTTTTTTAATTTAACACGTTTTTTATGTTAATAAGGGTATTTTGTATTTAATAAAAACTAAAAACAGGAAAATAGGATTAACGGAAAAGAGTTATTATGATTAGTTTAATGTTGATAACTATAAATTCTGATCAATCGGTACCGAAATGCTTAGAAAATCTAATAAGCTACATGGAACTTTATTTTAAATTTTTACTAATTTGAGGTCTTTGATTTCAAATCAAATCTCCACTTTTCTCTATCAGCTCGACTTTTCGGGATATGCCGTTATGAACAAAATTGAGGCACTTTCACTACATATATTGGAATTACTTGAAAACGGTTCACCATATTCAGTTAAAAAATTCAAATTCAAAGCAATTGCAAATGAAATAAAGCTTATTTGATTCGAAATATGTTTAACTTAGAGTTTTAGACCAAAACAGTTATTTTTTTCGCATTTTTATTTTTTTTTTAATTTTTAAAGAAAAAAAGTTTTTTTTTAAATTGTTATTTTTTCCAGAACTTTAACGATATATATGTTGAACCGTTTTCAAGGTCAACGGACAACCTCCTCAGAATGGGCAATCAGGATGTAAAAATAAAATGTTGATAATCATCGTCTTTTATTGTTTATTATTATAAAAAAAAGTTTATGTTTTTATAATAGAATGGTTTCATAGCATATCTCAGCTGTTTTACTTGAGGAAATTTGGCTGGAAACTACTTCTTAAGACATTTTTATATACTTATTTTACATGCAAAAAATAAGTTATGTTTGCACTCTTTCTTCATAAACTCTTCATTACAATCAATTGTTAATTGAGTATTTAGTTGTTTGTTAAGGAAATTTTAAGATATTTGTGGGAAAACGCATGGTGATAATAATAAAAAAAACAAATGGAAAAATCGTACGTTCGCGACCGGTACTTAAGCCAATTAAACAAAAACCAATATAGATATTTTATTGTGTAAATACTGGATAGAGACCTACATTAATACACTTTTAAAATAAATTAATCACTTTTGAATATTCCGTTCCATTTAACCGATTTTTACATTTCACTACTGTTTATAACTATCATTATGAAAACTTGAACACGATGAAATCCATCTTTTGCACTAATCATAGAGCTACCTAAACGCTATCGATTGTTTATTGTTTATATTATTTGTCATCAAAATAATATAAAAAGGATAGAGAAAAATTAGGATTTGATTTGAAATCAGCGATCTCAAATTAGTAATAACAAAGGTGCATCAAAGTTCCAGGCCGCACAAAAAAAGTTCAATTTTGTTCCTTTGTGTAATCTATTACACTGTACGACACGATTTTTTACCCATGATCAAACTGACCAGGGGCCTAATTCTGGCAGTCGTGATCGAGTAATTTGTATTTGTATTTGTATTTATTAATTTGATTTTCTAATACAACAAGACACAATATCTTATAAATTACAGCATTAGAATCAGACAAGTTAAAGTATACGTTGATAAAAAATATTTTCTAAAAACTACATAGGTTATATTTAAATTTAAATAGAGTAAAATAAATAAAGTATATAAGTATATAAGTATATAAAAATTAAAATAAATAAAAAAACAAAGTTTACATTTAAAACATAAAAAAAACAAAATTTTCCCAAAAATTTACGAAAAATATTCCCTCAATAATTTTCTAAATCTTATAGCGTTGCTAGTGGTTTGCAAATCATTTGGAAGTTGATTCCAGAGACGTATGCTTAATATGAAGTATTGGCACTCAGAAGCATGGTCACGGTGACGAAGTTGTATTAATTTTTTCCCTCTACACGATCTAGAAAACTGCAGACGTTCATAAAGATATTTTGGCTCCTTTGTCGTTATTATTTTGTGAAGTAATATTAAGTTTTTGAATTGAAGATAGTTTAAAAATGACATATTGAATAAACTACAAGAGTGCTGCGATATATGATCAAATCTTTTTAAGAGAATATGTAACGGATGATATTGTTATATGTTACGGTCAGCCTTCTCATATCATTTGTGTTACAACCAGTAAAAATTTCAGATGAGTATAAAAGTGTCGGCAGAAGATATGTTTTTGCAAGTAATATTCTCACTTGCAGAGGTGTAAAGTGCTGAGTAGCCCATAAACTTCGCAACATGCCATATACTTTACCACAAACTTGTGTAATGTGATTCGACCAGGTTAAATTTCTGTTAAATAGTACTCCTAAGTTTCTTGCTGAATCTACAACATCGATTCTCGAATCACCAAGAAATAAATTTACCTCAAAATCCATATGAAAGGCCCTTTTACATACTAATATGTATTTCGATTTGCTAGGATTAAGTCGCAAACCGTTAGCAGCTGCCCATGTTAGTATTTTCCCAAGATCATGATTTAATTCCCGTATTTTCATATTAGCTGACTCTTTAGGACTACTGAGATACAGCTGAACGTCATCAGCATACATTTGTATACTAGAATACGATAGTTGGTTTGGGAGATCGTTCGCATATAAGGAGTATAGCAGGGGTCCAAGGATGGATCCCTGTGGGACACCTCTAGTTACTTGTAAAGAACGCGATATAGTTTCGGCATTTGCAACTGATTGGCATCTACTTGAAAGGTATGATGACAACAGTTTCACCGCAAACGTGGAAAATTTAAATAATTTGGACAATTTCATGCACAAGATTGAATGGTGCACTGTATCAAAAGCCTTTGAGTGGTCCAATAATACCAAAAACGTTATTTTTCTATCATCTAGGCTACTACGAATTTCCTCTATCACATCGGTAAGAGCTGAAGTACAGCCACGCTGAGGTCTGAATCCAGATTGACGATCGGTTAACAGGTTGTTGTTATGGCCTTGTTATGGGCCTGATTCTGGCAGTCGTGATCGAGTAGTTTCTCGATTCGAAAGCAATTTTATCTCAGCCGATACTGAACGAATCAAAATTATTTTTTTAGTATTGTGAAACTCAAATTAATGCTTTACAACACTGAAAAAATAATTCCAATTCGTTCAGTATTGACTGAAATAATTAGATTTTAAATTGCTTTCGAATCGAGAAATTACTCGATCACGACTGCCAGAATCAGGCCCCAGATTCTAACAATATAGCTTAAAAAAATATACGTGTCTCTCAGTTTGTCTTGATCAATTCATTTCGCGTTTTTACACGCAATTCAATTTGAAATGTGAATCTACCTGTCTATCGCTTGGGGAAGTTTCGATTACACGCACACCCGATGATCGAGATGCAGATTTTTTGCTTAAATACTTTGTACTGTTCTCAGATGTAATGTACCAAATATTCATACAAAGTGGCTTTAACATCAGCCACGCCCACCGCCCATACACAAATTAAAACAAAGTGAGTCCAAAACAATCAAACATTTTTTTCTTCAACTACACAGAAAAAATTATTGGCATTTTTTTTTCAATTAATGGTGATTTTTGAATTTTAAAATAAATTAAATTACGTTCTTAATTGATTGAATTAAAAAAAATATTTTTTTCAATTAAAATTTTACTTGATTTTAACCTTAAATTTAAGTAAATGTTTAATTGAACACTTTGTTAAAATAATGCTAACCGTATTTTTCGGCAAAAAAAATAGCATGCAACGCTTACTTAGCAACATCAATAATACACAACCATACATAACATTGCCTTTGCCCTTACATACACATACATACAAACACACATGTTTTGTCATCAAGAAGAACTGGAAAATTACTGTTCTAATCAATACAATTATTAAAATAATTATTTTTCTGTATTGTAATCAATTACGTCAGTAATTTATTCAATTAAAATATAGATTTTTTTTAATTACTTTGTTAATTCATTCAATTAAAAGATTGTTTAATATTAAAAATTTTTTCAATTATTTTTGTAATTAAAATGTAAAAACTTTTTAATTGGAAAAAAAATCCATGTTTTGCAAATTTTGCAATTTCGAGTAATTGGTATAATCATTTCGGTGATAGGTGCAAAATTAAACAATTTTTTTGCTTGTTTCAATTATTTTGGTGATTAAAACCGGTTTTTACTTTATTCTGTGTATCTATTTTTTAACTATAAACATCACCTAGTAAGTTCTACATGACGTTTATGAAGTTGACGTCTTTACTACTTATCATCATCAATCAAATGATGCAAGCGAACTATGCAAACACCACCCAAGCATCATTAGTCTTAATTAAATAGATTTTCTTTTTTCTGATTCTGATTTTGCCCAGCATTTATAAAACTGACTTAAGCTTCGTACAGACGGTGGTCAGATCTTACAATGTTGTCATTAAGATTGACTGAAAATGTCTTGCAACTGTGTGAACATTGTACGCTATTTTCATTTGGCAGACGTGTTAAATTAATGCATCTGACAATGGCACCATTGTCAGAAAAATGACAACATTGTAAGATCTGACCATCGTATGTACGAAGCTTTAGAAACCGTTTCTGAATTGCTTTTCGCACTATTTCGATTTTATTAATCGTAAGAACCCAGTTTTTTTCCTTTAGTATTGCTTTCAATCGTAATTGTTTACTCTTTGGGCAATCACCCATATCGTGTTTGGCGTATTTAAAATACGCCTACGACTGTTTGGTAATAGATTAAAGAGAACGTGAACTTATTTCCTTTAATCTAAACACGATAAGAGTGAATAATTCACTTAAATAAGGCAATTAACTAATTTTCAAATTATCATTGCAAATAACATTAGTTTCTGACCTTAGTTAGACCTTTCTGTCAAACTTAAAAGAATTGATAATTGCAATATTTATCATTAAAAATGTTTTAACCTGAATGTATGCAACAGATTTAATCTTAAACCAGCACTACAATATTCTTGACTTTCTTCAGCGATCGTTGAAACTCCGTGGATTTGCTTTGCTGAATTCAGAGTACATGCTCATCCTTCATTTGGTTACAGTTAGAAGACGGCGGTAGTTGAAGCTAACATCTTTTTTTTTTTTTTAAGGAAATCTGCAAACGCTGTGTATCAATAAAAACGTAACTTTACTAGATTTTTTTAGCACAAAATGCAGCGTTTTACGAAAACCAAAAATACATTTTTTTTTTAAATTTTCTACATTATGTTTTTAAAAAGTAGAAGTCGAAAAATTGCTTTTTGCCGTCATGCTTTTGAAAACAAGTAAAGTTCTAAGTTCGGCCGCGAAATTTGATATACCCTTCACTACCATAAAAATAAATTTTTGCAGACAAATTTTCGAGGTTGTGTCCTATTCCTATGAGGTTAAGATTCATATGTATAAGAGTTATATGTGACGAATGTTATCTTAATATTAATATCTACATCAGTGATGTCGTATAGTTACATTTGTTAAATTTTTCTTAACTTTTGAAGGTCCGATGTAACCATGTATAATTTTGTTCAATTTGGCCATATTTTCGTAACTTTTGCTGCATGGCACAGAACGAAGTAATATTTAAAAAAAAGTACTTAATTTATCAATCAGTATTAGAAGTGCACGTCTCTGAAACAAAACACTGTGTTAAAAGATTATTTTCGCTTGGAAGTTTTTAAAAACTCCTACCAATGGTAATTCCATTTTTCAATGCGTGTGTGGAGAGAATATTTAGCCAATTGAAACTTATTGAGACTGACCGCCGTAATCGATTGAATACTGATACAATAGCTGCTTTAATGATGACTAAAGAAAATATTTAAGACGTTTCAAAATGTGATCCTTTTAAATTCATAATTTCTTTAGGTTTTTTTCAAAATTTTTCATTTTTATTTCGTTTTTTTTCTTCTACGTTATAGTAAAGATCTGGAATGTTTTATTTTTTTACCAAATAGTTTATTTAAATACCAACATTTTAAGACATATTTTGAACTTTGAGGTGCTATAACTATTAGCCACTTCTTATCAGATCGAAATTTGCAGCATATCGACTGAAAAGGCATTCAATTACCTTTCCAACGATATGCTATTTATCTCGATCGGACTTTTCGGTTGGGCTCCACAAGGGTTTAAGTGGGAACGGACCATACACCGAAAAACACAAAAGTACCGTTATCTAAAAAACGGTACTTAGAAAAAAAATTACAGCGTTTTTCGTGTTCAGGAGGTCCAAATTAACTTATCTAGGCATGTGGCGTTCTTGGTATTTTTCCAAATTAAAAATTTGTAAAGCAGTGTTATCATGCAATATTACACAGATCTACCTGTATATCAGTGATGCCAGGAGAAATTAAAAAAATCCCTGCGTGTCAAAGAAAGAAAACAAATCTATTTTTTCACTACAACCAAAAAAGTTTTCCCTACACATATCGCTATGTTAAAAATTTATTGTTTTTAGCAACAGGCAAACAAATATGTATGTACCTATTTTGTTAACAGTTTGTAAATATTATAATAAAAGCATTTATTACCAAAAAGAAAAACCTAAATTAAATATGTAAATGCCATAAACGCACAAATAAAAATTCAATTTCAAAATAACACTGTGTGACAAATTTAAATTTTTTCATTTTGGCCGCTATATATCCTTTAATCTAAAGACGAAACATAGTAAAACTTCATATTTGATTTTTTACTCCTCGTCTTTTGTCCTTTTTGAAGAGCTTAATCTTTTTCAAGAATACTTATTTTAAATAATGTTAAGCAAACTTGGTACCAAATAAAAGGGAGGCTCTGTTAAATTTTAAAAACATATTTTCTTCAGTTCCCCTGAACTAAAATATAAAAAATTTTCTTTTAAAAATATATCCTTTCTTATCCTTAAACGTTCTCATTAAACCTTTTTTGAAAATTCAAAATTGTATTGTTTTATTTCTCTTAGCTTAGAGATGTGATTGTTTTCTTACAAATTGATTTCTATGTAGAAATTTTATTCATTAGATATTCGCTTTTAATATTCGCATACGCATAAGAGAATTGTTCCCAGATTTGAACGCGATTATTCGTCGTCCCCTAGTTTATAGGGTTTAAAAAACTGCAGTCGAAACCAAAAACGAAAAAAACTAAAATTTGTGTACCACTTTTCACTGTTTGGGTTGGTTTGACAGCTACTGTTTACATTTCATGAATCTGATGTTAAAGCAACATTTTTTTTTGCCATTGACAAATGAAGAATTAGAAGAAATGACAGTTTTTTACTTTGACTGCTGTTTTTTAAACGCTGGTTATATATTAGAGGCGCGAGGAATGTATGGGTACATGGTACATTTGCCATTGTTAAAGATTGCCAGGCTGTTAGGACTCATAGTATAGGGTGTCTGTTAAAAAAATACTACATTTATACTTAAATGCTATTGTATATGAAAAATTTTAATTTTTAAACGCATATAAGATAAATATTTACGTATTTTTAGACAATATATTGAAAATGAGATAATATTTTAAAAATTCCCTTCATTTGCCTTAAAATAAAAAATCTTTCCTTTGCTCCCTACAAAAATGGAAAATTCCCTACTATTGGCATCACTGCTTTATATCTCGTATTTTTATATTTACGTTTTTAAACTTTTATCTATTTTATGCTAAGTTATGTTTTTGTTAAATTAATGAATTTGTTATTTTTTTGTTATCACTGAAATCTATATATATAAAAGAGTTGCGTGAGTGACTGACTGACTGACTCATTCATCATCGCCCAGCCCAAACCGCTGACCCTAGAAACTTGAAATTTTTACTAGCGATTGGTGACTCCCCAAATCGATCCACTAAGATGGGATTTTTCGAAATTCGAATGTTTAGAGGGTAAAAAAAGGTAAAAACGGGAAAATTCGGTAACCTTATATCCCCAAAACTAAAATTGATGCAAAATAAATGTAATACTTATCTTATACTTATAAGCGGACAGGTATCTGGTACTTTTTAGAAATTCGTCCCTACTACGGAGTAAACGGGTAAAATCTGAATTTTAGTACTTTTTTGCCCCCCATCTATCTTTTGAACCAATAAACATAGAAACAAAGTTAATACCACATTCGAAACTTACCAAAAAATACGTATGCCACTACAATACTGAAATTTTTGATACTTTAATGGGGGAAATATAAAGTACCCAAAAAAGGAAATACGGGAAATTTTATATTTTTCTTTAGCTTTTTGGTTCTACTAAAGTAGCGGGTTAAATGCTAGAATTTAAACAAGTTTAAACCTAGAAAAATAAGCTTTGGCATACAAATATGTCCACGAAGAAAAAGGAGACGCTAACGAAGTATCGGGTATATGCTAGTATGAAATTACAAAAATGTCTTCAAGGAATATTTTAGAATGTAACTTTTGACGAAAACGTAAGTTTTTTGAACGTTTCTTCCCCTGGCAACACTGATCTACATATCGACAGCGAATTTGGTATAGTTTAACTTAAATTCTGTTAACTTGTGGCGTTATTCGGATAATCCAATCCAAGCTTATGCACAAAAAAGTACTTACTGAATATTGTATCGCCCGTACACTTTAAAATCTTTTCCTGTAAATTTCTCTTTTTCGACTTAGCATGTTTTGGAGCTGAGCTGCCGATGTATGAAATTTTTTGTCTTAAACTGTATTTAGATTTTGACGGAATTGTTATAGCACCTTACGATGATTTTTCACATACCATTAAAAAAATAAAAGTTATATTTGGATTCTTTAAGTCTTATTAACTGGTATATTTCTAATATTAGTAAAAAAATTCCTTATCAACCCCATTTTGAAAGGCAACCAGTAGTTTTAGAAACTTGAAGTTCAAATATGACTCATGGTGGTAAGCTTTTGCGGATAATTTTTTCGGTATGATTTAAATCATAAAATCTCTGAAATGCTTGATTAAAAGCTGATTTTTTCCTAGACGTATAACCAAATATGGCTTTAAAAGGATCTCTCTAAATCAATAATTTTTCTATCTAAGAAAGCTGCGTTTGCAGCAGAGAAATAGTTTCACCTGCATGTATATTGCATGCAAAAATTCACCAGATCCTATGGCCACCGTGGGTTATGAGAAGGGCGGCATGCCTGATTACTAGGTTAATCTTAAACACATCTTTCTTTCGTACATGTATAACATCCATTTGAAAAATTCAAAAATATTTAAAAATAAAAAATTCACTTACCGTTTTTGAGTTTTTTTTTATAATTTCATACTTCACAAAATGGTCACGCCATCATTTTATGTATGCATTGGTATCTAATTATTATTATTTGTGGCATTTTAACCATCTGATAATGCTGGTGTTACCCAGCCATACTTTTCATGTGTTTTAACCAATGAACGAAAAGCTTCCTCCGCTCTTCGTCTGCAAAAGAGAAACTATAAATATTACAACACATGAACATGTTTGATGTTTTACTTACCTGCTAAATTCCTTGGTATTTTTAGTTTTTCTCATTATACGTCCTTGACCTTTAACTAAACTAGCGGCAAATTGCATTAAAACAGCTTCGACCGTATACGCACTTGCCCAGCCACGCGGTGTTAATAATTCCATACATATGGCGCCACCATCCATGACATAACCCTTTTCTATATGCGGTTCAACGACACGCATAAATGGTGGAGCAAATGGGAAATTATCGGGAAATGCCAAGTGTAGTAGTATAAAGGATACATTTAGTTCCATCATATCTTTCGCTAATTTTGAGTCCGGATCTACGGTGTGTAAGCGAACATACCATTCATACAAGTTGTCGTTTATAAGTTCCACCTGAGTAAGGAATTAATTATGATTTTGTAAATAAAAAGTCAAGCTATTAAAGTTTTATTTACCGTGAACACGGGATTACTTTTGCAACACTGTATTTTTTGTATTTCCTTATATTCTTTCATAAGTCTACGGGCTCTAACGCTGAAATCAGGAGCTGGATTTATTGACATTGGTTTTATTCTGAAAATAAATGGAAATTTTTTGGCTTGAGCTTTTTCCTTTTACTAATTTTGTTATAATTTGTATCGGTATAAACAAATCGAGTTAACTTACTTTTTATCCAGTCTTCTAATACGTTTTCCTGGCGACTCCGGAAACACAGCTGGCTTTTTCACAGTTCCCTCCTGTTCTGGGCTTTTCTCCTCGGGCAATTCATCTTTTGTTGAATTACTACTCTTGAAAATTTTACGCAATGATGACACAACTTTATCTTTGGACCGAGACATTTTTGCGCTTTTATATTTGTAATTATTAACAGTTCAATTTCTGCCGGTGGTATTAGTTTTATTTTTTATCAAATGTAGTGCTTAGCTCTTAAGTTATTTTTATTAAAATTTATGTTTTAAATCCTTTAATGTATAAAAGACATTTCAGTCTAAATTTCAACAAAATTATTAAATTTTGTGCGGTACCCGTACTCTGCAATGAAAAAAAATTTTAAATAAATTACTAATTTTAATTTACAAGTGCAGTAAATTTTTATATAACTAAATGAAAAAAATTTTATAACCTGTACAGCAGTTTTTCATAAAAAATTCTATGCGAATTTTACAGTTGTGTTACAGAAACATTAATAACCAGATGAAAATAAAAGCGTTTTTACTTTTTCTAGAAAACTAATTATATTAATTTAAAAAACAAACGATACGAATTGAAAAATGAGTAAATTTTCACTTTTGTGCAAATGCTGTGTCATACCTACTAGTTTCAAAATCAGAATATCTTGTAAAAACATATACGCAGAGATAAAATCAGAATGGAAGTATGGCTAAAAACATAATAGGGTCTGCACAATGGCCACAAACATACTATTGCTCTCTTTAAAATTACTTTTATACTCAATAATAACAATTTGACTCAATAAGCAAATTGAAAAAAGTACTGAAATAACTATCCATAATATGGTTAACATTAATTATACTTTGTTTATTATAACCTTAATATTGTTACTTTTAAGAAAATTATGCAAATTTTGACAATATTATATTTAATAATCACCATATTACTATTATCCAGAGAACCGAAACGTTCAATCATTTCTCAGTCATGAGCTAGCGTGAAAATTTAAAAATTTTACTGCTTTTTCATCCTCATGAGGGTGAGGAAAAAAATAATTTGAATTTCCTTACTCATGAGGAGAGAGCAAACAAAAAAATTTGTCAGATAAGAAAAATTAAAAAAAAAATTCACATTCAAATCCCTCATAAGGAAAAAAACGCGATTTGCCTGACCATTACAGCGGAAAAATGAAGTAGTAAAGAGGCCTTATAGAAGGCCTGTGGCGATATAAAATTTTCCAGCCGCATTCCAACTGTATTTCCAATTTACACGTTGTGTCATTGGAGACCAAAGCCTTGCCTTCTTGCATCTTCTTTAAAGGCTTCTGGAGGGCCTTCTTAAAGTAATTAAGAATAAAGCTTTATCCCAGTGTAATTGTTGTTGCTAATACATAGTGCGAAGTGAGTAAATTAATAACTAAACTTGGTACATAATCTAACATAACTACTAATAAAACGATTTCGACAGGCCTTATCTCAGAAAAGATAATTTGAATTTGTAAAATATTTAATAAAAACCATTCTAAAAGACCTGTTCAAATAAGGCAGAGTGGGATTAGAAAAAGTTTATTAAACATATAGTTGTAAACCTGCTGAAGATTTGTATTTTTTTTTTCTTTTTTGAAGTCGGTCTGATACTTACATTGTTTGATTTTTGTCGTTACAACTTTTTCTGTGCCACCGACATTGTTGCCAACTTTTTTTTGAAGACTTACCGTCAAATTGTACTTAAAAAACCGCTAGAAGCTGCAAAATTTTTTATTTAGCGTAAAATCGCTAAAATCTCAATATTTTGCAAAATGTATATACAAATCAAGATATAGAGTGCTTTTTTAAAGGTAAACGACTTTTTTTTAAAATCATATATGTATGTAGTAAGGTTTTGGTTTTCCCTGACTTTTTTAGTCCCGGGAACGTACAAGAATGTTTTTTTAAAGAAGTGCCTAGTGGTAAAATATATTGAATAAAAAGGTTTTTAATTCAAATCCGTTTTAGGTCTTTTTCTATCACTTCTAATTTTTTATTATGGGCTGGTGATGCTAATATATTTCATCATAACTGGAAAATGATTTCTCCGATTTTGATCCAATGGTTGAGAACAAAATTTACAAATGATTACGAATAAAATTTCCTTTAAATCATCATTATAACATTTTTTCATATTTTTTACTGTTTCGGAGCTATTCAGAAGTAAGTTGCGATAAATTTGGTTTTTATGCAAAACAAAAAATAGTACTATTTTTTGTTTTCAGAAATGTTGGAAAAAGGACAAAAGTTTAACATTTTTAGCATTTATCAAAAAGCCAGATATATTTCAAATAAAATAAGAAATATATTATGAAAATACCTAATATTTCGCATTTGTCCGATTTGGATTAAATTACTAGCATATAACTTGAAATAATATTCCCTTTAGAGCATAGCCACCTTATTTCGGACGAAATATTAGTCAAGCCCATAAAAAACGAGACGTAATAGAATCAATCTGTGAACAGATTTTAATTCAGCACGCTAAGGTCAACTAAAATCACATAAGAAGGTTCTTGCTGCCACCTTTTTTTATTTTTGCGACCAGTGTAATAAGAATAATAAACTATAAAACAACGAATTATTTTAGTTAACTGAACGTAATTTGACAGAATTCCAGTTTATCCTAATCAAAAAATTATTAAAAAAAAAAATGTTTTTATTGCGGAAGCGAATTAAATTTCGAAAAAACAAAATGTTTTCTTTTTCTTAAGCTACGGTCACACTTATTAAATATTTGATCAAATAAGCGTAACCCCTACTTTTGTTAATAGTTAGTGAGATTTAAAATGGCCTTAATATTACAAAATAAACTAATTATACTACTAGACATAGCAAAAAACAGTTTTTTGTAAGATGTGGTATTTTAATCAAAATAAATATTGATATTAAGCGAAATGATTTTTTAGTTTGGTTGTTGGTCCCGTTTTTTTCGTCAAATATTTGATACGTCTGACCGTAGCTTTACTTTATAATTTAATTAAAAAAAAACAAAAATACTTTCTTATTTTATGAAAAAATTTTCAATTTTCAAATACCTACCTAGAACAAAAATTTTACATGCTATTGATATTAAAAAAAAACCGCTAGTTTTCCCGCTAACCGTCAAAACGGACATTTTAGCGCGATGAGGACATAAAAACCGCTAGAATCGCGGTAAGTCCGTCAAATTGGCAACAGTGGCCACCGAACTTAAATACCAAGGCAAATTCATGTAAACGGTGGTGTCGATGCTACAACAAGTGACAACACCAAAAACACAACAATGTATTTTGTTGTTGCTTTCGTTGATCCATATGTCAAAATCACAAGGAACTTTTGACATTTCTCTCTCTAGTTAAGAAAAAAAAGTAGCACAGCCATGTTTTCAATGCCACCTGAAAAATGAATTCGCCTTGTTAAATACATTTTTCGTCAAATAAGAGAACGAATGTGCGAGCAAAACGAATCGAAGAGTACACTCGATTGTGTACCCAGCAGTGTGACCACAACTAACAAAAAATTGGATGCTAAATGGGGCTTAAAACAATGCTAAAAATGCTAAAAAAAAAAAAATTTATAATGCAAAAAATGCTAAATTTTCTTAAATAATTGTATTATTATAATGAATGAATTATATAGTAATTTAACTGAAAATATTATATTTCTTTTAAATTTATGTATGTATTTGCATAAAATATGCAAATATTTCTTTCAGTCTTTTATACAAATGTATAGATAGGTACATAAAATAATTCTGATAGTGCATAGAAAATATTCAAGGAATAAGACTATTACAGTATGACAACTTCATAAATTGTAATTTGACTTAAAATACACATTCGAATTAATAGGAAAATTAATGGTACATAAAATATTTAAAAAAATGTATTATAAAATACCAAAAATTAAAAATCGACTTTTTCATTGATTCTTTTGTATTGCATCAACACAAATGTTCACAAATATTTTGGAATAGTTTGACAGAAGTTAGCGACTTTTTAACCAAAAAAACAAAAGGCCCTATCTACAAAATATAACATGATAAACGCTTAAAGTCCTAACCTACAGTTTGCAAAATATGCAACATTGTCAACTCTCGAAACAATTGGTAGGTTTTACAAGAAAAGTAGAAGAAAAATAAATTGTAAACAGTTTAAGGCGATTAATAAATTTATCATTTTAAATAGTTTTTTGCTTCTCAAGTAAAATTTTCAAAATGTAAGATAGGGCTTTTTGCCAAAAAAAAAAAAAAATTTAAAGAAAAACAAAAATTGTCATTGAAAACAAAAAAGGCTATTCAACAGCATTTTCAGTAAATTTAATTGCACATTGAACATGTCATTATTTGAATAGTTTTCCTTAACTGCCAAAGTGCTGGTCAAAATACCATAAGAATATGATCTGTTTTCATCACACATTTTTATAAGATCAACAGTAATGATAAAATCTGTAACATATATTTAGCCTTTTTAGTCCACATCAAACGTAAATCAATGAATTCAATACCATCCTATTTCTAATCTTGGATTTTATAAGGTTCATACCGCTAAAAATTCTTTCAAGTTCCGCGTTAATAGAAAACCAAAAACTTCATAACAAAAGAAGCTAACTCGTTGAAAGCAATTTTTTTTAAAGCGTTTTTGTACCTATAAGCACCTATCCAGAAATCAATAGTTGAACTTTGGTTCATCCATTCGTATGTATTAAGCTGTCCCAAAACCGTTATTTCTTCTTTAGTAAAACCGACCATTTCTTCTTTAAATTTTTTTTGGTGTTTACAGGGTTGCTATTATTATAAATTTGTATGAACGTATAAATGACAAAATACAATGTTAGAGATTGACAGAAATGTTAAGTTATGTTGTGAAATAGCAATATATAAAATTTATAAGATTTAAAAATCCTAAAGAATGCTAAAAAAAATTTACAAAAATGCTGAAAATAATGCTAAATGCTATTTGAAAAATTCGCTGCTAAATCAAAATAAATAATGCTAAATTTAGCAGTGAAAATGCTAAAAGGGTCACACTGGTGCCCAGGGTTGTTAAGGCCCAAATACATTGATCAAAATACAAATCAAGCATTGTGGTAGTATTAGTGAAAATGTGTTTGTGTGTGTGACACCGACAACGCCTGATGAAAAAATAAAAAAAATTAGATATGACGGCGAATATTACGTACAGCACACGTACACGTTGAATTCGCCGGCTGGACAAACATTTGATAAGTGTATTTGGGCCTTAAGATGTGACGATTTTTTTTTTTTTTTGAGAAAATACAGTAAAATGAAGATTGACGATTTTTTTACTAAAAGCAATAATGATATTCTTGCGAAATAACAGGTTTCAATGCTTTGTAAATGCTTCCATTTGCTTAGTTGAATAGGAAGTGGGCTAGATTATGAGGGATTCGCTTATATTTATATGATCGCTGCACAGTGTGGGAAATTTGGAAAAAATGGAAATAATTCTATATTTTATAAACGATTGGTCCGATTGGAATGCAGTTTGAGCTGACAATCAAAGAGTTGTAGTCGAATTCAAGTCTTGGATTTGAGGTTTATATACTTAGCAGGAGAGGTGCTATAAGTTCCCAAATTATGACACCTCGGGCATAACAAAAACTAAAAACGATCCTTAATTCTTAATTTTAGCTCGATGCTAAAACAATTTATTAATTAAATGCGCTTGCCGTTTTCTTCATAATTGGTCTAGTAACGGGTGTTTTTTTTACAGGTTTGTTTTTCGAATAGAGATAAAACTGGCATTTTGTGGTCAAATCTGGCAACTATAATGTCATTTATGTTCAGTTTGGTTTGCCATTTCATCATGAACAGGTTGACAAAAGAACAACGCTTGGTGTATGGGCCGAAAATGAGATTGATCTCGATGCTGATTTTCATCGCAAAATTTTGTTCAGTGATGAGGCTCATTTTTTGTTGAATGGCTACGTCAACAAGCAAAATTGCCGCATTTGGAGTGAAGAGAATCCACATGAGACCCTTGAGACGCCATTACATCCACAAAAACTGACTGTTTGGTGTGCTCTATGGGCTGGTGGAGTCATTGGGCCATACTTCTTCCGAAATAATGCTGGAGAGGCAGTTACCGTTAATGGAGACCGGTATAGAGCCATGATAACCGACTATTTTGTTCCCGAATTGGATGGCATGAATGTGGATGAGTTGTGGTTCCAACAAGACGGCGCTACATGCCACACAGCGCACGCCACAATCGATTTATTGAAGGAAACATTCTATGAACGCATAATTTCGCGGAATGGACCTGTCAATTGGCCACCAAGATCGTGTGATTTGACACCATTGGATTATTTTCTTTGGGGATATGTGAAGTCGCTCGTCTACGCCAACAAACCAGAAACGTTAGGGGAATTGGAAGCCAACATTCGTGGCGTTATTGCCGACATACGGCCCCATATGCTCGAAAAAGTGGTTGAAAATTGGACCTGTAGAATTGGCTTTATTCGAGCCAGCCGCGGCGGCCACATGCCTGAAATCATATTTAAACATTAAAGGCATAAAATTATCCTTCCAATAAAGCCAAATTGATGGTCATTAAAACGATTTTCTTGTGTTTTATTTCAATTCGAAGTTCTATACCACTGAAAAAAACACCCTTTATTTTGAAAATATATAACATAAAATTTATCATAATTTGTTTTAAATATTTTTTTGTGAATTACTAGCAAATCAATTAATCTATATATATAAAAGAGACGTGTTTGTTTGTAATCGCTAAACTCAAAAACTACTGCACCGACTTTGAGCAACATTTGTGTGTTTGATGTATGAGGTATGAGGAGTGTTTCTGTGGAGTTTCGTATTTATCCGATAGATTGCACCACGTTTTTATATTTTTGTCATTTTCGTCGTAATCGCTTAACATAATGTTTTAAAATTTAGATACATGGTATGTCACTAAATCTTTATCAATATACATTTATCAATTCAGCGGTAATTCACTAAAATACGCTAAAATCACCAAAATGAAAAAAAAAATTATATGGTTTAATAGCCAGTTTTATTCCAAACATTTATGTTAATTTTAGTTTACAAAAGTCTATTTCCACTTCCATAAATATTTTTCAAATACGCGATTAGGGTATCCAATAATTTTAAACAAACATGAAGAATCTAATAGCATTTGCTGGTAAGTAAAACATTTATTATTATTTTTTTTATGTTTTGAAAATCAATTAAATACGTTCATATTTTATAAAATTTTAAATCTTTACTAAGGGCCAGCAAAGCGGACCGAGTCCAGCTAGTATTCTATATTTTGCAAATTGTAAAAAAAGTATTTTTTATTTAAGAACTTAAACTTCTGAAAAAGTGGATTTTTTCCAAATTAACTTCATGTAACAACAATTTAAGATCGACGACTCACAGTGGATAAAAATCGTTTTTCATTGGCCAAAAATCTGTAACTTTTGAGCCAAAGGAGATATTTTAGTGAATTTTTTTTTTAATCGACAGATTGGTTCTTAAACTTTTCTTCACTTTAAATTTCATTAAACTCGGTTGAGTAGTTATTGGGGAATTGAAGGGCAAATTGGAACTTTACATTTATTTAACTTTAGCGTGATATATGGTTTTTTTATTTTTTTTCATTATTTAGAAATGACATTTTTGGATTTAAATAATAATCTCAAACAGTTTTTGTAGTAATGGGACACTCAAAAAATTAAATGTTTACACTATAAAAAAAAATATAATACTAAAAAATTGTAAAATCAACTGGAAATTTTGATATTATTACTGAAAAATTAACAATTTTTTAAATTTGTTTACATTTAAAAAAACTTTAGAAATATTATCTAAAATCTTGCTATTACTACAGAAGAATCTATTATTTTTTGCTGTAAAATTTGTTAAAATTAGCAAAATAAATCCGCTGAATTCTGATTTTTTTTAAGTTTTGATACTAAAATATAGGTATTTATTTTTTGAATATTTCTTATATGTTAAAAGATTTCATACATATGTGGATAAAAAAACTTTAAAAAAATAAAAGCAGCAATAGATTTTAATAGCTTTTGTTACAATGTCTGTCTTAGATCAATTATAATTATTGTTCATTTAATTGAAAGATTGATTGCAAATATTCCATATTCTGTTTTTTGTTATTTCTGTTTTTTAGTAGTTTTTTGACTTCTTCATCTAAATCCCGATGTTCCACTTTCCATTGATTTCGAATACTGGAGATGAACGGATCTGACGTTGCCAATAATATATTAAATAGATCTTCATTAGTGGAATTTCGTGAAATTTTTCTAGTATTGTGCTCTCTATAAAATCTGTAATCCTTATTCCTTTTTTCCTGAGCTTCCTCTGATAAATCTCCAAGTGGCACAGTTTCCTTAGCAAAATCTCCAAATTTTTTAGAGTAAATTTCTTCATTGCACGCAAGAACTTCTAGGGTTTTTTTTTTAATCTAAAAATGAGGTTTAAATCGACACCTGTTATTTCAGGTGCTGTTTCTAGATCTGAAAAGAAGCTTCTTGCGGTATTGCTATCATTTGTATTGCCTGACCCTTGTTTCGGCTGATCTTTAATCAACCCCAATTTGCGATATTCATCTTGAACATGTTTTCTTTTTGAACTTCTAACTCCTTGTTGGTTTTGTTGTTTCTTATTGATCCTGAAGATCCGAAATCCAAATCGTAACTGATTTTTAGTATGTGTTCCATAAGTCGTATTCTTGCATGTAGTGGTGATAATCTAAATTCATATGCATCAGTATTATCTTATGATTTTGTCGGGACCTGGTTTAATTGGCTTGATGTTGCATGGCATATGATGCAGCTGGATGCAGCCTTCGTGTTAGTCAAAGCCTGGCCTACTTTTCCATCTATCATTGGTAGCTTACTTCAATTTGCTGCCCATCTAAATCTTATTGCAATGGCTGTAGTGTTGCAATTTGGGCCCTGATATCACTAAGTTCTTTGTTAATGGCATCATGAGTTTCTTTTTTGAATTCAAATTTGATAGGCAGTATTTCGTAGGAGATGATGTCTCATTTTTTCAAATATCCTTTGTTTGCGTTGTACTAGTCGAAGGCTCTGAATCTTCCAAAATCTTTTTAATCGCAATGGTACAAATGATACCATGAACATACCTAAGTCTGAAATATTTTCACATACTAGTTGTTTGTATTGTTTTTGTCCGGAAAAACCATCACATCCCCATTTACAAAAAAGAATTAACTTTGTGTTTCCAAAGATAACAAGACTACCAACCTAGCAAAAAAAAACTAGCAGGGCATTTCTTTCGGATTAAATATAAAAAAATCACTTTTTTCTGAATTGAAAAAAAAGTTGTGTTTAACTACATGGCACAACCACAATTACCCATATTTTGACCTAATTTTTTGGCTACCTTAGTTTTAATATGTTTACTATAAAATAAAATTAAAATTTTTGAAATCGGTGACAAACAAAAATTTAAATAAAATTTTCAGCCACGACTTAAATAATAGGGCTTAGTAGATTTTTTTTTTTTTTTGCTTTAACCATGAAAAATGTTGTGCCAACAAAGCATTATTTATTGAATATTTTTTTAAATCAAACAAACTGCAGGTAATTCACAGCGATTAATCACCCAAATTATCCTAAATATGTCTAATAATTTAATTGTTATTTATTTATTTATTAAATCTCCCTTTATGTTTAAGAATGTGATTTAAAAATAATAAATTTAATCGTAAACTAATTCTTAAGTCTACGTCCTACCAATGTCGGTCGAAAATTATACTGGCATTTTTTTTTAAGTTTTTTTCCTTTAATGTGAAGAAAATCGTGGTTTTTGACAAAGTTATGAAGAAAACTTAAAAAAAGTCTCTCGAAAAATCTGAAAATATCTCAAAAATACTTTACCCTATAAACTCTTAAATTATGCTTAACCACTAGGGAGATCGAACGGATAGTATTCGAACGGTTGTAACCGGTTATTTTAGTATTGCCCAAGTCGAATATTTTAAAATGCCCATTTTTCGAATATCGAATACACCGATTATTTTTGTATTGTGTAATTTATATACGTTGTCTTTACTTTTGTTATAAATGTGCCCGTAATTTAAGTGTTTTTCTAATTGAACAGTGGGCAAACTTAAACTTTTTATGAAGAATGCCAAAACAAAATGTAACAACAAAAGTTAAAAAACATTATGAGCAATGTAAATTCAAATCGCTTATATAAGTGTGTGTTCTTGTAACAAAAACCAAAAACAATTCAAAATACTACAAAAAAAAGACAGTGTTTTAAATATTATATATATTTTTATAAAGATGTCATCTCTGGTGATATTTCGAACGGATTTAAAAGACAATGGTGCTTAAAGAACCCTAAAATGGTAAGGTTCTTCAACGTCGCGACTAATTAATCACTTTTAAGTAGTCCACAAGATTGACATAGATATACGCCATGTAAACCTTGACTCTGTTCCACGTAGTTTTTAAGATACTGCAAATATAACTTTACTAAAATATGCTTGCAAGAATAAATCATTTGGTAAAATATAAGCCTGCTGTGTTGCCGAGGTTGGAATGCCCGTTAAGGCACTTAAAAAATCTTAACTACAACATACCGGCGGAATCAACGATATGGGAAAATTCATCAGATTTATTTATTAAAACACCAAGAACTTAAAACAAAATTGAAGGAATCAAACAATGCCATGGAAGGTTTTTAATTGTGATCGACGAATTGACCGATATTACATACAAAGAGCATTCGTTTCTCTAATGCTGAAACAAAATAATTTGAAATAAATAATCCTGGCTAAGAGGTTTTGTTTGCAACTTTTCAAAAATATGGTTGAAGTCTACTGATTCATATAAACATGCTTAGCCACCAACAAATTAAAACTCATTTAAAATAAAAAAGTTTTTGAAAATATAAATTTAATAAATTCCTATAATTTTTTAAACCCAAAGTTTTTCAAAAATTCTAAGTCTTACCTAGTAAATATTTGACGTCTTGCACAACCACTAGTTTTCTTAAAGAATTGTTTGCTTTTGCAAAACGGTTGGCTGGAGCAAACATTATTTAACAGTTTTTAAATTACATTGTACAATTAAGATCTTAGGAAAAAAGTTTAGTAAATAAATAGAATTTATAATTTCTTAAGTTTGATCAATTTACTGGTCATGTTTTTTTGGATTCTATCGTCAAATACCTTAAGTCATATCTATGTATTTTGTTGGTTCCTTACCTTCGTGAATTGTTTTGTTTTTATTCAAATCAACTTTTTATTATAAAAACAAATTTGATTTTTGTATTTTTATGTATTCGAATTAAAACCGGTAAACCGGTTATTTTTAAAATTCTTAGCCGAAAACCGGTTTTTTAAAATAACAGCTATTCGGAATATTCGAAAACCGGTTTTTAAAAAGTCGAATAATCTATCTTCCTATTAACCCCGCATGAAAATCCAATACTTTAAAACAGTCATTTCTGACACTACAATTTCACAATTATTTATTTGACAGAAAGAAGCCCACATTCATTCTAAATCTTCATAATAGAAGCGTTAAAGCAAGTCATGGAGATCGTGTGTTAATGATTCAAGCTATTTTTGCTATTTTTGGATAAGCAATATCAGAATCATTATAGTATGCATATTTACATTATTTTGGTTTTGCGGTCAGAAACTTGGACAACCCGTGGAAACCGACAAAGTTTTGCATATTCTTCATTCGCATTTAAATTTTTTTCCAAAAAAAAAACTAGGTGCAGTGAGCAGGGTTGTCAGATGTGGCGATTTCTCGCCAAACGTGGCGATTTTCAAACACGTTTGGCGACTTAATTTTGATTTGGCGACGTGGCGATTTAAAAAAATAGTTGGCGATTTTGTAGGCTATTTTTGATGAGCTATGGATTTGTTTTAAAATTCGTTATATTCAATAAGAAGAAAAAATATTACTTTTATCCTAGTATTTTTATATATGAAATTTGAGGCATTCATTTGTATGGTCAGTATTTGAAAGTATGTATGTTCAAATGGCTGATGAAGATAATAACAATCTTCGAGAAAATTGTTTTTCGTTTTTAAAAGTGCTCTTGAAAGAATCAATAAAAAAAATTCCTTAAAACATGAATATATTTAAAGTCTACGAACATTTTTCCATTATATTTATGTGGCAATTTATTATCATAGATAAAAAACGGTTTTGTTAAAGATTTTTATGAATCCTTACGTTACCTTTTGATGTTTACGAAACACACTCGAAGAAATCAGCGTTTGTTAATTGTAAAGAGGGTTTTAATAATGATATTTCATTTTATTTATATAGGTTTTGCCCAAAAAGGTGGCAGTTACGTACCATTTAAAGGAACTTGCTTTGGCTGTACTTTATATGCTGATACACAGAAAAATAAATGATTATGATTACTTTAAGTACGAGTCGTTCTCAAAAACTCAAGTACGAATAACACTAAAACGTACTGAAAGCAACCCTAAATGGTATTACTTTCAATCAATCCCGGAATTTCTTGAAATAAGTATAAAATTCTTAAATCAAGTAAAAAAAAGATTAAACTTTTCGTTGTCTTTAACCCTCCGGGTTAAAGTCTGGCCAGACTCATGTGTACCACGAAGGGTTAAAAAGTAGATTTGAACTCTTGCTTCTCATTTAGTTTATATTTTTGGTTATACATGTGCATAAGATTTCTAAAGTAAAAACCATATCGGGCATGATGTTGGTGTTTTATCATTCTGTAAGGTGTAATACGAGTAACTAAATCAATTATAATAAGTTTTTCTTTCCAATTCGGGATAAAATCAACTTTATAATACTTGGATCAAGCGCATTTTGAGATTGATTTAATTAGTTTAATTTAGTTTTACTGAAATCAATCTCATTTTCGGATTATAATTTTTACAATTCTTGAATCCAGTGGATTTTGAGATAGATTCAATCTTAGTTTTACATAAATCAATCTCATTTTCGGATTATTTCAAGTAGGAAATCAGGATTGAATATGGATCAGTTAAGTATTTTGCGATTGAAAATCCGTACTTGAATCAATCCTTCTTTACTTGATTCAAGAAAATCCGTACTCACCGTACTATTAATACCGCTTCGGATTGATTTGAGTACGGATGGATTAATTTTTCTTTTGAGTGTAATTACAACAAGTATTGCCTGTGTTGACATTATGAACTCCACAAAAACTCGCCTACGAATTAGAATGCATTACGAACTTCTAGACGCGTTACTACGAGGTTTAAATTACATGAATGTGAATGGTATTCCAAAAAAGAAGACAATAGAGAGTCTTGCCAGTGAAGCGTTTTAGATAACTGCAACTTATAAAGAAATGTATATGGGCATTTCCCCAGAATGGTCTACCAGGATGAAAAAATAGAATGTTGATAATCATCGTCTTTTATTGTTTATTATTATTAAAAAAGTCTATGTTGTTATAAAAGAATGGTTTCATAGCATGTCTCAGTTGTTTTACCTGAGGAAATTGCACTGGAAACTGGAAAATTTTATATTTTCTTATATTTTCTACTTCTAAACACATTTTTATATGCTTATTTTACATGCAAAAATATGTTATGTTTACACTCTTTCTTCATAATATTTTCATTACAATCAATTGTGAATTGAGTATTTAGTTGTTTGTTAAGGAAATTTGAAGACATTAATGGGAAACTGCAATGTGATAATAATAAAAAAACATATGGAAAAATCGTACGTTCGCGACCCGTACGTTCGCGACCGGTACTTAAGCCAATTAAACAAAAACCAAAAGGGATATTTTTTTTGGTAAATACTGCATGGAGACCTACATTAATACACTTTTAAAATAAATTAATCACTTTTGAATATTCCGTTCCATTACGCAGATTTTTACATTTAACTGCTGTCAGCCAAAGTTGACTTCTATTTTGCATACGTTCGCGACCACATGTTAATAACTATTATTATGAAAACTTAAACTCGATGAAACTCATCTTTTGCACTAAACATACAGCTACCCAAATGCTATCGAATCGCAAAAAAAAAGCTAGGAAAAGTTTTGTTTTCTATATTATTTGTACATCAAAATCGTACGAACGTACGTTCGCGACCCCAGGAAATGCCCATATCCAATATTTGTTTAATACTTACTGCAAAAATTATTTTTTTGTTGCTTGAAGTAAACTATTTTATAGTAAACATTGTACCTCTTTTGTGTTCACTAACTATTTTTACTGTGTTCTAAATAAATATTAAACAAAACATTTATGGCGAATTTTTTAAATTTTTGGCGTATTTTAGCGATACTAAACAAATTTATTTTTTAGAATTTATAAAAAATATTTTTAATAATTCTAAAAACAAAGGCTTGGGCGATTTTTGACATTGAATTTGGCGAAAAACGTCAAAATCAATCTGTCAACCCTGGCAGTGAACGCAAACAAGGGGAGCGTGCTCACCAAGATTTAATAACAATTTAAAGAATTTATCAAGGATTTTGAGACAAAAGCATGATGGGAGACTATTGCTGGACACTAATACGTAAAACCGAGCCAACAAAATAAAAACGACGTTCAAGTAAAGCCATTCACTTTTGAAAATTCATTGATTTTTATATAAACTAGTGATTTTTTATGTAAGAAACGAATAAAAACATTTTTTTGTATCTCAAAAAGCTGACGTGGTAGAGAAAAACCAACTACAGATTCGAATTCAGCCCACAAAATAAACCTTGCTGGCTAGTGTAATCATTATTTAATTATTTTATAGAATTTTAAAATAAATAGTCAAATTAAAGAAGAAAACTCACCATAAATCGTCAAACAGAGTTGGCCTAATTAAAAATAAAAAACTTCAATATTTAAATAATATCATTGTGATAATATGTGTTCTTTTTTTGTATGTTTTTATTGTTTACAGGCAAAACACAGCTGTTTTTAATCTTTTTGGGGCAACGAGAAAACCACAGATATCATTATAAACTAGCGTTACCCCCTCCGCTTGACCTTATTAATTGTATATACTTATTTTGCAAAATTTTCCACGCCTTTAAGGCAGATCTGATGATTCTGAGAAAACTTTATTTGTATACCCACACAACAATAGTGTTGTGTGTATAAAATGTTTGAATAACCTTTATATTAGTCCTATACCCAGCTTTAAGTATACCGATCCGATCGACTCATAACTCTCACTTTCCGGGTCAATCTAACGATGTCCGGCTGTCTGACTGTCCATTAAATCCTTGTGCGCAAAGTACTGGTCGCAAATTCAGAGATTTTTTGGTGAAATTTGGCAGATAAGTTCTAATTGTCACCTATTGAAAATGATGAGGATCAGTTCATAATTTCACACAGCCCACATACAAGCTTCCGGAATAGAGTCTTTCTGTCCATAAACCATCTTATTCAGCCTTATAACGGTTGTAGTTGTTGTAAACGACAAATTAATTTTTTGTAGTAGGTTAAAAAAAGGTTGTGTGTAACTTTAATCTATCACAAAATCATGGCAATCGGTCCATATTTTACTAAAGCTTTCGTACAAAAACTACTCCCGAAAATAGCTTTTAATGCCATAACTTCTTATAAATGTTATTGACTTAAAAATTGGCGACAAAAAGTTTTACGCCAGCTACTGTCATGACAAAATGTTGTGCTGGTAGGTCCCATCCTTAAATAACTTAAATGCAAACAAATCTCACAAAGGTGATACGCAACAACTGCATTTACGAACGTAACCATGATTCTGTTCGGGTCCATGAGTCCCAAATGCGGTACACTTTCGAAAATTTGTTTTTAAATAAGTACTGTGTTGTTGGGTATCATATCGTTAGGTTTAACCTTCTATACTATTATATTTGTTTATAATAAAAAAAAAAATATATATATATTTAAAACTTTTTCTTTGCTTAGAGGATAACCCTCCGTCTACTCTATACGATGTAAGTCGAGTCGTGGACCGTAATCCGTTAATTACATTTATTATATTTGCGATACCTCTTACTCCCAAAGACTTGTGAGGGGTCCTCTGGTTCATAAACAGGTGCAGTCAATACCTAGGATTCGGCAAAATCTAAAATAGATAGATCTCACGATATCAACTGACCACAGATTCTATCTGTTACCATGGTACCATGGTAATGGTTGAGTGGAACTATCTCACAGAGAAATCAGCTAATGTAACAGTTTCACCAATGCGAAGAATTTTCTACGATTAAAAAATGCGCTTTCACGATTGAAAATGTTAGCTGGGAAAGTACAAACAAGCAAACATACATACCTAAATACATTTATTTCAGTATATGTATATAGAATTCTCTTGACAACGCTTAAATATGAGCTTTTAATTTCGATAAAGATCAAATTTTGGCAAATTCTATCACGTGACTAAAAACATTTGAACTTAGTTTATATAGTAAGATAAACACTTACCTCTAAGGGAAGAGATATTCTTTGTTTGTTTTTTTTTTAATATAAAAGCTGGGCACTACAATATCGACTTCAGTTTAGCTAAAATTTTTAAAATGGAAAGAACTAAAATAGTTTTTACTGTTTTACTCTGTTATTTTCTACTCCTAGTGCCAGCTTATGGCAATGGTGAGGTTGGGTCACCAGAAACTGAAGAACAACTACGTACTCAATACATAAGGCTGGATTCTTCCCTAAATGCGAATTATAGAACATTTGAAAGCATGACTAACGCTTCTGATCATTTGAGAGTATTCAGCACCTTGATCCGTAATCAATTGAGAGTTCATGCCAGTATTATCAACACGACTCATAAAGAAGAGTTTTTACCAAAATCCACTTATATATTGTATAGATTGAGAAATAATTATAGGTACAATAACATAACTCGGAGCTTAAAAACAAGAGTAGAAAATGTAATACCAACACTGCCTGATAATTTAAGAAATTTATATTTTGCGCCGCACTTTCGTCTTAGGAATGCTGAATATGGAACTTTCATGTTTTCATCCTCAAGTGTAGCCCTCCGTTTATACGACAGCAACCAAAAACTGCTGAGTTTAAGTTACCACGTTGGGCTGTGGACCAACAAAAGTATGATGAATAATTTGGCCTTTACTAACACTGAAATTCAAGAATTAGATGAAACTGATAAAACAAAAATTAAAGTATTTCTAAAGAGTGCTACCACTCAGAGATATTACTATATGAGGCCGGATACGCTTAGGGTTTTTACTTGGGATCTAGCAGCAACACCTCAATTTCACACTTGGCGTATTTGGTTCTGTGACAATGAACGAGTTATAATATTTCACAATAACCTTATAATGTGCGCTGGCAATAGGTTCAATACCGACATACGTTATGTTCGAGGTTTTACGAAAAATCAAGTTTGGTTAACAGATTTAAAATGTCAATGGGAGTTCGTGTAGTGCCTTATTTAGTGATTGAAAATAAAAATATGTAAACAACAAGTTAGAGTGCTATATTCGGCATGAGCCGAATCTTTGATACCCTCCACCTACAGTTAGAATATTTGCGGAGTGGGCTTGATATGGGACATATCGTAGATTATGGTCTGATCTTTGCGAAATTTAACAGACCAAAAATAAAATTAAAAATATTTCAGGGCGTTTTTCAATATAATATCCATTATAACTTAGGAGCTTTATACCTTTTTGGAAAGGATTTTTTACTCTAGATTACGATTTTAGAATCATCTGTTCAGTTGTTTGTTGAAACATTTGAAATTTATGCATCTGAATGATGTAATGTTTGTTTGTCCGCATTTAAAAACTTTGGAAAGGGGCTTAATAATTATCTAAACTTACCTATGCCTTCATATGTATACCATTTTAAAGCCTAATTTATTAATAAGACACTGTAAAAAAATATGGTATGCTATACTGTTTCGAACAGAATATTTTTAAGTTTACTCTTTATTGTATATTTTTCGTTATTGTAAACAACATACACCTTTATAAACAAATATAAAATATAATGTTCTTTTCCAAGCTTATCAATATCTTAAACCGTATTTTTTAAAAAATAATAGTTATTGTAAACAATACATTAATGATTTTTTAATTTCTTAACCAGATGGAATCCGTAAGTTAACTTTGTATATATTATTTGATTCAATTTAATTACAAAGGTGTGCCAAAGCAAATAGTGCCTCAGCGCCAGTTGGCAATGTTGTTATTAATATAAACCAATCAATAATAATAAAAACTATTTTACTCCATGTTCATGAACCATTAAATTAAGAACCTTTTTTTTTTATTTTTTACTTAGCTCACATTCAAATAATTTATTGTTACACGCTACGACACTATTACGCCGAGTTCAATAAAATTCACTTTAACGGTTTATAGTTTTCATACTCTGTTTGGTGTTGAAAATCAGCCATTCCTCTGAGACACAACAACGGTTTTTATTCTGGGTCCCGTGAATCTTTAGTCGATTAAGCTATTTCCGTTGGTGGTTAACATTCTAACCTCGAAGTTGTATTATTTCCAAAAAAAATTTTTTTTTTTTTTTATTTATTTATTGAATTTTCATAAATTGAATATGAACTAATAATTTCACTGGCCAACACGCCAAACGTTTCCTGACTTCTGTCCATTGTTTTTCGTTTAATTACATATTAAACAGACATATTTTTATATGGTTAAAATGCATAAATTTGGTTCCTGCAGCGCCTAGGATGCCAGTAGATGGGTCGAATGTATGACCAACCCTACTTTATTTTTCATCTACATCATTTATTAATTATTCTAAATTGTTTAAGCTTGAGGTCTTTTTATTTATAAAATATTATATTTATTTATTGAAATAAATAAATAAAAAAAAGAAAGGTCAAATAAAACTAAATTACACCCAATCCTGTTTTTACACGATCTTTTTTTACACGATCTTGAAATAACACGGTTAACAAAAACAATTCTTTCCTGTTTTTACACGTCTTTTTTTACACGAATTAAAATATTTTTGGGGAATTTTCAGTTTATGTAGTTTACTCCTATGTATGTAAAAAAGAGCTGCCACATACTTTTGAAAATTTTCATGATTTGATTAAACATATGTATGTACTTTAAAAAACGTATCATGTGGTAACATTATTCTTTTTGTATTTGCAGTTAGGGGATTTACAAATTATGTGCTTGTCTTTGCACACAAATCTTTTCTGACATTTTTTGTTACTTTGTATTGAGTGTTGAAGTGCATTGTCAAACTTGTACGTTGTGAAAAAGTCTTATTTTCTTGTGTTTCTATTTATTGAGAGTGGACAAATTCTGTTTAGTTTTATATTAATACGGTAAATTAAAAGCTAATACATACTAAGCACACACATATTATTTACTACATAAATTTTTAATGCAGCTATGAAAAAGCAAAAGCGAACAACTATTTCTTTGGATACTAAAATTAAAATTCTGGATAGACTTAGAAACGGAGAAGGTCCCAGTTCTGTTGGAAAGTCTTTGAATTTGAACGAAGCGACAATTCGAACAATTAAAAAAAATGGAAAAGCGATTAGACAAGCAGTGATTTCTGGTACCAAATTAAGTGCTAAGTCGTCTTCCTATACGAGAGATAAAACTAAAGAACAAATGGAAAAGGTTCTGCTGGCATGGATAGAAGACTGCACCCAAAAGCGCGTACCAGTTGATACCAATACCATTAAGCAGAAAGGTTTAAGAATTTACGATCAAATAAAAGAAAAGGAACCATCAACGTCTTCTAAACCCGACGACAAAAGTAGAAATAAATTTTCTGCTAGTAATGGATGGTTGCAAGGATTTTTAGAGAGACATGCAGTTCATAATGTAAAAATCAAAGGAGAATTAGCTTCTGGAAATGCTGCAGCAGCCGTGGAATTTCCTCCACAGCTGTCCAAAATAATTAAAGAAGGCGGATACAATAGTGACCAAGTTTTTAACGCCGATGAGACTGGTCTTTTCTGGAAGAGAATGCCAAGACGAACATACGTAGCAAAACATGAAAAAAGTGCTAGTGGTTTTAAGGCTGCAAAGGACAGAGTTACGTTTTTATTCTGCAGTAATGCCTCAGGCGACCGTATGCTTAAACCTTTATTAATTAATAAAGCTCTTCGACCACGGGCATTCAAAGGTGTGGATATTAAAAGTTTGCCAGTTCACTGGATGGCAAATAAAAAGGGATGGGTTACTTTAACAGTTTTCAGTGAATGGTTTTACAATTGTTTTATTCCTGAAGTAAAACGCTATATGAATGATAAAGGTATGCCGTTTAAAATTCTTTTATTAATAGACAATGCTCCTGGACACCCGGTTCTCGAGCATCCAAATGTAAAAGTAATATTTTTGCCCCCCAATACTACAGCCTTAATTCAACCACTAGACCAGGGTATTATCGCAACATTCAAAACATATTATATAAAGCGATCATTTCAATACATTTTAAATAGAATAGAAAATGATACCAGCACTACTACTGTTATTGAGGCATGGAAAAAATTTTCCATTCTTGATTGCATAAAACACGCAGCTTTGGCCATTTCAGAAATAAAATCATCAACCCTGAATGCCTGTTGGAAGAGCATTTGGCCTGAATGCGTTAAATGCGAAAATACTGGTGTGAACCCAAATGGGGCCGATGTAGTGCTTACAGAAATAGTTACGCTGGCACAAGCTGTTGGGGGTGACGGTTTTGATAATCTTACCTTTGATGATATAAACGAAATAATTATCGACAGTGTTCTTGATGAAGATGATTTGCTTGAAGTCGCATTGGAAGACGTTGGCGTAAGTGATAGCACTGGTGAGAGCGAAACTCCGCCTTCGATTACAGCCAGTTCAATTATTGATGGCCTTCAAATGGCAAATAAATTAGCAGAACATTTTTTGGCAAATGATCACATAAACGAAAGAGCTGTGAAATTTCAAACAGACCTACAATCATGTATGGCTCGATACAAGGAACTGTACAAAGAGATCTCCAAAGTAGGATCGCAACGTTCCATAGCTGAATTCGCTGTTAAAATTATTAAACCAGTAGAACCTGAAAATGCAGACGTTCTAAGTATATGTTCGGACGAAACTAATGTTGAACTAGTGCAGCGCGAAAGACCTTGCTTATTATCAGAAACTGACACCGAATAAAACATTTTTATTTTCCTTATAAGTACATATGTGAATTTTTTTTCTTTTCTTATTTTTAGTTTTTCAAAATATTGTTTCTTAAATGTTATTCTTTATTAAAAAAATTTTTTTAAGAAAACATGTGAATTATTTCTTTGTTTTTATGTCTTAAAAATACATAATAAAATTAAATAAAAGCAACACTGTATGAAGAAATAAAATGTTTGTGTTTCATAGCAATATTAAACTCTAACCCCAAGTTTAAGGTTGAATTAATCGAATATAACCTTATGAATATGTACTGTTTTTTTTTTGCACGATTTTTTTTTTGCACGGTGTTCCCTGGAACGTATGTACCGTGCAAAAACAGGATTAGGTGTACATCATTTATTTTTTACATACCTGCAAGCTATATCCATTTCTTAAGGGGACTCAGACTAGAAATTTATTGAAGAAAAAATCCGTAAAATGCCCAGGAGTCGCCCCTAGGAGGATAAAATGTATGACCGACCTCCATTAGTTTTTTGTTCTTCACATTTTCCCGAAACAAACTTGCCCTTTATCTCCACTTCTGTACAAATATTGCGTTTTATGAAATGTTTAAATTTAATTGAAATTTTTCGTCTTTTGTAAATCAAATTTTTAAATCAAAAGTTGTGAACAGAATTTAATCAGTTATTGCTTGTTTTGTTCGCAACTTCGTTTTTTACATGTTCGGAAAATTTTGTATACAAGGTTTCGTTAAAATGTGCTAAATTCCCATTTTATACTTGTATTGATAAGCTGAAAATTATTTTTGATGGGATATGCAAATCCTATGCGCATTTCACTGGTTGCTTAAGAAAGATCATCAGGAAACTTCATCCAAAGATGGGGTTACCTTCTGAAGGAATGCACTGGGTAGACTGTGGCACAATCGAGCGTTGTCCGGAGATCTCAAGCAATAACTTGTTGCGGTAGATCGTGTCTCGTTTACAATCACACAAACGTTGGTGATATAAAAACCAACCCTTTATTTTTGTGGCTCAATGGTACTTTTGTGGCTCTTTTAGTTTAATTAAGAATCACAGATTTTTCCTCTTTAATTATAATCTTCATTTCTTTATTTTATTTCTTTTAAGCTTTGGCCTAATATACACTAAATTTAATCATTTTTATTTTATTTAATTTTTCTTTTAATTGCCGGCGTCTGTCTGTCACGAAATTTATGAAAACAATGCCGACAAGGCGAATTCATGTAAACGGTGGTCGCGATACATCAGTTGCGACGAGCAGTGCGGAAACACGAAAAATTTGTCAAGGATATGGCTATGATTAATACGAATAAACGAACGAATATAAAGGGACAGGTGTCGGAAGTTATTTCTGATGATGATCAAAAAGACATAAATGATAATGTAGATGAGGACTTTAAAGTTTATTTGGTAACACAAACTGGTAAATGTTGGAACTGTAACAAGTTCGGACATAGCTTTATCGATTGTTTAGAGCCGCGGTCAATATTCTGCTATGGATGCGGAGGGAAAAATGTTTATAAACCACAATGTCCGAGTTGTTCAAAGAAGGGAAACGCCTTGAGGGATGTCCGTATGAAGAAGGACGGGCATCCAAAACAAAACTAATTATCTCGGATAAATTAACCAACCGGGTTAACAAACCTAGTATACCTGCTATGACAATAACACCTGATGTGACAAACCAAACTGATTTGACCAACATTCATCCTTTACAAAGGCCGTATCACATTCGTTTGCAAGAATACAATCGTATAAGGAATAGAATTTTTAATAGTCAGAATAGTCTACAAAAGCCAAACAGATCGTCTAAAAGAATTCGGGAGTATTATAACCGAAGAAAACGTTTACGGAAATTTGTAATATCGTCAGTAGTAAGCAAGGTATATATATGACAACAGACCTTACGTTTTATTAAATGTACGAAATAGGAATTGCTTTGCATTATTAGACAGTGGCGCAAATATAAGCATTATTGGAGGAGATTTGTGTTCCGAATTTATTGAAACTAAAAATTATATACGTGGAATTAGAAATGTAAAAACTGCTGATGGACAACGACAGCGTGTTGTAGGAACTGTTGTACTGGATATAAATTATAATGGTCAGGCGAAATCTGTGGAATTTTTGTTGATTCCATCTATAACTCAAGAAGTTATTTGTGGAATGGATTTTTGGGACAAATTCGGTATACAGATTGCATCTATTAGTACTGTTAATTCAATTGTTTCTGCTGTTGATCCGGATAAAATTCCAATGACGGTGTTGCAAGAACAGAAACTTCGGAAAGTTGTAGACATTTTTCCAGATTCGGAACGCGACGGTCTTGGTTGTACATCAATTATAGAACATAATATAGATACGGGAAACGCATTACCAATTAAACAAAGATATTACCCAATCTCGCCTGCTAGGGACAAACTTTTGTGTGGCGAGATCGACCGAATGATAGAGTTAGGAGTCATTGAGAAGTGTCCCACATCTCCTTGGTCATCTCCAGGAGTTTTGATTGTGAAACCGGACAAGGTACGATTTTGTTTGGACAGCCGTAAATTAAACTCCGTGACGACAAAAGACGCGTACCCTATACCAAACATTGACGGACTGATTTCAAGACTTCCTCCAATTTATTTTATTTCTAAGGTGGATCTTAAAGATGCATTCTGGCAAATTAAATTGGATGAAGTCTCAAAACAGAAAACAGCGTTCACAATTCCTAATCGGCAACTGTACCAATTTACAAGGATGCCGTTTGGATTGTGCAATGCTCCCCAGACAATGTGTAGACTGATGGACCAAGTTATTCCGTACGAGTTGAAGACCAATGTTTTCGTTTATTTGGATGACCTTCTTCTAATGTCGAAGGATTTTGACGATCACGTACGACACTTGCAGGAGTTGGCGACTCAACTTAGAAGAGCTAATTTAACTATAAATGTTAAGAAAAGTAGTTTTGGTATTAGGCAGGTTCAATATCTAGGTTATGTCGTAGGAGGGGGATGCTTGAAAATAGACCCCGATAAGGTAAAGGCCATTTCCCAGTTTCCTGTTCCAAAATCGGTACGTCAACTTCGCCAATTTCTTGGTATGGCGGGCTGGTACCGCAGATTTATTGATGACTTACATTTCATATGACAGATATATTATCGAAAAAGAAGTCCTTTATATGGACAGTTGAAGCGCAGAAGTCATTTGAGAATGTTAAAAATAAATTAACGTCTGCACCCGTTATGGTTCATGCTAATTTCGAAAAACCATTTATACTCCAATGTGATGCAAGTATGCATGGCATTGGCGCGGTGTTAGCTCAGCTTGATGATGAGGGAAATGAGAGGCCGATAGCTTTCATGTCACAGAAATTGAATAAGGCACAAAGGAACTATTCGATAACCGAATTGGAATGTTTAGCTGTAGTTTTGGCCATTAAAAAGTTCAGAGCATACATAGAAGGGCAAGAATTTAAGGTAATAACAGACCATGCGAGTCTCAAATGGCTGATGCGACAAAAGGATCTTAATGGACGTTTGGCCAGATGGGCTCTTAAACTACAGGGCTTTGACTTCACAATAGATCATCGCAAAGGTAAAGAAAATATAGTCCCTGATGTATTATCCCGTATGTTTGAAAATGATGCAACTATAGCCGAAATAGACTTACAAATATTACCAACAATTGATCTGAATTCAAACGCGTTTGAGGGAACTGAATATAAGAAGACTAAAACACACCTGGAGAATAATCATTATAACCGAGACTAGAAAGACATTTGAATAAAGACACTTTGCAACGGACAGAGAAAGATGGAGACTCTATGTAAATAGCTCATGTTCCTGATGGAATACGTTTATAAATATAATCAGCCCAATTATAAATAAGCATTCCTCGGGAGTTTTCTCCCTTCTCCCATTTTTCCTATGCAAATTCAATTGTAAATATGGGAAAAGGGAAAGGGAAACTCCCGGGAAATTTGTATTCATAATTGGGCTGAATATATTTTTAGAATCTATTCAGTTTGAGTACATGTGATTTAAATATGTGAACATAGTCAACATCATATCTGGGGTCTTAGGAAACCCCATTTCAGACAGACGGTTATCGTTAAATGGACATCGGTAGTTATAAGGACTCAGAATTTGTATACTTTATAAGCTCGACGATCAATACTGCAATCAAGCTGGATGGACCGACATCGTTAAATGGGTTAAAAAAGTGAATATTTTTCGACCATTATTCTTAAAATTAAATCTAAAACTAAGTCAAGAATGAAAGATTATCAATAACAATTTTAATTAATTTTCATGTTGTAAAATTCCTTTCTTCATAAAAATAATTTAATGAAAACTAAATTTGATGAACTTAAGCCCAATTAAAAATATTAAAAATTTGGATTAAAAACCATAAATAGTTCAACAAAATAACCACAATACTAATTAAAATAACCACAATACTAATTATCAAAACTAAGATTTTTATGTGTTACGCAAATAGCCTTTGGCGGTGTTTTACAAATGTACTAAATGCGTAATTGTAATAAAAAATATACATATTTATTTAATAAAAAAAAATCACAATTGTTATAAAAATAGCTATGGCACAACCTCTATGTTGACATTTGTCCTTCAAGTTGTACAAAAAACGGTCAACAAGAAAAGGACAAAGAGGAAAAAACATTAAAAAAAACAAATCTACTTGGAAAACACACGTAAATAAAATCGAAAATGGTAGATGCCGCAGTAATGAAAACGGTAGAACGGCAAAGCATTCTGATCATGGGAATGTGGTTATTTTCGAAATATTTAAATTCAACCCGTATTCAGTCAAGAATAAAATTATTAAAAAAATTTAATTCATTTCATGTTGTAAATTCCTTCCTTCACTAAAAACAGTTTAATGAAAGCTAAATTTTATGAAGTTAATACCACAATTCTGTTAAACAATTATGTCGTCTTGTCTAATACCGTGTTCAGATATACCTTTTTAATTGAGTCAATATTCGGTTTATTGACATAATTTTCTTTCTGTTCACATTAACATAATTTAGCTAACTCAATTTATATTACTTCTCCATACAACATTCAACGTAAACAAAAATGTACATGTACATATAAGCAAAATGTAAACAACTTTTGACATCTTTAAGAAATAAACATCTGGCTTTTGCGCAGACCTAATGGATACCCTTTTGTTTTGTTGTAATTTCATTTGCCAAATGTCAAAATACTTTGTTTAGTAAGTTGTGTTTTGCTCATTAAACACAATTGTGATAGGGTCGCATTTTAATTTTACTCAATATTTATAACAATTTATTATTAATTGAGCAATAACTAAACTGCAATTGAGATCAATAATGTCATTTATTGCGTAAAACTCAATTAAGGTGCATATCTGAACACGCTATTAGACAGAAAAGTAGTCGAATTCACGAGTCATCAGGACAATAAGGCCCTAATTGTGTAAAACGCAACGCAAAAAAAAAATCAAAAATATTTCATAATTTTGTTGTTGTTTTCTACAGAAATTCATATTGAATTTTTAAATTTCAAACGCTGCATATCTTGTGGCGTTGAAAATTTTAAAACAAAATATGAATTTTTGTAGAAAGCAACAACAAAATTATGACAAATTTTTGACTTTGTTTTTGCTTTCAATGTAATTTTTTGCGTTGCGTTGCGTTTGACACAATTGGGGCCTACAATTTTTCCGTCTATATTTTGTGGTTTGTGTCTTTTATTTACGGTATTTTCATGTTACAGTAGTTTTGACTTAACTGCCTTTTGTTTACGTGCACTTTTTACTTAACTGCACAAAATTGATCATTTTTGGAATTATTCTTTATAATTCCATACAAATTCCTTTTTTAAGTGCACCTTCTATACCTGCACATTTAAGATAAATGCACAAAATTTTTGGCATTTTAAAATTATTTTCATACAAAAAATTTAAGTTAACTGCACTTTGACTTAACTGCCCAAATAAAATATTTTCTGGAATTATTCTTCAAAATCCTTTTTTACGTGCATTTTGTATACCTGCATATTTTTCATATTTTTGGGCAGCTTTAAAATATTTTCATACAAAACATCAAAGTTAGCTGCACACATGAAAAAATATGGTGGCCACTTTTTCACATAAATATCAAATTTAAGCTGTTTATAAAAATATAAATCGCGATTATTTTGTTTTTTTTTCATAAATTTTTATGTTCTTTGTGAAATCTCATGGTTTTTGTTAATGTTTCTTTTATATTAAATATACATACATACATGTATAAAATGATCTGTTATATGAAATAAAATTTTAATAAAGTATAAATTTATGTACGTTGTTTTCGGTTAATTGAGCCCCGCTTAATTGAGTTTCCCGTTTTATTGCACTAAAAACCATGGAACGAAATCATTCAGTATAACTGTCAATGTAAAAATACCCGTTTAGTTGAGTTCCGTTTAATTGCGTCACCCGCTTAATTATTTTGCAAAATAAGACCGCATTGCGAAAAACCAGAGCAAATGTTTTGGTTAATTGTTTCCGTCTACTTTATGTATTTTTGATCCACAAACGTAAAAAAATTATTTTGCGGCAAGAAAGATTGTACAATGGACGTAACTGATTTTTATTTTGTTGTAAAAAACCTAAACTATTTTTTAACTTTTAATAAAATATTTTTTATTCCACTTTTTAATCAAACACGTTACTTTAGCTGCACTTTTGTGCAGGTAACCACAATTGTGTACCTGCACATTAAGGCAGGTAAATGCATTTAAGATAGCTGCATTTTTGATTTACCTGCACAAAAAATCGTGCAAAGGAGATTGTGCAGCTAAGTCAAAATTACTGTATTACTGCCAAGATACATATTTGTTTTGTTGAAATTCAAAATATTTTCTTCTATATTTTTTTAAATTTTTAAATTTAAGTGGTTTGGCAATAATGTTGCAATGAAACTTGACAAATCAAGGATGATAGAAATAAAGATTACGCCTTGCGCATGTTTTACCGTTTGATGACGTAGAAGTTCCCTTGTACAGATTACCAAGTCTCTTTTATGTGTCAAAATCGTAATTTCTTACAAAAAATTTATGTATTACGTGATTGTTGGCAACCCTGTAATTAATTAACTCAGAGAGTTCAAATAAAAAATATTATATCAATTGTCAAAAAACTAAGAATTTTGCCTAATATTTTATATTAAAAATATTATTACAATAAATAAAAATTTTTAAAAGTGTTAAAAGTAGCGTAATAAATAAAAATAGACGAGAGCAAAAAAGAGTACAAACATAAAGTGTGCAGTGGGCAAATGCCAACAAATTAACCGCAAAAAACAATGGGGGAAATTGTGCGAAAAACTAACGTGTTGCGTGCTTTTAATTAAATGTCTATATTTTTAACTATACCTAATGTAGAGGTAATATATATTTATGTAAGTTAAAAATAAAATTATGAAGAAAAAAGTAACTTCTAATAAAAAATTTTCAGTTTTCAAATAAATAAAATAGAAAAATAATAAATTGTCCCACTGCCATGTTTAACCATAAACATAACAGTCTGAAAGCTAAAAATTATTAGCCAATGAGAACCAAGGTTGTGTGACGTCACAGTTCCTACATGCGCAGTAAAAAATTTTTATATCTGCCTGATGTCGTAATCTTTATTTCTATCATTCTTGAGTTTAAGTTTACATTTTATTTTTCATTCCCACACTTTGCCCGACAGAAACATAAGAAAATTATTTTATAAAAAAAAAACAGCAACGTAAGCGTAAAATCCTTACGTTGCTTGAGTAAGTTAATTTTAGAGTTTAATAAATGAATACTTTTATTGTGTGTTTTAATTCTATCAAAAAACTATTTCTGAAGAAATAGTTAATTTGCGTACTAAATTTACATGGTATGTACATATTGTATGTATTTAAGCGATTACAATTTATTTCAAAATTTAAGATTGTGCCTACACTGTAAATTTAAAGCGCAGTACCGAAACGTTCACTCATTTCTCAGTCATGAGCGAGAATGAAAATTTAAAAATTCTCATGAGGGCGAGGAAAAAAAATTTTGAATTTCCTTACTCATGAGGAGTAAGCAAACAAAAAAATTCATATGTGAATTTGTAAAATAAAAATAATTTTAAAAAATTCACATTCAAATCCCTCATAAGGAAAAACGCGATTTGCCTGACCATAAGCAGCAGGAAAATGAAGTAGTAAAGAAGCCTTATAGAAGGCCTTTTGGCAATATAAAGTTTTTCAGACGCATTCCAACTGTATTTCCAATTTACACGGTGTGTCGTTGGAGACCAAAGCCTTGCCTTCTTGCATCTACTTTAAAGGCTTCTGGAAGGCCTTCTTAAAATGATTAAGAATAAAGCTTTATCCCAGTGTAATTGTTGTTGCTAATAATGCGAAGTGAGTAAATTAATAACTAAACTCGCTACACAATCTAACATTTCATATGCAAATTACAATACTTTTTTTGTGCACATGTAAAAAATTTCTTTTATCTCACCAACAAGTAAATACATTTATTTACCTAAACGTGTTTACCAATATTAAAAAAAATAGTACATATTTCACATGATTGTATTTGCCCGTGTGTACAGATTTCCAGCTACGATTGTTTTAAGTAAACTACTCGCGACAAGTGCAAGTAACAAAATATTATCAGACTTGATTAAAAGTGCAGTTTATATTTGCTTTGCATAGCCAAGCAACTGGATATCAGCCAGTTGTGAAAATACAGCTGGAATGTCTGGTCCATCATATTCATTGACATGTTTAAACAAGGAACGTGAAGAGTAAGACAATTGATTGCCTCTTGCATGCATGGCAAGTTTTTATATTTTTTTTTATTGTGTGTGTCTTTAATAATGTCCCATTTGAAAAACACAAAAATATTATTTTTATAATTATCCAACTCATAATACAGAGATTTGAGCATGTCCTTCGCGTTTTAAGCAAAAACAATATTTTCACAAAAAAAAGTTTTAATGCACACGGCTTTCAATGTTTTGTACAATTATGAATGCATGAATGCACATACATACATACATATAGGTATATACTAGTTTCCAACCGAAGTCAGTTCGGTCAAATTGACTAAATTTGGGCGAACCGAAGTCGAACTTTAGTTATCTTATTAGCTTACTTATTTTTGAGATCAATTAATTTATTTAACAGAAAAAACAATTGAAGGGCTTATTGTTTAAACATCATATGCCACAAAAAAATTATTTTGAGCAAATCGACTTTAAAGTTAAAAATAGATGAAAAAATATATTAAATTTAAAAAGTAAATTATCGCTTTAATCAGAAACTATGTAATTGGAAAAAAGCTTAAATATTCTGAGAAGTGTTGGGGCTGGTTTAATCAATAGGAAAAATACATATATGTTCGAATTTTTTTTTGACTTGGTTCGCTTCAACCCAAAATCCCCCAATTGAAATAACTTTTTTGTGTCGAAGTTAAGTCAATTTTTTATTATAGGAGTGGTGTAGGTGAACAGGATTTTCGTCAATTCGAAAAATAAAACTTTAGAAAACAAAGTTCCAATTTTGTAAATATGTATAATGTTGTAAGTGTGCAGAAATACTTTTAATGAGGTAATGCAAAACTGAAGTCATTTTTTGAAAAAGTACCGAGTCGAAACTTCGCTTACTTGGCTACTATTTGCGTTACATATTAGCTATTACTTAACAACTTATAATGTATTATATAAGTCATCATCATAATGAATAAATAATCACTTACAACGTTATTTACAAGTGATTCCAAAAAAAAAAAAAAAAAAACAATTTTAACGAAAATGGATTTTATACCAGTTCATACATTTTTTTATTAATTTTCTCTATTTTTCATTCATATTGATTTGACTTTTTGGTAAGCATTTTGCCTTTTACATAAACATTATTTTAGTAAATCTTTTAAGCCAGATCTGTATAGACTCGAGTCTATAGTTTAACATTACGTAAAAAGGTATTACTATCGAAATTGATGTAATATTTCCTGAAATATCTAATGTGGCTTCATTATAAATTCCAACATGCTTCGGTTGATTTATTCTGCATGGTTTTGTAAAATTTGCAAATTATGGTATTAAAAAATTTGGACAAATTAATGCCGAACAGTGATTATTGGCCGATACCGAAGCCAATTAATCGGTCGGAAACTTATAATTTATTTATAGATTATGTCAGGTATTATTTTCGCTTGGTAATTCTTTTTTATATTGAGAAAACTACCCTAGAGGGAAGCGAACTGAATACGAAGTAGTCCCGTGATAGGTCTTTGGTGATAGAGACCGGTTTAAGTTCTAACACTTTATATGAATAAGACCTATCACTTTTATAAATTTACGAAATTTTTCGGTTTTTACGAAAAAGTGCCGTAGACTTGAATACCAAATTAGAAGGTTGTATAATGACCTACATTTCTTCATTTTTACACCCTATTTTGCAGTATTTAGGTAAATTTTTGGTTCAGTGTACATGGGGTTGTCATTGGAGGGGGTCAATTGACACCATTTGCCCAGTCACAGGTCTATTCTCCATGAACGTACTAAGTGTCAGTTACTAAAAAGTAGTATTATTTCAATACAATTTAGTATCATTTTAATAAAACAAGTCCTAGAATTAAATTCAAGAACCAAATTTTAGAAAGTACCAAAAAATGTGTCACAGCACCGGTGAAGACTGTTTTGAAATTCATTACTTTTTTGTTCTTCATAACCCCGTTCTTCTTTCACTGGACATGAGTCCTTTCTTTTTGTACTTGTTCTATTTTCACAAATTCCAGGACTAGTCTGTTGGACCAATTGACACAAATTTCCCGCAGGGTAGTTACACAATATTAAAAAAATTAAATGGCAACGTAAACTCCTTTACACAGTAAGATCATACGATATCGGTATGATCATTTGTTTCGGGTCTTCAATTAAGTATGTACTTCCTATATTTAAATTCTTTTTTTTTTTTTGTTGTTGTTTGAAAGGCCGGCCTATCGATGACATAATGCATGAAATATAATATTGTTCAAATTTGACCGATTGCATGGGTAATGTTGGCTTTGAGGCTGCTGTGGTCTATTCGCATAGAACTTCGTGTGAGAAAACTCCATAAGAAAAAGTCTAACGCTTCTACAGAATGTCTAATTTTGCATGAGTTGTTTGGCACGCAGCGCCGTTTTGTTGAAACCACATGTCGTTGTACTCCATGTTATCCAATTCAGGCCAAAAAAAAGTTGGAAATCATCATCGACCTATTGTTCTCAAAGATATACGAACCTATACAACCTCCCCCACCCAGGCCAAAAATACCCCTAAAAGTGACTAACGATATTTATTGGACGCTATAAGATGTCAGTTTCAACTGTCAAAATTCAAGAGACACTATAAGAGTTACTAAAAGTCGGCTGAAACTCGAATTCACCTTCCGAATAACCTGTTTATTGCGTATTTCTTTCAACTTTCTGATTTTAATAAAATCTTAAATCTACACAATGTTTTAATTTTTATATTTCGAATTTAGAACATCCTCATCATAAATATTATAAATCATAAAACTTCTTTAACAGTTGTTCATTCATACATTTTTAACTGAATAATAAATAAATATACATTTATGGAAATTGTGTTCGTTACATAAATCAATTCTTATCTAAGTTTTAAAATCATAACTAATAATATACAAAAAGGCATATTAAAGCAATTTGCATTTTGGCAAGGGTTGCATGCATGCCTGTCATTTGTATGCTCTTTAGAACAGGTGGAAAAGGGTATGTATAGGTTTGTCATTCCGTTTGAAATTTCTACAATATTGATCTTAGGCCCTATAAAGTATGTTATAATATACATTCCAGGTATTTATAAATAGCGAATTTCGTGTGTGTGTTGCAATGGGGTTTTCGTAGACCGTAGATGTATATCAGGGAAATTGGGGAATTTATATCACATATAGTCCAGAATAGTTTGGTTTTGAAATTCAGCCTGGTCATTTTACAAAATGCTGAGATATGAGCAAGAAACCACGACTGCCTCAATTTTAGCCATAAAACTTAAATAAATCTTACCTTTTAACGTCTTCTTTTACCTTAAGCAAACTGAGTAGAATACTGATAATGAAAACTAAGAAAATTGGTTTATGACCGAGGTATATGTATACTTTTCCCACCTAATAATGGGCTAGAAGAACCAAATTTGGATCAGATGTCTTAAATAAAAGAGTATTATAATATTTAATACCAAATCGTCTTTTATTTCACCTGATTCCTATACAATGGTCCCTCCAAAATTAAGGGTTTTGGTACGATAGGTTCCACACAAAACAAGCTCAATTATTCCCAGAATATTAAATCTATTTCGTTTTCAAACACTTGGCGCCCATGCAAATACGCTCCCGAAAAACAGATTATAACAGGATAGCGTCCGTAGCATATGATCAATACTATGGTGAAGGGTAAATAAGATTCGGCACAGCTTTTTATTCTTATTTATATGTGTCTTTCTTTCTACGCTTGATTGGCTTAAAATTTTCTTATTTATTTAAAACACAAAAACATATGTAAAATAAAAGTACCCCCATATTCATAAACATATTTCAGGTTTATGAACGAATTTTCTATGAAAATTTGTTCAATATTAATAATTCGGATTCCTTATTTATATTTCACCATTCTGAGAATGATGGAAAATAAGTATGAAGACATCAGTTTTCTGTGGAGTTTAAAATTAAATTTTTAAATGTTGCGAAAGCAGAACTGATTTTCATAATTGGAAGTGAAATCTTATTGACTTAAATATTTACTATTTTGCAATAAAATCGGGGTTTACTACTTTTTGTGTTCTTTATTCAAACATCTATGTATATATGTATATACTATCATAAATCGGCAAAGGCAAAACAGTTAAGAACACTTTCCTCCTCTGTAGGTCAACCGATTTGAACAAAATATACACTATTTGGAAGGTAAAAGGTCCGCCAAATAACTTTTTTTTGTTTTTGAAAATGCTACACTGAAAGAATTTTCTTCGCAATTCCAATGAATTTTGACATTAATCCCATGAAAAATTGCATTAAAAAGGAACCTATGCAGCGCTTCGTTGGATTAATGAAACCTGTTTCATTAAAATGTATTTAATGAAACATTACATTAGATCTTTGAATATTGTTACGTTACTGCCTTTCAATAACGTTTTGGTTTATTTCCTTTATAATAAACCGTTTCGAGTTCTTTATTGCAACTTTAATAAAATAAATAAAACACAAACACTTTAAACACTATTTACAATTTATTCAACTCTATTTAGTACTAAGTCTTTTTAACAACCGTAATTTATAGCTTTTATTCACAACCAACTATAATTTTCTCAGCGTTATGCGTTATTGACAAAGTCTGAACTAAGAATGATCTTGTTCTGTTACTCGCCGCTAGTATTTATACTGCAATTTGGTTGTCTAGAATATTCGAAATGTTTTTCGAAGATTCGAGGCTTTTTTTATTCACCACACGTTGATTTATGGTAGCACTTATGTTTACATAATTTTACCTCTTATACTGAAGAAGCTTTTTTAACGGTCATTTCTAGGGCTTTCTGCACATTGGGATTGAAGTGTACTAAATTATAACAAAAACGATGTAAACTAATAAAATTACTTATGAATACAAGTTAACCAATAAATACAAGACAACTAATAAATTCAACTAATTATTAACTAATAATTACAACTAATTCCCAACTAAAGCTACTTTCGTAACACTGCCCCCCACTTAAGCCTGTTCGTCCCGAATAGGCTCAGAATCACCTCTTCCATAAGGGGCTAATCGTTCTAAATGAACAACTTTCATTTTGGCTCTTGGACTTTTGTATTTCTGTATTCGGTATACCACATCATTTAATTTCTTTATCACCTTATATGGCCCATCCCAATGGGTCTGTAATTTGGGAGATAACCCTTTCTTTCGTTGGGGATTAAAAAGCAAAACTAACTGGCCCTCCTTAAATCCTTCAGAATTTGCCGCTCGATCGTATCTGGCTTTCATCTTGTCACTAGACAACTTAATACGGTTTCGTACAAATTCATGAAGTTCATGAAGAGTTTCTTGTTCTTGTGAGGTGGAGTCTTCATTGTTTTCTCCCGTTAGTATGGGCTTAACACCAAACTCTAGATCTCCTGGTAGTCTGAGTTCTGTTCCAAACACAATTTTAGCGGGTGTACGAGAGGTGGAGTCGTGAACAGCTGACCTATACGCCAACAGGAATTTTGAAATGTGCTCATCCCAGTCTTTTTGTTGTGTGCTGACTACTTTTCGTAAATGTTCCTCTAATGTACGGTTAAATCTTTCAACCATGCCGTCAGATTGCGGATGCAATGGGGTTGTTCTTGTTTTCTTTATTCCGTACAATTCACACATTTCCTTAAATATAGCAGATTCAAAATTTCTGCCCTGGTCAGAATGTACTTCTAATGGAACACCATAGCGGCACACCCAATTGTTCACGAAGACGTCTACAACTGTCCTAGCCTCTTGATTTGGGATGGCATATACCTCCGGCCATTTACTAAAGTAATCGATGACTACTAGCACATATTTGTTACCGGCATTACTTACAGGAAATGGCCCAGCTATATCCATTGCAATTCGCTCAAATGGGGCACCAGAATTATACTGCTGTAGCGGCCCACGACTTCTCCTTACTGGACCTTTAGCGGCAATGCATTGTGCGCAATTTGCTATCCAATCAGCTGCAGCTTGTTGGCAGCCAACCCAGTAGAAGCGTTGTTTTAATTTTTCTAGGGTTTTTGTCACACCCAGATGACCACCGCTAGGACCGTTATGAAATTCACTCAGAACTTCTTTTACTTTCGCCGACGGCACTACCATAAGGTTTTTAACAGATTTTCCGTCAGTACTTTCCCACGTCCGGTATAAGCAGCCATTTACTACTTGAAGGCTGTTCCACAGGGCCCAGTATGCTTTCATCAGGGGACTTTCAGGAGAGATTTCGTTTCGGGTGGGTCTTTTGCCATCTTCCTTGGCTTGAAAAATTTTTGCTAAAATGGGGTCATTTCTCTGCGCAATTGACCAATCTTCGTTGGACTCTATCTGCAATAGACGAACGTAACAGATGTTTTCTTTTCCTTCAGCCCTTACGCAGTGCTTGCATTCCAGCTTACAGGGTCGTCTTGACAGAGCATCCGCATTACCATGTTTTCCACCTTTTCTGTGTTCAATGCTAAAATCGTAGCTCTGAATACGCTCTATCCAACGAGCTATCTGGCCTTCTGGATTTTTAAATTGCAGCAACCACCTGAGTGCAGAATGGTCTGTTCTTAAATGAAAATGTTGACCATACAAATATTTGTGAAAATGTTTTATGCACTCTAGTACAGCCAGAAGCTCTCGCCGAGTTACGCAGTAATTTCTCTCAGGCTTCGAAAGTATTCGACTGTAATAGCCTACGACTTTCTCTACACCGTTGACCACTTGGGACAGCACACCTCCAATTCCAAATCCGCTCGCATCAGTATCTAGCACAAATTTTTCACCCGCGATTGGATAAGCCAAAATTGGTGCTGAGCACAATAATTCTTTCAACTTCTGGAATGCCCGTTCCTGTGCTTCACCCCAGTCATATGCCTGCGCCTTTTTGGTCAATTCATGCAGACTTGCAGCAATATTTGCAAAATTCGGTACAAAACGCCTGTAGTATGTACATAAACCTAGAAAACTGCGTAGCTCATGTAGATTTTTAGGGCGAGGCCAATCCATAACTGCTCGTATTTTTTCTTCGTCTGTTGAAATGCCATCAGATGTTACACGATGCCCTAGGTATTTTACTTCTTTCTGGAACAGTGAACATTTCTTGACACTTAACTTGAGTCCGGCTGTAGATATACGTTTTAACACCTCTTCGAGGTTTTTCAGGTGTTCATCAAATGTTTTTCCCATGACAATTATGTCATCAAGGTACACCAAACATGTCTTTCGGTGGAGACCTTTCAACACCTGTTCCATCAAACGCTCGAAAGTAGCCGGAGCATTACAGAGTCCAAATGGCATTACATTAAACTGCCATAAGCCATCACTTGCACTAAAAGCAGTTTTCTCTTTATCCTTGTCTGCAATTTCTACTTGCCAATAGCCGCTCTGCAGATCTAAAGTAGAAAACCATTCAGTTCCGGCTAACGTGTCCAGGGTGTCATCAATCCTAGGCAATGGATAACTGTCCTTTTTAGTGACGTCATTTAGTTTCCTGTAGTCTACGCAGAACCTAGTACTTCCATCTTTTTTCTTTACCAGAACCACCGGTGAACTCCAGGGACTTGATGGTGGTTTAATTATGCCGTCCTGTTCCATTTCATTAACCAGGTCTCTAACTTCATTTCGTTTTGCTAGAGGAATGCTTCTTGGGGCCTGTTTTATTGGCTTAGCGTCGCCGGTGTTAATTTCGTGTTTCACTATTGACGTCCTGCCCTGGTTTTTACCTTTCGAGGCAAAAATAAAGGCATATTTCTTTAGTAATTGCTTAGCCTTATTTCTCTCGGGCGGCCTCAGTTTTTCGGTCCATTTTCGCACATGTTCCTCTAGTAATTCCCGGTCCTTGGTACCCTTTTTAGCTGCATCTGGATGTTCCTCGCAACTTATTATTGCCTCTGTTGAAGCACATTGTCCAATCTTAAAGTTCTGCGTAAGGACCTTTTCGCTGTTGGATAAATTTAAAACTCTTACAGGAACTAGGCTGTTGCTTGTTTTAACGAGGGCATTCGCTGTTACTATATCACCTGTTACTGCTGCTGGCTCTACCACCCATAAACTATTGTTGTCCTCACAATCTCCCTCCATTCGCGCCCACACTATTGTTTCTGACTTTGGTGGCAATTTTTCACGTGTAAAGGCGTGTAACTGTCTTACATGAGCCTTGTTTTCGTATCCAATATCAAGGGGAATTTCAACATTTCGCCAAGTCATAATTTGTTGTCCCATATCCAGATGAACACCTTGGCCAATCATAAAATCTGAGCCAATAATTACTTCGTCTACAATATCAGCCACAATAAATACATGGTGAGCGCTTGTATTGCCTATACTTAATTTTACTTTAACTTTCCCATAGACGGTGGCAGGCTCACCCGTAGCTGTTCGCAGACTCACACCCCTTAGTGGTTCAATGGGCTGTTGTATTAAATCAGGCCTAATTATCGAATGTGATGCCCCAGTGTCCACAGTCAAAACCCGTTTTTGACCGTTAATATAACCACAAGCAGTAAGGTTTCTATTACTCTGTTGCATTACTGAGATGGAGATTGTGGGGCCCTTAGATGTGGGAGCTAGCTCATGCCCCGCAGTGCTAGCTCTTTTTAGTTTAACGGGGATTCTTGTGAAGACTGGTAATTACCCCGCTGGTTGTTTCTGGGCGGTGAAGCAGATCTTGAACGTTTTCTTGGCGCTTTGCAGTTACGCTGTATGTGACCAGTCTTACCGCATTTATAGCATTTGACTCTGTTTTTAGATTGCTTTTCACCTAAAGCCTTAAAAAGTGCCTCTTTCATGCCCCTCACTTCCTTTATTAACTCGCTTTCGTCCTCGCAAGCCATATCGAGTTTACGTACCTTGTAAGCCTGTGGTTTGGAAATGATCCTTGCGGTTTCCTGGGCTAAAGCAAATGAAACAGTTTCTGCAAAGGTTGGTTTTTGTGATGCACATACCGCAAGTTTAACATCAGCATCACGAATACCGTTTACAAATGCCTCAGTTTTAAAATGGTCCAAAAAGGGATGATTCTCACCAGGATAAGTTAGCTGTACCAACCGCTCAATCTCCAGTGCGAAGTCCTGTAAGGTTTCGTTTGCCTTTTGCACTCTGCCACGCAACTCCATTTTGTAGATTTCCTTTTTGTGTTCACCTCCATACTTACGTTGCAGTGCTACCATAATTTCATCATAATTGTTTCTGCAGCTAATTGGTACACTTTCAAGCACTTCAGCCGCAGTCCCCTTTAAAGCAAGAATTAGCTCAATGGCTTTTTCCTCACTGTTCCATGCATTTCTGTTGGCAACTGTATCGAACTGGAACTTGAAAACATTTAATGGAACACTACCGTCAAAGCAAGGGGCCTTTATTCTACTAGAAACTTCTGGAATAACTCGCACTGGTGCTTCTTGGCATTGAATGTTATTAAATTTTGCCTCCAGATGGTGTAGTTTTTCATCAAAAACCGTAACTTGTGTTTTAACATCCGTGACTTGAGTTTTTACATCAGACAGCTTCTGATTAAATTCTATTTCCATTTCGTTTACTCTTTCGTTCATCTCACCAGAAATCTCCTGAAGTTTCTCGTTTGTTATTCTAGAATGCTCTTGAATTTCAGCTAATATGGTAACTGAATTCTCCTTTACCATTTTTTCTACATTTCTAGAAGTTTCAGCTAGAATATCACTCGAATTTTCTTTGATCATCTGTACCATGCTTTTGGAATTATCGTCCATTTTTCTGGAATTTTCATCAATTTTTGCCATCATAGCAGCAAACATTGTGTTGAAATCCACGCTGCTAGCAACTGCACGAGTACATACCTCTATTTCTTCTTTGTCCTCGAATTCGTAACTCACAATGTCGATATTGCGTCTCTCGAATTCATCTATTAACCTCTTCTGCAGCTCTGCTTTATTACCTGCAGTTGGCAGATCCAACTTGCCTAATTCTTTCTTGAGCTGTTCTACTTTAAGCTCTTCAAATTTCATTACTGTCTATTTTTTTTTATTTTTTTTTATTTTATTATTTTTTTTTTTTTACTTTTATTAATTTATTTATTTTATTTATGCAATTTCACTTCTGACACCAATTGTTACGTTACTGCCTTTCAATAACGTTTTGGTTTATTTCCTTTATAATAAACCGTTTCGAGTTCTTTATTGCAACTTTAATAAAATAAATAAAACACAAACACTTTAAACACTATTTACAATTTATTCAACTCTATTTAGTACTAAGTCTTTTTAACAACCGTAATTTATAGCTTTTATTCACAACCAACTATAATTTTCTCAGCGTTATGCGTTATTGACAAAGTCTGAACTAAGAATGATCTTGTTCTGTTACTCGCCGCTAGTATTTATACTGCAATTTGGTTGTCTAGAATATTCGAAATGTTTTTCGAAGATTCGAGGCTTTTTTTATTCACCACACGTTGATTTATGGTAGCACTTATGTTTACATAATTTTACCTCTTATACTGAAGAAGCTTTTTTAACGGTCATTTCTAGGGCTTTCTGCACATTGGGATTGAAGTGTACTAAATTATAACAAAAACGATGTAAACTAATAAAATTACTTATGAATACAAGTTAACCAATAAATACAAGACAACTAATAAATTCAACTAATTATTAACTAATAATTACAACTAATTCCCAACTAAAGCTACTTTCGTAACAATATTATTCATTGGATGAATACTTTCAATAAAGTAAAAATATTTTTTCTTATTTTATATAAATAGACTTTTATTCGACCATTACAAAATTTATTATTATTATTTAATTAAGCTTGAGGTCTTTTTTTTTATATAAAAAATATATTAAATTTATTAAACCAATATTTCGGCACTCCGTTGTGTGCCTTCTTCAGGGTTTTTCTTGAATTTTTGACAAAATTAACAATTTTTAACAAATTAAATAAATGTAACAAAAAATCAAAAAACAATTTTCAATTAAATACAAAAAAAAAAGGTTTTCCAATTCAAAAACTAATTTATTACATTATTTATTTTTGTTTTTTGATTTAATATTTTTTATTTTTTTTTCTGTCTCTGGCGGGAATCGATCGCGCCGTTTTATATAAATAGACTTTTATTCGACCTTTACAAAATTTATTATTATTATTTAATTAAGCTTGAGGTCTTTTTTATATAAAAAATATATTAAATTTATTAAACCAATATTTCGGCACTCCGTTGTGTGCCTTCTTCAGGGTTTTTCTTGAATTTTTGACAAAATTAACAATTTTTAACAAATTAAATAAATGTAACAAAAAATCAAAAAACAATTTTCAATTATATACTAAAAAAAGGTTTTTCAATTCAAAAACTAATCTATTACATTATTTATTTTTGTTGTTTTATTTAATATTTTTTATTTTATTTTATTTTTTTTTCTGTCTCTGGCGGGAATCGATCGCGCCATTTTATATAAATAGACTTTTATTCGACCTTTACAAAATTTATTATTATTATTTAATTAAGCTTGAGGTCTTTTTTATATAAAAAATATATTAAATTTATTAAACCAATATTTCGGCACTCCGTTGTGTGCCTTCTTCAGGGTTTTTCTTGAATTTTTGACAAAATTAACAATTTTTAACAAATTAAATAAATGTAACAAAAAATCAAAAAACAATTTTCAATTAAATACAAAAAAAAAGGTTTTCCAATTCAAAAACTAATCTATTACATTATTTATTTTTGTTGTTTTATTTAATATTTTTTATTTTATTTTATTTATTTTCTGTCTCTGGCGGGAATCGATCGCGCCACCTCGGTGCTGATAGACTAGCTAGCCTAGCTAGCTAGCCTACCGGGGCAGTGTAGTTTTTGGATAAAAAACTACGTTTTTTACACAATTAAGAGCGTAAATATGAGATTAAATTGTCCATAACAACAATAACAAAGTTGATTGAAAGTTTTTGTTTCATTACTATAATGACATTTTTATTGTTATAATGAAAATTTAAATTTATGAAGGCAATTATTGAAATATGTTGCTTTTATAAAAAAAAAAACTTTTGATTTCATAAATTTAATGGCATATATCATTAGATATATGAAATAATTAAATCTTATATTTTTTAATTAACAATTAAACATTTTTTTAAGGAAACTATAATTTTGTATTAATTTATGAATATAGTTATGTTTGTATATTGTTTTTTATGTTCCCAATTAAAATTTTTTGTTTAACTTGGACAAACTTTAGTTTTCATATATCCAATGAAAATTTTTAACGTAATTACGAAATCCAATGAAACGATTTTAACGAAAAGACTTCATTATAACTATGAAATTCCATTTAGACAATGAAAATTTTCATTTAACCAATGAAAATTTTTTTATGAAAGTGATTCATTTAATATAAAAAGCATTTTTCTTTCAGTGTATAAAAAAAAAACTACTGAATATTTCTTTTTTATTTGAAAGTACAATCCTTCCGGTTAGTAATGGAAAATAATTTCATTCAAATGGCTGCCTCGGCTGGCCATGCAGTAGCCTACACGATAGGTCCAATTTTTTAGCACACATGCAGCTGTATTTCACCAATGGCTTCACAAATATTGTCCTTTAAAGCGTCAATTGTCTCTGGCTTGTCGGCGTAACACTTATCTTTGACGACACCCTACAAATAATATTCCAACGGTGTCAAATCGCAGCTCCGAGGTGGCCAAACGACATCAGCTCTGCGGCTGATATTGCGATCTTCAAAAACAGGGCGCAAAACATCGAGTGTAGCTTCGGCTGTGTGGCACGTAGCGCCGTCCTGTTGAAACCAAATGTTGCCAATATCCTCCTCTTCAATTTTTGTGGACAAAAATTCGTTCAACATGGCCCGATAACGATCGCCACTGACTGTAACGGCCAGTCCTTGCTCATTTTCGAAGAAAAATGGCCCAATTATGCCTCTGGACCAAAATCCGCACCAAACCGTGACTCGTTTTGGGTGCATCGGCTTTTCAATGTATGCGTACGGGTTTTCTGTGCCCCAAAAGCGACAATTTTGCTTGTTTACATACCCGCCAAGATCAAAATGAGCTTCATCTGAAAAGATGATTTTTTTTGGCAAAATCGGTATCTTCTGTAAGTCGATCGCAGGCCCACTTAGCGAAGCGAAAACGCATTGGATGGTCAGTTGGCTTCAACTCCTGAACCAATTGGACTTTGTATGGCGTCATACCAAGGTCTTTATGCAAAATTCGGCTCAGTGATGTCTCCGAAATGTTCAATTGTTGAGAACGACGGTGAATTGATGTTGATGGCGCTTCACGCACACTTTCTGCCACAGCAGCAATATTCTCGGGTGTACGCACTGTTTTTGGCTTTTCACGCTTTGGATTATCGATGAGGATGCCCGTTTCTTTCACTTTTTTCACAAGATAACGAACATACGGAGCTGACGGTGCTTCTCTTCTTCCAAAATCCGTACGCAATTTTCGCACACATTCTGCAACATTACCATGATTTTCAAAGTTATGTCGCAATATTTCCCAGCGTTGTTCAAGCGTTTGCACAACCATATTCGTTCAGCGGAAGGATAAAACTAATTATCTGTCAAATCAGACATGAGCTAAGTGTTACCATTCACGAAATAAGTTGAAAAAAAAACGTAATAGTGCATTTACACTTGTAATTTTCAAACTAGCTTATGATCGTAAACAAGGCGAATTCATGTAAACGGTGGTGTCGATACTACAACAAGTAACAACACCAAAAACACAACAATGTATTTTTTTGTTGCTTTCGTTGATCCAAATGTCAAAACACAAGGAACTTTTGACATTTCTCTCTCTAATTAAGAAAAAAAAGTAGCACAGCTGTGCTTTCAACGCCACCTGAAAAATTAATTCGCCTTGATCGTAAACTACTTTCATAAACAATACCGTTTACATCAGCATTTTTGACAGTTAAGTTGTTTATCTTTGACAAGTTCTTGGCCCCAATAATAAAAAAAAAAACGTTGATGCACATACATACGAACATATAAACAAACCTTTTATTTCCGGTGTCCATCTAAAAGAAACTATGTAAAAAAAACCAACATTTCTTATAAGTTTTGAATTTTTTTAAACATTTTCTTTGTTTATTTTATTTTTCTTACTATTGCTTTGGCTTTTTTACAGACAAAAGTAAATTTTTTTTTCACCTGATTTTTTTTTTTTTGAGGAAATGTCAAATATCAGTAGCATTGCCAGAACAAAATTTGAAAAAACAGAGTTGCATTAACAAAAACTGGTTGTTTGTAACTAGTTTATCTCAAAAGCAAGTTACAAACGTGTTTATAATTTGTATGGATAAACAAGTTTCTCAAACTAGTTTATCATCATAAACAACTTATAACCTGTTTATGGCGTAGGTGTAAATGCACTATAAGATGGCGGACCCGTTATATACTCATAGAAGTGCATAATATATATTTTATTAAAATATGTTCAATAACTTCAGAGTTATAAGCGTTCAAATTTGCTACTAACACGTATGCAGAACACATACAGACAAATAAAATTAGTTTTTTTCAATTATCAAATAATAAAAAATAGGGTGGTCGATCATTCGACTTTTTTCAGAAACCGGTTTTCGAATATTTCGACTTTTTAAATCTTATGTATATATTAGTATAGGCAAAACAGTTAAGAACGCTTTTCCTTTGTTTGTCAACCGAACCTCTATGGGGGGAAATAGGAAAATTTTATTTCATTCGTTTACTTTTCCTTGCTTCAAGTGTTAGTTTTCAAACGTTCTATAATATTGAACTTAGAAACATAATATTATAGGTGCAGGTAACTGAGTGACTGAGAAGCTATAACATGAAAAATGCTGGTACTTTTTGTTTTTCATCTGGTACTTTTTGAATTTGAATTTAACCTACAAAGATAAAAATAAACAAGCATGTTTCTGGATGAATAAGAATGTATGAGAGTAGGGTGTTCTATTCATCGGGTTTTATTTTTGTTAGATGAAACGATTTATCGATATTCGGCAGTTTTAACTTGTTCGATTAACCGAATAACATTTTAAAATTAATCTATTAATAGAATAATTCTAAGCCCAGAAATTTTATAAATGACGGGATTTGTTTTCGATAATTTTCTTCTTTAAATAAAACTTGTCAATGTGGCTCCAAATTGTTGCTAGACTTTGGGCACATAGATTTTGAAAGAGTCAAAATAACTTTGGATTTTTTGAAACTTTTCTAGAGAATCGATCGAAGTATCTTTCTTAAAATATTTATTCATTGGACCACTTGTAGCCCTCTTTGATTTTGTTGGTGGATCAGCTTCTTTAAGTACTATGTTATAGTCATTGTGTAAGTGGTAAATTAGTGAAGTTGTTGAAAAACATTTACGTTAATACATTTTTGAACACCTGTTTCATTTAGCTTTGTAAGGTTTATCCTTGGTACAATAATTTTAAGCCAAACTCATTGTAAAGAGAGAAACGCACAGTACTTTGTTCCATACACAAAAATAAGGTGAAACAATGTTGTTCCAATGTTTAAAAAAATGACTGTACTGTATTCGTATCTAACCCTGCGGCCACACGATCAAGTTGTTTTTGATTGTCTTTTACATATACTGCCTGACAAAATTTACATAAATTGAAAGCTGTGACGTAGGCTGCATTTACCACAATTTTTAAGTTAGTACATATTTGGTAAAAAAGACATTCTTCTTTGATATGAGCCCACATTTTATTTAAGGTATGTATTTGTAATGCTCTGGATGAATCTTAAAAAAGTGTTGCCGTTAGTCTGGGATCACACTATGAAAGTTTTCTTTCAGAAAGTCTGAGTTTATGGGTGAGAGAGGAGAGAAAAAAGCAGGTTCTCTTCCCCTCTCACCAATGAACTCAGACTTTCTGAAAGAAAACTTTCATAGTGTGAATCCAGATTAACTAAAAAAAAAGTAAAAAACATTTTTGATGGACAAATAAAAAAACTGAGTGAATATTTTTTTCAATTTTCTCTGACGTTTAATAAACCAAGAATCAAAAGAGAAAGTAACCACATTTTAGTTCTAAATTAGAGATATAAGATCTTTTTAGAGGCCCAAAACACATTTACTATTTTTTATACTTTAGTACTTTAGATTAAAAGCTATATACACTTTTCTGTACGATTGAATTATCATATTTTCTTTGTACTGGGTTTAAAATTTAACGTTCTAAAGAAATTAACTTCAAGAAACTCTATACCGTTATTAAACATTGTTATATAGCCGTAAAAAAATGCAGGTTGTTCATGCAAAAAATATGAAAATCGTCAATATTTACTTTAAATTTAAAAAAAATTAAGTGCACCGTTTTTTCAGTTTTTTTAAAGAATAAATGCTCCGTTGCCCTTACTATTGATGTAAAGAAACAAATTTACCACATTTTGAGTTTAAGTGTCATTTTTTGCGCTTTTTCCGGAACACCAAATTGTACTTGTTTTTTTATATTTTTCTATGAATTTATAAAAAATTAAGCACATCAATTTTAACATTATATTTAGATAGATTTGGTAATTTTCAACAATTCAACATAAAAAGTGTTGCCGAATTAAATTTGTTTAAAAAAAGGATATATGGGAGGTGCATGAAACTTAAAATTTTGTTTATTATTATCATATATACCTCAATGCAAAATATTATTAGTCTGGGTCAACTCCTTCTATTTTTGCACAATTTTGTTCCACATCAAAGTATTGTGGGGCGTGTTCTAGCAATCGAAATGAAGTGAATTTAAAATCGAGCAAATTTTAAAAATGACCCTGTAATGAAAGTTCCTAAAAATATTCCATTTTAACTACATACTTAATTCTTTAAGTATCTACATATTATTTTTGCAAGAACAACACTGAAAACCACGAAAAACTACGGTCATTTTGTAAATAATTGAATTTAAGATATCGTTCGATTTGAATTTCACTTCATTTCGATTTCTAGAACATACCCGATAAATTAGTATAAATCTTTGAGTTAACTTACCTTTGTCGCGTTTTCTTTCGTAAAATGAATTATTAAATATAAGCTTAATTACTCACTTAACATGACTGTTTTTTTTTTAATTCCAACGGACACATACATTTTGTTTGTTAATTCGACTTGAAACTTTAAACAAATTATACATTTAACAGAAATACTATAAATTTTTATTATTCGAATAATCGGTATAAATTCTTCGATTAATCCTTTTGTTCTAAAATTCAAAAAAAAAATTTTCTTCTTTAACGTTGCTTATAACTCGAGTAGTATTTATGATGACGAGTTATAAGCAACGTTAAAGAAGAAAAAAAATTTTAGAATTTTGTGTGTTTATTTAAAATCTATTATACTCCCTGAGGATGCTACTCGAAGAGTAGCGAAATATTTGAAATTAATAAAGAAGGATTTTAATTAAAGAACAATCCAGGCCTCGAGCTCAAATATTTTATTTTTATAAAAAAAAAATTTTAAATTTAAAAAAAGAAATTTAAAAAATTTTTAAAAACAAAACAAAAAAATTTTTTCAAAAGATTGATAGCTATCCAAGCTGCTTGGGACAAATCTTGCTAACACCAATATGTAATAAGTTACATGGATGAGAAAGTACACCTGTATGGCCAAAATGTCAAACTTTGACCCCCTCTAACTTAGAAACTTTTTGATTGATTATGTTGAAAATTAGTATCGGAAATATAAAATGAAAATGGCAACTTTAAAGCAACTCGTTTGATATACAGATATGGGTAATTCCAAAGTGTTGAACGTGACAGTCGTACGCATCAAAAATGCAACAACATTTTAAACAACAAATATTTTTACGTTCTTTTAACCCTTAAATTATAGCACTAAGAAAGCACTATTATCTATGCTAAAGTTTATGGGGGCGCGATTCTAGGTCAAAGATAATGGCAAAAGAAGTAGCGGTTCGAACGTGAAAAAAATAGAAGTAGTTTTTGTGGCCATGTATAAAAAGTTGTAGTTCAGCGAAACCTGGCACAATTTTTTAGTCAAACTACTTTCAGAATTTTACATAGCAATGTAACATTAAAATGTCTTTGGTTTGGTTCCAAAATCGTCTGTACTATTTTTTGTTTAAGCTAAAATCTGGTTCGATACGTGACAATTCGAACGTGAAATTTTTTCCACAATAATTTAACTGAATAATGATTAATACAAAATAAAAATTTACCGTTAATTCGAATAACATATTTCTCTTCGAACTCTTCCTTAGATTACAGACCATGTAAGAAATTTTTTTTGGAATAATTTTCATCAAATATCACCTCTTTTAAGGAAGATAATATTAAAGAAAATATACAATAAAACATACTCACAAATAAGAAAGTACGTTTGCACAACTTTGCAGTCTGATTGTTCATCTCAGTGAACAAATTTATGGGTAAATTTATAAAATTAGTAAAAGCTAAATATTTCTTCATAACAATTTCGTAAAATAATCAGATTTTAATAACTTTTAAATTTTCGGTCACGGTGGACCATTTGGCGGAAATGCCCATATATAGATAGAAAAAAACCATTTGTCATCCAGAATTTAAGACACTTTTCTTGGTTTGGCTTTGAAAGAATCACTAAAATAATATAAAAAGTTTAAAAAAATATACTTCAAAAGTTCCACCCGTTTGCTGCAAAAATAATGCTAACGAATTGCCAAAATTCATTAAAAAAAGCTCTAAAACGTATAAATATGTGGTTTCTGCCTTCATTGCTCGTATATTCCTGGTAATTACAATAGATCCAAAAGCTTAATTACTTTACAAATGTACAAACATTTTTTATTCGATTAAATAAAAAGTATTTTTCCTGGAAAATTTAAAAAAACCGTATCAATGTTGCTGAGTTAGGAAAAAGTTTTTAGAGTATCGAAATTTGAGCAAAAAATATTAAAATTTGTTATCATAATCTAATTTTTGAGCATAAAATATGACTTAGGTAAATAATTCAAAAAATAAATCCGAAAAAAGCGTAACCACTAACTAAATTGATAACTTTTTAATTTATTTTTAAAACACTTATTTGTGAAAAAAATCGAATATAATCTCATTAAAAGCTGTTTAATTATTGCAAACTTTATGCAAACATATATTTAATAAGAATAGTGGTTGTGTATGGGGGGTCAAATACTTTTAGCAGTTTTATAAATTGTTATATTGTATTCTATTGTTATTCTATTTGTTGTCAAGCACTATTTATTAATTGCAAGATATATGTACGATATTTCTATATTTCTGTCCTTTCTTATGTAGTTTATGAAGATGTTAATGAACATCAATAAAAACAGTACGCGTGATCAATCTATAGTATAAATGTATACAACTCAATCATGTTGATATGAACAGATATTTAAAAAATATTTTTTAAGCCAACAATCTTTTACTATCGACCGAAAATCCCTCTCATTCGTACATACATACGTAATTCGAAAATATTAGTATTTAAGTATTATTGATGTTACGAATATCTATATCCCATATTCGTAAATACGAATCTGCGTCCATGTTCTGTCGAAAAACTTTTCGATTAAAATGTGAAAACAAAACAAAAATGCCATATATTGAAACAAACAACTGTTTTTCTCACTTAACTGCGCCTGTTACATTTTTGGCGAGTATGAGCTGCCACGTAAGGAAATTCCTCGCGACTTTACAAAAAAATGTGTGTTTAAAATTTTTGTGTGAAACGTCGGCAATGTCACATCGGCTTCGAGTGCAATGTTATGACATTTTTAACGTAACGATGTAATCTCTTTGATAGTTTTCGACATGAGTTACAGACACACTTTTTCCTCAATTTTCGATGCGAGAAGTTATCACTAAAGTTACAGAACTGAAGTCGAATATCTTCGCCACTCAATATTTCAAATTAAATTGAAAAAAAAACTTATGGTATAAAAATTTTCAATGTATAATTAGAATTAGCGCTATATAAAAAATAAAGGCACTTTCAGGACATATATTAGCATAACTTAAGAAGAAAAATAGGAGAAAAATATAATTAAATAATAAAGTATAAGTTTGTTCCTTAGTAAATAATTTCTTATTCGGCAGCAAAATTTTCTTTAAGGGGGTTATTTTGTAAAACACTTCACCTTACTTAAAAAATATTTTCATAGAAGTTTTTTGAAGATTAAAAAAATTTATATGAAACATTTTTCAACGCAAGCTGAAGCGATTTACAAAATTTCCGCCTAAGACGTGCAAACATCATTCCTAAACCTGTACAGTAGTCATAGATATCATCAAAGTTTGACCAAACAAAATAAGCTTTAAAAAAGTTTGTTTTAAAAAATAAAAATGTAGCTTAATATAAGTATTCCAAAGAAATTGAGTAATTTTTCATTGATATTGGAACACAACTTGTGATTTTATTCACAATTTAGTGATAGAAATTGACATTTTCATACAACAGTATCACACACAAACACAAACTCAAAAGTTTTACTGTTTTTTTATATTTATATTATTATTTATATTTTTATAAATTATTTGACCATCCATTATTATACCCTCTACCACAATTAGTTGTGAAGAGGTTAACTAAGTTTGTCATTCCGTGTGAAACTTTTTTATTTTTATCTCAGACCCCATAAAGTATATATATTCTGGGGCCTAATTCTGGCATTCGTGATCGAATACTTTCTCGATTCGAAAGCAATTTTATTTCAGTCAATACTGAACGAATCGAAACTATTTTTTCAATACTGTGAAATTCAAATGAATGCTTTACAACAACGAAAAAATTATTCCAATTCGTTCAGTATTGACTAAAATAATTAGATATTAAATTGCTTTCGAATCGAGAAAGTTCTCGATCACGAATGCCAGAATCTGGCACCTGGCTTCTTGAGTAATTCTAAGTCGATTTAGGCATGTCCGTCTGTCTGTTCGTCTGTCCGTCTGTTGAAAACACGCTCACTTTCGAAAAACTCAAAAGAAATGAACAAACTTGGTGTCAAATTGCTTGTAGTTATCCTAAGCAGTTTGGGATTGAAATCCAGTAAAATCGGTTCAGTAGGATCAGAGCTATGAATCAAAATGTAGAACCACCAACTTAAAAAATTTATAATTTTGTTACAAACAGTTTAGTACGCCTAAATCCGTAATAAATAATGCTATCATAATAATTCAAATAAAAATCAAATAAATTTGATACGTCACATTTTTACATGACTATAAATGGCACTGTGACATTTCGTGCAGATCGGTGCATAATTTACCCTGGGCCCCATATAAAGCCTGCTCAGGTAAATTAATTAATTACGCCTAAAATCGTAGCAAATAAAGATATTGCGGTAAAATTCCTTCCAACTAAGCTTCATATGACCAGAAAAAATGTCATGCAATTTTCTGTCATACGGTCCATAATATACCTTAGATCCCATATTTAGCAGCCTTCTGAAATTCAATGTAAACGCTTAAACTTATTTCATCGCTGTACTAAAATTTATTCAAATGTATATTTTTTTTAATACCAGAAATCACTCTACAGAATTTTGTGATGATTGGTTTATAATTTACCATGGCTTCAATATAAATTCCCTCCTGAAAATCTTTTAAGTTTGGCTTAAACTGCTACGAATCATGATATTTTACACAAGCTAGCTAAAATTGGTTGAAAAGAGCATAAAACTTTCTGAAAGTCGTTCATTAATTTAATAAAGGTGTATGCCGCAATCAATTTTAATGCGGAAGGTAATAATAAGTAAATATCATATAGATCGCCCTCTTAAAAAAATTTTAACTGTCGATGGAGGGTATCAAAGATTCGGCAAAGCCGAATATAGCACTATAACTTGCTTGTTGTTACTTTTTTAATAAAATTTTTATTTTAAAAAATATAATTTTTGGTCTTATTTTTAAACTTATAAACTAGAAAAAATTACAATTATTCGGTTAACCGAATAATATTAAATTGTTCGCTTATTATTCGTACAAATTTTTACCTCGAATAGTTATTCGCGCGATTAATCGAATAATACAAAACATCGATTAATTGAATACTCATATATTTAGCTACTTGTTGTATTTAATTTGAATTGAATTTTAAGAATAAAAAGCTTAAAATTTAATTAAAATTTTTATTTTTTTTTTTGGAACAAACTTTTAATGGTATTTCTGAAAATTCTAAGCAAATTTAGAAACACGATCTAAAGATTATTTCGGATTTTTTTTGTTTTTGTCATGAGTCGGCAAAACCCTTCTCAAGTTATGCTACCATATGCGAATAGTGCACGAAAACGGCACTTTTTGCCCTTTAGACAATTAGCAATAAATAATAATATACATATCGCGGAAACTCGAGGTGTTGAAAAAAATGGAAGTGCAGATTCGCGTTTATAAAATAGGCTAATATTCGGTGACACGAAAACGAATATTCGTTATTACTACGCAACATAACATACATTTAACTGTTTATATTCGAACAAGTGACACATACATAATGTGTTTGAAAGGATGGTGAAAAATGAGAAAAGAATATAAATAGGTATATGCAATTATGTATGAATGTGTATACATACATATATACATTAATGTGTACCCAGCCAGCAAAATAATCCGACGTCGTTCAGATATCTGAGAGAAACGTCGGCAAAAAAGTCGGAATCGTATACGAATTCTGTCAGATTTCTGACCCAAAAATGTATAAAGTGGTTGACACGAATTCTGACAGACATATCGTGGGAAATTCCGGGTTTTTGTCGGCATTTCTGATAGATATCTAACAGAAATCTAATGAAAAAGGCATGGGAAGTTCTGATGTGTTAGCCGAGATTCTTTTTGCTTTCTTACTGATAGCTGAAAGAAATAATCTTATTGAAAAATATGTAAAAGTACATACATAATTACAAATAAATTTTACACGTACGTACCTTTTTTATGCTTTTTATCTTGAACAAATAAAATAAAATTAAAATTATTTTAAACTGAATGACAATTGTCATTATTTTAAAAAAATAATAAGTCTCGTTAGACAAATCTGAATGAAATCCGTCGGAATTCTATTGGACATATCTGTACATATATTCCCCCCGATACATCCATGCGAAATCGATCAGAAATCGGCCAGACAATAATATTCAGTGTCTGACAGAAATCTAAGCGAAGTCTCTAAGAATGAAGTCAGACATTTGCACGAAATGTCTGACTCAGACAATGACGGAGTATTTTGCTGGCTGGGTATGCATGTATCTATAAAAATTGTTTTGTTTTAAATTTTCTTCTTTTTTTTTTGTTAATGAATTAAGGCTTAGTCATTATCATCATGAAAGACCAATACCAAAAAATCAGGAAAAAGAAAAGTGAACATCACATGTCCGTCTACACATTTTTAGTTTATGTACATATGTGTGTATGTACATTGTGCATACGTAGATACACATGCATGTATAAACGAATATATAATAATTAAACAACAAAGAACATAATTTCTGGCAGAAACTTTGCAGAAAAATGCGACGAATGTAAATTCAACTGTAAAACACTACGATGTGTGTACATACATATGTATCTATGTATATTCATGGGATTATTTTAGTTTTCGATACCCTTCAAACATTTTTGAAATTTTTTGGCGATTGCTTGTTTGGCGATGATTCCGCGATCCTTCTCAGGGAATACGAATCGCTAACCATCGCCTATGGCGATGAATATGCGAGCGCACACAAGTAGCGGCAATCATCAGTGTTTTTTTATAACTTTCGAAAGAATTTTTTTTCTCTTGTTGTTTTTTTAAGGTAACGGGAAAATAAATATTTGGTTTCAAGGGCAATTAGCAAAATTGTCATTCCAGCAGGGTTGTGAACTATTTTTAATCAAAAAGCGCCGTGCCCCCAATCAAAAAGCGCTAAAAAGCGCTAAATAATATTTAAATAACAAACTTAATGAAATGTTTAAAAACCAAGTTTTATTAATTACACTGGCTCTCAAAAAAAATCGTTTTAATTAAAAATATATAAAATACAAAGATATTACAGCGTTAAATTCAAATCCGTTTTCAGTTTTTTCTATCATGTCTAGTTTTTTTTATGCGAACCTGCGAAATGCAGGTTTATTATGAATAAAATATGACATGAAATCATGAAGATCAGTAAACAAAATGTTAACTAGACGTGATTGAATAAACTATTTGGATTCAGCACGGTAAAGTCAATTAAATCAAGTTCTCTACCCCGATTTTTTTTTTTTTTGTTTTTTCAAAAAAAGTAAAGTAATATAATTTCAAATATACACGGAAAAATTATTTACTAAATCACCAGAAAATATGACTTGAACCAAGAAAGTCTTGCACCATTCTCGTCCAAGCCAAAAATTTCTTATTGTAAACATGTGTTGCCTGGTTTAAGCAAAAAGTTATAACTCAAAGCGAACTAAAATTTACTTAAATACAACTAAAAAAAATCCATTTTAATTCTTTAGTTACTTAAATCAAGTTTTCGTTGCTTTTTAAAAAAAGCCTGAATTTTTTCATAAAAACGTGTTGCACTAGTTAGTTTAAGAAAACTTAATATAAAAATAAGAAACTTTTGACTGATTTGTTACCATGTCGATCCAAATAAAAATTAATTGAATCAAACCAAGTGTTCTTGCGCATTTTCTGAAAAATTTAAAAAAATCACTTTCATTTGTTTTTTGATGCAAGAAATTCAATTCTATTAAAAAATCAAGAAAATCAGACTAATATTAAATAAATGCCGCTTGATTTCAGAAATATCTTTATTGTTTTTAATAAAAATAAGCTACTTTTGTATTTCTTGTTTTAAGAAATTTTTGATCATATACCAAAAACGTGAATTTTTTAATCATGAGAAAATGTTTCTTTATTTAAGAAAATTTTTCTAAATACGAACAAAATAAGTTAGAATCAAGAAATTACTTTTGGATTTTCTTTTTTTAAGAAACGAAATGGAAAAGTTCTTTCCTTGTATAGTATGCATTTCAGAGTAAAGTATTTAATAAACGGAAACAAATTTGGTTTAATGTGTCTTGATTTTAATGTATGCAAATAAAAGTACAAAAATGTTGGGTATCAATAAAAGCGCTAATTTAGCGCTCTTTTTAAAAAAAGCGCTAAGGAAAAAATATGCGCCTTTTCGACAGGTAAAAAGCGCTAAATCTAGCGCCAAAGGCGCTAAATTGGCAACTATGCATTCCAGTTGAGCAAGTGATTTGTGAAGGGTGTGTTATTTAATATATCTCTGAAAGCAATTTTCATCGCCGAATCATCGCCCGCGAATCACCGGCAAATTGTCTAACATCGCAGCGATGCATCGCGTGGAAGCTAAGTGCGATCCTCTGGCGAATCGGCAAAACGTTCGCATGTGTCAACCACGTGAATCGCGGTACACGATGTCCACGCGAATCGCGGTACGCGATGTTTACGCGAATCGCGGTACGCGATGTTCAAGCGAATCGCGATACGCGATGTTCAAGCGAATCGCGATACGTCGATTCGCGGGCGATGATTCGGCGATGGAAATTGTTTGCAGGGTACATTCACATGGATGTGAGTCTTTCACACGTTTACGGTATACACATGTATGCATGTAAAAGTATTTTATAAGTGTGCTGCTTGTCTGGTGTATATAATACACATTTAAAACATTTGCATATTTATTGCTTGCATTAAGATGCTGTTCAGGAACAACAGCACCAACTACAAATGAATCAACACCACCGACAATAATAAAGCAGAAACGAGGTTTGTCTTAAAATTTATTAGATTTGATTCGTTTTTTTTTTAATTATTTTTAATTTCTTTTTAAAACGGATTAAATATTTTGCAAATTAATTTAAGATATAAAATATTTGTATATTTTCTAGTTTAAAATTCTTAGATTGCCCTCGTTCGATGGCAAATTAAAAAAAAAAAATAATAGGTATAACGCGCATGTGTTGCATTTTTTCAATATAATTCTTTGTGACACCGTCAAAAATCACCCCCGTTTACTAAAATATTAAATAAAAAATTTTTAATTTATTAATAAAGGCACTTTTACACGATATGTATTTTGCAGTGGCTTTGCCAAATGTAAAATCCATATGCAATTGTACATGTCTGTCAAAAAAAAAAACAAAAACAGAAGGTTTATAATTCTGACTTTCACATGTTCGTTTTAAGTTTCATCTGACATAACATAAAATTGTTTATTACATCCAATTGTGTACTGATTCATATTCCTATTCTTTTTCATTTGTAAATATTTCAGTCAATTAAAAATCTTGTTTTTTTAAAGAATATATGTACATAAATAAATAAATAAGTAATGTATATATGCCGCCACAAAACAAAGAATTGCAAAACAGCTGATGTCAGATGGTTTTTCAGTTCAAAACACGCTCTTATTGAAAAACTGTACACTGCTAATTCGAGCTGACATTTAGGTACAAAAGCAATTTTTTTTTCTTTTACACGACATAAATGCATTTCGCAGTGGGAAATTTGCTATTACACTGCTAAATACATATCGTGTTAAAGTGCCTTAAGTATATCGCACTTGATCAACAAGAGGGTATTAACTCAAAATTTTTATTTTTTCCAAAAATTTTAAATATCGTGCTATTTTGTCTACTTTTTCATTATGAAACGGTTGGTTTAAACATTATTTTGGATATGCTTTTAATATTAAATTAATAATTATTTTTTGCTTCTACTGAAAATTTGGAAATTTCGAGTGTTGATCAAGTGCGTGTATGTTTTTGTACATGTCATCAATTTTTTTACAATTTCGATTTCTTGAGTATTTTTTATTTTTTAAAGTGTATCAGTAACAACATCTACATCATAATTGCCTTTGTCTACACAATACAGTTTGACGACGGTTGGTTGTGGTTTTATATAAGTATGGACATGATTTCACCACTGGGTGTATACATTGAAAAGTAATCAAGGAATTTTTGAAAAAAATTACTCAGAAAATGGAATATTAAATTGTTTACTAGCTGAACCAACAAACGTTGTTCTGCCATACAATTTATTTCTAGTGAATATTTTAAATTTTAAATAAAAACTAACGAATATATTTTTAAGAGCGTGGGGATGGGATCTATGACATCTAAAAATTTTGGCAAAAAATATGAACAATTTTTCTGAAAAGGGACATCGTAATAACCTAGCGGTTTAGAATATTTTTCACGACCTATTTCCATACTAACCAAATATACACAAGATATATAAAATTATTTCGATATTGCTAATACAAAACTACTAAAATCGCGATTAAAAATAGGACGGGAAAACTTGTAGTTATATGATTATTTTTGATGTTAAATAAAAACAAGTGAGAGTGCTATATTCGGCTGTGCCGAATCTTATATACCCTTCACCATTGTGCGAGCAGAATACAGAGCAACTAAATAATTTTTACATATACATACATATTTACAATACTTAAAACTTCATTATAAATGAAATTTAAAAAGCGAAAACTGGTAAATATTTTTTTAAAATTGTTTTGGAACATAACAATATTAAAAAAATATTCTTTTTAAAAAACCAAGATTCGAACCAGGGAACTCACAGTTTCTAACTTAACACACCCCCTACCATGAAGGAACGCTGTTTAAATATCATTTAAATGAAATATAGACCGTTTACTGTTTACAACTCAACACAGTTTTTTGTTTGTTTTCTTTTTGTAAAGGCACTGTTGTCATTTTTTATCTCTTTTGGCAAGTTTTTAAGTAGCAAAAAAACACAAAAATTCCTAGTTTCTATTTGTTAAAATTATTTCGTTAAATAGATGAAATAATAAACGAAAATCATATTGGGCATTATGCTAGTATATGTAAACAAATGCGAAGGGGGGGAGAGATGAGACGACAACCGGATTTGAACTTCGCTTTTCATAAGGACCCAGAATATATATACTTTATAGGGTGCAGGACCTCCGGTGAAGGGTATAAAAAACAAACTTAATTACAAAAAAAGAGTAATTTTTGGGATTTCAGTATATTGGTCATAACTCTGCTATTTCTGAACCGATTTGAAAGATTTATATACCGACGTGTTAAAGAAGAAATTTGCCATTTATTTTGGTTGTAAGACTTGGACTCGGGAAGATCTATGGTTCCCGAAAATGGGTATTTTCCAAAAAAAAATTAATATTTTGGTCATAACTTTTTCGTATCTGAACCGATTTTCCCGAGTTTTTCAGAAAATATTTTTTATTAATTAAATTTCCGATCTTTTGATATATAAGGCGTAACCATAGGTCATATAACAGTCAAAAAATTCAGGTTTTTATACAATTTTTAATACTTTTTGTATGGAAGGTACCACGCCCACTTCTCCAATCCCGCCCAGATTTTGTGGAATGGTGTGTATTTATAACCTTATTGTTTGTACCAAATTTGAAAACTTTGGCTCTTGCCGTTTTCCAGATATACAGAAAAAAGTAATAAAAATACAACAACCACAAGGGATTTTTTGGAAAAATTAGAGGCAGTCGTGGTTCTTTGGTCATATCTCAGCCATTGTTGAACCAATCTGGCTGAATTTCAATAGCAAGAAATGGTGGACTATATGTGACATAAATGTAAAACAACCTAGCCGCTATCATGTCTGGAGTCTCCGGAAAACACATATCAAACGTAAGACGGACAGACGGACGGATATCGTTAAATCAACTTCTCTCCTCATAAGGACCCAAAATATACAGGGCCTAAGATCAATATTGTAGAAATTACAAACGGAATGACAAACTTATATATACCCTTTTCCACCTGTGGTGAAGGGTATAATAAAAAAATGCGAAAAAAAAATTTTTTTTAAAAAAAGGAAAACATTTTTCTGAGAAGGAACATGTTGGTTTGAAATATACTTTGCAGCTTATTCTCATTCGTACCAAATATACAAAAATAATTTTATAAAAATCAGTTGAGCCTAGAGTTGCCAAAAACCAATATTCAAATAACTGGACAAAGTAAAAAATTCACCTGGATTTTGTAAAAATAACTGGACAATCTAAAAAGTTCAAAAAAAAATAAATTTTACATAATTTTTTGTTTACCATAACAATAAAAAAACGAGGAAACGTTACAATAAAAATTCAGTTTTACGTCATATTACATATTGTGACCTAAATCAAAAAGGGCATTAGTAACAAAAAAGTTTAAAATCTACTTTTTTGCGAAATAACCATAAGCGCGAAAACACGAATTTTACTGGAGAAGATTTTTTTAAATTATTTATTTATTTCATTTCTTTATTTAAAAAATTCAAACTGATTACAAGCCTATAAGGCCTAATAAATCTAGAAATACACTATGACTTTACATTAGAAATTTTATACAATAAATTCATTTAAAAAAAATAATATCTATCCGAAAATCCAAAATTATTTGTGCACGATTTTATATCTTTGTCCAATACGTGTAGAAATGGACCAGTGCATTCCACTTATAAGATTTCTAAAATCGGGCTAAAATTAAGAATTCTGGATTGTTTTTAATTTTTGTAATACTTAAGGGAACCTCTGGTGGCCCTCCTGATATTTCTATAGATCCCTAAACCTTTACTTAAACTGGAATAAAAGTACTTAATTAGCATCTGGAATTTCATTTAATTTGGAATTACAGTTTGGTTTTATTTAAAACAAAATTTTCATACACAGAAAAAATTCTCTCCAATTTTTTTTTTTTTAATTAAACCATTAATAAAAAATACAATCAGTTTTAATTAAAAATTTAATCAAGTGAATTAAACATTTAATCATATAAACAACATTACTGCAGAAAATGTTGTTAATATCAAAAAAATATTTAATTTGTTAACTGGTGCAAATAAATCAATGAATATCACAAACTATTGAAATAAATTTTGATTTTATTTCTGTGTATAATTACTGAATGACCCACTTTATTTTATAATGTAGTAAGTAAATAAGTTACAAAAAGCCGTAGTTTAAGCCCATGATTAAGTTTAATCTAGTATTCTTTTATGCTTGTATAGGTATTTTATGAAATTTTCAATTTACCCACGAAAAAATAACGCAGTTATTGTTAAAATGCAACAAATTCATATATAATATGTAAAACGTATTTATACACACATCCATACATACGTAAAAATACTTAATTTCAGTTTCATTATTAACAATCATTTTATTTATCTTTTAAAACTTATTTTTGAAATTTTAAATAAGGAACCAAAAAACAAACAACCATAACAAAGAAATGCAAGTGTTGAAATCAATTGATGTCGCCATCCATTTACAACAACGGAACGAATAAGAGTAAAAATATATTGTAAACAAAAAAAATATATTACACCCTACACCACTTGCGAGTATAGTAAAGTATTCTTCAAAAAATAATTAACTATTAGCAAGTGATTAGGCAGCTTACGTGCAGTAAGAAAAGAAATATTTATAATCAGGTTAGGCCTATAGTAAAATTTTTATCATGTTGTACGAAACGTTTGGTTTGTTTTAAAATTACAAATAATATGTACCGTATACCGCCGAAAATATTGTATTCATAAATTTTAATGCTTTACTACATCTTACTGAAATCCAAAATTTCAATAGTTTATTACAGGTAATCGCTACACTCACTTACGGACGTGGGAATTTACAATTTTAACGATTAAATACGCTGATTAACAATATTTTTGTAATCACGCACGCACACTCACGAAACAGTTCCAAAGTCTCACAATTACTCACACTCACAAAAAATGTTTAACGGTACTTTTATAAATTAAACTATGCATAAATTAATTTTTCATTTAATTTATTTATTGATTGAAGAAAAATCACAGTTAATTATTTTATATAACAATACGAAGCCATTGCGACAATTCCGACAATTATATCTGTTGTCATATGGAAGAGTAGCTTAAGTCGATTTAATACAAAGATATTACAAGAAGAAAAGGTGTAGTATCCTTTATATTTTTAAAAAAATTTTAAACATTTACTTTAAGCCTCTATTGAAGTTCTTATCAATTCGATAGTATACAGACTTAAAGCCAAAACTTCTTGAATTAAACCTAAACACAACTGATGATATCCGCAAACTCCAATATTCGGCATTAACTAAAGTTTAGACTAACCAAAATACACAATGTTAATTGTAAATAAAACAAATATTTTTCAGAGAATTATCTTAATATTTTTTTACGATAGAACGGTCTATGAGAATTATGTGTTAAACAAAAAATCGTTCAACTGCTCGCCGCGGCTTTAGTAGCATACCTCTATCCGATGGTAAATATTTTCAATAACTCTGAAATATAATTGAGGTTCAATGCCGCTAATGTGTCGGATTAAATCATCCTTTAGCTCTTGAACCGTTCTCGGCTTATTGACGTACACTTTTCTTTTAAATATACCCCAATAAAGAAGTCCAACAGTGTCAATCTCAATCTCATGATTGGGACGGCCAATAAACATCGACACGACATGAGATAACACGGCCATTGAATTTCTCGCGTATAGAAGCCATTGTTTCGTTGGCTGTGTGGAAAGTGGCACCATTCTGTTGGAACCACATATCGTCCAGCTCCATATCCTCAATTTCTGCTCAAATGAAGTCCGTTATCATCTCGCTATAGCGAACACCATTCACGGTAACTGCATTTTCAAGGAAGTACGGCCGTCAGACCATAAACTCCACCAAACATATTTTTCACATTTCCTACAGACCCGGTTTGCTGAAATTTGCGCACAATTTTTCCGACTGTGGACACGAATGAAGTGCACGAAATACATTTTGATTTGAACGCCCATTCATAGTACATCCATATGTAGTTGAATTTGTCTGAAACAAAAAAAATGTCAAATAAAGTTGGCAAAACACTTGACGTTAAGGTTTAACTCACAATTAACATTGTGCATTATGGTTGGACCACCCTCCACTTTTCTGTATTAACACAGATATAGAAAACTTTTTTATTCTTGAGCTGTTGAAAAAAGGAAAAAAATTCACGCTCAAGCCACGTGTAAAACAAAAATTTATGATTCATAAAATTCAACAAACGCACAAAACGAGTACTCTCCTCAGCCATGGTTGTATAGGGCATGAAAAACAATTATGTATATGTATGTGTGTATGTATATAAGCAAGGAAATTTTATATATAATACTTCATTCAATACCATAATTAAAAATCGATGTTCAAAGATAAGTAAGAAAAGCAAAGCTTGTTTTTATTAATTTTGTTTGGATTACATGCACACGAAAACATATCACCACTATAGACAACTAATTTGCATTGTTTTCTAAATAAATAAAGAATAGTTTTCATTATTATTGCCATTAAAAGTTGTTTTCCTTCACTCATTTTGTTTTAATTTGGCGTTCCAATCCAAATCTCCACAACTGATATTGAATTAATGAAGATTTGAGTTAAAATATTCAAATATATATGGAAATTATAGCATAATAAATGTTTTTTAAGTGAAGAATTTTAAATAATTAAATTATGCATTGGAAAATTTAGAACCGAACTTATGAATATGCAATAAAATTACATTTGATCTGATTGTAAGTTAATGTTTGAGCGCAGTAGTTCCTGAATAAATAAAAGAACCGACTCCAACCGCTGAAATTTTCGACTCTGACTCCTACTCATACATTAATGCAAAATGTATACACGAAAAGAAGTTTATTTTCTAAAGTAGTCAACTTCGTTATAAAAACAAGAAAAACCAAAATTATTATGTTTTTGACACCTTTTTGCACAACTTGCATTTTGCGTGCGCAGTTCTAAATACATTCACTTAGCAAAAAGACCACAGCGAACTTGTTTTCTGTGGTACAAAATGCATTGCATGTAACATTTATTCACTTGTGATTTCTTTTTGTAACTAGTTAAAATAAGATGCATTGTCAGTATGATTTAAAATTAAATTTTTTAAGTTATTTTTAACAGGGTGACTCACGTTTATTGAAATATACAGGGTGTCCGCCGGGAAGTTATACTACTTTGTTTTGCCGCCATTTTCTCAAACATTAGTCTTGACAGTTCAAGACAACGTGTTTTAATCGTTTAAACATTTTATCAAAATCAATCATCGATTACTGTGACCATGAGAAAGTTACGTGAAATTTTTGTGTTCAAAACAATCCATCAACTTTAATTCGACGCCGTTCTTAGGAGCTTGGTCTTCAAAGAACCACTTTGGCCACAATTTTTCACAAGGATTTGCATTTGATTCCATTTAAGATTCAGTTAACACAAGAGCTTCTTCCACAAGACCATTTACGCCGTAGTAGTATACCTTCCCGGCGGACACACGTAGTTGTATTAAATAAAAAAAAAATCAGCACATTTTTACTAAACCCAAAATCTCGGGAATTTTATGTAAAAATTCCAGGATTCGGGACTTAAATTTTAAGAATAATTACGGAATTTCGGTATTCGGGACTGGCATCCCTATTGTATTTTTTAAAAAGTGATGTATTTTAGACACACAATATTAATTTTTATAATTTTTACGAAAAGCTTCTTCACAATTTCAATGTTTTTCTTTTACAAAATTTTTGCTTCAGAAAAAAAAACGGCAACCGAAAGTAAAAACTAATGAGGCCTTTAGTAAAAAATTCTTTCTGTATATGAGACTGGTCCTTATTTGACTTTAAAGCTTAAACTCTCTTTTTAATGCAGTACCTTCTATGTAAATGGTTAAATACAGCAAGAAAATTATTCTTTAAAAATTTCAAATCGATATTTTAAATATTGACCATTTCGAAGAAGTTTTATTTTTGAAAATATTAGAAAATTTGTTTAAATTTTTAATGCTCCGACGCAGTCTTTGTGAGTACTTAGGCTCCGGTACAAAAACCACAACTCCGACTTTTCAGCTCCGACTCCACACCCCTAATTAAAAGTGTATACCAAAGAATATTTTTATGAACTTTTAGCACAAGGTCGTTTTCAAAATTGGCTGGTTCTTATAAAGCCACACTTTAACAATGTACCAAATACAAAATAAAAAAAAAATAAATTTAATGTATAATAAAATAGTGGATTAAGATAAAGAAAAAAAAAAAAATTCACAAGCAATGATTTTTAATAAAAATCTAGTTTACTTCAATTAAAATTGTATTAAATCGTAGCTGTCAAGTAATATTTTCTAATCGTAATGGTTAGTAATTAGAGTTTTTAAATTTGGATGGATTGTAAAGTAATTGAGGAGGTCCATACCAAAACGCAATAATTACATTTTTGAAGTTTTTTGATTGAATCCTATTCTACACATTGAAATCTATATTACCTTTATTATAAACTATTCCAAAACTCAATAACTACACTGCAATTCAATATCAAATATAATGGATCAGAGCAAAATGCAATAATTACACATCTTTGCAATAAATCGCTACAAAAAATTTTAAAAAAGTCAACTTTATAAATAAATTATGCTCTAATGACGATGACATAAGAAAACTTAATTTTTATAAATCAAATCATTTTTTATTAGATTTTTAACTGTGTCCATGGAATATCTTATTACGTTGGTATTAAGATGAAATCTGGTCCAAAAAAATTTTAATGCAACATAAATCGTTTAGCCATTTGTTTTTAATCGGTCCATGTTTGACTATAGCTTCCATACAAATACCTCTATCTTAAATAGCTTTTCTTTTAAATGTTGGCATTCATATAAAATTTAACAACGATAACTTTCAGCTACTATGTCATGACAAAATTTTGTTCTGGTATGTCCAAAATTGACCATAGGTGCCATATAAACCCCGTCTACAAAATTTCTTTAGGACGAACAAATCTCATAAAGATTTTGATATTAAAATCATATTTTTCACATAAAACTCTTATACCTATAAATAACATCATTTTGTTTTGTCGGGTCCATGATTGGCCATGGATCCCAAAAGTGTATTTATATACTGCGGTGTAGGTTATTAAATAGCCGGTTTGACCAACTATACTTTTTTTCTTGTTTTTAAATTGAAAAACTTTATTTTAATAAGCTTTCAACTTATTGTTACTATATATACATAACAAAAACTAAAATAAATTTTTATAATCCTAACAAATAGTCGAAAATAATCCTTAAAGAATTTAATTATTTTTAATTTCTTAGGAATATTTTTGATTTTTTTTACGAAAATTAATAATATTCGTAATAATTTTAGATTTTTTGTGATCGTAATCAATAATAATTTATACAATTTTTTCTACACAATTATGATATTATTACGATTATTTAGAAACATAGTCTAATTGATTGCTAATTGCACTTACATACATACTTACATATATTTATTAAATATAAATTATTTTGCCTTAACGTTCGTATGTGAATTCCACGCGCTCTATTTAAAAAAAATATTTGAGTTTATTTCAAAAGCTTTTGCACTCCGTTTGAACAAGTGATAAAAACGAGACTCGACAATATGACTAAAGGTTCCTATAATTAAGCAAACATTGTTTTTTACACCATCTCTTACATTCATAAGGTGTCTTTTATTAACCACGACTAACGAAAATACGAACAAAATTTACTCATTCGCATTATTTGAACCACCTTTGAGTATGGATTCTCTATTATAACATAACCTTAGAGCAAGGATGCCGCGCTGACATTACACAGATGTAGAAGAAATAACAAAAAAGCATAAAAGACGAGAAGTAATACTTTAACAACGAACACTCAACTTGGGGACAGCCAACAAAGTCCTTCTGCCACCTCCTCCCTAAACGTATGTGTCGCATTGACGTCAATAGAATCCATTAGACAAGTAGTTCCTACTAATATATATGAAAGTAAAAGAACCCGAATTTTTGATGCTAACAAGAGAGAAAAAAAGTATCTAAATAATAGTCTTCTGCCTGATTAACATTTCCTTTGCGAATAAATACAAGTAAATGGAATAATTTTCAAAGAAAATTTCTTTTTGTGAGGTTTGGAATATTAAACAAATGTCAGAGTATGCGGGTGCGTATATCCTTATTGAAAAATATTAAATCAGGAGAGACAAAAATAATATAATTACGAAATGTGAGAAAATAATGTAAATTAATCTTGTATTCAATGTAACAGCATGATTTAAAAATATCCATTTATCAATGAAAGTGGATAAAGGGATATTTGAAATCAGAAACTAACCACATTTTTAAGTCGATATTGGGTGCCCTGGTAGACTTGTTTTTGGTGATTTAGTTTACAACAATAGGGCTTAGGTCTGCAGTACTATTAGTCAGAAAAAAAGTTATAATATGTTTACACTAGCTGTTAAGACCCGGCGCTGCCCAAAATCCAAGCCATTATGGATTTTGACATAAAGTCATAAAATCATTTTCTAACTTTTTACAATTTTAAAAAATAAAAAAGTAAAGAAAAGAAATTTAAATTTAAGACCTCGAAAACACCACATCGACAAATTTTTGTCCTTACAAATCGGCCCACGCTAATAAGTATGCAAGCAGAATGAAGTTCCTTGGAATTTTCTTAATGACTTCTGGTGAAGTATATAATCTATTACCGTGTAGAATAATTGGTTTTATTTGTAGCCTTAATCTACTTCAGTGAGCACTTGGGCTGCACCAAAGATCATTTGGGTCGTTTTTGGTCATTACAGTGTGACCATTTTGCATTTTTCCAGGAAAATTGAGCATTCAAAATTTGGATTTAGCTGCACAATTTTCGTTTACTATTTAGCATTTTATTTAACATTTTTATAAAAAGTAATTTTTGAGAATACAAAATTTTAATTTAAAAGATTTTGTTATTCGTGCTTAATTCCCAGTTTTTATTTATGATAAAAACACATGAAATTTATTGTTGATCACTGTTTATTGTTGATGTTTTTGTTTAAACTTTGATATTGTTACAAGTAGAGCTGTTGCTTATGATTCTTATACGCTTAACAGTTTTATTTGGTTTAATATCTTTAGTTCTTCTAAAATCTTTATGGATAAAGTTTCCTGATGATCTGGCCTTAGCAACCAATGAAATGCGCATAGGAATAGCTTATCCCATCAACAATAAATTTCAAGTGTTTTTATCAAGAATAAAAACTGGGAATAAAGCACGAATAACAAAATCTTTAAAATTTTTAAAAAATGTTTTAAATTTGTTTTAGATTTCTGTGACCGTATGGAAAAACTTGTTAACTCCTCTTTTTCGTAAATTGAGATAACAACAAAAATAGAAAGCGTGTTTCATTTACGTTCACTCCGTCAGATCGAAATTTTGATACAGTTTATCTAAAAACTAGATAACTCCATGCCTTTTAAAAAAAAAAAAACAAGGTAATTCCATAGTGTCTTAAAAAACAGAAAAATTAGAAGTTTAAACAACGTTGTTTCGAAAAATAAGAGGGAAAGAGCGATATAGAACAAATTCGGGTCAAAAGTTCTTTGGGTCAAAATGTTAAACATAAAAATTGCAACTCCCAAGAATTCAAAGAATATTATATGCATTCTTTATATGCATATTATATAATTTCTTAACACCTTTTGTTTAAAATTTTGATATTTATTGAAGTAAAATAAACCACAGAGTCAATAGCTGTTTTCAGTTTCAACCTACACTGAAAGAAAAATGCTTCATATATTTAATGATCGTTTTCATAAAAAAAATTTCACTGGTTAAATGAAATTTTTCATTGTCCAAATGGAATTTCGTAGTAATAATGAAGTATTTTCGTTAAAATCGATTCATTGGATTTCGGAATTACGTTAAATATTTTCATTGGATATATGAAAACTAAAGTTTGTCCAAGTTTAACAAAAAATTTTAATTGGGAACATAAAAAACAATATACAAACATAACTATATTCATTAATTAATACAAAATTATAGTTTCATTAAAAATATGTTTAATTGTCAATTAAAAAATCTAAGATTTAATTATTTCAAACATCTAATGAATTATGCCATTAAATTTATGAAATCAAAATTTTTTTTATAAAACCAACATATTCCAATAATTGAAAAAAAAAAATTATTTTTAACATTCAAATAACTCTATAGTCTCAATAATTAAAAGTATAAAAATATTTCGAAAAAGCATGCCTTCATAAATTTAAATTTTCATTATGACAATAAAAATGTCATTATAGTAATGAAACAAAAACTTTCAATCAACTTTGTTTTTGTTGTTATGGGCAATGTAATCTCATATTTACGCTCTTAATTGTGTAGTGGCAAAAAACATAGTTTTTTTTATTCAAAAACTACACTGCCTTTGTAGGATAGCTGGTAGTGAGGTATTCTATCAGCGCCGAGGTTGCGGGATCGATTCCCGTCAGCGACTCTGGTAAAAAAAAAAAAAAGTTGAATAAGAACAACTTTGATTATAAAAAAAAAAATTCAAAAAAAGTTTAAAAAAAATAAAATAAAAAAAGCTTTCAGCGCCGAGGTTGCGTGATCGATTCCCGGCAGCGACTCTGGTTAAAAAAAAAGTTGAATAAGAACAACTTTGATTAAAAAAAAAATAAAAAAAAAATGTTTTTACTTTTCTGAAAGTATTCATCCAATGAATAACATACAAAGATCTAATGTACTGTTTCATTAAATACATTTTAATAAAACAAGTTTCATTGATCCAACAAAGCGCTGCATAGGTTCCTTTTTGGTGCAATTTTTCATGGGATTAATGTCAAAATTCATTGGTATTCTGAAGAAAATTCTTTCAGTGTATGTATGTTAAACCGAGTAAAACTTTCATTCACGTCTCAAAAACTGGCCTATAAATTTCATAAAATCAAGAAGGGTAAACAATAAATTGTAAACCACAATTGTGGAGAAGGTATTATGCATTTGTAGTGATGTGTGTAACACCTTAAAATATGGGTCCTGGACCCACCTTAAAGTATACCGATCGACTCTGAATCACTTTCTGAGTCGATCTAACGATATCCGTCCGGCTGGCTGGCTGTCCATGTAACCTTGTGCGCAAAGTACAGGTCGCAATCTTGGAGATCATATGATAAAAGTTGGCTTATAGGTTCTTATTGGCACATCGTAGGACCATGAGAGGCAATTTCTGCCTCTTAGAAGCTATCAAACCAATTTTAATGAAATTTAAAACAGCTAGAGCCATGTTCATATGCACACATACGCATGATCCTCCATGGGTCCCGAATAGGGTGCACTCTCGTAAATGTGTTTTAAAATACTGTGGTGTAGGGTATAATTAGTCGGGCTGGACCGACTGTACTTTCTTACTTGTTTAATTAAGATTATGCCTAAAAACAGACAAAAGCTCGGCTTATTTTTGATAAAAAGAAAAATTTCTTTTTTTGGAAAAACTGTGTAACTCCATTTTTTCATAAAAAAAACTTTCATTAACGTGCTGAGACAAATAGTTGATGTTTTTCCACAAATCATTACTTTAGTGGCTAATTCTATAAAGCACGAATAACAAAATCATTTAAATTAAAATTTTGTATTCCCAAAATTTACTTTTGATAATTCTATAAAACTTTAAAATAAATTGAAAAAAAGATTTTCGGAAAAACTAGTTTACTCCATTTTTCGAAAAAAAAAAATGATATCTGACATTGATTTTCGATTTTAATGTCCAAAAATTCAATGGAACCAGAAATCTTAAACATAATTTAAAATTATGCTTTGTTTAATGGGCATGCTAAATAACATAAATTCATATGAAATAATTAGCGAAATATGTTTAAAATTTTAAATGTGTTTTTCTCGTGTTTTCAAAAAATTGAGATATCTAGTTTTTCCATACGGCCAAAGATTTATTTTAAAAATTTGAAAGATAAGTTTTATTGATTAAACTAAACTTTTTTTTTTAGTTTATAATAAAATTCCGATGTGATCTTTCAAAACGCCGATATACGTATATTTAATTTTGTCTCCTCTATCAGAATCCATTTTCAGAAGCCTGTTATTTTGGAAAAAGTTAGTAATTGTTGCACAGTGTGATGTAAAATACATTTAATAGTGTGACAGTTTTTTTCAATTTATTGTTGTCGACTCAAATGGGAGATTTTTCAATTAAATTTCAAATATCAAGTAGCGCCTAATTTTAGATTGGATTTCGTACTGGCGCAAATATTAGTATCTGCATTCGCAATTATTAAAAATTAATATGTACTTGCATACACATGTATGAACGAAAAAAAATTTTAAAATTTTTTTTCCAAACTTATGTCATATTTAAAATGTCATAATTTCGCCGAAGTAGCCGAATGTGTTGAGCTTATTTCTTCAATATCTCGAAAACTACTTTACATACGAAGAAGATTTGTATGTCATTTTATAGAGAATACTTGAGGCTACAAACCAAATATTGAAAAAAAAAAAATTTTTTTTTGAAAAATTTAATATCTGCAAAATATTAAATTTTAAAAACGGACTAAGTCAAAAACCTATTTTTTTATTTGGCTGATTTTTTTTTTATATAATACCTCAAACCGTTCTTTAAAAATTCTGAAACTTTGAAGGAGGTGTATTTTTTTTTTTTTCTTTTTTACTATATGATTTTTTTTCTTTCGCAACCTTAAAAAAATAATCTTAAAAAAGAATTTAAATATTGTAATTTTGAGCAATAACCACACTGTGCTAGTTACAAAAAAAAAAAAAAAAACAGACAAGGCGCTAAGCGTTTTAGCCTAATTCGGGAACGCTGAATCCAGTGGTGCTAACTGTTTTTTTAGGTTAGCTCTTGTTTTTGAGATATATCGTTATTTCGAAAATGTCAAAACTAGGTACTTTCACTTAAGGTAAAACTTTGTGATTTTTAGCTCTTCACAAATTTGCGACATAAAAAGTCATAACTAGGTACTTTTAGTTTATCGAGAATAAAACAGGAATTTGTTCATGGATTTTTATGAAATAAAATTTATTTTACTTCTAATACATGCAACTCTAAACTAAAGTACTAAAACTGGTAAGTATTTTTTGATTTCAATTTTTTATGAATTTTTTAATTAAAAAATATTTTTTTGTCACTTCGGCCTCAATAACTCCAAAAATAATGGCTAAATTAAAAAATGATATTAGATAAACTTAAATCTGGCATAATTTAAAATTTTTTGGCGGATTGCATTACAAAATCGGGTACGTCGCACAGAGGTATTTTTTTGGCAAAAAGTCTATTTTTTTACAGTTATTTTTTAGAAATCTAATGATGCAATTCTGTAAAGAACTGTTTCATTAGTAGAAAACCATGATTTGTTTTCGAAAAAAATAAAATTTTGTATAAAAAAGAGTGTGTTAAAGTTATCTAAATATTATGCAACGAAAACTGATGAAAATTTTACTACATTTCATTTGTTTATACAATAAATATGGTTCAACTACCAATAGTTTTAGAGCATTTGTATTAAAATATAGTATTTTAAATTTAATAGGAAAGAAAAAATATTTAAATTATATATATAGTTTAAGAGATCTGAGCAAATCAAAATGACTCCAAAAAATTTAGCATTTGCAGTTTTCATTAGAAAAAAAATAAGTTAGCTCGGTCTACCTCCGTGTTGGTAATACTACTAAATGAAAGTTTGGAATGTTTTCTTTCATTTTATGTAAAAAAATTCTGCGACTTTTTGCGATCGCTGAACAAACTTATAAATTTTGTGATAAAACTCACGTATTTTTTGTGAATATTTACAATAAACAGCAATGCATATGCAAAGGTTTTGTATACTTTTAGGCTTTTACTTTTACTTTTTAATAACTGATTGACAGCAATATCGAAAAAGTGCATAACAAAAAAAAGAAAAACAAAACCATATGATTATTTGAAATAATAATATTTGCCAAAAAAGTTTAAGAAAATTATTAAACGTAACTAATATTTAAAATGGGTTCATTTTGTGTTTCATATACTGAATTGTGCAAGGAACTTATAAATTGCAATAATAATGTGGATTTATTAACTGATTTCATAAAAACAAAAAACATGCTGCTTACTATTAAAGAAATTCAAATTGTGAAAAAATCAGTTCAAAAGCGATTTCTTAGTCACTTTTTTAAACGTTGGGCCGAATCTCACAGAAACAAATCATATTTCTTTAAGAAAAATTACACTTGGCTAAAAAGTACGTTTCAAAACAAAATAATTAATGTGTACTTTGAATATAATTGAAAATTTTTAGATATACATATTTGAAGTATCGCTTGCTGATGAGCAACCTAGTTGTTCAACAAAAATGGGAAGGCCAGCTAAGGAATTTGGCGATTGCGCTGATCGTAGTAAAAGGTACAAAGCTGCTGATTTAGCGTCCCAGTACAGCAAACAACATTTAGAAATGGCAAGTGCATCAGCAGGCTCAAATTTAAAATCGCAATCATATATTCCTCCCGCAACTGCGCTGGCATTGTTACTGGATGCAGAGTTAACAAAGTATCAGTATGAAACTATAAAATATGTTTTGCATAAAGAGGGATACAATATTTTACCTCCGTATGCAAAGGTACTAGATGAGAAGAAAAAGTGTTATCCTAGTGAAGTTAAAATATCAGAAAAAGAAGCCTCAGTAAATTTGCAAAGTTTAATGGATCACACCACTAAGCGTTTATTTGAAAGTTTTTCACACGAAAATATTAATAATATGGTCAATTTAAATTGCACTCTTATGTCAAAGTGGGGTTGCGATGGTTCTTCTGGACATTCAGAGTACAATCAAAGTTTAGTACCTGATGTTACTGACAAGAACAAGGATTACAAAAATTATAGATTAATGTTTTCCAGAAAATGTAGTAGAACTGCAACAAATACTGATGTTTTGCATCGTTTGCTTGCATCATCTGATCCCTATATAAGTAGTATAAGACGTCAACCACGTAAACTAGAACTAGATGATGTAGTAAAAGAAATGATAATTGATGAATAAAAAGTTTAAAATGAGTTTAAAAGTTTACTCATTTTGTTTATACTCAAATAAAATTATTCTTAAATGTGTAGAGTGGGTGGGTAGAGGGCGTGGCCAATTTCGATGAAACTTTATATTTTTCTTAATTGATCTTAATAAAGGCTCAGAGCAAAATTTCAAAAACTTTGGGCCAAAAAAAATTTTTGGGTTCTATGGGCGGTGGGTGGAGGGCGTGGCCAATTTTGATGAAACTTTATATTTTTCTTAATTGAGCTAAATAAAGGCTCAGAGCAAAATTTCAAAAACTTTGGGCCAAAAAAAATTTTGGGTTCTATGGGCGGTGGGTGGAGGGCGTGGCCAATTTTGATGAAACTTTATATTTTTCTTAATTGAGCTAAATAAAGGCTCATAGCAAAATTTTAACATTCTACGAGCACTCCTTATATTTTTTGCCAAACATTGTATGGACAAATCCCTCTGTGCGTCGTTCCAAAGTTACGATAAGATGTAAGGAGCAGCCTTTTCAAAAATCTAAATTTTTAGAAAATGTTTTTTAAAAAAAAACCTTACCATAGAATTTTAAATAATGATGATTTTTGCAGTTAGGTGACTATAGCGGATAAAAAAAATACAGTGGTTATTCAGGTAAAAAAAATTCCCATTTGTTGCATAGTGTTTCAATATTTAAAGTCAGCTGTTGTTAAAAATTATGCCAAAAAAATAGTTATTAAATAAAAGTAAAACAAATGAAAAACAATATAACCATAAATTACAATAGTACAACACAGGGATGATAAATGAGAAAACCAATATCGTACTAACGAACTGTTAAAATCGTACTTTTTCGACCCCAATAATACTAAATCGTTTTTATAAAATACAATTTGGTTTAAGGATTGATGTTTGACTATTGACGTCAGCAGCCTTCGATGGCTGCGAGTGTAAAACGGCAAATCCATTTGAGAAGATCGAGTGGTTGCGATCGAAACATGTCATGGTAACCTGCCGGCCGCGGTTCGAATCCCGGCCACGGTCAAAAATGAAAGATTATCAATAACAATTTTAATTAATTTTCATGTTGTAAAACACCTTTCTTCATAAAAATAATTTAATGAAAATTAAATTTAATGAACTTAAGCCTAATTAAAAATATTAAAAATTTGGATTAAAAACCATAAATAGTTCAACAAAATAACCACAATACTAATTATTTTTTTTTTATTAAAAAAAAGTCTTTTGTTTCGGTTGGACTTGAAACCGTTGCCCTGAGTCTGGAATGGAAAATATTCCTTTGGTTATTCTACTAAGCGCTGGTAACATTAACTGATCTAATTCAGTTTTCATTGTGGTCACTTTGGACAAAAAAACCGAAATATTTTCGTTTTTTAAGTTTTGTAAAGCATCTATATCCGACAAAGTTCGAAACTCTTTATTATTAGTATCATAATTTGCCCTTTTATTTCGAAATATTTTTAATAAAAGCTGTACTATACTGGTGGTTTTTACTGAAACCACATTTTCTGGAGTAAATTTTGCTAGCGAGTATAAAATTTTGTCGTCGAAGTTAACTTTATTTTTTAACTGCCTGTTTTTAGAAAACGTAAACTAGTGAGTGAGTGAGAAATTATATAGAAAACAAAAACAAATTTTCGTTTTTTATTGTTGTTTTCAATGTAACTTCTCACTCACTCACTTGATTACGTTTTCTAAAAACAGGAAGTAATGCTTCGCAAAATGGTGTTATACTTTCAATGTTATTTCTGGATATGTAAATATCTACGATATATAAATATCGGTAATTGGCAGATGATTTTCCTCCAATCTTAGCTTTTATAATTCGAATTTGCCTAAAAACTCCTTTTTTAAAAAATTGCGCCCCAAATGCAAAATATCATAGCTGTTTTGTTAAATCCAACAACAAAACACACAGAGCTTTCGTTAAATTTCATAAAAAAGTTACGAAATTAAGCATTTTCTATTTCGCAAGACACTTGAACCAAATACAGAACTCCGTTTTAATCATTCGGCAGTAAATACGAGGTGTGAAAAATTTGGAAATAGTACCAAATCAGTAACGGGAGTACCAAAGTACTTTTTAGCTTTGAACTGTACCAAAAAAAGTACAGTACCAACTTTATCAACCGTGGTACAACACAAATTGTACGCAAAAACAAGAAAAAGGTTAATAAGAAAAATACTTGCTTGCATAAACATTTACTTAACGCATATGCAAAAAGGGTATTATCTCACACTCAATTATAACTGGGGGTAAAAAATGGAACAAATTTGCCATTTATTTTTGCAACATATTTAAAAAGGAAAACGATAACTTCTCACACTTTTGCACATTTTTTTAGAATAGAACAAAAACCCTCACGAATGGTAGCATACATGGAACATTATTGTAAGAAAAGAAAGCACCATTAAACAAAGCAACGAATTTTTTGTTTTTTAATATCAAAAAAAAGGCATAAAACCGCTAAAAGCACCCTTAAAAAGTATATAATAGTGTTTTTATTTTAAATTAAAGTTTTCAAAAAATTGTAAAAAATTAAAAAATTATATGAATTTTCACAAAAAAAATTGACCCGGCCTTTTGTACATACATAATTACCTTTTAATGCAACAAAAGTTTTTCTGTAAATTATTTTGTTTAAATTTCGGACGTCATGAAGGGAATATTAAGAAAACTTGCTGTAAAATTTATTGCTGCAAATTGCTTGAGAAACCAACTTTTTATTGCCGAAGATCAAAAATTTCTATATACGACTTGGTACTCGACAGAAGATCAGTTTCAGCATGTGCTTATCAATTAAAAAAATGCAACTTAATTTTTCGTTAAATAAAAATCTGAAAAGTTTTAAAAACTAATTCGTACTTTTCTGTTCTATTTCGGCATTGTACGAATTTATCCTTCAAGATTTCTTTAGGTTTTAATTGTGGCCCATATGCCCATTTTTTCTTACCTATTTAGTAAAGAGCATTTAGTTTCAACTAGAAAACAGAACTTAAATTTTTAAATTTTTCTATTATTATCAGTACCTGATTTTTGTAACATATGGTAAAAAATACTTAACTTTACCCTATGTTCAGATTAATTACGATTTTAGTAGATCCATATGTACCTGCTTATTAACTTGATCAAAAGATCTCTAAGCAGTTTTTGTTGTTTTATTTTTCTTTTTTCCTTGTCCCCAAAAAATTAAAAAAATATCCCCCAAAATCTCCAAATTTCCAAATCCCCAAAAACAAGACCTTAAAAAGTTAATATTTTTTGTTTGTTTTTTTTCTGAGCAAAGTTTAAATTTTTTTTTAAAAATTGTTAGAAAAATGTTAATAAAAATCCCCAAAAATCCCCAAATAAAAATTTTTAGTCAAAAAAAAACATTTCATTTTGTTTGTAGCGACTGGTTTCGGCATGTTTTTTAATTCCTTTTTATGCGATTCCAGTAAGGAATAACAAGCAGAACAACATGCGGTTTTTGAAGACGAATGAGCCAATTTATAAGAGTTTGGAGCTTGTTCAATCGGTTAAAGCTATCCTTATAATCAACAATAAAAAATCATATACCCGTCATTTATTTAGTACTTCGATGCATCATAACTACTTACCAATAGCCTAGAATTTTTTTCCCAATCCTTAATCTATTGTCTTTCATATTAACTTATTTTTAGGGAAGACATACATATTTGCTTCAAAATTGTCTTTAAAAAATTGCTCACATGAAATCCCCAAGTCTGACAGCCCTGTTTGCCAATGCAATTTTATAATTTTTAGTTTACGATTCAATGAAATTATTAATTTCGTTTTTAAAAAAGTAAAAATTCTAATTTTAAATAAAGAAAATTTGTGGGTGTTTAGTGTATTTTACAACAAGCAATTAAATTGCAAAAACAAAATACATGGGTTTTTGTAGCAATCAACAAAAAATTCATAACTATGTATGTAATACATATGGGGGATTTCATGTCAAGTGACCCAATTTTGAAATCGATGTCTTCCGATTTGGATGAAATTTGCACCAAGGTTAGTCCTATTGGATAGTAGTTTAGACACAAATTTTCAACAAGATCGGTCTAAAAGTTTCTGAGTTAGTGGGGGTCAAAATTTGACATTTTGGCCATACAGGTGTTCTTTCTTATCCATGTAACTTATTACCTATTGGTGTTAGCAAAATTTGTCCCAAGTAGCTTCGATAGCTATTTGATCCATCTTTTGAAAAAAATTTTTTTTGTTTTTTTAAAAAATTTTTTTTATTTTTTTTTTTAAATTTAAAACTTTTTTTTATTTTTTTTTTTTAGCGGGTATGTTTTTTTTTTTTTTTTTTTGTTCAAAAGAAAGCTTATGTCTTTTCCTTTAAGGTAGTTTTGGTCCCTTTTTGGGATGCGAGCGGCTTATGTATAAAAAAAAATAATTTCTAACTCTAGACAAGGGTTTTTCAATTTTTAGCATATGCAGTGTTCTTTCTCATCCATTTAACTTATTACCTATTAGTGTTAGCAGAATTTGTCCCAAGTATCTTCGATAGCTATTTGATCAATATTCTGAAAAATTTTTTTTTTGTTTTTTTAAAACTTTTTTTTTTAATTTTAAATTTTTTTTTTAAATGCAAAATTTTTTTTTTATATTTTTTTTTTATCCGGAATGTTTTTTTTTTTTTTTTTTTTTGTTCAAAAGAAAGCTTATGTCTTTTCCTTTAAGGTAGTTTTGGTCGCTTTTTGGGATGCGAGTGGCTTATGTATAAAAAAAATTATTTCTAACTCTAGACGAGGGTTTTTAAATTTTTAGCATATGCACTATTTTGAATTTTTTCCTATTTGTGTTTAAGTGTTTCTAAAGCCTTAAAAATAAAACGTTTGCAAAGAAACTAGACAAATTAACCTTTCCGACGGTATGTTACAAACCCAATTACTATTTTATACCTTCGATACTATAATGCCCACAATATGTTAATCCCAGGAATAAAATCACTTTTTTTCTGTAGAAATGTTGACAAATTAAATTCTTTTTATTAATTTGTAATAATAATTAAACTAATATATAATTATAATAATAATAATTTTTAATAATAATAATAAAAAGATAAAGATAAATAATTTAATAAAATTTATGTAGGAAAAATTAAAAAAAGAATTATTTGTCAACATTTCTACAGAAAAAAAGTGATTTTATTCCTGGGATTAACATATTGTGGGCATTATAGTATCGAAGGTATAAAATAGTAATTGGGTTTGTAACATACCGTCGGAAAGGTTAATTTGTCTAGTTTCTTTGCAAACGTTTTATTTTTAAGGCTTTAGAAACACTTAAACACAAATAGGAAAAAATTCAAAATAGTGCATATGCTAAAAATTTAAAAACCCTCGTCTAGAGTTAGAAATAATTTTTTTTTATACATAAGCCACTCGCATCCCAAAAAGCGACCAAAACTACCTTAAAGGAAAAGACATAAGCTTTCTTTTGAACAAAAAAAAAAAAAAAAAAAAACATTCCGGATAAAAAAAAATTAAAAAAAAAATTTTGCATTTAAAAAAAAAATTTAAAATTAAAAAAAAAAAAAGTTTTAAAAAAACAAAAAAAAATTTTTTCAGAATATTGATCAAATAGCTATCGAAGATACTTGGGACAAATTCTGCTAACACTAATAGGTAATAAGTTAAATGGATGAGAAAGAACACTGCATATGCTAAAAATTGAAAAACCCTTGTCTAGAGTTAGAAATTATTTTTTTTTATACATAAGCCGCTCGCATCCCAAAAAGGGACCAAAACTACCTTAAAGGAAAAGACATAAGCTTTCTTTTGAACAAAAAAAAAAAAAAAAAACATACCCGCTAAAAAAAAAAATAAAAAAAAGTTTTAAATATAAAAAAAAAAATAAAAAAAATTTTTTAAAAAAACAAAAAAAATTTTTTTCAAAAGATGGATCAAATAGCTATCGAAGCTACTTGGGACAAATTTTGCTAACACCAATAGGTAATAAGTTACATGGATAAGAAAGAACACCTGTATGGCCAAAATGTCAAATTTTGACCCCCACTAACTCAGAAACTTTTAGACCGATCTTGTTGAAAATTTGTGTCTAAACTACTATCCAATAGGACTAACCTTGGTGCAAATTTCATCCAAATCGGAAGACATCGATTTCAAAATTGGGTCACTTGACATGAAATCCCCCATATTTTTTAATGAATACATATGATGTATTAATTAAAAAATTAACTGTAAGATAATTTTATTAGGAGATCTTATAAAAAATGCAAAGGATTTTAGCTACGTTTTTCTTTAGTTTTGGTAAATTTTTTTATTTATCGTAGATGTTGGAGAAATCGAAAGCAACTTATAATCAGTGTTGCCACCAACGAAATGGTAAATTACACATGGACCATGCCAAAATTACACATGAAAATACGAATTACACATGCTATCTTTTTACGCATGTCACAGAAACAAATTTCGATCAAAAGTGGAATAAAAAGCATATTTGGCTTCTTCGGAAAACGTAAACCAATTTGAATTTCTGTTTGAAAGCAAATAAACAAATATCGTCACCTAAAATGCAAAAGGGCTTAATAACTCTTTTTATTTTTTTAGAGGAGAAGCAAAAAACTTTACAAAATCAATAACAACAAGGTGTAATTGGCGTTTGAATTTTTTTAATAAAGTCGCAATTTTTGATCTAAAATTGTTTGTGAACATAAAGTTAATTAAAACGAACAAAACTCAATCAAAAACCATTATTTCGAATTTTGTTTTGCTGTTAAGCCCTTTTGCATTTTAGGTGACGATATGTTACTTGCATTTCATTTGGGTATGATAAAGGATCTAATGCATCCCTTAAATAGCGTCGACGCAATTTTTCAACGGAATGTTAATTCAGTTCCTCCATCGCTGCAGCATTGGATATGCCGGACATTTTGATATTTTTTACTTATCCAACACAAAAATATTTTTCAAATGTCTCTTTATTAGCTTTTTGTTAACAACAATCGTATCGTTGCTATATTTAATACGAAAATGATATTATATAAAATATATAAAATAATAAAACAAAAATAAATATTTGCAAAGTAGGAAATAACACAGGCCAACACTCAATTTGCTTCTTTGAATTTATCAACTGATTCTAGTTAATTTTGGTGCGCTGAATTCAAATCTGTAATCAGTTTGTCTCTATCAGCTCTAGTTTTCATGATATAGCTTTTTTATACCCTCCACTTATGACCTTTATTTATGACCTTCTGTTAGTTTTTTCAAAAATTTTTTTAATCAAAATTTCTTATTTACAGTTATGGTAGTTGCCATAGATCAACACTTTTTTAATAAACTTTGCCAACTGCAATAAACCACTTCTTACAAGCAACTAACTTCCGATATTCAATTGGAGTGCAACAAGAAAAAATAACGTTCTCAAGAATATTGTACATATAAAATTCCCGTTAATCAGCTAGCAATTACACAAAAAATTTTTTTACGGAAAAAATGTTTTTTTTGGCAACTACCATAACTGTAAATAAGAAATTTTGATGAAAAAATTTTTTGAAAAAACTAACAGAAGGTCATAAATAGAGGTCATAAGTGGAGGGTATCATGAAAACTAGAGCTGATAGAGACAAACTGATTACAGATTTTAATTCAGCGCACCCAAATTAACTAGAATCAGTTGATAAATTCAAAGAAGCAAACATTTTTTTTAATTTTGTCGGGCTGTGTAATTTGTCTCCAAATTTATCTAGTAATATTCTGCCTTCAAATTACTATGAAGCTAAAATTTTTTTAAATGTAAAGCTAGGATCACACGATTGCCGCAAATGCACCAATATGACACAATTTTTATTGTGCTTTATTGACGCACAATAATGAAATTGGACCAATAAAATATTCTGAAATCACACGATTGCCCTGTTTTAAACAAATTTAATTGCCGCTAGTTGGTACAAAGCGAAATGGTTACAACAATTGCCGCAGCACAGTCACACGATTGTTCTTACCTGACAACTGCGAAAACAGCTGTTGTGGTAGCTTTTTTATTTGTTTGAAAGTTCTTGTTGGTTTGTTAATTAAATTAAAATTAAATATGTATCATATAGTATGTGTGTATGTACTTAAACAAATTTTTGTTGAATAGTTTTATTTCAATTTTTTAAGAAATTCCAAAAATTAAGTCTGTTCAACAATTTCGTATGTTAAGGTTCGCATAGAAATACCTTAAATAAAAATATTCGCACTGAACAGCTAAATATGCCTATGAGCATACATACATATTTTGTTAATAGCAATAATTAAAATGCATAATAAATAAATAAATATTTATCTTCATTACCTACTAAAAGAAACACAAAAAGTAAATTTATTAAAAAAGGCAAATATTGGTGCGTATTGTGTTGTTTGATTGCCGCACAAGAACACAATAAATATTGGTGCATTTTTGTTATTTTTATTGCCGCGCGGTTGCATAGCAAACAGTCACACGATTGCCGCACCAGGGTTGTATTTGATTGGTAAAAGTAAGCACAATATTGTCCTTGATTGGTACATGAGCCAATTGGTTGTGCAGTCACACGATTGGGGTATTAAAAAGTATGAAAATTGGTGCATTGCGGCAATCGTGTGATCCCAGCTTAAGAGTGCATGTTGTCGCGAAAATATTCTTGAAACTCCTTAAGTTTTATCTTCCGAGCATTACTTTTAATAAAACAAGATCTAATATTACAAAGTAAATCTTCCAAATATGTTAAAAGGTTCAGACAGGCCTTCAACGTTACCAAACGTATTTAATGGCACGAGCATTTCTATAATTTTCTATAATTGTGCTTTTGACAAGCTCAAACATTTCTTTTGCAGTCGATGATTCACTCTCTTTGAAATAAAAAAAAGAATAATGTACCCAGGATGTTTCGTCGTTATAATAAATTGTGGCAAAAGCTATCTAAATGCCAAATGGTTAGTAGTTAATGATCCAAACATTTTTAGTTCAGCTCTTTTAACGCTTCCATTCTTTTAATTAAATTTTTAAGTTTTGCCAAGAATATTAAACTTTTTACTTCTTGTGAAAAAATAATAACAAAAATCAGTGCAACACGACGTTAAAATATTAAATTACACATGAATTACACATGCAGTCAATTGCACATGGGCTACACATGAAAAAATATATTACACATGATATGTGTAATTACACGTGAGGTGGCAACACTGCTTATAATACAGAATATCTAATTTCTCAGGATTTTTTCTGGATTTCTCTAAACACATAAAATCTTCCATTATGTAATTAGAGTCCTGTTTTAATTTTTTAAAATTTTACACACTTTTAAATTCTGTCGTTAGATCATCATCTAACTCACCCTGAAAAAAAGTTTAGCACCGAACATTCTGCAAAAAAGTTCATTTCATGTTTTTGTACTGTATTTAGAAATGTATTCCTACAAGGATATACCTATATTGTATGAAAAAATACTTATAAGTACAACTTTTTTGGTACATTTTATAAGATAACATTGTAAAATTCTACATGGTTGCATTATAGACTTAACTCACCCATAATTAAAAACACAAAAAAATATGGTTTAATACTACAAAAAATTCTGTTACATCGGTTAATCGACTGAAATTAGCCGGTTTAATCGTTAATCGAAAAAAGCCAATTTTAAATTAACCGATCAGTTAATCGGGTAGTAATTAATCGGTTAACCGATTAAATACCCTACCTAATACCCTTACAATGATCCACCCGTATCAAGGGTTTTGGAAAGATACAATTCAAGATAAGTTGATAAAATTGAGCTCAAATATTCTCTATACACGAGGTAGCGAAATCGTCCTAGTATTTCACCCAGCCGCATACAAATCTGCTCCTGGAATAACGACTTCGACAGGAAAGTCTCCATACCTTAGGAGCTAGGGAACCATTGGCTTTTTAATACTATAGTTATATTTGTAATGAGATTTTTAAAGTTGCAAACATTTATTCTCGTACAAGTACAAACACAGTTATTAGCAACACTTAAATTTGAGTGCAATTCAATAATTATTATATTTTATTGATTAATATTGTATTCACATAATAATGCTGTAATTCTTATCATTAAATTTTATTTTTTTGTCCTATATTGAACATATAGAAACGTTAATTGGTATCATTATAACAATACGAATATTTGTAAATACATACATACATAATTATTTTTAAGATCCCATACAAATAGAAACTAAATAAATACGTAATAAAATATTTATTATTTAAAAGAGTTCATTCACTTAACTTACCCCTTCAATATTCTTAGCAGCTGCTACGAATCTGGACGATAATTCTGACACTTTTGCACATCAATTTCAACGGTATGTTTGTGTGTGTGTGGGTGGGAATTTGTGAATATTCAATATTACAACACTGACAAAACACACAAAATTATACGACTTGCAAAATTTTAAACAAAAAAAAACGTGGGTATGTATGTATTGTTAATTGTCTAGTTAAAAATACAGGGACTTCTTGGTTAGTTGCCGATTAGCAGACTTCGATTAAAAGTTTTAATACTTTTTCTTCTTTTGTTTTGACATTCAGAAATTTGTGCAAAAAATCGATGTTGTTGTCGACCAAAAACTTTTAAATAGAAAACATCTTCATCATCATCTTCTTTACCGTAATGATGATTTACCACCACCAAATCGTCTTTACAAAAAAAGAAAAACTGGATTCACTTCACTAACAATTGAAACAAAAAACTAAATAAAATATGAAAACACTAATTTTTTTGTTAATTCATTTTACTGCGTATTTGCGAAATTTTATTATTTTAAAATTAGGTATCTAAGTGATTGAAGAATGAATAAACAAATAATCCTTTAATTTAATTTCCACTAGTTAATCAGCTGTGTATTACACTTGGTTTGTTTGCATGTGTATGTTTAATTTCGTTAGTGGTGTAATTCGCTTCTCTGGCAAAACAAGTGTAAATTAAGGGAATTTTTATTTACACAATTTTTTTGTAGTTGTTGATGTATCTATGTATACTTTGATTTTTTCACAATTTTGATTTTCCACTCGTTTTGTTTAATTTAATATATTTTTTTGTTATCATGTAAACACAACAAAAAACCGAAAATCATTTTACATGCGAGTAAATTACGAATCAACAACTAGCAACCTCACGTTCTTAAGTACCATTGATGACTGCTGAAATAAGTTTAGATACGATTATCAAGCGAAAGCAATACAAAAGCCCCACCACTAACAGCGTTGCCAAACATTTACATTGAAGAAACTCATACCCACGAAAACATAACGGTTTTAATTATTTGAATTTCACAAAAAATTTATGGGTTAATATACTTACGGCCTTATAATAAAACACGTTAATAAAAAGTTTATTAAACAAATTTTCTTACAAAATCCGTTTCATAAACTCCTTATGAACCTGTTTTATTTTTTATAACAAGGCCGTTAGTATTTGAAGTTGGCAGCCATTGGAATAATCTAATCTGGCACCAATATTGAACATAGCGGTGACTAAAGGCCTAACCAGAATGTGAATAACGTGGCTTAAGCAACGGAGCAAAAACGAGTAAATCATATGTGTAAAACCATATTGAACTTAAGAAAACTTTTTGTTAAGTTTTATGAAACTGTAATTTGCTTAAGCAAAGTGCTAAGCTAAACTGATCGCACATTCCGTACGGAATCAAATGTTTTTTATTTTGTTTTTGTTTTTTAAAATGCATTCGAGAGGCTTTTAAAAATGTTAATTGTAGTTTAAGATGCAGTTGGATTTACTTCAACGGAATACATTATTAACCGCACTTCCATTCGTCTACAAAGAGATAGCTTAAGCAAATAGCTACAAAACTGTTATCTGAAGCGCTTGACAAAAATGAAATGAAAAATGTGGCAACCTCTCCTGATTTGAACAAAATATTAATATGTATATCATCTCACAAGTCTTACGTATTCCATAATACTTTGTGAGATAAAAGTCTAATGAGCTTTGTTGCGACTGTCAAGAAATCTAATTTAACATAACAGTTTGTGTTCACACCATCACACAAAGTACCTCACAAATGGCTTGGAAAACATGTCAAAATTTTACGTTTGTACAAATATTTTGTGTTGTTAGTTGGGGTGTTTGCTGTTTGGACAAACATTTGAAGCAATGTTTGCAGAAATATTAAAAATTTTTAATATTTGGCAGACATGTTGGATATTTGTCAAACTTTTTGTGTTATTATGCCCTTAAGCACTCACACATGAAATAAAATGCAAACCTGATCCAATGTAAAGTATTATTGTTTAGAAATTGTTCAAAAAACGATGAAGTCGTATGGGATGTCAAACTTTTTTCATAATACTTGGCATTTTCATCACAAATGCATTCACACTATCAGACTTTTACATATTACTTGAATTTTCGACATGTATTAATACAAAGTATAATAGTGTAAGCTAGCCTTTAGAAAGCAATCGAATTTTATATAGCGGTGAGGCTTTGTATTTGATACAAATGGTTTAAATATTAGGAGATTTAAAGGAGTTTGCAAATTTTTCGAAAAAAACACCATAGCTGGAGTTATTTTATTTTTATGCTGCTGTCACCATTATTTTAAATAGTTTTAGCAGCGATTTTTAACGAAACAATAATAACGACTAGCCCAGAAATAGTTCTACTTAGAGAAATTTAAAAAAAACATTAGGCAAACCTAATAAATTAAGATTAATATTTAACGTAATTAAAAATTCCACGGATGAAACAAATATTTGATGATTGATGTGCCGATCTTTTACGTTTTGCTTAAAAAAGTTCCCCCGGGACGACTGCAGAAATTAATTATTATATTTCTGCGTGGTATTCCAGTTAGAGGTTTGTCAAAGGGAATATACTGTCTGAAAATAAAAATATTTAGAGAGCGCTTTCTAGAAGTATCTGCTTTGGAGATAACTGGTCTAGTGGATCTCTTGATTTTTAAGTTGCAAATAAAGCCATTGCTTAATAAGTAAGCCATTTGTACTGCTTGTTCTATCACAGAAATAATGCTGAAACCTAAAGCCGAAAATATGATAATGTTTAAAAAACCTGGTTTTAAAAAAGGAAAATCTTAGAGCATTTCTTGCGGAAGATAACTCAACAATTCTCCAAACAACTTATGAACATATTTAATATTTCAATGGATTATTTATAGTACTTTCGCGATTTGAAAGCAATTTTATTTCTTTCAGTCGATACTGAACGAATCGAAATTATTTTTTTCAGTATTGTGAAACTCAAATTAATGCTTTACAACACTGAAAAAATAATTCCGGTTATCAATGACTGCGTCGAAAGAATAATTGTTTTATATAAAATGGATAAACGTTTTGAGAAGCTCTCAGAGCGTATTGAAAAAGTTGTAGAAGAAAAGCTCTGTCAATATAAAGTTGAACTCTTAAACGATCTTGATAAGAGATTTAACCTGATTAATAACGAGTTGCAGGCAGTTACGGACAGAGTATCCCTTTTAGAAACAGTTGCGGTTGAAATTAGAGGTATGCAGGAAGAAATTGTATCACTAAAAACAAAAATTAAACACCAAGAAAATAATACCGTGGCATGCGAGCTTCGAATTAACGAAGTCCCTTATTATGAAAATGAAAATCTTATGAATATTTTTTGCTCCATTTGTGACACTATAAAATCCCAGCTATAAAATCCATATACCGCCTGCAAAACCTAAATAATAAGAAGAAAACATTCTCTAGGGATGCGGTTATTATTGTCAAAATGTGGTCGCCTTACGATAAAAACTTCTTCTTAAAAGCATTGGCTAATTTCAAAGCAATTAATAAGAGGTTTTACTTTTGCCTGCGACACATTGGTCTCAACTCGGATAATAAGTTTTATATTAATGAAAATCCCACGAAAACTAATTTTCAAATATTCCGTGCTGCTGTTCGACTCAAAAAGAATAATCGAATTCATAGTGCGTTCACCATGCGTGGCTTTGTCTACATTAAAAAGACCGCCGATGAAAACATATTGCAAATTGATGATATTAAGCAGCTCTACACGATATTTCCCAACTCTGAGGAACTGGCTGATTCTGAAAGCTGTGTACCAAGGCACATTGTTCAGTAAAATATATAGTAACTCATATTATTTAAAAACTTATCTTGTCTCTCATAACTCATATTATTTAAAAACTTATCTTGTCTTTTGTTCTGAGTTATTTAATACATTTATCTTTATACTTAAAACTTTATTTAAGATTTCAATAGACTTCTTATTTTTAACCAAACTTTTTATTTACAACTCCTTTTTTCGCTGGAATTCAATTATACTAAACTTTTTAAGCATTGCCAACACTTCCAACGTAAATGTTCAACTCTAGTAGTCAAAATTCCAGAGACTGTGTGTACAACATGCTTAGAATCCTGGCCAAACAACGGACTGGTCTAAATATTGTGCACTTAAATGCACAAAGTTTAAATAACAAAATCGATGAATTACGGCACTTATTTATATCGTCAGGTGTTGATATCATTTGTGTTTCTGAAACATGGTTTCAATTTGATGTGCATGATTCAGTGTTTAGCTTACAGGGTTTTAGACTATTCCGTGCCGATAGGTAGAAGAATTCTTGTCGATAATGTTGAAACCAGAGCTAGAGGTGGTGGAGTTGCGATTTATGTTCGAAACGGAATTTCTTGTAAAGTTAAACTTTCCACTAGAATTGGCAGTGAAATTGAATATTTATTTCTTGAAATCTCTACTGCTTATAATAAGAAAATGCTTTTGGGCAGTGTGTATAGACCTAGTAGTAACATGAACGTTAATCCCCTCATTTCAATTCTTGAGGATATCACTATTCAATTTGATGATATTGTCATTATTGGTGACTTTAATAATAATCTTTTAGTTGATAATCCCTTAAAAGATCCTATGCATTTTCTTCATCTTTATCCGGTGAATGACTCTACTCCCACTCACTTTCACGTGTCCTCTAATAGTTTGATTGATCTAGTATTCGTTAACAATAAACCTAAGGTACTTCTTTATGATCAAATCTCAGCTTCAGTCTTTTCTAATCATGATATTCTCTTTCTGACTTAAAACTGTCTATGACTGCTGTGAATAAATATATTTCATATCGCGATTTGCATAATATCGATCACACCGTATTAAATCAGAATATTGATAACTTTTTCTGGGACGAGATATATACAATTGATTGTGTAAATGATCAACTTTCTCTAATCCAGGAGAATGTTCAATTATTATATGACATGTGTGTCCCTATTAAAACTAAGCGGATCACAACGAATCAGCAACCTTGGTTTACTAACGAAATAATGTCATTAAGAGAAAGGCGTGATGCTGCTTACAGTCGATGGAAGAGATTCAAAACTGATGATCTGAAAGCTATTCACAAAGCTGCTCGTAGGGAGGTAACTAAGCGCATTAAACTTGCGAAGTCCGCTTACTATCACAGAAAATTTTCTTCAGCAATGGATAACAAATCCAAATGGAAGGAAATTCGCAAAATTGGAATAGGCCAGAAATCCAATAAAACCTGTAACATGGATGCTGACGTTGACATTCTGAATGACCAATTTATAAATGTAAACGTCCAATCGCCTGCCTGTAACATTTATGATGATATTTGCTTTGTCCCAATACAAAACCCCTTTAGTTGCGTTAATCAGGTTGAAGTTTTAGAATGTTTGTCATCTGTAAAATCAAATGCGGTTGGTTCAGATGGTTTAGTTCCCCTGTTTTTAAAATGTCTAACACCTAGGCTACTACCCTACTATACATATTTATTCAATTCTGTCCTCACGAAGTCTACTTTTCCCGATGCATGGAAACTATCTAAAATAATCCCTATTCCTAAAACCAACCTGCCCTATTATACGGTTGTGAAATTTTTGCGAACTGTGACAGTGACGATCAACGTAAACTCAACTTAGCTTATAACAATATTGCAAGATATGTATTTCTTAAAGGACGTCGTGACCACATTTCACTCTACTCGTATCAGATATTTAAAATTAGGTTTGAAAACCTTTTGAAACTTAAATGCCTTATTTTCTTACACATATTTGTTCAGTAGGATTCAATTTGCTAGATCTAACCGAGGAAGGAAGATTATTCAACAAAGATACAAGAGTCTTTTGTCACATCGACAATTTTTCATTTACACCACAAGTCTTTGGAATTCTTTACCAAATTATATACAAAGCATAGGCAATGCAAATGCGTTTAAAAAGGAGTTATATAATTTTTTTTGCATTATGTAATATATCAGTTTTTCTATTTCTTATCACTTACTATCCAGTCTGATGCAATTTTCTATTTCTCTGCTTATTTAATGTTATGTTATTATTTTAATATTACGTTTTTAATTTCCTTAACACAAACTGTGATTATAAGTTTGATCTTATTCCCTAGCACTTTCATTTATAAGATAATTATCTTGTTTTGCTAGGATACAACTAAATAAATAAATAAATAAATAAATAAAAATAAATAAACTTTTATTTAGTAAATTTTGCTAAATTTTAACTTAAACCTCAAAGTCGTACACCTAAACACTCTCCGATTTGGCTCAAATGTGTGCTTTAAGCTAAGTGGCATAATAATTCGCACGGGTTGTTACAAAAATTTTAAAATTTTATATTCGCTCCCATTAGGGGCATTTTGAAAAAACATCCTAAGTCCAATTAAAAAAGTTGAAAAAACTTTTATGTTTTACAGATTGGTTATGGTTCAACTTAAATTCTGACACATTTTGGGGTTGACGGACTAATCCCATCCAAAGTTATGGACAAAAAAGGACTAAGCAAAAAACTGAATGTTGTATCTCCCGTAAACTTTAAGACCTTCTCCTACAAAACTCACTTTTTTTGGAATTAAGCTTATTTAACAATGCTGTATTAACTCAAAATTTTCAGTAGAAGCAAAACAATTTTTAATTTAACATTAAAGGCATATGAAAATGAATTTTTAAACCAACCGTTTCATTCCCAAAAAATAGACAAAATAGCACGATATTTTTACATTTTTAACATATTAAGGTTCAACAATTAACGAGTATAGATAAAGCTTTTTTGAAAGATCTTATTACAGAGAGTGAGAGCATAACATCAGAGGTGATAAAAAACTCAATAGCACAAAGCGAAAGAAAACATTTTGATTTCATTAAAAATTTGGTAAGGGAAAGCGAAGAGAGGATTCTCTCTGTTATTGAAAATAAACTAGGCTCTCTGAAAGTACAATTGAATGCTATTAGTGAAAGAGTTGAAAAGTTGGAGATTAAGAGTTCCGAAACAAACGACATGAAGAAGGAAATAATAGAACTAAAAAGAAAAGTATTAAAACATGAAAACTCAATTGTCGCAGGTAGCGTTCGAATTTCTGGTATCCCCTACTTTGAAAATGAAAATTTATACACTATTTTTAATAATATATGCGACAATATGAAAATACCTGTCCCCCAGATCGATAACATATACCGACTAAGAAAAATTTATAAGAACAACAAACCGTATACCCCGAAGGATGAAGTCATTGTTGCAAAACTGCGATCTCCATTTGAAAAAAATTTTCTTTTAAAATCAATCGCTAAATTTCGAAGGGAAAACCAAACCAATCTTCGGTTAAGCCATGCAGGATTTGAAAGTGATCAAAACATTTATATAAACGAGGATCTAACACCTCATAATCACCAAATATTTAAATCAGCACTTAAAATGAAAAAAAATAATGAAATAAAATCAACATTTACCCTGCGCGGTCTAGTGTATGTCAAAAAATTTGATTCAGATGACCCATTATTGGTGGAATTTATTGAGGACCTTAATAACCTTTTTCGGGAATAATTATTTTAAAATTTTATTTTATACTTTCAATAAAAAACTCTTTTATATATCTGTAACTTTTATGCTTAAACATGTAAAATCTCCTTTTAATTATTGCGTTGTATTTTGTAGTTTAAATAATGAATACATTATTTAATCAAATTGGTTCCAATGATGGGAATTATACCATGGTCAGACTTTTGTCAAATCGACAGAAGGGTTTCAGTGTATTTCATATAAATGCTCAGAGTTTATTACCAAAGATGGATGAATTCCGTTACATATTTGAAAACTCGGGCGTTGAAGCCGTGTGTGTATCGGAAACGTGGTTTAAAGCTGAAATAGGTGATAACATGTATGGAATGGTGGGTTATCGTCTTTATCGGTCAGACAGGCTAGGAAATGGTGGTGGTGTTGCAATATACCTTAGAAATAATATTTCGAGTAAATTTATTTGCAAGTGTAGTGATAGTAATGATATTGAATATATTTTTGCTGAGGTAAACTGTCAGGGTAATAAGATGCTTTTAGGATGTGTTTATAGGCCAGATAGGTACGGAAAACTTGATTTACTTATGGACAAACTACAACTCTTGTCGGCTACATATTCTGATGTTGTCATTGCAGGGGATTTTAACAGTAATTTGCTTGTCACTACCGAACTTTCTACTGCTATGTCAGTCTTTGATCTCATTCCGGTTAACGTTTCTCGGCCAACACATTTTACATCTACCTCTTCTACGCTTCTGGATTTGTTTTTTGTAAGTAAAAGACAAAGTGTATTACATTATGAACAATTAGCTTTGACTGCTTTTTCGAGGCATGATGCTGTTTTTATATCCTACAACTTTGCGTTTGTGCAACGGAATCAAATATTTAGTTATCGAGATTTCAATAACATTAATTATTTGTCCCTAAAACATGATCTTGAACATATTGAGTGGGAGCATATGTACTATTCACCATCTGTTGATGGCAAGGTAACATTTATGAATGACGCTATTAATTACATGTATAACAACAGTGTTCCAATTAGAAGAATCACACTCGGAAAGGATGCAAAGCCATGGTTTACAAACGATATTAAACTGCTTATAGAGCGACGTGACAATTGTTATAAAATGTGGAAACGATACAGGACACCTGAATGTTTACGTGAATTTCGCTTGACTAGAAAAATGGTTGTTTCTAAAATCAAAAGTAATAAGTCTTCATATTACTACGATAAATTTAACGCTGCTACAGACTGCAAGAAAACATGGAAGCATATAAGAGAAATTGGTATTGGAAAATCGGCGATTCGGTCATTTGATGTAGACGTTAATATGTTGAATGAGAATTTTGTCAATAATCAACATCCCATTATTCAGATGAATTTTTATGATAATCTCTTACCACCTGGGGATTCGGTGGTTGAATTTAATTTTCAGTGTGTTGATATACTAGAAGTAGTTGAGGCTTTTTATGCTGTGAAGTCGAATTCTATTGGCTTAGATGAAATTGACCCCAGGTTTGTAAAACTTATTTTACCTTGGATAGTTCGTTTCATTACACATATTTTTAACACCATTATTATTACCAATATATTTCCAACAATCTGGAAAGATGCTAAAATTATTCCAATACCAAAAACCAATAACGAATATCGTCCGATAGCTATTATATCATATTTTAGTAAAGTTTTTGAACGTTTATTACATAAACAATTATATAAACATGTGAATGACAACAGACTGTTTACTGATCGCCAATCTGGTTTCAGACCAAAGCGCGGTTGCATAACCGCACTCACTGATGTTGTAGAAGAAATTCGTGGCAATTTGGATGATAGCAGAATTTCTATATTGGTTCTATTGGACCATTCTAAGGCATTCGACAGCGTTCATCATTCCATTCTTTGCTTGAAACTGATGAAATTTTTTGGGTTTTCGGCACTTGCAGCTAGTTTGATTCAGTCCTATTTATCTGATAGAAGTCAATCTGTGGTGAATAATGGATTAACTTCTCGTCCGTTAACAGTAAATAGAGGGGTTCCACAGGGGTCAGTTCTTGGACCCTTGTTATACTCAATGTATGCGAATGATCTTCCCCAGCAACTGCGTCACTCTTGTGTACAAATGTATGCTGATGATGTTCAGTTATACCTTAGTTGCACAAGGGACGTATTACAAACAGGATTAGCTCACATAAACTTTGACTTAAATCAAATCTTTTCCTGGGCATCTGCTAATGGTTTGAGAATCAACCCAAGTAAATCAAAATGTTTAATTATATCCAGGAAAAGTGTAAGAGTTGAGACAGATGTAAATGTTGTTATTGGTGGCTCAAGAATTGAAATCGTGAATACAGCTAGAAATCTTGGAGTGACGTTTAATAGCACCTTAACTTGGACTGATCATATAAATCAGACTTGTGGCAGAGTTTATGGTATGCTGCGCGCTTTATGGCCAACACAGCATTTAACACCACTAAATATAAGAATTCGTCTGGCTAAGGCATATCTTCTACCAACACTATTATATGCATCGGAAGTTTTTGGTGCCTGTAATTCCCACGATGTAAGAAAACTTAAAACAACTTACAATAACATTGTCCGTTATACTTATAGCCTAAGGAGGTTTGACAGAATATCATCATATTCTCGTCGGTTTACTTGTATTTCTTTTATTAACATTTTAAAGTTGAGAAGTTTAATTTTTCTTCACAAAATCATTGTCACAAAAGAACCAGGGTATCTGTATGAGCGTTTAGGATTTGCAAGATCAAGAAGGGGGAGATATATCATACAATTGCGACACCGCACTCATTTTTCTGAATGTCAATTCTTTATTTCAAGCATACGTCTCTGGAATCAACTCCCAAATTATATACAGTGCACCGACAACGCAATGAAATTTAGGAGATTACTTTTTGAGTACCTTAAATAGAACTTTAAGTATTAGTATTAGTATTTTCTTTTTTGATATATAAATAATTTGTCACATTGTTATCATTTGTATACGTAACTTGTCTTATTCTAATACTGTAATTTATAAGATATTTTTTGTCTTGTTGTATTAGAAAATCGATGAAATAAATAAATAAATAAATATTGTAAGTACTCACACTCGCAAAAATTTTAATTGAGTATTCGAATTCGCTAAACACACATTCTTCGCTTCCCTACTTATGATATATACATATATATGATGCATAGTGGATGAGAATTGCAAACACTCAAAAAGTCTTATTTGCAACGACTTCAAAGCCAAAGCAAAAATACCAACAATAAACATTGAGTTTAACTTTGCTTACATTCCCCACTACAATTGGTTGGAATTCTCCCAACATTAATTGTAGTTGATTTCCGCTATTTTGCTTTTGTTGTATATGAAAGATGTCGTCTGTAATTATTTAAAAAAAAAAAATTTTAATTGAGTATTCGAATTCGCTAAACACACATTCTTCGCTTCCCTACTTATGATATATACATATATATGATGCATAGTGGATGAGAATTGCAAACACTCAAAAAGTCTTATTTGCAACGACTTCAAAGCCAAAGCAAAAATACCAACAATAAACATTGAGTTTAACTTTGCTTACATTCCCCACTACAATTGGTTGGAATTCTCCCAACATTAATTGTAGTTGATTTCCGCTATTTTGCTTTTGTTGTATATGAAAGATGTCGTCTGTAATTATTTTAAAAAAAAATTAGTTTAACTGCCTGTTTTTCAAAATAAAGAAATTTTTCGTGTGAATTTATATTGAAACAACAATAAAAAAACTTAAAATTGTTGTTGTTTTCAATAAAATTTCTAAACGAAAATTTAAATTTTAATTTGAAAGCATATTATGTTTTAACAACAACCCCTACAGTCATTCAAATTTCTGATTAAGCAATTATTCATGTTTTTACTTAATCAATATAAAAATGAATCCGATTAATAAATCGAAATTTTCGATAATTCCTACAAACCAAAGAAACTCAGCTATATGTAAAAAAAACCTTGTTCAGATTTAGTTAAAACTTCTTAATTAATCTCTTAAATCTCGATTTGTAATTCAAATTTTGTTTATTTGCCTAAAAGCAGTTGGATTCCATAAGCATGTCGATAATGCAGTTTTGTTTCTGATAATACGCACTGTTGCCAATTTGACAGGTTTACCGCGATTCTAGCGGTTTTTATGTGCCTATCGCGGTAAAACTTCCGTTTTGACAGGTAGTGTGAAATCAAGCTGGGGTTTTTTAGTGGCATTATAATATTTATATAAAATTTTTGTCACAAAATAGAAATTTCAATTTTTTTTTTTTTTTCAATTAAAGTTATGGAGTGATAAGAAAATAATTTTTTAAATTGAAATTAAATTCCTTTCCGCTATGAAAACATTTTACAACATATTTTTTAAATTGTCTCATTAGGTTTGTTAGTCTGTCACGGTTTTGTTAGTTTTGTAGTTTTTATTAACTGAACATTGATTGATATGTGATTTTAATTGACTTTAGCGAGCTTATTTCAAATGTTTCATATTGACTCTATCACGTCTAGATATTTTTTATTGGCTCTACTAATATTTCGCCCGAAATAAGGCGGTTATCCTAATACATTTCATCACGACTTTATAACTATTTGGTCGATTTTGATCAAACTATGTATTTAAAAATGATTAGAAAAAAAATTTCTTAAATCAGCATTATTTTCATGGCTTATGACTAATTTGATTTGTAAGATACCTGGCCTTCCAATATTTTCTGTAAAATTGTAAAATTATTTTGCCCTTACAATTTTTTATGATTTCTTTAAAACAAACATTTCTGAATATCTCCAAAACTTTGCAAAATATGTTTTGGATGAATTAAAGGATATTCCAAATTATTTTCTGGTCATTTTATACAAATCGGACAAATCGTTCTCAAGAAATGACGAAATATATTTGCATAACCGCCTTATTTCGGGCGAAATATATACCCAGCCAAAAAACTAGACGTAATGAAAAAAAGACTAAAAACAGATTCCAACGTAGTGCTTTAAATCTTTAAATTCCATATATTTTTATTAAGAATTTATTTGCTGCAGACCAGTATTATCAGCTTTTACCGAACAAAAAATAATCCATAGGTGTAATCTACAGTAAAGCCACCGAAAATTAAATGTAAATTTTATTAATATTTAATTTTCTGGGATAAAACTTACATAAGGTTGTCAGAACTAAACACTAAACAATGTACTGTTCAAAAATTGGTTTAGTATGCTTTATTGATCAACAAAATAGCGCCATTCGCCTTTGCCTGGGTTTAAGTATACACACAGAAAAAAAATATCTCAAGAAAATTTTTAACTACACAGTTTGTTAAAAATAAAATTTTAGGTCAACAAACTTTTTGTTTGATTCAAAGAAAAAATTTATCAAATTTACACTTTGCAAAATAGCAATCAATAAAACATATTTAAAAATGAAATAATTAAATATTTCTTCATATTCAATAAAAAAAATATTTGAATCAAAGTAAAGACAGTATTTTAACAACTCTTGTCCATTTTTGAATAGCTCATAATTCTCATTTGTTTTACAGTTTTATTTGAATAATATCTTTAGTTTTGCCAAAGTCTTTGAAAAAGGTTTCCTGATGATCTGGCCTAAGCAACCAGTGAAATGCGCATAGGAACTTACTTATCCCCGCATAATAAATTTTAGTGTTTTTATAAAAATATAAAAATTGAAAATTTATAACATCATCATTAATAAATAAAAAAATAAAGATTCGATTAACATTTTGTTTGATTTATTCAACATTTTCAACAATTTATTTTAACAAATCAAGTAAACATTTTGTTGAAAAAAATTATTTTGGGCAACAACTTTTTTTATTGACTCAATAAACTTGGCTGTTGACTAAAAATTTAGTAATTATACATACAAACTTTTTTATCAATACCGCAAAAATCGTCATCGCAGAAAATTCAAACATTTTTGTAATCAAATATGCGATTTCCGTATTCAAATATGAAAATTATTTTTTTCTGTGCACATTTGATGTTAAGTGTAAAAAATCACAGCAGGCTTTTCAAATTTTACTCAATTTTATAAAAAAAATTTTGTACGGGATTAAAAAAAGTCAGGGAAACTAAAAACCTTACAATATAATTTAAATCTAGTCATACCTTTAAAAAGTACCCTATATCTAGATTCGTATAAACATTTAGCAAACATTTTAGATTTTAGCGATATTTTTAAAACATTTTAAGCTAAATAAAAAATTAAGCGGTTGCTAGCGGGTTTTGAAGTGCGATTTGATAATACCAATTTCAATATTTTGTTGTTTTGAGTTAATCGTTGCATAAGGTGGGTTTTTTTACTCGCTTTTATTTTGCTGAAACAGTCAGGTTCTAATTTAATCATAAAGGCTTTGCTAGCCAATTTCACTAAGAACTCTTCTATAAAAAAAACTTTAATTTCAATTTTCTCAAAAGTTAATATTTTGACATTGGCCCTTTTAGCACCAAGCCACAGAGCTAATAGGTATATCATCATTTAATTCATTTTAACTGTTTTAATTATTATTTACTTACAAACATACTGCAGCAAAAATTGAGAATGTTTTTAAAAAATAATACCTGTTTTGTTTGTTGTTCAAATAAATTGACTTTATTGATAAATACGATTACATAGGTATGTATTTTAAATTTCTTTTTACTTTTTATTTAACATTTCTTCCACCTTCTCGTTAAATAGTATGTATATTATTTTTCTAAATATTTATGTACTTGATGTATGCTATTAAAAAGAAAGAGAGAGATTTATATGTACATACATATGTATGTGTTCAAAAGTCTTGTTAAATTTTTTATAAAAATCTTTGCAAAAAACAAATTGTTTCATTGGTGTGGCTTTAATGCATTTTAAAATGTCATCTTTGTTAATTTTATTTGAAATTTATAGATTGTTTAATTATAATATTATTTATTTTGTTCTTAGTTTTGTGTTATATGTATATTGCTTTGTCATTTAGTACATAAAAATCATTAATTTTAATGTGTGTATGTAATACGATTGATATTTTTTGTTGGTGTTGTTATTTTTAATAAATATATACACAGAAAAATTCTCCAAAATTTTTCACCAATTAAAGCATTAAACAAAAATAAAATCAGTTTTAATTAAAAATGTAATCAAGCAAATTAAACGTTTAATCAAGTGAATTAAACGTTTAATTAATACCATTAACTGGTTTAATTGATACTATTAATTTGTTTACTGGTGAAAATTTAATTAATTTTTTAATTAATATCGCAAATTTTTTAATTGAAATCAATTTTTATTTTTTTCTGTGTAAAGACGATTAAGAAAATTTTACATGCAAACGATATCTTTTTTATATATGTATATGTATATGTTTATCTAGTAAGTTATTAGGTATGTATATACTTATATATAACGGAATACAGGTTACATAGGTAAAAAAATGGGAGTAGAAATAGACTGTGGACAAAATTCACTGTTTTACTTTTTACTTAACAAGTTTTTTTTAAATTGAATATATAATTTCTAGTATATCATTCTATTTTCAATAACATTTTTAAAAATACACAATGTTTTCCATATTCTTTAATATATACTATTTAATTACTTTAAATAATGCTGCAAATATAACTTTAAACCGGAGTTTTTCCGGTATTCATTTATTTTCCAAACCTTTTTTATACCAAAAAAAAAAAGAAACTCATTTTAAAATAACCAAAGTTAACGACACAAAAAACTGCTTAAACTAAAATCAAAGGAAATTCTAAATACGAAAACATAAATAAGCCCTGCTTACGCAGAAAAAAATTTTCCTGGAGTCAAGTTACGGCATTCGATATCGATCAAATTTACAATACAATTTAAATGGTAATTTCGATCAATATTAAATGCCGTAATTAGGCTCCTGGAGTAATACTGTTTAACAGAAATTAAATATTGTTTAATGTATACATTTTTTTTTAACATTTAAGAAAATTTAATTATTTATGTAGGTATGTACTATTTACTTTACTTCATAATTAAAAAACAAAACACCAACTAAGTTAAGATAAAGAATCCATGTTTTTTACTCCCAAACTAAAATAACAAACAATTTATAATACTAATCTTTAAGAATTTTCTGATATAAACATTTTTAATATTAATAAAGGCGAAGAACAGCAATCTTCATGTATCAAATATCAGTAGTTAAAATAACAATTATTTCTGGATCGTTTATTTTGGCGAATATTTCATCATATATTCTGTTACCAAATTGTATTCGGGAGAAAGCAAGAAAACTTGTTTCTCTAGGTCAGGGCTGCCAGACACCTTTTTTCATTGCCAATGTCCTGTAAAAAGAAATGCACTCAAAGAAACCCCTTTATATATATTAAGTATTTTTTAATAATTAAAAGCAGTGTTCGAAAATAAAGACTAAATATCGCTCCTTAGTGCTCGGTTCGGTAGATTTGTGGAAAACACAAACGCTAATAGTGTTTGTGCAGAAAATCGTTAAAAAAATAACGTTTCCCTGTTTTTTTCCTGTTTCGAACACAAATATAATTCTGTTTTTATCTAACTGAACAAAAGATGAGACATTTATCTCCGTTTGGTTTTTTTAAAAAACCACAAACTTTATTGTGTTCGGTTCGGTTCATTAATGGTCGTCGCTTTTGGCTGGTATAAAAACCAAACATTTTTTACAAAAACAAAATACACATACAATAAAAAACAAAAAGTCAGCAAAACGATTTAACACAAACAAAACATATACACAATACACACAAAAGCTGTTCGTGCTGCAGTCGTTGTTAAAATTTTTTGTTTACTCATTTCTTTATCAATGTAGAAAAGAAACATTAAAGAACATTAAAATATAATGTTTGACTGCAATTGTTCTGTTTTTTGACGAAGAACATATGAAAATATGTAGTTACGAACGGTATTAAGAATTGTGTTCGTCTACACAATCACTATAAAAATAGATATCGTGAACCGAAACGCTAAATAATGTACTGTTTATTTTCGAACACTGATTAAAATTATTTTTTAATAATTTTTTTGTTTTTTGTACTATGCATGTATTTGTGGGGATTATTTTTATGTTATAAACAGTGCAAGTTTTTGAAGGCTCAGTTAGCCGAGAGTAACAGTAACTTAACCTTACCGTAAAAAAGGAACACCAATCTATTTATTACAGATTGAGACGTAATATCTTAATGTTACGCAACGGTTCTGTTACTCCCGCTAACTGAGCCTTTAGGCTTTTTCCATGAAAATGCATATTTTTCAAGTTTTCCCCAAAAATAAATGCTTTTTGCATATTACGCAGGTTTGCAGCCGTTTTTAGCAAAAGAATTGCTTCTGAGTAAATAAAAACATGTACATCGGTCCTTTTCTTTCTTATATCGAAATTTTTAACAAAAAATAAAATAAGCGGTTACTGAACAGTTTTGGATGTTTTGTTTTTGATACTGATTTATTATAAATTGCCAAACGAAATTAACAAACTTAAATGCTCGTATGGTAAGGTAATTAAAGAACTTTTAACTTGTACTGTTCCGTTCTGTTTTGTCTGCTTTACATAAAAGTTTATCCGTCATAGAAGACGTAAAAGAACAAGTTCAAAATATTTATTAAAAAACTTCAAACGTTGACCAAGTTAAAAAAAAACAACATATATTTAAAAAAAGCGAAACCGATGAATATATTGGCACACTTTTTCCATGTGAACTAATATTTTTCAAGTATTTTCAATACATATGAGCTATGTTAATTGGTTTTCAAAGTAAGAAGTTTTGTTTTCACTTTATTTCTATTTCTAGAACATGCCTGCCCGTATATCTATCAGGGATCTGCTGGAAATCGCAAACGCAAAAAGCAAGAATTTGAAGTCGTTTTTTTTTAGTACGATTTCTGTAATATAACAAAAATTATAAAAATTAGATTAAAAGTGTAAAAAACAGCCTCCGAATTCTTGCGTTTGCGATTTCCAGCACACCCCCCTACATGTACAGATGTATGTATATAGGTAAATAATCTGTTGCTTTTATCATTTATCCTTAAATTTATCACCTTTCCAATATAATCGTTTTCAGCAGTTGCAATAATTAAAAAATAATTTTTTAATTTAATTCGTTGCGCAAGAATTCTTTTTATAGATGGGGCTGTATGCTAACTAGGTATGCCAAACGGCAAATCCCGAAACCCGAAATCCCGGGATTTTTTGGGACTAACAAATCCCGAATATAATTTTTATAAATCTCGGGATTTTTCAATTTAACAACTTTTGTGTATCAAAAATTTTTATATGTATAAAAATATTCGATTAATTAAATTTTTATACTTTCTAATTATTCATTGTTTTATGGCCGTTTTCTCATTACGCGATTATCTTTTTTCTCAAAGAAAAACTGCACATTAAAGAAATTTGGTTTTCTCAATGTCTCATTTGTTTTCTATTCTGTCGCAAAGCTAACCAGCACTCATCTGCTAATTACACTATGCCACAAAAAAAATGAATCTCAAAAATGAGATATTTTCTAAGCTAAATTGGTGCTGCTGAACACGAATATGGCATTAATTTATTTTTCCCAAGAACCGTTTTCGAGCTATACGCGAAAAACGTGTTTTTCTGCAGTTTAAGGTATTCCGAAAAATCTCGAGAACTGTTTAACTGAATTGTACAAGATTTAACATTGTGCATAGATATCTCTTTTAGCACATATCTATTCCGTGTCGGTAGGATAAAGATTTACTAAGCTACAGGGCTTAAAACTTGAAAAAAATTTTATTTTTTATGTTTTTTCAAAATTCACATTTTTAATTCGCTCCAGTAATGCAATAAAAAAATGAAAAAATTTTTTTTAACTTGTATCTTAAATAATATTTAGTTTTAAACGTAGTAAGCGTTAAATTGTTATCGTCGCACAAAATATTAGGCAATAACGAAATAATAAAATTTTTATATAAAATGAATTGTTTTGTTAAGTTTTCTTTTTTAAAAATAAAAAAAATGTATAAATGGTCTGCCAAATAACTTTTTTTTTGAAAAGGCTATAAAAAAAAACTACTGAATATTTTCTCAAATTTTCTTTTTTATTTGAAAGTACAATCCTTCCGGTTAATAATGGAAAATAATTTCATTCAAATGGCTGCCTCGGCTGGCCATGCAGTAGTGAACAAAATTCGTTCAACATGGCCCGATAACGATCGCCATTGACTGTAACGGCCACTCCTTGCTCATTTTCGAAGAAAAATGGCCCAATTATGCCTCTTGACCAAAATCCGCACCAAACAGTGACTCGTTTTGGGTGCATCGGCTTTTCAATGTATGCGTGCGGGTTTTCTGTGCCCCAAATGCGACAATTTTTCTTGTTTACATTCCCGCCAAGATCAAAATGAGCTTCATCTGAAAAGATGATTTTTTGGCAAAATCGGCATCTTCTGTAAGTCGATCGCAGGCCCACTTAGCGAAGCGAAAACGCATTGGATTGTCAGTTGGCTTCAACTCCTGAACCAATTGGACGTTGTATGACGTCATACCAAGGTCTTTATTCAAAATTCGGCTCAATGATGTCTCCGAAATGTTCAATTGTTGAGAACGACGATGAATTGATGTTGATGGCGCTTCACGCACACTTTCTGACATAGCAGCAATAGTCTCGGGTGTACGCACTGTTTTTGGCTTTTCACGCTTTGGTTTATCGATGAGGATGCCCGTTTCTTTCACTTTTTTCACAAGATAACGAACATACGGAGCTGACGGTGCTTCTCTTCTTCCAAAATTCGTACGCAATTTTCGCAAACATTCTGCAACGTTACCATGATTTTCAAAGTGATATCTCAATATTTCCCAGCGTTGTTCAAGCGTATACACAACCATATTCGTTCAGCGGAAGGATAAAACTAATTATCTGTCAAATCAGGGGCCTGATTCTGGCAGTCGTGATCGCGTAATTTCTCGATTCGAAAGCAATTTAAAATCTAATTATTTCAGTCAATACTGAACGTATTGGAATTATTTTTTCAGTGTTGTGAAGCATTAATTTGAGTTTCACAATACTGAAAAAATAATTTTGATTTGTTCAGTATCGACTGAGATAAAATTGCTTTCGGATCGAGAAATTACTCGATCACATAAATAAATAGTGTTGTTGTTTTTTTTTAAAGTTGTATACAAGGCGAATTTACAACAGGTGAACTTATCTTGCTACGTAAGCAACAGCTGATAACTAACCTTGTGTCAAAATGGTATACCGTTCTAGTGGTTCTGGGGAATCTTTACTAAATTCTGTAATTTTCGCTTAAAATTATGAAATTTAAAACTTTTTTAAGTTATTACATTTCAAAACACATTTGAAAACAAAATGAAATATTTGCTTGAATTTTTGACACAACGTTAAAATATTTTACAGTGTTGTAAAACGTTTTTAAAATAAGACCACCTTGTATGAATTCGCCTTGGTTGTATATTAAAGAAACAAATTGATCCCGAAATTCCGAATCCCGGGATTTGTTAAAATCGATCCCGTTTGGCATCCCTAATGCTAACCAACGTGTACATTACTGAGCTACCTAAATAAGAGCGTTTAGCGTTTTTTTTACACATGAAAATTCTATTTCAAATACATTTTCAATAAAACAAACCGACTAATGGATCTGTCAATTAAAATTTTCCAACCGGGTGGTGTCTAATTCGCATTGTAAAGGTTTGTTTCATATAAATTGTATGCAATTGAGAAGTTTTGACATACAAAAAACGCTTGCCGCTCTTATTTAGGTAGCTCACTTAGGCCGAGGCCACGCAATGAGCGGCTAAGCGTCAAGCGTCTGAGCGATGAGCGTCAAAAAATTAAAACATATGAAATACTATTGAAGTGGCCACGAAATGAGCGGCATGCGAGCGAAATTTTTGAGCGGCTAAGCGGCGTCGCTCAGGAATAAAACTTGTTCTAATTTTTAGTTGTTTTCTGAGCGTCAAAAAATAAACATGGCAAAAGTGAATGTGGAGGTTACAATTTCATCTGTACAAAGCCGACCGCTATTATGGCAAGACAGATTACCAAATTTTAAAAATAAAAATATAACCGAAAATTAATTTTTTGGTTTTGTCAATCTAGTGTTAACTGCTTGCAACAGCAAATCAATGGATTTCACATTTGGGTAGATTTGTATATATATGGTTAATGATGAACACCAAGGCCTGTTCGTCGATTTCGATTTATATACATATATATATTATAATTTGTTATTATAATTTGTTTTTGTTTTAAATGTAAGTTAAGCGAACGAAGTATTCGCTCGAAATCGACGAACAGGCCGCAAATTGTTTTTTTTTTCTTAATAAACGCATCAAATTCATATGAATACGATTTTCGCGTAATAACATTAAACAATCCACTCTTTACAATAGAATTTTAACAACTAACCGCTCAGAAATGACGCTCAGTAATAAGCCACTTGCCGCTCAAACTTGACGCTTTGACGCTCATCGCTCAGACGCTTGACGCTTAGCCGCTCATTGCGTGGCCTCGGCCTTAGGCGTCATTTCTGAGCGGTTAGTTGTTAAAATGCTATTGTAAAGAGTGGATTGTTTAATGTTATTACGCGAAAATCGTATTCATATGAATTTAATGCGTTTATTAAGAAAAAAAAAAACAATTTGCGGCCTGTTCGTCGATTTCGAGCGAAGACTTCGTTCGCTTAACTTACATTTAAAACAAAAACAAATTATAATAACAAATTATAATATATATATGTATATAAATCGAAATCGACGAACAGGCCTTGGTGTTCATCATTAACCATATATATACAAATCTACCCAAATGTGAAATCCATTGATTTGCTGTTGCAAGCAGTTAACACTAGATTGACAAAACCAAAAAATTAATTTTCGGTTATATTTTTATTTTTAAAATTTGGTAATCTGTCTTGCCATAATAGCGGTCGGCTTTGTACAGATGAAATTGTAAGCTCCACATTCACTTTTGCCATGTTTATTCTTTGACGCTCAGAAAACAACTAAAAATTAGAACAAGTTTTATTCCTGAGCGACGCCGCTTAGCCGCTCAAAAATTTCGCTCCCATGCCGCTCATTTCGTGGCCACTTCAATGGTATTTCATATGTTTTAATTTTTTGACGCTCATCGATCAGCCGCTTGACGCTTAGCCGCTCATTGCGTGGCCTCGGCCTTAGGCATAAAACCAAATTTAAGAAGAATTTGGCATACCACTACATGGTGGCAAACATTGTACAAGTAATAAATATCACTTTTTTAAGTGATTTGGGTTAAAAATGTTCCACACCAAACGGGATTTCTAAAAAACGGCAGAGCTTTTTTCTTAATTTTTCTATTTTGAAACACAAATGTTTTCAATTGTTACATAAAATAATTTTTAAATTTAAAGTATGTGATGATTTACACAATAGAAGTTGCTTCGCCGAGCCTCCTACATAAATAGTTAATGGTTTTGTGACCCAATGTCTGAGAAAACATTCTTCGGCATTGCTATAAATTTACTATAGGGATTATAGGGAAAATATTTAATTTTTTAAAGTATTTTAAAGCTTGGACAATTCATATACATACATAAGTATTATTATGTCACCTTTTTAAGAAATTTTACACAAACAATATTTATTCAAATTTCTAAATTTAATGACAAAGCAAATGGCTATGTGATCTTTTAAAAAAATAATTTCGTTTGGTGCGGTAACTTTTTCGATTTCGAAAAAAAAAATATAATGGGTCTTCATACTTTTTTATGCTCTATTCGACTATACTATGCCATTTTTTTCTTTTTGCATAAATTTTTAATATTTTTAATTAGGGGAATGTAAGATGAGATAAACCCACTGTTTATTGTTGATGTGTTTTGTTTAAACTTTGATATTATTACAAGTAGAACTGTTGCTAAAAGTCTTATACGCTTAACAGTTTTATTTGGTTTAATATCTTTAGTTTTTCTAAAATCTTTATGGATGAAGTTTCCTGATGATCTGGCCTAAGCAACCAGTGAAATGCGCATAGGAATAGCTTATCCCATCAACAATAAATTTCAAGTGTTTTTATTAATAATAAAAACTGGGAATTAAGCACGAATAACAAAATCTTTTGAAATTAATATTTTTAACTAGGCTTAAGTTCATTAAATTATTTTTATGAAGAAAGGAATTTTACAACATGATAATTAATTAAAATTGTTATTGATAATCTTTCATTCTTGACCGTGGCCGGGTTTCGAACCGCAGCCGGCAGGTTACCATGACATGTTTCGATCGCAACCACTCGATCTCGGGTGCGTTCGTAAATGCATCACTGCGCTGCATCAGTGATTTCAAATGGTTATATATTTATCAATGAAGTCAATGTGGACCAAAAAATTGTGAAATACTCCACAAAAATAATAGTCACACAATAAAAAAAATTATAATTTTTCTTTTAACGCCATTAAAAAAAGTTTGCTTTTCTGATGCAGCGCAGTGATGCATTTACGAACGTACCCGGATTTCCCGTTTTACACTCGCAGCCATCGACGACTGCAGACGTCAATAGTCAAACATCAATCCTTAAACCAAATTATATTTTAACTTTTGGTAGATCGAAATTTGCTTTTTTGAATGATTATCCATTTTAATAGATTTTACATGTTTTTTCTTTACTTCTGTTTTTTCTTACTTTTGTCAAGAATTCTTCTTGAAGTCCAAAAACATTTTTTGTTTTTTTCTTTTTGTCTTCCTTTTTCTTGTTGACCTTTTTCAGCACAACTTGAAGGACAAATGAACACATAGAGCTCGTGCCTTAGCTTTAACAATAATTAGTATTGTGGTTATTTTGTTGAACTATTTATGGTTTTTAATCCAAATTTTTAATATTTTTAATAAGGCTTAAGTTCATTAAATTAAATTTTCATTAAATTATTTTTATGAAGAAAGGAATTGTAAAAAGTTATATGTACATATTAAAAATTCGCAACTTTTTATGTTTGACGTCCAATCATTTATTTACTTTAAACCTATTTCAAGCTTAATGCTAGTTTTAAAACTATTTGATCATGAAATCAGCTCTCTAAGCAATCACCCCTTTCGTTTCAGGTTCCATTTTTTTCTAAAAAATGTATGGGAAAAAGCAAAATTTCACATGAAAGACTGTTCACTTTTTATTCACGATAGGGGTGAATATCTTTGAAACCATGTGAGCAACGCAAATGTGGAGCATGACAAGTGCACTTAATAAGGGCTTTAAGAACGAAAATATAAAAGTTACATTTAACGCCTGAAAGATCAGATGGATCATAAATTGTATTTGTGGACATTAATTTTATATAATTACCCCAAAATAATCCTTTATTTTGATATCTCCCAATCAACATTTGTATTCTTCTTGGCAACGAAATTTTCCCTAATTTGGTGCTAGTGTTGAGATATGACTAGTAACATATCTGCCATCCACGGTTGATAAAGTTGGTACAATTGTAGTTTTTTTGATACAATTCAAAACCAAAAAGTACGCTGGTACCACCGTGACTCACTTGGTACTATTTCCAAACTTTTCAAACCTATTGTTAATGCATATAAAATAACAACTCGTATTTACTGTCGAATGAATATAAGCGAAGTTAAGTGTTTGGTGAAAATGATCTTGCGAAAGAGAAAAAATTTCGTAGCTTTTTTATGAAATCTTAAGGAAACTCTGTGTATATTGTTGTTGGATTTAACAAAAAACTATGATATTTTGCAATTGCTCTTTTGAAAGACCATTTGCACCAAACACCAACCATATTGTGAATAAATTTTTGCACTTGTTCATTGGACATTCTAAATAATATCGAGTTTCGAGCTTCGGCGGATATATATGCTTTACAAAACATAAAAATTGAAAATATTTTTATTTTTGGGTCCGAAGTGTCCACAATGAAACTTGAATTAGATCAGTTAATTTTTTTTGTATTCAATTTTTGTTCATAAAATTAAAATAAAAAAAAAATTATATAAAATGATTTAGCACTATTGGGATCGAAAAAGTACGATTTTAAGATTTCGTTGGTACGATGTTGGTTTTCTCATTATTCACCCCTGCTGGCATCGCATTATTATTTATGCCTTTAACCAACCCTTTTTTGCCTGTACAAATTAGTGTTCTAACGGGTCGTTTATGGATGGCAACGAAACTGAAGTTGTGTTGCCAGCGGCGAAATCAGGCAACGCCAGCGGCGTGACGTTGCTTGAGAGTATAAAAAAATTCCGACATGTTTTTTATGCATTTGAAATTATGTATTCTCTATTTGAAAACATTAATAACTAAAATAACTTTAAACCTTTGAACCTTTTTGCTTCTTTAGTTAGTATTAAACAATTTTATTTCTTTATAGATTCGTTTTCTTAGTATTTTTTAAATTTTACTAAAACAACGAAATAATTTGTTAAGAATAAGTTACAGAAAATCTACATACTAATCAACAAAATTTAATAAATAACCCTTAGGGTTTGATTTACTAATAATAAATATTTATTATTGGTTTTTCTTTTACAGTTTAATTAAATCCTCAATTGTAGATAATATAGTCATTTTTAGATTTATGTATAATTCAGGCCAATATATTTTGGTCCTTTAATTCATTAATACTTTTAAGTTTGTTTCTTTATTTTTCTTATTGTTCTTTTAAATTTTAATTGTTTACTTTTTGTTTTTAATACAATATTTGTGTGTTTGCAACGGAATCTCAGTTTTTTCGTAAGGAAGTATTTCTTTTTTTGTTTATTTTTAAATTTAAAAACCCTTTTCGAAAGCTTTTTTTATTTTTTATCGTATTTTTGATGCAACAAATTCAAATGCAGCAATAAATAACAATAATAATAAAAAACCAAGTTTTGAATTTTTTAAAAGATTATTATTTGTTTTTTTATGTTTTTTATTTATTTTTACTTTTACTTAACAGTTAAAAATAATAATAATTTGAGTTCTAAATAAGGACAAAATAATATATATATATAAAAAAAATTCATAAAACGAAAAATAAATGATATGAATATGTGTGGTGTATATTTATTTAAGTTAAATAAAATTATAAAAACTAGTAAATTCTTAATAAGTCTCTGATTTTAAAGGTATATTAGAAGATATATTTACTGTATATATATATAGAATTTTGTTTTTTTTTTATATCAGAGATCGAGTTAAATTATAATTTAATTGCTCTAGTATGGATATGTTTATTGTTTATTAAAGAAATATTAAACTAACAATTGATTTAAAAATAATAAAACAAAAAACGGATAAAATAAAAGTAAAAGGAAAATATTTTTTTTTTCAAATTATGTCTGTTTTGACTGCGAGTGTATTTTTTGCAGGAAAAATAATTTCAATTTATTAAAACCTTCTGCAATTCAAAGATAAATAATATGAATAATATGTTAGAAAATCTTTTACTTATTTTTTAACAAGAAAGTAAATATTCAATCCGAAAATGTATATAAACTTTTAATTTTTGTATGACTCAACCCAAAATTATTATAGGTAATATATGTATGTATTTTTGTTTTTTGTGTTATGAAATAAACCAGTTTAAAAATGGTTGAAATGCAATTAAAAGAAATAAAAAATGCATATTTTTAAATTTTAATCCACATGTATTTTACTTAGTACAAATTTTAAATTTCTAACAAATTATTCACCTTATATGTTTAGCTCCTTAAATTACAGCATACTTTATATACATTTTCTCAAATAGTATGTTTTAAATTTAATGCATTAAAAGAATTTTTTATTTTTAATTTTAAAAATATTTATACAGTGTAAATTCGATAATCCGGACTCCACTAATCCGGAATATTCGGTAATCCGGACAGAATTTTGCAGCTCATTGCGTATTCTATAATCCGGATTGATTGCAACTATGTAGTCCGCATTGAATAACACCCGTTTTAATTTATATTTTTTATTCAAATCAAAGCATGCTTTGAAAAATACAGTCATTGCGTATTCTATAATCCGGATTGATTGCAACTCTATAATCCGGATTGAATAACACCCGTTTTTATTTATTTTTTATTCAAATCACAGCATGCTTTGTAAAATGCAGTTAGATAAGTGTATGTTTGCACATGCGTTTTTTTGCTATGAATTATTATAATTTTTAATAAATACATACATGCGGTAATCCGGATAATTCGCTACTCCGGATTGGGGTCTGCAATCAATTATCCGGATTATCGAATTTTTACTGTATATATATTACAAGGAAATGTACAATTTATTCGTTTAATAATCCAATAATCTGTTAAACGAAAAATGTTTGAATGATAACCCCCGAGAAACAACAAAATTTCAAATATACAAATTTTTTATTTTTTAAAATAATTTAAAACCTTATAACAAACTATTATCCTAATGCCTAAGTGGCAAAAACAAAATACATAGTGGTTAGAAAGAAGTTTGAAATTGGAAAATATGGCAGAATCCGAAATAGTGCACAAGAATTTTTACTTGTGAAGTTAAGCCAACAGAATTTTAATTTTGCATACGTATAAACGAAGAAATTATTTCTTTTTGTTGAAAAAAAAAAAATATATATATATATGCACAGCCTTGACTTGGTTTAAAATCAGTAACCAAAAGTTACTACTACAACAATCTTAAACATTAAAACATTAAGGTTCGAAAATTTTCAAACTGGAACAGAACTGTATTACAATTAAAATATAATATATAAACTTAAATAAACTTAACGTGTTAAGAAACGCCAATACGATATTAAATAAGAATCTCAAAAGGAAGAATTTTTTGGTTTAAACAACGTACAAGATGGCAAAGTGGCTATAAAATGATCTCAGTAGAACGTCTTTCTTGGGCCGCATTAAGCAAAGGATCACAATTGAATGCATCTGCTGCTAGTGGCGAAAACTTTGACGTACGTTTAACACGGCCCGTATTTGGAGCTGAAGCTGTAGTCGTCACTACAGCTGAACTATTGCTGCCGCGAATTGCCGTCACAGCTGACAAGGATTGTATTGATGGTTGCTGCGGTGTCGAACATAGTGAAAAAGATCGGGTTGTATGCAAAGAAGTCGACGAAGATTGTGGTGGAAATTTCGCAATAGTTACAATCGAGGTTAGAGTGGCTGAGGAAGAATCGTTACTACCAATTGATTGATCGCGATGATGATGGTGCTGCTGATGTTGTACGGCAGTTAAATGCTGTGGCGATTTCCGTCTCAATTTCCCGGTCGAAAGCAAATCTCTTTTGTCGATTCCTTTTGTTGTGCTTATTGATTCCTGCAGTATGGCTGATTGGCGTATGGTTTGTTGTAGTAAAGAGTTAACATCAATGGCTGGCCAAGTGACCAGCGAAACACTTCGTCATAAGTATGAGTCGACGGGTGAGTCCACACGTTTGTGACGATGATGTTTACTGTAGTGCTTGCAAGGTTTACGTCCTGTCTGTCTATTTGCATTATCTCCGTAGTTTGGGGCTAAAATGGCTGGTGTGTCAATGACCGCCACATTAGGAATGCCTGTACTAGAACCAGTGCCATTTGTTGGTGTTGACGAATTCTTGTTATTTTGTGGTAGTTTACGAGGTGTTCCCTGCGACATTTGATTGGTGGAGGACAGTGAAAAGTATTCTGCCGAATGACTTTGCGAAGAGGTATCTTCAGAGAAAGCATTACTTAAACTACGTATAGTAACATCTCCTTCATCCCCAGGTGTAGATACGATAGATGACGGATTTGTCAGCGGCGTTAAGGTGCTAGAATGGCCTTCTTCGCCCTCGAATGGGCCAAGTTTTCCTAATGTTAAAGAGGCTATAGTTGCATCCCTGGCAGTACACATATGACCGGTATGCGAATCTTCATAGCTGCCGCTGCAATAGCAACAAGTGTTAGAGTTGCAAGAACAAAAGCTAGTGCTAACACTACTACGACGACTTGAACGAGCAGAACTATCGGTGGTTTCGGGAACTAAAGGTTGGGGTTGGACCTCTTCATCTATTATACCATTGAGGTCGCCTTCTTTGTCCTCTAAATCATCTGAACTTGACTGAGAATTTTGTCTTTGTGGATGGCAATGATGGCAATCTGCTGACACAGTGAATGCATGTGGAGCTGAACAAACGGAATGTCGACCTTCTAAAGGCCATTCTTCAACACTGCTACAACTACTTGAATATACGTGAGAGCAAGAGCAACTAGAACATCTAGAACAGCTACTACAACAATCGTCAGCAGCAATAAAACGTTTCCGTTTTATTTTAACACATTCATTTTGTATGGGTCTTACAACCAAAGCATCGTCTATACGCGTATGACCACAGCAATGGCAATAACATCGGCCACCACCACCACTGCTGTAGGCACACATTTCTTTATCCATTGCATCTTCATTTGATAACTCATCCGTTTCGATGGTAGTATTAGAATTCAAAGAAGATCTTCTTCTAAGATGTGTTCCTCTGTGACCATCGTCGCTATCAACGTGGAGAGGTGCTCGAATGATGGGTGCTAGAGCACTATCGGCTGCCACTTTAAAGGCAAAGTTTGAGGTGGCCGTTGTTGTGTTGTCTTCTGTCATGGTTGCAGCATCTATTTCTATAGCAATTTCTTGCAAGGCGCCAGAAGATGATAATCGTTGATTTTGATCATCACTAGAATCCAGGGAAGACTTAGTACAAGTATTTGGAATATGCCCCACAGAGGAGCAGTGTTTTTTGTGTAGATGGTGCATGTGAGGCGGACGATAATGTCGTCCTGAAGAACAAGGTTTATGACGTTTAAAACTGTGATCTTTACTACATATTGGCCAATGATCTATTTCAACGACAGCTCTTACTGAATCCTTATTATTTTCCGGCGTTATCCCTGCATGCTGATGACGCTGACAATGAGGGTGGTGCGTTGTTGAGCACCAACAGCGTGAGGTAGGTGTTACATTGTGTTGGCAGTGGTGATGGCACCTTTGAACCTCTGAACAATTGCAGTAGACCCTTCTCTTTGTTGCCGCGAAACATGGACAATGTTTTTCACAGCAATAGCATGACTTGGACGACTCGTTTTTTCTACTACGACGTTCCGCCGAACGTTTTTCCCAGTTTATTAATGATGTCGGAGTTTGTGTAGCATTATGCCTCTTTCGTGGTTCAGTTAGTAATTGTGTCGATAATACTTGTTGCTTGCAAGTACAAATATTGTTGGCTAATTCACCATCATCCTTTAAATTTATATAGCCCTTGTGGACAATAACAACATCGAGTACATCTATACCATCCTTATCTTTAACGTCTTCATTGTTTATGCCAGTTTTTGTGGTAAGATTTTTTCCTCCCTTACGATTTAATGAGTTGTTATTGTGGTATTGAAATGCACGATTATCGTGATAGTTTTTATTAAATTCATCATCTGCGTGGGCAGTCAATAGATGGTCATCACCGCTTCCACTACTTATTGTATTTGGTATTGATTGACTAATGCTGTCGGAATTGTTGTTAAGGTTATTATTAGTGTGAGAGTTCTGTTGATTTTGAATTTGTGTTTGTTGCTGTTGTTCTTCGGGGGCAAACTGCTAATCTCCACGTCGAACATCACGAGGTTTAGAGTTGTGACGATATATCCATACTTGCATTAATATGGCTAAATCAAGACTCACCTACAGGAGAAAGAAATCGTGTCAATTTCAAATTAATCTATTAAACCATTTGGATATCTAACTTTAAAATATTCCGAAATTAGAAAAGCCTCAAAATTACATTTTCACATTACCAATATAAACAATGTTAAAATAGCTGCGTTCGTTTACCCCAAAATTTGTACAAATTTGTACTGGATTTTACTGAAATGCGTTCGCGTACACATAAATTCGTAAAATTTTCATATTACTCACCTACTGGATTTTACTGGGATTTTACTGGAAAAGTAAACGAACGCACATAATATAGAGCATAAATATAGATGGGTTTCAGTGTTGCCAGTGAAATTTCGAGAAAGATACATTTCAGTTTCCAAAAAGATACACTTTTTCATAGAAAGATAAGTTTTGAAAAAAATTTGAAAATCAATTTTTAACGTTTAATATTTATTGACTAGCATTTTTATTTCTAATTAAATGAATATTGTAAAGAAAATGATTTCGTATAAATTCATTTTTATATTTATTAAAGTCATAAATATTAGGTAGATATGTAATTTTTAAAAATACAGTAAGCAAACTTTAAAATTAAATTTATGTAATTATCTTTGGATGTTATCAAAACAATTTCATTTTTGTAAAAATTGATATACGAGTTAAGGCGTTTATGCTAAGGCGATTATATCAACGTTCATATGTATAAATTTCCTGAAAATAAAAAATATGTTCATATTTCCTCAGAACAACTTCGCACTACTAGTAATCATCGATTTAGGTGGATCATATGCTGCAACCCCTTAATGTTGTCTGTCACCATTATCAAAGCTGCTATCAAGGCGAATTCACTAGAAGGTTGGGTCAAGTCAACATATGGTGTTTTTTTTCGACTTAGGAAAGTGTGTATGCAAAATAATTTTTTATGTAAACTAACCTTATTTTACTAGCAATATTTTTGACAATCCGACCACAGAAGCAGTGTTGTTGTAGAGTTGACCTGACCTTTTAGTCAATGCGCCTTGGCTGCTATTGTATTAGTATTGAGTCAGTTACGATGATCATTCTTAATAAGTTTTAGTTGGCTTAAAATTCTCGAATGTTTTGTTTCTGTACATTTTGCGTACAGATTCAAAAGATACGAAAAATGTCAGGATTATACATGATACCTGAAGTAGTCAAAAGATACGAAAAATGTATCTTTCGTATTCTAACGGCAACACTGATGGGTTTATACCAGCGAAGGGCAGATAGAGAACATTCAATAAAAGAGAGTAAATTTTTTTGATTTACACTTAAAGAAATTTTTGAAAATATTTTCAAATTGTATGTAAATATGCTATACAAAAAAAGGAGTTCATTGAAAATATTATTTTTATATAATTAAAAAAAAAATTATAATTACATATATATATATATATATATACATATGGACACCTGAAATCGAAAATGCCGTGAGCAAAAACTTCAAAATGTGTGCTATAGGTATGTAAATATGCAAAAAAAAAAGGAATTCAGTAAGAAAACTTGATTATTATATAATTCATCATCCTACATGATTGCTTAAAGTTTTTAAAACAAGCTGAAAAAAAACACATGAGCACAGCTTGATCACAACACAATGGCGCATATTCATAAATCATTACCAAGTGTAAACTTTTTTAAGTACCTACTTAAGCTATTCACAAATGATTACTTGCAGCATAAAAAGTTTACACTTAATTATAGGTAAAGCTGTAACTAAATGCCAACTAACTAATACATTCAAAGAACAGCTGATTGATATCATTTTATAATTTATTTCAAAAGTACATTTTTGAAGTGGTTATAAAAAATAAATGGAAATAAATGGGATAAGAGATATTCAAATAATAACAGATAAAAACATGACAAAAAACAGTTAACACGTATAAAACACGCTACAATTATAATTTGTGTTTGAAATGAATTTCTGCTGCACCAAAAAAAAATCCATAAAAAAATAAACTAGAGATGTGTTCTTAGTCGATAAAATTCCTTTGAATATTTTTGTTATTATATTAATTGACTTATATACTATTATAACCAAAAAACAACTTTTTTAGGATTTGCGTTAATTTTTTAAAGAACAAAAAATGAGATTTTAATAGTTTTATAAGCTTTTTAATTAATTACAGAATATATCGTTCAAAATATTATCGACATTTAATTTTCTCTAAATGCCAATATGCATGGTTGCATTTCTTATATCAGCTGAGAGCTGTTACTACGTTAGTTACGAATTGTGAATAAGATCTATAACTATCTATGAACTATTTTTTAGTTTCTGTTTTGTTAGTTACAACTTTAGTTATGATTTCTGAATATGCGCCAATGAATATATTGTCAGTGTACCACTACGAAATTGCAAAATTTGCCAAAATAACAACATGCGCAACACTCCTGCTTCGTTGAAATTTATTAAGCAACTGAATACAATTTTTTTATTTCTTTCTTTGTATTTGTTTTTCGGGTTACCGTTGTTACTTTTTAGGCTTGAAACAATGAATTCAAGATTTTCAGTTTGTGGGCAGTAGTAAATGAGCTAACCTAGCATTTACACATGCCACTGCCAGTTCGAAAAACTCAATACACTCACACTTTTTTACTTATACACTCACATTTTTCGCAATGGCAGCTCCAGTGGCAGCAAAAATTGCATGCGAGTGGAAATTTGGCACTTGCATGCCATTAAATGACAAAACGATGAACAATGTTACCCTGTTAAAAATTTAATGCAAATTTACTGGATTATTGTCGAACTGTAATTAAAGTTTTTACTTGATAAATGTATTATTATGATTAATTTTTTGAAACGCGCAAAGCAAGTTTGTTAATTATAGAGCTTTAATATTGTTAAAATAATGCTTATATAAAGGGTGGTTAAATTGTAAGGGCCGATGTTGAATGTTGAATAAACGCCAAGTTTTTTTCCGAATTTTATTTGACATTTCTCTATTTCAGACTTACTCAATTTGAACCATGGAGAGATACACAATCCAACAACGTGTTAAAGTTATCCAGACTTATTATGAAAATGGATGATCAATTTTCGAAGAAAATGATCTTCAGTGATGAGGCACTTTTTCACCTCAGTGGATTCGTCAATAAGCAGGATTTCCGCATTTGGGCGAATAATAATCCAAGAGTGATTGTCGAAAAACCAATGCACCCACAAAGAGTGACTGTTTGGTGCGGTTTATGGGCTGGCGGCATCATCGGGCCGTATTTTTTCCAAAATGAGGCCGGTCAGGCAGTTACTGTGAATGGTGTTCGCTATCGTGAGATGATAACGAACTTTTTATGGCCCGAATTACAGCAGGACGGTGCCGCTTGCCACACAGCTAACGAAACAGTGGCTCTTTTGCGCAACAAATTCAATGGCCTTGTTATCTCACGTAATGGCGATGTCAATTGGCCGCCAAGATCATGTGATTTGACACCGTTGGACTTTTTTCTTTGGGGTTATTTGAAAGAAAAGGTGTACGTCGATAAGCCAGCAACAATTCAAGAGCTAAAGGATGAGATAATTCGGCACATTAACGGCATAGAACCTCCATTATGCCCAGGGTCATCGAAAATTTGGACCATCGGATGGAGGTGTGCCGCCGTGGTAGCGGCGCCCATTTGGCCGATATTTTGTTCCATACATAATTGAGTAATACCAATATATCATAATAAAATAAAATTACAATAATTTCATAAATAGTTTGTGTTTTATTAAAAATCAACATCGGCCCTTGAAATTTTACCACCCTTTAAATAAATGTAAACCATTTCCCCAAAAATGTGCTTGTATGATTAACTCGGTAACTCTATTTGGTTTCTTCATACTTTTTTTTAATTTGAGAAGTCAACAAATTATATCAAGTTGACGCTTCAAAGACATTTTGAAAATGAACTCGCAGTGGCATGTGTAAACACAAAAGCTAATGGCATGAGATTCGACTATTTCGAACAAATTTTCTTTGATAATATGTATACAGTAATGGCATGCCACTACTTGCATGTGTAAAGGCAGGGTTAAACAACATCACACAAACACGTGTATGTGTTATACGGTAAATTTTTTCACATTCTGATTTCAATGTTAATATTGTTATTTCTTTATGTTTTGACCAGTGTGACCATATTAGCTTTTTTCGAGCTAAATTTAGCTTTATTTTTTGGATTTAGCTTGATATATATCATTTAGCTTTAAGCTTTTTTTTAAGCTTTTTTAAAAAATGAATTTGGCTTTTTCTAGCCTTTTTTCTATTTGTATTCCAATGATTTTATGATATGTACATAATAAAAAAAGAAAGTTCAATAAAATAAAGATATATTGGTAACCTTATAAACTAGTCTCAAACAGCTAAAATCTGGCATCACAGAAACAATAAGTCAGCAAGTAATTCTTTAAAGTTAAACAAGGTGGTAGTAAGAGATTTGCAGTTATTTTTTCACTATTGTTTTTGACAGCTTGATGATCTACACACATATATGAAAACAATGCGATGTTTCAATATCTGCTATAATCTGTTTTGAAATGTACTTTTGTACACATTTTGTTTTCTTCTTTTATTGTGAACTAAATGTAACTGTTTTTTCGTATTTGGCTTCTTAAATTCATACTTTATACCTACCTATTAAATTAAAAAATTAATAAAAAGGAAAATGGAAAGGTCAGTAGTATTAATATAAAACTATAAGTAAGGTGTATTATTTTTAATTACTTATACATATAGATTCTTAAAAAGAAATGAGTCGAATGATAAGCAAATTGTGCATAGCTGTAGTAGTGATACAGAAGATGAATTTTCACCTAGTACTAGCAAAAGGTAGTTTTAATATTGAAAAGAAAAGTATAAGGAATTAAGTATCGTTTTATATTCTAGAAAATACACGCAAAAATTGAGAAAAAGCTGGTTCAATGATTCGAGACTTTCGAAGTGGATTGTTGAAGTAAATGACAAACAGGTAAAATGTAAATACTGTCATTGTACATTGAAATCAAAATTAAGTAACCTGTTAACGCATGGGAAGACAAGTAAGCATGTAGCTGCTGCATCACCTTTCAAGACCAAAAATCAAAAAACATTAGAGTTTCAAACTTCAAGTAGCTGTACGAAGAAAAAAGAAGCTGAGTTGTCTGATGCATTGTTCGTGGCGGTGCATACTTCTATTAGGTCTGTAGATCACATGGTAAAGATGCACAAAAATATTTTCAATGACAGCAAACCGGCGGTGGCAATGTCTTTGGGGCGAACAAAATGTACCGCTATCATTACTTCTATTTTGGCACCACATTTCAAGCAATTGTTGACAGACGACATTAAGGGAAGTCATTATAGTCTTATAATAGACGAGTCAACCGATATTACTGTGGAAAAACATTTAGTTGTAGTAATTCGGTACTACAGTAAGTCATTAAAGCATATCGTAAATACATTTTTACATTTGTATGATCTAGAAGAAGCAACAGCTCTCGGAATTTCTTCAGCTATCTTAAAAATTTTAAATGCTTTTAATCTAGATATAAAATATATGGTAGGCTTAGGAACAGACAACGCAAAAGTTATGACCGGGGTGAACCGTGGTGTTATCGCAAATTTAAAAGAAAAAAACGATAAAATTGTATTAGTTCCTTGCGTTTGTCATTCGATACAATTATCTGTTTCACATGCGTCCAAAAGTTTGCCGTCCGAAATTGAATATTTAGTGGCAGAAACATATAATTGGTTTTCAAAATCAAGTTTAAGACAAAAGAACTATAAAAACATATATGCAGCAATTAATTGTGATATGCAGCCACTTAAGTTAGTAAGAGCTTGTGACACTAGATGGCTGTCAATAGAAACAGCTGTAAATCGAATTGAAAACCAATGGTTAGAACTAAAAACCCATTTTGAAATTGCAGCTGTTTCTGAGTCGTGTCATCAAGCTAAAATTTTGAAAAAATTGTATAATGAAAAGAATTTACTTTATTTAAAGTTTTTGAAACCGTTACTATCAGATGTTCAAAAAGTAAACAAAATGTTTAAAAGCAACGACGCAGATCCCACATTATTGCTTTCAGAAGTTTATTTCTTATTGAAAGATCTTGCAAATCAAATTATTTTGAAAACTGAACATTTTGATCCGTTAAAATCTGATTTGGAAGATTTTTTAACTCCAATACCTTATTTTAATTATAGTTTTGAACAATATCTGATTTCGAAAAGACAAATAATAGATTCTGAAACAGAAAAAGATATAAGATGTACTTGCCAAAATTTTATTAAACAATTAATATATCAATTACGCCAACGTTTGCCAAACAATATTTCATCACTGCAACAAACAAACTTCTTTTCTTTAGAAAATAGTCTCAAGAAAATAAAATGTACTTTGTATGAGAATTTTAAAGAAGAAATGACAATTTTAAAACTAGATAAAATTTCTGATTTAGAATTACAGTGGCAAAAATTAAATTGTTACGAGTGGCCTAATCAAAATTCAACAATAGAATTTTGGATCAATGTTTTTGAGTATAAGAATGCATTAAATGAAAACCCCTTTAGGGAATTATCTATTTTTGTGATGAAATTTTTAGTTTTGCCTTTCAGTAACGCTGAAGTTGAGCGCGTATTCAGCGGAATGAATCTCATAAAAACGAAAATTAGAAACAGATTTACTTTAAATACAGTAAATTCACTTCTCTATATAAGATGTGGCTTAAAAAGAATAAATAAATGTTGTCATAATTTTAAAATAACAAATGATCTCATAAAAAATTTTAATAAATCTATTTATACAAATAATAGTGATTTTTTGTCGAACTCTTTAGAGGAAGACGAATATTCATTTGAGGAAATATTTAACATGTAGTCAAATATTTATCAAGTTTATTCGTTTGCTTGTTAAAAAGTATTTTTTGGAATTAAAAATTTTTAAATCTAGTAAATATACTCATAATTTGTGCAAACGAAGAATCCAAATCTTATAGGATTCCAAATTTGTTCTATACTATACTTTATATTAACCGATGCCTTTGAATTTATTCCTTTTTGTATATTAGCTTTAAGAGCTTTTTTATATATGTTCACCATTGTACAAAGATACATACATACGTTCATGTGATATCACTTTTTATATGTTAATTTTATATTTTTTGTTTTTACTTTATTTTTATATATATCAACCAAAGTAGTTTTGAATTGCTATCAATTTTATTTTAGTCTTAAGACTTTTCTTAACTTTATTTTCTTTGTGGTTAACTTATGCTGGCATAAGAATTACAAAAAATTATTTTATAATCATTATTATTATACGAGCATACATACATGAATATGTGTTTGAATTTAATGCTCATCAAGATATTTTTGTTCCATAACTATACATAGTTTGATTTGGTTACTGATTAAAAACATATTTTACTTAAATTTTGACTAAAAAAAAGGTTTTTACATAGTATGTGTTATTAATAATACGAATAATGAATTAATATTATTAAAAAGCAATATAAAAATTTAGCTTTATTTTTTGGCTTTTATTTATTTATTTTTAGCCTTTTTTAGCTCTATTTTTAACCTGATTTAGCTCTATATTTTTTTAAAATCTGGTCACACTGGTTTTGACTGCTATAAAAAAGTTTTTTATTCATTTTCTCTATTTAAAACCTACTTTTATTAATGGTGTTTTCTTTTCTACAAAAAAAATACCACATTTTAAAAGGTGCATTTATAAAATGTCTTGCCTTACATGTAATAATGCAATTTTTTATTTGACGAGAACAAAACACAAAATTGGATCGCCCTGTTTTTAACAGCTGACAAAAAGTTTGTTCTTCAATATATAAAAAAATATGTACATAAATCAAAAAGGATGTTCTTCAAAATATAAAAAAAAAATACACATAAACCCAAATTTGTTAATATATTTATATTAAATAAATAAATAAATGAACAAAATGAATGACCAAATTCCAATTTCTTTAGTTTGTTTTTCATAAAATATGTAAACAAGAAAATACCTTTGCCAGATTGCGAATTTATTAACACCAAGTTTTTACGATTTCTTGATTTGACGTTTTTTTTTCAAAAACAATTTTTTAACACCGAATCCATTTAAATTTTATGTAACTGACAACCTACCATTAATAATGTTATGCTTTCTTTTGTTTTTACTTTAAAATAATAGACAAAATTACTATTAAAACTTAAAAATTTTACTGTCCTGATTAGAGGCGATTTTTTCCCAACTTCGTCTGGTAACCCTATATATAAACAGAAGCCATCTTTTTACAGGGCATTATCAACACTCTCGATTTATACGGGGCGTAAAGTGCAATGCCATTTAAGGGTGAATTTTTTTAGAATAAAACACGCTGCCCTCTTAGAGAGCAAAGCATTTTTAAGAAACGAACACCAAATTGCATTTTTTAAATAAAATGTAACACTTTTTGTAGAAAAGAAAACACCATAAGTTAAAAAGTAGTATAATAACACAAGTGTTTGGTATGTTTTGGGGATTTTAAGGAATATCTTAGTAAGGAAATTTTTGTATTTGTAGCAGTTCTGGTACAAAAAAACACGAAGAGTAAATATAAAACCCCGAAAAACTTCGTTATCCAGGCAAACCAGCGCCCACCGCTGGTTTATACCCGGAATTTACCTGTATGGTTAAATACCGGGTTAGTACCAGGTATTCTTTTTTGGAATTTTTTGGGTATTTATAAATATCTTTAAAATCATTAAGATCATTAATTGTCAATCAGGTGGTACATATGTTATTTCAAGTGGGTTTTAAGCAAGAAGTCCACACCACGTGTTTAGTGCGTTAATGCATGTTTAAAAAAGTTGAATCAGTGTAAAATCGCACGCTGCACAGCACACGCGTAGGAGTCAAGAAAGTATTTAAAGCATAAAACGCAAGGTGTTGACCTCCAGCTTTATTGTTTTAATATATCGTGTACTGTTAAATATTTAATAGCTAATTCAATTGGACTAATGGCCGTAATTTCTACAAACAAATATCTGCTCGTGTTCGTACCTAGTAGTTATCTTTAGTTATCTATTTTGGTATTTTTAACGAAGGTTTTACCTTTGTGAATTAACTATCGAAAACCCATGGTGTAAAATACACTACACTTTAACCCGAAGGTAAGAAATACGTTTCAAAATTATGAAAACCATAGATATCTATACACAGCTAGATATCTATTTGTAGAAATTATGGGCATAACTGCCGGATTTAAAAAAAAAAAAAAGCAACATTTCGTGTGAGAAATTATAACGAAAACTAATTTTTGTATTTTATTGTTTTCAATATAATTTGTCACACGAAATTTTGTTTCCATTTTCTAAAAACAGGCAGTAAAGATACATTAAGCCGGATCATATTGAACTTAGGCCCGTAATTTCTACAAAAAGAAAGCTTGTCGTCTTTTTTACAAACCTGTAATGTACCGCATATCCAAAATTGGGACGGTGCTTTTCGAACAATGAAGTAACAAGTCTTGAACATATCGCCCAGTGTCCACATGAGCACCATGTGTATACTCATGCCATATGTAGATTTATTCTTAAAGTTTCGCACAAATTGAGGCGCTCCTGCAATAGTATACACATCAAGCAAAATTCCAGAATAAAAATTCTTTGTTAAAATTTAAAATACTTACCTAACATGGCCTCCGTAAAAACAGCTACAAAACCAACTATTTCCATAAACCATTCAACGGAAAGCATTAAATATGTTATGGCAGCTCCTACCGCCCAAACAACAAGCATAAAGTCTAAGTACGATTGAAAATCTGTCCAATTCCAAAAATATTTTAAATCAAGATCTAAAACGTATAAACAAAATATAATTAGAGCTTACTCAACACCTTATTGTTAAAATACATAAGTAAATTCAATTATTGAAAAAATAAAAATATAAAAAACGAGAACCCGTAATTGGTTTCATAATCATTAACTTTCTTACTTACCGCTTAAATAATGACGTGAACGGGCACGTTTTAATGGACCAGCTTCTGTTGAAATTGAAACTGAAGCTGCTGTATCTGTGTCTGTCATTACCGCTTTTGGTAGACGCAGATCATCACCTTTTTTATTAATTCATACGTTTGTTGTTTTAGATGAATTGCGTTTTTGGTTTTCGCAAAATAACGGATGCAGTAATAAAAATGTATAGTAATAAATTATTAATAGCGTAATAAAATTGTAAAATAACGCAAAAGAAGAAAAAAGCAATAATCTATTTTTATGCTTAGCCAAAAAATAGAAGAATATAAGTAATTTCAGTCTTTTTTTTTTTTTTTTTTTTTTTTGTTTGTTTAGCCAATTGAGGCATTCTAATATTTAAGACGACATTTCTTTACTTCATTTAATCAAATTTACAATTTTAATTAATTCCTTTTTAGAAATCATAACAAAAAAAACAAAACGGGAAGCTACTTTGCTCTGGCATTGAACCTTATTTGTACAATATTACCGGAACACAATACGCACCCAAAAATGTACGTTCCCTGTTGTTGGCATTAAAGCGTTTTACCTTTACGCACAAATGTATCATTAGGAACATCGTAACATTCATCACTACACTTTGGACGAGAAGTGGAAGCTCATAACGTTTGGAAAACCTAAAAATAAAATAAATTACAAATTGTTACTAATAAATTTAGAAGAATATATAAAAAGTAGTAGATAATATATAAAATTAATGTAGTTATTGTTCAGACGATGTTATTTATAACTAGGGATGAGATTTTCATGCACTAAAAAATCGAAATATGCACTAAAAAATCCAAAATATGCACTAAAAACTTAAAAAATTTCCATAAAAAATCGTTTTTTAATTTTACTAAAAGCAAAAATATAAAAAATTTAGTCTATTGTTATCCAAATATCTTTAAAAACTTCAATTTCTAATATAAATTTTTGTTTGCTTAAATAAATAAGTGCTGTTTTATTAAAAGTAAAACATTCTCTTGTACTTGAAGAATGCCAATGCATTTTGAAAACAATTATTTTTAGATCGCACTTTAATTCCAGATCAGATCAATAATATTTGAAATTATTTTATTTTCAATATTTTTAGTCCGGCTTGAGTTCATCAAATTTAATTTTCATTAAATTATTCTTTTACTGAGGGAAGGACTGTTGGCTGGCAGGCACCGCAGTGGTGCAGAGGTTAGAACTCAAAGAATTCTGATGAAAGAATGTGGTGATTCTTGAAACATGTAAATTCAACCCAGGTTCGAGCCCCAGCTCAGCCAAGAAAATTTTCAATAAATTTTAATAAAAATTTCATGTTGTAAAATTCCATTAATTTTGATGGACTCAAACCTAACTTAAAATATTGAAATTAAAAATTAACATTTCAACTAAATTAAAATTATTTATTTTATTTTTGAAATCCTTAATTATTTTTACAAAACGTATGAATTTTTTTTTTAATTTGTCGGGCTATTTTTCCTTCCACATTGTCAATTTTACTTTCTGCAATATCAATTAATTTGCCTTAGCATTAAGTGAACTAAATCCTTCCTAATAAGTTTTTATTTCTCTAATATATCCGTAATTGGAAAATACAAATGCTAATTGGCTTCTGATGTTATCTAAATTTTATATTTCTTTAGTTTTTTAATTGGATAATCATCGGTATTAACAAGCTTTTCTAACATTCTTTAATTACTCAAAGTTTTTTGAATATAATTCTGAAGCATCTAGCCCGGTCCCCATCTTGTTACTATTGGCTGCGGTATAAGGGGATTCAAGGGATACATTTCATTAAAAATTGCAATATTATCGAATTGGCTTCTAGTTTCCTCTGCAACGCGGTATAACCCATGTGCCATTAACCAGAAGGAGCTTTTGTCGAAATCTTGAAAACCTTTTTTTTAAAGCAAAGTTTCAAAAGAATTATTTTATTGATTTTGAAAATTTTTTGGAAGGATTTTTGGGTATTTAAAAATCTTTTAAGAACTTTTTTTATAATAAGGAATTAAAAAAAAATCACTCAAAAATGTCAAAATATGCCAAAAAAAAAATATATGGATTTAAAACCTTAATATTTAAAAATATGCATTTTTACCAAAATATGCAACAATATGCAAAAACAAATCGATGCCATTTTAACGCGAATTTAATGATTCAGAAAGATAATTGGTCGACATCGTGCTTAGACTATCGACAGAAAACATGCATTTGCATGGAAATCGCATCCTTATTTATAACTAAAGGGTGATTTTTTATGAGTTAAGTTTTTCGGGCTGGCAGCACTGGTTGGTAATTGTGTCCAAACTACATCTGTGAAAGTGAAAAGTGTTCAGTATACTCTGCCATTTTATCATGGAGAAACTCACAAACGAGCAACGACTGCAAATCGTTGAAATTTATTATCAAACTTCGTGCTCTGGGAGAAATGTTTTATCGAAAAATTGTGTTCAGCGATGAGGCTCATTTCTGGCTAAATGGATAGCTACGTAAACAAGCAAAACTGCCGCATCTGGGGTGAACAACAGCCACATGCCGTACAAGAGTTACCGATGCATCCCGAAAAAACGACAGTTTGGTGTGGTTTATGGGCAGTGGCATCATCGGTCCATTTTTCTTCAAAGACGACCGTGGAAGAAACGTTACCGTCAAAGGCTAACGATATCAAGCCATGATACGCGACTTTCTTTTTGCCCCAATTGGCTGAGTTGGACTTGGTTGATTTGTGGTTTTAACAAGACGGTGCCACATGCGGATGAATTTGGTGAGCAGTTTATCTCTCGAAATGGCCCTGTGAGTTGGCCGCCAAGATCATGTGATTTGACGCCTCTTGACTATTTCTTGTGGGGTTATGTGAAGTCGTTGGTCTATGTGGTCAATCCAAACACGATTGAAGCCTCAGAGTATAACATAACAGTTATTCGTGGAATACAGGCCGAAATACTCGAAAAAGTGGTGCAAAATTGGACCTTACGAATGGACCATTTGAACCTGAGCCGCGGGCAACATTAACATGCAGTTATTTTTAAAAAGTAAATGGCAAAGACCAATTTATCGATTCCAATAAAAATTTTGAATATATGATGCAAATTTGAGTGTTTTATTAGATTTTTAAAAAAACTACGCATAAAAAATCACCCTTTATAGGATTTTGAGAACGAATAAAACAGTTGCTTTTAATGCAAAATAACAAGGGTAACCACGATAGTCATTGTGCAAATTTGTAAATTTGCAGTGCATGTTATTACTTTTAGTTTTTGTGCTAGTGTGCTATTTTTCTAAAAATTTATTCTGGCAACACAAAAAACTTCTGGATGCACTGTAAAAATCTGCATTTGTTTACAATTATACACAAGCAAATTAAAATAAATTTTTTCTTTTTAAATTATTTAATTTAATTCTCTATTTAATATTAAAACACCCGAAAATGTTCAATTTATAAGTTTCCTTAAAAAACAATATTGCGCTTAATATGTCAAATGTTATTGTTTGCAACTTAGCAAATATGTACTACTAATTTTGCTCATGGTTTTTTTAGTGCAAACGAAGTAAAATAGAACGGTGTGCAAATGTGTGTATTTTTTGCACTCATTTGCATCGTTTGCACACTTTGCACTACCCATCGTGATTTCCCTTAATATGATTTACGTATATTGTTAGATATCGAAAAGAATTTCTTATATTTTTTAAACTTCCTTTAAAACCAACATCAAGAGGACAAGTTTAAATCTTTTTGCCTTTTTATTGCAATATACGTCCATACCTTCCTTCTCATACATACACTCCCCGCCACATGAATAGGACACTCGTTTGTACTTTGTACAACTGCAATTATCTCCGATATGTGCAAACAATTACTAGTGGTTTGTTTTGTGTGTTTAAAGGATTCTATATTTACTTCCTCTGAGATAAAATTTGTGTTCTAGAAGAGACCGGTTATAATTTTTTTTATATTTTGTTTTGTAATTGACCAAGACTGTGTATATTTTTTGCGCCACTTTATTGGGACATCCCGCAATAACTTTAGTTTTCTAAAGCAAGTGAACAAGTGCAATTAGATAATCGATTCACAAAATTGCTGAACGAATCAAAAGAAGCCGAAATGTAGTATTTAATTATTTACGGAATGAGTCAAACTACGGAAAAAATATAAAAGGCCGTTCTAACAGTGTACTTTCGGCAACTGATAACCATGCTATTCTCAGTGCAGCATCAAATTCTCACGACTCGTCTGCATAAGTTAAAGCTAAAACTGGTGTTTCGGCAAGCGTAAGAACAGTGCATCGTGTAATTTCGAATGCTAAATATCTAGAGCAATTAAAACTTAAGAAAAAACCACCACTTAACGATGTTGGAAAAAAGCGCTTGAGGTTTTGTCGAACTCACATGACGTGGAATAACGAGTGTCGTTGTTTTCAGATGAAAAATTTTTACTAAAATCTTTGGATGAAGTTTCCTGATGATCTGGCCTAAGCAACCAGTGAAATTCGCATAGGAATAGCTTATCTCTTCAACAATAAATTTCAGTTTATCAATAGTATGAAGTGGGAATGTAGCACATTTAAACGAAACCTTGTTGAAAAACTTTAATTTAGAAGACATTGCTGTCTTCAGTTATGATTTTCACGATCTTCATGCCTACGCTATTAAAATCTTAATGTGCTCGATTGGCCCCCTTACCCGCCGGACCTTAACATCATTGAAAATGTTTTGGAATGTCCAGCTCGTATATTGTAATATAGTACACAACACAGAAAAAACTTAATGAAGGCATAAAAGTGGTCTGGTCGACCATTTCGCTCGATTGCATAAAATCATTGTATGATTCTATTCTAAATCGAATTTACGAAACAATCTGTAAAAATGGAGGCTCAACGCATTACTGAAAGGCTTTAAAATGTACAAATTTTCATCAAATGTAAATAAAATAAAAAAATGTCATTCCAAACTATACATAAACTGTTTTTTTTTTTATAATAGAAGGGTCCTTCCTACCTTGTACGCAAAGTACAAATTTGGTACATACTTCTTATTGGCACGAGTCTATTGAAAATAGGGCGAATCGGTCCAAACAAGACCTCATACAAGCTTCTTTCCGGAGTAGGGTCTTTTCCTGTTATGCTGGTATTTAAAGCAAATATGATGAAAATCATCTTACCAAGTTTTATTGGAATCGGTCCATATTTGACCATAACTCCCATACAAATACTATTCCCGATATTAGCTTTTAATAGCATTACTATCTCATTCATGCCAGTAGTTACACCAAAATTGGCGACAATGGCTTTTAAGATAGCTATTCGGCACAAAGATTTTTTACATGAATCTTAACCTCAAATACATTATTTTTTCTGGAGGTTTCATTATTTCCCATGGGTCCCAAATAAAAAACACTTGAAAAAATTGTTCTTATATGGATGTGTCAGAAGCTAAAAAAATTTCTCAATTTTATCTTATTAGCTGTGAATTCTTTAAAAAAAATTTTGTTTTTCCATTATTTAAATATTTTCTTGCTTTATTTATTTATTGCTGTAGTGTGAATTACTACGCTTCGCGTGTTCGCCTACTTCCTTTTTGTAGCATCTTAAATTTTGGGTTGTTGATTGATTATTTTTCAAACATTACAAATTCTGACACACCCATATTCTGTGGTGTTGGGTATCATATGGTCGGGCTTGACCGACTATAATTTCTTAATTCTTTTATTTTTATTTTTTTCAGGCTTAATTTTTTTTATTTATGATTTCAGATATTTTAAGTTGGAGTGACGCTTATCCCGTATTTAGAACAACAATTTTTTTTACGTTTGTTTAAAAAACGTGCCATATTGCAAAAAAAATAGGCTTTTGAATTTTTAATACATTAAAATTGACTTCTATTTATACCAATAAACGTAAAATTTATTGAGTAGAAGTTAAACAAAAAAAAAAAAAAATCCTTTAACTAAAATCGTTAATCCCAGTAAAAACTACACTTACTTCCTTAAAATTAATATGTAGCTTCTTTTACTCATTATTTAGTAGCTTTCTTCGCTTCAATTTGCGTTTCATAGCAGCTATTAAATAACTTTTCTTAAAACGTATTATATAAGTCACCAGCAGAGCGCCCCGGCTCCGCGCGGAAGCTATGTATTTACTAATGAGAAGTGAAAAGAAGACTGTGCGTTAAAAAATTTAGTTCTTCGAGTTTCCCTTTAAATTTTCTCATACAGTGTGTTTAATTTCAAAAATTCTTTGCAAAACTTTTATTCAAATACATTTTATAAAAATTTATTTTTTATCAGAAGTTCAATATTTTATATTAAAAATGTAAAATAGAAGAAGAGTTCTTCAAGTTTGTACTAAAATTGTCTCTTATTAATAAAAATGAGAAGTAAAAAGGAGGCAATATATTAAAAACTTAAACTTTTCGGGTTTTACCAGGAATTTTTATGTATGTATTTTTCTTTACAAGCCGTCTGCCGAAAATTTCGAATCAAATAGAAAAAAAATGAGCTAAATCGCTCCAGCCGTTCTCACGTGATGCGATTACATACATGGACCGTTTCATTCATATATATATATATATAGATTATCAAAATGAATAAAATAATCAATTACAACTTAATGATTGACAAAAGTGGTTCCACATTAAAATGGATTGTTGACAAGTTTAAACAATTTTATATTAATAACAACATCTTTTTTACATCACACTTGGCTTTTTGGAAGGGCTTTTGCGCTTTGGAAACTACTAAATCCTTTATATGTAGTTGAATCGAAAATAGTAAGAGTTTAGCTTTTTTAAAAGGTAATATGTTACCATTAATTTTTTGGACTCTTTATAACTACTTACTTTTCGGATGTATGTAATCATAAAGACTAGACTTACTTTTCTAGTAGCATTTAGTAAAATATAAATGCGTTCATTTTGCGACATCCCTTGTAAAACTCATTGGTTTCTTGAGTACAATTGTAAGTAGTATTTTTGCTTTTTTTGATTACTGAACAATTTTGAAGGCAAAGTTTTTACTGAGATGCTAAGAAAAGTAAAAAATATATTTAATTCTTGAGTTTTTCTTAAAAGCTGAAATCAAACAATTTCTACAAAAGTTCAATGCAAAAAGTGTTCAAAAGAAATTGTTTACGATAAAAATGTGTTATAAACTCGTCAATTTTGTTCGAAAGATTCTAAAATTTTTTGTGGACATTTGTTTAAATGCAGTACATTAGAATCAATACAAAAGTAATTGTAGTAAAGACATAAATACGACAAACTTTCCTTGTGTTTTTACATTGTTGTGAAATATGAATGATAACGACAAACATTTCAAACTTCTACGACTTCAACTACGACAACGACTTTCGTAATAAGACTGGCTATTTTATTAAAAAAACAAAATATTTATATTTTATTTTTAACACTAAATCTGAAAATAAGTCAAAATTCTTTTGATGTTTAACCATTTTACGTCAAGAAAATATTTTTACATAGTTTTTTGTTGTTTTGTAAATTTTTTTATTAAATCGATTGATCTGCATATGTATATACATTAAAATATAGAATTAACAAACAACAGCAGAAGGAGAAATAATAAAAGATCGACTTGATTTTTTTTCATATTGTATTAGTATGTCATCGTTCAGACTTGTTGCAGCAGTTCTTAAGCTTAATGGTGAGAGAGGTGAAAAGTTTAGGGAGGGGTACTCAGTTTCATGTACTCTGCAATTCTGTTTTGTAATTCTCAAACTTTTCAACTTTAAGTTGGCTGTTTGTATTTATATACAGGGTTAACGTTGGAAAGGGTCACAAAAAGGGGATTTTCCAGAAAAAAGGGTCAAAAAAGGTAATTTCAATTAAATAAGGATCAAGTTTTTTATAAGCAGTATTTCCCATTTTAAAAAAATAATAAGACCAAGTGTTTTATCAACAAACAAAATTTATTTCAGGTAGGAAGAGCTCAAAAAACTTAATTTTATTTATGAAATGGCCTTTCCTGTTTCTAACAACTGACAAAATGTTTGTCTTCATTATTATTGCTTATTTTTTAATGCACTTTATGTTACTTTCCGACATTTTCTTTATTTTTCCGCGCTGCTTAATACCTTTCCATGTACCTCTCTATGGTTAAAGTTTTCACACACTGAAACAAAGAAATGTCACATTAATTTGGACAAAAAACTTTACTTAAGGTGATGAAATAAATTTTAACGATAAGCTGGTTAATCGTCAACTCAACTTAATTTTATATATGTATATAACTGTTGCTTTACTTTAAATATTTTAAAAGATTAAGGCCCGTTTTTTAAACTTACCGATAGCTAAAGGTAGGAATTTATCGGCCGTATAAAAACTGTTCCATTATTACAACTTTACTTAAACCTACCAGGTAGGATGAACCCTAATTAACTTTATCGCTCACTTTAGGTTAAAGTAAAGTTTTAATAATGGAAAAATTTTTTTTAAGGCTATATGAAAAATCACAATTTTACAGGAGAGCAAAAAAACTGAGTTTTTTTCAACTTAAAGAGTAATAACTAAACATTGTTTTAAAATGTTATTTAAGGCCGTTATACACTATCCCACAAAGTCTTTAGTAATTTACAAAAATGCAACCCTGTCATGATAAGTTGTTATTGTTTTTTAAAAATGTTCAAAGAATAATTAGATCAGGGAAGCATTTTTGAAAAATACGTAAGACTTTGTGGGATAGTGTGTAACGGCCTTCAAGGCTCATTTTCACTATCACACAGGTCTTACGTTTTCCATTACACTTTGTAAGATAGAAATCTAATGAGTTTTGTCAAAAAATCTAATTTTATATTACAGTTTGTGTTCACACTATCACACATGAATATGAGTTTGTTTAAATACAACCCTTATCAAACAAAAAGTATTATTGTTTTGCAAAATAAAACGATGAAGTAAAATTTTTTTCGTAACATTAGTTTTTTTGATAACACATTGCATTCGCACTATCACATTTTTACATTTTACTTGAGTTTTTAAAAACAACGTCTAAATCCAACATACATATGTATGTTAATTTTTTTATTAATTCCAGATATTCGCGGTTATATATTTGATAGATTTTTTAACAAGTTAAAGTTTTATAGATTCGAACATTTAAATAAGCAGATAGCACTATTTAAACCAAAATAAAAGTGTGCTGAAATGCAAACTAATTGAAGCTTTAACTTAAGTAACACGAGTTTTTATTAAAATAAATAGTTTTTTTTAAGAAAACTAGTATTTAAAATATTATGGAAAAGTAAAATATCGTAATAGAATTGGAAATAAAAGTTAAGTAATTAAATCAACATGAAACTATACTGTCGAAAATCCTTTATATTGCACGCCCTTCACACGGATTTTCTTATTGGCAGAAAAACGAACTCGTGTTCTTCTACGACAAGAGACTACCTGTCTTTTTTAGAACAAGAACGCAAAAACGACTCGTTTAACTAACATTTATAACAAAAACAAATTTTGAAATTCTGTTACTTTGCTCTCGCGTCCTAAAAACAGGCAGTGCATTATGATTAAAATGTACATTCTTGGGATCTAATGATTAATATGTACATTCTTGGAATCTAGAATTCATTTTTAGTTACAACTTCAACTGTTGCGAATTTTTAACGATAAAGCGGTTATAAAATCTTCCCTATCTTCTATATATAACTCCTGAGAATTCTTTTTGTTAATTGATTACAAATTGCAACGTACATATGTATATGTACATGCCCAGCGGAAAAATTTAGAAGAACTTTTTACTTCAGGCCTTTTCATAGGCCTGCTTAAAATATTTTTTAATTCAATTACTGTTTTTATCTAACTGTTAACTGTTAACACTCGCTTCTATGAGAAGGGAGTAGAGAAGGAGTAACACTTTTTGTATTGTTTTTTGCACAAGCAAAAGCGAAATAATATTTTTTTTTGCGGAGAGCGGAAGGCCTACTCCGCAATGACAACGTGTGTAAAAAAGATATGAGTATGGAATTGAGCAAGCAGGCCTTCTACATCCAAAAGAAGGCCTCCGTACTCCTTCTTTTCCCCGCTGGGTGTGATTACATATGTATGCAAGTATGTACATATTTGTAAAAACAGTTTTTATTATTTTATTTAGATGCAGATAGCTCTTTTTTACTAAAAAAAAACAATGTGTGTGTTATTTATTGAAAAAATACATTTTGAAAATAATTTTTTTTTTCTTTAAAATAAAATGAAAGATGCCAATTCAGTCAGTGAATGCGTTGCTATAAAAAAACTCAATTGCGAAAAATTCAGATAGCACTATTTGAATAAAAGTCCTCGATGTGCAACTTGCATTTATGTTTATAACACTGACATTGAAATGTATTTTATAGAAATCATCCAAACCGCTTAGGTTAAATACATACACATGTTTCTTTTTTTTTTAATGCTTAATTCAAAAAAAATTACGAGTAGTCAAAATCATACATATATACCCTACCCAGCGGTGCCAGAAAGAAGATTTTATCTTATTTTGACCAATATAAGATTTAAAGATTTTTTCTGAAATGATGATTTTTTATCTTTAGAAATAAAGATTTTTTACGTTTAGTTTGTACAACATACATACACAGAAAGAAAAACACTCGGGATAAATCAAGTTTTTTATGATTACTTTAAGTACGAGTCGTACTCAAAAATTCAAGTACGAATAACACTAAAACGTACTGAAAACAATCCTAAATGGGATAAGTTTCGAAAATTTCTTGAAATAAGTACAAAATTCTTAAGTCAAGAAAAAAAAGATTAAACTATTCTTTGTGTTTAACCCTCCGGCTTACGTATGTTTTGATTTTCTATACACATTGAAAAAATGTCTGGCAAGACTCATGTGTACCACGAAGGATAAAAAGTAAATATGAACTCTTGCTTCTCATTTAGTTTATATTTTTGGTTAAATATGTACATAAGATTTCTAAAGTAAAAACCATATTGGGCATTTTTTCAGCATTCTGTAAGGTGTTTTACGGGTAAGTAAATCAATCATAATAACTTTTTTTTTAAAATTTCTTTTTTAGTTTTTTCAATTCACGATTTCGTGATAAAATCAACATTATAATACTTGAATCTTAGATTAGCGGTTGTTAATATTGATAAGAAATAATTATTTGTGCAAAAAAAAAGTAGGTTTATAAAGTTTCATATATTAAAGAACAAAAAAGTTCATGTATTTAGTACCAATAGGTAAAACTAATGGAACTTAAGAAGCTTTTAGATTAAAAACTCCTCATTCCATGTTTATGATAATTTTTAAACAAAGTATATAGTACACGTAAAAGCTTAAGAATATCTCTTAAAAGATGTACCAATTCACGAAACGTCGGGAAAAATGAAATAAAAAATTTTGCATTTTTATTTTCACAAATGGAGTTAGGCCTCACCAGCTAAATATATATAATAAAAATATATATCAATACAAACAAAAGAAAGTGGCCAAAAATAAAGAAAAACAAAAAGTACCAACATTGTTTTAATAAATATTCCATTAGGAATATATTAAGGAAAATCCATATATATTAAATGAGCTTTTTTTAATGTACATTTTAAACAGTATCAAAAAATATAATATTAAATTGAGAACCCTTAAGACTTCATATCATGTATGAGCTTCCAAACTAAAATCATCTTTGCTAAAATTTATATATCTCTAATTTTAGAATTTAATAACTTTCAATGAAACTTCTTTATTTAGATGGACTTTTTTTACTATCTTATTTATTAGAAATTAAATGGATTTAAAATGTATTTTTAGAAAGAATTTTATGGAAAATATAACTCAATCTAATTTTGCATAAATACCGCAATTATGTATTTCAATTTAAAAAGTTTCCATAATAAGAAGTATGTACTTATAAAAAATTAATAATTTTTACTTGTTTGCTGTTGTTAGATACGTTTAAAAATTTGAAGAGTTTTCTCTTCAAAATAAGATTTTTTTCGCCAATTGAAAGTTTTCCTTCCAAATCTTCTGGCAACGCTGACCCTACCCACTGCAATTACATATTTGAAAGAATGCAATTGAGATAAAATTATGTAACTACAGTTCGCGTATACAATTATTTACTTTTATTTTTTAAATACACATAAGTTTTTACATTCGACAATAATAGCAACAAATTAAAAGAAATATGATCTCTTTTTAAATGTAGAATAGAGTACATCACATGTACATACATTAGGGACATAACCTTTTTTGAGTTTATTCTCCAAAGGGTCTATGCAATGAGCAATGTTGAAGTGATAATAAAAATCAACACGTTTTTTCAAATGCATTAAATAAGCAAATAGCGAAAATTACAAGAAAAAGTACTGAATTTGGATTTAAATATATGTACATATAAAAAAATATGTATTTAAATCCAAATTTATTTCTCAATAAAAAATACGCTTTTATTAAAAACTTCAATACGTTCGGTGCGTTTACTTTTTAATGATCGCAAAAAAACAAAAACGCAGTTCTATCAACGCTTGCAAATTATTGATTTTTATTATCAAAATGCGTGCTCTATTAAGAAAGTTCATCGCCTTCATTCATTGTGTTCAGCGACGAAGCTCATTTTTGGCTCAATGGGTACGTTAATAAGCAGAATTGTCGATTTTGGAGTGAAGATCAGCCAGAAGCATTGCAAGAGCTACCAATGCATCCAGAAAAAGTCACAGTTTGGTGCGGTTTATGGGCGGGTGGCATCATTGGACCGTACTTCTTCAAAGATGATGCGAATCGTAACGTTACTGTGAATGGTGAGCGCTACCGTGAGATGATATAAAACTTTTTTTTTGCCCAAAATGCAAGAGCTTGACTTGCATGACATGTGATTTCAACAAGACGGTGCCACATGCCACACAGCACGCTTAACAATGGACTTATTGAGAGGCGAGTTCGGTGAACATTTTATTTGACGTTGGGGACCGGTCAATTGGCCGCCTAGGTCGTGCCATTTAACGCCTTTGGACTATTTTTTGTGGGGCTACCATAAAGCTCATGTCTATACACACATGCCCGCTTCAATTGACGCATTGGAAGACAACATTGAATCATTTATTCATGAGATACCGGCCGAAATGTTGGAAAGAGTATGCCAAAATTGGACTAAGCGGATGGACCATTTGAGGCGCAGTTACGGTCAACATTTGCATGAAATAATCTTCAAACATTAAATTATATGGACCGTACTATCGATTCAAATAACGATTTCATGCATTTTTCTGAATTTTATGTGTTTTTTTTAACTTTCCTATAGTTCTTAAAAAATCACCCATTATATATATTTTTAATGCCCTGCACGGTTTCACCTTGCAAAAAATTCCAGAAGTTACTCCCCTAATGCGTATAAAAATATATGTATGTGTGAGTACTTCAACTACAGCTGTAACTTAACACTTTGCAAACAAAAACCCATAGAAATACAAACAATGATGAAATACACTCATCATCATCACTACACAAATCCATTGAGATTTACTTTTTGATTTTTTTTTTTTTTTTTTGCTTAAACATTTATTTAGAATAATCACCTTATTACAAAAAGACCTATGTGTTGATTTAAATACGGTTTCGCGTTTTAAAGCTGCAGAAAATAGCCATAATTCCGTGGTTTTCATGGGCACCCGTGTTTGTCTCAAAACCAAAATTTTCAGGCAAGCCGAAAAATCATCCTAGATCAAACTATGCAATTTTTGAACTTAGTTATCATTTTAAATTATCGGAATTGGTCCATCTTTTTTCAGAAATTTTTAGAACCTCGTAAAGAGCGCTTAAAAATAAGCAATATGGCATTAACATCTCAAAATCGAAAAAATAGACATACCTACGCGGTTACCTATAAAAAGCACAGAATTAAGATTTAATAAAGAAAGTTAAAACTCTGATCTGTGTATAATTGGGAATATCTCATCAGAGGCTATATATAGATTATGCAGAGATATGAAAATATTTTGTCCCTTAGGTCTTTTATCAAATAGCTTGAAAAATACTGTTACATAGATTTATTAACGTATGAAATATATTGTATGTTAAATGTGCTACGTACTGAAGTATGTATGTATGTTTAATTAATCGTCATCTCTATTCACTGCTTTGTTGTTTGTGTATTTTAAAGTTTTTTACTTAATAACCTAGTTTATCTCTGAATACTCCGACAAACTAAATACATACACACGAAAACATTAATAAATAAATGTAGAAATATACACATGTATTTTAATTTAACGAGTACGACAAGAACTACCGTACATAAATAAAAAGAAAATATTTGTACGAGCGCAGTCTAAAATGCGCTTAAACAAGATCGATTGTTGCTGTTCAAAAAAGTATACATATTTACACATCTATTGGTGTAAGTTGAAAAAAGGGAATAAAGTAAAAGAGTATATATTAGTCTGTCATTCCGTTTGTAATTTCTACAATATTGATCTTGTAGTATATTGTATGTTCTCGGTCCTTATGAGAATCGAAGTTGATTTAACGATGTCCGTCTGTCAGTTCAAATGGGGTTTTCGAAGACTCCGGATATGATAGGGACTTGGTAGTTTTAAATTGACACATATGGCACATATGACACAGATGTCTATGATATAAACAAAAAACCACGACTGCCTCTCATTTTTCCCAAAAATACCTTGTTGTGGATATTTTTCTGTTTTATTTTTATGTATATCTGGAGAACGGCAGGAGCCAAAGTTTTTAAATAGGTACAGACATCTTGATTATCATAACACAACTTCCGCCAAAATTTGGACGAGATTGAACAAGTGGACGCGGCACTTAACATATAAGGACATCAAAGATTTCTGTATATCTGGAGAACGGCAAAAGCCAAAGTTTCTAAAAATAGATACAAGCATAACAATATTTATGTTTAAAAATCTCTGTTATCATCGCACCATGCACGCAGAGAAAAAACCATGTTTAAATATGGTCACCTCCAACAAAACAATTTGTAAAGAAAATTTTAAACATATTATGGTTAATATAACAATATTATTGTCATCTACACCCATATTATGGTTGAATTAGTCCTCCATCAAGAAGCCACAACCATATTATGGTTGCCTCTAAACATGTTATGGTTAAATATGACAATAATTTGTTTTAAAATTAACAATAGCATTTTTCTCTTTTTCAAGAGAAACATGCTATGGTTGAAAACCAACCATGCTATTATAAGTGTTTAACATGGTTTATTTATTTTTGACCATAACATGTTCGGAGGCAACCATAATATGGTTGTGCTTCTTGATGAAAGACTAATTCAACCATAATATGGTTGTCGATGACAATAATATTGTTAAATGAATCATAATATGTATGTTTAAAATTTTTTTTAAAAATAGTTTTGTGGGAAGTGACCATGTTTAAACATGTTTTTTTCTGGGTGTGGTAAGATACCTGTAAAATTTGTGTAAAAGAGTCAAAAACGCAAAAACTGAAAAATGACTTTGTATGCTAGCATTATATACGTTTTGTTTCGTGTACATTATATGCGTTGCACTACAAAGCAAACTTAAAGAAATTACATAATACATACTTTTGGAGACTTAACGTAATAATAAAAACAAGCTATATAAAGTTTGCCATTAATGAAATTGTTAAGGGCAAAAACAATAACTTTAATTTTTTTTTTTTTAATTTGTAAATAAAATTCAAAACTTTTTTACATAAAACTTACAATCTTTTAATTTATATAGCTTTTGCTTACACAATTGACTATCGATTTTTTTAAACTCGTAAATTTTAATCTCTCGGTAATTTAAACAGTTTCATAAGTCCCTTGAAAACATTGACTAAAAAAAAAAATGCATGTAATTTTGTCTCCTCGGTAATTTGACCTTTTTTAGATTGTATCTTGCTCGCTGACAAGCTATAATTATTTTAATGTGCTGTCCTTAGTGACAGAATAAATAAAAATAAAATAATCATTTGTTTTAAATCTTCCTCGCCGACGTTTTAGATTTTAAAGCTCGATTCACCCCTACGTTCCGAACAGCGTTACCGTTGTGATACTAAAGTATCAATTTGACCCTTTTTCGACGGCCTTGATACTTTTTCTTAAATTACCCTTTTGTATCATTTTTAAAGTGACAAATTTGATCCTTTTTAGTAGCCCTTGCCACTTTTCTCTATTTCTAAGTACACTTATGAATCATTTTCAATCAATTCATGCTACTTTTTGACTATTTTTGAATTTGTATCAAGAATAAAAAAGATACGAGAATTAATGTTTTTAAGATTTTTAGAAAATATACATTTATATTATCTTGAAATTGTTTCCGAATTCAACACATAGTTTTTTAAGCAGAGGCTTTTGTTAACGAATATGTATAAGTTTTAAAAAATAAAAAAAAAAAATGGCAAAATGTATGAAGCCAAATGCGGAAAAGTTTTAGTTTGAGGTCGGAAATTTAAACCATAGAGTTAACGAAAATATTTACTTGAATTTAAATAAATTCGTTGCATTTATATGTTATTTACCACAAAAAAAGTGGCTTCAGTTAAACGAGTGTTTTTGAAATTAGCATTGCTCAAAAATAAACTTTTTAACAGACTTTGGTCTCTAAATTTGTTCGAAATGGATCTGGAAGAATGAACTTCAGGTGAAGATTTAATAACGAAATATAGAATGCACATTCCTAGAAAGTAGTAAGTACGCGTAAAAAGTTTTTTGTAAAACTTTTTTTACGATTTCGTAATTAATTTTCGACAGTTCCTAATCACATAACTCATATATCGTAATTGTTCAACAATACTTTATTTACTCGAAATTTAAACATTTTCAGTATAAGCAAATCAATTTTTAATTAAGTATTAAAAGAATAGGAAAAATAATTTCCAAACCAAAGTTTTCATTACCCAAAAGTAAACAAAATATCACGATATTTTTATATCGGTTATATACATATGAATATTACGTGTTGATTTTTTCCAAAAAGGTAAACCACAAAAGTTTTTAGATGGTAGGTACACTATTGTTAAACAAGTGCGATTTACATTTGCTTTTTTTGGAAATATTTTTTATTTATTGAATAACTTAAAATACTAATTAAGAAAGAAGTAAAGTGTTTTGACCAATACCTGTCTGAAATAAATATTTTTTGTTTGGTTTTTTTAAATGCTCTTTTTGTGACCGCTTTACTGCTTGTAAATACCTGACCCTTTTTTACTTTGAAATACCCCTTTTGTGACCCCTTTTTGTGACCATTTTAGAAAATTTCTAACGGTAACCCTGGTTCTAAACAATATTTTTTATATATCGAGTTTGACGCTGGCCTTCCATATTTGCCGATTTATCAACATTTTTTGTGACCCCTTTTTTGTGACCATTTTAAAAAAAATTCTTACGGTAACCCTGTTTCCAAACAATATTTTTTTATATTGAGTTTGACGCAGGCCTGCCATATTTGCCGATTTATCAACATTTTGGCGATTTTTTACCCCTAAATGATCAAAGTGCCGATTTGCCGATTTTTGCTCCAAAAATGCCGATTTCTTTCTTTTAAGAAACATTTAAAACAAAAACTAATTTTGAAATTTTCGAAATTCTAAAAACAGGCAGTAACACTTAAAAGACGATTTTTTGTTTGTTTTTTTTTTTTTTATAGTAATATACTAATTTTGGATGATACTGAAATACTTATAACATTAAAGATACAACCGATATTCAATCAACGCTTCTACTAAAGAAAAAAGGGTTAGCTTTATTCAATATTATATGCAGTGTTTGTTATGTGTGTGTTGGGTTAATACATTTTTATTTGAAAAATATTTCCCTTTAAGGAATTAAAGATCAAAGTTAAAAAAGAAATAATTTTTAAACCTAAAACAATTCAGTTCAAGTTTTATTTTCTATAAGGAAAATATAAAAAACTTTATATTTGTGTTTGAAAATGGATAGATAAATACATAAATTTATATTCACTATCAATGAATATAATTTAAATAAAATAATTTTTATTTTAAGATTATAACGCAATTGAGGACGATATAAATGCATAAATCAGATAGCCAATTCTAATTAAAGCAAAATTAAGTTAATTTGCAGACTTTTTGGCAAAAAAATTTCACATTTGTAACGTGAATATTTTATGAAAGTATTTTCTACAATTTTTGGTTCTTCCAAATTCTTCCGCAAATGTGAAAAGAATTTTTTAATGTAAAAAAGTTTTGATGTTTCCTGAAAAATTAATCTTTGCAAATTGTTCTTTTTTTCAGATTTAAACATTAAGATAAAAATTTATTAGTTCCATCTGTTTTGATGTTGATATTAAAAAGGATTCCATAAAAATGTCAAACTCACGTATGTATATATGGAATATACTTAAATATGAGAAAGTTCAAAAAAAATATTTTTATTTAATTACAATTTATTTGTAAAACGTTTATTTTGATTGATTTTTTTGTAATTTCATAAGTTATGTCCTTTTTTTTGTTAATATGAGTGGGTTTCACTGTATTTAAAATAGGTATTTTTAGTTTGGCGATTTTTTTAAGGTAAAGTGCCGATAATGCCGGTTTTTTTGAAAGTATGCCGATTTTTTATCGAAATTATCTGGCACCCCTGGTTTGATGTCTTACTTTTAAGAGAGAGAGAGAGAGAGAGAAATAAATTATTTTGTTCGGCAAGTTTTTTCTGGAATTGGTTTAATTTTAATTCTTGTAATAATTGATTCTGAACCAGTGTTGCCGTTAGGATACGAAAGATACATTTTTCGTATCTTTTGACTACTTCAAGTATCATGTATAATCCTGACATTTTTCGTATCTTTTGAATCTGTACGCAAAATGTACAGAAACAAAACATTCGAGAAATTTGAGCCAACTAAATTTGAGCCAACTATACTTATTATGATCATCGTAACCGACTCAATACTAATACAATAGCAGCCAAGGCGCATTGACTAGAATGTGAGTTCAACTCTACAACAACACTGCTTCTGTGGCCGGATTGTCAAAAATATTGCTAGTAAAAAAAGGTTAGTTTACATAAAAAACTAGTTTGCATACACACTTTGACTAGTCGACCACCGAAAAAAAACACCATATGTTGACTTGAACCCAACTTCTAGTGAATTGGCCTTGATAGCAGCTTCAATAATGGTGAAAGAAAACATTAAGGGGTTGCAACATACGATGCACCTAAATCGATGATTACTAGTAGTGCAAAGTTGTTCTGTGGAAATATGAAAATTTTTTTATTTTCAGGAAATTTATATGAACTTTTCAATATAATCGCGTTTGTATAAACGCCTTAACTCGTATATTAATTTTTACAAAAATTAATTTGTTTTAATAAAATCCAAAAATAATTACATATATTTAATTTTAAAGTTTGCTTATACTACATTTACACCTACGCAAAATCCAGTACTTACGAGATTTCGAGCCAAATCTAGTTGTTTTTGACTACATTTCCCATACAAAACAAAATCTACTTCGTGACTAGATTTCGACGAAATCTACTCAAAATCTAGTAGTACTTAATGATGCAACTATGGTTTTTTCAATATAGCACTAAAAAATACTTCCCTGCACAAGAAAAAATGACATTTAAAAAAAAAACCAAAACAAAAGTTGTTACAAAAAAATTAAAAAGTTTTATAAAAATTGTAAAAAAAATAAAAAAGAAGAATTATATTGATAAAATAAATATCGTTGATTATTAATAAAAGGTAATGCAAATTGTTTAATGTAAATTTCTTTTTGTGTTTGTATTTATGTGTAACGAAAAAACTTTTAGTCAGCTGTTTTGTTATAAAAACCAAATCTCGCTAATTTAAAAAAAGTATAATGTAAACGCACTAGATTTGGAAGAAGATTTTAAATCAAATCTACAAGATTTCGGCCTAATGTAAATGTAGTATTACTGTATTTTTTAAAAATTACATATGTACATAATATTTATGACTTAAAAAAATATAAAAATGAATTTATACGAAATCATTTTCTTTACAATATTAATTTAAATTTGAAATAAAAATGTTATGTTAATAAATGTTAAACGTTAAAAATGGATTTTCAAATTTTTTTCAAAACGTATCTTTTTGGGAAAAAGTGTATCTTTTTGGAAACTAAAATGTATCTTTCTCGAAATTTCACTGGCAACACTGCTACTAGTAATCATCGATTTAGGTGGATCGTATGTTGCAACCCCTTAATGTTTTCTTTCACCATTATTGAAGCTGCTATCAAGGCGAATTCACTAGAAGTTGAGGGCAAGTCAACATATGGTGTTTTTTTCGGTGGTCGAGTTGTCAAAGTGTGTATGCAAACTACTTCAAGTATCATGTATAATCCTGACATTTTTCGTATCTTTTGAATCTGTACGCAAAATGTACAGAAACAAAACATTCGAGAAATTTGAGCCAACTAAATTTGAGCCAACTATACTTATTATGATCATCGTAACCGACTCAATACTAATACAATAGCAGCCAAGGCGCATTGACTACAATGTGAGTTCAACTCTACAACAACACTGCTTCTGTGGCCGGATTGTCAAAAATATTGTTAGTAAAAAAAGGTTAGTTTACATAAAAAACTAGTTTGCATACACACTTTGACTAGTCGACCACCGAAAAAAAACACCATATGTTGACTTGAACCCAACTTCTAGTGAATTGGCCTTGATAGCAGCTTCAATAATGGTGAAAGAAAACATTAAGGGGTTGCAACATACGATGCACCTAAATCGATGATTACTAGTAGTGCAAAGTTGTTCTGTGGAAATATGAAAATTTTTTTATTTTCAGGAAATTTATATGAACTTTTCAATATAATCGCGTTTGTATAAACGCCTTAACTCGTATATTAATTTTTACAAAAATTAATTTGTTTTAATAAAATCCAAAAATAATTACATATATTTAATTTTAAAGTTTGCTTATACTACATTTACACCTACGCAAAATCCAGTACTTACGAGATTTCGAGCCAAATCTAGTTGTTTTTGACTACATTTCCCATACAAAACAAAATCTACTTCGTGACTAGATTTCGACGAAATCTACTCAAAATCTAGTAGTACTTAATGATGCAACTATGGTTTTTTCAATATAGCACTAAAAAATACTTCCCTGCACAAGAAAAAATGACATTTAAAAAAAAAACCAAAACAAAAGTTGTTACAAAAAAATTAAAAAGTTTTATAAAAATTGTAAAAAAATAAAAAAGAAGAATAATATTGATAAAATAAATATCGTTGATTATTAATAAAAGGTAATGCAAATTGTTTAATGTAAATTTCTTTTTGTGTTTGTATTTATGTGTAACGAAAAAACTTTTAGTCAGCTGTTTTGTTATAAAAACCAAATCTCGCTAATTTAAAAAAAGTATAATGTAAACGCACTAGATTTGGAAGAAGATTTTAAATCAAATCTACAAGATTTCGGCCTAATGTAAATGTAGTATTACTGTATTTTTTAAAAATTACATATGTACATAATATTTACGACTTAAAAAAATATAAAAATGAATTTATACGAAATCATTTTCTTTACAATATTAATTTAAATTTGAAATAAAAATGTTATGTTAATAAATGTTAAACGTTAAAAATGGATTTTCAAATTTTTTTCAAAACGTATCTTTTTGGGAAAAAGTGTATCTTTTTGGAAACTAAAATGTATCTTTCTCGAAATTTCACTGGCAACACTGTTCTGAACAGACTTTTCTGACAATCCTCGTGTAAATATTCACAGAAATTGTAACAAAAAAAAAACTGAATAAATAGTGTGCAGGAGGAAGTATTTCGAATTTTATTCATGCACTTTTGTATTCGAGAATTTGCGTGCATTTGATGAATGGCAAGACAGATTAAAAGAAAAATTATTTGTTTGAGAGAATAATAACAATAAGCAAAAACAAAATACCAAATGAACTATCTATTTTTCCGAGTCTTAAATGCTTTAAACAAAATGTAAAAAAAAACATAAAAAATATGCCAAAGAGAAAATAGCTTTTAAATGGTATGTAATTATTCACTCATATAAATAAATGCATATTGACAGCCGGAATTATGGCTCAAAAAGAGCATAAAAACAAATCAAGGTGTTTTATGGTTTTTATAATCATTATGGCTTATTATGTCACACTAATAAATTGAAACAAAATAGTTATTTATAATGCAAATTTAAAATAGACTTGTACTTATACATACATAAGTACAAGTCTATTTTACATGTTTACATTTTACATACATGTACATTCAATTCAAAAATTTTTTTAAATATTTTTTTAAATGAAAATTTACTCCATATGGACAGTTAGACATTACATTTTGAATGCAAAAATAATGACATTATTATGTTGCTCCCTTATTTCGTTTATGACAAACTTTTAATCATGTTATTGGGTGGTATTATTGATTCCGTTCCGCAAGTGCGGAAAGCAATTTTTGTGCGGAAGCCAAATTTGTAATTATTCATTCCGTTTGTGCGGTATCCTTCCGTTGTTGCGGTATCATCTCTACCATTGCGGTATTCCCATATTATTGAAACCGCAATATAGATATTTTTCGCCATTTTGCTTACGTTAAAATTTTACAACGAGAAGCTAACGGAAGGAATAAAAATGTAAGAAAAAATATTTAAAAAAAAATAAAATTTAGTTTTGTTATTTAAAAAAATGTATTACAGGAATAATAAAAGAGATAAATACCAAGCAAATTACAATTAGAAGCAATGGTTGATTTAATGAAATTAAATCGAGACGTTGCTTGTGGCTTTAGTCAACGTGCCCCAGCAGAAATAAAAAATTTTTGGGAAGATTTGGCATTGACTCTAAATGGTTCCGGGCCGCCTTTAAAAGATGCCAGTGGTTGGAGAAAGGTAATGCTGTTTTTAGAAACATTTTTCCAACGGGAGCATTAATTGTTCTTGTATTGTATTTAAGGTATGGACAGATTACAAAAGCGGTGTAAAAAAGAAACTTATTCCAACTTACTCCCCATCATTCATGTGTAACACATCTTCAGATTTATATGTTAAAACTCTTCTTTCTACCCGAAGGTCTAAGCAATCATCGTCACTGCTACTTTCAAAAAATGCTATGGTATCCATATAACACTTACACTTATATTAGTCGCGTTTGTATATTTTACGGAAATTAATTTATTTAAAAAAAATATTACTCACAAAAATTTCAACAACTAGTTTAAAATGTTTTTTTATCAACAGCTGACACAATATCAACTCAGAAATTATTAAAACAGGGATGTTAAAAATTTATTGCGGAAAGCTTATACCGCAGGAATGAATAATTACAATTTGCATATCGATCGATATTTATTTCCGTCGAATTTTCCTTTCCGTGCGGAATCAATAATACCACCCATTATCTCTCTATTGTCAATCAGAATAAATCGGGGCCCACAATCCTTCCTTTTTTTATTCAATTCAGATGATAACAGTTGTTTTTTTATTTTAATTTTTTCGAGCAAGAATTAAAGGTATTTTTTGATTTTTATTTTTTCGAGCAAGAATAAAATTTATTTTTCGAATTATATTTTTTCGAGCAAGAATAAAGGTTATGTTTTGATTTTTATTTTCTTGAGCAAAAATAACAGTTATTTTTTTAATTTTTACGAACAAAATAACAATTATTTTTTGGTTTTAAATTTTTTGAACAAAAATCACAGTTAGTTTTTGGTTTTTAATTTTTCGAGCAAAATCAAAAGTTATTCTCTGAAGAAATGTACGTGTTATAATAATTTATTTATTTGTTTATTATGATAACATGTAATAGGTATAACGTCTCCGTGGCCAATATAAAAATATTACACAGGTACCATTAAAAAATACCGAAGATACCTATAAAACTACATAGCATTCTATGTAATACAAAATAAAAAGTATTTTAATTACCAGTTCAGTTACGAATGCACTAGTTATTCCCCTTTAAAAATCTAATTTTTGTTTCGTCATTTAAAAGTTGATGTTCAATAAAATAAATAAAAAAGTTAATTCCGATGTTGACTAACTTTTGGCGCTCATAGTATTTTCTAAATTGTCTTATCTTATATAAATCTCTGCCTTCTATGTACGGCAATCAGCGTTGCCACGACCAAAAAAAATTTGTAACCAAAATCAAATCAAAAAGTAACCAAAAGCGAAAAAAAGTAACCAAAATTATTTTGTATTAAATGCGCCTAAGCCGCTGTGCCGATTTTCATAAAATTTTGACACTATGTTACCGATGGTCGGGAAAAAACAATAGGCTATATAATTTTTCGTATGCGTTGCATCGCACATACCAAGTTAACACTTATTTTCGTCTTTTTGAAAAACTTTTTGAGCTAGAGCTTTCAACCTTTTTCATAAGTAGCTATTACAAGTAGAACTTCTTAAGCCTTCCTGTATCAAAGCGCATAATTGAGATAAATTATCTTAACTCGATTTCGGCAAGTGCTCAGCAGAGCATTTTTAATTGAAAACCCGTTGGCAAAAATCAGTGAATTTTTATTAAGCTTATAGTTGCAAGCTCTTTGTAAGCAATTTTATAGCATTTCATAAGTCAAATTTTTCCCAACTCGACTTCAACTGTTATTGCTTGTGAGCACAGATATATAGATGCTTTCAGCCAAGTGAAAATAGTAAGAATCATATTAATCGTGCTGGATTTGGAAAGATATTTCACCTAATCATTTTTCCTAGAAAATTATTTCAGTTAGACCTATGAAGCATTAAAAGTAGTGAAGGTTGTATATACAGGGTGTCTGGTGGCAAATTTATATTTTTAAATACGCTTATTTCAAAAAGAAATAAACGGTGCGGAGGGAGGGTGGCGCCGTTGCAATTACCGATTGTGGTCGAGTGAGCATCGCGCTTTCGCTGTGCACACATTTTTTAAGAGTAATTGCTCGTCGACAATTTTGTTCAAAGTTCGGTATTCGGCGAATACGTGATAAGCCGAGTGTAAATTTAATTCGCTCGTGGGCGCAGAGATTCCGCCAAACTGCTGCGGCTATGAATGTCCCTCGGACAGGGCTCAGTCGATCTTTACGTAAAAATCCGTGACTTTTAATACGGAAAAGTGCAGCCTCACTGGGACTTCCAAGAGCGATTATTCATGAAATTTTAAAAAAGGATCTGAAGTTCCATCCTTTTAAAATTTAAATCGTTCAAGAACTGAAAAAAGTGACTTTGATTTACGCAATAATTTTTGTGAAACGATGTTGGAGCGTTTTCGTACTGTAAATCCTTTTCTTAGAGCGGCGAGGATCATTTTCACTTAAACGGCCACGTCAACAAGCAAAACTGCTGTTACTGGTCTCCAAGAACGTGCAACCCTCAATTGAAACATCAAAAACCATTGCATTACCGCAGGGTGTGCCTTATCCACGCATGAGATAACTGGATCATTTTTTTTCGAAAAACAAGGCTCCTCTTCGAATAGTGTGTTCAACTCGACGGAAGACATCTGGATGACATACTCTTTATAAAATAAGATCCGCATTTGCATTCTATCGTCCAATGCTCTTAATAAAATTTTGTTTCAAATATTACGTGTTTTATTTAAGTTTGAAAATATAGATCATACTTCTAAATAAAACCGTTTAAAAATGCGAGCTCTAACCAAGTCGTTACCCTTTGCTTGCAAAGTTCAAATTATGTTTTTACTGAGTATGACAGAATTGCTATTACACGAGTACGATTGTATGATGGCATACATAAAAATCAAAAATTTTTAATTTTAACATATCAAACTGATATGCGAGAATGGTATCCATCATACCATCAAACTCGTGTAATAGCGAAAAATTCGTGTACTTTCGCTATTACACTAGCTTGATGGTATGATGGATACCATTCTCGCATACCAAGTATGGGCGTCTAATAGGCGCTTTACATTCTTAAGCTGATAGTTTGTTTCAGAATAATATGCTAGAAAAATCATTTTAAAGTAGATAGAAACAGTATTGGAAGCACCAATACCATAAACATTTCTAAAGGTAAAAAAAGCGGAGCGTGTAAGCTTGTCCCAAAACCAAAAATTGGTTATTTTTGTCTTGAAAAAAAGTAACCAAAATGAAAAAAAAGTACACAAGTACACATTGGAAAAAAAAGTAACCAGTTTTGGTTAAAAGTAACCAAAACGGCAACGCTGACGGCAATCTCAGCGGTTGATTGCCGTATCTACAAGTTTAATCTGCTTAAATATTTGATTGATTTATTATTTCCATTTCAGATATTTATAGGGTAAAAGCCCCTAAGTTCGGCATGCACCAATAGTCGGCACTTTTGAATTAAAACTTAAATTAATAAGAATTAAAGAAATTTTATATATGGGTAATTCTTTGTCAAATCGACCAAGAGTGGGCACTACCTATTTCGTTTTTAATGAAATTTGGTGAGAAGGTTCCTATTAGGAACATATATGAGCAAAAAAAATAAAAATTTTTTTTTTTTTTTGCAAAAGTTATGTCATATTCAAAATGTCATAATTTCGCCGAATAAGCCAAGTGTGTTGAGCTTATTTCTTCAATATCTCAAAAACTACTTTACATACGAAGATGATTTTTATGTCATTTTAAAGAATACTATATACAAGATATTGAAAAAAAAATCTGCAAAATATTAAATTTTAAAAACGGACTAAGTCAAAAACCTATTTTTTTATTTGGCTGATTTTTTTATATAATACCTCAAACTGTTCTTTAAAAATCCTGAAACTTTGAAGAAGGTGTTTTTTTCTTTTTTAAGATATGATTTTTTTTTTCTTTCGCAACCTTTAAAAAATAATCTTAAAATAGAATTTTAATATTGTAATTTTGAGACATAAGTACACTGTGCTAGTTGCAAAAAACAGACAAGCCGGGCACCTGGCATTTAAACCTAATTGGGGCACGCTGAATCCAGTGGTGCTAACCGTTTTTTTTTTTTTTAGGTTAGATCTTGTTTTCAAGATATAGTGTTATTTCGAAAATGGAGGAGGCTGCCCAACATATATTCGCGTAACTCAAAAACGGTTTAGTTTATTGAAATTACTAAAAAAAAAAGGATAAACGGAACCTTCTCACCAAATTTCATTAAAATCGAAAGGGGTCGTGTCCCACTGTTGGTCGATTTGACATGGAACTACCCATATATGTATTTCGAATTCAGCTTTAATTCAAAATACACTCATTTCCCATTATGTAATATTTGCATTTGGCTAGAATGAGAACTGAAATCTATAGTGTACTCATATAAATAACAATTTTACCAAAACGGGTTTAAAAGGTAAAAATATGTTCAAATATTGTTCATAAAAAATTTTTAAATTTAAAAAAAAGTTTAAAGAACAAATTTACTATGAAAATTATCCTTAATAAACGTTTGTTAAATTTAATAATCGTTTATGAATACGGGGGTAAATCTTTAAAAAAAAATATTATTTTAACTTATTTTTATGGCCGGCATTAGGAACGACCTTTTTTGCAAATTTCAGTAGTCGGCATAGTGATGCCATGCCGACTACTGGAAAATCCTTATTTTGTCATACAAGCTCAAATTCTCAAACATGTTTCATTACTCACCTTTCTTTGACAACAGTACAAAGAAAATTGAGTTTGAAATGAGTTTACCTAATAGTCGGCACAGTTTATATTGAGTGCCCCAATATATGCCGAACTTAGGATAGAAATGATCCTATAAACGGCAGCTGCTTTTATTATATAAAAATCGTTTATAAATGGCTAAAAAATAAGCAAAAGGTACAAAAACATCAAAATTTCAATACAAATTTTATTTTTAAGACCTAACGATAACCTATTGAAAAGTTAAATGTACAAACATTTTGTAAATTTTCAGCAAAAATTTTACTTTGCCGCCTTTGCATTTTCTCTATATAAGAAACCCATAACTAAATGCCATTGCACCAGGTTGGTTTTAAAATAGAGTTGCAATTTAGACTAAAGGAAGAATTCCGCTCAAGGAGCCAAGTTATTTGCAGGGTTGTCGGATTTGGGGATTTCATGTGAGCAAAAAGGTGATTTTTTGGGGATTTTACTCTTTTTTATTACTTACGCTTATTTTTCTTTGTTTCGTATACAAAATATGAAAAAAAGTAGTAAAACTTTTATCTTACTCTTATATATTGTAAAGGGCCCTAATTAAGATTACCATTTTTGTTAAGTGTGTAAATGGTACTTTATAAACTTGTTATTTTCCTTGAGTGAGTGCTTAAAAAAAGAATTTAAAAATAGAATCTAAAACCGTTAACAACACATAAAATTTTTGATTTTTTAAAGACAATTTTTAACAAATATGTATGTCTTCCCTAAAAATAAATAAATATGAAAGACAATATAATAAAGATTGGGGAAAAAATGCTAGGCTATTGGTGAGTAGTTATGATGCATCAAAGTACTAAATAAATTAAGGATATATGTATTTTTATTGTTTATTATAAGGATAGGTTAAACCGTTCGTCTTCATTCGTCTTCAAAAACCGCATGTTGTTCTGCTTGTTATTCCTTACTGGAATCGCATAAAAAGGAATTAAACAAACATGCCGAAACCAGTCACTACAAACAAAATAAAATGATTTTTTTGACTAAAAATTTTTATTTGGGGATTTTTGGGGATTTCTTATTAACATTTTTATAACTATTTTTTAAAAAAATTTAAAATTTGGTCAGAAAAAAACAACAACAAAAAATATTAACTTTTTAAGGTTTTGTTTTTTGGGGGTTTGGGGATATTTTTTAAGTTTTTTGGGGACAAGAAAAAAGTACCTGGCAACCCTGGTTATTTGTATTGATTTTAATTTTCTCTCAGTTAATTTTGGCTCTATCAGGTCTGTATGTAGCATTTCCATGTTAAACATCGATCAAGATATTTTACATGCTAATGTTGGAGTATTTTTTGTTTTATGATTGAACCCCAACGCAAAGCGGATTTTCTATATATAAATACATATGTATATATATTTCTTCATTGATCATGATCTTAAATTGTTTTAACAATATTCCAATTGAAATACCTATATCGTTCTGTAATTATTGAGATGCTTTACAGATAGCAGTTTTCGTTAAAAATCTGTATCAGTCGATGTTTGTATTGTCTGAAATAAATATTAAATACAATAGAGGTCATAAATTGCTTCCTTATGGAACTCCAGTGTTTATCGATTAAGAAGAACTAAAAAAATTTCCCACTTGAATAACAAATTTTCGACCAATCAAATAGTTTTTCAAAATCTTCTGAGTACTTATGAGAAGTTTATCTTATCAAAATGAAGATGTAAACAACATTATTTTCTCAAATAGCTTTAAAATATTAGATGATATAGGTACTAATAGACCTATATGACTCAACTTTAGTATGGTATTTTTCATTCCATTCTAGAAAGTTGCATTTAAGACGTTAAAAAGCTTTAAATTGAAATCTGTCAAATCGGTGAAAAATGGCGCGGAATCTCTCATGATTGTTCACTGAAAGGACCGTTAATTGTGTCCGTACAAGAATAATGTCCTCTCAAAAGAACATTTTGCCTTCATTTAGAACACTGTCAGGCCAGGGAACTGGGTCCGTTTTAAGGGAAATTACCAAATAATATATAAACTAGCTGTTAAGCCTGTCCCTGTCAAGCAGGAACAAAAACTACTTTAAGGTAAGTGGAATCTCTCATGGACCAAATGCTTGGCAATTCTAAGCTTTGTTTAGGTGGCTTCAAAATAAGCTGATATGTAAAGCAGCACAATTTTGCCACACGCCTTTTTCTTTCTCTGCACATAGTCCAAAAACCTTAGATCAGACTACTTGAGACTATGCTCCATTGTAAGGACTATATGCTTGGCAATTTTTAGCTTCCTATGCCATTAGGGTCTTTAAATATAAACTAAAATGTTAAAAGATCGAATTTTACCACGCCGTTTCCTCTTAATTCTCTGGCCCAGGCCAAAATCCGATCAAAGCTATTTTTTTTCGTTTTGTGTGTGTTTTTGCTTAAAATGTGGAATTTGGGACACAATCATGTGTAATTTCCGAGTTCTTCATCGGCAACACTGCAGTCGGGTAAAAAAGATAAAATGCATTATTTAATTGTATATTATTTTAAACACGTTTTGTTTATATAATTTGCTTTTGAAAAATACAGGTAGTTTTTTTTTATTTTTGTTTATAATCATTTTAAAATCGGAGACTATAGTTTTTTAACGTTACTTTTAGGATTTTGGAAGCATTTGAATTGTGCAGCACTTTGCTGCCACAATCAAGCCGAAATACTAGAACGATGAATCAATCCTTTCATACTTTCGGGTACATTGAACTGTAGCTCGCAAAGTGTTTTATTGGATCACTTTATACCAAAAAAGAACTTAGGCCCCTATTATGAGTTACATTCGATAAACGATTTTCGCTGGCTATCGAACATCGAACATCGACTATCGAATGTTAATTTGGTATTATGAGTTGGCAGCACTGTCGAAAATTTCGTTCAGCATGTTAAAAAGTGGGATGAAACTCCACTGAAGCTAAATTATTTGAAAACAACCATAATTCCTCCGTGGTCACGTTTAACTTTAATTTAATTTTTTAAATTTGTAAACAAAAATTTTGTATTTTAAGTAACAGCTGTTAGAAAATGTACTACTGTGAATTAACAAAATCACAATAGTAAATTTTTATCGAATGCGCGCCATAATACCAAATGAAAATTCGTTCGATCAGCTAATTCGACTGCTGTCGAAAATCGAATTTAGTTCATAATAGGCACCTAAATTATTGTAGTTTCGTTAAGTTTTATTGTACTATTGGCTGCATATAGGAATAGGAAATAATTTTTATATCAAGATTTTAAATTTAAATTATCAATTGGCTTACAGATCAATAGAGGTAAAATTTTGCTATATTATTTCAATTATCCAACATTGCCACAAAAATCTTAATATAGTCAGTCGTTGATTGAAATTGATTGTGAATTGCAAAATACCTATGTACCTTTTTGTGCATATTTCTCCATAAATATTGCGAAATAGGCAAATACTTTTTTCAAACAAAAAGTCTAACAAATTTGTCTTGATAATTTCTTTATTTATTAATAGATTTATTTGTTGCTACAAAAATTTAATATTCCCAACACAATTTTCGTTAAACTGATACTATTTTTGGAATGTTTTAATAAGTCCATAATGGTAAGTTAAAAATCATTAAATTTAATAAGATTTCAATTAGAATGAAGAAACGCGGGAAATAAAAAATAAACTGCTAGTTTCACGTCTACAATGATTCTATTTATTCAACCATTAAAAAAATAAATATGGCCAAAGCAAGAAAATTAACTGCAACCAAAACCTTTCACATACCTGTATTAAAGAATAAAAAAATGTTCATAATTGAGTATGAGAAAAATAACAAAGAAAGAAAAATAATTAAAAAAAAAAACAGCATTAAATCGAAAATCGATAAGTGTATTGAATACATAAACGAGATTAAAGTTATTATTATGATAAATCGTAAATAGATATTCCTATGCATACTATGTAAACTTAAGGGTCCCTTGATAATAATTTTTAGGTATGCCCTACATATATGTAGGTCAAATCAGTGTTTATTTCACAAAATTTTTCTGTCAAAAACATTACTAAAAAATCAAAATTTATATATTTATAAATAATTGTACACTTTCAAGTTTGAGAAGTTCCACAAGCAAATTCACTCTAATGGGACCAAAAAACCTTACTTCATATGCTTTTAACATAAGACCCTTGACATTTTTTAGCAATAAGAATACAATTTGTAAATGTCATAATAAAGCGAAGAGAGAGGGTTAAAATAGAACAGAGAATTTTAATAACGACTAAAACAAAACATATAAAATACTAAAAATCTTTGTAGAAAAAAACTTCTGAAATAAATTTATTATTTTTAATTCAATTACAACATATGTATAACTTATGTGTATATATTTTTATAATCCCCTTTATTTATTTATTTTTTGCTTAATATTATTCCAACAATAAATGCGCCATTTTGTATTTTTTAAACCTATCTAAATACACTTCGGTTTCTTACACGAGACGTTTATAAGATACGAGGTAATAAAAAATTAAAAACACATTGCTGTTTTTATACTGTTTCGATAAAAAATAACGTGCTTTTTCGGAATTCACTGTATTATTCTTTAATTATTTATTTACTGGCCTAACCCGGTGTTTTTTTCTACCCCAAGTACCTAAAATTAGACATTGATATTGTCCTTTTCTAGTCTAGCTCGATTTTTGCAAGATATTTTGTATTGATAACTAAACTATTTGTATAACGACAGGTTATCAGAAAATGACTGTAAAAATTTCATGTAATTCCGTTTAATAGTTTCTAGTAAACAATCACAGAAACTTACGAATTTTAATATTTATATACATATTTATTACTTTCCCTGCACCTATCCCATCAATGGGGGGTACTGCTCCTCCTCCGTCTACCCTACTCATTTTTATTTTGAAATTTAAACAACACATTAATATTGGTTTAAACCACTTTTGAAAACTCTCGCTATAATAGCTCTTCAGTTTTGCGATATTTAATATAAGTATCCTTAATTTTTAGAATCCCACTTCCCCTGCTGCTATCTTATTTTAATTGCGGGGATCAAAAAATCATATTGCAAAAAGTTCAAGAAAATGGCTGCAGCGACTCTTAAGGTATGCGAAACTTAATATTGGCATCCTATGAAGGGTAACACTTTCCCTGCCCCAATCGAAAAGTATAAGTAGCATATTTTATTTTCGGGGCTTACGTGATATTACTGTAAAATTTTCAGGACAATCGGTTCATTAGTTTAGGAGTCAGCATCCGGTAGAGGCTAAATTTAATTTTAACCATACATATATGGCGGTTTAATAAAATTCTTTACTTTGGCCCCTGCAGCGCGTAGGAGATTCCTAGATGGGTCAAATGTTTGACCAACCCCACTTTATTATTTATTGCAGAATTTCGATTTTTTAGTAATTTCAACAAACTAAACCGTTTTTGAGTTACGCGAATGTATGTTGTGCAACCTGCTACATTTTCGAAATAACAGTATATCTTGAAAACAAGATCTAACCTAAAAAAACGGTAACCACCTCTGGCTTCAGCGTGCCCGAATTAGGTTAAAACGCCAGGTGCCCGGCTTGTCCGTTTTTTTTTTTTTTTGTTTTTGCAACTAGCACAGTGTACTTATTGCTTAAAATTACAACATTTAAATTCTATTTTCAGATCATTGTTTAAGGGTTGCGAAAGAAAAAATTATTTCTTAAAAAAAACACCTCATTCCAAGTTTCAGGATTTTTAAAGATCAGTTTGAGCTATTATAAAAAAAATCAGCCAAATAAAAAAATAAGTTTTTGACTTAGTCCGTTTTCAAAATTAAATATTTTGCAGATGTAAAATTTTTCAGTTGGGCTATTCACAAGGTACAAAGTTGTAAAGTCATATATCTTAAAATAATTACAAGAAATATGTATATATGACTGCTGTGGGCAAGCGTTTAAAATTTTGATTTCTAATGTACAGTTACGACGAAATAATGAACACAACATTAAAATTTTTATTTTGTTTCAAACACAACAATATTTTTTTTTTAAACAATTGTAAAATATTATTTAGGACATTATGACGATATGACTTAATAGCACACCTTGTGAATAGCCCAAATATATTGTTTGTACTCTCTTTAAAATGACATAAAAATCATATGAAATAAACTCAACACATTTGGATAATAATTCGGCGAAATTTTGACATTTTGAATATGACATAACTTTTGAAAAAAAAAAATTATTTTTTTCGTTTACATATGTTCCTTATAGGATAAAATTTCATTAAAATCGAAAGGGGTCGGGTCCCACTCTTGATCGATTTGACATGGTTTTTAATTGAAAAAACAACTGGTAGGTTTTACATGAAAAATAGAAGAACAATTAATTATAAACAGTTTAATGTAATTTATCATATTAAATAGTTTTTTGCTTCTTCTGTAAAATTTTCAAATGTTAGAAGCGTTTAATAAAATGTTCACATTTGGCTTCTTAAACGCGTTTAAGAAGTTCGAACGTGATTAAGCTCTAATCACTTCAAAATCGAGATGATTACCCATACATTGAAGTGATTTGTTAATCACTTCAAATTGACATGATTACAACTAAATCACTTCATAAATCACATAGAATCCACTGAACATACCTCAAATGTAGAGTCGCCAACATGATCGTGTACAACCGGCCAAGATTTCTGCTTAATGTTTTTATTTTTTTTCTTAAATAATTCATAAATTTTCACAATTTCATCATTAAAATGATTAAAATAATCGTCTAATAACTTTATAAAAGTGTTTTTATCCATTTTTAATACTTTACAGAGATATAAATTTGTTTGTTGTTTTTTTGTGTGCTTGTTGTGTGTTTTTTTTTTCTTAAGCATCTGTCATCTTAATCATCTCAAATGTAATGTGAACGGCTTTGATTAGCTTAATCAACATTTTGCTTAAACGCGTTTAAAAACCTAAGTGTGAACTTAGCATAAGGTGGCGATATTTAGATTCATGTAATATGTGTAAAAAAAATTAGTTTTATACATTTTTTGCGTTAAGAAATTTTTCATACAAAATATTTTAAATTTTGAAAAATTTTTATTAAAATACTTTTTAATTGAGGTGAAATGTTTAACAAAAAAAATTTTTACACGCTTTAAACTGCAGGTTCAATGAACAGTGTTACAATCCAATCAAGCATATTATTTTTTTTTTTTATTTTTGTTATTTAACGGATTCTAAGCATGAAATGTTACGTGTTAAATGCAACAAAGACACATTATCTATTTCTCTATGTTAAAAGTGAAGACTAAAAAGGCACTCCTTTTTCTTAAGGTGGGGATTAGGCAGTGATAATATACGTAGGGAAAAATCGCTATTTGTAGGAAATTTCCTTGAAAAAAAAATGGCCGTAGGGAAAAAGGACAGATTTTTTAAATCATTAAAATGTGGGGACTTTTCAGTAGTGTTGGAAGACTGTATACATTTGGCAAATTTTTCCAATTACAATTTTTTATACGGCAACATTGCAAATTGTTAAATTTCTTTGAGTCATTGCTTGCCTTCATTTCAGCTTTGATTTTAACGTAATTTTGCGAAAATCTCTTTTACAAGAATGGAAATTTTTGGCAATTAATTTTACAGAGCAAGAAATAAATAATTCGTAAAAGATGGGCATCAAAAAGTTTTGGAGTAAAGTCGAAATAGTAAAAAGCGAAATAAACGCATATGAGTTAATTTTTTAATCATAAATGATACTCTTGTTGTTAGAAAATGATACCCTACTGATGAACCATGATACATTTTTCTGATCTCTTTTAGAGCAATTTAATTGTAGTTTTTAAAATTATTGGTGAGTGTTTTTCGTAATTTTTCCTCGGACAAACACAGCACTATAATGGCTTTTGATTATTTGAACACATTTTATTTTGAAACCATTTGCGCATTGTCTTTTTTAATTAATTGACAATTATTTTTAGACTTCTTTTTTAGCCAATCTTTTTATTTTTTCGACAATGAATCACAAATGAATCCTTTTTTCAATCGCTCAAGTGATAAATCAGTTTTTAATCATCAAACGTGGTCCGAGAAGATTAATTTAGGTAATCACCAAAATTCGAGCTGCGAACAACTTTAAATAAAATTTATATACATTAATACAAATTGTTTTATTTGTATTGATATATTATCATTTAAAAGTTGTAGGGATTTTTGTAGATAATTTTTTAACGCGTAGGGAAAAATAGGGATTTTTTCGGACTGCATAAGGACTTTTAAAAAAAGTGTATAAAATCATTGGAATCAAAAAGGGTTATAATATTTACTAAAGCAACCAAAAAAAACTTTAAAATAGTCAAATCAGTTTATTAAATTAAATTAAAATAAAATAATCAAAACATTGCTTTTAATTTTTAGTATGGCTAACCTAATATCTTTCGTACAAGTCCCGCAAGAGACATATTATGTTTGAACTAATTAAGTTACAAAATAATTCACAAAGAAAATAACAACATTTTTTTTATAAATAGAATGTATTCTTTTTAACATTCTACATTAAAAACGTAACCTTTTTATTTTTGTAAATTTTCTGCTTTATTTTGCGATGTATGTAAGTATATGTATACGAAAGACAAACTTAAGGTTGGCCATAAACTTTAGAAAGAATAATGTCAGTGGGTAACTTACTTAGTAACTTATTAAATTAGAGCACATTGACTACAATTAAGTGTTTTTTATTTGTGACTTCGTGTTCGGTTCGTGCTTTGTTGTGATACAGACGTGTATTCTTAACTCCGCATACAATTTGAATTTTTAATTAATAACATTTGATTTTGTTATATAAACAGCGAATGGACGCTTGAAAATAAATTATATACTTTGTTATTTTAATTATTTAACATAAAGTGAACAATTAATACGAAAAAAATATTAAATAAAGAAAAATAGTAAAAATATATACGTACTAATGTTCATACATGTGTATGTATACATACATATTCTGAGCAAAAACATTTTAGTTTAAAGTTCTTATTTGTTTGTTGTTGTAAAATACAATAAATAACAAAAATATTAAAAGCACAGTTAAACGGTGAAAAACAAAAACAATTTATTGCATGAATAAAAACAATGAAACAACAATAAAACTGAATGATAGAAATGTTTATGTGACAGTGCATGCTAACGAAGACAATGCTGTAATAAATAAAACAAAAGAAAACAATAGTAACTACCTAACGGCTAAACCAATTTTTAGAACACGATCCCTTTCGCCCTCTCTTTTTACAAAGACGGTTGATGGTGATACGTTAAAAAATATAAACCTCACACTTGCAAGTGTTGCCACAACGGCAAACACAATCTTATTAACAAATGGTACCATGAACTCTAACACAGATGCAATGCAAACATCTCAAGTAAAAAGTGGTCAAAAGCCTCAAGTACAAGTTGGTATGGACAGGTACATAACAGTGCTTAAACGGGGTCGCAGCCCTACCTCTGCAGCAGTTGCTTCGGCTTCAAAAGTACCATCTTTTGATAAAATAAACTCTCAAAATCGTTTTGCAATTCTGGAGGATGAATCCTCGGAAGCACCAAACGTCATAAAATCTTCTAAGCCACCCCCGATATATCTAAGGGAGCAAAACTCAAGTGAGTTAATAAAGAGCGTGATCTCGGTAATAGGTGAAAATTCGTTTTACGTAGCTGCAATCAAGCGTGGAAATATAAATGAGACAAAAATACAGGTAAATCATGAGAATGATTTTCGTAAATTAACTAACAAATTCGAAGCCCTTAAAAAAAGCTTTTACACATACCAACTAAAGAGCACCAAAGGTCTTCAGGTAGTGATCAAGGGCATAGACTCATGCGTGGACCCAGATGAAATTAAAACTTTTTTGGAAGAGAAGGGTTTTAAAATAAAAAACGTTACAAATATTAAAAACAGGGAAAAAAATCCCCAACCATTATTTCGGGTAGAATTAGAACCTGGCGACATTAAGCTTAAAAAAAATGAAACGCATCCTATTTATAATTTAAAATATATTCTCTACAGAAGAATAACTATAGAGGAGCCGCACAAAAGAAATGGTCCCGTTCAATGTCTTAATTGCCAAGAATTTGGCCATACTAAGGCATACTGCTATTTACCCCCTGTTTGCGTCGTATGTGGAGAATTACATTGTACAGTCCAGTGCGATAAGTCTAAAAATGACCCCAATGTAAAAAAATGTAGCAACTGTGGCGGAAATCACACTGCCAATTATAGAGGATGCCCTGTATATACTATCGTCAAGCAGTCGGCTGGACCGAAAACTAATCCCCCACAAACGCAGGTACCAAATCAAGTAAACACTAATGGCATTCAAGCTCCGCAGCCTAGTAATAACAGAACCTCGTATGCTAACGTCCTTAAATCAAACCATGTGCCAATGCAAGGCGCTTCGCCAAGTAATGATGAAACTCCAGTTTCTAATTTAAGTCGTCTTGAAAAAACCATGGAAACATTAGTGCAAACAGTTAATAATTTTACGAACACAATGGGCAATATGATGCAGGAAATTCTAAGAATGCAATCGATGTTATTGCAAGCTGTACTTAACAAGCCATGAACTGTTTAAAAATCTGTTTTTGGAACGCAAACGGCATCCGCCAACATAAAAATGAATTAGAATACTTTCTAAAAAATAAACAAATTGATGTCATGATGGTTTCTGAAACTCATTTGACCTCAAGAAATACGTTTAAAATCAATGGTTATACACTATATGATACCAAGGACCCTCGAGATAGAGCTTGTGGAGGTTCAGCCATTTTAATTAAAACCCGAGTCAAACACTACCTAATGTTTGATCACCGCGAAGATTATCTCCAAGCAACGAACATTTGCGTTGAGGAATTAAATAGAAACCTAGTAATTTCATCGTTATACTCACCGCCTAGATTTTCAATATCAGAAAGCCAATACTGTAAATATTTTAAATCATTAGGACCCTGTTTCCTAGCTGCTGGCGATTATAACGCTAAACATACCTTCTGGGGGTCACGACTTATAACACCAAAGGGTCGTGTCTTATTTAACACAATTTCTAAAATGGATTTAAATGTGGTAGCGAGCGGACAACCAACATATTGGCCTACTGATCATCAAAAAATTCCAGATGTTATCGATTTCGGCGTGGTTAAAAACATCCCCATAGAAACGATCCATGTTGAAGCTTCCTTAGAATTATCTTCTGACCATACACCTACAATTGTTACTATAATGAACCCCAATAGAATTGTATCTCCGACTGGTCACTTAGCGACGACAGCTACGCAAATTAACTGGTTAAAATATAGAAAATACCTCAGCACCCATTGCACAGAAAATATTCCGCTTAGTACACCGGAGTATGTAGATCGCTCTATTGCCAATTTTGACAGTTTTCTGAAACTAGCTGTTCAACATTCCAGTATTGCCCCCAAAAAAACAAAAAATATTAAAATATATTCCACAGATGTCGAGCGTCTCTTGTCTGAAAAAAGGAGGGCTCGAAGAGAGTGGCAATTGCACAGATCCCCGTTACTTAAGAACTTACTAAAAGAGTGTACAAAAAAGCTTAGAAAGTTACTGCAGACTCAGAAAACGGCTTCTCTGGAAAAATATCTTAAGGAACTTGATGCAACCCCACAATCAGACTACTCATTATGGCGTGCAGCTAGAAATCTCAAAAGGCCAGTTGTCTCTAAACCACCATTAAGAGACTTGAATGGTAGTTGGGCAAGAAATGATGTTGAAAAAGGAAATCTGTTTGTTAATCATTTAAAAAACGTATTTACCCCAAACATATCTCACGATATTGCGGCCGAGTTACCACCTGTTGTTGCTAGAGCAGCTGTTCCCCTAAGATTTGAGATAAGAGAAATCGAAAAAGCTATTTGTGATTTAAACCCCAAGAAGGCTCCTGGTTTTGATAAGATCAGCAACAAAATGCTTCTGGAGCTACCCAGCATAGCAAAGAAAATTATTCTTTTAATTTTTAATGCTATTTTACGACTTGAATACTACCCTCAAAAATGGAAGGTCTCATTAGTTACGATGATACCAAAGCCAGGAAAAGATCACTCCAAAGTTGAGTCATATAGGCCTATCAGCTTATTATCTAATATATCAAAGCTGTTTGAGAAGCTCTTAGCGTCCAAATTAACCCCAATTTTAAATGACAATGGGTGTATACCTAACCATCAATTCGGTTTCAGACGAGAACATAGCACAATTGAACAAACCCATCGGATAGTAAACGCCATAAGAAAAGCCTTTGAAGAAAGAAAATATTGCTCCGCTCTCTTCATCGATGTCTCTCAAGCTTTTGATAAAGTCTGGCATGTAGGTTTGTTACATAAATTAAAGCTGAACCTACCGGTTAACACACACAAGCTGTTAGAAAGCTACTTGGTCGGTCGAAAATTTATTATTAAAGAAGGTGATTTTTTAAGTTCTCCTCAGACAATTGAAGCTGGAGTCCCTCAGGGAAGTATCCTGGGCCCACTTTTTTATCTTATATATACCTCGGACATGCCGACAAACAATTACACCCTAACCTTTTGCTGATGATACAGCTTTCCTAAGCGTACACGAGAACAGTCGTGAAGCATCTCGATACCTGCAGGATCATATATTTCAACTAGAACTGTGGTTAAAACAATGGAGAATAAAGGTCAATGAGCAAAAATGCGTACATATTACATTTACCTTGCGTCGGGAAACATGCCCCCCTATTAAAATCAATAATCAACTAGTGCCTCAACAATCGCATGTCAAATATCTCGGTATTCATCTAGATCGGCGTTTAACATGGAAATGCCATATAGAAGCAAAATTAACCCAAATGAAACTAAAAGCAATTCAAATTAACTGGCTTATTGGAAGAAATTCTGTTCTTAGTCTCGATTGCAAACTACTACTTTACAACTCTATTTTAAAGCCAATCTGGTGCTACGGTATTCAACTATGGGGCACTGCCTCGGCCTCAAATATCGAAAAAATTCAAAGGCGCCAAAATAAACTTCTTCGAATAATCACAGCTGCCCCTTGGTATGTTAAAAACTCAAATATCCACAAGGATCTCAATGTGCCACTGGTAAGGACTATTATTACGAAGTATGCGGTAAAATATTTAAAAAGGCTAGAGTTGCACCCAAATCCACTAGCTCGAAATATTTTAAATGATAGCGGCCACACTCGCTTAAGGAGAAGAGACACTGCAGCACTTACCCATTAAGATGAGCGATAAACACATATATAAATGTGATACAGAACCCGTGATGAAGAAAATTTTTGTCTTGCACTGGCAGGACATAAAATAAAGAATTAGGATAAGATTTGATTAATTATTGTTAGTTCATATTTAATATATGAAGATTCAATAAATAAATAATGAGAAAAAAAAAAAAAAAAAAATTTGTGACTTTTCATAATTTTAATTTTTACTTAAAACTCGTGAGTTTTTGCAAATAGTGAATCATAATTACACTGTACTTGTGTAAAAATCTGTCAAGCGGGTCGGGGCACCCGGCGGGTTAACCTAATTCGTTCGGTGCTAACCGCTTTTTTAGGTTAGCTCATGTTTTCGAAAATAGAGGAGGTTGCACAACATATATTAGCGTAACTAAAAACGGTTTATCAAAGTTTTTCTTGGGATTCAAAAAAAATTTTTTTTTTAATTAACAAGGTTTCGTTTAAATGTGCTACATTTCCATTTCATACTATTGATTAACTGAAATTTATTGTTGAAGGGATAAGCTATTACTATGCGCATTTCACTGGTTACTTAGGCCAGATCGTCAGGAAACTGCATCCAAAGATTTTAGAAAAACTAAAGATATTACACATATAAAACCGTTAAGTGAATAAGAATTATAAGCCACAGTTTTACTTGTAACAATATCAAAGCTTAAACAAAAACAACAACAATAAACAGTGAGTTTATCTTTACTTGCAGGCCCGGCTACAATTGGTTGATTTTTTGGCAACTCTAAATGTAGTTGTAAGTGGAAAAAGAAAAAAACAAAAATAAAAACAAATTACTTTATTTTATTTTGCCAGTTCAGTTTTATTTACACTGCCACATGCATATTAGTTATCAAATTATTAATTAAATAAATTTAAAGAAAAAAACAAAATTTCCACAATAAAATTACCTTTAAGTAAGGCTAAACTTCTTTCTAATCTACAGTTATGGGACTTTTTCTTCAGTATATATGAATTATAATCGTATTATAACTGCCTAGGGGGATAACATGTTTGAACGATCACCATTAGTTTTTTGTTCTTAACATTTTCTCAAAACATACTTTCCCCTTGTTAATATCCAGTAGGGGGCAGGATTCCACAAAAATATGGGGGTTTATTGAAATTCTGCAGCGCTAAGGATGCCCCTAGACAGGTAAAATTTATGACGAACCCCACTTTACTTTTTCATCCCCATAATTTGTTTCTAACATACCTACCCGCTATCTCCATTTCGTAAGGGGGCTCCCATACAAAATTTTCAATTTAGGCTAGAAATATATTAAAGAAAAAGTCCCATAACTGCAAAGGAGTCGGCCCTGTGGGGGTTAAATGTATGACCGAACTTCATTAGTTTTTTGTCCTAAACACTTTCCCAAGACATACTTGCCCTTCATCTCCACTCCTTAGGGGGGGGGGGACTTCCATACAAATATGGCGTTTTATGAAATTCTTAAATTTAATTAAAATTTTTCATCTTTTGTGAATATAATCAAAAGTTGCAGACAGATTTTAAGTATTATGGCTTGTTTTGTTTTCTAAACGTGTAAAAAAAATAGAAACACAGCTGCATTTTTTAATTTTTTAAGACGTTTTTGAAAACAAAACTTTTGAAATTTTGCTAAAATTTGTTTACGCAGATTAGAAAAAAGTTTAGCATTAATTAAGCGTAATTTCGCTTTTTTTTAATTTATTCAATAAACCAAACTGTTTTTGAGTTAACGCGAATGTATGTTGTGCAACCTCTTCCATTTTCGAAATAACGGTGTATCTCAAAAACAAGAATTAACCTAAAAACGGTAAGCACCACTGGATTCAGCGTAGCCGAAATAGATTAACCCGCCAGGGAGTCCCGCTTGACAGAAAAGGGTCAACTTCTAGCACTGTGTTATTAGTCATACTTTTTTATATGCAACGTAAACAAATCTAAAGTTGTTTGTTATTTATATATTTATGTTGCCGTATTACACCGGAGTAAGTCATTCCTATACTCAAGAATTGTGTCAAAAACAGAGTTAAGGAGACAGTTAATTTGATTCTCTTCTTTTACAAGCTTAAGGTATCGTTACTCATACGTAAATGTTGCAGACACGTTAACGTTGCAGTCGACTACAATGGTCGAATAATGTTATTGGCTTAAAAATGGCTTCGAATTGTTTGGGCATATTTTACAGGTAATGCATTTTTTCCATATTAAGTTTAAGAATCCATAATAATTCGCATATTATGTTAATGTTTGCACATTTCTCTTAGCTTTAGTCAAATGGTATTTGTTTTTTTTTTTTTTAATCAAACAGATTGTAGCAGTAAAACAAAAATTTAATAAATAATTTAAAGAATAGGTTAAATTTCTGATGTGTGTGAAGTTAAATTTCGAAATTTATTGCATAACAGAGTTCTGTTGAAGCGCTAACATAACTCTGTTAACTATATGGAATTGTGGTATATGTATTCAAATTGGAATTATATCTACATTTTTGGATCAAATGGACTGGAAAAAAATATAGGGCTTAACACATATCCCACTTATCAAAAACTTTTATTAATTTAGGTATATAATAGGACTTTTCATGTTTTTTTTAATTTTTTTAATTTACAATTTCTCTGGAAGATTATCCCGAATTCCAGGAAAACGGGAGGAGATGGGCGGATGAAATTTGATGGAATTTGTGGACAAAGTGGTCTTTTATGAAACTTGATTTTCAGAAGTTTAAAGGTGTTGCGTGTTCATACGAATTTTTCAATTTTTCCATATTTTCAAATTTTGAAATTCACTGTTTGATGAATTTCAGGAAAACGGGAGGAGATGGGCGGATGAAATTTGATGGAATTTGTGGACAAAGTGGTCTTTTATGAAACCTTATTTTCAGAAGCTTAAAGGTGTTGCGTCTTCATACGAATTTTTCAATTTTTCCATATTTTCAAATTTTGAAATTCACTGTTAGATGAATTCCAGGAAAACGGGAGGAGATGGGCGGATGAAATTTGATGGAATTTGTGGACAAAGTGGTCTTTTATGAAACTTGATTTTCAGAAGCTTAAAGGTGTTGCGTCTTCATACGAATTTTTCAATTTTTCCATATTTTCAAATTTTGAAATTCACTGCTTGATGAATTTCAGGAAAACGGGAGGAGATGGGCGGATGAAATTTGATGGAATTTGTGGACAAAGTGGTCTTTTATGAAACCTTATTTTCAGAAGCTTAAAGGTGTTGCGTCTTCATACGAATTTTTCAATTTTTCCATATTTTCAAATTTTGAAATTCACTGTTAAATGAATTCCAGGAAAACGGGAGGAGATGGGCGGATGAAATTTGATGGAATTTGTGGACAAAGTGGTCTTTTATGAAACCTAATTTTCAGAAGCTTAAAGGTGTTGCGTCTTCATACGAATTTTTCAATTTTTCCATATTTTCAAATTTTGAAATTCACTGTTAGATGAATTCCAGGAAAACGGGAGGAGATGGGCGGATGAAATTTGATGGAATTTGTGGACAAAGTGGTCTTTTATGAAACCTTATTTTCAGAAGCTTAAAGGTGTTGCGTCTTCATACGAATTTTTCAATTTTTCCATATTTTCAAATTTTGAAATTCACTGTTAGATGAATTCCAGGAAAACGGGAGGAGATGGGCGGATGAAATTTGTTGGAATTTGTGGACAATGTGGTCTTTTATGAAACTTGATTTTCAGAAGTTTAAAGGTGTTGCGTCTTCATACGAATTTTTCAATTTTTCCATATTTTCAAATTTTGAAATTCACTGTTAGATGAATTCCAGGAAAACGGGAGGAGATGGGCGGATGAAATTTGATGGAATTTGTGGACAAAGTGGTCTTTTATGAAACTTGATTTTCAGAAGTTTAAAGGTGTTGCGTCTTCATACGAATTTTTCAATTTTTCCATATTTTCAAGTTTTGAAATTCACTGTTTGATGAATTTCAGGAAAACGGGAGGAGATGGGCGGATGAAATTTGATGGAATTTGTGGACAAAGTGGTCTTTTATGAAACCTTATTTTCAGAAGCTTAAAGGTGTTGCGTCTTCATACGCATTTTTCAATTTTTCCATATTTTCAAATTTTGAAATTCACTGTTAGATGAATTCCAGGAAAACGGGAGGAGATGGGCGGATGAAATTTGATGGAATTTGTGGACAAAGTGGTCTTTTATGAAACTTGATTTTCAGAAGTTTAAAGGTGTTGCGTCTTCATACGAATTTTTCAATTTTTCCATATTTTCAAATTTTGAAATTCACTGTTAGATGAATTCCAGGAAAACGGGAGGAGATGGGCGGATGAAATTTGTTGGAATTTGTGGACAATGTGGTCTTTTATGAAACTTGATTTTCAGAAGTTTAAAGGTGTTGCGTCTTCATACGAATTTTTCAATTTTTCCATATTTTTAAATTTTGAAATTCACTGTTAGATGAAATTGAAAAATTCGTATGAAGACGCAACACCTTTAAACTTCTGAAAATCAAGTTTCATAAAAGACCACATTGTCCACAAATTCCAACAAATTTCATCCGCCCATCTAATCCCGTTTTCCTGAAATTCATCAAACAGTGAATTTTAAAAATTTGAAAATATGGAAAAATTGAAAAATTCGTATGAAGACGCAACACCTTTAAACTTCTGAAAATCAAGTTTCATAAAAGACCACTTTGTCCACAAATTCCATCAAATTTCATCCGCCCATCTCCTCCCGTTTTCCTGGAATTCATCTAACAGTGAATTTCAAAATTTGAAAATATGGAAAAATTGAAAAATTCGTATGAAGACGCAACACCTTTAAACTTCTGAAAATCAAGTTTCATAAAAGACCACTTTGTCCACAAATTCCATCAAATTTCATCCGCCCATCTCCTCCCGTTTTCCTGGAATTCATTTAACAGTGAATTTCAAAATTTGAAAATATGGAAAAATTGAAAAATTCGTATGAAGACGCAACACCTTTAAGCTTCTGAAAATAAGGTTTCATAAAAGACCACTTTGTCCACAAATTCCATCAAATTTCATCCGCCCATCTCCTCCCGTTTTCCTGGAATTCATCTAACAGTGAATTTCAAAATTTGAAAATATGGAAAAATTGAAAAATTCGTATGAAGACGCAACACCTTTAAGCTTCTGAAAATAAGGTTTCATAAAAGACCACTTTGTCCACAAATTCCATCAAATTTCATCCGCCCATCTCCTCCCGTTTTCCTGAAATTCATCAAGCAGTGAATTTCAAAATTTGAAAATATGGAAAAATTGAAAAATTCGTATGAAGACGCAACACCTTTAAGCTTCTGAAAATCAAGTTTCATAAAAGACCACTTTGTCCACAAATTCCATCAAATTTCATCCGCCCATCTCCTCCCGTTTTCCTGAAATTCATCTAACAGTGAATTTCAAAATTTAAAAATATGGAAAAATTGAAAAATTCGTATGAAGACGCAACACCTTTAAACTTCTGAAAATCAAGTTTCATAAAAGACCACATTGTCCACAAATTCCAACAAATTTCATCCGCCCATATCCTCCCGTTTTCCTGGAATTCATCTAACAGTGAATTTCAAAATTTGAAAATATGGAAAAATTGAAAAATTCGTATGAAGACGCAACACCTTTAAGCTTCTGAAAATAAGGTTTCATAAAAGACCACTTTGTCCACAAATTCCATCAAATTTCATCCGCCCATCTCCTCCCGTTTTCCTGAAATTCATCAAGCAGTGAATTTCAAAATTTGAAAATATGGAAAAATTGAAAAATTCGTATGAAGACGCAACACCTTTAAGCTTCTGAAAATCAAGTTTCATAAAAGACCACTTTGTCCACAAATTCCATCAAATTTCATCCGCCCATCTCCTCCCGTTTTCCTGGAATTCATCTAACAGTGAATTTCAAAATTTGAAAATATGGAAAAATTGAAAAATTCGTATGAAGACGCAACACCTTTAAGCTTCTGAAAATAAGGTTTCATAAAAGACCACTTTGTCCACAAATTCCATCAAATTTCATCCGCCCATCTCCTCCCGTTTTCCTGGAATTCATCTAACAGTGAATTTCAAAATTTGAAAATATGGAAAAATTGAAAAATTCGTATGAAGACGCACCACCTTTAAACTTCTGAAAATCAAGTTTCATAAAAGACCACTTTGTCCACAAATTCCATCAAATTTCATCCGCCCATCTCCTCCCGTTTTCCTGGAATTCGGGATAATCTTCCAGAGAAATTGTAAATTTAAAAAATTAAAAAAAACATGAAAAGTCCTATTATATACCTAAATTAATAAAAGTTTTTGATAAGTGGGATATGTGTTAAGCCCTATATTTTTTTCCAGTCCATTTGATCCAAAAATGTAGATATAATTCCAATTTGAATACATATACCACAATTCCATATAGTTAACAGAGTTATGTTAGCGCTTCAACAGAACTCTGTTATGCAATAAATTTCGAAATTTAACTTCACACACATAAATTTCTGCAGAACTTTTTTAATAGGAAAAATTCTTAGAAGAATACTTTTTCGATCCAAAATTTTTTTAATGCAATGAAAAATATCTTGTTAGAAAAATAATTTTTTTTTTTACTTTTTAGTGCAGCCAATAAAAATTAAGTTTACTATAAAAAAAATTTGTTGTATGCAACTAAAAGAAATTCGCTAAAACTATGTAAATGCATATTTTACTAATTTTTTAAGCATGTTTTATGCACTCTTTTTCCGATAATAAATTCAAGAAATCCCACATTTTAGTTACCCTTATTCTGCTATTTAATGAATTGTAATACAAAATATTGTTTTTCCTGAACTTACTTAATATATTGACAATCAAATCAATTGTAGGGCGATTTAAGAAAAGATAAACTCACTGTTTATTGTTGGTGTTTTGTTTAAGCTTTGATATTGTTACAAGTAAGACTTTGAATGTTTTTAATTCTTATTCGCTTTAAGGTTTTATTTGTATAATATTTTTAGCTTTTCTAAAATCTTAGGAAAATATTTCCTGTTGAGCTGGCCTAAGCAACCAGTGAAATGCGCATAGAAGCTAGCTTTCCCTCAACAATAAATTTCAGTGTATTTATCAAATATGAAAAATTGGGAATTCAGCACGTCATACAGAAATCGTATTAATGATAAATTTTTTATTCCCGTAAATAACTTTGTTAAATGTTTTTATATTTAAGCCCAAATTTTACCCTTTTTTAATTTTTTTCTTTGTGCTTTTTTTTCATTGACGATTCTTCTTCCTAAAAGTCGCAATGGAACTGCACTCTTTAAAATTTGAGGGAATAACTCTGTTTAACGATTCTTCTTCCTAAAAGTCGCAATGGAACTGCACTCTTTAAAATTTGAGGGAATAACTCTGTTTAAACTGCCGAATTTATTGACAAGCCCTTTTTAGAATAAATTATATGATTTTCCTATTATCTAATTACATATTCTAAAGCGTATTCGAAATTAATAAAACATTTTCGGTGAAACACTTTCAATCGATTGTCAGACATTATTAGGGTAATGATTAACTATTTAGGTTAATATTTAACAACTAGACATACAAAATTAATGTTGAGATATGTATAGTTAAAATAACACCATATTTTGTCCAGTAGTTGCTTATTAGACATAAATTCTATATTCAGTCATGTAGTTTTATTAATTGTTCAAAATGCTACAATTACAATCAATTTTATTACTACAACTGTAAGTACTACTGATTTTAGAAATAAGAATGAATAATATTTTCTCAATGTCTTGCTATCAATTATCATTTCAATATAGATACGAATTAGTATATCAGTACACCGATTGAATAATGCCCAAATATACATGTGGGTAGAATTGTTATATGTTGATTGAAATACAAACATTTTATATGCAAGCTTTAAAGAGCCATAACCCTATAAAACAGTATTGTTAATTTAGCTATTTAGTGGTAAGATTAAGCTATTAGTCATCTCGTTTAGCTATGAAAAACTCAATTTTTCACTCTATAAATATTTTGGAGCAAAAACTGTGATATAAGATTTAGTGTTTATAATATGACGTAGAAGTCTTCTAAATTCATATACGGGAAGGACTTGAGGCCCAACCATAATATGTTAAGTTGGCTTAAGCAAATGTGCGAATACATGTAAGGGAACTTTTTGCTAAGTTTAATGAAACTGTCATTTGCTTAAGCAAAGTGCGAAGCTGATCGCATATTCCGTACGGAATCAAATGTTTGCTGATTTTATTTTTGTTTTTTTAAATACATTTAAGAGACTTTTTGTTAATTTTTGACAGTAGGTTAAGCAGGGCTATGCATATTATGGTTGGGCCTTAGCACATATGAAAAAAGGAGAAATATGTATATCGTTGATTTGAATGATAGAAATATTTTATTAATACTTAGGAAATTATCTCTTTTATGTAATTAATTTTATTGTAAAAAAAAAAAATTTATAAAAATGGATGCATTAAAAAACTGTTAGAGGCATTTTTGCTTAAAAACTTGTCGTTTGTGAAGAGCTGGCAACGCTGGTCGCATTAGTTGTACATATATTTATATTCATTTTTCATGTTATTTAAAATACTTTTTGTTGATTAATTTTTCACGAAAAAAGAATAAAATTAAACATAAAATTAAATACAAGCAGTTGAACTCTAAAAGTTTGCTTCGGATTGGTCTATTATATTCGTTTCTTTCTTATAATATGTTTTCTTTATAATAAGTTACAATTACTTACCACTTTAAGTAATTGCGTATTATTTTGAAACTACGTTAACCCATTATTATTGGAAAGTTAAATATTAAAACAAAAGAGGTTTTTTCAAAAAATCAATTACTAAGTGTTAATTTATAATTTCATAAAAAAAAATTATCAATTACGTATGTATATGGGCTTCTCCACGTTAAGCCAGCAGGTAATAAAGCTTTTATTTTAGAGCCATATTGCTCAAGTTTGTGGAAAAGCGCCTTTTAATTTTTTACGATGCTCCTATCATATTTTCTGTTTCAAATATCAAGTAAATAGTAGGCTATTGTCCCCATACCACATCCTGTTGACATTTTTGTTCGTTTTTTTCATATTTTAACTAAAGCTTTCAATGTCTTCAAGGAACTGTTTACAACTGCCTTTCCTCTTTTTATTTGTTCAGTGTCTGTGTGTGAAGAGTTCTTGCACTTTCTGTTTTAATAAAAAAAACTGTTAAAATTTTATGACATTATACATATCATTAAGCGAATAGAACTAGAACGTATGACCTACTTTTTAATATATGAAAACTCCTTTATAGAGTGATGCATAAAAACTCTTTATTTATTAGAAATAAGCGTTAGTTAAAAAAACATTATATTTTTCAACGTAGTCTTTTTTAAGCTCCGTACACTTTGTCTGTTCCTGCAATTTGTTTATTCCTTCCAAAAAAAAGAACTGTAAGGTAATCAAAATAAGTACACATTTGGTTGTTAGCTGATTTCCTTGTTGGAGTCAAATCTCTTTTCGCCAAGCCATTTCTTCAGGTTTGGAAACAAGAACTAGTCATTCTGGGCCAAATCCGGAGAATAGAGCGAATGAAGCAGAAATTCGTAGCATTTCTTGCCTGTTAACAGTATAAGTATTGCCTTATCTGTTAAGGGGCCGGATATTAAAAAAGCACGGACTTATTGATCAGCCCTCGTTTAAATTAAAATTTTAAAATATAGAAAATGAACTTCTTCAATCAATTTGGGGAATTTGTATCAATTGTTCCAACACAGCTGATCCTGGGATGTTTAAAAATAGAATAAGAACAAAAATCGGTGTCTTCAACCGAAGAACTTATCGCGGAAATACTTTAGCGCCAGTTCTCTTTCCTCTAGGGTAATTACACTGTACTAGTGGAAAAATCGGCAAGCGGCGCAACCGGTGTGTTAAGCCTAATCAACTACGCTGAATCCAATGGCACCAACTGCTAGATTAGCTTTGCATTGGACCAATGACAAACATAATTGAAAAATATCGAATTTTAACAATAAAAGGTTATCGATAAAAGGTTTATTTCATAGCCCTATATGGCAATATGTAATAAGTTACATGTTGAAAATGGACTAACCTTGGTGTAAATTTCATCCAAATCGGAAGACATCGATTTTAAAATTGTGTCACTTGACATTAAATCCAACTTTTATAAAACGTATATAAAATGTTTGGTATTTTGTTGTTATTTTCTAAAATATTGATTTTAGCAAAAAACTTTCTTCGAGGCATATGTTGTTGACTAGAAGAGCTAAAATATTGTCATATATCATATTCTAGTAAAATGTTGTTTTTAAGAGATAGTCATACGCAAACAAATTACATTTGAATAAATGGCTTGATGGCAAACTTTGAGGGGCGGACGCCCTCCTAAAACACAACTTATCGCTACGAAATTTTTTGTATTTTTTTTACATAAAACTGAACCGATTTAGTGGGGGAGAGTAAAAGAAATAAAAAAAAAAGTTCTCCATACAACTAACGGCCACGCTAATGTATATCTTTACAAAGATTTTTTAAACGCATATCGTCACATAAAATCCAAAAGACCATTAGCGATAAAAAAAAAATTGAAACAGGCTTTTTAATTGATTACAATGTACATACACATTTTGGTTAATTACATCATAATTAATATAAAAAAGATGATTTTGAATTTTTTGTCCCTTACGGTTTTTATTTAGGTGACGATATGTTGAAAAAAAAAACATGAAAATAAACAAAAAAAACATTTTACACTATTTAAAATCCTTGCACACTACAAGTATTTTAATTAAATTTTTTTAAACAAAAAAAATTATATTTAACAAGAATAATTGCAACTCTTCTTGCAGGGCCTATGGAAAAACTTGGCTTTCTTTCTTTTATTCTGTTGACCTAAATTACACAACTACAATAAAAATTTATCAAATTAATTTTCTTTTGGCATGCAGCAAATTCTAATTTTAATGTGCTAGTATGCATGTGAGTCTAAGAGTATTTAAGTGTTAATAAAATGACATTGCACTTGACCAGCGAAACAATAGAGTGATTTTTCTTTTGTTTTGTTTTCCAAACACACTATTTGTGACCCAGTAACACCCCACCACCACCTTTCGACGCTTCGAGGTGCGCTTAACATTCTTAACATACTGTTTCTTTTCCCCTTTTCTATTCTTCTGACATTTCGTGCATGTGCCGTATGTAGTTCAGTTTGGATCGTTGTAATAAATCCATTAAAGTGCTTTGACGCCACTACGATTAAAGAAAAAAATATTTAAAGAAAAAACTGTTACAAAATATGAAATAACATTTAACAAACAAATCGCTGCAATAGACAAGTTTGTCAGTTTGATATTGTGTGCAAAAAGCAAGGGAGAAATTAATGTTTAAAATGTTGGTGGTTTCATTGAAACCATACACGAGTATGAGTTGTAGCAAATATGTATGGATGTATGTAATTAACAAGCTTTTTAGTGGTTTAATACTTTATGTTATCAAAGATTTGCACTTAGTTTAAATTTAGAATTTAGATGCATTATAAAATGTTTTGGTCTCCGCAAAAAATTCATTGTAGGGTATTTTTCATAATAGGCAAATTATGTTTTATGTAAATGTCGAATGTTTGTATAGAAAACATTGTCAGGGGGCAGGAAATCTGTTAGTAGTATTTGTTCTTTGTTCTTATTAATTATTAAAATTCATTTCCAAATGCGTGAACAACATATTAAATTGCTCCAATTTAAATCCCACATTAAACAATCATCTCACATATTTTAAATGCAAACATTTATTCGGACCACTTCCACAGCTAAAACGGTCAATGAACTAAAAAAATCTCTGTGGCGGACAAAGAAAATCGTTGCTGCTGCAGCCTGCACCTCCTCTTCAACAGATGCTCTTGTTTGTTATGTTCTACAATTGTTTTACGGAAGTATAGACTGGCTTTGTTTTTATATTTTTCTGATTTATATTTTTTTATATTTTGCTGATATACCTACTTTATGCTGTTGTTGCTTTTATTGTTTGGTATTTAATATTATGAGTGCGTTTGTTTTATTGAAGTGCACTGAATGTATTAAGGATGTTTGCCTGGTTAGACTATTAAAAACAAAGAGAAATAAGTTATTGTTTTGAACTATTTGAAGAAAAATATCCATATACGGGCAGATTGTGATACCAAGTTCGATTAAAAATATAAACATACACATCAATAAAATTATTATCGGTCCTACTGAATTTACACAATTCTGACATGCCTCATTTAAAGTTGATTAAGTGTTAATGTCCGTCTGTGGAGTTTAATTTACTTCGTTTAAAAAAATTTACATAAAATGAGATCACCAACCCCAAAAGTTTAACATGGATATGTACATATTAAATGAATGAATAATTATTAAAAATAAAAATATGTAAATTTATTTTGTTGATTACAATTTTTAGTGTCCGACCGATTAATCGGCTTCGATATCGGCGAAAAATTAGTAAGCGGCCAAAAATTAAGACGTAAGAGATAAAAAAATTAAAACAGACTTTTTAATTGATTACAATGTACACATTTTGGTTAATTACATTATAATCAATAAAAAAAAGTCGATTTTGAATTTTTTGTCGCTAACGGCCTTTATTTTATGCGTTCATTACAATTTTTAGTGTCTGACCGATTAATAGGCTATGGTATCGGCCAAAAAACAAAGTAAACAGCCACTAATCGGTGATCGCCATTAATTTAGACGAAATGTTACAAAACCATGCAAAAATCATCAACTAAAATTTTTTTATAAATAACTTTGATAACGGGAATACAAAATTTATCATTAATACGATTTCTGTATGACGTGCTAAATTCCCAATTTTTCATATTTGATAAATACACTGAAATTCGGTTGTGGTAAATTACATTGTTTGTAAAAATGTTTACAAGCAATATCGAAAGAAACAAAGAGGACAACAAATTCAAGTATCATGTGGGAAAAAGCAGGACTAAATTCTTAACATTGAAATGGAAGGAAAAACATAATAAAAAGATTCCCGAAAAGGAATTACGAATTTTTATACATTAATAAATTTGAGTATTGAAACGCAAGTCCACTTAAAAACTTAAAGGCATTAGCTATGAAATATCTGATAGCACTTGGGATGCCAATCGGGACTGGTTTTCGTAAATCTCGGGATTCAGGATTTAAAAAAAAATCAAATCCCGGCATTCCGGGATATCGGGATTCGGGGTTTTTGAAAATTAAAAGATAAATGCTTTTTATTGGAAAAACGTTCTAAATAAAAATATGATAAAAAAATAACGTACGATTTAAAAGAATGTGTTAACTGATTCAATTAAAAAATAACTACCATAAAATCTATATTTTATTAATTGAATAGAGCAAACTAGTAATTAATTTATTTGAAAGATTCTATTACAATTTTTATGAAATGAATTAAAATGAATAATTGAAATTTGAATTCGAAATTTATTAACCATAAAAATCTTATTTCAACAAAAACACATATTTATAACAACCACCCACCACTCGTGAAATCGCTTCACAAATTACCGTGGGTCCTGTGCCCATTCACGGAAAACACTTTAATAATCCGAACCTTGTAAATTTTGCACCAGTGGAATCAATTAGAAAATAAACCCCACACGGAATTTTTAGGGTTTCTTTTTGTTTTGTGCATTTCAAGACATTTTTTTAATTAATTTTCTCTTTAATTATTTTCTTCACTTCTGACGTTAAAACTTCAAAGTTTAAATTTTTTCTTTCGTTTTCAATGACATTCAATGGCAGAGTAAATCAAATAAATATAAAAAACAATATTGTGTTCCCTATCCTTTCAAAGGGGAATGTCATGATGATTTTCTTTTTATAAAAAAGATGATACAAACAAATTAAGTAATTAATTTCGGTATTTACTAAATCCCGAAAATCCCAGGAGTAAAAAATTTAGCGAAACCCGATTCCCGGAATTTTTCGGGATCGGGATTGGCATCTCTAGTTAGCACCACCAACTAATGTTGCCAACGGCCAAAAGTTTAGTGCAGCTGGGCAGTTTTATTCCAATCGCAGAAGTTAAAGTTACTGTTGTAATCAAAACACAAATCTTTTAAATATTAATCAATGTGTATTTTGAAATATATATTTTGAATACTTGAATCGCATATGAAGTACACATTGATTAATATTTAAAAGATTTGTGTTTTGATTACAACAGTAACTTTAACTTCTGCGATTGGAATATATTTTTTTTAACAAAAGTTTGAATTAATAATGGGTTTTTTTCTGTTTAATAAATTAACTGATCTCAAAAATTTTAAAGTTTTTTCTTGCTGTGAATTTTTACAAGTAAAGTTCGGCTTCGGCATCGGTTCGGCCGAATTTAGCCAATTTGTCCGAATTTCAGCATCGGCTTCGGCATCGTCTTAAAAAAGTGACTTCGGTGGAACACTAACAATTTTATATACAAATAACTCTCAGTTCACATCATCGAAGCACTACGAAAGGTGCAAATTAAATAATAGACAATTAATAGCCGGAAATTTGTTGTTTCATTTACAGATTTTTATGATAATAATAATAAAATCTTTAAAATAAAAAATACATGTTTAAAAAAAGAACAAATATTTAATTACTTTCAGTATTTAACTGAATAATTGAATTATTTCAGCACTAAAAAACTTTACTTTAAAAATAATATTATAATAATAACTCTTCACAAAATATATTATAATCGAAATTACACTGTGGAATTCTGCTTTGTTGGAGTTTACAGATTACAAATATGTACATACATGTTTTTTTTCGATCACTTCGCTTAGTTCTTTTTTTTTTTTGTAAAATACATAATAGCAATATTTAAGTTATTTTGAGCCAATTTTTTTATATATAAAAGCTTTACATTTCAGAAGCAAAAAGTTCTTGAAAAGTGGTTAAGAAATAGCTGCGTTTTAAGCGTTTAGGCTGAAAAAAACTTTTTTCTTTTTTTGCATAACACCGGATGGGCGAAGATCAGTTAGAAAATTTGATTGTGCGGGGTTTCGAACTTGCATGTGCGGTAAGTGTACCAGCCAAAATGGCGGACGAAGGAGCTCAGCATACAAAGGTCCGGTGTCAGCAAAAGGTGCAATGTGAGCTTTGATAGGTACAAGGGTCACAAGCGGAAAGAACGTCATGGGTTAAATACAGTAAGTCCATTGATTAGGTCAATTAACTATCAAGCTTAAGAAGCATATATTATTCAAGGACCAGGTTATAATCAAAGACGAAAATATTAATTTACAGAATCGATCTTAGAGTCTTAATTTACATATGGAAACACACTTTCCGGGCTATACGAACCTTGAGGCGGATGGAGGAATTAGGGGGAGGTTAGCTTCCTCTGGGTAAAGTACCAGTAGGATGTATGTAGATTGTAGTGCAAGAGATTGCTGTGATATAGTTACTTGGGAGTTAATGACATTTGAGCCTTATAAATCTCTTAGGCCGGATGGTAATTTTCAGGCCATGCTACAGAGCCTCACTGACTGGAATCTTGCTTGGTGAATCTATTTAATGAGTGTATGACAAGAGGAAAAATACCCAGGAGTTGCATATTTTTATACCTAAAACCGGTTAAACAACATCATAAGTGGTGCTCAACTGGCTTACCTTAATATAATACTGTTTAGAGCGCGCTTCATGCTTTTGTGAGTTATATTGAATGCGGTCTGAAACCAAAATGGCGATCGAGCAGTTTATTAGAGGAATTAAAGATACAAGGCTTGTTAATTGAGTGACTTGTCCTAATGCCTAATGGCGAAGTTTTCAATCAAACTGATGGCCCCTATTATGGTTCACAACTCAACTGAGTTTAAGACAATTGGTTGTGATCAGTTGTAATTTTTGTTATGTTTTTGTTCACCGCAATATATCAAAGTTGTAAACCATAATACAGAAATTAAGAAATTACAACTCAACTGTGTTGAGTTGTAAACCATAATAGGGGCCGATGACTAGGGGAACTCCGCAGATTCCAGTCCTCTCTCCCTTGATGTGGCTCGAGACCGTCAATGGGAACCTAAGGCAGATTGGAATAGAAACAAAATCGTGCACGGAAAAGTGTCTTCTTGGGAAACTGACAAAATTTAGGGGTGAATCCAATTAAGACAGATGTGGCCTTTTTTACTAAGAAATATAAGGTAGAAAGTTTTATTTTACCAGTACTCGCAGGGACGAAACCAACTCAGTCCGGTTGGACAAAATATGTGGGTATGGGAAGAACACAATTAAAAATCTCAACGCTTATTACACTTTCAGAACTTCTATAATCAAAAATTAGGATAATTCCTTCTCACGTATGATTGTTTTGTCTATCAGCAAGTAAGAATACTGAAAAGTCCCAAGAACCTTCTTCCTAAGCCTAATATGATACTGTTGATAGCCAGCCAAGCGGTTCTTAAAGCCCTTTATAAACTCTAGACTAATTTGCGATTGTAGGAAAGCAATAAAAGTTCTCATTAAGGAGTACAATATGAGACTGCGCTGTGTACCGAAACATTGCACCATTATCAATACTAAGACAGCCGATAAATTAGCACGAACATTAGTAAAACCACTGCTAGACTTCTTTTTAAAAATGGTTTTTCAGCAGAATAACCCAGACATGGAAGAGTAGGGACCGTATGGCTTGAACTCAAAAAAAAAACATACTCTCAGATACTTCTCAGCTTAAACAGGATAATCCTACGGATCATGATAGGTTTACAGGACACTGCCAATATGCAGGATTGCTTAAAAATGGGTCTTAGACATATCGAATTTCTGTAGGAACTAGTATAAGTAGAGCATATAATATGCCGCTGGACAAAGGTAACAGAAGTGAAGGTTGGAATAGTTGAGTAGACAATTGTTTGATGAACCAAGAAAAACTATTTGATTAAGGAAAAGTCGTTGGAATGCATAATAAAATTGATTTTTTTTTATTCGTCCTCTTATAAGTAAGATTCGTAGTGGTTATTTAGTTTTTGTGTTACTTACTGTTTGGCTTACCAGTTAAATAGATTCGCAATGGACGTTTTGGTCTTCAAGAGGATGTTTTATTAATTACAATAGCCTTCTTGAATACGTAACTAAGCTAAATATTAATCTTAGGAAAGATATACGTTTAAAATAATTTATTTGTCTATAAACAACTGATTTCTAGAGTCTGTTTTTAAAAAAAAACTGTTGTTTTACAAAAACCAAGTGATCAAGAAAAAATGTAAATAGTTTAGTAATCTATGGATTCCGACAAAACACAGCATTCCATATAGAACGCCTGTATAAATATTTCCTTCAGTTTTATGTTACTGTCTTTCTATCACCATTTATTGTCTCAAAGCGTTGAGAACTTTTTATATAGCCAATAGCTGATAAAATTTTCTAAATTAGCTGTCTTATCTCCGACTGTACAAGCAAGCAAACATTTTAATTCAATAGTATATGGGCATTTCCAGGGGTCACGAACGTACGTGATGTACAAATAATATAGAAAACAAAGTTTTTCCTTTTTTTTGCGATTCGATAGCATTTGGGTAGCTCTACGTTTAGTGCAAAAGATGGATTTCATCGAGCTTAAGTTTTCATAATGTGTTCACGAACGTACGCAAAATAGAAGTCAACTTTGGCTGACAGTAGTAAAATGTAAAAATCTGCGTAAGTATTTACAAAATAAAATATCTCTCTTGGTTTTTGTTTAATTGGCTTATGTACTGGTCGCGAACGTACGGGTCGCGAACGTACGATTTTTCCATATGTTTTTTTTATTATGATCACCATGCATTTTCCCATAAATATCTTCAAATTTCCTTAACAAAAAAACTAAATACTCCTTTTACAATTGATTGTAGTTGAGAGATTGTGAAGAAAGAGTGCAAACATAACTTATTTTTTGCATGTAAAATAAGTATATAAAAATGTTTTTTGAAGTAGAAAATATAAGAAAATATAAAATTTTCCAGTTTCCAGCCCAATTTCCTCAAGTAAAACAGCTGATATATGCTGTGAAACCATTATTTTATAAAAACATACCCTTTGTTTATAATAATAAACAATAAAAGACGATGATTATCAACATTTTATTTTTTCATCCCGGTAGATCATTCTGGGGAAATGCCCATATGAAGAAACTTTAAAGTAAAAGAATTAAGAAAATAGAAATACATATGGGGTATTCACAAGGTGTGCTATCATGTTGTATCGTGATAATGTTCTAACATTTTACAATGGTTTAAAAATAGTGTTGTTGTTTTGTAAACAAAAAATGTCTTAAATTAATAAAACTTTGCTTGCTATGTTTATTATGCTGTCGTTATTAATCAGAAGAGACCTGCGCCGAGCAACTGCGCGAGCGGCTATGATTTTGTAGCCGTCGCAGTTGATGGTATAGTTTTATCCGGCTAACATCCGAATTTACCCTGCGGCTAGCATTTTTTTCAACAAAACACTTGCGGCGTCAAATAAGATCGGCTTAGGACTCTGATGTTTGGTAAACAAACAAAATAAAGTTTATTTGTGGTTTGCGTCTAAAAAATGGAAAATAGTCAGGAAATATCTAATTTAATTTATTAATTCATGGATAAGTATTGAAAAACATTTTGATTTTAGATAAATATTTATTTTTTATGTTTATTTTAAATCAGCTGATTTAAATTCCAAATAGCACACTTAATTATGAGGGGTTGTTCACAATAGTCGTATTTTTTCATGTTATTATTTTAAGACATGTGACTTTATGACACCTTATGAATCCCCCAATAGAGTAACAAAAATTAATGAGAGGGGAGCAGTTAAAAAAACAACAGAAATAGAAATAATAAATCATGACCTAAGACAATTGTTCATTTAGCACATTTATGTAATGAATTAATTAATAGGGTTAGCAATGCGATAACGATTTAAAAATATATCCCTAATCGCAATTATTAAATAATCCCAGTTTTAATGATTTCGCATTTTTACTTGATATTACAAAACAATTATGATACAAATTTTAACTTTAAATGCCATAACATGGAAAAAATCTCTTAAATAATTAGCCAAAAACTGAAATTTTTGGGATAATTTAAGCCAAAAATCTTCCTCACATAAAAACTAGCTCAATTAATATTGAATTTACAACGTGTATTTTTATTCTTTAGGCGATGGGAAATCGTTTTGTCCGATTAAGAAACTCTGTGAAAATGGTTATAAACAGATGCAAATCGAACTAAATTAACAAAAAACTTGTCACACAGTTGCATTTTTTGGTCACACTTTTTTGGCTCAAACGTTTTTTTTTTTTTTTTTTTTTGTTACCCATCGTACGACTAAAAAGGATAGTGAGTCACGGCCTTTAGTATTACAAACGTTGATATGTCACTAAAAGTCGTAGCAAACGAAATTAACACCATCCAACAATGTAGTTAATGATTATTGCTACGAAATTAACTGTATTGTTTTAACTACACTTATAAAATTATTACAGTAACTGATTGTGGGTTATTAAATTCGTTTTCCGTACTGTTAAAATTTAATAAAAATATAGTTGTTTTACGAATAATTTTATTTTTTAACATTTATGTTTGTTATTCAAAAAACAAACTACCAAAAAATAATGTTTTTCCGTATTTATTTTGTTATGTAGTTTGATTTTTGTCGGTTAAAATATATTTTTTAAAAGTAAAAACTATTCAATTTTAAGGAATATGCAGTTTAATAAATAAAAAATTTAAAATGAATGTAAAAATCATTTGTTTTAAATGAAATGTAAATGATCCGTTTTTTGAATGAATTTTAAGTTGTTTAAAATGAATTTTCGTTTGAATTTAACTACATAATATTTTGAGTGTAGTCATTCTTTTTATCTAATCGAAGTGTTAGTTCAAATTTTTAACATTTTTATACTTTAATTTTTATTGAAACAATGTTTTATTAAATATTGGATATTAAATCGTAATTTCTGCGCGATTACGATTTCAAATTTCACCGCGATCACGATTACGATTATAATCGACTTGCAAATTCTAAAATAAATACATACTTATACGGAATTAATGTATTAATTAGGCATTCAAAAGGTTGTAGTTAATTAGCTTTAATTAAATGTATAACAAAACTCTAAGACATCTGGCTTAAATTTTATTAAGAAAATTTTGTTCAGCTATAAAGAGATACATATGGGTAATTCCAAAGTGTTGAACGTGACAGTCGTACGCATCAAAAATGCAACAACATTTTAAACAACAAATATTTTTACGTTCTTTTAACCCTTAAATTATAACACTAAGAAAGCACTATTATCTATGCTAAAGTTTATGGGAGGCGCGATTCTAGGTCAAAGATAATGGCAAAAGAAGTAGCGGTTCGAACGTGAAAATTATAGAAGTAGTTTTTGTGGCCATGTATAAAAAGGTGTAATTCAGCGAAACCTGGCACAATTTTTTAGTCAAACTACTTTCAGAATTTTACATAGCAATGTAACATTAAAATGTCTTTGGTTTGGTTCCAAAATCTTCTGTATTATTTTTTGTTTAAGCCAAAATCTGGTTCGATACGTGACAATTCGAACGTGAAATTTTTTCCACAATAATTTAACTGAATAATGATTAATACAAAATAAAAATTTACCGTTAATTCGAATAACATATTTCTCTTCGAACTCTTCCTTAGATTACAGACCATGTAAGAAATTTTTTTTGTAATAATTATCATCAAATATCACCTCTTGTAAGGAAGATAATATTAAAGAAAATATACAATAAAACATACTCACAAATAAAAAATTACGTTTGCACAACTTTGCAGTCTGATTGTTCATCTAAGTGAACAAATTTATGGGTAAATTTATAAAATTAGTAAAATCTAAATATTTCTCCATAACAAAATCGTAAAATAATCAGATTTTAATAACTTTTAAATTTTCGGTCACGGTGGACCATTTGGCGGAAATGCCCATATATTTAATTTGTAGAATATATTGCTTCTAATTTTATTGATTTCAATTGAAATTTAATTGAAATCTCGAATAAAAAGAAAAAAGGTTTTATTTTATTATGTCTGCTAAATGTCTACAAATAACAATGACAAATTTGCTTTACAAAAAAATGTTCCGACCGAAAAGCCAACGTATTTACAACGCTTTGCAACATTGATGATGAATAGGGTGAATGAAGACGTTTTCGTATAAATTGAGTTCAAATCGTTATTTTATCAGAGGGTTCTAACGCCATCGCAATGTTAATTTGATAAAATGACTTATTTATTAGATTGTTTATGAATGTTTTCAACTATAAAATAAAAATAGCAATATAAAACAAGTAAGAAAGTATAGTCGGTCAAGCCTGACCATATGATACCCTACCCCATAGTATATAATAACAAATTTTTGCAAGTGTACACTATTTGGGACACGCGGGCAATCATGGACCCGCTAGAACCAAATTATGTGAGGAGGTTAGGACTCATATGAAAGTTCTTTGTGCCGAATATTATTTAGATATCTTCATCTTTATGAAATTTGTTTGCATTTAAGTGATTTAAGGAATTTTTATGTAAATACTAACATTTATAAGGAAGTGATGGCATTAAAAGCTTGTTTCGGGATTAGTATTTGTATGAGAGCTATGCTCAAATATGGACCTATTCCATTAAAATTTGATAATGAGATGATTTCGATTGCAATAAAATTAGTTGGGACTAAATTAGTCTTATTAAGTTTATGGGCACAATGGCCTTATTCCGAAAATAAGCTTTTATAAACGCTATTAGAATTTGGAACCAATTACCCCTACAGTTGGAGACTATCAGCAACGCAATGCGTTTTAAGAATTCAATCTTTTCATATATTAAAGATGTATAATTTTTTTTTGGAACAACTTAATTATTTCATTTTTATTTTTTTCTCTATATGTATCAAATCCTCTTTATAATATGTACCAAATTCTTTGTTTTTTATTAAAATGTTATTTTTATTATATTATTATAAAAAAGGTTGTTGGGGGCTATGTGAAATTATAGACCTATTCAATTTTCAAGAGGCTTGGTACTTGTGACAATTAAAACATATAAAATTTTATCAAATTATCTTTCAAATGGACAGTCTGCCTGCCTGCCTGTCAGTCGGAATATCTTCAGATCAACTCAGAAAGTCGATCTATCGATACGCTCTCCACTATTGTGGTGTGGGTATAAATATCATCAATAATTAAATATGTTTATCTGTGGTAAAAAGGAAAAAGTGCTTAAATCGACTTTAGCTAAATTTTAGTTAGTGGCACCGTTGAGATCAAAAGTACACATATGGGCAAAGTTTCAATTATTTTGTACGATTTTTCAGGAAGTAATAGCAAACATTACTTTTTGCTTATTTTTTTCAATGTGCAATAACATTTGATATAAACACTGAAGTTTTTTTTCGATCTGTGACATTAGGAACATTTAGGAAACTTAAAAAAAAACTACAACCGCAGAGAAGTGATGATTATAGTAGAATAAAAGTTGCTTGCCCAAAAAACTTATAAGGAGTGAAGTTGATTTAACGATGTCCGATGGATTTTCCGAAAACCCCAGATATGATTAGGACTTGGTTCGCATATATTTATATCATATATGCTCCGGTTAGTTTTGCTACTGAAATTCAGCCTGATCGGTCCACAACTGCCTCTAAATTGACCCATCAATCCCTTGTTGTTTTTCTTTTTTCCATGGTGAAGAAAGGGTAGATAAGATTCGGCATAGACAAATATTGCACTTTTATGGTGTTTTCTTTTCTACAAAAAAATGTGACTTTTTATTTAAAAAAATGCAATTTGGTGTCTGTTTCTTAAAAATTTTGTTCCCGAAAAGGATGAGTTTTTTAAAATAAGACAAGCCACCCTTTTCGGGAGCAAAATTTTTAAGAAACAGACACCAAATTGCATTTTTTAAAAATAAAATGTCACATTTTTTTGTAGAAAAGAAAACACCATTACTTGTTTGTGTTGCATTTTTAATATGACGGTATGTATGTGTGTAATTAAAATTTACAAGAAATATAGTAGAGTAAATGAAAAGTCTTTTGAATTATCAATACTTTGCTGGATGTCTTCCAAAAACGTATTTGCAACGAATTGCTTTTTCCTTTATTAGTATTGAGTACTTTTGTACACAAATAAATAAAAAATAAAATTAAAGATTCATTAAACGTAGGAGATGCAAAAAAAAAATATCGTACATACATATTATGTATAAGTTATTTTTAGCTCTGGAACTTGACTTCCACTCATTTAATACAAGTAGTTGACGACAACAACCAAAACCACATCAACGACAATAACAACGGTATGAAAACATCACTGATCTTGAATTCATTACCGGTTGACCCTGAACATTTATGTATGGCATTAAAAATATAATTTCATCAAAAAATAAACAAATATAGATAATAACAAAAAAATCGAGTTTTTGTTTTTATCTTCTAGTTTAAACTAGTGTAAAATTAAAATAACAAGTAAGAAAGTATAGTCTGTCAAGCCCAACCATATGATACCCTACACCACAGTATTTTAAAACAAATGTTTGAGAGTGTATGGGTATATTAATAGGGATCTATCAGGTATGTGATGGAAATTGATTTTTTATACGAAACGAATTGAAACCGAAAATATAAATTTCAATATCTGTTAAAACGGATTTTAAATACATATTCCTTTTATTTTCAGTGTTTATTTTTTTAAATTTAATATTATGTATGTTAACTGAAGTGTATTCTGAACGAAAATTTAAGACCATAATTCAGAAATGGATTTTAAAATCCCTCGAAATTCATTACACCATTTAAAAACGTTCGTTTTGAAATCTTTCGATTTTTTTTTAAATTTTACTAAAATCTGTTAGACAGCTTCTGAGAGGCAGAAATTGCCCGCTAGCTTGCCTCGTGTTCATATTTTTAAAAAATGCATAGCTTATGTGTCCATATCAATATGGATCTATCTATGTTTTAAATTTCATTAAAATTGGTTTGATAGCCTATTTAAAATGGGGCGCATCGGTCCATAATTTCATATAGCCCCCATATAAGCTGCTTTTAGGAATACCACCTTATTATGTAGCGTTTTAGAATAAAATTGGCCCAAATTTATTTTAATGTAACTAAAATCATCTTACCAGTTTTTATTAGAATCGGTCCATATTTGACCATAGCTCCAATACAAATACTTCCGAAAACAGCTTTTAATGCCGTAACTTCTTCATAAATGTTAGTGTTTACATACAAATTGGCGACAATGACTTCTACGATAGCTACTATACCATAACAAAGTGTTTTGCGGGTATGTCCAAATTAACCTTAGGTCCCACATAAACCTTCTTCCTAAAATTACTTCAAGGAATTTTGGTTTTTTTTTAGTAATTTCAATATCCTAAACCGTTTTTGAGTCACGAGAATATATTTTGTGCAACCTCCTACATTTTCGAAATAACGGTATATCTTGAAAACAAGAGCTAACCTAAAAAAAACGGTTAGCACCACTGGATTCAACGTGCTCCAATTAGGTTAAAATGTCAGGTGCCCGGCTTGTCTGTTTTTTGCAACTAGCACAACAGTGTACTTATGGCTCAAAATTACAATATTAAAATTCTTTTTTAAGATTATTTTTAAAGGTTGCGAAAGAAAAAAAATCATATATTAAAAAAGAAAAAAAACACCTCCTTCAAAGTTTCAGGATTTTTAAAGAACAGTTTGAGGTATTATATAAAAAAAATTAGCCAAATAAAAAAATAAGTTTTTGACTTAGTCCGTTTTTAAAATTTAATATTTTGCAGATACATATTATATTTTTCAAAAAAAAAATTTTTTTTTAATACATATACACAGTGCAACACGAAATAACCATATGATGAATTTCATGTAAAAATCGAGATGCATTGAACCCGACCCCCTCAGATATCGATGAAATTTTGTTCATAGCTAAATTTGATCAATACAAACAAACTCTCATTTTTAGAAATGACTGTTTTGCGATTTTTTGGGCGTGACACAGTGGGAACGTTTTCGAAAAAACGCGAAAATGGTCGAAAAGAGCTCCATTTAAACTACAATAACTCAGAATCGGCTAAACCGATTTCCATGATCTTGGTATCATTAAAAAGATATTTTAACAGGCTTTATGACACGTTTAAAAAAAAAAAAAAGAAATACACTGTAAAAAAATTTACAACAAAAAAAAATTTTAACTGACGAAAAAACCAAAAAGATCAAGGGTTTTTTTACAGTGTATTAATTTTTTAGAAAGGTTTATCCTTCATCTATACCATATCAAAAAATAAAAATGGGTTCTTTTTTAGTTTTTTTTATATAATTTTTTAAGTAGTGTCACTTCTAGTAATTGCCCTTATATTTTATAACAAAAAAAAATTTTAGGTAACGAAAAACCAAAAAAGATCAAGGATTTTTTATAGTGTATTACTTTTTTAGAAAGGTATTTCCTTCACCTATAACATATCCAAAAAGTAAAATGGGTTCTTTTTTATTTTTTTTTTAATCATTTTTTAAGTAGTGTCACTTCTAGTAATTGCCCTTATATTTTATAAAAAAAAAAAATTTAGGTAACGAAAAACCAAAAAAGATCAAGGATTTTTTACAGTGTATTACTTTTTTAGACAGGTATTTCCTTCACCTATAACATATCCAAAAAGTAAAATGGGTTCTTTTTTATTTTTTTTTTAAATAATTTTTTAAGTAGTGTCACTTCTAGTAATTCCGCAAAATTCTGAATAAAAAAATCAATGTATTCTTCATAATAATTTTCTATTTTGTCATAAACATTTATTACTTTACCCATAATAAAGAGAAATATATATAGAACAAAAAATTCATAATTCATAATTATAAACAGTTTCGAGAAGCCAAGATATCCCATTACAATTTTTACGCGTATATTTTAAAAATTTGAGTGAATATGAATTCAAACAATAAGTACAGATGCATAAAAATATCTCATAAGTACGTGTCATAAAGCCTGTTAAAATATCTTTTTAATGATACCAAGATCATGGAAATCGGTTTAGCCGATTCTGAGTTATTGTAGTTTATATGGAGCTCTTTTCGACCATTTTCGCGTTTTTTCGAAAACGTTCCCACTGTGTCACGCCCAAAAAATCGCAAAACAGTCATTTCTAAAAATGAGAGTTTGTTTGTATTGATCAAATTTAGCTATGAACAAAATTTCATCGATATCTGAGGGGGTCGGGTTCAAAATTTCAGTTTTATCTCGATTTTTAAATGAAATTTATCATATACAGACAACACTACGTGATAAAAGGCCAAAAAATTATGCACTTTTTTATGGGCCCCCAAAGATTTAGGGCCTTGGTGTAATTTTTGCAAAAAAGTGATCATTTTCTCAGGCTCATATCTTGCAAACCGTTTGGAATTTTGATTTACCATCTGAAACAAAGTTGTAAATCTTGCTATAAAGAAAATTGTGAACATATAAAATCAAAAAAACTTTATCTTCAATATCAAAACCGCAAAAAACTTTAAAAAAAATCAATTTTTTTTTACCTGTTTTTCTCCTGTTCAGGTCCATAGGTAGCAAACCTTTCAAGATACAAGGAAACAATCAACTACAATCGCAATAAAAAACTTTTTTGAGCATATTAACTTCCTAGGAATGATTCTTAGCACCGTTTAGGCAGCCGTAAAAGTGAAAAATTTCCCGAAAATTTTTTAATTTTGCTTGTTTTTGCTCGAATCGAATTTTCCGGAAATTTTTCACTTTTGCGGCTACCTAAGCGGTGCATGTTTAAAAATTAATATCCAGCAATAAATTTACATAAGGTTCAATGGATATTATTTCGAAATTATGTTGAAAACTTTCTTGGAAATACAAAATCTCAGTTAATACTTTTTTTTTCTATTTTAAGTTTTAAAAATAAAAGAGTGTTTATCCTTGTACCTTAATTCTGTAACTTTTTGAATTAAACTACCGATATCGTTAAGTAACGAGAAATCTCGGTTACTTTAACGAATTTGTTATTCTGTATTTCAAATAAACAAATATTTTTGTTTACAAAAATTGACGACAAATATCGGTAAAAATATAAGAACGTCAAAGTTAAAATTTTTTAAAATTAATAAAATATTTAAAATAAATTGGCTTGTAAAATTTTTTTAACAAAACATTAATGTAAACGTGTAGATATTGATTATATTTCTAAACATAGGGAAAAAGTTCGAGGTTTCTGAGCCATTCTAGCACAACATTCTGCTCTTACTTATTATACTCACACTACTGTATGAAAATGACAGGTCGCAATTTTGGAAACAATTTTATTAAATTTGGCACATATGCGTTTATTGTCACAAGGTCGAAGCCTTTTCAAATGTGTAGAAGCGGTTATTTATTTTTTATAGCCCGCATGCAAACTTATTTCCGGAATATGGTTTTGTGCCCATTAATAGACATTTATAGACATTTGGGTTTAATTAGGTCCAAAAATATTTTGTTGCAACCTACATGAGTCAGCAGAACAAATTTTATTATAATCGGTCCATATTTGACCACAGCTCCCATACACAGAAAAAATTATTTTTCCAATTCAAACAAAAAATTTGTAGAATCAAACAATTTTTTGTCTGAAATCGGTCCTACAAACAAATTTGCATATTCAAACAATTTATTTGCATTTTGTTTACTGAAAAAAAACACTAATTTTTTCAAACAAATAATTTAACTGAATCAAACAAAAAGTTTACTGAAATTCAAAATCAAAAAAAAAAAAAAGTTTTTGCACAAGCAATGACGCGCACACAAGTAAGCACTGTATGAGAAGGTGACGGCAAAGCAGAGCCGCCGACTGGCTTTGAAACACATTTTTTTGTTGGAATAATTTTTGAACGAAGTCTTATTTATACACACAACACAATGTTTTTCTTTATCACTCTCTGTTGCTGTATCCTTTCCTTTGCTAAAGAAGAAATGTAACCAAAAACGGCAGCAGACCGACTCGATATGTTTTTCGTCATCATTCTATTTTTGTATTTGATGTATTTAACCAAACAGTGTTTTTCTTATAGTTGCACTTTTTTAAAGCGTCCAAAAATAGACTGTGTGTGTTTTTTGGTGTTGTTCTTATATTTCACATAAAGAAGTGTTGCTTACGATCAAATAAAAAAATGCAAAAAGACGACAACATTAAAGAGCGTTAAATATTTCATACAAAATTATGAAAACTTGACACCAATAACGCGTTTATTTTATTTTTGAAGAGTTGTCCACATTTTTGTTGGTTAAATAAAAATCAAACAAAAATATTGATTGAATCAGTAAAAATATTTATAGAAATTAAAAAAATTTTCAAACAAGCGGTTGTTTGAAAATAATTCGGCAATAATTTTTTCTGTGTACAAAAACACTTATAAAAGTAACCTTAATAATAGATTCTATGTTATCTCATGGTAGTAATCATAGTTATAGTAGAAGATATTTGGATAATATTTCGCACACAAATCTCTTATGTGAATCTTAACCTCACAACATACTCTTCTTGGCGGAAAAATGATCACCCAAATACTGTAATGTAGGGGCGGTCTTGATCGACTATACTTTCTTACTTTTTTTGTGTTAAAAATTGGCTTCTTTACTCTATATTTTTTATCTGTTAACAGTACATTTATTATCGTTATTATTAAACAAGAACTTCTTTGTGTCTTTAGCTACCGACATTGTTTGCCGATAAAATTTGTTAAAATTTAATAACAGAGTAGCTCTTAACGACAATTATCGTTAGCTAACGAATTTTGACTATTTTTTGTCGTTAAAAAGTTACAGAATTTCAGTTCTGAAATTCTTCTTTTATATATCCTTTGTTTAATTATCTAAGCTAATTCCGCGAAGCTCTACGCTTGTCTGCAGGAAAGAAACCACAGTCTCTGGCGGGAATCGAACCCGCAACCCAGGCGCTGATAGACTAGCTCACTACCAGCTAGCCTAACGGGGCACTCAATTGGGAATAAAGTAAGATTTTTAGCACTTTTTCCAGTTATGAATCACTAAAGTTGTTAGTAATAAAAAAGTCAAATAAATTGGGAATGTACTTTTTTGCTTATTTTATAAAAAACAGTACATATACAGAACATTTAATAAAATACAGAACAATTAAAGGTTTTTGGCTAGAAAATAATTCACACAGAACAAAGCTTTAAATTACAGTAGTGTTATGTATAATGCAGAACAGATAGTCACCGTTCAGATCAAAATCTTTTCAATAGGTCTGCGCAAGAAGCCAGATGTTTATTTAGTTTATTCCTCAACGATGTCAAAAGTTTTTTACATTATTTTATACATGTATACTTTCGTTTAGGTTTTTGGTTTTTTGCCACACATACATGAACACAAAACACATTTTCCTTTGGTTACGCCTATGCAGTAGTACAATTTTGACAACGGCGAGGAATTTTACATAAACAAAATGCCTGTTGTTTTTTTGTTGTATTGTTTGTTGAAGAGGTAAGCAGACCTATTGGATAGGTGTTGGTTCAGATAAGTTATCTATCAGGTCTGTTCTGAAAATCACGTGTGATTTTGTGGTGTTCTGTAAATCACACCGTTTTTGTGCTTTTCGGTGTGATATTCAACTGTCTAAAGCACAAGCAAATACAAAAAGTTTGTTCTACAAAATTAGAGCTAATTTTTTTAACGCTTTTTTTGTTATTTTCCAACAATTTGTTTTTTTTTTTAACTGATTTAGCGATCTCAAATTAGTTTAAGGGTGTGTTTAAAATTTTGCAATTTTTTGCGAATTTTAGCCATGTTCGCGATAGAAGCGATTGGTTCCTTTAAGGTTTCTGATTCTTTGGAGCTTTAACAATTTATAATAAAAAGTAGGCAAAATCAGGGCGCCGCGTTTTCTCTATTCTCTTTAATTACGTACGTGTGCACACACATTGCAGAGAATTTAAAAACGTTAATCAGTCTAGCTTGAGCATTCAACAAGGCAGGTCGTGTTATCGCTTGTTGCTTAAAATAAGATTAAAAACCGCGTTGCCATACCAAAGATTTGTCCCCACCAAAATGGCAGATGAATATGAATTAAATTTTTTATTTTCAGAAAATTATTTTGGCAAACCAGAATTCACAATTCACACCAGAGTTCACAATTTTCCCTGTACTCATTATATTCAAACTTTTTGAAAATAATGTCCTACAAGAGCTCAGAACATACAGAATAAAACTTATTCTTATTTGTAAAAGAAAAAATATTTTAATTTACGACATTAAAAATAAGTTTTCCTTTTACACTTGTACGACAAAATTTTCATAACAATTCTTATACAGATAATAAGATGAGACATGCCATTTATAGCAGTGCATTCTCCTAAGCATATGGCAACAAATAATTACGCAAAAATTTGTATCCATATGATATAATTACCCTGCGGGAAATTTGTGTCAATTGGTCCATCAGACTGGTCCTGGGAGTTGTGAAAATAGAACAGGTACAAAAAGAAAGAACGCATGACCAGTGAATGGAGAACCAATCATGTAACTGGTTTATGAAGAACAAAAAGGTAGAAAAAGTAATGAATTACAGTACAGTCTTTACCGGTGGTGTGACACATTTTAAGGGACTTCCTAAAATTTTGTTTTTGAATTTAATTCTAGGACTTGTTGAATTGAAAAAATACTACATTTTATTGAAATGAAACTACATTGTAGTAACTGACACTAAACACGTCCATTGAGAATAGATGTGTGACTGGTCAAATGGTGTCAATTGACCCCCTCCAATGACAACCCCATGTAAAAGTGATAGGTCTTATTCATAGAAAGTGTTAAAACTAGAACCGGTCTCTACCACCAAAGACCTATCATGGGACTACTTTGGTGTCAGTTCGCTTCCCTCTAGGGTACTTATTGAAGATGTAATTTATCAAAATATGTTAAATTGGAGATTTTTTGCTTTTTAATTGGGGATATGAGAAAAAAATTTTCTGGCAACACCGGTTCAAGGTGAGAGGGAACCTGCAAATAATAGGACCAGTCCAAACACGCGTGTAAAGAGAGTCCAAAAGTAAACCAAACGTATGGAAAAACATGGTCTATTTAACATTGCGATGTCCTTGGGGAGGACCATATAACCCACCTTTGGACTACTATGGAGTAGTTTTAAAACTACTCCATGGTATACTCAAGAGGATAAGTTTTGAAGTCGTTTAAAAACGAAAGCATGTCGTTAAAAAACGAAGACATGTCGTCTCACTACAAACACTTTTTAACAATGGCATGGTCCATGCTTGCATTACATCGGACCAGTCCATGGAGTAGTCCATTTTATTAAAATGGATCAGGTGGTCCAATTTTATTTGCAGGGGAGAGCAAATATAACGCACACAATCGCAGAATGTAATAGTATAGGTTGCCGATCGCAGTTTTAGGCAGGGTTGTCAGATGTGGCGATTTCTCGCCAAACGTGGCGATTTTCAAACTTATTTAGGGACCTAATTTTTGATTTGGCGACATGGCGACTTTTTGGCGATTTAAAAAATAGTTGGCGATTTTGTTGGCTATTTTTGATGAGCTATGGATTTGTTTTAAAATTCGTTATAATCAATAAGAAGAAAAAATATTTATTTTTGTTATTTTGCTGTTAAAGATTTTTATGAATCCTAACGTTCATTTTGATGTTTACGAAACACACTCGAAAAAATTAGCATTTGTTAATTGTAAAGAGGGATTTAATGATAATATTTCATCTAATTTATATAGGTTCAGCACAAAATTTTTTAGTTAAATGGATACGGCAGGTACGTACCATTTAAAGGAACTTGCTTTGGCTGTACTTTATATGCTGGTAATTTCTACAAGTATTGCCTGTGTTGAAATTTTGAGCTCCATAAAACTCGCCTTTGAAGTAGAATGGATTACGAACTTCTAGACGCGTTATAACGAGGTTTAAGTTATATGAATGTGAATAGTACATGCTGCACTTCTTTTGTACCTTCATTGAATAAATGTAATTCTCTCACAATGTATTCCAAATAAGAAGACAAATAGGAAGTCTTGCCATTGAAGCGTTTTAGATAACTGCAACTTATATACAAATGTATATGGGCATTTCCTGGGGTCACGAACGTACGTTCGTACGCTTTTGATGTACAAAAAATATAGAAACCAAAACTTTTCCTAGCATTTTTTTTTTGCGATTCGATAGCATTTGGGTAGCTGTATGTTTAGTGCAAAAGATGGATTTCATCGAGTTTAAGTTTTCAAAATGATAGCTATAAACATGTGGTCACGAACGTACGCAAAAAAGAAGTCAACGTTGGCTGACAGTAGTTAAATGTATAAATCTGCGTAAGTATTTACAAAATAAAATATCTCTCTTGGTTTTTGTTTAAATGGCTTATGTACCGGTCGCGAACGTACGATTTGTATATGTTTTTTTATTTTATCACCATGCATTTTCCCATAAATATCTTCAAATAAACTTACTACTCCCTTTACAATTGATTGTAATGGAGAGATTATGAAGAAAGAGTGTAAACATAACATAATTTTAGCATTTAAAATAATAATATAAAAATGTCTTTAGAAGTAGAAAACATAAGAAAATATATAAAATTTTCCAGTTTCCAGTGTAATTTCCAGGGCTGTGGAGTCGTCCGAAAAAAGTACTAACTCCGACTCCAAACACTGAAATTTTTTAAGTGCGACTCCGACTCACGACTCCGACTCCTACTATAATCTTGATGCTTAATGTATATGAGACTCAGTGATGTTAATTTTTATTTTTTCATTACCGTACGGCCTTCTAAAAATTACCGTTTTTGAGAAGAAATTAGTGTATGCAAACATTAATGTGCTGTTTCCAAATGACAGGCGATTGATTATGTAAATTATTGTATTTTTATGAATATGGCAGTAAAATATTTTGAATAAAATAGATACATATGTACATACATATACATATGTATACTCATTTAACTCAAAATATTTTTATTTAATACGCTTAGCGTGCATATGTATGTGATAAACATTAAAAAAATAATGTTTTCTTTAATTCATTTAATTATATACTTAAAGAAAGTTGTGTATGTACTATTATAATTTTTGAATTGTTACAGTCACAAGAAAAATTAATCCAACCGTACTTAACCAAGGCAAAGTTGTGTCAATAATACGGTAAATACAGATTTTTTTAAATCAAGTACAGAATGCTTGATTTAAATACGGATTATTCAAGTGCCAAACACTTAACTCTAGCCCCATTTAATCCTTAATCCGTCCCTTAAATAATCCGAAAACTATACAGAATTATATTAGCTCACGGCTATTTGATATGGAAGTATGTTTAAATATTGTTGATTTTTAAACAAACAAAAAATTTAATATAAAATTAATAATAACTATACAAGCATAATTTTAGTTTTCGTAACTGGACTTATCGCTGTTACGCAAACATTTGCAAAAACATTACGTTCTTAATTTTTTGTTCTAAAATTGATCCATTTTTAAATTTAAAATCACCTCCAAACGTTAAATTTATTAAACATTCATACATATGTAAGCAAGAAATCCAAATTTCTTTAAATTACCGTTTTTTAAATAAAATTACCTTGCTACCTTTTGCGGCCCAAAATACCCGAAAAAAGGGTAATTACCGTACGGAATGAGGGTATATTAAGTTTGCCATTTCATGTGAAACTTTTTTATTATTCATCTAATAAACCTGGTTTCTTGAGTAATTCTAAGTCGATTTAGCCATGTCCGTCTGTTCAAAATACGCTCACTTTCGAAAAACTTAAAACTAAAGTTCAATCTTGGTGTCAAATTACTTCTAGTTATAATTAACAGTTTGGGAGTGACATCCAGCAAAATCCGATCAGTAGGATCATAGTTATCAATCAAAATGTAGAAACACCACCCTTAAAAATTAACAATTTTGTTACAAAAAATTAAGTAAAAGGTGCTTTAATGTGCTTCTAAAACCGTAATAAATATTGCTATCATATTTTAGGCCCTATATAAAGCCTACTCCCGGAAAACACTTTAGTACGCATAAAAACGTAATAAATATCGCTATCATAATAAAATTTGGTACGTCACAGTTTTATAAGACACTGCAAAATTTCGTGAAGATCGGTCCATAATTTGCTATATAACGCCCCATATAATGCTCACTCTAGGAAATTATTTAAATACACCTAAAACCGTAGCAGCTATAGATTTTGTAAAATTTGGTCCAATTTTGGTTCATATGGCTAGAAATAATGCCATGCAATTTTCTGATTATTGGTCCATATTTACCTTAGATCCCATATTAAGCAGCTTTCGAAAAGCACTTTAAGCGCTAAAACAAATTTCACTACTGTATTGAAATTTGTTCCATTTAGATATTTAATAACGGAAATCACTATACAGGCTTTCGTGATGATCCGACCATAATTTATTTTTTTAAAAAAACCTCTTATTTCTGAAAAAAACCTTTTTTTTACAAAAGTGCCAACATTTTTAAAAGAAAAAACAAAAACATGTTGTAAGGCTTTTTATATTTCTGTTAAATAATTAAATGAAAAAAAGTATATAGCATTCATTTTATTTAAAAATATATAAAAATTGAATCTAAAAATGTTTTTATTTTGAATACGCCCTCGCGAAAATTTTCAATATTTTGCTCTTTCTATTAATTATGTTACTAAAATTAAAGCTCAAGCTATTTTTACTTTTTTGCATCTCAAAAAACTTGCAAAAAAAGGGAAAACTTGATAAATGACATGGCTGCCATGGGATAATATAAATGTCCCTCCTGAAAATCATTTTAGTTCGGCATTAACTGTTGCGAATCATGATATATTATTCAAGTTAGTTCAAATTGCTTAGAAAAAAGCATAAAACTTTCTGATTGTCGTATAATTGGTTTGAACTGGAACCAATTTTTATACTGACGTCCGTTTTATAAAGATTATTTAATAATTTATAGCTCTCATATATTCTAACTTTGGGTGGAGGGTGTCAAAGATTCGGAACATCAGAATATAGCACTCTAACTTTTTTAATGCATTAGCTTTTAAATGGTTAAATATAGCATAAAAATTATTCTTAAAAATTTCAAATCGATATTTGAAATATTGCATCGTCAATTTCGAATAATTTTTATTTTGAAAAATTTTTCTTAAATTTTTTATGCCGAAAAACTTTGGAGTCGGAGTCGCGAGTTTTTGTGGGTACTACGACTCCGACTCCGGCACAAAAACCTCAACTCCGACTCCTCAACTCCGACTCCACAGCCCTGGTAATTTCCTCAAGTAAAACAACTGAGACCTGCTATGAAACCATTCTTTTATAACAACATAGTCTTTTTTATAATAATAAACAATAAAAGACGATCATTATCAACATTTTATTTTTTCATCCTAGTAGACCATCCTGGGGAAATGCCCATATTCAATATTTGTTTAATACTAACTGCAAGAATTCTTTTTTTGTTGCTTTAAGTAGACTACTATAAACTATTTTATAGTAAACATTGTACCTCTTTTGTGTTCACTAACTATTTTTATTGTGTTCTAAATTAATATTAAATAAAAAATATATTATGGCGACTTTTTTTAAATTTTTGGCGTATTTTAGCGATACTGAACAAATTTATTTTTAGAATTTATAAAAAATATTTTTAATAATTCTAAATAATAATAATAACAATAATAATAATAATAAAAATAATAACAAAGGCTTTGGCGATTTTTGACATTGAATTTGGCGAAAAAGGTCAAAATCAGTCTGACAACCCTGGTTTTAGGGACTTTTAATCAATTTTATGGCTTGTTTGAAATATTAAACATTTTCGCGAATTTCCGCTATTTTGCAATTTTTTTTTTTTTTTTTTGTTATTTTACGATATTTTGTTTTTTTAATCCATTTAACGACTCAAATAAATTTTCGCGATAAAAGCGATTTTTTCCTGTGACTCTTTACAGTTTTTACGATTTTTAATAAATATTAGACTGTGCTTTCATGACACTGTAAGCAAATTAATTAACTAATCTTTAGTTCAACTAAAAAACAAACCTGTACCTCAATTCTGTAATTTTTTTATTTTAACTACCGATATCGTTAAGTAACGAGAAATCTCGGTTACTTTAACGAATTTGGTATTCTCTATTTAAAATAAACAAATATTTTTGTTTAGAAATATTAACGACAAATATCAGTAAAAATATAAGAACGTCAAAGTTAAAATTTTTTAAAATTAATAAAAAATATAAATAAATTTGCTTGTAAAAAATTTATTTTTTAAAAAAACATGAATGAAAACGTGTAAATATTGATTATATTTCTAAACAAATATGTTGGTTTCAAATCTTTTTATACATAGGGAAAAAATTCGCGGTTCTTGAGCCACTCTAGCAAAACATTCTGCTCTTACTTTTTATACCCACACTACTGTATGTGAAGAGGATATTATGTGTTTGTGCAAATGTGAGTAACACATTTAAATATAGATTCTGGACCTACTTTTAGTATACCGATTGACTCAGAATCCATCTAACGAGGCCCGTCCTTCTATCAGCTCACTTACAAACTTCTTTCTGAAATAGGGTTTTGTGTCCATTAACAATCTTGTTTTATAAACATTTGGTTTAAATTAGGTCCAAAAATATTTTGTCGCAACCTACGTACATAAATCAGCAGAACCAATTTTATTACAATCGGTCCATATTTGACCACAGTTCCCTTAAATATTCACTTATAATAAGTATCCTCAATAATGGCGTCTATGTTATCTCATAGTAGTTATCATAATTATAGTAGCAGATATTTAGATAATATTTGGCACAAAAATCTCTTATGTGAATCTTAACTTCACAACATACTCTTCTTGGCGGAAACATGATTGCCCAAATGCTGTAATGTAGAGTTAGGCTTGATCGACTATACTTTCTTACTTTTTTTGTGTTTAAGATTGGCTTCTTTTCTCTATATTTTTAATCTGTTAACAGTACATTTGTTGTCGTTATTATTTAACAAGAACTTTTTTTGTGTCGTTAGCCACCGACATTGTTTGCCGATAGAAATTGTTAAAATTTCATAACAGAATAGCTCTTACACTGAGTCTTCACCTGAGATAATATCTGATATAATATGTGAGAGAACGTCGGCAGAATGAGAGAACAAATTTCTTCATGTTAATCTTGATCTTAAACAAGGGGAACACGTATCTTATAAGATTTCATAATCGAATGATTCTCGCACAGTAAACATGTGTCGTTTTTATTATTTTTGTTTAGTTTTTTCTTCTTTTTAGTTAAACATATTGTTTTTTTAAACACTTATCACAAGATTTTCACTATTTGTACAAAAAAATTTAACATTTTAATGAATGAGTCTTATTATTGTTTTTTATGTATGCATGTATGTGTGTTTTTGACAGCTCATCTTATAAGATAGTTGTTATAAGATTTCTCATAACAATTGTCTTATAAGATTTATTATAATATTAATATTAACACTATTTGAGAGTCTACACGTAAGATAATACTCTCTGCGATTGAATTTGACGTTTGCTGATATAAAAATCTTATATCTTATCTCAGGTGGAGACCCTATGTTAACGACAATTTTCGTTAGCTGACGAATATTGACTACTTAACGACAATTTGTTGTCGTTAAAAAGTTACAGAATTTCAGTACTGAAATCAGAACAAAAGTCACAAAAGTTAATATCATTTTGTAGTGTCGTCGAATTTTCTTTATTTTAAATGATTTGCTGTAAATAACAGCTTATTGCATAAAAAATTAATAAACAACACATTGAATATTTTATTTAAGTAATTTATTATGACAATCATCTTACAATAGTCGCAAAAATAACAAAGTGATTTCAAAAAGTTGTTTACGTAGCTGAACGTTTTGAAATCACAATATAATATGCCCAGAACACCTTTCTTGTGATTTCAATTCACTTTCATAAAATGTGATTTTCAGAACAGGCCGGTATATATAGGTATATAAAATTGTAACGTTACTGACTGATTCATCATCGCCCAGCATAAACGCCTGAAGCTAAAAACTAAAAATTTGCACCGGAGGTGGGTCTCTCCCCAAATCGGTCCAATAAGACGGGATTTTTGGAAATTCGAATGTTTAGTGGGTAAAAACGGGTACATTTGACAACCGTTTATCTCTAAAACTAAAAGAGATAAAAAAAAAATGTAAAACTAATCGTTGTTCTTTAGAAAAATTAGCGCACAGGTGTCTGTTACTTTTTTGAAATTCGGCTCTTTTAGAGAGAAAACGGGTAAAACCTGAATTTTGGTACTTTTTTGACACCCCATCTATCTTTTAAACCAATAAAGGCCATGTCAGATAAAACTTTTGCTTCGCGTTGCGTTACATATACGCTTTGACATTTGAGTTCAATGTACATGTTTATATGGCACTTGTCACATAAATTGCTTTTAACGCAAAGCGAAGCGAAAAGTTGGGCAACTCTCATCTTTTTGCGCGCTTTGACAATCTTCTAGTATAATTTTTTTTATTTATTTTCTTTTTAACACACAATGTGTGAGTGTTGTCAAAGTTTTTATTGTGACATACACTTTTTGCTTTACGCTTTTCTGTCAAAGTATATGTAACGCAACGCGAAGCAAAAGTTTTATCTGACACGGCCTTAAACCTAGAAATAAAGTTTATACCACATTCGAAACTTATCAAAAAAATACGAATATAAATTTGGTACTTTTTCGAAATTCGAAAGTTTAAGGTGTGAAAATCTTAACTATTTTTGGTACTTTTTTTACAAAACATTTTTCTCCATTCATTTACATATTCGTACTAAATTATGAGCCCCACTACAATACTGCAACTTTTGATACCTTAATGGGGGAAAAAAATAGTACTAAAATTGGAAATACGCGAAATTTTATATCTTTCTTCAGCTTTTTGGTTCTACAACTGGTATCTTTAAAATTATCGTTAATATTGGACTTTTAAACATAAAATTCAACATGCAATGTCCTGAGTGGATACGAATCTATGAGGAAACTTTTTGGTACTTGTTTGTTCTTTAACAGGTACTTTTTAAATTTCAGTTAGTTTTGGAGCTAGAAACATAAAAGTTAAGATGCAATGTCCTGATTGTATAAGAATCTAAAAGAGGAAAGTTTTTGGTAATTTTTTGTATATTAACTGGTACTTTTTGAATTTCCGTTAGTATTGGACATAGAAACATAAATTTAAACATGCAAGGTCCTGAGTGAATGAGAATCTGTAAGAGGGCTTTTTGGTACTTTGTTGGTCTTTAGCTGGTACTTTTTAAATTTCAGTTAGTATTGGACCTAGAAACATAATATTCAAGATGCAATGTCCTGAGTGGATAAGAATCTTTAAGAGGGCAGTTTTTGGTAATTTTTTTTTTTTTAACTGGTACTTGTTGAATTTCCGTTAGTATAGGACCTAGAAACATAAAATTAAACATGCACGATCCTGTGTGAATAACAATCTGTTAGAGCTATCTTTTTGGTTTTTTTTTTATTCTTAAACTGGTACTTTTTGAATTTACGTAGTTATTGGACCTAAACATGCAAGTTTCTGAGTGAGAATCTGTAAGAGGGCTTTTTGGTATTTTGTTGTTATCTAACTGGTACTTTTTTTATTAATTTGTTTTAATATAATACTTATTGTTGTTCATTAAATAAAAAAGCAAAAATGTGGACAGTACTTTTTTGAAATTCGACCCTTTTACCATTAAGCTTTTAAACCATACGCAAAGAAATAATAATTATATAACATTTGTAACTTATCTAACAAATACAAATGCATATATGGTACTTTTTCGAAACCCGATCGTTTAAGGCGTGCAAATTGTACCTACGTTTGTTATTTTTTTCAAAGAGTTTTTTTTACATCTATTTATTTTTCATCGCACATACCTCATAACTCCTAAGCTTAAAGAGATACAAGCCATTAACACTTATTGTTGTTCAGGTAAATTCGCTAACCTCATATCTCATAAGCTAAAAGAGATACAAAAAAATTTTAAATTTAATTAAATTAAAAAGCGGACAGCTGTCTGGTACTTTTTTGAGGTACGGCCTTATTGGGATGTACACGGGTAAAAGAAATGATATGACATTCGTAGCTTATCTAAAAAATATAAATACATTTTTGTTACTTTTTCGAAATTCGAACGTTTTAGGTGTGAAAATCTTTCCCAATTTTGTTACTTTTTTCAAAACATGTTTCTCCATCCATGGCTGGTACTTTTTGAAATTTGGTTATTTTGGAGAGTAAACGCGTAAAACCTGTACATATTTCGGAACTTTTTGTCATGCCATCTATTTCTTAAACCAAAACATTTTTCCCATTCATTGCATATACGTACTAAATTATGGACTCCCACTACAACATTTAAATTTTGGCACACAAATGGGGAGAAAAAAGTATCAAAGAGGATAAAGCGTGAATTAACTTTCTTTCACTTGCTTTTGTGTTCTACAAGTGGTACGTACCTTTTGAATTTTCTATAATATTGAACTTAGAAACACAAAATTATGAGTGAATATCAACATATGAGATGAAAAATGCTGGAACTTTTTTGTTGACCATATCGTAATCTCCCGGCGCTTTAGAAAATGTCTATTAGACGTTCGTTCAAAGCGTGGTGCAGACTGCGGCTTTGCCAAAGACCACAGTCTGGTGATTGCGAAACTCCGCCTGTGCACAGCAGCAATCCAAACCGCAAGACCCAGGACTCGTCCTCCAAAACTAGATCTAGCCCGGCTAAAAATAAGCGCTATTAAAGATAGCTTTAGAGACCAGATGGCCAATGAATTCTTCCTTAATAATAACAACAATCCAGTCCTTTCCGTAGACAACCAATGGATCGCGATTAGAGACAAAATTAAAAACGTCGCAAATAACATTATCGGCCCTATACCTAAAGGCAGAACAACATGGATGAGCGAAGATACCTGGAGGAAGATAGAAGAACGGAATGAAGCAAAAAAGGCAATAATACACGGAAACACGGAAACAGAATCTAAGTATAAGATTCTTAAGAAGGAAGTTCAACGCTTAGTCCGAAAGGATAAAAGGAAATGCATTAACGATTTGGCAGACGAGGCCGAGCTAGCAGCTAACAATAACGACTGCGGCACCCTTTACAAAATAAGTAAAAAACTTGTAGATAAAGACCACCACACAGAACATCCGGTAAGAGATATCAACGGGTCTTTATTAATATCTGACGAAGAACAGCTACGGCGATGGAGAGAGCATATCTCCACGGTACTCAACAACATCTTTTCTGAGAACCCGCAACCAAATGCGTCGTATTCACATATTCCGAGTGCCCGTATTAAAACCGACCCTCCATCTATAAACGAGATCGTTACTGCTATCCACCAACTACCGTCTGGTAAAGCTGCTGGTATAGATGGGATACCAGTTGAACTGTTAAAAGTCGACCCAACTCTTACTGCGCAAATATTTCTGCCTATTATAACCACCGCGTGGGAACAGGAGGAGTTTCCTACGGAATGGAAAGAAGGTATAATCATCAAACTTCCCAAGAAGGGCAACTTAAAGGAATGTCATAACTGGAGAGGTATATGTGTTCTCCCAGCTATTGCTAAGATCATAGCTAAAATTATATTACTCCGTATCAAAGACCATCTTGAATCGACTATTGGTGAATTCCAAGCTGGTTTCCGCAGCGGGTTTTCCTGTGCAGACCACATTAATACGCTTAGAATTATAATTGAGCAATCTGCGGAATATAAGTCTAACATTCATCTACTATTCATAGACTACGAAAAAGCTTTCGATAGCGTAAACCGTGACCGTATTTGGTCTGCTCTGGGAAACAGGGGAATTCCACCCAAAATCATTGCAATGATAAAAGCTACCTACAGCAATGCTAATTGCTACGTTCTTCACAAAGGCGGAATCTATATCCCAAGCATCAACACCTGCGGGTCTACGTATATATATATATAATGTCCTGTGGTTCCTATTGGGAACAAAGGGCCACAACGAATCTATTCCATTCGGTCCGGTTTGAAGATATACGTTTTATTTCTCCCCAGCTGAGATCGATGCGTCTAATTTCGATGTTCAATTGTCGACGCCAGGTGTGAGATGGTCTGCCTAATCTGCGGGATGTACCATGTGGATTCCAATCAATGGCAATTTTTGCTGTGTCATTTGGAGGCCTACGTAGCGTATGGCCAATCCAGCGCCATTTGCGGTTAAGTATGTCAGTATGGATTGGCTGCTGATTTGTTTGACTCCAAAGTTCCATATTGGAGATGGTGTTGGGCCAAAAAACCTTTAGGATGCGTCGAAGACATCGATTAACAAACACTTGTAGAGTGTTTACGTCGTGATCTGTCGTATTCCATGTCTCACATGCATAAAGGAGCACAGACTTAACACAAGAGTTAAAAATACGAATCTTAGTGTCCTTGGATATGGCTGAAGATTTCCATACTGACCGAAGGGTACCAAATGCTTGGTTAGCTTTAGAGATTCGGTACGTGACATCATTACTAGAACCACCTGTGTTTGTAATGATGCTGCCGAGGTAGCAAAAAGACGTAACTTCTTCCAGGTCGGTATTTCCTATGCAGAATTTGTTGGTGTTTGTTGTATTGCAGCGCATCACTTTGCTCTTGCCTATGTATATTTTTAAGCCAGCTTTTGCAGCTTCTGTTTCGATGCATTTCAACTTAGATGTCATATCTTTATAACTGTGTGCAAGCAGGCAGATATCATCAGCATATTCTAGGCTCTCAAGCTGTTGGTTAAGACCCCAGTTGATACCTCTCTTTGCTTTAGTAGCATTGCGAACTATAACATCTAGAACGATGTTAAACAGCAAGGGAGACAGTACACAACCCTGGCGAACACCAGCTACAACATCGAAACTGTTGCTCAGAGCATTATTGTGGACAACACGACATTTAACATTACGGTACAGCTCCTGAGTAAGGCTTATGATTTTGGGTGGGACCCCTTTGCAAGCTAGAGCACTCCATATTGCGTTTTGATTCAGGGTATCAAAAGCTTTTTCAAAATCTATAAACAACAGGTAGAGCGGAGAACGAAGTTCTTTCGATTGTTCTATGATTATTCGGAGACTATTGATGTGGTCTATACAAGATTTTTGGGGTCGGAAGCCAGCTTGTTCGGGTCTTAGGTCCTTTAGTACAGTGTCAGATATTCTCTTGTTAATAATTTGTGCAATAACTTTATTGGTTGCGCTAAGGATGGTGATGCCCCGCCAGTTCTTACAGTTTTTCAGGTCACCTTTTTTTGGAATATTTACGATAAGGCCTTCTTTTAGCTTCGAGTCAAGTTCTTGTGTGCGCCAGAAGTTCTGGATAAGGGGGAGCAATATGTTGGCTGTGGTTTGAGAGTCGGCTTTAAGCATTTCGGGCGATATATTGTCGGCCCCAGGGGCCTTATTCGCTTTTAAGGAATCAACTGCATCAACAACTTCTGCTACATCTGGGCATTCAATGGAAATATCATGCCGTATTAAGTGAGAGTCGCAGGTACACATATTTGGGTGGGTGGGAGTTGTAGTGGAAAGCATATTGGAATAATGTTGCTTCCGGGTCTACGTATAAATATCCCTAAAACAAAACTGCTAAGCTCATGCAGAGACTTTCCTACTAATGACTTGTGTTATGAGCAAGTTAACAACTTTTGCTACCTGGGTAGCACCGTATCTGTCGATGGAGGAAGTGATCTTGATGTTGATAACAGAATAAAAAAGGCAAGAGCAGCTTTCGGGTTGTTAGCTCCATTGTGGCAAAACAATAATATAAGCCTTCGCACTAAAATACGAATTTTTAATTCAAATGTAAAATCAGTTTTATTATATGCATGTAATACATGGAAGGTAACAGTTCAGCTAACCAACCGCCTACAAATATTTGTTAATCGCTGTCTGAGACGTATTCTTCGCATATTTTGGCCAAGATCAATTTCAAACGACGAATTACTACGAAGAACTAATCAAGTTGAAACTGCCATTGAAATAAGACGTAGAAAGTGGAACTGGATTGGCCATACGTTGAGAAGGGATGATAACAACATAGCGAAGCATGCCCTACAATGGAACCCCTTCAATAACGTGAATCGTGGAGTCGGTCGACCTCGTATAACCTGGAGAAGATCTACAGAGGATGAAATGAGGTCTCTAAATTTGAGCTGGAGTCAACTTAGAAATCTTGCACAAAGCCGTGTTCGTTGGAAGTCAGCCGTAGTGGACGCCCTATGCTCCAGTAGGAGTTAAAGGAAATCGTATATATATATATATATATATATATATATATTTAGGTTAAAGAAAAGTTTTAATATTGGAAAACTTTTTATTAGGCCGGTTAAAATCTACCTTTAGCTATCGGTGAGTTGTGAAAACGGGCCTAAAGCCAATAATTATACCGTTATTGACAAAATTTCATTTTGTTTAATGTTCTTTGCTTAAGCATATTCTCAAGAGAAATCAAAAACTATGAACATACAAAGTTACATTTTTTAAATTTTAGTGAGACAATTTTGTATGCAGCTTTTTTGATTGCATGTCCAAATTTTGCACTATTTGATTTTATGACTTTTTTATGCGATTTTGGCCGAATTTTTAAACCAAGATTTCCTTTATGCGTTTATTTGAAACGCATCAATAACAGGGTGTATAAAACTTTTTTAATGTCGTCAAAAATTAGGACAATATGTCAAAATGTGAAAACTATAAATTTTTTTTAATCATTTCGGCACGGTGCCGAAAAGTTTGTCGAAATAAAAAAAACGCTAACTAAAGTAATTTTTTATAGCGAACCTGCTTTAATTGAAAAAATAATTTAATATAAGTATTGAGGCAACTATTTATACCACAATTAGATATAATGGGTATTTTTTGAAGGATTAGGTTTTTTTTTTAATTATTTTACATTAAAATAAAACCCACAATTTATTGGGTAATTGTTCATTTTGTTGCATATTCATTCAATATGTATATAAAATAAACATTTTTTGGTTTATATTTTGTAAATGTTTGTTTTTTTAAGTAATATTTTTTTTTCGGAAAATAACAATGCCGGAATCGGAAAGTCCCGGAATTTATTAAAAAAAATTCTGATGACCGGAATTAAAAAAACGGAAGAATTCAGCTATGCCGAATCTTATATTCCCTTCACCATGGTGCGATAAGAGCAGAAAGTTATATAAATACCGTTCTTTAGATATAAATAAATCTATTTTGTGGCACTTCCGCAAACATTTTCCAATTCTGCAAACATTTTGTCGGATGTTTTTTATTGATAGCCCAGATGCTTGAAACTTTGGCTCTTGTCGTAATCTAGATATACAAAAATCTATAATGTCTTTGTAAGATAAGTTTCCACGCGCTTTTGTCCAATTTCGCCAACATTTTGTGATATGTTTGTATCTAATTTGGAAAATGTGGCTATTTTTTTCTCCAGGTATAATGCGTTTGCATGGGAAGTGCCACGCCCACTACCTTTATCACAACCATTTTTTGGAGAGATGGTGTATTAATAACCAAGATGCTTTTGGAAACTTTGGCTTTTGCCGTTCTGCAGATATACAGGGAAAAAGAGATAAAAAAACAACGAGGGATTTATTTTAGTCGCAGTTTTTTCTCATATCGCATTCATTTATGGCTTAATTGCAATAGCAAAATGTAAATGAGCATATCTGACATAAATTTATACCAACGATCCCATCATATCTGGGGTCTTCGGAAACCCCATTTCAACAGACAGGCAGACAGAAGGTCAACCGGATTTGAACTTCTGTTCTCATAAGGATCTAGAATATATGTATGTACTTTATAAAGTCTAGGATCAATATTGTGGAAGTTACAAACGGAATGACAAACTTATATTTTTACCCTTTTATCTTCGGTGGAGGGTATAAAAACAGTACTGATTGGCATCCATAGTTTCTGCAATAGTACAAGCCAAATAACTTATAAAACCCACAAAAGCTAAAGGGGATTTCAGTGACGTGTTACAATAGATTTGTTATAAAATGGAGATTCGCTTTAACTCCATGCCTATCTTCTCAGTGAATATGTTGTACAAGAATTTTATATAAAAGAATTGTACAAAAATTAATATTTTATAAAACAATTATTTGTGTTTACTCAAGTGTAAGGCAGTGTGTATATACATATCTATGTACCAGAGCTGTAAACGATTGCAATCGATTTAATTTCATTTTCATGCTTACTCGGTAATGACTGCTTATTTTAAATGACCTATTTTATTACATACTTTAGAGACTTTTGGATATCTGACAACTTTTAAGTTTATTTTCAGTCTTAAAAAGTTCTAAAAAAATATGTATGTAGTTGCAATTGAAATTGTACGGGTTATCGTGGCAGCTGTTCATGGACTTTCGCCGTAATCTATGTAGGTTTAATCTTTTATAAGCTAACACAAGATTATTTAATGTTTATGAGCACATTTTTTATGACGATCTTAAATTTCAAGTCCATATCGTTAACATGAAAGATACCTAGTTACCTGTTTTGTGACCGTAAGGTTAAGAAAGCTTTAAATAATATTGAAAAAAAAACAACCATGTAGATTCACATTATTTTTGGCTTATTAAGAATAACATTCTAAATCAATAAATTCATTTTATTACAAAACAATAAACTACTATTCAATAGGAATGTTACGAAAGGAAATAAGATTTTCAATAGCGTTATCAAGAAATGTTTATTCATAACCAAATGTACGAACTATTTAAAGATAATAAATGGCCTTTGATAACCCATAATGATTAGAAATAATATATATGTACGTAATAAATGTGCAGAGCATAACTTTATTTATAGGTAAGTGAAGAAATCTATTAACTGTTTTAGTTTAAAAATTTTAATTTTTATATCATAATTTAAAAAAAAATTGAGATCAGGGTTTAAGATTATAAAAATACGACTTTACTGCTATAATAATTTCAAGAAATATAAACAAAACAAATTTATTTTTTCATGATAATAATGTGCACTTGTATTTCTAGTTATAAAACAATAAAAACTTTAGTTGGGCAATCTTTATTTATTTATCGCCCATTTACTAAATTTTATAGTTAATAAGCCTGGTACTCCGTTCAGTATTTCGTGCGAAATGTTTTCAAACGCAATATAAAAAAAATTTCTGTGAAATACAAACGAAAAAATGTTGATAGAGTTGTACTGTATTTATATTACGAAAAACATGCGAAATGTTTCTAGCAACATTTTTATTTTCCGTACGAAACAAGTGCAGCTCATATTATTTCGCACGGAGTTTTAAGCAACAGCTAATAATTTTTTGTAATTTTTTATTTTGTATTTGTGAAGTGGGGTTTATAACAAGCGTTTCAAAAAGAAAAATGTAGAAAAGTGCAAAAATTATTAATAAAATTAAATTTTTTGTTTTTTACTTTAGGAAATTATAAAAATAATATTGTTTTACTTTTTTAATGACAATTGTAAAAACACATGGTTTTTGTCATAGATGGGGGTAGTGCACTAATGTTGAAGTTTCAACTCATACTTAGTGATAGTTCAAAATGATTGCAAACATTTTGTCGATGTTGAGTGATGAATTGAAAACTAGCAATCTTACTAAACATGAGTGATAGTAATGTTAAAAAATTTTGCGCTAAAAAAATAGTTTGATTTAACAAAAAGCAATCATCAGTTTATTGCAATTTTTTTTCTTCACTCATTTGACTGCAACTAAAAATTTTGCACAAAATTTAAAATACAAAACTTGTGTTTTCATGATTAAAGCCAAGAATTATTCCGTTATTGACTGAATTTCATTTAGTTTAATTTCCTTTGCTTAGCATATCATCAGAAAAATCAGAAAATTTTTAAAATTTTAGTGACATTATGTTTCTGTACAGCTTTTTGATTGCAAGTTCAAATTTTGAACTACATATTTGAATTGAGTGCAGATTTTATGCATTCAATCACAGTTAGTGTTAGAAAAAAAATTGGCAATACCACTTTATTTTTTTTAGTGATAGTGAAAAAAAATACCAATCATCACTAACTAAAGCTGGTAAAAAATAGTAAAAACTAATTTTTTTGCAGTTTTATTTAGTGAGATTGCAATGTTGATTTAAATCAATATTTAGTGCACTACCCCCAACTATGGTTTTTGCTTACCTTAGCACAATAATGTTGTATACTTGTATCTAATAAAAACCTTAAGTTTTGAAAAACCGCAAGATAGATAATATTGATACATGACAAAATTTTCGTGCGAAATAATAAATGTTGCTCAACATTTTTCGCAAGTTCGAACAGAGTACTAGGCTTAAGTGAAAAAAAAAATTGGTTCTGAACCGTTGGAAATTTAACTTTTCCTTAATTGAACCCAAAAATATTATATTTGTTATAACGCGTTTTTTTAATTATAATAATAATATATCGCTGTTTTTCAAAGGTCTTCATAAAGATAAGATCGTAGGCTTTTCAGAAAAAAACATACATATAATTTTTGTTAGAGCGATATTTTTGAAATTTTTTATTTTTGATCAAAAACTTTATACGGCTCTCCTAAAAAAAATAATAAATGTTTGAATTAATTGATTTCGAACAAATACTTCGTTCGCTTAACTGACATATAAAGCAAAAACAATATTTTATAATTTGTTTTAAAATGAACGATATCACATGTACTATATACATAGAAAAAACTCTTCGAAAACTCATTATTTATATGTACATACATATATGTACGTTAAAACTTGTAGGGCCTTAGTTATAAAAAATAAAAGAGCTTTATAAAAGGTGTATGAAACGGATTTTCGATGGAACCATTTTTTATAACACCAGTTCAATTTATTCTGTATTCCAAGATGTTATATTCTTTCTCTAGTTTACCTCTACACTGGTTCTTGTTAAAGTTAAAGAGTTAGTACGTTTACGTAAACTCCCATAACCTATGAACAAAATGAAACATAGATCATAAAAAACGATGAATGCGTTTGGCTTTTATTCACAATTTTAAGTGAAATTTTATTTTTGAATGGAAATCCCGATTTTTATTATTTCAGTTTTCTCAGTAAATTGTGAATAAAATCAAAAGTTGTGCACCGATTAATATAAAATAAAGCTCATTTGATATTTTGAACGATATCTCTCAAACTACTGGGCAATTTTAAAAACAATGTAAGCACGGCTTAAAGATAATATGGTTGGCAAGATTCGCAGTTTTTTAAACTGAATATGATGAACCGTTTTCAAATTATTCCAATATATGTAGTGAAAGTGCCTTAATTTTGGACTTAACGTTATAACTCGAAAAGTCGGGCTGATAGAGAAAAATGGAAAAATGGAAAAATTGATTCGAAATCAGCGACCTCAAATTAGTAAAAATTTGCAATAAAGTTTCAGGCCGCAAAATTACTGTTCTCCAGTTTTATTATATAAGCTGACATGCTTTACTTTATATGTATGTATGTATGTACCTACTAAAGGCCTGCATAAATACATATACATTTTTGAAAATCAAACACACAACAAACATCAATTTTGTTTACGAAACGTGTGTGTTCTACTAAAAATCTATGCGATTCTTTTTGACGAACTATTTTAATAGTGTTGTGAGAGTTCAAGAATTCAAAGAAATATTCTGCCTGTTTATTCTAAAAACTTCCAATGCAGTAAAAAATATTTGCCCATACTCCTAGTATTTGAAAATGACCTCGTGCTGTCTACGAGAATTTCTGATGTTTACTTGTCTATACTTGTTTGCAGCGTATACATATGTACAAAGAAATTGTGATCTTAACCTGAGTGTCGTATGTGGCGTACATAAGTATACAATAAACTGTTTTTGCAAAGAATTGGTATTGCAACACAATTAAAGAAATAAACATACAAAATACTTCGTACATACATATCCCAGATAAGAGATATGAAGAAGGCCATAAGCAACGCGGCACAAAAGTGTATTTTGTGCAGGTTATTGTATCTCACCATGTCAGGTTCAGGCTGGTATGAAGCCAATTAGCCTGCCAAACTCACATTTAATCTCAAACTCACATTAAAAAAAATGAATGACGTCAGTCCTTTTATCCATGAAAATTCCCCGGGATTGTTTTCCTTTCTTCTATCAGACATGTTCTGGCAATCGCACGATTTGAAATCGCAAAACGCCAGATTTATTTTATGGTGTTCTGAAACTCGTGCGTTTTGCTTGCGATCTGCCATAGTTTCTTAAAGTTCCCTTAAGCATTCTTTTGAGGTTTTACGTCACCAAATTGCTTACGATTGCAATTTACAGTAAATGTATTATGCAATTTCAAGTCAAATCGCAAATGTTTAGCGTTTTGCGATTGTCAGAACATACCTGTATTATTTACAATTTAATTTAAATAGGAAAAATGGCAGAGAGGAAAAAAAATACCGGGAAATTTTGGTTGTGTGTATTTTTTGTTCCCACTCTCACTGCTGCTTGTATTTATCGTCCCATTAATCATTTTTGAGAGTATTTTTATACCCACACTTTCGCTATAGTAAATCATTTGTTTTCGCTGGTTTACGTTTAAACACTTACGTTAATTCATCGTCTAACTTCTCTTTAGTACTTCTTAGTGCTATTGAAACTAAAATTCTTGTACAAAAACGGAAAAAATAAGTACTTTTATGAAATTAAATGTACTTAAAGCAATTGATAAGATAATATCTATGACTTTAATTTATAGGAATTACCTACTACAGCCAGCGTTACCGTTGTGATACTAAAGTATCAATTTGACCATCAATTTTCGACGGTCTTGATACCTTTTCTGACCCTTTTTTTAAATTATCCTTTTGTATCATTTTCACCTATTTTGTGCCACTTTTTGATCCTTTTTGGAAATAGCACTCAACTTTTGTTTTTTTGTAAGAAGTATTCGTTAAAAGCTTGTGTTAAAAGATTTTTTACGTCTTCTAAATTAGATTTCCGAAAGTAAAGTACAAATTAAAGTACAACGTATTTCTTATTTTTTATTTACTGAATAACTTATTGTGGTTTCTTTTTAAAAAAATGTGACATTTTATTTAACAAATGCAGTTAGGTGTTTGCTCTCTTAAAGAGTATCAAGTTTTATGCTAAAAAATTCACCCTTAACAATGGCATAAAGCATTGAACTTTTCGGCCTCTTTTTAATCGACAATGTTAAGAATGCCCTGTTAAATAGGTGACCGGTTTATGTATGGGGCTATTTCTAAAACGGCAACGATTGCCTTAAAGAGCAACAAAGCTTCGCAAAATATTAAAATCTCGAAAAAGTTTGCAAAATAGCGCCATAAAATTGATTAAAAGTCCCAAATATTTGGTAAAAGCGGCATGACAGAAATGTCTAATATTTATTAAAAATCGTAAAAGCTTTAAAGAATCAGAAAGCTTACAGGAAAAAATCGCTTCAATCGCGAAAATTCGGGACCGATTGCAAAATTGGAAACCCACCCTAAAATTTATTTGAAATCGCTAAATCGGTAAAAAAAAAGAATATGTCGGAACATAACATAAAAAGTATTAAAAATGAGATATAATGATGAAGAACAAACTTTTTGTCAGGTGTTAAAAACAGGAAAGGGCATTCCATAAAAAAATTAGGTTTTTTAAGCACTACCTACCTGAAATAAATATTTGTTGTTTGTTTATAAAAAACTTGGTCTTATTATACTTATTAAAAAGGGAAATTACTGCTTTTACAAAACTTGACCCTTTTTTATTGAAATACCTTTTTTCTGACCCCTTTTTCTGGAAAATCCACTTTTTGTGACCCTTTTCGAAAATTTTCAACGGTAACCCTGACTACAGCAAATAATTAAAACAAAGGTTTTAACTAAGTAATTTCATGAGGTGTCCCATTTATAGTGGGAGTAGCTGTATGTATAATTTTTTGTGAAACAACTTACCAAAATAATATACGCAATGAATTGGCAATTAAAAGTGCAAAACAGACATGCAGGGAGAAACCTTCGGCATCCTGTGTCTTTTTGATCTCTAAATATTGTGGTACATAGGGAATGACACCGCCAATTACCATAGCCGAAGCAGCAGCCCAACCAAGAACATGGCCCACAGTCAAACCCATTTCGTCATTTATAATCCAATCCATATTTGTTTGCGTATTCTACTCGATCGAGCACCAAAATTAAAAAAAAAACTAATTTATTTGCTGCGTTTTATTGCAATTATTTTGAATTATTTATTACTTTGAATTGTTAATGTTCGGATGGATATGTTTGATAATAATCTTTGACAATTTTAAAAGCTTTTAGCGTTTTGTTGTCGTCTGGAAGATTTAAAAGGCGTTTTGCATATTATAATATTGATGATACGTCAGTACAAATTGACAATAATTCAAGAACTGCATATTTTTTAATTGTCGTATAAACTTTTTTATTTTTAAAACAGATATTACTAATTTTGTTGTTGATTTTTTACAATTCTTTATTTGGAAGTCTTCGACTTTTTATTATCATTTATTCAGAGAGTTATCGTTATTATTTAAAGAATACGCTGCTGGTTAAGTATTTTTTATTGTTTTTCTCAATTCATTTAAACATACAAATATTTGTTTGTGTGTATCTTGTTATTTGTTGTTGGTTTTGTAAATAAATATAGATGGAAAAAATATCAATATGAAAGCGTAATTGCAGGAAACACAGAAAAAGGAGGAAGAAAAAATTACAGAACAGCAACAACAATTAGAATATTTTTAATAAGAAACAAAATTTTTTATGTAAAATGCTGCAAAATGCTAGGAAGCCTTTTGTTTAGATATGTATGTTTGTTCCTACACAGCAAAATATTCCATTTTTCCCTTTTATTTTATTATTTTTTATCTTTCAGTTATTTATTTAGTTTTATTTTCGTTGTTTTTTGTTTTGCAATTTTTTTTTGCGCACACACAATCTTTATATAAATTTCCTTTTACACTTTTTTGTTGCTTTCTTATGCGTTTTATTGAATTTTCCAATGCAAAAAAAACACGCAGAACAAAATTATAATTTTCATATTTTCAATCATAAATTCCCTGTTAAACCACTCAATTCCACAATTTATTACATTTTCGTTAATTGATGTTATATTTTTTTTGGTTGCTTTTGTCAAAATATCTTTTGGTTTTTGCAAAAATTAAATGTTTTTAGCACACACAAATATTATGAAAAAAAGCAGTACGTCGCTGGGACCGTCTCCATATACGCGACTTTCTCATCTGGAGTCGATTCGTCTTCTTCCGTAATTTTCTTGAACAAATTTAAATCAAGAAAGAATTTTTAAAAGAAAATGTCAAAGTATTTAAAGGAATGATCATAAAAGATAAAATGTCAAAAATCAACGACGACTCTGTGTTTTCTAGTGTGATGAATTTCCCTTAACGTGTGGTGAGTTTCTTTTATTACGGACCAGTGAATAAGAATTTAGTACTTTGGTACTTTTTTCAGTACTTTTTGATATTAAAAATACCGCAGTACCCCCGTGTTGCTTTCAGTACTGTTTTATCCTTTGAGCTTTTTAACTGTGATGTGATCATTTCGATAGCAGGCTTGGGTAATCATGTGTTTGTTGCAAAATTTATGTTGTTTGTTGTATTTTAAAAATAATTAAAGTCGTTAATATTGAAATGCAAAGCGAGGACGCAAGGATTCATGTTTTGCTTTCCAGAATGGGATATTGTTCTTATAGGATAATATGTTTGTGGAAAATTTAAATGAAAACCATATTTATAGAAACATGCAATGTTAAGGAAATGGGTTATGAACTAAAAGAAACTGCGAAATTTTGTTTTGAACATAAAACCATGAAGTTGATAATCAGCTTCACTCCAAAAAATATTGTTTCCAGAAAAAAAAATTAGCATAATACTGATGTTATAAATGTTATTTATAAACGATAAAGTAAACTATAATAATGCCAATTCTGAATTTCGTGTTCTAGAGGATCTTTCAGAAATAAACCATTTCAGAACTGAATACATATATTAAAATTTTTTGGAAAAATATAGCCAATATTAAGAACGAAACTAATGTTTGCTGACCTTTCATATATTGTTTTTGGTATTTCATCGATACCACATTTCTGAGCATCAATTTAGCGCACATTTTTAAATGCAAAATGATGTAAAAAGCAAAGGAAGAAAACGTTTACACGTAGAAACTGTTTCAAGTTTGAATCTAGTTTGATCTATTAAAATCAACTGGTAGTTGCTGTTGTAGTTATAATATTTCTTATGATCTCTTAAAGTAGATTTGCTTTATCTTATAACACTGAATTAAAATCTTTATTTTTAAACATTAATGTTTTAAACTTTTTTAGAACTAAGTTCTAAGTATGTTCTTTATGTAAAATTCTGAATTATGTAACTTTGCAAAAGTTAAAATATAAATACCAGTATAAATTTATGTTGACAAAAATAAAATTTTTAATTTATTTACATATTCATAAATATATCTGTGGAGTTTTGACAAAATATCTTAAGTCGAGATAAGTTAGCAAAAAAGTTATTAAAAAAAGCTCGTCGAAGCAATCGTTTTTATTAAATAATAAAATAAATCAAAATTAGGAAAAATTTCGTTTATAATACAAAATTTTAATAACGTTAACAAAAACGTTTTTATTAGAAAGTACTGAAAAAACGTACCTTAAACGGCTGATACACTTGCAATATAACTGTTCAATTTTATCGCCAACGGGTTTGTGTGAAGAATCGAAATCCGAAAAGAAGTGCAATAAACTGTGAAATGTGTTTGCAACAATGCACTATGTTGTTTTGCTTTAAGCGTTACGGTTTTTTTAATAAGAGTTGCGTCATATTTTAATTGAAACCATTGTGCCACTTATTTAATAATATAGGGCCATATAGAAATAATATGGCGAATAACATATACAAAAATATTCTAAATGGATGGGGCGCTTGACGCTTATGTATAACAGAAATATTATTTACATGTTTACCTCAAATATAAATACTGTTTGCTATTAAATACTTAGATAAATGAATTCCAATAAAATATTTTTTGTTCCTTTTATTTTATAAATTATTGTTTTTTTTTTTTAAAGTACCATTTGGTGGGAAAAAATACTCTTTAAGTTGAAGTTTAGTACCATTTCAAAATTTCAATTTTGCAACACTGTTACGACGCGCCACCATGTTAAAAGCTGCGTTCGAGTACACAAAAGTTTTTACTATTTTTTACTGAACTTTATGCTAGGAACACAACTGGGACGAACGACGAATTTTTGGCCGCGAATATTCGTCGCCAAAAATAAAACATATATGTGTATATGAAAATACACACAATCATGGCGTCGGCCGAAATTCGTCATACGCGGCAATAGACTTGGCAATAGATTTATTTCTATTTCATACGTTGGCGAACGACAAACAAATCAGTACCAGGTGACCAGTTTGATTTTAGTTTTTATTTTAGTATATTAAGATACTTTCTTAATTTGATAATTTTTTATTATTATTTTATATCATTTAAAATAAATAAATATACAAAGTAGATATCTATAAGAAGAGTTTTTAATTGTGTTTTTGTTAATGTTTGTGATTTTTAAGTAATTTTTTTTTCTATATGGTCACACGATTTCTCTCTCTTTGCACAAACAGCAAACAACTTTCTCAATTAGTAATGCTTTAAAGAGACAGCAAGCTACCGACTTCATATTGAAGTCGGTAGCTTGCTGTCTCGAATGTGTTTAAAGCATAAAGGTTATGTTTTGATTTTTATTTTTTTGAGCAAAAATAACAGTTATTTTTTTAATTTTTACGAACAAAATAACAATTATTTTTTGGTTTTAAATTTTTTGAACAAAAATCACAGTTAGTTTTTGGTTTTTAATTATTCGAGCAAAATCAAAAGTTATTCTCTAAAGAAATGTACGTGTTATAATAATTTATTTATTTGTTTATTATGATAACATGTAATAGGTATAAAGTCTCCGTGGCCAATATAAAAATATTACACAGGTACCATTAAAAAATACCGAAGATACCTATAAAACTACATAGCATTCTATGTAATACAAAATAAAAAGTATTATATAAATAACAGTTTGGTGTTGAGCCGAGTTAATATTCCTGTTTCAAGCCGATTCTTTTCTGTTAAACAAAAAAAAAAAAAAAAAATTTAAGCACTTATTTTTTAAATATTTTTTTATATTAGCAGCATTTTGACTACAACGACAAAATAAGCACAGACAACAACCTGCAGCCCTGTATCCGTGTCGTCGTGAAAATAATCATTTCCATACTAAAGACCTGCACGAGTGTATCAGTAAGGATTGTTAAAACAGATACACCAGATATTTATCTGTTACTACTGATATAAATGAGAGAATTAGTGTAACTGATATTGTATGGTTTTGCTTTTGCCCACTCACCATATCTTAAAAACAAAAACAGATGCTTATGGTTTTGGATTGAGTGTGTCATAACATTTTTTTTTTTGCTTACAAATATCTGTTGTCACCATAAGTATTTCTACAATATCTGTGGTTATCTGTTGTATGCTAAAATATTGTTGGCGAGTTGATGAAAATAAGAGAGTTTATAAAAACTTGTAAACAAGGCGAATTCAGTTTTCAGGTGGCGTTGAAAGCACAGCTGTGCTACTTTTTTTTCTTAATTAGAGAGAGAAATGTCAAAAGTTCCTTGTGATTTTGACATATGGATCAACAAAAGCAACAAAAAAATACATTGTTGTGTTTTTGGTGTTGTTACTTGTTGTAGTATCGACACCACCGTTTACATCAATTCGCCTTGCTTGTAAATATAAGATCTCAACCAGGGGTGCCAGATGGTTTTAGTAAAAAATCGGCATATTTTCAAAAACAAATGGGAAATCAAATTATGAAAAACGGCAAATTAAAATTACTGTTTAAAACACAATAAAACATTTTTTTAATGACAAAAAAATAAATAAAAATAAATGTTTTATAAATTTTATTTAATTAAAAAAATTCCGGGGTATCTGATAGCAGATTTATAATTTCAAACTTAAATAAAAAATGTAATAATTGACACAAAGTTTTATTAAAAGCATTGAACGGTTAAATGGAAATGCAATGGAAATGTATTTTATTTTTTAAAGAATATGCCATCCACATGTCATTTGTCGACTTGAACACACTGTTCAAAACGGAGCCTTGTTTTTCGAGAATTTAAAAAAAATGACCCAATTTTCTCATGTAAAGGTATTTGATGTTTCAATCGAGGGTTGGAGGTTCTTGGAGACCAGTAATGGTAGATTTGTTTGTTGACGTGGCTATTTAAGTGAAAATGAACTTTGAACAAAATTGTCGACGAGCAATTACGTAAGAATCATTGCCCTTAAAAAATGTCTCCTAAGCGAACGCGCGATGCTCACTCGACTACTGTGACTAACAAATACTCCCAATCGATAATTCCAACGGCGCCAACCTCCCTCCGCACCGTTTATTACTTTTTGAAATAATCGCATTAAAAATATAATTTTGCCACCAGACACCCTTTATATGAATAGATTTTACTTAAGGGTAAATGGCAGGTACCGTTAATAAGAGTGATCCATATAATTTTAGCTTGAAAACTCTTCATATTAGAGTCAGCGGAGACATATACTGTCTTATACCAATAGGTTCGTCTCTTTAAGAACCTATGGTGATCTAGAATAAACGATCTTAACTCCACAGTTAAAAATTATTTTTCAACGAAAAAATAAAAGTAGGTTTTATGTATAAAAGTAGTAGTAAGTTCGGATGAACTCAATTTTCAATTGCGAACCTTTAACCATTATCGTTATTTATATTTTATTTTGGTTGTGGTAATCAATTAAAGTATAATTTATTTTTTTGGTTATTGATAACCTAAGTAATTTTTTGGTTACAAATATCTTTTGGAAAAAATTATTTATTTATTTATATTTATTTATAGCAAAATTTAAATATGATTATTTCGCCTTTTGCTTTTTTCCTTTTTCCTAAAAGAAGAGCAAGTTAAAAAAGACAAAACAAAAAAAATTTAAAGCTCAAAGAAAAAAAAATCTTCTCTGACTGGTAATAACAAAAAGCCGGTTCAATAAAAAAAAGCAGGCGACGATTACAGATTACAACGATAAAATACTGATCAGTGTACAACTTGACAGCTTGTACAATAATTTGTTTTACTTTCCATACAAATACCGTTTCCGCTTGGAAAAGGTAAAACACACAAATTGTGACGTTTATTTGATTCCTACATTGTATAGAAAAAAAAAAAAAATCTTGTTGTGTTTGTCTGGCATCAAAAATATCACTTGTCGTCGTATATTATTTCTCAGCAATAGTGTGACTTTTAGCAACCTTTTGTGCTGCTATTATCTCCGATTTTGCGTCTATTAGCATACATTGGTTTTTGATTTGGCGGCTAACAGACAGAAGCTGTTTGTTTCATTCTTTTTCCTACAACATAAAAGTGATTGCCGTTGCTTTTTGAGCTTGTTTAAATAAAAAATGTTTGACATTGTTAAAAAAGCAAGTTGCAGCTGCTTTTGAAAAGTGTGGGCTATTTTAGCAGTAGAACTTTTAAATTTTGATTTTTTTTAATTAAGAAAATGACAAAATTTGGCTGCTTTTGCTAATATGGCGATAGCATTTTAAACCCTGGTTTACATAGCCAGCCAGCCGGACGTTTGAATTTCTTTAGATCGATTCCCCTTGTGCTTTAAGTCCCTTATATGAAGTTGTATATTTTTCAAAATGTGTTTGTTGTGTTAGACATACCATAAAAATACTGCAAATATGGAATATATATGTATAACCATTTTTTCCCTAAGTTACCCAAAATTAATAATTTATATAAAATAAACCAAAAATTACTGTAATGTAAGTGTTTCTCAAAAAATAGGCACTTTGATAATTTAGAGGCAAAAATCGTCCAAATGCCGATAAATCGTTAAATATGGCAGGCCTGATCACAATGATTCTCGCTTGTGTTGTTGTTGTTGCTCGACAATTTGTACTGCCACAGCATGAACACACAGTGTGTGTTTGTAATTTGTATTTGCGTCGTAGGTATAATAAGAAACTAGTAGTGTTGTTGTTGCTTGGCAATTTGTACGACCACAGAACGAGCAGCCTGTGTGTTTTGTTTTTGTAAATTTTTTTGTTTGGCTTTTTTTCGCTCGAAATACATTCAAGCTCTCTTTCATTGAAAATAACGGTATCGTACAATAAGTAACTTATTGTATTCCATAAGTATCCACTAGTCAGTGTTGCCAGTGAAATTTCGAGAAAGATACATATTAGTTTCCAAAAAGATACACTTTTTCCCAAAAAGATACGTTTTGAAAAAAAATTGAAAATCCATTTTTAACGTTTAATATTTATTAACATAACATTTTTATTTCATATTTATATGCATATTGCAAAGAAAATGATTTCGTTTAAATTCATTTTTATATTTATTTAAGTCATAAATAGGTATTAGGTGAATATGTAATTTTTAAAAATACAGTAACCAAACTTTAAAATTAATTATACGAGTTTAGGCGTTTATACTTAGGCGATAATATCAACGTTCATATAAATTTCCTGAAAATATCAAAGATGTTCATATATCCTCAGAACAACTTCGCACTACTAGTAATCATCGATTTAGGTGGATCGTATGTTGCAACCCCTTATAGGCTTTTTACACTTGCTCTCATCTTACATCTTTCATCTTATCGCAAAGATGATAACATCTTCCCATAAGAATTGTACAGGGCTGAAAATCAACATCTTTCTTCATCTTTAAAAGATGTTCTTTTTTCATGTTGTTTCATTCATCATCTTCCGATTATTTAAGTGTCATCACTAGAAAAACCCAATAATTTGTTAAAAAAATATATACCATCACTAGAAAAAAATACAAAAGAGCAGGACAGCAATATCATTTATTTAGTTTTTATTCGCTCTTACACGCGAAAATAAATATTTTTATGATGAAAGATGAAAGATGTTGCAAATGTAAACAAGTTTTTTTCATTTTTAACATCTTCCATGCATTCCCTTAAGATGTGCTCAAGTGTAAAAAGGCTATTATGGTTTTCTTTCAACATTATTAAAGCTGCTATCAAGGCGAATTCACTAGAAGGTGGGGTCAAGTCAACATATGGTGTTTTTTTTCGGTGGTCGACTTGTTAAAGTGTTTATGCAAACTAATTTTTTATGTAAACTAACCTTTTTTTACTAGCAATATTTTTGACAATCCGACCACAGAAGCAGTGTTGTTGTATAGTTGACCTCACCTTTTAGTCAATGCGTCTTGGCTGCTATTGTATTAGTATTGAGTCGGTGACAATGAATCAGTCTTAATAAGTTTAAGTTGGCTAAAAATTTTCGAATTTTTTGTTTCTGTACATTTTGCGTACAGATTCAAAAGATACGAAAAATGTCAGGATTATACACGATACCTGAAGAAGTCAAAAGATACGAAAAATGTATCTTTCGTATCCTAACGGCAACACTGCCACTAGTATCTGCTTTTGCGAAACAGATATAAGCAGATATGATACTCTCTTTCGCTTTTTTATCAACTTACATCCACTCTTTTACAAATCATATCAACATCAACTTATATCAGAAACACAAGAGCACTCATCCATACGCATCAACTTTAGAAAAAACACAGAAACAGATATAAACAGATACATCTGTGCAGGTCTTTATTCCATACGCACACATGAATTCTAGTTTTGACATATTGAAGTCGGTAGCTTGCTGTCTCGAATGTGTTTAAAGCATTAAACTAATTTCTATTTTTGTCCACTACAAAACAGAAAAAGTGCTGCTAATATAAAAAAATATTTAAAAAATAAGTGCTTAAATTTTTTTTTTTTGTTTAACAGAAAAGAATCGGCATGAAACAAGAATATTTACTCGCCTCAACACCAAATTGTTATTTATATATTTTTTTTATATCCTTGAAATAAGTTCTATAGGAAGATGTTTTTCGCGCCAACGCTTCTAGTTCAGGAGTTATAGGTCGTAAAAGTTTCAAAATACTTTATCCATATCTCTTTATGTAAAAAATTAATCTATAAAATATGGGAATCATTGGAAATTCTTTAAAGTGTGTTCCACATGGCGTTTATGGCACACCGATTAACCAATTAAGAGCCAATTTTATATATTTATACTCCGTGGCTGACTTTTTTTTACAAAATTGGCTTTATCTTTAAATCATGTCGATATAACAATAATTATTTAACCCTAAGATATTTGCTTAATAAAGTTTTTCTGAATTGCGGTTTTTCGGCGTTGCAGAACACTTATTATTTATGTACATATTACAATAATTCAATCAGCCCAATCATGAATAAAAATCCCCGGGAGTTTTTTCCCTTTTCCTACTTTTACAATTGAATTAGCATAGGAAAAATGAGAGAAGGGAGAAAAAAAAACTCCCGGGGAATTTTTATTCATAATTGGGATGAATATGTAAGAAGTACATAAATTATTACCAGATATATATTTTTAATCAAACTTTTAAATAAGTTGACTAATTTTCCAAAATAAAATTTTTTAAAGCTTAATAAATTTAAAATTTTATATGATGAAGTTACTTATAATATGGCATATAAAAGATTGAAGTGTTCTTTCCTATAGATATTATGTTTTAATAAATATGTATATTGACAAAATTTTAAGTTTTGTAGAAAAATCTTTCAAGAAATATTTATTTTTAAAATTGGCCCTTAACGGGCTAATAAATCGGAATTTTTTAAAGATGAAGTGAAAGCCATTTCGAAGTAGTTTCTAATAATACCACAACTTCTTAGGTCCAGTTTTTACCTAAAAAGTTATTGATAAAGGGTACGTTCGTAAATGCAGTTGTTGGGTATCAGTTGCGCAGAAGTAAAGTTTAATGTTCGTAAAAGCATCACTTGTAAGAAACATGGCATCACTCTCATATGTCAAAAGTTTTTATGCAGTAATGCCGCAGCTCTGCAGCAAACTATGAAAACTGTTACTTTTTGGTTAAATATTTTCAATTAAATTTGTCATCTTTATTGTAAAAAGCATTTTTATTATTATTTAATGTTTGCTTATTAAACTTTTGAAATTTCAAAAATTCAAACTTTGTACAGCTGTTGTGCAAAGTATCAGCAACACAACTGCAACTGGTAATCACGCATCAGCAACAACATTTTGCATCACTGCAGCAGTGATACATAGTTTTTATGCATTTACGTACGCACTCAAAGTGTTCTGAAACTTTTACGAACTATACCACGTGTGTTGAAGGAACAAATTTTCTTATTTTAAAAGCATTTTATATGTATTTTTTGTTTAATCTGCCGTTAAAATTATATTGTTTATTAGTTACAAAAACAACAAAATTAAAATATTTTATTATACCCTTCACCACAGGTGGAAAAGGGTATATTTAAGTTTGTCATTCCGTTTGTAATTTCTACAATATTGATCTTAGGCCCTGTAAAGTATATATATTTTGGGTCCTTATGAGGAGAGAAGTTGATTTAACGATATCCGTCCGTCTGTCCGTCTTACGTTTGATATGTGTTTTCCGGAGACTCCAGACATGATAGCGACTAGGTTGTTTTACATTTATGTCACATATAGTCTACCATTTCTTGCTATTGAAATTCAGCAAGATCGGTCCACAAATGGCTGAGATATGACCAAAAAACCACGACTGCCTCTGATTTGTATTTTTTTATTTCTATATATCTTGAGAACGGCAAGAGCCAAAGCTTCCAAATTAGGTACACACATTAACGTTATCAATACACAGCATCCCACAAAATGTGGGCGGGATTGAACAAGTGGGCGTGGTACCTCCCGTACAAAAAATATCAACAATTGTATAAAAACCTGATTTTTTGGACTGTCATATGACCAATGGTTACCAATGGTTATATATCAAAAGACCGGAAATTTTCAATAGAAAATATTTTCTGAAAAACTCGGGAAAATCGGTTCAGATACGAAAAAGTTATGGCCAATATATTAATTTTTTTTTCAAAAATACCCATTTTCGGGAACCATAGATCTTCCCGAGTCCAAGTTTTATAACCAAAATTTCTTCTTTAACACGTCGGTATATAAATCTGTCAAATCGGTTAAAAAATAGCAGAGTTATGACCAAAATACTGAAATCCCAAAAATTACTCTTTTTATAATTAAGTTTGTTTTTTATACCCTTCACCGAAGGTACTATACCCTATAAAGTTCTGGGTATTCTGGGCCTTTATGAAAAGCGAAGTTCAAATCCAGTTGTCCGTTTTACCAAATATCACAACTGTAAACTGATCATATATACTTTTAATGATATTCATAAAACGTTCCTTCATGGTCCAGTTGTCTAGGGGGTTTGCTTAGGTTAGAAACTGTGAGTCCCTGGTTCGAATCGTGTTTTTTCAAAAAGAAAATTTTTTTTTAATTTTTTATGTTCTGAAACGATTTAAAAAAATATTTACCAGTTTTAACTTTTTAAATTTAATTTATAATGAAGTTTTATGTATTGTATATATGTATGTTTATGTAGAAATTATTTAGGTTTTGTCTAGTTGCTCTGTATTCTGCTCGCACAATGGTGAAGGGTATATAAGATTCGGTACAGCCGAATATAGCACTCTTACTTGTTTTTTTTTTAATAAATTCATTTGTTGATAATCTTAAATTAAGTTTGAATAAGAGTCTGCAATTATGCATGTTTTTCCATTTTATAAAAGAAAAAAAAATGATAGTGGCACCACTGAAATATAAAGACATAGTAAACAAAAACAGCTGTTTGTATTTTTTCAATTGTAGCTGCCGTCTTCAACATAATTCAGTAGCTGAGTACACGACTAAAATTTCAGCCAGCAGCATTTGTAGTATTGTGTTCGTGTAGCCTGCTGTGGTGAATGTGTTTAATGCATAAAAAACTGTTAGTTATTCGTCGTTATTGTGTTTCATAAGACGAATTTACTCAGCGAATTTTTACTAAAAAATTCGTCGTGTAGGGCGAAATTCGTCGTTCGTCCCAGTTGTATTCCTAGCATAAAGCGGCCCATACACTGGCAGTATTATTGTATATGATATTCGCCATATTATTCCCATTTTGTCCTATATTTTGCAATAAGTCGCACAATGGTTTCATTCATTCAATAAAAAGGTGAACATAACCTATAGGAATAACACAAACAACATTATACAATGTTGCCAACACATTTCACTTTCTTTTCATTGTGCAATAATAATCAAATGTCTTTTGATTGTTGTCAATATATTGTGCCACCTTCGAATATCACATACACATTAGCGATATAATTGTACAATAGTAAATTTGAACAATTTTATTGGAAGTGTATGAACCGCTTCACTGCATTTTACGAAAATGCGTTCGAGTACACAAAATGCAGTAAATGAGAACACAAACTGAGAGCGAAAAAGGACAGTTCTTGTCTGAGTATTTACAAATTTTTACTGCAGAAATTTTTGCAGTAAAATTTATTTAGTAAAACACGAAAACATATGTTTCAAAAGGTAAACAAACAACAGTAACAAACAAAATGCTTACAAATTGTGAAAAAATTATTAAATAAAAGAAAAGTTGAAATAAAAATTAAACAAAATGTGAATAAATATTAATCAATTAAACTTGTTTGTGAAGCATTTATTTGGCTAAAAACCAACATTTTAAACTATTTTTGTTATACTAATTTTTTAGAGTTGTAAAAGAGCTAAGTACGTGGGTACTTAAGTAATCAATAGCAAAAATTCATGTTCTTTTGAATAAATTAACCCGCCACAAATTAGTAACATCAAATAAAATAAAAAACAAACAAATATAAAAGATTACATACAATAATTTGTTTGTATTTTCCAAAAATGTTTGTGTTATAAAAAGTATTTAATCGAGCACCGATAAGAAAACGAGCTAAGTAGTCAAAAGTGTAAACATTTTTCAACACTTCAATTATTTGTCATCAGCTGTTGCCTTTATTTTACGAATTTTTACAAAATTTGCGTTCGCGTACTTTTTTGGACAACAGCTTTTTGTGAGAGCAAATTTTACAATTTTCTCATTTAGTGCATTGTACTGTAAAAGTACTCAAATGCACCTAAAATTACTAGAAGGTGGCAGTACTGCGGCTGGTTATTTTTTGTTCAAACCTGTACACATGGTGGAATAAGCAGGTGGCATCGTTACGGCAACAAAAACAACATTACAACAAAAATGGAAATTATATCCCAGCTAACGTCAAAAAAAAAACTTTAAACAAAAACCAAAATATTTTATTATGGTCAATATCTTATTTATTTTAATTTAAAGTTATCAAAAACTTTAATAAAATACCTCTATTATTTCACCATGACTTGTAACTTTAGTGAGAACTTCTCGCATCAAAAAAATGTGAAACAAAATATTCCATCGTTTCTCGAAAAGTGAGAAAAAGTGTGTCTGTAACTCATGTCGAAAACTATCATAAGAGATTACGTCGTTACGTTATAAATGTCATAACATTGAACTCGAAGCCGATGTGAGATTGCAGACGTTGAGAAGGTCAGTAAAGCTTCGTACAGACGATGGTCAGATCTTACAATATTGTAAGCAGGCGTTGCAAACAGCAATATTTTTCTGACAATGGTGCGATTGTCAGATGCATTAATTTTGCACTTCTGCAAATACAAATGAGCTTACAATGTTCACACAGTTGTAAGACATTTTAGCCAATTTTAATGCAATTTAAGCAACGCTGCTTACAAATATTTTAAGATCTGACCATCGTCTGTACGAAGCTTTAGTGTGATTTTTTTTAAATAGATAAATAAAGTAAATAAAAGATTTTTTTTTTTTGATTTTGCTTAAAAATAAAAGTTTTTGGCGAACTATTTAAGTTATAATGCCAGGGTATCACACAATTTTTGGAGTTTCAACCACAAAACCTCGTTCGACCTAAACCTTCGTTAGGAAGGCGAGAGCTTCCAGAATCCGCTCCAGAGTTATTACGTCTGAGTTATTTCCTTGGTACTCCACCAGTAAAATGTCTGAGTTATATATGGTTCTCCACCAGTCACGTTGAGTTTATTTTGGTTCTCCACCAGACAACACATTAAAACATTGAGGCTAAAAACTATTGCATATAGTTAATGTAGAAACCGCAAAAACTGTAACTCGGTACACTAACCAATGCGGGGTGACAACGCAAAACGCACGAAAAGCAGACAAACAAGAACGACCTGTTTGTCCTTAAGAAATAATGACAAAAAGCGCGAGCTGCTTCTCCACTCAGAGCAGTTTTACGAGTTTAAATAAAACTTAAAAATATATTATTAAATACTTTTATTAATATTATTATGTTACAATCAAGGTATATTTATAGCAGGTAGCCGCGAGATTACAACAATTGTACAATAAAACAAACAACAGGGCTTTTTATTGTTGTTATGCAATACGAACTGTCAAACAGCAAAGGGGTTGATAAGAGACAAAAAAGACAAAAGATAAGGACAAAAAACTTGTTTACTTGTTTACTATACAACATCTGACAATTCGTATCGCAAAACAAGCAAATAAAAAATAAACAGCTGGCTTTCCGAGACTACCTGCTATAAATATACCTTGGTTACAATTATCACTTCATTTTATTAAACATCCATTTTTATTTTGTTTTTTTCTTTGTTTCGATTTTTTTGAGAGCTAGTTCAGATAAACTAACGATAAATGTTATCAAAATTGGAGATGATAGTACATTTTTCCTGTTTCGCACCCTGTCTCAAAATGAAACGGCCAGTTCGCTCTCAAAATTTTGTGTGGGGAAACAAGTCGTTTCAATCATGTTTGGGGCGCGAAACAGGAATAATAGAGCGAAACACGAATGTTGCTGTCCGTGTGAACATGGTATAAATGGGACTACTTTCGAAAATCAATACCGGAATTTCTTGAAATAAGTAAAAAATGAGATAAGATTTCTAAAGTAAAAACCATATCGGGCATCATGTTAGTGTTTTATCATTCTGTAAGGTGTTAAATACGAGTATGTAAATCAATCATAATAATTTTTTCTTTCTAATAAGAGATAAAATTAACTTTATAATACTTGAAACAAGCGCATTTTGAGATTGATTCAATCTTAGTTTTACTTAAATCAATCCCATTTTCGGATTATTTTATGTAAGATTAAAACTCAGTTTTACTTAAATCCATCTCATTTTCGCATTATTTCAAGTACGAAATCGGTATTTAATATGGATAATTTAAGTATTTTGCGATTAAAAATCAGTACTTGAATCAATTTTTCCTGTTTCGCACCCTGTCTCAAAATGAAACGGCCAGTTCGCTCTCAAAATTTTGTGTGGGGAAACAAGTCGTTTCAATCATGTTTGGGGCGCGAAACAGGAATAATAGAGCGAAACACGAATGTTGCTGTCCGTGTGAACATGGTATAAATGCGACTACTTTCGAAAATCAATACCGGAATTTCTTGAAATAAGTAAAAAATGAGATAAGATTTCTAAAGTAAAAACCATATCGGGCATCATGTTAGTGTTTTATCATTCTGTAAGGTGTAAAATACGAGTATGTAAATCAATCATAATAATTTTTTCTTTCTAATACGGGATAAAATTAACTTTATAATACTTGAAACAAGCGCATTTTGAGATTGATTCAATCTTAGTTTTACTTAAATCAATCTCATTTTCGGATTATTTTAAGTAAGATTAAAACAATTTTATAATTCTTGAATCAAGCATTTTGAGATTTATTCAATCTCAGTTTTACTTAAATCCATCTCATTTTCGCATTATTTCAAGTACGAAATCGGTATTAAATATGGACAATTTAAGTATTTTGCGATTAAAAATCAGTACTTGAATCAATCTTTCTGTACTTGATTCAAGAAAATCCGTACTCACCGTACTATTAATAGCGCTTGGGATTGATTTGAGTACGAATGGATTGATTTTTCTTTTGAGCGTATGTCACAATAGCGATATTTGTTACCGTTTTAAGCCTACTAAAATGTTTTTCATAATTGATCTTTACTCAAGTACAGTGCTGCCACAACGAATACAATTTTTACAACCAAAATTTTTGAAAAAGTTACCAAATGTAATAAAATATAACCAAATTTAAAATGCCTTTTATTAATTAAGGTTATTTGCACTTTATAGTAAAACAATAATTATAAATCAAGAAAACAAAACAAGAAATGTAATTCCTTTACATATTAAAAAAAATAACGTGAAAGTTAATTAAAAGTTTTTATTTATTTGAGACTGTTTTCGTAAAAAATTTTTTTATTTGTTGGCGCCCTATGCTCCAGTGGGAGTAAGAGGAATATATAAAAAAAATAAATTAAATATTTTTTAATATGCCAGTTATAAATAACAAAAACGGATAAAAGTTTTCCGCTTTTTAGTTGTTATTGGTAGGACTGTCAAATGCGGCGATTTCTTCATCCTTTGGCGATGGAAATTTATGTTTGGCGATATGGCGATTATTTTGGCGAAATTTAAAACGATTGGCGATATGCGAAATGCATTTTATGTAAATATTTTCTAATTTACATATATCTAAGATATAATAAAAACTTTTTTCTCTTTTGTGTAAATTTTATTTCAAATTTATGATTCTTATTATAAAAAATGTTTCAAAATTGCTCTAATATATCAAATATTTTGTAAATCATTGTAAAATATTACTGCCTTTCGCCTTTCGTGACGTACATTCAATGGGGAAAAAGTATATGACTGACAGTCAAAAGTTTTTTTTTACCAAATAATCTTACGATTTCAGATCATGGCGTTTTTAATATAAAAATCACAAATGGCAACATTTTCTTAGCAAAAATCTTAAAAAAAATATTTGGTTGCTGTTTTGAAAGGGATTATAAAAAACTTCCGTTCATTGGTAACAAATAATGAAAAAATCGTAGTACACAGTACAAATTATTCGAGCTCGCAAATAATTGCACCAAGAAAAACATATTCGTTCGTAATTATTATTGCTTTAGAAAAAAGTAACCAAAATGAAAAAAATATTCACATCTCCACATTGAAAAAAAAATATAACCAATTTTGGTTAGAAATAACCAAAAACGGCAGCTCTGCTCAAGTACCCAGAATATTAATACTTTGTGGGGTCTTAGATGAATATTGAAACAGTTTCACCCGGGATGACAAACTTAGCATACCCTTATCACAACTAGTTGTGGCGAAAGGTAAACAATTTCTTAATTAAAACTCAAAAAAGCTTATAACATTTACGCTATTTTTGGCAATTATTTACCGTTTGAAGCAATTAGATAAAATTAGTTAGATGAAAGTTAGTGAAATACATTGCTTGCGATCTATCGAGACAATTTAGATCAACACCTTATCCTTTGTTTCAAAATTTTTTAGCAAGCTATAAGTTGTGAATGGTCAGCCCTAACAAAATACTTACTGTAAATCGAAATAAAAATGTCACATACAATCTTCAGGTCACTAAAACTGCAAAGTCAGTGAAACCGTGAACATAAACTAGAATTTATTTACTTAATTTATAAACTAGAAGTTTTTAGTCAGAAAAACAAACAAAAAAATTAATAAGAAAACGTATAAAATCTGTATAGGTATTTAAAATTTAAGAATGGTTTTTGTAGCGAAAATAAGCGGCTGAGAGATGTTTAAAAACTGAAACGTATTTTTTCCCGCGATTGACATTAGTGGGAAAATCTCCAAATTGGAAAAACTGCAGCTAGTACTCGCCAAAAAAAGTTTCAGACACAGTTTAGTCAGTAAAACAGCTTCATGTTTCAATATATGGAATTTTTGTTTCATTTCACACATCATTCAATCGAAAAGTTTCTCGGCGCGAGTGTTACAGAACATGGCCACTGTATTCTTTTGTTTTGATAACTCTCATATTTTATGTTTTATAAATCTGGAAAAAATATTTATTTAATTATAAAATATCTCCGATTTCCATTATTTGCAGTTGTCGCTGTCATCCCTTTTCTTTCTTCATATTTTTTCCCCAGCAAATTGCAAAATCACCATACACAACAACTGCTCTCATAGAAATAAGAAACAAAACACAGTAAACATCTATACACACGATGAAAAATTATGTTTGGAAACATAAAATACCAAGAAATGTGGATATCTTAAAAACCAACAAGAATTTCAACGAGGAACATTTCTACACACCATGAAACATTAATTGAATCATGCTCTTATTTCTACTACTGATGAATCGTGTGTGGGTACCATTACTTATGATAACTGCACTATCGACATGGGTTTGTACATAAAAACATATCTTTTTCGGTTTAAGAACTCAATAGCGACATGGCAGCTCGTTTACATTTTTCTAACTGGTAGCACATTAAATAAAATACACTTCAAACTGGCAGTACCTTAAATTTTCTTTTTTTGTTTTGTAAACATGTACAGCTGTTGACATCAGTCAGGCAAACTGCTGGTCAGCTGTTGAATTGAAAAATTTTATGTTTTTGTGTGGTTATGTATATTACCTCCCGTTTCGTAAATAGTTTGCTGAATATAATAAGAAAAAGGCTGCAAAAACATGTCCCAATTTATTTTTTTTCGTCAACTTATACAAAATCAACATCATTTGCTGTTGAAAACTCTTTTGCAGCAACAGCAAACCAATAAAATAAGCCGGTGTGCCGTTTGGCAGCAAAACGCCAAAAGAACAAAAACCAGCCAGGAATTGCAACCAAGTAGAAGTGGTGGTGCCGGTCGTACTGATATATCTTCCGATGTTAGACCATTGGGTGAGAAAATTAAGGAAAACACCAAGACGGCGAGCTACACAGCCATAATATTGGCGGGAGTTGGTGTGACGGCTGTTATGTTTTGGGCCATATTTCGAGAATTGTTTAGTAGTTCCAGTCCAAATAATATATACTCAAATGCTTTGGAACGAGTAATTGATGTAAATAGCTAATACAAAATGTTGTTAAAAATATGTCCTTAAACTTTATTGTTTTTATCGTTAAAGGATCCCCGAGTGCAGGATTCTTTGGGTGCTCCTATTAAAGGATTTGGTGAAGAATCTCGCCGTGGACGCCGACAACATGTAGCGCATAGCAGTTTTGAACGTAATGGCGTGCCTCATATACGTATGCGGTTCTACGTACAGGGTATAAGAAACAAAGCTACAGTCCATCTTGAATCAAGAAGGGTAGGAGAAATAAAACTAAAGTAATACCACCCTATTCATAAAAAATAGTATTGATTTATAAGAGGTTTATTGAACAGATTTCTATAGGAAATTCGTTTAATAAACCTGTTATTAACCTGAAATGTATTTTATGAAAAAGGCCTTTAAAATTTATTCTTACTTTATTATTAAAATTTTTATTCGAATGGGTTTCTTTGAGTCCTATGTACATATCTGAAGCTTCAATGTTAATCAAATGCTGGCATAAGCAAAAAGTTGGGAAATACCTAATACGGAAATATTACTTCTACGAAAGAGCTTTGTAAATTGAAATTTGACTCAAGAAAGCACGTTCGAAAAAATAATAAAACCTTTTATAGGTAGTTTAACATTTTCTTTTTTTATTGTTCTGTTGAACATTTCCAGGCGCCCTCTGGAAAAATGGAATATCGCTATTTGTTTGTGCAATTAGATCACTATCCACGCACCACCATAATATTGGAAGATAATCGAGAAACTGACCCGATTCCTGCTGCTTCCCCTTTAACGGGATCTAGTCTTTCTTTTGCTTCATTTGATGGAAAAAATTAAATATACTAAAACTTAAAATAACTTGCAAGAAATTAAGTTTGGAGCAAAAATTAGGGAAATTCGATCCCAACTATGATTAACCAGTTAATTCTTAATTAAGAACTGTTTTTTTTATTAATTAAAACTTTTTAATTAATTAATCAATAATTTAAGTTATTAAAATTTGGAGTAAATGAATAATTTTTAATTTGTTTGCTTATAAGTTTCTCTATATTCTGCAATTTAAATGTGAACAAAGTGGTATAAAACATCATATTAATCAACACAACTTTTTTTATTTTATAAAATTTTAAATAAAATATTCATTCAAACTTAATTAATTAAAATTTAAATTTTTGAATAAACCACAGTTTTGATTATTTAGAAAGAAGTGTTGATTATTTTATTTATGGTAATAAAAATGCGCATAGAAACTAGCTTTCCCTCAACAATAAATTTCAGTGTATTTATCAAAAATATAAATTGGGAATTTAGCACGTCATAGAGATATCTTATTAAAAATAAAAATTTTGATTGCTTCATTAATTTCACGTCTCTATTAAAAATCAAATAATTTTTTTTATTGGAAATCTGTTATACATACCAACAATATTTTATTATTTTATATCTAGAAAAAGTCATAGAATTCTCGGTACTCTTTTTATACCCTCTTTGTTTGTCATTCTCTGTGAATCTTTTTTATTTTTCATCACAGAAACAATAATTGGCGTTTGAATTTCTTTAATAAAGTCGCAATTTTTGATCTAAAATTGTTTGTGAACATAAAGCTAATTAAAACGAACAAAACTCAATCAAAAACCATTATTTATTTTGTTTTGTTGTTAAGCCCTTTTGCATTTTAGGTGACGATATGTTACTTGCATTTCATTTGGGTATGATAAAGGATCTAATGCATCCCTTAAATAGCGTCGACGCAATTTTTCAACGGAATGTTAATTTCGTTCCTCTATCGCTGCAGCATTGGATATGCCGGACATTTTTATATTTTTTACTTATCCAACACAAAAATATTTTTCAAATGTCTCTTTATTAGCTTTTTGTTAACAACAATCGTATCGTTGCTATATTTAATACAAAAAAATAATATTATATAAAATATATAAAATAATAAAACAAAAATAAATATTTGCAAAGTAGGAAAGAATTTGTCTCCAAATTTGTCTAATAATATACTGCCTTCAAATTACTATGAAGCTAAAATTTTTCAAAATGTAAGAGTGCATGTTGTCGCGAAAATATTCTTGAAACTCCTTAAGTTTTATCTTCCGAGCATTACTGTTAATAAAACAAGATCTAATATTACAAAGTCAATCTTCCAAATATGTTAAAAGATTCAGACAGGCCTTCAACGTTACCAAATGTATTTAATGGCAGAGCATTTTATCAAAATAATAACTGGCTTTTCGTCTTTTAGGAAATTAACTTCTGAATTATACTGTCCAAACACAACATTAGTTGTATCTGATGCAAATCCAACTAGATTCAAAAAGGATTCCCTTTTTCTATAATTTTGCTTTTGAGAAGCTCAAACATTTCTTTTGCAGTCGATAATCCACTCCCTTTGAAATAAAAAAAAGAATAATGTACCCAGAAAGTTTCGTCGTTATAATAAATTGTGGCAAAAGCTATCTAAATGCCAAATGGCTAGTAGTTAATGATCCAAACATTTTTAGTTCAGCTCTTTTAACGCTTCCATTCTTTTAATTAAATTTTTAAGTTTTGCCAAGAATAATAAACCTTTTTACTTCTTGTGAAAAAATAATAACAAAAATCAGTACAACACAACTTAAAAATATTAAATTACACATAAATTACACATGCAGTCAATTACACATGGGCTACACATGAAAAAATATATTACACATGATATGTGTAATTACACGTGAGGTGGCAACACTGAGCTAACTACAAAAAAACCAACTTTAAGTTAGCTTGTATAGACTAACTTAAAGCCAACTACTACGCAATCAGCGTTGCCACAACCAAAAAAAATTTGCAACCAAAATGTAAAAATAAAGTAACCAAAAGCGAAAAAAGTAACCAAAATTATTTTGTATCAAATGTACGTACTATTTAATTCGCACTTAAGTTGAAAATGATGTCTAAAGAGGAATTGTGTTTTTGGTATCTTGTAGGCTGATAAACCGCTGGACCAATTTTTATATAATTTAACAGTATATTACCGATGGTCTGAAAAGAGGCTATATAATTTTTTGAAATTTTTAGTGGACGTGCACCTCCTATACAAAGTTAACACTCATTTTTGTCAATTTTAAAAACGTTATGAGCTAGAGCTCTCAACCTTTTATATAAATAGCTCTTGTAAATAAAACTTTTTAAGCCTTAGTGTGTTATTAAGGTATAAAAATGCAGTAGATCTTTTATATATATCTGTGGCATTTTGACAAAACATCTAAAGTCGAGATTAGATAGCAAAAAAGTTTTTAAAAAAACTCAGTGAAAAAATCATCTATATCAAATAATAAAATAAACCAAAATTAAAGAAAAATTTCGTTTATAATACAACATTTTAAAAACGTAAACAAAAATGATTAACAACATTTTTTCAACTTTTTAAATTTGACTTAAGGTGTTTTGTCAAAATGCCACAGATATGTAGATGCTTTTTGCCCGGTGGGAATAGAATCCTATTAAAAGGAATGGGAATCGGAAGAGTCTTTGACCTTATCGTTTATCAGTTGGACCCATGAATAATTAAAAGTAGCAGATAATGGCCATCTACACTTCAAAATTACATATATGTACCTCATATGGTTAAGTTGATAGTCTGTTAAAGTTTAAGCTCTTTTAAGTAGATGAAAAAAGTAGTGGTATTGGTTGAACAAATACCGCACATAATTTTTAAGAGTCAAAAAAGCGGCGCGGATAATTATTGTTCCAAAACAAAAAATTGGTTATTTTTGTGTTGATAAAAAAGTAACCAAAATTGAAAAAATGTACACAAGTACACATTGGAAAAAAAAGTAACCAATTTTGGTTAATAGTAACCAAAACGGCAACGCTGTACGCAATGCAAAATTTACATTAACCAAAGTGTATACAAACACCATTGTTGCCAACTTTTTTTGGAGAATTACCGTCAAATCGTACTTCAAAAACCGCTAGAAGCCGCTAAATTTTTAACTTTGCGTAAAATGTTTTAAAATATCGCTAAAATCTCAATATTTTGCAAAATGTATATACAAACCAAGATATAGGGTGCTTTTTTTTTTAAAGGTATACGACTTTTTATTAAAATTATATAGTTAGGTTTTCAATATCCCTGACTTTTTTATTCCCGGGAACGTAAAACAATGTTTCTTTTAAAAAAGTGCCTAAAACTTGGTAAAATATATTGAATAAAAAGGTTTTAAATTTAAATCCGTTTTAAGGCATTTTCTATCACGTCTAATTTTTTATGGGCTGGTGATGCTAATATATTTCAGCACAACTGGAAAATGATTTCTCCGATTTTGATTTAATGATTGAGATAAAAATGATTACGAATAAAATTTCCTTTAAATCATCCAAATAACATTTTTTTTTATATTTTTAACAGTTTCGGAGCTTTTCAGAAGAAAGTTGCGATAAATTAGGTTTTTATGCAAAACAAAAAAATTTAAACAAAAAATAGTACTATTTTTTGTTTTCAGAAATGTATAAAAAAAATTTTATAAGGACAAAAGTTTTAGATTTTTATCATTTATCAAAAAGCCAGATATGTTACAAATAAAATAATAAATATATTATAAAAATGACTAATAAAAACTAGACGTAAAAGAACAGCGAACAGGTTTGAATTCAGCACGCTAAAGTGTAATTAGCATAATCAACTATAAAACTACGAATTATTTTTGTTTACTGAACATCATTTGCCAGAATTCCAGTTATTCCTAGCCAAAAAATAATAAAAAAAATGTTGCAAAATGCAAAAATGGAAGCGAATTCAATTTCGAAAAAAAACAATTTTTTTTTCTTCTAACTTTAAAATTTTAATTAAAAAAATACATACTAGAAATCTCTTATTTTATGAAAAAATTTTATATTTTCAAACTCCTAGAACAAAAATTTTATATTCTATTGATATTAAAAAACCGCTAGATTTCCCGCTAACCGTCAAAACGGAAATTTTGCCGTGATGGGCACATAAAAACCGCTAGAATCGCGGTAAAACCGTCAAATTGGCAACAGTGACAAACACTATACATGTATAGATTGCATTTAAAAAAATAAAAACAAACTAAAAGAAGTCTCGTTTTCTTATTGAAAACAAATTTGAATAATAAAAGATGTTTTGTTTGCATCCCATTTATGTGCAAATAACCTACGTTAAACCAAATGTGACCGAATTGTAATTGTAGGGTAAGAATATGTGTTTTATTGTTGTACAGATGAAAATATATCGATTCGCACCGAAGTTTAAATACTGTTATTATCCAAATTTAAAGAATGGTAATTTTTCTAAAAAGATTAATTATCTTGGCATTGCCACAAATTAAACTGCCTTATTTATCAAACTCACAATTTTTGTAATTGGGTTAGTAATAAAAAACTCACAAGTATGTTAATGTGAATTGGATGATAATCAAAATACTTTTGATTTTCATTAAAATTTTCCGCCTGTAATTTCTTAAAATTTGATATATTTTTTGTTTAATTTAAAATTTTTTATATTGAAATTGTATTATTTTACAAATCATTAAATTATTTCCGACGAAAAATCCAATTTTACTTATTATAACAACAAAGTATTATTACAAATTATGAAAATTTGTTTGTGTGCTCCTTCCGTTTTACTTTTTGAAGTTTGTAAAATTCTTATAAAGGTCTGCAAAAATATTTTTACAAGATAAAGCAATTAAAATAATAAAATCTTTATTGTTGAGGACTGCATAAATTATACCAAAATTTAAACATATTCTTTTTGCTTTGCGGAGAATAACGTATGTACATTAGGGCTATAACTTTTTCACACTTTTTGCAAATATCAAAAACGGCTTAGTATTGTCGTGTAGAAGTTTGAAAACAACCATTTTATCTCACGGAAATATTAAAAAATATACACCTGATATTTATATATATTCCTATACTTATCACTTAAATGCTAAAATTCCTAAGGTTTACAATTCATCGCGGCTCAAAGTTTTTTGGAAGGTTTTAGAAATTTGCTTCCCTGCGTGAGGTTTTTTTTTCGAAAAACGACGGGAGACAGGTGTTTTCATTACAAAAACATTCTTGGCGACTCCGTGGTACTATGCCAAAAATTTGGTTGTATTCTAATCTAAATACATATAAGCACAGGATGGAGATGTTGATTACTGTTTATGGAGATGTGATTTACTAATCCTTGTATTATTACGGAAGCATTACACATGGAACAAATTTAAATACCTACAAATCATTGATTAACATCGATTTATAAAAAGTTAACATTTTTAAACTTATCGTTCCTCGTTCCGGAATTGCAATCCGTTGGACCATACAAGTATTTCGTTTAGTTACTTATTTTTCTACACTAAGAACGAGGGTGATTTTTTGTGTATGAATCAGTGTTGCCGACTTTTGCGTATTTATAACGTGCCATTAAAACTTTAACAAATTAAACAATTTGGGATTAAATCATAGGAAAAATAGATTATATCGAATATTGTAGTTTGCAGGTATCATCAGTGTTGTTGAAGTTTTATTCGAAGAGTTTTTTGATAAAAGTCTGGGGTCTAATCACCGCATTCGACACTATCGTATCGAATAAACTATCAAATTTTTTTTCATACGATAGACACTGACGTATCGAATGAAAACTCGATAAATGTAATGTCGAGTTACTCGATATCGAATGCAATTATTTCAAATTCAATACATTTCGATATCGAGTTTCACGATACCAAAATATATAATTTCGATAAATTTTGCTCGATATCGTATGCCGTGATTAGACCCCTGTATATTATCGTGTAAGGAATGCTATGTACAGACGGTTTACGGATCTTACCTGGCGTTTACATTTGCCAGTTCTGGCAAGACAGTAGCAAAACATGCAAACTTTTTCACTAATACATGTATACTCTTCCAACTGTATTGTCTACTGTCTAGCAAATTTTGCAGACAATAAAATTGGACAGTGATTTGACATTTTCTAACAGTGATCTTAAGTTTTATTAGCAAAAGGAAAAAAACGTAAAAAAATAAATAAAATAAATTTTAAATTTACTTTTTTACTTTGTAAAAAGTTGTGCCACATTTATTATAAAAATATTGTGTCACTTGTTACAAGGTATTGGTCAAAACTGCAAAAAAAGGTTTTTTTTATGCAACGGTGAATTCGTACAGAATACGACTGTAAAAATTGTGTTTAAAGCGGCCCATATATCTATGTATTTGCAATACATATTAGAGTGCAATTTTGAATATTTTACATTAATATTGCTACTGTATATGAAGTATTGCATGGTTACACAATATATTTTTAATTTTTAATATCAAAAGCTTTTGTTATTCGTGCTTAATTCCCAGTTTTTATTCTTGATAAAAACACTTGAAATTTATTGTTAATGGGATAAGCTATTCCTATGCGCATTTCACTGGTTGCTAATCTTTTGAAATTAAAATTTTGTATTCCCAAAAATTGAAATTACTTTTTGATAATAAACAGGCAAGTGCACGGCCTAAAAAAACACTTAATTGACAACATCTTTTGTAAGTTGTTGTTGTTTTTATTTTGTTTTTCTTAACCTACTTACAACTACAATTATTGTTGAGAGAATTTCAACTAATTGTTGATGTGTTTTGTTTAAGCTTTGATATTATTACAAGTAGAACTGTTGCTATAAGTCTAATACGCTTAACAGTTTTATTTGGTTTAATATCTTTAGTTTTTCTAAAATCTTTATGGATGAAGTTTCCTGATGATCTGGCCTAAGCAACCGGTGAAATGCGCATAGGAATAGCTTATCCCATCAACAATAAATTTCAAGTGTTTTTATCAATGATAAAAACTGGGAATTAAGCACGAATAACAAAAGCTTTTGATATTAAAATTTTGTATTCCCAAAAATTGAAGTTACTTTTTGATAATAAACAGGCAAGTGCACGGCCTAAAAAAACACTTAATTGACAACATCTTTTGTAAGTTGTTGTTGTTTTTATTTTGTTTTTCTTAACCTACTTACAACTACAATTATTGTTGAGAGAATTTCAACTAATTGTAGCGGGAAATGTAAGATGAGATAAACCCACTGTTTATTGTTGATGTGTTTTGTTTAAGCTTTGATGTTATTACAAATGGAACTGTTGCTATAAGTCTAATACGCTTAACAGTTTTATTTGGTTTAATATCTTTAGTTTTTCTAAAATCTTTATGGATGAAGTTTCCTGATGATCTGGCCTAAGCAACCAGTGAAATGCGCATAGGAATAGCTTATCCCATCAACAATAAATTTCAAGTGTTTTTATCAAGAATAAAAACTGGGAATTAAGCACGAATAACAAAAGCTTTTGATATTAAAATTTTGTATTCCCAAAAATTTAAATTACTTTTTGATTTTTAATTTTTATTTCACAACCAAGGAATTTGTCTTCGAAGAAGTTGCGTCGTGTTTAATTTGAAGATATTATTAGGTAGTGTAGGGCAAAATGACAATAGTATTAACAACAATAACGTTGTGTAGTATATGAAACTTAAAATTATTTTTAAAGTTCTTCTCTGACTTTGCCAAAGTGTATTTTAAAAATATGGTAGCACTTTTTTAAAGTATTTCTCTAAACAGTTTTATGTGACAGTTAAATTTTAACTGTTTAATTTCTTAAAGCTAATATTAAAAACTAAAGTTTTCTTGCCTTGAAATATTGTCTCTTCTTTTGAATAATCTCATTTCCCCAAATATAAAAAACAAAACTTTTATTGCAGAAGTAATATTAAAATGTCAGTGAATAAAAAAAAACACAGTGAAATGTGGGTACATTTTGACGATGAAGGGGAAATGCGGGCAAAATGCAAGTATTGTAAAACATCCCTCAGCATTGTTGGCGGTTCACACAGCAATTTGAAGCGGCACCTCAATCGAAAGCACCCAACAACTCCCATTGTTTTGGAAAGACAAACGACTACTGTTACTGATGTGATTAATGTGAAAAACACCGACCAACCATCAACCAGTAGTTCTCATCACCAACAAGTGCGTCAACAGCCAGGTATAACTCAGTTCTTCCGCAGGCCTCCTCCAATAGATAAAGTGAAACGGTGCGATAAGCTGGCTCTGGAAATGATTGCTAAGGGTCACCACGCATTACGCATGGTAGAAGAGCCAAGCTTTATGCAATTTGTGGAGGCGGTTTCACATTGTCCTGGATATACTCTACCTACCAGAAAAACTTTATCTAACAACCTTTTGCCTTCCGTATATGCTGATACATTAGAAAAGGTGAAGCAGCAAGAACACACTCACAATATTATTACAGTAACGGACTGTAGTTTATTTTAGGAATATTCCGTTCAGTCATTTTTAAATAAATAAACATTTAAAATTCCAAGCAAATTTATTTTTAACTGATTCTAAAAGTTATTCAAAAAACTAAGTGCAAATTAATACGGATATTCAGTTGCAGTTAATATTGTCAGTTGATTTAGTAAACTTCTTTTTTATGAAAATAAAATGAAAATGTAATTTAAAATAACGAAAGTTCATTTAATTTTTACTGTCAAAAATTCAACCGCGAATTCCATAAAAACAAATCAATATTCAGTTATCGTATATAAATTAATTCTCAAAAAAATAACTACATATTCCGTAAAAACAAATAAATATGCAGTTATTTTATAAAATTTTACTGTCAAAAATTCAACACCATATTCAATAAAAACACTTAAATATTCAGTTATTTTATATAATTTTAATACCAAAAATTGATTTTTACTTATCTATAAAAAATGAATTGCTTGTTTTGTGTAAGCAATTCCCATTTTCTATTTGTTAAAATAATTTAGTTAAATACATACATCAAATTTTAAAAGTAAAATAATTGCGAAGCCATATCGGTCATGCTGCTGGTGTCTTATAATTGAGAGCTCTTCTGTAAACAACGTGGTCAGTACAACAAAAGTAAAACAAACGTGTGTAACTGGGTAAGTAAATAAAAATATTCTCCCTCTCTCGCTTATAAGAAAAACAAGCGGGCAGGTGTCTGTCTGGCATTTTTTAGAAATTCGGCTCTTTTGTGGAGTAAACGAAAATTTAATAAAATAACTGAATATTTAATTGTTTTTACTGAATATGGGGTCAATTTTTTGACAGTAAAATTTTAATAAATAACTGAATATTTAATCGTTTTTACTGAATATGGTGCTGAATTTTTGACAGTAAAATTTTACAAAATAACTGAATATTTATTTGATTTTACGGAATATGGTGTTGAATTTTTGACAGTAAAAATTAAATGAACTTTTTGTTAAAAATAAATGAAAAATAGGTAGACCGGTTTTTAATTGAACTTTCATTTATTTTATATTACAATTTCAGTTAATTTTACGTACAGAATATTGTGAGTGAAGGCATCATCTGCTGTTTGCCTTACAACAGATGGTTGGACGTCCAGAACAAATGTTAGTTATTTGGCTGTAACAGCGCGTTTTATTGATGACAAAACAGTTCTTCGGTCGTATTTGCTGGCTTGCGTGGAGTGCAGCGATAGACACACAAGCGAAAACTTAATGGAACACATCAAAAAGGTTGCAACAGGTTATGAAATTGATAACAAAATAACTGCCATAGTCAGCGATAATGCCGCCAATATTACCGCAGCTATTCGCTAAGGTGGTTGGCGCGGGATCGGATGTTTCGCTCATTCGCTAAATTTGGTTGTCCAAGCAGCTATTGGTGAAATTGGCGATATAGTTTCCAAAGTTAAGAGTGTTGTGGAATATTTTCGTAAAAGTTCACATAGCTTAAAACGTTTACAGGAAACTCCAAAACAAATGGGACTTCCTGAATTAAAGCTAAAGCAGGATGTGGTCACACGTTGGAATTCCACGTATGAGATGCTAGACCGGATAACTCAAATTAAAGATGCCGTGATAGCTACACTCTCTCTCTCGTCCAGATCTAAGTATATCGTTAGAACAATAAGACGTAATTAAAAAAGTTATACCTGTGCTTGAGCCGTTTTATGAAATTACGAATGAAATATCAGCCGAAAAAAATGTTACACTGTCCAAAGTGATAGTGTTGACTAATCTCTTAGAGGGATTCATATCAAGAGGCAGCTCCCATCATCAAAAAGTAAAAACCTTTTTAAAAACCCTGCAATTGCAGCTTCTTTCCCGTTTTTCGTATTTGGAGCAACACAATTTATATGCAGAAAGCACATTGCTGGACCCTCGTTTTAAAAGGAAAGGCTTTAAAAATGATGCTTCATACAATCACGCTCTTCAAACATTAAGAACACGTATATGCAATATAAGATTGCCAAACGATATGGGCAGTAATGGAATCCATACATCTACGCCAACACCATCTACTGTTTCCAGCAAAAGTATATGGAACGTTTACGACCAGGACTTCACTAACACAGTAAGGCCGGACAATAATGCCGCCGCTGCAATTAGGGAACTGGACAAGTATATTAATGAAGAATATTTAGACAGGAGAAGCGACCCACTAGCATGGTGGAAAAATCGCTTTATCCTAGAGTTTACTTATATGCCCTTAAACGGCTTTGTATTGTCGCCACATCTGTTCCTTGTGAAAGAATTTTTTCCGCAACTGGACAAATTATAAATGACAGAAGAACTCTTCTGAAATCGCAAAAAGTTTCTAGTCTGGTTTTTTTGCACCACCTGTTTTTACAAAACGTAAACAAGTGAGTGAGTGAGAAATTATATTGAAAACAACAATAAAAAACGAAAATTTGTTTTTGTTTTCAATATAATTTCTCACTCACTCACTTGTTTACGTTTTGTAAAAACAGGCAGTTAATTTCAAACACAGGCAGCTACTTACGTCCTTTTTGTCGAAGGAATTTTTTCTTTCTTACAATTAAATTTTAAACAGAAACAAAATTTTAACTTGTGGTTGTTTAAAATGAAATTATAAGAAAAAAAGAATTCCCTCGACAAACAGGCAGTTAGTGTACAAACACGGTAAAGATCCGTTCTGTATTATACAAAGCTGTCTGTATATAGTGCTTTATGCTGTGTGAATTATTTTCTACACAAAAACCTTTAATTGTTCTTTATTTTATTAAATTTAATAAAATTACTTAAGCAAATACAATCCCAATTTATCTGACTTTTCTTATTATTAACAATTTGCACAATTTTTCTATATGTGGAAAATTTAAAGGAACAATTACTTTTAAAAGTATAACCCTCGTTTTCACAACTTACCGATAGCTAAAGGCCGGATTTTATCGGCCGTATTAAAAGTGTTCCATAAAAATTAACCTTCCTTTAACTTATCGCTCAATTTAGGTTAAAGTAAAGTTGTAATAATAAAACTCTTTTTTTACGGCCGATAAAATTCTACCTTTAGCTATCAATAAGTTGTGAAAACGGGCCTAGGAAATCTTACTTTATGCCTAAGGCAAGGATACATTTTTACTTTTTTGATTTAATATAAATATTTTTGACACAAGGAGAACATTTTTAATTGTTGGCATCAATAATACATTCATACAAAGGTAAAACAAGACACATAACGTATTTTAGATCATGGCAGTCTAAGTTTAAATTGCTTCTTATGTAAATGTTTTACATATAAATTTAAATATCGGGTCAATATTTTAACATTTTCATAAAGATCGGTTACGGATATTACCTATGTATGACTTTGTACGGGAGGTGCCACGGCCACTTCTCCAGTTTTGCCTAGATTTTGTCTGATGTTGCCTATTGATAATCAAGATATTTGTGCCAAATTTTGAAACATAAGCTCTTGTCGTTGTACAGATATATGTATATAAATCTATATTGTCTATGTATGAGAGCTTAAAACTTAACATTTCCAAAAAATATATAACCTATATCACCTCCCAGACCATCAGTCAGAGATAATCTACTACAAACAAATAAAAAAATAGTTAAAAAGCTAAACATTTAATATTCAATGTATGCAAGTACTTGCTTCCTTCCCATCGTTAGTTAAAATTCTTTGACAAAAAAGTGTAACAAAATAACTTTAATGAAAATATTAGCAATAAAACTGAAGTTAATTAAACATTTTCACAATCGTTTGTTAATTGTAGAAAAAAGCAAATGTTGGATTTTCTTGCGCTATCTTTTTTTTATGCTAAGTTCTTATGTATAATTACACATCAATTACGTCAATTTAAAATCATCTAAAGTCTGAACAATATGCTTAGATACTATAGCTGTAGCTTCACTAGCATTTGGTATTAGAAAACGATCCATATCGGTTATTAAAAGGCCACACTATTAGGAAAACCATACTTGAATGTTATTAAATAGCGATGCCGCTTTTTGGCCGTACTTTTAACAATATTCGCTAATGGCCTTCGTACTATAATTTGGCTGTCTTCCACCCAATTCACGCAAAACAATTAAATGTTTTGGTGTTACATATGTATAATCAATTCGTACGATTCGTACATGTAGCCGTTAATGTAAACTTCCTGGCATTTAAAAGCGTTCATTATACTTTGGAGATTTTAGAGTTATTTAAATTAAAAATTTCTTTAGTTTCACCGGGCAATTTTGTTGTTGCGTTTGCTGGAGAATCCTTATTTTCATCCTGTATGGCATGTCCACCATCTTTTTCTGCACCGTGCTCATCATCAATACTGAAAACAGGAGCTACATGCATTGCGATAACGTTTACCATTTCTGTCGGCTGCCGACACGTGACGTTGTTGTACAGCTGCTTGATCGCCAGTCTCCAGTACCACTTGCAGGATTGACAATGGTGTCCAATAGTTTGCCTTTAACTTCGGCAGATTTCTATTTCATTACTTGAGAGAAGCGATTAAAGAAATCAGACGAAGAACCTTGTTTATTAGTGCTTGTCCCGCCTTCGATCTCATTTGTACGCAATGAATTTCTGTTGTGCTGCTGTTGCAATACACCATACAATTCTAAGGATCATGATCCTCTAGACAATCAGCCATATGATCACCAAAATAATCGTGTATGGCATTGTTACCACCACTTAAGAGAGAAACGTTTTGTGTGTTCTTTTGTAGAAGTGGCTACCCTGCAAATAAAATTGGACCACCTGATCCATTTTGATAAAATGGACTACTCCATGGACTGGTCCGATGTAATGCAAGCATGGACCATGTCATTGTTAAAAAGTGTTTGTAGTGAGACGACATGCCTTCGTTTTTTAACGACATGCTTTCGTTTTTAAACGACTTCAAAACTAATCCTCTTGAGTATACCATGGAGTAGTTTTAAAACTACTCCATAGTAGTAAAAAAGTGGGTTATATGGTCCTCCCCTAGGACATCGCAATGTTAAATAGACCATGTTTTTTCCATACGTTTGGGTTACTTTTGGACTAGTCCTGGTCCCTTGTGGACTACTCTTTACACGCGTGTTTGGACTGGTCCAATTATTTGCAGGGGGAGAAAGGCAATAAAAGGGTTGGTTAAAGGCTTAATAATAATGCGATGTCAGCAGGGATGATAAATGAGAAAACCAATATCGTACCAACGAAATCTTAAAATCGTACTTTTTCGATCCCAATAGTGCTAAATCATTTTATATAATTTTTTTTTTTTATTTTAATATTCACCCTTACGCCTACGACTGCTTGGTAATAGATTAAAGAGAACGTGAACTTATTTCCTTTAATCTATTATCAAACAGTCGTAGGCGTATTTTAAATACGCCAAACACGATAAGGGTGAATATCTTAACTCTTGCAATTACTACAGAAGAATCTATTATTTTTTGCTGTAAAATTTGTTAATATTAGCAAAATAAATCCGCTAAATTCGGATTTCTTTTAAAATTTTGATACTTAAATATAGGTATTTATTTTTTGAATATATCTTAAAGATTTCATACATATGTATGTGGATAAAAAAAACTTTATAAAAATAAAAGCAGCAATAGATTTTAATAGCTTTTGTAACAATGTCTGTCGTAGATCTAATGAATTATAATTATTGTTCATTTAATTGAAAGATTGATTGCAAATATTCCATATTCTGTTTTGTGTTATTTCTGTTTTTTAGTAGTTTTTTGACTTCTTCATCTAAATCCCGATGTTCCACTTTCCATTGATTGCGAATACTGGCGATGAACGGATCTGACGTTGCCAATAATATATTAAACAGATCTTCATTAGTGGAATTTCGTGAAATTTTTCTAGTATTGTGGTCTCTATAAAATCTGTTATCCTTATTCCTTTTTTCCTGAGCTTCCTCTGATAAATCTCCAAGTGGCACCAACTGATATTTAATGACATCTTCTAAATGATAAAGGATTTTGTGAATTGTAGCAGACATATTTCTCCATGGGTAATTGGTTGTAAATATTTTTGCAGTTTCCTTAGCAAAATCTCCAAATTTTTTAGAGTCAATTTCTTCATTGCACGCAAGTACTTCAAGGTTTTTTTTTAAATCAAAAAATTAGATTTAAATTAACACCTGTTATTTCAGATGCTGTTCCTGGATCTGAAAAGAATATTTTTGCGGTATTGCTATCATTTGTATTGCCTGACCCTTGTTTCTGCTGATCTATAATCAACCCCAATTTGCGATATTCATCTTGAACATGTTTCCTTTTTGAACTTCTAACTCCTTATTGGTTTTGTTGTTTCTTATTGATCCTGAAGATCCGAAATCCAAATCATAACTGATTTTTAGTATGTGTTCCATAAGTCGTATTCTTGCATGTAGTGGTGATAATCTAAATTCATATGCATCAGTATTATCTAATGATTTTGTCGGGACTTGGTTTAATTGGCTTGATGTGGCATGGCATATGATGCAGCTGGATGAAGCCTTCGTGCTAGTCAAAGCCTGGCCTACTTTCCCATCTATCATTGTAAGCACTAATTGGTAGTTAACTTCAATTTGCTGCCCATCTAAATCTAATTGTAATGGCTGTAGTGTTGTAATTTGGGCCTTGATAAGTTTCTTTTTTGAATTAAAATTTGATAGACCTGTTTGCGTTGTACTAGTCGAAGGCTCTGAATCTTCCAAAATCTCTTAAATCGCAATGGTACAAATGATACCATGAACATATCTAAGTCTGAAATATTTTCACATACTACTTGTTTGTATTGTTTTTGTCCGGAAAAACCATCACATCCCCATTTACAAAAAAAGAATTAACTTTGTGTTTCCATATTTCTTTAACTCATTTCCTTTTATTGATTGTAGCAAGCGTTCGGCTGTGTGATCAAGTAGAGATTGTAGTTGTACCTGTACGAAATTGATGTGATTCTAAAAGTGCCCTTTAATGACAAACAGTCCATTTTAGCAGCTGTTATGTCATGATATGCTGGATACAGATTGGAGCCTTTTTCAATCGCACGCAATTTGAGCTGAATATATTGCGGTTTTGTTATAAAAAAAAGCGAAAAAAAAATTCTAACAAAAAGATTTTTTTTGGAGTAATTTCATTAAAATTAAAAAAGTGTTAAACAGGTCCAAGCGGGTACAAAAGTACATACAGGGTTAAAGAAAACACTGTCACCTTTCTATCAGTGGTTTTACCTTCTTGGTCCCTTTTGGTCCGCAAAAGTTCTATTCTACTAAAGTTGAAATTTGACAAAAATATAGTAGTTTAGAAAATATGTCTTAACATCTCAAATATAAATAAAACAATGGTCGCACATATAACTTTTTTAAAGATAACAAGACTACCAACCTCGCAAAAAAACTAGCAGGGCATTATCGATGATAGTTTTTGAGCAATGATAATTTCTTTCGGATTAAATATAAAAAAAATCACTTTTCTGAATTAAAAAAAAAGTTGTGTTTAACAACATGGCACAACCACAATTACCAATATTTTGACCTAATTTTTTGGCTGCAGGTAATTCACAGCGATTAATCACCCAAATTATCCTTAATATGTCTAATAATTTTATTATTTATTTATTTATTAAATCTCCCTTTATATATAAGAATGTGATTTAAAAATAATAAATTTAATCGTAAACAAATTCTTAAGTCTACGTCCTACCAATGCCGGTCGAAAATTATACTGACATTTTTCTTTTAAGTTATTTCCTTTAAAGTGAAGAAAATCGTGGTTTTTGACAAAGTTATGAAGAAAACTTAAAAAAAGTCTTTCGAAAAATCTGAAAATATCTCAAAAATACTTTACCCTATAAGCTCTTAAACTATGCTTAACCACTAGGGAGAACGAACGGATAGTATTCGAACGGTTGTAACCGGTTTTTATTAGTTTTGCGCAAGTCGAATATTTTAAAATGCCCATTTTTCGAATATCGAATACCCCGGCTATTTTGGTAAAATAAACCGGTTATTTTTGTAATGTGTAATTTATATACGTTTTCCTTACTTTTGTTATAAATGTGCCCGTAATTTAAGTATTTTTCTAATTGAACAGTGGGCAAACTTAAACTTTTTATGAAGAATGTCAAAACGAAATGTAACAACAAAAGTTAAAAAACATTATGAGCAATGTAAATTCAAATCGCTTATATAAGTGTGTGTTCTTGTAACAAAAACCAAAAACAATTCAAAATACTACAAAAAAAAAAAAAAAACAGACAGTGTTTTAAATATTATATATATTTTTATAAAGATGTCATCTCTGGTGATATTTCGAACGGATTTAAAAGACAATGGTGCTTAAAGAACCCTAAAATGATAATGTTCTTCAACGTCGCGACTTATTAATCACTTTTAAGTAGTCCACAAGCTTGACATAGATATACGCCATGTAAACCTTGACTCTGTTCCAAGTAGTTTTTAAGATACAGCAAATATAACTTTACTAAAATATGCTTGCAAGAATAAATCATTTGGTAAAATATAAGCCTGCTGTGTTGCCGAGGTTGGAATGCCCGTTAAGGCACTTAAAAAATCTTAACTACAACATACCGGCGGAATCAACGATATGGGAAAATTCATCAGTTTTATTTATTAAAACACCAAGAATTAAAAACAAAATTGAAGGAATCAAACAATGCCATGGAAGGTTTTTAATTGTGATCGACGAATTGACCGATATTACATACAAAGAGCATTCGTTTCTTTAATGCTGAAACAAAATAATTTGAAATAAATAATCCTGGCTAAGAGGTTTTGTTTGCAACTTTTCAAAAATATTGTTGAAGTCTACTGATTCATATAAACATGCTTAGCCGCCAACAAATTAAAACTCATTTAAAATAACAAAATTTTTGAAAATATTAATTCCTATATTTTTTTAAACCCAAAGTTTTTCAAAAATTCTAAATCTTACCTAGTAAATATTTGACGTCTTGCACAACCACTAGTTTTCTTAAAGAATTGTTTGCTTTTGCAAAACGGTTGAATGGAGCAAACAATTAAGATCTTAGGAATAAAGTTTAGTAAATAAATAGAATTTATAATTTCTTAAGTTTGATCAATTTACTGGTCACACTTTTTTTGGATTCTATCGTCAAATACCTTAAGTCATATCTATGTATTTTGTTGGTTCCTTACCTTCGTGAATTGTTTTGTTTTATTCAAATCAAATTTTTATTATAAAATCAAATTTGATTTTTGTATTTTTATGTATTCGAATTAAAACCGGTTAACCGGTTATTTTTAAAATTCTTAGCCGAAAACCGGTTTTTTAAAATAACAGCTATTCGGAATATTCGAAAAACGGTTTTCAAAAAGTCGAATAATCGATCTTCCTATTAACCCCGCATGAAAATCCAATACTTTTAAACAGTCATTTCTGACACTTCAATTTCACAGTTATTTATTTGACAGAAGCCCACATTCATTCTAAATCTTCATAATAGAAGCGTTTAAGCATGTCAGGGAGATCGTGTGTTAATGATTCAAGCTATTTGGTTAAAAAAAAAGGATAAGCAATATCAGAATCATTATAGTATGCATATTTACATTATTTTGGTTTTGCAGTCAGAAACTTGGACAACCCGTGGAAACCGACAAAGTTTTGCATATTCTTCATTCGCATTTAAATTTTTTTACAAAAAAAACTAGGTGCAGTGAGCAGGGTTGTATGATGTGGCGATTTCTCACCAAACGTGGCGATTTTGAAACTTGTTTGGCGACTTAATTTTGATTTGTCGACATGGCGATTAAAAAAATAGTTGGCGATTTTGTTGGCTATTTTTGATGAGCTATGGATTTGTTTTAAAATTCGTTATATTCAATAAGAAGAAAAAATATTGCTTTTATTCTACATAGTATTTTTATATATGAAATTTGAGGCATTCATTTGTATGGTCAGTATTTGAAAATATGTATGTTCAAATGGCTGATGAAGATAATAACAATCTTTGAGAAAATTGTTTTTCGTTTTTAAAAGTGCTCTTGAAAGAATCAATAAAAAAATTCCTTAAAACATGAATATATTTAAAGTCTATGAAGATTTTTCCATGTTATTTATGTGGCAATTTATTATCATAGATAAAAAACGGTTTTGTTAAAGATTTTTATGAATCCTTACGTTACTCTTTGATGTTTACGAAACACACTCGAAAAAATTAGCGTTTGTTAATTGTAAAGAGTGTTTTAATGATGATATTTCATCTTATTTATATAGGTTTTGCCCAAAAAGGTGGCAGGTACGTACCATTTAAAGGAACTTGCTTTGGCTGTACTTTATATGCTGATACACAGAAAAATAAATGATTATGATTACTTTAAGTACGAGTCGTTCTCAAAAATTCAAGTACGAATACAGTATAACCCGGTTAATTACGCTTAAATGCCTTTCTCTGCTATTTACCTAGAGTTTTAAATCCCCGTTTTTTTTTCTTCCATTTTTTTAACAAAAATCCACGTTTAATTGCCTAACGCTTAATTACCCAATTCGGGTAATTGCCTTAAAAAATAAAATCCCAAAACAAAATCAACCTAAATTTCATTCGTTTAATTGCCTCAGTACTATATGACAACAACACAGCAATAAAAGGAAAGGTCGCTAAATTAATAAACATTTAAAAGTATAAAATAGCTTGAATATTTTAGGGATTGAAATTTGAATGAAAACTGTATGTTTAAATCTGAACCGATTCAACCATATTTAATTTGCTGTAAGATATTTTGGGCCAAATTTAATCTTAATACGAACATGATTAAATGGTTTATGGACAAAAAGAAAGAAGTCATGGGGACTATGTGATATTATAGACCGATTCTCACAATTTACATAGGTTTCGTTCTTATGAGAATTAAAACGTATTAACCAAATTTTATCAAATTATTTAATAACTGCTACTTTTACTTTCCGCACAAGGTTAACATGGACAGACGACCAGCCAGATGGACGGACGGACACGATAAGATCACTTTAAAAAGTGTTTATGATTCGATCGGTTTACTATACGATGCGTCAAAATTTCTATGTATCAGCAAAAAATTGTATATTGGTTTTATCTTAATTTTTGCATATAAATAAAAATTAATAGTGTTGAAAAACATTTATCTTTAACGAAAACTTTCTTTGGTAAACGTAGATGGCAAAATTAAAGCAACAGAAAATTCATCTGTTAACCAGAATTTTAAGGAATTTTTTTATTTACTGACCATGTATAAAAATATGCTTCATAAACGTGATATATGTGTGCAATAAAAATGCAGCAATAGCTAAAATATGCAAATTATTCACAAACAGATCGATAACAAAAGCTCTAAACGGATAAACATATTGTTTCTGTCTTCATTGGTCGCACAAGAAAATCCATGCAATTGCGTATTTACGGTTTCCCTGATCATAAGTTTGTAAATATGTATGAGTACGCTTTTGTTAGTAGGATATGACAAAACATCTCAAAAAGCATTACAGCTAAAATTTAAGATAGCAAATCCCATTGATTTTTATTGCTATCTCATTAGATTAAGCTAATAGTTACATTTACCTCACTGAGGTTTTTAAACGTATTCGCTAAATTACCTCAATATAGTAGTTAAGCGTATTCTTATAATTACCTCCACGAGGTATTTAAGCGTATTCGTTTACATGCTTACCCCGCATAGTTACCCAAAAATATTGGCATTTTTGGCGAGGTAATTATCCGTGAAATACTGTAACACTAAAACGTACTGAAAGCAACCCTAAATGGTATTACTTTTAAAAATCAATCTCGGAATTTCTTGAAATAAGTATAAAATTCTTAAATCAAGTAAAAAAAAAGATTAAACTTTTCGTTGTTTTTAACCCTCCGGCTTACGTAAGTTTTGATTTTCTATACACATTGAAAAAAGGTCTGGCCAGACTCATGTGTACCACGAAGGGTTAAAAAGTAGATTTGAACTCTTGCTTCTCATTAAGTTTATATTTTTGGTTATATATGTGCATAAGATTTCCAAAGTAAAAACCATATCGGGCATGATGTTGGTGTTTTATCATTCTGTAAGGTGTAATACGAGTAACTAAATCAATCATAATAAGTTTTTCTTTCTAATTCGGGATAAAATCAACTTTTTAATACTTGAATCAAGCGCATTTTGAGATTGATTTAATTAGTTTTATTTAGTTTTACTTAAATCAATCTGATTTTCGGATTATAATTTTTATAATTCTTGAATCCAGCGGATTTTGAGATTGATTCAATCTTAGTTTTACATAAATCAATCTCATTTTCGGATTATTTCAAGTACGAAATCAGGATTGAATATGGCAAAGTTAGGTATTTTGCGATTGAAAATCCGTACTTGAATCAATCCCTCTTTACTTTATTCAAGAAAATCCGTACTCTCCGTACTATTAATACCGCTTCGGATTGATTTGAGTACGGATGGATTAATTTTTCTTTTTTATGAACTCCACAAAAACTCGCCTACGAAGTAGAATGCATTACGAACTTCTAGACGCGTTACTACGAGGTTTAAATTACATGAATGTGAATGGTATTCCAAAAAAGAAGACAAATAGGGAGTCTTGCCAGTGAAGCGTTTTAGATAACTGCAACTTATAAACAAATGTATATCCAACATTTGTTTAATACTTACTGCAAAAATTATTTTTTTGTTGCTTGAAGTAAACTATTTTATAGTAAACATTGTACCTCTTTTGTGTTCACTAACTATTTTTACTGTGTTCTAAATAAATATTAAACAAAACAATTAATGGCGACTTTTTTTAAATTTTTGGCGTATTTTAGCGATACTAAACAAAAATTAGTATTGTGGTTATTTTGTTGAACTATTTATGGTTTTTAATCCAAATTTTTAATATTTTTAATTTAATTTTCTTAATTAAATTTTCATTAAATTATTTTTATGAAGAAAGGAATTTTACAACATGAAAATTATTAAAATTGTTATTGATAATCTTTCATTCTTGACCGTGGCCGGGGCTCGAACCCGGGCCGGCAGGTTACCATGACATGTTTCGATCGCAACCACTCGATCTCCTCAGATGGATTTGCCGTTTTACACTCGCAGCCATCGACGACTGCTGACGTCAATAGTCAAACATCAATCCTTAAACCAAATTGTATTTTAACCTTTGGTAGATCGAAGTTTGCTTTTTTTTTATTTAATTTTAATTAATTTTCATGTTGTAAAACTCCTTTCTTCATAAAAATAATTTACTGAGAAGTAAATTTAATAAACTTAAGCCTAATTAAAAATATTAAAAATTTGGATTAAAAACGATAAATAGTTCAACAAAATAACCACAATACTAATTATTGTTAAAAGGTAAGGCACGAGCTCTATGTGTTCATTTGTCCTTCAAGTTGTGCTGAAAAAGGTCAACAAGAAAAAGAAAGACAAAAATGAAAAAAACAAAAAATTTACTTTGGAATTCAAGAAAAATTCTTGACAAAAGTACGAAACAATTTGGTTTAAGGATTGATGTTAATAATTCTAAAAATATATATTTTATTGTCAAAAACTGAAAAACAAAGGCTATGGCGATTTTTGACATTGAATTTGGCGAAAAACGTCAAAATCAATCTGCCAGGGTTGTGGCAGTGAACGCAAACAACGGAAGCGTGCTCACCAAGATTTAATAAAAATTTAAAGAATTTATCAAGGATTTTGAGACAAAAGCATGATGGGAGACTATTGCTGGACATTTATACGTAAAACCGATCCAACAAAATAAAAACGATGTTCAAATAAGGCCATTCAATTTTGAAAATTCATTGATTTTTATATAAACTAGTGATTTTTTATGTAAGAAACGAATAAAAACATTTTTTTGTATCTCGAAAAGCTGACGTGGTAGAGAAAAACCAACTACAGATTCGAATTCAGCCCACAAAATAAACCTTGCTGGCTAGTGTAATCATCATTTAATTATTTAATAGAATTTTAAAATAAATAGTCAAATATAGAGAAGAAAACTCACCATAATTCGTCAAACAGAGTTGGCCTAATTAAAAACAAAAAACTTCAATATTTAAATAATATCATTGTGATAATATGTTTTCTTTTTTTGTATATTTTCATTGTTTACAGGCAAAACACAGCTGTTTTTAATCTTTTTGGGGCAACGAGAAAACAACAGATATCATTATAAACTAGCGTTACCCCATCCGCTTGACCTAATTAATTGTATGTACTTATTTTGCAAAATTTTCCACGCCTTTAAGGCAGATCTGATGATTCTAAGAAAACTTCGAAAACTTTATTTTTATACCCACACAACAATTGTCACCTATTGAAAATGATGAGGATCAGTTCATAATTTCACACAGCCCACATACAAGCTTCCGGAATAGAGTCTTTCTGTCCATAAACCATCTTATTCAGCCTTATAACGGTTGTAGTTGTTGTAAACGACAAATTAATTTTTTGTAGTAGGTTAAAAAAAAAGGTTGTGTGTAACTTTAATCTATCACAAAATCATGACAACAGAATTTAATTGGAATTTTACTCCCGAAAATAGCTTTTAATGCCATAACTTCTTATAAATGTTATTGACTTAAAAATTGGCGACAAAAAGTTTTACGCCAGCTACTGTCATGACAAAATGTTGTACTGGTAGGACCCATCCTTAAATAACTTAAATGCAAAGAAATCTTACAAAGGTGATACGCAACAACTGCATTTACGAACGTAACAATTATTCTGTTCTGGCGGGTCCATGAGTCCCAAATACGGTACACTTCCGAAAATTTGTTTTTAAATAAGTACTGTGTTGTAGGGTATCATATCGTTAGGTTTAACGTTCTATACTATTATATTTGTTTATAATTACAAAAAAAAATATATATATATAAAACTCTTTCTTTACTTAGAGGATAACCCTCCGTCTACTCTATACCAATCGTTGTAAGTCGAGTCGTAGACCATAATCCGTTAATTACATTTATTATATTTGCGATACCTCTTGCTCCCAAATACTTGTGGGTGGTCCTCTGGTTCATAATCAGGTGCAGTCAATACCTGGGATCTAATCTAAAATCTAAAATCTAAAATTGATAGATCTCACGATATCAACTGACCACAGATTCTATCTGTTACCATGGTACCTGTCTGGAGCCGCCGGTATCACGGCACCAGACAGGATAATGGTTGAGTGGAACTATCTCACAGAGAAATCAGCTAATGTAACAGTTTCACCAATGCGAAGAATTTTCTACGATTAAAAAATGCGCTTTCACGATTGAAAATGTTAGCTGGGAAAGTACAAACAAGCAAACATACATACCTAAATACATTTATTTTAGTATATGTATATAGAATTCTCTTGACAACGCTTAAATATGAGCTTTTAATATCGATAAAGATCAAATTTTGGCAAATTCTACACGTGTCTAAACAAATTTGAACTTAGTTTATATAGTTAGATAAACACTTACCTCTAAGGGAAAAGATATTCTTTGTTTGTTTTTTTTTAATATAAAAGCTGGGCACTACAATATCGACTTCAGTTTAGCTAAAATTTTTAAAATGGAAAGAACTAAAATAGTTTTTACTGTTTTACTCTGTTATTTTCTACTCCTAGTGCCAGCTTATGGCAATGGTGAGGTTGGGTCACCAGAAACTGAAGAACAACTACGTGCTCAGTACAGAGAGCTGGATTCTTCCCTAAATGCGAATTATTGGGCATTTGAAAGCATGACTACCGCTTCTGATCATTTGAGAGTATTCAGCACCTTGATCCGTAATCAATTGAGAGTTCATGCCAGTATTCTCAACACGACTCATAAAGAAGAGTTTTTACCAAAATCCACTTATATATTGTATAGATTGAGAAATAATTATAGGTACAATAACATAGCTCGGAGCTTAAAAACAAGAGTAGAAAATATAATACCAACACTGCCTGATAGTTTAAGAAATTTATATTTTGCGCCGCAATTTCGTCTTAGAAATGCTGAATATAGGACTTACATGTTTTCATCCTCAATTGTATCCGTCAGTTTATACGACAGATACGGAAGATCGATAAAATGTAGTTACTACGCTGGGCTGTGGAATAATAGTATGATGAATAATTTGGCCTTTATTAACGTTGAAATTCAAGAATTCGATGAAGCTGATAAAACAAAAATTGAAGTATTTCTAAAGAATCCTACCAATCAGAGATATTACTATATGAGCCCGGAACCGCGTACAGTTTATACTTGGAATCTAGTAAGAACACCTGAATTGCGCACTTGGCGTATTCGGTTCTGTGGCAATGATCGAGTTATGATATATCAAAATAACCATATAATGTGCGCTGGCACGATGATCAATACCGACACACGTGACGTTCGATGTTTAGAGCAAAATGAAGATTTGTTAACAGATTTAAAATGTCAATGGGAGTTACGTGATTGAAAATAAAAATATGTAAACAACAAGTTAGAGTGCTATATTCGGCATGAGCCGAATCTTTGATTCCCTCCACCTACAGTTAGAATATTTGCGGAGTGGGCTTGATATGGGACATATCGTAGATTATGGTCTGATCTTTGCGAAATTTAACAGACCAAAAATAAAATTAAAAATATTTCAGGGCGTTTTTCAATATAATATCCATTATAATTTAGGAGCTTTATACCTTTTTGGAAAGGATTTTTTAATCTAGATTACAATTTTAGAATCATCTGTTCAGTTGTTTGTTGAAACATTTGAAATTTATGCATCTGAATGATGTAATGCTTTTTTGTCCGCATTGAAAAATTTTGGAAAGGGGTTTAATAATTATCTAAACTTACCTATGCCTTCATATGTATACCATTTTAAAGCCTAATTTATTAATAAGACATTGTGAATTATGTTATGTTACACTGTTTCGAACCGAATATTTTTTAAGTTTACTCTTTATTGTATTTTTTTCGTTATTGTAAACAACATACACCTTTATAAACAAATATAAAATATAATGTTCTTTTCCAAGCTTATCAATATCTTAAACCGTATTTTTTAAAAAATAATAGTTATTGTAAACAATACATTAATGATTTTTTAATTTCTTAGCCAGATGGAATCCGTAAGTTTAACTTTATATAAATTTTTTTTATATATTATTTGATTCAATTCAATTACAAAGGTGTGCAAAAGCAAATAGTGCCTCAGCGCCAGTTGGCAATGTTGTTATTAATATAAACCAATCAATAATAATAAAAACTATTTTACTCCATGTTCATGTACCATTAAATTAAGAACCTTTTTTTTATTTATTTTTTACTTAGCTCACATTCAAATAATTTATATTTACTTTCTATAAGGTTACGCCGAGTTCAATAAAATTCACTTAAACGGTTTATAGTTTTCATACTCTGTTTGGTGTTGAAAATCGGTCATACCTCTGGGACACAACAACGGTTTTTATTCTTGGTCCCGTGAATCTTTAGTCGATTAAGCTATTTCCGTTCGTGGTAAACATTCTAACCTCGAAGTTGTATTATTTCCAAAAAAAATTTTTTTTTATTTATTTATTGAATTTTCATAAATTGAATATGAACTAATAATTTCACTGGCCAACACGCCAAACGTTTCCTGACTTCCGTCCATTGTTTTTAGTTAAATTACATATTAAACCGACATATTTTTATATGGTTAAAATGCATAAATTTGGTTCCTGCAGCGCCTAGGATGCCAATAGATGGGTCGAATGTATGACCAACCCTACTTTATTTTTCATCTACATCATTGATTAATTTTTCTAAATTGTTTAAGCTTGAGGTCTTTTTATTTATAAAATATTATATTTATTTATTGAAATAAATAAATAAAATAAATAAAAAAAGAAAGGTCAAATAAAACTAAATTACATCATTTATTTTTAACATACCTGCAAGCTATATCCATTTCTTAAGGGGACTCAGACTAGAGGATAAAATGTATGACCGACCTCCATTAGTTTTTTGTTCTTCACATTTTCCCGAAACAAACTTGCCCTTTATCTCCACTTCTAAAAGGCGCTCCTACATATATGTACAAATATTGCGTTTTATGAAATGTTTAAATTTAATTGAAATTTTTCGTCTTTTGTAAATCAAATTTTTAAATCAAAAGTTGTGAACAGAATTTAATCAGTTATTGCTTGTTTTGTTCGCAACTTCGTTTTTGACATGTTCGGAAAATTTTGTATACAAGGTTTCGTTTAAATGTGCTAAATTCCCATTTCATACTTGTATTGATAAGCTGAAAATTATTTTTGATGGGATATGCAAATCCTATGCACATTTCACTGGTTGCTTAAGCCAGATCATCAGGAAACTTCATCCAAAGATTTTAGAAAAACTAAAGATGCTTGGGTGCAAATGGGGTTACCTTCTGAAGGAATGCACTGGGTAGACTGTGGCACAATCGAGCGTTGTCCGGAGATCTCAAGCAATAACTTGTTGCGGTAGATCGTGTCTCGTTTACAATCACACAAACGTTGGTGATATAAAAACCAACCCTTAATTTTTGTGGCTCAATGGCACTTTTGTGGCTCTTTTAGTTTAGGGTACGTTCGTAAATGCATCACTGCTCTGCATAAGAAAAGCAAACTTTTTTTAATGGCGATAAAAGAATAATTATAATTTTTTTTATTGTGTGAATATTATTTTTGTGGAGTATTTCACAATTTTTTGGTCCACATTAACTTCACTGATAAATATATAACCATTTGAAATCACTGATGCAGCGCAGTGATGCATTTACGAACGCACCCTTAATTAAGAATCACTGATTTTTCCTCTTTAATTATAATCTTTTAAGCATGGTGGAATAAGCAGGTGGCATCGTTACGGCAACAAATACAACATTACAACAAAAATGGATATTACATAACCGTTTACGTCAAAAATACATTAAACAAAAATCAAAGCGTGCCGCTGTACGTGATGAAATAAATAAATTTTTAGCCAATTTTTATTTTATTATGGGTAATATCTTATCAAAATTATCAAAAACTTTAATAAAAAACAAAAATCACAGCACAAAACGTGGACTTTTTGTAAACATAAACAAAACTTTGACATAAACCTAGACAAACAATGCAAGAGCAAAAAATCGTCATCTGGCGTAGTGCTGCCACCTGTTTATTTTACCATGCTTTTAAGCTTTTTTTCTTTTAATTGCCGGCGTCTGGCTGTCACGAAATTTATGAAAACAGTGCCGACAAGGCGAATTCATGTAAACGGTGGTGGCGATACTACAACAGGAAACAACACCAAATACACAACATTGTATTTATTTGTTGCTTTCGTTGGTCGATGTGTCAAAAACACAAATAACTTTTGACATTCCTCTCTCTCGAATTTCGAAAAAAGTACCACAGCTGTGCTTTCAACGCCACCTGAAAAATGAATTCACCTTGAGTGCCGACATATTTGGGGTATTCACAAGGTGTGCTATCATGTTATATTGTTATAATGTTCTAACATTTTACAATGGTTTAAAAATATTGTTGTTGCTTTGTTAATAAAAAGTGTCTTAAATTAATAGAACTTTGCTTGCTATGTTTTTGTGCTGTCGTAATTAATCAGAAGAGACCTGCGCTGAGCGGCTGAGCCGAGCCGCATTAGTTTCTGTAGCCGTCGCCGTTGATGGCATAGTTTTATCCGGCTAATATCCGAATTTAACCTGCGGCTAGCAATTTTTGCAACAAAAAGCTTGCGGCGTCAAATTATATCGGCTTAGGACTCTGATGTTTGGTAAGCAAACAAAATAAAATTTATTCGTGATTTGCGTCTAAAAAATGGAAAATAGTCAGATAAGATCTAATATAATTTATTAATTCATGGATTAGAACTAAAAAATATATTTTGATGTTAGGTAAATATTTATTTTTTATATTTGTTTTAAATCAGCTGATTTAAATTCAAAATAGCACATTAATTTATGAGGGGTTGTTCACAACAGTCGTATTTTTTCATGTTATTATTTTAAGACTTATGACTTTATGACACCTTGTGAATCCCCCAATTAAGTCGACGATATGTCACTTTAGCTTTAAAACCAATGCAACTATTGTCATCAGCAGACAAAAATACATAAGGATCAGCAATTTTTATTTAAGACACTTTTAAAAAGCTCCATTTTGTTGTGCAGTGTTATTAATCAAATCTTATTCTAAAACGTTATTTTATGTTATTTATATTGGATACCGGAATAATGGAAATAAATTAATTTATAAATAATATATATTGTTTACATATAATTGGCCTCGAGCTCGAAAAAACTTTTAAGTTTCACTTTAATATTTATTATTGTTTTATTATAAAAATATTTTTCACACTTTTGAATCAAATTTTTCTCAGAAATTTTTTCTTTTATTATGGCGCAAAGCATAAAAAAATGTATTTTTTGACGTTTGTGAATTATATTTTAATTCGCCGTGGAGACATATGATGTTGTCAATGTTTTTGAATTCTCTTTAATGTGAGTGCACACCAAAAAAGTTCCTCTGCTTTTTCAAAAAAGTACGTTTGCCGTCAAAAGCTACATTTTAAAATAATGCTTGAAAAAATTTTTTGCATTAGACATAATAAATATTTTTAGTGATAACAAGAAAACAAAAAATTTATTAATTTAAAAAAAAAAACATAACTTAAGCTACGGTCACACTTATTAAATATTTGATCAAATAAGCGTAACCCCTACTTTTGTTAATAGTTAGTGAGATTTAAAATGGTCTTAATATTACAAAATAAATTGATTATACTACTAGGCATAGAAAAAAACCGTTTTTTGTAAGATGTGGTTATTTAATCAAAATAAATATTGATATTAAGCGAAATGATTTTTAAGATTGGTTGTTGGTCCCGTTTTTTCGTCAAATATTTGATAATTCTGACCGTAGCTTTAGAATAAAAATAGATAAACACATGCCTATTGCATGGTAATTAAAATATTAATTAAGTTCTTATATAAAAAATGTTACTTTAGTATAATTTAAAATTTCTGGAAATTATGGATTTAGAAGACTTCATTAATGCAGCTATTGTATCAGTATTCATTCAAATACGGCGGTCAGTCTTAATTATTTTCAGTTGGCTAAATATTCTCCCAACTCTCGTTTAAACCGGGACTCAGCCAGAACAGACTCAGAAGTGAGTGCTCCCGAAAGTCTTTGTGTAAGGCGCACTACTCGTCAACAAATTTATTCAAATTAGAAAATCTATTCAAAAAATCCGTTAAGTCTTTTTGATTGACAGATTGTGCTTCGATAGCATTTACTATTTTAATAATTTTAAATTTGTTTTAAAAATATAATATAAAATAACTTAAAATTTTTTCTTAATATATAAATTTCATCCGGAACTTGTTTTTAATATAAAAGCGATATTTGAGATAAGACTTTTAGATACATTTTTTCTATAGGTAAAGAGTAGTTTGAGTTAAAAAATTATATTTTGGAAGCATCAGTTATTTTTGTGTTGTTGAAATCCATATAGCTAATGGCAATCGTTTTTATTAATTTTTCAACTTCGTACTGTAATATATGTAGGTATGTAGAAGTGGTTTTTCTGATTGAAATATTTTGTTGAAATAATTTAAAAGCTCTAGAGCATATGATATGAATTCGAATTATATTTTTGTTATATCGGTTTTGTTATACCTAGGCTTGCCATTTCTATTTTGAGAAAAAGAGGACGCCAGCATAAAAAATGTAGGACATTTGTTCGAAAAAAGAGGACACTTTTTAAACAACTTAACCCATTTAAGCCCAAACAAAAACTACCGGACAAAAAATAAAATATTCTTTATTTTATTATTTAATTCATTACATATAAACAAAAAACAAAAAAAAATTTTTTTTTTTGGAAATAAAGAGGTGTACGTACCCAAATTGGCACTACGATCACTTTAAAAAAAAAAATTTTTTAAAAAAATTTTTTTTTGATGTTATAGAAATTTCTGAAATTTTAGTTTATCAATAATATATTGAATAATGTCAAAAACTTTGTCGTAAGTAGCAAAAAATTAAGTGATCCCAAATTGGCACAGCGGGTGTAAATGGGTTAATATTAATAAAATTAACGACGGCACACAAAAACTTCATTTGGGTAATTCCATGTCAAGTCAACCAAGAGTGGGACTCGACCCCTTTCGATTTGAATGCAATTTGGCGAGAGGGTTTATTTGGTCCCATAAAGAACACATATCAACGAAAAACAATTTTTTAATTTTTTTTTCAAAAGTTATGTCATTCAAATTGTCATAATATCGCCGAATAAGCCGAATGTGTTGAGTTTATTCTTTTAATATCTCGAAAACTACTTTACATACGAAGATGATTTTTGTCAATTTAAAGAGAATACTTGAGGCTACAATAAACATATTGAAAAAAATGTATAGAGCAATTCCATATGAAAACGATCAAAATTGGCAAATTTTTGGACGACCCCTCTCCGATTTTAAAATAAATAGTCTCAATCGATTGCCCAGCAAAAAATAATGTACCTACATATTTTTTTTTTTATAGTGACTGGTTTAGTGGTGGTGTACACTACTGTCATGTGACAAAATTGAAGAATTCTTCATAAGAGACCTCATTGAAAGTTGTTTTAAAAGAAAACTACTAAAACGATCGCAACGAGTGATAGCTCGATGGAAAAGTTTTGAATCAGGCTTTAATTGAAAAAAAAATTTTCCTAATTTTTCTTAGAACCTTTACCTTTAAATTTTCCCATGAAAATTAAATTTTCCAATTTTCCACAGAAGCTCCTAAATTTTCCGGCTAATTTTTTTTTTTTTTGATTCCTCATAATTTTTGCTTTAAGAATCAGCAATAAAAAAATGGGCCCCGACTCCTTGTTTGGACAGGAGAAGAGCATTTAAGAGACCACCTTGTTAAAAATACATTTTAAAAATTATTTTACAGTTAAAAATACATTTATGAAGAAAAAATCTTTCTTATTTTGCTGCTTATACTTAATTACAATATTTATTAAAAATTTCAATTGTCTTGGCATCATTATAAAATTAAAGTAACTTTAAATTTAGGACGTCGGCAGACGAAGAGTACCGCTTTACATTAATTGACATATCAGAAATATTTGGTATGAAGCAATGAAACTTTTGCGTTCCAGTTATAGTTTTGACATTATTGTATCTGTTTTGAATTCGTCGCTGCATGGCATCGTGTTCTTTTTGAGTGCATAAAACTGTGTTAATGGCAATTTCCTTGCTTTGAATCCACGAAAACAAATGTTGTACATTTAAGATCTGGTCAGTATATGGCCTTTACAAACTTGCCTTAGTCGCCATGCGTTTTAGGGTTCCCCCTAACGCATCGCATGGGCCCTTACCGTGGGACGTCGCGAAAAAGTGCCACTCGACCTTGCAGTTTTGTTCTTCTTCAATTATGCAAAGATTGTAAAAATTTTTTTTATTCTTGTACTGAGAAAAACGTTACTTTGTCGATTGCATCGAATTTTGATCTTAAGAATTCAAACAGTTTCATTTGAAATAAATAAACGGACACATAATTATGAGTTAAACTCTCCGCGACATCAACAAGGCTTACGGTCTGTAGTTCGTTATCTTCGTTTTTGAAATAAATGCAAAAAGGATGCACCGTGCACTGGTCGTTTGCCCAGTGATAAGCCTGAATTTCATCCTGAACGAGAAAAGTGTAATTCTCGGCAAAGTCGCTTATCACAATGAATTCATTTTGGGCTAATTTATTACCCTGGTAATTTAAAAAATTTACAAAACATTGTATGACCTGTAGCCTCAGTCGGGTTTGGTGTGCCATTACATGCCACTGCTGATATTATCCATGGATTTATGGCCGATCTTATGAAGGCAGGCAGACCATATTCACTACACACTCAACTTGGGGCTCTTAAAAAAAAAATTGATTTTTTCTTCATAAATGTATTTTTAACTGTAAAATAATTTTTAACAAGGTGGTCTCTTAAATGCTCTTCTCCTGTCCAAACAAGGAGTCGGGGCCCATTTTTTTATTGCTGATTCTTAAAGCAAAAATTATGAGGAATACAAAAAAAAAAATTAGCCGGAAAATTTAGGAGCTTCTGTGGAAAATCGGAAAATTTAATTTTCATGGGAAAATTTAAAGGTAAATTTCTAAGAAAAATTAGGAAATTTTTTTTTCAATTAAAGCCTGATTCAATACCTTTCCAACGAGCTATCACTCGTTGCGATCGCTTTAGTAGTTTTCTTTTAAAACAATGAGGACCCTTATAAGGATTCTTCAATTTTGTCACATGACAGTGGTGTACACCACCACTAAACCAGTCACTATAAAAAAAAAAAAATATGTAGGTACATTATTTTTTGCTGGGCAATCGATTGAGACTATTTATTTTAAAATCGGAGAGGGGTCGTCCAAAAGGTGATCGCTTTCATATGGAATTGCTCTATATGCAAAATATCAAATTTTAAAAATGGACTAAGTCAAAACCCTTTTTTTTGCTAATTTTTTTTTTTTAAGTATATTGAAGTATTATTCAAACTGTTTTTTAAAAATCCTAAAACTTTGAGGGATGTGCTTTTTTTAAGATATGATTTTTTTTTTCTTTCCAAAAAGAATCTTAAAATAAAATTTTAATATAATCATTTGAGCAATAAGTATTTATTTGAACATTGATAAGGTTGCTTTTGCTTATTTGTTCCATTTTTTTTTTGGGAGCTCCATTTTGGGCACATTCAAAGAAAAGTACTCTTTTTGTCACGTTACGTCCCCAAAAATTAAATCATACCTATCTTAAAAAAAACCCGAGCACCTAAATCTTTTTTTTTAATGAATTTTGTGAACTGTGATTTAAATCCAGGAACAAATTTAGAATGAAGGTGTAAAAAGCCGGACAACCCCGGACACTTGATGAAAAAGAAGTAGGACTGCCCCGGATACCCAAAAAAAGAGGACGGTGTCCGGGGAAAAGAGGACGGATGGCAACCCTAGTTATACCTAATACGAATTGATAAATTAAGTATTTTTTTAAATATTACTTCGTTCTGTGGCATGCACAAAAAGTTACAAAAATATTGCCAAATACATATTACCATATTATACATGGTTACATCGGCCATTCAAAAGTTACGAAAAATGTAACAAATGTAACCAAACGGCATCACTGGTGCACACGTACGCAATAGAAGCAAATACAAAATGCGCGGAGCTCTGAATGTGCCTATCGCTGATTTACTTTAAGCCAAATTTGCATCTTTTAACCCATTTTTCGCCTACGGCTGGTTATAATCAGTGTTTCCAAAACTTGGTGACCAAAAATGGCTAAATTTACGGGCAAAAATGGCTAAAAATGGGCTAAAAAATGGCTAAACGTTTTTTAAGTAAAAACACATTAAAATTCAATAACAAAACAGAAATAATTCATTTAAAGTTGTTAACGATGAAATTGTAAGTTAAGATCAATTTCTTAAATAAGAATAAACGTAAATTATTATTTTGAAAGATATTTAAAAAATTAAATCATCGAAAAATTCGTCGTTATTGCTCATCTCATAGGAATCACTCGTGCCTATTAGTTTTAAATAATTTGAAGGAAAATCAAAATCACGAGAACATTTACCCAACATGATGAGTCCAGATCTACAATAAAAAACAAGTAAAAAAGTATAGTCGGTCAACCCCGACTAGATGATACCGTATACCAAATTAGAACCTACGTACCAAATTTTATTAAATTATCTATAAATTTGCGACCTGTACTTTGCGCACAAGGTGTACATGGACAGCCAGCCAGCCGGACAAACATCATTAATTCGACTCAGAAGATCATTCTGAGTCAACCGGTATACGTAAAGGTTGGTTAAGTATCAATATTTTAAGGTGTTACAAACATCAGCACAAACGCATAGTACCCACTCCACTATTGTGGTGTTGGTAAAAATATTTTATTGTTACAGTAAAAATCTTTACCTAATTAAAAAAACGGTTGCTAAAGGTAACCTATTTCTCAAATTAATGTTAACGATGTTTACTTGGCAAAATACCCTCTCTACTTTAGCATTAGACCATGGAAGTGAGAGCAACTTTATAGTCGATTCTGAAATTCTTTATTGAAATACTTGCAACCAGAAAAAACAGCGTTGTTTGTGTTGATCCATTTTATAAATTTAATATTGGAATACTGTTCCTTTATTTTGAAAGATGTTTCATCAACTGTAGCGATTTTCAACATTTGTAAAAGTTGTGATTTAAATTAAAGGCGTTTTAGTTGTTAAAAATATTGGTTTTACTTTTAAAAATTTTTATAATAAAATAAAAATTATTCTTTTAAAAGAAAAACGGCAAAAAAATTTTATGGCTAAACAATTGGAAAAATAGCTAAAAAAAAAAATGGCTTATGGCTAAACTCATTTTTTAATGGCTACACAGGGTGAAAAATGGCTAAATCTAGCCACTAAATGGCTAAATTGGCAACACTGGTTATAATCACCAGCAATCTTAAGCTACGGTCAGACTTATCAAATATTTGACGAAAAAAACGGGACCAACAGCCAAACTAAAAAATCATTTCGCTTAATATCAATATTTATTTTGATTAAAATACCACATCTTAGAAAAAACTGTTTTTTGCTATGTCTAGTAGTATAATTAGTTTATTTTGTAATATTAAGACCATTTTAAATCTCACTAACTATTAACAAAAGTAGGGGTTACGCTTATTTGATCAAATATTTGATAAGTGTGACCGTAGCTTTACTCCTTAGAATCTTATTTCGTTCTGTTAGTTTTCTTGGTGGTGCGAAAACTAGGTGATTTTAGTCAAAAATGTAATAAAAGGGTTAACACTGAGAAAGCGGAAGAGCAGAATTTTTTATCAGGAGCTTTTACTGTAATTATTTGTGTAAAACTTTACATAGTAAAACAATTTTCACACATTCTTTTTTTAAAATCATCCTTTTACATTTATGTAATACCCACAAAGTGTTCTCTGCTAATTTTGAAAGTCCCGATAATTTTATTAGAGCAAAACAAAAAGACAATCCGTTTGAGTGTAACGAAAATTGCTGGAAACTCCTACTAAATCATAGCAATAGCGAAATGGTAGAAAGAAAATGGAAAAAAAGAAAATATTCTTGTGAACAATTTTGTACATAAATTCCCAATAATCCATCGCAACTGCTGCACTTTAGTATTTTGCTATTTTTCAAGTTTATTTTTTTTATCTCCTTTCATTTTATTACTTGTTTTGGTATATTTTTTCTTGCTTCTTTCAACATTTTTACATGTGATATGTATTAAAAAAACAAGCTAGAGTGATATATTCGGCTATGCCAAATCTTTTATACCGCCCACCAATGGGCGATAAGAACAAAAAGTTACATATATAAATACCAGCCTTTAAATATAAATAAATATATTTTATGCCACGCCCACTTCTCCAACCAACCCTACATTTTGTCGGATATTGTGTATTGATAAGCAAGTCGCTTATCCCTGGATTTTTTAAAATCTATAATGTATTTGTACGGGAGGTACCACGCCTACTTCTGTTAACCTGTTAATTTTTTTAGAGAGGTTGTATATTTTTAAACGAGATGCATTGTGGTGCTCCTGTAGCTCGTTTCTGTATTTCTCGCATCGTAAAATTTCTTACATTAAGTGTGAAACAAAAAATTCCATCGTTTCTCGATTTATGAGATAAAAGTGTTTCTGTATTTGAATGCGAAAACAGACACAACCAAGGCCTATCCAATAGGTGTGCTTACTATTACAACAATACAAAAAACAACAGGCATTTTGTTTGTGTAAAATTCCTCGCCGTTGTCAAAATCTTACTACTACATAGGCAAAACAAAAGGAAAAATGTGTTTTGTGTGCATGTATGTGTGGCAAAAAACCAAAAAAGTAAACAAAAATATACACGTATAAGGAAAATGTAAACAACTTTTGATATCGTTGAGGAAAAAACCAAATAAACATCTGGCTTCTTAAGCAGACCTATTGGATAGACCTTGGACACAACAAACTCTGTTTATACTGGAATATTTCCAGTAATTAAGTGTCAAATAAAAGCGAAACGTCAACAAAAGAAATAAATATAATAAAAACAGGGCTGCCAGATTTGACGAGTTATCGTCATCTCGACGATTTTTTGTTCCGATATTAACAAAGTGACGTTTTGATGATTTTTTCTAAAAAAGTGACGAAAGCAAAAACAAAATCAAAAATATTTTATAATTTTGATGTTACTTTCTATAGAAATTCATCTTGAATTTTTAAATTTCAAACACTTCTATTTTGTGGCGTTGAAAATTGAAAAAAAAATAATAATATGAATGTCTGTAGAAAGCAACAACAAATTTATAAAATATTTTTGATTTTATTTTTGCTTTTAATGATATTGTTGACGTTGCGTTTTACACTATAAGCCCCTTATGCCCGTAATTTCTACAAATAGGTAACTAGCTGTGTATAATGTGTATAATTTCGAGGGAAAGTAATGGACCGACCTGGCTTATTTTGAACATTTAATACTTCTTATATACATATACAAAATATGATTGATATTTGATATTCTTATCTTATTCATATGTACACTTTTGTGCCAAAACCATTATTCCTTTTTCAAAATGGATAGCTTCTTTCACTCGTTATTAAGTAGCTTTCTTCCGTAAGAACTTCGATAACTACTTTTTTCTGGATGTATTAAGATAAAAAATGATTTACTTTTGAATTTGTTCTTTTTGGCACAACCCTTGTAAAATTCATTAGTTTTTCAGTAGAATTGTATGTAGTGCTTTTATGTGTTTCTGATTACTTAACATATTATTTTGTAGGCGAAGATTTTACTGGGTCTTTAACCCGTTTATTTATGAACCGATTTTTTTAATTTTAACTACAAGGTATTCTACTAAGTCTATTTCAGGTAAAAAAGAAAAAGATTATAGGAATAGGTAAATTAAAGATTTATATCTCAATTATTAAATAATAATTATTAAATACCCATGAACTTTAACTATGTTTTTGTTTGATTATTTTTTAATAAAAGTCGAAACAAATTTGTTTAAAATTGATTTTAAATTGCACGATTTTTAAAACAAAAAAGACGATCTTTTTTATTTTTTTCTCAGGAAATTGACGATTTTGACACAAATTTATCTGGCAGCACTGATTAAAACCAAACCAAGAAAAGGCTAACAAAAATTTTAACTAACAAAATATAACAATTGTTTTTTGTTTATTTTCATCATATACATAAATTATGCATTTATCATTTATATTCCTTCTATTTTTTTATTTATTTAAAAAAAATAGTATATAAACATATTTAAATTCAAAATATCTACATTTTGTTTTTCTCGCCACCAATTTCAAATGTGACTTATTTTGACAGTTCTTGAAAAAAACTTTTCGCAAAATATTGTTACAGAAACACTTTTTCTCGCATCCTTCCAATAATTGCTGGAAAATTATTTAAATGACAGATAATTCTCGCAAAAAAAAATACAGAAACACTTGTGTGAGAAAAACCATTTTTTGTTTCATTTTTCACTGTTTCTGTCCCGATTCACTGGTTTCAGTCGGAAAATTTTACGATGCGAGAAATACAGAAACGGGCTACTGATATACAAAAAAAAAAATAAAAAAAAACAAACACCAGCAACAAGGTAACATTAGTGCGATAGATGCGTTCCAAAAAAAATCGCATAAATTGAATTCTGAAACGATATTCTAGCTTCATATAAAAGCTAATGTTTCGTTCCAAATATATATGTATATGTGAAGCGGTCAACCCAATAAAAATATTTTGTTGGAATTCCTTTATTGTTGGCATAACTATAGTTCTGGTAGACATGAATAAGTGTGCGAAATATTTTCTATGATGTGTCTTTGTCGAGTTACGGGGTGTTAAAGTGTTGTTGTTTTCAAAAAAATGTTTTTTTAAATTATTATTTCAAACTAGAAACTAATCAAACGAAAAAAAAATTTAGGTTATTCTTTTAGAAAATCGATTAATCTTTAAATAAAAAAATTAATTTGAAAACCAAATTTTTTTTCATCTGCAAAACTGGAAATGACCAATTTATGTCAAAATTTTTCTAACTTAGTTCTAATATTTTTTTTTTTTTAATCTAAATTGCCCTTTAGTGTCCTTATCATATTGTAAAAGTTTTATTATGGGACCTCTATTAGTTTAAAAGGTATGCTAATTTCTTTACACTCGTACATGTGGTTATTACAATGTTGTACCGTAAAAGACAGGAAAGAACGAGTTTAAATTGAAAAGTTTCTAACTTCCACTTAATTTTTGATTCTATTTACCGAAATTAACCTTCGTTGTAAAACTAATATTATGTGCTCTTCATTAGTTTAAAAACACTCATACAAACATATCGGCTATGAATATAAAAAACACAAAATAAAACAACTTGGTTTAATTTAAAAAAGGAAAAAAAGCTTAAAAAAACATCGAAAATTTCAAAAACCGTAAAAATTAAAAAAAAATCGTTAACAAAACGAGACCTGAGTGTATTTGAGACTTTTTTCGTAAAAAATTTTGTAATTTTTTGGCGCCCTATGCTCCAGTGGAAGTTAGAGAAATATTTATAAAAAAAAAAATTGAATATTTTTTCATATGCCAGTTATAAATAACAAAAATGGATAATAGTTTTCCGCTTTTAAGCTGTTATTGGCAGGACTGTCAAATGTGGCGATTTCTTAATCCTTTTGTAGATGGAAATTTACGTTTGGCGATATGGCGATTATTTTGGCGAAATTTAAAACGATTGGCGATATGCGAAATGCATTTTATGTAAATATTTTCTAATTTACATATGTATATCTAAAATATTATAAAAACTTTTTTCTGTTTTGTGTAAATTTTATTTCATATTTATAATTCTTATTATAAAAAAATGTTTCAAAATTGTTCGTACATTCAATGGGGAAAAAGTATATGACTGACAGTCAAAAGTTTTTTTTTACCAAATAATTATCTTAAGAAACATTAAATAAATATACATACCGACAAGTTATAAACAGCAAAATTTAAAATTTCTTTAAACTTACAGCCATTTCTTATTAAAGAAAATTCCATAAATTTTAAAATTATACTGATAAATCAATGTAATTTTAAAAAATCTTTAAAATTCCTACGTGTATTTTCAAATACGTATATAAATATACTTCTGGAAATAACATAAATTCAGAACCTTAAACTTATTTTTCAAGTTTTTAAAAATACTGAAACGACTTTTGTATAATTTTTCAGTAATTTTCTAAAATCAATTCCGGATGATTTTATGCACTTCCTACTTTAAGTACTAACCCTTAAATACCTGACATTTAAATGTGTAATTTGCAATTAATTTGTCTTTTCGCATCAAATTTCTGACTAAAATGATTTTTTCTTCCACACTAGCATAATCATTCAATTTAATTGGTACCGTTATACTGAGAATTTTATACTCACTTAAAATTTTTGCATCGTAACAGCGTGAAGTAAATAGGTTTTGTTCAATACTTATTTTTTCTGATGACCGTCTGTAGACGGTCTTTACTTCGCGTAAAATCAAGAAAAACTACGCTCATAAAAAAAAAAATAATTGAAAATCTCCATTGATAAAAACTTCATTTGTTTACGATTTCAGATCATGGCGTTTTTAATATAAAAATCACAAATGGCAATATTTTCTTAGCAAAAATACTAAAAAAATTATTTGGTTGCTGTTTTGAAAGGAATTATAAAAAACGTCCGTTAATTGGTAACAAATAATGAAAAAGTCGTAGTACACAGTACAAATTATTCGAGCTCGTAAATAATTGTACCAAGAAAAACATATTCGTTCGTAATTATTATTGTTTTAGAAAAAAAGTAACCAAAATGAAAAAAATATTCACATCTCCACATTGAAAAAAAATATAACCAATTTTGGTTAGAAATAACCAAAAACGGCAGCTCTGCTAGTGATGTTAGCGTCATACACAATTGTGTAAATTAATTCACCAGTGTTACCGTTGGATAATTTCAAAAAGTACCAAGAAAAGGGGATATCTACAAAAGAAGTGGCACCAAAAAGTGGATTTTTTTTTAAAAAGGGGCACATCTTTTAAAATTAAAATAAGTACACCACATTATGTATTTTTACGTTTTTTTTTTCTATTTGTTATAATTTTAAATGGTATAAAATCTAAAATAAATATTTTGTGAATATTTCTCTCGAGAAGTAATTTTTATAAAATATTTACTTTAATTTTTGGTAATTCAAAAACGTTTAACTTGTTTTCTGCCAAACATGTTTTTTGGATTATGACATTGTTGCAGCAAATAGAAGATATTTATGTAATGTGTTTTATATATACATTTAGTAATATATTTCTTGTACTATTCCTTCTAAATACATTTTCTTTGATTTCTTTAAGACACTATATTGAACAGGTAGACATTTAAAAACTTTTTAGAAATTTATTTGCCCATTCCACCAGATTCTTATGTTTTCTAGAATGCTATGGCCGAATATGAGACAAGGTTTCTCCCATCATCATAATTCCGGATGATGTTTTGTACCACAATTAATAACAAAATCCATAGCTTTATAATTTTATCAACCTAATTACAAAAGTTGTAGGCCCAGGCCCACAATGTCGACAATAAAATTTCTTTCGCATATTTGTTTTGAAAACAAAAACAAATTTCAGTTTTTATTATTGTTTTCAATAAAAATATGCAAAAGAAATGTTCTTGTCGACACCCTGGGTCTGGCAGCTAAGCTATAATCGGATGAAAACAAGAAATCCTATAACAAAAAAAAAAAAAAATATCACTTTTTCAAATAAATACTTAATATATAATCACTTCCTCACTTTAATACATATAAATGCACGGCATGCATACATGCTACTAAATTTAAGTGCTAGTGTTTTAATTTCTTTACTATAGCATATTTAGTTTTTATCCATTTTCGTCTATTATTGCTTAAAATTTTTGTAATCAGGTTTATAGAACATAACTATAAAATTGGATTTTGTTATTAATTGTGGTAAAAAACATATTCCGAAATTACAATAATTGGTGTATCTGATAAATGTGACGTGATGGGAGAAAACTGTGTTCATATTCGTCTTTAACATTCCAAAAACATAAGCATCAGTTGAAATGGTTAAACAAACTTTTTCAATGTCGTCCTCTGCTCCATATTTATTAATAGTCAGTTTCATACAAATTTTACAATTAATTGTTCTTAAAATGACTTCCATACTTTCGTAAAATGGCTTTAGCCTGTTTGTTACTTTATTTTTGATTAAAGCTAACTTAGTAAAAACACGCTCAGCAGAAGCACTACTATGTGACAATGTAAAAATATGAGAGATCAATTTGTACAAGTTTGAATATATATAATATCAAATCTATTTCAATGTTCTTATTTCACGCCAAAAATCTTCAGCATTCGAAATTTTAAATATGTGTTCATAATTCGTGTCATTTACTTTACCCGCTAGAAGTTGTAATTCATGAATAAAGGCATCTGAGTCAGTTATAATATCTATAAACTCTGAAACTAATTCGAAATAGTTTATATATTCATTAGACACCATAAATATTGGGTCTTAATACTTCAATATATTGAGCTTTTTGTTTTTTATATCAATTCTTATTATCAATTCATTACACAATTTTTGGTAAAAATTTGGATTTTACTTTTAATGTCAATTACACAAATTTTAGACAAGTTTTCGGTACACAACAGTTCGGGTTCTGCTTCATGACTTCTAAGGAGAGACAAAATACTTTTTTTTACCAAATATTTGAAACTTTTTGCTATATGTTCTTTTAAATATTTATAGGAATTTCAAAAGATTTTGTTATTCGTGCTTAATTCCCAGTTTTTATTATTGATAAAAACACTTGAAATTTATTGTTGATGGGATAAGCTATTCCTATGCGCATTTCACTGGTTGCTTAGGCCAGATCATCAGGAAACTTCATCCATAAAGATTTTAGAAAAACTAAAGATATTAAACCAAATAAAACTGTTAAGCGTATAAGACTTATAGCAACAGTTCTACTTGTAATAATATCAAAGCTTAAACAAAACACATCAACAATAAACAGTGGGTTTATCTCATCTTACATTCCCCACTACAATTAGTTGAAATTCTCTCAACATTAATTGTAGTTGTAAGTAGGTTAAGAAAAACAAAATAAAAACAACAACAACTTACAAAAGATGTTGTCAATTAAGTGTTTTTTTAGGCCGTGCACTTGCCTGTTTATTATCAAAAAGTAATTTCAATTTTTGGGAATACAAAATTTTAATTTCAAAAGATTAGCAACCAGTGAAATGCGCATAGGAATAGCTTATCCCATCAACAATAAATTTCAAGTGTTTTTATCAATAATAAAAACTGGGAATTAAGCACGAATAACAAAATCTTTTGAAATTAAAATTTTGTATTCCCAAAAATTGAAATTACTTTTTTGATATTTATAGGAATTTTTCCTAATTCTTGATTTATAAAAAAAAAAAATAGCAAAAAGTTTCAAATATTTTGTCTCTCCTGAAAAGTTGTTGTTTTTGAGTTACGAGGTTGCGGAAGAAAACCATCGATATGTGAGATATCTTAATCCCCTTATTCATAATAAATAAAACAGGTTAATAGAAAGTTTATTAAACCGATTTTCAGCTTACCACGCATGACAAGAAAAACATTTCATATGAACTTGCTTAAATATACATATATTCAAACAGTTTTACATATATTAAAGAAGATTCTCTTTCGCCACGCTTTAACCAAACGTGTCTCTGTATCGCTCTATAATTTTGGCTAATTTAAAGTATTTTAATTGTTATTTACGCCCGTTTTCACCACCTTTGATTAAAAAATAATCATAACTTTAACCGAAATTTATTTGCCCATTCCACCAGATTCTTATGTTTTCTAGAATGCTATGGCCGAATATGAGACAAGGTTTCTCCCATCATCATAATTCCGGATGATGTTTTGTACCACAATTAATAACAAAATCCATAGCTTTATAATTTTATCAACCTAATTACAAAAGTTGTAGGCCCAGGCCCACAATGTCGACAATAAAATTTCTTTCGCATATTTGTTTTGAAAACAAAAACAAATTTCAGTTTTTATTATTGTTTTCAATAAAAATATGCAAAAGAAATGTTCTTGTCGACACCCTGGGTCTGGCAGCTAAGCTATAATCGGATGAAAACAAGAAATCCTATAACAAAAAAAAAAAAAAATATCACTTTTTCAAATAAATACTTAATATATAATCACTTCCTCACTTTAATACATATAAATGCACGGCATGCATACATGCTACTAAATTTAAGTGCTAGTGTTTTAATTTCTTTACTATAGCATATTTAGTTTTTATCCATTTTCGTCTATTATTGCTTAAAATTTTTGTAATCAGGTTTATAGAACATAACTATAAAATTGGATTTTGTTATTAATTGTGGTAAAAAACATATTCCGAAATTACAATAATTGGTGTATCTGATAAATGTGACGTGATGGGAGAAAACTGTGTTCATATTCGTCTTTAACATTCCAAAAACATAAGCATCAGTTGAAATGGTTAAACAAACTTTTTCAATGTCGTCCTCTGCTCCATATTTATTAATAGTCAGTTTCATACAAATTTTACAATTAATTGTTCTTAAAATGACTTCCATACTTTCGTAAAATGGCTTTAGCCTGTTTGTTACTTTATTTTTGATTAAAGCTAACTTAGTAAAAACACGCTCAGCAGAAGCACTACTATGTGACAATGTAAAAATATGAGAGATCAATTTGTACAAGTTTGAATATATATAATATCAAATCTATTTCAATGTTCTTATTTCACGCCAAAAATCTTCAGCATTCGAAATTTTAAATATGTGTTCATAATTCGTGTCATTTACTTTACCCGCTAGAAGTTGTAATTCATGAATAAAGGCATCTGAGTCAGTTATAATATCTATAAACTCTGAAACTAATTCGAAATAGTTTATATATTCATTAGACACCATAAATATTGGGTCTTAATACTTCAATATATTGAGCTTTTTGTTTTTTATATCAATTCTTATTATCAATTCATTACACAATTTTTGGTAAAAATTTGGATTTTACTTTTAATGTCAATTACACAAATTTTAGACAAGTTTTCGGTACACAACAGTTCGGGTTCTGCTTCATGACTTCTAAGGAGAGACAAAATACTTTTTTTTACCAAATATTTGAAACTTTTTGCTATATGTTCTTTTAAATATTTATAGGAATTTCAAAAGATTTTGTTATTCGTGCTTAATTCCCAGTTTTTATTATTGATAAAAACACTTGAAATTTATTGTTGATGGGATAAGCTATTCCTATGCGCATTTCACTGGTTGCTTAGGCCAGATCATCAGGAAACTTCATCCATAAAGATTTTAGAAAAACTAAAGATATTAAACCAAATAAAACTGTTAAGCGTATAAGACTTATAGCAACAGTTCTACTTGTAATAATATCAAAGCTTAAACAAAACACATCAACAATAAACAGTGGGTTTATCTCATCTTACATTCCCCACTACAATTAGTTGAAATTCTCTCAACATTAATTGTAGTTGTAAGTAGGTTAAGAAAAACAAAATAAAAACAACAACAACTTACAAAAGATGTTGTCAATTAAGTGTTTTTTTAGGCCGTGCACTTGCCTGTTTATTATCAAAAAGTAATTTCAATTTTTGGGAATACAAAATTTTAATTTCAAAAGATTAGCAACCAGTGAAATGCGCATAGGAATAGCTTATCCCATCAACAATAAATTTCAAGTGTTTTTATCAATAATAAAAACTGGGAATTAAGCACGAATAACAAAATCTTTTGAAATTAAAATTTTGTATTCCCAAAAATTGAAATTACTTTTTTGATATTTATAGGAATTTTTCCTAATTCTTGATTTATAAAAAAAAAAAATAGCAAAAAGTTTCAAATATTTTGTCTCTCCTGAAAAGTTGTTGTTTTTGAGTTACGAGGTTGCGGAAGAAAACCATCGATATGTGAGATATCTTAATCCCCTTATTCATAATAAATAAAACAGGTTAATAGAAAGTTTATTAAACCGATTTTCAGCTTACCACGCATGACAAGAAAAACATTTCATATGAACTTGCTTAAATATACATATATTCAAACAGTTTTACATATATTAAAGAAGATTCTCTTTCGCCACGCTTTAACCAAACGTGTCTCTGTATCGCTCTATAATTTTGGCTAATTTAAAGTATTTTAATTGTTATTTACGCCCGTTTTCACCACCTTTGATTAAAAAATAATCATAACTTTAACCGAAATTTATTTGCCCATTCCACCAGATTCTTATGTTTTCTAGAATGCTATGGCCGAATATGAGACAAGGTTTCTCCCATCATCATAATTCCGGATGATGTTTTGTACCACAATTAATAACAAAATCCATAGCTTTATAATTTTATCAACCTAATTACAAAAGTTGTAGGCCCAGGCCCACAATGTCGACAATAAAATTTCTTTCGCATATTTGTTTTGAAAACAAAAACAAATTTCAGTTTTTATTATTGTTTTCAATAAAAATATGCAAAAGAAATGTTCTTGTCGACACCCTGGGTCTGGCAGCTAAGCTATAATCGGATGAAAACAAGAAATCCTATAACAAAAAAAAAAAAAAATATCACTTTTTCAAATAAATACTTAATATATAATCACTTCCTCACTTTAATACATATAAATGCACGGCATGCATACATGCTACTAAATTTAAGTGCTAGTGTTTTAATTTCTTTACTATAGCATATTTAGTTTTTATCCATTTTCGTCTATTATTGCTTAAAATTTTTGTAATCAGGTTTATAGAACATAACTATAAAATTGGATTTTGTTATTAATTGTGGTAAAAAACATATTCCGAAATTACAATAATTGGTGTATCTGATAAATGTGACGTGATGGGAGAAAACTGTGTTCATATTCGTCTTTAACATTCCAAAAACATAAGCATCAGTTGAAATGGTTAAACAAACTTTTTCAATGTCGTCCTCTGCTCCATATTTATTAATAGTCAGTTTCATACAAATTTTACAATTAATTGTTCTTAAAATGACTTCCATACTTTCGTAAAATGGCTTTAGCCTGTTTGTTACTTTATTTTTGATTAAAGCTAACTTAGTAAAAACACGCTCAGCAGAAGCACTACTATGTGACAATGTAAAAATATGAGAGATCAATTTGTACAAGTTTGAATATATATAATATCAAATCTATTTCAATGTTCTTATTTCACGCCAAAAATCTTCAGCATTCGAAATTTTAAATATGTGTTCATAATTCGTGTCATTTACTTTACCCGCTAGAAGTTGTAATTCATGAATAAAGGCATCTGAGTCAGTTATAATATCTATAAACTCTGAAACTAATTCGAAATAGTTTATATATTCATTAGACACCATAAATATTGGGTCTTAATACTTCAATATATTGAGCTTTTTGTTTTTTATATCAATTCTTATTATCAATTCATTACACAATTTTTGGTAAAAATTTGGATTTTACTTTTAATGTCAATTACACAAATTTTAGACAAGTTTTCGGTACACAACAGTTCGGGTTCTGCTTCATGACTTCTAAGGAGAGACAAAATACTTTTTTTTACCAAATATTTGAAACTTTTTGCTATATGTTCTTTTAAATATTTATAGGAATTTCAAAAGATTTTGTTATTCGTGCTTAATTCCCAGTTTTTATTATTGATAAAAACACTTGAAATTTATTGTTGATGGGATAAGCTATTCCTATGCGCATTTCACTGGTTGCTTAGGCCAGATCATCAGGAAACTTCATCCATAAAGATTTTAGAAAAACTAAAGATATTAAACCAAATAAAACTGTTAAGCGTATAAGACTTATAGCAACAGTTCTACTTGTAATAATATCAAAGCTTAAACAAAACACATCAACAATAAACAGTGGGTTTATCTCATCTTACATTCCCCACTACAATTAGTTGAAATTCTCTCAACATTAATTGTAGTTGTAAGTAGGTTAAGAAAAACAAAATAAAAACAACAACAACTTACAAAAGATGTTGTCAATTAAGTGTTTTTTTAGGCCGTGCACTTGCCTGTTTATTATCAAAAAGTAATTTCAATTTTTGGGAATACAAAATTTTAATTTCAAAAGATTAGCAACCAGTGAAATGCGCATAGGAATAGCTTATCCCATCAACAATAAATTTCAAGTGTTTTTATCAATAATAAAAACTGGGAATTAAGCACGAATAACAAAATCTTTTGAAATTAAAATTTTGTATTCCCAAAAATTGAAATTACTTTTTTGATATTTATAGGAATTTTTCCTAATTCTTGATTTATAAAAAAAAAAAATAGCAAAAAGTTTCAAATATTTTGTCTCTCCTGAAAAGTTGTTGTTTTTGAGTTACGAGGTTGCGGAAGAAAACCATCGATATGTGAGATATCTTAATCCCCTTATTCATAATAAATAAAACAGGTTAATAGAAAGTTTATTAAACCGATTTTCAGCTTACCACGCATGACAAGAAAAACATTTCATATGAACTTGCTTAAATATACATATATTCAAACAGTTTTACATATATTAAAGAAGATTCTCTTTCGCCACGCTTTAACCAAACGTGTCTCTGTATCGCTCTATAATTTTGGCTAATTTAAAGTATTTTAATTGTTATTTACGCCCGTTTTCACCACCTTTGATTAAAAAATAATCATAACTTTAACCGAAAGTTTGGCCAAATTGTATTACACAATATATGATTAACTCTTAACTGACATAATTTAACCAAAAAGTGTGTGTTAAATTTAACCGAAGAAAATTTGGCGGTTAGCACACTAATCGGAAAATAAAACAAATAAAATGGATAGAAATATGAACCAACATTTACATTTTTGTAATATTTTTTATTTTAAAAGTTCATATTGGAAAAAAAGAAATGTTCCTGACCACCGGAACCACTTCAAATTATCTGATGAAGAATTCAGACAGAGATATAGATTATCAAAGTCTGCAATACGTTTTATATGCAGTCTTGTTCACAACAATATAAAGTCTGCAACAGATAGGTAAGATATTTCGAAAAATATTTAAAATTATTAATTAAAATTGAATTTAGAAATAATGCCTTATCGCCAATACAAATGGTACTATTGACCTTAAGGTTTTACGCCACCGGTAGCTTTATGATGGTTATTGGGGATTATTGCGGCGTATCACAAATCAGGACACGAAGTGTTATACAGCGTTGTTTTGGAGTCATGAAACGTCGTTTTCCCGTACTGTCCTTAGGAATGAGTTTCAAAGTTGCTAAAAATTTACTCCACTCCTACTAATTCATTTGAATTAGAAACAAATTGCAATTCATTTGAATTTAAAATTACATAATTGCAATTCATTTGAATTGACTCAAATTTCATTCAATTCATTTTGTGTGTTAAAAGAATTAATTCAAAATTTGCTAATTCAACGCATGAATGATTCGCGAATTAATTAAAAAAATTAATGATTCATTTACAGCTATGCTACATACATACATATTGATGTCTGAGACCACAATAAGTATTCTTTTTTTTATAAAAGTCGGATGATAACAGTCATTATTTGATTTTTATTTTTTCCAGCCAGAATGAAAGTTATTTTTTGATTTTTTTTTCCAACAAAAATAACAGTTATGTGCTGTTTTCAGAACACAAGTAATTAAACGTGTAGTAAAATTTATATTTACTCGAAAAAATAAAAATCCAAAAGAATTAGTATTTTCTGTCCCTGATTGATACAAATAAAATGAAATTCCGAATATTTTATAAACATACATAAATTTGTTTTTTATTTTTTCATATATTAAATATTTCATACATACGTATGTATATTATTGATAAACTTAAAAAAATATTCAGTCATATTTAAGGCAGTTTCACACTTCAATACAAGTCTTAAGTATTTTGAGGAAAATTAAACACGATAAGTTCTCATTGTTTTTTAAAAGTTTTCAAACAATAAGTAGATCAAGAAAGCATTTCCGTCAAAATATTTAAGACTTGCATTATAGTGTGAAACGGCCTTCAGTATTATTACAAAAATTGCGGTAGAATGAAAAAGTTACAAATAATTCAGTCTTATTCAGGTAAGTGATGAAAAACGATAGTTTTTAGCAGGTGTAATGAATTTCGGTCGGTTTTAAAATCTATTTCTGAAATAGTCTTAACCCCCATATTCATAAAAAATATTTTCGTTATATAAGCCGGTTGCAGACTTTCCTAATAATGATTGAATGCGCTTATCTCTATCAGATACTTTGCTGCAATATTGGCCTCCTCCGGTTTTATAAAACTATTTTCTATCAATTGGTAGTGCTACTTTTGCCTTCCGCTTCATATTATCGTATTTATCTTTAAGGCTTTTAACCGATCTGATATTGTTGCACTGCGACCCAAATTGTGATGCGATTGTTTGCCAAACATCATTTTTTTGCTGCCAACTAACAGCGTTTGTGGTTTTATTCTCCACGATGCGTGAGTGTTGCTCAACCAGCGACATTAACACATCTTCCTCTTGGGATGTAAAGTTTGAAGACCTACAAAACGGTTTAATACTTGATATTCTTTTTTGCAATGAGATCTTACCTTTGTCGCTTTCCTTTGTTAACATCCAAACAAGAATCCTTATTTTCGCTGCAAAATATTTTATCGTCTGAGAACATGCTGAATACATAAAAAAAAAAACAATTTTTAATTTACATTAATATATTTTACATGTACATTTATGTTTACCTTGATTTTTAAATTATTATATTTTTAAATTTTTATTTTATTTATTAAATTTTATTTAAATTAAAACACACACAAAATTTTGTTCACTTTTAAAAGCCGCCTTTTAATATTTATTTTTTATGTAAACAAACCGATAGTATTGCCACATTTTTATCAAATTCTTTCGTTAAATAACCGAAAGATGATGAAACGAAAATCGGTAACCATTGATTAAAAAGTACCCGTTAGCCAAACCAGCAATTAGTTAATTTTTTTTTTAACAAACATTTAATCATAGATCGTGAAAGCGGGCGTTAAAGTTATTATTGTATTGCAGTTGCCAACTGTCTGTTTATTTACTGGACTGTTATAAACATTTGTTAACCGGGATAAGTTAAATGTTCAAACTCTTCGTTTTAATTTAATTTATAATTAATTTGTTCTATATTAATAGTAAAAAACTACACTTTAAAGTTTCTTACCAAAAATACATTCGTGAAAACATCTGTTTAATTTAATAACAATAAATACGACTCTAACCCCGGGTCTTCACGTAGCAATATTTATTGCGGCAAACGTCAAATTTCATTGCTCCATAAAATTTGCGACGTATAGACCGCATATTGCCATGAGTGGCAATCCATTGCGCAATGATTGCTCTTCTTATTGCTTGAGCAATTATTGCTTAGCAATATGCTGTCAAATCAGTTGTAATATATCTGACATTTCATTTCTCTGTACGGTTGTTTTTTGTTTGTGTGTTTATTTATTAAAAAAGCAATCAATAAATATATTATTATATATTATAATTTTTAATAAACGTAAAGATCAACAAAAGTAAACGACGAATTTATTTTTTTGTATATTTTTTATTTTTTCAATAGAACAATTCAACTTTTTTTAACGCAAATAAACAAAAAAGTAATACAAAACACAGCTACGACAATTACAATTAATTATTTTATTAATTTAAAAAAGAAAATTTCACAACCACTTCAAAACACAACATAAAACATTTGTTATAAATATGTACAGCCTAAAAACTTTATACGACTACTCGCGGTGAAAATTGCAAATTTATGGCAAAGCAATTTCAAGTGTTCTCCAGCAATAAATTCAGCAATTATTGCTCCATTGTTCTGTCATTGTTCTGCCGACGTTTTTGCTTGTACTTAGCAATAAATATTGCCACGTGGAGACCCAGCGTAAAAACAATTATTATTCGTACTCTGAAACACATCTTTACTGGTTTGTGTATTTGATTACGTTATAGCAGCGCCATCTGTTGTAATTGATTATAATTATCACCCAGCAAACAATTTTATGAACATTTTAATTTAAAAAAAAAATAATAATAAATAAATAATAAATACTTTTATCATGGAGGTGGAGACCCAGCGTAAAAACAATTATTATTCGTACTCTGAAACACATCTTTACTGGTTTGTGTATTTGATTACGTTATAGCAGCGCCATCTGTTGTAATTGATTATAATTATCACCCAGCAAACAATTTTATGAACATTTTAATTTAAAAAAAAAATAATAATAAATAAATAATAAATACTTTTATCATGGATTGCTTAAGTACCAATTGCAACGTTACTGAAAATGAAAGAATGATATCGTGTTGGTTGTGCTTAGGACATTACCATTTAAAATGTACGGCATTAAAGCCACGCGATGCGGATGCTCTTGCTGATGCTGGAAAATCACTGCAATGGTCTTGCCCGCGGTGTAAAAAAATTAATATAGATTTTTATAAATTTTTTAAAAGTTTTAAAGATGAATACGACAATCTTAAAAAGACTTTCTAAGTGTGCAAACTAAGCTTTCAAAATTTGGCGAACTATTTACAAGCTATCAAAATTTAGATAAGTTTTCGGACGTGACAGATCTGTCGTCTCCAAAGCGGAAAAAACGTTAAATACATCACCGATGATTCCGTCACTAACATATTCTACAGTTGTTACTCGTTCGAAGTCTTCTGAAATTAATAATGATAATCCTGTTTCATTTGCGCCTCTAAATGTGATCTCGCCACATGTAGCCAGTATTGATATTAGTAATTCTTATTCTAATTATATTTTATTACCGCAATCGTCTGAAAATCATACTCCAATGGATCCAACAATAAGTAACCAAATTGTTCGTAACCCACTGCGAGCTGTTCCACCAAAAAAAATCTATTTTCATTTCTCGCCTGGCAAGTTCCACTACTTCAGATGATATAGATTATTATATTAAATCTAAAGTTGGATATAATTCTGATGTTTTAATTCATAAATTTAAATACTCACAGCCAAGGTCTATTACATCTTTTAAATTAACTGTTTCTGATGATATTTTCAATCAAGTTCTGGATACAAACTTCTGGCCTGAAAACACATTAGTTCGCGAGTACATTTATAAGGATAGAACGAATGTTAAAAATTTTGGTGTTCTCCCTCAACGTGAACAGAATAGTTCAAAAAACTAAGTAAAGCTACTGTCGATTCATTATCTGTTTTTTATCGAAATGTTCGTGGTTTACGATCAAAGCTGTCTAATTTGTATATGCAAAGCTTCAACTTTAATTATGACGTATTAGTCTTTACTGAAACTTGGCTCAATGATAATATTTTCCGTAGAGATCGTGCTACTTATGGGAGAGGTGTTCTTATTGCGGTCTCTAGCAGTTTTCCTTCTGAACGTTTAGTGGTTGGCGTATCGCTTGATATATAATTTATATCTGTTATTGTTAAATTAAAATACAAAAAAATAATACTAACATGTTCATATATTCCTCCATCATCCCCGCAGTCTTTATATATCCATCATGGTGAAGCTATTAGGTCTGCTTCTCTCTCCGCTAATAACAATGATTCTATTATAATTATGGGTGACTTTAATATGTCTTCAATATCCTGGAAATATTCGCTTGATGATAAATACTTCGTGCAAACGAAATTAAGTGTAAATTACATGGACTTTTTTAATATTTTATATGATATGAGCCTTTTTCAAATAAATGGGATACTAAACGATTTTGCTAAAATACTGGATTTAGTGTTTGTAAATGATAGAGATGACTGTTATATTAAACGATCCAACCCTATTACTCTTCCGGAAGATCGATATCATCCTGCTTTTGAAGTTATTGTATCTATTCCGCCGGATTGTACTGTATCATTAAATGTTAGTACTGGAAAAGTATTTTCTTTCGAACGAGCTAACTACAACATGTTAAATAATCTTATAAGTAATACTGACTGGAGTAACATCCTGGCATATTCTTCAAAATCAAGTGATTCCATGTGTCATATATCTGTGGTTTTCATGGGCAACCGCGTATGTCTTAAAATAAAATTTTTTAGGAGAGCCGAAAAACCATTCTAGATCAAACTATGGGCTAGGTATTGCACCTTTTAAGCTTTGTAATTGAGTTAAAAAAATCGGAATGGGTCTATCTGTTTTCAAAAATTTTTAGAACCATGTAAAGAGCGCTTAAAATTAAGCAATATGGCATCAACATTTCAAAATCGAAAAAATGGACATACGCGGTTGCCCATGAAAACCACAGATATTTGATGTTTTTACAACAAGCTGTGTTCTTTTATGGACGTGTGTATTCCAAAACGCACATCTAGAGTATTACTGGGACCGCCTTGGAATAACGTGCAGCTTTCTCGAGCAAAGAATAGGAAAAATTAATATTATAAAGTATTCAAGCGATCTGGATCATCTGTAGACTATCTAAGATATTCCGTCAGCAGGGCTGAATATGCCAGTTTAAACAAAATTTGTTATAATCGTTATTTAAATAAAATCAAATTTAATTTAAAACGTGATCCCAAATCATTCTATAAATTTATAAACTCAAAGAAAAAAACCGTTGGTTATCCAACCGCAATGACTTATCGACAAATTGAATCAAGTAATGATACAGTTATAAGTAACATGTTTGCTGATTTTTTCTCGAATACCTACTCAAATTCAACATATGATAACTCAGTCAATTATCCATTTCTCCTGGTGGAAAACAATGCAATTTCTTGATGTGTATACGATTACAAATAATCTAAAAAAACTAAAGTTCTCTTACAGTTATGGCCCGGATAAAATTCCTAGCTGTGTGTTAATAAAGTGTGCCGATTCCTTACCAATCCCTCTGACAGTTTTATTCAACGCATCTATTATATGTGCTTATCTGCCTAAATTGTGGAAAGAATTGTATATTGTTCCTTTATTTAAGTCGGGTAATAAGTCTCTTATTGAAAATTACAGGGGAATTGCAAAACTGAGTGCTATACCGAAGCTTTTTGAGAAAATTATTACGGACCATTTGAGTTATCAAGTTGCAAATATAATATCTCCTTATCAACATGGATTACGTAAAGGAAGTTCTACGACGACAAATCTCTTACAATTTACTATGGCTGTTAATCGCGGATTTCTTAAAAAAAATCAGACTGACGTCATTTACACTGATTTTATCAAAGCATTCGATAAAGTAAATAATTTGCTTCTTGTAAAGAAACTACAATTAATTGGTTGTACGAAGCATTGCATAAAATGGATTTACTCATATTTATCAGATAGGACGCAAACCGTTTGCTTAAACAGTAGTTATTCTAAAAATATTAATGTTCTTTCTGGAGTACCTCAAGGAAGCCACCTTGGACCGCTGCTTTTTTCCATGTTTATTAATGACTTGCCTAATGTTGTAAAGTTCTCAAATATTTTAATGTATGCTGATGATGTCAAAGTTTATCTATCCTACAACCAACTTTTAGACCACCATCGACTTCAAAAGGACTTTCATTTTATGAATGGTGCAACATCAACTTTATGGAGCTGAATTTAAAGAAATGTAAATCAATGCGCTTTGTAAGAAATAACCCTATTGCAGCTGGAATTAGTTGACAGCTTCCAAGATCTTGGTATATTATTTGATCCTAAATTGAGTTTTACTTTGCATATAACAACTATAATAAATAGAGCAAGGGGTTCACTGGGTTATATAAAACGTTGGGCTAAAGAGTTTAATGATCCGTATATTGGTAAAACTTTATTCATGGCACTAGTTCGACCTATTCTTGAATATGGATCGATAATAATGGACCCTATTTACCAAATCCATTCCAATGCCATTGAGTCGGTCCAAAAACAATTCCTGTTGTTTTGTCTTCGTGGATTAGGTTTTAACCCCTTGAACTTGCCTTCATATGCTGCTCGTCTTGCTCTTATTAAACTTCCTACATTAAAAAGTCGTAGAACTATGCTTAATGTGTCATTTTTATTCAATGTTATTAATGGCGACATCTGCTGTGGATTTTTGATAAATGATATTTCTCTCAACATTCCTCAACGTCCATCTCGGAATTACATACCTTTATCAGTAACATTTGTTAAAGCTAATTATGCTAATGCTGACCCTCTCAGGAGAATGAGCAATGCATTTAACAACTTATATAGGTTTATTGACTTTTCATCAAATCCTGAAGCTATAAAAAGGGCAATAATCACATTTCTTAACACTTAGTAATCTTATTGTTAATTATATAATATTATATTTTTATGTGTTACATTTTGTAATCAATTATTTTTTAAATTGTCTGTAAGGAATAAAATTCCATAGACATATAATAATAAATAAATAAAAGTTGGTAATAAATAAATAAAAACAGAAAGAAAAAAAGTTTTTTTGCTAGCGTAAAAAGTATCAAAAAAGTGGCAAAAATCGCCAAAAGTACCACATTTGGGTGCATTTTGTAAAAGTGCCCAAATAGTATCCAAGCAGTCGAAAAAGTGGCAAATTGCCACTTTAGTGGCACCAACGGTAACGCTGTAATTCACACACATTCTTCACACGCATTCTTACGCTCTTTCATTTAGCCCACGAGAGTACACAATTAGTCATCGATTATCAAGCGACGGGTGCACATGCGGCGGATGCTTACGTATTTTTTTATCTATATTAACCCTGTCGGACATTCAGTTAACTTTAAATTAACTGAAAGCTAACTATTTTTCAACTAGTGGTGGTTGACACTTGGATTTATTTTATATGTAATTTACTAACTATTTTAACATTGCGATGTCCTAGGAAGTAGTCAATTGTTCGACTCTGCATTACTTTTAATTAACTTTAAGTTAACTTTTTGTAGCTAGCTATAAACTTACTACTTTAAGTTAGCTTTAAGTTAAGTTAGTTTAAGTTAAGGCATTGGATGAATACTTTCAAAAAAATAAAAAAATTTTATTTTTTTATTTTATTTTCTTTTATTTTTTTTATTTTATTTTATTAATCAAAGTTGTTTTATTAAACTTTTTTTTAACCAGAGTCGCTGGCGGGAATCGATCCCGCAACCTCGGGGCTGATAGACTTGCTCACTACCAGCTAGCCTACTGGGCAGTGTGACCAGATTTCAAAAAAATATAGAGCTAAATCAGGTTAAAAATAGAGCTAAAAAAGGCTAAAAATAAATAAATAAAAGCCAAAAAATAAAGCTAAATTTTTATATTGCTTTTTAATAATATTAATTCATTATTCGTATTATAAATAACACATACTATGTAAAAACCTTTTTTTTAGTCAAAATTTAAGTAAAATATGTTAGTAAAATATGTAACCAAATCAAACTATGTATAGTTATGGAACAAAAATATCTTGATGAGCATTAAATTCAAACACATATTCATGTAATAATAATGATTATAAAATAATTTTTTGTAATTCTTATGCCAGCATAAGTTAACCACAAAGAAAATAAAGTTAAGAAAAGTCTTAAGACTAAAATAAAATTGATAGCAATTCAAAACTACTTTGGTTGATATATATAAAAATAAAGTAAAAACAAAAAATATAAAATTAACATATAAAAAGTGATATCACATGAACGTATGTATGTATCTTTGTACAATGGTGAACATATATAAAAAAGCTCTTAAAGCTAATATACAAAAAGGAATAAATTCAAAGGCATCGGTTAATATAAAGTATAGTATAGAACAAATTTGGAATCCTATAAGATTTGGATTCTTCGTTTGCACAAATTATGAGTATATTTACAAGATTTAAATATTTTTAATTCCAAAAAATACTTTTTAACAAGCAAACGAATAAACTTGATAAATATTTGACTACATGTTAAATATTTCCTCAAATGAATATTCGTCTTCCTCTAAAGAGTTCGACAAAAAATCACTATTATTTGTATAAATAGATTTATCAAAACTTTTTATGAGATCATTTGTTATTTTAAAATTATGACAACATTTATTTATACTTTTTAAGCCACATCTTATATAGAGAAGTGAATTTACTGTATTTAAAGTAAATCTGTTTCTAATTTTCGTTTTTATGAGATTCATTCCGCTGAATACGCGCTCAACTTCAGCGTTACTGAAAGGCAAAACTAAAAATTTCATCACAAAAATAGATAATTCCCTAAAGGGGTTTTCATTTAATGCATTCTTATACTCAAAAACATTGATCCAAAATTCTATTGTTGAATTTTGATTAGGCCACTCGTAACAATTTAATTTTTGCCACTGTAATTCTAAATCAGAAATTTCATCTAGTTTTAAAATTTTCATTTCTTCTTTAAAATTCTCATACAAAGTACATTTTATTTTCTTGAGACTATTTTCTAAAGAAAAGAAGTTTGTTTGTTGCAGTGATGAAATATTGTTTGGCAAACGTTGGCGTAATTGATATATTAATTGTTTAATAAAATTTTGGCAAGTACATCTTATATCTTTTTCTGTTTCAGAATCTATTATTTGTCTTTTCGAAATCAGATATTGTTCAAAACTATAATTAAAATAAGGTATTGGAGTTAAAAAATCTTCCAAATCAGATTTTAACGGATCAAAATGTTCAGTTTTCAAAATAATTTGATTTGCAAGATCTTTCAATAATAAATAAACTTCTGAAAGCAATAATGTGGGATCTGCGTCGTTGCTTTCAAACATTTTGTTTACTTTTTGAACATCTGATAGTAACGGTTTCAAAAACTTTAAATAAAGTAAATTCTTTTCATTATACAATTTTTTCAAAATTTTAGCTTGATGACACGACTCAGAAACAGCTGCAATTTCAAAATGGGTTTTTAGTTCTAACCATTGGTTTTTAATTCGATTTACAGCTGTTTCTATTGACAGCCATCTAGTGTCACAAGCTCTTACTAACTTAAGTGGCTGCATATCACAATTAATTGCTGCATATAGTTCTTTTGTCTTAAACTTGATTTTGAAAACCAATTATATGTTTCTGCCACTAAATATTCAATTTCGGGCGGCAAACTTTTGGACGCATGTGAAACAGATAATTGTATCGAATGACAAACGCAAGGAACTAATACAATTTTATCGTTTTTTTCTTTTAAATTTGCGATAACACCACGGTTCACCCCGGTCATAACTTTTGCGTTGTCTGTTCCTAAGCCTACCATATATTTTATATCTAGATTAAAAGCATTTAAAATTTTTAAGATAGCTGAAGAAATTCCGAGAGCTGTTGCTTCTTCTAGAGCATACAAATGTAAAAATGTATTTACGATATGCTTTAATGACTTACTGTAGTACCGAATTACTACACCTAAATGTTTTTCCACAGTAATATCGGTTGACTCGTCTATTATAAGACTATAATGACTTCCCTTAATGTCGTCTGTCAACAATTGCTTGAAGTGTTGTGCCAAAATAGAAGTAATGATAGCGGTACATTTTGTTCGCCCCAAAGACATTGCCACCGCCGGTTTGCTGTCATTGAAAATATTTTTGTGCATCTTTACCATGTGATCTACAGACCTCATAGAAGTATGCACCGCCACGAACAATGCATCAGACAACTCAGCTTCTTTTTTCTTCGTACAGCTACTTGAAGTTTGAAACTCTAATGTTTTTTGATTTTTGGTCTTGAAAGGTGATGCAGCAGCTACATGCTTATTTGTCTTCCCATGCGTTAACAGGTTACTTAATTTTGATTTCAATGTACAATGACAGTATTTACATTTTACCTGTTTGTCATTTACTTCAACAATCCACTTCGAAAGTCTCGAATCATTGAACCAGCTTTTTCTCAATTTTTGCGTGTATTTTCTAGAATATAAAACGATACTTAATTCCTTATACTTTTCTTTTCAATATTAAAACTAACTTTTGGGACATCCCTTGTAAAATTCATTGGTTCTTTCAGTAGAATTGTAAGTAGTGCTCTTATGTTTTTCTGATTACTCAACACATTATTTTGTAGGCGAAGTTTTTACTGGGAATAAAAGAAGAAAACAAAATGTGTACAAAAGTACATTTCAAAACAGATTATAGCAGATATTGAAACATCGCATTGTTTTCATATATGTGTGTAGATCATCAAGCTGTCAAAAACAATAGTGAAAAAATAACTGCAAATCTCCTACTACCACCTTGTTTAACTTTAAAGAATTACTTGCTGACTTATTGTTTCTGTGATGCCAGATTTTAGCTGTTTGAGACTAGTTTATAAGGTTACCAATATATCTTTATTTTATTGAACTTTCTTTTTTTATTATGTACATATCATAAAATCATTGGAATACAAATAGAAAAAAAGGCTAGAAAAAGCCAAATTCATTTTTTAAAAAAGCTTAAAAAAAAGCTTAAAGCTAAATGAAATATATCAAGCTAAATCCAAAAAAATAAAGCTAAATTTAGCTCGAAAAAAGCTAATATGGTCACACTGCTACTGGGGCAGTCTAGTTTTTGAATAAAAAAACTATGTTTTTTGCCATTACTCAATTAAGAGCGTAAATATGAGATTAAATTGTCATAACATAACCAGCGTTACCGTTGGTGCCACTAAAGTGGCAATTTGCCACTTTTTCGACTGCTTGGATACTATTTGGCCACTTTTACAAAATGCACCCAAATGTGGTACTTTTTGCGATTCTTGCCACTTTTTTGATACTTTTTACGCTAGGAAAATATACTTTTTTTTTCTTTTTGTTTTATTATAGCCCCCAGCTTTAATATATGTAAAACTGTTTAAATATATTTATATTTAAGCAAGTGGTTAGCTTAAAATCGGTTTAATAAACTTTCCATTAACCTGTTTTATTTATTATGAATAAGGGGATAAAGATATCTCTATCTCACATATCGATGGTTTTCTTCCGCAACCTCGTAACTCAAAAACAACTACTTTTCAGGAGAGACAAAATACTTTTTTTTTTACCAAATATTTAAAACTTTTTGCTATATATTCTATTAAAAATCAAGAATTAGGAAAAATTCCTTTAAATATTTAAAAGAATATATAGCAAAAAGTTTCAAATATTTGGTAAAAAAAGTATTTTGTCTCTCCTTACCGAAAACTTGTCTAAAATTTGTGTAATTGACATTAAAAGTAAAATCTAAGTTTTTACCAAAAATTGTGTAATGAATTGATAATAAGAATTGGTATAAAAAACAAAAAGCTCCATATATTGAAGTATTTAGACCCAATATTTATAGTGTCTAATGAAGATATAAACCATTTCGAATTAGTTTCAGAGTTTAAAGATATTATAACTGACCCAGATGCATTCATACATGAATTTAAACTTCTAGAGAGTAAAGTAAATGACACGAATTATGAACACATATTTAAAATTTCGAATGCTGAAAATTTTTGGCGTGAAATAGGAACATTGAAAACATATATTCAAACTTGTACAAATTGATCTCTCATATTTTTACACTGTCACATAGTAGTGCTTCTGCTAAACGTGTTTTTACTAAGTTAGCTTAAATCAAAATAAAGTAACAAATAAGCTAAAGACATTTTACCAAAGTATGGAAGTCGTTTTAAGAACAAATAATTGTAAAATTTGTATGAAACTGACCATTAATAAATATGTAGCACAGGACGACATTGAAAAGTTTGTTTAGCCATTCCAACTGATTCTTATGTTTTTGGAATGCTAAAAACGAACACAGTTTTCTCCCATCACGTCACATTTATCAGATACACCAATTATTGTAATTTCGGAAGATGTTTTGTACCAAAATTAATAACAAAATCCGGCCACGGTCAAAAATGAAAGATTATCAATAACAATTTTAATTAATTTTCATGTTGTAAAATTCCTTTCTTCATAGAAATAATTTAATGAAAATTAAATTTAATGAACTTAAGCCTAATTAAAAATATTAAAAATTTGGATTAAAAACCATAAATAGTTCAACAAAATAACCACAATACTAATTATTATTTACAAAATATTTATTTTAGTTTTTATACCATTTAAAATTATAATAAATAGAAAAGAAATGTCAAAAATACATAATGTGGTATACTTATTTTAATTTTAAAGGATGTGCCCCTTTTTTAAAAAAATTCCACTTTTTGGTGCCACTTTTTTTGTAGATATCCCCTTTTTTTGGTACTTTTTGAAAATATCCAACGGTAACACTGAACATAACATCAATAACAACGTTGATTTTTTTTGCTAACGACTTGGCATTAACCAAAGTGTATACAAACACTGTGTTGTATATTTTAAGTAGTGAGAGCCAAGTTGTTTGCAAAAAAAATCAACGCTGTTATTGTTGTTATGTTATGACAATTTAATCTCATATTTACGCTCTTAATTGAGTAAAGGCAAAAAAACGTAGTTTTTTTATTCAAAAACTAGACTGCCCCAGTAGGCTAGCTGGTAGTGAGCAAGTCTATCAGCGCCGAGGTTGGGGGATCGATTCCCGCCAGCGACTCTGGTTAAAAAAAAAGTTGAATAAAACAACTTTGATTAATAAAATAAAATAAAAGAAATAAAAGAAAATAAAATAAAAAAATAAAATTTTTTTATTTTTTGAAAGTATTCATCCAATGAATAACATTCATAGATCGGCCTTAACTTAAACTAACTTAACTTAAAGTAGTAAGTTTATAGCTAGCTACAAAAAGTTAACTTAAAGTTAATTAAAAGTAATGCAGAGTCGGACAATTGACTACTTCCTAGGACATCGCAATGTTAAAATAGTTAGTAAATTACATATAAAATAAATCCAAGTGTCAACCACCACTAGTTGAAAAATAGTTAGCTTTCAGTTAATTTAAAGTTAACTGAATGTCCGACAGGGAATTGTCTCTTTATTCACTAATACTAATATAAAGTAATACAACCACAATTGACATCACTGGTTTAGAGCTTTACTCATGCAAAATAGCGGCATTTTTTTTCAATTTTGGTCAAACAACACTCAGCATGTGTGTATGAATGTATATATTGTGCGTTTTCATAAGTATGGGCCTGTTCGTAAATGCATCACTGCGCTGCATATGATGTGCAGTATGTTCATAAATGCAAACAGTGGCAACACTGCAGCTGTCACATGGTCGAAAATGCAACACAGCAGTAGATTAGGCGCAAACGAAAGCAAATATAAATCATAAAAATGTCTGATGCAATGGAAGAGTAAGTATGCAAACAATGCAAACAATCAAATCAGCAAATAAAAGCATCATGCACAGCTGATTAGCAAAGTCATCGCATAATAATCATGTTATGCAGTGCAGTGATGCATTTACGAACAGGCCCTATATTCCACATTATGTGTGCTTGTAAAGTTTTTTTTTTGCCGACAAACGCATGCACAAGAACTACTGAAGCTGCAAAATAGCGGCACTTTTTTTATTGAAACAACACTCAGCGTGTGTATAATGTGTGCTTGTAAAGTTGTGCACAATAAATACTGAAGCTGTATTGTTATGGGCATATGGAAGTATGTGTATAAGAATGTTTGTTTGTAGGAGGTGTGTGGCTGACAGCATTATCAACGTTTTCTTGATATTTTTTGTAACGATTTAATATGTATGTATCAATGTTGTTTTTACATGAAACATTTTAAATTTTATAAAAACCGAGATTTTGCGTATTTAACATTGTGTGATGTTATTTTTACTAAAAAAAAAATTGAATTAATTTGTTTTAAGGTAATATTAAAAATTGTTCGTTTTAAATCAATGTGATTCAATGTTAATTTTGAACTAGGTCATTATTTTTGTCGAAATTTTATATGATTCCAATCAACATTTTTCCATGTTAATTTTACATTTGATTATTTTTCTGTGTGTTGAAAGCTAAAATTATAAAACCTACATATTTATGTGAGTATATGTATTTCAAAAATCCAAATTTTTTTAAATTACCGTTTTTTGAATAGAATTACCTTGCTACCTTTTGCGGCCCAAAATTACCGTAAAAAAAAGTAATTACCGTACGGTTAACATCACGCTTGTGAGAGTAAATTACAGTCTTTATCAGCGTTGCCACAATGAAGATTTTACCTTATTTTTGAAGATTTTTTGACTAAAATAAGATTTGAAGATCTTTTTTCTCAAATTTTTAGAAATAAAAATTCTTAACTTTAAGTTTGTACAACTTACTTAATTTTTTGCAGTTTTTTAAACAGTCAGTTTTTAAAACAATGAGGTTTTGTATCAGCTTGTTGTCTATTGGATATGGATACTTTTGTACCCATTGTCTAGCATACACAAAAATTAGCGGTTGTTCATTTTGGGAATATTGATGAAAAAAAATTATTTGAAAAAAGAAAACCCGTATTTTTATAAAGTTTAATATATTAAAGAAGAAAAAAGTTCATGTATTTAGTACCAAAAGGTAAAACTAATGGAAATTAACTCTAGGATTACCGTCTTGGTCTGGCCAGACTAAATTTGTGTTTTGCAGTTATTGCAATTTTTCGAATATAACAAAAAAAACAGGGGCGTCTATAAATTATGTGTGCTGAATCGAATGAAACTAATTTGGATTTGATTGGAGCAAGATTAGTGGGGTGGAATTCTATTTTTATGTAAAAGTCTATGAAATTACCCTCTGGGACTAGGCTTGCCATTTCTATTTTGAGAAAAAGAGGACGCCAGCATAAAAAATGTAGGACATTTGTTCGAAAAAAGAGGACACTTTCTAAACAACTTAATATTAATAAAATTAACGACGGCACACAAAAACTTAATTTGGGTAATTCCATGTCAAGTCAACCAAGAGTGGGACTCGACCCCTTTCGATTTGAATGCAATTTGGCGAGAGGGTTTATTTGATCCCATAAAGAACACATTTCAACGAAAAACAATTTTTTAATTTTTTTTTCAAAAGTTATATCATTCAAATTGTCATAATATCGCCGAATAAGCCGAATGTGTTGAGTTTATTCTTTTAATATCTCGAAAACTACTTTACATACGAAGATGATTTTTGTCAGTTTAAAGAGAATACTTGAGGCTACAATAAATATATTGAAAAAAATGTATATGCAATATATCAAATTTTAAAAATGGACTAAGTCAAAACCCTTTTTTTTTGCTGATTTTTGTTTTTATATAATACTTCAAATTGTTTTTTAAAAATCCTAAAACTTTGAAGGATGTGCTTTTTTAAGATATGATTTTTTTTTCTTTCCAAAAAGAATCTTAAAATAAAATTTTAATATAATCATTTAGCAATAAGTATTTATTTGAACAAAAGTAACGACATTGATAAGGTTGCTTTTGCTTATTTGTTTCATTTTTTTGGAAGCTCCATTTTGGGCACATTCAAAGAAAAGTACTCTTTTTGTCACGTTACGTCCCCAAAAATTAAATCATACCTATCTTAAAAAAAACCCGAGCACCTAAATCTTTTTTTTTAATGAATTTTGTGAACTGTGATTTAAATCCAGGAACAAATTTACAATGAAGGTGTAAAAAGCCGGACAACCCCGGACACTTGATAAAAAAGAAGTAGGACTGCCCCGGATACCCAAAAAAAGAGGACGGTGTCCGGGGAAAAGAGGACGGATGGCAACCCTATCTGGGACGGACCAAATTTTGTTTTGCAATATTTTTCATGTGCAAAATAAGGGACTACATATTCAATGACTTGCATGTAAAATAAAATAATAAAATCATATAAAAAATTCGTATACAGGGGTGTCCTTTAAATCGAAAAGGCAAATATTTTAAATGTCGTTTTTTAATAAGATTTCTGTGATAAATGAATTTTATGACAAATATTTTACAAATATTTCTCTGTTAAACAGAATTTAATAACAAACATTATAAAAATTTTATTAAAAGTGTATTAAAAACAACTTCCAAATTCTTGTGTTTTCGATTTCCAGAACACCCCTGCTTATCTAAAATAATAATTTAATAAAAAATATATTTATTTACTTTTTATTTAATTGGGGTTTTTTTAGCTGTTCTAATTGGGGTCAGGCCTGACCAAGAGGAGACCTAAGTGGTAAAAAGTTACCTAGGGTTAAGAAGCTTTTGGTATGAAAATTTCACATTCCATGTTTTTGATAATTATTAAATAAAGTGTATATACATTAGTGTTTTACAAAGTCTTTTCAAAGGTGTACATTATTTTAATAACAATTCCATTAGGAATATATTTAGGGAAGTCCATATAATCCATATATTTTCAAATGCCTTGGATACAACAACAGTATCAAATATAATACTAAATTGAGAACCCTTAAAACTTCATATGATGTATGATCTTCTTGCCCAAAATTTATATATCTCTAATTTTAGAATTTAATTACTTCCAAAGAAACTTCTTTATTTAAATGAACTTTTTACGTTCTTATTTATTAGAAAACAAATGGATTTAAAGTATATTTTTAGAAAGAATTTTATGGGAAATAGACCTAAAACTACAATCTAATTTTGTATAAATACCGCAATTTTGTATTTCAATTTAAATAGTTTCCATAAAAAGAAGTATAAGATTTTCCTCTTCAAAATAGGATTTTTTTTTGGCCATATGAAGATTTTCCTTCCAAATCTTCTGGCAACGCTGGTCTTTATTATTACTCTCAGGCAGCGCTGCCAGAAGTAAGATTTTACCTTATTTTTTAAGATTTTTTAACCGAAAAAAGATTTTAAGATTTTTTCCCCAAAAACAAGATTTTTTGTTTTGTCTTGACGAAGATTAGGTTCAATTAAAAAAAACCTTCTTTGTTCCCATTTGAAAATTTGTAAACTAAATAATGCAACCTTGCGGTTTACTGGACTAAAAAAAAATACTTAAAAAGCAACCTCCGTTTGGCCTTCAAGGGTGATTAATCAGGTGTAAGCTTTGCGCGCTTATTCTTTTGCAAAACAGAAAATATTGCAAAAATTAAATAATAGCAAAGACATTTAATGGAAAAGTTATGTACAATTTGAATTTTTTGTTGTTTTTTTTTTCGTTTACTTTATGTATTAAATAAAATATGAATTGTTTTTATTATTTATAATAAAAAGACTACTTTTTTTCCAAAAATAAGATTTTTTGTTCAAAAATAAGATTTTTTTTTGGTGAAATTAAGATTTTTTGCTGAAAATTTCTGGCAGCCCTGCTCTCAGGGAACTTTTCTCACTTATCAGCGTATATGTATGTGCACACGCGCGTGTGTGTGTGTATGTGTACCCTGCAAATAAAATTGGACCACCTGATCCATTTTGATAAAATGGACTACTCCATGGACTGGTCCGATGTAGTGCAAGCATGGACCGTGTCATTGTTAAAAAGTGTTTGTAGTGAGACGACATGTCTTCGTTTTTTAACGACATGCTTTCGTTTTTAAACGACTTCAAAACTAATCCTCTTGAGTATACCATGGAGTAGTTTTAAAACTACTCCATAGTAGTCCAAAGGTGGGTTATATGGTCCTCCCCTAGGACATCGCAATGTTAAATAGACCATGTTTTTCCATACGTTTGGGTTACTTTTGGACTAGTCCTGGTCCCTTGTGGACTACTCTTTACACGCGTTTTTGGACTGGTCCTATTATTTGCAGGGTATACATTGCATTTAAAAAAATAAAAACAAACTAAAAGAAGTCTCGTTTTCTCGTTTAAAACACATTTAAATAATAAAATATGTTTTGTTTGCATCCCATTTATGTGCAAATGACCTACGTTTACCCAAATGTGACAGATTTTAATTGTAGTGCAATAATATGTATTTTATTTTTCTACAGATAAAATTATATCGATTCGCACCGAAGTTTAAATACTGTTATTATCCAAATTTAAAGAATGGTAATTTTTCTAAAAAGATTAATTATCTTGGCATTGCCACAAATTAAACTGCCTTATCAAACTCACAATTTTTGTAATTGTGTAAGTTATAAAAAACTCACAAGTATGTATTGTAAATGTGAATTGGATGATAATCAAAACACTTTTGACTTTAATTAAAATTTTCCTCCTGTAATTTCTTAAAATTTTATTTATTTTTTGTTTAAAAATGTATGACAAAGTTTAATTTAAAATTTTTTATATTGAAATTGTATTATTTTACAAATCATTAAATTATTTCCGACGAAAAATCCAATTTTACTTATTATAACAACAAAGTATTATTACAAATTATGAAAATTTGTTTGTGTGCTCCTTCCGTTTTACTTTTTGAAGTTTGTAAAATTCTTATAAAGGTCTGCAAAAATATTTTTACAAGATAAAGCAATTAAAATAATAAAATCTTTATTGTTGAGGACTGCATAAATTATACCAAAATTTAAACATATTCTTTTTGCTTTGCGGAGAATAACGTATGTACATTAGGGCTATAACTTTTTCACACTTTTTGCGAATATCAAAAACGGCTTAGAAATATTAAAAAATATACACCTGATATTTGTATATATTCCTATACTTATCACTTAAATGCTATTTTGGAATTTATCTACTGCTTTAGATTTAAAAATTTTCCTAAGGTTTACAATTCATCGCGGCTCAAAGTTTTTTGGAAGGTTTTAGAAATTTGCTTCCCTGCCTGAGGTTTTTTTTCGCAAAACGACGGGAGACAGGTGTTTTCATTACAAAAACATTCTTGGCGACTCCGTGGTACTATGCCAAAAATTTGGTTGTATTCTAATCTACATACATATAAGCACAGGATGGAGATGTTGATTACTGTTTATGGAGATGTGATTTACTAATCCTTGTATTATTACGGAAGCATTACACATGGAACAAATTTAAATACCTACAAATCATTGATTAACATCGATTTATAAAAAGTTAACATTTTTAAACTTATCGTTCCTCGTTCCGGAATTGCAATCCGTTGGACCATACAAGTATTTCGTTTATTTCGTTTAGTTTCGTTTCTACACTAAGAACGAGGGTGATTTTTTGTGTATGAATCAGTGTTGCCGACTTTTGCGTATTTATAACGTGCCATTAAAACTTTAACAAATTAAACAATTTGGGATTAATAGATTATATCGAATATTGTAGTTTGTTGTGACAGTGTCGACTTTCAAAAATTAAATGTTACCTACAATAATTATTATAATATTGCAAGATATGTTTTCAACAAAAATAGCCGTGAAAGTATATCAATGTTTTCATATAAAATTTATGGAATGAATTTTAAAAATCTTTTACAATTTAGATGCCTTTTATTTTTGCATAAAATTATTACATCCAAAGAACCAAGCTATCTTTATAATAAATTGCAATTTGCCAGATCAAATCGTGGAAACAAATTAATTCAGCACAGATTTGTCAGCCTTATGTCGGAACGACAGTTTTTTGTTTTTACTATCCGTCTTTGGAACGCCCTTCCAACCCACTTTCAACTCTTAAGCAACGCAAACACGCTTAAAAAGGAGCTATTAGAAATATTTGGTTAATACCTTATACGTTAATTTTTGTAATCATCTTTACTTTTTACTTTTTTGTATTGTTTATAAATGTTTTTATCTATGTACTTTGATATTTTACATTTTTATTTGAAATCATATTGATAATATCACTAGCGCTGTAATTTATAAGATTTCATCTTGTTGCGCTAGATCAGTTAATAAAAAAAAAAAAAATAAAAACACCCATTGTTTTGGAAAGACAAACGACTACTGTTACTGATGTGATTAATGTGGAAAACACCGACCAACCATCAACCAGTAGTTCTCATCACCAACAAGTGCGTCAACAGCCAGGTATAACTCAGTTCTTCCGCAGGCCTCCTCCAATAGATAAAGTGAAACGGTGCGATAAGCTGGCTCTGGAAATGATTGCTAAGGGTCACCACGCATTACGCATGGTAGAAGAGCCAAGCTTTATGCAATTTGTGGAGGCGGTTTCACATTGTCCTGGATATACTCTACCTACCAGAAAAACGTTATCTAACAACCTTTTGCCTTCCGTATATGCTGATACATTAGAAAAGGTGAAGCAGCAAGTACAGGCATCATCTGCTGTTTGCCTTACAACAGATGGTTGGACGTCCAGAACAAATGTTAGTTATTTGGCTGTAACAGCGCATTTTATTGATGACAAAACAGTTCTTCGGTCGTATTTGCTGGCTTGCGTGGAGTGCAGCGATAGACACACAAGCGAAAACTTAATGGAAAACATCAAAAAGGTTGCAACAGATTTTGAAATTGATAACAAAATAACTGCCATAGTCAGCGATAATGCCGCCAATATTACCGCAGCTATTCGCCAAGGTGGTTGGCGCGGGATCGGATGTTTCGCTCATTCGCTAAATTTGGTTTTCCCAGCAGCTATTGGTGAAATTGGCGATATAGTTTCCAAAGTTAAGAGTGTTGTGGAATATTTTCGTAAAAGTTCACATAGCTTAAAACGTTTACAGGAAACTCAAAACAAATGGGACTTCCTGAATTAAAGCTAAAGCAGGATGTGGTCACACGTTGGAATTACACGTATGAGATGCTAGACCGGATAACTCAAATTAAAGATGCCGTGATAGCTACACTCTCTCTCGTCCAGATCTAAGTATATCGTTAGAACAATGGGACGTAATTAAAAAAGTTATACCTGTGCTTGAGCCGTTTTATGAAATTACGAATGAAATATCAGCCGAAAAAAATGTTACACTGTCCAAAGTGATAGTGTTGACTAATCTCTTAGAGGGATTCATATCAAGAGGCAGCTCCCACAATCAAAAAGTAAAAACCTTTTTAAAAACCCTGCAATTGCAGCTTCTTTCCCGTTTTGCGAATTTGGAGCAACACAATTTATATGCAGAAAGCACATTGCTGGACCCACGTTTTAAAAGGAAAGGCTTTAAAAATGATGCTTCATACAATCACGCTCTTCAAACATTAAGAACACGTATATGCTATATAAGATTGCCAAACGATATGGGCAGTAATGGAATCCATACATCTACGCCAACACCATCTACTGTTTCCAGCAAAAGTATATGGAACGTTTACGACCAGGACTTCACTAACACAGTAAGGCCGGACAATAATGCCGCCGCTGCAATTAGGGAACTGGACAAGTATATTAATGAAGAATATTTAGACAGGAGAAGCGACCCACTAGCATGGTGGAAAGATCGAAAATCGCTTTATCCTAGAGTTTACTTATATGCCCTTAAACGGCTTTGTATTGTCGCCACATCTGTTCCTTGTGAAATAATTTTTTCCGCAACTGGACAAATTATAAATGACAGAAGAACTCTTCTGAAATCGCAAAAAGTTTCTAGTCTGGTTTTTTTGCACCACAATATGTAAACTAATAGTTCTAATTTGAAATTTAAAAGACTGAATTATATTTTATTTTGTAAACGTTTATTTTTTTTAAATGTTCTTTTTTCTTATTTGACCTTTATAATTATTCGCTATATGTTCTGTGTCTGCTTTAAAATTTATTCTCTGTGCTGTTGGTGTATTAATTATGTGTAACATTTCCAAAATATATCTGCGTTTGTAGTTAGTTTCAGTGTTTAAAACCGATGCTTCTTCAAAATTTGGATAATGATTAGATTGATGACAATGATGGCTTAATGCTGTCTTTTTAGAATTAATGTCCCTATATTTTTGATCGGATTTATGTCCCGCAATTCTAGTCCTTAATTTGTTCTTCATTGTACCTATGTAAACCTGGTTGCATCTTTCATTATGATTTCCCTTACAAGGAATTTTGTAAATAATGTTTGACATATCCCATTTACTAGTTCTATCTTTTGTCTTGCTAAATAAACAATTCAATGTGTTATAAGCTTTAAATGCTACCTTATATTTGTTAGTGTCAAAGATTCCCGACTCTTTTATTCTTTCCGAAACCCTGGCTATGTATGATAATGATTTATATATCGTTGGTTCTATTGTTCTCGTAATCCTTATATTCCTATTACTCCTATTTTTATAAATATTTCAATTTTTATCCCCCACATTCATAAAAAATATTTTAGGTTTATAACAGGGTTATGAAACGAATTTTCAATGAAAATTTGTCTAATAAACCTTTTATATATCAAACATATTTTTTACGAATATACACACAATTAAATTTCAAATTAAATTTCAAACACAGGCAGCTACTTACGTCCTTTTTGTCGAAGGAATTTTTTCTTTCTTACAATTAAATTTTAAACAGAAACAAAATTTTAACTTGTGGTTGTTTAAAATGAAATTATAAGAAAAAAAGAATTCCCTCGACAAACAGGCAGTTAGTGTACAAACACGGTAAAGATCCGTTCTGTATTATACAAAGCTGTCTGTATATAGTGCTTTATGCTGTGTGAATTATTTTCTACACAAAAACCTTTAATTGTTCTTTATTTTATTAAATTTAATAAAATTACTTAAGCAAATACAATCCCAATTTATCTGACTTTTCTTATTATTAACAATTTGCACAATTTTTCTATATGTGGAAAATTTAAAGGAACAATTACTTTTAAAAGTATAACCCTCGTTTTCACAACTTACCGATAGCTAAAGGCCGGATTTTATCGGCCGTATTAAAAGTGTTCCATAAAAATTAACCTTCCTTTAACTTATCGCTCAATTTAGGTTAAAGTAAAGTTGTAATAATAAAACTCTTTTTTTACGGCCGATAAAATTCTACCTTTAGCTATCAATAAGTTGTGAAAACGGGCCTAGGAAATCTTACTTTATGCCTAAGGCAAGGATACATTTTTACTTTTTTGATTTAATATAAATATTTTTGACACAAGGAGAACATTTTTAATTGTTGGCATCAATAATACATTCATACAAAGGTAAAACAAGACACATAACGTATTTTAGATCATGGCAGTCTAAGTTTAAATTGCTTCTTATGTAAATGTTTTACATATAAATTTAAATATCGGGTCAATATTTTAACATTTTCATAAAGATCGGTTACGGATATTACCTATGTATGACTTTGTACGGGAGGTGCCACGGCCACTTCTCCAGTTTTGCCTAGATTTTGTCTGATGTTGCCTATTGATAATCAAGATATTTGTGCCAAATTTTGAAACATAAGCTCTTGTCGTTGTACAGATATATGTATATAAATCTATATTGTCTATGTATGAGAGCTTAAAACTTAACATTTCCAAAAAATATATAACCTATATCACCTCCCAGACCATCAGAGATAATCTACTACAAACAAATAAAAAAATAGTTAAAAAGCTAAACATTTAATATTCAATGTATGCAAGTACTTGCTTCCTTCCCATCGTTAGTTAAAATTCTTTGACAAAAAAGTGTAACAAAATAACTTTAATGAAAATATTAGCAATAAAACTGAAGTTAATTAAACATTTTCACAATCGTTTGTTAATTGTAGAAAAAAGCAAATGTTGGATTTTCTTGCGCTATCTTTTTTTTATGCTAAGTTCTTATGTATAATTACACACCAATTACGCCAATTTAAAATCAACTAAAGTCTGAACAATATGCTTAGATACTATAGCTGTAGCTTCACTAGCATTTGGTATTAGAAAACGATCCATATCGGTTATTAAAAGGCCACACTATTAGGAAAACCATACTTGAATGTTATTAAATAGCGATGCCGCTTTTTGGCCGTACTTTTAACAATATTCGCTAATGGCCTTCGTACTATAATTTGGCTGTCTTCCACCCAATTCACGCAAAACAATTAAATGTTTTGGTGTTACATATGTATAATCAATTCGTACGATTCGTACATGTAGCCGTTAATGTAAACTTCCTGGCATTTAAAAGCGTTCATTATACTTTGGAGATTTTAGAGTTATTTAAATTAAAAATTTCTTTAGTTTCACCGGGCAATTTTGTTGTTGCGTTTGCTGGAGAATCCTTATTTTCATCCTGTATGGCATGTCCACCATCTTTTTCTGCACCGTGCTCATCATCAATACTGAAAACAGGAGCTACATGCATTGCGATAACGTTTACCATTTCTGTCGGCTGCCGACACGTGACGTTGTTGTACAGCTGCTTGATCGCCAGTCTCCAGTACCACTTGCAGGATTGACAATGGTGTCCAATAGTTTGCCTTTAACTTCGGCAGATTTCTATTTCATTACTTGAGAGAAGCGATTAAAGAAATCAGACGAAGAACCTTGTTTATTAGTGCTTGTCCCGCCTTCGATCTCATTTGTACGCAATGAATTTCTGTTGTGCTGCTGTTGCAATACACCATACAATTCTAAGGATCATGATCCTCTAGACAATCAGCCATATGATCACCAAAATAATCGTGTATGGCATTGTTACCACCACTTAAGAGAGAAACGTTTTGTGTGTTCTTTTGTAGAAGTGGCTACCCTGCAAATAAAATTGGACCACCTGATCCATTTTGATAAAATGGACTACTCCATGGACTGGTCCGATGTAATGCAAGCATGGACCATGTCATTGTTAAAAAGTGTTTGTAGTGAGACGACATGCCTTCGTTTTTTAACGACATGCTTTCGTTTTTAAACGACTTCAAAACTAATCCTCTTGAGTATACCATGGAGTAGTTTTAAAACTACTCCATAGTAGTAAAAAAGTGGGTTATATGGTCCTCCCCTAGGACATCGCAATGTTAAATAGACCATGTTTTTTCCATACGTTTGGGTTACTTTTGGACTAGTCCTGGTCCCTTGTCTTTACACGCGTGTTTGGACTGGTCCAATTATTTGCAGGGGGAGAAAGGCAATAAAAGGGTTGGTTAAAGGCTTAATAATAATGCGATGTCAGCAGGGATGATAAATGAGAAAACCAATATCGTACCAACGAAATCTTAAAATCGTACTTTTTCGATCCCAATAGTGCTAAATCATTTTATATAATTTTTTTTTTTTATTTTAATATTCACCCTTACGCCTACGACTGCTTGGTAATAGATTAAAGAGAACGTGAACTTATTTCCTTTAATCTATTATCAAACAGTCGTAGGCGTATTTTAAATACGCCAAACACGATAAGGGTGAATATCTTAACTCTTGCAATTACTACAGAAGAATCTATTATTTTTTGCTGTAAAATTTGTTAATATTAGCAAAATAAATCCGCTAAATTCGGATTTCTTTTAAAATTTTGATACTTAAATATAGGTATTTATTTTTTGAATATATCTTAAAGATTTCATACATATGTATGTGGATAAAAAAAACTTTATAAAAATAAAAGCAGCAATAGATTTTAATAGCTTTTGTAACAATGTCTGTCGTAGATCTAATGAATTATAATTATTATTCATTTAATTGAAAGATTGATTGCAAATATTCCATATTCTGTTTTGTGTTATTTCTGTTTTTTAGTAGTTTTTTGACTTCTTCATCTAAATCCCGATGTTCCACTTTCCATTGATTGCGAATACTGGCGATGAACGGATCTGACGTTGCCAATAATATATTAAATAGATCTTCATTAGTGGAATTTCGTGAAATTTTTCTAGTATTGTGGTCTCTATAAAATCTGTTATCCTTATTCCTTTTTTCCTGAGCTTCCTCTGATAAATCTCCAAGTGGCACCAACTGATATTTAATGACATCTTCTAAATGATAAAGGATTTTGTGAATTGTAGCAGACATATTTCTCCATGGGTAATTGGTTGTAAATATTTTTGCAGTTTCCTTAGCAAAATCTCCAAATTTTTTAGAGTCAATTTCTTCATTGCACGCAAGTACTTCAAGGTTTTTTTTTAAATCAAAAAATTAGATTTAAATTAACACCTGTTATTTCAGATGCTGTTCCTGGATCTGAAAAGAATATTTTTGCGGTATTGCTATCATTTGTATTGCCTGACCCTTGTTTCTGCTGATCTATAATCAACCCCAATTTGCGATATTCATCTTGAACATGTTTCCTTTTTGAACTTCTAACTCCTTATTGGTTTTGTTGTTTCTTATTGATCCTGAAGATCCGAAATCCAAATCATAACTGATTTTTAGTATGTGTTCCATAAGTCGTATTCTTGCATGTAGTGGTGATAATCTAAATTCATATGCATCAGTATTATCTAATGATTTTGTCGGGACTTGGTTTAATTGGCTTGATGTGGCATGGCATATGATGCAGCTGGATGAAGCCTTCGTGCTAGTCAAAGCCTGGCCTACTTTCCCATCTATCATTGTAAGCACTAATTGGTAGTTAACTTCAATTTGCTGCCCATCTAAATCTAATTGTAATGGCTGTAGTGTTGTAATTTGGGCCTTGATAAGTTTCTTTTTTGAATTAAAATTTGATAGACCTGTTTGCGTTGTACTAGTCGAAGGCTCTGAATCTTCCAAAATCTCTTAAATCGCAATGGTACAAATGATACCATGAACATATCTAAGTCTGAAATATTTTCACATACTACTTGTTTGTATTGTTTTTGTCCGGAAAAACCATCACATCCCCATTTACAAAAAAAGAATTAACTTTGTGTTTCCATATTTCTTTAACTCATTTCCTTTTATTGATTGTAGCAAGCGTTCGGCTGTGTGATCAAGTAGAGATTGTAGTTGTACCTGTACGAAATTGATGTGATTCTAAAAGTGCCCTTTAATGACAAACAGTCCATTTTAGCAGCTGTTATGTCATGATATGCTGGATACAGATTGGAGCCTTTTTCAATCGCACGCAATTTGAGCTGAATATATTGCGGTTTTGTTATAAAAAAAAGCGAAAAAAAAATTCTAACAAAAAGATTTTTTTTGGAGTAATTTCATTAAAATTAAAAAAGTGTTAAACAGGTCCAAGCGGGTACAAAAGTACATACAGGGTTAAAGAAAACACTGTCACCTTTCTATCAGTGGTTTTACCTTCTTGGTCCCTTTTGGTCCGCAAAAGTTCTATTCTACTAAAGTTGAAATTTGACAAAAATATAGTAGTTTAGAAAATATGTCTTAACATCTCAAATATAAATAAAACAATGGTCGCACATATAACTTTTTTAAAGATAACAAGACTACCAACCTCGCAAAAAAACTAGCAGGGCATTATCGATGATAGTTTTTGAGCAATGATAATTTCTTTCGGATTAAATATAAAAAAAATCACTTTTCTGAATTAAAAAAAAAGTTGTGTTTAACAACATGGCACAACCACAATTACCAATATTTTGACCTAATTTTTTGGCTGCAGGTAATTCACAGCGATTAATCACCCAAATTATCCTTAATATGTCTAATAATTTTATTATTTATTTATTTATTAAATCTCCCTTTATATATAAGAATGTGATTTAAAAATAATAAATTTAATCGTAAACAAATTCTTAAGTCTACGTCCTACCAATGCCGGTCGAAAATTATACTGACATTTTTCTTTTAAGTTATTTCCTTTAAAGTGAAGAAAATCGTGGTTTTTGACAAAGTTATGAAGAAAACTTAAAAAAAGTCTTTCGAAAAATCTGAAAATATCTCAAAAATACTTTACCCTATAAGCTCTTAAACTATGCTTAACCACTAGGGAGAACGAACGGATAGTATTCGAACGGTTGTAACCGGTTTTTATTAGTTTTGCGCAAGTCGAATATTTTAAAATGCCCATTTTTCGAATATCGAATACCCCGGCTATTTTGGTAAAATAAACCGGTTATTTTTGTAATGTGTAATTTATATACGTTTTCCTTACTTTTGTTATAAATGTGCCCGTAATTTAAGTATTTTTCTAATTGAACAGTGGGCAAACTTAAACTTTTTATGAAGAATGTCAAAACGAAATGTAACAACAAAAGTTAAAAAACATTATGAGCAATGTAAATTCAAATCGCTTATATAAGTGTGTGTTCTTGTAACAAAAACCAAAAACAATTCAAAATACTACAAAAAAAAAAAAAAAACAGACAGTGTTTTAAATATTATATATATTTTTATAAAGATGTCATCTCTGGTGATATTTCGAACGGATTTAAAAGACAATGGTGCTTAAAGAACCCTAAAATGATAATGTTCTTCAACGTCGCGACTTATTAATCACTTTTAAGTAGTCCACAAGCTTGACATAGATATACGCCATGTAAACCTTGACTCTGTTCCAAGTAGTTTTTAAGATACAGCAAATATAACTTTACTAAAATATGCTTGCAAGAATAAATCATTTGGTAAAATATAAGCCTGCTGTGTTGCCGAGGTTGGAATGCCCGTTAAGGCACTTAAAAAATCTTAACTACAACATACCGGCGGAATCAACGATATGGGAAAATTCATCAGTTTTATTTATTAAAACACCAAGAATTAAAAACAAAATTGAAGGAATCAAACAATGCCATGGAAGGTTTTTAATTGTGATCGACGAATTGACCGATATTACATACAAAGAGCATTCGTTTCTTTAATGCTGAAACAAAATAATTTGAAATAAATAATCCTGGCTAAGAGGTTTTGTTTGCAACTTTTCAAAAATATTGTTGAAGTCTACTGATTCATATAAACATGCTTAGCCGCCAACAAATTAAAACTCATTTAAAATAACAAAATTTTTGAAAATATTAATTCCTATATTTTTTTAAACCCAAAGTTTTTCAAAAATTCTAAATCTTACCTAGTAAATATTTGACGTCTTGCACAACCACTAGTTTTCTTAAAGAATTGTTTGCTTTTGCAAAACGGTTGGCTGGAGCAAACAATTAAGATCTTAGGAATAAAGTTTAGTAAATAAATAGAATTTATAATTTCTTAAGTTTGATGAATTTACTGGTCACGTTTTTTTTGGATTCTATTGTCAAATACCTTAAGTCATATCTATGAATTTTGTTGGTTCCTTACCTTCGTGAATTGTTTTGTTTTATTCAAATCAAATTTTTATTATAAAATCAAATTTGATTTTTGTATTTTTATGTATTCGAATTAAAACCGGTTAACCGGTTATTTTTAAAATTCTTAGCCGAAAACCGGTTTTTTAAAATAACAGCTATTCGGAATATTCGAAAAACGGTTTTCAAAAAGTCGAATAATCGATCTTCCTATTAACCCCGCATGAAAATCCAATACTTTTAAACAGTCATTTCTGACACTTCAATTTCACAGTTATTTATTTGACAGAAGCCCACATTCATTCTAAATCTTCATAATAGAAGCGTTTAAGCATGTCAGGGAGATCGTGTGTTAATGATTCAAGCTATTTGGTTAAAAAAAAAGGATAAGCAATATCAGAATCATTATAGTATGCATATTTACATTATTTTGGTTTTGCAGTCAGAAACTTGGACAACCCGTGGAAACCGACAAAGTTTTGCATATTCTTCATTCGCATTTAAATTTTTTTACAAAAAAAACTAGGTGCAGTGAGCAGGGTTGTATGATGTGGCGATTTCTCACCAAACGTGGCGATTTTGAAACTTGTTTGGCGACTTAATTTTGATTTGTCGACATGGCGATTAAAAAAATAGTTGGCGATTTTGTTGGCTATTTTTGATGAGCTATGGATTTGTTTTAAAATTCGTTATATTCAATAAGAAGAAAAAATATTGCTTTTATTCTACATAGTATTTTTATATATGAAATTTGAGGCATTCATTTGTATGGTCAGTATTTGAAAATATGTATGTTCAAATGGCTGATGAAGATAATAACAATCTTTGAGAAAATTGTTTTTCGTTTTTAAAAGTGCTCTTGAAAGAATCAATAAAAAAATTCCTTAAAACATGAATATATTTAAAGTCTATGAACATTTTTCCATGTTATTTATGTGGCAATTTATTATCATAGATAAAAAACGGTTTTGTTAAAGATTTTTATGAATCCTTACGTTACTCTTTGATGTTTACGAAACACACTCGAAAAAATTAGCGTTTGTTAATTGTAAAGAGTGTTTTAATGATGATATTTCATCTTATTTATATAGGTTTTGCCCAAAAAGGTGGCAGGTACGTACCATTTAAAGGAACTTGCTTTGGCTGTACTTTATATGCTGATACACAGAAAAATAAATGATTATGATTACTTTAAGTACGAGTCGTTCTCAAAAATTCAAGTACGAATACAGTATAACCCGGTTAATTACGCTTAAATGCCTTTCTCTGCTATTTACCTAGAGTTTTAAATCCCCGTTTTTTTTTCTTCCATTTTTTTAACAAAAATCCACGTTTAATTGCCTAACGCTTAATTACCCAATTCGGGTAATTGCCTTAAAAAATAAAATCCCAAAACAAAATCAACCTAAATTTCATTCGTTTAATTGCCTCAGTACTATATGACAACAACACAGCAATAAAAGGAAAGGTCGCTAAATTAATAAACATTTAAAAGTATAAAATAGCTTGAATATTTTAGGGATTGAAATTTGAATGAAAACTGTATGTTTAAATCTGAACCGATTCAACCATATTTAATTTGCTGTAAGATATTTTGGGCCAAATTTAATCTTAATACGAACATGATTAAATGGTTTATGGACAAAAAGAAAGAAGTCATGGGGACTATGTGATATTATAGACCGATTCTCACAATTTACATAGGTTTCGTTCTTATGAGAATTAAAACGTATTAACCAAATTTTATCAAATTATTTAATAACTGCTACTTTTACTTTCCGCACAAGGTTAACATGGACAGACGACCAGCCAGATGGACGGACGGACACGATAAGATCACTTTAAAAAGTGTTTATGATTCGATCGGTTTACTATACGATGCGTCAAAATTTCTATGTATCAGCAAAAAATTGTATATTGGTTTTATCTTAATTTTTGCATATAAATAAAAATTAATAGTGTTGAAAAACATTTATCTTTAACGAAAACTTTCTTTGGCTTTCTTTGGTAAACGTAGATGGCAAAATTAAAGCAACAGAAAATTCATCTGTTAACCAGAATTTTAAGGAATTTTTTTATTTACTGACCATGTATAAAAATATGCTTCATAAACGTGATATATGTGTGCAATAAAAATGCAGCAATAGCTAAAATATGCAAATTATTCACAAACAGATCGATAACAAAAGCTCTAAACGGATAAACATATTGTTTCTGTCTTCATTGGTCGCACAAGAAAATCCATGCAATTGCGTATTTACGGTTTCCCTGATCATAAGTTTGTAAATATGTATGAGTACGCTTTTGTTAGTAGGATATGACAAAACATCTCAAAAAGCATTACAGCTAAAATTTAAGATAGCAAATCCCATTGATTTTTATTGCTATCTCATTAGATTAAGCTAATAGTTACATTTACCTCACTGAGGTTTTTAAACGTATTCGCTAAATTACCTCAATATAGTAGTTAAGCGTATTCTTATAATTACCTCCACGAGGTATTTAAGCGTATTCGTTTACATGCTTACCCCGCATAGTTACCCAAAAATATTGGCATTTTTGGCGAGGTAATTATCCGTGGAATACTGTAACACTAAAACGTACTGAAAGCAACCCTAAATGGTATTACTTTTAAAAATCAATCTCGGAATTTCTTGAAATAAGTATAAAATTCTTAAATCAAGTAAAAAAAAAGATTAAACTTTTCGTTGTTTTTAACCCTCCGGCTTACGTAAGTTTTGATTTTCTATACACATTGAAAAAAGGTCTGGCCAGACTCATGTGTACCACGAAGGGTTAAAAAGTAGATTTGAACTCTTGCTTCTCATTAAGTTTATATTTTTGGTTATATATGTGCATAAGATTTCCAAAGTAAAAACCATATCGGGCATGATGTTGGTGTTTTATCATTCTGTAAGGTGTAATACGAGTAACTAAATCAATCATAATAAGTTTTTCTTTCTAATTCGGGATAAAATCAACTTTTTAATACTTGAATCAAGCGCATTTTGAGATTGATTTAATTAGTTTTATTTAGTTTTACTTAAATCAATCTGATTTTCGGATTATAATTTTTATAATTCTTGAATCCAGCGGATTTTGAGATTGATTCAATCTTAGTTTTACATAAATCAATCTCATTTTCGGATTATTTCAAGTACGAAATCAGGATTGAATATGGCAAAGTTAGGTATTTTGCGATTGAAAATCCGTACTTGAATCAATCCCTCTTTACTTTATTCAAGAAAATCCGTACTCTCCGTACTATTAATACCGCTTCGGATTGATTTGAGTACGGATGGATTAATTTTTCTTTTTTATGAACTCCACAAAAACTCGCCTACGAAGTAGAATGCATTACGAACTTCTAGACGCGTTACTACGAGGTTTAAATTACATGAATGTGAATGGTATTCCAAAAAAGAAGACAAATAGGGAGTCTTGCCAGTGAAGCGTTTTAGATAACTGCAACTTATAAACAAATGTATATCCAACATTTGTTTAATACTTACTGCAAAAATTATTTTTTTGTTGCTTGAAGTAAACTATTTTATAGTAAACATTGTACCTCTTTTGTGTTCACTAACTATTTTTACTGTGTTCTAAATAAATATTAAACAAAACAATTAATGGCGACTTTTTTTAAATTTTTGGCGTATTTTAGCGATACTAAACAAAAATTAGTATTGTGGTTATTTTGTTGAACTATTTATGGTTTTTAATCCAAATTTTTAATATTTTTAATTTAATTTTCTTAATTAAATTTTCATTAAATTATTTTTATGAAGAAAGGAATTTTACAACATGAAAATTATTAAAATTGTTATTGATAATCTTTCATTCTTGACCGTGGCCGGGGCTCGAACCCGGGCCGGCAGGTTACCATGACATGTTTCAAACGCAACCACTCGATCTCCTCAGATGGATTTGCCGTTTTACACTCGCAGCCATCGACGACTGCTGACGTCAATAGTCAAACATCAATCCTTAAACCAAATTGTATTTTAACCTTTGGTAGATCGAAGTTTGCTTTTTTTTTATTTAATTTTAATTAATTTTCATGTTGTAAAACTCCTTTCTTCATAAAAATAATTTACTGAAAAGTAAATTTAATAAACTTAAGCCTAATTAAAAATATTAAAAATTTGGATTAAAAACGATAAATAGTTCAACAAAATAACCACAATACTAATTATTGTTAAAAGGTAAGGTACGAGCTCTATGTGTTCATTTGTCCTTCAAGTTGTGCTGAAAAAGGTCAACAAGAAAAAGAAAGACAAAAATTAAAAAAACAAAAAATTTACTTTGGAATTCAAGAAAAATTCTTGACAAAAGTACGAAACAATTTGGTTTAAGGATTGATGTTAATAATTCTAAAAATATATATTTTATTGTCAAAAACTGAAAAACAAAGGCTATGGCGATTTTTGACATTGAATTTGGCGAAAAACGTCAAAATCAATCTGCCAGGGTTGTGGCAGTGAACGCAAACAACGGAAGCGTGCTCACCAAGATTTAATAAAAATTTAAAGAATTTATCAAGGATTTTGAGACAAAAGCATGATGGGAGACTATTGCTGGACATTTATACGTAAAACCGATCCAACAAAATAAAAACGATGTTCAAATAAGGCCATTCAATTTTGAAAATTCATTGATTTTTATATAAACTAGTGATTTTTTATGTAAGAAACGAATAAAAACATTTTTTTGTATCTCGAAAAGCTGACGTGGTAGAGAAAAACCAACTACAGATTCGAATTCAGCCCACAAAATAAACCTTGCTGGCTAGTGTAATCATCATTTAATTATTTAATAGAATTTTAAAATAAATAGTCAAATATAGAGAAGAAAACTCACCATAATTCGTCAAACAGAGTTGGCCTAATTAAAAACAAAAAACTTCAATATTTAAATAATATCATTGTGATAATATGTTTTCTTTTTTTGTATATTTTCATTGTTTACAGGCAAAACACAGCTGTTTTTAATCTTTTTGGGGCAACGAGAAAACAACAGATATCATTATAAACTAGCGTTACCCCATCCGCTTGACCTAATTAATTGTATGTACTTATTTTGCAAAATTTTCCACGCCTTTAAGGCAGATCTGATGATTCTAAGAAAACTTCGAAAACTTTATTTTTATACCCACACAACAATTGTCACCTATTGAAAATGATGAGGATCAGTTCATAATTTCACACAGCCCACATACAAGCTTCCGGAATAGAGTCTTTCTGTCCATAAACCATCTTATTCAGCCTTATAACGGTTGTAGTTGTTGTAAACGACAAATTAATTTTTTGTAGTAGGTTAAAAAAAAAGGTTGTGTGTAACTTTAATCTATCACAAAATCATGACAACAGAATTTAATTGGAATTTTACTCCCGAAAATAGCTTTTAATGCCATAACTTCTTATAAATGTTATTGACTTAAAAATTGGCGACAAAAAGTTTTACGCCAGCTACTGTCATGACAAAATGTTGTACTGGTAGGACCCATCCTTAAATAACTTAAATGCAAAGAAATCTTACAAAGGTGATACGCAACAACTGCATTTACGAACGTAACAATTATTCTGTTCTGGCGGGTCCATGAGTCCCAAATACGGTACACTTCCGAAAATTTGTTTTTAAATAAGTACTGTGTTGTAGGGTATCATATCGTTAGGTTTAACGTTCTATACTATTATATTTGTTTATAATTACAAAAAAAAATATATATATATAAAACTCTTTCTTTACTTAGAGGATAACCCTCCGTCTACTCTATACCAATCGTTGTAAGTCGAGTCGTAGACCATAATCCGTTAATTACATTTATTCTATTTGCGATACCTCTTGCTCCCAAAGACTTGTGGGTGGTCCTCTGGTTCATAATCAGGTGCAGTCAATACCTGGGATTCGGCAAAATCTAAAATTGATAGATCTCACGATATCAACTGACCACAGATTCTATCTGTTACCATGGTACCTGTCTGGAGCCGCCGGTATCACGGCACCAGACAGGATAATGGTTGAGTGGAACTATCTCACAGAGAAATCAGCTAATGTAACAGTTTCACCAATGCGAAGAATTTTCTACGATTAAAAAATGCGCTTTCACGATTGAAAATGTTAGCTGGGAAAGTACAAACAAGCAAACATACATACCTAAATACATTTATTTTAGTATATGTATATAGAATTCTCTTGACAACGCTTAAATATGAGCTTTTAATTTCGATAAAGATCAAATTTTGGCAAATTCTATCACGTGACTAAAAACATTTGAACTTAGTTTATATAGTAAGATAAACACTTACCTCTAAGGGAAGAGATATTCTTTGTTTGTTTTTTTTTTAATATAAAAGCTGGGCACTACAATATCGACTTCAGTTTAGCTAAAATTTTTAAAATGGAAAGAACTAAAATAGTTTTTACTGTTTTACTCTGTTATTTTCTACTCCTAGTGCCAGCTTATGGCAATGGTGAGGTTGGGTCACCAGAAACTGAAGAACAACTACGTGCTCAGTACAGAGAGCTGGATTCTTCCCTAGATGCGAATTATTGGGCATTTGAAAGCATGACTACCGCTTCTGATCATTTGAGAGTATTCAGCACCTTGATCCTTAATCAATTGAGAGTTCATGCCAGTATTCTCAACACGACTCATAAAGAAGAGTTTTTACCAAAATCCACTTATATATTGTATAGATTGAGAAATAATTATAGGTACAATAACATAGCTCGGAGCTTAAAAACAAGAGTAGAAAATATAATACCAACACTGCCTGATAGTTTAAGAAATTTATATTTTGCGCCGCAATTTCGTCTTAGAAATGCTGAATATGGGACTTACATGTTTTCATCCTCAATTGTATCCGTCAGTTTATACGACAGATACGGAAGATCGATAAAATGTAGTTACTACGCTGGGCTGTGGAATAATAGTATGATGAATAATTTGGCCTTTATTAACGTTGAAATTCAAGAATTCGATGAAGCTGATAAAACAAAAATTGAAGTATTTCTAAAGAATCCTACCAATCAGAGATATTACTATATGAGCCCGGAACCGCGTACAGTTTATACTTGGAATCTAGTAAGAACACCTGAATTGCGCACTTGGCGTATTCGGTTCTGTGGCAATGATCGAGTTATGATATATCAAAATAACCATATAATGTGCGCTGGCACGATGATCAATACCGACACACGTGACGTTCGATGTTTAGAGCAAAATGAAGATTTGTTAACAGATTTAAAATGTCAATGGGAGTTACGTGATTGAAAATAAAAATATGTAAACAACAAGCTATATTCGGCATGAGCCGAATCTTTGATTCCCTCCACCTACAGTTAGAATATTTGCGGAGTGGGCTTGATATGGGACATATCGTAGATTATGGTCTGATCTTTGCGAATTTTAACAGACCAAAAATAAAATTAAAAATATTTCAGGGCGTTTTTCAATATAATATCCATTATAATTTAGGAGCTTTATACCTTTTTGGAAAGGATTTTTTAATCTAGATTACAATTTTAGAATCATCTGTTCAGTTGTTTGTTGAAACATTTGAAATTTATGCATCTGAATGATGTAATGCTTTTTTGTCCGCATTGAAAAATTTTGGAAAGGGGTTTAATAATTATCTAAACTTACCTATGCCTTCATATGTATACCATTTTAAAGCCTAATTTATTAATAAGACATTGTGAATTATGTTATGTTACACTGTTTCGAACCGAATATTTTTTAAGTTTACTCTTTATTGTATTTTTTTCGTTATTGTAAACAACATACACCTTTATAAACAAATATAAAATATAATGTTCTTTTCCAAGCTTATCAATATCTTAAACCGTATTTTTTAAAAAATAATAGTTATTGTAAACAATACATTAATGATTTTTTAATTTCTTAGCCAGATGGAATCCGTAAGTTTAACTTTATATAAATTTTTTTTATATATTATTTGATTCAATTCAATTACAAAGGTGTGCAAAAGCAAATAGTGCCTCAGCGCCAGTTGGCAATGTTGTTATTAATATAAACCAATCAATAATAATAAAAACTATTTTACTCCATGTTCATGTACCATTAAATTAAGAACCTTTTTTTATTTATTTTTTACTTAGCTCACATTCAAATAATTTATATTTACTTTCTATAAGGTTACGCCGAGTTCAATAAAATTCACTTAAACGGTTTATAGTTTTCATACTCTGTTTGGTGTTGAAAATCGGTCATACCTCTGGGACACAACAACGGTTTTTATTCTTGGTCCCGTGAATCTTTAGTCGATTAAGCTATTTCCGTTCGTGGTAAACATTCTAACCTCGAAGTTGTATTATTTCCAAAAAAAATTTTTTTTTATTTATTTATTGAATTTTCATAAATTGAATATGAACTAATAATTTCACTGGCCAACACGCCAAACGTTTCCTGACTTCCGTCCATTGTTTTTAGTTAAATTACATATTAAACCGACATATTTTTATATGGTTAAAATTCATAAATTTGGTTCCTGCAGCGCCTAGGATGCCAATAGATGGGTCGAATGTATGACCAACCCTACTTTATTTTTCATCTACATCATTGATTAATTTTTCTAAATTGTTTAAGCTTGAGGTCTTTTTATTTATAAAATATTATATTTATTTATTGAAATAAATAAATAAAATAAATAAAAAAAGAAAGGTCAAATAAAACTAAATTACATCATTTATTTTTAACATACCTGCAAGCTATATCCATTTCTTAAGGGGACTCAGACTAGAGGATAAAATGTATGACCGACCTCCATTAGTTTTTTGTTCTTCACATTTTCCCGAAACAAACTTGCCCTTTATCTCCACTTCTAAAAGGCGCTCCTACATATATGTACAAATATTGCGTTTTATGAAATGTTTAAATTTAATTGAAATTTTTCGTCTTTTGTAAATCAAATTTTTAAATCAAAAGTTGTGAACAGAATTTAATCAGTTATTGCTTGTTTTGTTCGCAACTTCGTTTTTGACATGTTCGGAAAATTTTGTATACAAGGTTTCGTTTAAATGTGCTAAATTCCCATTTCATACTTGTATTGATAAGCTGAAAATTATTTTTGATGGGATATGCAAATCCTATGCACATTTCACTGGTTGCTTAAGCCAGATCATCAGGAAACTTCATCCAAAGATTTTAGAAAAACTAAAGATGCTTGGGTGCAAATGGGGTTACCTTCTGAAGGAATGCACTGGGTAGACTGTGGCACAATCGAGCGTTGTCCGGAGATCTCAAGCAATAACTTGTTGCGGTAGATCGTGTCTCGTTTACAATCACACAAACGTTGGTGATATAAAAACCAACCCTTAATTTTTGTGGCTCAATGGCACTTTTGTGGCTCTTTTAGTTTAGGGTACGTTCGTAAATGCATCACTGCTCTGCATAAGAAAAGCAAACTTTTTTTAATGGCGATAAAAGAATAATTATAATTTTTTTTATTGTGTGAATATTATTTTTGTGGAGTATTTCACAATTTTTTGGTCCACATTAACTTCACTGATAAATATATAACCATTTGAAATCACTGATGCAGCGCAGTGATGCATTTACGAACGCACCCTTAATTAAGAATCACAGATTTTTCCTCTTTAATTATAATCTTTTAAGCATGGTGGAATAAGCAGGTGGCATCGTTACGGCAACAAATACAACATTACAACAAAAATGGATATTACATAACCGTTTACGTCAAAAATACATTAAACAAAAATCAAAGCGTGCCGCTGTACGTGATGAAATAAATAAATTTTTAGCCAATTTTTATTTTATTATGGGTAATATCTTATCAAAATTATCAAAAACTTTAATAAAAAACAAAAATCACAGCACAAAACGTGGACTTTTTGTAAACATAAACAAAACTTTGACATAAACCTAGACAAACAATGCAAGAGCAAAAAATCGTCATCTGGCGTAGTGCTGCCACCTGTTTATTTTACCATGCTTTTAAGCTTTTTTTCTTTTAATTGCCGGCGTCTGGCTGTCACGAAATTTATGAAAACAGTGCCGACAAGGCGAATTCATGTAAACGGTGGTGGCGATACTACAACAGGAAACAACACCAAATACACAACATTGTATTTATTTGTTGCTTTCGTTGGTCGATGTGTCAAAAACACAAATAACTTTTGACATTCCTCTCTCTCGAATTTCGAAAAAAGTACCACAGCTGTGCTTTCAACGCCACCTGAAAAATGAATTCACCTTGAGTGCCGACATATTTGGGGTATTCACAAGGTGTGCTATCATGTTATATTGTTATAATGTTCTAACATTTTACAATGGTTTAAAAATATTGTTGTTGCTTTGTTAATAAAAAGTGTCTTAAATTAATAGAACTTTGCTTGCTATGTTTTTGTGCTGTCGTAATTAATCAGAAGAGACCTGCGCTGAGCGGCTGAGCCGAGCCGCATTAGTTTCTGTAGCCGTCGCCGTTGATGGCATAGTTTTATCCGGCTAATATCCGAATTTAACCTGCGGCTAGCAATTTTTGCAACAAAAAGCTTGCGGCGTCAAATTATATCGGCTTAGGACTCTGATGTTTGGTAAGCAAACAAAATAAAATTTATTCGTGATTTGCGTCTAAAAAATGGAAAATAGTCAGATAAGATCTAATATAATTTATTAATTCATGGATTAGAACTAAAAAATATATTTTGATGTTAGGTAAATATTTATTTTTTATATTTGTTTTAAATCAGCTGATTTAAATTCAAAATAGCACATTAATTTATGAGGGGTTGTTCACAACAGTCGTATTTTTTCATGTTATTATTTTAAGACTTATGACTTTATGACACCTTGTGAATCCCCCAATTAAGTCGACGATATGTCACTTTAGCTTTAAAACCAATGCAACTATTGTCATCAGCAGACAAAAATACATAAGGATCAGCAATTTTTATTTAAGACACTTTTAAAAAGCTCCATTTTGTTGTGCAGTGTTATTAATCAAATCTTATTCTAAAACGTTATTTTATGTTATTTATATTGGATACCGGAATAATGGAAATAAATTAATTTATAAATAATATATATTGTTTACATATAATTGGCCTCGAGCTCGAAAAAACTTTTAAGTTTCACTTTAATATTTATTATTGTTTTATTATAAAAATATTTTTCACACTTTTGAATCAAATTTTTCTCAGAAATTTTTTCTTTTATTATGGCGCAAAGCATAAAAAAATGTATTTTTTGACGTTTGTGAATTATATTTTAATTCGCCGTGGAGACATATGATGTTGTCAATGTTTTTGAATTCTCTTTAATGTGAGTGCACACCAAAAAAGTTCCTCTGCTTTTTCAAAAAAGTACGTTTGCCGTCAAAAGCTACATTTTAAAATAATGCTTGAAAAAATTTTTTGCATTAGACATAATAAATATTTTTAGTGATAACAAGAAAACAAAAAATTTATTAATTTAAAAAAAAAACATAACTTAAGTTACGGTCACACTTATTAAATATTTGATCAAATAAGCGTAACCCCTACTTTTGTTAATAGTTAGTGAGATTTAAAATGGTCTTAATATTACAAAATAAATTGATTATACTACTAGGCATAGAAAAAAACCGTTTTTTGTAAGATGTGGTTATTTAATCAAAATAAATATTGATATTAAGCGAAATGATTTTTAAGATTGGTTGTTGGTCCCGTTTTTTCGTCAAATATTTGATAATTCTGACCGTAGCTTTAGAATAAAAATAGATAAACACATGCCTATTGCATGGTAATTAAAATATTAATTAAGTTCTTATATAAAAAATGTTACTTTAGTATAATTTAAAATTTCTGGAAATTATGGATTTAGAAGACTCATATTTTGAAACGTCTTGAATATTTTCTTAAGTCTTCATTAATGCAGCTATTGTATCAGTATTCATTCAAATACGGCGGTCAGTCTTAATTATTTTCAGTTGGCTAAATATTCTCCCAACTCTCGTTTAAACCGGGACTCAGCCAGAACAGACTCAGAAGTGAGTGCTCCCGAAAGTCTTTGTGTAAGGCGCACTACTCGTCAACAAATTTATTCAAATTAGAAAATCTATTCAAAAAATCCGTTAAGTCTTTTTGATTGACAGATTGTGCTTCGATAGCATTTACTATTTTAATAATTTTAAATTTGTTTTAAAAATATAATATAAAATAACTTAAAATTTTTTCTTAATATATAAATTTCATCCGGAACTTGTTTTTAATATAAAAGCGATATTTGAGATAAGACTTTTAGATACATTTTTTCTATAGGTAAAGAGTAGTTTGAGTTAAAAAATTATATTTTGGAAGCATCAGTTATTTTTGTGTTGTTGAAATCCATATAGCTAATGGCAATCGTTTTTATTAATTTTTCAACTTCGTACTGTAATATATGTAGGTATGTAGAAGTGGTTTTTCTGATTGAAATATTTTGTTGAAATAATTTAAAAGCTCTAGAGCATATGATATGAATTCGAATTATATTTTTGTTATATCGGTTTTGTTATACCTAGGCTTGCCATTTCTATTTTGAGAAAAAGAGGACGCCAGCATAAAAAATGTAGGACATTTGTTCGAAAAAAGAGGACACTTTTTAAACAACTTAACCCATTTAAGCCCAAACAAAAACTACCGGACAAAAAATAAAATATTCTTTATTTTATTATTTAATTCATTACATATAAACAAAAAACAAAAAAAAATTTTTTTTTTTGGAAATAAAGAGGTGTACGTACCCAAATTGGCACTACGATCACTTTAAAAAAAAAAATTTTTTAAAAAAATTTTTTTTTGATGTTATAGAAATTTCTGAAATTTTAGTTTATCAATAATATATTGAATAATGTCAAAAACTTTGTCGTAAGTAGCAAAAAATTAAGTGATCCCAAATTGGCACAGCGGGTGTAAATGGGTTAATATTAATAAAATTAACGACGGCACACAAAAACTTCATTTGGGTAATTCCATGTCAAGTCAACCAAGAGTGGGACTCGACCCCTTTCGATTTGAATGCAATTTGGCGAGAGGGTTTATTTGGTCCCATAAAGAACACATATCAACGAAAAACAATTTTTTAATTTTTTTTTCAAAAGTTATGTCATTCAAATTGTCATAATATCGCCGAATAAGCCGAATGTGTTGAGTTTATTCTTTTAATATCTCGAAAACTACTTTACATACGAAGATGATTTTTGTCAATTTAAAGAGAATACTTGAGGCTACAATAAACATATTGAAAAAAATGTATAGAGCAATTCCATATGAAAACGATCAAAATTGGCAAATTTTTGGACGACCCCTCTCCGATTTTAAAATAAATAGTCTCAATCGATTGCCCAGCAAAAAATAATGTACCTACATATTTTTTTTTTTATAGTGACTGGTTTAGTGGTGGTGTACACTACTGTCATGTGACAAAATTGAAGAATTCTTCATAAGAGACCTCATTGAAAGTTGTTTTAAAAGAAAACTACTAAAACGATCGCAACGAGTGATAGCTCGATGGAAAAGTTTTGAATCAGGCTTTAATTGAAAAAAAAATTTTCCTAATTTTTCTTAGAACCTTTACCTTTAAATTTTCCCATGAAAATTAAATTTTCCAATTTTCCACAGAAGCTCCTAAATTTTCCGGCTAATTTTTTTTTTTTTTTGATTCCTCATAATTTTTGCTTTAAGAATCAGCAATAAAAAAATGGGCCCCGACTCCTTGTTTGGACAGGAGAAGAGCATTTAAGAGACCACCTTGTTAAAAATACATTTTAAAAATTATTTTACAGTTAAAAATACATTTATGAAGAAAAAATCTTTCTTATTTTGCTGCTTATACTTAATTACAATATTTATTAAAAATTTCAATTGTCTTGGCATCATTATAAAATTAAAGTAACTTTAAATTTAGGACGTCGGCAGACGAAGAGTACCGCTTTACATTAATTGACATATCAGAAATATTTGGTATGAAGCAATGAAACTTTTGCGTTCCAGTTATAGTTTTGACATTATTGTATCTGTTTTGAATTCGTCGCTGCATGGCATCGTGTTCTTTTTGAGTGCATAAAACTGTGTTAATGGCAATTTCCTTGCTTTGAATCCACGAAAACAAATGTTGTACATTTAAGATCTGGTCAGTATATGGCCTTTACAAACTTGCCTTAGTCGCCATGCGTTTTAGGGTTCCCCCTAACGCATCGCATGGGCCCTTACCGTGGGACGTCGCGAAAAAGTGCCACTCGACCTTGCAGTTTTGTTCTTCTTCAATTATGCAAAGATTGTAAAAATTTTTTTTATTCTTGTACTGAGAAAAACGTTACTTTGTCGATTGCATCGAATTTTGATCTTAAGAATTCAAACAGTTTCATTTGAAATAAATAAACGGACACATAATTATGAGTTAAACTCTCCGCGACATCAACAAGGCTTACGGTCTGTAGTTCGTTATCTTCGTTTTTGAAATAAATGCAAAAAGGATGCACCGTGCACTGGTCGTTTGCCCAGTGATAAGCCTGAATTTCATCCTGAACGAGAAAAGTGTAATTCTCGGCAAAGTCGCTTATCACAATGAATTCATTTTGGGCTAATTTATTACCCTGGTAATTTAAAAAATTTACAAAACATTGTATGACCTGTAGCCTCAGTCGGGTTTGGTGTGCCATTACATGCCACTGCTGATATTATCCATGGATTTATGGCCGATCTTATGAAGGCAGGCAGACCATATTCACTACACACTCAACTTGGGGCTCTTAAAAAAAAAATTGATTTTTTCTTCATAAATGTATTTTTAACTGTAAAATAATTTTTAACAAGGTGGTCTCTTAAATGCTCTTCTCCTGTCCAAACAAGGAGTCGGGGCCCATTTTTTTATTGCTGATTCTTAAAGCAAAAATTATGAGGAATACAAAAAAAAAAATTAGCCGGAAAATTTAGGAGCTTCTGTGGAAAATCGGAAAATTTAATTTTCATGGGAAAATTTAAAGGTAAATTTCTAAGAAAAATTAGGAAATTTTTTTTTCAATTAAAGCCTGATTCAATACCTTTCCAACGAGCTATCACTCGTTGCGATCGCTTTAGTAGTTTTCTTTTAAAACAATGAGGACCCTTATAAGGATTCTTCAATTTTGTTACATGACAGTGGTGTACACCACCACTAAACCAGTCACTATAAAAAAAAAAAAATATGTAGGTACATTATTTTTTGCTGGGCAATCGATTGAGACTATTTATTTTAAAATCGGAGAGGGGTCGTCCAAAAGGTGATCGCTTTCATATGGAATTGCTCTATATGCAAAATATCAAATTTTAAAAATGGACTAAGTCAAAACCCTTTTTTTTGCTGATTTTTTTTTTTTAAGTATATTGAAGTATTATTCAAACTGTTTTTTAAAAATCCTAAAACTTTGAGCGATGTGCTTTTTTTAAGATATGATTTTTTTTTTCTTTCCAAAAAGAATCTTAAAATAAAATTTTAATATAATCATTTGAGCAATAAGTATTTATTTGAACATTGATAAGGTTGCTTTTGCTTATTTGTTCCATTTTTTTTTGGGAGCTCCATTTTGGGCACATTCAAAGAAAAGTACTCTTTTTGTCACGTTACGTCCCCAAAAATTAAATCATACCTATCTTAAAAAAAACCCGAGCACCTAAATCTTTTTTTTTAATGAATTTTGTGAACTGTGATTTAAATCCAGGAACAAATTTAGAATGAAGGTGTAAAAAGCCGGACAACCCCGGACACTTGATGAAAAAGAAGTAGGACTGCCCCGGATACCCAAAAAAAGAGGACGGTGTCCGGGGAAAAGAGGACGGATGGCAACCCTAGTTATACCTAATACGAATTGATAAATTAAGTATTTTTTTAAATATTACTTCGTTCTGTGGCATGCACAAAAAGTTACAAAAATATTGCCAAATACATATTACCATATTATACATGGTTACATCGGCCATTCAAAAGTTACGAAAAATGTAACAAATGTAACCAAACGGCATCACTGGTGCACACGTACGCAATAGAAGCAAATACAAAATGCGCGGAGCTCTGAATGTGCCTATCGCTGATTTACTTTAAGCCAAATTTGCATCTCTTAACCCATTTTTCGCCTACGGCTGGTTATAATCAGTGTTTCCAAAACTTGGTGACCAAAAATGGCTAAATTTACGGGCAAAAATGGCTAAAAATGGGCTAAAAAATGGCTAAACGTTTTTTAAGTAAAAACACATTAAAATTCAATAACAAAACAGAAATAATTCATTTAAAGTTGTTAACGATGAAATTGTAAGTTAAGATCAATTTCTTAAATAAGAATAAACGTAAATTATTATTTTGAAAGATATTTAAAAAATTAAATCATCGAAAAATTCGTCGTTATTGCTCATCTCATAGGAATCACTCGTGCCTATTAGTTTTAAATAATTTGAAGGAAAATCAAAATCACGAGAACATTTACCCAACATGATGAGTCCAGATCTACAATAAAAAACAAGTAAAAAAGTATAGTCGGTCAACCCCGACTAGATGATACCGTATACCAAATTAGAACCTACGTACCAAATTTTATTAAATTATCTATAAATTTGCGACCTGTACTTTGCGCACAAGGTGTACATGGACAGCCAGCCAGCCGGACAAACATCATTAATTCGACTCAGAAGATCATTCTGAGTCAACCGGTATACGTAAAGGTTGGTTAAGTATCAATATTTTAAGGTGTTACAAACATCAGCACAAACGCATAGTACCCACTCCACTATTGTGGTGTTGGTAAAAATATTTTATTGTTACAGTAAAAATCTTTACCTAATTAAAAAAACGGTTGCTAAAGGTAACCTATTTCTCAAATTAATGTTAACGATGTTTACTTGGCAAAATACCCTCTCTACTTTAGCATTAGACCATGGAAGTGAGAGCAACTTTATAGTCGATTCTGAAATTCTTTATTGAAATACTTGCAACCAGAAAAAACAGCGTTGTTTGTGTTGATCCATTTTATAAATTTAATATTGGAATACTGTTCCTTTATTTTGAAAGATGTTTCATCAACTGTAGCGATTTTCAACATTTGTAAAAGTTGTGATTTAAATTAAAGGCGTTTTAGTTGTTAAAAATATTGGTTTTACTTTTAAAAATTTTTATAATAAAATAAAAATTATTCTTTTAAAAGAAAAACGGCAAAAAAATTTTATGGCTAAACAATTGGAAAAATAGCTAAAAAAAAAATGGCTTATGGCTAAACTCATTTTTTAATGGCTACACAGGGTGAAAAATGGCTAAATCTAGCCACTAAATGGCTAAATTGGCAACACTGGTTATAATCACCAGCAATCTTAAGCTACGGTCAGACTTATCAAATATTTGACGAAAAAAACGGGACCAACAGCCAAACTAAAAAATCATTTCGCTTAATATCAATATTTATTTTGATTAAAATACCACATCTTAGAAAAAACTGTTTTTTGCTATGTCTAGTAGTATAATTAGTTTATTTTGTAATATTAAGACCATTTTAAATCTCACTAACTATTAACAAAAGTAGGGGTTACGCTTATTTGATCAAATATTTGATAAGTGTGACCGTAGCTTTACTCCTTAGAATCTTATTTCGTTCTGTTAGTTTTCTTGGTGGTGCGAAAACTAGGTGATTTTAGTCAAAAATGTAATAAAAGGGTTAACACTGAGAAAGCGGAAGAGCAGAATTTTTTATCAGGAGCTTTTACTGTAATTATATGTGTAAAACTTTACATAGTAAAACAATTTTCACACATTCTTTTTTTAAAATCATCCTTTTACATTTATGTAATACCCACAAAGTGTTCTCTGCTAATTTTGAAAGTCCCGATAATTTTATTAGAGCAAAACAAAAAGACAATCCGTTTGAGTGTAACGAAAATTGCTGGAAACTCCTACTAAATCATAGCAATAGCGAAATGGTAGAAAGAAAATGGAAAAAAAGAAAATATTCTTGTGAACAATTTTGTACATAAATTCCCAATAATCCATCGCAACTGCTGCACTTTAGTATTTTGCTATTTTTCAAGTTTATTTTTTTTATCTCCTTTCATTTTATTACTTGTTTTGGTATATTTTTTCTTGCTTCTTTCAACATTTTTACATGTGATATGTATTAAAAAAACAAGCTATATTCGATGATATATTCGGCTATGCCAAATCTTTTATACCGCCCACCAATGGGCGATAAGAACAAAAAGTTACATATATAAATACCAGTCTTTAAATATAAATAAATATATTTTATGCCACGCCCACTTCTCCAACCAACCCTACATTTGTCGGATATTGTGTATTGATAAGCAAGTCGCTTATCCCTGGATTTTTTAAAATCTATAATGTATTTGTACGGGAGGTACCACGCCTACTTCTGTTAACCTGTTAATTTTTTTAGAGAGGTTGTATATTTTTAAACGAGATGCATTGTGGTGCTCCTGTAGCTCGTTTCTGTATTTCTCGCATCGTAAAATTTCTTACATTAAGTGTGAAACAAAAAATTCCATCGTTTCTCGATTTATGAGATAAAAGTGTTTCTGTATTTGAATGCGAAAACAGACACAACCAAGGCCTATCCAATAGGTGTGCTTACTATTACAACAATACAACAATACAAAAAACAACAGGCATTTTGTTTGTGTAAAATTCCTCGCCGTTGTCAAAATCTTACTACTACATAGGCAAAACAAAAGGAAAAATGTGTTTTGTGTGCATGTATGTGTGGCAAAAAACCAAAAAAGTAAACAAAAATATACACGTATAAGGAAAATGTAAACAACTTTTGATATCGTTGAGGAAAAAACCAAATAAACATCTGGCTTCTTAAGCAGACCTATTGGATAGACCTTGGACACAACAAACTCTGTTTATACTGGAATATTTCCAGTAATTAAGTGTCAAATAAAAGCGAAACGTCAACAAAAGAAATAAATATAATAAAAACAGGGCTGCCAGATTTGACGAGTTATCGTCATCTCGACGATTTTTTGTTCCGATATTAACAAAGTGACGTTTTGATGATTTTTTCTAAAAAAGTGACGAAAGCAAAAACAAAATCAAAAATATTTTATAATTTTGATGTTACTTTCTATAGAAATTCATCTTGAATTTTTAAATTTCAAACACTTCTATTTTGTGGCGTTGAAAATTGAAAAAAAAATAATAATATGAATGTCTGTAGAAAGCAACAACAAATTTATAAAATATTTTTGATTTTATTTTTGCTTTTAATGATATTGTTGACGTTGCGTTTTACACTATAAGCCCCTTATGCCCGTAATTTCTACAAATAGGTAACTAGCTGTGTATAATGTGTATAATTTCGAGGGAAAGTAATGGACCGACCTGGCTTATTTTGAACATTTAATACTTCTTATATACATATACAAAATATGATTGATATTTGATATTCTTATCTTATTCATATGTACACTTTTGTGCCAAAACCATTATTCCTTTTTCAAAATGGATAGCTTCTTTCACTCGTTATTAAGTAGCTTTCTTCCGTAAGAACTTCGATAACTACTTTTTTTCTGGATGTATTAAGATAAAAAATGATTTACTTTTGAATTTGTTCTTTTTGGCACAACCCTTGTAAAATTCATTAGTTTTTCAGTAGAATTGTATGTAGTGCTTTTATGTGTTTCTGATTACTTAACATATTATTTTGTAGGCGAAGATTTTACTGGGTCTTTAACCCGTTTATTTATGAACCGATTTTTTTAATTTTAACTACAAGGTATTCTACTAAGTCTATTTCAGGTAAAAAAGAAAAAGATTATAGGAATAGGTAAATTAAAGATTTATATCTCAATTATTAAATAATAATTATTAAATACCCATGAACTTTAACTATGTTTTTGTTTGATTATTTTTTAATAAAAGTCGAAACAAATTTGTTTAAAATTGATTTTAAATTGCACGATTTTTAAAACAAAAAAGACGATCTTTTTTATTTTTTTCTCAGGAAATTGACGATTTTGACACAAATTTATCTGGCAGCACTGATTAAAACCAAACCAAGAAAAGGCTAACAAAAATTTTAACTAACAAAATATAACAATTGTTTTTTGTTTATTTTCATCATATACATAAATTATGCATTTATCATTTATATTCCTTCTATTTTTTTATTTATTTAAAAAAAATAGTATATAAACATATTTAAATTCAAAATATCTACATTTTGTTTTTCTCGCCACCAATTTCAAATGTGACTTATTTTGACAGTTCTTGAAAAAAACTTTTCGCAAAATATTGTTACAGAAACACTTTTTCTCGCATCCTTCCAATAATTGCTGGAAAATTATTTAAATGACAGATAATTCTCGCAAAAAAAAATACAGAAACACTTGTGTGAGAAAAACCATTTTTTGTTTCATTTTTCACTGTTTCTGTCCCGATTCACTGGTTTCAGTCGGAAAATTTTACGATGCGAGAAATACAGAAACGGGCTACTGATATACAAAAAAAAAAATAAAAAAAAACAAACACCAGCAACAAGGTAACATTAGTGCGATAGATGCGTTCCAAAAAAAATCGCATAAATTGAATTCTGAAACGATATTCTAGCTTCATATAAAAGCTAATGTTTCGTTCCAAATATATATGTATATGTGAAGCGGTCAACCCAATAAAAATATTTTGTTGGAATTCCTTTATTGTTGGCATAACTATAGTTCTGGTAGACATGAATAAGTGTGCGAAATATTTTCTATGATGTGTCTTTGTCGAGTTACGGGGTGTTAAAGTGTTGTTGTTTTCAAAAAAATGTTTTTTTAAATTATTATTTCAAACTAGAAACTAATCAAACGAAAAAAAAATTTAGGTTATTCTTTTAGAAAATCGATTAATCTTTAAATAAAAAAATTAATTTGAAAACCAAATTTTTTTTCATCTGCAAAACTGGAAATGACCAATTTATGTCAAAATTTTTCTAACTTAGTTCTAATATTTTTTTTTTTTAATCTAAATTGCCCTTTAGTGTCCTTATCATATTGTAAAAGTTTTATTATGGGACCTCTATTAGTTTAAAAGGTATGCTAATTTCTTTACACTCGTACATGTGGTTATTACAATGTTGTACCGTAAAAGACAGGAAAGAACGAGTTTAAATTGAAAAGTTTCTAACTTCCACTTAATTTTTGATTCTATTTACCGAAATTAACCTTCGTTGTAAAACTAATATTATGTGCTCTTCATTAGTTTAAAAACACTCATACAAACATATCGGCTATGAATATAAAAAACACAAAATAAAACAACTTGGTTTAATTTAAAAAAGGAAAAAAAGCTTAAAAAAACATCTAAAATTTCAAAAACCGTAAAAATTAAAAAAAAAAATCGTTAACAAAACGAGACCTGAGTGTATTTGAGACTTTTTTCGTAAAAAATTTTGTAATTTTTTGGCGCCCTATGCTCCAGTGGAAGTTAGAGAAATATTTATAAAAAAAAAAATTGAATATTTTTTCATATGCCAGTTATAAATAACAAAAATGGATAATAGTTTTCCGCTTTTAAGCTGTTATTGGCAGGACTGTCAAATGTGGCGATTTCTTAATCCTTTTGTAGATGGAAATTTACGTTTGGCGATATGGCGATTATTTTGGCGAAATTTAAAACGATTGGCGATATGCGAAATGCATTTTATGTAAATATTTTCTAATTTACATATGTATATCTAAAATATTATAAAAACTTTTTTCTGTTTTGTGTAAATTTTATTTCATATTTATAATTCTTATTATAAAAAAATGTTTCAAAATTGTTCGTACATTCAATGGGGAAAAAGTATATGACTGACAGTCAAAAGTTTTTTTTTACCAAATAATTATCTTAAGAAACATTAAATAAATATACATACCGACAAGTTATAAACAGCAAAATTTAAAATTTCTTTAAACTTACAGCCATTTCTTATTAAAGAAAATTCCATAAATTTTAAAATTATACTGATAAATCAATGTAATTTTAAAAAATCTTTAAAATTCCTACGTGTATTTTCAAATACGTATATAAATATACTTCTGGAAATAACATAAATTCAGAACCTTAAACTTATTTTTCAAGTTTTTAAAAATACTGAAACGACTTTTGTATAATTTTTCAGTAATTTTCTAAAATCAATTCCGGATGATTTTATGCACTTCCTACTTTAAGTACTAACCCTTAAATACCTGACATTTAAATGTGTAATTTGCAATTAATTTGTCTTTTCGCATCAAATTTCTGACTAAAATGATTTTTTCTTCCACACTAGCATAATCATTCAATTTAATTGGTACCGTTATACTGAGAATTTTATACTCACTTAAAATTTTTGCATCGTAACAGCGTGAAGTAAATAGGTTTTGTTCAATACTTATTTTTTCTGATGACCGTCTGTAGACGGTCTTTACTTCGCGTAAAATCAAGAAAAACTACGCTCATAAAAAAAAAAATAATTGAAAATCTCCATTGATAAAAACTTCATTTGTTTACGATTTCAGATCATGGCGTTTTTAATATAAAAATCACAAATGGCAATATTTTCTTAGCAAAAATACTAAAAAAATTATTTGGTTGCTGTTTTGAAAGGAATTATAAAAAACGTCCGTTAATTGGTAACAAATAATGAAAAAGTCGTAGTACACAGTACAAATTATTCGAGCTCGTAAATAATTGTACCAAGAAAAACATATTCGTTCGTAATTATTATTGTTTTAGAAAAAAAGTAACCAAAATGAAAAAAATATTCACATCTCCACATTGAAAAAAAATATAACCAATTTTGGTTAGAAATAACCAAAAACGGCAGCTCTGCTAGTGATGTTAGCGTCATACACAATTGTGTAAATTAATTCACCAGTGTTACCGTTGGATAATTTCAAAAAGTACCAAGAAAAGGGGATATCTACAAAAGAAGTGGCACCAAAAAGTGGATTTTTTTTTTAAAAAGGGGCACATCTTTTAAAATTAAAATAAGTACACCACATTATGTATTTTTACGTTTTTTTTTTCTATTTGTTATAATTTTAAATGGTATAAAATCTAAAATAAATATTTTGTGAATATTTCTCTCGAGAAGTAATTTTTATAAAATATTTTCTTTAATTTTTGGTAATTCAAAAACGTTTAACTTGTTTTCTGCCAAACATGTTTTTTGGATTATGACATTGTTGCAGCAAATAGAAGATATTTATGTAATGTGTTTTATATATACATTTAGTAATATATTTCTTGTACTATTCCTTCTAAATACATTTTCTTTGATTTCTTTAAGACACTATATTGAACAGGTAGACATTTAAAAACTTTTTAGAAATTTATTTGCCCATTCCACCAGATTCTTATGTTTTCTAGAATGCTATGGCCGAATATGAGACAAGGTTTCTCCCATCACGTCACATTTATCAGATACGCCAATTATTGTAATTCCGGATGATGTTTTGTACCACAATTAATAACAAAATCCATAGCTTTATAATTTTATCAACCTAATTACAAAAGTTGTAGGCCCAGGCCCACAATGTCGACAATAAAATTTCTTTCGCATATTTGTTTTGAAAACAAAAACAAATTTCAGTTTTTATTATTGTTTTCAATAAAAATATGCAAAAGAAATGTTCTTGTCGACACCCTGGGTCTGGCAGCTAAGCTATAATCGGATGAAAACAAGAAATCCTATAACAAAAAAAAAAAAAAATATCACTTTTTCAAATAAATACTTAATATATAATCACTTCCTCACTTTAATACATATAAATGCACGGCATGCATACATGCTACTAAATTTAAGTGCTAGTGTTTTAATTTCTTTACTATAGCATATTTAGTTTTTATCCATTTTCGTCTATTATTGCTTAAAATTTTTGTAATCAGGTTTATAGAACATAACTATAAAATTGGATTTTGTTATTAATTGTGGTAAAAAACATATTCCGAAATTACAATAATTGGTGTATCTGATAAATGTGACGTGATGGGAGAAAACTGTGTTCATATTCGTCTTTAACATTCCAAAAACATAAGCATCAGTTGAAATGGTTAAACAAACTTTTTCAATGTCGTCCTCTGCTCCATATTTATTAATAGTCAGTTTCATACAAATTTTACAATTAATTGTTCTTAAAATGACTTCCATACTTTCGTAAAATGGCTTTAGCCTGTTTGTTACTTTATTTTTGATTAAAGCTAACTTAGTAAAAACACGCTCAGCAGAAGCACTACTATGTGACAATGTAAAAATATGAGAGATCAATTTGTACAAGTTTGAATATATATAATATCAAATCTATTTCAATGTTCTTATTTCACGCCAAAAATCTTCAGCATTCGAAATTTTAAATATGTGTTCATAATTCGTGTCATTTACTTTACCCGCTAGAAGTTGTAATTCATGAATAAAGGCATCTGAGTCAGTTATAATATCTATAAACTCTGAAACTAATTCGAAATAGTTTATATATTCATTAGACACCATAAATATTGGGTCTTAATACTTCAATATATTGAGCTTTTTGTTTTTTATATCAATTCTTATTATCAATTCATTACACAATTTTTGGTAAAAATTTGGATTTTACTTTTAATGTCAATTACACAAATTTTAGACAAGTTTTCGGTACACAACAGTTCGGGTTCTGCTTCATGACTTCTAAGGAGAGACAAAATACTTTTTTTTACCAAATATTTGAAACTTTTTGCTATATGTTCTTTTAAATATTTATAGGAATTTCAAAAGATTTTGTTATTCGTGCTTAATTCCCAGTTTTTATTATTGATAAAAACACTTGAAATTTATTGTTGATGGGATAAGCTATTCCTATGCGCATTTCACTGGTTGCTTAGGCCAGATCATCAGGAAACTTCATCCATAAAGATTTTAGAAAAACTAAAGATATTAAACCAAATAAAACTGTTAAGCGTATAAGACTTATAGCAACAGTTCTACTTGTAATAATATCAAAGCTTAAACAAAACACATCAACAATAAACAGTGGGTTTATCTCATCTTACATTCCCCACTACAATTAGTTGAAATTCTCTCAACATTAATTGTAGTTGTAAGTAGGTTAAGAAAAACAAAATAAAAACAACAACAACTTACAAAAGATGTTGTCAATTAAGTGTTTTTTTAGGCCGTGCACTTGCCTGTTTATTATCAAAAAGTAATTTCAATTTTTGGGAATACAAAATTTTAATTTCAAAAGATTAGCAACCAGTGAAATGCGCATAGGAATAGCTTATCCCATCAACAATAAATTTCAAGTGTTTTTATCAATAATAAAAACTGGGAATTAAGCACGAATAACAAAATCTTTTGAAATTAAAATTTTGTATTCCCAAAAATTGAAATTACTTTTTTGATATTTATAGGAAATTTTCCTAATTCTTGATTTATAAAAAAAAAAAATAGCAAAAAGTTTCAAATATTTTGTCTCTCCTGAAAAGTTGTTGTTTTTGAGTTACGAGGTTGCGGAAGAAAACCATCGATATGTGAGATATCTTAATCCCCTTATTCATAATAAATAAAACAGGTTAATAGAAAGTTTATTAAACCGATTTTCAGCTTACCACGCATGACAAGAAAAACATTTCATATGAACTTGCTTAAATATACATATATTCAAACAGTTTTACATATATTAAAGAAGATTCTCTTTCGCCACGCTTTAACCAAACGTGTCTCTGTATCGCTCTATAATTTTGGCTAATTTAAAGTATTTTAATTGTTATTTAAAGTTATTATTGTATTGCAGTTGCCAACTGTCTGTTTATTTACTGGACTGTTATAAACATTTGTTAACCGGGATAAGTTAAATGTTCAAACTCTTCGTTTTAATTTAATTTATAATTAATTTGTTCTATATTAATAGTAAAAAACTACACTTTAAAGTTTCTTACCAAAAATACATTCGTGAAAACATCTGTTTAATTTAATAACAATAAATACGACTCTAACCCCGGGTCTTCACGTAGCAATATTTATTGCGGCAAACGTCAAATTTCATTGCTCCATAAAATTTGCGACGTATAGACCGCATATTGCCATGAGTGGCAATCCATTGCGCAATGATTGCTCTTCTTATTGCTTGAGCAATTATTGCTTAGCAATATGCTGTCAAATCAGTTGTAATATATCTGACATTTCATTTCTCTGTACGGTTGTTTTTTGTTTGTGTGTTTATTTATTAAAAAAGCAATCAATAAATATTTTATTATATATTATAATTTTTAATAAACGTAAAGATCAACAAAAGTAAACGACGAATTTATTTTTTTGTATATTTTTTTATTTTTTCAATAGAACAATTCAACTTTTTTTAACGCAAATAAACAAAAAAGTAATACAAAACACAGCTACGACAATTACAATTAATTATTTTATTAATTTAAAAAAGAAAATTTCACAACCACTTCAAAACACAACATAAAACATTTGTTATAAATATGTACAGCCAAAAAACTTTATACGACTACTCGCGGTGAAAATTGCAAATTTATGGCAAAGCAATTTCAAGTGTTCTCCAGCAATAAATTCAGCAATTATTGCTCCATTGTTCTGTCATTGTTCTGCCGACGTTTTTGCTTGTACTTAGCAATAAATATTGCCACGTGGAGACCCAGCGTAAAAACAATTATTATTCGTACTCTGAAACACATCTTTACTGGTTTGTGTATTTGATTACGTTATAGCAGCGCCATCTGTTGTAATTGATTATAATTATCACCCAGCAAACAATTTTATGAACATTTTAATTTAAAAAAAAAATAATAATAAATAAATAATAAATACTTTTATCATGGATTGCTTAAGTACCAATTGCAACGTTACTGAAAATGAAAGAATGATATCGTGTTGGTTGTGCTTAGGACATTACCATTTAAAATGTACGGCATTAAAGCCACGCGATGCGGATGCTCTTGCTGATGCTGGAAAATCACTGCAATGGTCTTGCCCGCGGTGTAAAAAAATTAATATAGATTTTTATAAATTTTTTAAAAGTTTTAAAGATGAATACGACAATCTTAAAAAGACTTTCTAAGTGTGCAAACTAAGCTTTCAAAATTTGGCGAACTATTTACAAGCTATCAAAATTTAGATAAGTTTTCGGACGTGACAGATCTGTCGTCTCCAAAGCGGAAAAAACGTTAAATACATCACCGATGATTCCGTCACTAACATATTCTACAGTTGTTACTCGTTCGAAGTCTTCTGAAATTAATAATGATAATCCTGTTTCATTTGCGCCTCTAAATGTGATCTCGCCACATGTAGCCAGTATTGATATTAGTAATTCTTATTCTAATTATATTTTATTACCGCAATCGTCTGAAAATCATACTCCAATGGATCCAACAATAAGTAACCAAATTGTTCGTAACCCACTGCGAGCTGTTCCACCAAAAAAAATCTATTTTCATTTCTCGCCTGGCAAGTTCCACTACTTCAGATGATATAGATTATTATATTAAATCTAAGGTTGGATATAATTCTGATGTTTTAATTCATAAATTTAAATACTCACAGCCAAGGTCTATTACATCTTTTAAATTAACTGTTTCTGATGATATTTTCAATCAAGTTCTGGATACAAACTTCTGGCCTGAAAACACATTAGTTCGCGAGTACATTTATAAGGATAGAACGAATGTTAAAAATTTTGGTGTTCTCCCTCAACGTGAACAGAATAGTTCAAAAAACTAAGTAAAGCTACTGTCGATTCATTATCTGTTTTTTATCGAAATGTTCGTGGTTTACGATCAAAGCTGTCTAATTTGTATATGCAAAGCTTCAACTTTAATTATGACGTATTAGTCTTTACTGAAACTTGGCTCAATGATAATATTTTCCGTAGAGATCGTGCTACTTATGGGAGAGGTGTTCTTATTGCGGTCTCTAGCAGTTTTCCTTCTGAACGTTTAGTGGTTGGCGTATCGCTTGATATATAATTTATATCTGTTATTGTTAAATTAAAATACAAAAAAATAATACTAACATGTTCATATATTCCTCCATCATCCCCGCAGTCTTTATATATCCATCATGGTGAAGCTATTAGGTCTGCTTCTCTCTCCGCTAATAACAATGATTCTATTATAATTATGGGTGACTTTAATATGTCTTCAATATCCTGGAAATATTCGCTTGATGATAAATACTTCGTGCAAACGAAATTAAGTGTAAATTACATGGACTTTTTTAATATTTTATATGATATGAGCCTTTTTCAAATAAATGGGATACTAAACGATTTTGCTAAAATACTGGATTTAGTGTTTGTAAATGATAGAGATGACTGTTATATTAAACGATCCAACCCTATTACTCTTCCGGAAGATCGATATCATCCTGCTTTTGAAGTTATTGTATCTATTCCGCCGGATTGTACTGTATCATTAAATGTTAGTACTGGAAAAGTATTTTCTTTCGAACGAGCTAACTACAACATGTTAAATAATCTTATAAGTAATACTGACTGGAGTAACATCCTGGCATATTCTTCAAAATCAAGTGATTCCATGTGTCATATATCTGTGGTTTTCATGGGCAACCGCGTATGTCTTAAAATAAAATTTTTTAGGAGAGCCGAAAAACCATTCTAGATCAAACTATGGGCTAGGTATTGCACCTTTTAAGCTTTGTAATTGAGTTAAAAAAATCGGAATGGGTCTATCTGTTTTCAAAAATTTTTAGAACCATGTAAAGAGCGCTTAAAATTAAGCAATATGGCATCAACATTTCAAAATCGAAAAAATGGACATACGCGGTTGCCCATGAAAACCACAGATATTTGATGTTTTTACAACAAGCTGTGTTCTTTTATGGACGTGTGTATTCCAAAACGCACATCTAGAGTATTACTGGGACCGCCTTGGAATAACGTGCAGCTTTCTCGAGCAAAGAATAGGAAAAATTAATATTATAAAGTATTCAAGCGATCTGGATCATCTGTAGACTATCTAAGATATTCCGTCAGCAGGGCTGAATATGCCAGTTTAAACAAAATTTGTTATAATCGTTATTTAAATAAATTCAAATTTAATTTAAAACGTGATCCCAAATCATTCTATAAATTTATAAACTCAAAGAAAAAAACCGTTGGTTATCCAACCGCAATGACTTATCGACAAATTGAATCAAGTAATGATACAGTTATAAGTAACATGTTTGCTGATTTTTTCTCGAATACCTACTCAAATTCAACATATGATAACTCAGTCAATTATCCATTTCTCCTGGTGGAAAACAATGCAATTTCTTGATGTATATACGATTACAAATAATCTAAAAAAACTAAAGTTCTCTTACAGTTATGGCCCGGATAAAATTCCTAGCTGTGTGTTAATAAAGTGTGCCGATTCCTTACCAATCCCTCTGACAGTTTTATTCAACGCATCTATTATATGTGCTTATCTGCCTAAATTGTGGAAAGAATTGTATATTGTTCCTTTATTTAAGTCGGGTAATAAGTCTCTTATTGAAAATTACAGGGGAATTGCAAAACTGAGTGCTATACCGAAGCTTTTTGAGAAAATTATTACGGACCATTTGAGTTATCAAGTTGCAAATATAATATCTCCTTATCAACATGGATTACGTAAAGGAAGTTCTACGACGACAAATCTCTTACAATTTACTATGGCTGTTAATCGCGGATTTCTTAAAAAAAATCAGACTGACGTCATTAACACTGATTTTATCAAAGCATTCGATAAAGTAAATAATTTGCTTCTTGTAAAGAAACTACAATTAATTGGTTGTACGAAGCATTGCATAAAATGGATTTACTCATATTTATCAGATAGGACGCAAACCGTTTGCTTAAACAGTAGTTATTCTAAAAATATTAATGTTCTTTCTGGAGTACCTCAAGGAAGCCACCTTGGACCGCTGCTTTTTTCCATGTTTATTAATGACTTGCCTAATGTTGTAAAGTTCTCAAATATTTTAATGTATGCTGATGATGTCAAAGTTTATCTATCCTACAACCAACTTTTAGACCACCATCGACTTCAAAAGGACTTTCATTTTATGAATGGTGCAACATCAACTTTATGGAGCTGAATTTAAAGAAATGTAAATCAATGCGCTTTGTAAGAAATAACCCTATTGCAGCTGGAATTAGTTGACAGCTTCCAAGATCTTGGTATATTATTTGATCCTAAATTGAGTTTTACTTTGCATATAACAACTATAATAAATAGAGCAAGGGGTTCACTGGGTTATATAAAACGTTGGGCTAAAGAGTTTAATGATCCGTATATTGGTAAAACTTTATTCATGGCACTAGTTCGACCTATTCTTGAATATGGATCGATAATAATGGACCCTATTTACCAAATCCATTCCAATGCCATTGAGTCGGTCCAAAAACAATTCCTGTTGTTTTGTCTTCGTGGATTAGGTTTTAACCCCTTGAACTTGCCTTCATATGCTGCTCGTCTTGCTCTTATTAAACTTCCTACATTAAAAAGTCGTAGAACTATGCTTAATGTGTCATTTTTATTCAATGTTATTAATGGTGACATCTGCTGTGGATTTTTGATAAATGATATTTCTCTCAACATTCCTCAACGTCCATCTCGGAATTACATACCTTTATCAGTAACATTTGTTAAAGCTAATTATGCTAATGCTGACCCTCTCAGGAGAATGAGCAATGCATTTAACAACTTATATAGGTTTATTGACTTTTCATCAAATCCTGAAGCTATAAAAAGGGCAATAATCACATTTCTTAACACTTAGTAATCTTATTGTTAATTATATAATATTATATTTTTATGTGTTACATTTTGTAATCAATTATTTTTTAAATTGTCTGTAAGGAATAAAATTCCATAGACATATAATAATAAATAAATAAAAGTTGGTAATAAATAAATAAAAACAGAAAGAAAAAAAGTTTTTTTTGCTAGCGTAAAAAGTATCAAAAAAGTGGCAAAAATCGCCAAAAGTACCACATTTGGGTGCATTTTGTAAAAGTGCCCAAATAGTATCCAAGCAGTCGAAAAAGTGGCAAATTGCCACTTTAGTGGCACCAACGGCTGCTTGGATACTATTTGGCCACTTTTACAAAATGCACCCAAATGTGGTACTTTTTGCGATTCTTGCCACTTTTTTGATACTTTTTACGCTAGGAAAATATACTTTTTTTCTTTCTGTTTTATTATAGCCCCCAGCTTTAATATATGTAAAACTGTTTAAATATATTTATATTTAAGCAAGTGGTTAGCTTAAAATCGGTTTAATAAACTTTCCATTAACCTGTTTTATTTATTATGAATAAGGGGATAAAGATATCTCTATCTCACATATCGATGGTTTTCTTCCGCAACCTCGTAACTCAAAAACAACTACTTTTCAGGAGAGACAAAATACTTTTTTTTTTACCAAATATTTAAAACTTTTTGCTATATATTCTATTAAAAATCAAGAATTAGGAAAAATTCCTTTAAATATTTAGAAGAATATATAGCAAAAAGTTTCAAATATTTGGTAAAAAAAGTATTTTGTCTCTCCTTACCGAAAACTTGTCTAAAATTTGTGTAATTGACATTAAAAGTAAAATCTAAGTTTTTACCAAAAATTGTGTAATGAATTGATAATAAGAATTGGTATAAAAAACAAAAAGCTCCATATATTGAAGTATTTAGACCCAATATTTATAGTGTCTAATGAAGATATAAACCATTTCGAATTAGTTTCAGAGTTTAAAGATATTATAACTGACCCAGATGCATTCATACATGAATTTAAACTTCTAGAGAGTAAAGTAAATGACACGAATTATGAACACATATTTAAAATTTCGAATGCTGAAAATTTTTGGCGTGAAATAGGAACATTGAAAACATATATTCAAACTTGTACAAATTGATCTCTCATATTTTTACACTGTCACATAGTAGTGCTTCTGCTAAACGTGTTTTTACTAAGTTAGCTTAAATCAAAATAAAGTAACAAATAAGCTAAAGACATTTTACCAAAGTATGGAAGTCGTTTTAAGAACAAATAATTGTAAAATTTGTATGAAACTGACCATTAATAAATATGTAGCACAGGACGACATTGAAAAGTTTGTTTAGCCATTCCAACTGATTCTTATGTTTTTGGAATGCTAAAAACGAACACAGTTTTCTCCCATCACGTCACATTTATCAGATACACCAATATGTAATTTCGGAAGATGTTTTGTACCAAAATTAATAACAAAATCCGGCCACGGTCAAAAATGAAAGATTATCAATAACAATTTTAATTAATTTTCATGTTGTAAAATTCCTTTCTTCATAGAAATAATTTAATGAAAATTAAATTTAATGAACTTAAGCCTAATTAAAAATATTAAAAATTTGGATTAAAAACCATAAATAGTTCAACAAAATAACCACAATATTAATTATTATTTACAAAATATTTATTTTAGTTTTTATACCATTTAAAATTATAATAAATAGAAAAGAAATGTCAAAAATACATAATGTGGTATACTTATTTTAATTTTAAAGGATGTGCCCCTTTTTTAAAAAAATTCCACTTTTTGGTGCCACTTTTTTTGTAGATATCCCCTTTTTTTGGTACTTTTTGAAAATATCCAACGGTAACACTGAACATAACATCAATAACAACGTTGATTTTTTTTGCTAACGACTTGGCATTAACCAAAGTGTATACAAACACTGTGTTGTATATTTTAAGTAGTGAGAGCCAAGTTGTTTGCAAAAAAAATCAACGCTGTTATTGTTGTTATGTTATGACAATTTAATCTCATATTTACGCTCTTAATTGAGTAAAGGCAAAAAAACGTAGTTTTTTTATTCAAAAACTAGACTGCCCCAGTAGGCTAGCTGGTAGTGAGCAAGTCTATCAGCGCCGAGGTTGGGGGATCGATTCCCGCCAGCGACTCTGGTTAAAAAAAAAGTTGAATAAAACAACTTTGATTAATAAAATAAAATAAAAGAAATAAAAGAAAATAAAATAAAAAAATAAAATTTTTTTATTTTTTGAAAGTATTCATCCAATGAATAACATTCATAGATCGGCCTTAACTTAAACTAACTTAACTTAAAGCTAACTTAAAGTAGTAAGTTTATAGCTAGCTACAAAAAGTTAACTTAAAGTTAATTAAAAGTAATGCAGAGTCGGACAATTGACTACTTCCTAGGACATCGCAATGTTAAAATAGTTAGTAAATTACATATAAAATAAATCCAAGTGTCAACCACCACTAGTTGAAAAATAGTTAGCTTTCAGTTAATTTAAAGTTAACTGAATGTCCGACAGGGAATTGTCTCTTTATTCACTAATACTAATATAAAGTAATACAACCACAATTGACATCACTGGTTTAGAGCTTTACTCATGCAAAATAGCGGCATTTTTTTTCAATTTTGGTCAAACAACACTCAGCATGTGTGTATGAATGTATATATTGTGCGTTTTCATAAGTATGGGCCTGTTCGTAAATGCATCACTGCGCTGCATATGATGTGCAGTATGTTCATAAATGCAAACAGTGGCAACACTGCAGCTGTCACATGGTCGAAAATGCAACACAGCAGTAGATTAGGCGCAAACGAAAGCAAATATAAATCATAAAAATGTCTGATGCAATGGAAGAGTAAGTATGCAAACAATGCAAACAATCAAATCAGCAAATAAAAGCATCATGCACAGCTGATTAGCAAAGTCATCGCATAATAATCATGTTATGCAGTGCAGTGATGCATTTACGAACAGGCCCTATATTCCACATTATGTGTGCTTGTAAAGTTTTTTTTTTGCCGACAAACGCATGCACAAGAACTACTGAAGCTGCAAAATAGCGGCACTTTTTTTATTGAAACAACACTCAGCGTGTGTATAATGTGTGCTTGTAAAGTTGTGCACAATAAATACTGAAGCTGTATTGTTATGGGCATATGGAAGTATGTGTATAAGAATGTTTGTTTGTAGGAGGTGTGTGGCTGACAGCATTATCAACGTTTTCTTGATATTTTTTGTAACGATTTAATATGTATGTATCAATGTTGTTTTTACATGAAACATTTTAAATTTTATAAAAACCGAGATTTTGCGTATTTAACATTGTGTGATGTTATTTTTACTAAAAAAAAAATTGAATTAATTTGTTTTAAGGTAATATTAAAAATTGTTCGTTTTAAATCAATGTGATTCAATGTTAATTTTGAACTAGGTCATTATTTTTGTCGAAATTTTATATGATTCCAATCAACATTTTTCCATGTTAATTTTACATTTGATTATTTTTCTGTGTGTTGAAAGCTAAAATTATAAAACCTACATATTTATGTGAGTATATGTATTTCAAAAATCCAAATTTTTTTAAATTACCGTTTTTTGAATAGAATTACCTTGCTACCTTTTGCGGCCCAAAATTACCGTAAAAAAAAGTAATTACCGTACGGTTAACATCACGCTTGTGAGAGTAAATTACAGTCTTTATCAGCGTTGCCACAATGAAGATTTTACCTTATTTTTGAAGATTTTTTGACTAAAATAAGATTTGAAGATCTTTTTTCTCAAATTTTTAGAAATAAAAATTCTTAACTTTAAGTTTGTACAACTTACTTAATTTTTTGCAGTTTTTTAAACAGTCAGTTTTTAAAACAATGAGGTTTTGTATCAGCTTGTTGTCTATTGGATATGGATACTTTTGTACCCATTGTCTAGCATACACAAAAATTAGCGGTTGTTCATTTTGGGAATATTGATGAAAAAAAATTATTTGAAAAAAGAAAACCCGTATTTTTATAAAGTTTAATATATTAAAGAAGAAAAAAGTTCATGTATTTAGTACCAAAAGGTAAAACTAATGGAAATTAACTCTAGGATTACCGTCTTGGTCTGGCCAGACTAAATTTGTGTTTTGCAGTTATTGCAATTTTTCGAATATAACAAAAAAAACAGGGGCGTCTATAAATTATGTGTGCTGAATCGAATGAAACTAATTTGGATTTGATTGGAGCAAGATTAGTGGGGTGGAATTCTATTTTTATGTAAAAGTCTATGAAATTACCCTCTGGGACTAGGCTTGCCATTTCTATTTTGAGAAAAAGAGGACGCCAGCATAAAAAATGTAGGACATTTGTTCGAAAAAAGAGGACACTTTCTAAACAACTTAATATTAATAAAATTAACGACGGCACACAAAAACTTAATTTGGGTAATTCCATGTCAAGTCAACCAAGAGTGGGACTCGACCCCTTTCGATTTGAATGCAATTTGGCGAGAGGGTTTATTTGATCCCATAAAGAACACATTTCAACGAAAAACAATTTTTTAATTTTTTTTTCAAAAGTTATATCATTCAAATTGTCATAATATCGCCGAATAAGCCGAATGTGTTGAGTTTATTCTTTTAATATCTCGAAAACTACTTTACATACGAAGATGATTTTTGTCAGTTTAAAGAGAATACTTGAGGCTACAATAAATATATTGAAAAAAATGTATATGCAATATATCAAATTTTAAAAATGGACTAAGTCAAAACCCTTTTTTTTTGCTGATTTTTGTTTTTATATAATACTTCAAATTGTTTTTTAAAAATCCTAAAACTTTGAAGGATGTGCTTTTTTAAGATATGATTTTTTTTTCTTTCCAAAAAGAATCTTAAAATAAAATTTTAATATAATCATTTAGCAATAAGTATTTATTTGAACAAAAGTAACGACATTGATAAGGTTGCTTTTGCTTATTTGTTTCATTTTTTTGGAAGCTCCATTTTGGGCACATTCAAAGAAAAGTACTCTTTTTGTCACGTTACGTCCCCAAAAATTAAATCATACCTATCTTAAAAAAAACCCGAGCACCTAAATCTTTTTTTTTAATGAATTTTGTGAACTGTGATTTAAATCCAGGAACAAATTTACAATGAAGGTGTAAAAAGCCGGACAACCCCGGACACTTGATAAAAAAGAAGTAGGACTGCCCCGGATACCCAAAAAAAGAGGACGGTGTCCGGGGAAAAGAGGACGGATGGCAACCCTATCTGGGACGGACCAAATTTTGTTTTGCAATATTTTTCATGTGCAAAATAAGGGACTACATATTCAATGACTTGCATGTAAAATAAAATAATAAAATCATATAAAAAATTCGTATACAGGGGTGTCCTTTAAATCGAAAAGGCAAATATTTTAAATGTCGTTTTTTAATAAGATTTCTGTGATAAATGAATTTTATGACAAATATTTTACAAATATTTCTCTGTTAAACAGAATTTAATAACAAACATTATAAAAATTTTATTAAAAGTGTATTAAAAACAACTTCCAAATTCTTGTGTTTTCGATTTCCAGAACACCCCTGCTTATCTAAAATAATAATTTAATAAAAAATATATTTATTTACTTTTTATTTAATTGGGGTTTTTTTAGCTGTTCTAATTGGGGTCAGGCCTGACCAAGAGGAGACCTAAGTGGTAAAAAGTTACCTAGGGTTAAGAAGCTTTTGGTATGAAAATTTCACATTCCATGTTTTTGATAATTATTAAATAAAGTGTATATACATTAGTGTTTTACAAAGTCTTTTCAAAGGTGTACATTATTTTAATAACAATTCCATTAGGAATATATTTAGGGAAGTCCATATAATCCATATATTTTCAAATGCCTTGGATACAACAACAGTATCAAATATAATACTAAATTGAGAACCCTTAAAACTTCATATGATGTATGATCTTCTTGCCCAAAATTTATGTATCTCTAATTTTAGAATTTAATTACTTCCAAAGAAACTTCTTTATTTAAATGAACTTTTTACGTTCTTATTTATTAGAAAACAAATGGATTTAAAGTATATTTTTAGAAAGAATTTTATGGGAAATAGACCTAAAACACAATTTTAACCTACAATCTAATTTTGTATAAATACCGCAATTTTGTATTTCAATTTAAATAGTTTCCATAAAAAGAAGTATAAGATTTTCCTCTTCAAAATAGGATTTTTTTTTGGCCATATGAAGATTTTCCTTCCAAATCTTCTGGCAACGCTGGTCTTTATTATTACTCTCAGGCAGCGCTGCCAGAAGTAAGATTTTACCTTATTTTTTAAGATTTTTTAACCGAAAAAAGATTTTAAGATTTTTTCCCCAAAAACAAGATTTTTTGTTTTGTCTTGACGAAGATTAGGTTCAATTAAAAAAAACCTTCTTTGTTCCCATTTGAAAATTTGTAAACTAAATAATGCAACCTTGCGGTTTACTGGACTAAAAAAAAATACTTAAAAAGCAACCTCCGTTTGGCCTTCAAGGGTGATTAATCAGGTGTAAGCTTTGCGCGCTTATTCTTTTGCAAAACAGAAAATATTGCAAAAATTAAATAATAGCAAAGACATTTAATGGAAAAGTTATGTACAATTTGAATTTTTTGTTGTTTTTTTTTTTCGTTTACTTTATGTATTAAATAAAATATGAATTGTTTTTATTATTTATAATAAAAAGACTACTTTTTTCCAAAAATAAGATTTTTTGTTCAAAAATAAGATTTTTTTTTGGTGAAATTAAGATTTTTTGCTGAAAATTTCTGGCAGCCCTGCTCTCAGGGAACTTTTCTCACTTATCAGCGTATATGTATGTGCACACGCGCGTGTGTGTGTGTATGTGTACCCTGCAAATAAAATTGGACCACCTGATCCATTTTGATAAAATGGACTACTCCATGGACTGGTCCGATGTAGTGCAAGCATGGACCGTGTCATTGTTAAAAAGTGTTTGTAGTGAGACGACATGTCTTCGTTTTTTAACGACATGCTTTCGTTTTTAAACGACTTCAAAACTAATCCTCTTGAGTATACCATGGAGTAGTTTTAAAACTACTCCATAGTAGTCCAAAGGTGGGTTATATGGTCCTCCCCTAGGACATCGCAATGTTAAATAGACCATGTTTTTCCATACGTTTGGGTTACTTTTGGACTAGTCCTGGTCCCTTGTGGACTACTCTTTACACGCGTTTTTGGACTGGTCCTATTATTTGCAGGGTATACATTGCATTTAAAAAAATAAAAACAAACTAAAAGAAGTCTCGTTTTCTCGTTTAAAACACATTTAAATAATAAAATATGTTTTGTTTGCATCCCATTTATGTGCAAATGACCTACGTTTACCCAAATGTGACAGATTTTAATTGTAGTGCAATAATATGTATTTTATTTTTCTACAGATAAAATTATATCGATTCGCACCGAAGTTTAAATACTGTTATTATCCAAATTTAAAGAATGGTAATTTTTCTAAAAAGATTAATTATCTTGGCATTGCCACAAATTAAACTGCCTTATCAAACTCACAATTTTTGTAATTGTGTAAGTAATAAAAAACTCACAAGTATGTATTGTAAATGTGAATTGGATGATAATCAAAACACTTTTGACTTTCATTAAAATTTTCCTCCTGTAATTTCTTAAAATTTTATTTATTTTTTGTTTAAAAATGTATGACAAAGTTTAATTTAAAATTTTTTATATTGAAATTGTATTATTTTACAAATCATTAAATTATTTCCGACGAAAAATCCAATTTTACTTATTATAACAACAAAGTATTATTACAAATTATGAAAATTTGTTTGTGTGCTCCTTCCGTTTTACTTTTTGAAGTTTGTAAAATTCTTATAAAGGTCTGCAAAAATATTTTTACAAGATAAAGCAATTAAAATAATAAAATCTTTATTGTTGAGGACTGCATAAATTATACCAAAATTTAAACATATTCTTTTTGCTTTGCGGAGAATAACGTATGTACATTAGGGCTATAACTTTTTCACACTTTTTGCGAATATCAAAAACGGCTTAGTATTGTCGTGTAGAACATTAAAAGTTATTAATAACAAATTTGATATTTTTTCAGACAACCATTTTATCTCACGGAAATATTAAAAAATATACACCTGATATTTGTATATATTCCTATACTTATCACTTAAATGCTATTTTGGAATTTATCTACTGCTTTAGATTTAAAAATTTTCCTAAGGTTTACAATTCATCGCGGCTCAAAGTTTTTTGGAAGGTTTTAGAAATTTGCTTCCCTGCCTGAGGTTTTTTTTTCGCAAAACGACGGGAGACAGGTGTTTTCATTACAAAAACATTCTTGGCGACTCCGTGGTACTATGCCAAAAATTTGGTTGTATTCTAATCTACATACATATAAGCACAGGATGGAGATGTTGATTACTGTTTATGGAGATGTGATTTACTAATCCTTGTATTATTACGGAAGCATTACACATGGAACAAATTTAAATACCTACAAATCATTGATTAACATCGATTTATAAAAAGTTAACATTTTTAAACTTATCGTTCCTCGTTCCGGAATTGCAATCCGTTGGACCATACAAGTATTTCGTTTATTTCGTTTAGTTTCGTTTCTACACTAAGAACGAGGGTGATTTTTTGTGTATGAATCAGTGTTGCCGACTTTTGCGTATTTATAACGTGCCATTAAAACTTTAACAAATTAAACAATTTGGGATTAAATCATAGGAAAAATAGATTATATCGAATATTGTAGTTTGTTGTGACAGTGTCGACTTTCAAAAATTAAATGTTACCTACAATAATTATTATAATATTGCAAGATATGTTTTCAACAAAAATAGCCGTGAAAGTATATCAATGTTTTCATATAAAATTTATGGAATGAATTTTAAAAATCTTTTGCAATTTAGATGCCTTTTATTTTTGCATAAAATTATTACATCCAAAGAACCAAGCTATCTTTATAATAAATTGCAATTTGCCAGATCAAATCGTGGAAACAAATTAATTCAGCACAGATTTGTCAGCCTTATGTCGGAACGACAGTTTTTTGTTTTTACTATCCGTCTTTGGAACGCCCTTCCAACCCACTTTCAACTCTTAAGCAACGCAAACACGCTATTAGAAATATTTGGTTAATACCTTATACGTTAATTTTTGTAATCATCTTTACTTTTTACTTTTTTGTATTGTTTATAAATGTTTTTATCTATGTACTTTGATATTTTACATTTTTATTTGAAATCATATTGATAATATCACTAGCGCTGTAATTTATAAGATTTCATCTTGTTGCGCTAGATCAGTTAATAAAAAAAAAAAAAATAAAAACACCCATTGTTTTGGAAAGACAAACGACTACTGTTACTGATGTGATTAATGTGGAAAACACCGACCAACCATCAACCAGTAGTTCTCATCACCAACAAGTGCGTCAACAGCCAGGTATAACTCAGTTCTTCCGCAGGCCTCCTCCAATAGATAAAGTGAAACGGTGCGATAAGCTGGCTCTGGAAATGATTGCTAAGGGTCACCACGCATTACGCATGGTAGAAGAGCCAAGCTTTATGCAATTTGTGGAGGCGGTTTCACATTGTCCTGGATATACTCTACCTACCAGAAAAACGTTATCTAACAACCTTTTGCCTTCCGTATATGCTGATACATTAGAAAAGGTGAAGCAGCAAGTACAGGCATCATCTGCTGTTTGCCTTACAACAGATGGTTGGACGTCCAGAACAAATGTTAGTTATTTGGCTGTAACAGCGCATTTTATTGATGGCAAAACAGTTCTTCGGTCGTATTTGCTGGCTTGCGTGGAGTGCAGCGATAGACACACAAGCGAAAACTTAATGGAAAACATCAAAAAGGTTGCAACAGATTTTGAAATTGATAACAAAATAACTGCCATAGTCAGCGATAATGCCGCCAATATTACCGCAGCTATTCGCCAAGGTGGTTGGCGCGGGATCGGATGTTTCGCTCATTCGCTAAATTTGGTTTTCCCAGCAGCTATTGGTGAAATTGGCGATATAGTTTCCAAAGTTAAGAGTGTTGTGGAATATTTTCGTAAAAGTTCACATAGCTTAAAACGTTTACAGGAAACTCAAAACAAATGGGACTTCCTGAATTAAAGCTAAAGCAGGATGTGGTCACACGTTGGAATTACACGTATGAGATGCTAGACCGGATAACTCAAATTAAAGATGCCGTGATAGCTACACTCTCTCTCGTCCAGATCTAAGTATATCGTTAGAACAATGGGACGTAATTAAAAAAGTTATACCTGTGCTTGAGCCGTTTTATGAAATTACGAATGAAATATCAGCCGAAAAAAATGTTACACTGTCCAAAGTGATAGTGTTGACTAATCTCTTAGAGGGATTCATATCAAGAGGCAGCTCCCACAATCAAAAAGTAAAAACCTTTTTAAAAACCCTGCAATTGCAGCTTCTTTCCCGTTTTGCGAATTTGGAGCAACACAATTTATATGCAGAAAGCACATTGCTGGACCCACGTTTTAAAAGGAAAGGCTTTAAAAATGATGCTTCATACAATCACGCTCTTCAAACATTAAGAACACGTATATGCTATATAAGATTGCCAAACGATATGGGCAGTAATGGAATCCATACATCTACGCCAACACCATCTACTGTTTCCAGCAAAAGTATATGGAACGTTTACGACCAGGACTTCACTAACACAGTAAGGCCGGACAATAATGCCGCCGCTGCAATTAGGGAACTGGACAAGTATATTAATGAAGAATATTTAGACAGGAGAAGCGACCCACTAGCATGGTGGAAAGATCGAAAATCGCTTTATCCTAGAGTTTACTTATATGCCCTTAAACGGCTTTGTATTGTCGCCACATCTGTTCCTTGTGAAATAATTTTTTCCGCAACTGGACAAATTATAAATGACAGAAGAACTCTTCTGAAATCGCAAAAAGTTTCTAGTCTGGTTTTTTTGCACCACAATATGTAAACTAATAGTTCTAATTTGAAATTTAAAAGACTGAATTATATTTTATTTTGTAAACGTTTATTTTTTTTAAATGTTCTTTTTTCTTATTTGACCTTTATTTATTATTACTTTCAATTATTTAAGCTTGAGGTATTTTTATTTATAAAATATTCTATTTATTTCTTCAATATTTCGCTAACCTTTGGTTAGCATCGTCAGGAAATTAACAAATTTGAATAAAAATAACAAAAAACGAAAACAAAACTATGAACAATTTTTTTGTCATAAATTAAATTCAAAAACCTATTTGTCATAAAAATTTTTTCAAAAACCATAATAACAAAAAAATAAAATATAACTAAAGTATAACAATTCATATAAACCGAAAAAATTTTCCTATCTATAAAACTAATTCAAGAACCGTACAATAATAATAAATATTCTGGCTAAAGAAAATTCCTATAACATATAAAAATTTTTCTAAACTATACTTATTCTTACCCTACAAGAAATGGCTGATGTAAACTAACACATACAAAACTTATAAACTAACACACTTGCAGCAATTTTATATGAATTTGTTGATGTTGGCATTGCCATAGTGGGGGTTTTCGTACAATTATTTTGGCAAATTTTCTATTATACTTAATTTTGCTTCGGCATCATTTTTATATACGTACTTTATCATCAAAGTATGTTTTTTTAAAGTATTCGTGTTTTTGAACTTTTTTTAAATAAATTTCATGCAAATAGCTTTATTTTTTATATTATGGAACTGTGGAGATTTTTGAACCAAAAGTGTGTTAATAAAAAATTTTACTCAGTGGCAACGCTGAATAAAACAGTCAACAAAATTAATAAGTATGAGAGAGACAACTGCATGTTAACTTGCATAATGCATAGTTGCATTTTTAACAGTTTAACATGCAAAAGTCATTTTTATTTTTGTGAATCCCTGCGTATTGAAATAGAATTGTCAAATTGAAAATTTTGTTATTCGCGGTGGTAGTTTGAATATAAACTTTTAAGTGTTAACTTTTGTGCAAACAAACAATTTAAAAAAAGCAAAAAGAAAAAAGACAATTTAAAAAAACCAAAAAGAAAAAAGACATAGAAAAAAACAAATTTAAAAAACCTAAAAAAAAAACAAATTAAAACCAAAAACTTGAGTGCAAAAAATAATTAAAAACGAAAAGATACATACAAAAAAAGAAATTTTAAAAACATAAAAAAGAACAAATTGAAACAAAACAACAATTGTTTTGATTAATTAATTACTTTAAATTAAAAAAAGATAAGAATGAAGACATCTTCAAAATTGTCTTTCAAAAGAAAAAAGGGCTTTTGAGGCCGAAATAAAAAAATATAAAAGTTTAGTGATGAGTGACAGTAGTGAAAGTGTTGAAAAGAATTTCCAGAATGTCAAGGAAGTATGTAGTAGTTTCTGATATATTGGCCAATCAGGGATACCTGAGCAACGGGCAGGTTGCTTTGGTCACAAACCAACAAAATATTGCTCCCAAATTAGAACGTTGCGAGACAAATGTAAGTAAATATACAAACATTTATGTACGTACATATATCATTTTGACATTTCCTTTATTAATTTATTTCTTAAATTTTTTTAGATTTTCCCTAAAGCTGAGTTTGTTGCTCAAAACAAAATCCTTATGGAATGTAAGGTGTCCATAAGGAAGGTAGAGCAGTCGGTGTGCCGCATTACCGGAGAAACTTTTGACAATGGGCTGAATGAAGTCGCCTCAATGCCCCCGTTAAAAACATTAAAAGAAGTCGACACCATTGAAGAAAAACTTCAAACGACGGACTTCGCAATGGCAGTAGTAAGAAACTCAAATTTAAAATTAAATATGTAAAAAATAATAATAAACTCTTCTTTCAGAAAACGTTTCTGTTTAAATCGAAAGGGATGGCAGAATACGCCAGCGAAGTCATCCGTATTCTCATGACAGATGAGCTCCTAGACCAATTAAATTGGGAAGGGCGGTGGGAGAAGAGAGCGCTAGGGGACCTTGGCGCTGTTTAATACGGTTTTAAGAGGTATGTAAATTTTCGCCTACCAATTAATAAATTATAATGTAAGTACTTGCTTAATTTTACTTTTTTAATTTCAGATGCATTTCCGAAGCAATCTTATACAGATTTTGAGAGGGGCCTAAAAAAGGCTATAGAGCAACCATAGGCAAAAATAAAAAATTTATTCCCAAAAGAATAAAGATAAAAAATAATTTATTTATTTTAATAATTAATTTTTTTGTAATATTTTTAATTAAATTCTTAAAATATTTATTTATAAAAACTTAAAAGCAATCATTTTTTTTAAGATGCACCAGTTAGCTATGACTGGTTTATACATCAGTACTGATTACTCAGGTATGAGGATATTTACATCAGTACTGATTTGTCAGGTATGACGATATTTACATCAGTACTGATTACTCAGCTCTGACGATGTTTACATCAGTACTGATTACTCAGCTCTGATGATATTTACATCAGTACTGATTACTCAGCTCTGATGATATTTACATCAGTACTGATTACTAAAATATTGTGGAGTGAGCAGTTCAGATATATGTTATACTAGTTTACGAAGTTCACAAGTATGAGAGAGAAGCAAAATCACACGTACACGAATGTTTACATCAGTTTTTTCATATTGCCCTTTATAAACTGATAGAAACTTCTGATGTATCAACCCATCAGCAATGCCCATCAGATGATGCATCAAATGACTGTCACTGTTCTTGTAGGGTATCTTACATATGCACTTATAAAAACATTTTAATTATCCTTATTTTTATTCTTACAAACTAATATGTTTCGTGACCTAAGGACAAGAAGGTCATAATTTTCATGTAATTTAATTGCAAAGTGAACCCTTTTGTTCCAAGGCTGTGATAGGTATATTTATATTAATATATCTTATCTTCTATCTCCTAATAACTAAATTCCTATAATTATTCGCTATATGTTCTGTGTCTGCTTTAAAATTTATTCTCTGTGCTGTTGGTGTATTAATTATGTGTAACATTTCCAAAATATATCTGCGTTTGTAGTTAGTTTCAGTGTTTAAAACCGATGCTTCTTCAAAATTTGGATAATGATTAGATTGATGACAATGATGGCTTAATGCTGTCTTTTTAGAATTAATGTCCCTATATTTTTGATCGGATTTATGTCCCGCAATTCTAGTCCTTAATTTGTTCTTCATTGTACCTATGTAAACCTGGTTGCATCTTTCATTATGATTTCCCTTACAAGGAATTTTGTAAATAATGTTTGACATATCCCATTTACTAGTTCTATCTTTTGTCTTGCTAAATAAACAATTCAATGTGTTATAAGCTTTAAATGCTACCTTATATTTGTTAGTGTCAAAGATTCCCGACTCTTTTATTCTTTCCGAAACCCTGGCTATGTATGATAATGATTTATATATCGTTGGTTCTATTGTTCTCGTAATCCTTATATTCCTATTACTCCTATTTTTATAAATATTTCAATTTTTATCCCCCACATTCATAAAAAATATTTTAGGTTTATAACAGGGTTATGAAACGAATTTTCAATGAAAATTTGTCTAATAAACCTTTTATATATCAAACATATTTTTTACGAATATACACACAATTAAATTTCAAATTAAATTTCAAACACAGGCAGCTACTTACGTCCTTTTTGTCGAAGGAATTTTTTCTTTCTTACAATTAAATTTTAAACAGAAACAAAATTTTAACTTGTGGTTGTTTAAAATGAAATTATAAGAAAAAAAGAATTCCCTCGACAAACAGGCAGTTAGTGTACAAACACGGTAAAGATCCGTTCTGTATTATACAAAGCTGTCTGTATATAGTGCTTTATGCTGTGTGAATTATTTTCTACACAAAAACCTTTAATTGTTCTTTATTTTATTAAATTTAATAAAATTACTTAAGCAAATACAATCCCAATTTATCTGACTTTTCTTATTATTAACAATTTGCACAATTTTTCTATATGTGGAAAATTTAAAGGAACAATTACTTTTAAAAGTATAACCCTCGTTTTCACAACTTACCGATAGCTAAAGGCCGGATTTTATCGGCCGTATTAAAAGTGTTCCATAAAAATTAACCTTCCTTTAACTTATCGCTCAATTTAGGTTAAAGTAAAGTTGTAATAATAAAACTCTTTTTTTACGGCCGATAAAATTCTACCTTTAGCTATCAATAAGTTGTGAAAACGGGCCTAGGAAATCTTACTTTATGCCTAAGGCAAGGATACATTTTTACTTTTTTGATTTAATATAAATATTTTTGACACAAGGAGAACATTTTTAATTGTTGGCATCAATAATACATTCATACAAAGGTAAAACAAGACACATAACGTATTTTAGATCATGGCAGTCTAAGTTTAAATTGCTTCTTATGTAAATGTTTTACATATAAATTTAAATATCGGGTCAATATTTTAACATTTTCATAAAGATCGGTTACGGATATTACCTATGTATGACTTTGTACGGGAGGTGCCACGGCCACTTCTCCAGTTTTGCCTAGATTTTGTCTGATGTTGCCTATTGATAATCAAGATATTTGTGCCAAATTTTGAAACATAAGCTCTTGTCGTTGTACAGATATATGTATATAAATCTATATTGTCTATGTATGAGAGCTTAAAACTTAACATTTCCAAAAAATATATAACCTATATCACCTCCCAGACCATCAGAGATAATCTACTACAAACAAATAAAAAAATAGTTAAAAAGCTAAACATTTAATATTCAATGTATGCAAGTACTTGCTTCCTTCCCATCGTTAGTTAAAATTCTTTGACAAAAAAGTGTAACAAAATAACTTTAATGAAAATATTAGCAATAAAACTGAAGTTAATTAAACATTTTCACAATCGTTTGTTAATTGTAGAAAAAAGCAAATGTTGGATTTTCTTGCGCTATCTTTTTTTTATGCTAAGTTCTTATGTATAATTACACACCAATTACGCCAATTTAAAATCAACTAAAGTCTGAACAATATGCTTAGATACTATAGCTGTAGCTTCACTAGCATTTGGTATTAGAAAACGATCCATATCGGTTATTAAAAGGCCACACTATTAGGAAAACCATACTTGAATGTTATTAAATAGCGATGCCGCTTTTTGGCCGTACTTTTAACAATATTCGCTAATGGCCTTCGTACTATAATTTGGCTGTCTTCCACCCAATTCACGCAAAACAATTAAATGTGTTGGTGTTACATATCGCACCTGTTCATCAAAAGTAACACAACTCAAAAAATTCTATTTTCCACTTTTTTGAAGGAAACAGTGTATGATTACCATATCTAACCACTGTAAAATTTTTATTATTATTTTATTATTATTGAAATATTATTGAGTTTCCTTTACAACGGTATATTTATTTATAACAATAATTCCATTATATTGGCGGAATTAGTTTTTTGCCTCTACTGAAAACTTGTAAATTTTGAGTTGTGTTACTTTTGATGAACAGGTGCGATATGTATAATCAATTCGTACGATTCCTACATGTAGCCGTTAATGTAAACTTCCTGGCATTTAAAAGCGTTCATTATACTCTGGAGATTTTAGAGTTATTTAAATTAAAAATTTCTTTAGTTTCACCGGGCAATTTTGTTGTTGCGTTTGCTGGAGAATCCTAATTTTCATCCAGTATGGCATGTCCACCATTTTTTTCTGCACCGTGTTCATCATCAATACTGAAAACAGGAGCTACATGCATTGCGATAACGTTTACCATTTCTGTCGGCTGCCGACACGTGACGTTGTTGTACAGCTGCTTGATCGCCAGTCTCCAGCACCACTTGCAGGATTGACAATGGTGTCCAATAGTTTGCCTTTAACTTCGGCAGATTTCTATTTCATTACTTGAGAGAAGCGATTAAAGAAATCAGACGAAGAACCTTGTTTATTAGTGCTTGTCCCGCCTTCGATCTCATTTGTACGCAATGAATTTCTGTTGTGCTGCTGTTGCAATACACCATACAATTCTAAGGATCATGATCCTCTAGACAATCAGCCATATGATCACCAAAATAATCGTGTATGGCATTGTAACCACCACTTAAGAGAGAAACGTTTTGTGTGTTCTTTTGTAGAAGAGGCTACCCTGCAAATAAAATTGGACCAGCTGATCCATTTTGATAAAATGGACTACTCCATGGACTGGTCCGATGTAATGCAAGCATGGACCATGTCATTGTTAAAAAGTGTTTGTAGTGAGACGACATGTCTTCGTTTTTTAACGACATGCTTTCGTTTTTAAACGACTTCAAAACTAATCCTCTTGAGTATACCATGGAGTAGTTTTAAAACTACTCCATAGTAGTCCAAAGGTGGGTTATATGGTCCTCCCCTAGGACATCGCAATGTTAAATAGACCATGTTTTTTCCACACGTTTGGGTTACTTTTGGACTAGTCCTGGTCCCTTGTGGACTACTCTTTACACGCGTGTTTGGACTGGTCCTATTATTTGCAGGGGGAGAAAGGCAATAAAAGGGTTGGTTAAAGGCTTAATAATAATGCGATGTCAGCAGGGATGATAAATGAGAAAACCAATATCGTACCAACGAAATCTTAAAATCGTACTTTTTCGATCCCAATAGTGCTAAATCATTTTATATAATTTTTTTTTTTTTATTTTAATATTCACCCTTATCGTGTTTGGCGTATTTAAAATACGCCTACGGCTGCTTGGTAATAGATTAAAGAGAACGTGAACTTATTTCCTTTAATCTATTACCAAACAGTCGTAGGCGTATTTTAAATACGCCAAGCACGATAAGGGTGAATATCTTAAATCTTGCAATTACTACAGAAGAATCTATTATTTTTTGCTGTAAAATTTGTTAATATTAGCAAAATAAATCCGCTGAATTCTGATTTCTTTTAAAATTTTGATACTAAAATATAGGTATTTATTTTTTGAATATATCTTATATGTTAAAAGATTTCATACATATGTGGATAAAAAAAAACTTTATAATAATCACCCAAATTATCCTAAATATGTCTAATAATTTTATTATTTATTTATTTATTTAATCTCCCTTTATATTTAAGAATGTGATTTAAAAACAAGTTAGATTGCTATATTCGGCTGTGCCGAATCTTTGATACCCTCCACCGACAGTTCGAATGTTTAAGGAGTAATATCTGTATGATGTCTTTTTATTATTATTATCTTAAACTGTGAGGATTTGTTATTAATTATGGTTTTAGGAGACTGAACTGTTTTCCGGGAGTAGGGCATATATGGGGCCTAGGGTAAATTATGTACCGATCTTCACGAAATTTTACAGTGTCATTTCTAGTCGAATAAAACGGACTTGTGCAAAATCTTATGTCATTCCGTGCATTTTTGCATCATTTATGTTAGTTTTTGTAACAAAATTATCAAGTTTTTGAAGGTGGTGGTTCCACATTTTGATTCATAGCTCTGGTCCTACTGAACCGATTTTGCTGAAATTCAATCCAAAACTGCTTAGGATAACTACAAGCAATTCGACACCTAGTTTGTTTATTTCTTTTGAGTTTTTCGAAAGTGAGCGTGTTTTCAACAGACGGACAGACAGACGGACATGGCTAAATCGACTTAGAATTACTCAAGCAGCCAGAATATATATACTTTATGGGGTCTGAGATGAATAATAAAAAAGTTTCACACGGAATGACAAACTTAGTATACCCTCTTCACAACTAATTGTGGTGGAGGGTATAATAATAAATTTAATCGTAAACAAATTCTTAAGTCTACGTCCTACCAATATCGGTCGAAAATTATACTGGCATTTTTCTTTTAAGTTTTTTCCTTTAAAGTGAAGAAAATCGTGGTTTTTGACAAACTTATGAAGAAAACTTAAAAAAGGCTTCCGAAAAATCTGAAAATATCTCAAAAATACTTTACCCTATAAGCTCTTAAACTATGCTTAACCACTAGGGAGAACGAACGGATAGTATTCGAACGGTTGTAACCGGTTTTTATTAGTTTTGCGCAAGTCGAATATTTTAAAATGCCCATTTTTCGAATATCGAATACCCCGGCTATTTTGGTAAAATAAACCGGTTATTTTTGTAATGTGTAATTTATATACGTTTTCCTTACTTTTGTTATAAATGTGCCCGTAATTTAAGTATTTTTCTAATTGAACAGTGGGCAAACTTAAACTTTTTATGAAGAATGTCAAAACGAAATGTAACAACAAAAGTTAAAAAACATTATGAGCAATGTAAATTCAAATCGCTTATATAAGTGTGTGTTCTTGTAACAAAAACCAAAAACAATTCAAAATACTACAAAAAAAAAGACAGTGTTTTAAATATTATATATATTTTTATAAAGATGTCATCTCTGGTGATATTTCGAACGGATTTAAAAGACAATGGTGCTTAAAGAACCCTAAAATGATAATGTTCTTCAACGTCGCGACTTATTAATCACTTTTAAGTAGTTTTTAAGATACTGCAAATATAACTTTACTAAAATATGCTGGCAAGAATAAATCATTTGGTAAAATATAAGCCTGCTGTGTTGCCGAGGTTGGAATGCCCGTTAAGGCACTTAAAAAATCTTAACTACAACATACCGGCGGAATCAACGATATGGGAAAATTCATCAGTTTTATTTATTAAAACACCAAGAATTAAAAACAAAATTGAAGGAATCAAACAATGCCATGGAAGGTTTTTAATTGTGATCGACGAATTGACCGATATTACATACAAAGAGCATTCGTTTCTCTAATGCTGAAACAAAATAATTTGAAATAAATAATCCTGGTTAAGAGGTTTTGTTTGCAACTTTTCAAAAATATTGTTGAAGTCTACTGATTCATATAAACATGCTTAGCCGCCAACAAATTAAAACTCATTTAAAATAACAAAATTTTTGAAAATATTAATTCCTATATTTTTTTAAACCCAAAGTTTTTCAAAAATTCTAAATCTTACCTAGTAAATATTTGACGTCTTGCACAACCACTAGTTTTCTTAAAGAATTGTTTGCTTTTGCAAAACGGTTGGCTGGAGCAAACATTATTTAACAGTTTTTAAATTACATTGTACAATTAAGATCTTAGGAATAATGTTTAGTAAATAAATAGAATTTATAATTTCTTAAGTTTGATCAATTTACTGGTCATGTTTTTTTGGATTCTATCGTCAAATACCTTAAGTCATATCTATGTATTTTGTTGGTTCCTTACCTTCGTGAATTGTTTTGTTTTATTCAAATCAAATTTTTATTATAAAATCAAATTTGATTTTTGTATTTTTATGTATTCGAATTAAAATCGGTAAGCCGGTTATTTTTAAAATTCTTAGCCGAAAACCGGTTTTATAAAATAACAGCTATTCGGAATATTCGAAAACCGGTTTTTAAAAAGTCGAATAATCTATCTTCCTATTAACCCCGCATGAAAATCCAATACTTTAAAACAGTCAGTTCTGACACTTCAATTTCACAATTATTTATTTGACAGAAAGAAGCCCACATTCATTCTAAATCTTCATAATAGAAGCGTTAAAGCATGTCAGGGAGATTGTGTGTTAATGATTCAAGCTATTTGGTTAGAAAAAAAGGATAAGCAATATCAGAATCCTTATAGTATGCATATTTACATTATTTTGGTTTTGCAGTCAGAAGCTTGGACAACCCGTGGAAACCGACAAAGTTTTGCATATTCTTCATTCGCATTTAAATTTTTTTCCAAAAAAAAAACTAGGTGCAGTGAGCAGGGTTGTCAGATGTGGCGATTTCTCGCCAAACGTGGCTTGATTTGGCGACATGACGATTTAAAAAAATAGTTGGCGATTTTGTTGGCTATTTTTGATGAGCTTTGGATTTGTTTTAAAATTCGTTATATTCAATAAGAAGAAAAAATATTACTTTTAATCTAGTATTTTTATATATGAAATTTGAGGCATTCATTTGTATGGTCAGTATTTGAAAATATGTATGTTCAAATGGCTGATGAAGATAATAACAATCTTCGAGAAAATTGTTTTTCGTTTTTAAAAGTGCTCTTGAAAGAATCAATAAAAAAAATTCCTTAAAACATGAATATATTTAAAGTCTACTAGCTGTCCCGGCAAACGCTGTTTTGCCATATAATTTATTTTTAGCGAAAGAAAGAGTAATAAAGCATTTATACCATGATCGGCGATGAAAAAAAGGTATTTATTTCTTTATTTCTGTTCGTTACATATTCAAAAGTTTAATATAAAAAAGTGATGTAAGTGAAGTATGAAAATCAAACAGAGATAATCAAATTTCACTACGAAGAGCAATTGCGTGTACGATATTTTTTGTCAGTCCTTCTTTAGCCAACACAAATAAGCTCGATGGCTTGCCGATTCGAGAACATGCCACGTATAATTGTCCGTGTGAAAAACATGGTGTGCCCAAATCTAAGCCGCAAACAGACATCTTTTGGATTTGCGACTTATTGATTGTCATTGCAAATGCTAATCTATTAGAAAATTAAAAGCGTTTGAATTCAATTGGGATATCTGTGGCAATCATCGGAGTTCGTGGCAGCAAAAGATTTTCGTTTTGGAATTTACCACTCAAAATGGTAGCTTCGATAACGTTGTTCATATATTTTTTTACCGACCAATTGTGTACCACTGCATAGCCGAAGTAGAATAACCGGAAAAAAATTAAAAAAAAATACATAAACTTTTCAAAAGAATCGGTTAATTAATTAAGTAGGTATAGGAGGGGGTGCTTTTACCCTTTTTTTCTTTTTTTACGCCGTAAATGCTAAAATTTATAGCCTTTAGTTTATGTAACACTATTTTCCTGCCAAATTTAAGGAAAATTGGTTGAATAGTTAATAGGATATAGGGAGGGGGAGCTTGTACCCTTGCCTTATTGCCTTATTTCACGCCCTAAGTAAAAAAAATATAGGCTATAGTTCTTTCCAGCTGTACCACTATTTCCCGGCGAAATTTCAAGAAAATCGATTGATTATTAAGAAGATATAGGGTGGGTGCGATTTTACCCTCTTGCCCTATTTCACGCCCTATTCGATATTTTCTTTCAGATGTAATAGTGTTTAAGAAAACCAGTTGATTAGTTTAGAAGATTGGGGAAGGGAAGATTTTACCCCCTCTTGCCCTATTTCGTATAGGTTATAGATGTTACACTATTTGCCTTCAAAATTTCAAGAAAATCGATTAATTAGTTAAAAAGACATAGAGAGGGGGAGCTTTTGCCCCTCTTGCCCTATTTTACGCCCTCTAGCGATATGAAATATACTTAACGACTTATTCCAATACCTAGCCAATACACACACATATTAAAATCATAAAAATCGGTCAAGCCGTTTCGAATGTAATTTGAAAATTGGGGGAATTTTGTTGATATTTGTTTGGGAATATATAGGGAAATCTAAATGCCATATCTCTGGAACCACTGGGCCGATTTCATGCAAGCTTCACATAAACCATCTACAGACTATCCCCAACCTACCCTTAAATTTTGGTTGAAATGGGTCGACCCGTTTTCGCAGTTAGTGGTGACATCAAAGTGTACACTTCTTTTTATATATATAGATAGATAGATGAACATTTTTCCATGTTATTTATGTGGCAATTTATTATCATGGATAAAAAACGGTTTTGTTAAAGATTTTTATGAATCCTTACGTTACTCTTTGATGTTTACGAAACACACTCGAAAAAATTAGCGTTTGTTAATTGTAAAGAGGGTTTTAATGATGATATTTCATCTTATTTATATAGGTTTTGCCCAAAAAGGTGGCAGGTACGTACCATGTAAAGGAACTTGCTTTGGCTGTACTTTATATTCTGATACACAGAAAAATAAATGATTATGATTACTTTAAGTACGAGTCATTCTCAAAAATTCAAGTACGAATACAGTATAACCCGGTTACCCCACGCTTAAATGCCTTTCTCTGCTATTTACCTTGAGTTTTAAATCCCCGTTTTTTTTCTTCCATTTTTTTAACAGAAATCCACGTTTAATTGCCTAACGCTTAATTACCCAATTCGGGTAATTGCCTTAAAAAATAAAATCCCAAAACAAAATTAAACCTAAATTTCATTCGTTTAATTGCCTCAGTACTATTTGACAACAACACAGCAAGTAACACAAAAGTAACAAAATATGGCTTATTTGAAAGCAAAATATTCCACAATTTCATATTTGCATTAAAATAAAATTTATTCTGTGCTCACCAGAATAAAGTTACGTTATGAGGTTAAAATTCATATAAGTGTTATTTGTGCTGACTATTATCTAGAAACAGCAAAAATGTGAGATATTTTTTTTCTTAAAGGGATAAAAGGAAAGGTCGCTAAATTAATAAACATTTAAAAGTATAAAATAGCTTGAATATTTTAGGGATTGAAATTTGAATGAAAACTGTATGTTTAAATCTGAACCGATTCAACCATATTTAATTTGCTGTAAGATATTTTGGGCCAAATTTAATCTTAATACGAACATGATTAAATGGTTTATGGACAAAAAGAAAGAAGTCATGGGGACTATGTGATATTATAGACCGATTCTCACAATTTACATAGGTTTCGTTCTTATGAGAATTAAAACGTATTAACCAAATTTTATCAAATTATTTAATAACTGCTACTTTTACTTTCCGCACAAGGTTAACATGGACAGACGACCAGCCAGATGGACGGACGGACACGATAAGATCACTTTAAAAAGTGTTTATGATTCGATCGGTTTACTATACGATGCGTCAAAATTTCTATGTATCAGCAAAAAATTTTATATTGGTTTTATCTTAATTTTTGCATATAAATAAAAATTAATAGTGTTGAAAAACATTTATCTTTAACGAAAACTTTCTTTGGTAAACGTAGATGGCAAAATTAAAGCAACAGAAAATTCATCTGTTAACCAGAATTTTAAGGAATTTTTTTATTTACTGACCATGTATAAAAATATGCTTCAGAAACGTGATATATGTGTGCAATAAAAATGCAGCAATAGCTAAAATATGCAAATTATTCACAAACAGATCGATAACAAAAGCTCTAAACGGATAAACATATTGTTTCTGTCTTCATTGGTCGCACAAGAAAATCCATGCAATTGCGTATTTACGGTTTCCCTGATCATAAGTTTGTAAATATGTATGAGTACGCTTTTGTTAGTAGGATATGACAAAACATCTCAAAAAGCATTACAGCTAAAATTTAAGATAGCAAATCCCATTGATTTTTATTGCTATCTCATTAGATTAAGCTAATAGTTACATTTACCTCACTGAGTTTTTTAAACGTATTCGCTAAATTACCTCAATATAGTAGTTAAGCGTATTCTTATAATTACCTCCACGAGGTATTTAAGCGTATTCGTTTACATGCTTACCCCGCATAGTTACCCAAAAATATTGGCATTTTTGGCGAGGTAATTATCCGTGGAATACTGTAACACTAAAACGTACTGAAAGCAACCCTAAATGGTATTACTTTTAAAAATCAATCTCGGAATTTCTTGAAATAAGTATAAAATTCTTAAATCAAGTAAAAAAAAAGATTAAACTTTTCGTTGTTTTTAACCCTCCGGCTTACGTAAGTTTTGATTTTCTATACACATTGAAAAAAGGTCTGGCCAGACTCATGTGTACCACGAAGGGTTAAAAAGTAGATTTGAACTCTTGCTTCTCATTAAGTTTATATTTTTGGTTATATATGTGCATAAGATTTCCAAAGTAAAAACCATATCGGGCATGATGTTGGTGTTTTATCATTCTGTAAGGTGTAATACGAGTAACTAAATCAATCATAATAAGTTTTTCTTTCTAATTCGGGATAAAATCAACTTTTTAATACTTGAATCAAGCGCATTTTGAGATTGATTTAATTAGTTTAATTTAGTTTTACTTAAATCAATCTGATTTTCGGATTATAATTTTTATAATTCTTGAATCCAGCGGATTTTGAGATTGATTCAATCTTAGTTTTACATAAATCAATCTCATTTTCGGATTATTTCAAGTACGAAATCAGGATTGAATATGGCAAAGTTAGGTATTTTGCGATTGAAAATCCGTACTTGAATCAATCCCTCTTTACTTTATTCAAGAAAATCCGTACTCTCCGTACTATTAATACCGCTTCGGATTGATTTGAGTACGGATGGATTAATTTTTCTTTTTTATGAACTCCACAAAAACTCGCCTACGAAGTAGAATGCATTACGAACTTCTAGACGCGTTACTACGAGGTTTAAATTACATGAATGTGAATGGTATTCCAAAAAAGAAGACAAATAGGGAGTCTTGCCAGTGAAGCGTTTTAGATAACTGCAACTTATAAACAAATGTATATCCAACATTTGTTTAATACTTACTGCAAAAATTATTTTTTTGTTGCTTGAAGTAAACTATTTTATAGTTAACATTGTACCTCTTTTGTGTTCACTAACTATTTTTACTGTGTTCTAAATAAATATTAAAAAAAACATTAATGGCGACTTTTTTTAAATTTTTGGCGTATTTTAGCGATACTAAACAAAAATTAGTATTGTGGTTATTTTGTTGAACTATTTATGGTTTTTAATCCAAATTTTTAATATTTTTAATTTAATTTTCTTAATTAAATTTTTATTAAATTATTTTTATGAAGAAAGGAATTTTACAACATGAAAATTATTAAAATTGTTATTGATAATCTTTCATTCTTGACCGTGGCCGGGGCTCGAACCCGGGCCGGCAGGTTACCATGACATGTTTCGATCGCAACCACTCGATCTCCTCAGATGGATTTGCCGTTTTACACTCGCAGCCATCGACGACTGCTGACGTCAATAGTCAAACATCAATCCTTAAACCAAATTGTATTTTAACCTTTGGTAGATCGAAGTTTGCTTTTTTTTATTTAATTTTAATTTTAATTAAGTTTCATGTTGTAAAACTCCTTTCTTCATAAAAATAATTTACTGAAAAGTAAATTTAATAAACTTAAGCCTAATTAAAAGTATTAAAAATTTGGATTAAAACGATAAATAGTTCAACAAAATAACCACAATACTAATTATTGTTAAAAGGTAAGGCACGAGCTCTATGTGTTCATTTGTCCTTCAAGTTGTGCTGAAAAAGGTCAATTTTTTTGTATCTCGAAAAGCTGACGTGGTAGAGAAAAACCAACTACAGATTCGAATTCAGCCCACAAAATAAACCTTGCTGGCTAGTGTAATCATCATTTAATTATTTAATAGAATTTTAAAATAAATAGTCAAATATAGAGAAGAAAACTCACCATAAATCGTCAAACAGAGTTGGCCTAATTAAAAACAAAAAACTTCAATATTTAAATAATATCATTGTGATATGTTTTCTTTTTTTGTATGTTTTCATTGTTTACAGGCAAAACACAGCTGTTTTTAATCTTTTTGGGGCAACGAGAAAACAACAGATATCATTATAAACTAGCGTTACCCCATCCGCTTGACCTAATTAATTGTATATACTTATTTTGCAAAATTTTCCACGCCTTTAAGGCAGATCTGATGATTCTAAGAAAACTTTATTTGTATACCCACACAACAATAGTGTTGTGTGTATAAAATGTTTGAATAACCTTTATATTAGTCCTATACCCAGCTTTAAGTATACCGATCCGATCGACTCATAACTCTCACTTTCCGGGTCAATCTAACGATGTCCGGCTGTCTGACTGTCCATTAAAACATTTGGCAGATAAGTTCTAATTGTCACCTATTGAAAATGATGAGGATCAGTTCATAATTTCACACAGCCCACATACAAGCTTCCGGAATAGAGTCTTTCTGTCCATAAACCATCTTATTCAGCCTTATAACGGTTGTAGTTGTTGTAAACGACAAGTTAATTTTTTGTAGTAGGTTAAAAAAAAGGTTGTGTGTAATTTTAATCTATCACAAAATCATGACAACAGAATTTAATTGGAATTTTACTCCCGAAAATAGCTTTTAATGCCATAACTTCTTATAAATGTTATTGACTTAAAAATTGGCGACAAAAAGTTTTACGCCAACTACTGTCATGACAAAATGTTGTACTGGTAGGACCCATCCTTAAATAACTTAAATGCAAAGAAATCTTACAAAGGTGATACGCAACAACTGCATTTACGAACGTAACAATTATTCTGTTCTGGCGGGTCCATGAGTCCCAAATACGGTACACTTCCGAAAATTTGTTTTTAAATAAGTACTGTGTTGTAGGGTATCATATCGTTAGGTTTAACGTTCTATACTATTATATTTGTTTATAATTACAAAAAAAAATATATATATTTAAAACTCTTTCTTTGCTTAGAGGATAACCCTCCGTCTACTCTATACCAATCGTTGTAAGTCGAGTCGTAGACCATAATCCGTTAATTACATTTGTTATATTTGCGATACCTCTTGCTCCCAAAGACTTGTGAGGGGTCCTCTGGTTCATAAACAGGTGCAGCCAATACCTGGGATTCGGCAAAATCTAAAATTGATAGATCTCACGATATCAACTGACCACAGATTCTATCTGTTACCATGGTACCTGTCTGGAGCCGCCGGTATCACGGCACCAGACAGGATAATGGTTGAGTGGAACTATCTCACAGAGAAATCAGCTAATGTAACAGTTTCACCAATGCGAAGAATTTTCTACGATTAAAAAATGCGCTTTCACGATTGAAAATGTTAGCTGGGAAAGTACAAACAAGCAAACATACATACCTAAATACATTTATTTTAGTATATGTATATAGAATTCTCTTGACAACGCTTAAATATGAGCTTTTAATTTCGATAAAGATCAAATTTTGGCAAATTCTACACGTGTCTAAACAAATTTGAACTTAGTTTATATAGTAAGATAAACACTTACCTCTAAGGGAAAAGATATTCTTTGTTTGTTTTTTTTTAATATAAAAGCTGGGCACTACAATATCGACTTCAGTTTAGCTAAAATTTTTAAAATGGAAAGAACTAAAATAGTTTTTACTGTTTTACTCTGTTATTTTCTACTCCTAGTGCCAGCTTATGGCAATGGTGAGGTTGGGTCACCAGAAACTGAAGAACAACTACGTGCTCAGTACAGAGAGCTGGATTCTTCCCTAGATGCGAATTATTGGGCATTTGAAAGCATGACTACCGCTTCTGATCATTTGAGAGTATTCAGCACCTTGATCCTTAATCAATTGAGAGTTCATGCCAGTATTCTCAACACGACTCATAAAGAAGAGTTTTTACCAAAATCCACTTATATATTGTATAGATTGAGAAATAATTATAGGTACAATAACATAGCTCGGAGCTTAAAAACAAGAGTAGAAAATATAATACCAACACTGCCTGATAGTTTAAGAAATTTATATTTTGCGCCGCAATTTCGTCTTAGAAATGCTGAATATGGGACTTACATGTTTTCATCCTCAATTGTATCCGTCAGTTTATACGACAGATACGGAAGATCGATAAAATGTAGTTACTACGCTGGGCTGTGGAATAATAGTATGATGAATAATTTGGCCTTTATTAACGTTGAAATTCAAGAATTCGATGAAGCTGATAAAACAAAAATTGAAGTATTTCTAAAGAATCCTACCAATCAGAGATATTACTATATGAGCCCGGAACCGCGTACAGTTTATACTTGGAATCTAGTAAGAACACCTGAATTGCGCACTTGGCGTATTCGGTTCTGTGGCAATGATCGAGTTATGATATATCAAAATAACCATATAATGTGCGCTGGCACGATGATCAATACCGACACACGTGACGTTCGATGTTTAGAGCAAAATGAAGATTTGTTAACAGATTTAAAATGTCAATGGGAGTTACGTGATTGAAAATAAAAATATGTAAACAACAAGTTAGAGTGCTATATTCGGCATGAGCCGAATCTTTGATTCCCTCCACCTACAGTTAGAATATTTGCGGAGTGGGCTTGATATGGGACATATCGTAGATTATGGTCTGATCTTTGCGAAATTTAACAGACCAAAAATAAAATTAAAAATATTTCAGGGCGTTTTTCAATATAATATCCATTATAATTTAGGAGCTTTATACCTTTTTGGAAAGGATTTTTTAATCTAGATTACAATTTTAGAATCATCTGTTCAGTTGTTTGTTGAAACATTTGAAATTTATGCATCTGAATGATGTAATGCTTTTTTGTCCGCATTGAAAAATTTTGGAAAGGGGTTTAATAATTATCTAAACTTACCTATGCCTTCATATGTATACCATTTTAAAGCCTAATTTATTAATAAGACATTGTGAATTATGTTATGTTACACTGTTTCGAACAGAATATTTTTTAAGTTTTCTCTTTATTGTATTTTTTCGTTATTGTAAACAACATACACCTTTATAAACAAATATAAAATATAATGTTCTTTTCCAAGCTTATCAATATCTCAAACCGTATTTTTTAAAAAATATTAGTTATTGTAAACAATACATTAATGATTTTTTAATTTCTTAGCCAGATGGAATCCGTAAGTTTAACTTTATATAAATTTTTTTTATATATTATTTGATTCAATTCAATTACAAAGGTGTGCAAAAGCAAATAGTGCCTCAGCGCCAGTTGGCAATGTTGTAATTAATATAAACCAATCAATAATAATAAAAACTATTTTACTCCATGTTCATGTACCATTAAATTAAGAACCTTTTTTTTATTTATTTTTTACTTAGCTCACATTCAAATAATTTATATTTACTTTCTATAAGGTTACGCCGAGTTCAATAAAATTCACTTAAACGGTTTATAGTTTTCATACTCTGTTTGGTGTTGAAAATCGGTCATACCTCTGAGACACAACAACGGTTTTTATTCTTGGTCCCGTAAATCTTTAGTCGATTAAGCTATTTCCGTTCGTGGTAAACATTCTAACCTCGAAGTTGTATTATTTCCGAAAATTTTTTTTTTTTATTATTTATTTATTGAATTTTCATAAATTGAATATGAACTAATAATTTCACTGGCCAACACGCCAAACGTTTCCTGACTTCTGTCCATTGTTTTTAGTTAAATTACATATTAAACCGACATATTTTTATATGGTTATAATGCATAAATTTGGTTCCTGCAGGGCCTAGGATGCCAATAGATGGGTCGAATGTATGACCAACCCTACTTTATTTTTCATCTACGTCATTTATTAATTATTCTAAATTGTTTAAGCTTGAGGTCTTTTTATTTATAAAATATTATATTTATTTATTGAAATAAATAAATAAAATAAATAAAAAAAAGAAAGGTCAAATAAAACTAAATTACATCATTTATTTTTAACATACCTGCAAGCTATATCCATTTCTTAAGGGGACTCAGACTAGAGGATAAAATGTATGACCGACCTCCATTAGTTTTTTGTTCTTCACATTTTCCCGAAACAAACTTGCCCTTTATCTCCACTTCTAAAAGGCGCTCCTACATATATGTACAAATATTGCGTTTTATGAAATGTTTAAATTTAATTGAAATTTTTCGTCTTTTGTAAATCAAATTTTTAAATCAAAAGTTGTGAACAGAATTTAATCAGTTATTGCTTGTTTTGTTCGCAACTTCGTTTTTGACATGTTCGGAAAATTTTGTATACAAGGTTTCGTTTAAATGTGCTAAATTCCCATTTCATACTTGTATTGATAAGCTGAAAATTATTTTTGATGGGATATGCAAATCCTATGCACATTTCACTGGTTGCTTAAGCCAGATCATCAGGAAACTTCATCCAAAGATTTTAGAAAAACTAAAGATGCTTGGGTGCAAATGGGGTTACCTTCTGAAGGAATGCACTGGGTAGACTGTGGCACAATCGAGCGTTGTCCGGAGATCTCAAGCAATAACTTGTTGCGGTAGATCGTGTCTCGTTTACAATCACACAAACGTTGGTGATATAAAAACCAACCCTTAATTTTTGTGGCTCAATGGCACTTTTGTGGCTCTTTTAGTTTAGGGTACGTTCGTAAATGCATCACTGCTCTGCATAAGAAAAGCAAACTTTTTTTAATGGCGATAAAAGAATAATTATAATTTTTTTATTGTGTGACTATTATTTTTGTGGAGTATTTCACAATTTTTTGGTCCACATTAACTTCACTGATAAATATATAACCATTTGAAATCACTGATGCATCGCAGTGATGCATTTACGAACGCACCCTTAATTACCCAGGAAAAACTTTTTGATTTTTAGTAATAGGTGGTAGTTATTTCATACGTTACCTGGTAAGTAGTTGTCATTACAATTGTCATTATTTTGAAAACTTTAATAAGTACTTACTAGTAATGACCACAACAACTACTTATTACTTCTATTATTTTCACTACTGAATATTTGCTTACTAATAATCAGCTAAATAACTACTTATTACTTGTGTTGTTTTCAGTACTGAATATTTACTTACAGGTAACGCACTTAATAATTACTTATTAGGTCTATTAACTAATGATTTTTTGGCTTCTGGTAAGTATATTGTAAGTACTTACAATTCAACTTACTAGTAGTTAAATAATAAATAGATATTTTTTGACTTCTAGTAAGTGTTTTGTAAGTACTGAATTCTGTGGACACCTCAAACAAAAATAAGTAGTTTTTCAGCCGAAAAATATGTAGTGTTTATTTTCTCCAACATTATTTGCTAACTTACCTGGTAAGTAAAGTTTTTGCTGGGTAAGAATCACAGATTTTTCCTCTTTAATTATAATCTTTTAAGCTTTTTTTCTTTTAATTGCCGGCGTCTGGCTGTCACGAAATTTATGAAAACAGTGCCGACAAGGCGAATTCATGTAAACGGTGGTGGCGATACTACAACAAGAAACAACACCAAATACACAACATTGTATTTATTTGTTGCTTTCGTTGGTCGATGTGTCAAAAACACAAATAACTTTTGACATTCCTCTCTCTCGAATTTCGAAAAAAGTACCACAGCTGTGCTTTCAACGCCACCTGAAAAATGAATTCACCTTGAGTGCCGACATATTAAGTCGACGATATGTCACTTTAGCTTTAAAACCAATGCAACTATTGTCATCAGCAGACAAAAATACACAAGGATCAGCAATTTTTATTTAAGACACTTTTAAAAAGCTCCATTTTGTTGTGCAGTGCTATTAATCAAATCTTATTCTAAAACGTTATTTTATGTTATTTATATTGGATACCGGAATAATGGAAATAAATTAATTTATAAATAATATATATTGTTTACAAATTGTAATTCTGTATTCTATTGAGCCACACAGAATTCTAACCAATCTTCAATTTGGGTGAAGAACTGCAGGGCACTAAAAGGTGGGAAATGATCTTCACTTGAGATTGGAATTATAACCACTCAGATGAGTGATTATAATTATGAGCGGGTGGGTAAAAGAAATAATAAAAAAAGAGTATAGTGGTTAGGGATTTCCTTTAACCAATGTAATTTTATGATCACCAAGTGAGTATTTTTACCTTTGAGGTTTGGGTTTCCTTTCCAAAGTAGTAACTTAAAATCACCAGGGTAAGTTTGTGTGTTTAGTGTAGGTATTTATTGTAATTATTATTTAGTAAGTAACAGGTTTAATATAGTTTTAAGTTTGTAGGTTAAGTAACAATAGATTTAAGTATAGATTTCAAGTTTAATTTAAGAAGGTTTATTATGACTGTTAGCTTCTGTTGCTAAGGCAAAAGTGAAAGATAAAAAAATGACTATTTTTAGACTTTAGGAATCCGTCGGCTTACAGAAAACCGAATCCAACTGGAATAACTCCGAATTCTTATTAGGGTTTACAAATTAATATGTTACGTTACGACTTAATGCCATCTATACTTCACTGCTGGCACTACAATAATATAATTTACTTGATTGTAACTTATAAACAAATTTACATATTATACTTCAAATGATTTCACTTATTTTTAATTATACTTTACAGGTTTTCCACTGGCTTAACATAATTATTTGTCTTTTAAATTCATTTATTTTCTGTTATTCTTACGTTACTTTACTTCAATTCAAATTTACCTAAATTCTTAACTCCTAATTAAATACGTTACATTTTTTTTTTGTTTTAATTAAATTCAATTCATATATATTCATGCCATGTTAAGTTCATATTTATATGGTCTAAACGTTAGTTTAGACACAAATAATTGGCCTCGAGCTCGAAAAAACTTTTAAGTTTCACTTTAATATTTATTATTGTTTTATTATAAAAATATTTTTCACACTTTTGAATCAAATTTTTCTCAGAAATTTTTTCTTTTATTATGGCGCAAAGCATAAAAAAAGGTATTTTTTGACGTTTGTGAATTATATTTTAATTCGCCGTGGAGACAGCTGATGAACGGCTGATGAGTTGCACTTACACTTTTAAAATAAAGCCTTTTTTGTTTTCTTTTTCATTTGAATGGGAGATAAAGCAATATTAGAAAACGGCTTTATCTCTCATTTCAGTTCCTTAGACACTAAAGTTAAGTATTGAAATCTGGCTTCGCACACTAAAGTTTTTCTGCGTGGCGGCCTGCGTCCGCGTTTAGGGGTTTTTTCCTCCAGTAGGACGCAGCAGGTGGCTTCGTTGAATAAAGTTTTCCTGCGTGCGTCACAAGAATAAAAAAATGTTTTCCAATAACTAAGGATTTTTCCTTTCACAAAATGTTTGCAGCTTTAATTCCTGGAGCCTAGAAATTTTGGATTTTTTAAAATCATTAATTTCATAGATAAATAGGCATATTTAGTGAAATAAAGCGTTTGTAACGCAAAACATAAAATGGGACATAAAACCATAATGGCTTTATGTCCCATTTCACTAAAATTGATATGAGACTTAAGGCCATATCAAAATTATGGCTTTATGTCCGTTTAGATTGAGACATAAAGCCATTATGGCTTTATGTCCTATGGCTTTGTGACACCCCACCGTATTATGCTAATGGTTTTTCCGGAAACAATATTTTCTGGAGTGACTGGATCTGATTATTACTTTTAAGGTTTTATGTTTAAAACAAAATTTAGTTCTAAATGTTTCGCAAATTGTCGAATAAAACGATTTTGCAGTTTCTTTTACTTTATAAACCATTTCCTTAACATTGCATGTTGCTATAAATATGGTTTTCATTTAAATTTTCCACTAACATATTATCTTATGCATCCCTTTTTTAAATTTTCTTGCAAGTTGTAAAAACAAATATCCCATTCTGGAAAGCAAAATATGAATCCTGGCGTCCACGCTTTGCATTTCAATATTAACCTCGTTAATTATGATAGCCAAAGCCTGCTAATGATCACATTTACAGTTATAAAGTTAAGTGTTAAAAAGCTCAAAGCATAAAAAAGTACTAAAAAAAAACAACGCAGGGGTACTGCGGTATTTTTAATATGAAAAAGTACTGAAAAAAGTACCAAAGTACTGAATTTTTCAACACTGGTTTGTATTAATGCATGTGGTTTCTTGCTCTCTTTAGTTCTCTGAATGTACCCAGCGGGAAAAAGAAGGAGTAGGAAGGCCTTCTAGAAGGCCTCTGTACCCCTTCTTTTGGATGTACAAGGCCTTCTTGCTCCATTCCATACTCATATCTTTTTTACACATGTTGTCATTGCGGAGAAGGCCTTCCGCTCTCGCTTCTTCAGCAGGTACATAAGAAGGGTAACGGGACCAAAAAAAATTGATTTTGCTTTTGCTTGTGCAAAAAAACAATACAAAAAATGTTACTTCTTCTCTACTCCGTTCTCATAGAAGCGAGTGTGGAAGGTATATCTTATCATTTATACGAAAGAGCCGAGGCCTTCTTTAGCAGTTAGATAAGAATAGTAATTGAATCAAAAAATCTTTTAAGCAGGCCTTTAAAAAGGCCTGAAGTAAGAAGGTCTTCTGAGTTGTCCCGCTGGGTGGTTTCTTGCTCTTTTTATACCCGCACCAGTGATGTTAACTTTTATTTTTTCATTACCGTACGGTCCTCTAAAAAATACCGTTTTTGAGAATAAATTACCGTACGCCAAGATTTTTAATCAAAACATTAATGTGCTGTTTCCAAATGACAGGTGTGGTAAAATTTATATGAAAAGCACTCAGTGCATCGCCAGTCATTTGGAAACAGCATATAAAAGCCGTATTCATAAACCAATTATTTAAATTTTTAATGTGTTTTAAGAAAAATCTGAATGGAAATTTTCGTCTTAAAATACATTTTTCACCAAAATTATAGTATTTTTTTATGAATAAGGTAGTAAAATAATTTTGAATTTGATCCGTACTTAAAACAATCTGAAAGCCATAGTTAAATTTATAACATTGCGGCTATTTCATATGTCTAAGAACGAAAACATTTACAGAAACATAATGTTCTTAATTTTTTTGTTATAACTTTTATCTATGTATGTACTTTTATTTCCTCTTAAAAGTTAAAATTTTAAACCCTAAGTATATGTATATTAAAAATCCAAATTTCTTTAAATTACCGTATTTTAAATAAAATTACCTTGCTACCTTTTGCGGCCCAAAATTACCCTAAAAAAGGGTCATTACCGTACGGTTAACATCACTGACCCGCACCACAATAGTGGAGAGGGTATTATGCATTTGTGCTGATGTGTGTAACGCCTTAAAGGCCTATTAAAGGCCTATTAGACACGCATACCAGAGAATGACAACAAGTACCCATAAGAATAATATACAGAGGTATTTACCCACGCTTTTCGTTATTGTGTATGCACATATTTATAACGCAAAAAGTATGGTTATTACTTATACTTATGCACGGCAATATCTTCACGCAACCATATTTAGTAAACAAAATTACATGAATGTTATGCAGATATTATTCAATAACCATGAATGTGTTTTGGGTATCTGCCATACATTTAAAATATCCATGTTAAAAAAAATACCTTCAGTATTTTTGGCACTTCTGTGTAAAAATGAAAAAATTTTTTTTTAGCAAAATTGTGCTTTGATCACTTGGCAGGTATGGGACTATGTAAATTTTTTTTATGATACATAAAATAAATTTGTCATCAGCATTGCCTATGTAAAACTACACATAAGCTCTATATTTTTATAAAAAATAGGACCACGAGGGGTGGAAAGGGGCAATTGCTGCTCTCCGAAGCTATCTAACAGATTTTATTGAAATTTAAAACATTGATAGATCCATATAGATATGGACACATACACAGAAAAAATTATTGCTGAATTATTTTCAAACAAACGCTTGTTTGAAAATTTTTTTAATTTCTACAAATTTTTTTACTGATTCAATTAATATTTTTGTTTGATTTTTATTTTAACCAACAAAAATGTTGACAACTATTCAAAAATATAATATACGCGTTATTGGTTTCAAGTTTTCATAATTTTGTATGAAATATTTAACGCCATTTAATGTTGTCGTTTCTTTTTTGCATTTTTTTATTTGATCGTAAGCAACACTTCTTTATGTGAAATATTAGAGCAACGACACAAACACATACAGTCTATTTTTGGACGCTTTAAAAAAGGACAACAATAAGAAAGATGGTAAAATAGCGTGGCGGGGTTTGTAGTTAAAGAAAAACAAAAACAATAGCAGGTAAAAGAAAAAACTTTTCACTCTTTTTAAACAACAGAAACAACAACAACATTTTAAGAAACAAAATAAATTTTTGGTAGGTTTCAAAGTTGGTAAAAAAGAATGAAAAACAATATCCCGTATTCAATTTTTTAAAACTGTTTAGTTAAATACCTACATCAAATACAAAAATAAAATGATGACGAAAACCAGGTCGAATCGGTCTGCTGCCGAGGAAAGGATACAGCAACAGCGAGTGAAGAAGAAAAACATTGTGTGTATAAACAAGACTTAGTTCAAAAATTATTCCAAAAAAAATATGTGTCTCAAAGCCAGCCGCCGCTCTGCTCTCTCCTCAGTATTCATCATCTCCTAGAGTGCTTGCTTGTGTGCGCGTCATTGCTTGTGCAAAAACTTTTTTGTTTGATTCAGCAAAATTATTTGCTAGAAATTTATATGAATTTCAGTAAACTTTTTGTTTGATTCAGTAAATTATTTGTTTGAAAAAATCAGTGTTTTTTTTTCAATAAACGAAATGCAAATAAATTGTTTGAATATGCGAATTTGTTTGTAGGACCGATTTCAGACAAAAAATGTTTTGATTCTCCAAATATTTTGTTTGAATTGGAAAAATAATTTTTTCTGTGTAAGCTTTGTATTTTTTAGAAAATAGGACTAGGAGGGAAGCTCGGGGGTATTTTCTGCCTCTGCAAAACCATCCAACAGATTTTAATTAAATTTAAAACATAGAAAGGGGCCTACTTATATGGACACATAAGCTATATAGTTTTTTTAAAAATAGAACTAGGAGGGAGATATGGGGTATTTTCTGCCTCCCCAAAACTTTCTTAAAAATTTTAATGAAATTAAAGGGTGGTTAAATTTCAAGGGCCGATGTTGATTTTGGATAACACACAAACTATTTAGGAAATTATTGTAATTTTATTTTATTATGATATATTGGTATTACTCAATTATGTATGGAACAAAATATCGGCCAAATGGGCGCCGCGACCACGGCGGCACACCTCCATCCGATTGTCCAAATTTTCGATGACCCTGAGGCATAATGGAGGTTCTATGCCGTTAATGTGCCGAATTATCTCATCCTTTAGCTCTTGAATTGTTGCTGGCTTATCGACGTACACCTTTTCTTTCAAATAACCCCAAAGAAAAAAGTCCAACGGTGTCAAATCACATGATCTTGGCGGCCAATTGACATCGCCATTACGTGAAATAACACGGCCATTGAATTTGTTGCGCAAAAGAGCCATTGTTTCGTTAGCTGTGTGGCAAGTGGCACCGTCCTGCTGAAACCACATATCGTCCACATCCATATCTTCCAATTCGGGCCATAAAAAGTTTGTTATCATCTCACGATAGCGAACACCATTCACAGTAACTGCCTGACCGGCCTCATTTTGGAAAAAATACGGCCCGATGATGCCGCCAGCATATAAACCGCACCAAACAGTCACTCTTTGTGGGTGCATTGGTTTTTCGACAATCACTCTTGGATTATTATTCGCCCAAATGCGGAAATTCTGCTTATCGACAAATCCACTGAGGTGAAAATGTGCCTCATCACTGAAGATGATTTTCTTCGAAATTTATCATCCATTTTCATAATAAGTCTGGATAACTTTAACACGTTGTTGGTTTGAGTATCTCTCCATGGTTCAAATTGAGTAAGTCTGAAATAGAGAAATGTCAAATAAAATTCGGAAAAAAACTTGGCGTTTAGGTGTGGCTCACATTCAACATCGGCCCTTACAATTTAACCACCCTTTAGAAATATAGATACACAGTAGCTATGTATTTTTTTTTTTTTCAAACTAAGACCACGAGGAGCAAATTACATGTACGTTTTGGATCGAATATTAAAAAAATTTTGTTAAACAGCAATTTTGACACACATGCAGAATAACATGTGACCTAAAAAGTTGACAAGTCAGATGTAAAAAACATGTCGCAAACGCTATAAAAACCAATGTAAATAAATGTATTGAGTGGTTGTTTCACTCTTTCTTATTAGCACAACATACAAATCCATACTTACAAGCATACATAAAAAGCCATGTATGCCTTCTCGTGCCACTTATCTATGCTTTGCGGGTGTGACAGCGACAAGTGCATGTGTATGGTAACTGCGTTTATATTTTAACAACTATAGTGTGTAAAATAAATTATGGTAAAATTAAAAAAAAAAAATAATTTTATTGGCTTTACGAAACTGTTATAAAAGCTTACATACATGTAGAAGATCTTATTTGAGTTTTCTTTGATACAATTCTTGCTTTAATTTGCAAAACATTATAGCAGTTCACACTGAATTAAATTATTTTTTTAATTGATTTACCTAAAATGAGGAAATTTTTAATACATATTGTTTTGAAAAAATTTTTAAAGTCAAAGTTTTAAATCAGTTTAAAAAATTAAGTATGAAAATTTAATATGTTTTAAATTTATTTCCAGACAAAACCATTTATTGTGATTAAATGTTAATAAAAATATTTGCGCTTAGTTTTTTGTGTTTGCTGTACTTTAAAATTCTCTGATCAGTACAGTTGCAAAATTTTTTTGACATCAATGTTGTAGATTCTATAGAAATTGTTGCATGCCCATGTTATACTCACACTTGTTTGTTTTACCGTTAAACATTAAGCAAAAACACAATTACACAAGCATGTGTATATCGTTAGCTAAAACGCAAAAAGTCGTAACTAACAAAAAATTAAAAATCAGCTTTTTGATTGATTTTTATGAATGCCATTAAAATACATGTCTGGACACTTCTTCGATCAAAAGTGACGCTTTTATTAACAAAAAACAAAGGGAAGTAACTACAAGTGTGTTTATTTTCTTAATGCAAAACCGCGTAATTACACATTTTTTTCTAACAAACTATGATGAAATGGGACTATTTGGTAGTTTGCTCAATTTAATTACTTTATTTTATTTTTAATTACCAGAGGTAAATGAATAAAATATACATTACAGTACACGCTCGTAAATTCGAACCTCTTTGTTTTTAGGGCGATTCGAATTTCCGAATTTCTGGACGGTATTTTTATAAAAAAATATAGGTAAATTTGACCATAAAGATATAAAAAACTTCGTTTCTTGTTAATTTTAGTTTATTTAACATAAAAACTTTAAAAAAAACTTAACGAAATATAACAAAAAATAGCAATTCAGTTCATTTAAGTATTTATAATACAAACACAAAAAAACTGACTTTTAAACTCTAACAACAACAATAAGATCTGTAAATCATCTATTAAAATGGGATTCCCCTTTTTACTTTGTATTTGGTTAGACTAAATTGTCAAAATCTGAATATTTACAATAAAAACGAAAAAAACCGCTCGGAAATTCGAATTTTGGATTCTAATTCTAGAGCGCCAAATGTAATGAAATTACTGATTCGAATTTCTGGAAATTCGAATTTCTGAAGGTTCAAATTTCTGAGCGTCTACTGTATTATATTATCACTGACAACGTTATTCGCGGCTGTGCTTCAATTATTATTTAATTTCAGTCAATAAATTAATATTTTTAATAAATTGACAATATAAAATATGTTCATATGTATATTGAAAACAAAAATATCAGTTTTAAATGTTTACAACTTTTAGGAATCAATATACTTATATAATTTCGGTGACAGGCGTAAAATCAACAAATTTTTTGCTTGATTCTACGAATTTGGCGTGCATTTAAAAAAATATGCAGAACAATTGTTTTGGCTCTACGATATTTTTATTTTTGCATGTTTTTTATGTATGCATGTTAGTATTGATTTGTATGTTGTGCTAATAAGAAAGAGTGAAACAACCACTCAATACATTTATTTACATTGGTTTTTATAGCGTTTGCGACATGTTTTTTACATCTGACTTGTCAACTTTTTAGGTCACATGTTATTCTGCATGTGTGTCAAAATTGCTGTTTAACAAAATTTTTTTAATATTCGATCCAAAACGTACATGTAATTTGCTCCTCGTGGTCTTAGTTTGAAAAAAAAAAAAAAAATACATAGCTACTGTGTATCTATATTTTTAATTTCATTAAAATATTTAAGAAAGTTTTGGGGAGGCAGAAAATAGCCCATATCTCCCTTCTAGTGCTATTTTTTAAAAAACTATATAGCTTATGCGTCCATATAAGTAGGCCCCTTTCTATGTTTTAAATTTAATTAAAATCTGTTGGATGGTTTTGCAGAGGCAGAAAATACCCCCGAGCTTCCCTCCTAGTCCTATTTTCTAAAAAATACAAGGCTTATGTGTCCATATAAATATGGATCTATCTATGTTTTAAATTTCATAAAGATCTGTTAGATAGTTTCCTCGGTAAAAGTACCCTTTTCCGACGCATGTATTGGTTTGTAAATAGGTTGAGCAGTTCTCGAGTTATAAAACAGCTTAGTCAAATCTTAAAATGCTTTAAAATAATCTTGATATTTTTCTGAATAAATTTTTAAAATTGCATTTGCCATCTCTGCTCTCTCTCGCGCTCTGTATATTTACGTTATACTTACGGTAATACACATACTTATATGGGTATTGCAGATAGCTAACAGAAATTTTATTTATATCTGCATGTACATTCAAAAAGAAGAATGAATATGCAAATACACATTGGCAGCGTATACCTATACATATTCAACTTTAGCTTGTTATAGGTATTGGTATGTGTGTGTATGGTTTTGATCTTTACTCATGCATGTCCGTACATGTTTTTTCACTAATATTGAAAGAGTACTTAAAATGATACTTTTGTCATTCTCTGGTTCACACAGCAATTTGAAGCGGCACCTCAATCGAAAGCACCCAACAACGTTCTGAAAAGTAGCGAGGTACATATGTATGTATGCTGATGATGTTCAGCTTTATAGTAGTGCTAGTTTAGCTGATGTGCAATATAAATGATGATTTAGATAGAATTTATAATTGGGCCATGGAAAATGGATTAGTTCTTAACCCCCTCAAGTCGAAATGTATTTTTCTGTCTAAATCTTCAAAAAATTCTAGAGTTCTTCACGATAATATTGAAATAAAAATTAATAACAATGCTATAGCCCTAGTTAGCACATCAAAAAATCTCGGCGTTACTTTTAACAGTCAACTAACTAGGTCAAATCATATAAACTCATATTTGATTCCAGTTCTGCTATACGGATGTGAAATTTCTGCAAATTGTGACAGTGCCGCCTTTCAAAAATTAAATGTTACCTACAATAATATTGCAAGATATGTTTTCAACAAAAATAGCCGTAAAAGTATATCAATGTTTTCATATAAAATTTATGGAATGAATTTTAAAAATCTTTTGCAATTTAGATGCCTTTTATTTTTGCATAAAATTATTACATCCAAAGAACCAAGCTATCTTTGTCTGGGTTCACACTATGAAAGTTTTCTTTCAGAAAGTCTGAGTTTATAGATGAGAGAGGAGAAAAGAAAAGCATGTTCTCTTCCCCTCTCACCATTAAACTCAGACTTTCTGAAAGAAAACTTTCATAGTGTGATCCCAGACTTTATAATAAATTGCAATCATATCGTGGAAACAAATTAATTCAGCACAGATTTGTCAGCCTTATGTCGGAACGACAATTTTTTGTTTTTACTATCCGTCTTTGGAACGCCCTTCCAACCCACTTTCAACTCTTAAGCAACGCAAACACTTTTAAAAAGGAGCTATTAGAAATATTTGGTTAATACCTTAAACGTTAATTTTTGTAATAATCTTTACTTTTTACTTTTTTGTCTTGTTTATAAATGTTTTTATCTATGTACTTTGATATTTTACATTTTTATTTGAAATTATATTGATAATATCACTAGCGCTGTAATTTATAAGATTTCATCTTGTTGCGCTAGATCAGTTAATAAAAAAAAAAATAAAAACTCCCATTGTTTTGGAAAGACAAACGACTACTGTTACTGATGTGATTAATGTGGAAAACACCGACCAACCATTAACCAGTAGTTCTCATCACCAACAAGTGCGTCAACAGCCAGGTATAACTCAGTTCTTCCGCAGGCCTCCTCCAATAGATAAAGTGAAACGGTGCGATAAGCTGGCTCCGGAAATGATTGCTAAGGGTCACCAAGCATTACGCATGGTAGAAGAGCCAAGCTTTATGCAATTTGTGGAGGCGGTTTCACATTGTCCTGGATATACTCTACCTACCAGAAAAACGTTATCTAACAACCTTTTGCCTTCCGTATATGCTGATACATTAGAAAAGGTGAAGCAGCAAGTACAGGCATCATCTGCTGTTTGCCTTACAACAGATGGTTGAACGTCCAGAACAAATGTTAGTTATTTGGCTGTAACAGCGCATTTTATTGATGACAAAACAGTTCTTCGGTCGTATTTGCTGGCTTGCGTGGAGTGCAGCGATAGACACACAAGCGAAAACTTAATGGAAAACATCAAAAAGGTTGCAACAGATTTTGAAATTGATAACAAAATAACTGCCATAGTCAGCGATAATGCCGCCAATATTACCGCAGCTATTCGCCAAGGTGGTTGGCGCGGGATCGGATGTTTCGCTCATTCGCTAAATTTGGTTGTCCAAGCAGCTATTGGTGAAATTGGCGATATAGTTTCCAAAGTTAAGAGTGTTGTGGAATATTTTCGTAAAAGTTCACATAGCTTAAAACGTTTACAGGAAACTCCAAAACAAATGGGACTTCCTGAATTAAAGCTAAAGCAGGATGTGGTAACACGTTGGAATTCCACGTATGAGATGCTAGACCGGATAACTCAAATTTAAGATGCCGTGATAGCTACACTCTCTCTCGTCCAGATCTAAGTATATCGTTAGAACAATGGGACGTAATTAAAAAAGTTATACCTGTGCTTGAGCCGTTTTATGAAATTACGAATGAAATTTCAGCCGAAAAAAATGTTACACTGTCCAAAGTGATAGTGTTGACTAATCTCTTAGAGGGACTCATATCAAGAGGCAGCTCCCACAATCAAAAAACCCTGCAATTGCAGCTTCTTTCCCGTTTTTCGAATTTGGAGCAACACAATTTATATGCAGAAAGCACATTGCTGGACCCACGTTTTAAAAGGAAAGGCTTTAAAAATGATGCTTCATACAATCACGCTCTTCAAACATTAAGAACACGTATATGCAATATAAGATTGCCAAACGATATGGGCAGTAATAGAATCCATACATCTACGCCAACACCATCTACTGTTTTCAGCAAAAGTATATGGAACGTTTACGACCAGGACTTCACTAACACAGTAAGGCCGGACAATAATGCCGCCGCTGCAATTAGGGAACTGGACAAGTATATTAATGAAGAATATTTAGACAGGAGAAGCGACCCACTAGCATGGTGGAAAGATCGAAAATCGCTTTATCCTAGAGTTTACTTATATACCCTTAAACGGCTTTGTATTGTCGCCACATCTGTTCCTTGTGAAAGAATTTTTTCCGCAACTGGACAAATTATAAATGACAGAAGAACTCTTCTGAAATCGCAAAAAGTTTCTAGTCTGGTTTTTTTGCACCACCTGTTTTTACAAAACGTAAACAAGTGAGTGAGTGAGAAATTATATTGAAAACAACAATAAAAAACGAAAATTTGTTTTTGTTTTCAATATAATTTCTCACTCACTCACTTGTTTACGTTTTGTAAAAACAGGCAGTTAATTTCAAACACAGGCAGCTACTTACGTCCTTTTTGTCGAAGGAATTTTTTCTTTCTTACAATTAAATTTTAAACAGAAACAAAATTTTAACTTGTGTTTGTTTGAAATGAAATTATAAGAAAAAAAGAATTCCCTCGACAAACAGGCAGTTAGTGTACAAACACGGTAAAGATCCGTTCTGTATTATACAAAGCTGTCTGTATATAGTGCTTTATGCTGTGTGAATTATTTTCTACACAAAAACCTTTAATTGTTCTTTATTTTATTAAATTTAATAAAATTACTTAAGCAAATACAATCCCAATTTATCTGACTTTTCTTATTATTAACAATTTGCACAATTTTTCTATATGTGGAAAATTTAAAGGAACAATTACTTTTAAAAGTATAACCCTCGTTTTCACAACTTACCGATAGCTAAAGGCCGGATTTTATCGGCCGTATTAAAAGTGTTCCATAAAAATTAACCTTCCTTTAACTTATCGCTCAATTTAGGTTAAAGTAAAGTTGTAATAATAAAACTCTTTTTTTACGGCCGATAAAATTCTACCTTTAGCTATCAATAAGTTGTGAAAACGGGCCTAGGAAATCTTACTTTATGCCTAAGGCAAGGATACATTTTTACTTTTTTGATTTAATATAAATATTTTTGACACAAGGAGAACATTTTTAATTGTTGGCATCAATAATACATTCATACAAAGGTAAAACAAGACACATAACGTATTTTAGATCATGGCAGTCTAAGTTTAAATTGCTTCTTATGTAAATGTTTTACATATAAATTTAAATATCGGGTCAATATTTTAACATTTTCATAAAGATCGGTTACGGATATTACCTATGTATGACTTTGTACGGGAGGTGCCACGGCCACTTCTCCAGTTTTGCCTAGATTTTGTCTGATGTTGCCTATTGATAATCAAGATATTTGTGCCAAATTTTGAAACATAAGCTCTTGTCGTTGTACAGATATATGTATATAAATCTATATTGTCTATGTATGAGAGCTTAAAACTTAACATTTCCAAAAAATATATAACCTATATCACCTCCCAGACCATCAGTCAGAGATAATCTACTACAAACAAATAAAAAAATAGTTAAAAAGCTAAACATTTAATATTCAATGTATGCAAGTACTTGCTTCCTTCCCATCGTTAGTTAAAATTCTTTGACAAAAAAGTGTAACAAAATAACTTTAATGAAAATATTAGCAATAAAACTGAAGTTAATTAAACATTTTCACAATCGTTTGTTAATTGTAGAAAAAAGCAAATGTTGGATTTTCTTGCGCTATCTTTTTTTTATGCTAAGTTCTTATGTATAATTACACATCAATTACGTCAATTTAAAATCATCTAAAGTCTGAACAATATGCTTAGATACTATAGCTGTAGCTTCACTAGCATTTGGTATTAGAAAACGATCCATATCGGTTATTAAAAGGCCACACTATTAGGAAAACCATACTTGAATGTTATTAAATAGCGATGCCGCTTTTTGGCCGTACTTTTAACAATATTCGCTAATGGCCTTCGTACTATAATTTGGCTGTCTTCCACCCAATTCACGCAAAACAATTAAATGTGTTGGTGTTACATATGTATAATCAATTCGTACGATTCGTACATGTAGCCGTTAATGTAAACTTCCTGGCATTTAAAAGCGTTCATTATACTTTGGAGATTTTAGAGTTATTTAAATTAAAAATTTCTTTAGTTTCACCGGGCAATTTTGTTGTTGCGTTTGCTGGAGAATCCTAATTTTCATCCAGTATGGCATGTCCACCATTTTTTTCTGCACCGTGTTCATCATCAATACTGAAAACAGGAGCTACATGCATTGCGATAACGTTTACCATTTCTGTCGGCTGCCGACACGTGACGTTGTTGTACAGCTGCTTGATCGCCAGTCTCCAGCACCACTTGCAGGATTGACAATGGTGTCCAATAGTTTGCCTTTAACTTCGGCAGATTTCTATTTCATTACTTGAGAGAAGCGATTAACGAAATCAGACGAAGAACCTTGCTTATTAGTGCTTGTCCCGCCTTCGATCTCATTTGTACGCAATGAATTTCTGTTGTGCTGCTGTTGCAATACACCATACAATTCTATGGATCATGATCCTCTAGTAAATCAGCCATATGATCACCAAAATAATCGTGTTTGGCATTGTAACCACCACTTAAGAGAGAAACGTTTTGTGTGTTCTTTTGTAGAAGAGGCTACCCTGCAAATAAAATTGGACCAGCTGATCCATTTTGATAAAATGGACTACTCCATGGACTGGTCCGATGTAATGCAAGCATGGACCATGTCATTGTTAAAAAGTGTTTGTAGTGAGACGACATGTCTTCGTTTTTTAACGACATGCTTTCGTTTTTAAACGACTTCAAAACTAATCCTCTTGAGTATACCATGGAGTAGTTTTAAAACTACTCCATAGTAGTCCAAAGGTGGGTTATATGGTCCTCCCCTAGGACATCGCAATGTTAAATAGACCATGTTTTTTCCACACGTTTGGGTTACTTTTGGACTAGTCCTGGTCCCTTGTGGACTACTCTTTACACGCGTGTTTGGACTGGTCCTATTATTTGCAGGGGGAGAAAGGCAATAAAAGGGTTGGTTAAAGGCTTAATAATAATGCGATGTCAGCAGGGATGATAAATGAGAAAACCAATATCGTACCAACGAAATCTTAAAATCGTACTTTTTCGATCCCAATAGTGCTAAATCATTTTATATAATTTTTTTTTTTTTATTTTAATATTCACCCTTATCGTGTTTGGCGTATTTAAAATACGCCTACGGCTGCTTGGTAATAGATTAAAGAGAACGTGAACTTATTTCCTTTAATCTATTACCAAACAGTCGTAGGCGTATTTTAAATACGCCAAACACGATAAGGGTGAATATCTTAACTCTTGCAATTACTACAGAAGAATCTATTATTTTTTCCTGTAAAATTTGTTAATATTAGCAAAATAAATCCGCTAAATTCGGATTTCTTTTAAAATTTTGATACTTAAATATAGGTATTTATTTTTTGAATATATCTTAAAGATTTCATACATATGTATGTGGATAAAAAAAACTTTATAAAAATAAAAGCAGCAATATTTTTAATAGCTTTTGTAACAATGTCTGTCTTAGATCTAATGAATTATAATTATTGTTCATTTAATTGAAAGATTGATTGGAAATATTCCATATTCTGTTTTGTGTTATATCTGTTTTTTAGTAGTTTTTTGACTTCTTCATCTAAATCCCGATGTTCCACTTTCCATTGATTGCGAATACTGGAGATGAACGGATCTGACGTTGCCAATAATATATTAAATAGATCTTCATTAGTGGAATTTCGTGAAATTTTTCTAGTATTGTGGTCTCTATAAAATCTGTTATCCTTATTCCTTTTTTCCTGAGCTTCCTCTGATAAATCTCCAAGTGGCACCAACTGATATTTAATGACATCTTCTAAATGATAAAGGATTTTGTGAATTGTAGCAGACATATTTCTCCATGGGTAATTGGTTGTAAATATTTTTGCAGTTTCCTTAGCAAAATCTCCAAATTTTTTAGAGTCAATTTCTTCATTGCACGCAAGTACTTCAAGGTTTTTTTTTAAATCAAAAAATTAGATTTAAATTAACACCTGTTATTTCAGATGCTGTTCCTGGATCTGAAAAGAATATTTTTGCGGTATTGCTATCATTTGTATTGCCTGACCCTTGTTTCTGCTGATCTATAATCAACCCCAATTTGCGATATTCATCTTGAACATGTTTCCTTTTTGAACTTCTAACTCCTTATTGGTTTTGTTGTTTCTTATTGATCCTGAAGATCCGAAATCCAAATCATAACTGATTTTTAGCATGTGTTCCATAAGTCGTATTCTTGCATGTAGTGGTGATAATCTAAATTCATATGGATCAGTATTATCTAATGATTTTGTCGGGACTTGGTTTAATTGGCTTGATGTTGCATGGCATATGATGCAGCTGGATGCAGCCTTCGTGCTAGTCAAAGCCTGGCCTACTTTCCCATCTATCATTGTAAGCACTAATTGGTAGTTAACTTCAATTTGCTGCCCATCTAAATCTAATTGTAATGGCTGTAGTGTTGTAATTTGGGCCTTGATAAGTTTCTTTTTTGAATTAAAATTTGATAGACCTGTTTGCGTTGTACTAGTCGAAGGCTCTGAATCTTCCAAAATCTCTTAAATCGCAATGGTACAAATGATACCATGAACATATCTAAGTCTGAAATATTTTCACATACTACTTGTTTGTATTGTTTTTGTCCGGAAAAACCATCACATCCCCATTTACAAAAAAGAATTAACTTTGTGTTTCCAAAGATAACAAGACTACCAACCTAGCAAAAAAAAACTAGCAGGGCATTTCTTTCGTATTAAATATAAAAAAATCACTTTTTTCTGAATTGAAAAAAAAAGTTGTGTTTAACTACATGGCACAACCACAATTACCCATATTTTGACCTAATTTTTTGGCTACCTTAGTTTTAATATGTTTACTATAAAATAAAATTAAAATTTTTGAAATCGGTGACAAACAAAAATTGGACTTTTGGCCAATGAAATAAAATTTTCAGCCACGACTTAAATAATAGGGCTTAGTAGATTTTTTTTTTTTTTTTTGCTTTAACCATGAAAAATGTTGTGCCAACAAATAATGCTTATTGAATACTTTTTTAAATCAAACAAACTGCAGGTAATTCACAGCGATTAATCACCCAAATTATCCTAAATATGTCTAATAATTTAATTGTTATTTATTTATTTATTAAATCTCCCTTTATGTTTAAGAATGTGATTTAAAAATAATAAATTTAATCGTAAACTAATTCTTAAGTCTACGTCCTACCAATGTCGGTCGAAAATTATACTGGCATTTTTCTTTTAAGTTTTTTCCTTTAATGTGAAGAAAATCGTGGTTTTTGACAAAGTTATGAAGAAAACTTAAAAAAGGCTTCCGAAAAATCTGAAAATATCTCAAAAATACTTTACCCTATAAACTCTTAAATTATGCTTAACCACTAGGGAGATCGAACGGATAGTATTCGAACGGTTGTAACCGGTTTTTATTAGTTTTGCCCAAGTCGAATATTTTAAAATGCCCATTTTTCGAATATCGAATACCCCGGCTATTTTGGTAAAATAAACCGGTTATTTTTGTAATGTGTAATTTATATACGTTTTCCTTACTTTTGTTATAAATGTGCCCGTAATTTAAGTATTTTTCTAATTGAACAGTGGGCAAACTTAAACTTTTTATGAAGAATGTCAAAACGAAATGTAACAACAAAAGTTAAAAAACATTATGAGCAATGTAAATTCAAATCGCTTATATAAGTGTGTGTTCTTGTAACAAAAACCAAAAACAATTCAAAATACTACAAAAAAAAAGACAGTGTTTTAAATATTATATATATTTTTATAAAGATGTCATCTCTGGTGATATTTCGAACGGATTTAAAAGACAATGGTGCTTAAAGAACCCTAAAATGATAATGTTCTTCAACGTCGCGACTTATTAATCACTTTGAAGTAGTCCACAAGCTTGACATAGATATACGCCATGTAAACCTTGACTCTGTTCCAAGTAGTTTTTAAGATACAGCAAATATAACTTTACTAAAATATGCTTGCAAGAATAAATCATTTGGTAAAATATAAGACTGCTGTGTTGCCGAGGTTGGAATGCCCGTTAAGGCACTTAAAAAATCTTAACAACAACATACCGGTGGAATCAACGATATGGGAAAATTCATCAGTTTTATTTAAGAATTAAAAACAAAATTGAAGGAATCAAACAATACAATGGAAGGTTTTTAATTGTGATCGACGAATTGACCGATATTACATACAAAGAGCATTCGTTTCTTTAATGCTGAAACAAAATAATTTGAAATAAATAATCCTGGCTAAGAGGTTTTGTTTGCAACTTTTCAAAAATATTGTTGAATTCTACTGATTCATATAAACATGCTTAGCCGCCAACAAATTAAAACTCATTTAAAATAACAAAATTTTTGAAAATATTAATTCCTATATTTTTTTAAACCCAAAGTTTTTCAAAAATTCTAAATCTTACCTAGTAAATATTTGACGTCTTGCACAACCACTAGTTTTCTTAAAGAATTGTTTGCTTTTGCAAAACGGTTGGCTGGAGCAAACATTATTTAACAGTTTTTAAATTACATTGTACAATTAAGATCTTAGGAATAATGTTTAGTAAATAAATAGAATTTATAATTTCTTAAGTTTGATCAATTTACTGGTCATGTTTTTTTGGATTCTATCGTCAAATACCTTAAGTCATATCTATGTATTTTGTTGGTTCCTTACCTTCGTGAATTGTTTTGTTTTATTCAAATCAAATTTTTATTATAAAATCAAATTTGATTTTAGTATTTTTATGTATTCGAATTAAAACCGGTTAACCGGTTATTTTTAAAATTCTTAGCCGAAAACCGGTTTTTTAAAATAACAGCTATTCGGAATATTCGAAAAACGGTTTTCAAAAAGTCGAATAATCGATCTTCCTATTAACCCCGCATGAAAATCCAATACTTTTAAACAGTAATTTCTGACACTTCAATTTCACAGTTATTTATTTGACAGAAGCCCACATTCATTCTAAATCTTCATAATAGAAGCGTTTAAGCATGTCAGGGAGATCGTGTGTTAATGATTCAAGCTATTTGGTTAGAAAAAAAGGATAAGCAATATCAGAATCCTTATAGTATGCATATTTACATTATTTTGGTTTTGCAGTCAGAAGCTTGGACAACCCGTGGAAACCGACAAAGTTTTGCATATTCTTCATTCGCATTTAAATTTTTTTACAAAAAAAAACTAGGTGCAGTGAGCAGGGTTGTATGATGTGGCGATTTCTCACCAAACGTGGCGATTTTCAAACTTGTTTGGCGACTTAATTTTGATTTGTCGACATGGCGATTAAAAAAATAGTTGGCGATTTTGTTGGCTATTTTTGATGAGCTATGGATTTGTTTTAAAATTCGTTATATTCAATAAGAAGAAAAAATATTGCTTTTATTCTAGTATTTTTATATATGAAATTTGAGGCATTCATTTGTATGCTTAGTATTTGAAAATATGTATGTTCAAATGGCTGATGAAGATAATAACAATCTTCGAGAAAATTGTTTTTCGTTTTTAAAAGTGCTCTTGAAAGAATCAATAAAAAAAATTCCTTAAAACATGAATATATTTAAAGTCTATGAACATTTTTCCATGTTATTTATGTGGCAATTTATTATCATAGATAAAAAACGGTTTTGTTAAAGATTTTTATGAATCCTTACGTTACCTTTTGATGTTTACGAAACACACTCGAAAAAATTAGCGTTTGTTAATTGTAAAGAGTGTTTTAATGATGATATTTCATCTTATTTATATAGGTTTTGCCCAAAAAGGTGGCAGGTACGTACCATTTAAAGGAACTTGCTTTGGCTGTACTTTATATGCTGATACACAGAAACATAAATTATGATTACTTTAAGTACGAGTCGTTCTCAAAAACTCAAGTACGAATAACACTAAAACGTACTGAAAGCAACCCTAAATGGTATTACTTTCAATCAATCCCGGAATTTCTTGAAATAAGTATAAAATTCTTAAATCAAGTAAAAAAAAGATTAAACTTTTCGTTGTCTTTAACCCTCCGGGTTACGTAAGTTTTGATTTTCTATACACATTGAAAAAAGGTCTGGCCAGACTCATGTGTACCACGAAGGGTTAAAAAGTAGATTTGAACTCTTGCTTCTCATTAAGTTTATATTTTTGGTTATATATGTGCATAAGATTTCCAAAGTAAAAACCATATCGGGCATGATGTTGGTGTTTTATCATTCAGTAAGGTGTAATACGAGTAACTAAATCAATCATAATAAGTTTTTCTTTCTAATTCGGGATAAAATCAACTTTTTAATACTTGAATCAAGCGCATTTTGAGATTGATTTAATTAGTTTTATTTAGTTTTACTTAAATCAATCTGATTTTCGGATTATAATTTTTATAATTCTTGAATCCAGCGGATTTTGAGATTGATTCAATCTTAGTTTTACATAAATCAATCTCATTTTCGGATTATTTCAAGTACGAAATCAGGATTGAATATGGCAAAGTTAGGTATTTTGCGATTGAAAATCCGTACTTGAATCAATCCCTCTTTACTTTATTCAAGAAAATCCGTACTCTCCGTACTATTAATACCGCTTCGGATTGATTTGAGTACGGATGGATTAATTTTTCTTTTTTATGAACTCCACAAAAACTCGCCTACGAAGTAGAATGCATTACGAACTTCTAGACGCGTTACTACGAGGTTTAAATTACATGAATGTGAATGGTATTCCAAAAAAGAAGACAAATAGGGAGTCTTGCCAGTGAAGCGTTTTAGATAACTGCAACTTATAAACAAATGTATATCCAACATTTGTTTAATACTTACTGCAAAAATTATTTTTTTGTTGCTTGAAGTAAACTATTTTATAGTAAACATTGTACCTCTTTTGTGTTCACTAACTATTTTTACTGTGTTCTAAATAAATATTAAACAAAACAATTAATGGCGACTTTTTTTAAATTTTTGGCGTATTTTAGCGATACTAAACAAAAATTAGTATTGTGGTTATTTTGTTGAACTATTTATGGTTTTTAATCCAAATTTTTAATATTTTTAATTTAATTTTCTTAATTAAATTTTCATTAAATTATTTTTATGAAGAAAGGAATTTTACAAAATGAAAATTATTAAAATTGTTATTGATAATCTTTCATTCTTGACCGTGGCCGGGGCTCGAACCCGGGCCGGCAGGTTACCATGACATGTTTCGATCGCAACCACTCGATCTCCTCAGATGGATTTGCCGTTTTACACTCGCAGCCATCGACGACTGCTGACGTCAATAGTCAAACATCAATCCTTAAACCAAATTGTATTTTAACCTTTGGTAGATCGAAGTTTGCTTTTTTTTTATTTAATTTTAATTTTAATTAATTTTCATGTTGTAAAACTCCTTTCTTCATAAAAATAATTTACTGAAAAGTAAATTTAATAAACTTAAGCCTAATTAAAAATATTAAAAATTTGGATTAAAAACGATAAATAGTTCAACAAAATAACCACAATACTAATTATTGTTAAAAGGTAAGGCACGAGCTCTATGTGTTCATTTGTCCTTCAAGTTGTGCTGAAAAAGGTCAACAAGAAAAAGAAAGACAAAAATGAAAAAAACAAAAAATTTACTTTGGAATTCAAGAAAAATTCTTGACAAAAGTACGAAACAATTTGGTTTAAGGATTGATGTTAATAATTCTAAAAATATATATTTTATTGTCAAAAACTGAAAAACAAAGGCTATGGCGATTTTTGACATTGAATTTGGCGAAAAACGTCAAAATCAATCTGCCAGGGTTGTGGCAGTGAACGCAAACAACGGAAGCGTGCTCACCAAGATTTAATAAAAATTTAAAGAATTTATCAAGGATTTTGAGACAAAAGCATGATGGGAGACTATTGCTGGACATTTATACGTAAAACCGAGCCAACAAAATAAAAACGACGTTCAAGTAAAGCCATTCACTTTTGAAAATTCATTGATTTTTATATAAACTAGTGATTTTTTATGTAAGAAACGAATAAAAACCTTTTTTTGTATCTCAAAAAGCTGACGTGGTAGAGAAAAACCAACTACAGATTCGTATTCAGCCCACAAAATAAACCTTGCTGGCTAGTGTAATCATCATTTAATTATTTAATAGAATTTTAAAATAAATAGTCAAATATAGAGAAGAAAACTCACCATAAATCGTCAAACAGAGTTGGCCTAATTAAAAATAAAAAACTTCAATATTTAAATAATATCATTGTGATAATATGTTTTATTTTTTTGTATGTTTTCATTGTTTACAGGCAAAACACAGCTGTTTTTAATCTTTTTGGGGCAACGAGAAAACAACAGATATCATTATAAACTAGCGTTACCCCATCCGCTTGACCTAATTAATTGTATATACTTATTTTGCAAAATTTTCCACGCCTTTAAGGCAGATCTGATGATTCTAAGAAAACTTCGAAAACTTTATTTTTATACCCACACAACAATTGTCACCTATTGAGCATGATGAGGATCAGTTCATAATAAGCCCACATACAAGCTTCCGGAATAGAGTCTTTCTGTCCATAAACCATCTTATTCAGCCTTATAACGGTTGTAGTTGTTGTAAACGACAAATTAATTTTTTGTAGTAGGTTAAAAAAAAGGTTGTGTGTAACTTTAATCTATCACAAAATCATGACAACAGAATTTAATTGGAATTTTACTCCCAAAAATAGCTTTTAATGCCATAACTTCTTATAAATGTTATTGACTTAAAAATTGGCGACAAAAAGTTTTACGCCAGCTACTGTCATGACAAAATGTTGTACTGGTAGGACCCATCCTTAAATAACTTAAATGCAAAGAAATCTTACAAAGGTGATACGCAACAACTGCATTTACGAACGTAACAATTATTCTGTTCTGGCGGGTCCATGAGTCCCAAATACGGTACACTTCCGAAAATTTGTTTTTAAATAAGTACTGTGTTGTAGGGTATCATATCGTTAGGTTTAACGTTCTATACTATTATATTTGTTTATAATTACAAAAAAAAATATATATATTTAAAACCCTTTCTTTGCTTAGAGGATAACCCTCCGTCTACTCTATACCAATCGTTGTAAGTCGAGTCGTAGACCATAATCCGTTAATTACATTTATTATATTTGCGATACCTCTTGCTCCCAAAGACTTGTGAGGGGTCCTCTGGTTCATAAATAGGTGCAGACAATACCTGGGATTCGGCAAAATCTAAAATTGATAGATCTCACGATATCAACTGCCCACAGATTCTATCTGTTACCATGGTACCTGTCTGGAGCCGCCGGTATCACGGCACCAGACAGGATAATGGTTGAGTGGAACTATCTCACAGAGAAATCAGCTAATGTAACAGTTTCACCAATGCGAAGAATTTTCTACGATTAAAAAATGCGCTTTCACGATTGAAAATGTTAGCTGGGAAAGTACAAACAAGCAAACATTCATACCTAAATACATTTATTTTAGTATATGTATATAGAATTCTCTTGACAACGCTTAAATATGAGCTTTTAATTTCGATAAAGATCAAATTTTGGCAAATTCTACACGTGTCTAAACAAATTTGAACTTAGTTTATATAGTAAGATAAACACTTACCTCTAAGGGAAAAGATATTCTTTGTTTGTTTTTTTTTTAATATAAAAGCTGGGCACTACAATATCGACTTCAGTTTAGCTAAAATTTTTAAAATGGAAAGAACTAAAATAGTTTTTACTGTTTTACTCTGTTATTTTCTACTCCTAGTGCCAGCTTATGGCAATGGTGAGGTTGGGTCACCAGAAGAAACTGAAGAACAACTACTTGCTCAGTACAGAGAGCTGGATTCTTCCCTAGATGCGAATTATAGAAAATTGCTTAAAAGCATGACTAACGCTTCTGATGTGCAAGATCATTGGAGATTTTACAGCAACTTGATCCGTAAGCAATTGAGAGTTCATGCCAGTATTCTCAACACGACTCATAAAGAAGAGTTTTTACCAAAATCCACTTATATATTGTATAGATTGAGAAATAATTATAGGTACAATAACATAACTCGGAGGTTAAAAACAAGAGTAGAAAATGTAATACCAACACTGCCTGATAGTTTAAGAAATTTACTTTTTGCGAGGCACTTTTGTCTTAAAAATGCTGAATATGGGACTTACATGTATTCATCCTCAAATGTATCCCTCCGTGTATCTAACAACCAAAATCTGACGAGTTTAAGTTACCCCGTTTGGCTGCAGACCGACAATAGTGCGATAAATAATTTGACCTTAATTAAGGCTGAAGATCAAGAATTAGATGAATTTGATAAATTAAAAATTAAAGTATTTCTAAAGAGTGCTACCACTCAGAGATATTACTATATGAGGCCGGATACGCTTAGAGTTTTTACTTGCGATCTAGCATCAACACCTAAATTTCACACTTGGCATTTTTGGTTCTATGACATTTATCGAGTTATAATAACTCAAAATAACTTTGTAATGTGCGCTGGCAACAGGTTCAATGCCAAGCTACGTTACGTCCTAGGTATCAGGGGAAATGAAGATTTGTTAACAGATTTAGAGTGTCAATGGGAGTTGGAGGAGTGCATTATTTAGTGATTGAAAATAAAAATATGTTAATAACAAGTTAGAGTGCTATATTCGGCATGATCCGAATCTTTGATACCCTCCACCTACAGTTAGAATATTTGCGGAGTGGGCTTGATATGGGACATATCGTAGATTATGGTGTGATCTTTGCGAAATTTAACAGACCAAAAATAAAATTAAAAATATTTCAGGGCGTTTTTCAATATAATATCCATTATAATTTAGGAGCTTTATACCTTTTTGGAAAGGATTTTTTAATCTAGATTACAATTTTAGAATCATCTGTTCAGTTGTTTGTTGAAACATTTGAAATTTATGCATCTGAATGATGTAATGCTTTTTTGTCCGCATTGAAAAATTTTGGAAAGGGGTTTAATAATCATCTAAACTTACCTATGCCTTCATATGTATACCATTTTAAAGCCTAATTTATTAATAAGACATTGTGAATTATGTTATGTTACACTGTTTCGAACCGAATATTTTTTAAGTTTACTCTTTATTGTATTTTTTTCGTTATTGTAAACAACATTCACCTTTATAAACAAATATAAAATATAATGTTCTTTTCCAAGCTTATCAATATCTTAAACCGTATTTTTTAAAAAATAATAGTTATTGTAAACAATACATTAATGATTTTTTAATTTCTTAGCCAGATGGAATCCGTAAGTTTAACTTTATATAAATTTTTTTTTATATATTATTTGATTCAATTCAATTACAAAGGTGTGCAAAAGCAAATAGTGCCTCAGCGCCAGTTGGCAATGTTGTTATTAATATAAACCAATCAATAATAATAAAAACTATTTTACTCCATGTTCATGTACCATAAAATTAAGAACTTATTTTTTTATTTATTTTTACTTAGCTCACATTCAAATAATTTATATTTACTTTCTATAAGGTTAAATCGCAGTTGTTACACGCGACGACACGAGTTCAATAAAATTCACTTAAACGGTTTATAGTTTTCATACTCTGGTGTTGAAAATCAGCCAAATCGGCCATAAAAAGTTGAAAAAACCCACGAAAAATTGTATTTTATACCAGCTACCCCCACTAGTAGTGACAGAGGGTATATATAAGTTTGGCTTTCCGTGTAACACCACGAGATATTCCTCTGAGACACAACAACGGTTTTTATTTTTGGTCCCGTAGATCTTTAGTCGATTAAGCTATTTCCGTTCGTGGTAAACATTCTAACCTCGAAGTTGTATTATATCCAAAAAAAATTTTTTTTTATTTATTTATTGAATTTTCATAAATTGAATATGAACTAATAATTTCACTGGCCAACACGCCAAACGTTTCCTGACTTCTGTCCATTGTTTTTAGTTAAATTACATATTAAACCGACATATTTTTATATGGTTAAAATGCATAAATTTGGTTCCTGCAGCGCCTAGGATGCCAATAGATGGGTCGAATGTATGACCAACCCTTCTTTATTTTTCATCTACGTCATTTATTGAGGTCTTTTTATTTATAAAATATTATATTTATTTATTGAAATAAATAAATAAAATAAATAAAAAAAAAGAAAGGTCAAATAAAACTAAATTACATCATTTATACAACAAACAAATTGGCATATGATTACTACCTAGCTCGTATGAGATTAAAGTTGAAAACTAACCCTAAAGAATTTTATAAATTTATTAATTCGAAACGTCGAGCTTCTGCCTACCCAAAATTTTTTTGAACATGGTTCCTGTATTACTGATGACGACACACTGATTAGCAACATGTTCGCGAATTTCTTTGCTACTACATATTCTAAAAAAACGTACGATAGTAATTCTCCCTATCCATTTAATTTATCGCATTCAGCTGGTATACATTTTTCATTTTTGAGTAATGAAACAGTTCTATTAAACTTAAGATCATTAAAAGCGACCAATAATTCTGGCCCTGATGGAATACCTAGTTGTATTCTTAAAAATTGTGCCGAAACTTTGTACGGCCCACTTACTACAATCTTCAACAAATCTATTGAATTGTGCTATTTACCCTCCGAATGGAAAAAATCGTTTATTATCCCTTTGTTTAAAAGTGGTAATAAATTCGATGTTGCAAACTATAGAGGAATTGCTAAGCTGAATGCTATTCCTAAACTCTTAGAAAAAATGTTAACCGACAGCTTAATACACCAAATTTCTTCGCTGTTATCTCCTTGTCAACATGGATTTTGCAAGTCGCGTTCCACGACAACTAATATACTGGAACTTACTACTATGGTAAATGATGGATTTTTAAAAAACATGCTAACAGATGTAATTTACACGGATTTCAGTAAAGCCTTCGACAAAGTGAACCATGAAATGTTACTATGCAAACTATCACTAATGGGATTTAGTTGTACAGCCCTAAAGTGGCTGCGTTCTTATTTATTTGATAGAACTCAACAAGTTAAGTTTAGAAATGTTACCTCAACAGACATATACGTCACTTCTGGTGTTCCCCAGGGAAGTCATCTTGGTCCTACACTGTTCACGTTATTTATTAATGACCTCCCATCTGTTATCTTGTATTCCAATGTACTCATGTATGCAGATGATGTCAAAATATTCAAGAGCTTTAACGACTCTAATCAACAACTTTTACTACAGTCTGATATTGATAAATTTTCCCAATGGTGTACAATTAATTTAATGGACCTTAATATTAAAAAATGTAAACATATGACGTTCTACAGAACTAACAAATTAGAATCTCGATACTATCTTAATGGAATTATACTTGAAAAAGTGGACAGCATAAATGATCTGGGCTTTTTGTTGGATCATAGGCTAAATTTCCGTAATCATATCGCTTTAACTGTTAATAAGGCTAACGGTGTTCTTGGTTTTATGAAACGGTGGTCTAGAGAATTTTCTGACCCCTATGTCACGAAACAACTTTATACATCTTTGGTTAGGCCAATTCTTGAATATGGATCAATTGTATGGGATCCTTACTATTCCATTCATATAAATAGTATTGAATCCGTACAAAAGCAATTTTTGATTTTTTGTTTACGTGGTCTTCGTTGGAATTCGTATGTTTTGCCATCGTATGTAAATAGACTTGCTCTTATTAAGCTGCCAACCTTAAAAAGCCGCCGTGTTATGCTGAGTATATCTTTTCTACTTGGATTAATTCATGGTGAAGTTGATTCTACGTTCCTGCTTGGTAAAATTAACTTTTGGGTTCCAAATGGGCCTACTCGTAACTTTCAACTCATCAGTCTTAACTACTACAGATCTGATTATGCTAATAATGACTCCTTTCGTCGCATTTGTGAAAATTTTAATAAATTGTATCATATTATAGATCTTTCTGAAAGCAATGATATTTTAAAAAGAAAACTAATTTTGTATTTAAATAGTTAATGTATTCACACCTGTATTATATTCTTTAGTCTGTAAGGATTTATTATCTATAGACCAAATAAAATAAAATAAAAAAAAAATAAAAAACATACCTGCAAGCTATATCCATTTCTTAAGGGGACTCAGACTAGAGGATAAAATGTATGACCGACCTCCATTAGTTTTTTGTTCTTCACATTTTCCCGAAACAAACTTGCCCTTTATCTCCACTTCTAAAAGGCGCTCCTATATGTACAAATATTGCGTTTTATGAAATGATTAAATTTAATTGAAATTTTTCGTAAATCAAATTTTTAAATCAAAAGTTGTGAACAGAATTTAATCAGTTATTGCTTGTTTTGTTCGCAACTTCGTTTTTTACATGTTCGGAAAATTTTGTATACAAGGTTTCGTTTAAATGTGCAAAATTCCCATTTCATACTTGTATTGATAAGCTGAAAATTATTTTTGATAGGATATGCAAATCCTATGCGCATTTCACTGGTTGCTTAAGCCAGATCATCAGGAAACTTCATCCCAAGATTTTAGAAAACTAAAGATGCTTGGGTGCAAATGGGGTTACCTTCTGAAGGAATGCACTGGGTAGACTGTGGCACAATCGAGCGTTGTCCGGAGATCTCAAGCAATAACTTGTTGCGGTAGATCGTGTCTCGTTTACAAAACCAACCCTTAATTTTTGTGGCTCAATGGCACTTTTGTGGCTCTTTTATTTTAGGGTACGTTCGTAAATGCATCACTGCTCTGCATAAGAAAAGCAAACTTTTTTTAATGGCGATAAAAGAATAATTATAATTTTTTTTATTGTGTGACTATTATTTTTGTGGAGTATTTCACAATTTTTTGGTCCACATTAACTTCACTGATAAATATATAACCATTTGAAATCACTGATGCAGCGCAGTGATGCATTAACGCACGCACCCTTAATTAAGAATCACAGATTTTTCCTCTTTAATTATAATCTTTTAAGCTTTTTTTCTTTTAATTGCCGGCGTCTGGCTGTCACGAAATTTATGAAAACAGTGCCGACAAGGCGAATTCATGTAAACGGTGGTGGCGATACTACAACAAGAAACAACACCAAATACACAACATTGTATTTATTTGTTGCTTTCGTTGGTCGATGTGTCAAAAACACAAATAACTTTTGACAATGCAACTATTGTCATCAGCAGACAAAAATACATATGGATCAGCAATTTTTATTTAAGACACTTTTAAAAAGCTCCATTTTGTTGTGCAGTGTTATTAAGATTTGAATCTTATTCTAAAACGTTATTTTATGTTATTTATATTGGATACCGGAATAATGGAAATAAATTAATTTATAAATAATATATATTGTTTACAAATAATTGGCCTCGAGCTCGAAAAAACTTTTAAGTTTCACTTTAATATTTATTATTGTTTTATTATAAAAATATTTCTCACACTTTTTAATCAAATTTTTCTCAGAAATTTTTTCTTTTATTATGGCGCAAAGCATAAAAAAGGTATTTTTTGACGTTTGTGAATTATATTTTAATTCGCTGTGGAGACAGCTGATGAACGGCTGATGAGTTGCACTTACACTTTTAAATTCACCTTGAGCTATGGGCTCAAGGCTCAGTTAGCCGGGAGTAACAGTAACTTCGCAAATCAGCTGATTCATTTTGTTGTATGTAAAGCAATTAGAACGATTATAGTTAGCAGTCATGAAACAAAGAAAACAAGATAGTGCATTTAAATTTATTAAAACATTTTTTTCTGCGCACGTACGTCATAGTAGTAAATGAGCACAAACATGATCACACAAACATGTGTTTGTAGTATGCGGAATCTTTGTTTACATTTAAATATCTTTACTATAATGACGTCAAAATGAGAGTAAAAAGATAACGGACCTGCGCAATGCGCTATCTTGTTTTCTTTGTTTCATGGTTAGCAGTAAGATGTTGCGTCTCAATCTGTAAGAAATAGATTGGTCTTACTTTTTTACTGTAAGGTTACTGTTACTCCCGGCTAACTGAGCCTTCAATTACATTTATTACATTTTGCGTTTGTATGCGTTGCATTTATTATAGATACATATGTTGTTGCCAATGTTGTTGAATCCTCTTTAATGTGAGTGCACACCAAAAAAGTTCCTCCGCTTTTTCAAAAAAGTACGTTTGCCGTCAAAAGCTACATTTTAAAATAATGCTTGAAAAAATTTTTTGCATTAGACATAATAAATATTTTTAGTGATAACAAGAAAACAAAAAATTTATTAATTTAAAAAAAAAACATAACTTAAGTTACGGTCACACTTATTAAATATTTGATCAAATAAGCGTAACCCCTACTTTTTTTAATAGTTAGTGAGATTTAAAATGGTCTTAATATTACAAAATAAATTGATTATACTACTAGGCATAGAAAAAAACCGTTTTTTGTAAGATGTGGTTATTTAATCAAAATAAATATTGATATTTACCGAAATGATTTTTAAGATTGGTTGTTGGTCCCGTTTTTTCGTCAAATATTTGATAATTCTGACCGTAGCTTTAGAATAAAAATAGATAAACACATGCCTATTGCATGGTAATTAAAATATTAATTAAGTTCTTATATAAAAAATGTTACTTTAGTATAATTTAAAATTTCTGGAAATTATGGATTTAGAAGACTCATATTTTGAAACGTCTTGAATATTTGAATATTCATTAATGCAGCTATTGTATCAGTATTCATTCGAATACGGCGGTCAGTCTTAATTATTTTCAGTTGGCTAAATATTCTCCCAACTCTCATGAGCGTTTAAACCGGGACTCAGCCAGAACAGACTCAGAAGTGAGTGCTCCCGAAAGTCTTTGTGTAAGGCGCACTACTCGTCAACAAATTTATTCAAATTAGAAAATCTATTCAAAAAATCCGTTAAGTCTTTTTGATTGACAGATTGTGCTTCGATAGCATTTACTATTTTAATAATTTTAAATTTGTTTTAAAAATATAATATAAAATAACTTAAAATTTTTTCTTAATATATAAATTTCATCCGGAACTTTTTTTTAATATAAAAGCGATATTTGAGATAAGACTTTTAGATACATTTTTTCTATAGGTAAAAAGTAGTTTGAGTTAAAAAATTATATTTTGGAAGCATCAGTTATTTTTGTGTTGTTGAAATCCATATAGCTAATGGCAATCGTTTTTATTAATTTTTCAACTTCGTACTGTAATATATGTAGGTATCAGAGAAAGCCAAAAAGTTATATTTTTAATACTTCTAACCTATTCATACTCCACCGAGCACGAGTACAGACAGGTATGAATACCAATAAGTATGAACATAAATAAGTTTGTATAGCAACCGGTATGAGTATGAACAAACAGGCATGCGTATGGATATTAGTATGAATGCGTATGAGTATAGGCATGTATCGATGAGTATCGACAAGTAACTTCAACAACTCGTATGGTTATTGTAAAGCAAACAGTGTAGCCAGGACCTAAAAATTTTTGATGCAGAAAATATATTTATATTTTAAGTATTTTCCAAAACCAGCAAAACAAATATAGCACTGATTAAATAAGAATTAATTAATTTATGTAAAAGCTAAATTAAAACATAAATATTTTCTAATATTATATAATAAAATATATTTTCTACGAAAGGGGTATTTTATAAAAAAAATTTAAAAACAGAAGGCTATCAACTATTTTGAAATCTATTTTGTTTCTTTTTTCATTTTTCTAGCTAAAGAGAAAACTCGTTTTGATGCTGCGCTGCAGAAATTTACATGATTCTTGATTTTTATAAAGATAACCGTGAGTATCTTGTGGAGTTGTTTTTCCACCATAGCGTGATGTTGTAGTCTTCTGTAAGGCTAACATTTTTGTTGGCATACTGATCGACTTCAGCCTTTAAATTTTAATTTTTAATAAACATCTCAAAGTCATACTATGTATGAATGAATTTTTCTGTGATATCTCATTTCTTAATTCCGAATATTAGATTTATATTTTTTTTTTTTGGTATTCGGCAACTTTTTGTGTTTTTATTAAGAACGATTCAAATAAAACGACGTATTTTAATTTGCATCCATTTTGTCATTTTTTCGGATTTTCTTAAAAATAATTTTTTCTATTTATATAAGAACGCAGATCTTTATTTTCCGAAGATTTTTGTAAAGTCAGAAATAACAAAAAAATTCTGGCAACACTAATGAAAAAAAATTAATAAATAAAAAATGTTCGAAGTCAATGATATACCTATGGGTGTATGTGGTTATGTGCGAGTATGAAATACAATAAGTATGATAACATACATGAATGAAATCAAATGCGCAGGGATATACACAAGTATGAGAATAAATAGATACGAGTACGCACAGGTATTGAAAATTTTCGATAAGTGCTAGAGTACTTTAATTTTTTTATACCCATTGTCTTTCTCTGGTAGGTATGTATAAGTGGTTTTTCTGATTGAAATATTTTGTTGAAATCATTTAAAAGCTCTAGAGCATATGATATGAATTCGAAATATATTTTTGTTATATCGGTTTTGTTATACCTAATACGAATTGATAAATTAAGTATTTTTCGTTCTGTGGCATGCACAAAAAGTTACAAAAATATTTCCAAATATTATCATATTATACATGGTTACATCGGCCATTCAAAAGTTACGAAAAATGTAACAAATGTAACCAAACGGCATCACTGGTGCACACGTACGCAATAGAAGCAAATACAAAATGCGCGGAGCTTTGAATGTGCCGTGCCTACCGCTGATTACTTTAAGCCAAAGTTGCATCTTTTAACCCATTTTTCGCCTACGGCTGGTTATAATCAGTGTTTCCAAAACTTGTTGACCAAAAATGGCTAAATTTACGGGGAAAAATGGCTAAAAAATGGCTAAACGTTTTTTAAGTAAAAACACATTAAAATTCAATAACAAAACAGAAATAATTCATTTAAAGTTGCTAACGATGAAATTGTAAGTTAAGATCAATTTCTTAAATAAGAATAAACGTAAATTATTATTTTGAAAGATTAGTGGAGCTCAAGGTCAGTTTTTTTATTTTTTTATTTATTTAAAAAATGTTTCCAATATTTCGAGATTGCCCTTTTTCTGCACAATGGGCTAGAAGTGCGGTTTTTTGTGTAGAAGTTTTATTTATATTTTTCAGGTCAGATTTATGTCCTGCTAATCTTGTCTTAAGTTTGTTTTTTGTTGTACCAACATATATCTTTTTACATACATTGGTTTCGTCACCATTACAATTTATTTTGTAAATCAAATTAGATTTTTCCATTTTGTCCAGCTTACTTTTGGTGTTTGAAAAAAGTTGTCGTAAAGTGTTTTCCGATCTAGGTGCTATTTTATAGTTTTCCTTATCATAAATGTCAGATTTTTCAATCCTCTCGGATATTCTTGGCACATATGTCATTGATTTATACCATTTTTGGTTTCATCTATTTCTTTGGTTTGTTTGTTTTCTACTTGTAAGAGTCTTTTAATAATATTGTCTGGGAATGCATTTTTCTTCAATATGTCTTTTATTTTCTTTATATTATCCTGGTGAAAAAGTTCATCACTTATAGTTAAAACTCTTTTTATTGCAGTGTTCTTTCTCATCCATGTAACTTATTACCTATTGGTGTTAGCAAAATTTGTCCCAAGTAGCTTCGATAGCTATTTGATCAATATTTTGAAAACAAATTTTTTGTTTTTTTTTAAATTTTTTAAAACTTTTTTTTTTAAATTTAAAATTTTCTTTTTTAAATGAAAATTTTTTTTTTTATATTTTTTTTTTATCCGGAATGTTTTTTTTTTTTTTTTTTTTTTTTGCTCAAAATTATTTCTAACTCTAGACAAGGGTTTTTCAATTTTAAGCATATGCAGTGTTCTTTCTTATCCATGTAACTAGACAAACTCACCTTTCCGGCGGTATGTCGGGAATAAAATCAAAAAAACTACCTTGTAACTTCTATCTCTCCACCCACATTTTAAAGGCAAGTTTCATAAAATAATAAATTAACTGGTATTTCGGAGAATGGCCATGGAATATTTCCACCTGATTTAAACACTTGTCTCTGGGGCACCTGATATTTTGACAACAAAAATCACATTTAGTATTACGTGAACTGTATATTTTTTTATGTAGGAAAAATTAAAAAAAGAATTATTTGTCAACATTTCTACAGAAAAAAAGTGATTTTATTCCTGGGATTAACATATTGTGGGCATTATAGTATCGAAGGTATAAAATAATAATTGGGTTTGTAACATACCGTCGGAAAGGTGAGTTCATCTAGTTTCTTTGCATACGTGTTATTTTTAAGGCTTTAGAAACACTTACACACAAATAGGAAAAAATTCAAAATAGTTCATATGCTAAAAATTGAAAAACCCTTGTCTAGAGTTAGAAATAATTTTTTTTTATACATAAGCCGCTCGCATCCCAAAAAGCGACCAAAACTACCTTGAAGCAAAAAACATAAGCTTTCTTTTGAGCAAAAAAAAAAAGAAAAAAAAACATTCCGGATAAAAAAAAAATATAAAAAAAATTTTCATTTAAAAAAGAAAATTTTAAATTTAAAAAAAAAAGTTTTAAAAAATTTAAAAAAAAACAAAAAATTTGTTTTCAAAATATTGATCAAATAGCTATCGAAGCTACTTGGGACAAATTTTGCTAACACCAATAGGTAATAAGTTACATGGATGAGAAAGAACACTGCATATGCTAAAAATTGAAAAACCCTTGTCTAGAGTTAGAAATCATTTTTTTTTATACATAAGCCGCTCGCATCCCAAAAAGCGACTGTATAATTGTATAGTTTCCTTGTTGCGATTCACAACAAGGATTTGTTGAACTGATAGAACGGCACTTGTAACCGACTATCACAATTTCTTGAAGGATGAACAAAACAGCACATAAACTGATTGTTCACAAGCAAACATAAATTGAACACGCCAAATGTTGATTATCCAAAGACTAATAATAATTTATTGAAAATAAATGACTTATATACAAAATATTAACAAGTAGAATTTAATTACTAAGCAAAATAACAAAATTAAAAATAAAGTAAAATTAAATAATTGAAAAGTTTGCATTATATTTCTTTGCCGGTTTAATGATCATTAATTATTCAATCATGCTTGTTCAGGTAAACAAACATAAAGGTGAAAGAACTTATTAAAGAAGATTCAGCGTTTTTGGTTAAATAATGAAACTAAATATGTAAACAAACATATGGGTGAAAGAACTTGTTAAATAAGTTCAGTGCTTTTCTTTAAATATTATGAAAAAATAAAAATAAAGAAATATGAAACTAAACATTCTGCCGGCCTTGAATTTATTAAATTCAAAAGAGAATAGAGCAACTTATGCAAACAAAATTAAAATTTGAATTTATAAAAAAAAAATATGTGTAATAAATTTTAGGCTTAAGGAAATTTATAAATGAATGGATTTATAAAATAAATGTGTAATAAAATTAAGCTAAAGGTGTACTTCAGGGTTTATGGATAGTCTGGCTGTTGGGGTAGGCTTTGTTGGATCTTCAAGTGTGTTGCTCTCCCTTGTTGACTTCAATTTCCATGCTAGCCATATGATCGTACTAACGATTAACAATAGTGCTGCATAACTTGTTATGTGGTGATGAATATTGTGTTCTTCAACTAGTTGCAGCAATTTGACCAATTTGTCTTCGTTAATGGCCTTTTGTAGTTGCTTCAGCTGTGTCAATTCGTTGCTGAAGTCTAGCGGTGTTCCGTTGAACATGGGTTGCATGATTGGCTTATTTATTGTGTATAGATCTCCAAATGCCACGTGTGACGTATACATGGTTGTTTTATATACTTGATGCGCTTGAATCGTGGCAGTGTTGTGTTTAAGGGTGCAATCATTCTGTAAAGTGAGAAGACTTGCTCCTTGTAATTCAAGAAGTTGGGCTGTCCCATTGCACAAAGCACTGATTTTAGTTGCATGCTTTGTTCCAAAAATCTACTGATTTGTATGTTGTAAAGGACTCCATATTGAATTAGATTTAGTTTCCTGCCACATGCATTTTGTATTGGTTAAGTTCTTAAGCAAGCTAATTTCACATAAATATTCTTGAGCACCTTGGTGATAATTTGTTTGTTTATTTGTACACAGCAGTTGGTTTGCAGTTTCTTTGATAGCTTTGCACTCCTTCAAATCTTCCTTTGATAGCGCGAAATATTGATCATGATGTGGTGTCACCGCAAGAAGATTTGTTTCAGGCTGAATGATAAGCATAGTGTCGTTGATCACGGCTGGAATCGGAATAATGTTGAATAGATTAAATGCTTCGTTGTTAGTTAACGGAATGCGTATGATGAACATTATATGCTCTGGTGAGATTCCAGTTTGTAAGTTCATAAACTTATACATATGAATGACGTCATTTTGGTTAAATGGCAAGCGTAGTGTGTTAGGTAAATGTTCTTTAATTTTTGTTATTTCTTGCTGCAATTGTAGTGGGGAAATCAGTAAAGGGCTGATTTGGCCATGCCTTGCACCAGTTAATGTATCAAATATGTCGGCTTCTAACCTTTCTAAATCTGATGATAGCAAAGCTAGCTGGGTTGATAGCGATGTGTAGGTTTCTAGCAAATTGATTTGTTTTTCAACATTCGTAATTTCCTTCGATATCATATTAGCTTCAGCTTGAAGTTCGTTGAATTTTATTACTATTGTTTGTGTTTCTTTCTTGAGGATGTTGATAGTAGTATCAATGATTGACGTTTGATTTTGAATCATTTCTGACAAAGCAATATCGTTGTTGTTGAGTTGCTTAATTACCTTTGAGACGTCGTTAGCGTAATCACTATCCAAAACACCGAATAATTTATTTGCAATATTTCCAATTACATCAAATGCTCCTTTTTATTAACTTTGTCTCTTGTAGTTCAAAGTTAATATTTGTAAAATGCTTGACCAGTTCGGTGCACATATTTGATTGTTGAAGAAGTGGGCAGAGTTTTTCGAGAAGTCTTGTTCCATTTTTAAAGATTTGTAATTCGGTTTGAATTGGTGATAAGTTGAAAAACGTAATGATTTTCCATTCTCCAACCACACGATTCACCGTACCAATTCCTTCGAAATAAATTCCAGGTTTATTTGGAAACTGTTGAAGGGTTATTGGTGTTGCCAAGATTAAAGGAAACAATACCAGTAATATTGTTGCATTTTCTGACGTTTGTTTGGCACTATAACTTCTTTGCGTGGTTCTGATTCTGTAACGTTTGTTCCTGTTGTTGTGTGTTGTTTGTGTTCAATACAGTTGATTGATCCTGCTGTTGGCAATGGAGCTAGTGAATGCACGGGGCGCTTACAAATTCCCCTAGATGTTTTTACGTCTGCAACTCGAATTCGTCCATCATTACCTCTGTAAACCTTGTGAACCCTTCCAATCGGCCAATTCATAGTGGGTAGGTTATCGTCCTTAACAATGACCATATCGTGTTCCTTAAGATTTTCAGATTCGGTTTTCCATTTATGTCGATATTGAAGCTCATTTAGGTATTCATTCGACCATCTTGTCCAAAAGTCATGTTTTATTTTTGATACCAATTCCCAACGTTGTACTATATTTTTTGTATCATTAGTACGATGTGGGTCTGGAATAGCAGTGAGTGGTTCTCCAATGAGAAAATGCCCTGGAGTAATGGCTGTTAAATCATTGGGGTCTGTTGACATAGACGTCAGTGGCCGAGAGTTTAATATTGCCTCTATTTCCACGATGACAGTTTCTAGCTCCTCATACGTTAGTGATACTGTAGACATGCTTCTCACTTGCAAATATTTAGCCGATTTTACCGCTGCCTCCCACAACCCGCCAAATTGTGGTGCTCTAAGAGGGATGAATTGGAAGTGAATTCCTTTATTGCAGCTATTTCGAATGATTTTTTCTTGTGCGTCTTTTGAAAATATGCTGTTATTGAGTTCTTCTAACTGATTTTTTGCGCCCACAAAATTTGTTGCGTTGTCACAATAAATTGTCTGGCAACGACCTCGTCTGCCAGTAAATCGGTTGAGTGCTCCCAAAAATGCGTTGGTTGTTAGATCAGTCACCAATTCAAGATGAACTGCCTTTGTTGAGAAACAGCAAAAAACTGCCACGTAGGCTTTTGTTGGTTTCTTCCCACGAATTTTGTAATGAACCCAAATTGGGCCGCAATAATCAACTCCAGTATTCAAAAATGGCCTTGCCATCATTACTCGAGCAGATGGAAGATTTCCCATGATTTGACCCATTAATTTAGGTTTGGCCTTTGTACATTGGATACAGTTATGGACTGTGTTGCGTGCCATAATTTTACCTTTGATAGGCCAAAAACGTTGTCTTATTGCTGATAATAGTGATTGCGTTCCACAATGTTTATTTTCTTCATGCTTTTGTTTAAATAGCAATTTAACAATGGGATCATTATACGGTAATACCATAGGATGTTTTGAGTCATATGGTAATGTTGAATGTTCCAAACGGCCTCCGACTCTGATAACACCATCAGTATCGATGAACGGGGCCAATGTGCTTAATTTGCTTGAATGTACTACAGCTCTGTGGTTTCTTATGTCATTTATTTCTTGCTTGAATTCGGATACCTGAATTGTCCGAACAATCAACAGTAACGAATTTTGGATTTCCAAGGGTGACAATGCCAGATGTTGTGGTTTTGGGCGGATAAAAGGACGTCGTAGATACGCTACAGAATTAAGTAGTAATGTGAATGAGTTTTTGTGATTAATGCTTTAAATGAATTTCTCTAAATCATTAGGCTGATGACTTATTGCCACTATTCTCCTGATAATTAGTTGATATGCAGAATCCTCATTGTTTATAAGAATTTGCCTATACATTTTTTCAATGTCAGCTGTGAACACGAACTTATGAAGGCGAAAACGCAATAAAATTGAAAACAGATCACTCTGTACGACAGGTCCCTTATGTAAAATGTCATTGAGTGAAATACCGGTTGATGTTTTTGCCGACGCGTCGAAGACAACCCGTAACTTTGTTGTACTGCTGTCGGGCTTCAACACACAGTGATGTGGTATAAAGTAGTTTGATGCTGGAACATCCTGTTTTTTGATTTTCTTCATATGACCTAATGCCTCATATTCTTCCATAAATTTTCGGTATTCAGCGTGAAGGTTGGGATTTAATTTCAGTTTTCTTTCAATCGCTTGAAAACGTTTTTCAGCTTGAACTTGTGAGTTACCCAATACTGATGGATTGTCAGCGAATGGAAGCCTTACTACGAATCGTCCATCTGGATTTCTTGCGACATTGTTATCAAAGTGTGTTTCACAGAGCTTTTCCTTTGGAGTTACGCATTTGGTGTGGTTGTCTATCTCTTCGAGTTTCCAGAACTTTTCCAATAGATTGAAAACCTTTTCTTCCTCAGCAGCATATATAGCACATGTGACTGCTTTTTCACTTAGCATTTCTGTTTTCCCAATTGCAATCCATCCTAATACTGTATTTTGGAGCAATGGTAAGCGGTTTCCCAATGTTATTTGTTCTGGTTTTAAGAAATGGTGATAGTGTTCTGCTCCAATGAGAATATCAATTTTTCCTGGTCTGTAGAAGAAGGGATCTGCCAATTGTACGTCGTTAGGAATGTTCCAAGTTGATACGTCGATATACCTAGATGGTTGCGGTGAGATGATTTCCGGTAAAACAAATGCTTCAAGTCTTGTTGAGAACCTTTCTGCACAAGACTGGAGGTCCACATTTACTCTTGAGCTGGATGTCCCTGTGTGCTGGCCTATTCCTTCAATGAATAGCTTTGTTTTTTTTGTTGATAGCGACAGTTTATTAATAAGTCGCTGCGAGATTAAACTCACTTGTGAGCCGGCATCTAAAACCGCTCGTCCTTCGCATGCTTGGCCATTGTTTGCTACGATTCTGACCCTTGCTGTTGCAAGGAGGACGTTGTTTTGATGTGTTTGATTATTATCTACTGCTTGGTTTGTGGTTGCTACTACGGAATTGGTAGAGGACGATGCTGGTTGTGCACTATTTGTAGCAATGGCTGGTGCTGAAGCTGATGACGTCTGAGTTACACCTTTCTTTTGGATTTGGGGCTTCGGTTTGCAGTCAAAGTGCAAGAGAGAATTGTGTTTTTTTGTGCAATGCTTGCATGTACGTGAAATGCAAGTTTCAGCCCTATGCCCGGGTTTTAGACAGTTTATGCATAATTTCTTGTCTTGCACCCATTGGTACCGCTCCTTTGGTGTCATTTGAATGAAATTTTTACAATAGTATATCGCATGATCCTTGGCGTCACATCCTTTGCAGGCATTTGATAGTAGTGATGCAGTTGTTGTCATCTTTGGCGAATTTTGATTTTCAGCTTTTTTGGGCCTCTCCTTTTGGCCTAACGACTCCAATGCTTGGAACCGTTGTTCCAAAAACCTTAAAAAATGGTCAATTGTTTGGACTTCTCTTGGAGTTGTTATTGATGATTCATAAAGGCTGTGAGTATTTCGATCAAGTTTTTTTATTAGTATTTGTAGTAAGAGGGGATCCCAATCCTGCACTCTTACGTTTAAGTTGGTGAGAGCAGCCAGACTTTCTTGGATGACGTCATGGAGGCCTTTGATCGAGTTCGCTTCAGATGTGATACATTGATGGCCCAAAATTTGCTCAATTATTGTTGAAGTAAGCACCCGTTTGTTGTTGAATCGCTCTTTCAATGTGTTCCAAGCTGTCGTGTAGTTGTATTCGGTAAGAGCTAAATGTCGGATGAGGCGTTCGGCTTCTCCCGTTAAATGGGTTTTCAAATACCACATTTTTTGTACTGCTGAGATAGGTTGCTCGTGTACAACCTTTTGAAACAGATCTGAGAATGTTGGCCATTTTTCGTAATCACCCGCAAATTTTGGTATGATTACTTTCGGTAGGGAAATGTTGGTGGGTATGGCTGGCATATTGTCTGTTGCCTTCGCCAACTTTCTGACCCTCCCTTCCAGCTGGATATACCTTGTTATGTCATAGCCTTGTGTTGTAAGGCTCTCAGACATTTCTGACATCTGGAAATGTATGTCTTCAATTGGTTGCCATAACCTTGTGGCGGCTATAGCATCTGTATGAGCTGATTCGTCCTCCAACATCCTTTCTAAAGATGACATCATGGCAGATTGTCTGCGCATGAGTTTCACAAGCCCGCTGTGATGCACCGTGGCAACTTCTTCGGACTTTTGCATTGAAGGTGAAGGTTCTGATGCTTCACTTACTTCTGGTGGCTGCATGGTTGCTTCCTTTATTCTCTTGATTTGAGAATCTATGTTGTCCAATGCCTCCCTATACTTTGCTCCGAGTAGTTGGTGAAGATTGTTGACAATGTATGGGTCATTGTAACCGAGTGTTTGATCTCTACGGATCACATTCTCCACTCTTTCAAATTCTAACCATAGATTGGATAGTTCTTCGGACCTTTTTTGGTAAAAGTCTAGGCTTCTCCGGTCCAGTGGAGCTTTTCTTACGTTGGCAATAGCCTTCTCAAGCTCTATTGCCTTTTGTTCTTGTAAGCTGATTAGCTCTTGTAGATTTGCCATGGTAGTCTATGTACTACGAATGAATGGTTGAATATTTATGCACTTGTGTTTGTATTTGCAAATAATGATCCTGCACCTGAAACAGGATCACGTCGGGGTCACCAAATTTTATGTATAATTGTATAGTTTCCTTGTTGCGATTCACAACAAGGATTTGTTGAACTGATAGAACGGCACTTGTAACCGACTATCACAATTTCTTGAAGGATGAACAAAACAGCACATAAACTGATTGTTCACAAGCAAACATAAATTGAACACGCCAAATGTTGATTATCCAAAGACTAATAATAATTTATTGAAAATAAATGACTTATATACAAAATATTAACAAGTAGAATTTAATTACTAAGCAAAATAACAAAATTAAAAATAAAGTAAAATTAAATAATTGAAAAGTTTGCATTATATTTCTTTGCCGGTTTAATGATCATTAATTATTCAATCATGCTTGTTCAGGTAAACAAACATAAAGGTGAAAGAACTTATTAAAGAAGATTCAGCGTTTTTGGTTAAATAATGAAACTAAATATGTAAACAAACATATGGGTGAAAGAACTTGTTAAATAAGTTCAGTGCTTTTCTTTAAATATTATGAAAAAATAAAAATAAAGAAATATGAAACTAAACAGCGACCAAAACTACCTGAAACGAAAAGACATAAGCTTTCTTTTGAGCAAAAAAAAAAAAAAAAACATTCCGGATAAAAAAAAAATATAAAAAAAAAATTTTCATTTAAAAAAAAAAATTTTAAATATAAAAAAAAAAGTTTTAAAAAATTTAAAAAAAAACAAAAAATTTGTTTTCAAAATATTGATCAAATAGCTATCGAAGCTACTTGGGACAAATTTTGCTAACACCAATAGGTAATAAGTTACATGGATAAGAAAGAACACCTGTATGGCCAAAATGTCAAATTTTGACCCCCACTAACTCAGAAACTTTTAGACCGATCTTGTTGAAAATTTGTGTCTACTATCCAATAGGACTAACCTTGGTGCAAATTTCATCCAAATCGGAAGACATCGATTTCAAAATTGGGTCACTTGACATGAAATCCCCCATATGTAAAACTTTACATAGTAAAACAATTTTAACAGATTCTTTTTTTAAAATCATCCTTTTACATTTGTAATTCTGTGTCTTAGGGATTGACACAGAAGAGCCAAATAACCTTCCTTGGAGGTCCGAACTGCTGGGCACTAGAATTTTGCTTATTAGCTTTGGAAGGTTATAATTACAATCACTCAGAAGAGCGATTATAATTGTAGGGTAAGGGAAACAAATAACTTTTATTTTCCTAGAGTTTAAGAGTAGGCGCGTGTAGTTGGGAATATCCACACTGGGAAACGGCCAGATATTGATCTTCTTTGTAGGGTTGAGTTAGGTAAGTATTTAGATTGATTTTAGAGTAACAAAAAATAGATTTAAGTGTATTTTAAGTTCAATAATTTAGGTAGGTATTTCTTTATTTAAATGTTAGGTTAAGTTTATACAATTTAAGGATGGTTGAAATTTCAACTTATTAGAGCTGTTGCTAAGGCACAAGTGGCCGATACATAAAATTTACTTTTAGCTATTAACATATCTTCGCTTCGAAGATAGCCGAAGCTGTTTGGAATAATTCCGTAAGTACTAAATAATTATAAATTCATTTTCATTAGTATAAGAACAATGGCTTTTAAACTGTAATTATAATATTAATTTAGAAATTACAACTCAAACTTTTATCGTTACAATTCATTTAAATTCAAATATTAAATTCAAATTATTTACATTATAAATTCTTATAACATAACAATTCAGATTAAATATTTTTAATTCATTTTACAGATTTTTATTATATATACTAAAGTATTTTAAATTCATTTCACATATTATTAATTAAAAATTTGAAAATTCATTTTTTTCTACATATTATAAAGTATTGTTCAAATCTAGTTTGAACATGGCGCCGGCCCAGGCCTTTTTCTGCCGCTTATGCGTTGTATTTCACACACAAAACGTTGGCCAGTGACTTAATGGCTTCGGCCAATAGTCGTCCATTTAAACGGGGTTCTGGCCCATTGGCTTGTTGCGCTGCAAGCTGTTGTGTGTGCCGTTGATTTTGTTGTGTACGGCGTTGTTGCTGCTGGCGACGCTGTTGTTGTTGGCGACGCTGTTGTTGCTGGCGACGCTGTTGTTGCTGGCGACGCTGTTGTTGTTGGTGCTGGTTACGTTGTTGTTGGTGCTGGTTACGTTGTTGAGTCCTCATTCTGTGGGTGGATCTGCTAGGGGTTCTGCTGGGGGTTCTGCTTGATGCAATTGCCCTGACGGGGGTGGTTCTCATGACCACCGTGGCTTCTTGCTGCTGCTGTTGGCGCGTCGACAAATGCAGCATCGTGTGATGCTGTTGGTTGCACCGTCTGCACGCTTCCTCTGAGGTGCACGAGTTTAACGAATGACTTCTGGCCAAGCAGTTAAAGCAATAGCGCAAGTTGCTGACCACTTCACGCCGTCTTTCTACTGACATCTTCTGAAACCTCCGGCAGTATTTTAATCCGTGATACCCCCGGCAGATCACACAGTAAAATACCTCTAAATCCCGCGGCTGACTCCGCTCGCCACTAGGGTCCCGTCTTGGGCTTGGCACTCGTGTGGCGGTTAATCTGCGATTAGACCTGCTACTAAAGAGAAGACACAGAAAAGAAACATATAACATTGAGTTAGTAAATGATGCAAATATCGGATGGAATGGGAAATGGTTGTGTTGTATTAGTAGACGTGGAATCAAGAGGCTGGATGAGAGGAATGGAGAATTAGGGTAGTTTTAGTAAATGTTATTAATAGTAAATAAAAATTTATGTGAATTCATGAGACATTGCGAAATATACGAAAAAGTTTAATATAACGACAAGGTATGAGCGCGATATGAACACTACGTACAACGTAACATCAGTTACTCAAAAACGGCAAATAGCATAGTTTTACTATGGGCCTTGTCACTAGCCCACAGGATGTGCGTACCTCTGCTATACGAGAGTTATTATCAGTACCACTAAAGGTCCTTTCAATCCTACCTAGACGCCATTCGTGGGGCGGTAACAAGTCGTCAATTACGACTACTAAATCGCCTATCTGCCGGTTTGGAGCTGGGTTCTGCCATTTATAGCGCTTATGTAAGGATTTCAAATAATCTTCTTTCCATCGCATGGCAACCTGATGACTGATAACTTTCAACCTTTCCCATCGGTTTATGACAGACATGTTTTGGCCGGGTTGTTCGGGGAAGGCCATTAAAGGGGCACCTCTTAAAAAATGCCCTGGAGTTAGGGCTGTCAAGTCTGACGGGTCTTCTGAAAGGGCAGAGATTGGTCGTGAGTTTAATACGCCTTCAATCCGAGCTAGTATGGTGGAAAACTCCTCAAAGTTGAATTTGTGCGCGCCTGCTATGCGCTTAAAATGGAATTTAAAGCTCTTTACAGCGGCTTCCCATAAGCCGCCCATATGCGGAGCGTGAGGTGGTATAAACCTCCATTCAAACCCGTGGGCCAAATATTTTTGTGCTATATCTTCAGCTGCGTTTCGTAAAAATGTGGCAAATTCGCGTTCAAGAACCCTACTGGCACCAAGAAAGTTTTTACCGTTGTCCGATGTAACCCTTCGGGGGAGGCCCCGCCTCCCGACGAAACGAGCAAATGTAGCCTGAAACGCCTTTGACGAAAGTTCAGAGCATACCTCCAAATGGACAGCTTTAGTACTAAAGCATACAAATACGCATACATATCCTTTTACATAAGTGGATTTGCGTAAAGGCGATATTTTCAGCTCAAATGGCCCAGCAAAGTCAACTCCTGTTGTTTCAAATGGTGGTGATAAAGTGCACTGTTCAGGTGGTAAGGGAGCCATAATCTGAGAACAGGCTTGCTGTTTTTGTATGATGCAAATTTTACATTTTCGAATTATGCTTTTTACTCGTGGTTTAAGCCTTGCTACAAAATACTCAGATTGTATAATTCTGCACATTTGGCTGCATTCAGCATGATAGAGGAATGTGTGCAAATATTGTAAATACAGTTGACAAAATTGCGAATTACCTGGTAATATTATAGGGTACCGCTCATTATATGGGAGAGTTGACTGGACTAGTCTGCCATTTGCCCTAATAATTGAATATGGGTCCAAAAATGGGTTTAACGGTTTTAGAGGACTTTTATTAAGCACATTTTCACCGGCTTGCAGACATTTGTACTCTTCACTGTAAAAATTTTTCTGAGCCAAGGCAATCAGGCGCAATTTTGTAAATTTCATTTCCTCATGTGTTAGATTTATTAGATTCTGTGACTGAGACCTTACCCCTTTAGGTTCCTTGCATTTTTTATAAAACCTGAATAAATAACATACAACGCGTAAAGCCTTACTATAAGAAGAGAATCTACTCAGGATGTCGTCATCCTGAACTTCAGTATGCAGCGCTTGGGTTAAATTCGTAGGTACCTCTGTAGGTTTGAGGGGATTTCTTTTTGGCCATTCTGTTGCGGGTTTAGTCAGCCATGTTGGTCCATGCCACCAAAGGGAATTGTGTACCAAGTCTTGAGGTCTACAGCCTCTTGTTCCTATATCGGCAGGATTATCGTGAGTAGGGACGTGTCGCCACGTCGCATCTGGTACCAAACTGTGAATCTGAGAGATTCTATTCGCGACGTAGGTTTCCCAAGAAGAGGGAGGCTTTGACAACCAACCTAGCGTTATGGACGAGTCTGTCCATAAATATATTTGCTTTGTCTCTAGCTTTAACGATGTCATGACATACTTAACCAGGTTTGCAAGCAAGACTGCACCTGTGAGCTCTAACCGTGGTAGTGAAATTGTCTGTATCGGGGCGACTTTGCTTTTAGCTACTACTAAATTAGAGAACGTATTGTGTTTACTGTTCTGACAACGCATGTATACCGTGGCACAGTATGCCGCTTTGGAAGCGTCTGAAAACCCGTGAATTTCGATGGTGTCAGAGGGCAAATACTGCAACCATCTTGAGATAGAAATTAGTTTAACTTGGGATAGATCCTGGACTAGGGTGTTCCAGGTTTGCAGTGACTCAAAAGATACTTCGTCATCCCAATCTAGGCCTTCTAGCCATAATTGTTGGATGAGAATTTTTGCCCTTATTACTATTGGCGTGATCCATCCTGCTGGATCAAAGAGTTTTGCCACTGAAGACAGAATCTTACGTTTGGTATTTTTTGTGGACTGTTCAAATGGTGAAAAAGTGTAAGTAAATGTGTCTGTTAGGGCATTCCATTTAATACCAAGGGTTTTTGTGGAACTGGTATCGTGAAAACGAAGGAATTCTGAATTATACAGATCCTCTTTAGGTAAATGGGATAAAAGGTTTTGATTATTTGCGGTAATTTTCTTAAGAGGAAAACCCGCTGACTTTAGGGTTTTAATCAGCTGACTTTGGGCTTCTAAGGTTTCTTCTAACGTATGACCTCCGGTCAAAATGTCATCGACATAGGTCTCTGAGCGCAGTATTGATGCTGCTTTAGGGTGTGTGGATTCAGAATCAAAGGCGAGTTTCAACAGGGTCCGAATTGCGAGATATGGGGCACAGTTAACTCCGAATGTTACCGTTTTCAATTCATAGTCCTTAATCGGGCCGTTATCGTCTGGCTGAAACAAAATCCTCTGAAACGGTGTATCAGCAGGATGTAAACGTATCTGGCGATACATTTTTTCAATGTCGCCATTAAAAACATATTTATATCTTCTCCAATTGAGAATTATTGAGATTAAATCGCTTTGCAGTGTAGGCCCCGTATATAAAACGTCATTCAGCGAAAATTGCGATTTTGTTTTCCTAGAGGCATTAAATACAACTCTAAGTTTTGTTGTTTTGTGATCCGGGCGCAATACACCATGGTGAGGTAAATAAAATGACCCATATTTACCGTCAGAGTTAATTTCACCTGGTGATGTTTCATCCATATGACCAAGAGTGAGGTACTCCTTTATAACAGCCTTGTATTGTGACTGAAGGTCGGGATTTTTGGCCAGTGATTTTTCCATGCTCGAGTACTGAGCCAAAGCTATGAATCGAGATGACCCTAGAAATATTTTGTCTGGAAAATCAGGTCTGAATGGTAACCGAACGACGTATCTACCATTTTCATCTCGAGTTGTTGTTTCGCTATAAAATTTTTCACAAAACTCATCTTCCACTGACCTTGAGGGAGTTATCGGAATTTCTTCCTGCTCCCAAAACTTTTTTAAAAGCGCATTTAGCTCGGAAGTTTCAGCTTTAACAACTGTCGTTGTGAACGTCTGAATCGATTGAGTTTTCATGGGACCACTCAGCACCCAGCCAAAGATTGTATTGTAGGCCGACGTTTGACCACAAATATTTTTCTTTATACCTTCGATGTTCAAGGAGTGTTCATAATCGTTTCCCAAAATTAAATCTATCTGTGAAGATTCATTAAACGTTGGATCTGCTAGATCTAATTCAGCCAAATCGGTTGAGTATGGTTTTTCAAAAGTGCATGCTGGAAGTCTTTTTGTTACTTTTGGCAGCACAATGGCTTTAATAGGGACTCTCAAGTCATACCTTCTGGCGTATAAAACAAATGTGCATTCTTTATTTGCCTTTTGCTTTTGCCCGCCAATACCGATTATTTCGAAATGAGATTTTTCGAAGGGTAGCTGTAACCGATTACGAACTCTTTCCGTTAAAAAGGTTCTTTGAGAACCGGGATCAATTAGTGCCCTAATAGTAAAAAGTTCACCTCTGCTTTCTATTTGCATTAAGGCAGTTCGCAACAAAATATTTTCACTGCTCATAGCGCAATTGGCTTGAAATTGTCTTGAGGTGCTAGGAACATTGTCCTGGTTATTTGTACTAGAGCTTTGCGTACTATTTTGGGTGTTGGTTCTAGAGATTTGAGTGTTATCTCGGGACGAATTTTGATTTGAACCGCTTCGACTTGTTGCAAATTCTCTATATTGCGCGGTTTCGGCCGATTGAGTGGGATTTTGTACTCTTTGTCTCATATGCAGTAGGGTATGATGGGATTTTTTGCATTGTAAGCATGTATGTTTGCTTTTGCAATTTGATTTAAGGTGAGACGAGGCCAAACAATTATTGCAAAATTTGTTTTTAAATACATAATCTACTCTTTGCTGTACCGTAAAGGCTCGAAATTTTGGACATATTCGCAAAGAGTGATTTTCTTTGCATAACTTACAAGATAAGCTTAAGTTATCTTGCGACATGTACGTTTGTACATCAAGATTGGGTATATCTGACAACGTGAAACAATCTTTAGAGGCTTTTATGCTATTAAGACGTTCTACCGCTTCATATCTGTCCACAAGGAATTGGGACATTTGGGTCCACTTGGGAAGCTCACGTGGTGAAGTGAGAGATTGCTCCCATAACGATAATGTTACATGTGGAAGTTTAGTAGAGATAAGACGAATCAGAATAGGGTCCCAGCTCTCCACGTCGACGCCAAGCGTTCTGAGAGTTGCTAGGGAATCATTAACTGAAGATTGAATTCTTCGAATTGATTCGCTTTCTTCAGTTTTAGCCGAGTGTATATCAAATAATATCTTAATTTGGTTGTCAACCAAAACTCTTTTGTTTTCATAGCGTGTTGTAAGAGCATTCCACGCTAGTTCAAAATTTTCATTAGCAAGAGGATATCTTTTAACTATGGCCCCTGAGGTGATACAGTTTCGTAACTGGCGTAAGCTTAGGGTGGCTAATGTATACGGCCGTGAACATGTCACGAAACGAAGGCCATTGCTCATAGCTTCCTTTGAAAATTTCGGTATCACAAGGTGGAAGTTTAATAAGCGATGTGTCGGCAACAAAGTTTTGAGTGGAAGCCCGCTGGGGTACAGAAAATGGTGCCGTCGTATTGAAGCATTGCATATGGGAAGTGTCACTTTGAAAGGTTTTCACCAAATCTACGATTTGCGAGTTGCAATGATAATAAGCTTCAGTACACGCTTCAAAATTTGTTTTTGCTATTTCTTTAAATTCAGGGTCTATTAAGTCCCCTGAAGCTGTCATTACCCCTTCGTAAGAAACTTCCAGCTTGGCCCATCGTGATTCTAAATCCTTTAATTTGATTCCGAGAACTGATTCAGTCTGATCTTCGACATGAATCGTATTAAACTTTTGGCAAAATTGTAGCAAATGATCACAGCTAAATACAAATTGATCCCTTTGAATAGAGTTAGCAGCATTTTGCGAAGTTGTATTCATTTTGAAGAAGTGGATTTAAGAAAGTTTTATTTGATATTGTTACCTCTGATTATTTTTGTATTGGGCTATAACGCATAGAACTAGGTAATATTAATAGCTAAGTTCAAATTTACATTAATAAAAAAAGTTTTACCTAATTTAGTTTGCAAATTGGGTAGGGGCTATAAATAGCACTAGATAATAATGTTCTAGTTTAAATATAAAATTTAATAGGGTGTTCAATAGTTGGATTTATACTTGCTCCATGGAGTTTAGGGCTAGAGTATTTATCTAGGTATGCTGTCTAATTTTGCAGGAATAATTAAGCAATCAATAAATTAAACCCTTCTATTGAACAAAAAAGTGACGAAATTATATGGCAAACTTTCTTTTCATTAAAGGCTTCCAAACGCCGTAATGGTAACCTTAATTGTGAGGTAGGTGTAAATAGTTCATGAAAATTCTGAAATATAGGACTATAGCTGCAGATGCAAATATAGATTCTTAATTTAAGAAGAAAAGATTTTCATTAATTTGGGGCTATCTGAGCATAGCACTAGATATAAAATTTCTAGTTTCAAATTCTTCCTAAAAACTGTTTCTGTTTTGGTTTTATGAGATTATAGCATAATCGTTTCTACGATAATTGAGATCAATTTTAAATAGGGTTATAATAAGATGCTTTTTTTTTCCTTTATGTAACGATTTTCACGAATATTTTGATACTGAAGTATTAAGTTTCTTTGAATTTTGCTTTACCTCATGCTGCTTTGATGATGATCTAGCTTTACCAATTAGTTGTTGTAATTTCTTCTCTTTCCTTGTATTTCTTAAGGCACTGATTGAACTGTCGAAGGACCATGTAATTCTGTGTCTTAGGGATTGACACAGAAGAGCCATTGTAACCTTCCTTGGAGGTCCGAACTGCTGGGCACTAGAATTTTGCTTATTAGCTTTGGAAGGTTATAATTACAATCACTCAGAAGAGCGATTATAATTGTAGGGTAAGGGAAACAAATAACTTTTATTTTCCTAGAGTTTAAGAGTAGGCGCGTGTAGTTGGGAATATCCACACTGGGAAACGGCCAGATATTGATCTTCTTTGTAGGGTTGAGTTAGGTAAGTATTTAGATTGATTTTAGAGTAACAAAAAATAGATTTAAGTGTATTTTAAGTTCAATAATTTAGGTAGGTATTTCTTTATTTAAATGTTAGGTTAAGTTTATACAATTTAAGGATGGTTGAAATTTCAACTTATTAGAGCTGTTGCTAAGGCACAAGTGGCCGATACATAAAATTTACTTTTAGCTATTAACATATCTTCGCTTCGAAGATAGCCGAAGCTGTTTGGAATAATTCCGTAAGTACTAAATAATTATAAATTCATTTTCATTAGTATAAGAACAATGGCTTTTAAACTGTAATTATAATATTAATTTAGAAATTACAACTCAAACTTTTATCGTTACAATTCATTTAAATTCAAATATTAAATTCAAATTATTTACATTATAAATTCTTATAACATAACAATTCAGATTAAATATTTTTAATTCATTTTACAGATTTTTATTATATATACTAAAGTATTTTAAATTCATTTCACATATTATTAATTAAAAATTTGAAAATTCATTTTTTTCTACATATTATAAAGTATTGTTCAAATCTAGTTTGAACACATTTATTTAATACCCACAAAGTGTTCTCTGCTAATTTTGAAAGTCCCGATAATTTTATTAGAGCAAAACAAAAAGACAATCCGTTTGAGTGTAACGAAAATTGCTGGAAAATCCTACTAAATCAAAGCAATAGCGAAATGGTAGAAAGAAAATGGAAAAAAAAGAAAATATTCTTGTGAACAATTTTGTACATAAATTCCCAATAATCCATCTCAACTGCTGCACTTTAGTATTTTGCTATTTTTCAAGTGTATTTTTTTTATCTCCTTTCATTTTATTACTTGTTTTAATATATTTTTTCTTGCTTCTTTCAACATTTTTACATGTGATATGTATTAAAAAAACAAGTTAGAGTGATATATTCGGCTATGTTTACACTCGTACATGTGGTTATTACAATGTTGTACCGTAAAAGACAGGAAAGAACGAGTTTAAATTGAAATGTTTCTAACTTCCACTTAATTTTTGATTATATTTACCGAAATTAACCTTCGTTGTAAAACTAATATTATGTGCTCTTCATTAGTTTAAAAACACTCATACAAACATATCGGCTATGAATATAAAAAACACAAAATAAAACAAACTATAACGATTATATCAGTGATGCAAACTTGGTTTAATTTAAAAAACGAAAAAAAGCTTAAAAAAACATCTAAAATTTCAAAAACCGTAAAAATTAAAAAAAAAATCGTTAACAAAACGAGACCTGAGTGTATTTGAGACTTTTTTCGTAAAAAATTTTATAATTTTTTGGCGCCTTATGCTCCAGTGGGAGTTAGAGGGATATTTATAAAAAAAAAAAAAATTTAATATTTTTTCATATGCCAGTTATAAATAACAAAAATGGATAATAGTTTTCCGCTTTTAAGCTGTTATTGGCAGGACTGTCAAATGTGGCGATTTCTTAATCCTTTTGTCGATGGAAATTTAAGTTTGGCGATATGGCGATTATTTTGGCGAAATTTAAAACGATAGGCGATATGCGAAATGCATTTTATGTAAATATTTTCTAATTTACATATATCTAAAATATTATAAAAACTTTTTTCTGTTTTGTGTAAATTTTATTTCATATTTATAATTCTTATTATAAAAAAATGTTTCAAAATTGTTCGTACATTCAATGGGGAAAAAGTATATGACTGACAGTCAAAAGTTTTTTTTTACCAAATAATTATCTTAAAAAACATTAAATAAATATACATACCGACAAGTTATAAACAGCAAAATTTCAAATTTCTTTAAACTTACAGCCATTTCTTATTAAAGAAAATTCCATACATTTTAAAATTATATTGATAAATCAATGTAATTTTAAAAAATCTTTAAAATTCCTACGTGTATTTTCAAATATGTATATAAATATACTTCTGGAAATAACCTAAATTCAGAACCTTAAACTTATTTTTCAAGTTTTTAAAAATACTGAAACGACTTTTGTATAATTTTTCAGTAATTTTCTAAAATCGATTCCGGATGATTTTATGCACTTCCTACTTTAAGTACTAATTATCTTTACTTCGCGTAAAATCAAGAAAAACTACGCTCATTAAAAAAAATAATGGAAAATCTCCATTGATAAAAACTTAATTTGTTTACGATTTCAGATCATGGCGTTTTTAATATAAAAATCACAAATGGCAATATTTTTTTAGCAAAAATACTAAAAAAATTATTTGGTTGCTGGTTTGAAAGGAATTATAAAAAACGTCCGTTAATTGGTAACAAATAATGAAAAAGTCGTAGTACCACAGTACAAATTATTTGAGCTCGTAAACAATTGTACCAAGAAAAACATATTCGTTCGTAATTATTATTGTTTTAGTAAAAAAGTAACCAAAATGAACAAAATATTCACATCTCCACATTGAAAAAAAATATAACCAATTTTGGTTAGAAATAACCAAAAACGGCAGCTCTGCTAGTGATGTTATACCATGTTCACACGGACATCAATATTCGTGTTTCGCTCTTTTATTCCTGTTTCGCGCCCCAAACATGATTGAAACGACTTGTTTCCCCATACAAAATTTTGAGAGCGAAACAGGTCGTTTCATTTTGAAACAGGCTGCGAAACAGGAAAAATGTACTATCATCTCTAATTTTGATATCATTTATCGTTAGTTTATCTGAACTAGCTCCCAAAAAAACCAAAACAAAGAAAAAAACCAAATAAAAATTCATGTTTTATAAAATAAAGTGATAATTATAACCTAATAATATTAATAAAAGTGTTAAATAATATATTTTTGAGTTTTATTTACTTTTTTATCTATTTAAAAAAAACAACACAACACAAAAAAAATGTCAAAATGAAACAAGAATGAATCGTATGAACAGCATGTTTGGCAAACTAGTTTCAGAGAGCGAAACGAGTGGTTTATATCGTCGTATGAACATGGCATTAGCGCAGTGTCACCGTCGGATATTTTCAGAAAGTACCAAAAAAAGTGGATATCTACAAAAAAAGTGGCACCAAAAAGTGGATTTTTTTTGAAAAAAGGGGCACATCTATTAAAATTAAAATAAGTACATTACATTATGTATTTTTTAGGTTTTTTTTTTCTATTTATTATAATTTTAAATGGTATAAAAACTAAAATAAATATTTTGTAAATATTTCTCTCGAGAAGTAATTTTTATAAAATATTTTCTTTAATGTTTTGGTTATTGAAAAACGTTAAACTTGTTTTCTGCCAAACATGTTTTTTGGATTATGACATTGTTGCAGCAAATAGAAGATATTTATGAAATGTGTTTTATATATACATTTAGTAATATAATTCTTGTACTTTTTCTTCTGAATACATTTTCTTTGATTTATTTAAGACACTATATTGCACAGGTAGACATTTAAAAAGCTTTTAGAAATTTATTTGCCCATTCCACCAGATTCTTAGGTTTTTTGATATGCTATGACCGAATATGAGCACAGTTTTCTCCCATCACGTCACATTTACCAGATACACAAATTATTGTAATTTCGGATGATGTTTTCTACCACAATTAATAACAAAATCCATATTTTTATAATTTTATTCTACAGTCAACCTAATAACAAAAGTTGTTTGCCCAGGCCCACGATGTCGACAATAAAATTTCTTTCGTATATGTATTTGTTTTGAAAACAAAAACAAATTTTAGTTTTTATTATTGTTTTCAATATAAAGCCTAGTACTCTGTTCAAATTTGTGAAAAATGTTGAGCAACATTGATTATTCCACACGAAAATTTTGGCATTTATCAGTGTTACCAATCTTGCGAGTTTGTACAATTTGACGTTTTTATTCCTTCAAAGTATGCTACATTGTTTCGTGTATGTAAACAAACGCCACATGTATTTTACTAAAATTGTTTTTTTTTTAATAAAAAATTTAATAAAAAAAAGTAAATATGGATAAAAAACTGTTACCAATTGTGTTATTTTAATTTTTTATTTCTTTTTTAATATTAAGTTCATATTTTTTGCTTTTGCTTAAAATTCCACGTGAAATAAAGGCAGCTTACATTATTTCGCAGTTGTAAAAAAAATGTTGCCAGAAACATTTCGGAACTTTTTCACAAAATAAACAGAGTACAACTCCATCAACATTATTTCGTAGATATTCCGCACAAGTTTTTTTCATATGCATTTTGACAGCATTTCACGTGAAATGTTGAACAGAGTACCAGGCTTAAATATGCGAAAGAAATGTTATTGTCGACACCGTGGGCCTGCCAGCTAAGCTATAATCGGATGAAAACAAGAAATCCTATAACAAAAAAACGAAAAAAAAAATATAATTTCAAAAGATTTTGTTATTCGTGCTTAATTCCCAGTTCTTATTATTGATAAAAACACTTGAAATTTATTGTTGATGGGATAAGCTATTCCTATGCGCATTTCACTGGTTGCTTAGGCCAGATCATCAGGAAACTTCATCCATAACGTTTTAGAAAAACTAAAGATATTAAACCAAATAAAACTGTTAAGCGTATAAGACTTATAGCAACAGTTCTACTTGTAATAATATCAAAGCTTAAACAAAACACATCAACAATAAACAGTGGGTTTATCTCATCTTACATTCCCCACTACAATTAGTTGAAATTCTCACAACATTAATTGTAGTTGTAAGTAGGTTAAGAAAAACAAAATAAAAACAACAACAACTTTACAAAAGATGTTGACAATTAAGTGTTTTTTTAGGCTGTGCACTTGCCTGTTTATTATCAAAAAGTAATTTCAATTTTTGGGAATACAAAATTTTAATTTCAAAAGATTTTGTTATTCGTGCTTAATTCCCAGTTTTTATTATTGATAAAAACACTTGAAATTTATTGTTGATGGGATAAGTTATTCTTATGCGCATTTCACTGGTTGCTTAGGCCAGATCATCAGGAAACTTCATCCATAACGTTTTAGAAAAACTAAAGATATTAAACCAAATAAAACTGTTAAGCGTATAAGACTTATAGCAACAGTTCTACTTGTAATAATATCAAAGCTTAAACAAAACACATCAGCAATAAACAGTGGGTTTATCTCATCTTACATTCCCCACTACAATTAGTTGAAATTCTCTCAACATTAATTGTAGTTGTAAGTAGGTTAAGAAAAACAAAATAAAAACAACAACAACTTTACAAAAGATGTTGACAATTAAGTGTTTTTTTAGGCTGTGCACTTGCCTGTTTATTATCAAAAAGTAATTTCAATTTTTGGGAATACAAAATTTTAATTTCAAAAGATTTTGTTATTCGTGCTTAATTCCCAGTTTTTATTATTGATAAAAACACTTGAAATTTATTGTTGATGGGATAAGCTATTCCTATGCGCATTTCACTGGTTGCTTAGGCCAGATCATCAGGAATCTTCATCCATAACGTTTTAGAAAAACTAAAGATATTAAACCAAATAAAACTGTTAAGCGTATAAGACTTATAGCAACAGCTCTACTTGTAATAATATCAAAGCTTAAACAAAACACATCAACAATAAACAGTGGGTTTATCTCATCTTACATTCCCCACTACAATTAGTTGAAATTCTCTCAACATTAATTGTAGTTGTAAGTAGGTTAAGAAAAACAAAATAAAAACAACAACAACTTTACAAAAGATGTTGACAATTAAGTGTTTTTTTAGGCTGTGCACTTGCCTGTTTATTATCAAAAAGTAATTTCAATTTTTGGGAATACAAAATTTTAATTTCAAAAGATTTTGTTATTCGTGCTTAATTCCCAGTTTTTATTATTGATAAAAACACTTGAAATTTATTGTTGATGGGATAAGCTATTCCTATGCGCATTTCACTGGTTGCTTAGGCCAGATCATCAGGAGTCTTCATCCATAACGTTTTAGAAAAACTAAAGATATTAAACCAAATAAAACTGTTAAGCGTATAAGACTTATAGCAACAGTTCTACTTGTAATAATATCAAAGCTTAAACAAAACACATCAGCAATAAACAGTGGGTTTATCTCATCTTACATTCCCCACTACAATTAGTTGAAATTCTCTTAACATTAATTGTAGTTGTAAGTAGGTTAAGAAAAACAAAATAAAAACAACAACAACTTTACAAAAGATGTTGACAATTAAGTGTTTTTTTAGGCTGTGCACTTGCCTGTTTATTATCAAAAAGTAATTTCAATTTTTGGGAATACAAAATTTTAATTTCAAAAGATTTTGTTATTCGTGCTTAATTCCCAGTTTTTATTATTGATAAAAACACTTGAAATTTATTGTTGATGGGATAAGCTATTCCTATGCGCATTTCACTGGTTGCTTAGGCCAGATCATCAGGAATCTTCATCCATAACGTTTTAGAAAAACTAATGATATTAAACCAAATAAAACTGTTAAGCGTATAAGACTTATAGCAACAGTTCTACTTGTAATAATATCAAAGTTTAAACAAAACACATCAACAATAAACAGTGGGTTTATCTCATCTTACATTCCCCACTACAATTAGTTGAAATTCTCTCAACATTAATTGTAGTTGTAAGTAGGTTAAGAAAAACAAAATAAAAACAACAACAACTTTACAAAAGATGTTGACAATTAAGTGTTTTTTTAGGCTGTGCACTTGCCTGTTTATTATCAAAAAGTAATTTCAATTTTTGGGAATACAAAATTTTAATTTCAAAAGATTTTGTTATTCGTGCTTAATTCCCAATTTTTATTATTGATAAAAACACTTGAAATTTATTGTTGATGGGATAAGTTATTCCTATGCGCATTTCACTGGTTGCTTAGGCCAGATCATCAGGAAACTTCATCCATAACGTTTTAGAAAAACTAAAGATATTAAACCAAATAAAACTGTTAAGCGTATAAGACTTATAGCAACAGTTCTACTTGTAATAATATCAAAGCTTAAACAAAACACATCAGCAATAAACAGTGGGTTTATCTCATCTTACATTCCCCACTACAATTAGTTGAAATTCTCTCAACATTAATTGTAGTTGTAAGTAGGTTAAGAAAAACAAAATAAAAACAACAACAACTTTACAAAAGATGTTGACAATTAAGTGTTTTTTTAGGCTGTGCACTTGCCTGTTTATTATCAAAAAGTAATTTCAATTTTTGGGAATACAAAATTTTAATTTCAAAAGATTTTGTTATTCGTGCTTAATTCCCAGTTTTTATTATTGATAAAAACACTACTTACAACTACAATTAATGTTGAGAGAATTTCAACTAATTGTAGTGGGGAATGTAAGATGAGATAAACCCACTGTTTATTGTTGATGTGTTTTGTTTAAGCTTTGATGTTATTACAAATGGAACTGTTGCTATAAGTCTAATACGCTTAACAGTTTTATTTGGTTTAATATCTTTAGTTTTTCTAAAATCTTTATGGATGAAGTTTCCTGATGATCTGGCCTAAGCAACCAGTGAAATGCGCATAGGAATAACTTATCCCATCAACAATAAATTTCAAGTGTTTTTATCAATAATAAAAACTGGGAATTAAGCACGAATAACAAAATCTTTTGAAATTAAAATTTTGTATTCCCAAAAATTGAAATTACTTTTTGATAAAAAAAAAATATATATATATATATAGGTATATTGATCAAAACTATTTTTCAATGTTCTTATTTCACGCCAAAAATCTTCAGAATTCGAAATTTTAAATATGTGTTCATAATCCGTGTCATTTACTTTACTCTCTAGAAATTTAAATTCATGTATATATGCATCTGGGCCAGTTATAATATCTTTAAACTCTGAAACTAGTTCGAAATAGTTTATATCTTCATTAGACACTATAGATATTGGGTCTAAATACTCTAATGTATTGAGCTTTTTGTTTTTTATATCAATTCATTACACAATTTTTGGTAAAAACTAAGATTTTACTTTTAATGTCAATTACACAAATTTTAGACAAGTTTTCGGTACACAACAGTTCGGTTTCTGCTTCATTATTTCTAAGGAGAGACAAAATACTTTTTTTTACCAAATATTTTAAGCTTTTTGCTATATATTCTTTTTAATATTTATAGGAATTTTTCCTAATTCTTGATTTATAAAAGAATATATAGCAAAAAGTTTCAAATATTTGGTAAAAAAAGTAACTTGTCTCTTCTGAAAAGTAGTTGTTTTTGAGTTACGAGGTTGCGGAAGAAAACCATCGATATGTGAGATATCTTTATCCCCTTATTCATAACAAATAAAACAGATTAATAGAAAGTTTATTAAACCGATTTTCAGCTAACCACGCATGAAAAGAAAAAAAAAATCATATAAACTTGCTTAGATATACATATATTAAAACAGTTTTACATTTATTAAAGCTGGGGGATATAATAAAACAGAAAGAAAAAAAGTATATTTTTCTAGCGTAAAAAGTATCAAAAAAGTGGCAAGAATCACAAAAAGTACCACATTTGGGTGCATTTTGTAAAAGTGGCCAAATAGTATCCAAGCGGTCGAAAAAGTGGCAAATTGCCACTTTAGTGGCACCAACGGTAACGCTGCATTAGCGTCATACACAATTGTGTAAATTAATTCACCAGTGTTACCGTTGGATAATTTCAAAAAGTACCAAAAAAGGGGATATCTACAAAAGAAGTGGCACCAAAATGTGGATTTTTTTTTAGAAAGGGGCACATCTTTTAAAATTAAAATAAGTACACCACATTATGTATTTTTTACGTTTTTTTCTATTTGTTATAATTTTAAATGGTATAAAATCTAAAATAAATATTTTGTAAATATTTTTCTCGAGAAGTAATTTTTATAAAATATTTACTTTAATGTTTTGGTAATTCAAAAACGTTAAACTTGTTTTCTGCCAAACATGTTTTTTGGATTATGACATTGTTGCAGCAAATAGAAGATACTTATGAAATGTGTTTTATATATACATTTAGTAATATAATTCTTGTACTATTCCTTCTGAATACATTTTCTTTGATTTATTTTAGACACTATATTGCACAGGTAGACATTTAAAAAGCTTTTAGAAATTTATTTGCCCATTCCACCAGATTCTTATGTTTTTTGGAATGCTATGACCGAATATGAGCACAGTTTTCTCCCATCACGTCACATTTATCACATACACAAATTATTGTAATTTCGGATGATGTTTTGTACCACAATTAATAACAAAATGCATAGCTTTATAATTTTATCAACCTAATTACAAAAGTTGTAGGCCCAGGCCCACGATGTCGACAATAAAATTTCTTTCGTATATTTTTTTTGAAAACAAAAACAAATTTCAGTTTTTATTATTGTTTTCAATATAAATATGCAAAAGAAATGTTCTTGTCGAAACCCTGGGTCTGGCAGCTAAGCTATAATCGGATGAAAACAAGAAATCCTATAACAAAAAAAAAAAAAAATATCACTTTTTCAAATAAATACTTAATATATAATCACTTCCTCACTTTAATACATATAAATGCACGGAATGCATACATGCTACTAAACTTAAGTGCTAGTGTTTTAATTTCTTTACTATAGCATATTTAGTTTTTATCCATTTTCGTCTATTATTGCTTAAAATTTTTGTAATCAGGTTTATAGAACAAAACTATAAAATTGGATTTTGTTATTAATTGTGGTACAAAACATCTTCCGAAATTACAATAATTGGTGTATCTGATAAATGTGACGTGATGGGAGAAAACTGTGTTCATATTCGTCTTTAACATTCCAAAAACATAAGCATCAGTTGAAATGGTTAAACAAACTTTTTCAATGTCGTCCTCTGCTACATATTTATTAATGGTCAGTTTCATACAAATTTTACAATTAATTGTTCTTAAAATGACTTCCATACTTTCGTAAAATGGCTTTAGCCTTTTTGTTACTTTATTTTTGATTAAAGCTAACTTAGTAAAAACACGCTCAGCAGAAGCACTACTATGTGACAATGTAAAAATATGAGAGATCAATTTGTACAAGTTTGAATATATATAATATCAAATCTATTTCAATGTTCTTATTTCACGCCAAAAATCTTCAGCATTCGAAATTTTAAATATGTGTTCATAATTCGTGTCATTTACTTTACCCGCTAGAAGTTGTAATTCATGAATAAAGGCATCTGAGTCAGTTAAAATATCTATAAACTCTGAAACTAATTCGAAATAGTTTATATATTCATTAGACACTATAAATATTGGGTCTTAATACTTCAATATATTGAGCTTTTTGTTTTTTATATCAATTCTTATTATCAATTCATTACACAATTTTTGGTAAAAATTTGGATTTTACTTTCAATTACACAAATTTTAGACAAGTTTTCGGTACACAACAGTTCGGGTTCTGCTTCATGACTTCTAAGGAGAGACAAAATACTTTTTTTTACCAAATATTTGAAATTTTTTGCTATATATTCTTTTAACTATTTATAGGAATTTTTCCTAATTCTTGATTTATAAAAAAAAATAGCAAAAAGTTTCAAATATTGTGTCTCTCCTGAAAAGTTGTTGTTTTTGAGTTACGAGGTTGCGGAAGAAAACCATCGATATGTGAGATATCTTTATCCCCTTATTCATAATAAATAAAACAGGTTAATAGAAAGTTTATTAAACCGATTTTCAGCTTACCACGCATGACAAGAAAAACATTTCATATAAACTTGCTTAAATATACATATATTAAAACAGTTTTACATATATTAAAGCTGGGGGTTATAATAAAACAGAAAGAAACAAAGTTTTTTTTCCTAGCGTAAAAAGTATCAAAAAAGTGGCAAGAATCGCAAAAAGTACCACATTTGGGTGCATTTTGTAAAAGTGGCCAAATAGTATCCAAGCAGTCGAAAAAGTGGCAAATTGCCACTTTAGTGGCAGCAACGGTAACGCTGTTATTCACACACATTCTTCACACGCATTCTTACGCTCTTTCATTTAGCCCACGAGAGTACACAATTAGTCATCGATTATCAAGCGACGGGTGCACATGCGGCGGATGCTTACGTATTTTTTTTGATCTTTATTAAGAATACCCAGCGGGAAAAAGAAGGAGTAGGAAAGCCTTCTAGAAGGCCTCTGTACCCCTTCTTTTGGATGTACAAGGCCTTCTTGCTCCATTCCATACTCATATCTTTTTTACACACGTTGTCATTGCGGAGAAGGCCTTCCGCTCTCGCATCTTCAGCAGGTACATAAGAAGGGCAACGGGACCAAAAAAATTGATTTTGCTTTTGCTTGTGCAAAAAAACAATACAAAAAATGTTACTCCTTTTCTACTCCCTTCTCATAGAAGCGAGTGTGGAAGGTGTATCTTATCTTTTATACGAAAGAGCCGAGGTCTTCTATGAGGCCTTCTTTAGCAGTTAGATAAGAATAGTAATTGAATCAAAAAATCTCTTAAGCAGGCCTTTAAAAAGGCCTGAAGTAAGAGGTCTTCCGAGTTTTCCCGCTGGGTACTTGTCTCTTTATTCACTAATACTAATATAAAGCATTACAACGACAATTGACATCACTGATTTAAGGCAGAATTAGTCTTTACGTTCTGTTACGTTCCGAATCAGCTGTTTCTGTTTTGTACATGAAAAACATGCATAAGTAGTTAGTTTTTCTGTTCTGTTCCGGACGAACCTGTTAAAAACAAAAATTGTGTACGTAATTGTAAGTGACAGCGGCTAACAGCTGACATTAAAATAAAAAAAAATTTTAAGGGATTGATTTTTGTGAAATTTAATATAAATTTGAAAAAAATATTTAAAAATTTGGAATAAAAAGATTGGAAAACAGTTTTGAAAAAAAAAAATTGAAAATGGATGACGAAAAGCTAATTGCATTAGTAGAAAATAATGATGTGCTGTATAATAAATTCAATAGGGATTATAAAATCCCGGATAAAAAGCGAGCTGTCTGGTCGAAAATATCAAAGGAAATTGGAATTCCAGGTAAGTACCCAAAAATGGAAATATGTAAATAATAACTTTGCATTAATAAAGTGTTTTATAGAGGATTTATGTATTAAAAGATGGTCGTCGCTGCGCGACAGGTTTGCCAATGAAAAGAAAAATGAAAAGCTAGCATCCGGCAGCGGAGCTGCTTTTAGACACCGTTGGCACTACATGCAACAATTAGAGTTTTTGTCAACTCATGTGATTTCGCGTCCGTACGTATTGTGTTATATTTATTATTTAAGTTTTTTTTAAAACTATTTAATTGCAATTTTTTTAAGGGTGCGTTCTACCATAAACATTGTTACAAAAAGCGGTAAATCGCTGAATTTGCCCATAAACCGCTGATTCATCAACACTTTTAATATTTCAAGCTTGAAATGTCAATTTTAAGTTAAACAATTTTACATTTTTTTTGACATAACTTCATTTTTTATCGATAACTTTAGTAAAATTTTTGACAGTTTGCCATTTATCTAAATACAGCTTAACTCTTTGCACTTGGTAAATTTTTGTATTACATTATATTTGTACTGTTCACCAAAACTTTAACAATGCATTAAAAATGTAGTGTCATAAGGGCTTTAGTGTAAGCCGCAGAATCACCGGGAATAATAGACTTGAGAGGAAATGCTTACAGCCAATATTTAAAGCGAGAAAAAATAAAAATACTTTTTAAAATCATGTTCCTAAGTTGTATAGTTTTTGTGATATGAATTTGTTTCTACTTTCTTTCATACAGGTTTTTTTTTGGCTCTGGTGAACATTTTATGTTTTGTCAGTTACAGCGTTCTTTAATTCCTGCGACGATATGTACTTATAATAACAAATGTTACCTTTTTATTCATTTAAACTTTGTTAAATGTTTTTAACATTTCAATTGTCTAAAAAAGAATTAAAATCTTGGGTTCTCTTTAGAAACTATTTTAAACCATTTAATATTAATTGTTGCAAGTACAATTGCTTCACGAAATGATCTCTTTTTTTATTTTTTATTTAATAGCTATGATCTTTTTGTTTTTTGTTAAAAATTAAAAAAATTAATGAATTCAAAACTTTTATTTTAATTTTATTTTAAAATGATTATTAATAAGAAGTTAAATTGAATGACTTTAAACTTTATTTTAATAATTTAAATAATTAATTCATTTATGTTTTATTTTCATTTTTTAATAAAAAATAAACATTTTCTTAAAAAACTATACCCATTTTTTGTTATTGAATAAATGGACAAAATGAATAAAAAGAAGATAACAAAATTTAATATGAATTAAAATTGGAATGCTAAATATTGTTTTGATATAAAATTGCGCCTTCATTACAAAAATATTCTGCTAATCGATTCCTTAATTGCATTGCGTTTTCGGTAGATCTTCGAATGGAGGTTGTCACTGATCTTAACGGTCTACCACCATTTGTTGTTATTTCCGTGCGCCATTCACCTTCATATATGGTGCCATCATTTCGCTCGTGATCTATATAATTACTTGGGCAATACCATCGTTTGTGATCATTAAGCATTATGAAATTATGTAGTGCAATGCATGCTAACACAATAATTTCACAATTGCTTGGTGAGCACTCTATGGGGGGTGTGATGGAAATCGCAAACGCAAAACGCAAGAATTTGGGGGCTGTTTTTAATACACTTTTAATCTAATTTTTATAAATTTTGTTATAAAAGTCTGTTTAATAGAGATCTGTTTGTATAATATTTGCCATAAAATTCATTTATTACAGAAATCTTACTAAAAAACGACTTTTAAAATTCTTGCGTTTTGCTTTTGCGATTTCCAGCACACCCCTGTCTAGTTGTTAGCAGTATTCTCCAACGAGCTGCTAAAATTCCGAAGGCATTTTCAATAACTCTTCGTGCTCGGGATAATCTGTAATTAAAAATGGTTTTTTTCTATCAAGATTGGCTCCTGGATATGGTCGCATCAGATTTGTCCTTAAAGGGAATGCTGCATCCCCTATAAAAAAAATTGGGAAATGGAATCGAAGATGAAGGCGATAATGGCTTGTCCGATGGCACAGGGACTGTGTTATTTAAGATTGATTGCCCGAAAGAACATGTACGAAAAATTCATAGATTTTAAGCGTATTAAATATTGATTGATTTACCTCCATCACTCTGACAACCATAGCTTCCCACACTTGCTGCAATAAAAGTATAATTAGCATCACAAGCACCCATCAGCACAATTCTGAAAAACTTTTTGTAATTAAAGAACATCGATCCTGAATTGGGCGGGCACTTTATAGCAATATGTTTCCCATCAATCGCACCTACGCAATTGGGAATATTCCACATATTTTTGAAATATGTTTCAATATCAATATATTGAGCAGTGGTAGGTTCGCTTACATAAATTGGAGACAACAAACGCCACAATATATCACACGTCTCCAAAATAATGTTGCGAACAGTAGTTTTACCTAACTTATGACTCCACGCAATTGACTGGATCGAGTTCCCATGAGCCAAATAGCTACAAAAACATGACTTGGTATTGCTGCACAATGCGAGTATTAAATAAAAAACTTACAGAAGTGTTAGCGAGAGCCTCTCTTCAGGTAATATTCGTTGTCCTGACTTTCTTAGCGCACTCTTTACGAGAGAAAGCAGAAGTTCATAAACTTCCTTCGTCATCCTGGTGTGTAAAAATAAATGTTCTTCATCCAGCTCCTTAATTTGTTTAAAAACTTTTTGATGGTACCCCGAATATAACCAATCATACCATCTCCTTTTACGGCGCGCTTTTTTTGAACATTTTCTCTTGTACAATTTGCACACTGTTAAAAAACTGCCAATAGTACGCACATCTTCAACATCGGAATCAGAACTATAATCCATGTTGTTGTTAATTTTTTTTTATAAATAAATTCTTTTTTTTATAAAATGCCAAAATTTTTTTTATTATATTTGTTTTAAATATTTGTTTATTGAAAACAGCTGATATATTGTCACAGAACAACTAACTACCATAAGTAAAAAACAGAGCGGAACAGAACGGAACAGCAACAGAAAGTAAAGACTAATGAGGCCTTTAGGCGCTAAATCAAAGATGCCCAAGGTAGTAGTATTGTTGAGAGTGACGAAATAACACTGGAAGAAAACAATTTGCTATTCATTGTATTTAGTCGTCAATGAGATTGCGACGAAAGCACATGTGTGGCGGGTGTTGTCATTTTTTTCTGTTTCTTTGTTTAACAAAAGGGAAATGTAATAAATATAAATATATCTATAATACATACATATATAATTTATATATGCGGACATCTAAATGTCTTATGACAAATAAGACATTGCATGTCATCAAAAGCATTTTGTAACATTAAATACTTTTCGGCTGACATCAATAATATCTGTGGTTTTCATGGGCAACCGCGTATGTCTATTTTTTCCGAGTTTGAGATGTTGATGCCAAATTGCCTAATTTTAAACGCTCTTTACATGTTTCTAAAAATTTTTGAAAAAAGATGGATCAATACCGATTTTTTAACGAAATAACAAAGTTCAATAAGTGCAATACCTAGCCCATAGTTTGATCTAGAATGGTTTTTCGGCTCTAGTGAAAAATTTGATTTAAAGACATACGCGGTTGCCCATGAAAACCACAGATATATCGCAATAATTTCAATTTATATGTTCACTGACAGCAGTCTCGATGACGATTAAAATGTAAAATAAGACACAGAAGTTCTGCAAGCAGTGTGGCCATATCCAAAAATATTTTACAGCTAAATCGGCTTTAAAATAATGCTAAAAAATGCTAACAAAAATCTTAAACTGCCAAAAAATAATGCTAAAATTTAAATTGTATTATTTTTTGTTATTTTAGTTAATATACATTTATATGCGCAATTCCTAGGGTACGTTCGTACGTTGTTGCTGTACAAATAATATAGAAAACAAAACTTTTCCTAGTTATAAACATAAACATGTGGTCACGAACGTACGCAAAATAGAAGTCTACTTTGGCTGACAGTAGTGAAATGTAAAAATCTGCGTAATGGACCGGAATATTCCAAAGTGATTAGTTTATTTTAAAAGTTTATTAATGTAGGTCTCTATCCAGTATTTTCACAATAAAATATCTCTATTGGCTTTTGTTTAATTGGCTTATGTACCGGTCGCAAACGTACGATTTTTCCATAAGTTTTTTTTTGTTATCACCAAGCATTTTCTTATAAATGTCTTAAAATTTCCGTAACAAAAAACTTAATACTCAATTTACAATTGATTGTAATGAAGAGATTATGAAGAAAGAGTGCAAACATAGCATATTTTTTGCATGCAAAATAGTTACATAAAAATGGTAGCTAAAAAAAAATATAAAATTTTCGAGTTTCCAGCGCAATTTGCTCAAGTAAAACAGCTGAGATAGGCTATGAAACCTTTACAACATAGACTTTTTTATAATAATAAACAATAAAAGACGATGATTATCAACATTTTTAATGTTCATCCTGGTTTTCCTTTCTGAGGAAATACCCATATATGATTTATTTTACATAATTCTTCCTTATAAACTTACATCATATCAATAGAACAAACTGATTAAAATTATTAAAATATTTAGTAAACATAAAAAGTCTTAAAAATATAAAAGAAAAAATGAAAGGAACTTGACCTATAAATGGCGTTTATTTAGTATTTCAATAAAATGTATAACATGTTTAATAAAAAATTTCATTTTATTAATTAAATACGTCATCAAAATAAATATTATGCTTCAACTTCTGAAGAATCGATCGAGTTATCATTATAATATATGTCCTTATCGCATTTTTATGTGAGATCGTATATTTTTTTAAAACTGTGGCAAAATTTTAAACCACACTTAATATAAAGTAGCGAATTCAAAGTCTTTAACCTCAGTCTATTTCGAATTTTCTTTTCAAGAGATTTATACAACTAAAAACCTATTTTAACTTCCGCGTTGCTAAATGGCAAAACCCAGAACTTTATTGCAAAAGAATCTAATTCACTGAATGGATTTTCATTTAATGCATTTTTATATCCATATACATTTATCCAGAAATCAACTGTTGAGTTCTTATTTAACAATTCATATGAATTTAGTTTCTGCCACTGATGTTCCAAAGTTGTAATTTCTTCTACAGTGAAATCTATTATTTCTTCTTTAAAATGTTCGCTTAAGTTGCATTTATTAGCTTTTAAACTGTTTTCTACACAATAAAAGTTAGTATTTGTTAAATTATTAAAACTTTTTGGCAATCGTTGTCTAAGTTGACATATTAATTGAGCTATAAAATCTCGGCATGTAATTCGTATTTGTTTTTCTATTTCAAAAGTTATGGTATAACTTTTCGCTTCCAAAAGTTTTTCAAAATCGTTATTGGAAAAAATCAGCTTAACATGAATTTAATGGATCAAACTAATCAAATTTTAAAACAATTTGATATGAAAGATCTTTTAAAAGATTGTACAGTTTCTATAAAAAAAGAGTAGGGTTTTGTATGTGCATTCAAGTGTGGTAGATTTTCAAAAAAATATTACTTGAATATTCTTAAATTAAATAATGCTAAAAAATGCTAAATATTTAGTTGAAAAATGCTAAAAAAAATGCTAACTGCTAAATGAAAAATTTGCAGCAAAATCTGACAAAAAAATGCTAAATCTAGCTGCAAAAATGGCCACGCTGTCTGCAAGTGTAGTTTGTCTCTCCCACTCAACATGCTGATTTCCTATTGGTTGATTGACGCAGTCATGCCAACTTAGCTACTATGGGGCTATATTTAGCTCTTTTCAATTACTTCTGGCCCGTAATTTTTTCCGTAAGCTCCTTTTTTAAAAAAGAGCTAACACAGGCTCTTTTCAGATGTTATATCGGAACGTTTGACACTTTTTACATCTATCAGTAAATACTCCCGTTTTTACCCTCTTGTTTCGTCTTTGGTTAAATTTTTTGCTACGGCCAAAAGTATAGAAAGGTTTGGGAATCAAATCCTGTGTATGAAAAATTAATTGAACCAACAAAAGATACGTCGAAAGCTTTATGCAAATATTACAATTAATTAATAAAAGCTAAACATATTCATTTAGTAAAATATTCGAAGTACAAAAACATAAGAAATGTATGACACCATTTAGCGATGTTGTACAATCCCAACTAGATATATCACTAGATATTCCAACAGAAACGCAAATTGCACACGCAAATCTTGTTTTATATACACAATTTTGAGCAATGAATAACCTTTGCGAAGCAAGCGTGTTTGTAAAAATAAATTCAATTGAAACATATAAAAAGTCAAAAATTAACACTTTTTGAAAATGACTTTTCATATTTTTAATTATATTTATTGAAATGTTACATATTGTAATGTATATATGTATTTGCGTAAAATTTTTAAGTAGAAATCTTCTTAAACATTAATATGTACATATGTATATAAAATTTGTTTAATATAAATGAGTTTGAAGAACAAAAATTAATAATAAATGCATTTTAAGCAAAACAATCTTTAATTTTTAAATTTAGCACTTTTAAGCCCTTTTTGACTACTAGGTCGGCACATTTTGCCATTAAATAGTTGGCATCTCTGGATTGACGATCAAACACAAGAGCGTAAGTATACGTGTGAGCAGAGTTCCCAGTTTTATTTTAAGCCATATCCCCAATTTGTGATTTTTCATCCCCAAAAATCCCCAAAATAGCCATTTTCTTATCCCCAAAAAACCCCACATTTTCTTAAAAATAAAAAACATAATATTATGTCAATGGAAAAATATGCATACATCGATTTATATATATAAATCCATTTGTGTAATATAATTAAAACTAATGGTTTTTATTCTTTGAGTTCTACGTATCTATGTGTACACATGTATTGAATGTAACAAAGGTAACGTAAAAACGCAAAAGAAAAATAATTATGCGTCAATACATATTTATCATTTCCAAAACTAGGGAATCCATAATCTTCTAAGTCATAACCCAATGGAATTTTGTTTTAAATGTTGTTTGTTTAAAAAGTGCATTTAAGATTGTTGAATAAATTTGTCACAGCAAGCTGCATTATTTTAAAGTGTACAAACGTCTTTTCTAAGAAGAGCTCCTAATAACTCATATTGTATTCAGTTGCAAATATTGATTTTGGTTGTATTCATTACAGAAAAAAGCTAGTTCAACAGAAGAAGAAGCATATTTAAACCTATGTCAACAAGTTCTTAAAATAGTTTAAAACCGGGAAAAGACTAAAATTTAAACCCACATATTTACCAAATCGGTCTTGCCATTGGAAAATGATATTTAGAATAATATATTATCCCCAAAAATCCCCAGCGAAAAAAGTGCTTTTCCCCAAAAAATCCCCTGGGGATTTTCACGAAATTTTTATCCCCAATGACAAAAAAAAATTCCCAATTTGGGGATAAATCCCCAAAACTGGGAACACTGCGTGTGAGTTTAATTTGCTGATATCACCCACTACTGGGCATCTTTGCGCTAAATCCACTTGTGAGCAATGATGTTAACTTTTATTTTTAAATTACCTTACGGTCCCCTAAAAATTACCGTTTTTAAGACGAAATTACCGTACGCAAATGAATGTGTAGTAAAATTTATATGAAAAACACTCAGTCCAACTCCTTTCATTTGGAAACAACAGATAAGAGCAGTATTCATAAACAATTTATTTAAAATTTAAATGTGTTTTAAGAAAAATTTAAATGGAAATTTTTGTCTTAAAATACAATTTTAATCAAAATTATTGTATATTTTATGAATACGGCAGTAAAATAATTCTGAATAAAATAGGTACATATATTCATTTAACTCAAAATATTTTTATTGAATACATATGTATGTGAAGAACATTAAAAAGAATTCATTTAAATTTATTCATTCATTTAAATTTATACTTTAACTGCCTGTTTAACGATTTTTAAAACTGAGTGTTTTTCACATAAATTTTCTATGCGAACGTTAACGTTCGATTTCTTTGAACTGGCAGTAAAAAAATAATTTTTAAATCGTTATAGTCACAAGAAAAATCAATCCATCCATCATAAACCAAGGCAAATTTTTAAATTAAAAATCACCTCTTGAAAGCTAAAATTATAAAACCTACATATTTATGTAAGTATGTATATTAGAGCGACTCAAAATGTATGGAAGCAAAATTCGTGCTCAATGTACCCTCCTAAAAATTAACCTTGGACTTTTTTAAGATACCATTTTAAATATTTCGGCTCCAGCTTTGACCTCTCGTGAGCTGGACCATTTTTAAAAAGAGTCTATTTTTGCATGTTTTGTTAATTTGAGAATCTGTTTCCTTACCAACATATACAAATTGGGTATCATAAGAAAGGTTTTTTTAAGGCGCGTCCAACTGTATATACAATTTGTCCAAGGACGATCATCCATATCCTTTTTTTTAAGGTTTTTCTGAAAAAAAAACGGTTTTTGAATTTTTTGTTCGGCGTTGCTTGTAATAAAAATGCCAAATTAACATATTTTAATCTTTAGTCGATTTAATTAAATACGTGTTTCAGCTTTTTTGGAAATTCGCGCTAGTTCGCGTTTTGACAAAAATGCAATGGGGTGGCAACCCTTCATTTAAATATAGCAATATGGGCATCAAATTTCTTCTTTTACCAAGTACATCATCTTTGTATGTAAATAATATTATTTTTTGCAAATTAGATGCATTTTACACGGTGCTCTGGAATATATATAAATGCAATTTTGTAGTAACTGCAATATGTTAGCGGATTTAGTTTCTAGATCATGTATGGATAAAAATAGAACTAAAGAAAGAAAAAAAGAAATGATCTACGACTTAAATTTTTTTTAATTTGCAAAAAAAATATGCCGCCAAAAAGTCGTGGATCATTCCTTTTTTTCTTTCTTTAGTTCTATTTTTATCCATACATGATCTAGAAACTAAATCCGCTAACATATTACAGTTACTACAAAATTGCATTTATATATATTCCAGAGCACCGTGTAAAATGCATCTAATTTGCAAAAAATAATATTATTTACATACAAAGATGATGTACTTGGTAAAAGAAGAAATTTGATGCCCATATTGCTATATTTAAATGAAGGGTTGCCACCCCATTGCATTTTTGTCAAAACGCGAACTAGCGCGAATTTCCAAAAAAGCTGAAACACGTATTTGATTGAATCGACTAAAGATTAAAATATGTTAATTTGGCATTTTTATTACAAGCAACGCCGAACAAAAAATTCAAAAACCGTTTTTTTTACAGAAAAACCTTAAAAAAAAGGATATGGATGATCGTCCTTGGACAAATTGTATATACAGTTGGACGCGCCTTAAAAAAACCTTTCTTATGATACCCAATTTGTATATGTTGGTAAGGAAACAGATTCTCAAATTAACAAAACATGCAAAAATAGACTCTTTTTAAAAATGGTCCAGCTCACGAGAGGTCAAAGCTGGAGCCGAAATATTTAAAATGGTATCTTAAAAAAGTCCAAGGTTCATTTTTAGGAGGGTACATCGAGCACTTTTTTTGGTGAGTCGCTCTAATGTATATGTATTTAAAAAATCCAAATTTTTTTAAATTACCGTATTTTGAATAGAATTACCTTGCTACCTTTTGCGGCCCAAAATTACCTTAAAAAAAAGTAATTACCGTACGGTTAACATCACGCTTTTGAGAGTAAATTACAGTTTTTATCAGCGTTGCCAGAATGAAGATTTTACCTTATTTTTGAAGATTTTTTGACTAAAATAAGATTTGATGATCTTTTTTTCTCAAATTAAGATTTTTTATTTTTGGAAATAAAAATTCTTAACTTTAAGTTTGTACAACTTACTTAATGTTTGCAGTTTTTTAAACAGTCAGTTTTTAAAACAATGAGGTTTTGTATCAGCTTGTTGTCTATTGGATATGCATACTTTTGTACCCATTGTCTAGCATACAGAAAAATTAGCTGTTGTTCATTTTGGGAATAAGTTGTTGTTGTTTTCATTTTGTTTTTCTTAACCTACTTACAACTACAATTAATGTTGAGAGAATTTCAACTAATTGTAGTGGGGAATGTAAGATGAGATAAACCCACTGTTTATTGTTGATGTGTTTTGTTTAAACTTTGATATTATTACAAGTAGAACTGTTGCTATAAGTCTTATACGCTTAACAGTTTTATTTGGTTTAATATCTTTAGTTTTTCTAAAATCTTTATGGATGAAGTTTCCTGATGATCTGGCCTAAGCAACCAGTGAAATGCGCATAGGAATAGCTTATCCCATCAACAATAAATTTCAAGTGTTTTTATCAATAATAAAAACTGGGAATTAAGCACGAATAACAAAATCTTTTGAAATTAAAATTTTGTATTCCCAAAAATTGAAATTACTTTTTGATAATGAACAGGCAAGTGCACGGCCTAAAAAAAACACTTAATTGACAACATCTTTTGTAAGTTGTTGTTGTTTTTATTTTGTTTTTCTTAACCTACTTACAACTACAATTAATGTTGAGAGAATTTCAACTAATTGTAGTGGGGAATGTAAGATGAGATAAACCCACTGTTTATTGTTGATGTGTTTTGTTTAAGCTTTGATATTATTACAAGTAGAACTGTTGCTATAAGTCTTATACACTTAACAGTTTTATTTGGTTTAATATCTTTAGTTTTTCTAAAATCTTTATGGATGAAGTTTCCTGATGATCTGGCCTAAGCAACCAGTGAAATGCGGATAGGAATAGCTTATCCCATCAACAATAAATTTCAAGTGTTTTTATCAATAATAAAAACTGGGAATTAAGCACGAATAACAAAATCTTTTGAAATTAAAATTTTGTATTCCCAAAAATTGAAATTACTTTTTGATAATGAACAGGCAAGTGCACGGCCTAAAAAAAACACTTAATTGACAACATCTTTTGTAAGTTTTTGTTGTTTTTATTTTGTTTTTCTTAACCTACTTACAACTACAATTAATGTTGAGAGAATTTCAACTAATTGTAGTGGGGAATGTAAGATGAGATAAACCCACTGTTTATTGTTGATGTGTTTTGTTTAAACTTTGATATTATTACAAGTAGAACTGTTGCTATAAGTCTTATACGCTTAACAGTTTTATTTGGTTTAATATCTTTAGTTTTTCTAAAATCTTTATGGATGAAGTTTCCTGATGATCTGGCCTAAGCAACCAGTGAAATGCGCATAGGAATAGCTTATCCCATCAACAATAAATTTCAAGTGTTTTTATCAATAATAAAAACTGGGAATTAAGCACGAATAACAAACTCTTTTGAAATTAAAATTTTGTATTCCCAAAAATTGAAATTACTTTTTGATAATGAACAGGCAAGTGCACGGCCTAAAAAAAACACTTAATTGACAACATCTTTTGTAAGTTGTTGTTGTTTTTATTTTGTTTTTCTTAACCTACTTACAACTACAATTAATGTTGAGAGAATTTCAACTAATTGTAGTGGGGAATGTAAGATGAGATAAACCCACTGTTTATTGTTGATGTGTTTTGTTTAAACTTTGATATTATTACAAGTAGAACTGTTGCTATAAGTCTTATACGCTTAACAGTTTAATTTGGTTTAATATCTTTAGTTTTTCTAAAATCTTTATGGATGAAGTTTCCTGATGATCTGGCCTAAGCAACCAGTGAAATGCGCATAGGAATAGCTTATCCCATCAACAATAAATTTCAAGTGTTTTTATCAATAATAAAAACTGGGAATTAAGCACGAATAACAAAATCTTTTGAAATTAAAATTTTGTATTCCCAAAAATTAAAATTACTTTTTGATAAATTGAAATTACTTTTTGAAAAAAAATTATTTGAAAAAAGAAAACCCGTATTTTATAAAGTTTAATATATTAAAGAAGAAAAAAGTTCATGTATTTAGTACCAAAAGGTAAAACTAATGGAAATTAACTCTAGGATTACCGTTTTGGTCTGGCCAGACTAAATTTGTGTTTTGCAATTATTGCAATTTTTCGAATATTACAAAAAAAAACAGGGGCGTCTATAAATGATGTGTGCTGAATCGAATGAAACTAATTTGGATTTGATTGGAGCAAGATTAGTGGGGTGGAATTCTATTTTTATGTAAAAGTCTATGAATTTTGCAATATTTTGAATGAATCAAGTTCGAATTAAATCAGAAAACTACGGCGCGTTATGAGCTTAGTATAATTTAACTACAAAAACCAAGCGGAAAACTCGTTTCACTCAGTTGCGAAAAAGCAATGTGCAAAATAAGGGACTACATATTCGATGACTTGCATGTAAAATAAAATAATAAAATTATATAAAAAATTCGTATACAGGGGTGTCCTTTAAATCGAAAAGGCAAATATTTTAAACGGTGTTTTTTAATAAGATTTCTGTGATAAATGAATTTTATGACAAATATTTTACAAATATTTCTCTGTTAAACAGAATATAATAACAAATAGCTTATCCCATCAACAATAAATTTCAAGTGTTTTTATCAATAATAAAAACTGGGAATTAAGCACGAATAACAAAATCTTTTGAAATTATAATAACAAACATTATAAAAATTTTATTAAAAGTGTATTAAAAACAACTTCCAAATTCTTGTGTTTTCGATTTCCAGAACACCCCTGCTTATCTAAAATAATAATTTAATAAAAAATATATTTATTTACTTTTTATTTAATTGGGGTTTTTTTTAGCTGTTCTAATTGGGGTCAGGCCTGACCAAGAGGAGACCTTAGTGGTAAAAAGTTACCTAGGGTTAAGAAGCTTTTGGTATGAAAATCCCACATTCCATGTTTTTGATAATAATTAAATAAAGTGTATATACATTAGTGCTTTACAAAGTCTTTTCAAAGGTGTACATTATTTTAATAACAATTCCATTAGGAATATATTTAGGGAAGTCCATATAATCCATATATTTTCAAATGCCTTGGATACAACAACAGTATCAAATATAATACTAAATTGAGAACCCTTAAAACTTCATATGAGGTATGATCTTCTTGCCCAAAATTTATGTATCTCTAATTTTAGAATTTAATTACTTCCAAAGAAACTTCTTTATTTAAATGAACTTTTTACGTTCTTATCTATTAGAAAACAATTGGATTTAAAGTATATTTTTAGAAAGAATTTTATGAGAAATAGACCTAAAACACAATTTTAACCTACAATCTAATTTTGTATAAATACCGCAATTTTGTATTTCAATTTAAATAGTTTCCATAAAAAGAAGTACATATAAGATTTTCCTCTTCAAAATAAGATTTTTTTTGGCCATATGAAGATTTTCCTTCCAAATCTTCTGGCAACGCTGGTCTTTATTATTACTCTCAGAGAACTTTTCTCACTTATCAGCGTATATGTATGGGCACACGCGTGTGTGTGTGTGTATGTGTACCCCGCAAATAAAATTGGACCACCTGATCCATTTTGATAAAATGGACTACTCCATGGACTGGTCCGATGTAATGCAAGCATGGACCATGTCATTGTTAAAAAGTGTTTGTAGTGAGACGACATGTCTTCGTTTTTTAACGACATGCTTTCGTTTTTAAACGACTTCAAAACTAATCCTCTTGAGTATACCATGGAGTAGTTTTAAAACTACTCCATATTAGTCCAAAAGTGGGTTATATGGTCCTCCCCTAGGACATCGCAATGTTAAATAGACCATGTTTTTCCATACGTTTGGGTTACTTTTGGACTAGTCCTGGTCCCTTGTGGACTACTCTTTACACGCGTGTTTGGACTGGTCCTATTATTTGCAGGGTATACATTGCATTTAAAAAAATAAAAACAAACTAAAAGAAGTCTCGTTTTCTCGTTGAAAACACATTTAAATAATAAAATATGTTTTGTTTGAAACCCATTTATGTGCAAATAACCTACGTTTACCCAAATGTGACAGATTTTAATTGTAGTGCAATAATATGTGTTTTATTGTTGTACAGATAAAATTATATCGATTCGCACCGAAGTTTAAATACTGTTATTATCCAAATTCAAAGAATGGTAATTTTTCTAAAAAGATTAATTATCTTGGCATTGCACAAATTACTCTGCCTTATCAAACTCACAATTTTTGTAATTGTGTAAGTAATAAAAAACTCACAAGTATTGTAAATGTGAATTGGATGATAATCAAAACACTTTTGAAAAATCCAATTTTATTTATTATAACAACAAAGTATTATTACAAATTATGAAAATAAATAAGGCTTTAGAAGTTTGTGTGCTCCTTCCGTCTTACTTTTTGATGTTGAGTACTGCGTAAATTATACGAAAATTTAAATATATACTTTTTGGTTTGCGGAGAATAACGTATGTACATAGGGCTATAACTTTTTCATACTTTTTGCGAATATCAAAAACGGCTTAGTATTGTCGTGTAGAACATTAAAAGTTATTAATAACAAATTTGATAATTTTTTCGGATTGTTAAAAAAGTTCACGCAGGGATCGGGTTGAAGTTTGAAAGCAACCATTTTATCCCACGGAAATATTAAAAAATATACACCTGATATTTGTATATATTCCTATACGTATCACTCAAATGCTATTTTGGAATTTATCCACTGCTTTAGATTTAAAAATTTTCCTACGGTTCATCGCGGTTCAAAATTTTTTGGAAGTTTTTAGAAATTTGCTTCCCTGCGTGAGGTTTTTTTCGCAAAACGACGGGAGACAGGTGTTTTCATTACAAAAGCATTCTTGGCGACTCCGTGGTACTATGCCAAAAATTTGGTTGTATTCTTATGTACATACATATAAGCACAGGATGGAGATGTTGATTACTGTTTATGGAGATGTGATTTACTAATCCTTATATTATTACGGAAGCATTACACATGGAAACAAATTTAAATACCTACAAATCATTGATTAACATCGATTTATAAAAAGTTAAAATTTTTAACCATTACACTTGTGAAGAGCTCATAAGTAAAATTAATATATAGGGTAGGAAATAGCTAGATTTTTTTCATTGTATACCACGATAAAGAAGAGTATATTCAAAATATGGGACTCCGTTATTATACCACATTTATAGATAAGTCAACGAAGGGATACAAATATGTTGCCAAACATATATCTTGTATATAAATATGGAAGCAACTTTTTTTTTAAAGGTATTTTTGTGTAGATATGCACAAAATAAATTTTTGGAATTAGAGTGGTTGAAAAGCGCTTTAACGTACAAATATGTACGTTCTTTTAAAATGTCTACGTTTTTAATGTATAACGCACAGGTTCTCTTAGTTCTTTGATACGGTTTTGCTTTACTTTTGATTGTTCTAGTCGCTGATAGATGGAAAATATGTTAAATGTGCTTATATACTTTCTATTAAACTTCCTTATGGCGCAAAAATAACGATTAAATGGACTATATCGCTACTGTGACTAAAACGGAAATGACTATAATTAAAAAGTACTGTATAATATAATGAAAAATTTAGGAAAATACATATATACCATAACATATAGGCATTCATTTTATTTTTTAAATTCGTAAAATTTTTTAAGCGCTTTTATTTGACTTTTTCAATTAAAATTTTGTGTGTTGTTTTAAAAATTCCACTAGACCCCATTAAAATTTAATTCACCTCAGAAGTGTCCACATTTGACTTACAATATTATTTTCCTATCGTCTAACACACTCCCTAAGAATAAACACTTATAATAAGTATGTACATACATAATAAAATTGCCTAAAAAATTGAATTATAGTTCGGTGCGAACCGTTATAGTTTCAGTTTTACAACAATAAAACATATATTCTTACCCTACAATTACACAATCGGTCGCATTAGGTCTTACGTAGGTTATTTGCACAATAATTGTTTGAAAACAAAACGAAATCAATTAAAAAAAACCAGTTTCAATGAAAAAAAACACACATACACAAACACTTTGGCTGGCAAAAACAGTAAACTTGTGTTTGTATTAATGCATGTGGTTTCCCAGCGGGAAAAAGAAGGAGTAGGAAGGCCTTCTAGAAGGCCTCTGTACCCCTTCTTTTGGATGTACAAGGCCTTCTTGCTCCATTCCATACTCATATCTTTTTTACACACGTTGTCATTGCGAAGAAGGCCTTCCGCTCTCGCTTCTTCAGCAGGTACATAAGAAGGGCAACGGGACCAAAAAAAATTGATTTTGCTTTTGCTTGTGCAAAAAAACAATACAAAAAACAATACTCCCTTCTCATAGAAGCGAGTGTGGAAGGTGTATCTTATCTTTTATACGAAAGAGCCGAGGCCTTCTATGAGGCCTTCTTTAGCAGTTAGATAAGAATAGTAATTGAATCAAAAAATCTTTTAAGCAGGCCTTTAAAAAGGCCTGAAGTAAGAAGGTCTTCTGAGTTTTCCCGCTGGGTTCTTGCTCTCTTTAGTTCTCTGAATGTACCCAGCGGGAAAAAGAAGGAGTAGGAAGGCCTTCTAGAAGGCCTCTGTACCCCTTCTTTTGGATGTACAAGGCCTTCTTGCTCCATTCCATACTCATATCTTTTTTACACATGTTGTCATTGCGGAGAAGGCCTTCCGCTCTCGCTTCTTCAGCAGGTACATAAGAAGGGTAACGGGACCAAAAAAAATTGATTTTGCTTTTGCTTGTGCAAAAAAACAATACAAAAAATGTTACTTCTTCTCTACTCCGTTCTCATAGAAGCGAGTGTGGAAGGTGTATCTTATCATTTATACGAAAGAGCCGAGGCCTTCTTTAGCAGTTAGATAAGAATAGTAATTGAGTCAAAAAATCTTTTAAGCAGGCCTTTAAAAAGGCCTGAAGTAAGAAGGTCTTCTGAGTTTTCCCGCTGGGTGGTTTCTTGCTCTTTTTATACCCGCACCACTATAGTGGAGATGGTATTATGCATTTGTGCTGATGTGTGTAACGCCTTAAAGGCCTATTAAAGGCCTATTAGACACACATACTTGTCTTAAGACATGTACGATGGCATACCAAATCTCACTGTGTAATAGCATGTATGTCGAGTATGTCAGACATGTACGTTGGTTTTCAAAAATTTTTGATTTTCTGACAGGGATGCCAACTTAGCTATTTTGGGGCTAAATTTGGCTCTTTTCAATTACTTCTGACACGCAATTTTTCTCGATAGCTCTTATTTTAAAAAAGAGCTAACACCGGCTCTTTTCAAACGTGATATTGGTACGTCTGACACTTTTTGCATATATCTGTTAATACACCCGTTTTACCCTCTTGTTTCGACTTTGGTTCATTTACATATGTGTACAATACTCTAATGCTGAGGTGGAAAGAGCATTCATTGCTTTGAATTTTTTTAAGAATAAAATTAGAAACCGTATGGCTTTGAACACTGTAAAAGTTTAATTCATATAAAATATGGCTTACAAAGCAGTAGCGCATGCTGTTAAAGCTACGATTTGCCAGCAAGCGTGTTTGTAAAAATAAATTCAATTGAAACGTATAAAAAATCAAAATATTACTTTAAAACAAACATATGGCCAGAAGAAGAAGAAAATTTAACACTTTTTGAAAATTACTGTTAATATTTTTAATTTTTTTAATTGAAATGTTACATATTGTAATGTAAATATTTGTGTACAATTTTTAAGTAGTAATTTTATTAAACACTAATATGTATATTTAATTTTTTTAATATATGTAAACGAGTTTAAAATACAAAAATGAATAATAAATGGATTTAAAACAGAGCAATCTTTTTAATTTTAAAATTTAGCACTTTTTAGCTCTTTTTGACTGCTCGGTCGGCACGTATTGCCATTGAATAGTTGGCATCTCTGTTTTCTGATGTCTGTCGCATACCAACATACATACAAATTTCTGTGTACTGAAGTATGCCGACAGCGTTCGACAGTGTAATAGCTAAACCCAAAGTATGCCATCATACATGTCTTAAGACAAGTATGCGTGTCTAATAGGCGTTTTAAAATATTGGTCCTAGACCCACCTTGAAGTATAACGATCGACTCAGAATCACTTTCTGAGTCGAACTTACGATGTCCGTCCGGCTGGCAGGCTGGCTGGCTGGCTCTCCATGTAACCTTGTGCGCAAAGTACAGGTCGCAATTTTGGGGATAATTTGATAAAATTTGGGACATAGATTCTTATTGGCACAAGGACCAAGCCTATTGAAAATGGGCCTAGTCGTAGGACCACGATAAAAGATATGGGGAAATTTATTCCTCTTAGAAACTATAAAACCGATTTTAATGAAATTTAAAACTTAGATAGAACCATATCCATATGAACACAAAAGGTATGCATCTTTTCAAAAATAGGACCACATGGGGATTTAGGGGCAATTTATGCCTCTCAAACCTATTTTAGTGAAATTTAAAACATAGATAGATCCATATCTATATGGACACATAAGCTATACAGTTTTTCAAAAATAGGACCACAAGGGGAGGTAGGGGACAATTTCTGACTCTCACAAACTTTCAAACCGATATTAATGAAGTTCATAAACATAGATGAATCCGTATTTATATGGACACATAAGCATGATGTGTTTTTAAATACTGTGGTGTAGGGTATCATATGGTCGGGCTTGACCGACTATACTTTCTTACTTGTTAAATTTTAAATAAAACACAGATATTAAAAAAAAAATCGTGAAACTTTTTTACATCGTAAAGTAGACAGAATGAGGTTATGTATGGAACAAGATATCGTGCAGATGGCCGCCGCGGCTTTGCTGGCACACACGCGATCTTTTAATGAAATTTTCAATGACCTTTTTGCATAAATGCTGCGGTATTTCTTTAATGCAGCGTCCAATTTCCTCTTTTAAGGCTTGAGTCGTAGTCGGCTTATTCGCGTAAACCATCGACTTCAAAAAACCCCAAAGAAAAAAATCTAAAGGTGTTAAATCGCACGATCTAGGCGGCCAATTCTGGTCTCCAAAACGCGAAATAACACGACCGGAAAATGACTGATGCAGCAATTGAATGGGTTCTCTGGCTGTATGACATGTGGCGCCATCTTGTTGAAACCACATGCCTTTGTATGGATGAAGATGCAAATCTTTCGTCAAAATTCGCTGCATAGTGGATTTGGAGACACCAATTTGCTGAGCTCGGTGTCGAATTGAGGTGGATGGAGTTTGAGCGACATCATCACGTACAGCTGCGACATTTTCGGTCGATCGACCTGGTCGAAGGCGCGTTGTTGTCTTTACATCACTAACAGACCCAGTTTCGGCAAATTTATCCATTAATCTCTTTACAGTTGACTCTTTTGGAGCATTATTGTGACCCCAAATTGATCGCAATTTGCGAACTGTAGCCGCAAAACTTTCACCATTTTGGTAAAACAATTTCACAATGAGAATGCGTTGTTCATTCGTGTAGCGCTCCATTTTTACTAACCTCGTACCTTCTACTAGCAAACAATAACAATTGTTCAAATGTCAAACAATGACACTTCGAATGGCGACAAATTTAAAAATGCGTTCTAGTTGGGACACCCTTTATTTATAGTCTTTGGTAAAACGCTGTTAAAAATTTCAATACTAAATACATATATCGAAATTCGTTCTTATTCAGAGCAGTAAATGAATCATTCATTTTTGAATTAATTCGCGAATCATTCACGCACGGAATATGCAAATTTAGAATTAAATCTTTTCACACAAAAAATTACACACAGAAAAAAACCGCAATGTAAAATTAATATGAAAAAATATTAATATCAAGTCATTGTAAATTTTTGCAAAAAAAAAAAAAAAAAAATTATATTTACGTTGTTTCATATAAAATTAACAGTTAAACATGTTAATTTTAAATTGTTAACGTAAAAATAAAATTGTGCACATTAATTTTAACCTTTTTCAAGGTAAAAATAACATTGATCCATGTTAAATTTTTAAAATTACATTTTTGTAGTAAAAATCAAAGTTTTTCAAATAAAAATAACATTGGTTTGTTTAAAAAAAAATTTTAACCACTGTAAAATCAAGTTTTAAAATGACATGAAAAATGTAAAAATTAAATGAACTCATGTAAAAAAAAAACCAAAAAGTGCCGCTTGTTTTAGAACACAAAAAACAAACATTCTTATTGTGTGGTTAATAAAGTGAATAAATTTTATTTTTAAAAGTGTACTACATAATGGCTTAAAATAATAATAACATGAATTTATAAAACTTAGAACAAAACCTTGAGTCTCTGGGTGAAACTATTAATTTCGAGAGCGACGTAGACTAAAATTAAATTTTAAATATTCCGGTGGCTCAAATTCAAAGTTTTAAATTTTTTTTGTTTATTTCTCTAAGGCCCGATTTCACAACTTACCGATAGCTAAAAGTAGACTTTAGCTGGCCTTATAAAAAGTGTTCCATTATTCAAACTTTACTTTAACCTAAAGTGAGCGATAAAGTAAATTAAGGTTCATCCTACCTAGTAGATAAAAGTAAAGTTGTAATAATGGAACACTTTTTATACACACGATAAAATCCTACCTTTAGCTATCGGTAAGTTGTGAAAACGGGCCTAACAAAAACTAAATTATTGCTAAGGAGCTGAAATTACATTTGACAGCCTTAAATACTTATCAAAAGAGGACATAAAGGAAGCTATACCACCCATTGGCCTTCGTGCTTTTTTGCGCGAAAAACTATTTATTTGGAGGAAAAGTGAGGTAAAGACAGAAATATAAATTATTTATTTTTGGCTAAATTTTCAATAATTTTTCTACAGTATGGCATTTATGACGATACCTTGTCTGAAACGATTGCCAATAAAGTAGTTTCTCCGACTCCGACTTCATCCCTTTGCACAGCAGATGGCAGTTCCAAGCTATCTAAGGTAATTTAAAAATTCACGTTTTTGCTTACCATTTATTATTATTATTTTTTTCAGAGCCTTAAACTTATTTTAGAACAGCCTTAAAGGGAATGCTATTACAAGCTTTTATAAAAAAAATTGTCAACTAACCGACTTGTTTCGTGGAGATTTAATAAATATTATATTGGAAGACATTTGTTATCGCGATGTTAAATTGTCCCCAAAAGATTTGCCAGCAATAGTAGATGAAATAATAGAAAACTTTTCTTGTGAAGTAAGAGTACATATATAATTTTTTCTAATCAACTACACACATCTTCTAAATATTATAATCTTTCAGGAATACTACTCTATACCAAGAGGTAAGAAAGCGGATCCTGCTAGTAAACTTTGGGACAAATATGTAACCCAAAGGTCAAAGCGTGTGCGTTCATCAGTGAAAATCCAAGATTGTGCAAAAGAGTCAGATACGATTTCCCATAAAGATTGTTCTGAATTTGATAATCCAGTTTGCTAGCCTTAAAAGCTTCTCTCTCAAGGGAGTTTTCTAACTGGGAAGAAGAAAATGAGAAGTGGCAAAGGACTTTTTTACTTAGACAAAAGGAACTGAAGACATCTAAAAGTAATTATGAATTACTTAGCAATTGGCCACTTTGTAAATACAGCAAATCTGACGAACTAGTAAGTTTTGGTTAACTTGGAAAGTAATCCTTTTTTAATTTGTCCTCTTTATTTAATTAGATTAATATTGACTTCGAGCTACTGCATCCAAACAAAAGGCATCTTCTTTACAGTAAATCCAGTGTGTTCATGGAAAAAATTTACACTTATTATTGGCATTTATTATATCTTTTCACACCTAATAATGGTAAATTATATTTAAGAAATAAGTTTTTGTAAACTTCATTAAATGCATCTAAAATAATAAAATAATGATAAATTAATAAATAAACTATACTAAACCAACAAGCTTTAAAGTTATTTTAATATAGAAATCATTTCAAGTTAACATGAAATTTCATGTTATTTCAATATGGGCATCATTTTAATACTAAATGATTTAAAAGTAAATTTAAAAGTAAGTTCGTGTTGATTAAACATGAAATTCGTGTTATTTTTACATTTTATACTGTTATTATTAAAGGATTTATACATAATTTTTACGATTATCCCTTAAATTTTACTAGAATAAAATGTTAATTCAACATAGTTTCCATTTGTTTTCAATTGAAAAAATTTTAATTTTTGATTTATTGTAAAATCATGTTAAATTAACATGAAACGGTAATGAAGCAAAATCATTATTAAAAAATGTTAAATTAACCTTGTTTTAATTGATTTTACAATAATTTTTTTCTGTGTGTATCAGATATCGGCGAAAATCTTATCAAAGTTGGAAAATTTTGTTTATTTACTAAAAGAAACTTCAGTTTTTATATTTAACAAATAGTGTGAAAAAATTATTTAAGGTTTGTTTAATGCTATGTTCATACGACGATATAAACCACTAGTTTCGCTCTCTGAAACTAGTTTGCTAAACATGCTGTTCATACGATTCATTCTTGTTTCATTTTGACATTTTTTTTGTGTTGTTAGTGTGATTTTTTTTTAAAGTAGATAAAAAAGTAAAAAAAACTTGAAAATATAATATTTAATACTTTTATTAATATTATTAGGTTATAATTATCACTTTATTTTATTAAACATCAATTTTTTTCTTTGTTTTGATTTTTTTTGAGAGCTAGTTCAGATAAACTAACGATAAATGTTATCAAAATTGGAGATGATAGTACATTTTTCCTGTTTCGCAGCCTGTTTCAAAATGAAACGATCTGTTTCGCTCTCAAAATTTTGTATGGGGAAACAAGTCGTTTCAATCATGTTTAGGGCGCGAAACAGGAATAAGAGCGCGAAACACGAATATTGCTGTCCGTGTGAACATGGTATAACAATCATTTTTGGTTTAATCTAATATTTGTATATTAGTGGTGTTTTTGTCGATCGCTATAAGCGCTTAGATAAACTGCTTCGAAAACAACGACACAGCCGCTTAACTAATTAAACTTGGTACTACTTTTATTTTTTTACTATAATTTTGCATCACTTTGCATAATTTTGACGTTCGTTTGTATTTTTATTTTTTTTGTTTATAAAACTTAAAAAATTGTTTCTCTATTTTTATTAGCAATGGAACATGTAAGTTTGCTTTTGAAATTAATTAAATGTATTCAATAATAATTTATTGAAATTTTAAGTTCAATATGTTATACAATGAAGAGGACGTTATTCCATACATAGAGGCCCTGATTAATGCTATTGATGTGGATAGTAGTAGCAGTAGCGGAGACAGTTCCGATTTGGATGAAAGGGATGAAGAAGAGTCTGTCGATTCGTAGAGGTTTTAAAAAAATACACTCTTCTTGAATTTAGAGCTCATATGAGGATAACCCCGTCAACAGCCCGATACTTGATTGGTAATAGAAAACACTTTTGCATTTCACATTTGTTAACCTACATTTTACAATTTCAGATGGGTTTTCATCTTCCCAATTTATTCCGAATTTTTGCCATGGAGGCAAACATATGTATTAATGTACATATGGTACATCAGCAATACAATAACTTTTCGGCAGTTAGGTGTATTGTTTAATGTAACAAAATCAACAGCATGGTTGGTCGTGAATCGGGTTACATACTGGCTTATTTCCATTGGACACGACGATGTGAAATGGCCACAAGGAGCAGAAATAAATACCATTCAAGCTAAATTCCATTAAAAAAGAGGGATACCCGGTACAATCGGTGCAATTGATTGCACACACATTTCCATAAATACACCAAAAAATTTTCCAGATAATTATAATGACAGACATACAAATAAGAGCGTTATTTTGCAAGCATTAGTTGACCATGAAAAAAGTTTGTTGACATATCCTGTGGTGAGCCAGGATCTTTACACGATCATAGAGTCTTAAGAAGGTCAAATTTGTACCGTCGTGCCCAGGGAAACATTGAACAATTGTTTCCAAACAATACATTTATGATTCAGCGTATCCCCCAACTCGTTGGATAGTACCGCCGTATAAGGACTACGGAAACTTAACAGAGGCTCAAAGAAAATTCAATTACATACATTCTTCAACAAGGATTGTGGTTGAAAATGCTTTTGCATTGCTTAAGACCCGTTTTCGCAGGCTGCTCCATTTTACCGAACATACAAATCTGCCAGTCATTACCAATTTAATTGTCAGCATATGTGTTGTTCATAACATTTGCATTAAATTTGATGACTTCAACGATTTTGTGGATAATGAGAATTATAATTACCAACATGAAGCAGATTCCGATGATATGATGGAGTTTTTGGAAGAAAGAGACAGAAGAGATATTCTTTTCAACTATTTAATTACGGAAAATATAATTTAAAAAATGTATAGCAAATGACAATACAATTTTATATAGAAAATTGAAGTTATCGATAACTATACAATTTAAGTTTAAGCTATCGATAAATCAAAAAAAATACAATTTTTTTAGAAAATTTTAAGTTATCGAAACATCGATAACCATACAATTTTGTAAAGAAAATTTAAAGTTACCGTATACATCAATAACTATACAACTGTCCATAAAATATTATAGATACATCGGTAACTAAACAATTTTGTATAGAAAATTTTTAGTTATCGATAACTATACAAAATTTAAGTTATCGATTCATCGATAATTAGAAAATGTTCTATAGAAAATGGTTAGTTATCAATAACTATACAATTTTCTATAAAAAATGTTAAGTTATGGATACATGAATAACTAAACAATTTTGTATAGAAAATTTTTAGCTATCGATAACTATAGAATTTTCCATAACAAATTTTAAGTTATCAGTTCATCAATAGCTATACAATTTTTATAAAAAATTTCAAGATATCGTAACATCGATAAATATACATTTTTCTATAGAAAATGTAAAAAACTCTAGAATATAAATATATGTAGGTATTACCATTTAATTTTAAATAAAATTTTGTAATTACAAAGCTTCTTTATTTGCTAATATTTCTAATAACTCCATTCTTTTTGTTTCTCTTTTCTCGCTTTTTTCTAGTTTTTCTTGGATCATTTTTTTTATGTCGTTATAGAATGAATCTTTTTGTTCGTGTTTCTTCTCCATTGCCTTCTTCTTCAAGTCTATTTTTTCTTCTAGATATTGTTGAAGAGCAGTTTTGCGTTTTTTCCCTTTTGATGAGTCCGAAGTCTTGGAACAGCACGGTTGTTCATCATTAGAGATTTCAACTGTTGCTGTGACTTGATTCTGTTCTCTTAATGCCGTTATTGGTCCGTGACCTAATTGGAGGGTGTGCGAATTACAAATAATCGGCTTGTCGCCAAATATCTCCTCCATTTGATCCATAAACGGGGGGTTGCTAGGAGATGCTCCAGTTTGCCTTGAGTTATCCTTGGCCGATTTATACGAACTAAGCAGGGTTCTCATTTTTTATTCAAGAGCAGCTGTAGTTGTATTCGAATCCTAAAAAATAAAGAACTGTTAAAACAATTGTAATAAATAAATATTGGAGAAAAAAATCTTACGGTCAGCCCTCGATCAATCATATCTTCTAGGACATGTTGATATGCGAACTTCTTTTTCCGAGAGTGAAGAAACTCATCTTTTCTTGCAAAGTAGCAAGCAAGAAATCCCACCGTCTCTTCTCGGGTCCAAACTTTTCGTTTTCTGTAAAATTTTCGAATATTTATTGAAAAAAAAAAATATCAATAAAAATAAACGTACGCTTTCAATTCCTCGGTCATTTTTGTAATATTTTTTGTTAATTTATGGAATGTCATTTTGAATTTTCAATAGATAACGTCAACAGATAAAAGTTTTCTAACTTGGCAGCATTTTTATAAGTGTTTAATTGTTAAGCACTTTTAAATTTTACTGCTTAGTTAAGCGGATATAAACAAAATTTTGTATGACATTTTTAAACACCACTATTGTAGAAAATTTGTTTTTGAAGATTTTTCGGTCGAATTTTAAATATTCTAGCAACTTTGAATATCAACATAACATTTTTTGCTGACAAAGCTGTGTTCGTTTACTCGAAATTCTTACTACTTTTACTACAACTGGAAAAATTGGTTTACTTTTTATATTGAAAACCTCCAGCTGTAGTAAAAATAGTAAATTGTAGTAATTTTCCCTAGATCCGCTTTTGAATTTGATTGCTTACAACTCATTTTTGATTTCATTCATTTGAATTGCAATTCATTGTTCTAATTCATCTGAATGAACTTTAAATCATTTCAATTCAAACGAATTGGAAATGAATTGCAATTCACATTAACAAATTCATTTGAATTGAAAACGAATTAAGATTAATTTCTGCCTAATTCGTTTGAATTAATTCAAATTTCATTCAATTCTATTTTGTTGTGAAAACAATTAATTCAAAATTTAGCTAGTTCGTAACGAACTAAAATAAAAAATGAATGATTCATTTACAGCTCTGTTCTAATTAATGTTTTTTAATACCAGAAAACACTAAAGAATTTTGGGATGATTTGTCCATAATTTACCATAGGTGCAATATATGTTCCCCTCTCGAAAATTACGAATCGTAAATAACACTATGCTAGTTGCAAAATTAGACCAGCCAGGCACATGGCGTTTTAGCATAATTCGGGTAAGCTGAATCCAATGGTGCCCACCGTTTTTTTTAGGTTAGCTCTTGTTTTCGAGATATACCGTTTTTTTCGAAAATGAAGGAGGTTGCACAACATATATTCGCGTAAATCAACAACGGTTTAGGTCATTGAAATTACTAAAAAACCGAAATTTTTTAAGTGGGTTTGCTTCTTAAAAAAACAAAAGTTTCGAAATTTTGATGAAAAAATCATTTTTTTTCAAAAAAAATCATGTTTTTAAAACGACTGCTCATATTAAAAACTAACTTTTCTTAAAGGAAATTTTATTGCGGAATTTCGGTTTTTTTTTTAGTAATTTCAATAAACTAAATCGTTTTTGAGTTACGCGAATATATGTTGTGCAACCTCCTCCATTTTCGAAATAACGGTATATCTTGAAAACAAGAGCTAACCCTAAAAAAACGGTGGGCACCATTGAATTCAGCTTACCCGAATTATGCTAAAACGCCATGTGCCCGGCTTGTTTAATAAAAGTGTCAATTTCGAGCACATTGTAATTTATAGATCCTATATAGGACCAGGGACGGAACGTGTCCTAAAATTGCATCGTAGCCGATGAACAAATCCATCCAACAAAGCCACCTACCATTCCAAGTGGGACCTGTTAAAACAAAAACTAATGTGGGTGCCACCTCCACAATGCGATGATGCTGGTTTTTACCAGGATCATGTCAAGCTGATGGCTTGCGTGGATGAACACTCAGAGTCGCTATTGAGGCGAGCCATTCAATCATTAGGAGAGTTCTAGGAAGGTGCTAGGCTCGATGTGGTGTTAGTTAGTGAAATACTTCGGAGGCCTAGATCGGTTTGCCGCCAGCCGCGCCGAACCATCGGAACCTGAGGATATCTTGAAGATCATTCAGTGCTGCAACCTCTAACTGTCCACACAGGACTGGAAAGTTGTGAAGGTTTCAGACGCTGAAGGGTCCTCAAGGACGGCGATTGTGGTGATTCACTAGCAATCCTTGGAACCACTGAGGGAGAGGCAGGGTAAAATCTACTATGGTCCGATCTTGCTCCGTGTCTACCGAAGTGATAACAAGGGCAATCCGGCTCCTTCGGTAAGTGAAGTCAAGCAACGTGAGGAAAGTATGGCTTGCGACGATGCAGTAGGCTCTACCGACAAAAAGGACACCTAACCTGTCTCCGGATTGGTGGGTGACTTCTTTGATTACTTGGGTGATATGGTTGATGTTGACGTGCTTCTGGAATCTGACCAGGAGGACGTCAACATAAAAGTGGTCGCCAAAATGGATCATGGTAAAGGTATCACAAAGTAAGCTCCATCATTCTATAGCAGCACCCGCTGCATTGCTCCTCCGGGTAGCAAAAATTGAGGAGGAGCTCGTGTTGGTCCAATAACAATGGATTCACAATGATCGGGTTTGCTGAATAAATCTTAAAGGCTTCAAGCTATTGTTTGCGAAAAATTCAGGTAAAATAAGATCTTGTGTCTTAGCTATAAACTCGTTGAATATCGGGATATATGGCACATGATCACGAACAGGCTCATTCGTGATGCAGTAATAGCTCTTGTTTTCGAGATACACCGTTTTTTTCGAAAATGAAGGAGGTTGCACAACATATATTCGCGTAAATCAAAAACGGTTTAGGTCATTGAAATTACTAAAAAACCGAAATTTTTTAAGGGGGTTTGCTGCTAAAAAAAAACAAAAGTTTCGAAATTTTGATGAAAAAATCAATTTTTTCCAAAAAAAATCATGGTTTTTAAAACGACTGCTCATATTAAAAACTAACTTTTCTTAAAGGAAATTTTATTGCGGAATTTCGGTTTTTTTTTTAGTAATTTCAATAAACTAAATCATTTTTGAGTTACGCGAATATATGTTGTGCAACCTCCTCCATTTTCGAAATAACGGTATATCTTGAAAACAAGAGCTAACCCTAAAAAAACGGTGGGCACCATTGAATTCAGCGTACCCGAATTATGCTAAAACGCCATGTGCCCTGCTTGTTTAATAAAAGTGTCAATTTCGAGCACATTGTAATTTATAGATCCTATATAGGACCAGGGACGGAACGTGTCCTAAAATTGCATCGGAGGCGATGAACAAATCCATCCAACAAAGCCACCTACCATTCCAAGTGGGACCTGTTAAAACAAAAACTAATGTGGGTGCCACCTCCACAATGCGATGATGCTGGTTTTTACCAGGATCATGTCAAGCTGATGGCTTGCGTGGATGAACACTCAGAGTCGCTATTGAGGCGAGCCATTAAATCATTAGGAGAGTTCTAGGAAGGTGCTAGGCTCGATGTGGTGTTAGTTAGTGAAATACTTCGGAGGCCTAGATCGGTTGCCGCCAGCCGCGCCGAACCATCGGAACCTGAGGATATCTTGAAGATCATTCAGTGCTGCAACCTCTAACTGTCCACACAGGACTGGAAAGTTGTGAAGGTTTCAGACGCTGAAGGGTCCTCAAGGACGGCGATTGTGGTGATTCACTAGCAATCCTTGGAACCACTGAGGGAGAGGCAGGGTAAAATCTACTATGGTCCGATCTTGCTCCGTGTCTACCGAAGTGATAACAAGGGCAATCCGGCTCCTTCGGTAAGTGAAGTCAAGCAACCTGAGGAAAGTATGGCTTGCGACGATGCAGTAGGCTCTACCGACAAAAAGGACACCTAACCTGTCTCCGGATTGGTGGGTGACTTCTTTGATTACTTGGGTGATATGGTTGATGTTGACGTGCTTCTGGAATCTGACCAGGAGGACGCCAACATAAAAGTGGTCGCCAAATAGGATCATGGTGAAGGTATCACAAAGTAAGCTCCATCATTCTATAGCAGCACCCGCTGCATTGCTCCTCCGGGTAGCAAAAATTGAGGAGGAGCTCGTGTTGGTCCAATAACAATGGATTCACAATGATCGGGTTTGGGGAATAAATCTTAAAAGCTTCAAGCTATTGTTTGCGAAAAATTCAGGTAAAATAAGATCTTGTGTCTTAGCTATAAACTCGTTGAATATCGGGATATATGGCACATGATCACGAACAGGCTCACTCGTGATGCAGTAATAAGGGCCACAGGCACGGGAATGCCAATCGTTGTATCTGGGGTAGTAATTGGATGGTTCCTAATGACTGTTCGCTTTCTGATCATAGATACGTGGAGTTTAGTCTAAAGCTTAGGTCTGCAGGATCGAGTGCTATAATAAACAGGAAACGAACGAATTGGGAGATTCAATCGTCCTCTCTGGTTCTGGCTCTATCTGATCCTCTCCGGGTCGATGATATCGACTGCAGTTGGCGACTTCCTTGGCATGTAAGCCAATGGTGCGTGGGGACAGGGATCGTCTACCGTGTTGAGATCCTGATATTGCGCAGGCGTGAAGGGACTGTCGTAGGTTCTTCAATATGGCTAAGCGGTAGATGGGCGGAATACATTGAATAGGTTCAGAAACTTGGTGAGATCGGGACTAAATATCCGGAAGAAAATGGAATGGGCAATAGTTGTTATATATGCGTGCAGAGGTGCAATCGGTAGCAACTGGGGTATGGGCACGAGGTGTGTCAATTGGATCCGTGGGCCGGCCCTTGTGGTATATACTGTTGGTTCGAGGAAAGGGAAAAGAGTTGGCGGAGGTTTCTACATAGAGGAACCGGACATAAAAGTTTCCTTTCGTCTGCCGGATGGATAGAGGGTCCTGCAGGCGGAGATATCGGCTATAAGGCGGCCGGCTAACTGGCTTAGGTATTATCGCATGTCGAGAGATATACGTATATTTACTGATAGTAAGGCTGCTATTGCTTCTCTAGCGGGTGTCTACACGACATCAAGGTTAACTGTGGACTGTCGGATGTCTTTGATTAAGATTGCGAAGCATTCAAGGGTAGCGCTTATATGGATACCAGGGCATTCGGACCAGATAGCAGATGAGCTGGCCAAACGAGGTGGTCGCATGGATGACACATTCATTGATCAATTCGTTGGCCTTCCAATGGCTCACTGTAAGTCACTTATCAAGAAAGAGTCTTATAAAATTGCGCAGATGGGATGGAGCTGTGAGTTAACCTGCTCCATATCCAGGAAAGTGTGGCCTGTCTATGATGAACGGAGAAATAAACAGTAATATACTTTACCCTCCAAAAATAGCTTTGCCACTGGCAAAACGTGCCGACCGAACAGTCAAAAAGAGCTAAAAAGTGCTAAATTTAAAAGTCAAAGATTGTTCTATTTTAAATTCATTTATTATTAATTTTTGTACTTCAAACTTATTTACATATATTTAAAAAAATTAATATACATATAGAATTATTTCTTTTCGTAGGTTACTTTATATTATATTCAACATTTTTTTATTTTTCGAATTTATTCTATGAGCTAAATTTCAGTTATGTATTTTATAAAGCTTTTTTGTAATAGTTCTATTTAGAGTTTTTTTTTTCCGGGACTTTTTCGTTTCCCGGGAAAGCGGGAAATGTTTTTGAATTTCCCGGGATCCCGCTCCATATAAATAATACAAAGTAAATTTTGTTTTTAATAAATGAAAAAACTTTTATAAAAAAACGTAAGGGAACTTGTTAACAAAGAAACTAAAATAAATGGTTCAATACTAAAAACCTAGAAAAAAATTCGCTTACTTTTTCAAAATGAATAGCTTCTTTAACTCATTATTTAGCAGCTTTCTTCTATAACTACATCTATAAGAGCTTCTATAACTACTTTTTTCTGAATGTATTATAGTAATGTAATGACTTGCTTTTAAATGCGTTCATTTCGGGGTATCCCTTGTAAAATTCATTGGTTCTTTCAGTAGAATTGTAAGTAGTGCTCTTATGTTTTTCTGATTACTCAACACATTATTTTGTAGGCGAAGTTTTTACTGGGAATTTAATTGAAGATTGAAATAGGAACTTGAATTATTATTATCTCACGCCTTTGTTCCCTATTATTATGCTTTTATTCAGTATTATTATGCTCTGGATACAAGATAAAAAGATAACATAAACATAACAATTTAATTCATAAAACAATAATAAAAACAAAATTAAAATTAAGGTACTCAAGATATGAGATCAAAAAGTTAATTAATAAAATAGATAACATATTTTAAAGAAATACAAAAATTTTTTAACGGCTTAGGAAACAACTTTCGGACACACTCAAAGCGCTTAGTAAGTCGTCAAAAAGTATATTCCTGATTTGATTTACTAATTATCGTGTTTCCGAAAAATTTCGTTCATTTTTTACCGAGGTTGGACAAATAGTTTAAAGTGCACCGTTGTAGCATGCTTCGGATTCACAATCAGAAGCAATTTTTTCTTTTTTATAAACAACGTCAATATCAGTCAAATGTATGTCAAGGTTGATGCAAAAATAGCATCAACCGGACTGCTTCTTACAAACCTTTTCATTTCAATAGGTCCATTTAGAATCTTTAGGACAATGTGTTTTTCAAGTTGTATGTTGTAGTATCTTACACGAGTTTCCAAAATGTTATTTTATTTTGGTTTCCCCGCACTTCACGGGTATATAAACCAACACAAATTGAAATTGAAAATTTGTGTTTATCACCTAATAAACATATCGCTCCTTCATTGCATCTTAGTCATATCTCAAACTGAACCGAAGTTATAGCAAAATATATCTTTAAGTCGGTACATTTTGAAAACTTTAATCGCATTTTGCCAAGATCGTTTGTTTTTGTAGATATGACTATGTTGCAATTAAGGAGCGATATGTTTAGGTATCTCCTATTTTTAAGACTTGTTCATAAACAATGAAACTTTACTGCCTGCATCTTATTTTGAATTAATATACTTTATTAACTCTTCACTTTACTAAATTTAATAATTATCAACTGTTGCACTGCCCATTCTGCTCTTAGTAGATTTATAGCATCAGGACACATTGATTTACGTATGTACTCACTTTTTGTAATTGATCTAATCCACAACCCATCCACAGATGCTAATTTTTAGAGAATAGAAAACTAAATTTCAAAGTATAAATAGCTATTTTCTGAAATTATGAGGAATTTTTTATTTCCCGGGATCCCGCAAGAAAAATCCCGGGAAAACGGGAAATAAAATAATTGAAATTCCCGGGAATTCCCGGGACGGGAAATCCCGGGAAAAAACCCTAGTTCTATTCCTTAAATTTTTAGGAATGACTTTTATATACTACATAGAATAAATTCAAAAAATAAAAAAATGTTGAATATTAATATACATATAAATGTTTAATAAAATTCAGGAGATTGAACTAGTACCTAATAAGTACCAAACTAGGACAAAAATAAACAGTACTAGTTCTCAACTTTAAACTTTTCTATACCATCTTAATGCTCAAATTAGCATTGAGTGTGTTTTGAACATCACTAGTATATTTGTGGGCCTAATTTAATGTGAATACAACGGAAAGATTTTTGTATGAGGGCTATGTAAAATTTTGGACCGATTTACACAATTTTTAATGCCCCATTTCTGTTTAGCCCAAACGCATAAAATCCTCCTTTGATGAATAAGAAAATTAAAAATTTTAAATTATTGAAAGCTTTTTGTTTTTATACCCACACGACCTAGGTGAAGAGGTTATTATGCGTACTGATGTCTATTACCAATAACAATATTGTTTCAATAACCACTTTTTAGTGTACCGATCGACTTATTTCGTTTGGCTGCCTGTCTGGCATTTACTAGACAATGTTTCTATTTCTAGATTGCAGTCGATTGCTTCGACTGGTGGCCATGCTAGTAACAATTACCAGACGGTACAATTAAAATATCAAAAAATTTTAGCCATTTTTGAATTGCTTCAACATGGAATGTTGATTTTCGGTCATAGAAGTTATTGCACTATATTGTTCAATAGTTATATTTACAATTATAGAAAAAGTTTCAGTTGTATAAACAAACCACAGATTTAAATAATCTAGATTTTTTTTCATGAAAAGAGAAGCCTTCTTTAGTTAAATATTCTTTGTTATTTACGATCTACTTGCAATAAAACCGGACAAATGGCGTCCAGATTATCGACGGGACACGGAATATTCCACTTTAAACCTAGACTGTCCCGGCGAAAACTAGACTATTGGCAAGTCTAATTAAGTGTGACCATACTGTAAGAAAGAACATCAGATATGACCAGCGTTGCCGTTTTGGTTACTTTTAACCAAAACTGGTTACTTTTTTTCTCAATGTGTACTTGTGTACTTTTTTTCCATTTTGGTTACTTTTTTTCAACACAAAAATAACCAATTTTTTGTTTTGGAGCAAGAACTACCCTCTTTGCTTTTTTGACCTTTAAAAATTGTGTGTTAAAAAATAATTAAAAATAATTTTTTTAGAAGCTTAAGCTTTAACAGACTATCAAGTGTAAATAGCCATTATCTGCTACTCTTCATGCTTCATATGGCTAACTGAAACACTTTTCTAGATAAAAGATAAGGTAAAAGGCCCTTCCGATACGATCCCGTTTAATATGAGTATATTCCACTGGGCTTAAATCATCTATAAATTAAAGATCTACCGCAAAGTTTAGCTCAATTTTTCACTTTAATAATATAACACACAGTAAGAGCTCTTCATATAAAAAGAATGAAAGCTATAGCTCATAAAATTTTTAAAAATGACGAAAATAAGCTTAAACTTTGTATAGGAAGTGCCACTTCCACTAAAATTTTCGAAAAATTGTATATCCTATTGTTCTTTCCCGAAATCGGTCTAGCGGCTAATGAGCCTACAAGATACAAACAAACACAATTTCTTCTTTAGACATATTTTTAAACTGAAGTGCGAACAAAATAGTACTTTTGATACAAAATAATTTTGGTTACTTTTCTTCGCTTTTGGTTACTTTATTTTTACATTTTGGTTACAAAATTTTTTTGGTCGTGGCAACGCTGGATATGACCACTCCAAGTAAATTAATGCATTAACAGTTAACGTAAATATGTAAAAAAATTTAATTAATATTATCTTATCTTGTGTTAAACCATGTAAGATTGAAGACATTACTTTGTTGTATCTAATCTTAATTTCCGTTTAAACTGCCAACATCCGCTGTTGCATTTGTTGCATGCATTCATTTAATAATATCTGCGAGTGTTTGAGGAATTAATCTGCATAGAAATGGGAAACAAGTCATTTATTGAAAACTGCAATGTGAATGAACGTAAAATATGTAATATTATTAACAATATTACAAAAACGTTAATCGCATTATGCCACCAGTCAGGGTCAAATTAATTGATTAATTTAGTTTTTTTTATATGCAAAACTTGATCACTTTTACAAAAATGTTTACATACATATATTTTTTACTTTGCATCTTGACAGGAAAAAAAGGTTTAGAACGGGTGAGTTCTCAAATTACTTACTGCATGAAATGTTAAGTGGATAAAAGGTAAATTTTATATTGACATTTGAGCCATCACATATGGCGTCCTAAAAAGTCAGGCGATAAACCACAAACAGATAGAGAACATCAAATAAATAACAACAAAAAAAATTACAATGAATAAGGGATTTTAAGTGCTGTCCTTTAAGCAAAGAGCAGTTCAGTTTAACGGTACATTTTCTTTTTGCGGAAAACCACAATTGATCGATTGTATTTCTGTTTTTTTTCTCTTCTAACTGCTTATTAATACAATAAAAGGAATTGTGGTTAGTATTTCTGGTATTTTGTTCCAATTTTTATTTTTGTTTTTCTAAAGGTGCGAAAAGTATTATTGAAAAAATTCTCATTCATGCGTTAAGTTGTAGTTAAACGTTCGTTTAAGGTTAATTTAATTTAAAGTGGTTTTTATTATTTAACATGTCATCTTTTCAAACGTTTGTCATAAATTATTGTTACATTTTTTGTTTAGAGCATACGAAACCAAAGGTCTTTAGAATATTTTAAGCAAAAAATAATACCATTTGTTCGCTTATCATGACATTTAACGTCCAACGAGACTTACATTTTTTATTTATTTATTTTTAGTATTTTAGTTTATGTATGTGCGAATGTATTCATGAAATTCCCAAAATGCGCCATCTCTTTCTGATGATGATGTTGGCCACTAACAACGTCACAGGTGCTTGATTGCTAGAGGCCAAAAAAATTGCCACCAAATGAGAGTTTTAAAGCTCCACCTAAGTTTAGATTGTTGGTTTTTTAGTCCCTCTGTTTTGTAAATGTGAATAAGTCCTGCCATGTAAAATAGAACAAACAACACAGCTTTTGGACAACAAACTGTCAAAAGTTTATTTGTTTTGTTGTTTGTTATTATAATATATAACCACCAACTGCATCACCCGAAGTATTTGATGGTCGGTGTTGCGAGTTGTTACCCAGCGGGAAATCACACTTTTTACACCATCTTTTTTTAACTTGTTTGTTGTAATGTGAATGTATGACTGTTTTATGGAGAATTTTGATAAAAAAAAATAAAACTGTTGTGTTTTGCGGAAATTCAATATACTAGATTCATGGTCTATTTTGCCACTTTTTGAACTTTTTCCAAAATATTGGGGTTCTGAAATTGATTCTGTTAAAGGGGACCAAGGGTTAAAGTTTCACCCTTTTTACCTGTTCGTGCAGCATATCTATGAAGTTACATATGTATAAGAAACTATGTGTTCATTAGGTCTAAGGTATAAGGTTTATTCAGCAATTTTGTAGAAAATGTTACGCAAATATTTTTGTGAAACATAATAAACCACTGCTCCCCTCTTTTCCGGAAATTTTTGGCTCTATTCAAACAAATCGGAAAAACTCTCCTAAGAAGGCGACGCACAGTGCTGTGGCCCATAGACATAAATAAAAAAAACAAGTCTTATATTGTACTTAAAAATGTAAAGATCGATAGATAACCAAATAATTCAAATGAAATTTGAAGAATTTTTAAGATTTAACTGTTTTTGGCGGCACTAGAGGGCGCCTAAGTTTGAGCATTTAAAGTAAAAATGGCTTAACAACTACTTGAGTTTTACATGCTTCAGGAAAACTGTTGTTAAACTGTTGTTTTTTGAAGCACGAGATTTTTTTTCTGTAATAGTTAACTATAGTAAGAACTAGCTGTAAAAAAATGTTATTGAATTATTTTCTCATAAGTGTTTTTTTTATTGGTTTGAAAATTGTTATTATTCACTTAAGCTCTAAAAAATTTTTAAATTTGATGAAATATTAAAAAAAAGAAAAATATCGTCTATGGGATTTTTTCTGTTTTCGAATATTTAGACTGTTTTCTAATAACTACAAGAAAAACAATTGAAAAAAATTTTACCACAACTTGAACAAAAAAAATGTTTAAATGGCTATTTTCATAATTTTTGCACAAATTTTCATAGTTTTCAGGAGTTTAAAAGGCAATAAACTACAAATACTGTGAAATTTAAATTCAAACTAATACCGTTCAATAAAAAACAACAAAAATCAAAATATGTACAAAAAATTGTTTGTGTTTGCTTGCATTTTACGGCATAAGAGGGCGCTAAAATCACAAATGCCCTTGGTTTTTTATTGTTTCAAGAAAATAATTGTTAAAAATTAATTTTCTGGACTACGAGATTCAAATTTTTTTCTGTAACAGCTTACCATATTCTAAGCTCTAAAAATTTCTTAACTTTGATGGAATATTAAAAAAAAAGAAAAATATTGTCTGTGGGTATTTTTCTGTTTTCGAACATTTTGACTGTTTTCTAATAATTACAAGAAAAACAATTAAAAAAATTTTACCACAACTTGAAAAATATATATTTAAAAAAATGCTATTTTCCTGATTTTTGCTCAAATTTTCATAGATTGAATTAGTTAAAAAAAATAAAATAGGAATATAATAAGAAACAAATCCAAATCTATAAACTATTGAATCAAATAAATTGACAAGATAAGTAAATGGTTTTTCATCGTTTAAAGAATATTTTCAAAATGTGACTTAGTGCCGTTATTTTTTATTGAAATTGAAGATGGGTACGTGACAGAAGTTTTTTTTTTTGGCAACAGACTTTGTTTGGAAGAATCTAGTACTGAAGATGATTTATTGTAATTAAAAAATATGAACATATGTAAATAATAAATAAATAAGTTTAAAAGATACTAAATTAGGAATATAGTAAGAAATAATTCCAATTAATTCGTTAGATCGGCTCAGAATCCCTTTCTGAGTCGATCTAACGATGTCCGTCCGGCCGGCTGGCTGTCCATGCAACCTTGTGCATACAGATCGCAAATTCGGAGACAATTTGATGAAATTTGTCACAGAGGTTCTGACTGGTACAAGGACCCCAAGCCTATTGAAAATGGAACTAATCGGTCCGTAATTTTACAAAAACCATCTTATTACATCGGTATCAAGATTAAATTTGGTTCAAACCAAACTAATTTTATTGCAATCAAAATCATCTTATATAATTTTATTGGAATCTTTCTATTTTTGAACAAAGCTCCCATACAAATCATTCTCCCGAAATTAGCTTTTAATCCAGCTTCCTTTAAAATATTAGTGTTTAAATACAAATTGGAGACAATGACTTTTACGATAGCAACTATGTCATGACAAAATGTTGTCCAGGTAGGTCCAAAATAAACCATCCAAAAAACTCATATATGTAGATGAAGATATCTAAATAATATTCGGCAGAAAGAACTTTTAAATGAATCTTAACCTTATAACAAAAGGATATATGGCAGGACCTAGAGCCCTTGTTCAGATTTAAATGAAAATGTACACACACGTTGCTAGTTGTGTGTGTGTATCAGCATGACCATTCTTTGTAGTTTTGTGGGCAATATTGAAGCTTAAATTACATTTTTCCATTTCTGGCGTGTCCTTCGACCGATTTCTCCAAAATTCATATTTTTCTTAACTAAGCTATTTTATGCTAGTGTACCAAATTTCAAAAATTCCTGAAAACTCCTTCTATTTATGTCCCTTCGTTATATGGGGACAAAGTACTGTGCGATGGGTGGTCTTTAATGTTGACTCCGAAATTTAACTACACAAAGTCCAAAACATTACACAAAATGCAAAAAACAGCCAAACTTTAGAATGAATAATAATACGATAGTTTGCTGGGTTATAATTAGGCTTGACCCCTTTAAGGGGTCTGTACACGGTCAAAATGCTTGAAGTCACGGCGAACTCACTCGTGTACGTGTGCTGGACGTAGTCCATTTCATCAAAATGGATCACGTAGTCCAATATTATCTTCAGGGCGTGATACATTTTGATGAAATGGACTACTCCCTGGACTGGTCCAATTTTATGCAAGCATGGACCATGCCATTGTTAAAAAGAGTTTGTACCCTGCAGATAACGAGACTACTAAAAGAATACTAAAAAATAACTGTACCAAAACAATCACTGTGTAAAGCTGATCGTTACATCCAACAATTTTTATATGCGCTGAATAATGCGCTTTATTTGTCAAAAATTTATTGCTTCAAAGTGGGAGCTTGCCATATAAAATTAATGTGTTCCGTAAGCGCAATGGTAAGCGAAACTTATATATTTCTCCATTACAAACCTGCTTCGTTGGAAGCTCCAGTTTTTATTGGGGAGTTTCTAGTTTAACGACATGTCTTCGTTTTTTAACATGTTTTCTTTTTTAAACGATTTCAAAGCTAATCCTCTAGAGTATACCATGGAGTAGTTTTAAGACTACTCCTTTGTAATGCAAAGCTGGCTTATATGGTGCTGCCATAGGACATCGTAATGTTAAATAGACCATGTTTTTTTCATACATTGGGGTTACCTTTGGACTAGTTATAGTCCCTTATGGGCTGCATTTTACATGCGTGTATGGACTAGTCGCATTATTTGCAGGGTATGAGCTTCAATAACATTGCGATAAGTATGAGTGCGTATAAGAATTGAGTCATGATCCAGCTCTACTAACTTTTTCACTTCTCATTGCTGATCTCTGGTGCAGACCCTTTAATTCTTGACATTCACTAATAGCCCATTTACATTAGGACGACATCTTGTAGATTTCATTTAAAATCTGCGAAATCTAGTGGGTTTACATTGACTGAAAGTTTGTGTAATATGTACGTATGTATGTTTTACAAAAAATAGGCATTTAAAAATTTATGTTCCTCTTAATTTATTTTTAAAATTATATTTATCTTCTTTATTTTATTACCATTTCGTTAAAATTTTTTAATTTTTTCAAGCCGCCGTATTTGTTTTTGTTAAAATGTAATTTTCCTCTTGTGCAGGGAAGTAGTTTTTAGAACTTTATGGAGAAATCTATTGCATTACTATGTACAACTAGATTTTGAGTAGATTTCGTCAAAATTTAATCACGAAGTAAAAGTGCTACATTATGTTGTTGTATAAACGGTCTGTAAAAGAAATCTTGATATTTAAAAGAATTCTGGACAATTTAAAAGTTATTTAATTAATCTTTTACAAAAATAATACGATTCGTCAGCTCAGAATTGTTGAACTAGCACAGTGTAATTAGTGTTGAGTATAGAGGGACATATATTCAACTATTTATACGGGCTTCTGTTTAAAATCAGCATCAGTGCTGTCAATTTGTCAGTGTTGAATAAAAGAAACATAGTTTTAATAGAATTTTAAACATAACGATGAAAAATTTATTTGCTTATTACATGGCGTTTTCTTTAAAAAAATTCAGACCGTCTGGCAAGCCTAGTAGTGCTGAAATCTAAATTCATTCATTAAGCCTACAATGCACAGTAGAGTGGTTTGGTCCCCATGCAAAAAAAAGTTGAGCCAGTCACCCCCTATGATTAAAGATTAGTTGAAAAGAATTCCAGAATATTTTTTTTTTAATTTTTTATACGTCTCTGGATACCGCCTCTGGATCTCCCCTCCCTATATCGTCTTAACTAATCAACCGGTTTTCTAAAATTTGGCATGTAGAGTCTACATTGTAGACACTGTAACATCTGAAAGAAATAAGTTATATGGCAAAACAACATTTGCGAGGTCAGCTAGTTAACCAATATTATTTAATGATATTTTACAACTGAATAGATTTTTTAATGCTTAATACAAGCAAACTAAAATTTTTTAAAATTTAGAAAGGAATCTCACAACTCCCAAGAAAACTTCCGAAAATGATTAAAAATGAGTATTTTTTAAAAATTTTTTTGGTCTCAAAATTTTCATTACACACTTTTTATAAGTATATAAGGTCATACAAACACTGCTTAAACGTTTTAAAGTTGCAATTCCTTCTTAATGGTTTGAGCAAGTGTCTGTAGAACAACGGCAGATTACCCATATAAATAAAACGCTATTTTATACTATTACATATGAGGCTGTTTTCCTAAACGTGTGTTCACAATGTGTAAATACAGTATTGACACCGTGTTGATGCATTGTGAACGTACATTTTTACCTTCGTTGGACTGTATATGTTTATGTTTTGCATCTAAAATTTTTTAACTGCTTTATTTGCTTTTCTCTGCGCAGTGATAACCACAAATTTGCAGTTAGGAAAAAAATGAAATGTTAAAATTTTAATGGTAGCTTTTGAGAACATGTTGCAATATATTACTACAATGTAACAGGCGTTTAGGAAAAGTTATTTCTTTCAGATGTTACAGTGTCTGCATGACAAATTTTCAGAAAACCGGTTGATTAGTTAAGAAGATATAAAGAGGGGGAGCTTTTAACCTCTTGCCCTATTTCACGCCCTTTTCCCTATTTCCTTTCAGATGCCAAAGTCTCTGTATAACAAATTTTAAGAAAACCGTTTAAATAGCCGTTTCGGATAAGTTCAATTACTAACACCGTAACAAGAGAATTTTATAAATATACACTACATATGCGTAAAGTATTTTTCGTTCGGTATAACTTAACTGTTTGATTTCGCAATCTTTTGTTTATTCACAAAACATTTTTCTTGTTGTTTAGTTTGACAGTCGTTTTTAACAAATTTATGATTTTATTTTTTATACGTAAGTATGTATTTATTAGTGGTACATCTTGAGCGATACACTGAAGTGATATAAACAATGAAATAAAAAATTTTACATAAAATTGAAAAAAAAGAACAACGTTTACCCTCCTGTTAGTATCTAGCGAACAATGTGCAATTTCAGACAGATATTGTGTTTGGTCAAACGCACTTATTACACAAGTTCTGAGATATCGATTCAGCTCAATTTAGTGTTTCAATATACACAGATCTTAATTTTTATAGTTTTAAAAGTAAAAAAAAAAATATTTTTTAAGTTCTCGGAAAGAAAAGTCTTTGATTTAATGAAAGGTTTTGAATAATTGAAGGATATATTAAAAAATTAGTTTTTCAATAAAACAAGTGATAACCAACCCTGCAAACAAATGGAAGATATCCCCTAAGGCAATAGTTTAGCAATATCCCAAAATTGTCTTCAAAAAGAAAATAATCAAAGTAATTTATTTATTTTCTTCCTTTTGTAATTTTCGAGAAAATTACGCAACATAAACATAAAAAAAATTAAATTATAATACAAACATGTGTATGTACGTCATAAATAAAAAAATAAAAATTATATTTCTCAACCCTGGATGCAACTTTAAAGAAGTGGTAGGGGTTTTCTTCAAAAATATGGTGGAAACTAAATATATGTATATTATTTTACTTTATTTGAGTTATAAATTATAATATTTATAAGTAAAATTTATACGTATACAATTATCAGTTTAATTTTAAATAAAAAGCTGTGCTTCTTTGTACATAAATGAAAATTTTTTAAAATGCAAAAACTTCTTTTTATCATCCCAATGATATTTTGGCGATATCTTCCTTTTTTCTAATAAGTGGTTATCTGGCGATATTGCTAGTTAATCATCTAGAAGTATCGCTTTCGTATTGCTGAGAAGTGTTGCCATCGAGACACGTTTCTTCCCGAAGGAAGTATCTTCCGCAATACGAAATCGATTATTGCCGCAATAAAATTTTTCATCCAGCCAATACGTTTGGCAATACATACATATTTCTGTGTTTGCTGGGAATGTTCCAGTAGCTTTAGAAAAAATTATACGATTAGAAAATATATTTAAGTTTCTGGAACCTGCCTTAAAAAGTGTCCTTACCAATTATTTGGCAACCACCAACATGGACAGGGAAAGGGAAGCCGACAGTGCAAAAAAGCATAATCATCAACATAAAGACTGGCAATGAATATGAGTTGTTTTTAATAATCAAAATTAACAATACATAATTAATGTACTTTATCTAAGAGTTTCGTAAAATAGCGTAAAATAGAAAATTTGTATTATTTTTGGTAAAAACAATCAAGGGACTTAAAATATAAAAATGTATAATTTGAAAGACTAAAAACGGGACCATGAGAAAACTCTGGTTACATTTTTGTTAATACGATTTTCATTCAAATTATTTGTCGAAAACTTTAAATAACAATGCAGTACACTTCAAAATTAAATATTCAATGAATGTACTTAAAGCAAAAGATTTCATTGATGAACAAAAAGGACTAATAAAATTTATTTTTAAATGAACCGACCGCAATTCTTTGGAGTAAATAGTATTATTATAGGGGGAAAAGAGTTCAAAATTGCCATGAATTAATCTAAAGATCTTTAAAACATTATAAAATTTAATAACTGCTTTGCAAAATGTTTAATTATTAAAATTTTTATATTTTTCTCTACTTGTTTTAAATTCTTCTTAATTTCGTGTACATGATTATTTTAATTATCATTACCAAAAGTTAAGTAATCCACATTATGAACGTTTTTCTATCATAATTATTATTGTTGTTGGAATGAAGTGAATTTATTGTAAATTAACCAACTCAATTTTAACGTTATTAAACATTAAACATGAAAATAAAACTTGAACAACTCAAATTATTAAAAAAAAACATTTTGACTGAAATGAACAGTCATCTCATCTCATTTCAACTGTGCTTAACTCAATTTAACCAGCAGTAAAAATTGTCGTAAAACGAAAAAACCCCATAATCATCACAAAAACACAGAGACACTAATAAAACAGTTATACTTACTCACACACCCACCGAGAAACATTTCGAAAAATGGCGGCATTATGTCAACTTTCTTCCTGCTTTTTTCATGTATGACATTTCTATTCTGTTGGTGTGTCTTTCTGCTCGTTTTTGTTAAAAATGGCTCCCATGTCTTTCATTATAACTTTCGGCAAATTATCGAGCAACATATGCTTGCGGCTGTCACATATAAAAATCTTACCAACACCAACACCAAAAGAAAAAAATAAAATAAAAATAAAAACGAGAACGGAAAAAGACATCAACAGCAACAAGAACTACAAACAGGAGGAATGAAAAATGTATTATAACTTTAGTATCACAAGTCTGAAACGTGCCTTTATTTTTTCCTTTATGACTATTCTACCATGGATGCTGTGTGCCTGAAAGTATGAAGGTCTCCTTATTTTCATTTCAAATTCTAATAAAAGATGAAAGCAAAAAAAAAAAAAAGATGTAGTAGAAAATAGGAAAAAAGCTTATTGTATTTAAGAGGGTTGACAGCTTAGTGCCTAATGTTGGTAGTTGAAGTTGTCACTGTTGGTTAATGGCGTAGAGGAGTTAGTGAGTGAGTGGGGGTGTATAGCGAGATAAAAAATAAAAACAAAATCTAAGATAGAGAGGTTTGTAACTACACACACCATATAAAATACTTTACCACCCTGTTCGTTTTTTGTTAGTTTTTTATTCAATTTTTTATTTTCTTGCCATGTGATTTCCTTTGGGATCTTATATGAAGTACATATGTATATATATATATATGTACATATCCTTTTGTTCATATGTACCCGTCGGAAAAATGAAGGCGTACGGATGCCTTCTAGTAGGCCTCTGTATTTTTTATTTTGGATATCCAAGGCTTGCTCGCACCATTTTATACTCATATCATTTTATACACGTTGTCATTGCGGAGTAGGCCTTCCGCTCGCGCTTCTTTAGCCGGCACATAAGAATGGTAACGGGATCAAAAAAATAATTGTTTTGCTTTTGCTTTGGCAAAAAAAAAAAAAAAAATCATATAATGTTACTGCTTCTCTACACCCTTCTCATAGAAGCGAATGTGGAATGTGCATCTTATCGTTTATAAAAAGAGACGAGGCCTTATATAAGGCATACTTTAAAAGTTAGATAAGAATAGTAATTGAATCAAAAAATTTTTTAAGCAGTCCTTTAAGAAGGCCTTCAGTAAGAAGGTCTTCTGAGTTACAATAAAACAACAATAAAACATATTTAATATGGACCTTATATTTAAAAAGGGGTTTTCAATAATGTTGGGTCGTTTAATTCTGACTGAACAAAGTTTGCTGATCTTAATTGCTTAAACAAAGCAAGAGACATACAAATAGCATAATAGAATTTTTATATTTTTTTAAATAATAAATGTTTTACAATACAGTTGCAACGAAAAACAGAATTAACAGCTGACAGATGACTATGCACACCGCAGAGAAATTGTAGAATGGAGTCTTCAAGTGTTTCATCAAGGATTTATGTTTAGGGTCGTTGACTTGATACAATTTAAAAGCTCTTACAATTCCCATTTTTTCTGTAGATTGTTTCAAATTTTCTCTCCAAATGTTCAAATAAACATCCATGTTCATAATGCCTTCGATAAATACAAGTTTCCCAACCCCTTTCGCTTTTATGCAGCCCCACACCATTACCCTTTCTCCTCTTTCATTAACTGTTGGAGTAATATTTTTTTTTTTCAACTCCTCGTTCGCCTTCCGCCACACCATAGTTTTTCCATCACTTCCAAATAAGTTAATTTGCTAATGGGAATTTGCGACATGAATACTTGCTAATAAATATCGGTGGCATGACATAATATTCAGTTACATAATGAAACTTTTAAGTGTGTCATAATATACATTAACTTACTAAAGCTTTCCATGGACATTATGACATGCCACCTAAATATCAAGTAGTAGTATCAAGTAGTAGTATAAAGACAATACAGATCTCCAGTAGCTAATGGGTGATTGTTTAGCTATTATCTTTTTAGCAACACTGGTTTAAACAGCTGACGCACGTTTCGTGTTTGTTTCACTGTCAAACATCTTCAGTTTGGTCTATAATTTAACCATGAATCGTCTTACAAACGAACAACGCTTGCAAATTATTGAATTTTATTATCAAAATGCGATCCACTTTTTTTTATCAAAAAATTGTGTTCAGCGACGAAGCTCATTTTTGGCTCAATGGGTACGTTAATAAGCAGAATTGTCGATTTTGGAGTGAAGATCAGCCAGAAGCATTGCAAGAGCTACCAATGCGTCCAGAAAAAGTCACAGTTTGGTGCGGTTTATGGGCTGGTGGCATCATTGGACCGTACTTCTTCAAAGATGATGCGAATCGTAACGTAACTGTGAATGGCGAGCGCTACCGTGAGATGATATCCAACTTTTTTTTGCCCAAAATGCAAGAGCTTGACTTGCATAACATGTACTTTCAACAAGACGGTGCCACATGCCACACAGCACGCTTAACAATGGACTTATTGAGAGGCGAGGTCGGTGAACATTTTATATAGCAACTTTAAACCTCAATGCTATAAAGTCATAAAGCAGAATTTTTCGATTTTGAGTTAGTAAAAGTGATATACAAAAACTTGTGTAAAATCTCGGGCTTCTGTTGATTTGCAAAATTTTACTTTTTGATTATATTCATACACGGCTTTTGCTCAAATAACGGGAAAGAAAATAATGCATTTGGCGTAGTAAAAATAGAGAAAAACGCAACTTAATTTGCATTTTTCTCGTTTTGACCTTTGTCTGCAATATGACACTTTCGCATGGAGGTATCGACTAAGATGTTAAATTTTAATTAAATATATTCATATCTTATAATATCTGTGATTACCGGATTTTTTTCCATTGCCGATGGTGCAATTTTTTTTTTTTAATTCTCGAGAATTATCTTGTATTGTAAGTACATAATTAAACTGTTAAAAACTGGCATTAAATTTCGATAATTTATATAATAATAAAACACATAGTCTTGCCCTACAATTAAACTTACGGTCAGAATTGCTCTTAAAGTCTAAAGACGTGACATAATCATAATGCCATTACCGCGACCACCTATAATACCGTGCTTCCCACTACACTGAACACTGAAATTCGCTTTTGCATCATTATAAATTAGATTTTCTCAAACTTGTCAAAATTTTAAAAATAGCGGATACTTACTTATGTGTTAGTTTCTATCGAGGTGACTTTATTCATGTCGTGAATTGAACTTGATTGATATTTACATCGATTGCAATTTTAAAAACATCAGCGGAGGCAAAAAATGTTGTAGCAAAAGAGCAAATGCAAATATCGTAGATCTTTTATGAATTCTAGCGGAAACTTTGTGTATTTTGTTGTTGGATTTAACAAAAGACTTAAAATATTTTGCATTTGCTTTTTCCAAAAATATTTCCGCCATATACACAGAAAAAAATAATTTTCATATTTGAATACGAAAATCGCATATTTGATTACAAAAATTTTTGAAATTTCTGCGATGACGATTTTTGCGGTATTGATAAAAAAGTTTGTATGTATAATTGTTAAATTTTTAGTCAACAACCACACACAAAAAAAAAGACTGTAGTGCCAAAAGAAATTGACTTTGATTCAAATAGAATTTACATTCGGATTGTGCCCAACAAGATTTTGCATTTGTAGCAACAAGTCTGTTTCTTTTGTCCCAAAGTGTAAATTCATTGTTCAAATACAATTTTTTTTACGACAACAGTAATATTATTTGATTTAAAAAATAAATATTTTATGGCAACAAAAATTGTTATTTCCTGCAAATGCAAATCATTTACGTCAACAGCAATTTTCAATTTGCTTTTATTTCAGAGGAAAACCTTTAACGACAAAAGAGATTTCATTTGCAACAAATAATTTTGCTGTTGAAAAACTTCAAATACTTTCATGTTGTTGCGGTAAAAAAAATTTTGTTGGAAATTTTCTTGCGACAAAAGGTTTTCATTTACGACAACAAGTTTTTGTTTACCCCAACAGCATAATCGTCAAATGCTCAAATTATTTGGCATCACAATATTTTTTTTTTTGTGTGCAAGTTTATTGAGTCAATAAAAAAAGTTGTTGCCCAAAATAATTTTTTTCAACAAAATGTTTACTTGATTTGTTAAAATAAATTGTTGAAAATGTTGGATAAATCAAACAAAATGTTTATCGAATCATTATTTTTTTATTTATTAATGAAGATGACATAAATTTTCAATTTTTATATTTTTATAAAAACACTAAAATTTATTATGCGGGGATAAGTAAGTTCCTATGCGCATTTCACTGGTTGCTTAGTCCAGATCATCAGGAAACCTTTTCCAAAGACTTTGGCAAAACTCAATATATTATTCAAATAAAACTGTAAAACAAATGAGAATTATGAGCTATTTAAAAACGGACAAGAGTTGTTAAAATACTGTCTTTACTTTGATTCAAATATTTTTTTTATTGAATATGAAGAAATATTTAATTATTTCATTTTTAAATATGTTTTACTGTGTTGTTAAAAATTTTCTTGAGATTTTTTTTTATGTGTACTGAACTCCCGTATTATCAAACATTTTTATTAAAAATGACATATCACGACATTTGCAATTGCTAATGTGTTGGTATGTGTTCATATGACAATAATAAAAAAAGGAAGCAAAACATTTTCATTAAGAAGTTGACACCTAAATTGTCAAATACTATTAGAATAATAAAAATATATTTAAAAGATTTGACATAAATTAGATGTCGTCTGCGGCAAGAGACTCTGACTAGATGGTTGACTGTATTAAATGTTTATTTTAATAACAAACTTGCAAAAAAAAAAAAAATCATTTACGATATGATAGACAAGTTGGCATTAACATGTTTGTACGATGCACATACAATCGTTATTTGAAAGGAAAGGAAATTTAGTGGTACAATTATTACATTCATTTGACAATTTATTGATAAGGAAGTTTATATTGACGTTTTTATTAAAAAAAATGAGCCTAAAATGTAGTTTGTAAAAGTTTTATACTTATCCAGCCTTTTTATGAGAGTCGATGTTGTGATCTAATTCGCAATCGTTTAAAATGTTTAAAACAGGTATGTAGAAAGTTTGTCGTATTTATATGTATGTCGTTTACGGCAATCATAGTACCAATTTTCAAAAACGACTGCTTTTTGACTACGATTTAAAATCAACAAGGTTTGAACTCGCCCCCAAGAAACTACAAAAATTTTGTAAAACATTGGTTTGAAACAAAACTAAAATATGTTTAAATTTAAACATATTTCAGTTTTGTTTCAATTAAACATATTTTGCAAGTTTCTGTAATAACATTCATACATATCGAGCCTTTACAGGAGATAGTTTTTTTATTTAGTTCCATATAAATTTTGTATAAAATTAGTCGCTCTTGATAAAATTGTTCTTGCTATAAAATCGTAAAGGTGCCATATGTGACTATGACATAATAGAAGATGGTGCAAGTGTTGCCAATAAACTTTAAAAGTAATAAAGCTAGAAGATCAAATCAAAACATCGGTAATGGTACGGGGTTGTATTATAAACATTTCAGTGCATTGTGCGGAATCGTTTCAAAAGGTGAGAGTTGAACTGGTGACAATTAAGTATTTCGTGTATTGATTATTTGAAAGGAATTAATTAACAAATATTAACTCAAACATCCTGACTCAAGTACAATGTTTATTTCCGGTTAAACATTTTTCAAAATGTTCCAAAATTTTATTAATTTGTATGCGAGTCAAACAGATTTTCGTGTTTTGCAAATGTGTATGTTTATGAAAATTATCCTGTGGGTCACATATGTTCAATTGTCTGGCTAATATTGATGTTGACTTGTTGTTTGAATATTGTTGTGCTCATTGTTGCTGTCGTAATGTATCCACAGTAGTTAAACAAATACCCACCTACACACCAATTCGTTCTTTTGTAGCGATATAAATTTGTGACGGGCTTATATTGTAATACGTTTGGCATAAAAGATAATTGTGAACAGCACAGATAATTGCTACAGAAATTCATTTGTTGTAGTTATACATAGTTATTATAATTATTATGCGAAGTACTTGTGCATACAGAAAAAGACCGTAAAAATTTATCACGATTTTCGTGGTGACAACGACTATGTATTGATACACGTAGACGTGTATATTAGAGTGGTTCAAAAACACGTTTGCTAAGATAAATTTCAACTAACCTAAAAGTATAAAAATTATATCATTTAGTGGGCTATGATTATTGGAACACGGTTCTACACTTTTTTTTAAGGTCTTAAAAGAAAACTTTTTTATCTACGATCTCGAATATATGCACATGTAATTCTATTTTTCGGATTAAGTTATATAAACAACATTACAAGCATTTCACACTAAAATGCTGAAATAATTGTTAATGTAATCTGCTTTTAAAAAAAACAAAAAAGTCTGATTTTATCAGTATATATATATATCTGTGGCAATAAAGAATAATGGCTTAAGTTGACATAAATGCTTTTTCATTTTATTACATTTTCTTATTCTCTTCTTCAAGATCCACCACTCACCTAAATTTCAAGTATAAAATGTCATTATTTATAAAACCACACGCATTTATAATTTAATTTCGACTTAAGCTATTATCATTTATTGCCACAGATATATGCTATATACGATCAAAATCGGAGATACTAAATTTTAAACATTTATTCTTCGATTTTTATTTAACTATCCGTAAAGCGTTTAGCAGTGATATATTCTTTCATAACTTTCGGTTCGATTAATTGTAGCGCGCAAGATGTGTACCACTCTAATGTACATACAATGTATGTGAATGTGTGTGTTAGGTGTATTTCAACGAGAATTACTGCAGAAAAAAACTACTTACCTTAACTTGTGAATAGATTCAAATTGTAGTTAAACGTTTAACTTTATCCAAGTTTGAGTTTATGTGAACCTCTATGTACCAATAATACTCGCAAACAACAACACTTATTTCCATTTCCGTAACGACAGATTTAATCAGCAACAACAGATGAAAAAACTACTAACAACACACCAACACTGTGAGTCGTGTGATCATTTAATTTTACTCATGTAAACATACGGACAGACTCCTTTACACTATCAATACTGATGTGTCAGTTGAAGCTGATAATAATTTAAATAATTAACACACATATATTGTTCATAAAACATATTCCATAAACGCATAATTGCATGAGTGTGTGGGTAACTAACAGGGGTGTTCTGGAAATTGAAAACGCAAAACGCAAGAATTTGTTAGTTATTAATACTCTTTTAATCAAATTTTTATAATTTTTGTTATAAAAATCTGTTAAATAGAGCAATATTTGTATAATATTCGTCATAAAATTATTTCATTACAGAAATCTTATTAAAAAACGACATTTAAAATTCTTGCGTTTTGCGTTTTCGATTTCCAGAACACCCCTGTAAATAATAAATATTGTTAAATGTATTTAAAGAACGTTGTCGTTAAGCGAAATATTGACATTTTCACATATTTTTCTTTCAATATATAGAAAAGTAAACGAGTACATCTAAAAAATAATTTCAAGATTATTTTTTATTAAAAATATTTTAATATTTATTTTCTAGGCCTGTAAATCTATTGCAAGATTGAATTTAAAGTTTCCTGTAAGTTCTTAATGTTATATGAATGTTTTAAAATAAATCAAAATCGGGACAAGTTTTAACATTTTGCAAAAAACATTTTTTAAATGCTTTATTTGCATATAAGTGCATGCTTAGAAATCAATTTTTTTAACAAAAATAAGACTTTTTATGCATCAACGTCTATATCGGGACTTTGAGTAGGGTTTATATTTAGGAAAAATTCCCAAATAATTTTTTATTATTAATTTACTTTTAATAAAGTTTTCGACTTAAAATTAGGGTTCTTGCGACTTTATCTGACACCAACTACAAATTTTTCAATGCCGAAAAGTCAAATAACAGAAAAACATTTTTTGACCAAAGAAATTAATCCCTCAAAATTTTCAAACTTTGAAAATTTGTATTTTATATACACAACTCATATTGTTTAGTTTGCCTTCATTATTTATCTAATTATGTTATACAATATTCCAATTAACGGATTTTTCAAAGTTTGAAAAGTTTTAGGTCATTTAGAACACAAGTGCCTTTAAGGGTTAATCTCCATTTTTACACTGATTTGTCTTTAGAGTATATTTTTCCAGTTTCATGAAAATTGGCACAAAAATATACAATAGTTCGCTATATTTCCTTTAGAAATTCCAAATATGTTAAAGTTTAACATTTGACCTTCATAATTTTAGGGTTAGGGTTTTCCGATTTTAGTAAAACCTTCTGTGAATATTAAAAATTATTTGAACTATGGTTTTCTGTATAGGTTTTTCTTATAATTCAATACAATACAGGGCTCATTCACCAAAACATAGCCAAAAAAAGAAAAAAATTAGTTTTCCCCCAAAACCGCAAATTAAAATCGCAGGTACGGGAATTGTTTCATATTTGTATTCCCTATTACATTTTTTTTTTTTTTAATTTCCTAAGCTAATCCCGCGAAGCAACCAGAGTCTCTGGCGGGAATCGAACCCGCAAAAAATTTGCACTATCACAAAATTTTTTTAGTGGTAGTTAAAAAATAACAATCATCACTTAAGCTGATAAAAAAGAGTGCAAACTAATTTTTTGCAGTTTTATTTAGTGATAGTGCACTGCTGATTAAAATCAATATTTAGTGCACTACCCTCAACTATGCTAACTATTATCTTCAACTTTCACGATTTTATTTAGACTTTTTTAAACAGGTTTTTCCAAAATAAAAACATTTTCTTAAGATTCTAAAAATTACCAAAACAAATTAATAATTTTCATTTGAAGCTAAAAGCATAAAAATTCCTTGGTCTGCAAGTTCCTAGACAGAGTCCAACATTTGTTGTACAGAAGGGGCAAAGAGTCGGCTGACTGACTGATTGGCATTTTGTAGCCGTTGTAATGCAACCATACCTAGTCAATATTTCTTAAGCCAATTGAATTTTGTGTGGAAACATTCCCAGTTCAACTTCTAGAATGCACCGCAGTGATGTTTTGGAGGTCGAGCAACAGCTCTTTACGGTTCATTACCTACCGAACACGGATTCTTAAAACGGGTAATTACGATTCTTATCATGTTTACATTGGGAGATGTTGCAGTATTGAAATGTTGAAGGTATTTTGTTTGTGTTGTAACAATTTGTCGTCCGGAAACGTAGTGAAAGTAAACATTTTTTTACGTTCCTGCATTGATTATGATGACATTATTAATTTAAATGGTTTATAACCTGCAAAATAAATTAAAAACCCCAAAAATAAAAAAAGTTTTAAGCATTTTAAATGAGTCTGTTGAAGTATGATAAAAGAACATTATGAGAATATCGTATTCAAGCTGAATCTGAAGCTGAATTAATAGAAAGTTATTTTAAAATAAAACAAACTCACACGCTCTTTTCCAATTCTAATAGTTTAACATTCATATATTAAACAAACCATTGTGCGAGCAGAATACAGAGCAACTAGACAAAACCTAAATAATTTCTACATAAACATACATATATACAATACATAAAACTTCATTATAAATTAAATTTAAAAAGTTAAAACTGGTAAATATTTTTTTAAATCTTTTCAGAACATAAAAAAATTTTCTCTTTGAAAAAACAAGATTCGAACCAGGGACTCACAGTTTCTAACCTAAGCAAACCCCCTAGACAACTGAACCATGAAGGAACGTTTTATGAATATCATTAAAAGTAAATATGATCAGTTTACAGTTCACAACTCAACACAGTTGACGGACAACTGGATTTGAACTTCGCTTTTCATAAGGACCCAGAATATATATACTTTATAGGGTGTAGGATCAATATTTTGGAACATACAAACGGAATGACAAAGTTATATATACCCTCTTACTCTCGTTGAAGGGTATGAAAAGACAAATTTTTTGGATTTCAGTACTTTGGACATAACTCAGCCATTTATTAACCGATTTGTCAGATTTATATACCGATGTTTTAAGGAATAAATTTACCATTTACTTTGGTGATAAAACTTGGACTCAGAAAGACCTATGGGTTCCGAAAATGTGTATTTAAAAAAAAACATTTTAATTTTGGTCATAACTTTTTCGTATCTGAACCGATTTTCCCGAGTTTTTCAGAAAATATTTTCTATTAAAAATTTCCGATCTTTTGATATATAAGGCGTAACCAAAGGTCATATGACAGTCCAAAAAATCAGGTTCTGATACAATTTTTGATATTTTTTGTACGGGAGGTACCACGCCCACTTGTTAAATCCCGTTAAATTAAAAACCGCAAAAATAAAAAAAGTTATAAGCATTTCAAATGAGTCTGTTGAAGTATGACAAAAGAACATTATGAGAATATCGTATTCAAGCTGAAGCTGAAGCTGAATTAATAGAAAGTTATTTTACAATAAAACAAACTCACACGCTCTTTTCCAATTCTAAGAGTTAAGCATTCATAAATTAAAAAAAAATTATTAAACTGGAATGAAAACTCCATCTTATTAATCCTAATAATATAATTGATTTTAATAGCATTTTTTATGAGTACACAATGGCTTAAATATAATACTCCTTTAGAAATGAACAAACAGCAATAATATTTATGTATCGTTTGTGTTTTTTTCTCCTTTCTTCTATCCAAAACATCCAACAAATCCATTCTTAAATAAAAACATGAAAAAAAAAAAAAAAAAATGAAAAAATGAAAAGTGTTAAAAAATAACACTTAAAAACAAATTTTTGACGTTGATGAAGGCAATCAAAGTGAATTCAAAAAGTGAAGTGGTGTTTGGTCTACCAAATAAATGTTTTTCTGTTTGAGAGTTTTTATTGTTTTCTAGTCACTTTTTTGTTTTTATTACATTAAAATATAAAATGTTTAAAAATTTTTTTATTTTTGTTTTAAAAGTCGCTTAAATAATGAAATAGATTCATATTTAAAATTACACCCGCTGATTAGAAAGTGTTGAAGAGCTATTAAATTTCAAAATAAATATTCAATTCGACTGTGTGATTCCTCACTAACACACAAACACTACTTTGTAACCCAAAGTTCACATAAGTCCACTGGAATCCATAACAGGCTCGTAATTTGAAGGCGGCCTTTCAAATGTTTCACACTCTTAACGATTTGGTAAATTATGGTATTTATGGGATTTTTAATGTTCCTTAATGTTTTTATTCCCTAGATTTATTTTATGCTGTTGAGTTTGAAGCAAATAAATACGAGTATTTAATAATTATATGTTAAAAATTTCCACATAAAAAAATCGGTTTAAAAAATAACCGTATCAAATTGATTAATTAAAATTAGTCATATGTGGAATGTGTGATGTAAGCCATAAAAGTTTAGCTATATTTATGAATAATAAAGTTATTTGAATATTTAAATTTAAAAGCAACACAGTAAAAATTAGTTTACATATTTGGAGTGTTCTAATGGCTTGACCATTTTTAAGCCTTACAATTTTCGTGAGATATTTACAAAGCGAAACAATTCTCTATAGAAGCAGGAAACAATTTTGTTTAACCATAACCGTATGAACACATTTGCACCGTATGAACGTAGTAGCGTACAACATTGATCCATTGTCAAATTCAAGCTTATAAAATTTTTTACAATATTTAATTTGTGAAATATTTTGGAGAACTTTTTTTTTTGTATAATATGGATTTTTTTTTTAGCGTTTAAAAGGCACTAAATACATATTTCTTACAACTGTGAAAATATATTTTAACTCGTGAAGGAACGCTATTGCCTTTGATCTATTATTTATATTTTATAAGTCACAACTTCTTATAGCCCAATTATATTTTATGAATTCGTATGGACGGATTGTTATTTAAAAAAACCATGTTTTATGTTTTAATATAATGTATTTTTTTACATTCAAAACTTTCTCACAATTTTTCCAAATGCATACATACTAACTAGCAAAAGGAAAAAATTAATAATAAAACTTAATGTTGACATTTTTATGTTGTCTACTCATAAAATTTTATTATAATTTTCTGCCTTTTTCTCACAATTTAACACGCCAGAACTCACCAGTTTGATTAACAATTATTCGCAAATTTTAACAAGTGCAGCAGAAATTGATTTGTCATTTTGCAACCACACATGAAAACTACCCCGTTCCCCGTTCTACCACTTATTGCTCACTTTTGAATTGAAATAAAACGATTGAAAACGTTCTGAATATTGCATTACACACATGAAATGTCATTAGTGATCCCTGAAGGATTTCATCGTTATTATTCCATTTGTTGTATGTTTTTTTTATTACAATCGCATACGCATCATCAAATTCAATAATTGGCATAACAAGTGTAATTTTTTGTAACTAGTTGGAAGGCAACGTGGAGGTTGTGTTAAAAAGGTGAGAGATACATGAGAAAGTATCACGGTGATATAAAGAGAAGAAAAAATAGACACGTGGGTATGACTAAATAAATAGTTCGGGCATCATTTAAAAATTTTCTTAACAACTGCTTTCCGACAGCCATAAAGGCAAACCACCAATAAAGGCAAACCGGCAAATAAGAAAACTTTAAACTTTTAACAAATTCCCTAAATTAAAAAATTATTTGTGTTAGTTACTTTAAACTTTAAAGTTTAAAGTCAAAATTTTGTTTTAAAATAAAATGCTTCTTAATTAATTTATGTTCTTTATCTTCTCATTATTAATCGCTTATTAACAATTTACCTCTAACCTCATAAATCCATTTAATTTTTAAAAGTTTAGACAATTCTGGAACAACATAAACAAAAAAAAAAAAGAGAAGAGTCAGTTTAGACACTTGTAACCGTGAACAATGAAACAACAACAACAACAACAACAACAAAAAAAGTAACGAACAAAAAAGTTTTACCATAATTACTTTTTAATCATCTGAGTGCTAATTTCTTTTTTGTTGTTTTGGCAACTTGTCTGTCTGCCTTAAGATGGTGTGGTAGTGGTGGCATGTTAATGTCAAAGACTGACGACTCTTCCACATAAACTTTATATATTTTAGAGTTATTTTTTTGCTTTATAATATTAATAATCTGTCCACCGGCTCAATTAGGGGTTGTTTTTGAACTTTTTGCTGTTGTAAAGTTTTTTTGTTGATTTGAAATTTTTACACGTACATCAATAATTTAACCACAAATTAAAACAGTAGCGCAGACCAACCGCAAAATTATATTTTTTTATTCAGATACTTTTAATAAATATGGGGTTAAACTCCTTCCTTGTCTGGTTTTCATTTTGATGAGCTGCAGTAATTTGTCCATCTATTTTCATTGTTTATGATTTAAAAAAGTTTTTATCGATAAACCAAAAAGAGCAAAAAAGTTAAGTTTTTAATCATTTCATTTTAGAAAAACTTTTAACATCTGTCAAAATTTTATAATTGACAGTCATTTTATTTACATACATATTTACTTAAAAAAAAATTTGGAAAAAGTTGTTAATAGTTTACATTTTTTGAGTGAAATCGGATCTTGTATACACTTCACCATGGTGCGATAAGAACAGAAAGTTATATAAGAACCGTTGCTTAAATATAAATAAATATATTTTGTGCCGCGCCCACTTTTTTAATCTCGCCCACATTCAGTCGGACCTTGTGTATTGAAAACAAGGATGCTTGTACCAAATTTGAAAACTATGGCTCTTGCCGTTTTCCAGATATACAGAAACGATAATGTCTTTTTTATGGGAAGTGCCATGCCCACTTCTCAAATTCCGTCTATATTTTAAGAGAGGTTGTGTATTGATAACACAACAACGTGCACCAAATTTAGACAATTTTCTCTCACCTTTCTTTAAATCTAATAATAATAATAAATTTATTTTTTGCCACGCCCACATTTTACCGAATGTTGTCTATTGACAAATGCTTGTAGCTGATTTGAAAACGTTGGCTCTTGCCGTTCTCCAGATATACAGTAATCTATAAGGTATTCATATGGGAAGTGCTACGCCCACTTCACCAATCCCGATCACATTTTGTTGGATGCAGCGTGGTGATAACCAAGATGCTTGTATCTTTGGCTCTTGCTACTCATAAGGATCCAGAATATATATTTTATATAAGGTATTAGATCAATACTGTGGAAATTACAAACGGAATGACAAACGTATATGTATACACCGTACTACCTTTAGTGAAGGGTACAAAAAGAGAGGATCAACAAAAATCTAGCTCTTTGATTATGTTATTAAAGGTATGATCACAAATATCTGGCAAAAAAACGTAACCAAATTAATTGATCTAGCTTAAGCTTTATTTTTAACAATTTCTATTGATTCGTTAAACTTTATTTGTAATAAGGTAATTGTATAAAGTAATTTAGAAACTGTAAAATGATGTTTGATCTAGCCAAACTTTTTCAAATCTAAATAATTTTTTAATAAAACTAGTGGTAGGACGTCAAATATAAAATAGGGGTGAACATAGCTTCAGAAGGAGAATTTTGTTTATGTTTTCAATTCTGTTCGTCTTCTATGATAAATGGCTTATTACATGCATATGCTATGGTGGCAGCTTGTATATAAATCAGGAAATTCCATCAGCAACATATAATCTTAGTTCTATAAAAGATTTCACCGTTTCGTTGAGGATGACTGATGGTTGGTCTGCAGGTAGTCGTCGGTATTTCCTTATTATATTTTTTTTATTCCCTTCCAGTTATTACATAGTTTATGGTTTTTGTTCTTTGAGACCTTCACAATTAACCTTTTCATATTTTACGAAATAGAGTTTCTAATATAGTGGAAGAAGCTTGCAAATTGTATTTGTAAAGTTCGACAGGTAGGTTACGCATTTCAGAGGTCTTATTATTCTTTGGCTGATGTAAGTCAAGTAAGCGGGAACAGACATACATAAGTTCTGGGTCCTTATGAGAAGCGCCATGTCCTTCTGTCTACGAAATTGTGTTTTTCGAAGACCCCAGAATTGAAGGGGACTAAGTTCTTCTAGACGAAATCTCTTCTGAATTATTAGAAGCAGACTCTTATACAAGCACCAAAATAATCCACCCAAGGAACTAATTTACCAAAGAACGAAAATCACCATTATTTAAATTTAATATAAACGACACATTCAACATAGTCCTTCGGCTTTTAAGAGTTGGAAGTTTGATTTGAGCAAGATGACTAGTGTAAGACGAAAGATCTAATGGGTTCCACTGTAGACCACAAAGGCAGAATAACAAAAATTTCTTTTATACAGATTCAATGTAATTGTTGTGAGTCATATATAAAGGAACCCAAACTATAGATGCATATCCTAGGACAGGTCTCACGAGGGAAACATAAAGTTGCTTTGTAACACATGGGACTTTAAATTCTTTAGCCCATCATTTCATGAAACCAAGAATACACGTGCTTTATTTACAGTTATGGAAATATGCTAAATAAAGTTCAACTTAGAGTCCAACAAAACTCCAGGATCCGAAATTAGAACAACAGTTTCTAGCTGATAAATAGTTCCCCAAATGAAAAACTTACATTTATATGAATTTCTCTGTAGGATGACATTTGTTTACATTTTTCCAAGTTAAGTTCCATTAAATTTAAAGTGAATTACTTGGGGACTGCAAGGTTGTTGAAACGAACTGGATACGCAGATGATATTTGCCTAGTAGCTCACAGCATCTCATATCGTGCATCAAATCTGCGAAACAAAGCAACAACAATAGATGCGGCTGGACTTAAGATTAACACAGCTCAAATCAAAACACTGCGAGTCAATGCAACGTCCCAAAAGCCAGTTTTTTTTATATTGGGAGCATAATTTCCAAAAATAGCTGGTCAAGTGAAGACATTGACAACCGCGTACACTTGAAATTCGTCTTCACTCTTTCAGCGCACAGTTAAGTTACAAAGTTAACAATCTTCAACACAAATGTCAAGTTTACTCTTCTCTACGAACAGAAAAAAATAAAAATTAATTTCAATTAAAAAATTTGTGATATTAATTAAAAAATTAATTAAATTTGCACCAGTAAACAAATTAATAGTATCCAGTTAATAATATTAATTAAACGTTTAATTCACTTGATTAAACGCTTAGTTCACTTGATTAAATTTTTAATTAAAACTGATTATTTTTTTGATTAATGCTTTAATTGGTGAACAATTTTGGATAATTTTTTCTGTGCTGTTGTGAGACGTGGAACGCTGCCCCTCGATCCAGATGTTTGTCAATCGCAGGATATTGATATTCTGGGCTAGAGTGGTGTCCAGCAACAGGCTATGAGAATAGTCCAACCAACAACTCATAGCCACAGAAATAAAAAGACATTAATGGCGGTGGATTTGCCACATGTTAAAAAGATCAAGAAAACAGGAACAAGAAATGCCAAAGATTTTATATTTTGGTATATTAGCTTTTAGGACGCACAGCTCATACGTGGGGAAGGAAGTCGAAGAAGATGACGCACAGCTTATACGTGGGGAAGACAAATGGAAGACAAAATAGAAGTGGCCGAAATGATTTAACCTGGGGCGAAGTGAGAGCGTTAGCAATAGACGGGAATATGTACAAACAATTTATTGAGGCCCTATGCTCCTTATAGGATCAATGGCAACATACATATGTATATATAAGTTCTTATAAGTTCTCCGCTAATTTTGCTATTGAAACTCAGCCTGATCGATCAACAAATGTCTAAGATTAGAGCAAAAAAAAAAAAACACGACTGCCTCTAATTTTACCCATAAATCCCTTGTTGTTGTTTTTTCACTTCACCATGGTGCGATAAGAACAGAAAGTTATATAAGAACCGTTGCTTAAATATAAATAAATATATTTTGTGCCGCGCCCACTTTTTTAATCTCGCCCACATTCAGTCGGACCTTGTGTATTGAAAACAAGGATGCTTGTACCAAATTTGAAAACTATGGCTCTTGCCGTTTTCCAGATATACAGAAACGATAATGTCTTTTTTATGGGAAGTGCCATGCCCACTTCTCAAATTCCGTCTATATTTTAAGAGAGGTTGTGTATTGATAACACAACAACGTGCACCAAATTTAGACAATTTTCTCTCACCTTTCTTTAAATCTAATAATAATAATAAATTTATTTTTTGCCACGCCCACATTTTACCGAATGTTGTCTATTGACAAATGCTTGTAGCTGATTTGAAAACGTTGGCTCTTGCCGTTCTCCAGATATACAGTAATCTATAAGGTATTCATATGGGAAGTGCTACGCCCACTTCACCAATCCCGATCACATTTTGTTGGATGCAGCGTGGTGATAACCAAGATGCTTGTATCTTTGGCTCTTGCTACTCATAAGGATCCAGAATATATATTTTATATAAGGTATTAGATCAATACTGTGGAAATTACAAACGGAATGACAAACGTATATGTATACACCGTACTACCTTTAGTGAAGGGTACAAAAAGAGAGGATCAACAAAAATCTAGCTCTTTGATTATGTTATTAAAGGTATGATCACAAATATCTGGCAAAAAAACGTAACCAAATTAATTGATCTAGCTTAAGCTTTATTTTTAACAATTTCTATTGATTCGTTAAACTTTATTTGTAATAAGGTAATTGTATAAAGTAATTTAGAAACTGTAAAATGATGTTTGATCTAGCCAAACTTTTTCAAATCTAAATAATTTTTTAATAAAACTAGTGGTAGGACGTCAAATATAAAATAGGGGTGAACATAGCTTCAGAAGGAGAATTTTGTTTATGTTTTCAATTCTGTTCGTCTTCTATGATAAATGGCTTATTACATGCATATGCTATGGTGGCAGCTTGTATATAAATCAGGAAATTCCATCAGCAACATATAATCTTAGTTCTATAAAAGATTTCACCGTTTCGTTGAGGATGACTGATGGTTGGTCTGCAGGTAGTCGTCGGTATTTCCTTATTATATTTTTTTTATTCCCTTCCAGTTATTACATAGTTTATGGTTTTTGTTCTTTGAGACCTTCACAATTAACCTTTTCATATTTTACGAAATAGAGTTTCTAATATAGTGGAAGAAGCTTGCAAATTGTATTTGTAAAGTTCGACAGGTAGGTTACGCATTTCAGAGGTCTTATTATTCTTTGGCTGATGTAAGTCAAGTAAGCGGGAACAGACATACATAAGTTCTGGGTCCTTATGAGAAGCGCCATGTCCTTCTGTCTACGAAATTGTGTTTTTCGAAGACCCCAGAATTGAAGGGGACTAAGTTCTTCTAGACGAAATCTCTTCTGAATTATTAGAAGCAGACTCTTATACAAGCACCAAAATAATCCACCCAAGGAACTAATTTACCAAAGAACGAAAATCACCATTATTTAAATTTAATATAAACGACACATTCAACATAGTCCTTCGGCTTTTAAGAGTTGGAAGTTTGATTTGAGCAAGATGACTAGTGTAAGACGAAAGATCTAATGGGTTCCACTGTAGACCACAAAGGCAGAATAACAAAAATTTCTTTTATACAGATTCAATGTAATTGTTGTGAGTCATATATAAAGGAACCCAAACTATAGATGCATATCCTAGGACAGGTCTCACGAGGGAAACATAAAGTTGCTTTGTAACACATGGGACTTTAAATTCTTTAGCCCATCATTTCATGAAACCAAGAATACACGTGCTTTATTTACAGTTATGGAAATATGCTAAATAAAGTTCAACTTAGAGTCCAACAAAACTCCAGGATCCGAAATTAGAACAACAGTTTCTAGCTGATAAATAGTTCCCCAAATGAAAAACTTACATTTATATGAATTTCTCTGTAGGATGACATTTGTTTACATTTTTCCAAGTTAAGTTCCATTAAATTTAAAGTGAATTACTTGGGGACTGCAAGGTTGTTGAAACGAACTGGATACGCAGATGATATTTGCCTAGTAGCTCACAGCATCTCATATCGTGCATCAAATCTGCGAAACAAAGCAACAACAATAGATGCGGCTGGACTTAAGATTAACACAGCTCAAATCAAAACACTGCGAGTCAATGCAACGTCCCAAAAGCCAGTTTTTTTTATATTGGGAGCATAATTTCCAAAAATAGCTGGTCATGTGAAGACATTGACAACCGCGTACACTTGAAATTCGTCTTCACTCTTTCAGCGCACAGTTAAGTTACAAAGTTAACAATCTTCAACACAAATGTCAAGTTTACTCTTCTCTACGAACAGAAAAAAATAAAAATTAATTTCAATTAAAAAATTTGTGATATTAATTAAAAAATTAATTAAATTTGCACCAGTAAACAAATTAATAGTATCCAGTTAATAATATTAATTAAACGTTTAATTCAATTGATTAAACGCTTAGTTCACTTGATTAAATTTTTAATTAAAACTGATTATTTTTTTGATTAATGCTTTAATTGGTGAACAATTTTGGATAATTTTTTCTGTGCTGTTGTGAGACGTGGAACGCTGCCCCTCGATCCAGATGTTTGTCAATCGCAGGATATTGATATTCTGGGCTAGAGTGGTGTCCAGCAACAGGCTATGAGAATAGTCCAACCAACAACTCATAGCCACAGAAATAAAAAGACATTAATGGCGGTGGATTTGCCACATGTTAAAAAGATCAAGAAAACAGGAACAAGAAATGCCAAAGATTTTATATTTTGGTATATTAGCTTTTAGGACGCACAGCTCATACGTGGGGAAGGAAGTCGAAGAAGATGACGCACAGCTTATACGTGGGGAAGACAAATGGAAGACAAAATAGAAGTGGCCGAAATGATTTAACCTGGGGCGAAGTGAGAGCGTTAGCAATAGACGGGAATATGTACAAACAATTTATTGAGGCCCTATGCTCCTTATAGGATCAATGGCAACATACATATGTATATATAAGTTCTTATAAGTTCTCCGCTAATTTTGCTATTGAAACTCAGCCTGATCGATCAACAAATGTCTAAGATTAGAGCAAAAAAAAAAAACACGACTGCCTCTAATTTTACCCATAAATCCCTTGTTGTTGTTTTTTCTTTGTTTAAATATCAGAAGAACGTCAAGAGCCTGAAGTTTCCAAATTATGTTTAAGTATCTTGGCTATCAACAGACAACTTCCAAATGTGGGTAGAAGTGGAGAACTGGGCGTGGCACAAAATAAATTTATTTATATCTAAAGAGCTTTCTGTTCTTATCGCACCGTAGTGAAACCGAATAAAGTTAAAGCTGTAAAATTCTTTTTATAGAAAAAATCAGTCCACAAAGCTGGTCGCTTAGCGCTTATATACAATTTGATTTATATAAGGAATTAGATCCTTATAAAATTTTATTTTAAGACCTCCGTAAACGATGATTTAAATCTTTACGTATTTAATGTAAATTCATATAATCCTTATTGTCCTTACTTTAAGCGAAAATAAAAAAATATCGACTAAAACAATTAAACATGGCTATAACTACAACAAATGTCGCCCATTAGTCTTTAATTGCTTTCGATGGTCATTCATTCCTTGGGTACAGAATCAGTGTGTATGATTTCTGTTTCTCTGTTTCTATATTTTTCAATGCATTTCAGGAATATTGAATTAAATGCGTGTTATTTTCTATTGATGTAAATGGTACTCTATATTGTAACTACAGGGATGGAGAATGGTTGAATTTCGTAAGTCGGAGTATCGGTGGGATATAAAAATGTTATTTTTTCTACTTTTGTTTTGTGCGTTTGTGTCGTAGAACGATGACCATTGTCGTTGGTAGCGATAAATGATAAAATATGTTCGAATGCTGGCCATTTAACACAAAAAGCATGAATGCAGTATCGAAAGCCATTTAAAATGACAAACTGTTGCCACATTTATGTGGTCACTAAACAGAGGAGAGGCGATTTGGTTTCTTTACAGTGAAGGAAATAAATGATCCTTCAGTTTTTAATGTAATTAGTCTAAACTTTATTGGTATAGATTAGGTCTGTTTTGTTCTTTAGTGTACTTAAATTGACTGTATTGGATTACACTTAAAAAAATAGGTAATCAAATTCCGAAATTCTTTAATTTTTAAAAGTCTATTTGGATTACAAAACTTAGTTTTCTTTTGGGATTTTGCTTAGAGATAACTAATGTTGCTCTCTTTTTTTTTTTTTGTTTTGAATTATCCTTAGCAACTATGTACTTTATTTAAATATTCTAACAGTAATCGATAAGATCTTATATTTTCATAACGACATTAAAGTTTTTTCCTCTTTTCCTGCTTTTATTGAAACTTTTTTTTAAATGAAATTGTTTTTAATAGCGATTATGTGCAGAAGTTGGCCAAAACAAAAAGAATTTAACTGCATTGGAACATGTTCGTGTACAGAATAGTTACAGCAATTAAAACGGATTAAAAGACAAACAACTGATTTATGAGAATAAAAGACTTTCGAAATGACTGCGACGAGTTTTTACTTTACAACTACTAACATCTGAATACGCTTTCTCTAACCCTAAGCTTAAAATATTGGTCAGAAATATTTTTGGGTGGGTGATTTAAAAGGGATGGAGTTTTTACGACTTGAAAAAAGATCGCACCATGAACATGTATTATTGTTGGCAAGTTAAATTGAAATAATTGCGCATTGAAGCAATTTAAAAGAATCATGTGATGTTGCTACCAAACTAAATGCATAAGCAACATTAACACAAACAAACACATGAACAGACAACACTTGTACAAATACATACGCATCTTAACGATAAAGCATTTAGACAAACACATTTAGAAAGGATTCTATAATGATTGCACATTGTAGTCGAATCAACTAGAGAGTCCTTTATAGTTGTAATTGAAAAACATTTTAATGACTTAATATAGATTTATACATGCAAAAAGATACACTTACATGAAAACATACACACACTTACACATTCACATTTCTCTAAACTTAGAAATTCATACAATTGCAGAAAATAAAAGTATTATTGCAGTATTCTTTTTATTTTGTATCGGAATTTTAGAAAATTTCGCATACATTTGATTCATTTATGCATGTAGTTGGACTAATAAATGTTGGCTGAGGGATTTTTTTCAAAATCTCTAACCAAACAATTAAATCAATCCTTGTTTTGTCCTCTTCTTCTTCTTATTATTATTAATATGAAAGCGTTTAGCTTTAAATTGTTAAACGTTTTTAATCGATTTACATAATTATACATTTAAATTAATGCTCTTTTCATAGGGAGTACCGAAAAGTCTACTGCACTTATCCAATTTTACAATACAAGAGGTAAGAGCATCCTAAGGGCTGGGGGCACATCTAAAGCGGTATTTAGAATTTATAATCGCATATTGTGGACATAAATCTACAACCAACAATACCACGTGTATCTAGAAACTAAATACAACAACAAATAGAAAATATTTCCAAAAAAGACAAAAAAAAAAAAATAGCAATAAAACATATCTGCAGCATTTTACAAACAAATACTGAGCATCTCTCTCGTTTTACCAGACAAATCGAAGTTTTATACAACAAACGATTTTCAAAACACACACTTACACAAACAAATTCATTCCAGTATGGTTTATTACATGTTGGATGTATGTATGAAAAATAAATATTGTACATGTAATTGTATATCTATGTATGTATGTATAAAATTTAAAACATACGAGTACAGGGTACACTTAAAAGAGGTTTCTTTACACTAAAATAGGTGGCATGTCATAACGTCCAGTGTCATAGTGTCCATTGAGCTTTAGTTAGCGAAGCTAGTATTTGTTATACCAAAGAGGAGAAAATCCTATAGGACCCGTTACATTAAAAGTCTATAGGACCCGTTACTCATACGTAAACGTTATGGTGGACTACTAAAAATACGTTAGTGTGTCATATCTGTAAATATGATTTTAAAAATACGTTTTATAATGTAACAATTATTCAGTTTTATGCCCTTATTCATAAAAAATATTTCAGGTTAATAACAGGTTTATTAAACGAATATTCTATGGAAATCTGTTTAATAAACCTCTTATAAATCAATAATATTTTTTATGAATATGGGGTGTAGTTTGTAAAATTTTCCATATTTAAATGTTGAGTAGGAATGGGCAAAAAATATCGATATATCAAAATATCGATATTTAAAAAAAGTAATCGATATATATCGCCGATATTTAAAATACGGATGTATCGATATTTAAATACGACTATCGAATTCGATCGAAAGCCAGTCTTCATTAAAATTTTAGCCGTTTTTCAAACAATATGTTTTTTTTTAATAATTGGCATCACTGAATGCATCATATGTTTTTAAACTAATATGAAGAACTAAAATGATTGGCATTTAAAAGAAGCATTGCCGGATAAAAGAAGCAGATTGACAGGAGAGCACACAAAACAGAGAGTGGTCCTGATGTCCATATCTGCTGATTACTGGTTTGACTTAAACAATCAATAACATGTCTAGTTTAAGTTGGTACTTTTGGGGTGCAATTAAAATTTTTAGGTAAGTACCAACGTACTTCCATGACTTATTTACTTCCATTTAAATTTTTCGTAATTTACTTTATTTTTAGATTTCATATGGTTTTTTGTAATCTTCCCTTTTGTTTTTGTTATAATAAAACTTTTTTTTTTTTTGTGAATTTTTTGTTATTATTAGTTTTTTGCAATAAAATGAAACAATAAAAAGTAACAATGTAATTACAGTAAAAATTCGATAATCCGGATAATTGATTGCAGACCCCAAACCGGAGAAGTGAATTATCCGGATTATCGCATGTATGTATTTATTAAAAATTATAATAATTCATAACAAAATTAAACATAAATATTAATTTGTACAGTTCCAATGCGAATTAATTTTTCAGGTGGCGATAAAAACACAGCTGTGCTACTTTTTTTCTTAATTAGAGAGAGAAATGTCAAAAGTTCCTTGTGATTTTGACATATGGATCAACGAAAGCAACAAAAAAATACATTGTTGTGTTGTTGGTGTTGTTACTTGTTGTAGTATCGACACCACCGTTTACATGAATTCGCCTTGGTACAGTTCAGTTAAAATTCTATTCTTACTGTATTTTTCAAAGCATGCTGTGATTTGAATAAAAAAATAAATAAAAACGGGTGTTATTCAATCCGGACTATAGAGTTGCAATCAATCCGGATTATAGAATACGCAATGAGTTGCAAAATTCTGTCCGGATTACCGAATATTCCGGATTAGTGGAGTCCGGATTATCGAATTTACACTGTACATATAATATGTTTGTTCATAAATATGTATGTACAAAGGTATATTACATTTTTTTCATTTGGTAATAGTTTCAGCAAAATACGTTCGATATATCTAATTATCGATATATTAAAAAAAAATTGTTATCGATACTCTTAAAAAATATCGATTCGATATTTATCGATATATTTATTCAATTTGCCCATCCCTAATGTTGAGCTCTTTCAAAAATATATATTTTTTTATTTGGATAGTGTATAAGTTTTGGATCAATAGTTTAAGGTTCATCAAGAAGCTGTTGCAAAGTGCACTTGACTAATAACCATTTAGAAAAGTAACTCTTAAAAAAACACCCTTCACTTGCAAATACATTCAATGCCATGTAGTTTTTGTCTTTAGCTTTTTTTATATTTTTCGGAAAATGCAATATAAATGGCAACAAGCTTTTCATATGTTTGTTATACTGCATATTGAATATTGTATGTATTTGTTTTTTTTTTATTTTATACACTAACACACACTCTTACATGCATTTTCAAAAAAAAAAGATGTAAAATATTTTTTTCTGTTTTCGTTTTTTGAAATCTGTAAAAGTAAATCTTCATTAGATTTACCAGAGTGACCGACCAGAAGAATTACAGCAGCAGCAATTGTATCAGTAAATAAAAACCTAAGTTTTTAAATTGAAAGTACAAAATATACAATAGTTGTGTTCCCATACTACACCGACTTTACCAAAAGCATATGCCTTACACACAAATTGTGTTAATGAAAGAATTTATAAGAGAGTTAATTTGATTCTCGTCTTTCACATACTTTCACCAAGTTTTTTCTCGAGCATCTTCTGTAGAATATGAATCGAACAGCTGCTGTCTTTTGTTAATGTACGTCAAAGTTGTAAACGAAAATTAAAATTCGACATCAAAAATTGCACCTGAAACTAACATTTTTAAGGGAAATTTTAATACAGAAGTATCTGTTATCAAATTCTTTTTAAATATCGCCCTTGTTCAACAATACTGTATTAGCTCAAAATTTTATTTACCAAAAAGTAGACAAACTAGCACGATATTTTTACAGCGGGCATATATGAACATAACGTTTCGATTTTTTTTAAAAAGTGATGAAAATAAACATTTTGAGTTAATACACTATTGCTGAACAAGTTAGATATTTTGTGGAGTAATGCCTAATGATTACAACCAATTTCTTTGTTTTTAATTTGAATAAAAATCTTTTTAGTAGTATCTATGAAGCATTTACAACAACAACTCGTTCTAAAGCACTTAAAGCATGTTAGGTATGTTATAGAAAACGATTTCGAAAACAAAACGGTTCAGAAACGGTAATATAATGTTCAGTATCTTTAAAAATTGATTTCTAATAAATTTTCCTCTGTTTCCCATATTTATTCTTTTAAATTTTATGTTATAGATACATATGCGTATTTGCACAGAAAAGTCTACTTTTTGTCACGATACGACACCAAGCAATTAGTTTTGTATTTTAAAACCATGTTGCTAAAATTTTTCCTCTCTTTCACTAGAAAGCTTTACAGTGTAAAGTTTACACCAAAATGCAAAAAAGTAAATAATATTTTCATTATTCCTTGAAAATCCATTAAAAATGGTTGGTGTCGTAACGTGACAAAAAGGAGACTTTTCTGTGGAAATACCCATACATGTTAATTGAACTGTATTTTGACAAAAAAATTAAGATTTTAATTCAGAAATTGATTTTAAAATCGCCCGAAATTCTAAAAACTATTGGTTTTCATCACATGCGTGCTTTAAAAAAAAAAAAATCTGATTAAAAATTAGTTTTTTTTTCGTTTCCGTATTCTTGTTAATTTCTGATACTCTTTGAGCAAAGATAGTTTGGAAGTAGCGCTGTCCGTTCGCGAGCTGGAGACTTTTGTTACACCAGAAGGCTTTTTAAGGATTTTTGTCGCTTACGGCTTTTTGATTTGTAGGTGACGATATCAAGATCCAGATAAAATATAGAAATGTTCAAAAAACCAGCCAGTTCACGAATGGGCTGCACTAGATCTAAACCATTTTAAGAATCTTTAAAAAACAAACCCAAGGTCTCTTTTGAGAGGTCTACCAAGTCACTTTTTGTTCTTCATACGAAGTGAGCCGGTCTAACGTACATGAGCAGAGTGATTTTTTTTAATTTGTAGATATTGTCCTTGTTGTTTTTGTTTTCGAATTTGTTGTTGTATTTATTATATTTTCGCAACAGTTATAATTGATTTGACAGTCTCATGTGTTTGGGATTGTATGAAAATTGTTAAAAAGAAAATTTATGACCAAACAGAAGGACATTTTTCAAGTTATTCTTTATTTATGTATATGAACATATGAATGTATGTTTGTTTGTTAATGTGGATATGTAAATGTTTAAGTGTAGAAATGTATGTATGTGGCGGATTTAACCAGGATACATAGGGAGTATGGTAGTTTTGCACTTAAGCTTCAACAAAATGTGTGGTTAATATGAGACTTTTGGTTATTTTTTATTTCGTGTGGATTAGGGAATTTTTCTGCAGCCTCTCCTTCTTTTTAATAAGAAGTATTAATCCAAAAGTTGTTTACCTTATTGGAATTAAACATAGTCCTGGACGTCAAAGCTTAGAAGTTCAGTGTTAATTGTAAAAGAAAACTATGCCAAATAATATAAAACTACAAGTTCTTTTTAAATTTAAATTTGATCTTATATTTTCGTCATTGTCCAGATTTGCTAAAATGTAAGAATTTAATATTTTTGACGGAATGTTGTGTGCTGCTGATGTAAAATTTCTGATTTTTTATAATAATCGTGTTGCCTCAGACGCATAAGTTTAAGTGGATTTTGTCAAATGGCGGAAATTTTTCGTTACACTTTTCGTCCAACATTGGTTTCATTTGCTTAGCAACTAGCCAAACTGCCTTTTACAATAAACTATTTTTGTCAACTATACACCTTCATTGTGATGAGATCTACTACTTCCTACATGCGTTTTAAAAATGACAAGTAGAAAATTAGTTTTGAAGATTGTGTTGAAATGTGGCCAATTTAAGAGCAACTTTTTAAAATGCTTCATAAAATACTATTCGCATAAAGTACACCTCAATCATTTGCTTAAACACAAACTCTTTAAAGCGATCATGCAAATTTTTCGTACATATTCAGCTTGCAGATAGTATATTCAATTCATTTGAGATGCATTGTTACCGAATACGGGCAAACGTGCCACAATAAGCGGTGGGACACTAACTGGAGGCTTGTGTTTGAAATGGAGAAAAAAATATCATCCCAAGATGTGTTTCTTTTTAAAGTTTGTGCTGGAACAAATTTATAACAATGATATGATATGCGTAAAATTTTTTTAATTCACGCATGCGTCGTCAAATGAATGTACAGAGAGTGGATTCTACATTTCAATGCGATCAAAGCGTATAATCCTTTGGGATGTCTAAACAAATAACAGAAAACACCCTCTATGTTTATGAAGTTGGTCTCTACAAACAACTTTAGTGAAATTCTATGCACCACAATTAACACACAGTTACAGATTAAATGTGATTGTGGCACAGTGTTGCCAGGTAATTTTTTTCTTCCCCCCGAAAATAAATTAAAAACCCCTAAATTCATGTAAAAGCTTAGATGGATAATATTTTATTTAATTTTAGTTAAATCAACTTGACTCAGTTTTAATTGGCGTACATACATACATACATTACCTAACTAGAGCAAAAATAGCCATATTTTTAACATTTTACTGAAATTCCCCCAAAAATATTTTTTTATAGTTTTTTGAATATAATTAATATTGTGGTTATTTTGTTGAACTATTTATGGTTTTTAATCCAAATTTCCAAATTTCAATAACAATTTTAATTAATTTTCATGTTGTAAAAATTCCTTTCTTCATAAAAATAATTTAATGAAAATTAAATTTAATGAACTTAAGCCTGATTAGAAAATATAGGAAGTTTTTTGAATATTTTTATTTAATCAAATATCTAAAATAAATAAGCTGTTTAAAAAATACGGTTTCATATGAACAACTTTGTGAATTTTACTTTTTTAAATTCCATGAAACAAAAAAAAACAAACTTTCACTTAAATTAGCAAACAGATTTAAAGATGTTGATCTACTCGAATCTCTTTAATCTACTCGTAATCGATCTACTACGAAGACAAACTTGAGAAGCTGCTAAATACGGTACTTTTATAAAAATGAATTACAATGAATTCTATGTTTTTACGGAATATGTAGTTATTTTTTTAATTGTGATTTTATATTGAATGATGGTGATCAGCTATTTTTCCGTGAAATCTTTTGCTCAACCAAAAACAAGCTTACTTGGTAATTGAAAGGACAAGCAAAAAACCCTTTAAAATTTATGACCCCAAAATTGTTTTCCTAAGAATTAGTAACACTTTAATTTGCCACTAAATTAAATAAAACCCCCTAAATATGGGGGGAAACCCCTAAGCGGCAACTCTGCTGTTGCAACAACAAAAAAGTGTTAATAAAAGTTTGAGCATGTTCCAAAGCACAAGCTTGAATTTGTTGTTTTTAACATCATAAGAAAAAAAAAACACCAGCGTACAAGGACCAGAATTTTTGACATTTTTATGACTACAATGCACATATTTTAACTTCTGCTTTGCCACAATACTACACATGTATTCCCCAAATGATCGCACTTACGAGGTTAGGCTGGAAATTATTAAATATTTTATTGCTCCAAATTCTCCAATACATTAATTTGTAATTGTGGTTGAGGGAAAAATATTGTAATTTATCAAGATAATGAAGGCACTTTTTTAATAACCCTCGTATTCTCAATGAAATAAATGCAGATACAAAAGTAAAATCCGTAAAAGAGAAAAAAACGGAACACCATTTTTTGGTCATAAAAGGCGCCCACGTTGTTTTCTTCATTTAAGACGCGTTGATGCCTGCAGGCGCCTCCATTTTTGCCAAAGAGACACATTTCGTGCGAATATTATTTATTTGCTGGAGTCTTGCAAATAATACAAACAATAATATTTATCACACTTGCCACAGTTGCGCAGTTTTAGTTAGTCTCTGTCTCAGTTTTCTCATTTTTTGTTTTTGGTGATTTTAAAAATTCATGTTACATTTTTTAGTTTGATTTCAAAAGAATTTCGTTTATTAGCGCGTATTTTGTTTTTTATTTATTAATTTTTTTTTGAAGAATGGCTTAACGTTGCATGTTTCTGTTGCTGTTTTGTTGTCATCTCCCGTTGTTAGGGAGGTCTATAAATCTCTCTTCAAATTCTTACACATTTGATTTTTATTTTATTTAGTTTTATTTATACAACATATTTCAGCCAAGTTATTAAAGACAAAAATGCATTAAACGATTTATGCGAAAAAGTGAGAGGTGTCAAAATACAAAAATTTAAAATCGATATTATTTATACGATTTTAGACAATCGGAAATTCAGGATTCTCGGTGCATATCAGTGACGGAAAATTCAATACTATTGTACTATTTTCAGTACTTTATACGGTTCCCCACGGAAACTTGTACTATTTTCTATTTATTAATCCTTGTTTAGAAATCCACTGTTTCTATTTCTTTAACATTGACAAAATTCCAACAACATACTGGATACCCATAAAATGCATTGTGCTATTTCGTTCATGTTGTGGTTGCGTTTTATTTACATGATTTCGAAAACATTTTTTAATTTTAAAGTTTTGTGATACACTTAAAAAGAAATTTAACTCCGAAAGCAATTTAATTATAACTAACAATTTTTGCCTGTCAAAGTTATTGCTGGTAAGACCAACAGCTTATTGCCGTTATTATTGAGAAGAAGAAATTTGAAACGAGCTCACGCAAATAAAACATTTTGAAATGGAAAATATTTAAATTTTTTCGTTGAATGTAAGCCAAATTAAACCTAAATGGACGAGTTTATATTTCCCAATATTTCACGTATTGCTCTCGGAATTTCGGTAATACCACATTTATCAGCAGCAGTTGAGCGAACTTTTTGAATGTAAAATGATACAAAAACAAACAACAAATATTGTGCAAGTTCAAATCTCAAATTTAATTAAAACTAAAGATCTATTGAGATCAAATGAGTACTGTGGTAACATGTATAATATTACTAAGAATGTCGAATAAAAATTAGTTAACTTTTTAGTTTAATGTATTTTGGTTTTTTGCTTAACTTATTTTCAATGAAAAATATATTTTTTAAAAAGAACCAAAATGTTGTTATTAAGTACTCTTTTGCTTTGAGGACATCTCAGTTTTTAAATTTTCCATCACTGGTGCATATACAATATTTTAGGGTTTGCATTTAATTTAAAAATGGAAATTATTTCCAAAAATAGTTAAAGAAGGCCCATTTTTTATATTTTAAAATGTTTGTTTAATAATTCTTACAAAGTAGTTTTGAACCTACATACATATTTAGGTTAAAATCCCGAATCCAAAATTCCTAGATTCTATATCTGCATAGCCGGCCTTCGGTTAATAGGGTGTTGAGTCGATTAATACTTGTTCGATTAATCAAACAATTTTAGATGATCAATTGTTCGAATAATTAAAAATTGCTAGTTTCGGTAAAAGGATTAATCGAAGAATTTATACCGATTAATCGAATAATAATTTCTGTTAAATGTATAATTTTTCAAGTTTTAAGTCGAATAAACAAACCAAACCGTTGGAATTTAAAAAAACAGTGATGTTTAGTGAGTAATTTAGCTTTTATATTTTTGTTAAAGTTTTTTAAACCCAATTTAATAATTCATTTCACAAAAGAAAAAACGACAAACGTATGTTAACTCAAAGATTTATATTAATGTATCGGGTATATTCTAAAAATCGATATGAAGAGAAATTGAAATCGACCGATAATTTAAATTTAATTATTTACAAAATTATCGTAGTTTATCGTGGTTCAAGAATGAAGTAGATAAAATAAAATATTTTTATGAACTTTCATTACAGGGTCGTTTTTAAAAATTGCTCGGTTTTAAATACACTTCATTCCGATTTCTAGGACACGCCCGTATTTTTTAACAAAATAGTTCATGCGTTTCTCTCTTTAGAATGAGTTTGGTTTAAAAATATTGTACGAAGAATAAATCTAATAATGCTAAATGTAACAACGTAAATGTTCTTCAACAACTTCACTAATTTACCATTTACACAATAACTATAGCATAGTATTTATAAATATTTTAGATCGATTCTCTAGAGAAAATTATTTGCAGAAGCATAATAGAGAATGGAATGTCCGTGAAAAGTTTCAAAAAATCCAAAGGTTTATTGACTCTTTTAAAATCTAAGTGCCCGAAAGTGAAGCAACAAATTGGAGCTACATTGACAAATTTTATTTAAAAAAGAATGTTTACTAATTTTTTCTAAACTTATAGAAAATATTCTCGTAATTTATTAAATTTCTGGATTTAGAATTATTCGATTATTCGATTAATAGATTAATTTTAAAATTTTATTCGTTTAATCGAATAAGTTAAAAATGGTTTAATAGTTTAATCGAACAAAAACAAAACCTGATTAAAATCTTTCAGAATATATATTTTACAATGTGAATATATATTTTAAAGCACTTTAATAAGCCGAACAAAACAGCAAAAATTAAAAATTTTGCAGGTACCAAAATTAACAGACCCAACATAGCAAACACTACAAATTTGGGAATTTTCGTTATTTCGTAACATAATCACATTTAAGCTCCATCCACTTTTTCCAGCGACATTCAATTGCTTCGATACCCTGTTTAAAGTATGAACTATATATCCATCAACCGCAGACTCCACCTCTTAATTATTAGCAAATCTTTTACCACCGTCGCGTTTTTCAAGTTTAGAAATATAAAATATTCAGAGGGAGCGAATACGATGCGTGAAAAATTCGGTGACCATTCGTTTTGTTTTATGCAGAACAGTATTGTATTTTTGAGCTTTGTTTTGTGTTAACTATATTTTAGCGAAAAACAAACAAATATTTGACTTTGCTTATTACGGGAAACATTTTAAATTTTTCTTTCACGAAAATTTTGAAAAATAACTTGAAAAAGTGAAAAAGAGTTTACTTAATGCCCAATAAATTTGGTCGAGTACATTATTTTTGATAAAACCTAAATGTTTATCAGAAATAATTGCATGAAACGCAACGATAGTATTATAAGTGGTAAACATATCGCACCTGTTCATCAAAAGTAACACAACTCAAAAACTCTATGTTCCACTTTTTTGACGGAAACAGTGTATGATTACCATATGAAAAAAGGAAGAAGAGAAATAAATTTTGTGATTTTATTGAAATATTATTGAGTTTCCTTTACAACGGTATATTTGTTTATAACAATAATTCCCTTATATTGGCGGAATTAGTTTTTTGCTTCTACTGAAAACTTGTAAATTTTGAGTTGTGTTACTTTTGATGAACAGGTGCGATATGATTATTATTAACCATAACATTTGTACACAGAAAAAAATATCTATTAAAAATAAAATTTTAGGTCAACAAACTTTTTGTTTGATTCAAAGAAAAAATTTATCAAATTGACACTTTGCAAAATAGCACTCAATAAAACATATTTAATAATGAAATAATTAAATATTTCTTCATATTCAATAAAAAAAATATTTGAATCGAAGTAAAGACAGTATTTTAACAACTCTTGTCCATTTTTAAATATCTCATAGTTCTCATTTGTTTTACAGTTTTATTTGAATAATATATTTGGTTTTGCCAAAGTCTTTGGAAAAGGTTTCTTGATGATCTGGCCTAAGCAACCAGTGAAATGCGCATAGGAACTTACTTTTCCTCGCATAATAAATTTTAGTGTTTTTATAAAAATATAAAAATGGAAAATTTATGACATCACCATTAATAAATAAAAAAATAAAGATACGATTAACATTTTGTTTGATTTATTCAACAGTTTCAACAATTTATTTTAACAAATCAAGTAAACATTTTGTTGAAAAAAATTATTTTGGGCAACAGCTTTTTTTATTGACTCAATAAACTTGGTTGTTGACTAAAAATTTAACAATTATACATACAAACTGTTTTATCAATACCGCAAAAATCGTCATCGCAGAAAATTCAAAAATTTTTGTAATCAAATATGCGATTTTCGTATTCAAATATGAAAATTATTTTTTTCTGTGTATCGAAAAATCTTTTTTTTAACGAAAATTCATTCCTTGTTTGAAAATTAAAAAAAAACCACAACAACAACTTCTAATGACAGGGTTGTATTTTCCTGAAAATTCGTAAGACTTGTGTGATAGTGTAAAGTACCTTTTTCTAATGTTGAAACTAATATTGTAAATAAATATTGCTTTGAACGCCAATTCATGTTCAAAGAAGAAAAAGGAAGAATCTTTTCAATAAGAAAAGAGCCGTATGTACTCAGACTTACTAAGGTTCAAGGCTGCAACAAAGAGCCACAAAAAATGTATATCGAACTGTTCTGTATTTAAGTTTAAAAAATGGCCACGATAGTGATAAAGAAACTTGAACTTTAATTCACAGTTTTTGGACATCACAATAATGCATTGTTTTGATAAATGAGAGAAAAACTAAAGATATTATACAAATAAAACTGTTAAGCGAATAAGAATTATAAGCCCCAGTTTTGCCTGTAACAGTATCAAAGCTTAAACAAAAACAACAACAATAAACAGTGAGTCTATCTTTTCTTACAGTCCCGACTAGAATTGGTTGATTTTTTGTCAGCTCTAATGTGGGTAAAGAAAAAACAAAAATAAAGACAAATTAATTTATTTTATTTTGCCAGTTCAGTTTTATTTACACTGCCACATGCATATTAGTTTTCCAAGTTTTTATTAGGATTCAAGTTGAACCTCTCCTACAAATTGGAGTCTAAATAATCTATTATCTGTAAAAATACCCTTAATAATTGTTACTTTAAATATTATATAAAAGCATAAATCTTCTACAACCATATAATTCAAAATTAATCCTTTTATTTCTCTTGACTAATTGAACAGCCCTTCTACGCTGGAAATAAATTCATCCCGTTGAAATAATAGGCGTAACATCTAATTGTTTTTTTTTTTATTTAATCTTAATATGCAAAGCGTTTAAATGTCTGGGCTTATAATTTTTTAATGTTTTTAGTTTAAAGCATTATTTTTTTCCAATAATTGTTTTTTTTTAATTCTAACGTTTACTTTTGAATATTTTTTGAGATTTTATTTAATGAAATACCGCCATTAACTCTCTTTTTTTTTAGTAATTTAATTTGTTCTTGTGCTTTTACCATTTCACGGAGACTGTTTGTCTGCCCAAAAAAAGCACAGAAAATACTTATCATCATCATTTTTATTTTATTTTGATTTGGATTATAACGCAACTCATAATAATTTTCATTCCTAACGGCATGTCAAAACATTTTGTTTTTTCTTCACCTTGTAGTGGACTTGTATTATTAAAGTACACTGCGAGAAAATTATCAAGGTATTTTTTAACTTGGGTTGAATGTGGCCGTTATTCTGAAATGAGTAAAATTCTTATTTCTCAAGACCGATATAACCATCTAAATTTACGTTTAAAGAAAATTCTCCAAGTGTATCATGTACCTGCCAAAACAATTTTTTCTCTTACAGATCATTGATCATAATTTTCACAGTCGCATCACGATCATAACAGAAAGCAGCAAAATGATTACGACAACTTGTGCCTAAAACTTCAAATGCTTTGAAACCTACACAAAGCAGAGTCCACACAAAAAAAGAGCTGGAGTTAATAAAAAGAATAAACTATTTTTTCCTGCATGGCAAATTACCGGAATTACTCTCATTTAGTTGGGTTTCATTACGAAGTTTTTTTTTTTGTATTCTTGTTGGGTTTTTGTTTTTACCACTTCAATATCCATAATTTTCGGCGGCATTGATCGCTGGTGTATGAGAGCAAAGTGTTGAGTAGAGAGGGATTAAAATTATGCCACCTTTGAATTTATTATTTGACGAATATGAGGCGGTTTCGGCATCATGAATTGAGGCAAGATAAAATGTAGCAACTTAAAGGCTGCGTGCTAAAGTTGAAGCTGATCGTTTCAACGACGATGGTGTTCATAATGATGCTGACGATGCTAGTAGTGGTTTTGTTTAAATAAACTTGGCTGAAGAAAAATCTGTTTTTAGTTACCCAAAAAATTAAATGAATTTTTGTACCCACTTTCAATTGACTCTGTTCAGTTTGGTAAAAAATCCGAAAAGACCTTTCTACCAAATCAGCAAAAACTTAAAATGCAGATGATAATACATAATAAAATTCAAAATATATTTAAGGTTTTTTGTTCGTTTGTGTTTAATTTAGTGCATTGATAGTCATCTTGGCAAACGGTAGATTTAATAATTAGTCACTATGTATAACAACAACATGAGTAAAAGAGTGACGGATAGCCAGACAGAAATCAAAAGTCCGATACATACATTTAATAGCGGTGCGTATAGCAGAAGATATTCCTACTGATTTAAATGATTCCTTCGATAGCATTGAAGAGGAGATACATTTTGTCGGCAATTACATGAGAGCAACGCACATAATTACAGAGCGGCATTTGCTCTACCAAGTTAACACTTTCGTAGCTGAACAATTGCTGCAGGCTCATAATATTGATGATGCACTACCAACACATCACTCATTTATCCATCATGTTCCCGTCCACCTTAATATATTTATAACAGGTAAAAATGTAATATTCGGATGAGCCGAATCTAATATGCCCTTCACGATTGCATGATTAAATCAAATTTTGTTAGAGTTTTATATTTTTGGCTCTCATCCCACCGAAATCAGGGATTAAGTATTAAATAGTGATATGAGTTTCAAAATTTGCACCAAAAAATTCCACATGCTGAGTATTAACTTGGCATATTAAAGTAGCAAACATATGTAGACTATTTCACAAACTTAGGATTTGGTATCATATTTTGATGTTCCACTAAAACCGAGTAACTATTTTGGTAACATCATATATGATTATGTGATCATAAAAACCTTTAAGCGGCCCAGCTTGTGTAAAATGTATTGTAATCATTTAATTTGGCTACAGTTTTCTGATCATATCTACAACTATTTTTCTCGTGGCCCACAAGAGATATGCAAAGGAATGATCATATAAAGTTTGTTAAATATATACAAGCGGTTTCTTAATATCCCAGCAAGCATTTTCAATCGCGTAAGTGTCTACTGCGAATGTCAACAACAGCGTTTTTAATCGTCGACGAATGCATTGTTTCAATCGCAGAAAATTCCTCACACGGAACAAACTGTTACACAAACTGATTCATCTGTGAGATATTTCCACAACACAGCGAAAGACGTTTATACTAATCGTAGAGGGAATCGTTTGAGATATTTGTAAAGATTTTTTAACCATGGCAAGAATGCTATGAGACTTATGTAGGGATTATCTTAGAACTTCTGAAATGCTACCTAAATAAAAGAGTGAAGCGTTTTTCTCACATTGCAACGTCATATCTTCATACAATTTATACGGAACAAACCTTTAGAACTCGAATTCAACTCCAACCGGTTGGAAAATCCTCTATAACGGGTGGTTAAATTTTAAGGGCCGATGTTGAATGTGAACCACACCTAAACGTCAAGTTTTTTTCAATGTCTTATTTGACATTTTTCAATTTCAGACTAACTCAATTTGAACCATGGAAAGATACACAATCAAGCAACGCGTTCAAGTTGTTCAACAGTGATACTATTTTCGAAGAAAATCATCTTCAGTGATGAGGCACATTTTCACGTAAGTAGATTAGTCAATAAGCCAAATTGCCGCATTTGGGCAAATGATAGTTCGATTTTCGAAAAACCAATGCACCCACAAAGAGTGACTGTTTGGTGCGGTTTATGAGCTGGCGGATTCATCAGGCCGAATTTTTCCAAAATGAGCCCGGTCAGGCAGTTAGTGTGAGTGGTGTTCGCTATCGTGTGATGATAACGAACTTTTTATGGCCCGAAATGGAATATATGGATGTGGACGATATTTGGTTTCAACAGGACGGTGCCACTTGCCACACAGCTAACGAAACAATAGCTCTTTTGCGCGACAAATTCAAAGTGTTATCGCACGTGGTGGCGATGTTAATTGGCCGCCAAGATCATGTGATTTGACACCGTTGGACTTTTTTCTTTGGGGTTATTTGAAAGAAAAGGTGTACGTCCATAAGCCAGCAACAATTCAAGAGCTAAACAATAAGACAATTCGGCACATTAACGGCATAGAACCTCAATTATGCCTCAGCGTCATCGCTAATTTGGACCATCGGGTGAAGGTGTGCCGCATTGGTCGCGGTGCCGATTTGGCCAATATTTTGTTCCTTACATAATTGAACCATACCAATATTGTTAAATTAAAAGAAATAACAATCATTTCCCAAATAATTTGTGTTGTATTCAAAATCAACATCGGGCCTTAAAATTTTACCACCCTTTAGATCGGTTTGTTAAATTAAATTTGTATTGGCCATAGAATTTTCTGTAAAAAACGCTGTTATTTAGGTGGCTCAGTAATTGTTTTATGATTCATACAGAGAGTCTCAAAAGGTTCATTCGATGAAGGTTTGACGAAAGATAAACAAAGTGTAAGATTTTTGTTTTTGTACTCTTGAAATAATCATCAATAGATTGTTTGTGGACTTGCATGGTTAACATTTCAAAAATGTATAAAAGAGAAATATATAAGAAAAGTGTAAATGTTTTTGTTGTTGTTACTAGTCGGATAATCATCAGAAGATACTTTTAGGAGTTGTATACAAAACACAATCGTCTAAGCAACAGCCTATGCTAGCTGGGATGTATCAACAAAACTCCATAAATATGTTAAACCTTTAAACAAACTTGTACTCGTATAAAGGTGTGTAAGTAAAATTTGATTATAAAAAAATTAGATTTTTATAATAACCTTCAAGTTTTTTTTGCTTAAATTTTAAAAAAATAAAACACATTTTTTATTTATTGTACACAAAAGCGTTTTAATCGTTTAATTTATACATATGTATATGTACATACACATACCAGCTCTTCTCTTACGATCGTTTTCGTCAAAAAGCTCTTATTCCGAGAGTACCCTTGTAGGGTGCCTCCTAGGTGAAACATTTGGTCGATTTGGTAAATTTTCCATATCAAACAAAATTTATGTATAACAAATGTTCAAGCCAATTTCATTATCATATCGTGCTTCGATTACGGCTAAAATAAAATATTATACCGATTTAGATAACTTTCAGTACTATATATACTTAATGCATAACAAATTTCTAAGCTAAATTTTTTCCCACTGGATTATGCCTGAGTTTCGCCAAATCCTTTATTTTAGAAGGAAAAAGGAGTTATTTGTTTACAACAAAGCCATTATAAAAACGGTATCGAAAATTTCCAATAACATTATTCTATAAAGCTTATTTAATGTAAAAATGCAGCAATAAAGATCATTAATTAAACAGGGACTTCAAAAACAGAATTTTTGTGCAATCGTGTTCTTTTTGCTCGTGCACCTAGAGAAAAAATATGTTTAAATATAATCATCTCCAACAAAACTATTTTTTAGATAATTTCAAACATATTTTGTTTAATTTAACCATATTATTGTTATCGACAATCATATTATGGTTAAAGTAGTCCTCCATCAAGAAGCCACAGTCATATTATGATTGCCTTCGAACATGTTATGGTTAACACTTATAATAGCATGGTTGGTTTTCAACATGCTGCTCTTGGAAAATAGGAAAATACTATTGTCAATTTATTTTAAACAAATTATTGCCATATTTAACCATAACATGTTCAGAGACAACCATAATATGGTTGGGACTTCTTGATGGAGGACTAATTTAACAATGTATGGTTGTCGTGTGGGATAATAATATGGTATGTTTAAAAGTTTCTTTAAAAATAGTTTTGTTAGAGGTGGCCATATTTAAACATGCTTTTTCTCTGTGTGTACTTTAGGCATTACACAAAGCGATCTATCTGAATTTTAAAAGCAAAATTATTCAAACTATTTGTGATTGAATATATTCTAAAACCACACGGATAGACGGACATCGCTAAAACAACTACCCTGCGCTTAAGGATCTAGTACATATGTGTGGCGTAATATGGATGTTGTAGAAATTACAAACAAAATGACAAACTTATATGCAATTTCCACTTGTAGTGAAGGGTATAAAAATACTCTAACCTAAAATGGGTGTGCGTGTTTTTTCTGTGCTTTTTTTTAACAAAGAACTTTAAACAGTCCCTAAAACTCTTAACGTTCCTTCATTCTGAAAATATGTATTAAAAAAAATTGCAATTAATATCATAAAAAGTTATTTAGTTTCTTTATCACACGATTAAGCGGTGTTTCGTTACATTCGATCGTTCGTTTTTTACTTTTTTTTACTATATTGCACTTCTTGCACTTATTGGAAATAAAGTTAAATCTTTTTAAAACTTCCTTTATTTTTTTTTTTGTTCAGCTTGACACATTCTCTTTATTGTGTCGTAAATTATTTGAAAAAGAAAACAAAAAGTCACTAAATCCATTCAAAAGTATTTAAACTCTTTAGTTTTTTCGATCATAAATTTGGGAATTTATTTTGCGATCGCATTTTGTTCGCATATCAGTGTTGTTTTCTGTTGTTAACACATACTAAATTGGCTAAAATAAGTTGTATATTTAACGTTTTTCAGTCGTCTTGTCTGTCGAGTGATTTTGCATAAATTTAAAATTTAAATTAGTTGGAGTTAGTTCCACTAATTTTATTTTGTTTATCAATAATAGAATCAACAAAATGATAAAATGACTGACGACAAAATAAATAAAAAAATGTATCGTTTAAGATTCGGCTTGCCATATTGACTTGACTTTTATTGGTTTTGTGTTAAAAAAACCAAATAATTTTTAAAATCGCAAATGGATAATAAAGTTGAAATAATAACCCTGACTGTTGGATTGACGTGGGCGTGCTTGTTTTACACTAATATTTTTTACTTTTCTAAAAGAAATACCTTAAAAGTTTGCTAAAGCCCCTTTTAAACTGTTCTACAAGTCTTAAAGTTTTTCCTCTACCAAAATTCAACTATGTTTGGTCTGAGGGTCAAAAAATCCAATAGAAAACTATTTTCATTACATTTGGCATTTACACTATCATATTTCAAATAAAACTCTTTGTGGAATATAAACAGCTGTTCAGTGAAAAAACATTCATAACAATAAATTTCAGTGTACTTATCATATATGAAAAATTGGGAATTTAGCACGTCATACACAAATCTTATTAATAATAAATTTTGTATTCCCAAAAAACAACTTTGATAATATACTTGCATGTGCCCGTGCAAAAAACTCAACTGGCAAATTTGTTTTTTCTTATTACCCGCTTACAACTACAATTCGAGTCGGAAAAAAGCCACCCAATTGTAGGGGAATGTAAGAATGTATTGTTGGAGTTTTGTTTAAGCTTTGATATAGTTACAAGTAAAACTTTGAGTGTTTATAATTTTTATTCGCTTTAAGGTTTTATTTGTATAATATTTTTAGCTTTTCTAAAATCGTTGGAAAAGGTTTTCTGCCGATCTGTCCTAAGCAACCAGTGAAATGTACATAGAAGCTAGAAATCCTTCAACAATAAATTTCAGTGTATTTATCAAATATGAAAAATTGGGAATTTAGCACGTCAAACAGAAATCTTATTTATATTTTTGTTTTAGGAGCTTTAAATTTTTGGCGTGATTTTGAAAGATAATTATAAAATAAATAAAACATAAAATATAATATTTTTTATTTTTTTAAAAGTTTTATTCTGATGCCCAATAGCAAATTATTCAACAGCTGTTTTTGTTATTTTCTTCAAGGTTGAGTAAGTCATTTCGGTCTTGTGTTTTTTTTTTATAGTTTTACATCTGTGTAGCCCACCCAGCGTGTACCCTATTAAACATTTTTTACAACAAATATGTGTGATATATTAAAAATTTACAAGAAAGCATATTTTTGTTTAAAAAAAATAGTAAAACTTACAAGTTTTAATTCCTGATTTCTCACACAAATTTCTTTGGTCTGGGTTTACACTAGAAAAGTTTTCTTTCAGAAAGTGTCACCTTATAGATGATAGTGGAAGAAAACAAGTTATGATTTTCCTCCTCTCACCAATAAACTCAGATTTTCTAAAAGAAAACTCTTATAGTGTGAACCTATACTTGCGTATTTTTAGACATTTCATAATAAATTTAAATTTATTTGAGTTTTTGACGTGTCGTAATATTTTGTATTATGGTGTAAAAGGATCTCAAGAAAGTAGGAATCATTTAAGTAGGTTTAACAACAAATTTAACTTTTCAATTTTTATTTAAATTGCTTGTCAGACAAAATTTGGTCAAATATTTTTAGTTAGTTTTAAAAATAAATGGAAGCTGAACTTTTATGATTCAGACTGGAAATTATCAAATGTCTTAAATATAATTAGTGGCGGTTATACTACGTACGGTACCGAAAAAATTTAAATTGTATTGAGGAAGTACAATTGTACAATTTCTGATTGGAAAATCTTCTGTTTAATATTCAAAACAAACCTAGGTAGCAAATTTGGAGATAATTTAATAAAATTTGGTCGGGGTTGACCGACTATACTTTTTTACTTGTTTTTTTTATTGTAGATCTGGACTCAAAAGGTTGGGTTGATAATGATTTACCTTCAAATTATTTAAAACTAATAGGCACGAGTGATTCCTATGAGATGAACCATAATCGACATCGAATTAGTCGAAGATTTAAATTTATAAATATTAATTTACGTGAATTCTTCTTAAAGATATTGATCTTAACTTACAATTTCATCGTAAATAACTTTAAATGAAATATTTCTGTTTTGTTATTGAATTTGAATGTGTTTTTTTTTTAAAAGCTTTGAGCCATTTTTTAGCCCAATTTTGAGCAATTTTCCCGCAAATATAGCCATTTTTGGTCACTAAGTTTTGGCAACACTGATATGGTCTTTATTACTTAAAGTTCAAATTATATTTCATACATAAGTTTTGATTCTTTATAACTCTTAATATCGGGTGATATTTTAACTATTAACTTTTTGGCAACACTGGTTTAAACAGCTGGCGCACGTTTCGTGTTTTGTTTCACTGTCAAACATATTCAGTTTGGTCTATAATTTAACCATGAATCGTCTTACAAACGAACAACGCTTGCAAATTATTGAATTTTATTATCAAAATGCGATCCACTTTTTTTTATCAAAAAATTGTGTTCAGCGACGAAGCTCATTTTTGGCTCAATGGGTATGTTAATAAGCAGAATTGTCGATTTTGGAGTAAAGATCAGCCAGAAGCATTGCAAGAGCTGCCAATGCATTCAGAAAAAGTCACAGTTTGGTGCGGTTTATGGGCTGGTAGCATCATTGGACCGTACTTCTTCAAAGATGATGCGAATCGTAACGTAACTGTGAATGGTGAGCGCTACCGTGAGATGATATTCAACTTTTTTTAGCCCAAAATGCAAGAGCTTGTTTTGCATGACATGTGGTTTCAACAAGACGGTGCCACATGCCACACAGCACGCTTAACAATGGACTTATTGAGAGGCGAGTTCGGTGAGCATTTATTAATGAGATACCGGCCGAAATGTTGGAAAGAGTATGCCAAAATTGGACTAAGCGGATGGACCATTTGAGGCGCAGTCACGGTCAACATTTGCATGAAATAATCTTCAAACATTAAATTATATGGACCGTACTATCGATTCAAATAAAGATTTCATGCTTTTTCTGATTTGATAAAAAATCACCCCTTAGTAGTGCGTTAATAATAGTAAATCTTTGTTAAATTAGCTTTTTGATTCTTGCTTTTAATATTTTGGTATTTTTTTCGTTTGCTAAAATTTATTTTCTAAAAAATTGCCATTATTAGATATTCGCTTTAAATATTGGCAAACATTTTAGCAAAAATAAACGAATAGTTCGCAAATGCGAATCAGAATATTCGTCGCATCCCTAGTATTTATGTATGTATGGAAATTAATTACTCTGCATTAGCCTAACTACTCAAATATTGTTATCTATTTTTAATTATTAAAAAATTTGTTTGTAATTTATTAAAAACAAAATCAACTTAAATTTAATTAATAACACTGTGCAACATTTCTAAATTCATCGAGTGCAAACTCCTTTCCATGTAGAGTCTCTCGAAGTGCTAATCGAAACTAATAAAACCCGATTTGGGTTTTGCTAGCTCAGCTGCTATTCGGATTTTGCTTGTATTTATTTCGAATATGAGTTTCTAATACAACATGACATATAAAGCGTTTGTGCTGTTTGATTCTAAAACTCAAGATCCGCTGTACCGATTGACAAAACACTTGGACAATAAATTAGTTTAGCCTGCAGCTCGGTTTCTCTTGAGTTGGATCCCGATATGTGGCGTTGTTGTCGTCATATAGGTATAAAGTTTTTTAATTTATTGTAGGATTTGACTTAAATTCTTAAAATATATTTATTAAACAAAAATAAGTTTCCTGATAAATTTCTGACTCGGTGGATAGCGATGGGGTCAAGTATTTAACAAAATGTTCCAGTATTTAATTGTTATTTGAAAAATCCCGAGCTGCGCCGGGACATAACGGCTATTATCTTATAATTTATAACATTCGAATCAGACAAGTCACAAATGTCATAAGTATTCAATAAGTACAATAATATAAGCAATTAATAATAATAAAAATATAACATCTTATACACAGAAAAAAATAATTTTCATATTTGAATACGAAAATCGCATATTTGATTACAAAAATTTTTGAATTTTCTGCGATGAAGATTTTTGCGGTAATGATAAAAATGTTTGTATGTATAATTGTTAAATTTTTAGTCAACAACCAAGTTTATTGAGTCAATAAAAAAAGTTGTTGCCCAAAATAATTTCTTTCAACAAAATGTTTACTTGATTTGATAAATTTTTTATTTGAATCAAACGAAAAGTTTGTTGACCTAAAATTTTATTTTTAACAAACTGTGTTGTTAAAAATTTGCTTGAGATATTTTTTTCTGTTCTTGATTAAGATAGTCGTAAAAAGTGAGAGAAAAAAAATTTAGGTAATAGATTAACAACAATTTGCAAAAGTAAATTTTTAAATTTAGTTAATAGTTTGTTGCTAATTAGTGGGGAATTGATTAAAGAAACAAAAAATATATAAAAGTCGTTTTTATATGCCGTATCATTATCCCGAAATTGGGTAATGCCGTTTCCTCTCGATAATCTAGGGAACTGTAAGCGATCAGAAAGGTATTTTGGCATTTTTGTCATTATAAATTTGGGTAAAATTTTGTATGCTTGAGATAAAATTGTTTTTGCTATAAAATCCTAACGGTACCTTATGTGACCATGATGTTTTAGGAGATGATGCAAATGTTGCCAGTAAAGTCATTTGTTAAAAAAACGATAATTGAAAATGATGTCGCTTAAACTTTTTTTGCGGTAAGGGAAAAAAGGGTGTCCCAGTTAGAATGCACTTTTTCATTTTAAAATAAAAAACACGTTTTTTTTCATAATTTTAACGCGTTTTTCTTTCGTAAAGCGCTTCACTTTCAATAAACGGAATAAACATATTTGACAGCTACCAAATTTCAGAGCTGCCACTTGCACAATAAAAAAATGGCACTAAATTTTAAAAGTGCACTCTTACTGAGACACCCTTCATAGCATGAGGCCATTAAATTCGAACTGCAGCTAAAACTATCGAACCTCAATGGGGTTTTTTTTAGTTTCGAAAAGTACTTCGAGAAATTCCACACGAGTAGTAGTTTGAATTTTATGTGTAGTACTGTGTAATAAACATGTTTTCTAAAATACTCAGTTAATGCCATAAATTTGGATTAATTTGGCTTAACGGTCAGTTTTGCTCTCCTTCTTTCACACACAATATGACTTTAGACTGAAAACAAAACTTAAAACCGAATTAAATCGAATCAAATCAAATGAAAGATGATAAAATAAAAGCAGCACCTCATTAAAAACCACACCTTGAACAGTTAAATATTTAAAAAAAAATTATGCAAAAATATCTTCATATAATAAAAATTAACATAACATTTTTATAATTTAACGAAAAAATAAAAAAGACAATAATAACATAAAAATCTTTATGAGCAATTAATTTATGCGTTGACAATTCTAATGATTTTTGATTAAAATTTTTAAACATACATACATATTTTTTTTCTATACTTCGATCACTCAAAAAAAAAAAAAAAATATTTATGGTTTTAAATTTTTAATGTCACTTGATGCTGATGCCTCAGATTTTATAGTAAGTAAGTCAGTTAATTGGTCTGATAGACACACTCACACGTTGGTTAGTTTGATGGTTGCTTAGTGTGACGGTTGGTTGGTTGTTCAGCCTGTTACTAATTTCGAAATGAACAAACATGCTAACATGCTCGTAAAAATGATCATAAAGATAACAATTTTAAAAACAATTTTAAATAATTTTCGTTTGATTTCAACAGAGTAACAAAACATTTATTTGTTATAGATCGGTCAAGACGACTTTGCTGCTTTTGGTCATGGTGGTCTGTCTTTTAAAGCGCACTACACAATTTTCAGGTTTTTTGGCCAGATTTTATTACATTCGAAACAAAATTGTTCAACAAACAAAGAAAATAGTCGTAAAACTCAAATTTAAATATTATTTTTAATGCTTTTAGAATCCAAAATTCAAACATGAAAAAAAAACACAAAAAATTTAATGCGAATCTTTGAATTTGATGATCTTTTCTAAAAAAACCGATGGATAGATACAATGTTGTTTTAGTTTGTTAGGTCACTGTGGTCTTTTTGCCGTTTATTTAAACGAAACTTTACGATTGTAACGACTAAGTTTGTTTAGTATTTTTCCGAAATTGATTTAAAATTAAAACATTAAAATTTCTAAACAAGATTTTCCATTTTATAGATCTACTTTTTAGATTTTTTAGTATTGTTTGTAAAAAAAATGAAGATTAAATTAAGCCATTCACAATTTATTTATTGTGTTGTATTGTGTCGTAGTTCAAACATGCGCTACAACCTACAACCTATAAACCGAAATTTAAATTAATTTCAGATCTTAAATTCCAAACTAGATAAATTGATTATTAAAATACAGGGTATCTAAAAATGACCCAAGTATGAAAGAAAATCGAAATGGCTCTTTTAGAGAAGTTTTTATAACAGTTAATCTTTACTTGTTTTCGCATAAAAATTAAGTTTTAAATATTTTCAAAACTTATAGCAAAAACTTAAAAATTTTTCAGCAAGGTTTCGTTTAAATGTGCTACATTCCCATTTCATACTATTGATAAACTGAAATATGTTCCTATGCGCATTTCACTGGTTACTTAGGCCAGATCGTCAGGAAACTGCATCCAAAGATTTTAGAAAAACTAAAGATATTACACAAATAAAAGTGTTAAGCGATTAAAAATTATAAGCCACAGTTTTACTTGTAACAATATCAAAGCTTAAACAAAAACAACAACAATAAAGAGTGAGTTTATCTTTTCTTACAGTCCCGGCTACAATTGGTTGATTTTTTGTCAACTCTAAATGTAGTTGTAAGTGGGAAAAGAAAATACAAAAATAAAAACAAATTACTTTATTTTATTTTGCCAGTTCAGTTTTATTTACACTGCCACATGCATATTAGTTATCAAAAAATTTTTCTCTTATACCGATACAATACCGTTTAAATTTAATGCCGGTTTTGATACCGGTACTGAAATTGTTTGCATAAAATACCGGTATGCGTTTTCGTTAATACCTGTATTATACCGGTACAATCATTTCGCTATTTAAAAATAATATAATTTTTCAAATAGAAAAAAATTAACAGTTTCAACACTTGTGCTAATGAAAAATATGTTTGTGTACTTGTCGCTCTAGGTTGCAACACTGTTATTGTTTTGTTACTTACTAATTGTATAAGTAACTTTGATCAAATCATAGAAAGTAACATAAGTTCTACAACAACATTAATAGGAAATTTTTAGGTGTGGTGTTTGACAATTTGAAATACAAAAGTTTTTTTCTTTTTTTTTAACAGTTTTCTTTGTTTGTTTTATTTAATTTTTATACCGTTATAAAAGTTACTTTACCGGTATACCGATACCGATATTATTAAAATACCGATAACGAAATATAAAAAAAAATTTCATACCGATACTAAAATTCGTTTGGGTATCCAACCTTGCTTTTGGTATACAAAGACAGGACTTCATCCAAAAACAAGACCACAAGCAAATAATCGTTGATCGCACTTTAAATTTTCATTTAATATACTACAAATTTTTAGTTCTAAATTTTTCAAAAACACTTGAAAAAACTTTATCCTCTTAAGACCCGAACATTAACCCACTGAATTTTTACATTTCTTATTTATTTTTTATACCTTTTGGGGAGCAAATAAGACAACTGTATATTTTTTTTTAAAAAATTTTATTTGAATTCTTAGAAATTAATGGTGCACATATGTGTACCTCAGGTCTTAAAATATAAATAATTTTTTAAGATCTGAACTAAACCGATTGAGTTATTTTTTTATCTTATGAGGTGTAACTTAAATTTCGGTTTTTATTATTTTTTTAATTTTTTTATTTAAAGTGGCAGAAAAAGAGGTGCACATATGTGTACTTTAGGTCTTAACCTCTTCAGACCCTGGGTACACATATGTGTACCTTAACTTATTACAAGTTTTAAAGACTAGCGACATCGTGTGACCAATAGAAACAGTTTTATTACTTGCTTTAAGCTACTGCGCTTCAAAAAATATCAAAAAATGGCAGGTGTTTGAAGTTTTAGCCATTATTTTTACATTTGAATTTAACAGTTTGAAAAAACCATACTGTTTGGAAATTTTTCCTCAATAACTAATCGTTAAGACCTAAAGTACACATATGTGCACCTCTTTTTCCACCACTTTTTATATAAATTTCAAAAAATTTGCAAAAAAAAAAAGGGAAAACTTGACAAATGGCAACGTTATAGACGCCTATGTAAATTATGGCCAGAGCACCCCGAAACTTAGTTAAATGACTTCTTTTCACTTCTCATTTTCTAAGAATGAGAAAATTTAAGAAGAAACAAGCATAACTAAATATTTAACACACTGCCTCCCCTGCACTTCTCATTAGTAAATAGCTTCCGAGCGAATCCGGCGCGTAGCGGTCAGCTAGATAAAAATAATAATAAATAATTTTGATAGCGTACAGTTTACTTTATTGTTAAACAAATACCTAAAGTAAAATGTGTAACACGGGTGTGTTCTAGAATCCGAATCACCTCGAAAGTGGATTACTTCAGCATTTTTGGTCTTCTGCATTTCACATCCACATGTTTTTATATGTTTTCAATTAGAGTTTTAATTTTGGTTCTTAGTTTGAAATTTTCTTTGTTTAATTTAATCAAAAATATATGTATATCGTTACCGAAAACGCAAAAGACCCTAACTCACCAAAAATTACAAATTGACTTTTTCTTGTTTGCATCCACACAAATGTCTACAATAAATTTTGGAATCTTTCGATCAAAATTAGCGATTTTATTTACAAAAAACAAACGGCCCTATCTACAAAAGATTATATGATACACGCTAAAAGACCTTACTTACAGTTTGCATAATATGCCACATTGTCAATTGTCAACCCAACTGGTAGGTTTTACTAGAAAAATCAATCCTAAAAAGTTTAAGGCAATTTATCGATTAACATATTAAATAGTTTTTTGCTTCTTCTGTTAAATTTTCAAAATGTTGGATGGGGCGTTTTGCGTTTTAAGAATCGATTTATTTGCATACAAAAAATAATAATACAACTTTTTTTTAACTTATCCAAAAATGTCTTGTTGTTTGTATTAAACATCACTTGTTGTGTATAATATTAAACAAGCCCCTGCTATTTTTATGCAAAAATTTTATTTTTTGGGAATAATTTTTGTTACAATCAAGAAAAGAAAACATAATTTCTTTTGAACAGCTGCTAAAAAGCAGTTTTTTATGTTTTTGACATATAGATTTATTTTCGAACCAGAACATGCGGATTTCAAAACACAAATTTATGAGTTATGCGGATTCAAAATATTTTGCGTTTTTAATTCGAGTCAAAACTAGAACACACCCGATAGTGAAGATAACTAAAGCTTTCCAGACGGTCTTATTTTTACTTAATATAAAGTTTAGGTAGATATAGGCGCAATTTGGGGTCATTAAATAGTTCTGAATTGTTGTACAATAATAGATATATGTTAGTAGAACTATTTCCATAAAATATAGTATTATGTCAATGAAACAAGTCCAAGAACTAAATTTAAGAACCAAATTTTAGAAACTCCAAAAAAAAAAATGCGTCATACCACCGGTGAAGACTGTACCTACTGTAATTCATTAATTTTGTACCTTTTTGTTCTTCATATACCAGTAAAATGATTGGTTCTCCTTTCGCTGGTCATGAGTTAATTCTTTTTGTACTTGTTCTATTCTCACAAATCCCAGCACCAGTCTGTTGGAACAATTGACACAAATCTCCTGCAGGTGTTGAAGGCTGCAACTAACTCAATTTTGTTAGTTTTGCATTTCAACTTCGCAAATAAAAACTTCAACAATTGACTCAAAACTAAAGCGAGTTTTTGGTACATATAGTGAACTCATTTCCTTGTAATTTTAACTGGTTTAAACAGTGGTGTTATTTTTATAAAAGATAATTTAAATTAATAAGTTAATGTCAAGAATTTTGCAAATTTAAGTTTGACAAGCTTAAGATAACTCCTGGACAAATATCATAAACTTCTAAAAAACCTCAGTTTATGTGAAACTATATTCTGATTACGATAAAAGGGTTATTTTAGCAACTAGTGTACGATCATAATATGGTTATATTTAACCATAAATATGATTAGGAATTGTTATTTTGTTTCTGTTACTAATAAATACGACAATGGTATGGATGGAAAAACTTTAATAAGTAGCTCGTAGAGACAAGTATTTTATTCGTCCATATGATTTTGATGCAAATGAGATGACGACTTTAGAAGTTAAGATTAAAAAGTTTTCTTTTTGAATACATAAATCTAAGTGATTATTTCTAAATTGATTCGGCTAAATTGAAATAATGTTGTTAAAAAATCCTAAAACTACACTATCTTTGTTTTTTTTTTTTTTTTTTTTTTTTTTTTTTTTTTTTTTTTTTTTTTTTTGGAATAGTAAAACACAGTCCAACTCATCGCTTATATTAAATTCAAATAAAAGGGATTCTAAGAAAAATTGGCAATTTCGTGTGCAACATTTTCTGGCCTCTATTTGTTGCCAATAAAAATGTTCGGGGTTTCTTTTATCAAAAACCACCTAAAACGACGAACATTAAAAACAAATGAAAGCAAATCATAATTCTTCGAAACGATGTGACGCAAACAAAAAGCAACATTTGAAAGAACAAATGCAACATGCGATGATTATGATGATGTATTTCATATTTTAACATTGACTGAATGGGCGTTTCTTCTCATTTCCTCACTAATTCAAATCTTAATAATCATCACTGTCGATGTTCTGTTTCTTGCTTAACTCTTTGTTGTCAATGTTTTTCACATTTGTTGGCGATAAAAGTGGCAATATAATCGACAACATTGTTACTTTGACAACATTTTTACAGCCAACTAAATGGTTTCTTTGACAGTTCATTATATTTGAATGCAAAGAGAGGAAGAACAAAATTAAAGAACTCGTAGTAATCATAATTATACATAATTATTTTTTTATGTAGTCTTCTGCATAAAAAAATTTATATATCAGTTGCCATGTGGCAACAAAAAAAAAAAGGAAACGGGAAAACACTTTCGAGGATGCATTTAAAGAAAAAAAAAAAAAAAACATGTTCAAGGTCGTCTCCTCTTCTGGTTGATTTGAAAAGAATTTATGCGTTTACTGGCAGCGGTTAAGAGCAAATTAAAAGCCACAACTTTATGATGTTTAAGTATTATTTGCAACATGTTTATTAAGTTTAAATGAACGGCAATATAAATACCATAACACATACATACAAGCAGTACAATCTTAAAAAGATTTTAACTTTTAAAAACTTGACTCTATGAATGCACAGTGGGAGAAAAAAAGAATTTGATACATCACTAAAGCTTTCTTAGCGTAGACGTATTCAAGCGAAGTATCCCAAAATAACTCACTTTGCCTATGAGCAAAACATTAAACCATGTTAATTCCTTTTTTCCATTTGAAAAATGATACAAACATATTCGTTTGTTTACTTATCTTTTTCCGGGTTTTTGTTCTTAATCAAATTTTTTAACTAAAGAATTTTTTAAATTTGTCCGTATAAATAATTAATTTGTGGAAAAATAATATTTTTTTATAGAACATTTATAACTAAATTGCATTTTAAATTTTAATAGCCTTTTTTTTGTTTTTTTTTCATTCTTAATCTTAAAATCGATTCGCCATTGATTTAAAAATTCGTACAGTACCCAAGTTATTTAAATTTTAATTAGTTGTTAGACGAAAAGCTTTGTAAAATCTGTTAAAAACTAATTTTTGCATTTATTTAAAGTAGATCTACAAACACTAAAATAAAGTTTCAATCGTAATCTCAATTAAACACGACGTGTTATCAAAATCGTAATCGAATCATAGTGATCAAGTGCAATTTTTATCATAAATATGTTAAAAATGTGGCTTAACATATTAACCATATACAGGGTTTTTTAAAACGAACTTTATGCTTCAAAACAAAAACATGTCCACAAAGACCACGCGCACAGATTTAGATTCTCTTATAAATATTTCTATTTCATTATTCATCGATTCGATAGGCTACATACATATCGTTAGCTAAAATACAAAAAGGCGTAACTAACAAAAAATTCAAAATCGAGTTTTTGATTTATTATTATAAATGTCATTAAACTACATGTATTGACAACATTGTACAATTCTGCGATTAAAAATAACAAACAACAAAGGGACGCAACTACAATGGTGTTTATTTGATAAATGCAAAACAAGGTAATTACACATTTTTTAACAAAATATAATGAACAGTGCCCATGTTCTGTTACTCTCGCGTCGAGTAACTTTTCGATTGAAATGTGTGAAATGGAACGAAAATACCATATATTGAAACAAACAGCTGTTTTTTCCACTAAACTGTGTCATTGATTTAAATCAACAATGGACTATCACAAAAAAAACTGCAAAGAAATTAGTTTGCACTCTTTTTTACCAGCTTTAGTGATGATTGTTATTTTTTAACTACCACTAAAATTTTTTTAGTGATATTGCAAATTTTTTCACTATCACTAAACGCAGATTGAATGCAAAAATCTGCACTCAATTCAAATAGTGCAAAATTTGGACTTGCAATCAAAAAAGCTGCATACAAATATTGTATTACTAAAATTTAAAAAATGTAACTATTTATGTGCATGGCTTTTGATATTTTTGGAGGATATAGGTACATAAGCAAAGAATATTATACAAAATGAAATATGTTCAATAACGGTGTAATTATTGGTTTTAATCATAAAAAACAGTTTTTGATTTTAAATTGAGTGCAACAATTTTAGTTGCACTCAAATGAGTGAAAAAAAAGTTGCAATGAACTGATGATTGCTTTTTTTTAAATCAAACAATTTTTTTTTTTGAGTGCAAAATGATCAATTCATCACTCAACATCAACAAAATGATTGCAATATGCTTGCACTATCACTAAGTGTGAGTTGAAACTGCGAAATGAGTGCACTACCCCCATCTATGAAATTTGAACACTAAAAAACAATTCAAAATGCAAAATACAAAGAGTAATAATAATAATATTTTGTTCTTGGCACATTTTTTTATTGTTTAATTATTTTGCTTTTAACATTTGTAAAAATTATACGAATGTTTTCAAAGCTCGTTTGCAAACAGCAAACATTTAAATCGCACTTTACATTATTTGATATAGCCGACGGTTGTATTTTCGCCGCCGTCGTTGAAAATGTTTGAATTTGAGTAAATTTTGGCCGCCGTCACCGATATGTGTTACTGGCGTTTTCAACGTCTGCAATGTCACATCTTCTTCTAAGGTAATATTATGACAATTATAACGTAACGACGTAATCTCTCTTGATAGTTTTCGACATGAGTCACAGACACGCTTTTTTCTCATTTTTCGAGAAACGATGGAATATTTTGTTTCACATTTTTTCAATGCGAGAAGTTCTCACTAAAGTTAAAGAACATGGGTACAGGTTTTCTTAAAAAATTCCATGGCTGACTTATCAATGTTTTTTTTTTTTTTTTTGCTTATAAATAGTTTTCATTTTAAAAAGTTTTTTGCTTCCCCTGTAAAATTATATTAATGTTAGTTACACCTTTTTGCATTTTAGCTAACGATATATAGAGCCTCTGTCCTAAAAAAATAAGATAACGTAATTTAATTGAATAACCACCCCTTTAAAACTTAAGGCTATTTTTTCAAAATTAATAGCTCCGTTCACTAATTATTTAGTAGTTTTCTTCGCTTTTATTTGCGTTACATTACAGATTTTGTTTAAAAACTTCTTATGAGGCCTTTAAAGGCACACGTTCCCCCATACGATACTTACCAAACTCAAATAGATATATCTAGGTTCCTAGACCTGACCCAGTGAAACACTTGGGCACGTATAACTTTTTTTTGACCAATATAACTTTTCCTGGTAAGCAGAACTCCTGCTGTTTGTCGCACATTGTCAGTTTTATAATGAATAAAATAATTATATACAACGTAATGATTTACAAAAGTGATTAAAAAATGTTTTTTACATGAAAATGTAGTTTTGACAAGTTTGCAAAAATTTTTTTTCATCCATATTTATTTGGCTTTTTCGAAGTATTTTGCTTCTCAAAAGCGCTTTGGTTTTATGGTTAAATTGTAACTAGTTATATTTTAAATTTTTGGAAGGTTATTTGTAACCACTCTTTATTTTTTGGAGTTTTTATAACTACTTACTTTTTAGATGTGTGTATTTATAAGAATAATGATTTACTGTTTAAGCACTATTTAGTTTGATGTGAATGCGTTTATTTTAGGACACCCCTTGTAAGCAGTATTTTAGTTTTTTCTGATTACTCAACACATTGGCCCATATTCATAGTCAAAATAAAGTCGACTTTAAGTTAAAACCGGCTTTAAATGGATGTCAATAACATTGTTCTAAAGTGTACTTTCGAAAAAGTCGACTTTATTTTTGACTATGAATATGTGCCATTATTTTTTAGGCGAAGTTTTTACTGGGGTTAGGTTTTGTGAATAGTCGGCTTAATATAGAAACTATCAAATTTAAACTGATCAATTATTTGTTTTGTGGTGCGAGTTTGATTTCTTTTCAATATTTTTTTTTTTTTTTTTTCGGAAAATTAATATGGAAGATATTTTTAGGACTTGAAGTGATTTCCGACACCAGCATAAATAAAGTACTCATTTATGTAGGAGTCCGAAATTACATTTTAAAACGCTTTATTATGCGATTTAAAAATAAACCAACGCCCCGATTTGATTCGGTAATAGGCACTTTTTCAATGACAATGCCCTGATATTTAATTGATTGGGGCCAAAATGCATATATTAAAAAAAAAAATTCTATTTTTAATATAAAAAAGTTGATTTTTCATATATAGTTTTCATATAAAGTCTTTAATTATTACAAAGAAAAAAAAAAACAATAACAAATTTGCATAAAATCCCATTAAAACTGCGCCTACAAAATAATGTTATTAGTAAGTAGGACAACCAAAAAAAGCACTAAAAAACAGTTTTAAGCTCTTAAAAAAGCGTTTAAAAACACGAAAATAAGCTGTTAAAATTAAAAAAAAAAGTAATTACAACCCTAGAGGGAGGCAAACTGACACCAAAGTAGTCCCGTGATACGTATCTGGTGGTAGAGACCGGTTCTAGTTTTAACACTTTCTATGAATAAGACCTATCACTTTTACATGGGGTTGTCATTGGAGGGGGTCAATTGACACCAGTTGACCAGTCACACATCTATTCTCAATGGACGTGTTTAGTGTCAGTTACTACAATGTAGTTTTATTTCAATAAAATGTAGTACTTTTTCAATAACACAAGTCTTAGAATTAAATTTAAGAACAAAAATCGGTAAAGACTGTACTGTAATTCATTACTTTTTCTACCATTTTGTTCTTCATAAACCAGTTACAGAATCAATCCTTCTTTCACTGGTCATGAGTTTTTTCTTTTTGTACCTGTTCTATTTTCACAACTCCTGGGACCAGTCTGATGGGCCAATTGACACAAATTTCCCGCAGGGCAATTTATTGTTTATTTTCCACTTTATTCGTTTAGTACGTTGTTACAGTAAATTATAAATTCTAGCAATAAAAGAAAACTATATCTTTTTGGAGTCAGCAAGTTCTTGTGCATAGAAAAAGGTATTTTTACGTCCACATATGTTAAGTGAGCATATTCAAAGTTGAGTATTTGCTCTGAAGTATTTTATACGATTGGACTAGGGTTTCTAATTTCCCGGACTTTTTCTATTCACGGGAAACGAAACAAAAAAAAAATCTTATTTCCGGGAATCCCGGGTTTCTTTGAATAAAACAATGATATCATTACATGAGTTCAAGAAGATACATACACATATACAACAGTCTAAGAAATTAGCTTTATTAATTCCACAGAAAACCAAATAAATTGTAACATTTATACGTAAATGCATATTATATATGTATGTACATATTTTTTTTTTTTTTTTTTTTTTTTTTGAGATCATGAATTATTAAAACTTGTTAATATTTAGTAGTTATTATTAATAGCAACTTAATAAAATTACTTTTATTTTAAGAAAATTTTTTTTAGTATATTAAAGCGCTTAAAAGCCCATCAGAGATTCTATTACTAGTCCTTGTTTATATGTATATTGCCTGCTACCTAAAACGTGCTCCCGCTGTCTACAGACGTTGGTTTCATAGCAGGAAGCGCATCATACAAAGACTATAAATTTGTTATCCAGGTACCCGTGTACATTTTCATTTCCTACTTCAAGGAGCTTTTTACACATTTCATCAGCAATTAGAAAGACCGTTGATTTATTAGCGTATGAAAAATAGTTCGATTTGTGGGTAGTTTTTAATAATTTTAGTAAAGAATATAAAAGAACATATTTATATGAAATTCCCGAAAATTCCCGGAAAAAATTTCCCGGAATTCATTTAAAAAAAATGTCCCGGGACTCCCGGGAATTCTTTCCCGAGTAGAAACTCTAGTTTGGACTCACAATTCCGCTTACCTCCCAAAATATCCCCAATATCTTTTAGTACCGAAAATCCTTCATTTTTTAATAAAACTGATTTAAATATTTTGTCTCCTACATTTTGCTTGCGGTGTCCATAACTATATACACTTGGGAAACCAATGAAAGATTTTTTGTTTCTAATTTTGTAACAACTTCGTGTAAAAACCAAACATTTGCAGAAATGAACAATATTTGGTTCCGCAAATCACTTTCATTCCAATGGAGAAGGGGAACTAACAGACGTTACTTTCTACAAAAACTATAATTAAAAAGAAATAAGACGTTACAAACTTGATGGTAAAAAGACGTTCCAGAAAGAGTATTATTGTATGAAGTGGCTGTGTGACTGAGGAATTTGTTCAGATATGAAATTTTCGAGAGAAAAGAACTTAAGCAAGCAAATAATAAAATAAGTTACTAAAATGACTTAATACTTAAAACCTAAACACATTAAAAATATATACAACAATATAAGAAATACGTTACAGTACCGCTAAGACAGAGTAACAATAAAATCAATTAAGAAAGTAAAGTCGGTCAAGCTTTACCATATGTACCCATGTACCGAGAGTGTATGGCTATATGAATTGGGATTTATCTATGTTTTAAATTTGTTTTATGTTATATGTTTTAAAATTAAAATCGGTTTGATAGTTTCTGATATGCAGAAATTGCCCGTTATCTCCCCTCGTGATATTTTTTAAATGTTTACATTATGTGTCCATATAAATATGGACCTATCTACATGTGTTTTATATTTCATTAAAATTGGTTTGATAGTGGGCACAAAGACCCTATTCCGAAAAGCAGCTTGTATGGGGCTATATAAAATGATTGACCGATTCGCCATTGTGCCAATTAGAACATATGTACCATATTTCCTTAATTTATCTTCAAAATTGCCAGCTGTACTTTGCGCACATGGTTACATGGACCACCAAGCTAGCCAGCCGGATGGACATCGTTAGACCGACTCAGAAAGTGATTTTGAGTCGATCGGTGTACTTTAGGACCAATATTTTAAGGTGTTACACACATCAGCACAAATGCATAATACCCTCCCCACTCTTGTGGTGTGGGTATAATAATATATAGAGATAATATAGGTTGTTGGGATGATATTGTACAAGGGAATCACAAAATATTACCATAACGTTGAACGATTTTTTTAACCAGAGGTGTCACAGCACAAAAAGGGTTGATTTTTTAGTATTTATAAAAAACAAGTTGCACATCAAAAAAAAAAAAAAATAACAATTTTTTCAAAAATATATTTAATAATTTTTTTTTCGTATGAAAAAATATCTTAAAAAAGCCGATAGGCAAAAATAACTAAAAAAGCCGATATTGCCAAAATAAGCAAAAAAAAACCCTAACAAATAAAGCTCATTTTCTTTGTTTTTTATGATCGGAATTTGTGTTCAATCAAAAACATTTTATCTTGTAAACCAAAAGGTCAACATTTTTTTTTTTTTTTTTTTGGTTGGCCTATTGATTAGTAATCTGTTTTATGTAACAAATTTGAATGAATACTAGATATTTAACGTCATGTTCCTATACAATTTAAAAATCCATTACTATAATTATAAGATTTTAAATCTTGTTGTATTGGAAATCAAATAAATAAAATAAAAATAGGACCAATGAGTTTTACAAGGGATATCCCAAAATGAAAAGTCACTATTTTTACCTACATACATACAGAAAGAAGTAGTTATAGGAGTAGTAATTGAAATAGGTATAGAAGTAGTTATTGAAGTTGTTATGGAAGAAAGCTACTAAATAACCCTGCAGATAACGAGACTAGTCCATACATGCATGTAAGGAGTAGTCCATAAAGGAGTAGGAGTACTCCAAAACTACTCCAAATATATGGGTAAAAGATGGTCCATTTAACATTACGATGTCCTAAAAGGGGACCATATAACCCACCGAAGTAGTCCCTAAACTACTCCATGAAGTACTAAAGTGGGTTAGTTTTAAAAGTACTCCATGTCACCTCAGTATGGAGTACATTAAGGGGGTAGTTTAAGCATTTTTCATTTTTTACTAACCGCCTTTTATGGCGAGGCTTGTAGTCTATTATTGCTGTTATTAAATATATTTCACAAACTTTCACTTTTAAATAAACAATTAATAATGGACACCATCCGGAATACCAATGTGTAATACTGTAAACTATAGAAAAGTATACATCATGCAGTTGTTGGCAGCACTGCATGTTAATTTCTTATAACATGGTCCATATTACAGTAGATTGGACTGTGTTGAAGTAGTCCATTTAAGCCACCATGGACCACGTAGTCCAATATTATCTGTAGGGAATGACCGAAAGAAGCTATTAATTTTGAAAAAGTAAGCGAAGTGTTTACTGGGAATATTCATATCAACGTTAAAGAAAAAAACAGAAATTCTTATTTAAAATTAAGTTGAGCTATCTTCATCTGATAAATTTAAATAAAACATAATTGTATCCATTTCATCAAGTGGTCGTACCGACAAAATTGTTTAAGGTTCGCTGAATTGCTTAAGATTTATTTTGAGCGTTGATATTTGCTGTGGCATAGACTTGCTTTTAACATGTTATGACGTTATTTACATTTTAAAACAAACAAATCGGATTAAAAAGGATGCAAAGCGGATTGCACAACATTTCAAAAAGCGGCGCAAATTAAAACAACGCAAAAAAGAACCACGCAAATCGGACTTTGGTGTATAAGATATCTCTCAGATCGTGTGTTTTTATTTATCTCTTATAGTTTATGAGACTTTTACAGTTAAAATTCGTGATCTTTAATGTATCGCTAATAAATTTAATGGCGATTTCTTTTCTGAGAAAAATTTTGCATTAATGTTACATGTTCTATATTTTGTGTTCGTTTGTACAAAAAATACAACTGTGGGAAAAATTTTCAAGTTCTTTTGTGAAAATGTTGATGAAAACCATGCAAAACATGTTACATGTTTTACCCTTACTTTTACTTAAGGGTTCATACTGCCCTGTTTTACAACTTTGGTACTTACTACTTTGTTTGTACAACCAATATTTTATTTTGTTTGTCATAATATTTTAAAAGTTTTGTCAAAAGAATTATACATCTAAATATTCTTCGACGGCATACTCCATTTTGAATTAAATCGTTTTTTTTATTTTGGTGGAAAATTCTATGTTTTTATTATCGTTTTAATTTGTTCAAGCAATAAGTGATGTCAATGTCTGTTTCCAAACCGTAAAGTAAGTGTGCAGCAAATAGTCGAATAGTTTTAAAAATCGCTAATGAACTGCATTAATAATAAAAATGTAATAGTTGTAAATAAAGGCAGCTAATTCTGTTCGATTGAAGTTGTACAACATGTAACACTTCGAGTGATTATAGGTAACATGAAAAAGTGTTACATGCATATACTGTAGCATTTTTTTCTCAGAATAGAAATCGCCATAAGCAATTTCTATAAAACATTTTTCTCTATTAAAAGTCGTTTTAACCATTTTGAAGCAATATTTGTTAAATCCAAGTAGAAAAACATAATTTATAATTCTTTTCTGTTTTTTCTTTAACATTATCGACCTTTTCTAAGTTTTATTGCTTTGTTTTTTTTTTTTTTTTTTAGAAAACTCTATTAAGTTCTTTTATTCTATGGATATAAAAAGATTATACAAAAATTTTCGTATTGATATTTAGCGATGAGCGATATGTTAATATTCACCCCTATTATAAAAGTCGTCGTCGACGTCGACATTAATTTTAAATTGTTGTCACATTAAGTCGACGACTACATCACTTCGACGTTAAATTGGTATTTTATAAGAATGTTGTGTCGACGTCGACTAGTTATCGAAAATTTGACTGAAATAAAATTCCATTTCTAATTATTTTTTTATTATTTTTGTTATAGCTCACTTTTTAACGCTATTTATGTTATTTTCCGACATATTTTTTTTTTTTTTTACCAACTTAGCTATTTCAAATATAGTGTAGATAGAGTTTGTTTTCAATTTTTTCGCGAATTTTTGCCATGTTTTCGATAAAAGATATTTTTACTGTAAGTTTTCAGATTCTTTAAAGCTTTAACGTTTATTAATAAATATAAGACTTCTATCATGCCGCTGTTAGCAAATTTTTGCGAATTTCCGTCAATTTAGCAATTTTCACCGAATATTTGCCATTCCTTATAGTTTAGGGGCTTTTAATCAATTTTATGGCTTGTTGGAAATATTAAAAATTTTCGTGAATTTTCGCTATTTTTGCATCAATTTTTTTTCCGACATTTTGTTTTTAGCGATTTCAAATAAATTTTAACGATTTTTAATAAATATTAGTTAGACTTTGCTATCATGTCGCTGTTAGCACATTTTTGCAAATTTTCGCTAATTTTGCAATTGTTACCGAATTTTTACCATTCCGTATAGTTTTAGGGACTTTTAATCAATTTTATGGCTTTTTTTATATATTGAAAATGTTCGCGAATTTTCGCTATTTTTGCAAACTTTTCCGAATTTTTGCAATTTTGGCTCTTTGAGTCAATCTTCTTATATTAAAAATTTTGGAGAGTTTTCGCTATTTTAGCAAACTTTTCCGAATTTTCGCAATTTTCGCGTTAAATTTACTAATAAAATTTGTGCCCATTACTTCTTTTAAATTTGCATATTTAATTTTAAACGTATTTAATAAATATGTTTACATTTCATTTAAATTGTCTTTAACTTTTATTTGAGTCGTCGCAAAATTTCCTGTCGACTAAAACAGGGACAATTCTACTCGACGTCGACTTAAAAGCGCCTTAGAAAATATTAATTGACTGTCAATAGTTATCGATTATTGTCAATAACGTCTCAGAAAATACCATTACTGTTCAGGTTCCGTCGCCTTGTGTCGACGTCGACTTTCATAATAGGGGTGATTAATTTATTTAATTTAATTTACAGATAAGTTATAACTACAACTGAGAAATTAAAGCAGATATGTAGTTTTTAAAGAATTTTATGAATAAGCATTTAAGTTGTGATATGTAGGTTTTTTCTTTGGCTTCTACGGTAACCGAGAAGTCAAATTCTTTGAAATGGATCAAAATTAATGAAAATTGATCTATGCAATTTTAGGTATATTGGCTCGTACCATCTAAGCTGCCTGTTTGGAACATTGACGAGAATATTACTTAGTTGAGTTAATTCTACCTTGAAGCAGGTTCAAGAAAAATGTAATATTGGAAACAATTCTTCGGTTTTTCAGCGTTAGGAGAATTATAAGGGACTACGATACGGCGGATGGTTTACACTAGGATCTCATGGAAGATTTCGAAGAGAACACATCATATATCAACAGAGAGGTTTTTTTGTTGAAGAGAAGGCTTCTTGAACTTTCCTAGAGTTTTAATTTTATTAAAATCGGGTTAGCAGTTATTGAGAAATTTAAGGTCAAAGTTGAACTTTTGATGTATTTCAGCATTAAGTAAGAAAATGCTTTTTATTAAGAATTATGGCGTTTTTTTTATTCATAAGGGGGATGGTTTTTAGTTGCGCTTTTTAAGATCATTACTGCCAAATTTTATTATGATACCTTTATTCATGTCGGATTTATACAATGTCAAAACTTCAAGTTACTATTTTTTTACTCATATTGAAAGCCCTTTCATTCGTTTACAACATAGAAATAATAATTTTAATGTATGACATTTCATGAATCAGACATAGATAGAGCTATCACAACGAAATCTTAAATTTATGTAGACCGAAGAGATCCTCAAACAGTGGACATTAAAGCATGCCCATTTTTGATTTAGAAATACCCCAAATTCCCAATACCGGAAAGACGCTTTTAAAAAAAATAATTTTTTTTTTTACAAATATGTCAAACTATTTACCACCTGATGTTGATCAGAATTTTCCAGAAGTGGACATATTAGAAAACATTACTTTTCTAATTTTATTTAAATCGGTATGTTGAATTTCTAGAATTTTTTACTTAAGTAATTTTTGTTTGTTTGAAATATTTGATTGTTTTTTGGATGGGGCATGTGGGAGAAACAAATGTCAAATTGACTAAAAATTGCTTCTGCAAGCATACTCCGTATATACTTTTGCAACTGTTTGGAACTGTCTGTTAAGCACTTTTTTCATTTTTATGAAATGACTCGCAATATTTTCTTTGCTCTTTTTATTTTACTGAAATATCACAAAATTGTTTAAAAGAGCACGGGTTCGTAGAAGGTCGTGATAGTGACTTGTGGTCCTCTAAAATTGGAAGCCTGGGATATTAAAATTTTTAAAAAATTCGCCAAAATAGATGTATTAATGGATTGCAAAAAATTTGGATTTAAGCTGACCTACAAAAAATATGCTTAAATGTTAAGTTATCTTCTTTGCCTTTCGAGATATTCGGATAAAAAACGAATATTTTGGGCTGATTTGTTTGAGTTTTTTAATCAGGTGGATTATGTTTAATATGTAAAGTTATTCTGAATGCTTATCAGAAGAAAAGTTGATTTAACGATGTCCGTCTGTCCATGTGAATGTTGAAAAGGTGTTTCCGAAGACCCCAGCTATGATGGGGCCTTGGTAGTTATAGGAATTTTATGGATTTAGTGACATTTGTTATTGAAAATATGATGTTACAAAAGCTTACTTTTCTCATTAACTTAAAATATTTGACTATTATAATTAATAGTTCATTTTATTGTTAGAAAATCTTTTGAGATAATGTAGAACAATTCGTAGGATTTTTCTTTTAAAAGCAAAATTAAGGTGCCATTAACCCAATGAAAAATTTGAACAAAGTTACGAAACTCAGTTTTGTAGAGTCAATGAAATTGCTTAATAAAACTTGTAAAATGTCATGCCTGTAATGAAATTTTTCATTGGATGAAAGAAAAAATTTAATGAAATTGATCCAATAGATTTATAAATATTAACGATTAGATGCAAACCCTACAACAATACTAATGTGATATGACGATAAGTTCAAAAATGCTGTTGAAAAACATCAGTCGACGTACGACGACCAGCTATTTTTTTTTTTTTTTTTAATAAAGTTTGGTCATTACGATTTTGATATAAATGCAGAAAACACAACTCTATTGTATGAAACATGATCATTTTTCGGGCGGCAGCATTTTGAAATTTCGTCTGTGTGTCTGTCCGTTTGTCTTTCCACAAGCGGCTGGTTGATAATATTATGCCCTTTTAATAGCTGGCAATTTTCTCACCTCGAATAAGTGTGAATATTATGGTGTAATTGCATCAACGCATCAACTCCTACCAATTTTGGCTATAGGCTTCTTCTTCATCATTCTCATCATCCTCAGCATCAACGGCACCATTTGCAAAACCTCCGCTGCTGCCTCATTCTTCGGCGATATTATTAAGTTTAGCCTTTGATTACTGTGTTTTTGATGAAGACGAAGATGTTGCAAGAATATTCAGTAGTACCAGTATTCAATTGCTTTGGATTTGAACGTTTTTTGGTTTTAGTTTTAGAATCTTGATTTTTATTTCTGGGCGGTGACTGAATGACCACATTTACTGGGAGTTTAGTTCGTATTTTGCTGTTGCTGTTGCTTTTTTGTTTTTCTTTTTTATAATGAATAATTATTTTTTGTAACTCACTTTTAAGAGGTTTATTGTTGCTTTTTGGACGTGTCGACTTGATCATCATTTACGTCGTACTCTTGTGTATAAAGTGCCTAAGGCCATCTTAATGATTAACCCTTTCTGTGATTTATGCCACAACGTTTATCACTAATTTTTATTTGAGAAATTTGTAAATCTTGAAACTTTCTTTGTTGAGAAAAAATGTAGCGTTTATGTAAAACAAGTTTTTCAGAAAACTGGGCTACAGATGAATTTAAACTGAAACTGAAGCAATTTTATGGAATTTTTGAAGTATTTCAAAAATGCAAGTTTGATTTGAATTTTCATAGAAGTTATTTCTGTATGTAAATGTTTTTTACTGTTTAAAAATGTAATTAACTAAAAAAACTAAAGTTTAACTATGGCTTATAAAAGGTGTGTTCGTTTACTTAAAATTGTTACGAATTTGTTACAATTGTTACAGGAAAGTATTAATTTTTGACTAATTGGGAGAAACATTTGGTTAATTTGTATTTCGCTCTTTCGTTGCTAGTTTCTAGTAAAGTAAATGAACACACCTAATGTTTGAAAAGTCTCGGTTAACTTAACAATTTATAGTAACCGCTATTTTGCATTATTTAAGTTTTAAAGTAATTTAGTGCACTACGATATTACAAATATTCTTTTCCATGTTTCACCACCGCCTTTTTGCTTTGAACTTAATTTATCATACAATTATTTTACCATGGGTTAAACTGTTCACACCTTTTGATTTTGCTTTTTGCATTAAACACAAACCTTATTTTGTGATCGTACTAGCGATCCTTACTGACTAACTCTTAAGGAAGAGTTCCTTTCTACATACATGAGTTAATTTAGTAGAACTATCAGCCAAATGTGAGTAATTGTGTGTGAGTATCAAACGATTCGTTCGTGTTGCAACTAAATTTACTATTATGCCAACATTTTGGATACCAATTTGATGGCATAATTTCAACAAGCCCTTAAGGTCTACTATTGTGTTCTTTGGCAGCCTTTTGCAGCTCTTTTTCTCAGACCGACTGGCTGACAGGCCTTTTTCGTGTTGCTTAGTGATCGCACCGCTTCAGACTTATGTGGCAAATTTCTGAAATGTATACCCATCCCACAAAATATTGGAGTACCCCTACTAGATAGATAAATATATCGCGTTTCGATTAATGTTTTCACACACAGTAGTCCATTGACTACAGTGCTAAAAGGCAACCCTTGCATAGATTTTAATAGTTTACATATTATGAAATATATTTTATATGTGATGTGTTGTGAAAGGTGCTGGAAATTCGGCTTAGCTCACTCTCAAACTCCTCATTTCTTATTAATGAAAACCGTTTGTTCTTGCTCTTAATTTAACTCTAGAAGATTTACGTTGCTGAGCTGGGCTGGTTCCGTTGCAGTATTGATGTCTCATAATTGCTGCCAATGTGCATGTTAAACACATTTTTTCGTTTGATTCTCCTCTAAAACTTCTGGTAGTTACAAGGCAAGGAATATAATTCTACTACATTTCGTTACGCTTTATTTTTTTAACAATAATTATGAATTGCTGTACAGCTTTGTAGTTTACGAATTTTGAAAAAAATTGCCTGTTGACGGTAGGATTTTTTTTGGTTTTTATGGCTGAAAGTTGGCTTGATTGTTTTCTTGCTCTGTGCTGAGGTAGTCAGGCTGGCCATTTGGCTTTCTGTTTTTTTTTCTTCCTTAGCATTTCGTTGATGACCCCCGGAGGTGTTAAAAATTGGAAAATGCAAATGTGAACATAAAAATAATTTATTTTTTTTTGTAGTATTTTATGTAGAAGTCTAGCCGGTTCTTATTTGTTGTATATGTTACTGTTGCATTTTTCGCTTATATTTATGTTGGCAATATTCAAGCCAACTTCTCTTACACTCGTACATAATTTGGAGTTTCATTTTTTTAAGTGTTGCTTTGGTTTTGGTGTTTAACTCCGGTAGCAATGAATTTCCATGCTGTATAAATGCTAAAAAGTAATGGTACACGGTAGCTGAAACAGTTGTCACTCGGTGGCGCATTGCAATTTCTGGCCAAAGCAAGTGAAAACTCAGTTTTAAAGATTTATTGTGTGTTTTCTGGTTCGTCGGCCGATCATCATCATAACACTGGTATGAAGACTTTATGGATCTTGGCAAATGCACCCAGCCACCAAACATCAAAAGCATTTTCCGTTAAAAAAAACTGAGTGTTAATTTTTGTATCTTTTTTTTCGTTGGCCTTTGTTTACAAAAATATTTCCCCTTGTATTTGTATTAAAATATTAAATATAAAAGCCTTCGGGTGTTTAGTTTAACTATCGTTAAACTATGACTTTTGTATTGCATTTTTGGCTAGCACAATGGCGGCATGTCATATGCAACGAAAAAGGCTTTAACGACTTTTACTATCACTTGGGGTTTTTCATTTTATAAGATTTAATTAAAATCCTTAAATGTTCTTTTTAATAGAGAGATAGAGTAGAGGGTATACTTTTGGTGGATTTTTAGGTGATTGGTAAAATTTTCGTCGAACAAACATACTTTGTAAAACAATTTGTGTATGATACATAAATGTCTAAATTGGATATAATTAATTTCTTATTAATGACTTCATTTGTTTGGAAAAACCTTCAGAGATAGAAAATCGTACAAATAAATCAAAAAGAACCTAAAAAGGTTAATTTTTATGGAAAAACATGGCCCAGCACCACATTTAAAAGTTCCAAAAGAGCATGAAAATATTGTTGATAAGGAAATTAGATTTCATTTGACTTACCCTTTGGGGGGTGTGATGGAAATCGCAAACGCAAAACGCAAGAACTTGGAGGCTGTTTTTAATACACTTTTAATCTAATTTTTATAATTTTTGCTAAAAAATTCTGTTTAATAGAGAAATGTTTGTATAATATTTGTCATAAAATTCTTTTATAACAGAAATCTTACTAAAAAACGACTTTTGAAATTCTTGCGTTTTGCGTTTGCGATTTCCAGCACACCCCTGTTTAAGTTCTAGAAACGGAAATAGATGCATTTATATGAATACCATTTCTAAGCATAAAGATGGTACACCAAGAACCAAGAACCAAGAAAATGTTGCATGATTCTCGTCCAAGCCAAAAATTATTTATTCTAAATATATGTGTGGCTTGGTTTAAGCAAAATGTTTGTATATTTAAGAAATTTTTACTAAATAAGAACAAAATAAGTTAAAATCAAAAAATTTTTGGCTTGGACGCGAATCAAGCAAATCTTAGTAAATAATTATTTCCGTGTAGGTAAACTGTAGCTTTTATCGCCGCCGACGAGCATTCCCACGACAATTGGATCTTCTCTTCGAAACGATTTAATTATGACTCGGCCAAACATTGTTAAATCAGCAACAGCTGTATCAAACAAAAGTTTTTCCCCGTGTTATTAAGTGCTGCTGGAGGAACTAATTCCGAACGAAAAAGCAATTTACAAAGCATAAATGCAAGAAATTACTTTTCTGCCCTGTAAAATACATATTAAAATTTATAGTTTCCAATACGACAGTAATTCATTTTTGCTTTATGGTTCATACATACTAGGGTATTCATTTAATCGGGCTTTTGCTTTAATCGATTACTCGCTCGATTAATTAACCGAGGTTTTGGTTTAATCAGTTTATAATCGGTTAATTTTGTTATTGATCGGTAAACCGATTAATAAAGTTTTGTTATAAATAAAGTAATTTCAATAAATAAAAATGCAAAAATTATTTATTATTTGGAATTTAAATGTTTAGGATTTAAGCGATTCTTTTCTTTAGTTTCGATAAAACTTGACTTTGAAAAAATTCTTTCACTTATCGAAGATGTTGGAGATCTCGAAAGCAATCCATAATACAGATTATCTAATTTCTTAGTTCTTTTCCTGCATTTCTCTAAACATATAAAGCATAAAATCCTCCATTATGACACTAGAGTCCAGTTTTAATTTTTAAAATTTTAAACACTTCTAATTGCTTCGGGTAATTCTGTTAAGCGATTGTTTGTGTTACAATCGACAGTTTCTTTTTTTTGTTAGCTCAACATCTGACTCATCCTGACAAAGCTCAGCACCAAACATTCTGCAAAAAATTTATTTCCGGATTCCTAAATATCTGTCTTTGTACTGCATTTAACGAATTGCTAGAAGGAAAAATATTTTTCTAAACATTTTTGTATATAAGCCAAAACACTAAAAATATGTTATAATACTACAACAAATTTGAAATTTTGTTACTTTGGTTAATCGGTTAATCGACTGAAATTAACCGGCTTAGTCGTTAATCGAAAAAAGCAAATTTTAAATTAACCGATCAGTTAATCGGGTAGTAATTAATCGGCTAACCGATTAACGGTTAACCGAATGAATACCCTAATACATACACATCGTTTACCTTCTTTAAGAAAAGTACGATTTTTTTATATTTAGTAATATCACATTATATACAAAAACTTTTTAATATCACGCCTTTTTGTTAAATACACTGAAATAATTTTCTTCGCAATACTAATGAATTTTGACATTAATCCCATGAAAAATTGCATTAAAAAGGAACCTATGCAGCGCTTCGGTGAATCAATGAAACCTGTTTCATTAAAATGTATTTAATGAAACATTACATTAAATCTACGAATATTATTCATTGAATGAATAAATATATTTTTATTAAATTCAATGATTTTATTTCATAATATTCATAAAAATATTCATTAATTTGATGATAAATATACAAGATTTTAATGCCACAATTAAATTTTTTTATACCCTCCACCACAATAAGTTGTGAAGAGGGTATACTAAGTTTGTCATTCCGTGTGAAACTTTTTTATAATTCATCTCAGACCCCATAAAGTATATATATTCTGGCTGCTTGAGTAATTCTAAGTCGATTTAGCCATGTCCGTCTGTCTGTCCGTCTGTTGAAAACACGCTCACTTTCGAAAAACTCAAAAGAAATAAACAAACTAGGTGTCAAATTGCTTGTAGTTATCCTAAGCAGTTTGGGATTGAATTTCAGCAAAATCGGTTCAGTAGGACCAGAGTTTTGAATCAAAATGTGGAACCACCACCTTCAAAAACTTGATAATTTTGTTACAAAAACTAACATAAATGATGAAAAAATGCACGGAATGACATAAGATTTTGCACAAGTCCGTTTTATTTGACTAGAAATGACACTGTAAAATTTCGTGAAGATCGGTACATAATTTACCCTAGGCCCCATATATGCCCTACTCCAGGAAAACAGTTTAGTCTCCTAAAACCATAATTAATAACAAATCGTCACAGTTTAAGATAATAATAATAAAAAGACATCATACAGATTTTACTCCTTAAACATTCGAACTGTCGGTGGAGGGTATCAAAGATTCGGCACAGCCGAATATAGCACTCTAACTTGTTTTTTATTAATTCCCTAAGCTAATCCCGCGGAGCTTTACGCTTGTCTGCAGGATCCAGAGTCTCTGGTGGGAATCGATCGCGCAACCCCGGCGCTCATAGACTAGCTCCCTACCAGCTAGCCTACCGGGGCAGTATGTTCTTGAATAAAAAGACTATGTTTTTTGCCATTACTCAATTAGGAGCGTAAATATGAGATTAAATTGTCCATAACAACAATAAAAACGTTGATTTTTTTGCTAGCGCATAATAAAAAAGGCCACATAAAGAGAGAACAAGCTTTTTCGTATACATCATTTGGTTGACAACAGTTTAAAATAAAGGTTTGTTTTTTATAAAGGAGAACATTTATTTGTTCATTACTTAGTACATACTATATGTATTTACGTATGTACATATTAAGGAAAACTAAAAACATACATATTTATGGATTGAAAGTTTTTGTTACATTACTATAATGACATTTTTCATTGTCATAATGAAAATTTAAATTTATGAAGGCCATGCTTTTTCGAAATATTTTTTTTTCAATTAAATATTGAAAAATGTAGCTTTAGATGTATGAAATAATTAAATTTTACAATTTTTCATTAACAATTAAACATTTTTTTAAGCAAACTATAATTTTGTTTTAATTTATGAATATAGTTATGTTTGTAAATTGTTTTTTTTATGTTCCCAATTAAAATTTTTTGTTTAACTTGGACAAACTTAAGTTTTCATATATCCAATGAAAATTTTTAACGTAATTACGAAATCCAATGAATCGATTTTAACGAAAATACTTCATTATAACTATGAAATTCCATTTAGACAATGAAAATTTTCATTTAACCAATGACAATTTTTTTATAAAAATGATTCATTAAATATATGAAGCATTTTTCTTTATCTGGTCTCAAAAATCTTATTTAGTTACTAAGAGAAGTTTAAAAGTGTTAATAAAATATTGTCAGCTTATTTGATTTAACCTTTGTGAATATCAATGCAACGTACAAGATTCTCGTCAGTTCAATCATTTATAAAAAATAAAATCCGTTTTAATTTAAAATTTAATCAAATAAATTAAACGTTTACTTATAACCAGGGCTGTGGAGTCGGAGTCGGAGTTGAAGAGTCGGAGTTGAGGTTTTTGTACCGGAGTCGGAGTCGGAGTCGTAGTACCCACAAAAACTAGCGACTCCGACTCCGACTTTTTTGCATTAAAATTTTTCCAATATTTTTCAAAATAAAAAATTTTAATAACCAATTTCTCCAATTCTTTTTAAATATCAATTCATATTTAAATATAATTTTTCTTATAATTTTATTTTAATTTGACATAAAAAAACAAATTTTAAACATAAATTGATATTTAAATAAATTAGTGGAATTGACCATAAGAGGGTCTGCTTTTTGAAATTGTGAAGTCAGAAAATAAGGACCAGCTTGCAATTTCAAATTTCGGTCTTGGACAATAATAATATTGAATTAGGAACGGAAAAATGCAATGGCGTATTCTTGATGCCTTTAACGTCTAAGCCAATTGGACTTGGTGTTGTTTTCAACTTTTCTATCTCGAAAGCTACATTAGATAGGACTTATGGAAATTCACACATCTATAAATTCCAACAGTATAAAAAACGTTTTTTGAAAAAGATGTGAATTGGTGTAGTTTATCTCTCCCCTACAGAACTATTTTTACATTTTTTAGCACTGCTTGCATAATTTTAATAAATTAATATAACCTTTAAAATAAACTGAAGTTCAATGATCCCATACGGATTGAAGCAAAAATCGTTTCTTTCGAAAGTTCGTAACAAAACTCGTTCGTTCCAAAATTAAATCCATTATTTTTCTATATTTCAGTTGGTTTAAATTTCTTAACTGTTGAGTTATAAGTCAAGAATGTCATAACACTTTAGAATTAAAAAAGTTCAACTCATTTGGTCTATTGAACCGGGCGGTATATGTTTTTTACATTTTTTCTAAAATCCAAATAAAATATTTTGCAGCTTTCCTACTCATATGTTAGTAACTAGTAGGTTAAAGATCATCAATGAGCGGCACGTTAGAATTAAAATATCGATTTGAAATTTTTACAGAATCATTTTCGTGCTATATTTAACCATTTAACAGGTACTAAATTAAAAAAGAGTTTAAAGTCAAATAAAAACTAGTCTCTTAAATAATGCTAGGTTAGAGTAGGAGTCGGAGTCGGAGTCGGAGTCGGAGTTGGAGTCGGAGTCGTACTTAAAAAATTTCAGCAAAAGGAGTCGGAGTCGGAGTTATAACTATTTCTTAAGGACTCCACAGCCCTGCTTATAACAACAACATTACTACAGACCATTTCTGATATTAACATCACAAAAGAAACATGTTTTTGAAATAAAAGAAAGAAATTGGCGAATTTTTTACGCAAAAGTGTTTTTATGTACTGTGTTTACATTAGCAAGCAACACTTTTTTAAGCTTTGTTAGTTATCACATAAATTTAAACTATTATAAATAATTAGTATTGTGGTTATTTTGTAGAACTATTTTTGGTTTTTAATCCAAATTTTTAATATTTTTAATTAGGCTTAAGTTCATTTAATTTTATTTTCATTAAATTATTTTTATGAAGAAAGGAATTTTACAACATGAAAATTAATTAAAATTGTTATTGATAATCTTTCATTCTTGACCGTGGCCGGGATTCGAACCGCGGCCGGCAGGTTACCATGACATGTTTCGATCGCAACCACTCGATCTTCTCAAATGGATTTGCCGTTTTACACTCGCAGCGATCGACGACTGCTGACGTCAATAGTCAAACATCAATCCTTAAACCAAATTGTATTTTAACCTTTGGTAGATCGAAGTTTGCTTTTTTGAATGATTATCCATTTTAATTGATTTTACATGTTCTTCCTTACTTCTGTTTTTTCGTACTTTCGTCAAGAAGTTTTCTTGAAGTCCAAAGTACATTTTTTGTTTTTTTTTTCATTTTTGTCTTTCTTTTTCTTGTATTATAAATAGTTAATCTTGAACTAAGAATGCTATGCAACATTTAAAGCTTTTGTGATAATTTATAACTATATTTTCAAATTGGGAATACAAAAGCTTTTAATTGATATCATTTAAGTCTGGCAACGATAATCCGAATTGTTAAAGTTAAGAATAATGTAAGACATAAAGAAAAGAATTCTAAATAAAGAAGTCAGCCACATTTTGATAACACAAAACGTTGCTTCATTCAACGATTAAACACTCGTGGGATCAGTTAACTTGTAACAAAAATAAAAAATAATAAGTAAAAATGCTATATTCAGCTATGCTGAATCTTAAATACCTTTCACCATTGTGCAAAAATAACAGAAAGTTATATAAATACCTTTCTTTAGATATAAAAAAAATCTATTTTATGGAGAGGTGGGCGCTCCAATCATGCCCACATTTTGCCGAATGTTTTGTGCTGATAACCAAGATGTTTGTAGTTAATTGGTTAACTTTGGCTTTTTCCGTTCTCCTGATACACATTTCATTTATTTATTCAACTGAACGTAATCAAAAGCCTTTATAGGCCAAAAACAGATTAGTACAAGATAAATTTAAATTCAAGCACATTTTTAATTTTTAACGGATATATAATGTATTATAATTAAGTATGTTAACTTATTAATTTCTCCTTTTTACACGAATATGGGTATGCATTTTTAAAGATTTTTGGCTTAACAATGAAATTTAGTGTTTAAATATGATCGATAACATGACTATTAAATGCGCAACTGACTTTGAAAAATCTCTTTCACTGTATGGGATAATAGAATTGCATAGTCCTTATTCTATTAAAATTGCTATCATTTGTTAAAGAATAAACTTCAATTCCATATAGAATTAAAGGCGTGATCAATGCATGAGCAGTTCTCTTTCGAACTTTTATTGAGAAATGGTAACTAACAGAATACAATCTTCTCAAGTTAAATACCACCCTAAAAATGATAAAACTAATATGATTATTAAAACATAACTTGTTGTCAACACAAATTCCCAAGACTTTTAAATATGAAAAAAGCCCGCCCACAATAATATTAAGCAAATTTTGTGAATCCACATCACCAAATAATATTGCTTTGTTAAAATTTTTTAAACACCAATTCTCCACTTGTCGCAAATTTGCATTTAGGGATACATACTTCCAATTCATCAGTTGAATTAGCTACTGCCACTAACTGCAAATCGTCTGCATACCCTCTTATACCAGATAATTGGTCTAGTAAATTATTATGCCGGTATTTATAAAAAAATTTTAAGTTTAATAAAGGTTTACTAAACAAGTTTTGTATGAAAATTCTCCTTAATTAACGTTTGTTAAATTTAATAATCGTTTATAAATACGGGGGTTAATGTATAACAAAAATAATAAATACACAAATTAAAAAAACAACAAGGGATTTATGGGTAAAATTAGAGGCAGTCATGGCTTTTTGCTCATATCTCAACCATTAATGCACAGATCTGGCTGAATTAAAATAACAAAATTAAAGGGATCAAATGTGACAGAAATAAATAACAACCAAGTCCCCATCATATCTTAGGTCTTTGGAAAACTCATTTCAACAGACAGGCGATCAACTCATAAGGACCCAGAATATATACATATACAGGGTCTAAAATCGAATCCAGCTGGTTTTAACATAAACAAAAATGAAAAATTATAAAAATAAATCAATTTAATATTTTTTTTTTTTATTTAATTGTTAATATTATTTTTTAACTAAAAATTATTTTAATTGATAAAAGTATAAATAGTTAATTGATACTATTAGTTAGTTCACTGGTGCAAATTTTTTTAATTTTTTTTATTAATATCACAAATTTTTTAATTTAAATCAATTTTTATTTTTTTCTGTGTATGTATGTTAAATACTAATTCGTTTAGATTGAATATTACAATCTCCTATTTGATTTCTAAAAGTGAAAACTTTTAAGTATTTCCTTAGCTTTTCGACCAAAATGCTGATTATTATTATCTGTGGGTAAAAGTGCCTTTCTTTCTTTCTTTACCAGCTTATAAGTCCTCTTTTAGTCACTTCTAAAACTCTAGTACTAATTTAAAATTTATTTAGCCTTTAAATCTTACAAAAAAAGAAAGTATGTATTTATTCTAAACATGTTGTTCACATTCCCTTTGCTACATTATTTTTTAAAAACTCTCATTCAATATTCCACCACACCCCAGCTAAATTTATTTCTAGCTCACCACCCCCTGCTCCACGTACTTAGATAGATAGAAGCCATTTTATTTTTATGATATTATATGGCAACAACGAGTTAAATGATTCGAAAATTTTACGCTCTCTTAAAATGTGGGTGAAGAATACTAAATTGTTTGTTTTTTTTTTTTGTATGCAAGTGTTTGTGTTTTTTTGTAATTTCATAAAAATGTTTTTCACTACATTTTCGCCAAGGGAAAAAAAAATTTAAATTTTGTTCATAAAGTATGTTTTTTACAAGGATATTATCTGGGTTTTAAAAAAAGCAACAAAAATAGCAACAGCATTAACAAAAGCTCCCAATCCCGCACTTTAAAGCAGTAAAATAAACGCACACATACAATCCGGTTTTTTTTTTGTAACGTGTATTAGACTGATTCATGTTTCTAGGGGAAAGAAATTGGACGCCACGCGGTGATCGCTAAGAACTTTGTCAACAAATATTTAAATAATTAAGTTAAATACATAAAATTTACTATAAGAATGCTGAAGAAGCCGTAGCAGGACAAAAAACGCATTAAAGTATGCTGGTATCTTACAGTTGTATAAATTGTCTGTACAATTTACTTCATTGCTAGCCAAAGGATATCTAAAGTAAGCCCCGTAACAGAAATATATAAGTAAAAATTCTAATAGTGCATAGAAAATATTCCTGGAAAATATTGAAGGAATAAGACTATTAAAGAATGAAAGCCTTATAAATTGTAATTTGACTTATGCCCAATTTTCAGGAAAGTAATTAAATCTAAATTAAGTTAATTTTCATAAAAACTTAAATCGTATTTAAATACAGATTGATTTTTTGAGTTTTATTTGAAAAGTCTTATTTAAATAAGATAAAAGTATGGTAGCACTACTAAATACAAAAAAATATCATAAAAAAGTATAATTATTTGCAAGGTGGTCTCAAAAAACAGCTGATTGTTATTGCTCTGCCTATTGTGTTTGTATTGTCGTGATATTGAGGCCACCTTGCTAAAATATTACAATAGAAACTTAAGTTGACATAAAGTGTACCACATCGGTGAATTAAGTTTGATTTAAGTATTTAGTGAAGAAGAGAATTTTGGGTTTAAAACGATTTTAAACATAAATGTGTTTTAATATCAACCCTGAAAATTGGCCATTAGAATACACATTCGATTAGTATGAAAATTTATAGAAAAACTTGTGTTAATTCAAAATTGCATGTGTTTTTGTAAGTCAAATTTCAATTCATAAAGATTTTTGGTAATAGTTCTATTCCCTCAATGCTTAACCTACTTTTTGTTTAAGCCGACCTTCGGTTAGCATTGTAAAAACTTATTTTCATATTGAAAATAGTAATTCCGGACTTGCAATATTGGAGATACATTGATAAAACTGTTGCACACGTTTTAATTGTCATAAGGACGAATTGGATTAAGACAATTATCTCCGCTCTTGTCATGAGATAATTAAATAACTTTATCAATACATAAAACGTTAGTAAAAAAATAGAAAATTTCAGTTCTTTATGTGCAAAGCCATCTTCCTTCAACAACATGTAATTCCTTTTTTAAAGAAAATAATGTTCTTTGAATCGAACTAGCAAGCAAGTGGGAACAACTTAATTTCATTTTTATAAAATAAATCTGGGTCTGGTTTCAAATTGTATACATTTTTACTAGTTCGAAAATTAAGAGCATCAAACGAAATAGATAGATAGTGATAGAAAATCAGCTCATTCAAAACGTTGATACCTTGTGTTAAGCTATGTTCACTAGGGTGCCCCAAAAAATTTTTTCTTTCTGATTTTCATAGGTGCTCAATGAAAATTTAAAAGCTTATAGGGTGAAGTATTTTTGGTTTTTTTTTAAGAATTTTCGGATTAGGTTTAGAGGTCGCGCAAATGGAGTTTTCATAAAAAACCGTAGTTTTCGGCCTTTTTTTTAACTTTACTCATAACTTGGTTAATACAACGGGTTTCTTCACTCCTGAGGAAAGAGTTTTTAAAAAAAATATCCAAGCTTTATTCCTGTGTGAAAAACTTATAAGTTTTAGTGATGAGTTTACTCATTTAGATATCCTTAAATACAATTTTTCGTAATTTTTTCAAAAATTTTGTAGCTTTACAACTTTTTAAGTTTAAATGAAAACGAAAAAAACTGATGATGCAGTTTGAAAGACAAATTAATTCTAATTAATACGAATAAACAATTTTTAAATTTGTTGTTACCGTTCCTGAGTACCCGTTTTTATCTTTATACCCAGTATATGTAATTATAAGCTGTTTGCCAGTTCACCAATCTTACCCAATCAAAAAAAAAAAAAAAAACTCTTCTTTTGCTCTGTGAAAAATCATTTATTAAGGTTCTTGCGATGTAGTTCTATACCTTGCAATAAATTCTGGAAATCAGTTTCAGAAGTTGTGACATTAATATAAGTATTAGCCAAAGGCATACCTCGTTCTGCCACATCATTTACCACTTGTAATTACTCTTATTACTCTTATTTAAAACTATCCAGTTTGAGTGTAATTTTACGATTTCACGAGAAATGTTACGTACCTCTTGACTTGTTTCCCACATATCTTTAAAATCGTTTGCTATTATTCTGGCACTCTTTCTGACAGTATATTTTTGGACTAAATGTAATTTAAAAACTCTTTGCAGAATTTGCATTTTTGTCGGCGGTTTGGAGGGATCAAGGGCATCAATCATTTTTCCCACAAGCCACACATTTCTTGTTTTCACAAAATTCATATCTATTTTGAATAAAATTACACATTTTTGGATTAACAAAAAAAAAAAAAAAACAAAAAAATTCTTACCGGTACTTCGACGAAAACTTTTATATATACAAAAAACTTTTCTAGTTGATTCGTGGGTCAGCTAACTCAAAAATTGTTGTTATGTAAAATCGTATAACGACAGTATTATAGCGGAGAATACACATAAAATAGAAAGTGAAAATGACAGCGTGTAACGATTTAGATCAATAAATGTCAGAAGTTAATGACAGTTAAAACCCAACTATAAAAATTTATGGAAATATACAATGATTATAACGAAAAAAGTATCACCATTTAAAGGTACAAACTATAAAAATAGTGTAACTCGGAAGCTGTAGGACAAAATTCCATTTTTTTTTTTCTTAATTGTTTAGAACTTATCGGTATTCAAAATCGCGTCAATAGTTTTTATACTTTCATATAAATTTGAAAAGTAATAAGCCGTTTTTTACAGAATTTGTTAAAAAAATTACAAAAATACTTAATATGTGGAATCGTAATGGATTAAAATATTGCCGGAACTTAACGTTTTTGCATATGGAAATAAAGTTTGGGAAATTTTCTTTAGAAATAGTCGGTCAAAAAATTAAATGAACGTGGTTATTGACAAAGTTATGAGTCAAGTTTGAAAAAAGACCAAAAAACCAGATTTTTAACAAAGACTTGATTTGCGCGACCTCTAAACCTCTTCCTAAAAATCTAAAAAAAATTCAAAAATACTGTACCCTATAAGCTTTCAAATTAAGCTTGAGCCTCTGACAAGGGACACCCTTATGTTCACGTTATATGGATTGCCACTTTTTAACATGTTAAATTTGTACATATCCTTTGAACCCCTCCAAACAATATCTTGGGTTGATTTAGATCGAATTCTATTTTGAAGTGACAAAGCATTTGACATTAGCTGTTTTTTCTTAACCCGCTAATTGTGACGCAAATTTGACTTTGATCAATGGTGACGCCGGTCTCACGCACCGGGATTTTCAACTGAAGATCTTTCAAAACGTGTTATTAATAGTTTATGTTTTTTTTTTTAACTGATGCTCTTTAACAATAAAAAAAAGATATTTAATCAATTTAAGCTCTTTTTTTCGATATTATTAAATAATATTCAAATAACAATGTTTTTCGCAATAAATTTTTAAAATTAAGAAAATAAATGAAAAATCACATATTCATTAAGCGAAGTAACGTGTTTAAGTGTTTCGACATTCAAAAATTTTAGAAAATAAAAAAAAATTTATATCAAATCCTAAGTCCTTAAAAATTAGTCCTTGTTTATATTGCTTACATATACAGTGAAACACGGTCTCACGCACCGGGTTAGCAAAAAAAATACACAATACACAAATGCGCGTATAAAATTACCGTAATTATTTGGTTTTAGTGGCACTGCTTTTAACAGACACGGTTAAACAAAAACTGCAGAAGCTTTTAGCTAAATTCCTTCGTAATATTTGTGGTATGTTTTTTGGCCAAAAAACTATTACCAATGGAGAGTTTTGAAGCATACGAATGAAAAGCCTGTAGACACACAAATAAAAAAGGTAGTGGATATGGACTGGTCTTACCTTAAGAAACCCACAAGATTCAATTCCTAGAATGGCTCTGGAGTGAAATCCATAGGTCGAGATGCCTAACCAAACAGGAGACTTTTTGTTTAAAAGTTACAAATCAACCTAAAGCAGCTTCAAGCGTAACAATTTCTAGCGCATTCTAAAATAAGAGGGTGAACAGTAATGTTAACTTCTCTCAAGGTATATTTACACAAGGTAGACTCATTTGGGAGTGTAGACATGCTGCTCTATAAAAAGAACCGAGTTGTCAAAATTGTCTTCATAAAAAACAACTTAACGCACACATGTACAAATTTTGGCACATATACACGAAATTTGATGTTTGGGTTCCAACTAGGGGTAAACAGCTGACAAAGTTTACCTTGTGTAAATATACCTTGACTTGTCTCGTTAATAAAAGCCACACAATATTTATAAAAAGGGAAAATATATAGCTAGATCGACCTTAAAAATAGCTTGATTGCCATTACTTTTAAACACTGGCAGCCAACTTCACTACTTAACGTGCAGTCAAAATAGGAAGGATTTCCCGATTACAAAGCGATGACGCGCTAATTGGATTTGCTTCGTACATTTTGTATGATCATGAGAACTTTTAACAGATTGACGCGTTGGTTTAGGCCCTCGATTTTCGAATATATTTTTTGATGTAATTTAATTTTTAAAGGAACCAATATTTGTTATTATAGAGATATCCTTAATATTTGTACTCACTTATTACTGCAAGTGTAACAAAGAATGATTAAAACTATAAAAGGGATGCCACTATGTGTCTTAGAATATAAAATATTGTGATCAGAACTATTTTATAAGAATATTTTCACTTTATTGGACAAGACTTTCAATACAATTTGCATTGTCTGCTTAACTGGTAAGAAATTAAAATTTTTTTAAAGAAAGTTTCTGATTATGATATGGCAACCCTATTTTGACATACAATTCATTGAGGACGTTGGCTTTACCAAACTTTTTGTTAAAACCTTTCCAAAAACAAAAAATCACCTAAAAAGTTGTTGGTAATTTGCAAAAGAGCGCGTCGAAAAGTTTGTGGATTAAAAACAAAAAAAAAAAAACAGAAAAAATGCCAAAGAAAAAAAAAACTCCAAAAAAACAACTGATAGAAACTTTTTTCATATAAACCAACGATTAAGCGAAAAGAAAAGTTTTTTCATTTTTTTAAACTCTATACACAACAAAAAAGGAACCGAAAATTGGTAGGAGAAAAGAGGAAAACAAATTCTAAAAATGAAAAGCGAATAAACTTTTGGCCCCAAGAAGATGTTTGGTGAAACCTTCACTACTCCTTTTTTGGTTTTCGCAGGAAAATTTCTCGTATAAAAAATACTGTCAGGAGAAGACTTAATGGCGTCATATGCTGAAATTTTTATTAAAGATGAGCAGGCAACCCAACTCACCTATACATACATGCAAACATTTTCTTTTACACACGCACACACACATTCACGCAGAAAGTATGACAAAACGAAATGGTAGCAACTTTGCTAAAGGGTGCGGAATTTTTTATATGATTCAAGGGAAAGAGTACGAAAAATGAAGCAAATTTAAAAAAGACGACAAAATAAAATTCGTAAGTTTAAAATATGCATATTTGAAATTTTTTAAGGGCTGTTTTTATTTTTGTTTCTTTTTTTGAAAAGTTGGTTTAAAAACAGGATTTATGTATCAACGCTTTAAAGTTTTTGAAAGATAACGTGCATTTAATTGGTGGCGGAGTTTGCATGTGATTGTGATAAAATAAAAATTGGTCTTTCGTTTCCTTTTTCTTCACAAAAACAATATATGTGATGATGATGTTCGTTTTTTAGTGAAAAAACGTTTTTATATTTTAAACGGTTTGAATTAACTGGCAACAGTTGCAGATAGAAAAATAGAACATTAAGATATGAAATATATTTTACTTCACATAAAACTAAACCCAACTAAAACTAAATATTGTTTTAAAACTCCTGCTTTTTTTTCAATGAAGAAATATTTTATAAGTTAATAGAATAGTATGCTATTTACTCGACTCGACTGTACCCGCTACAAAAAATTAATCAAAACTATATACGCTCTGTAATTATAAACCAATACATAAATTGTAGTATCATACAAATTTCGGTCATAAATTAAGAGTTTATTTTATTATTATTTTTTTTTTCTTAAAATCTTTTAGACGAATTAATGAGTGACAGAATGAGCGAATCATGACTGACGGAGTGGCTGTTGTGATGATTTTTATAACAATGGACAATAATACATTTGTATTTCCTTTGTTTGACATTTTTTAATACCAACATAAATTGATTCCAAGTTGTATGGTCTTGACAAATTTCTTCATCAAACACTAAATAATGTGTTAATATTATATTCACGCCATCATTTCATTAAAACAACACAAATCAAACAGAACTCAACAACTGTGCCAAAGTTTTTTTTTTTTTAATAAAAGATATTTTTTTTTTGAAATTATTTAAATTAAAAATTACATTTGATGTAACTCAACACAAAAATTTATTTAACAAATCGCCTTAAGGCACATTGAATATACAAATTAACATTTTAATGTCTTTAAAAACGCTGAAAATGAAACAAGAATCGTCTATAAAAACACACTTTGTTCAGAAAATGTCAAAATATTTGTAGTAGTAACCAAACCGTTTTCAAACCAATTAGCATAAATTCAAATAACCTGCATCAATTCAATTCGACTCATCATTGTCATTTTATGACATCTGAGTACTTAATTTCCAATATCGAGTCACCGGCACCTCATGAAATCCAAACGTGCATTTCCGACATTAAATACGATAAATACTAAATCTCGAATAAAACCAAACTCTTAAAACTTATCAAGCCGATTAAATCAGTTAAAATCAAACAAATATTCGTCTTTGAATCTATTGTATTCGAAATATATCAACAGCGCTTTTTAAGTTTTTAATTAAAGTTGGATTTAGTTGTGGGATACTTGAGAGCGGGTGTTTGAAATTTTGGTTTGAATGGTTTTATTAAAAACGCATTTAAATAAATCGTAAAATTTTTTAAAATATTTAACTTTGTTGCATTTTTACAAAACATCATCATCAACAAGTCAAATTTAAAAAGTTGAAAAAATATTGTTAACAAGGCGAATTCATTACAGGTAGACTTAAAAGCCCTGCTGAAATTTTTTTTTAGCTTTATCATTGCTGGATGTCAAAATGTTGTTTCCTATCTTTGTTTCCGTTTTGTTTCGTTTCTGCTTTTGACATTGTACCATGATTTTACAAAAACAAATTGCTTGTGGTTTTTGTACGAGTTGTACTTGTTGTAGTACCGAGATTACCTGTAATAAATTCGACTTGTGTTGTTAATCATACGAATTTCATTCAAAACATTTTTGTTTACGTTTTTAAATTTTGTATTATAAACGAAATTGTTCTTTAATATTGCTTTATTTTAGTTTTTAATAGAAATGATTTTTCACAGAGTTTTTTTTTAAAAAACTTTTTTGCTATCTTATCTCGACTTAAGATGTTTTGTCAAAAGGCTACAGAAATATATTTTTTTGCTTTAGTTTGATTTATACAACAAAAAACATCTTGTCACTTCATAAAGTTCATTCAGCTGTATCGGTATCATGAATGTTCATGTAGTGTGACACTAATGATGATTGCAGCACATTGATAATTGTCATAAATATTGAATTTTTATGCTGAAAGTGTTGTGGAAATGATTTTTTTTAATAAATGATTAAAGCAATGAGAGCTTTAGCATGAGCATGGGACATTAGTAGTAGCCAGGGCTACTTTTTAAAGTAGGCGTGGAATACAATGTGCATAGTTCTGAAATAATTTTTGGTCCGATTATTGACGGGGGCCAAACCTCAGTTGATCTGTTTTCCAACTAAAATAAAACACTATTAAATTAAAAATTTTATATTTTTTTATATATTTTATATTCCGAATAAATGAGCCGGGAATTTTGGTGAAAAATAATTTTGAAATTTGACTTAATTTTAGTGCTGGAAATTGAATCTAAAAACAATATCCAAGAATTTTATCCAAGCATTCAATTTTTTTAATCAGCTTGGCATCATTTCCTTCATATCAGAATTTGGAATACAGAAGTCGTCGAAATTCGTGCCTTTGTTCTGAACTTAAAATACAGAATTTATCCTAATTTCTCTTATATTGAGCCCTTGCCGCAAAAAAAGCTTAAAGCTTCGTTCACAATCAAAAAAACATTTTCATTTAGTGTTCATAATAGAGCAACAATTTCTTTCGCAACCACACACATTTTGCATTAAGAAACCGTTTCCAAATTTTAGCCACAACAATATTATGCATTTGTTATTAATTTTTACAACAGTTTGTTAAAATTTTCATTCAAAACTAAATAAAATTATTTTAAACGTCAGAAACAATTTCATACAAATTGTTGCTGAAGTTCTAGTTGACTCAACTCAAGTTACATTTTTAAAAAAATTTTAGTTACATTTTTGTTTTAAAAATTAAAGGAAAATATATGAAATATTTTAGGAAGAAAAAAGATAGAAGGAAAATCGAAATTGTTTCCCTTATTGTGAACGAAGCTTAAGCCACAAAAACAAAATATTATTATATTATTATTTATTTATTTATTTATTTATTAAAGAATTAGGTAATACATAAATGTATAAGCTAAATATAATTATACTAGCTATAGCAACTAGGCCTTAAGCTAAGTAGTTACAGAATATATGTTTTACAAAAGATACTTATATTACTATAAAAAGATGGTGTTAGATTTTTTAAAAGTTTATATCTTATATCTTGTTATAAAGGTTAATTCTTTTCAAGTAAGTTATAACTTTGTTAATGGAATGTTCCGAGGGGAATGATAGCAACGAAAGTGGATTGATATCAGAAAATATAAGGGTTCTAATTTGTTCAAATTTAGTACACCTACTTAAGATGTGTTCAATGTTTAATGGACTACTATTATCACAATCACAATTAGTTGGGGAATTGCCAGTAATAATGTGGTTATGAGTAGTTCTAGTATGACCTAATCTAAGTCTAAGGAATATAATTATATCCCTCCGTTTAATGTTATTGTTCCCTGATAACCAAGTGTAGATATTATTCCTACCCGGGTTAATAGATTTATACCAATTGTTCGTATCAGACCAAGTACGGGAATTCAGGATGTTAGCTTGTTCTTTTACAAATTTTCTAATATCTGAATAATTTCTGTTCATTTCCATAGTTAATGGTGAAATATGAGCTAAATTGGCTGTTCTGTCTGCGAGTTCGTTTCCTGGTATCAGAGTATGGGCCGGTACCCAAATAAGGATAACTCTTGGAAAATATTGGATGAGAAAGTTCCTGATGTGGACCGCATACAAATTGTTGTTGATAATATTTTTAATGGCGTGGACTGCAGATAGTGAGTCAGAGCATATAGCGAAATTACCAGATTTCTTACAGTATTCGGTTGCTTTATATATTGCTATTATTTCTGCTGTGAAAACAGAACTGTAGTTGGGAAGTAACGAAGTATAAATAATTTTTTGTTCTAATGTGATCGCAAAGGAGACTGAATCATTAGACTTAGAACCATCCGTGTAAATGAATGTTCTGTTATAGTTCTGCTCCTTTATTTCTTGGAAAGCTATGCGGTATTGGTCTGGAAGGGTTTCTTCTTTTTTAAATTTGGAGAGAGATAACTCGACGGCTTTTGCCTTTAGATTCCATGGAGGATAAGAAACAGGTCTAAGCTTGGGAATTTTTGTTGGAATATCAAAATTTAAGGAGTGTCTAATTATTTCATACAGAGCTGATTTAGTTTTTTGTTTTCTGTTAATTTTTCCATATTTTTCGATAAATTTTTGTAATGGTGTATCATGGTAGTACATGATTGATTTAATTGCAGCACATCGAGTTACTGTGTTTATAATTGTATTAATTTTTCTTAGAGAGGTTGTAGAGGAATTACCAAATAAAACTAATCCGTATCTAATTTTAGATATAATTAAAGATTTTATTACGTTTAAGAGCGTAATTGTATTCGGATTGAATTTTGAATACGACAAACATTTGATAATGTTGATACGATTATTTAAGGATTTTTTTAAGTCCTCAATGTGGCTGTTCCATCTTAGTCTACTATTGAAGATAATCCCTAATATTTTTAAGGTATTGGTTTTTTCAATTTGAATAGTGCTTGTTATAATACTACAATTGCAATTGTGTTTTCGGCATATATGTATAAATTTACATTTTGTACTTGACAATACAGCACCCGATTCATTACACCACTGAAGGATATCGTCGATTATACTACTTATATTAATGTTTGGATTTTTTACATTCCCTGATTTAATTATTATATTGAAATCATCAGCATAAGCACAAAAACTAATGTTTTTGTGTATAGATATAATATCGCAAAGTTTATTATAGGCAACAAGAAATAGAACTATCGACAAGGGAGATCCCTGCGGAATTCCATTATAGAGATTAAATGTTTGTGAATATGTTTTACCCAATCGAACCAAAAATTTCCTGTTACTCATGAAGTTAACTATATAATTTATAATATTAGGTCCAACTTTCCATGACACAAGTTGGTCAATTACGGTGTGTATTCCTATTTTATCGTACGCCTTCTCAAAATCTAGTGAAACTATGGTCAGGTGATTCTTTGACGCTAGGCTACTAGCAGCCAAATGCTCAAGGAAAAGAAGTGTGTCCGTTGTAGACCTTCCCTTTTTAAAGCCGAATTGATTATTATTAAGAAGATTGTTGGTAGATATATACCACAATATACGATTAGCGATAATTCTATCTAATATTTTTCCAATACATGAGTTAAGCGATATTGGCCTATAAGACTTGGTCTTAGTTTGATCACAATTGTGTTTTAAGATCGGTATTACTAAACTTGTTTTATATTGTTGGGGAATTTGTGTTACAAGAATGTTGTTAAAAAAAGTGACAATTCTGTTCTTAACGGAATTTGGAGAATTTTTTATCATACTGTAAGATATTCTGTCAAGTCCCGGGGATTTTCCCCTGAGTCTGTTAAGAGTTGAGTTAAATTCAATAAAAGAGATATTCTCTTCAATGAGTCTTGCTTTTGTGCATGGGTTTATATTTGTTAACTGTTGTCTGAAATTTGATTTGTTATCCTGAAATTTAACTGGAAACTTTTGATCCGATGAATTTTCAAACCAATATTGACCCAATTCATTAGCTATATCAAAATGATTGGTTAAGTTGTGTAAGGGTGGATTATTACTTTGTATTGAATGTATATTAAATGTTGCTTTATAGCCACAGAATCTTCTTATATTACTCCAAACTTTCCTTGAGGTGGTATTAGGGTTAATTTCTGACGTAAATTTAAGTAAAGATTCCCGCTTAGCGGTTTTGATTTCTTTTTTGAAAATAGCGTTTGCTTGTTTATATCTTATCATGTTCTCGTTATTAATATTTCTTCTAAAGATATACCACAGTCTATTTTTTTCAAACTTCATATGTTCAAGTCGTTGATTCCACCATGGAACTGGTGTCCGACGATTGGGAGGTTTCGATTGTGGGATAGATTCATTTGAGGATTGTATAATTATTTTCCTTATATTCGCTGCTTCCCTATTAATATTTGTATCGATTTGTCTACTAGTTTCATACGAACGGCATTTTCTATTAAAAAGAGCCCAGTCAGCTCTGTCGGTTATAAAGCGTGGCTTTGTACCCTGAATATTCACACTTTGTTCCTGAAACAGTGACAAAATTATTGGAAAATGATCACTTCCCCATAAATCTTTTTCTACCGCCCATTTGGAGTGGATATACATTTCAGGAGAACAGAACGATAGGTCTATGTTAGTTAGTGAGTTTAGGGTGGAAAAATGAGTAGGTGATTTATCATTTAATAATATAAAATTATAAATGTTCATAAACTTGTTCAAAATGTTACCCCTTTTGTTATTTTTTTTTGAGCCCCAGTTCTGGTGCCAACTATTGAAATCTCCGGTAATAAGTGTTGGTGTTGTTAAATTGCCAAAAACGTTCTGTAGGCTTCGATAAACCAATTTTACACTTGGGGAAATATATGCCGAGATAAGATTAAATTTTATTTTGGAATTGATTTCTAAACATATTGCTTCAAAGTCATTATTTATAGGTATTTGTTTATGTTGAATCGAGTTATGGATTAGAAGGGATACCCCACCATAAGAATTTGAGTTGTTATAATTATATAAGGTGAAATTGTTGGGTACAGGAATATTCGTCGTATTGTGGATATGGGATTCCTGAATTGAAATGATTCTAATATTGTACTTATTAATAAGCAATTGTAATTCGTTATAGTTGATGAGATAGCCTCTGACATTCCATTGTAAAATATTTAGAGATAACTTTTTAATAAGATTAAACATAAAAAATAATGTTAGTACTTAAAAATATTAAGAATTACAATTGGTGTTGTTGTTGTTTTTTTAATTTATGTATATTTGATATTATATTTTACTACTCAATATCAAATGACTGGATTGACATCGATTCCGATGTCTCCCCTTCATCACTGATTGTTTTGGTTTTAGGTTGTTTTGCATTATTTTGCAGTTCTTTTTTGTTCTTTCTTTTCATTATTTGTATTGATCTCTTCGACGTATTTTTTGGTAAAATATTTATTGTTTTTTTTTTTGCTGTGGTTATGGTAGACTCGATATTTGAGCATGAAGGTGATTCAATATCATTGTAGTTCACTGGTTCTCTTGTGATAGCTGCATTGTTGGTACTATTAAAGTTCGTAGATTCTCTTTTATTACTACTCAGAGAAGTTAGGTTATTGCTATTATTAGTTGAGAGAGAGACTTGTTTATTTGTTGTTGCTGTTTTTAGTATAGATGAGTATGATGATTGTCCACTTTGGTGACGTTGATTGTAGGTTTCGACAGCTTTTTTTCTATCTACTTTTTCTAATGTGACAATTGCTTGTATTTCTTTTTCTTTTAAAAATACCGGACAATTTTTGTCCAAAGAACTATGTTGGTTGTTAACATCACTGTAATAAACACAATTTACGCATGTTGATGGCTTATCGCAGATTTCATCGTCTTCTTCGAAATGGTATGATAGTGCACAATTTGGGCATAATGCATTATTTACACAATTATTTTTTGTGTGTCCATATTGTAAGCACTTGCGACATCTTAACGGGTAGGGGATATAGGGACGGACTCTTACTTTTTCATAGCCTATGTTTAAAAACTCTGGTAAGTTAAGAGTGGCTAGGGTGATAATAATTAAACCCGTTTCAGTAAGATCTTTACCAACTTTTTTTTAGAATTTTTCTGATTTCAGTCACTTTTTGGTTTTTTAGTTCGTTTAATATTTCATCTTCATCTATACCTCTAAGGTCATTAGAGTAGATAACGCCTTTTGAGAAATTAAGAGTAGAGTGTTCACGCACTTCAACTTGTATGGTGGGTGAAAGGGACGTCAGTGTAATAAGTTTGGTAGCTTGCAAATTGTTTTTGGTTTTTATCAATATGTTACCATCACGAATTTTTTTGCACATTTCGACTTCACTACCGCATGTACAATCAATTACTTTTTTAATGAGGAATGGAGAGACATTTGTCAAATTTTCAGTTTTTTTCTTTTGAGTTGTTGTTTTCTTCAGAAATTTCACTGATTTTTTTGTTATTGGTTCTACTCATTATTAGATATTTGGGACCATCGGTGAGAATAGTTAGTTTCTTACTTTTGTCCATAGTAAATAGTTGTTGGTTTTGGAAGATCAACCTGTCCGGAGGATCACCCGAACTTCTCTCACCCATCGTGAGTTCAGTTATAAAACTTGATTTTTAATTTATTATTATTTTTTTTTTTTTTTATTGTTTTTTGATGTTAAATATATGGATGTAAATATGTAAATGTTTTTTTGTTTAAAGGTTTTATATTGTTTGGTTTTTGTATTGATGTGAAAGAGAAAACAATCGAACAAAGAAAACGTCTGATCGCATTCACTGACGAATTGATACTGATTATATTATTATATTTTGTTTAAATCCAGTTAGTTAAGACAATATTTTTTTATGAAGGTTTTGTTTTGTTCAATGCAAGAAATGGAGCTCATTGTTTTCATATATTAGCAGGATAACAGCTATTTTCTTTGGCGCTTAAGCTTGTTTAGTCGTCACTCTAATGACAAAGAAGATTGTGTCGGTTAAGATAAAATACTTTTACCTTTTAAAACGCCTTTAAACGTAACGAAAACTGCTATTGTACTAAAATTAAGTCTGCCATATTTCCAAAAGACTAGAGATCACACTTTAAAACGCAAAACAAATTAAAATATTCTATTAAAATTTGGTTTAATTCAGTTTTTCTTACACTAGCAAACACTCAAGTTACTTTTGTTATGGTCGATCCATAAATAACTAAAAGACCTCCATGATATTTTATTGAAATTGGTTCTAATTAAGTTTTATGTGTCTTAAATCATAAAACTTTGTAATAATCGTCCTTCTCCTTAACAAATGTCCCATATATAGCGTACTTAATGAATCTAACTGCATTTGACTAAAACTTACTTACCGTAGATCCCATATACAGCCTTTTGAAATAATTATTTAAACAGCCTGGCCCATGATGTAGACCGCTATTGCTCGTCTTCATTTTCAACGGCACATTTCAGATTTGGGCCCCATTATAAATTTTTAGCACAACTAAATAGTTTTCAGACAAACGTCTAATGCAGTCGCTTGTGTTGTAGTTGTCGAGAGAGGCCTTTTGTTGCAATATTAAACGAAATTATTTCCTTAATGTGACTTAAAACACCAACACTTAATATATTTTTACAATTATTTTTCTTTAAAACAAGACCACTAATAAAATTTTATTGTTTTATAAAATATTTTTCACAAAATTCTATCAAGGTATATTTACACAAGGTAAACTCGTTGGCCCATTTGTTTGTCAGCTGTTTACCCCTAGTTTAAACCCAAACGTCAAATTTCGTGTATATGAGCCAAAATTTGTACATGTGTGCGTTAAATTGTTTTTGTTTTATATGAAGACAATTTTGACAACTCGGTTCCTTTTATAGAGCAGCATGTCTACACTCCAAAATGAGTCTACCTTGTGTAAATATACCTTGAATTCTATTTTGTTTACTGCTTAGTTGTCATTTGTGGCAAATTAAGTAGTACAGAGGTTTGGTTTTATTGCCTTATTTACATGTTTTACCGATTTTTATTTTCAAACCATCATTTAATTTTTGGAGTAATTGATGTGGCAATATAGTGTCGATATTTCTATAGTCATCGCCCAGGCCTGCAATTTTTGTTGCTGCAACTTTATAAAATTGTTAATTGCTAAAAATAGTTCTGAAATTATATATAAAAACAAATACACCTACAGCAATTTCAAGTTGAAAATTGTGAGAATTACAAAAATTGCAAGTCTAGACGATGACTTCCTTCCTTCTATAACGTCTTTTTATTCTCAAAAAAAAGTTTTCGGAAATTAACGAAATATAGTCTTATTACCAGGGTTAAAAAAACTGCAGTCGAAACCAAAATCTGTCGAGCAAAAAACGAAACTTTGTGTAGAACTTTTCGTTTTTTGAGTTGGTTTGCGAGCGACGGTTTACACTTAATGAATCAGAAGTAAAAGCAACAGTCTTTTTTTTGGCCAATGACAAATGAAGAAGTGGAAGAAATAGCAGTTTTTCAACTTTGACTGCAGTTTTTTAAACGCTGCTTATTGCGGTTGTTGTTGTCGTAAACGACTGTGTTGTTTTTTGTAATAGATTAAAGTAACACATAACCTTAGTTCTTTAATCTACAACAAAAAAACACTTAATCGTTTACGAGAAGGCTGATATTTTATACGTTTTTACAAATAAAAAGCTTGTAAAATTTACAATCTAATTTCTGAAGTTATCCTCGTTACACAAATGACATTTGTTTTCTGTGAATGCAATTAGTATTATAACAAAATTTTGATTTCCTTTCGATAACAACTATATTGAAAACAAATCATCACATCACTGCAGTGGTAATCACCTTGTAAATTAATGAGTATTCGCCATCCGTGCTGACCAACCCAAACTTCCTTACATTTTCCATCTGGTCGCTCGCTAGTGTATCAGCTGAAATACATGAAACGGAGGGAGCAGTTTAATGTAAAATTATTTGAATGAACACAACTCTACTGCTGTGTTTTAGTTTCTTGCATTTTTCTTTTCTAAAAACAAGTGCTCTAATTTGAATAGTTTTCATACTTGCACTCGTACAGAGTGTAGAGCAAGGTGTTACATGATTATTGTTACATTACTTTTTTGCTGCACTCTGGTCTATAATTATAAAAAGTTCGACAAGTTTTCTACATGTTCTCTAGCTTATGTTGGGTGCTTGACGTTACTAACGCTCTAAATTCTTTTTTTTTATTATTTAACTATAGAAAATTGCCAACTTCCGTGAAAATGGAATTAAGTAGTCGTTTTCCAAAAAAAAAAAGTAAAAAAAAGCAAAATGTGGAAAATAGTGGCAAAAACTGCAATTGAACACAACACAACACAACATGCACATGTCGCATTTCATTAAGAATTCCGGAATTGCACTGAGCGAATTCCAATTAAAGAATGATGATGATCATCGCCATAGTCGAGTGTGGTATGAAATAAAGATAGACAACTAGATAAAGTATCTTAGATAGAGACGGGGATTTTGAGGTGATAGTGATGATTATGATCATGTTTTCGTATGACTTTATGACAGCTACAAAATCTCATTATTATTCTCATTTTTTTCATTGTCATATATGTATACCCAATACATATCGTATTTATCACAACCTGATAATTATATTTTTAATGTGCAACTAATTATGATGCAGTAGCAAGTTGTTGTTGTCTGAGAAAGACATTTCTGCTGCAGTTGCTGCTATCTTTGGTATGAATTTATAATTCTTGACGACTGCATCTCCTTGACTGCATCTGAATACGAGTACATGATGTTTCCACTCATGCTCGTACTGATTTCTACTTACTCGAGTGTTATGGACTGAAATATGGTGGTGATTTTGATGTTGGCTTCTGTTTAAAATATTTTAATTGCACTGCTTTTTTCTCGTCATGTTGTTGTTGTACTTGTTGCTGCTGTTGCAATTTTTGTTGTCTTCATACATATAAATTGTATTTTTTATTTAGATCACTTATTTTATTTGTGTGAAATGAGTAGCCCTGGTTGTCAGGGAGTTAAATTAATGCATTCTCCACTTGGTTTAAAATAGCGTGTTTCCTTTAATTGCAAAATGTTGAATAATACAATTTTTACACTAAGCAGGCACTGTTTATAACAAAAACTTTTTTCAGACTTTTTTCTTTACAAGGGTACATGCCGTAAAGATTCAACAATAATTTCGATTGTAGCGCCCTCGTTAGTCAGTAATATTCGCGGAAAAAATTTGTATGTCAAGGGGTCCGCAAAGCTAAAAACAATAGAATCTTCTGTTCTACAACACCATGTAATATTCATACAGATGTGGAAAAGATTTGCATAAGCACCTGCCGTGTCGGCCTAATCATATGGTGGATCTCATCTCATCCACTTTAAGGCTAGATTACACTATTATACTTTGTATTAATACATGTCAAAAACTCAAGTAATATTACAAAGTGTGATAGTGTGAATGCAATGTATCACGAAAATGACAAGTATTATGAAAAAAGTTTGACATCCCATACGACTTCATCGTTTTTTGAAAAATTTCTAAACAATAATACTTTTTATTGGATCAGGGTTGCATTTTATTTCATGTGTGAGTGTTTATACTTTGTGTGATGGTGTGAACACAAACTGTCATGTTAAATTAGATTTTTTGACAGTCGCAACAAAACTCATTAGATTTCTATCTCACAAAGTATTATGGAATACGTAAGACTTGTGAGATAGTGTAATCTAGCCTTTAGTGACAATTTGAGTACATAATCCAGCAATATTATATACTCGTCCCTTCTTTAGAAGCTGGAACTGTCTAACCTTTTTGCATATCACTAGCAGAAGTTGTTAATAGTCATCCCTCCGGCCGAAATCTCACAAACGTGGTGAAAAAACCAACCCTTTAGTGAAATTTTTAGGGTATTCCTTCCCGCTAATTCGGGTTTAAGCCACAACCACTACTTGATCCTCGAAAGTACCCCTTCAGAAAAAAAGTATCTTCCGTTGAACCCCAAACCTTAAGAAACATAAGACAAATTTCTGAAAGTACTAATTATCAGAAAGTTAAGGCTTCTGCAAATATAATCATCCTGAAAGACAGGAAGCATTTCCCTCGGAGACCTCCGCCAATAGCCAGCCCGGTCACTTGTCACACTTGGCTACTGACTCCCGTTATACCAGAAAGGATCTCTCGTCAGCCGCGCTTACTATCACCACCACCAAATTTCATATAAATGAAGGTATTAACTTTAAATTCGGTTGAAATAGCTTTTTATATACAATAAAAAATATATGTGGTAGGAATTGCTGCCTGAACAGTTATAAATATTTGTTTTGCGGACCCCTTGAAATATCATACATATGATGGGGACCCTTTTTTGTTAAACTTCTCTTAGCAAATGTTTGTTAAAAAGTCCTACCAGTTTTTTCGCCCTTAAAACATTGAGGATGAAGAATTAGCGGCATTATTGCTCGATGAAGATACCTGACGAAGGCAAGAAGATCTTGCAGAAGCATTGGCAGTAACACGACTGACAATTCCATTTAAAAGCAATTATATTTATTTAAAATCCTCTTGAATGGGGCTTTAGAGACCCAAAACGTTCGCGGGCCACCATTTAAATATATATGTTTTAAACTGTGCTGCTTTTGAATAATTTTCTGTGAGTTTTTTTTGTTATGTATTTTTGACAAAAGTATCACTCTCGAAGAAATAACTATAGATAATCTATAAAAAATTAGTCCCCTTTCTTATTTTGTAAAACACATCAACAAGATTTTCACTCAAGGTAAAGGAATTTTCAATCTAATACCTTAAGTATCGATACTTTTTTAAATGCCATCGGGAATTTTCCAACTCTTCTTGCATTAACAACTTTAACCCAAATATATTATTGGGGCGAAATAGGAGGTTTGATTGAACGAAAAATGAATTCATTTTCTATTAAGAAAATTTAATTAATTCAAATGTAATTGTCGAACTAAAAAATGTTAAAATAGAAAAAAAAGAAGTTTTAGCCGGTCGAAAGCTCAAATGCCTATTTTTAATAAATCGATTTGATTTTTAAAATCTGTTCCCAAAAACCGTTTCTGTGGCAACTCTAACGAATTGTTTGAGCTGGTTTGAGACGTCATGTATTTTGTGGTGGCTTTGTCAGATGTCAAATCCATTTCGCAAACCTGTCAAAATTGACTAATGTACAAGTTTTATTATTTTTGCTTTTATACGTTTGTTTTTCGTTCACAACAACATTTTATATACTGATTTACACTTCTGTTGGTTGTATTCAGTTAATTAAAATTGGTTTTTTTAAAGAGTATGAGTAAATAAAAAGATAATGTATATCTGCCGTTACAAACAAATGGCTTGAAAAACAGTCGATCTCAGATAGTTTGTCAGTTCAAAATAGAACACGCTTTAATTGAAAATTTTTACGCTAGAAATTTGAGTTTACATTTCCAGATGCAAATTTTCTTTGCTTTTACAAGACATATGTGGGATCGGGTGGCAGCGGGCATATTACTAGAAGTGGTAACACTTATTAAACATGCAACTCTGCATGTATACGACTCTGTATTGACAGGTGGCGAGATGTTTGATAGTGGCGAACTGGTAATGTGGCGAGTTGCGACTGGGACGAGAAGTAGTGTTTAGGACATAGGTGAGAGTATAATTGGACATCGAACTGAATACAACTTAAGCTAATCTCTAATTTAATATTATTTGAATAAAGGTTGTTATTTTCTTTATAATTCAACAAAATTATAACGGAGTCTTATTTATAAAACCTACATTTTTGGGGGCTCAACCGGGATAGATATGAAGTTGAAAAAGTTGGGGAAAGTGAGGGTCCGAAAAAATCTAACACAGTGGCGGAATACATGAAGAGGTGGAATCCGTCGTTCGGGTCGAACGAGGGTGCAGGAGGGCCGAATGTGGGATCGGGTGGCAGCGGGCATATTACTAGAAGTGGTAACACTTATTAAACATGCAACTCTGAATGTATACGACTCTGTATTGACAGGTGGCGAGATGTTTGATAGTGGCGAACTGGTAATGTGGCGAGTTGCGACTGGGACGAGAAGTAGTGTTTAGGACATAGGTGAGAGTATAATTGGACATCGAACTGAATACAACTTAAGCTAATCTCTAATTTAATATTATTTGAATAAAGGTTGTTATTTTCTTTATAATTCAACAAAATTATAACGGAGTTTTATTTATAAAACCTACACATATGTATATGCATTTTGCAGTGAGAAATTTGACAATCAAACTGCTAAATTCATGTCGTCTAAAAGCAGCTTAAGTAATCACGATGCTACAGACGGAACAGCAGTTTAAATATAATACCGAAAGTTGAACATTTCTAGCCTTTAAATGTCTGCAAATAGTTGTTTATGTTGTCTTTTTTCAACAGCTGTTAAATTAGTTCAACACTTCAGATGACGCATGTTCCTCAGGCATGACATTCAACTGACAGTTGGTAATCTCTGGCATGTTTGTAATTTTTTGCTGTCTTTCGTATTTTCATATTGTGATACAATAACATTTTGCTGTGATGTCAACATTTGTGAAGGGATCGAGAAAAATATGAAAAATATCTGAATAACTGAATTTTTAGTGTCTGAATGTTTGTCCGAGTGTGGGGCAGATCCATCCATATGTTCTGTAAGCAAAAATGTTGCATAAGTGCATCATAGTTGCACATGCACACACCGACAGTTAATGAATTGAGTGGTTATGCAGTCTGAAGTTTTGAATATTTGTTTCGTTTTTAACTGTCTAACTTACTACAAACACGAGCGTCAGTCAAACAGTCAGTCGTCAGTCAGTTTTGGTCTATACACTTGTTAATGTCCAATTGAAATTGGCTCTTGTTGTTGTAGTGGATTATTTTGAATGAAATCTTGTTCACATGTCCATGTTTTTTGTTCAAATTGTTGTTTTGGTCTGTTTTGATGTTTTCATCGTCGTCATCATCATTATCATCATTGTGATCGTCATTGTCAAACATTAACATCATGAAAAGGGAGTGGCTTTTTGGAGTGAACGAAGTGGGTTTGTTACTGCGTCTTGAAAATAATCGCAAATTAAGTGCAGGCGTTAAGTTTAACAACAATTTATAATAATTGTGTAATAAAAATAAAACTGCCCGAATATAGAGAAAGGTGAATTGCTTAGATGAGTGGAGAAGGTGTTAAAATAATTGATAGTTTAATGTTGTGATACGTGTTCAAAGCAAGATATGAGTCTATGACTGCAAATTATACAAAATGGATATGTGGGCCAAGAGACACACGTTTATAAAAAAACTTTTTTTTGGAAGATTTTGTATCAAGCGGCTTATGTAATTAAAATCTGTAGAGGATTTCCCAGGAAAAATTACATTTATCCCTTGAGTGGCCTTAAAAATAACCCATTCCTATACTCCCGATAATTGAGTCCAAGCTTTTGTAGATTTTTTCATAAAATTTTATAAATTCCAACGGAAACTTTTTTATGCTTAATCTGAAGTTTTTTTCTCTTGATTTATTATGTTGTACATTATTAATCGTATGTTGCAATACTCTTAAAAACAAACACCCATTTACGAATATTTTTTTTTTCGTTAATTGTATTTTCAATATTTAAATAATTAATACTACATGTGTTTATGGCACATAACGATCAAAATGATCATAAAGTTCAGAGAAAAAGTGATCAAAATAAACAACTGCAAGGAAACCAGCACAATATCAATAACCCCATAACCACCTGCTGAGCCTGTCATAAGAACTATAATCAGACTTTCAGAATTTCATTCTATACGGGGCCTTTATACAACGTACAACAACGGAACGTGTCTTTAAATGATGCTTTTGTCCAGAACACAACAAACAAACAAATAAGCTGCTCTAAAGGAGATGCCAAACAAAAGGAAAAGAAAAACAACATCAACAACAAAAATAACAAAGTAATAATGTCTCGTTTGCATACCAAAAAGTATATATTCAATGAAATTAACCCAGAGATGTTATAGCGGTCAAAAAGGGCCTTTAAGCGAAAAGAAATATTAATGTTTATCTGAAAAAAAAACAAAGTTAACCTAATGTCCAAATAAATAATCATATATTATTACCTAATTTCTTTTTAATATTATTTGTTGTCTTAATAAAAAGAAAAAATAAGTAAGGAAGCTTAGTCGGCCATACAAATTTTCGAGAGTGCAGCCTGTTTGGGACCCATGGGCAATCATGAACCCGGCAAAAAATATTATGAGCTTAAGATTCATATGAGTTTTTTGTGCATAATATTATTTAAAAAGTTACATCATAATGGGATACATATCAACATTTATGAAGAAGTTATGCCATTTAAAGCTATTTTCAGAAGTGGTATTTGTATGGCAGCTAGGGTTAAATAAAATGTTGCATAAGATATATTTGGACCAAATTTAATCTAACTACCAACATAATAAGATAGTTTACGGGCACAATGATTTTACTCCGGACAGAAGTTTGTATGGTGGCCATATGAAATACAGGACCGCGTTTCACCGTTCATTATCGTATCACCATTTATACGTACAAACCAATTTCATCAAATTATCTTCGAAATGACGACCTTTGTTTTGTGCACAAGTTTACATGGACAGACAGCCATCCAGCCGGACGGACATTGTTGAATCGACTCAGAAATTCATTTTTAGACATCTACTATAGTGGTGTAAGTATAAAGTGATCTGAAAGAGAAGGCTCGTCCAACAACTACCCTGCGGGAAATTTGTGTCAATTGGTCCAACGGTCCTGGGAGTTGTGAAAATAGAAAAGGTACAAAAAGAAAGAACTCCTGACCAGTGAAAGGAGAACCAATCATGTAACTAGTTTATGAAGAAAAAAAAATGAAGAAAAAGTATTGAATTACAGTACAGTCTTCACCGGTGGTGTGACACATTTTTTGGATCTTTCTAAAATTTGGTTCTTGAATTTAATTCTAGGTCTTGTTTTATTGAAATAAAACTACATTGTATTGAAATATTAATACATTTTAGAAACTGACACTAAGTACGTTCATGGAAAATATACCTGTGACTGGTCAAATGGTGTCAATTGACCCCCTCCAATGCCAATGTAAAAGTGATAGGTCTTATCCATAGAAAGTGCTAGAACTAGAACCGGTATCTACAACCAAAAACCTATCACGGGACTACTTTGGTGTCTGTTCGCTTCCCTCTAGGGTACTTTTACGCGCGCAGTTATTAAGGCCCAAATATACTCATCAAGCATTATGGTAGTATTAGTGAAAATGAGTTTGTATCTGTGACATACACGAAGCTGGATGGAAAATCCAAAAATTTAGATATGACGGCGAATATTACGTCTAGCACACGCAAACAAGTGAATTCGCCTGCCTGACAAGCATTTGATAAGTGTATTTGGCCTTTTCAAATAAGAAAATACTGTTTACGCTAACGTCACCATAAGACAAGCGAAGAAATAATAAAATTCCGAAAAATATGCTTTAACCGACTGCGACAACTGGCAAGTCATAACGCTCTTTTATATAGTATAAAATATACTAGTCATCATTATCAACACAAGGTTGCAATCCATTGAGCGCTCAGTTCGAAACAAACAAGTGGCTTCTGCCCACATCAGAGGTGCACCGCCCAAGCTAACACTCTTAGAATAATAAAAGACATATCGATCGAATGGCGATCACGACTGTAGCTGGTGTTCATTGATTTCAAAAAGGCGTTTGACTCTTAAGGTTAGGGCTGTCCGCTCTCATCTTATGCTTGGATAAATTATTGGGAACATCGCGAAGCGGAGAATAGGGGTCCCTAGGGTCTTTTGAAGACCTTCTATCGCATAAACATACATACATGCATACATCAAAGAACTGAGTGCCCCGGTAGGCTAGCTGGTAGCGAGCAGTCTATCAGCGCCGAGGTTGCGGGTAGGATTCCCGCCAGAGACTCTGGTTTCTTTCCTGTAGACAAGCATAGGGCTTCGCGGGATTAGCTTAGGAAATTAAAAAAAAAAAACATTCTGGCAAAAATGGACAAATACCGTAGAAGATGATAAGCTGTTAAGCAAATCCAGTGAAACTGCATGAGAGAAAATGGAAATGGTTTTGTCACACTCTCTGTAAAATAGCGGAGAGCATCACAAGAAGCGCCCTCCAATGTAACCGGCAGTGAAAGCGAGGAAGAAGAGGAATACCTTAAAATACATGGCGAAGAAACCTAAATAAAGAATTAGAAGAAAAAAATATACCGCACTTGTTCAACAATACTGTCTTAACTCAAAATTTAAAAATTTTCAGTAGAAACAAAACAGTTTCCAATTTTACATTAAAGGCATATGAAAAAGAATTATTGGCACGATATTATCACAGAGATTAGATATGAATATCAAGTGTCGACTTTTTTACAAGAAGTGAAAAAATTTCAAGTTAACGCACTATTGATTAACATGTGCGATATAATTCAATGAAAAATCACCTCTATGTAACGATGGAATTAGATGGAAATTGTAGAAACCATTTGTCCCCAATGGAATAAAAAAGCAAAAAAAACTTTTCTCATAATCATTTTTTTCTAATAACTGTTTCTTAAATTAGAACCACTGACTTTTAACTTAAGCCAGACTGACATTTGTTAAAAAAATTGGTACATAAGGGTTAACTAAACATCGTTAACGAAGTGATCAATAAACTGACTAAAGTATATAGAAGTTGTAAAGTCCATCAACACTTTACCACTCACCAAAACGAAACACACACACGCACATTCCCAACGAAGTGAGGCCTACATATTTTTTTTAGAAAGAAGTTAATCGTTCGACATGATTTTTATTAGCAAACGAAACAAAAAAAAATTCGAGTACTAAACCACTGTGGCATGAAGATGCAGAGGTATAAAAATGTCAAACGATTTGTGCTGTTAAATTATGGCTGATCATTAACCAAAAGCCAAAAATAAAAAAAGGAATTGAAAAAAACTCTCAAATTTTATATGAATAAGTTTCATACAAAATACACCTTCAATTTTTGCAAAAAAACAACTCAAGACTGGATTTAGGCAGCGTTTGTTTTGCTGAAGCTGATCCGAGGTCTTTGCAGTCGCAGCAACAAATGTATGTGTTGACAGCGTATTAATGTTTAACAATATTTTATCATAAAGTTGGTTTTGGAATCACCAATGCCAAAAGATACAACAGCACAGGACTTGATATTGACTAATCTGTTTGTGTTCCTGTTGCAGTGCTGAGATTGGCTGTTGTTTCCTTATTAGAAGTATTCATCTTACGATCTCGATATGCATGCATGTTTGTATTTGTGAGTGTGTATTTTGATATTTGGTATTGTTTTTTCTATATAGATGAAACGACGTCTTGTGGAGTTTTAATGTTGATCCGTAAATATTTTTTTTTTTTTTTTTTGAAAAGTGCTTGTAGGCTTAAAATTTTATTAAATTGATTTTGAATCATTGAAATATTTGCTTTTAAATAAAAAAATCAATGATAAAACTGCAATCAATAAAGTAAGACAGTGTTTATAATGTGACACTCCTTGTTTTTGAACACAAAATTTTTTATTTAAATTCGAAATCATAAAAGCATGATTTGAATTTTGTCAAACATTTTATATTATATCAAAAGATCTTAATCTTATAGTTTACCAAAAACTTAAAGAAGCACAAAATCGCTAAAAGTATACAGTGCTTGAGCTACTTACACTTCCTCTCTTGTACTTCTACGCGTCTTTTGTCTCTTATATTTATATTTATGTTTCAGTTGACATCCTTGGCAAGTATTAAATATTAAAACAGTAACTCATTAAAATATAAAAAATTACTCTTAAAATTATTAAATTTTTACAAATACAACAAATATATTAAGTTTAAAAGAAATTCCTACGAAAAGCATTCTCCTCTAAATAAATTTTAATAGCTGTTAACAACATGTTCCAAATACGAAAAATTCACACGTTTGTCCAAAACATTTAAATGTTTCCTACAATATTATTTTGTTTTTTCTTAAAAATTAAACTGTAATAAAAAGGTTGACAACACTTCAAAGTAAACCTCCCGCAAGTTAAGCATATTTATAAAAAAAAAAACTAATAAATGTAACTTAGGAACGGATTTTAATGCATTACTTGTTAGAAAATATCTGCATTGAACATGCTTTTAAAAGTTCGAAATATGCATTTAAAATGAAGAAATAAACACAACTGAAACGAAGGGCTTAGGCCAGAAATATTCGTCGCCAAAAATTAAACATATATGTGTATATGAAAATTATTTGTATTTCTTTTCTCTAAATTCTATGGTGTAGAATATCATTTGGTCGGACTTAGGTAAGGTAAGATGGGTTAAATGGGTCCTTTGTGGTGTATGATCAGAGTCAGCCCGTGTCATCTTCCTGCAAATCAGACAGATCGACCTCAGTACCACATTAGATAAAGCATCAAAGCAAGGCAATTGTGGTGTCCCAAAATGGCAATTCCGCTTATTGACGAATCCACTGAGGTGAAAATGTGCCTCATCACTAAAGATGATTTTCTTCGAAAATTTATCTTCTTGCCACCATTCTAACCATTGACGACGTTTGGAATGGTTAATAGGCTTTAGTTCTTGTGGGGCACGACAACGAGTTGAGGTGGACGGCTCTTCAGCCAAACTATCGCGAACAGCAGCAATATTTTCTGCAGTACGAGCATGCACTGGTTTTCACATCTCCTACAGACCCGGTTTGCTCAAACTTTTGCACGATTTTTCCGATTGTACGCACATTTCGACGATTTAATTGACCGAAAAAATCACGAAGTGCTCGATATGCATTTTGATTTGAACGCCCATTTTCATAAAAAGCCTGAACAACTTTGACGCGTTGCTCGATTGTGTATCTTCCCATGGTTCAAATTGAGTTAGTCTGAAATTGAGAAATGTGAAATGAAATGCAGAAAAAAAACTTGACGTTTAGGTGTGGTTCACATTCAACATCGGCCCTTAAAATTTAACCACCCGTTACCTCAGCTAGCTCGCCATCCGCTTCATGGCTGAAATTTCCATCTGCAAGACTGTTATCCAGCAGCCTAAAATAGACCTCTTTTCGCAGTTTCTCCAGCTACCCTACTGCCCCTCTTAGAATCATTTGAGAAGGCTCTTAGGGCCGGTTCCAGAAGTCGCGTATCATCGAGCCGCCCATCACCACTGCCATTATGCACCGTAAATAAAGCATTTAATCTTTTTTTTTTTAAATTTTTGATAAACAATATTGATTTGCATGTAAATCCGGCCCCTAATAAATACTAGAAAATATCATTATACAGTTTTCTTTTTTGTATGACAAAGTTGCTATAATTTCTTTTCATATTCAAAAGTTATGGCATGTTTTTGACAGAAATAGTTTAAGTTAAATTCATTTGGTCTGGCTCTTCTACTTTAATATCGTATAAAAATGTTGTAAAAGATTTAAATGCAAATAAATTTTGTATACAAAAAAGAAGACCGACAATTGTTACCCTATTTTGAAACATAAACTGTCATCTGTCAATTTGACAGTTTAACTATAAAAATTAGCGTTTTAAAATGAAATATTAGTCTTAAGTATTAATTTAGATTTACATATTTTTTTTCACTAAGGCGGAAAATAGAAAAAATAACAACTTTAACGCTAATAGTTCGATTAATGAGACCATTAAAGATTTATTTTTTTGTATTAATAGAGCTGAAGGCACACGGCTTCCCTGGCTTCTGTGTTTAGTGTTAAAGTATTAACTGCTTGTTTATTTTTAATTTTAGTGACACCCTGCGCACTTGCTGTCATATTTGATTTGATCTCCACATAACAAACGTCTAGTGTTTCTTCCGCTTGCAATTCATCATTTTCAGTAGAGAGTACTAGTGGATAAAGAAAACAAGATTTCTTTCCAAGTGTGCCCTACTTGTGGATATGATGTTAAAGGGTATATAAAGTCAATCGTGGTTTTTACAGTGAAAATATGGCTTTAATAAAATACTACAAAGTCTGCTTCCACTGCATGGTTTAAGAGTGGAAAAAAGAAAGAGAAAGCTAGATTTAAGTTGTCTTTATCAATTTATTTGATAGTAAGTGGAAAATGTTTGACAAATAAGTTCTTTCTATATATAATATAGCAAAAAGTTTCTCATCTAATTCGCATCTGTACTATAGGGTAACATGTTAACGACGCGACGTATACTTCCCGCCTTTTAACATTATTAAATAGTGCAAAGCATTTTGTTGGGATTTATGTTTACATGATCGTTTCTTCTATTCTTCTCTTATATTTTGCATAAAGTATTTATGATGCCTCCGTGGATGATGCTAATGTGTATATCATGGGCTCTTGCTTCATTCTGAGATCGTTTTATGTCATGGCAGTGTCGTTTCGCTACTTTATTATTTTTATAGTTACGGCTTGTAATTATTGCTGCACATTTTGACTGATGGCAACTTCATTGCCAAGTTTGACATTCAAATGGGGCATGAAGAAAATGCACCATACAAATAATAGGACTAGAAGAAGAAAAAATATAAAACTTGATTTTGTGTAGGTAAATGTTCATTGATTGTTTAGAACGGTTTTGTAAGCCAATTAAAGGGGCAATTTAACGTTTCTTTAGGGGACCGAAAATGTTAGCATACAAATTATTAATCTATAAATAAAAACCTTTTTGAAAACTAAATTAAAAAATTTAGTTGCTATTTTGGAAAACTGCACAGTCTGGAGGAATTTAAACTATTTATAATTTGGGTTAAAGGATTTTAATATCGAAAGTAATTTAAGTTTGATTTCAACTTTGTGCTTAATTTGTTTTTTTTTTCAAGTGTAAAAACTTAGTTATTCATTTGTATTTTTTGTTTAGGCATGGCATGGATTTTTTTGTGCATACCTTTGGATTTTTTTTTTTTTGTTGATGAATTATTTTACATATGTATATTTATTATTTTGAAATGCATACAAAACTTCAATTTGATATAGTATGTACATGTTGGCTGAAAACTACATAGTTTTGCTTTGATAAAAACCTTTTTTGTTATTAAAAGCAGGGTTGTCAGATCTGGCGATTTCTAGTGAAACGTGGCGGTCTTGAAACTTGGTTGGCGCCTTAATTTCCGATTTTTCGACATGGCGATTTATAAAAAAGTATGCAAATATATTGGCTATTTTTGATGAGGCGTGAGGATCCTTAAAGTCAAAATGAAAAATAATATTATTTTTATTCAAGTACACCGAAAAAAACAAATCAATCCATTCTAAAATAAAGCGAAGCGGTGTCAAGAGTACGGTAAGATTTCGTTAAATTAAGTACAGAACGCTTGATTCTAGTACGGGTTACTGAAGTGCAAAATACTTAACTTATCCATATTTAATCCCGAATTCGTACTTAAAATAATCCGAAAACAGGATTGACTTAATTAAAAGTGAGAAAAAATTAATCTTAAATTGCGCTTGATTCAAGAATTCCTAAGAAGGTTTAATCTCGATTCATACTTGAAATAATACGAAAGTGAGATTAGATTGATTCTAACCTAAACACTTACCCCACAGAACCAGAGATATTAATTTAATTTTACTTATTTTTTTTTCTTTACTGGGTTAATGACCCAGCAAAAATTTTACTTACCTAGTAAGCCAGCAAATTATATTGCAAAAAAAACTAATCCCTTTATTTTTTTTTTTTGATAAAAAACTCGTTGCTTTTGTTAGAAATGTTCAAAAATTCATAGGTTCCCCTTACCAATGTGCATACTTTAATAGTGTAAATAATGTGTTATATCCCAACAAGCACGAAGTCAAACCTTTGATATAAAATTAATGTATCATTTGACATCAAACACAATTCTCAAACGTTTTTCAAATGTTTGATTTAATCATTTAAATTCAAATTGATAATGATTTGAAAATAAACATTTGATATAAATGTTTTATCAATTTGATGTCAAATTGGTATCAAATGTTAAATTCAAATCAAAACTAAACTTGACAATACTAAAGCGAAAAATAAATGTAAACACAAAAAATGGCGATTAGTAAAATTTTTACTTCGTGGTTTAATGTGTTTTACAAGTGAACGATTTATTTCTTGTAAAAAATAAAAATTATTTGTGAGTAATTACAATGATAAGGAATACGAATTTAAAAATATAAAAGGGAAAAGTAAAGCAATTATAAGTTTGTTGTATGATCGCGGTGCTTCAATCCTCAAAATAAGAGGGAGCCAAGTATTTCGTCTTTCCAAGAATTATAGGACGGAAAGAACAATATTTCATCTTTTAACTATGGTGCGGAATGTTTATCCCACAGTTTTTTAAAATAAACAATGAATATTAGTATTAGAATCCATATTTAAAAAACATTTGAGAATTACGTTTGAAAGCAAGTTGAACATAAAGGCATTTTTCAATTTGAAAATAATTTCCCCTTTTTGTTGAGAACGCTATGATTTTTAAATCATTATCAAACGTTTGTTGTTTAAGAAAACGTTTGATATCAAACCATTATCAATTTGAAATCCAACCTCCGTGTTTGTTGGGATGGTTGAATATGAAAATTAAAAATTCATAACAATCGCATAGATTAAAATATTAAAAACAATTTCACTCATTAAGCTTATTCTACTCCACTCTGTACACATTCAATTCATACCAGTTATTAAAATATTTCATTTACGAATTATGTGGTTCTGTTTACAAGTAACTATCACAATTTATGGCAAAAAAAAAAATAAAATATACGAACTAAGCTTCGTACAGACGGTGGTTAGATCTGACAATAATGTAAGGAAGGTCCGGAAATGTGTTGACAATATACTGGCAAAGAAAAATTTTGCTGTTATAATGGACTGTCAATGCTTTTTCTGACAACGTTTTTAAACAAAAATTGCCCGTTCAGTCGGTTGTAAAACATTTTAAACAAATTTTACTGACAATATTGTTAGATGTGACCACCGTCTATACGAAGCTTTACACTCTATTGGATATGTTTTTTCGGTTTTCTTTTAAAATATATGCCTTTGCGTAATTATTGAAACATGTTTTATGTGTGTAATTTTCCAATAATTGTAAATGTAGCGTCAAATTAATTTCTCTAAGTATATTTCTCTTGTACCCGATACTTATGTGAGTTAAAATTAGTTCTTCTTTAGTTTCGTTTCAATTCTGATCGCATATTCTTAATCCAATTTACCAAAACACGGATTAGAGGAAAATAATAAGACAAGTCTGCACACTAATTTAAGCACAAGAACGCCACACTTCAACATTTAATTAATGTTTGTGATTTAAACTGATCGTCAACGGTTTTTTATACTTTTTTTTTGTATTTTTGTTATCTACTTTATCTGAACCTAAATGACTTTTTGACTACATATTTTAACCCAAAAAATCAAAAACGAAAAAAAAAAAACTAGAAGAAACATGCGATGCCCATCTACGAGTCAACAACAAAGCGACGTGTGTATTAAAAATCTCACGCAATCAGGTTTATTAAAATCTCAATTTCACGCCGAATACTTAAACCAAAAAGTGTATTGAAGAAGAGCCAACAATAATTTTTTTTTATTTATTTGGCGTAACAATTTTATAAATTGCTTATTTTCTTAATGCTTCAGTTACTGACTGACAACGAAAGGGGTGGCTGGTGATGCTGCCTCTGTCTCAGCTTCTGTTGCAGTTGACTTAGTTTTTGCAGATGTTGATGAAGTTTCTAGTATCACATTCTCCTTGGTATTGCTGCTCGCCCTATTTTTTATAGCATTTTTTGTCTGGCGGACTGCTAATCTCATTTTAACTATGTAGTGATTTTAGTGCCAAGTTGTGATATTTCGCACATTTTAAGCCCATCCTTTGCAGGACGACAAATGGTGGGGCGTTGAGTTAAAAAAGGATACTTTCAGTAAAAGCATCGTCAGCGAACGGAACTAAGTTGTAAAGTTTAATGTAGCTGTGTTGGTTGGTATTTTATTGTTGTTGTTTTGTAATTTTTTTGTAATATTTTTGGAAATTTACACTTGAATAGATTTGAACAAGGCTGAGATAATTTAACTTATTAAATTTATTTCAAAAGTTTATATTAAAGACTAAGGAAACATAAAAGTATGAAATTGCACACCATTGAGGCAAGTTTTTTTTAATCTAATTAAATTTTGCAATTTGCTTTGTTTCTCACAATAATTCCCTTCGTTCTATTTCTATTCTAATAACGCACAGTATGCAACCATTCCATTTATAATATATTTTCTTTTAGTTGTGAATTTATTTGGTTGTTGTTATCTTTGGTTTCATTAGCGTTGTAATAAAGCCAAAAAGTCACAAAATCATTGAAGCTGATAATCAGATTTTTATACTAGAACCTTCAACCCTCCTCTCCCTTGCGCTTTCTCTATCTCTTTTCCTTTTCTTTTGCCACCACAAGACAACCCCTTTTTTTGGCAAGAACGGGAAAACTTTAAAAACGACTTCATACACCATAAATTAGGTTAAATATATAGAAAGTGTTGTATTTGGGGCAAAATAATTTTTAAGGACTTGACTTAATATAATTTAAAAAAAAAAAAAAAAAAAATTGTAATGGCAGTAAATCAAAATCTTTAAACCATATAAAGACAATTGCTAGTAGCAGCAGCTAAAGCAGTGATATCTATTTTGACAAAAGCGCTTTTGTTTAATTTACGCTTTCATTTTGGCGTGAATAGGAACGAGGCAATAAAAAAACCGATTACATTATGTCACTCAAATTGCTAGTCCTTGGGGACAACAACAAAACATATACATGCAAATTTTACATGGATGTGTATATTGTACATGAAAGTGTTGTCATTGTGACACTTTATGCAAATCACTTTTTATTTTCACTGTTCCCTGCTTCTTTTATTTACCAAAAAATACAAAACAAAAAAAAAAAAAAAAAAAAAAAATAACTGAGCGTGTGTTTACTAGAGTTTATGTTACACCGATGCCGTGATTGATGTTGCAACAGGGATTTTTTTGTTACGATCCCTAAAGGACGTTGTTTTTCGATCTCTTTCTCTCTCTTTATCTGTTTCCATGTTATTTTCAACTTCCAGTTCAGTGATTTTGTTTTGGAAAATTTCAATGTGTTAACAAGTCAAGTTTTTCTGACAACAATGACAAAAACAATACAGTCAGCTAGTCAGTCATTCAATTACTTACATGTTTTTTTTAACAAATTACTTATTATTTGTTTACAATACAACAAACACATTTGCACAAATATTCTTTTAAATCTTGACACGTTGACATAATGTGTTTAGAGCTAAATAAATCGCTTAATTTTTTAATATCTTTTGTTTAAGATTTGAAGATGTGTTGATTAAAAAGTTAATGACAACATATGTTGCATTTGACTGAATTGTTGTTGTTGTAAAAAATTTTAAAGAAGAGAAGTGCTTTTTTAGATCATTAATTTATATTATCGTATCGCATTCTGATGTTCATCAGTCATGCATTCATCATTGGAAGGGGGAAGGATGCCAATTAAGATGAAGCATTATTAAATTTAAGTCTAGCTTGAAACATGTTTCTTAAGTTATAGAAAATTTTACTGATACAATTTTTATTTTATGCCACCCTTCTCCTAGTAAATATTATGTCTCATATATATTTACCGAGCATTTCTATGCTGCTTAGGAACCTTCCCAGCTTAATTATATTTATTGACAAAGCAAACTTTTTTCCCCATTATTTCTTATTAATAATTACATTTTTTGTTTAGTTTTTAAAAAGTCGTCAAGAAGATGGCACTAAATAATTTTGAATTAATATTTTTTTTACTAAGTTTAGTTTTTTTTCTTTCCCTCACTTTTAATTGTAGTCTTTTGTTGTTGATTATGAACGAATATTGAAAACACGCAAATGTCGCATTAGGTTGTCATGTGCAGGAATATCAAACTTATTTTGCGTTTTTAGCTTAAATATGCAATGAAAATTAATAAAGTTTGCAGCTCATTATAAATATAGCCTTAATGATGTGGAGAAAAGCTTTGCGAGTTTCGTTGACGAAAAACATTTGTCGTCTTATTTGCTAAAAAGTAAAGCGGCGGCTTTCGTTAAATGAGTTGGGTGTTGAGTTGTGAAGTTTTTTTTACGATTTTAAGGCGGTGCCTGGCAAGTGTTTGGGTAATTAGTACTGTTGAAATATAAAAAATAAATATGCGAATAGATTTATAAAATGAAAAAAAATAGAAGTAAACATGGCTTATGATTATAATTAACTTGATTGCAAATTTTTATATTAATATATGTTCTTGTTATATATCGCTCCTGACGCTATTTTGGATTATGTTAATCGAAAATGCTAAAAATTTTATTTTAATTTCTAATTATGAGTATTTATTGTGGGTTCTTGATAACCTTGATCGAATGCATTATTTTGCTTTACATCAAATGACTATAATTCATTGTATTCCTCAAAACATTTGGTGGAACATTTGGTCAGTAAATTAGAACGTTTTATGTCTTAAACAAATTGGCTTACAAAATTTCTAATCGCCATTAATAAAAGAGAAATCTTTTTATTGTATGTATATTATATCATCTGTAAAAGTATAACTGTGCTCAAAATGCAAGTTACGGTTCTGGACTGTAGAAAATATTTCGTGTTATTAACACCTTTTTCCAAATTACTTACCAATCGCTCTACTGTTGTATCTACTAGCCTCAATTAAAAAACTAACATGTTGAATATCACCTCTCGATCTTGATCTGCTGCTGATGATGAGTGAATTGCATGAGTGCAATTTCTGCGCTTCGTTTGTTGTTTTAATCTGCCGTTGTTTTATGAGTGTGTGAAGTCCATGTTATTTGTTGGATGCATGTATAACAACAAAAATATACCTATCGCTAACTTCATCTATATTCATATCGGCTTTAAAAATGTTGGTTACTATGGACCTACATACATATGCATGTTTTCATATGTAATGTTGATTATGTGCAAGAAATATAGTTTTTTTTTTAACACATACTGACTTTGGCGATTCGTAATCATGTTACCAAATATGTTTTCTTTAATGTTTTTCTGATGTTTTATTTTACATGGTGTTGAGTTTTTTATATTTTATGTATTCCTATATTTACTAGCATTTTGCACCCGGTGCTACTCGGGTACAAAAACCGGCTTTATATTAGATACTAAAAGAAAAAGCATTCAAAATTTTACTAAGAAATTCATATATGTAAATACCAAATTAGAATTGTAAAATGTTTAAAATTTAATGAATTTTTTCTAGGATTCTAGGACTAGGACTTTTAACTTCACGTTTTAGCGATTTTTCTGTAAAACTGTATATATTTCGTTATAAATTCATCGTCAAAATTGAGCATTGGCATTTGATAAATTTGTTTGAATTATTTCGTTTCTTTAAAAAGTTAGATCGGAAACAAGAGTGAAAAGAGAAAACAAAATTAAAATAAACTATACACAAAGTTAACTCTACTTCAATTTAACAGACTATATTTTGAGCTGAAAGTAACCCGCATTAAGTTTAGCTGGCTAAACTAGGCATGCCAGATTCAGAATCGCAAAAAGCTCAACTTTGGGGTTTAAAAAGGTGGACATATAAAAAAACTAGACTTTTAAAAATATTACTAAGAAAATGTTAATTTCCGTTTTGTGTAAATAGTTTTTATTGAAAAAATGTTATCTATTGTTGTCAACAAATGGTGTATCGTACAAACATTTTTATATTAACGACGCAACTATGAAGCCATGCGACGCAAACTAAAACAAAAACGACGCAACTTTGAAGCCATGTGGCACAAACTAAAACAAAAACGACGCAACTTCGAAATCATAGATATTTAAAAAAGACGCAACTTTGTAGCGACGCAAACCGGGGTATTGGTTTATAAGAAAATTGAGAATTTCTCGAAAAGTTGAGTTACCCTTTTAGCTTCTGACTAATCCATGAATGAATAACACAGGCAGACATTTCAAGACATTTTAAAAGCCGAATATGAGCTCAGTTTTCTCCCATTACGTCACATTTATCAGCTATATCTTATTGGCCAATTATTACGCGTTGAATAGTGGCTAGCTAATTGGCTTTGATCGGAAAAAAATGAAATGTTTAAAAAAAATTTTCAATGTTGACCTGTGCAATAATTTACAAGATTTCTACAAATTTGATCTTATTAATGTATTGGCTCTAAGCAGCTCAAATTACATTCGGTTTCTTTCTTTAGTACACAGAAAAAATTATTTTTCCAATTCAAACAAAAAATTTGTAGAATCAAAACATTTTTTGTCTGAAATCGGTCCTACAAACAAATTTGCATATTCAAACAATTTATTTGCATTTCGTTTATTGAAAAAAAACACTGATTTTTTCAAACAAATAATTTAACTGAATCAAACAAATAGTTTACTGAAAATCATAGGTATAACAAAAACAAAAAAGTTTTTTTTTTGCACAAGCAATGACGCACGCGCACACAAGCAAGCACTGTAGAAGGTAAAGGCAAAGCAGAGCAGAGCGGCCGGCGCCTGGCTTTGAGACACATTTTTTTGTTGGAATAATTTATACACACAATGCTTTTTTTTCTTCTTCACTTACTGTTGCTGTATGCTTTCCTTGGCAGCAGACCGACTCGACATGTTTATCGTCATCATTTTATTGTCGTATTTGATGTAGGTATTTAACCAAACAGTTTTAAAAAATTGAATACGGGATTTTGTTTCTTATAATGTTGTTTCTGCTATTGTTTTTCTTATAGTTGCACTTTTTTAAAGCGTCCAAAAATAGACTGTGTGTGTTTTTTGTTGTTGTTTTTATATTTCACATAAAGAAGTGTTGCTTACGATCAAATAAAAACATACAAAAAGACGACAACATTAAAGAGCGTTAAATATTTCATACAAAATTATGAAAACTTGACACCAATAACGCGTTTATTATATTTTTGAAGAGTTGTCCACATTTTTGTTGGTTAAATAAAAATCAAACAAAAATATTGATTGAATCAGTAAAAAAATTTATAGAAATTAAAAAAATTTTCAAACAAGCGTTTGTTTGAAAATAATTCGGCAATAATTTTTTCTGTGTATAGAGATTGTTTCTTTCTTTAGTATAGAGATTGTTTAAAATACTAAAAACTCATTCATAAAAAGCGTTGCTTACTGGTATTGTAAAAACCAAACATACAATTTTTCTTAAATTCATTCGTTTCACCTTTCGCAAAAAAAAAATTGGACCATATTTTATCATTTTACAAATCTTTTGGTATTTGTTTGTAAGCTTTAAAAGGGCAGCTATAATCGATATATTTGCTATTTCTTCAGAAATCTAAAGATTTTGCGAAAGTTTTTGTAAATCTTCCAAAAATAAAGAACTTTTCTTAAATTTTAAAATTCATTTCATTAAAAAAAGGAGTCATCACCAAAGTCGTAACGATTTTTTAAATAACCGACCGGTATTTTAAAAAAAGTCTTCTTCTGTTTCAGTTTTAAAAATTTTATTTTTCCATTTAGCTGGACACATTTAATTTCAGCTTGAAACTGGACAAGCATTAAAAAGCTGGACAATTTAGCCAAGTCCAGCCAAGATATCAACCCTTGCAAATTACAACCGAAAGAAAAAAATTAATAGATTCGCCTGCTACTAAACTTATTTTAACTTCAACTTTGAGTTAAATCATTAAACCATGTCAGTGCATGCCCTCTTATTCCGTTTCTTTCAAGAACTTGTAGAATGCGATAGGGAGTCGAAAGCCTTGCTCAAATCTATAAACAAGGGTAGGCTAATGGCATAAGAAAATCTAATATATGTACAGTCAAATCCCGATCATTCGTACCCCGATTAATCGTAATTCCCGAAAATTTGTAATAAACTGTCGGTCCCTGAAAAAACCTCGTTAATTTGTGAAATTTCCATACATTTTGGTCCCCTCACTAATTCGTCATTTTTCAAATAAAATCTTATTTGCCTATTATAAATCGTACCTAATTGTTTGCTAACTTCCACTTATAATTCGTAATAAAAACTACAGAAACATGGAAAGAATGATTTTTTGTTTACCGCATTTTTTTTTGCGTGGGTTTTTGCTCATGTGTGTATTTATTTTCTTAAGATCAGTTTGTTACATGAATAATTTTTATATATTTTATTTTTAACAATTTTCTTTTATGGTTTTTTTTTTATCGTTTTAGTAAATAAATGGAAAAACCCCGTTAATTCGTATTTATTTTATTTTAACACTGTTAAATCGAAACGCCGCTAAATAGAAAACCCCTTTAATTCGTAAGAAATGGCCAGTATTTTGCGATTACGACTATTCGTGACTCTACTGTATATAAATTTTTCTGTCTGAAAACCATATTGATTTTTGTGTATTATATAAAAAACTCAATTGCCAAATCGATTAACTCCACTTTTAGAACTTTTAATGGTTAAGTCAAAGTACTTGATAGACGCAATTGCTACTATTCATAATAAAAATCTTTAAAAATAAAAATTAACACCACTAAATGACAAAATGTTTTAGGCCATTCAATAATAAATAATTTTTTTCAGGTACTTTTTTCTTATTTTTCATAACTTTTTGGTTTATGAAGTTAATCGATTTGGCTTTTGAACCATTAACATTGTATTTAGTTAGAAAAGTATTTAGTCTCATGACTATTATTTCCTCCAATATTTTTTTTTAATGTTCGGTAGTATATATATAGGTCTATAGGTTTGAGCTTCATCTTTCTTACCTTTTTTACATATTGGGCTTATTATTATTTTTAAAAGTTGCGAAATAATTGCCGTTATTATTGGTGTAAAGATTTAAGCATTTTAATGTCTTTGGGTCTAAAACCATCATAGCCAGCAGTTTTTCATACGTTTAGTTGTGAAAGCACAAGCAAATATTGCCATTTATTAATGTAAAGTATATAGGATAATAATTTCACCTACAAAAGTGGGCGTTTATTGGGCGTGGTATTTAATGAAAATTTTGAATAAGTAATAGTTTTTTTTAAAGAATCTTAAGTATGTCTTTGCATTGAAAATAATGGAAAAAAGGCGAGCGTTAACAAGGGCGTAGCTTTTTGTTAAGTTCTATTGCAGTCCAAAATTAATTTCTTAAAATTCCCAGTTATTTTTTGCTTAGATGTTTTTCCAGAAAAAAGTAACAAAAATACACAGAAAAAAATAAAAATCGATTTCAATTAAAAAATTTTTGATATTAATTAGAAAATTAATTAAATTTGCACCAGTAAACAAATGAATAGTATCAATTAAACGTTTAATTCACTTGTTTAAGCATTTAATTCACTTGATTACATTTTTAATTAAAACCGATTTTATTTTTGATTAATGATTTAATTGGTGAAAAATTTTGTAGAATTTTTTTTGTAACAAAATAAATATCTTTTGTGGAAAAATAGACATAAAAGGGGCTTGGCTTCTGATCGAGATCTCATATTAGCCTTCTGTATGGCAAAGGGCTCAGTAATTTCGCCGTAAGAGAATCTCAAACAAACAAACAGCGTCATTTATATTATATATGATTTTAATTATAAAAAAACGCTTCAACTGTTGTTTTTTCTTATTTTAGGATTAACAGAAAAACTTACTTCCATTAAAATTAAATCTACAATTTAAGTACATGGTCAATGACCCTTTACAGCCATAAAACACTTCATAATCTTAATGTACTTTATAGATTTCAATTATTTAAATTGATATTTTCATAACAAAGTTTAAAACATCTAAAATGTTGTCCTCTATTTTGTGTTTGTGAGTTTGTTGTGATTTTTCTACGTCAACTTTGTTATTGTCTAGTAATCGAAATTGTGGCTTATAATCAATTTGTTAATTGTATCTAAAAACAAATTTACACTTCAAAACCTTCTTAATCTTTCTATAAATTTTTAAATATGTTCATGTATGGCTTATTGTGTGTGTGTTTGCTTGTATGTGGTCAGGTATTTACACACATCTGTATTTCTATTTACAGTTATAAGAGTTGATTTGCTAATTGCCTGAAATGTCTACAGTTTGATAATCGGTATTTTCATATTTTGACATCTTCTTAAAGATATGAAATTTCTTTATGTGTTTCTTTACGTATAGAAATTTTTGTCAGATATATTCAACTATCTATTTCATCTATATCAATTAACATACGTATGTATTACATCTGCCTACGTAGTTTTATGTTGGTGGATGTGATTACGGAGAAACCCTACAGGTATTGAGTATTCGTACAAATTTTTTTTAATATTTTCAAATTAACCCTTTCGCTACAAGTTTTTACTGGGCTACTAAAAAATCCAATTTTTTGGATTTTTATTATAATTGGCCCTAGCAACAACAATTAATACTCACATATGGATACATATTTCGGTTATGATAAACAAATTTTGTCATAAAAACTAACATAAATAGTGGAATAATGCATGGAATGCTATAAAATTTTGCAAAAATTCATTCTATTATAGCGGAAATCACACTGTAAAATTTTGTGAAGATCGGACCATAATTTACTTTTAGACCCATATAAGCCATACTCCCGGAAAACAGCTTATTACGCCTAAAACCGTAATAAATAATGCTATCAGAATAAAATTTAGTACTTCCCAGTTTTATAAAACTAGAAATCACACTAGTAAATTTCGTGATGATCGGTCCATAATTTGCAATAGCCCCCATATAAAAACCACTCAGCAGCATCAAACGTAAAATTATTTTATATGTATTGTGTGTATATTATTCAACACCATAACTAGCGTTTGCATCCATATGGATACATAAAATGTTTTAAAAATCTGCAAAGCTTTTGTCCGGCTTAAAACAAAAAACTATTGATGCAAAAAGTTAAAATAAACCTTTTTCTTTATGTGGGATGTGTTTTTTTTAAACATGGTCATATATATATATATATATATATTTAATTTCAAAAGATTTTGTTATTCGTGCTTAATTCCCAGTTTTTATTATTGATAAAAACACTTGAAATTTATTGTTGATGGGATAAGCTATTCCTATGCGCATTTCACTGGTTGCTTAGGCCAGATCATCAGGAAACTTCATCCATAAAGATTTTGGAAAAACTAAAGATATTAAACCAAATAAAACTGTTAAGCGTATAAGACTTATAGCAACAGTTCTACTTGTAACAATATCAAAGTTTAAACAAAACACATCAACAATAAACAGTGGGTTTATCTCATCTTACATTCCCCACTACAATTAGTTGAAATTCTCTCAACATTAACTGTAGTTGTAAGCAGGGTTGTGAACTATTTTTAATCAAAAAGCGCCGTGCCCCAATCAAAAAGCGCTAAAAAGCGCTAAATAATATTTAAATAACAAACTTAATGAAATGTTTAAGAACCAAGTTTTATTAATTACACTGGCTCTCAAAAAAATCGTTTTAATTAAAAATATATAAAATACAAAGATATTACAGCGTTAAATTCAAATCCTTTTTCAGTTTTTTCTATCATGTCTAGTTTTTTTATGCGAACCTGCGAAATGCAGGTTTATTATGAATAAAATATGACATGAAATCATGAAGATCAGTAAACAAAATGTTAACTAGACGTGATTGAATAAACTATTTGGATTCAGCACGGTAAATTCAATTAAATCAAGTTCTCTACCCCGATTTTTTTTTTTTGTTTTTTCAGAAAAAGTAAAGTAATATAATTTCAAATATACACGGAAAAAATTTTTTTCTAAATCACCAGAAAATATGACTTGAACCAAGAAAGTCTTACACCATTCTCGTCCAAGCCAAAAATTTCTTATTGTAAACATGTGTTGCCTGGTTTAAGCAAAAAGTTATAACTCAAAATTAGTATTGTGGTTATTTTGTTGAACTATTCTATGGTTTTCAATCCAAATTTTCAATAATTTTAATTAGGCTTAAGTTCATTAAATTTAATTTTCATTAAATTATTTATATTATAACTCAAGGCGAACTAAAATTTACTTAAATACAACTAAAAAAAATCCATTTTAATTCTTTAGTTACTTAAATCAAGTTTTAGTTGCTTTTTAAAAAAAGCATGAATTTTTTCATAAAAACGTGTTGCACTAGTTAGTTTAAGAAAACTTAATATAAAAATAAGAAACTTTTGACTGATTTTTTACCATGTCGATCCAAATAAAAATTAATTGAATCAAACCAAGTGTTCTTGCGCATTTTCTGAAAAATTTAAAAAAATCACTTGCATTTGTTTTTTGATGCAAGAAATTCGATTCTATTAAAAAATCAAGAAAATCAGACTAATATTAAATAAATGCCGCTTGATTTCAGAAATATCTTTATTGTTTTTAATAAAAATAAGCTACTTTTGTATTTCTTGTTTTAAGAAATTTTTGATCATATACCAAAAACGTGAATTTTTTAATCATGAGAAAATGTTTCTTTATTTAAGAAAATTTTTCTAAATACGAACAAAATAAGTTAGAATCAAGAAATTACTTTTGGATTTTCTTGTTTTAAGAAACGAAATGGAACAAGGAAACTTCTTTCCTTGTATAGTATGCATTTCAGAGTAAAGTATTTAATAAACGGAAACAAATTTTGGTTTAATGTGTCTTGATTTTAATGTATGCAAATAAAAGTACAAAAATGTTGGGTATCAATAAAAGCGCTAATTTAGCGCTCTTTTTAAAAAAAGCGCTAAGGAAAAAATATGCGCCTTTTCGACAGGTAAAAAGCGCTAAATCTAGCGCCAAAGGCGCTAAATTGGCAACTATGGTTGTAAGTAGGTTAAGAAAAACAAAATAAAAACAAACAACAACTTACAAAAGATGTTGTCAATTAAGTGTTTTTTTAGGCGGTGCACTTGCCTGTTATTATCAAAAAGTAATTTCAATTTTTGGGAATACAAAATTTTAATTTCAAAAGATTTTGTTATTCGTGCTTAATTCCCAGTTTTTATTATTGATAAAAACACTTGAAATTTATTGTTGATGGGATAAGCTATTCCTATGCGCATTTCACTGGTTGCTTAGGCCAGATCATCAGGAAACTTCATCCATAAAGATTTTGGAAAAACTAAAGATATTAAACCAAATAAAACTGTTAAGCGTATAAGTCTTATAAGTTTTTATCAATAATAAAAACTGGGAATTAAGCACGAATAACAAAATCTTTTGAAATTAAAATTTTGTATTCCCAAAAATTGAAATTACTTTTTGATTATATATATATTTATATATATGTTTTTTGAAAGATAAAAAAAACCTTATTTTTGCAAAAAATTACATATAAAAAAACGTTTTTTTAAAAACGCTATATTTTTCTCAATTTTGTAAAAATCCAAGAGATTTTCATTAAAAATGATTCATAAGATCTTCGGTTCGGTTCGGTTCCATGGGCAGCCATCATAAGACAGCTCACTTGGGTCCCCAATTGGTCCCTTTGTAATACCCAGCGCCAATGCCCATCCATTGGAGCAGTTACTCAGATGGCGTCACTGCAAGTTCCAAACACTTCGTCTTCCTAGTGAAGAGAAGGAGCGATTTTAGTTCCATCCCGGACAGATCCCCCAAACAGGAAAACACCGGTCCTCCCAGGTATTCTTCCCTTATGCCCCGCAGTCCAGGGCAGTGACAGAGGAAGTGAAGCACAGTCTCCTCTTCCTCCTCGTTCTGACAACTCCTACAATAGTCGTTGAATTCCAGACCCATTCTTCCAGCATGAGTCCCCACCGGCCAGCGTCCGGTCAAAACCGATATCACCATCCTAACCTGGTTCCTGCTGAACCCAAGTAGAGAGCCAGTTCTCCGTTTATCATATCCAGGCCAAAGGATCCTGGATATCAAGCAGGTGGACTCACAGGTCCACCGCATCTGCGCTATTCTATAAGACTCGCGCTCGATGAGTAATTTACAGTGAGCTATTGGAAGACCAACAAATTGATCGATAAATACGTCATCCATGCGACCACCTTGTCTGGACAGCCCATCTGCCACTAGATTGCCCGGGCACTCCGAGTGACCAGGTATCCATATAAGCGTTACCCTTGAATGTTTCGCAATCTCATTCAAAGACATCCGACATTCTGCAGTCAACATACTAGATGTCGAGTAGACACCCGCCAAGGAAGCAAGGGCAGCCTTGCTGTCAGTAAATATACGTATATCTCCCGATATGCGATGATACCGCAGCCATTTGCCGCCCGCCTTATAGCCGAGATTTCCGCCTGCAGGACACTACATCCATCCGGCAGACGAAAGGAAACCTTCACATCCAGTTCCTCTATGAAGAAACCTCCGCCAACCCTCTCACCTTTCCTCGAACCATCGGTATAGACCCATAATTGTACTTCTGATTATCCTGGCGTGTTCATAGTCGCGGGTCGACCAGCCGCCAGCCGCGTGCAGCCGCGTCGCCGAGCAAAGAGCCAACTGTTTGGCCGCTATATCCACCGGAAGCCAGTTCAATATCGTAAACAGCGCCTTCGTGGGAGTAGATCGCATAGATCCCGTGATCATCAACGCGACAAGTCTGTATACTTTCTCAAGCATAGCGCGGTGTATGCCCTTTTCCAGTGCAGTCCACCATACAACGACCCCGTAGTACAGGGTCGGCTTTACCACTGCCTCAAAGATCCAATTGACACACCTCGGGCTCATACCCCAGTTTCTGCCTATTGCACCCCTGCACGCATATATGGCAACTATTGCCTTCTCCACTCTCATCCGGACGTTTAGTCCCCATGACAGCCTACTATCCAGAACCACGTCCAGATACTTGGCACTGCGAGATATCTGAAGCTCAGTTCCGTTTAACCTCGGAAGCTTAAATTCCTCGGTCCTATACTTCCTCGTGAAGAGTACCAGTTCCGTTTTAGACGGATTTACACCCAGACCGCATGATGCACTCCAGATGCTTAGTACCCTCAGGGCAGCCTCCATACACTGGGACATTACGCCCAAATGCTTCCCTGTTATAGCCACTGAAACATCATCAGCATACGCCACTGCTTTGATCCTCATATTGTCCAACTTTGTCAACATGGTATTCATAGTCAGGTTCCACAATAGTGGGGATAGAACTCCCCCCTGGGGAGTACCCCTGTTCACCAGCCTCTGAACACTGGTTTCACCTATTGTAGAGCAAATGACCCTATTCCTCAGTAGATTGTCCACAAATCTACATATGCCAACGTCGATCCCCAGATTCCCCATGGACGTCACAATAGAGTCCGGGTTGACGTTGTTGAAGGCCCCCTCAATATCGAGGAAGGCCACAAGTGTGTACTCCTTGAATTCGAGCGATCTCTCAATTGTTCCAACCAGAGAGTGAAGAGCCGTCTCAACAGACCTGCCCTTCGTATAGGCATGTTGAGAGGCAGAGAGTAAACCCCTTGGGATGGTCATCCTCAAGTGCACATCGATAACCCTCTCAAGAGTCTTAAGAAGAAAGGATGCAAGACTGATCGGTCTGTAGTCCTTCGGCTCGGTGTGAGAAGCCTTACCCCCCTTGGGTATAAAGACCACTCTACACAGGGTCCATTTCACAGGGAGATACGAAAATCTAGCGCATCCCCTATATATGGCCAGCAACGAGGGTATTATCAGGGTCGAATTCCTCTGCAGGTCCGCCGGAATTATACCTGTCATAGTCCAGTGGAATGGACATAGGAGTGGAAGTCGCCTCCCACGCTGGATCCCGTGTACCCCATTGGGAGTTTCCAGGAAAGTGAGTATCAATTAACACCTCCAGTGTTTCTTGACTATTCGTAGTCCAACTACCATCCGATTTCCGGACGTAGGTCGGAACAACCGGGCTCGAAGCCATAACCTTACGTAAACGGTTCGTCTCAAAGGATCCTTCCACGCCGCTACAGAAGTTCCTCCAAGCAGTCCTTTTCGCAGATCTAACCAAGTTTCTAAACCTATTCAATGATGACTTATAGTCCGCCCAGTTGCCTCGGCGCTTTGCCACATTGATCAATCTACGACAGTCAATTCTCGCCTGCGCAATGTCAGGATCCCACCATGGTGGCCGGTTCCTACCCCTACGCACCCTTGGCCTACACGCCAGGGAAGTCGCCAACTGCAGTGAGTTCGAAAGCAGATCCACTGCCGCATCGATCCCTCCGATATCATCAACCCTAGGAGGGTCAGGTAGAGACCGGACCAGAGAGGAGTATTGAACCCCCCAGTTCGTTCGTCTCCTGTTCAATATAGACATCGATCCTGAAGACCTAAGCCCTAGACTAAATTCCACATATCTGTGATCAGAGAGCGAACAGTCATTCGACACCATCCAGCTCTCGATCATATCGATGTGGTTTATACTAACTAGCGTGACATCAAGAACCTCACACCTTTTTGCAACAACAAACGTAGGCTCACAGCCCCTATTTACTACTCCTAAATTATAGTTAATAATAAAGGAGAATAGTGACTCACCTCTTGCATTCGTGTCCGTACTACCCCATATAGTGTGGTGCGCATTAGCATCGGCACAGATGATAACCGGAGTTCCAGTGCCCGCGGCCTTTATAACTGCATCACGGATGAGCCCATTGGGTGGGTCCTGCCCGTGGTCGTGCGCCATGTACGCTGAGACCATCCAGACTATACCGTCCGGTGTCTCAAGAGCAACAGTTGCAGTATCTTCATCACTGTAATCAGAAAGAATGAAAATATTCAACGAGTTTTTAGCTAAGACACAAGATCTTATGTTACCTGTACCTTTCGCAAACAATAGCTTATAGCCTTTGAGGTTGAGTCCGCAAACCCGATCCTTGTGAATCCAGGGTTCTTGGACCATCACGAGCTCCTCCCCTCTTTCCAATACACGGAGGAGTAATGCAGCAGATACTGCTTTAGAGTGGTGGAGGTTTATTTGTAGCACCTTCACCATGATCCATTTTGGCGACCACTGTGATGTTGACGTTCTCCTGGTCAGACTCCAGCAGCAATCCTGAGACAGACTGGGTATCCTCCTTGTCACTTGAGCCCACGGCATCGTCGCAAGCCATGCCTTCCACAGGTTGCTTGGCCTCAATTACCGACGGAGCCGGATTGCCCTTGTTGTCACTTCGGTAGACACGGAGCAAGATCGTACCAAAACCATAGTAGAGCTTGCCCTGCCTCTCCCTCAGTGGCTCCAAGGATTGCTGGTTAACAACCACAATCGCCGTCCTTGAGGACCCTTCAGCAGCTGAAACCTTCACTACTTTCCAGTCATGTGTGGGCAGTTGAGGGTTGCAGCACTGAATGATCTTCAAGATCTCCGCAGGTTCCGATGGTTCGGCGGGGATGGTGGCAATCGATCGCGGCCTCCGTGGTATCTCTCCAACTAGCACCACGTCGAGCCTGGCACCTTCCCAAACCTCTCCTAGTAGTTGGATGGCCTGCTTTAAAAGTAGCGCTGAGCGCTCATCCGCGCAAGCCATCAGCTTCACGTGACCCTGGTACCAGCCAGCGTCATCGCATTGAGGGGGTGGCCCTAGATTCTCCCTGAGGATCGTCCAGAACACACCCATAAGTTTCTGTTTCACCAGATCCCACTTGGTATGAGAAATGGCACCGTTATCAACACTTTTGTCGATGATAGCACGCACCAGGTGACCTTTGGCCACCTCGCTAGAAGATTTGTTCATCGGTTTCGATGAAATTTTGGGACGTTTCGTCCCCGGTTGCTGTTTACGGCTGCAGCTTCCTCCTCCGAACGTTGCCGTTTAGGCATTGTCACCTTTCCAGGGACAGGAGGGGTAGCACTTGGCAGCCCAGCTATGTGGGCTTTTGCCCATGCCAATGAAGCTTTTTGCTCATTGGTAAGATCTTCCGCTTTCTTGGAGCCGAGAAGATCGATGAAACGTTAGATGCCCTCTTTTTAGGGGGTTTTGTGCCAGGGGACTTTCTACGGTCGCCGAATTTGGCGGGGGGAGGTGCAACTTTGGGATTGGATGTCTTCATCGCCATCCCTCCTTGCACAATGGACACATGGGAAGCTGCATTGTTAGGCGACTTAGTCATACCCAACTTGGCAGCACCCGAAGCAGGGGTTTTATCCGTTCCAATGACGGAAAGGGCTTGAGCGGCTTTGGAGGTACTTGGTGCGAAGTTCAGGGGTACCTCGCCGCAGTTTTTGGAGCAGCCGCCTTCTGGTCGAGCTGCCTTACCACTTCCGATCTGGGCCGATCTTTATTGGTTGCCTGGGCTGTTACAGCCCCTGGCTTTATCGTCGTTCTGTCAATCGTTGTCATTATTCTTGCCTGTCCGTCATCAGTTTCCGTCAATTGTTTTTGTTGTGTTTGTTGTTTGGAGTTGGGGTTCATTTTGATTTTGGTCCCACGAGTGTAGGGGAATTGAGAGGTCCACCACGTCATAGCCCCCATTAACGTGGTAAGGGCGTGGTCTATTTGCTGAGGTGCCCAGGTATCAGCAAAGCTCCGTGATAATACAGTCGGTAACCCCTGACTGCAAACCAACCGAAAGGCACGGGTCGCATTACACCTCGGTTTAGGGGATGGATAACTTTTCGTCGCCAAGGCCTTTAAGTTCACTGCCTCCACCTCGGGAGTCGTCAGTTGCTGGCGGAATACCCGGGCCAAGACACGAACCACAGCCAAGACTTAAGCCACCACATCGCTTCAAGATTGTTATCCATAATAAGATCTTAAAAAACAATAACATACCGATATCTAAGCCAATTATTTGACCTGTAGATTGTCAGATGCCTCCAAAGTTGAGTGTATCCATATGGATACAATGTAGCGAAAGGCTTAAATGTATAGTTGGGCCGGGCCGTTGAATTGAAAAGTGCGGTAAGTCTTTTGTATGTTATTGCAAGATATTTCTAGTCAACACAAGCTGACATTTATTAGTTACACATTTTATCCAGCAAACATTTAGGGTGGGTTTTTAACATCGAGTTTCATCTTAGCGGCAAAATATAATTAATTAATCTGAGAATAAAGTTAATTGAGTACTAATTGTGTTTGCCGTTTTTAAGAGGTAGTTTTAACCTCGCAGCATTGCCATACTGAATAACAACAAATGGCAACAAAATATTTAAAAATGGCAGCTTTTTATCAATCCACTAAGCATTTTTACAGAAGAAGAATTTCCGCGCTTTTAATTCTTATAAAATGAAAATTAATTATTTTATTTAGGTTTTCATATGTTTCAGAAGCACTAAAGTCTTCATCTTTACTAGAATAATCCATTTTTCTGTTTTCTAATTTGTTGACATTTGATGATTAAGTTTAAACCACCAACATTGGCCGCTTAAACTGGCAAATAAAAGATAAACAAATAAAATACACAGATTAAAGATGACTAAATCTCTAATCTCCATGTTAAAAACCCATCTTTAGCCAATTGACTGGTTTTTCACCAGTATTTTTTTTTAATTGCAATTGCATCCTTTAAAGACTTAAATTTTCTTAAAAAAAATTCTCCACAATTTTTCAGTATTCGAAAGATAAACAATGAATAAGGCTCGAAAATTACATCTTGTAAATTAATTTTACTTGTGAAGACACGAATTATTAAAAACTTAGACAATATTTTTTGGAGGACTCAGAGCTAAAGCGAATAAAGTCAAAAGAGACAATTTGAAAATTTGCAACTTTAACTTTGCGTTGACTTTGGACTTGGTTCGTTTCAGCTGTGAGCCCTCCATTTTACTTGCCTCACTTTTAAAAGCAACTCATTTCCATTATCGTTACGTTAACAAATAACTAATAAGAAATGTTCTGTAACTTTGTTAAGGAGATGAGAAACAAAATATTCTATCGTTTCTCGAAAAGTGAGAAAAAAGTGTTACGGTAAATCAGGTCGAAAATTATTAAAAGAGATAACGTTGTTACGTTATAAATGTCATTGTATTTTCCCTTAAAGCCGATGTGAAATTGAAGACGCTGAGAGCGCCAGTCACACATATCGTTGACAGCGACCAAAATTTACTCAAATTGAAAAATTTTCCACGATGGCGGCTACACCAAATAATGTAAAGTGCGACTTTAATGTTTGTTGTTTTCGAAATGCCTTCGAAAACATTCGCAAATTTTTTAAAAATGTTAAAATCAAAATAATTAAACTGTCAAAAAACCAACCAAGAACAAGAACTTATCTCATATTATTCATAGCATTTTGCATTTTAATATATTTTTTTGTGTTAAATTTTTTCTAACCCCATTTTTATTCGTGCGTTTATTTGACAGTACAAAGCGGGAATTTTCTCCCAAAAATTTTACAGACACACTTTTTCTGTAAATTGGCGAGTAATTTCCTTACGTGACAGCTAGTACTCGCCAAAAATGTTACAGACGCAGTTAAGTGAGAAAAACAGTTGTTTGTTTAAATTTATGGCATTTTTGTTTAATTTCTCACGTTTCAATCGAAGAGTTTCTCGACGCGGAAGTTACAGAACATTGACACATTCGTAATGATTTGTAAGAGAATTTAGCTTAAACTATTATTTTTTTTTACAAAATTTACATATGTCACTGTCAAAATCAACGAATCATTTGTTTGTTTGTTCATGTGTCGTGAAAAAGGCCTAAGTTAATCTCAAAGAAACTAGAAGTATTCGATAAATAAATTATTGGTCACAAAATAATATAATAAAGTTATTATCGTCAAAAGTTGCACTCTTGCGAAAAAGCAAAAGTGCAAAAACACAACAACAACCACATAGACAATTATTTTGCACAAACGATGCAAAATTGTCAGGGTCTTAGCAAGTGCAAGATTATCAGAGTAAAAGCATACAAATGTTGCAACTTTTTATGGCATTGTCAAATTGAAAAAAAAATGCTTAAATAAAAAATAAAATCAACTCTACACTAAACAACAAGGCAGGAATACTATTTTGACGTACTTTTATTTCTCTGAATGGAAAAATATTACAAATTGTAGTCTTTAAAGATGAACTTTGTAAAAATATAAAAATTAAAAAAGAAAAAGCGTCAAAAAATGGAAAAAAATACTGTAAAACTAATCTGAAAATTTTTTAACGTAGAGGTAGAGAATAAGTTATTAATTCGACTTGTAAATAAATAAAATTAATCATTTTGTGTATTTTTAAAGAAACTTGCGGTTTAGATTTAAAAATTTTAAATTATTGCAAGTGCGTGCATGTAAAATGGTCAAATGGAAGGTGCGTTGTTAAAAAAATTGTTCCGGAAAAGCTGAAAAGTAAAGATGCAAACAAAATGGGTCGCTAACGTCAAATAAGTGCAACTATGCTTTTTTGCACAGTTGCAAGGGTAAAAAAATTGACGTGAATACCTTTAATATTCTTTTTTTTTGTACTTCGGCCACTAACAGTTGTTAATTATATCTCTAAAAAATATGTGTTAGTTGTGTAGAATTTTATAGCTTTAAGAAAAAGTTAAGGAGATTTACAAAATTATATTTTCAATTTATACAATAAAATCTGTTCAGATAAAACATTTCATAAATAAGATTTCTGTATGACGTGCTAAATTCCCAATTTTTCATATTTGATAAATACACTGAAATTTATTGTTGAGGGACTCGAATTGTAGTTGTAAGTGGGTAAAAATCTAGCTTTCCCTCAACAATATTGCAGTGTATTTATCAAATATGAAAAATTGCGAATTTAGCACGTCATACAGAAATCTTATTAATGATAAATTTTGTATTCCCGTAAATAACTTTGATAAAACATTTTTTTTGTTGAATTTCGTTGAGATTTATGAACCCAATAAAAAATTGTGTCATTTTGCGAAGCACTAGTGATACATTTAAAAAAATAAGCACACAATTCTGCGCGTGAACGAACTCTTAACAAGTTTAATAAAAAACAATAACATTTCAAGTGCAACGGCATTCCCTTACTACAAACCATGTGTGTAAGGAAGAATACCAAAAAAAACATAAACAAAACCTTCAGTGTGAAAAGCTTATAGCTACACTCACCAGTTTTTATATGCGTTGAATAAAGCGCTTCTTTTGTCAAAAATGTATTGCTTCAAAGTGGGAACTCGCCATATAAAATTCATGCCTTCCGTAAGTGAGATGGTAAGCGAAACTCTTACATTACTCCCTTACAAACCTGCTTCGTTGGAAGCTCAATTTTTTATTTGGAAATAACCACCAAATATTTTTGAACACAAAAAAAAAACTTATTTTTAGTGGAAAGTTAATTAATTAGAGATTAACTTCCTTTTCTAGACTTAAGCATTAATAAAAAAGCTGCAGTCATTTAAAATTGTTTTTTTTTTGGAAATAAAGTTGTTATTGCAGTCAATTTTAATAGCCTCACATGTAAAAAAAGAGTTTGGATGTAATCACAGATAAACGTGCTTTTGATATGAAATAATATGAAAATTCTGGTGTAAAATAATCTAGTTTTAGTGGGTGTTTTAACGAGTTAGAAAGGGATAGCAAGTACTTACTGGCGGGAACCATGTAAATTAAACACTTCGATATATATTTCAAAACTGTGTAAGGTTATGTGTTTATTGAACCCTTATTTTCAGATTTAATATATATATATAATCCTTGAAATTCCTATAAGGAACATAGATTTAATATAAATGCATATAATTAAATTCAATTAGGTTTATGCTAATTTCAGGTTATATAATAAGTAATTGTAAGTATAGTTTAAGTATTTTAAGTTTTAAAGTATTTTTTAGCACATAGGGTAATTTGTATGTTTAAGTAGTAAAGGTAAATAAACCAAAGGTAGTTAATCACTTTATATTTACACAATGGTTTAGGAGCTTAGTGGTAAATTAAACAATTTTAATTTATGAGTTGTAAGTAGTTGCTATCCCTTTCTAACTCGTTAAAACAGTGGGAAATATAAGAAATTACAGATTGGTAGGGGAGCGACGAATATTCGGATTCGGATTCGCATTCGCATTAACAAACTATTCGCTTAATTAAAAGCGAATATCTAATGATGGCGATTTCTAAGAAAATAAACTGTACCAAACGACTAAACGACTCAAAATACATATAAGCAAGTTTTAAAAAACCAATTTAAGCATATTTAATTGACAATTCTAACTCACTACTCTTAAGAGTTATAAAGCATCAAAACTCATGTTTAAAAAATATGACTTGGACTTCAAGTATTAGAGACCTTATAAACAAAAATAATTTTTGACTTCAAACATAGACATGGAACCCAAAATTCTATGGTACTTAATTGCCTATATCTTTGTTCTATAAAAACTTTTTTTTTTTTTTTTATTTATTTTTTATTATTTGTTTACTTGTACTTTATTACTTTAGTAAGCGCTATATTATTTATCCATACTCCATAAAATATACTCACGTATGTAAAGAAGAATTTATAGTAGAGTAATACTAATAATTAAACATATCAGAGGTTTTTGTTATTAATTTTCCTTTGAAAAATTATTTTTGAAATTAAAATCTAAACTTTGAATTAAATATATATAAATTTTTTAGATGAAAAGTTATTAAATAACTAAAACTCTGTAAATTGTGTGATAACTAAAGCTTAAGGAAATCAAATTTTAAATAAACGAAAAAAAAAAAAAAAAAATTATTAACGTATGCGAAATGAAATTTTGACTGATTTTCAACTATCAGTGTAAGAATAAAACAAAATGTAATAAAAAAACAAAATATGAAAGAAGTAACGGTGCTATCCCTATAATTATTTGACTAGAGATCAGTTCAGAATTTGAACGTCGAAATTAATTGATAGCTTTTGTGCAATAAATCCTCATAAAAGAAAATTATGAACATTTTCGTCACTTTTCTAAATTCCATAGCAAAAAATTCTTTTATTTAAAAGACAATAAAAGCTTTCGAAGGTGCAAAACCGTTTAGTGGAAAACCATGCTTTCTTCATAAACTCAAGCTATGTTGAAGACAGAAATTGCCGTATGCACTGCAAAATCTTACCGCGTGCTAGCAAATAAATGCAGTTTTTAAGATAAAACCGTACAGAAATTTCTAAATCAGTTGGTGAGAAGAAATACAAGCAAATTCTTTAACGTCTTTTTCAAAATCTGTAACATTTGTGCATTATTCGGACAATTTGCAGTAAATGGTTACTGCGAAAAAAAAAACGTAAGCTTAAAAACTTTTAGACTGAAATATTTAAAAAAGGTTGCAATCAACCAATAAAGGGATTTTCAACAAGAACTATGTTTTTTAATTGTGGCAACTCCAGCAACATGACAGTTTTGCCATTTAGTTTTTTAACGTATTCGTAGTAGATGCATTGGCAATTGTAACAATGAATTAAATTTCGCCCGAAAATCGCATTAAAATAATTAAAATCCACTATGAAATTGGTGGTTCTGCTAAAGTTACATTACACACAGCCAATGAAACGACCAATTTATTGCTAACAAAATTTCCCAATCGCATAATTTTATGAACATCAGCTGCTAAGTGGCCAGCCAGATTGTGTGATTTAACACCACTGGATTATTTTTGTTGGGGCTATGTTAAGGACAGAGCCTATATGGAGCCAATCATATGTATTACAGCCTTCAAACTCAAAATCCATGATGTGATTAACGAAATTGACCCGCCGTTTTGCCAAAAAGTGATTAAAAACTTTGATGAAAGAATCGACATCTGTCAGCGTGCTCGTGGTGGACATTTGCCAGACATAATTTTCATTCATAATTTTTCTCTTCGTAATACAATAAAAATTTGAATCATCTTTATCAAAATTTTTTGTTTTATTTTGTTTTAGAAAACAAAGTTCTTGTTGAAAACCCCGATATAACTCCCCAATACAAAATTGTGCTTCGAGCGAAGCAGGTTTGTAAGGGAGAAATGTAAGTCTGAATTTACACGTTTCATCTTTTGATGCTCAACTTCTTTTCAATTCCCTTTTAAAGATGCCAATATAATCACACGCAGCAACGGGTTTAAACTTTTTACGCTTCAAAACAACAATAATTTTAATAAAGGCAAATCAAAGAGAAAAAGAAAAGAAAAAATTACACGCAGCCATCGTTGTGCATATACCAACGAATAAAAACACAAAGCGTACTGACCGAGTACAGGCATCTCCGTACTAACCCCCTTTCTTCTTTCTTCCCTCACCTAAAAACATAGGAGTTGAGCAACAAAAGATGAAACGTGTGAAAGCAGACTAAGAGTTTCGCTTACGGAAGGCATGAATTTTATATGGTGAGTTCCGGTGAGTGTTTTTTTAGATTTACCCACTGAATGTACTTACAGTTATTTTTTAGTATTCTCCCTTACAAACTTGCTTCGTGGTAAGGGAATGCCGTAGCACTTGAAATTTTTTTTTTTATAAAACTTGTTGAGAGTTCGTTCACTTTTTTTTTTTTTTTTAAATCCATATTTTAACCCCGCGAAGCTCTGCGCTTGTCTGCAGGAAGGAAACCAGAGTCTCTGGCGGGAATCGAACCCGCAACCCCGGCGCTGATAGACTAGCTCACTATCAGCTAGCCTACCGGGGCACTTTACTGTATGTCTTATTGCGTAGCGCATAATTGTGCTCTTATTTTTTTAAATGAATTATTAGTGCTTCGCTAAATGATAAAATGTTTTATTGGGTCCCTGCATATTAGGTAGTGTTACACAGCAAAAATATATTTGTTAACCGAAAAATCTTTAAAACTTTGCCATCAGTAATTTTTGGGCGTCCATTCAATAACCAGTCTACCTTGTAGCAATCACTTTAAGGAACTAATAATAAAATTCAAAAGAAATAGGGTCTCCCGAAGTCATATGTAAACAGTACTTATGACATCATAATTATCTTAAAAACATTTTCTTTCAAGAAAATTGACCACAAATTGAAATTGGACAAATGTCTTTCTGTCGTCCTGTCTGTCCGTCTGCCTCTTTCTTAGTTGACACATGCAACACCCAGCAACTTACAAATCATAATAAAGTTTTTTTGTGTGTTAAAGCATACGGTTGTTTTTGTTGATTATTGTTAAATCTTAAATTATTGTTGTTACAAAAACATCAGAACGATTTAGAATAACAATTGTTGTAATGAAATGTTTGGTATTGAAATTGGGTGAAGGAAAGACCAACAATTTACGGTTAAGATACTACATCAAGTAGGTTTGTACAAAGTTGTGTTGCGGCAAGTAACCAACCTTCGTGTTCTTTGACATTTTGATCATAATTATACCACAGTGGCCAGTTCCGAATCGGGCTGTGTGTATTTATCTTCTTCTTTTTAGCCTGTAATTTTGTGGTATTGATGGTTTATGGTAAAAATGGTTGCAGTAAAAATAACCGAAGAAACTTAAACAGCAATAATAATTGTAATTATTTTCCTAAATAATGAAACTTTTGAGGCATGCAACATAATATTTTCATGTATGTATATGAATAAAAAATAAATATCTACTCTGGTGCATAAATTTGAGGTTTGGTCCGGCCATCTCAGGGTTTTGCTTTAAATTGTTATTAAATTGTTTTATATTTAGTGCACACTGGGAATGTGTGGTGCTTTTGTCATTGTGTATAATTTCAAATACTGGGTAATTTGTGTTGGTGTTGTTTATTTAAACAAATTAAAATTTACAAAATATGTATTTTGTTCGACCTTTAATATTTCTAATATTTCTAAATTTTCGAGCTTTAGGTCTTTTTGTTTTTTAAAAAACTTTTAACGTTTTATTTTAAAACCAATATTTCGGCACTTCCTTGAGTGCCTTCTTCAGGGTTTTTTTTCTCTTAATTTATAAAAATTTTATAAATTAAGAGAAAAAAAACCCTGAAGAAGGCACTCAAGGAAGTGCCGAAATATTGGTTTTAAAATAAAACGTTAAAAGTTTTTTAAAAAACAAAAAGACCTAAAGCTCGAAAATTTAGAAATATTTCAAATTAAAATTTCATTATAACGAAAGTGTAAATTTTAGACAATTCTATTGTTCATTAGACGAATGAAACAAATTGAAAATCTGAAACAAAAATGACTGCAAATAGTAGTATTTACTAATTAAAACAACAAAATGAAAGCGCTGATGTGACAACAAGAAAAATGTTCTATTAAAATGACTACAAAATTAAAAAAAAAATGGGGGGGAGGTAAATAAATAATTAAATAGAAATGTTTGCCAATTCTTTTGATCTTTTTTTTTGTGTACCGAGAAACCTTAAATAAAAACAAATACAAAAACAACCATATAGTTGCGCAAATATTTGCCTGCCCCCAAAAGACTTTGTATAGAATGGAACACCATTTCCAGTCGAAATAATTATCAAATATATTCTTATTTTCAGACCACTAAACAAAAAGGTTGATTACAGCATTCTGACACAAACAAATTTCTTAAAATTTTATATGGATGTAGGTCATCTCTGAAACTATCTGAAAATAACTCGGCTGGACTGGCGCGGTTTTTTTACATTCCATGGTAGATATCGACGTAATTTTTAGCCGATTTAAATTTATTTCGTTACTTGTTAGTTCCTTTAAAATGTTTCGTTAAAATCAATCACTACCAGTAACTACCAGTTTTATTGCTATACCCACTACTTCCAGAAATATTATGTAGCAGTGGCAAAAGCATTACAATAATATGTAGTTATCTAATTATTACTTTCAAATATAGTTTCAAAACGTTGCACTTTCACAAGGGAGAAATTTAAAAGTTTCACTTACCATCACGCTTATGGAAGCCATGAATTTCATGTGGCAAGTTCCCACTTTAAAGTAATACATATTTGACACAAAAAGCGCTTTTTCAGCGCATATAAATTTTGGTAAACTATCAGATTCACACACTGAAGTTTTTGATTAAGCTATGTTTTAAGTATGGATGTAACGATACGCCTTTTTGCCGATACGATACTGATACGCAAAAAGAATTATCGGCGATACCTACACGAATGTTAAAATTGTATTCAACGTAAAAATAAAAAAAACTCAAGTTGAGTAATTTTTTTACTATACCAAATTACAGTGTAAGAGATTATTGATATTTAAAATTAATATTAATAAGATTTTTGTTTTAAAATCAAAGTATTCTCATCTTTCGCGGAAATAGACGATTTCGGAAATCCGTTTTTAGCAGACCTGCAGTGGAAAATAGTCTCTCAGATGAGACAAAATTAATTATCTAATAATTAATATTTACAAATAATTTTTTTTACTATTTTTTTTTTTAAATTTTATTACTAATATTAATTATTTAATTAAAAATAAATTACATCTATTTATATTTTTAAGAACAAAAAAATTAGTATAAAATAAATATTTACAAAAAAAAAACATGAAAATTTTTAAATTCATAAGATTTTGACAAAAATTTTAAAAATGTATTTGAACGCCATGTTCTTAAATTTTGTGTATAACACTTCATTGCGCCAGGAAACAAGAAAAATTAGAAGATCTAATGTATCTTTAGACTTATTCTTTAGCTAGACCACAGCGTAGGATGGACAGAGGCTCATCCTCCTCGAAATTATCTTATAATATTTTCACAAAAGTCCCAAAGGGTAGCTCTTGCTGACTTATTAAAACTTTTACTAGGTGACCGTGTCTTCAACATTTTCGGAATGCAGAGTCATGCTAAGTAGCTCAATAAAGCGTTTTTTGGATCTATTGTCTTTAAAATTTTCGAAATTTGTATCGAAGGTCAAGAATTGTAGATCCCCAAAACGTTTCATTATTCTCTAAACTATCAAATCTTTTATTCAGATCTATTGGTAAGTAAGTAGTCAATTCTTGGACCTCTGAACTATTTTCGATCGCAGTTTATTCATTTGTTGTATTTTCTAATAACGTTCGAAGACTGTTTACTAGCGGAATAGCATTGGACCATGTAGCAGTGGCTTTGCTTATGGATTCTGTGGCCTCTTCACCCGATATTTGCAGCAAATACATGTTTTACTCTCACAAATACATACAAAATTTATCAATGAGAGAAGGTTTTACCTCTATAGTGCAAAGCAAAATGGCTAAAGCTACAGGTCCACACCAAGCGTTCAATACATCGATGCACCTGTAAAGGAAGAAGTAGTGTAGAAGTAGTGTTGTAAAACACAGCAAACGCGTAGAATGCATATAAGTATCGAAAGCGTGACGCAGTATAACTTTCTAGTTTAGCATTAGTCGCATGCGTCTTGAAAAAAAAGTCAAGAAAGTAACATTCGCAAAGAACGCGTGGTGCGGATCTCTAGTCTTCATTTGAACTTTACTTTACGAATTCTACTTTTTCAATTAACTTCATGAGTACTAAAAGAGTATTATTTCAGGTACCAATAAAGCAGCTTTTGATGTAGTAATGAGGGAGTCAAAAAACAAAATCGTGATATGCAAATTGTTATGTATTGTCCATTGTGGCTTTGTATCTTAAAAAAGTGTTGTCCATATCAGGCGCTTAAAAAATAATCGCATTTTCTTATACGATTTCGTTGAAAACAACTTTTTTTAGTTTAATGAGTTGTTTATATGACACTTTATTGCTTCATTACTTGCTACTTAAATGGTTGCCTCATCATGGCTATCACTACATTTTCATTTGTTAGTTATATGCTTTAATTATTAGACTATTACTACCCAACAAAAACTGTATCATTTTGCGAAGCACTAATGGTACATTTAAAAAAATAAGCCCACCATTATGCGCTACGCAATAAGACATTAGGGATATATTTTTTTTACAATTTTTTAAAATAATTAGTATTGTGGTTATTTTGTTGAACTATTTATGGTTTTTAATCCAAATTTTTAATATTTTTAATTAGGCTTAAGTTCATTAAATTTAATTTTCATTAAATTATTTTTATGAAGAAAGGTGTTTTACAACATGAAAATTAATTAAAATTGTTATTGATAATCTTTCATTTTTGACCGTGGCCGGGATTCGAACCGCGGCCGGCAGGTTACCATGACATGTTTCGATCGCAACCACTCGATCTTCTCAAATGGATTTGCCGTTTTACACTCGCAGCCATCGAAGGCTGCTGACGTCAATAGTCAAACATCAATCCTTAAACCAAATTGTATTTTAACCTTTGGTAGATCGAAGTTTGCTTTTTTGAATGATTATCCATTTTTTAATTGATTTTACATGTTCTTCCTTACTTCTGTTTTTTCGTACTTTTGTCAAGAATTTTTCTTGAAGTCCAAAGTACATTTTTTTGTTTTTTCATTTTTTTGTCCTTCTTTTTCTTGTTGACCTTTTTCAGCACAACTTGAAGGACAAATGAACACATAGAGCTCGTGCCCTAGCTTTTAACAATAATTAGTATTGTGGTTATTTTGTTTAACTATTTATGGTTTTTAATCCAAATTTTTAATATTTTTAATTAGGCTTAAGTTCATTAAATTTAATTTTCATTAAATTATTTTTATGAAGAAAGGTGTTTTACAACATGAAAATTAATTAAAATTGTTATTGATAAAATATCAAAACTGGCATAGCACAGTCCGATAGAGCATAAAAGCTTTAAAAAAGTTCACACACCAACCGCGATGAAGTTTTGACAATTTTTAATTTTATTTTTGGTGAAGAAAAATGAATAATATGTTTATTTAATACAAAAAATAGCTCAAGTATGAAATTTAATTAATATTTTGAGATGGTAAGAGATTTTTCGGCAAACCAAAACGTATCTTTAACCTTTTTATAACGAAAAATGAATAAAAAACACCGTATAAAATTATGAATATTCAATATTGCATTGGTTTAGAAAAAGCAATTGGTGCGTGAACTTTTTTGAGAAAAATTACAAAAGATTATAATTTTCGTGGTTACTAGGACATGGTTGACCTCATGGTACTATGCCAAAAAATTGGTTATACCCCTAATAAGACATACAGAAATGCAGTAAAGTAAATGAAAAAAACTCTTAACTTTTATATAAAAAAAATAACATTTCATGTGCCACGGCATTCTCTTACTACGAAGCAGCTTTGTAAGAGAGAGTACTAAAAAATAACTGTATCAGTGTAGTGTGTTAAGCTCATCGTTACATCCAACAACATTTTTATGCGCTGAATAATACGCTTTATGTGTCAAAAATGTATTGCTTCGAAGTGGGAACTCGCTATATAAAATTCATGTCTTCCGTAAGCGCAATGGTAAGCGAAACTTTTCTGTTTCTCCCTTACAAACCTGCTTCGTTGGAAGCTCAATTTTTTATTGGGTAAGAGTTAACCTTTTGCGTCTTAATTGGAAATATACAAAAACAAACGAAATTAAAAAAAAATTTGCTTTTCTGAAATTTAATTCTTCTGCTACGACTACAACTAAAGCGAAGAAAGTAGTATGTAGTAAAAATTTGGCTCCAAGTTGTTTGATTTTTCAACCAGACTTGTTGCTCTTGTTTTGTAAACAATGATCAAAAGTGGGGAAATTTGAGATTATAGAACCAAACTTAAATTCGAAAACTAGAACCCAAAATAACTTTATTTATAATGCAAATAAAGATAATTATTTCGTCTGCTTAGAACGAGAGTCAATAGCTCAGAATTTCGTTCTAGTATACAAGGAAATTGTGTAGTCTAGAGTCGTGCTGTTTATACTCTTCGCCAAAATGTATCTCTATTATAGCAAACACAAACAAAGAAAAGCAAAAAATAATAATTTCTTTTTGCATGTTTATTTTGACTAATACGAGACGATTAACTGTTACGCGTGTACATCAAATGACGGCATGTACAAAAAAAAAAATTACACCAAATAAGAAACAAAAATTTGTAATTTTTATTAGACAGAAACTCATGTGTATGGTTTCTTAACATGAAAATCTGCGACAAACGACATTTGCTAAAAATAAAATAAAAAAAAAATAAAAAGCATAAACAAAAATTGCCAAAAACCAATCTACAACTCGTCAAAGCCAAGCAAAATGTCGCCGACGACATTTTATTTCGCCAGATTTTCGTTAATAATTTTTCATTGTAGAAATACAAACACGTTGTTGCATATTTCCACTTACTTTAAGGGGGAAAAGATGATGATGCTCTAGAATTCTGTTAATTCTACGGTTCTTCTTCTCACACAGAATGTGTCTGTTTTGATATTTCTGCTTAAAATATTACAAAGGATTTAATACAATTAATCACCCCAACAGCTTTTTTTGTTGTTGTTAGCTTAGTGCCGTTCTTCTTCATCAGATTGCTGTGGAAGAAATGTTCATTTTAACTTTTTTTTAATTTTGTTTTGAATTGCGAAGAAGCAAAAAAATAGTTGGCATTGTCGACGTGACAAAAATTTTACTTGATTTTGTCTTAATTAACGCCAAACGCTTCAATAGCTATAAAATATGTGTGATGCACAGTATATAATAATGTTGCAATGCATTGATTATGCCCTACACTTAAATGAGGCAGCATTTATGTTCTTTGAATAGTTTTATAATTTTTATATAAGAAAATCTTGCTTACCATTAAATTAAACAAATTTAGTTAGAACTCATAAATTATTAAGAAATTTAATTAAATAGAAACAGTCCTTTTTCTGTAAGTTTTCATAAATATTAGTAAAGATGGCTAACAAATCAAGTGTTTCTTCAAAACAGTTCCACAATAAAAAACAATACATTTTTGCCCTAAAATGGCAGAACCTTTAGAGTCTAAAGGTATTCATAAACGATTATTAAAGTTAACAAACGTTTATTAGGGAAAATTTTCATAGAAATTTTGTTCTGTAAGCCTTTATTAAATTTAAAACATTTTTATAAATACAGGCAATAAAGTTTATATACATCTATGCCCACTTCCAGCACATAATTATACAAAATAAAGTAATAACACCCTACACTTTGTATTCGGCTTATTTCAAAACATTTGTTTTAAGAATATTTTTTATTTGGGTTTTATTTATGTACATCGGTGCTTCAATGGCAGCACATTACACTTGTTTCAATTAATTGCCTTTTTTACCCCACGTTTGGGGAACAAGTCTTCTGCATCATTCAACGCCTTTTTGATTTTTAATGTTGCACTTGCTGGCTACTGCCGTTTTTTGTTCCTTTGGATTTCTTTATGGATTAAACACAAAATTTACAAACTAAAAAAAGCAATTGAAAATGAAACGAGACTAAAACCTTTTTGGCCTTTATTTCAATGCATTTTGTTTGACGTTGTATCTGATGTTGCATTGAATTTAACGCATCATTCACACATTGGCTTCCCAAAAGATTTTACTTTTAATTGGACCACACACGCATGCCATTCGTCTCCGATTTGTGGTATTTTTTACAACGTTCATTCTGTTTCCCTGTGGAATTTTATTTCTTCCTTCTTGCCTCTCAGTTTTTTTTTTTTTTGGGAGCTTAAGATTTGTTGGTTAAGTTTGCCAAATATATTGGCGTCACATTTAACATTCCCGATTCTTATTGTGTTTTTTTTTTTGGTTGCTTAATTTCTGGTGACAACAAACAACTTAAATTTTGCTGCATGTTCTCAATCCAATACGATTTGTTGGTTGACAAAAAGGTTGAAAAGTTCACCGTGTGCCAGGAAAGCCACCCAAGAATTTCGACACAAAATTCGTTGAAATATTTTTGACTTTTTAATTTTCTTAGTTTTTTGTTCTTTGAGTCACAAATAATTGCATTTCAATTATTTAAGATTTTTATTTGGGCGCTGCGAGATGTGACCCAAAAGTACTAAATGAGATATGGTCCCAAACTTTTAGGTTATTTTTGTTGGGACTTTTTGCATTCTTTCGTTGAGGAATAAAAAATTACCCCAAACAAAATCGCAATTTTCACTTTGGGACTACTCTTCATTTACTTATATTGAAAGATTTAGTTAGGAAGGCTCTGTTTGTTAAACTGTAGAGAAGAAAATCCTTGCGCCCGACTGAAGGCTCGACTATTCTATTAGTCGCGCGATTTTAAAAAATAACTATTATTATTTGGGATTTGGAAATTCGAATTTTGAGAATTTCTAACGTAACTTTCTTTGCATTATTTTTTTTTATATCTCTTTTTGGGTAAAACTGTAAAAAAGAGTGACATTTCATTACAAAAATTTGTCATTGCTCAAATAAAAATAGGCTTAAATTTGGGGTCAATTTTCAATTGCTTTTTGGGCAATATTTCCTGGGGCCACATTTCTCGCAGTCTCTTTAATTTCAATCAGAAAATTATTAATTCTGAAAGACTTTAGACTCGTTAAAAAAACTGTATTTTTTATGAAGGAACTTAGACTATTTGGAACATTTTTTGAACTCTATTGTAGTTTTCTTATTTGATATTTCAGCTACCAAATAATTAAAATTGTTCTTAAAACTTTCGTGATAACCTGCGATTATTATCACTAATTTAAAAATTTTACTAAACAAAATTTTAATCACACAATTTTTTTATTAAATACAATTTTTCGAACGTCATTAATACAGCGTACAATCCCAACCAAATAAAAATAACAGCATCAGACTTATAGAGAATAAATGATGCAACTAAAGAACTTGTGAACCAAAAACTAACAAAGTTTGTAGCTGTCAAAAATCATCTGCAAGATCACTTGTCACACGTACCTGGTGTAAAGCGTGTGTTTGTTCGTTAGCTCGCTGCTGATGTTGGAAGTGTGTTGCTGTTGACTTGATCTTACAAATTCTTTTAGACTTTTTCTTTCCTTCCAGCAACTTGACAAACTACAAAATATTTATTAATGAAGTTGTCAGTGCATGCGTCAATGTCAACTCAACGCAATGTTCGCTATAAATTATAAACAACTCAACTGATAAAATGAATGATATTTTTCCTTCTTTCTAATCGTTTTTGAAGAAATAAAAGATTTTAAGAAATTTGTTTTTTTTTTATTTACGAATTTCTAGCTAATTTCGTGAAAGGGGTTCTTATTGTTTAATAAAAATGATGTATTCTTCTGCGTTTTAATTTCTTGTTTCTTTCATTTGTTTGCATAAGAATCAAAGGTGATGAATGATTTCTATTAACCATAGAAACTCTTTTATAAATTTGTGGATAAAATCTTAATACCAAAACTGTTATAAAAAGTTTAACAATTTCTTATTTTGTTATACGTAACAAAAATCAAATCAATCAACGTTTAAAAGTCATAATTCGCTAGAAAAATATTATTGGCTTTTTTCTTGTTTCAATGTCTAATTTTCTGGAAATGTGTGTGTTTTTCTATTGTATTCTAAATGAAATGTGTTTTCTTCTCCCACCATTTCGAATAACCAAATAATCCTACAGCCTTCACTCACAACTTCTTGGCTCCAGAAGAGAAAAACCAATCATGGCACCCACCATCGCAAAAGCATGACGTTACTTTTTTGTTACCTTTTCTCTTACAAAAAAAAAAAAAATTCTTTAAAGTGTGAAAAAACACACTTTCATAAAAAAAATGAGTTGTCCATTGTACATTACAATTAAAGTACTCCAACACAGATTCAATGTTATTTTCAACATTGACGTACAGAACTGTTGATCGCTTAACATTTTGATTAATGATCTTGCTCTATTATTCAATCAAGTAGACGTCATAACTTTGGCTGACTGTCTTTCTATTTGTTAAATTAGAAAACTGATTATTTAAAAACCATATGCCAAGGATATAATAAAATTATAAAAATTCATGAAGTTTTTTTAGAGGCTTAAGTTGGACATCCTTTCGACGTTAGTTTTCACTTTTAATTTTATTCAGTATAAATATGCTTTATTATCATGTAAGTAAAGCAACATTTACAATCTGAAATTTGTTGAATGTGTCTGAAATATTGTTTGAATCTAATAAAAATCAGAGTTCAGAATTTTTAATATTTTTCACGAATGAGAAATCTAAAAGTTGTCATTTCGTTTTCATTAATGAATACGAAGAATAAAAGCTTTCACTTTTGTTCGGGAAAGTATCAAAATCCCGAATATTAATAACCCGAAATGTCAAAATCGCGAATTCCAGAATTATGAATTTCAATTTACCGACCTATAAAATCCCGAATTTTGAAATCCTTAATTGAAAAATCACGATATAAAAATCCGAATTTAGAAGCTTAAGTTAGCAAACCCGTGTTTGCTCTTTTTATATACCATAGAGGAAAAAATGCTTGCGCTCAGCCGAAGTCCGGCTATATAGAGAAGCGTAAGTTAGCGATTCGTGATTTTGATATTCTATTTTGCCTCTGATGTAAGAAAATTAAGAACGATTTCATTTCTACGGTTTTAACGGTTATATAAAAAGATATTTTATCCCAGTTTATTTCTGACAGTTTAAAAAAGTTGGAATTTCCAAATTATTATTTTTTCAGCAGTTTACAGCAAACATTTGTTTCAGTTATTTTTTTGGATTGTTGGATACAATGTAAAATTTTCTTATACTTTAAAGATTCTTAGATTCCCTTAGTGTTAAAATAATGTCAACAAGTAAGACTTTTCTTACGATAAAGTTATCCATTTTCATACGAAATTTCTATTTGAATGCAACTATTTGTAGTCAAAATTTATTATTATTATATAAAAAAAAAATTCAATTAAACAAAAAAAAAAAAAAAAAACTTCCTGCACACTTTTATAATAAAGGTTAAAAAACAGCGGGAAACATTTTATGAAAATGTTGAATAAAATTCCATATGCTTAATTAAAAATTTTGCAGCTAAGCCAAAATTTGTAATACTAAATTTAGTTGCAAAAATTCCAACTCTGATACTTACTTAAGTACTTTTCTCACTATTATTGCGCTCTTGCTTGAGTGCAAAAAATAAACCGCACAAATTGCTTGGCAAATACTCACTTTGTTTTCTCTTTCTGTTTGCAAATAAACAACACAATCATATTTCGTACAAACATAAATTTCTCATACATATTTGTTTTTTTTTTTTCAATGAATACAGACAACGATAGAACTGCGGTAACTGTGGTCGCTATTTGTTGAAAACGCTGTAGAAATATAAAATGTGGGGTGTGTGTTTTGGAACAAAAAATGCTGCTAAAAAATTAAAATTTACAGCTGAAAATGATTTAAATGCTTCTTCACTGAAATGATTACAATTGCCACTAGACACCACAGATAGATTGACAAATATCCATCATGTCTGCCAAATATTAATCATTTTTAATATTTCTACAAACATGTTTCAAACGTTTGACCAAACACCCCAATTTACAAAACAAAGATGTTTACAAACGTACAATTTTTACTTGTTTGCCAAGCCATTTGTGTAGTTTATTTTGCCCTTTAGTAATTAATTGTAGTTTGGGAGAAAATAATTTCGCAGATAATGCAGCCACCTTGTCGGTGGTTTTTTCATGTTTAATTAAATTTTTTTCTTTATTTTTCTTAACTTTGTTTCTCAGATACATTGATCAAAGTACTCATCAAGCATTGTGGTAGTATTAGTGAAAATGTGTTTGTATGTGTGACACAGACAACGCTTGATGAAAAATCAAAAAATTTAGATATGACGGCGAATATTACGTCCAGCACAACGTGTACGTGTGAATTCGCCGGCTGGACAAGCATTTGACAAGTGTATTTGGGCCTTTAAGTGCAAATGTTTTTTTTAATTAAAAAATTTTATTTTTTGTTTCATTTAATATATTTTTTAAACTATTGTATATTTTTTTGGAACATTTTCGCAAAATATTCGCTTGAATTCGGCGAACACAAATACGAATGTCGTACTATAGGCGAATTTTCGTAACATCACTAATGCACGACTCTGGGACATGCTGTTTATGCTGTGAAATTTGAAATTATCGGACACTTCAACAATGTGAATAAGCAGCGTTGTTCACGTTCTTTTTATACATGAACGAGCAAAAGCAAATTGTTTTTTATTCATTAAATTAATAAATGAAAATAAGCAGCGAAATTTTCATATGTTTATACTTACGTAAGAATGAACCATGAGTGAACAGTTCGCTACTTTAATAAAAATTAATAAAAAATAGTTGATATTTATTTTTCTTTTAATTATTTTATAGGTTTCATACTTCCTGCTGTAATTTTAATCATTGTTAACTTATTAAAATTTTATTTATCTGAAAAGTTTAAAAATATAATTAATTACACATGAATTTATATCTCATCGACTTTAAAGCACTCGTGATGTGCTTCTAAATAATTGCCCCCCCCCCATTTAACAAGACTCGTCTTTCAAATTGTTCTCTTAATTTTTTGTTCGTTACAAAGTTACCATTACCGCTCTATTATTTGCATTTTTGTATGTCTTTTAAAGTCAATAAGCGGGACACAATGCTGTTAAGTGTACAAGTATAATCCCCCTCTGTGGCAACAGAAGACACAAACGAGCAACTGAAAATATTTGAGGGCAAAACGGCGAGTTAAAATTAAAACTGGGTGTGTTTCATTCATTCTTTTATTTTGTTCATAATGCTGCATACCATTAGTTACAGACAGACAGACATACAGGTAGTCGGACCAAACGGTTGACGTACTGACAGTTGGTCTCAAAGACATTCCAGCAGACAAGGCTAAATTGCGTTGTTTCAATTGTTCCTTCATTTCTTCATATACTCGTACATGTTTCTCTCTGATACATGTCACTTTGATGTAAAAAGTATGATACAACACAGCCCGAGGGGTCGATCAAGTTCGTACCTTTTAATGCTTTTTTTGTTGTTGAAGTGTGTTTTCTGCTGTCGATATTTCGATAAATTTTGTATCATTGACACCTGTAAGTACATGCTGACAAAAAAAGTCAATTGTGCCGTTTTTTATGAGGCCAATGTGAATTTTGATTGTTTTTTTTTTAGTTGTGTCGGTTAAAAATGTTGCTAAATATTTTTATTGGCATTGAAGATTTCTCTAGTTTTTTGTTTGGACTTGAAATAAGATTTTAATCTGCATATAAACGTTAAATCTATATAGATATATGTGTATTACAATGAAAATGTTTTACTGTTTGTCTGTTTGTTTGTTGGGTTACCCATTTTTTTAGCGCTCGATTATGCGCTTTTTCTCTATAGTGCATCAACAAACTCAAATTTTTTATACTGGGACATAAATACTTTTACTACACAAAGTGTTTGCTATAAAATTAAAGAAAATTTATTGTTTTTTAAACATTGGAACATTAATTACAGCTAAAGCGGTCCACAATTTAAAATTCAAATGCTTTTTTTAGCAAATTATCACCGGCACTAGTACATCAAAAATGTTCACTTCTATCGCTAAAATCCTGCTGGTAAACTTAAACATCGGCTTGATAAATTTAATCTCTTTTGTTTTAGAAGTGTAAATCAGTGACTCCATCGTTAGAGGAAACCTACTAAATCATGGCTGCAGTCGAGCGCAGACTCTTTTTAAGATGCCCTTTGTTAATTTTTTTCCTTTACGGTAACAAGTTTTTTCTGTGCAGTTTGCCAATGGCATGTATGTGTATTTTAATAATTCCATTCATGCTATTTTGTGTAATATTCATCTCGCGGGCATGGCTCTACATTTTTAATATGACGGTTTTGATGACCTGCTTTTTTCGAACCGTACGTGGGCGATATGATCGTAGGTCTTTTACTTATATTTCAAGCGTCCTTAAACAATTTTATATACCTGCAAACGAATCTCGAGCGGGAGGATTGTTTGAAGATGTAGAAGTTTAGAAGGGTTATGTAAATAATATGATTCTAAAAAGATATATACAGGGTGGTTTAAATTAGACCTACCAAAGCTAAACACGAATAACTTCTTTATTTTCACCGTCAATATTTAAATTCAAGATCACCTCTTATATCATTCATGATTTAGAATCAAGTCGATCGTATTGAGGAACGGGGTTAAGTGATCGGTCGTTCTAGAAGATGTGCTCATCGAAATAGTTGCACTGAGAGTAACGTGGAATCTATGCGGCAGAGAATTGAAAAATATCCATGGACTAAACCCGTCGTCGTCGTTTTCGCCAACTGGGTATTTCCAGAACACCGTTGCAAAGAACATTAGATTCATTCTAGTAGTAGATGCATCCATACAAAATTCAAATTATGCAAGCACTGTTTCCGCAAGACTATTAACAACCGAAATGATAGGACTTTTTTGGGCCAACTTTGTACTTAAAATTTCGAAAATGTCTTTTTTTAAATCGATATACACTAAACCTCACTAGCAATTGTGAAATTTTTTTTTTCAAACCTTTTTCCATATCCAACACATATTTAGTAATTTCATATTGTATTTCTGTTACAAACGTTTAATATTTTTTGTTGCATTTGCTTTATTTAATTAAAATAACTTAACACATCGATCTTTTACAAATTATCAATCACTTTCAATCAGCAATTTATTATAATTATTTTAAATTAAATTAATAAGTTAATATGTTATCACTCTTAATTGCAAGATAACTGAAATGTAATTTTTAAATTATTAAGAAACAATTTTCTTTTATTATGCAAAAAACAGAGGGGAAAAATAAAAATTATAACACAGGGTCAAAACGTTTACCGGCTGTAGAATTAATAGTTTTGAACGTTTGCTCCTCATTTTAATTAAACTACAGCTCTTACAACTAGGTACATACTTACATACATTAGCAATAAGAACAATAACAACAATAATACAGAAATGTTTTTAATACGTCACAATCAACGTTCCGAGCTTATGTAAGTCGTCAACAGCACACACCTTACAACAGTGTGTACGTATGTAGATGTGTTTTGAATTGTTGTAATTTAAACAATAAATAATGCTAAACCACTAGAACTACAACAACAAATATATAGCAATAAAAACAAAAACATGTTGTTGCCACATTTACGTATATTTCAACAATTTTCGCATGTTTCCAACTTATAAAGTATCGAAATGCTACTTGGACTACAAAAACAAGAAATACAAAGAAAATAATACTTGTATTTAAAACTGGTTCTCTTCATTTGAGAGATTTAACAAATTTGATAAACACGCGGATTTATGTTGACACCCTACACGGAAAATATTTTTCATTGTCACTGAGTTCAGAAAATAATATAGTTTGTGTGATTCTAACCGATTTTGGGAGAATGAATGAATGCGTTCCTTCTAAAGCCCTTTATTCCGTAACAATTAATAAAATATTTCTGTTTGTGGAAACTAAAACTAGAGCAGTTTTCTAATCTCGATTACAAATGTACAGGGTAGCGCGTAAGAAACGTTATGCTTTAATAATTAAATACATTTTTTGTTTCCGTTTTCTTTTTTTTTTTGCTTTTTGTTGAAAATTAACTTTGAAAATCTTGGGAAATTTATGATGGAATGACAGAAGACAGAAGAAAGAAAACAAGTTGTTAGATTTTATTTTGAAAGTCAGCATTCGATTATTCAGACACAAAGATCATATTGAATAATGACCGCTGAGGCCTATTTTCACCTCAATGGTGAAGTGAATAAAAAAGCAGAATATAAGCCACCAAATCCAGAATAATTGTTGGACATCAAATTCACCCACTTGGATGGGGAGAACTTCAGACTTGATTTCTGGTCCATATTTTTTTTGAAAAGGCGAACAAGTTGCTGTTAATGTGAATAGCATTCCATGCGGGCAAGGATTGAAAGTTTTTTAAAGCCCGAAGTAAAGAACAATCTAGAATTTTGGTTCCAACAGGATGGATCCACAGCCCACACAGATCGTCCAATAATGGCTATTTTTATTGCGATCGAATAAAACCATGTGCTTCTGATTTTAGCTGGCCGTTAAAATGGGCTAATGATGTGCCCAATTTAACGGTTCCTGATTTTTTTCTTTGGGGTGACCTTAATGGTAAGGGGTATGCCAATATGCCAACAACCATCTAACAACTTAAGACGAATATTCAAGAAGAAGTTAGGGTCGAAGCAAACAACGGGAACTATTTCGAAGATATTGGTGCTTATTATGTACTAAATTCGATTTTCGACAGCAGTCGAATTAGCTGATTGAACGAATTTTAATTTGGTATTATATCGCACATTCGATAAAAAAGTACTATTGTGGTTAAGTTAATTCACAGTTGTGTATTTACTATCAGCTGTCACTTAAAATAAAAAAATTTTGTTAACAAATTTAAAAAATAAAATTAAAGTTAAACGTTACCATGACGGAATTCTAGTTGTTTCCAAACAATTTAGCTTCTGTGGGGTTTCATCGCACTTTTTTATGCTGAAATTTTATGCAAATAATTTTGTCAAAAAAATTTTGTTCCATAAGGAAAACGAGCCTTTCCAACCAGGGCTGTCAGATTTCTTTCACCTTCATCGCCAAATAGTAAACCGAAAATGGCCAAAAATCGCCAAAAATTTATTTTTTTAGATTTTTAATTTAGAAGATTTTGTTATTTGTTCTTAATTCCCAGTTTTTATTCTTGATAAAAACACTTGAAATTTATTGTTGATGGGCTAAGCTATTCCTATGCGCATTTCACTGGTTGCTTAGGCCAGATCATCAGGAAACTTCATCCATAAAGTTTTTAGAAAAACTAAAGATATTAAACCATATAAAACTGTTAAACGTATAAGAATCATAAGCAACAGTTCTACTTGTAACCAGTGCTGCCACGTCGAATACAATTTTTACAACCAAAATTTTTTAAAAAGTTACGAAACGTAAAAAAATATAACCAAATTTAAAATGTTTTTTATTAATTGAGAAAATCATCAAAATCATTGTAATACATTGTAACACAAAGGTTATTTGCACTTTATAGTAAAACAATAATTATAAATCAAGAAAACAAAACAAGAAATGTAACTCTTTTACATATTAAAAAAAAATAACGTTAAACTTAATTAAAAGTTTTTATTCCTTTGAGACTTTTTTTGTAAAAATTTTTTTTTTTATTTTTTGGCGCCCTATGCTCCAGTGGGAGTTGGAGAATATATAAAAAAAAATAAATTGAATATTTTTTAATATGCCAGTTATAAATAACAAAAATGGATAATAGTTTTCCGCTTTTTAGCTGTTATTGGCAGGACTGTCAAATGTGGCGATTTCTTAATCCTTTTGTCGATGGAAATTTACGTTTGGCGATATGGCGATTATTTTGGCGAAATTTAAAACAATTGGCGATATGCTTTTTATGTAAATATTTTCTAATTTACATATATCTAAAATATTATAAAAACCACAATACTAATTATATTATAAAAACTTTTTTCTGTTTTGTGTAAATTTTAATTCAAATTTATAATTCTTATTAAAAAAAATGGTTCAAAATTGTTCTAATATATCATAACATACATTCATTGAGGAAAAAGTATATGACTGACAGTTAAAAGTGTTTTTTACCAAATAATTATGTTAAAAAACATTAAATAACTATACATACCGACAAGTTATAAACAGTACAATTTCAAATTTCTTTAAACTTACAGTTATTTCTTAAAGAAACTTCCATACATTTTAAAATTTATATTGATAAATCAATGTAATTTTAAAAAATCTTTAAAATTTCCACGAGTATTTTCAAATATGTATATAAATATAAATATTCTAGAAATAACCTAAATTCAGAACCTTAAACTTATTTTCAAGTTTTTAAAAACACTGAAACGAATTTTGTGTAATTTTTCAGTAATTTTCTAAAATCGATTCCGGATGATTTTATGCACTTCCTACTTTAAGTACTTATTATGTTTACTTCTCTTAAAATCAAGAAAAACTACGCTCATTCAAAAAAAAAAAAAATAATTGAAAATCTCCGTTGATTAAAACTTCATTTGTTTACGATTTCAGATCATGGCGTTTTTAATATAAAAATCACAAATGGCAATATTTTCTTAGCAAAAATCTTAAAAAAATTATTTGGTTGCTGTTTTGAAAGGGATTATAAAAAACTTCCGTTCATTGGTAACAAATAATGAAAAAATCGTTGTACACAGTACAAATTATTCGAGCTCGTAAATAATTGTACCAAAAAATACATATTCGGTCATAATTATTATTGTTTTAGAAAACAGTAACCAAAATGAAAAAAAATATTCACATCTCCACATTGAAAAAAAATATAAACAATTTTGGTTAGAAATAACCAAAAACGGCAGCTCTGCTTGTAACAATATCAAAGTTTAAACAAAAACATCAACAATAAATAAACAGTGAGTTTATCTCTTCTAAAGCTAGATTTACACGATTGAAAACAGCAAAATTTTGATGAAATTTTGCTGTTTACACGAGTTTGAAGCATTTTGAAGAGCAATTTTGAAGAAAATTTCAATCGTGTAAATCTAGCTTTACATTCCCCACTACAATTGATTGTATTTAGTTGTAAGTATGTTAAGAAAAAACAAAATGCAAAAAACAACTTGCAAAAGCATGTTGCCAGGTAGTTGTTTTAGGCCGTGCACTTGCCAGTTTATTATCAAAAGTAATTTTTGGGAATACAAAATTTTAATTTAGAAGATTTTGTTATTCGTGCTTAATTCCCAGTTTTTATTCTTGGTAAACAAAATTCTCCAAAAATCGCCAAATAAAAGTTTTATATAAAAAAGAGTATACAATACACTTGTAAAAATTTTCCATATTTATCCTTATTTAAGTAGTGTGTTTATATTTTAGTTGAAAATAGCCAAAAGCTTAACATTTGAATTCTGTAATCTGTAAATCATAAATCGCAATCGCAAGAAGTTTGGCGACTTCAAATTGCAAAGGTATGCTGAAGGGAACTATAATTTTTAAATTCATAAGAAGGCTGATCATCTTTAAACCTTGAACTTGTGAGATCAGTTAATTGAATTGTGCCAAAACATTAACTTTATCAAAATGAGTAGAGTTTGATGCAAAAAAATAGTTTTTATAAGCGTGATTTTCTATGCGAATGTGAGTCAGAATATGGTAAAATTTCGTATTTATTTGAAGCAAAGAATTGATATCTTATAAGGTGTATTCAAATACCTTAAGTGAACTCAATATTTTAAACAAATTACATGAATTATTTTTAAAAATTACCTTCTAACCCAGATCACAGATTACTAAACATATATGTATGTCACGAGACGGAAGATTTTGCGTTTTTTATTGTCTATTTCTTCGAAAGCTGCCCTTTTTGCATTTCTTTTGCATCATCTTCTATGCCGCAATACAATCAACACAAATTTATTAAGTTGTAAAAATTAACTTTTCAGTTTACCACAGCACGAGTAAATAATGTTTAGGTAAGTAAATAACATTATAAAACCAATCAATATTACTTAATAAATTTTTTTGCACAAAACACAACGTTTGTTTAACTAACTCATTTGTTTCACGTGGTTTGTGTTTTGTTATTTTTGTTTTGATCACGCCATTTGTGTTGATTGTTGCAGCCTGTTTTGACACATTGCCACTTCAGTGTCAAAAAAAACTTTCTGTCTTTCTTCGAAAGCAGCCTTCGCAACTGATTTGGGCCTTTTTCACACTTCACTTTTTACATATCTGTTTAGTAATCTGTGCCCAGATTCGTTTTCGATTCTATATAAAATCAGGGTTTTCAAAAATTTCAAGTGAATATTTAATTTTTTTTTTTTATATTTTAAGGTTTAAAAGAACTATTTGATCTTATATTGTAAAAAACAGAGTCAAAATGTGTAAAAAAAACTGCGCATTTTTTCGCTTTGAACTCCACATTGAAAAATACGAAAAATCTGGTATCAATACAACTTTTTTTTAAAAACTTTTCTGATTTTCTTTCGCTATTAATTCAACTATTTTTGCATACTACCCAGTATAAATTATTATTTATTTATTTTAAAAAATCCATTTCATATGCAATCGAAAACGATTGCATTTTTAAAATTTATTTTGCAAAATAAGCTTGTCGGTAAAGATCCGATTATTGATAACTTATGATCAGGAAAATGTGCGAAAATCTAAGAAAGCTTAAGCTTTATTCCAAATTTCTATGGCAACTATTCGTTAATGTTTTCAATGTAATTATCTGGCAATATTATCAATTTGTCATTTAAAACAATCGCATTCGTATTGCGATTTTAAAATTTGTTAAAAATTCAAAGAAAAAACATTGCCCGTACTTTTAAATTTGTTCATATAAATATGAAAAAAAGAAAACATGTGTTTTAGAAATCGCCAACCTTTTTTAATTTCGGCAAAAAAGTCGCTATGTCGCCAAACACAAAATTGCATCGCCAATTAGGTTTATAAATCGCCACATCTGTCAGCCCTGTTTCCAACAGCTGTTTAAGAAGTTGGACTTGCATAAAATTAACAAAACTGATTTAGAATGTGGTATTTGGTATACACAAAAACAAAATAATTTACAAATATTAACATTTTCATTTATTTGCACCGTCGACAGCAAATTAGTTTTCGTTGAAAAATTCGATTCACAACGAAATTTTCGGCAGTTCTGTCCACTCATAATACAAAATGTACATTCGATAGTCGATGGTCGATAGCCAGCGAAAATTGTTTGCCGAATGTTGCTCATAATAGGGGCCATTATCTTTAAGACATAATGTATATTTCCAAACTATAATGTAAATTTTAATAGTTGAAGCACAGCCGCGAATAACGTTGTAAAAGCCACTTTTTGCAAAATTTGTTTTTTTTTTGCAAATTATCGTTAACATTACTCTCTTACATTGTTTTAACATCATATCAACCAAAACTATGCACCTTAACCTCTTCAAAGTGCAATAAAAAGAGTCAACCAGTGAAAGATCGTTGTAAGTTACTAAAAAAAATACAACAAATTAATGATTCTGCAACTTGGAATAACGTTTTAAAAGCCGCCTGCGTAGTGGAAAAACGTTTTAAAATTTAAATGACATCGCGATTGTTTTTTTGCTCTCCTGAAAAATAATTATTTTTTTACTTACAACGTTATTCTGCTCTGCTTCAATTGCCAAATAAAATCAGAAAGAATAAAGTTTTTTATGAAATAACTCAATACGTTTCTTATGCACCACCCTGTAGTAGTCTAACGAAGTCTTTGAGTACCGGCAAGTTTTTTTTTTCATTTAGCCATAAATCGAGCACAATGAAGGGAGGGTCTGTTTAGGTCATAGAATGAGGTTTGTTGTAGGTGGGTGGGTTTGGTTTAGTTGGTCAAGACTTTTTTCGCCGAAAGCTAAACTTGACTTCATATTATAGTTTTTTTTCTATTTCTATTTTAATTTTCTTATTTTGTTTCTATTTGAAAGCAAGGACATCATTTTTGTTTGCTTGGACTTGTCATGCAATTAATTTTCTAGTTAAAAAAAATAAATTTGTCAGGGTAAAATTTCTATTTGTTGTGTATAGAGAAATTCTTAAAATTTATGATTCGATTGTGCGCTGAAAGAGTAGATTATGTTTGAATAATTTACACATGCTTAAGGATTTGTGTTTTCTATTTTTTTTAGCATTATTAAAAAAAACCAAAAAGAATAACATGACATAACAAAAGGACATTCAAACTAAGATATTTATGACACATTGATTAAAAAGGACAAAATAGTTTTGGATCAAAACGTGTTGTACGGGGAGAGTAAAAGAATTTTTTGTGTAATACAAGTAATGATGGCAATAAAATGTAATGAATTGTGGTCATTATTATTAACTTTCCTGTTTGAAATATTTGTGCCTTTGGCTCTCTGGTTCATCTTTTAGTTTTAGTTATTTTTATTGGCTTATTATGCGTTAAAATGTGTTTCTGGGGCAACACATGATAATTTTATTTTTATTTTTTTAATTTTATAAATTTTGTACACAATTTGTCTCTTTTGTTTTTAAACAGGTCGTTTGGCCAGTGTTGTTTTATTTCTTTTTTTTTTGTGTGTTTTTTTTATATTTTGTTCATTTGGCTTGGGATCATAAACATTTTATAATCCTTATAAATTTATTAATTAATTTCCCTATCTGTGGAAATATAAATTTAATCATCATCGTATACAAGCAGCAGCTGCTTCTATAGTTTTCCACTCTTTTCCCTCGTTTTGCTTGTTTCTTGGCGATGTTCCTCGATTGCCATAAAACTTGTTAATTATCAATTGTGGTCAAGATTATCTATAATACGAATGTGGAAGACGCAAATGAAAAAAAAAGCAGTAGTATTTTTTTATATATATAAAATGCAAGTGCAAGTGGAGGATGAGGCAGTGTTGGAATGGCACTACTACTTCGCATTTCGTTTAAACACGAAGGACAACTTTAGTGATCAATAAAAATGCAAAAACAATTCAATTCCGCATATTCCATACGCAATCACTACAATATTTCTTGTATATATCAAACGTTATCATAGGTTGTTTGAAAAGTTTTAAACTTATTAACAATAATTCATTAATAAGTTTTGAAGTAAAACAGATTATTTACTTTTGTCGAATAAGTACCGGATCAAATCAATAACGAATTCTGAAATAAAAGTCCAAACTTCACAAGCCACCCATTAATATGAAATAGTCACTGTTTTTTTTAGCTTTAATTTAAGTCAACAGAAAATACAAGCAAAGATTCTGTTAGAAATTTTTTTGTACTTTTGTGTTGTTTTCCATTCTTAAGCCTTCTTTTACAACTTCAAGTATACAACCAAACATTCCAAATGCCCAGCAGGGGTGCCCCCACGAAAAAAGGTGGTACGGTATGTGTTGTACTTAGACAGGCAGCCAGCCAGCCTCAAGTCAGCTCACACAACTACAAATAACATTTTTTTATTTGGCTTAAACTTGTAGTACATCGTGTTAAAAAACATGTTCGCAATTAAATGATGTCCTGCTAAGACGACAACTCAAAACATACACCGTAACATTAAATTCTGGTTAAAGAGTAGGAAATACAACAAGGAAAGGAACATTGCAATAAATGTTTAAGGAAAAGAACTTTAACTCCACATTATTGCGTGTTTTATTCATCGAAATACAAAAAGAAACATAAACATTCAAACATTCAAGGAGTTTTAAAAAAGTATAAAGTAGCTCAATGAGTGTCTCGTTTATTCGTATTGTTCTCATTGTTGGCATGAAAAAGAGTGCGCACCAAAAAAAAAAAAAAAAAAAAAAAATAAAACGACTTTAGTCATAGTTAAGTCATAGTCTAGTAATAGACCAGTCAAAGTCTTGTCATAGTCTAGTCATAGTCTAGTCATAGTCTAGTCATAGTCTAGTCATAGTCTAGTCATAGTCTAGTCATAGTCTAGTCATAGTCTAGTCATAGTCTAGTCATAGTCTAGTCATAGTCTAGTCATAGTCTAGTCATAGTCTAGTCATAGTCTAGTCATAGTCTAGTCATAGTCTAGTCATAGTCTAGTCATAGTCTAGTCATAGTCTAGTCATAGTCTAGTCATAATCTAGTCATAGTCTAGTCATAGTCTAGTCATAGTCTAGTCATAGTCTAGTCATAGTCTAGTCATAGTCTAGTCATAGTCTAATCATACCCTAGTCATAGTCTAGTCATAGTCTAGTCATAGTCTAGTCATAGTCTAGTCATAGTCTAGTCATAGTCTAGTCATAGTCTAGTCATAGTCTAGTCATAGTCTATTCATAGTCTAGTCATAGTCTAGTCATAGTCTAGTCATAGTCTAGTCATAGTCTAGTCAAAGTCTAGTCATAGTCTAGTCATAGTCTAGTTATAGTCTAGTCATAGTCTAGTCATAGTCTAGTCATAGTCTAGTCATAGTCTAGTCATAGTCTAGTCATAGTCTAGTCATAGTCTAGTCATAGTCTAGTCATAGTCTAGTCATAGTCTAGTCATAGTCTAGTCATAGTCTAGTCATAGTCTAGTCATAGTCTAGTCATAGTCTAGTAATAGACCAGTCAAAGTCTTGTCATAGTCTAGTCATAGTCTAGTCATAGTCTAGTCATAGTCTAGTCATAGTCTAGTCATAGTCTAGTCATAGCCTAGTCATAGTCTAGTCATAGTCTAGTCATAGTCTAGTCATAGTCTAGGCATAGTCTAGTCATAGTCTAGTCATAGTCTAGTCATAGTCTAGTCATAGTCTATTCATAGTCTAGTCATAGTCTAGTCTAGTCTAGTCGATACTAATTCAAGATTATTTTATGCGATCCCAGCGATCACTGTGAAAGGTGGTGTTTGGTTAAAAACGATAATGCGTGTGCTTTATTACCAATTTTTTATTTTCGTTGTTGTTGCTTAACCAAGATAATATTTTTAAAAATTTTGCAATGATTTTTATTTGTTGTTGTGTGTTGTACGAGTGTTGTTTTTTTTTTTGTTTTTCAAGGAGCCAGCCAACAAACGACATGAAATGCGTGGGGTATTGAAAACTGCAACACCAGCAACAAGAAAACGAAACATTAAATAAAGAGTTAAAACATCATCAACAAACAAGGGAACAAATTTGTACAAGAGCAACAAGATAACAACATTTTTACTTCACATCACCTGGTTGAGCTTAAGTGGCCAGCGACGTTGTTGGTAGTTGAGTGTGGAGCAGTGGTTGTTGGGTTTCTTAATTTTTTTGTGGCTGTTGGTGAGCAGTTTGTCTGTTTAGATGGCGTTAACGTTAAAGGTTGCACGTAAGTGACCCAAGTTATCATAAATAAGTCAAAAACGGGATATTGCCTACACAGCATGACTCTACACTCCATGACAAACATTCCTATATATATATTTTTGTTGCCCCAGTATGAACCTGCACCACCAACGCCACCTTCACTGTATGTAGAAGATATTTGAATTCATAATAATCCATTTTGAAAATGCGCAGAGGTAAAGAGAGTGAGTGGTGTTTAATAGTTATTAAGTTGTTGTTTTATTGCTTTTGAAAATGTTCCAACTTTCGAAACGATCGCTGGCAAATACAATCTGTGGTTATGCCCTTCATCGCAGGTAAAAGGGTTATTGTTATTCCTTTTGTAATTTTTACATTTTAAAGAATGGATATTCGAGATCGTTATGAGTTGGGACGATCTCCGTCTGACCGCGTGTATGTTAAAATGGGTTTTCCAAACACCCCAGATATAATGGGGACTAGGTTGTTATATATTTATGTCACAAATACTTTGCTAAAGTTTGCTGTTTGAATTCAGCCAGATCGGTCTATAAACAACTGAAATATGAACAAAAAACACGATTGCCTCTTATTTTATCCATTAATCCCGTATTTTTGTTTTTTTATTTTCTTTTTTCTGTATTGTCTGGAGAACGGCAACAGCCAAAGTTTCCAAATCAATTGCAAGCAATTTGGTTATTAATACACAACATCCGACAAAATGTGGTCCGGATTGGAGAAGTTGGCGTGGCACAAAATTATCTAAAAAACGGGGTTTTTGTAACTTTCTGTTCTTATCGGACTATAGTGAAGGGTGTATAAGATTCACTAGAGCCGAATATAGCACTCTTACTGGTTTAAACTGACTATGTTTGGTCATTATTGACACTTTATCTCCGTGTGTCTGTAAATATTTTTGCACTTGTCATATAATGGTTTAAGATCAAGAGTTTTATTTAATTGTTCTACAGTAGTTTTGACTTAACTGCCTTTTGTTTACGTACATTTTTGACTTAACTGCACAAAATTGATAATTTTTGGAATTACTCTTTATAATTCCATGCAAATTCTATTTTTAAGTGCACTTTCTATACCTGCACATTTAAGATAAATGCACAAAATTTTTGGCATTTTAAAATTATTTTCATACAAAAAATTTAAGTTAGCTGCACTTTGACTTAACCGACCAAAATAGATATTTTCTCGAATTATTCTTCAAAATCCTTGTTTACGTGCATTTTGTATACCTGCACATTTTTCATATTTTTGGGCAGCTTTAAAATATTTTCATACAAAACATCAAAGTTAGCTGAACACATGAAAAAAATATGGTGGCCACTTTTTCACATAAATATCCAATTTAAGCTGTTTATAAAAATATAAATCGCAATTATTTTGTTTTTTTTTATAAATTATTATGTTCTTTGTGAATTCTCTTTGTTTTTGTTTAAAATTCTTGCGTTTTGCGTTTTAGATTTCCAGAAAACCCCTGTACAACTGGGTTTTCAATACAAAAAGTGTTATTTTAGCAAAAAAGATTTAAAATTTTTGGAAGTTTATTATCATTTACAAAACTTTGGACAATGTTATTATAATTTAAAATTAATTAATTTTAAATACTTCAAAAACAACAAAAACAGAACAATAAAACACAAATTTACTTCGTCTTAAACGCGTCAAAAAAAGTGTACAGTTTTAAAATACTAAGAAAAGTGAAGTATAACCTTGTTTCATCTCTTTTTGCTGGTAGGACGGCTTGTAGTCTCTTTGGCATCGATTCCACCCATTTTAAAGTTAGCTCAGTAGACATTTTTGGCGACACTTCCTGCAGAATTTTCTTCAGAGGGTGCTTGCTGCTTATGTTTTTTATAAATTTGTCTGTCCAAATGCTCCCAGATTCTTAGTTAAGTTGATATCGAGCAACTATTGGGCTGATGCAACTGTTTTAGGACGTATTACAAAATCCAACCTTATCACGCTTCACTATAGATACTGTATATTTTCCGTTAAATTTCTTATTTCTACTTTTTATCACGTTTTTCTTTGTCCAACTAGATATCGTCAAATTTGAAGTCTGATCAAATTTGGCAAAGTAGAAATTTAACTTTTTATAAGTAACGTAACACTTTTTATATTGGAAAACAAGCTGTACACTTTATTTTGACGCTCACTGTAGGAAATAAATTTTTGATAAAATATAAATTTATGTATTAATAAAATAATTTTTTTATTCTACTTTTAAATCAAACACTTTACTTTAGCTGCACTTTTTTGAAGGCAGGTAAATGCATTTAAGATAACTGCATTTTTGATTTACCTGCACAAAAAATCGTGCAAAGGAGATTGTGCAGCTTTGTCGAAATTACTGTATTTGGGGAATTCACAAGGTAGACGAAGATGTCATAAAATAATAACACTTACAAATTTGACTGCAATGAGCAACGCCTTATAATTGAATGTACTATTTCAAAATTGCGTCAGCTGATACAAAAAGACCAAGCGAAAAACTAAAACAATTACTGGCTTGTGAGAAAATTATATTTTAAAGGTTTTAATTGCTGGCTAAAGTAATTATGAAGATAAAAAAAATTACTACTGTGTAGTTCTGACGAAACAATAAACATAGCATACAATGTCTATCATTGCGGGTGTTGCGGGATCAATTCCCGCCAGAACCTCTGGTCTCCTGCAGACAAGCGTAGAGCTTCGCTGGATTAGCAGAAAAAATATGATTGTATGCTATATACTTTGTGAATACGCAAATTGTATTTTAGAATATTAAAAACATTTTCTTATTACGTAAAAAATAACAAAATTTAATACTCAAGAAAATATTATAATACTGTTGTCAATTTCGTTTTAAAATATACAAACATTTGATTTCCTTTTTCCAGTTGTTATGTGAACCAACGAGTGCGGTAAGTTCCGTCAAGCTATTTTGAAACAAGTTTAAGTGTTCCCATAGTAAGTCCAAAATTATTAAAATATTATTCGAGAATAATTCCTGTGCACTAAGCATAAAATTAAAATAAAAAAAGATTATTCCTTTTAATATAACTATTAATACTTTAAGTAAAAAAAACATCACTTAATGGAGTTTTCCTCACCTGCCTCTGGGCATATGAAGAAACACTCATACACGATACTGTAATTATTTCCCCCTTTTTATAGCTTTAATGGTCCGTCCATTTAGAACGAATTTGAATTCCAATACATTTCAAGTGCATTTTTCAACAAGACGTTTTCAAGTGCTTACGAGTGTTTTTGCGTTTCACTTGCTGCTGCAGCAACAACTCATTCGTAGAACAGCCGAATGGACAATCCAGCTCCTTTAAAGTTTTCTCACCTCGTTGGTTATTTAACGCAAATTAAAATAATTTGCGGTTCCGTTTTGTTGTATGTTGTATGCCTGAGTTTGTTGCAAGAAACAAGCTTTTTTAGGAAGTCTTTTCAGTTGACTTTACACGATCGGATGCAACATGTTCCCACTTTACTCACATGATTCAAAGGAAAATGTAAATGCATCAAAAGTAATATTTACATTCAAAAGTACTTGCAGTTGGGAGCGAACAGAACAGAAAAAAAATGTGGAAACTTGTTATAAAAACTACTTGATACAATTGTCTGCAAAAGTCGAAATGTTTTTGCAAAACAATCAAATTGTAATAAAATGAGAGCAGAGGACAAATAAACATCATTATAATGTTGATCATGAAGATAATAACTGTGATCTCCAAGAAGCACAGTGGCACTGAAGTGAAAATACAGCGATTTTCCTACTTAATATTATTTATAATAAGGAAAATGTCTTAACATTTTTATCTTATTAATATTGTTCTATTTTTTATGTTTGAAACAGCGTAGCCAATTTCTTTGTAATTGTCAAAAAATGGCACAAAACTTTTTTCTTGGATTTTTTTTTTGGATCGTAAAATGTTTGAAAGTTCTGTATCAACATTATTTTATATTCAGTTTTAATGGAAGCAAATGTGTAGTGTTTTTTTTCACAAATTTGAATAACTAGATATTAGTTTGCTAGCTCAAAAATCGATTTCCCCTTGTTCTCAAGATGATCAAACGCAAATGAGTACAATTTTTGAAAACTTTAATGTTGAAGTCGTAGCCAAATAAAAAAAAGGTTTACTTTTGATGATACTTTGTACAAAACCTTGTATACTATTGAGCCAAAGTACGCCCAATCTTTTTAAATTAAATTATTGTTTAATTTGTTGATCGTAAGATTTGCCTTTTCTCTATTTGAATACCTTTCTTTTGTCATGTAAAGGTTTTTCCATTTTTCCTTAAAAAATCTCGAAAAATTTTAATATGTAATCAAATAATTTAATAAAGATGAATTTTAAAAAATGAAAAAAAGTAATAGATTTTTAAGATTAAAATGAGCACATACTTGACAACAGTTTTGATGTTGATAGCTATTGTTCAAAAGTTTTTCAGATAAAAAACTTTCTTGGTTTCCGTTTTGTTCTCCCATTTTTGAACTGTTCAGTTGAAAGAATTTTTAGAAAATTCAAGTTAACAAAAACTGACATGAGGAATTAATTGTCGGCTGGTAAGTAAGGTATAGAACGTAATGGAGGGTCCCATTTTAAACCAACTAAAGAAATGTTAAAAAAGAGATATTAAAAGTAAAAATATAAATATGACATACATGTAAATGTACTTAAGGCCGTTACACACTATCCCACAAAGTCTTACGTATTTTTCAAAAATGCTTCCCTGATCTAATTATTCTTAGAACATTTTTAAAAAACAATAACAACTTATACTGACAGGGTTGCATTTTCGTAAATTACTAAAGACTTTGTGGGATAGTGTATAACGGCCTTTAGTAGTTTGAACAATATTTTTTATTAAATAACAGAAAAATATTGATGTTTTTATATGTAACTAGCTGGCCGCCCCGGCTTCGCTCGGTAGCGGATAACTAATGTTCGATGGAGCCGTTTTTTGATTTTAGGTAAATCGAAAAAAGTAGGCGTAAAAGTGGGCGGGGCAAAATTTTCGTAAAAACCTAAGTTGGACCATGGCAATCATTAGAAAGACAAAATCGTCCAAATCGGTCGAGCCGTTCTCAAGTTATGCGATCAGCAACACACAACATTTCATTTTTATTATATAGATTAATAATTTTTTTAGATAATCTTAAGGCTGTGTCTGTGTAAAATTCCAGTGCTTCAATTTTTTTTTCATTTGCTTTCACTGTGCATCGCTGGCAACACAAATACACAAACAAATGTGACCTCAAACATGTATGTATATACATGTTTTGCTGATTCTTCAGTAAATTCTTTTTTATTCTTTTAATTTCTGTTGAGAGCTATAAAAATGAAAAGATACATGTAAAATATTTTTTGAATAACGTGCTGTAGTTTTTTTTTAAGTTTATTAATTGAATCGTAATACCGTTTCCACTAATATCCACGTACATTCATACAAGACTTGCAACATGCAAATTTAAGTCAATTGTTTATTAAAACGATTGCTGCTGCTGCTGAAATTTTGCAACACTGTATTATGACAGGTGGCAACACTTGTTTTGTTCGACAAACTATTCCGTTTGTTTGCTTCCACAATCAAAATACGTTTTCGCGCCATCGTTTTTTGCAACTTGGAAAGAAAACACACACAAGTTGTAAACTATCTGCTGTATAAATCGCCAACTTAATGTCGGGAGCTCTAAAATTATTATGTCTTATAATTATGAATTAAAGTCGTTTAGTTGTTTTCTTTTCGTGCGGAGAAGGAGAGGATTTTTGTTTAAAATATCAACGTATACTGTACCGCTTGATAAGATATAGATTATCATTAATACCACCATGTTTACTGAGGTGTACAAAATTAGGTGTCATATGTATGTAGTATTTTTTGAAAATGTATGTGTTTTTGTGGCAAGAGTTTGAAAAATAAGTAAGCGAATAAAACAAGTTTGTGGAAATTGCATGCATATAAGAGTAGGGGTATTCATACAAAAAAGTCGAAGTGCAAAACGTTTCAATACTACACAAAATGCTATTCATTTTTAGGGAATTCCATCAGGAACATTGGCTGGAAACGTATAAGCTCCATCTCTGTCTGTCTGCTGCTAGCGAAATATGTGATCAATCATATTTTGCACCAAAAATCGATTTTTAATGAAAAAATTTAACTCGTTAATATTTTAGTTAATAGGTGTTTAAAATGAAAAGCAAGGAAAAATAAGCGACATCCGTGATCACTAATATTTTTCACAACTTTTCAAGTTAAAATTAAGAAAAACCTTAAGTCTGATATATTCAGTTAATAAGCATTGAAATCGAAAAATAAGCAGAATCTGTAATCGCTCTAACTTTTCATCAAAAATCGATTTTTCAATATCGAACTAAAAAGAATTTAAGCAATTTGCAAACGTTACTTTGGCGTGGGTCATTCATTATGAAGGGCCAAAGTAAACAAACCTTAAACTAGCAGTTACATAATTTCTCCGCCTCAAACATGTAATATTGTTATTTTACCCTTTCGCTACAAGTTTTACTGGATTATTAAAAAAATCTAATTATTTGGATTTTTATTATAATGGGCCCAAACAACAACAATCAATACTCACTTTTGAAAAAAATGTACCCTAAATGTGTTTTTTGGACTGTATCCATATGGTAAAAAATTTTGTTAAAAAAACTAATAAAAACTAATAGCGGAATAATACACGGAATGCTATAAGATTTTGCAAAAATTCGTTCTATTCGACCATAAATCACACTGTAAAATGTCGGAAGATCGGACCATAATTTACTATTAGAGCCATATAAGCCATACTACCGGAAAACAGTTTATTACCCCTAACACCGTAATAAATAATGCTATCAGAATAAAATTTAATACTTCACAGTTTTATAAGACTAGAAATCACACTAACAAATTTCGTGATGATCGGTCCATAATTTGCAATAGGCCCCATATAAAAACCACTCAGCAGCATCAAGCGTAAAATTATTTTATATGTATTTTGTGTACATCATTTAAAACCACAACTTGCGTTTGTATCCATATGGATACATACAAGGTTTTAAAAATCTGCACAGCTTGTTTCCGGCTTAAAACAAACAAACAAAACAAACAAACAAAAAGTTAAAATAAACCTTTTTCTTTAAGTTTGATGTATTTTTTTTAAACATGGTCATAAATATATATATATATATATGTTATTTGTAAAATAAAAAAAACCTTTTTTTCAAAAAAAAAAAAAAATAAACATTAAAAAACGTTTTCTTAAAAATGCTATACTTTTCTCAATTTTGTAAAAATCCAAACGTTTTTCATTAAAAATGATTCATAAGATCTTAAAAAACAATAACATGTTGATATCTAAGCCAATTCTTTGACCTGGAGATTGTCAGATGCCGCAAAAGTTGAGTGTATCCATATGGATACAATATAGCAAAAGGGTCAAGTAAAGAAGATTTAACCCGCGTGAAATACGAAAAATATCGCTAATCAGGGCCGACATGTAAATGTATTGTCATTTGACGTTGGATCGTTTGGTATGCTCAAAAATAAAATGCCGACTTTCATGATGATCGTCCCAAGATCTCCCAAGAACCGTCTAAAGCGCTTAATACCCTTTACTTCTCCTAAACCGTAACGAAATATGATACTGTCATGAAATTTGTGATGTTCGATTTTGGTTCATGATTGACCAAAAATCCCATAAAACGGTTTACGTCTAAAAATTCTAATTCTTGGTTGAGGATATCAATGATTTAGTACAGGCGAAAATAATGTTCTTTAATGTTTTAAAATTATTTTCCTATGGAATACACTTAATAGCCACTTTCAGTTACTCCTCTCTCGCTTAAAGGAAATGGTTTTATTGTAAAAATTCAAAAAAACTTGAAGTCGTAAATGACTTTAATGCCAGTGATACTTTTATAAAATATTTTTTATTACACTCGCATTGTTGAGTTTAATTTGTGATGAAAAGGAAATAAAACAAGATTTTTTTTTATAAAATAAAAACAATAACAATATACAAGCCATTTGGCAATAATAACAAAGTTAATCCGTTTTCCTCTAACCTTTCTACACTTTAATAAAAAAAAAATAACAACCTAATTTTTATGAAACTCTTTTGTAGGTTTTAAATGCAAAGGAAAATCTAAATGTTTCACAAAAAAAAAAAAATAACTGAAAATACCTATGAAAAAAAGTATAAGTAGATGTGTTTGTGTAAGTGTCGTTATTACAGGTGTATTGGTGACACTAAACGAAAAGTTGTTAACTGCTCGTAACATGCAAATTCCACATTAGTTGTTGTTTTTTTTATCATTTCTCTGTAGTTTAAATAATAATCAAATATTACAAAGAAATAAACACTGACTGTCATACTGAAATAAATGAAATCTAAAACCCCCTGATCCGAGCAGGTTGTTTCCTTTAAGTTACAACCGACATTCTGAAACAACAAAAAAATGTAACAGAAAAAATATCCTGCTGCGAGTCATAAACAAATAAACACATTTAACCCTTTTTTGTTTTTTCTTCTTCACAAATGTTTACCACCACTAATAAAGCTCCATTCGACTTTTTATCCTGGTAGTCCTGCAAGTTGATTAACAGTAAAAAAATATCAACACATCATATAGAAACGCATGCGACAAACAAATATATGTATGAATGTAAATTCTCGTAGCCAGTGGCTCTCAAATGATTTGCAATAACTGTATCACTGGCTTCAATGTTATTATTTACTTAATTTATTTAAAATGTAAAAGGTCGAAAAAAAAACATATTTAGGTATGCAAGAAGTATAGTCAGTCATCTGCTTAAAGACGTAATCAAATATATTCGGTTCTATTGCACTTTACAACAAGGAAAATATAACGGGGTTCTGACAATGGATTCTTGTAGAGCAAAAACAATTTTTTGAAAAATCCCATCGGAATTTAAAAGTTTTACCCTTTTGGCCTGCATACCAGTATATGAAACTATATGTTACTTACATTAATAAATAAATGTGTTAAAGTGCAACCTTGAGTTTGGCTGTTTGTGTTGATTTTTGGGCTTTGATGTGTTTTGACATTTGTAGTAAGATTGCATGGCCAACGTTTTTGTAGAACATTTCATCTCCGCCCTCAGAGGTGTTTTCTACGATTTGTTAGAATAGAGACAAAAATTGGCGTTATGAATTTGCCGTAAATTTTTTTGCAAAGTTATACTCCAGATGTAAAGAACACATATGGTCGTTTTCTCTTTACATGATTATCTTTTTTCCCAACGAAAAACTGCACATTAATGAAATTTGGTTTTCTCAATGTCTCATTTGCTTCTATTCTGTCACAAAACTAACCAGCACTCATCTGTCAATTACTTATTTTCCTTTTATTTGCCGTACAGATAAATTTAATCAGCTGACTCCCAACTTTTACATGTATTTTGAGAGGTGCTGCCAACTGAAAACAATGTTTTTTGTCGGTATATTGAGAAACCCAAAATTGCTAACAGACAGTTTATCGGTCTAATAAATTTATGTTGACATTAAGTAACAGACAGTTTGTCGGTACATTGAGAAAATGGCCAATAGTCCCATTTTCCGATTATCTGCACGAAGGGGTAAAATTTAATCACCCCCACCCCCCCATAAAATAAAATTCCGATGTAATCTTTCAAAACGGCAACACACGTTTTTTTTAATCTTTTTTACCACAATCCATTGTCGGAACCCCTTTATTTTTGAAAAAAGGTCGAAATTGTTGTACAATGTTATTTGCCAAAACATCCTGTTAAAAATTCCTAAATTTAACGTTTTGTGCTTTGAAAATTGCTCACTGAAAATAAAAGGTTTTCCTTAGACTGAAATTATCAGTTCCTTTGAAATCGGGATGTTTATCATACGATATTGGAAACCAGCAATAAATTGCCACCTATTAAGAACATCTGATCTAACCCTTTCTACATAAAATTCCCACAACTAAATAAAACGACGCTTTTTAGACTCAATAACTTAAAATACAATCAAAAACGTAACTTTGTAACTTACAACAAAACGACTAAATTTTATTTCTTCGTTTTAGTTGTTCAGGTTTTTCCTGTAGATTTTAACAAAAACAAAAAAATGTTTATATGTGAGTAATTAAAATGCAATAGAATTCCTTGATAATGTGTGTTGGCAATTGTTGTCAGACACGAAAGAAAATGTATTATTTTTTAAACAAAAAGTTCACATTTCATAAAATTTTGAAAACAAAATCATTCTCCTTCAACACTTGTGGCGGAGTTTTAAAAGGTTGCCTAGATAGTGTTTGACAGTTAATTGAAAGAATGTTTGATAATCGAATTGGTTTTTTAGTGTTGACAGAAAATCAATTCTGATTTTATTTTTAGGCATAAAAACAAGTTATATTGCTTTAATTTTCAGGTAAGATTGGGTGTATGTTTATACCAACTTTACACTATCACACAAGTCTCAGCAACATGTTGTAAAGCGAATATAATCAAACAAATAACATGTTTATAGCCTAGTACTCTGTTCAAATTTGTGAAAAATGTTGGGCATCATTGATTATTTCACACGAAAATTTTGACATGTATCAATGTTACCTATCTTGCGAGTTTGCACAGTTTGACGTTTTTAATTCCTTCAAAGTATGCGACATTGTTTTGCGTATGTAAACAAACCCCACATGTATTTTACTAAAATTTATTTTTTTTTTAATAAAAAAGAAAATAAATATGGATAAAAAACTGTTACCGGTTGTGTTATTTAAATTTTTTATTTCTTATTAAATAATCAGTTCATATTTTTTTGCTTTTGCTTAAAATTTCACGTGAAATAAGTGCAGCTTACATTATTTCGCAGTTGTAAAAAAATGTTGCTAGAAACATTTCGGAACTTTTTCACAAAATGAACAGAGTACAACTCTATCAACATTATTTCATAGAGTTTTTTTCATATGCGTTTTGACAGCATTTCACGTGAATTGTTGAACAGAGTACCAGGCTTATAGCAGCATGGTACTAAAAAGCATATAAACATTCCTACTAGAATTATGTTTTATAAACATCAAAAAAATACAACGAATTTCCATATTTTCAAATAAGACTCTTTGAAACGTATCAATCGTTATTGAAATAATCAATTAATTCTTTCATTGATAAAAACTAACGCATTAGATTCACATGCTGGGCTTCCAAAAATTTCTCCACACTCTCAGATTCACATAAATACTATATTTTTTTTTTGTTCTGTTGGTCTTTTGTATCTAACAAGTATTTGTTTTAATTTTTTTGTGTACTTTTTCTTAAACTCAGCTCGTTCACATAAAACCCTTCAATAACAACGACTAAACTAAAAGTAAAAAAACGTTAATAAATTAAAAAATATTAATTTGCATTTGAATGTTTTATATTTTTTTTATGTATATATTTGGCTGTAAAGTCAATGTTTGACTATAATTCAAATTTTTTTTATAAAAAATTAAAAAAAAACACACACACACACACACAAAAACAATTGTGTACAATTTTAGATGTTGACACCATTGGTCACTGACTGAGAATAGAAAATTGGTATTGAGATTAATTGCCACAAACTGATCATTGTGTTTGGGGCCAATTGATTGCCTGGGTGGTCGTATTGCTAGAAATATGAGTCATTTTTATAAATATTTCTTTCAATATAAAGGTTTCTTTGAAAGTTATTCGTTATTTTTTTTTTGGAAATATGAAATTTTATAAGAAATAAAAACTAAATTGTCATTTTTATTAAGTGTTAAGAAATATATGTTTAAAATTCGAATTTATTAGCTTTCAATTTCATTGGTCACGTTTTCTAGCTAATCATGATTGGTAAATATTGTTTTGTTTAAATTTTTTCGTATTGAAAGACTCGAACAATATGTATTGAAAAATGTGCCCACTCATGATCCTCATCTCTGTGGCTCACTCACCCTATTTATCCTCTACCATATCTTTATCTCGTTTATCATATTTGGAACGCGTCGCACGACAACAATGAATATGACGACCATCCCCCGTCTACTCCTCCTACTTCTAGCGCTTCAAGTGTTTAGCAGAGTGTTAAACAATACTTTATGTTCAGACGGACTTATTCCTTTTAGACAAGACAAATTAATCGCCGCTATCAATTCCACAACAAGCTTTCAATTGATAATGATCTTTTCAAAATGTTTTTCTCGTTCCACATTGAGAGTTGATGGAGATCTACAACAATTTCAAGAAAATAACAAGCGCGTACTTGCCACAACGTTTGAGTCAGTTTAAAGACTTGAGATTGTTTTTATGCAATGTCATGGTACTTTTAAAGGGTTTCTGTACATTTTGCCCATATTTGATGATTATTGCCTCATATTTCATCTTTTTGTGCTGCATTGTAGGTTTTTATAAATGAAATAAAAAAAAACCCGGCTTGTTTTCATAATGAAATGCCTGATTGTCTACTTAACGAAACGATTAGCTGGAAAATATACCTGTCTGTCACATTTGTACTTATTTGTTGGAACAGTACTTTTTTTAATTTAGTGTTGGCCTATTAGCTGGCCATAAATAGGGAGTATTTTTCTTGTACACTGACAGAAAATAAGATCAAGTACATTTAGAAAAGGGGGAAAAAAAATGTATTGCAGCCAGTGTCGCCAGAAGTAGGGGAAAATCCCTACATGTAGGTATTTTTGATACTTAAATAGACGCGTAGGTAAAATCGGACAGAAGCCGTATTCCGTAATTCGCTAAAGCTAAATCTCTATCGCTAAAAATCTATAAAGTTGATTTAGCAATTTTTGGCAACAAATGTAATTCTGCAACGTGTAAACAAATTTAGTTCGCCGCAATTTTAGCTTTAGCGATGACATTGCTTAAATATTTAAATTTTTTATTCTCTAAGGAATTTTAGCGATCGAGACTTAGCTTTAGCGAATTACAGAATACGGCAGCTGATTTTTCATAATCTCCAAAATGTAGGGATTTTTAGTCGTATCGTATTATTCATAAAAGAAATGCTGAACAAAGTTTTTTTAATGATATTTTATTGACCAAAACGGTTGAAAAAAATTTTTCCCCTAAAATAGCTTCAAAATATATTTCCAGAGTTGTTTGTTTAAAAAGTTGGCGACACTAATATGTATGTAGGTGTGATCCCTTACTTGTTGGGTAAAGAAAATTTCTCTCACTAATAGACAAAAATTTTAAAGAGTACGGTAAAAATGAAAACCAAATTTCTGATCTAAAAGAAAACGTTAATATGTTTCAATAAATACATAAATGACACATTAACGTGCATAAAATTAAAATTCAAGCATTGACTTACATATTTCAACATTTTCTATTGTTTATTCTATTAATATTTCTTATATTAATAATTTGTGTTAACTTGCTTGTAGGTTTTTATTTATTTTTGACACAGCTGATTGTTAAACAATTTTATAAATTTGCCCAAAGAACGTACGGGCAACTTCGTTTAAGAAGAAGAATATTTTTCTCTTAAAAGCTTCACCTTAACAAGCTTTGAGTACAGGAACAGTTTTTGGTAAGATTGGGATCCCGCGGGCTCCCAACATTGAGTACGGGATCACACCTAATGTTGAAAGACTTAATTAAATTTATTTAAAAGTACATAAAAAGTATTATTTTTTTTATTTTAGTGTTGAACTTATTTTATGTCAAAGCTTTAATATACATATTCGAATAATATTTATTTTTTTTATAACTTATGTTTTTTCTTCTATTTTAATGACAATAATGCGTTTGTAGGGGTAATTTTTTCAACGTGTAGGGAAAAATCGGACTTTTATTAACATGTGTAGGTATTTTTTTCGAAAAATCCACTGGCAACACTGATTGCAGCTATTGAAATTATTAACAAAAAAATTTTTTTATTCAAATCATATTTAAAAAAATGTTAAAAATAGATGTGTTTTTTTATTAATGGACGTACTGTATTATATTAATACTGCATTCAGTAAAGCAGTAACCTGTAAAATTTTACTGTTTACTAAAAAAAAATTTTGTAAAATTTTACTGCTAACAGAAATTTTTTACAGTAAGCAGTGAAAATTTAATAATACTGAAAAATTTTTCAGTAAACTTGAAATTTGTAATGCATTTTGTTTTACTACAGTACGCCCATGCATAATTAATTTAATAATAAGACCTAATTAAATTTCATACAATTTATAGTCCCAAAATATATTTAAATAATCTAAAATCTTTGAAAACTCAACAAACAAATTTTAACAAACAAAAATAAATTTTTTTCTTAGTGTAAATTTCGTTTTTATGTAACTCCTTTTTACATATATAATATTTATCACATATCTATTATTTCATAGTTATATATAAAAAGAATTAACTTCATTTCATTTATCCCCTCCAATTAATGTATCTTTATCTGAGATTTTTCTTTCTAAAAACTGTTTTTTGTTGTAATCATGACTTAACAAAAAAAAAAAAAAAAATGTTTTTTATTAACTTTGTTGCACTTTTTTCATACAAATGTAGAAAATACATATTGACAGCTTAAAAATAAAATTGAGTTTGACGAAACAAACTCGACTCAGCGCACAAAACGGAAAAAGGGCACGCGTCAAATTCCAAAATTTTTTTTCTTTTTTTTTTTGTGTTTTTTACTCGTGAATTCTTGTTTTAGATGGCATTCAATCCACTGATTGTTTCTCTCAGATACGAACTGTTAAATATTTGGGTTTATGGCTATTAAAAAAAGGAATTCTAGGTATTTGATAGCTTTTTTTTCAAATACTTTCCAATAATGGGTGTCAGATTTTTATTTAAACATTTTAAATAGATTCATTCATTTATTCGAATTTATTAGCACTCACTTCACTAAAAAGACGTTCATTACGTTGAATAAGAATTGATGATTTTCGTAACACATTTAATGATATTGGTCATGTAAGATGCGTTCATGGGGAGCAATAACAACAAACTAAAATTTGCAAACAGCCAACAAGTATCTGTAAGCTAAACTTAAAAACTGAAGAGCTAAAAGTAAAAACAATGGGGAAGGTTACCTACCTTAAAACAAGTTTTTTTTGCATAAAAAGCAAAAACCTAATTGTAGTACTTTTTTGGTAACCCATTTATCTTCTAAAGTAATAAGTTAAAAGAAATGCAAATATATAAATATTTTTGGTACTTTTTTCTATGCATCTTTTAGGTATCGCATACAAAAATAAAATAATGTTAATAAAAAATTTTTGTATATTACGCCGTGAAAGGCATTGTTGTGGATACACACAAAGGAAAATTTAATATTCAGTCCGTACCGTACTTATACGAAACTTATTTGAACTTATTTTCTTTAAATGTTTGCTTTAAATTCTCTGTAAAAAGTTCACTGGCAGCTTCCAATTGTTTAACTGTAATTAGCGTGCACAAAGACACGGTGCCCATATTTGTGAAACCAGAAAACTAATCGTGACTATCCATAGTAATAAATGATACTTTATTACCCAAAAATTGTATGTACTGCAAATAGATTTTTAAGAGGTTTTGCAACTAAAGACATACAAAATTAAAAAGAAAACTCTCAAATTTTTGTCATTAAATGCATCTTCAAAACATTTGAATCGATTTTGAATTCGTTTGTTTGAATTCTGCTTTACCGCCTTTTGAAGAAGGGTCATAAACCCGTAAGAATAAAAAAAGCTTTGCTTTAATTAAAAAAATCTCGCCAAATCTTCAGCACTTAGCTTACTATTAACAAACTATCGACATTTGGAGTTTAAGTAGTATTGAGGGGCTTAACTCAAATTTGTGGTTCGCCTGGTTTTAAAACTAAATCTAGTCTTTTGACCAAGACTTGAGAAACGCATGGGCTTCCAGCAAGAAAAATGAACGTAAAACCAAAAGAATTTAAGGAGAGGGTTTTTGTCAAAAATAAAAAAACACTTTTTTGGGGTGAACGTTTTTGATTGGAGTTTTAATAAAATACCAAAAAAAAAAAAAAAAAAAAAACGATATTTTATACACAGAAAAAATTTTTGCAATTTTTTTCAATTTAACCATTAATCAAAAATAAAATCAGTTTAAATTAAAAATTTAGTCAAGTGAATTACTGTAGAAAATGTTGTTAATAATATTAATAATAATATTAATTTGTTTAATGGGGCAAATTTAATTAATTTTTTTATAAAATATCACAAATTTTAAATTTGCTCAGTAGTTTCAGAGATATTGTTGAAGTTTAAAAAAAAAAAGAAAACTTTTTATAAAAATTCATAAAAATTTCGGCAAAAACCACAGTTTTGGTATAAAAACAGTTAGCTTAACATATTTCGAATGAAATGAGCTTTATTTCATTGTAATCGGTGCACAACTTTTGATTTTGTTCACAATCTACTGTGAAAAATCGCGAATTCAATTCAAAAGGAAATTTTTTTTTTTGTGCGTGTGTTTGCTGCTGTTCTAACGGGTCCGCCATCTAACGTTTTTTTTTCAACTAATGCTTATTTCGTGAATGGTAACATTTAGCTCATGTCTGATTTGACAGATAATTAGTTTTATCCTTCCGCTGAACGAATATGGTTGTGTATACGCTTGAACAACGCTGGGAAATATTGCGACATTACTTTGAAAATCATGGTAATGTTGCAGAATGTGTGCGAAAATTGCGTACGGATTTTGGAAGAAGAGAAGCACCGTCAGCTCCGTATGTTCGTTATCTTGTAAAAAAAGTGAAAGAAACTGGCATCCTCATCGATAAACCAAAGCGTGAAAAGCCAAAAACAGTGCGTGCACCTGAGAATATTGCTGCTGTGGCAGAAAGTTTGCGTGAAGCGCCATCAACATCAATTCACCGTCGTTCTCAATAATTGAACATTTCGGAGACATCATTGAGACGAATTTTGCATAAAGACCTTGATATGGCGCCATACAAAGTCCGATTGGTTCAGGAGTTGAAGCCAACTGACCATCCAATGCGTTTTCGCTTCGCTAAGTGGGCCTGCGATCGACTTACAGAAGATGCCGATTTTGCCAAAAAATCATCTTTTCAGATGAAGCTCATTTTGATCTTGGTGGATATGTAAACAAGCAAAATTGTCGCATTTGGGGCACAGAAATCCCGCATGCATACATTGAAAAGCCGATGCACCCAAAACGAGTCACTGTTTGGTGCGGATTTTGGTCCAGAGGCATAATTGGGCCATTTTTCTTCGAAAATGAGCAAGGAGTGGCCGTAACAGTCAATGGCGATCGTTATCGGGCCATGTTGAACGAATTTTTGTTCACAAAAATTGAAGAGAAGGATATTGGCAACATTTGGTTTCAACAGGATGGCGCTACGTGCCACACAGCCGAAGCTACACTCGATGTTTTGCACATTGTTTTTTATAGCTTTTTCAAAAAAAAAAAGTTATTTGGCTTTATTTATGGACGTTTTTTGCTTCAGTTAAAAATGAGGCACCTTCACTTATTTGTGAATAAAAGCGAAACGGGTTCATCGAATTTTATGATCTGTATCTAGAGTTTTTTTTCCCGGACTTTTTCGATTCCCGGGAAATTTAAAAAAATTTCCCGCTTTCCCGGGATCCCGCTCCATATAAATAATACAAATTAAATTTTATTGTTAATTAATGAAAAAAACTTTTATAAAAAAACGTAAGGGAACTTGTTTACAAAGAAAGTAAAAGAAGTAATTCAATACTAAAAAATTAATTGAAGATTGAAATAGGAACTTGAATTATAATCACCTCACACCTTTATTCCCTATTATTATACTTTATTCAGTATTATTATGCTCTGGATACAAGATAAAAAGATAACATAAACATAACAATTTAATTCAAAAAACAATAATAAAAACAAAATAAAAATTTAGGTATTCAAGATATGAGGTCAAAAAGCTAATTAATAAAATATTTTAAAGAAATATGTAACATTTTTTAACGGCTTAGGAAATAACTTTCTGGCACACTCAAAGCGCTTGGTAAGTCGTCAAAAAGTATATTCCTGATATTATTTACTAATTATCATGTTTCCGAAAATTTCGTTCATTTTTTACCGAGGTTGGACAAATAGTTAAAAGTGCACCGTTGTAGCATGCTTCGGATTCACAATCAGAAGCAATTTTTTCTTTTTTATAAACAACGTCTATATCAGTCAAATGTATGTCATAGTTGATGCCAAAATAGTATCAACCGGACTGCTTCTTCCAAACCTTTTCATTTCAATGGGTCCATTTGTAATCTTTAGGACAATGTGTTTATCAAGTTGTATGTTGTAGTATCTTACACGAGTTTCCAAAATGTTATTTTATTTCGGTTTTCCCACACTTCACGGGTATATAAACCAACACAAATTGAAATTGGGAATTTGTGTTTATCACCTAATAAACATATCGCTCCTTCATTGCATCATAGTCATATCGCAAAATTTTAAGTAACTTTAGCAAAGTTTTCCTTCATACCTTCTCGTATTATATCTCAAACTTAACCGAAGTTATAGCAAAATATATCTTTAAATCGGTACATTTGGAAAACTTTAATCGCTTTTTGCCAAGATCGTTGGTTTTTGTAGATATGACTACGTTGCAATAAAGGAGCGATATGTTTAGGTATCTCCTATTTTTAAAACTTGTTCATGGACAATGAAACTTTACTGCCTGCATCTTATTTTGAATTAATGTACTTTATTAACTCTTCACTTCACTAAATGTAATAATTATCAACTGTTGCACTGCCCATTCTGCTTTTAGAAGAGTTATTGCATCAGGAGACATTGATTTAAATACATGTACTCACTTCTTGTAATTGATCTAATCCACAACCCATCCACAGATGCTAATTTTAAGAGAATAGAAAACTAAATTTCAAAGTATAAATAGCTATTTTCTGAAATTATGAGGAATTTTTTATTTCCCGGGATCCCGCAAGAAAAATCCCGGGAAAACGGGAAATAAAATAATTGAAATTCCCGGGACGGGAAATCCCGGGAAAAAACCCTATCTGTATCTCATTTTGTTCATAGGTTATGTGACTTTGCAAGAAAGTTATAAGACTTTGACCAAGGCGAATTCATTTTTCAGGTGGCGTTGAAAACACAGCTGTGCTACTTTTTTTCTTAATTAGAGAGAGAAATGTCAAAAGTTCCTTGTGATTTTGACATATGGATCAACGAAAGCAACAAAAAAATACATTGTTGTGTTTTTGGTGTTGTTACTTGTTGTAGTATCGACACCACCGTTTACATGAATTCGCCTTGACTTTGACTTTTTTTATGTTTTGGATTTTTCATGACTTAAAAAAAAAATTATAAATTTTTGATTTTTTTTTACGTAAACAACCATTTTTTTTTTTTTGGAAAATCGCTTCATGAAGAGTGAAGTTTTTTGAACTTAAAATTTTTGGAAAAAGGTGAGCTTATAGAGGAAAACGGAGATTAAATTTTATATCAGCGACCTCAAACTAGTAAAAAATTGCATCAAACTTCCAATCAACACACAAACAGTTTAATTTGGTTCCGCTGTGCAATGAATTCAGAACAAGTTATCACAATTTAAAAGCTTTGAATCTTACGAATTTTTGAGGGAAGACGTGCCATTGTTGAGCCCGCACAGAGTTATTATGTATCGTTAATTTGTTATTTCACTCTCAAAAGATCACGTTTATGAACGCTTTCAAAGTTTCCTTGCGACCATTGTTTTAGCTTATATTTTTTTATTAAAGCATATTTAAACAAAACATTTTTATAGAAACAGAAAAAAGCACAGTTTTTTGCCAACTTTACAAAAAAACCAAGTTATTCTTTTTTAGGACACCTTCCCTTTTCAAAACTGCATAAAAGAGAATATAAAGCTTTAAATAGTTATAAAAAAACTTGCAGTTTATGCCAAGTTTAACAAAACTTTTATGAAAAGCTTGTTAAACTTGTTTTTCTACCAACCGGCACCACTAACAGAGAGGACAAATATGCACACTTTTTAATTAAATCCAGGGGACAAAGAAAATCGTATATGAAAGTTACAGAAATGTAATAGATGCAACAATCAAACACTAAATTAAATGGCGGAAATAACAGTAAGAGAAAACTAGTAAGAATCAATAGCAAAATTTTAAATTTTAACCCATCATCGTTCAATTGATTCATGCCAATAACTTTTATGGAACAATAATTATTCAAAATAAAAATTATTTTTTTTAGAAATTGCCTTAAAACAAAACGACACCTTATTAAAAAGATTTTAAAATAGAAAAAAATGTGAGGTTCAAACACTTGCACAGCAGGTGTCAAATTAACTTATGATGTAAACATGTTACACTGGACAGGAATCCATCAACAACGGCGCCTATTCCCAACCGTTAGAGAACAATAGATGCAACACTGTCTCACACTATCATTACAAGCCATGTGTGACCAACATCTATTTACCCATTCTCCATCTCTCTATCCAGCATTAATAACATGGCTAAAATGGAAAAATAACCAAATCAACAAAGACTGTGAAATTAACTGGCCACAAATACGTACAAGTATGTAAGTGTTGTCTGCAATTAATAATCAGCCACAGTTCGATTGGGTCCACAACCCAATCGAAAGAATTCTTAAAGAAAACAACATTTTTATTAATGCTTCTGACTTTTGGTATTTAATGATGTTGTTGTGGATGTTCCACGAAATTACAAGTGGATTAGTTGAGAATACAGAAACACAACAACAAGATCAACATATAAATCTCCAACCAAACCATCATTTCATCGTGTCCATCATAGTTTTGATGGAAATTCGTGTCTGCCATTTGTCTTGACATCATTAATCAACTGGCGTTAATTCAAAATTCAAAAAAAAAAAATACTCTTTGTCTTTTACGTCTCCCAAAGAAGGCTTTTTTGACTGTCTATCAGATAATGTGCAAACAATTTATATTTTATTTTTTTGTTGTTAAGAGGAGTGTGAAATTTTGTGGTTGACTTAAAGGCGATTTCGATCTTTTCTTTTTATTGAAGAGATGTTATTAATGATTTATTTACCTGTAGCGTTAGGAGACATTAATAACGCTGAGGGAAATTGTGTCTGATGCTTAAATTTAGTTATAAACAGCAAAAACAACTTGTATATTAAAACCAACAAAATTTAATCTGAGTTGAATATTAATATTTTACTATTAAACCACTTCTCAAATCAACTTCAGTTAAATTAAGTCGGTAATCTTTTTTTTTTTTTGGCAATTTTGTTTCGAGAAATAAATTCACTTTGAAAATTTGTCTCAATAAAATCCATAAAACTTAAAAACTGTTTGACATTATAAATTATTACCTAGAAAAACTTCAAACACTCTGAAAGATCCACATCCGCATTTTTAGTGTTAAATCTAAAGCGTTCCGTTTTTGGAATTCTATAAAGAAAAAACCTCCTACACATCAGATGTGAAGACGTCAGATATTTCGCCACGACAAAACTACTTTTCTAGACATTGTGGCGCATGCTGATTTTTTGTGTTTCTTTTTAGCTTTTTGAAATTTCCAAACATTCAACGAGCCCATTAAACAGCGATTGTTTATTTTTTCAAAAAATTAACTTCACTCTATAAACTAATAAAATATAAACGGCGAAGAGCAAATGTTTAGCTATTTTTGGTTTCATTCGGCTCGGATGTTTTCAAAGAGAAAAGGAATTTTTTTATGGGAAACCACATCAAAAAATGTACGACATAACGTCAAAATAGAACATAAAATATTGTGAGATTGTTGCTTTAAAATAGTTTGTATTTATAAGTGTAGCACAAGTAAATTAAATAATATTTTTATGTCTTGAAGTCAACATATTGTTTATGGTCTCGAGTTGTATTTGTGTTTATAATAAAAATGGGAATGGAAAATATTGTGTAAAACGACAAAATAAACAGAAACATTTAATGCTAAAGCCACATCTAAGATTTTAAAAAAATGATACTGAGAGGAAGTAGAGGGAAAAGTTAAAGTTTGTTGTAAAAAATATCTAGTTGCACTATATTGAGAAAGAGATTTTTGCTAATGCTAAAAACTTATTGCAACTTTATATTTTTTTTTAATTTTGCAGACTAACAACATCAGAATTATTGGCAAAGTAAAAATATTTTTCAATAAAATTCTGTTATTACAGGTTGGTGGGAATGTAACGTAATGAATAACTTTTTTCTATCTGATTATATTTACGGTTGGCAAATATCGACATGACGTAAACTTTCCAGTGCATTTCTTATAACCTTTTAGAATTTCAGGTCCCAGTGCCCGTTTTTATTCTCAGATAATGGTCCCAGTTGTTGAATGGTTTTCTGCTTATTGACATACACCTTACTCTGTTGATATTCGAAGCTCCAAAAATTTGCCCCAAAGACCTATAGTTCGACGTGCTATCTCTTATATGAGAAAATATGTAGTAAAAGAGAGGAAGTTACAAATACAATTAAATTATATTCTAACTTAACTAACTGAGCCACTCCCCCTTATTTATAAAAATTGAAATTAGCTTATAAAAGGTTTCCTGAACGAATTTTAATATAAATTTTGTTTCATAAGCCTTTTATTAACATGTTTTATTTTTTATAAATTAGACCGTTAGTAACTTAGACCTTCAATCCGTTGTAGGAAAACAGGCCAGAGTTTCTGCCGGGAATCTGACCCGCAACCTTCACACTAATAAACTAGCTCCCTACCAACTAGCCTACCGTGGTAATAAATAAAATACCAACTACTTAGAACGGTAGTAAAGGTTTCGGAGGTTTCCTTAATACATACTTGCTAATGGATACATTACACTATCACACAAGTCTTAAGGCCATGTCAGATAAAACTTTTGCTTCGCGTTGCGTTAGAGATTCGCTTTGACATCCAAGATGAAATATTCATACTTATACAAAACATGTCACATAAAGTACTTTTAACGCAGAGCGAAGCGAAAAGTTAGGCAACTCTCATCTTTTTGCGCGCTTTGACAGTCTGCTAGTTTAATTTTTTTTATTTATTTATTTTAAACAAACAATTTGTGTGTGTTGTCAAAGTGTTTATTGTGACATACACCTTTTGCGTTACGCTTTTTTTGTCAAAGTTAGAAACGTCACGCAAAGCGATGAAGTTTTATCTGACAATGCCTTTACGTATTCCATAATACTTTTTAAGATAGAAATCTAATGAGTTTTATTGGGACTGTTAAAAAATCTAATTTCACATTACAGTTTGTATTCCCACTATCAGACGTAATAAATGCAACCCTGATCATATAAAAAGTATTATTGTTTACAAAAGTTTCAAAAAAAGTAAAGTCGTGTGAAATGTTAAATATTTTTTTCATTATAAGTACTTGCACTTTCATAACACATTGCATTCACACTATTACACTTTTACTTGAGTTCTTGACATCTATTCATACAAAGTATAAAAGTGTAAAGTTGCCTAAAGGATGTAAGTGCAAGATTTGAAGTTTTCCTTAATACTTGCTTTTACCCGAAAATGTTTACTTCACCTTAAGCGGCTCATACACTTGCAATAAAATTGTTCAATTTAACGTATTGTACAATTATATCGCCTATGTGTATGTGATATTCGAAGGTGGCACAATATATTGGCAACAATCAAAAGACTTTTGATTTTTATTGCACAACGAAAAGAAAGTGAAGTGTGTTGGCAACATTGTACAATGCTGTTTATGTTATTCCTATACACAGAAAAAATTATTGTTGAATTATTTTCAAACAAACGCTTGTTTGAAATTTTTTTTAATTTCTACAAATTTTTTTACTGATTCAATTAATATTTTTGTTTGATTTTTAGTTTAACCAACAGAAATGTTGACAACTATTCAAAAATTTAATAAACGCGTTATTGGTTTCAAGTTTTCATAATTTTGTATGAAATATTTAACGCTCTTTAATGTTGTCGTTTTTTGCATTTATTTTATTTGATCGTAAGCAACACTTCTTTATGTAAAATATAAAAACAACAACAAAAAACACATACAGTCTATTTTTGGACGCTTTAAAGAAGTACAACAATAAGAAAGATGATAAAATAGCGTGGCGAGGTTTTTAGTAAAAAAAAGACAAAAACAATACATATTAGGTAAAAAAACCTTTTACACTTTTTAAACAACAACAACATTAGAAAAACCAAAATAAATTTTTGGTTGGTTTCAAAGTTGGTAAAAAAGAATGAAAAACAAAATCCCGTTTTCAATTTTTTAAAAATGTTAAGTTAAATAGGTACCTACATCAAATACAAAAATAAAATGATGACGAAAAACATGTCGAGTCGGTCTGCTGCCAAGGAAAGGATACAGAAACAGTGAGTGAAGAAGAAAAACATTGTGTGCATAAACAAGACAAAAAAATGTGTCTCAAAGCCAGCCGCGCCTCTCTGCTCTGCCTTCATCTACTTCAACAGTGCTTGCTTGTGTGCGCGTCATTGCTTGTGCAAAAACTTTTTTGTTTGATTCAGCAAAATTATTTGTTTGAAATTTGTATGATTTTCAGTTAAATTATTTGTTTGAAAAAATCAGGGTTTTTTTTCAATAAACGAAATGCAAATAAATTGTTTGAATATGCAAATTTGTTTGTAGGACCGATTTCAGACAAAAAATGTTTTGATTCTACAAATTTTTTGTTTGAATTGGAAAAATAATTTTTTCTGTGTAGGTTATGTTCACCTTTTTATTGAATGAATGAAATCATTGTGCGACTTATTGCATAATATGCACAAAATGGAAATAATACGGCGAATATCATATACAATAATATTGCGAGTGTATGGGCCGCTTTAAGCTGCACAAGGTCTTCCAACGCGCTCAAAATCACATACAGTCCCTGATTGCCGAAAAAGCTAAGCCAATCGGTAAGTTATTGAAACAGGCATGAAATAAATTTCGTATAAATGCTGACTTGAGAAAATTCAACATATTTGGTCCATTGTTGTTTTGCTAAGTGTTGCCTCATTATTTTCCCAAGATTTTCTAAAAAAATCAAAACAAAATCTTAAAAAAAATTATTAACCTAAAAACTATAGCGTAGGTTAGGTTAGTCTTTTTCTTTTCCCAGGAAAGCGGGATTATTGTTAAAATTCCCAGAATTTCCCAGGAAAGCGGGATTTATTGTTAAAATTCCCAGAAATTCCAGCTTTATAAAACGGTGCAAAATATTATTGATTTAAGTAAGTTTATCAAGGGATTAAACGCATTAAAATATAAAAAAATGTAGTTCTTTATATGCAAAGCCAACAGCACAAAACCAAAAAAGTTAAATTGTTTCAGCTATTTTCCTTGAAAATAGAATTTCAATACAGAATAAGAGAATTAGAGAATCGCTTGACCGCCTATTTCAATTGTTTTTTAAGAAGAGTCCTGTCAACTTTCCCTTTCTTCAAATGCTTGCCCTTATAGTCAAAAAAAGCATAATGTTATCTCTCGACACTTGTGGTTTTTTCACCACTTCCTTAAACAAATTTATTATTCCTTTTTTCAAAGAAAATAATTCCCTTTAAATCAAATCCGCGTTTTCTTTACTAATTGCTGCATTCAAAAATGCCTTACACGTTAATTTTTCACTTTTGCCATCATCGCTTGCATTTTGGAGGAAGAGAATTTACTGAGTTTTCAGCATAAAATCCAAAAATCTTCTATGCAGCCGCTCTGCATATAAAATCAGTAAATTTTTTACAGAAAGTAGGAGCAGCGTTTTTATAAAATAAATCTGTGACTTTAGAAAAATTTTAAGTTGTGTAGATTTTACTCCTCTTCTTTTACTTATTCCGGAGCATCAAACATTAAGCATTGCCTAACATATCGGAATGAATTTACATCTATTGCTTGACATAACTTATTTGCAATTACATCAGCATACATAAAGCAATTCAATAAAACATGACGGGAATTTTCGCACAAGGATTTTTTTCCTGGGATTTTCGAATCGGGAAATCCCGTAAAAACTCTAGGAAAGGGCAGTTAGTACTTATCTGACACACATAGACCCAATGATCCATTGTATTACCATGGGGTTCCCCTAGAACAAAACCGTACTTCTAAATAAATTTAAATCAAAACCTATTTTATGCGTGAACTGTACAACTGAAGAGTTTGATAAAAGATATAGAGTCACTTTTATTTGTTTTCACAATGTTTTACACATTCTCTAGGATATAATTACTTCCTGAGGATCTCTTTAATAAACCATCCTCTAAAATCCTCCACTTCTTAAATACTTTGCGACCTTAGATTTCTCTTCTGTACTAGAACCCTTCTCATCTAAGAGCCCTAGTTATAATGTTTCAATTAAGAAGACCTCCTACAAATCTATTAATAATTAAAATAAATTATAATCCTTCAAAAGCGATTAGATTTTAGGACCTTGTCTTAATTTCTTTATTTAATAATGTCACATTATGACTTTGTATTGCAAATAAAAATAAAAAAGAACGATGGATGGATGGTTGGTATGTGTGAGATGTGTGTGGCCTTCATTTAAATCAACTGATAGAAACTCATTAACTGCGTGTGGCAGTTTATGGTGTGATGACAATTTACTGCCTTGCAATATCCTTTAGTTGTAAGTGACCTTCAAAAGCAGCTTCTTTAGTATGGTGCACATTAATGACTGTGTCAAATGCGTTCTTCTTAAAACTGACCTTGATTTTTAACATTTTAATTTTTTACTTAAATTTGTCGTATCCTTGATTTCGTTTATAAAATGTGTATCGTAACTGACACGCGCATTTTCCCTAATGGAATCCTGTAGGGAAATTCCTCGAGAATTCAGTCATACATTTAAGCGGCCATGGGATTTTTTTATACCTTTGAGTTTGTCGCATCTTCATAAAACTTTCTAAGACAAAACACGGTGCAATAAAATATTGACATCCGCGGGAGTTGTTAAATATTGATGCAATTGTTTACGGCTATTTTGTAAAGAAATAATTCTGTATTTTGTTTTAAAGAATACATTAATTTTAAGACAATGTTTTGTGTTGTGTTTTTATTTGCGTGCTGATTTAGTTAAGGACACAAAACGCGTGTCTTTAAAACTTTGTAGTTATAAATTTTGTTCTTCAATTCTCAAGGAATGCATATTAAGAATGCTGATATAAATGTCAAGGACATGAACTTCTATTTTTTTAATAGGGCGGCTCATTTACAAACAGTTTTTATTTTATAAATTATTTATTTTTGGAAAATATGCTGTTAAAGTATTGGCGAAAATTTGAACAACTTTTTCTAAAATAAAGAAGAGGGATGTTTTATTTATTCGTTTGCAATAGCGTGTCTGCTTTTTCTCAAGTCCCTGTTTGTTGCAAATAAATGCTGCTAAGGACATAATTGTCTTCTTCTACATTTCCTAGAACAAGATACTTATGGGTCATTAAGTAAATCGAAGCACTATCTATTCTGTTGATAAACTTCTTAAGCCACATGCGTATGTCGTTCTGACGTAATTTTGTCGTCATCACACATTACGAACTTGCTATTGAGGCTTTGTAGTGACGTCAAAATTACATCAGAACGACATACGCATGTGGCTTTTAACATTCCGTATACTATAGGCTTTAATTAACTAAACCAAGAAATGAGTTCTAATTAAATTGTTTAACTAATTAAATACATTTTTTAATTTTGAACTATGATTTAAACAATTTAAAAAAAAACCAATTAACAATCCATAGTAAATAGTGCAAAGTTGTAAAAATTCCGAATGATTTATTAAGTATAGTTTTCAATTACTTCAAGTATTTCTAAAACTATTTTGTTATTTTTTTAATGTAATTTTTCAGCATGGTCACTTTAATTGGATTTTTTTTTTTATTATTTTCTCGCATCAACATTAAAACGCACTTGAAGCAATTATTTAACAAAATTACGCATTTCATTTGAAATTAAATATGAGAATGTGGCGGTAAATTATTGTTAACAATATTCCGTTCTACATGCTGCATTTTGTTGGCAGGTTTGCACTTGTGTAGAATTTAATTTATTATAGGGAAAACAGAGTTGCCAGCCATTTGTCTTTGAGTAGAAGTATGCAATACTAGATAAGGGTAAAGTGAAAAGAAAACGTTAATAAAAAGGTTAACATTTTACTTTTTATTGTTTTAAAAATTTTTTCGAGTGTTGTTCTTGAGTCAATTTTAAATTAAAAAACATTCTCGCAAGAGTCCTATTCCTTCAATATGTTACATACTTTTTTTACTGAAAGAAGAACATTCGAAAAAATGTTTGACATAATAAAATAAGTAAAAAATAATAAAAAATACCCACATTCTATTTGTTTAAATCGTTGCGTAAAATTTATGAAATGTAAAAAGTAGCACTATCCAGTGAGGCACAAAGAATGCTGAAGAAGGCCGCAGCGGGCAAAACATGGTTGTGTCTGATAATTGTAAAATTTCTCTGTACAAACAATTTACTTGTTTCATTAGTAAAGAATAGCTAAAGCAAAAAATGTAACAGAAAGACGCAAATTTTACTGATTGTGAACACAATAATTCCTAATTTTATGCCCGAATCTTAAGCTTCAATGTTAGTCAACCTTAGCAAAAAAATAAAACTATGAGAAATTTTGGAGGAATAGAACTATTGCGAAAAAGCTTTAGAAATTTAAACTTGAATCAAAGAAGCACATTCGAAAAAATGTTTAAAATAATTTATAAGAAAGAAAGAAATTTCACATTTTTAATTTTTCTAAACCCTTTTTTGTGTTTGCCCATTTGGCAGCACTGTTTTCTATCTCTCAGCTTAATTTTTAAAGGGACACGCAATTCTTACACCAATTTCTTCTTCCGTTTAGTTCTCATTTTTGTTGTATTTTGTTATGCCTGTTACTAATACGTTTTTTTTATTAAACAAATAATAAATACAAAAATAAAACTGGAATTAGTTTCACATAAAATGCGTTAAAAATGCGTAAATTTGCAATGCAAATAAGTTGACTGTTTTTTTAACAACAAAGTCCACAACAATTTTTATTTTTTCGCAAAAAAGTATTGAAATGTGTTTCTAGGAATGTAAATTTGTTCTGTAAATAAAACTTGTAATTGAGTTATTATTGTTGATTAAGGTTAATTAGCGGGAAATGCATGTATTTTTTTTTAATCGTAATTATAAGTGATATCGTTTTTCTGTGCTACATTCGGTTATCATGGGTATAAAAAATATAAATATTAATTTGAAAAACAGAACCAAGAAGAGGCAAAACTCAACAGTAAGAATTACGTAAAATTTAGTACGCATTTAATTTTTAAAAACGTTTAAGTAAAATTATACAAATCTGTGTTTAAATGAAACAGGCCAACAAAATTTCAACCCGTAGTCCAGAGTATACTTTTTTTAAGTGCATGAGTTGTATCGATAAATTATTTATTTAATTGCAAAATTTGAAGGTTGTTAATGTATCGGGTGATTTTTTTAGCTGCATGAGAACTATTGGCGATAACTAGGGTTTGACATCTGAGAATGTCAAACTGTGTTGATATTTCTGTTTAGCGCTACAACGCTTTCAAATTATGTAAAATAACTTTGAAAAAAAATAAAGCTGTTCACCAAGTCCATAGAGCTCATATCTGGATAACGGGGAATGGCGAGCGCTATCAAGCAATGCTGACTGAACTTTTGTTTCCAAAAATTTATCAGCTAAAAATTAACAACATTTAGTAACAACAAGACGGCGCGGACCAACTTGCCATACAGCGCGCTCAACAATCGATTTATTGCAAAATCAATTTGATGACAGCTTTAGTCAAAAATTGGACTGATTGAATGGACCATGTAACTCGTAGCAAATTTAAAAAAACAAATTCCATACAATTATCATTCCGTTGTGCTTGGCGTCGATCCACCCCTAGAAACCCACTTTATGACTGCTGTTTTGTATCTGATGTGTTGTGGCGTGGTTAAACAACGACAAACAAACCTACTAAGTTATCGCAAGATTTCGTTTGTGTTCGATTGTGAGCAAACGCGGCAGCCATCTTGCGTAAAGCTTTCTCATACCTTAGCGATGATTCAAAATTCATACCATTGAGCCATATGAGATGGGTATGGCTTTGACAATCTCTCGCACTTTCACATTCCAATCGGCCAACACCATATCATCAATGAGCGTTCAGTAATACCAAGTTTTTATGAACCTTAGCTTTGGTTAGAGCGATGACTTTTTCCGCAAAAAATAAGGCCCACAAAATTTACTTTTTTCCAATTTTTCCTCAAATCACGCGGTAGTCTGTTATAAATGGCTGTTAGCCACAAATCTTAATAAGAGTTAACAGACAGATGACGGAAAATTCTAAAAGTCACGGACTTCTTGGCCCGCCCTCGTACATATTGATTAAATTATTAATTGACAAAATTGTTTTTAACAATTTTTAATAAAATAAAATATGATTAAAAGTCAACAATTTTATTTTTACATTAATATTTACAAGTATTTTTCTAATGTTCGAATAAAAGTTCACAACTACGTACTCAATACAATTCTCTTAGGCCATTTTTTTAATAAATAAAAAATTTTTGCAAAAAACGAAAATAAGATATCAAATTTCTAGGAATTATTCTTTCTATCATTTATTAAGGTGTCATTTTTTTATGTCTCGTACACTGATGATGATGACAATTTGGTTTTTTTCATATGGTGTGCAAAATTGTGTTTGTATTCGCAAATTCCCTTGTACGATTATTCAACTGGGTTCCTTTCTCCTTAATGTAGATTTGTGCACAGTATTCCCACGTTTCGTAAACGTACAAGCCAATAAAAGTGACAAGTGCCAGTAAAAAGACATTTGAATTCATGTGTGTGTGTGCGAATGTTTGTAAGGCTGTGATGTCTTCTCTCAACAAAATATAACGAGTATGAGTCACGTTCGACACATATAAAATGACATGTGTGGTAAAAAAAAGCAAACATAAATGTGTGAGAAGTAATGCCAAATTATGAGCAAGTTTGTGCATATATATTTATGAATACACGTAAAGAAATGTGTATCTATTTGATTTGTTGAGACTCGCTGTATTACCTGTTTGCTTTTTAATTAAAGGTGGTCAATTTCTCAAGGATGTAAGAGTCGAGATAAGATAGCAAAAAAGTTTTAAAAAAAACTTGGTGAAAAAATCATTTTTGGTAAATAATAAAATAAGCCAAAATTGAAGAAAAATTTCGTTTATAATACCAAATTTTAAAAATAATTAACAAAATTTGTTCAACTTTAATTTGATTTAATTTGACTTAAGTTGTTTTGTCAAAATGCCTCAGATATAAATCTTTAATATTCGCTTTCAATTTCGAAAAATTTTCTGCTTAAATGTCCTCTAGGGGAGTGATTATATTTCTTATATTCAATATTTTTCAAAGCTTTCTTGGTTTCGCTTTGTAATAAGTTTTGTAATTATTAATAGCCAAATCTAGCATGACCTATTTCTAAAGTTGGATTTGTCTTTAACAGTCCGCTATGGGTTAGATCTCTGTTCGAGTTACACTTTTGTATGTATCTGAAATTGTTATCGATAATAATTAATTTTCTAAGTGTAAAATTGTATTTAGATGTTTCAAACATTCAAATAGAAAATTTGCACCAAGAAAAACAAGTGCAAAAATATACCCACACCAGGAACACCACCAAAACCAACACAGCCAGAAAAGTATCAATAACATCCAACAATAAAAACAACAACAGCAATCATCGTTACCAAGAAACAATAATTTCCTAATTTTTTCCCAATAAAATAAATAATATTGATGTTTTTTCTAAATAAGACGAGAAAATGCCTGTAATAATTTTCCATAATTTTTATTCAATTTACTGCCAAACTTGTAACGGTGCAAACGAAAAGTGTGGGAGAGTATTTTATAAAAATAAACTCTCCAGAGTATTGCAACATATGTGTAAGTTGTTGGTATGTGTGTTACAACAAATTGAAATGTTGAACATAAAGTTCAAGTCCTTTCAAATTGTTTTTTTTTCTTTTTTTTTCAAAACAAGTGCTTTCTAAAAATACATTTTTTTTCATTAATTCACAGTTGTAGCAGGGGGTTGATAGGAATTCTTTATTGCCAAAAATCTTTTAAATCCACCACCTTTTTTTGGGTGAAGTAATTTTATGTTTTTTTTTTTTTAAATGTGCAAATAGCAGAAAATTATTCCAAAGAAAAAATCACACGCTAATCATTGAAAACAATTTATAGTTTTATAATCAAGTTTTATTACGAGTATTACAAAAAATGTTAGTTGATTTTAATTTTCGGCAAAAACGTTAAAAAAAATTTTTTTCATATCAATATTTTTTGTATCTTTGAGATCATATTTTCCATTTTATTTCGTTTCACCAATCGATTTGTGTGTCTGTGTGGGTGTTGCTATTTTTTATTATACAAATATAATTTTATGATCCATTAGGTATTGAAAAATTTTATGTTAGATTAAAAGAGTTGATGAATATTTTATAGTTTAACACGTTTTGAATACCCAAAAGAAAATACAATTTGTTGGTTGGTGATAAAAAATTTTATATCGTAGGATTCCTTTACCACCTGGTCTTTTAGATCATCAGATAGTTTTTTTTAATACTTCAAGGGAATCTAGAATTAAAACTGAATTGGCTTAAATTTAACTAGAAGTTAAGAAAATTATGGAAATTTCCAAGACAAACAGTGTTAGTTCAGGAGTTTAATTGGAGTTCCTTCAATTTCTAAATGCTATGACTACTTTTCTTAATTATTACAATGTTAAAGAAACCACTTCATTACATCACATCTTATTGATAAATTTAAATTTTTGATTACATTTTCATTCGTTCAAATATGTAAAAAAATAGAGTTCAAAATGTCTTTTAAAGCTTTATATCACGTAAAAAGTAAGTAGTGGCTCAAAGCTTCATTATAATTTGCTTTTTATTTAAAGTTTACTTGAACAATTTTTTTAAACTGAATTTTTCCATCGATTGAAAAATGCTCAGAAAAACTTCATCATGTCAATTATATTTAATAAGTTTGATGCTACTTACAAAACAATTCCCCAAAAAATGTCAATTCTAATCAATTTCAAAGAAAATCAAAATACACAAACTTAAAATAACACAAATACTAGAACGTATTTATGTTCTTTACAAGAACCGAATTTATGATTTGTTTCTATCACTTTTTTATTTGTTTCTTTGTTATAAATTATTCAACTTGATTTACACGTAGCAATTTTCTAATGATAATTCATAAAAGACGAATGAAATGAAACTTTATAGACAAACAATCTATAACAAGAGAATAAAAACCAACAATTTATTAACATAAAATATTTGTTTAAAAACACTTTGAGCAGAGTGTCTACAAGAGAAAAAATACAAAATTTATAAAGCGACGTACATACTTACATGCTTGTACATACACAAGCTCACACACACAAATAAGTATTAAACTAATCACTTATACAAATTAGGGGCTGAGTGACAAGAAGACAGTCAGCCTGAAACCCCACAATTATTGTCCTCTTCATATTTTATATAGAGCTTTAAGCCCCCTTTCCCACCATTTAACCTTTATTCGTATAATTTGAAAAATTTTGGTCTGTAGAATTAATTTTGGGTTTGATGGTAAATACCGTTACCACCCTTTTATTTTGTTGTTGGCTCAACTTGTTTGATCTAAAATCTCAATTACTGACATTAAATAAAATTTTTTGTGGGTTTCATGTGTCAGCGTCTAAAGGCTCAATTATTCCAGACTACTTACGTACATACTACTCGTGTATACTCACACGTTAGTCGAATGTTACACACTAACATTTCCATACTTAGAACGTCCTTTGACATTATTGACAATAGTTTTTGGTAATGATGAGTATATGTTTGAGTTCAAAATAATAAAACAAATTTGTATCGATTTTTGTAAATTCCTTTCATTTACAGTGCTGTAATGCAAAGAGTATAAAAGCGTTATTTAAATTAAATTGAGACTTAAAAAAAGTACTGAAACATAGAAGATATCAAAAAACATTTTGTTTCGCTTACAATTTTTGTCAAAGTTTATTATTCTTATAATTGTCTTTATTTTAACGACTTTTGCTATTTCCGGGAATGTACAAATATATCTTTCATTCCCGGTTTTTTTTTTGTAAGGCATAAAAAATTTTATTTCTTTAAAAAAAAAAAATATTGATCATTTTATGTCTTAAATGTGCTTAACCTATTGAATAGAGTCTTTTGCATTATCTGAAGTCGTTTGTCGAAATTCGAGTCCAAAAGCGGGCGCCTAGGCGTTTTAAAAGATTTAGATCACGTCCTAGTCCAAAGCTTGTTGATTCTTAAATGAATACATAATTTCAGTTCAGCTCCAAAAAATTTTCATTATTTTCTCGTATCGAAATGTTTTTCTTGAATAACTTTTCAGTCGACAGCGATAATCTGGTATTTAGTAACATAAAGCGATAAGTGCTGATTCACACGCCTTACTTTTGTGTTGTCAAGTCTTGTGTTTTTAGAAAAGCAATAAAGAAAATGAAAGGACCGTACTTTTTAATATTCCTTTTTCCTTTTTGTTTTCATATTCGTAGTATTCTACATGAGTTTAAGTCTGAAGGTCAGCATAACGCGGTCAGTGCGTTTATGTATTTCTCAATAAAGTAGAATCAGTATCAATTAGTATTGACAAGTTACACAGCACACGCGTATAATGCATATGCGCATCGAACACATAAATAAGTTTAATTTTTAACTTTTGCATGAGTCTTGAAAAAAGGTCCAGGAAGTATTAAACGAGTAGAACATGTGGCGTGGGCTCCAGTTTAAATTAAAGAAGGGAAGTTATGGAAATAAACTGATTGTGAATGAACGTACACGCACGTTCAAAAAAAAAAAGGGATCAGTTAACCTGATGCGTCTGAATCAGCATTAGCTTCGTCAAGACGATGCCCCAATTCCTTGTCTTAGTATATCCAGGAACTCTCATTCTAAATGGTTATATAAATATAATGGTCAGTATTAATCAAATTTGGGTAAACCTTGAAAAACTAACTGCCTGTTTTTAGATGACGAGCGCAAAATTCGTTCGTTTAATTTACATTATAAACAAAATTTCAAAACTCGTTTTTAATTCGTTGTTTAAAACAAATTTTTAACCAATTTTTCCAATTTCCAATTTTTTACAACACTGTCGCACGGTAGGAGATTTTTGAAAAGAAAATGGAATTAATTCTGATTGGAATAAAATTCCAGGTGCCAATTAAGGAATTGTATTGAGTTTAAGTCTTGGGGTCTATAGACATATCAGAAGGTTAAACATAGGTTTCCAAAGTGGTGCAACTTGGGTCTTACAAATATTAAAAACGAACTAGAATTATTTGAATGTGAAAACAATAATACATCTCTAACAAATATACTTGTAACTCATTCCGTGATAATGATATATTAGAAAAATAATAAATAATATATATTTTTTACAAATAATTGTCCTGTATATTTTCATCTTTAATAAGTTTTACAATTGTTAAAAATCATATTTTTTAACACGATTCCCTACACATTCCATAACTTAAACTCAATCGGACTAACCGTTTACAAAATCCAGAGCTTTGTTTACTTTTTTCTATATCTCCCACTGTGCAGTTTCTTTCGAGTTTGTCTAGTTTATTACCACCAACAGACTTTACTTTAATTCTAAAACTTAATTCCCTTCAAATTGAATTTAAAAATCCTGCTACTGAAGCTTGAGAAAACGATAAAAAGCTAAAACAATATACAGCCATTTAGGGAGGACGATTCAGCACCAGACAAACAATGTTTGTTACTATTTTTATATTGTATTTGTTGTAGCCATTAAACTCCGCACAGCTTTTCTCTTTTTTTTCTTTTGCTTAAAAATCCAGTCAACAAAGCCAAAAAGCTTTTTGACTTTGATATTTGCAACATGTTTGGTTTAAGTTTTTGGACACTTTATGCTGCTATTTTCCATTTTTATTTCTAGCCAAAATATAAACTGAGATTATTGTGCATCGAAGTGGGTAGAAATGAAATAGTTTTTCGGTTTGGATACAATTTAAGCAGAAAATTACCAATAAACAATTTTTCTATGGTAAGCGTAAATTCTATGGATTAAGAATAAGATTAAATGGTTTTCATGTACTCAATTAAAATTTATTTAAGGGAACTTTAGCTCTTTATGTTTGTTTACAAATATTAAAACAGTTTTTTTTTTGTTGTAGTTGTTTCTTTGGCCAGAGTGATGAATTTATGAATATTATTTTTGTCAAGCTAATAGCGCCTAAATTTCTTCAATGTAAATAAAATTAAATTTTTAATTACAATATTTTGTTCCCGACGTTTCGTCGATTGTTTGTCGACTTTTTCAAGGGATTGTAATATGAAAATTAATCACATTAACACGTTTTAGATGTACCCAGGAGCATACAAATATAAAACATAATTTTAATATTTAAATACATACTACTTTAAACTTTAAATATATCACAGCTCAAGTAATGGCAACAAGATAAGTTTTTTTTTATATTTTTTCATCATAAAAGAAAGTCTTAAAGCTAATTTACACTATTATACTTTGTATTAGTACATGTTAAAAGCTCTAGTAATATTAAAAAGTGTGAGGGTATGAATGCAAGTTGTTATTAAAATGACAAGTATTACGAAACAAATTTGACAACCCAAACGTCTTCATCGGTTTTCGAAGTTTTTCTAAACAATAATACTTTTCATTTGATCAGGTTTGCATTTTAACAAGAGCATGTTCATGTATGAAAGTGTGAATACAAACTGTAATGTTAAATTTAATTTTTTAACTATCGCAACAAAACTAAATACATTTCTATCTGACAAAGAATTATGGAATACTTAAGACTTGTGTGACAGTGTGAGGTACCCTTTAGCAATACTTTGTTGTGATAAACTTAAAGCTTATGTTAAAGATATTTGGTTCGAATTTTATAATAGGAATGGCATTTTTAAAATACTTCTTACTGTAGTGATTTACCGGATTAGGCGCTTGAAAGCGGCAAAGGCACACATCAAACTGGCTCATCAAACTCACATTTTTGTAGTGTGGTAATAATATTTTTATTATAACAGCAACTTATAAATGAAGTTTGATGGCCTAATTTTGATGTGTGGTCGTACCAACACATACGTTAATTTGATTTATCAGTTTGATGTGTGGCGCTTAAAGCAGACTGTGCAAATTGTACCTACTAATTAGTATGAAAGTACTAATTTGATCGAATTTTATCCTGCTTAGTAATTTTAATAGCCTTTCACCGCGAAATAGACAAGTGTAGGTACTAATATTTAATTATTTTCTGATTCTCAAGATTTTATTTCACTTGCAACCTTTCCATCTAATCAATTATTTTACATAAATTAATTTATTGATTACACTCAAAGAAACAAACTATTAAAAATAATTAACACATATTTCGAAAAAATCTACTACACACTTGCAAAATCATCATTGTCACACGTGTTAAACACACTTCTCGCACTTGTGTCTGCATGGAACCACTAAATAAAAGAAAAACACTAAAAACTCCCCACATATTTGATGCAACAAATAACAATTACACTATCTTACACACTGTCATTGTTATCGGAAAGGCAAATGAACAAAAAGTGCAATAATTGAATGACAACGGCAACCAAACAGTCCAAAGCCCGAAAAACATTTGCAAACACACATTCAAAATGATAATGACATGGGGCAAGTGTGAAAATAACGGCATCGTCGTTATGCAGCACATCACATCAACTCTCAATTCATCCACAACACGCACAAACATACACAACATGTGCATAGGAAAAATATTAAAACAATGATGCAACAAAGTGACAACTCTGATTGTCGCATTACGCAGCGATTTTACCCATGTTGTTGTGCATAAAAATGTCATGTTGCAAAAACAAGAACAACAAAAAAAGGAGGAAACTACAAGTCAAACTTGATGCTAACGCCTTATTCTCCTGATGACTACCAATTTCAATTTGCCATCATGCGTATCTATTGAATTCTGCTATACGTTGTGGTCATTACAGTCATCATCATCATCACCGTCATCGCCACCATCCTCGCCATTTTGTTCCTCATCAACATTATTGTCAAAGTAAAAACATCCACTCATCTGATACTACTGTTTTATTTTTTTTTTTTTTTTTTGGGAGATATGACAAGTGGCATATACAATTAACGTGGATTTCTAGAACTCATAGTTGATAAAAAGCCTTATTTGTGGTATAAAGAAGCAGTGCAACAAAAGTCTCTGAAAAAGTCAAGCCTAACAATTTGTTATTAGAGGCAATAAAATCAGTTGGCTCAATGAATTTCTTCTTTGAGACAATTTCATGTAGCACTTCCTTCTAGTCGGCTAGCATAAACATTAATTTTTTACGTAATTTTGTTCCTGTAATGTCGATACATTAGTCGGTCGTTTTTTATTTTTGTGTAGTCATCATCAGTGCAACATATTCGCTCGCTAGCGCCACTGATTACCGTCAGCCAAAGTGAAAATTTGCAAAAATTAATTGTTATTGGAAGTATCTACTCGTGGCAGTAGTTTTTGCTGTTGCAGTTACCGTCACATCATTTGTGTTTTTTTTTACTCTGGGGATTTTGTGTTTTTTTTATAAAAAATAAATAATTTTATTTTCATGAAATTTAATTGATACTCATTCTTATAGAAGAGTAAGAGTTTATGCCCAAGTAAAAAATACAAGAAAAAATAAAGTAATTAAATAAAAACAGTTAAACGCAGACCTGTTTCAATTCTCTACCATGATATTGACATAGAATCACATATAAAATTAACGGACCTAATGACCTTAAGAGGGATGACTTTTAAGAAAATGTTAAAATGGTTAATTGTATTCAGTATAGAATTAGTTTAACATAAAACCGATTGAAGTTGAAATATGTGTCAAAGTTATGTATACCAACTTGCAACTGTCAGTATGAAAATGTACTAATCGGAATTACATTTCTAAAAAATCGCTTTCAGTGTACCAAAAAATAAAGTAACCCTACAAGAAGAGAATGAGCGAGCTGTCACTTTTTTCACGTAGGTGTTGCGAAAATGATAGAATGAAATGACCGAAATAAAGTTTTCTGTCATTTCTTTCTATCATTTTCTTAACACCAACGTGAAAAAGTGACAACGCGCTCATTCACTTCTTGTAGGAACGTTTATAAAAACTAGTGCTGGGATACTATCGATATTTATCGATTGTTCAGATTTCACTTTCGATATTACTATCGACTGAATATTAGAACTTGAGAAGGAAAACTTTAACTAATATTATATGAGGCTACAGTTCGTTGTTTTTATCACTTAAAAGTATAAAGTCTTATTTATATATGTGTATGTGTATATAACAACTAAAACTAATTTCAATAACTGACTGAAACAACGAAATAAAGCACGATTAAGAACTTGATTCTATTCGTAGCACACATATGTGGGGCATGTGAGTTCAAATAAAATAAGTAAGATTAATTTGAAAAGAAAATATAACATTTTATTAAAAAAAAACAATAAGTAAATAAATAATACTATACTAATTCATATTAGAAAAAAGGTAGTTAGCAAAAAAAAATGGTGAAGAAATACTTACATATGTATGTATATACTGAATTTGTTTACGTTCAAAACAAAAAGACATCAACTATAATTAGATAAGAAATTAATTTTATTTGTAAAAACAAAAGCATGTCCACCTTTTTGGTTTAAGACAGTTTCTCCTGTTATTCAATATTTCACCGGAAGCTGATAAGCATCTTTCTGAAGAAAGCGAAGTAGCAGGGACTATAAGATATTTTATTGCAAATTTAGTTAATGTTCTTAATTGGTTTTGATTCTCCACCCAAACCGATTACCTTGGCTTAGTGGAATTTTATTCTAATGGTCGTTTATTGTATTGCATGACAAAATTTATTTTTGGTAGATCCAGAATTGATTCTATGTCACATATAAAGCAACTCCCTACAATGAATTTAAGACGAAAAAAATCTCATGATTGTTCATGGGGCCCAAAGTGGGTACACTCTTTAAAATTGTTCTGTATACACAGGTACGTCATGCTTGGATTGCATAATTCGTCACATAGATCCATGTATTGCACCCATATTAATTAAATAGTTTATTTACTTAAGAAAAATCGATTTTGCAATTCTTTGATAAATAGATAGATAGCAAAGGAAATTTCTTTTACAAAAATCAGCTTTTTCATCTTTAAAAAATGTTTTAAATTTGCTGACAAATATTTTGTTTGCCCAAAATCAGCTGTTTTTCTGTTTGCCCCTCGAAAATATTTTGTGGTCAGATTAGGAGACTGCATTCAGATTTCTGTCAGATATTGAATATACCTACTGTCTTGCTGCTTTCTGACCGGGGGAAATTGATGTTCCGATATGTCTACTAGCGAGCCTTTTTTTGTATTTAATTTAATTTTATTGTTAAAAATAAAAGATTCACAAGAAGTTCGTATGCACATGTAAAATTTTCTATATTAAAAAAAAAAAAAAATTAATTAAAATTAATTCCTTCAGCTACCTGTCAGAAAACAATAACAACACATCAGAATTTCCGATGTTTTTTTCACTAGATTTCTATCTGATATCTATCAGAAATGCCGGCAAAAAACCCAGAATTTCTCACATGTTTGCCTGAATTTGTGTCAACCACTTTATACATTTTGGGGTCAGAAATCTGACATCGTATACAATAGTTTTATAAGACGAGAAATGACACTGTCAGTAAATTTTTTACCGTAGGCATCAGAAAAAGCCCACTTTCGAAAGAACTTTAGTACGAGTAAAACCTTAACGAATGATTCTTTTGTAATGGATTTCGGCCTGTCACTGTTTTTTTATGTCTAGAGAGCACACTGTCAACTTTCGTGAAGATCGGTCTATAATTCTCGGATTCGGTACAGCCGAATATATCACTCTAACTTTCTTTATTAATGTTTCCAAATAAAACGTACTTGACGTTGGAATGGCTAGATCTAGTAGCTAAGTTTTCAACACTATAAGAATTTATACTTAAGCTGCACTCTTTATAAGTTTTTATTTCTTATTATTATACTTTCTTAAGTTTATTATTTTAGAGCTCCTAAGTTTGTCCTTCACGCAGCACTGGCATGAGTTCTGTGACAAAAAATAGCTACATATATATTATTTTTCTTATAATACAACATCTGTCTAAAGATCAGTTCTAATTAAAAAAATAAAACAATTTAAATTATTTCCCCTAATTGGCTGCGCCATCCCATTATTTTCATTTCACTTAATTTCTTATTTCCAAAAAAAAAAAACTTACAAAAAAAGAAAAGTTATAAATTTTCAAACATAAAGTGATTTAAATATTTTGTCAAATTTGACATTTAAACTTTGTGTCATTATTTTTAACACAGCAACACACAGTCACACACATTTTCCTTTTCATTCCTCTGAAAAAATAATTCCCATTAAAAACGACCACCTTCAAATCACCAAATCGAACACAAAAATTATCAGGTGGCCAGAGTATTGATTTGTGTGGAAATAAATTTTAAATAAGCGGAGTCCCCCCCCCCCCCTCTCATTGTCAAAACAAAAATAAAGTTTTGTTGGTGGTGTGTGTGTAAATGAAAATATCTAAACATGGATACAAAATAAAATAAGCGCTCATGAGTTGTTTATATACCAATTAAAAGGAAATCTTTTTATAGTTTTTGTGGAGAATTGTAAAATGAATAAAAAAAATATTTTATGTTTTGTTAGAAATGTTTGCCAATCTTTGAAAGCATAGATTGAAATATTTAATCTTGTTGTGTATAAATGATCTTTTTAACATTAATGATACAAAATAGAGATGTGCGTGTGACTCTCAAAAATTTTGTTATTACTCACGAATAATTTTTAAAAATTTTTTTGAAACAAGTACTTTTCTTATTAAAACCCAAATCCAATTTAAATATTTTTTACTAAACATTCTTGAAAAAAAAAAACAATTCTATAAAAATATTTCTGAATTTTTATGTATTCAATAGTTTTAAAAAAAAAAGTCGTCGTGAGTGCATCAGATTGCAGATATTCTACTTCTACCCCTTTACGTGTGATGAATACGAAAAGCAATTACAACCAAAAGTGACACGTAAAATTCACGTCACGTGTGCATCTCTATTTAAAAAACATATTCAAACATTTGTTTGTCTCTTTTTGTACTGGGACAAACCGCAAAGTGCATAAAAAGATCTTGATCTAATTTTATATGTGACTTTATTTCGGTTTATTTCAAGAGTGATTAGAAAGTAATCATTGTTAGATATTGAGTAATGTGTTTTAAACTCCTTTTATGTCTCTTTTTCAATATTTGATTGTTATCAATTGCCTCTGCTACAACTGTCCCTTCTAAATATGTTTCCTAACATCTGTGTGTGTTTAATGCTTTGCGTCACTGTCACCTTTTTTTTTTTTTGTTTTTTTCAATTTGTTTATTTGAAAGTGTTTAAAATGTATGTTATTAAGGTAATCAAGATGTTTATCTTAAATTTTATTTGTTTTACATTAAAGTTAATTACTTGAGGCAGTAGATACAAATTCACGGAATATCTACAAATTGTTGGTGGTTAACTTGAACAAAGATAAAAAACGGAAGGCCGGAAACGAAATTGAGTAAATTTCAATAACATTTGATGTAAATTTTGCATGAGTTCTTTTAAGTAAATTTATAAATATTAATTCTTACATTGTCGTAAAAAAGTAAAACGTATCGTATAATATTATATTAAGATTTAAACTTTAAAAAAAAAAACTGCCGAAAATTAGATTTAGTTTTAAATCTTTGCGTAAGGCACTCTGCTTCACTTAATTTTCAAACACTCTGTGTGCACTTGATATCCTTTTCCAAACATTCATTCATTCCTGCAAACATCTTTGAACACTTGCTTGCAGTCAATATCCTTGATATTGAACCATTTTTCATTTTACTTTAATAAAATTGTTTCCAGTTTGTTACGCTTTTCAGCAGGAAAACATTGTGTGGAATTTAGGCGTAAAACTCCGAAGTAGAAATATTCAAATACAGTTTCCTTTTTTGCTCTTTTATTATTGTGGGAATTCGAATGAAAGAAATAAAAAAATCTCAGCATTTGTAGCGTTACAAATTCGTCGGTTTGTTCCAATTATATTATATATGATGACGTTTGGTTCCAATACAATTAGATTCGATGTTTTGTGTGCTCTTGTTGGTTGTGAAATAAAGAAAAACTTGATTATTTAAATTCATTCATTTGTTTATGGTTTCTTTTTCATTTGGAGTTGTGATAAATAGAAATGCATTGTCAACTGGTCATTTACTCATTTTTAAATTGATTTTGTTAACTGTTGGTTTTCTTATATTCGTTGTAATTGGTACATTTTGATGATTTGCTGAAAGATGATCTTGCAGAATAACATCTTCTGATATGTACTTAGTGACATTATATTTGACTTTAAAATTTTTCGAAAATCGTACGTAGTGTTTTTCGCATTTGAGCCTTTTTAGCAACTAAAATTTACACATCGCTTCGGAAACATTTTTTTTTACTTTCATCTAAAACATTTAAACAATCATTTTTTTATTATTTACTTACTTTATTGTGTATAATGCGCTTTAAATTTTTTAAATCGCTCTAAATGGCTAAAAAAAACTTTTTCAATGCCGACCTGGGTTATTATTAATTTCCAAGTTAGTCCCCCCTCTCCGCCACAATATTGTGAAACATTTGCTGCGAAACATTTGAGTTTGAAAGTGAAAAGGGTACGACGAAAAAAAGTGTAGTTTGTTTCATGTGGAAGCAATTTTTGTAAGCTTGTTATTAAAAGGAAGAAGAAAAAAAGGGAGAAGGCATACAAAATACCTAAATGCTGCAAAACAAAAGTTTTATTGTATAGACACGAATGCAGTTTCAAAAGAAAATTTAAGAAAGCTTTTGCCGCAAATGTTTTAAAATATGGACGAGGACTTATAAAACAGTTAAAAATACGCATTAAAAATGTAAAAATTAAAAAAAACGGGTTTGAACTATTAATAATTTTAACTATCAATTTATAGTTTCGTAGCTATAATCCTGCTATATTTCCTAGATAAGATCTTCATGGTGATCCGTTAGATCGGAATTTTCGTTCAAGTACTGAGCAAATACTTAACTTATGTTTTACCAACAGTAACCTACATGTGCAATAACTATCTTAACGCATTACCTGTAAAATATAATCGCTACTTGCAGCATTGTATTACAACAATTCATTAAGTTCTTTCTTGATATTCACTTAGTAATTCGCATATCGAGCCCTAACCGCGAAAATAACGTAGATAAGCGACATCATTTTCAATTTTCGTTTTTTTTATAAGCGACTTTATAGGCACCACTTGCATCATCTCCTAAAATTTAATGGTCATATAAGGAACCGTCAGGATTTTATAGGGAGAACAATTTTATCGTAAGCGACAAATTTTATACAAAACTTTTATGAAATTAAATAAAAAAAATCACTCCTGTAAAATTTGATTTTTGGCGCTTACGTTATTTTCGCGGTTAGGGCTCGATACGTACATAGTTCAGTTAAGCTAAATGGCATACATGTCGTGTAAAAGCAAACAAAAAAAAAAAAAAAAAAACTGCTTCTGTAAATGTCAACCAGTGATGCCAGAAGTAGAGAATTTTTCCTCTTTGTAGGGATTTTGTCGGAAAATCTTAAGCGTAGGGAAAAAAGATAGATTTTTTATTTTAAGGCAAATGCAGGGAATTTCCAAAATATTATCCATTTAAAAATTAAAATTTTTTATATGCAATACACAGAAACAATATCGTCAGCTCATTATTGGTTTGACCTACCAACCATTTAAAAAAAATGAGTTAGGGATGAGGAACATATTTTTTAATACCCCCTTTCTAAATCAAAAACCTGTTTCGCGAAATTTTTTTATGGTTTATGAGATATTAAGCATTAATTTTGTTCCATATCATCTATTTTAAAGTTTTATGAGTATTGTTTTTCTCTACACGCCACTATTTGGCGATTGCACCAAATTCTTTATATAAAAACGTAAAAATAAATTTCACTCACGTGTCACGTTACGACACCAAACATTTTTAATTGTTTCTCAAAGAATAATGGAAATATTCTTTACTTTGTTTTGCATTTTGGTGTAAAGCGCAACTAGCCTTACATTTAGTGAAAGAGAGGATAAATTGGAACAACATGGTTCTAAAATACAAGACTAATTGCATTGTGTCGTAACGTGACAAAAAGTAGACTTTTATGAGGAAATACCCATGTGTAAAAAAATATGTTTTGCCTGTTGCTAAAACAACAACAGCCGTATTAATAAAAACTTATTTATGATTAATTAACCGTTTTAAAGCAAAAATTACTAAAGTTGTATTTATAAACGAGAAATTGTCTATTGAACCTTTAATAAACCATTCATAAAGTAAGAAAATTTATTGTAGGATATGTTCTTCTTTAAACCAAAAATAATGGACATGCTAAATAAATTTTACTAATTTTTTTTTATTTTAGACAACCAATTTAAAGTTATATTGATAATTATTTAAAAAAATTTTATTTAAATGAAAATGTGCAGGGGCAAATGCAGATATTCCCTTTAATTATTTATTAAATTTGTGCAACTAGTTGGTTTTTTTGCTTAAAACAGCAAATTATTGTTCAAAAATATTTTAAAAAAATTAAAAATAAACAAAACAAATCATAATAATAGTGATGTTAATAAAAAGTAAATAAACTTTTTATTCGTATACTTTCTTATCGTATATTTAAAAAGGTTCAAACCAGGGACAGAAAATAACTGCTATTTTTAAAAATTTACATCAAAAAAGTACACATAATAAAAAATCGTAGAAAATTTTGGTTCTTATCATTATGATACATAGGTGATGATGTACATGCAAATTTTTGTATGACTTAAATTTGTGCCTTTTTCATAGGAGATAGTGTTATTTTTTTATTTTCCATGGGTAGAAAACGAAATTTGTATGTGCGCGACTTTTTTATTTCCGAAGGTTTAAGAGGGAAATGTAAGGTTTTTAACAAATATATTATTGTGAGTTATGTAACTAATATGAAAAGACATTTGAATAAAAACCATAGTGAAATATTAAATGAACATGAAAAGCGGTCGAAACGAGAGTATTTGAAATATAATTTATCTAAAGAAAACTTAAAATCAATTTTGATTGGTAAAATTAAACAGCTGAGCAAATATAATAATAATAATAACAAACATTTTTATAGACTTCTTTAATATACATCAATTATTATTACCTTAAAATTGGAGGCAATAAAACTAGCGTATTACTATGCAATACTTAATTCAAGACTTTTATTTTTGCCTTAAAAAATTAAAAGTTAAAAAATTACTTTTATTTTTTGAGTAAAATAATAAAAGTCAAAAATAACTTTTAATTTTTGCCTTAAAAAATGAAAGTTAAGAAATAACTTTTATTTTTGCCTTAAAAGAAATAACTTTTTTTTCTTGACTTTTTCGATAAAAGTCATAACAGTTCAAAAGTTCCCTGGTTCAAACAAAAGTTTTTATGATACCTTTCGGCAATATTTTGTTCAGAAACTAAAATGTAGTTCATATGTAGTTTTATTTGGTAAGAATAATTTTTAAGGTCTACAATAAAAAAAAAAAATTATAAATATAGAATATCATGTGAACCGAATAGAAGTTTCATGCATCATTACAATAAAATGGCCACAAAATATTAAGAAAGTGGCCATACCTAAACACAAAATCGCTACATACAGTAAATAGTAAAAAAGCTGTTAATGTACGTTTATGAATACAAATTTTTATAAGAGGTTTATAAGACAAAAAGCGTTTAATAGTTATTACATACTAAAAGCTTCAAATAAGAACTTTTTATGAATATGGCTGTAAATTTTTAACGCAGGAAAAGTGTAGGGAAATTTATTTTAATTGTAGGAAAAAAGTGTATTTTTTTAGGCGCGTAAGGATTGTTTGAAATTTCTCCTGGCATCACTGGTGTTAACTCGAATTTGCACTATTAAAATTTTTAATTAGAGCGTGTTCTATTTTGAACTGACAAACCATCTTATATCAGCTGATTTGCAAGTCATTTATTTATGGGGGCCATTATATGTCCATACATTGAAATCTATTTATTTACACATATTTTTAAAAAAAGTTTTAATTAACCGAAATTCAATTTAAAGTAAATAGAAATATAAATCAATAAATAATTTGCTGTTGGGAACGATTAAAGATTATGCCAGATAATACCAGAAACGAACGTGTAAAAGGAATAATTTAAAACCTTCTGTTTTTGTTAATTTTGACAGACATATGCAATAACATATGAATTTTACATCTGACAAAGCCACAGGGAAAAACATGTCGTCTAACACCAGCTTTGTCTAGAGCGCGAAAGTTAAAAATCCACAAATATTTAAATGTTTGAGTTCGCATTTTAACTTAATTTTAATAGGCCCGTTTTCACCACTTACCAATAGCCAAAGGTAGGTTTTTATCGGCCGTATAAAAAGTGTTCCATTATTACAACTTTACTTAAACCTACCAGTACCCATGTTCTGCAACCTTAGTGAGAACTTCTCGCATTGAAAAAATGTGAAACAAAATATTCCATAGTTTCTCGAAAAGTGAGAAAAAACTGTGTCTATAACCCATGTCGAAAACTATCAAAAGAGATTACGTCGTGACGTTATAAACGTCATAACATTGCACCCGAAGCCGATGTGACATTGCAGACGTTGAGAACGTCAGTAACACATATCGTTGACGGCGAACAAAATTTAATAAAATTGAACATTTTTCAACGACGCCAGCGAAAATACAACCGTCGGCTATACCAAATAATGTAAAGTGCGACTTTAATGTTTGTTGTTTGCAAGCGAGCTTTGAAAAAATTCGTATATTTTATAAAAATTTTAAAAGCAAAATAATTAAACAATGAAAAAATGTGCCAAGAACATAATTTTATTATTATTATTCATTGGCTTTTGCAGTTTTAATTTTTTTTTAGTGTTAAAAATTTTTCTCGCCCCATTTTTATTCGTGAGTTTTTTTTTGACAGTTCAAAGCGGGAACTTTTCTCACAAAAATGTTTTGCTGTAAAATGGCGAGGTATTTCCTTACGTGACAGCTAAAACTCGCCAAAAAAGTTACAGACACAGTTAAGTGAGAAAAACATCTGTTTGTTTCAATAAATGGCATTTTTGTTTCATTTCACACATTTCAATCGAAAAACCTTAATTTACTTTATCGCTCACTTTAGGATAAAGTAAAGTTTTAATTATGGGACACTTTTTAAAAGGACGATTAAAGTCTACTTTTAGCTGTCGGTAAGTTCCTAAGACTTTTGCTTGTATTTGAAATTCATTTGCTAACACTCAATAAAATAATACGTGTGTGGAAATGTAAGAAGATGAAATCTGTACGCGTTGTTTTTCTGCTGGGTTCGAATCCCAGCCTGGCTAATTATGTATTCTTCATCTTAGGGCCATTATTACAACTTGCCAGTAGTTAAAGGTAGGATTTTGTCGGGCGTATAACAAGTTATTTGTTATTTCAACTCATGGTGGAATAAGCAGGTGGCATCGTTACGGCAACAAATACAACATTACAACAAAAATGGAAATTACATAACCGTTTACGTCAAAAAATACATTAAACAAAAATCAAAGCATGCCGCTGAACGTGATGAAATAAATAAATTTTTAGCCAATTTTTATTTAATTATGGTCAATATCTTATCAAAATTATCAAAAACTTTAATAAAAAACAAAAATCACAGCACAAAACGTGAACTTTTTGTAAACATAAACAAAACTTTGACATAAACCTAGACAAACAATGCAAGAGCAAAAAATCGTCATGTGGCGTAGTGCTGCCACCTGTTTATTTCACCATGTTTCAACTTAACTTCAACCTTCTCGGTAAGATGAACTTGCCTTCAAAATATTGCTTCCTTTAATTAAAAGCAAAGTAAACTAAGTGAAAATCTGTTTATACGTGGAACAAAATCGTACTTTTAGCTATCGGCAAATTGTAAAAATGGCCCTAAATGTTGCTTCTTAGGGAATAGGTGCTCTGTAATGAAATAAAATTGCGTTCAAACAACAACTTATTGCACTTGAAATGTGAGCTAGGTTTAAAGAGAGATCTTACAAGCCAGCGATGGTTTTTAGACTAGAGCTCCAAAAAACAAAACCTTAAAATTAAAAACATATTTGTTAAGTTTTTAATTCATTGCACCAAATAAAAATAGAACTTTTGTTTTGTTAGTTTTCACAGTGACCCCCAACCCCCATAAAATACAGGAAACTTTGTTTTTTTTTTAAATTTTTTTTAATGAATCTTTGAGTGTATTTGTGTTTCTCTCTCTTTTTTCAAATATTTTCACACATTGTATTATTTAATTTATATAATTTTTATCATTTAAATTTTAATTATAAATAATTAAATCTAAATATTTTGTATTTCCTACACAACTAAAAACATTTAAAAAATTAAGCATATTTTATCGTAAATGTATAGCAATTTCTTCTAGACAATTAAAAACTGATAATTGTTTTTAATAACTTTGTTTATACACAAGACAAGAACAAATTAAACAAATAATACAATTACGAATACTTAAGAAATACTTCAGAGGAAATGCAAACAAAAAATTTACAACTCGAACGAATTTTCTTTTTGTTTTTTTGCTTAATAAACTAACATTTATAATACATGAGAGTTTTCCTTAAAATTTCTGTTGGTATTTATTTTAAATAATATTGCTCTAAGCTGTATTAAAGTAATTTTTAAAAATTTTTCTAAATTCGACAAAAACTTAATTAAATAAAACATTAACTTAAATTAGTTAAATAAATTTACAATCTTGTTTTTTTTTTAAACGAAATTAAACTGTACAAAACAAATTAACAAACTGAATGAGAATTTTTAAGATTTTGTTATTCATTTTCTTTTTGAAAATATTTAATTTAGATTGTTGTAGTAGTTGGTTTTTTGTAATACTGGTTTTGGCATTGTTTAGGTTTGTAACTTAATGTGGTTAATAATTTAATGGGGTGGACTTCTGGGTGCCGACCCTGAAGGATGTTGTGGTACTTGATAGGGGCTAAATCTTTGAAACTGCCGAGGTCTCATGTCGGGCGACGGGGACCCCGAAGAGGTGGATGAAGGTGTTGAGGCTGTGGGAGGCGGAGGTGGTGTACGATTGGCATGGGCTTGTGCCGCAGCCTGAGCTGCTGCTTGAGCCTGAGCTTGGGCAGCCGCTTGAGCTTGAGCCTGAGCCTGGGCAACGGCTTGCTGATTGGCGGAAGCTAAAAAGCCAGCTGTTAATTGGGGCCATTGTTGCTGGAACATGTGAAATGCTCCGAGACCAGGTGGTGGCGCCTGTTGGGCATACATTTGAGGCATCATTAACTGGGCGTAGGGTGAATTGCCACCAAACATTTGTAAGTGCTGGCGGGCTTTCTCAAATATAGCCATGGAGGTGGGATCAGCTCCCTGCTGGGCAGCAAACTGTTGCATTATTGGATCAGGGAATAATCTTAAAGGCGATCTCAGTTGTTGTTCCAACAATAAAGCTTCCATAGGATCACGATCGAAATCAGTCAAACGCGAGGAGTCTCTAAATCCTTTAGCAAAAGGATTCGAGTCAATTTTCAGTTTGGTTATCAGCTGATTTTGGTAAGCTGTAACGGCTGTGAAAACAGTCTCTGGAAATACATAAGTCTTGTGATCCAATTCCTGTAATTCCTTGGGATTTGTGGGAATACTCTGGCCATGACTTAAACGTACCAAGTGAATGCGGGGTTGATAGCGGTGCATGGAGTTTAAAACAATCTAAAAAAGAGAGACCAGAACAATTTTCTTTATTTTTAATTCTATAAAAACAAACAAAGCCAAAATGGTGTTAAAAAAATGAATAAAAAAATGAGCGAGTTGAAAAATCTCTCCAAGAGTATTTAAATGGCCTGTTACTGAAAAGAGTCATGCGCATAAAGCAGGGAAAACTTGTTACAAAATTTTATGGAAATGTATACAAAAAAGTAACCACCACCTTCAGTGTACACAGAATAAAACAAAATTAATTTAAATAATAAACTATTTTTCCAGTTCTGTGCTCTTGTGTTTTTTAAACCCCATTTTTAACAAAACAAGAGATTCATGTTGTATAAAAAAAAAACTTGCGTGTTTGACAAACCAACACAGATGGACAGACAGACGGACTGACAATTGTTTAAATGTGTATTTAAATGTTAAAATTTATAAAAGAATTTTGTAAAAGCTGATTTCATTTGTTTCTCCTCTTTAAAAACAATTATTTTCTTTTTCATATAAAATAATTTCACTTTTTCATTTGGGGTTTTTTTTTTAAATTTTGGTCAGTGAAAAAAATAAACAAATTTCGTTGTATTTACAAGCGGTTGTTTAAGCGGAATAATTGAGGGAGAGTGATTTTTGAAAAGAAAACTTAATTATTTTGGGATAATAAAGAAATTTTCATTGTAAATTTTTTTCTTTGCAGGCTAATTTCAGCATTTTAACCACATTTGTAAAGCTTTCGCTATTTAATCAAAATGTAAGTGTTTGTTAGGTTTTAAAACAATTTTTAAAGGGTTGCCACGTAGGCTAGTTGATAGTTAGCTAGTCTGTCAGTGCGAGGGTTGCCGGTTCGATTACCGCCAGAGATTCTAGTCTGTTTCTCTACAACTGGCTGAATGTCCACGGTACTATTGCGTGGCAAATGAAGTAAAAAAATATTATTTGTAACTTAATAAAATAATTCTTACCTGTCCATTTTTATCCATTTCATTGTTGGTCAATTTAACTTTTTCAAATGAAATGACCTGTTTTCGTAGAGCTTCACAACTAAATGGACTATCAGGATGGGCATACAATCTAGCAGGTGGAGCGGGATCAGCTTTACCAGCAACCAACCACGCTGAACGATGATAAGCATAACGATAACGTTTGGAATCCATAGGTATAATGTCTAATAAAACGGCGTAACGATCGGCCGGTTGTATTTGTCTCAGGGGACCCGAGAAGCTAACGCGTACAGTAGGAAACATACGCCTTAAAAAAAAGGGGAGAAAGAAAATACAATTTAAGATTATAATTAAAGTTAAAGGTCAACAAAAGAATTTTATCACCCATCTACTAAACATAACGTGTGTCTGTATGTGTGTGTTAATTTGTCCTGCCCCATTTCACTACTTTACCCTCTTCTTTAAGGTGTGATTTTTATGTTTGAAACGGCAGTTCCTTTTATAACTTTTGATTTAGTCTAAATGAAACCCAGTTAAAAATAACACCAGAATAGGTTACATGTGGAGTACAAAATACTGACACTCATTTGGTTTGGAAATGTTGTAAAAATGTGATTTAATTTTTATGTAAAGGTGTTGGCCGACCTTAATGTCAGTGTAAAATATTGTGTGTGTGGCCGGCCCATTGTGTTAAACACATGCTTAGTCTTAATATTTATAGGATTACCCGCTGAGAAGATTGACTTGATTCAACTCGGTTATAGATACAATAGTTTATGTTTTAGTTTTAAAAATCCTGCTTAGGAAATTATATGTTGACAACAAAAACGCCTTACTGACATTTTTTTGTATGCGTTTTTGTATTTATACTAATTTTTAAGGTTGGTACATTTTGCGTATTTTGGAATTTGTTTTAAGGATTTCTATGCGTAGTGAGAACAAAGATTGATGAAAGAAAACAGACATAAAGGAGCCCATTGTTACAATTTCAATATCAAGTTAAATTGTTAAAAAAAAAAACAGAAACGTACAATAAATCCAGACCTCACACGTTTTAAATTCTGAAAAATTTGTGTAAATTAATGAATTTAGCCATTAATTTGAAAAAATGTACTGCAGTTTAAAGGGAAAATTATCTATTACTTTTGATTTCTAAACCGTTTTAAACGACGTGGAAGTTATAAATATTAAAACTTATTAAAATGAATTCGTATTTTGAATTTTTATTAACTGTATACTCGAATAAAAGCATGCGTAAGATTAAAGAAAAAGTTTATAAACAATTTTGATTAAAGGTTCTTACTTAATTTTTTTCTAGTGTTTCTGTTACAATCATAAAAAACAACTACAATAATAAATTATAACAAATTATGAATTTATATTTGTAGATTTGTTGTTTTTGTTTTTCGTTTTTCAACAAACACGTAAAGGATTAAATGTGTTGCCACATGCAAAAGTATCACCCTGGCGCGCTAATCTACTCACATTACAACGCAATTTGTCATAGAGAATATACAAAAAAGAAAAAAAAGAACTCGAGTTTAGGTTATATTATAACTCCTTTTGGCATTCGAAAACTAAAAATGAAAAACAACTTGAAAGTCTACACTGAATGACCGACCACCTAATGTCACAATTGCATGATATTTGCCATAAAACTGTGGCAACTAGCAAACACAGAACAGCAGACAAACTGATACTTCATTTACGGTGTATTGCGTTTTGTGCTTTTTTTTTCTCCTACTCTTTTGCTTACCTTCCAGTCTTGGTGATAATCATCTCTGTGCCCAAGTCATGAAAACGATCCCATAATTCTTTTGTTTCCAAATGACATTGAACTGGCTTCAATTCATCGCAATTGCAAGATCCCACTATTTTAGGAGCTTTTGGAGCGGGTTCGGGTGAAGAACGCTCACCATCCAAATCACTGGCCGGTGATTGGGGCGGCGTTGAACGTCCCACACTGCTGGCTGTGCTGGTGTTTAACTGATTTTGTGATAGATTGCCGGTGCTAGTGCTGCAATTGGAATTATTCAAACGGCGAGATTTGGTTGGAGGCTCTTCGGAATCACTGCAGTCGACAACATCAACATCGACTTCATCTTCTATGGAAATGGGACCTTAAAAAAATCCAAAACAAATAAAATTCTGTTTTCAAATGGGCGCAACTCTATTTTAATTTAAATTTATTTTATATTTCTTTTAGTTTTATGTTTGGAGATATATATTTGATTTACTTTTTTTTTGTTTATTTGCTGTTGATGGTTTGAAACAACATTAAATTTAATAGAATCATTAAACATGTTTAAAAATTTAAATTAATTAAATGTTTAGCGCAAATTATCATAATACAAACAAATAAAATTGTTTTTTTTTTTAAATCCTGGCTATAATTAACAAAAAAAATATTTTAAAAAAACTAAAACAAAGACAAGAAAAGAATTAAAAACAACATACCTACTTTAAGTAAAAGAATTAAAAACAAATAAAAAAATACGTTTGAAAAAAGCCAGTTTTGATTAATATTTGAAACTTAACATGAAAGCGTATTGATTATCATTAACATCGTGGACATCATTATCAGAAAAACAAACTAATTTGTTTAATGTGTTGTTATGTGTTGAAATCTTTTGTAAATAGAAGACCTTTTTTTTCTTTTAAGAAATAAAGGATGGATTTTTATACTAGAGGAAAATTAATTAATTTTAGGAAAAAATTTTCAGAAATTTGAATTTAAAAAAAATATTTCGGAAATAATGTTTGTTGATCATATTGAAATATAAATCATAAATCTTTTTTTCTCTTTTTAACTTTCTATAACAAATTTCCCATTTAACGCAGTAGTTTTGTTTAAGGTAAAATATTTTTTGAGTTTTTTCTTTTGATTTTTATTATTAACCTCCAATTTTACTAAGTTTAGTAAAAAATAACTACCTATTACTTTAACTTCCAGTTAACAACATGTTTTTGACAGTTTTAACTAAAAGTTAATTATTACTGAACTTGGTGAAATTGGCCGTAAAATCATATTTTTAGATAGGTACAATAGTATTTTTATTCAGAATGAATTTTGAAGACTTTAAATAAATTTTATTGCTTATTTTTTTTGTTTATAATATACGTCATAGGTACGTACCTACATAAATTAACAAAGTTAAAAAGTATATTTTTAAAAGTCCTGACAGTTTCTATTAAATTTGGGTAATCGCATTATTTCCAAAGTGGAGATTTGAGAAAAAAAAGTCCAGTTAAAATTTTATATAAAAAGCTCTGGTACTAAAAGTTTAGTAAATGCGATTAAATATAGCGACGGCATTGTTAAATTTCTTAAGAACAGTTACAGTTTTGCAAAATAATATTTCTTCAGAAATACCTACCTACTTAAACTCTCATTTAAACATTTTCGTTTTGAAGGAAAATGAAATAGAAACAAAATTACTTACTCGCTGATCTAACGGACGATTCACGGCTGGAGGAGTTTTCTTCTCTAGCCATGATGGCGGCAATAGAGAAATCAGTAGCAGAGCCGGCGGCTGATTTGCTATTTGTTGTGGCCGTGGTAGGATTAGCGGCATTTGCACTATTTCCGCTTATACCACCGCCAGCGCCATTGCACAAGTAGGGATGTGATCCGATCAGCATTTTGGTGATTGTTTGTTGGTGATTCTTTCACACAATTTATTAACAAAAATAATTTTCAATTTTATTTTAACAATTTATAAATTTTTTTTTGGTTATAAAACTTGTTTTAACTTTTCCGCAATAACAAACACTTTTTTCACCTACACTGCATTTTCTTTTGAAGTTTTTTTTTAATGCCTAGTATAACAATATTTAAATAAATTTTCACTAATATTTTCTGTACTCCATAAATTTATAAAAACGCCGTCGATAATTTTGAAAGTTCCAGCGGCTTTTTGTTTGTAATGCTGTTTTAAATGTATTTTTTATCAAAGAAAACTTGTTTTTTTATTTTATTTGTATAGATTTATCTACGTTTTTTTTTTTAGTTTTAAGCGTTTATTATGTTGAACGTAAGACAAACGGCGATGAACTGAATTGTGTCAGAAACCTGCATTAGCTAAGAAGCACACACACCAAAGACACACCAGAAAAACTAGTTTAATTTTTAAGCAAAACGAAGAGTCAAGGGTGCTGTAATTACAAAAACAACCAGGAAAAAAACAACAAATTTGTATACCCACCATGAGAGTAAATGCAACAAATCAAAAAAAAAGAAAGAATTAACGCTAGCAAACGCTCAAAGAAGAGAGAGAGTTATATGAACACGCTAGTAGAGGAACTGAAAAAGCTAGATTTTTACTCATTTGCAGTAAAACGACTCAATATTCTCTTTGCCTAATAATCCAATTGGAGTTGGTTCTCACTGGCCCAAGCTACACAAGGAAGAAAGAGATGTTGATTAATCTATGCAAAATTGATATATTGGGCTCACCTTCTCTTGGTAAAAGAGAAAAGTAATTTTGTTTGTGGAGTGGGATGTGTTTTTGATGTGTGTTTTTATCACAACTCACCAACGTTTTCTGTTATTGTTTTTATGAGCGTTGTTTGTGTTGTTGTTAACAATAATTTCCATTTTTCTCATTGATGGATTTTTTTCCTATTGTACGATTGCAAGTTGTTAATATTGTTGTTGTTTTTTAAATTTTCCTTCACAATTAAAAATGTCGTCACTATTGCTTTCTTTGTCTGTCCACCAAGTTTCTCATGACGTACTCTGTTTTTCTTTCGCATTTTAATGGAGAAATTATATTTTTTATGATGTGTAAACGTTTTTTATGCGGTTGCTTTTCTGCATTCTGTTTATTCTCTTAACAAATGTGTGTATTTGTGAAAAAAAAAACAAAATACAGAAAAATAAAAGCTAAAGGAGACTGTTGTAATAATTTTCCTTCCTCAGGATATTGTGTTGAAATGAGAAAAGTGTTTCATTTCATTTCCACGACGTTTCTGAAAAAATAAAATAGAAGGTTCATTTCGTCATTGTTGTTTTCAATTTTTGGGGAAATTTAAAGAGAAATACCTACCTACATACACTAAATATTAAAAGTGATGATTTGTTAAAGTATTATTGTTTTTTTTTTAATTTGGCATAATGTTTGTTTAATGTTTAAAATAGAACATTTTTAAAGTTAAATTCTTATCATATTGAAAATAATTTGAGTCACACCTAAAGCGAATTAATATTGCGTCAAATACGTTCTTCTGATAGGTATACATAGGTATATACATATGTAGGTATGTACCTACCATAGGTAGGTATAGATAAATTTTTGCAAACATTTTTTGGACATGCCTTTAGAAAAGAAAGTGCAAGTTGCCGGAATTTATTGCAATAGATTAAAGGAATGTTACCTAATTTAATCTAATATTTAGATAGGTACCTATACATATTTACGTATCGTCACCTAAAATGCAAAATAACGTAACACCACTTTTTATAAGTTTACAGGAGGAGCAAAAAAATTTTACAAGATCATTAACAACCAGGTGTACTTGGCGTTTGAATTTCTTTTAAGGGGATTAAACATTTTTTGTGAACATGTAGTTTAATAAAACGAACAAAAATCAAACAAAAAGTCAATTATGAATTTTTGGATGATACCTACGTTATTTTGCACTTTGGGTAACGATATGTATGGGTCATTTGCAATCAAAAATACATTAATTTATTTGGTTTTTTTTGTTTTTTAAATTTTCTGGATATAATAGCCCTGCAAATATTAGGACTAGTCCATACACGCGTGTAAGGTGTAGGCTACAAGGGACCAGGACTAGTCCAAAAGTAACCCAAACGTATGGAAAAAACATGGTCTTTTTAACATTACGATGTCCTAGGGCAGGACCATATAACCCAGCTTTGGACTACAAAGGAGTAGTCTTAAAACTACTCCATTTTATACACAAGATGATTAGTTTTAACTTCGTTTAAAAACGAAAACATGTCGTTAAAAAACGAAGACATGTCGTCTCACTACTAACACTTTTTAACAATGACATCATGGTCCATGCTTGCATTACATTGGACCAGTCCATGCAGGGAGGTAGGTAGTTGATTTACCAGAAAACTTTTGAAGATTGAGATCGATTTAAGGCTCTGCAAGGAATCAGTACATTTAATTTATTCTTTAGGTAAAATTGGAAATAGCTAGCGGGATGTCTGTCTTGGACGATTTAATGCAAAAATACATAGGTACATCGACACGGACTTAAGTAAGTACCTTTCTGGGTTTGGCACGTAGGTACAAACATTTTTTGCAAATCCAAATATGTGCAGTCTAAATGCGAAGAGCAACTTTATGCTTTTTTATATAGAAAAAAAACCATATAAACCAGTTCTTCAATTTAAGAGGCATAATTGTTATTTTTTTTTTTTTTGCAAAAATAATAGTTCATTATTTAGTTTTTTCCATAAACTTTCTAAAATTCACTTTTGACATTCTGAGGCGATCAAATAAATAATTTACTTGAACTTAAAACTAAAAAATGGAAGGGGGAGTGGTATAAAAATCAAAAAATAAGTTTTGTCTATCAAAAAATTCAAATTCAGAAAATCCGCTAGTGATAGAAATCGAGTGTCTTTATTTCCTGTTTTTATTTTCTTAAATTTTATGTTACAAGTTGTTAAGGAGGTCCATAAAATAACGCAAAAATTCCACTATATTATTTTTTCGGATAGGCAAATAATATTAATTAAAGAGATTAGGATGTAGGTATGTATTTTTGAAATACTTTTTGTGGTTTAAAAGCGTTTTACTATTAATAAAAATCATAAATAATTTAGTTTTTTTAAATTTAAGAAGGAAAATTTGAAATTGTTGAGCTTTGATCCGATTTAAAGAAATAAGTTCTTTTTGAAATGAACCCAAATGACCTACGTTCAGAATTGTGACTTTTTTCACCTCACTTCTTACTAGTATTTTGAAGTAGTTTATTGCATAGATGTGGAATTGTTTCATTTTGCTCTGGTCTATTATATTTGTCATTAAATAAGAACAAAAGTATTGACATTTTTTAAGTTATGTAACAATGACTACAATAACAGAAAAAAAGTTGAATTGCTGCTTTTAGTTATGAAGCTCCTCAGTGAAATTTACTGTATTTTGAACATAGACTTTGAATTTGAATATAGACTATAATTCAGAAATAGGTTTAAGATCGCTTGAAATGTTTCTCCCCTTTTAAAAACGATAATTTGTAAATCGATAAAGTTTCATCACATATAGGCATTTCCAGCGAAAAATTTTACTTGTAAAGTTGCTCCAGCAATAATTAAAATTGTTTCTCAAAAAAAAAAAAACAAATTTACTTTTTTAAATTTTATGTAAAGCCTAGTACTCTGTTTAAATTTGTGAAAAATGTTGAGCAACATTGATTATTCCACACGTAAATTTTGGCATTTATCAATGTTACCAATCTTGCGAGTTTGTACAATTTGACGTTTTTATTCCTTCAAAGTATGCTACATTGTTTCGTGTATGTAAACAAACGCCACATGTATTTTACTAAAATTATTTTTTTTTAATAAAAAATTTAATAAAAAAAAGTAAATATGGATAAAAAACTTTTACCGATTGTGTTATTTTAATTTTTTATTTCTTTTTTAATATTAAGTTCATATTTTTTGCTTTTGCTTAAAATTCCACGTGAAATAAAGGCAGTTTACATTATTTCGCAGTTGTAAAAAAAATGTTGCCAGAAACATTTCGGAACTTTTTCACAAAATAAACAGAGTACAACTCCATCAACATTATTTCGTAGATATTACGCACAAGTTTTTTTCATATGCATTTTGACAGCATTTCACGTGAAATGTTGAACAGAGTACCAGGCTTAAAACACAACTAGCTCTATATTGGGTAACAAAAGGGATAACATTTGAACAACATGGGCCCAAATACAAGCTCATTTGCTTGCTGGCTTTACGTTACAAAAAGAAGACTTTTCGCTGGAAATGCCCATATCCAAACAACAATTATTTCTGCAAAAAAAAAAAAAAACAAAAATTTAAAGATTTTATTTAATTTTTCCTTTTCCCTCAACAATAAATTTTAGTGTATTTATCAAAAATAAAAATTGGGAATATAACACGTCATAAAGAAATCTTATTAATAATTTATCTTATAATTGAAACAAAACATAACGTTTCCTCTAAAACTGCATCAATATTTATTTATTTAATATTTTATTCAAAAATAAATAAACTTCTCTTAACTTCTTCGTCACAATTATTTTAGATAATTTAAATAAATATGTATACTCTTTATTTATTTTCACAAAAACGCATAATGTTTTATGTCCTTCCGTCTCCTGCGGTAATCGTAAAGCTTTCGTTCTGTGCTTTTTTATAATTTTTCATTACGTTTATTTGCTTATTACTTTGATCATAAAAAAATAATAAAATGTATGTATGTATTTTTATGCATTTATTGCTTGTCTTCCACGTTGTTTTAGTTCTGCCTCCTAAACTTTTTTATGACAACGAGTCTGTGGACTTTTTATCGACTGTCTACAAGAGTCATCCGATGTTTTAACTTTAACATTGTCCAGCAAATGTGAATGTTGCTTTGTTTCTATTTTACATTCATGCAGATGCAACTTCCGTATCCTTGAATATTTTTGTGCTTGTTGCACTTTTCACTACTGCTGTCGTAAAATATTGACACACGCGGCCGTCTTGCAACATTAATATGGACATTTACAGCCATTTTCAGCAATTATATTTTTAAGTCAACACTTATTCAGGGATAAAGTTACTTTCAAGGTTATGACCGAAGGAGAAAAAATTAAAAAAATTGTATTTATAGTTTATTAGAGAATTTTAAATATTGTTCTTAAATTAATTTTATATTTGTTTAACATTTAGCAAAATTGGAAAAAAAATAATTAGCAACGACATTTTCTTTAATTTTTTAGGGACATTTAAAATTTTTTCACAAAACGTAAGTTTGTATAAAGAAATTTTCGACTTTAAATTATGAAAGAAACTTTTAGTTTATCTACGAAATATTTCTGTAACAAAATAATTTCTATATGTATCTGCTATGTCTAGAGTATCCACTCGATTAATCGTTGTTCGATTAAATATGTGACAAATTATGTAAATCACTATTAACAGGGCTTAAAAAACTTCAGTCGAAACCAAAAGCTGTGGAACAAAAAACGAAAATTTGTGTTCAACTTTTCGAGTTGGTTTGATAGCGACTGTTTACATTTAATGAAGCAAAAGTTTTTTTTTTTGCCAATGACAAATGAAGAACTGGAATAAATGGCAGTTTTTCTACTTTGACCGCAGTTTTTTAAACGCTGACTATAAACGTCAAATTCGTAAAAAAAATTTGTAAGCAGTAAAAAATGTGTAAACCATGTTCTGTCAGATTATGGGTTGGTTACCTGTTTATACCCGACTGTCAATTTTTTTTACCCCGTATTTTCTAATCGGCTGGATGTTGACATTCAAGATATCATTAGATTTGTCTTAATTACCTAAGTGTCTTTGTTTGAAAACGAAGTGTCTGTTTTTTGTCGTGAAATTGTAATACGTTAAAAAATAAATTAACCAAACCTATAGAGAAGAATTAAAAAATAAAGGAAATTAAGAGAGATTACAAAAAAGTATAAAAAAGTTATCAGCCATGTTCAGAATACCGAATACATACATACGAGTGTAATTGGAAGCAAAGGCATTTAAAAAAAGATCCTGTTTTAAAAGTATATAAAAAGTTCCTTTGGTTAAGTATATATTGAATTCGTATCTTTACCATAACTTCTCTTAAAATCAGGAAAAACTGCGGTGATTTTTAAAAAAATTTAACGGAGAATCTCCTTTGATTTCAATTTCACTCGATTTTAAGAATTTATAAATTGGTTTAAAATGCTTTTCATAATTGGCTGGCACCTCTCATTTTCTGTTTATTAATAAAATAAAAGAATGCGTTCAAATAGAGATGTCTATTTTTTTCCCATCAATTAAAATTTTTGAATTCTTCGAGTTATTCGAGTAATTTGAACAATTTAAAGCCTTTATTCGATTAATCGAGCAATTTTAAAATCAAAAAAATCGATTTTTTCCTTACTCGAACAAAACCAAAAGTCGAATAATTGGATACTCTAGTGATGCCTGCAAGGTTATCAAGCAATATTTTGTCTTCCTTTAACACATTTCATCAGACCAACAGAATTTTAACAATCATTTTTTAACGTCATTATCCTACAAATGTCAAAAACATCAGAACTCCTTTCCCAAAAAAAAAAAAAAATGTTAACAAAATATTTGTAAGAACAAAACAAAATATTTTGTCAACTAAACTGATGCGCAATACAAAAGGCCAAAGCCAATAACATTCATTTGAGGCCATCATCAGCTTGGTATTTTTTGCAGGACCTTTATTGACCAGAACAGGACTCATACAGAGAAAAAAAACATTGTTACTTTTTGTTCTCTTTGCTTTGTTTTGTAAACATTTTAATACAATAGAAAAAAATCTCCTGTGGGGCTTAAACACAAACAATAATTCGGAGGTCTGGAAACCAGACAAAACATTTAAATGTTACATGTGTTGTAATTTAAGATCAACCAAAAATACTGCATTGGAAATTCAAACAATTGAAAATAAAGTGCATTTTTGTTAAAACATTATAGATAGAGCAAAGCACGTGCTGTTAAAACTGAAATGTTTAGTCTGTAAGATTCAAAGTTAAATTAAATATTATTTTTTAATTGAGGAAATGTTTAAGTATTTCCGTTCAGACTTTAAAGTGCAGTTTTTAATATTTTTTTTTTTTTAAATTGAATTATTAATATTTTAATAACAATTTTACTCCGTGAAAAGAAAATTTCTTCGCCATTTCAATGAAAAAAAAAAAAATTCCTTAGAATATTTAGAACATTATAAGGGTACTGAAGATAGTTCGATATATCTTTAACTTTAAAGAAAAAATTCTAATTCCGGAGCACAGTATTCAAAAACTGAAATCTAATACCGGTTAATCGATTCTATCAAAACCATTCTTAGATACACACAGAAAACAAATTGGTTGGGAAACGGTTGCAGTAATAAAATATTGATCAAGTTACATAATTTATAATTGCAACTATTAAAAATCTATAGTTCTAACTGATTTTTAATTCTCTTGATTATTAAAACGATGTTCCAACTGAAATATGATTCCTTCAATTCTTGTATTAGTTGTAATAACTAATTTAATTTAGTTCTAAAAATTAGTACAAATGATTAGTATTATTATTTAATTAAGCTTTAGGTCTCTTTTTTTTATATAAAAAATATTAATTTTATTTAATCCAATAAAAAAAAGAGACCTAAAGCTTAATTAAATAATAATACTAATCAAATTTTGTAAAGGTCGAATAAGAGTCAATTTATTTATTAGTACAAATGGTTAGAATCACAACCGAATTTAATATAGGGCAATACTGAATATTGGTCATTGCAATCAAAAATTTGCTTTCGTCAATAAATTTTGTAAGATAAATGTTTATTCATTTATTGCAGCTAATTATTGATTGTTGGAATAGTTTCAATTCGAGTACAACAAATGAAAATATAATTATTCAGAATTCACAACCAAAAAATAGTTAAAAGCCCCAATTGCCTACTAAATTTTCTGTCAAAACATTTGATAGATTAAAATAATTTTTAATTTTATATTTTAAAATTATCTTTGCGGTAAAAAATGGAAAATGTGGAAAAACTTAAAAAATAGGGGCAAGTTATTTACGTATTCTTATAGGTATGAACATATATACGTATGCACTATTTTTTTTATACCCTGCAAATTATATTGGACTACTGGATCCATTTTGATCCTGGGCTGGTCCAATGTGGTGCAAGTATGGACCATGTCATTACTAAAAAGAGTTTGCAGTGAAACGACATGTCTTCGTTTTTTAACGACATGTTTTCGTTTTGAAACGTAGTAGTTTTAAGACTTCTCCTTTGTAATGCAAGCTGGGTTATATGGTCCTGCCCTAGGACACCGTACTGTAAAATAAGCCCTTTTTCCATTCATTGGGATAACCTTTGGACAAGTCCTTGGCCCTTATGGGCTACATTTGACCGGTTAAAAAAAATATATTGATAACGACAATCAAATCTTTTGTTATGAACACCAATTATGTGTAAATTCAGTTGCAGCTACCATATATTCGGGTATAAGCACAATTTTGTTTCTAATAGTCATACTAACAACTAACAATATCTGTTGTTATGACTGATAGTGTACTAAAATTCAAATATTGCTATCAAAAATATTATGCTAAAGCCCATATGACACTACATTTTTAATGCATTGTTCAAGTTTTGGTGAACAGTACAAATATAATGTAATAGAAAAATTTACCAAGTGCAAAGAGTTCAGCTGTATTAAGATAAATGGCAAACTGTCAACAATTTTTAAAAAGTTATCGATAAAAAATGAAGTTATGTCAAAAAAAATGTAAAATTGTTTAACTTAAAATTGACATTTCAAGCTTAAAATATTAAAAGTGTTGCTGAATCAGCGTTTTATGGGCAAATTCAGCGATTTACGGCTTTTTGTTATAAGGTTTCTCATAAACAAAAAGTTGGCAACATTTAATAAAATAAACAAAACAGGGATGGCTAAGTTGTTTCAATTGTACTTTTTTGTTGATACTTTTTAAACAAAGATGTATAATACCTTTTTGTGGTATTTTTTATGAACATAAATAAAATTAATTTCAAGTAAAAAAATCTTTTAGTACAATTAGGGTAAAAAAGTACAATTTTTAAAGGTTGTTGGTACAATTTTAAAAATTCTCAACGCCATCCCTGAAACAAAACCATAACAAGAGAAAAAAAAAACTACAAAACTTTGTTTACATTTTTTATAGTTTGCTCCAGTTTGCTCTTTCTAACATTTACTGTTTCTTTCTATCAATTCTATATCAATTAATGAATAAAAAATGTAGTGTCATAAGGGCTTAAGCAACGAAATTTTCAGTAATTGGAACCGAATTGTGTGATAGTACATGCAACCGACGAAATTCGATTGGCGCCAAATTCGGTTGTGATCACGAATCGGTTTTCTCTGTGTACCTATTGACTCTCTGTCTGCGATATTTAGTTATTTTTATTCAAGAGTTAGGCCGAAAATTAAACTCCTAAGCTAGAGTTGCTGGAATCCAAATTCAATTTAACACAGAAAAGCTTCAAAATTATTAAAAATTTTATAAATTACACAAAGCAAATTTTGTGTACTGGCGCAGAACTTGCTATAGAGTTTTAAATGTTAATAACTTTTTTATTTATGCATTTTTTTTAATACATCTGGTGTATTTTTTAAGCATATTTTCAATATATTTTTGGAAAAGTTTCTTTGGAAATGACCGTTGTTTAATTTTGAATGATGTTTTTTTGCCTGTTTTTTTAAGCAAATGAAGCATAATACGAAATCCTATCGGATTTGTTACTGAAAACATTGTTAATATTAAAAAAAATTGTGACAAGAAAAAAATTGTATCCAAATAAATATTTAACTTTTTTTATACCACAAATCAACTTTAGTAACATTTTGCACACTACGTCGGAAATTTAACATTTCGGGAATTAGAAACCTTAATCAAACATCACGATAGAGAGTCCTATAAAAATAGTTTTTCCTATTTGTCGTTGGTGTACCATTGAACTTACAGTTGTACTCCTACCATCTGTTGCAACCCTGCTTTAAACTATCTAGAACTCAAATTAGTCTAAATAACTTTTGTCAGTCATAGAAGATATAAAAGTCTTAAAACTCAATTACACATATCAAAGTTTTTTTTGGGATTCAAAAATTATTTAACAAGGTTTCGTTTAAATGTGCTAAATTCCCATTTCATACTATTGATAAGCTGAAATTTATTGTTGATGGGATAGGCTATTCCTATGCGCATTTCACTGGTTGCTAGGCCAGATCATTAGGAAACTTCATCCAAAGATTTTAGAAAAACTAAAGATATTATACAAATAAAACTGTTAAGCGAATAAGAATTACAAGCACCAGTTTTACTTGCAACAATATCAAAGCTTAAACAAAAACAACAACAATAAACAGTGAGTTTATATTTTCTTATAGTCCCGACTACAATTGGTTGATTTTTTGTCAACTCTAAATGCAGTTGTAAGTGGGTAAATAAAAAACAAAAAGAAAAACAAATTACTTTATTTTATTTTGCCAGTTCAGTTTTAATTACACTGCCACATGCATTTTAGTTTTGTTTAAATATGCTAAATTCCCATTATTTATACACATATTTTCTGGTTAAAAGTTTTCTTCAATTAAAAAGTTTTTACCTCTTTTTTAAATAAAAGTCAAAATTAAAAGATTTTATTTTTATTTAAAAGTATCTGAACAAAGAATTATTTTATCTTAATTTCCGTTCATCTTTCTTAAGCTTCGTACAGACGATGGTCAGATCTTACAATGTTGTAGTTTTTCTGACAATGGTGCCATTGTCAGATGAATTAATTTAACACATCTGCCAAATTAAAATAGCGTACAATGTTCACACAGTTTCAAGACATTCTTAGTCAATTTAAATGACAACATTGTAAGATCTGACCACCGTCTGTACGAAGCTTTAGTATGCAATTTTCACTAGGCTTACAAGAAGATAACAAGAATTAATTTTTTCCTACACCCAATAACGCTATTCACCGTAAAATAATTAAGCAATAATTTCATGTAATTAAAACAAATAATTTTGCATCCCTCGAGCAAAAATAACAACTGGAAAATTAATATTCAGAAACAATTTTAACTTGCAGTCTTAGAACTTGCTCTAGTGCTAGTTTTTCCTCTACATAGAAGAAGAAAATACAGAAAAAAATTGTCACATTAAATGGCTTAGGAATAATTGAACATGGTTTTGCTGTAAAGCAAAGCAAACATTCATGGAGGTTTTAAATGTTTTTTTGTTGTTATCGTTTCCACCATTTGCAAACAAAAGTGTTGCGTGTTTTGTGACCATGTTTGTTTTTAGCTGAATAGAGAAAAACAAAAAAAAAATTAAGACATAAAAAAAGTACGAGAAAACATGAGTTTTACAGACAACATTAAGCAACTCTTGTAATACCAGGTTGTTTTCTTCAGTTTTTATTCCCTATCCTTCTGTTGTGAAGTTGCAACTGCAGCAACTCGTACTTTTTGCATGTTTAAGACCAAATATGAATGAATATGATGATGATGACGATGGTGGTGTTGGTGGTCTAAAAACGGAAATGGCCAATGCCAAAGAGCTGCATTCACTTGAAGCCATCAATGCATTACATTTTGTTTTATTTATTTATTTACTTTTTTTTTTGTTAAGGACTTAAAACTTCGTGGCTGTCTTTGTTTTAATGGCGTTATCGTGTAAATTGTTATTAAAAATATAAATATTTCCACTTTCATATACAATTTTTCCTTCTATTATTTGCTCAAGCAACCGCTAATAGTTTTAGGCCTACAACATTCCTTATTGTACTTTTAAAAGAATTTACACTGTTTCCATGATATATAAAAAAAAGCATTGAAGGAAAAATACTTATCTAATATACCAAGAACAAGCATTTTTTATTGTTTTTGTATTTAAAAGGTCCAATAGTGACATCAGTCTTGCCACACCAAAAAGTAAAATAAGTAAAATAAAGTATTACAATTTATAATATACCTGTGAGTCCAGATGACATAAGGGTATTGAGGAATAAAAACTTAAAAAAACTATGACCACAGGGAATAGATAATTATGTTTGAATAGGGGTAAATGCTTAAAAATCACCTTTATAGTTTAAAATTGCTCTCCTACAAAATATCTTTACAATACACACATTTAAATGAATTAGTTAATAATAATAATGAAGCAATTTAATTCAGGTGCTCTTTATAGCCGCCACCACAACACCCAGATAAAAACATTTTTCAATATGGTCACCTGCAACAAAACTATTTTAAACGAAAATATTTAAACATATTATGTTTATTTTAATCATATTATTGTCACCGGCAACCATATATTATGGCTGCCTCCGAAGTTGTAATGATTAATTATAACAAAATTATGTTTAGCACTTATAAAAGCATGATTGTTTTTTAACTATAACATGTTGCTCTTTGAAAAAAGGAAATAGTATTGTTAATTTCAAAGCAATAATTGTCATATTTAACCATAACATGTCCAGAATCAATCATACTATGGTTGTGGCTTCGCGACGGAGTACACATTTAACCATAATATGGTTGCCGGTGTTGTAAAATGGAAAATCTATTTTACACCTTAGTAGCTGTTTAAATGCACGCCAGTGCAACTCGTAATATTGAAATTCTTACTTATTTTCTTTAATTTCTTTCACTTCTGTTTAGAAAGTCTTATTGCTAGCCAGAGAAACCTGAAATATGCTCTAAAAAATGCGTTTTATACGCAGTCAAAACTTAAAAATATGCCCTAAAAAATTCAACAATTTTTAATTTGAAAACAAAATATTTAACAATTTTTATTTAAAAAAACCCAATAAAAAATTTTATCATTTTATCGCTCAATTATGCGCTACGCAATGAAACATACAGAGATTCAGTAAAGTAAGTGAAGGAACTCTTAACCATTTTTATAAAAGAAAAAATAACAATTAAAGTGCTACGCCATTCCTTTACTACGAAGCAGGTTTGTAAGGGAGAACACTAAAAAATAACTGTAAAAAACATTCAGTGTGTAAAGCTGAACGCTTCATTCACTAGTTTTTATATGCGTTGAATTAAGCGCTTTTGGTGTCAAAAATGTATTGCTTCAAAGTGGGAACTCACCGTGTAAATTTCATGCCTTCCGTAAGAGAGATGGTAAGCGAAACTCTTACATTTCACCCTTACAAACCTGCTTCGTTTGAAGCTCAATTTTTTATTATAATTATAATTATAATTACAAATTAATATATTTACATACGAATTTTTGAGCTCAAAAACAAAGTTATGTTAAGAGGTTAAAATTAATATAAGAGTTATTTGTGCAGAATATTATCTAGATATTAACATCCATATGAGATTTTTTGTCTTAACGGGGTTTAAGGGACGGACGCTAAATTGTTTATTAATGTTTACATTTTTTTATCTTTTTATAATCCAGCGAAGCTCTGCGCTTGTCTGCAGGAAACCAGTGTTTAAAAGGAAGTTAAATCTATTTATAGATGGGAGCTTTGGGCAAATGTGAACCGATTCGAAAATAATTTAATTTGCAGTAAAATTTTTTGGGTAGAATTTAAGTCAATAAGAAGAAGAATATGTAAAATTATTGACCGATTCTCACCATTTACAGACTTCGTCCTTAGTACAATTAACTTGAACTTTGCGCACACGGTTGACATGGACAGACAACCTACCAGACGGACGGATGGACATCGCTAATTCACTTTAAAAAATGATTCTGAATCTATCGGTATACTAAAATATTGGTCCAGATTTTAAAGTTAAAGATAACATTTATGTTTAATGACAACCTGCTTTGCCTTACAAATTAAGAGTAAAAATTAAATGTAGATGGCGAAATTGAAGCAACACGTTGGGTATACAGATAGACATTAAAAACAGAAAGCCAGAATTTCGCAAAAAACATTTTTTTTATTTGTAGCGAAAGCTGCTCTTGTAGGTATTTAAATAAATTGAACATGGATCAAAATATGCCTCAAAAATTATGCAATACACTGATAGAAAAATGCATCTTCATATTGATGATGCCCTAACATCAGAATTGTTACAACAATGTTACTACAACTGGCATCAATGATGCAAAAAGTAACATCAATCCAATGACTAACGTCTTCGTACAATTTTGTCATTTTTAACGGGTCATCTATTTTATGACTATAGTGACATCTATTCGATGCCACATTTTGTATATTATTAACATTATTTTCATGATTACAATGTCTTATAAGAAGCAAAAATTCCTATATTCATTTTATTAAATTATTTAGTTAAATACATGAAATTTTTAAAGTAGAATGATTACGAAAACCACATGAGGCATGGTGCTGGTGTCTTTTTATTGAAAGTTCTGCTGTAAAAAAGGTCGTAATTCAACAAACGTGAAACAAACATATGCAACGGGTAAGTAAATAATAATATTCTCTCACTTCGACTTAAGTCAATTCCAATGACTTTGACTTAATGACAAACTGTCATTAAATTGATGCTAATGTGTCCTTTCTCCGAAGTTACGGCTTCATCGTACTAAGGACATCTTCGTCATTTCTGTGACTCCGATCTGTCATCCCATTGATGACATAATTTCCTTTTGACCCTGATGACACTTTGGCCAAGTGATGTTAAGGTTGACATCACAATGATGACAAGTGTCATGGGGTCAAAAACGAAGACACTTGTCATAGTACTGATGTCAAAATACATCAGCGTTATGACGTCTTTTCTATCAGTGTAGGCAAAGAATATGCACTAACAAATTGATGCCAAAAATTGTTTCTGTCCTCATTGGTCGCACAAGGAAAAACATGCTGTTGCATGTTTATGGTTTCCCTATTGATAACTTTTAAAATTAACTCTCATCTTATGCGCTCCTTACACGTTGCAATTCAATTGTCAACTGAGTCTTTCAACTTCATAAACTGAAATGAAAGATTTTAAATTGATTTTAACATTTAATGAAATAAAAGTCAATTTTTAAAATACTTAACTTTTTTTACAAAAGAAAACTACAAACATTAATTTTGACAGCTGATCAAGAGACAGTACAATCGAATTGAAAGACTTAGTAGGCAACTTGAAAAAATCAAAATCTTTTGATTTATCTTCAACCAACTCGACAACAGTCAAAATAATCAATTGACAGAGCCATACATGCTTTTATTTGGACAACAACCAACTCAGTTGACAATTGAATTGGAACGTGTATGGGTTGCCTTAATCATAGTATTACACTATCTATCGTATTTTATTAACACAATCACAACAGCCGGTCACAATTATATTGTTAAATTAACCATAATATGTTTAAAAACATTTCGTTTAAAATAGATTTGCTGGAGGTGAACATATTGAAAAATGTTTTTTCTCTGCGTTCAGTCTAGAATAATGATACACAAAATTTGTCTTTCAGTGTCAAACTATTTGAGTATTTAAGACCCCATAAAGAATACATTTTTGCTATGTCCTTGAGTAGGTCTAAGTCGACTTAGCCATGTCCATTTGTCTGTCTGTGTTTCCGTCTGTTAAGAACACGATCACTTTCGAATAACTCAAAAGAAAAAATCAATATTGGTGTCAAAACATTTCTTGTTCGCCTAACCAGTTTGGGATTAAAATCTTGCCTAATCGGTTCAGTTTGGAACCCAAATGTAAAATGTAAAAATCTCCTTAAAAAAATTAAAATTTTTGTTACAAAAATAACATGCTATGTTGACAAAAAGCTCGAATCCGTTTTATAGAACAGTAAATCATACTATAAAATTTTGTAAAGATCGGTCTATAAGTTACCATAGGCCCCATTTAAAGCTAGCTGGCTGTTGAGCTCACTCATATAAAGTTTCATATAAAGCGGGTTTCTAAAAAGCAATTTAAGAAGCATTAAGTTCCAAAAAAGTGTAACTTTATTGAAATTTGTTGATCTAACTTATGTATTTTTATACTGATAATTACTCTACAGAATTTTATAATGAACAATCCAAAATTTACGATAGAAAATCCCTTCCTTAAAAATTCACTTAAATACGCCTAATAATATTTCTAAAACAAATCATGATATTTTATTTGAATTACGCAACGAATTAAACACCGTTAGGTAAGGATTTATAGATACCATTAAAAGCCCATTCCTGATATACTCGATTTCTCGTTGGAGGGTATTAAAGATTCGGCACAGCCGAATATATCAGTCATACTCGTTTCTTTTATCTTTAAAGTGCCACGTTCCCTTTGAACTTATTTTGTTATCAAATTCAATTGATCTTTGACTTCGTTTGATATCCGAGTAACACAAAGTGCCCAAAATGAAGTTTTTCCAAGATGTCATTGGAGCCTAATAACTGACCAAGAATGTCAGTCAACGCCAGTTTAAAGTTTTAACTACAAATTAGTGTTCGTTGTAAACTGCAGTGAAAGTTATTTATTTTGTTTATTTAAACATTGTTTATTTAAAATAAATCAAATACCACAAAAGTTCCGCTCTATATTGAAAACAAAATACAACAAGAAAATGTTTAATTATTTGTAATAACAAGTCCTTAACACTTGACTCTTGAAGAGCGGCACCTATGAAAACAAAAAACATTTGTACAACAAATGCCATAAATTAAACCACAGTTTTACTAAACTAATCTTCAATATTTAAACACTCTTAGGATTTTCCTTTGCAAAGAGTTGTTATTGTTGTAAAATCTTGGTAAAAAAACATAATTGTGACAATTGTTGTTTTTAAAAGACAAAAATGTCACTTAAATGCAAGTGGTAGTAGTAGTTGCCCTGTTAAGAGCTGCTCTTAAGATGGGACACACACGTTGAATACATTCCTTTTTTTGGTTCAAGTGTGCTAAAGTGTCAAAATGACATTTTATTCCTGGGGAGGCTTAACGATAACAAGGCGCTCTTTACTCTGGCTGCTTAAAACCCAATGAAATGTCATAAACAACAAGTCCACAAAAAAAGGAGGCTGTTGCCGCCTTTATAACAAAACACTCAAAGAAACAATACAGGGGCTAGAATACTTAAAAAGTAAAAGAGCACAAGATTTAAAGCAATCAGTGTTGAAAAAGTGTCAAATTACTTATAATCGCTTACACTCGCACTTACACTGTAACACTAAGGAAACTTACAAATCAGGACTTAAAATGTGTATGTATGTTTGTCGTACCTAATCGGCCTTTAAGGTTGAAGTTGAGCTAATTTGAGTTCTTATCGTTTGCATTCGTTTGGAGTTGTTGAGATTTTGATTTTAAGAAAATTAATCCCCAGATTAATATTTTTCTTTTATTTCTAGTTTTCCAAGACAAGTTGTTTTAATGAATTTTGATGGACTGTCATAATGAATTTGTAGACAAGATATTAAAATTTTTGTAATTTCTTTAAAAAGGTTAATTGTGCTGACAAAGGTTGAATATTGAAAAACGTAATGAAAATGAGAGGTTGACGTAAAAGTTTCTTTGGGTTAATAGCAGTTCACACCGTATTGTTGTGTTATTTTTTGATAGAGGTTTGTTGTATCTTTTTGAGATTAAATTGAGTTTTTGTTTAAGAATTTTTCTTAAAACAGTTTTTGATGAAATTTAATTTTTGTAGAAAGCGTTAAATTAATAGAAAAGTAAATGACTGTTAAAAATTTATTTAAAAATTTATTTTTTTTGTAATCATTGTTTTTTTTTATTGCATGATGAATTTCTATTTATTTTGATTGATATTTTTCTTTTTTAAATTTGCACGGAATTATAGAAACCAACACTGTTTCGGTGGGAAATCTGGAAATTAATTTAATTGTTTAGATTTTGAATAGATAATTTTCATTTAAAAAATAAAAAAAAATATGAAGTTATAATTGTAATTTTTATTTTTTACCTTTTAATTTTAGGTTGGTAACCGAAGCAAATTGCGGTATCAGTATTTAAGCATTTTTTATTTCGGCATTGTTTTTTTTATTATATCGGTATAACGCTACATAAACTTTTATAACGATAAAGATATATCGGTTTTACAATTTAATTAATCAAACCAAGCAAAAATGTTAAAAAAACAAAGCGGAAGTTAGATGACACATTTCTTACATAATGGCAAATTATTTTAAGGTTATTTGGGACGCTGAATCCAAATCAGAATCACTTGATTTTTTTTTTAAACACCACCAGTGGAGTTCCCGGATAGCGAAATCTGGCGTGGATTCAATGGACTGTATATATCGCGGACACCGAGGTAAAAAGGTCACTCAGACTCCCTGATGAGTGCAGTGTCTTCCAGGCTGAGATCCTAGCGATCTGGAGGGCGACGGAGGTGATACTGGATCACATCGTGGGTGGATCTGTGGTGACAATTTACGTCGATAGTCAGGCGGCACGATCGTGCCTGGTCATTTGGTGTCGGAATGCTCTTAGGGAACTCATGGAGGCATTCAATGTAAGGCTGTGTTGGGCACCTGGACACTGCATGGTTGACGGAAATGAGGTGGCGGACGAACTCGCGAGAGGGGGTTCGAATCTGGACTTAGTGTTAAGGGACAGGGGGTAAAGCCTCCCCTATGTTACAACTATGGTGTGATACGGGAAAAATTCCGTGATGACGTTAACCGATTCTAAGGGGACAGAGTGGATTGCAGAGTGTCTAGGGCACTATGGCCCAGATTGGACGCGGGGCAACCAGGGTTCTAATGGGATTGGATAGGGGTGGTCTTAGAACACTTATAGGGTTCTTGACGGGCCATTGTCCCATTAGGGCTTTTACGGGCGGATGGGACAACACCATACCGGGCTTCTGCAGATTATACGATGATTCAGAGGAACTGGAGACGATCGAGCATGTACTGTGCCATTGTCCTAGGATGCAAGGTCTTAGACAGAAGTGGCTAGGAGACAGGTTTCACGACGGACTGGGGTGCATTGCTGGATGTAATCCGGCTGATCTACTGTGGTTTGTCAGGGAAATAGTGCGGCTGTTTCTGTTGAGGGGACTGTAAAATTGCATACAGCCTACGTCACAGCTTTAAATTTTTTGATATTTTGGCAGACAGTTTATGTAAAAGACTATCATGAAAAAATTCAACGTGTGGCTGCGGGGTAAAACAAGAAAATACAAAACAATTTCTTGATTTTAACTCATTTTGTTCGTAATTAGTAACATTTTATTAAATAAAGAAACATTTTGCTTAAACCAAGCCACACATACATTTGGAATAAGACATTTTTAGCTTTGACGTGACATGCAAAATTTTCTTGCTTCAAGCCATTTTTTCTGATGATATAGTAAATAATTCTTTCCGTGTATGAACACGAATATACAAAAGAAAATGCATTTGTTTGTGGGTTTGTGTGTTTGTTCCTTATATACAAAACTACTGAATCCATTTTCCTGAAATTTCACTGTACTATTCTGACTTAATCACATAGGCTTTACAATTTTATAAAATTTTAAATGATTTTAAATTTTAGATTTCTGTGCCCATGTTCTGAAACTCTAGCTGTCACGTTAGGAAAACTCTCGCCAATTTACAGAAAAAGTGTGTCTGTAACATTTTTTTGAGAAAAATTCCCACTTTGAACTGTCAAATAAACTCACGAAAAAAATGGGGCGAGAAACAGTTTTAACACTAAAAATCGATTAAAAATGCAAAGAATAATCATATTTTGTTCTTGGCACATCATTTCATTGTTTAATTGTTTTGCTTGTAACATTTTTATAAAAAATACGAATGTTTTCAAAGCTCGTATGCAAACAACAAACATAAAAGTCGCACTTTACATTATTTGGTATAGCCGACGGCTGTATTTTCACCGCCGTCGCTGAAAAATTTTCAACTTTAGTAAATTTTGGTCGCCGTCAACGATATGTGTTACTGGCGTTCTCAACGTCGGCAATGTCACATCGGCTTCGGGTGCAATGTTATGACGTTTATAACGTTAGACGTAATCTCTTTTGATAGTTTCGACATGAGTTACAGACACATTTTTTTCTCCCTTTTCGAGAAACGATGGAATATTTTGTTTCACATTTTTCCGATGCAAGAAGTTCTCACTAAAGTTACGGAACATGGGTACTGTATGTCTGGAGAACGAAAACAGTAAAACTATTCAAATACAGTAAAAATACATACACAACATATGGCAGAAAATAGGCCGGATTGGAAAAGTAGGAGGTGCCACAGCCATATAAAGACAATATAGATTGGTGTATATCTGGACAACGATAACAGTAAGTAATTGTATCTAAATACACTGGAAGAAAAATGCTTCATATATTTAATGAATCGTGTTCATAAAAAAATTTTCATTGGTTAAATGAAAATTTTCATTGTCTAAATGAAATTCCATGAAGTATTTTCGTTAAAATCGCTTCATTGGATTTCGTAATTACGTTAAACATTTTCATTAAATATATGAAAACTTAAGTTTGTCCAAGTTAAACAAAAAATTTTTAATTGGAAACATAAAAAACAATATACAAAAATAGCTATATTCATAAATTAATATAAAATTATAGTTTCCTTAAAAATATGTTTAATTGTTAATTAAAATATATAAGATTTAATTATTTCATACATCTAATGTAAAATGCCATTAAACTTATGAAATCAGAAATTTTTTTATAAAAGCAACATATTTCAATAATTGAAAAAAAAAAAATAATAACTCTATAGTCTCAATAATTAAAAGTATAAAAATATTTCGCAAAAGCATGCCTTCATAAATTTTAATTTTCATTATGAAAATGAAAATGTCATTATAGTAATGAAACAAAAACTTTCAATTCATAAATAGGTATGTTTTTAGTTTTCTTTGTTCTCTCTTTATGTGGTCTTTTTTTATTATGCGTTAGCAAAAAAATCAACGTTGTTATTGTTGTTATGTTATGACAATTTAATCTCATATTTACGCTCTTAATTGAGTAGTGGCAAAAAACATAGTTTTTTTTATTCAAGTACTACACTGCCCCAGTAGGCTAGCTGGTAGTGAGCTAGTCTGTCAGCGCCGAGGTTGCGGGATCGATTCCCGCCAGCGACTCTAATTAAAAAAAAAAAAGTTGAATAAGAAAAAATAAAAAAAATTAAAAATAAAATAAAAAAAAAATTTTTTTACTCCAATGAATAACATTTATAGATCTAATGTAGTGTTTCATTAAATACATTTTAATGAAACAGGTTTCATTGATCCAACGAAGCGCTGCATAGGTTAATTTTTAATGTAATTTTTCATGGGATTAATGTCAAAATTCATTGGTATTCTGAAGAAAATTCTTTCAGTGTAGCTGCGTTGTCAAGCCAAAAACATAATTTCACGATAGTGTGTGTACACTAAAACATTTTCGATTTTTTTTCAACAAGTCAGTCACTTTTTTCCATAAAATACAAATTTTGATCCAATTTGATTATTAAACATTTACAACATTTTTCATCAAATCAAGTTGGGTTTATATTCAAAGTTTCAAATATTATTTTCCAATAAAATTGATTTGGTTTATTTGCATTAAATCCTGGAACTTGTCTTCTACTTGACCTGTTAATCATAAAATTGCGGTAAAAACAAGTGATGTATGTTTTCTTCTTCTTGACTTACTTTTTGATTTTTGTACGGTTTGATTAACACAAAAAAAAGTCTCAACCAAAGAAAAACATCCTGCTGATTTTTATTTGTATGCGGTTTTCCTACCACATTACAAGATAAATATTTCGTCACGAAAGTGTCATAAAACATCTTCCTCTTCTTTTCTTTGTCACATTCTAATCCGTAAAACACACACATATAAAAAGTAAAACTTCAATTGAAAAAAAAAAAAAAATTCTACGAAATCTTAGCAATTTAACCCAAAAATGTACGAAACTATAATAAATCTTATTTTATTTATTTTTAAGATTTCTTTGAGCGTGTTACGTGTGTGACAATTTCAAATGAACCTTGAAAAGGAGGGATAACAAAATCCAACAAAAGGACTAAAGAAGGACCGATAAATGTTGGTTCCTTCCTCTCTCTCTCTCTCTACGACACAATATTTATTTTGGGGTTTTAACCAAAATAAGCCGCGATATTTTAAACCAAACATTTGTCTTAGAAATAAGAACAATTATTTTTTACTATTTTCTGTTTAGGAGGGAATATCCCACCATCCCTCCACTACCTTCAAATTAAAGGAGAATATTTGAAATTCATGTTTAAAAAGAAGATGTGTGATCATATTTTATATAACGCCACTAAGAAGTCTTCTTTAAAATTCTATGAGTTTGTAATTTGACTCATTAACAATGTGTAGCCTTCAGATACTTTAAAATAAATATTTGCCTCATCTTTTGTTTCTTTGTTTTTTGTAGGGGTTTGAAGATTTTAGTGTTGTTTTGGTCTATAAATCACAACTTAAACGAAGCATGATGTTTTATCTCTCCTTTTTAGGAATATTTCATTTTGTTTTTGAACTTGAGAGTTCTTATTTGTGAAAGAGGGCTGTATGGGATAATTGCTTGTAAGTTTTCTTAAATATTTTAAATTTCTTCATATGACTTAAAAAGGCGTAATGTCGTTTGGTTTGAAGACAGTTTTAGGTCTTATAACAAATGTCTGTTGCTGTATGTACAATTCTGTTCTTAAACACGGACATAACATTTCCATCTCCGCAAATATTTCTATTACCAAAAAAAGTTTTATTAATGAGAAATTTCGCTTAACACTACTGAGCTACTTATCTTTAAAAACTCGTTATTTTTGCAAGTCTTTTCCCCTTTTCGACGCACTTTTATTTTAAATGCTCGTAATACATATTTCACGTAAAAAAAAAAATAATTTGGCAGAGCCGAGATTCGAACTCAGGCTGCACGGTGTTTGAATTTCAAGGCCTCGTTACTTACACGTAAATGCTGCGTTTCGGTCGTCTTCAATCGTTAATAGTTACTTAAAACACGTAAACGTGTCAGTTAATGCTGAAATGTGTTAAATAGACCCCTTTCACAATCGGCAAGTTACTTGCGCAAGTCTCTTGCGCAACTCTTGGTTTTTAGTCGTCAGCGGTAAGTCCGGGGTAAGGGAAAAAATTTTGTACAGACTGTGTTGTACTCGGCAAGTAACTTGCGCGACTTACTTGCAGAGTCTGAAAGGGGTCATAGAAAATACAAAATTTGTAGCGATGATAACAAAGACAGTGGAATGTTAGCTCTGTCAATAAATATAAAGTATTTTAAAGCTGGTACGTAAAAAAGGATAAACAAATTTAATTTTATCAGGCTCATCCACAATGCAACGTTACGTTTACGTAAGAGTACCTATTTATACATAAGCTTGGTGAGGAATACGGATCCGCAACGTATACGTTTTCGTACGTATTTGTGTTACAGTTAACATGTGATTTTTACATATCAGCACGGATCTTAATATCAGTTGCGACTTGAACTTTTTAGCGGAGTCATTACGTTGAATAAGTCCAAACATTTAATCCCAAGTGAAATGTGTCCAACTATTTGAATAAAAAACAAAAGATTTATCTAATTTATATTGCTTCGATTTCCGAGCAAAATTGTGGAATCGCCCATGTGCTGAAACTCGATTTCAAACTACAAATTCTTTGAAAGCTTAAGAAGTTTTATTCGAATAAAATTTTATATATTGCAAAACAGATTTTCTTAAAAAATATTAATAATAATATAAATTATTCCAAAATAAATTTGAAGCGTTTTGCAACTAAAGCCTAGTACTATGTTCAAATATGTGAAAAATTTTGAGCATCATCATGTCATCTATCTCGCGCGCGAGCTTGCATTATTTGAAAAAAGTTAAAAAAAAATTATTTTTGTAAAGTAATTTTTTTAATGAAAAATTAAATGAAAAAGAAAAGTTATCGTGATTTGCGCGGGGGGGTGCTTTAAAACCATGTGATCATGATGGCTTTTTTGCTCAATTGAATGGGAGGTAAAGACATAATGGCCTTATTGCCCAATCATTGAGAGGAAAGGTCATATTAAAAATTTTGCGAAATGAGAGATATAGCCATATTTTTTTTTCGCAAATGAGAGATAAAGCCATCTTTTTTCAGAATATTGTTATGCATAGTGCAAACATTCTGTAAAAGGGAAAATCCGTAGTTATTATTGAAAAAAAACAACTAAGAATTAACATTTTTAATTCATTTATTTTTTAACAAAAATTTATACAAAAAAAAAAAAAAAAAAAAAAAAAAAAAACAAAAATCCAATACTTTACTTTAGTGTTTCCGAGAAAATAAATTTTTTTTATTCTAGTGACGCACGCAGGAAAACTTTATTCAGCGAATCCACCTACCGCGTCCTACTGGAGGAGAAAACCCGTAAGCACGGCCGCAGCCCGCCACGCAGAAAAACTTTAGTATGCGAAGCCAAATTACAATACTTAACTTTAGTGTCTCCGGGAAGACATTTTTTTACAGAATGTTATTATAATTATTAATATTATTAGATTTTCTTCCATCAATGAATGCACATAGAACAGGAAACATACTGTAAAAGAAAGAATTCGTATGCAGATAATCAAGCAATATTAAAAATTATGAATAAGAAATAAAACAAAATTTGCTTACTTACCAATCCAGCTTGGAAATAAAGCAAAATCGATTTTTTTCTCATTTAAAAGTGAAATAAAGCAAATTTTGGCTTATTGCCGTTTGTGTTAATGCACTCCCTCGTAATATAATTGCTAAAATTTATAGTGCTTTGTTTATACAAATTACCTCTTAATAATAATAATAATAAGAAAACTATAATCAATGTAAAATGCAAAAGTTCTTCAAAACTGAAATGAGAGATATAGCCATTTTCTAAACCCACGATGGCTTTATCCCCATTCAAATGAAAAAAGGCTTTATCTCCCTATTGAATGAGAGATAAAGCCATCATGACCTTATCTCACATGGTATTAAAGCGATTTGCGCCGGATGATGTAACACCAAAAGGTGATATATCCTTAGGATGATCCGTACGACCCCTTGAGGGAGGCATAGCAGTAATAAGTATCTTCACAGAAAGAAAAACACTCGGAAGTTTTTTGTGATTACTTTAAGTACGAGTCGTACTCAAAAATTAAAGTACGAATAACAATAAAACGTACTCAAAACAATCCTAAATGGGATTACTTTCGAAAATTTCTTGATTTTCTTTACACATTGAAAAAAGGTCTGGCCAGACTCATGTTTACCACGAAGGGTTTTAAAGTAAATTTGAATTCGTGCTTCGAATTTAGTTTATATTTTTGGTTAAATATGTACACAAGATTTCTAAAGTAAAAACCATATCGGGCATGATGTTGGTGTTTTATCATTCTGTAAGGTGTAATACGAGTAAGTAAATCTATCATAATAATTGTTTCTTTCTAATTCAGGATAAAATAAATTTATAATAATTAAATCAAGCGCATTTTGAGATTGATTCAATCTTAGTTTTACTTAAATCAATCTCATTTTCGAATTATTTCAATTACGAAATCGGGATTGAATATGGATAATTTAAGTATTTTGCGATTGAAAATCCGTACTTGAAGCATTCTTTCTGTACTTGATTCAAGAAAATCCGTACTCACCGTACTATTAATACCGCTCCGGATTGATTTGAGTACGGATGGACTGATTTTTCTTTTGAGTGTTTAAAATCGGAGATTTGTGATTATAGAAAAAGTGGAAAATAAAACTTCCAGGTCATTGTGATTGAACAAGTCGCGGATTGGCGTTGAAATTAATACCTAAATAAAAACTTTGTAGGTGTTTTAAGAAGCTGAATTGGTAGTTAGCAAGTCAAATACCATGAGTGCTGCGATCTCGGATCTCTCTGAGACTCTGGTTGGTTCTCTCGGTTTTAGCTTACAATGGTCTTAAATTCTACATTCCTAGTGTTTAGTAATTTAGGTAAGAGTTATTATATGATTCTGAAGCATATATAAGTCAAATAATAAAAAACATTGTCACCATGTCATTAACAAATTTTAAATGTATATAGTAGACAAAGTAACCCTTAAGTGTTTACCTGGGCGTGGCCAGACATTTTTGACTTTTTTAATTTTTTTTTATATAATTATCAAATATTTTAGAACAAAACTTTATGTGTTCCTCAATCAAAGTATTTTTTACAAGAAAACGAGAAAAAAGTGTAAATTTAACACCGTGGGCGTGGCAATTGGCCAAATGAAAATGTTGTGTATATTGTATCCACCTGGGCCTGGCCAGGCCCAGCCCTTTTATATATGTATATATATGTATCAAAAAGCATACACAATACTGCTATACCCATAAAACTCAATACAAATAAAAGTAGTCCTAGCTGGGTACAGGTGGTAGTTTGTGCCACACAAATTATTTGTATACTAAAGAGTCAAAGTGCTCCCAAAATTTCCTATCACATTGAAAGAAATGTTGTTGGAAATGAAAATTGTTGCAGGTTTATTTGTTATTGGAGTTCGTTTAGAAGGAGAAAATTTTTCTCGTAAAATAGATGATAATAAATTTCTACACACATCATATTTTCTTCAAATCATAAATAATAACGAAAATAATCGATCCTGTTTATGAAACTTTTACAGCATCTCAGTCAGAACATTTCATTTAGAAGAAGTTATTTAAAAAATAGTCGTTCACTTTTTCTTACAAAGTATCCAGATGTCCAGAACGCAAAAAATAAAATTAATTTCTATTTCCTTCTTTGGTGTCAGTAATCGCACCTCTCTATTTTGGTAGTTTTTTTCACACACCTTCAAACAAAAATTACTAAATTTTCTTAAAAATATTAATCTTTTCTTAATCTTCAATTTGAAAAAAAAAAAACGAAATATGTAAACATGCCGACAAAGCACGTGTGCAAAAAATATATGAGTATGTATGTGTGTGTGAGTATGAAATACTCCCAAAAGACTTCCTGATCTGTAATTAGAAAATGATACTTCCATATTATGTTACCGACAAACGGCTTAAGTAAATACCACTTGCATGAGCACAACGCCGCCACCTTCGCCACCAACTGAGTGTGTGTTTGTAGCAAAGTCAGAGAAATAAAGTTAAGGGGAGTTGACAAGGGAATACGTTATTGACACCTGAAGTCAATCTTAGCAATGAACTAACTCTGTCCATCCATATGTATTTAATCTGTATGTATTAATGATTACCTGGATGTGAAGTTTAAGGAAGTCAGTCGATTTACTTATTTTTTTTTGAACACTTAATGAAATCGTTGTTGTTTTCCTAGACACCTGAGCAGTGGCCTAAAGGTTTAGGTTTTTTTCTGCCACTTATTTTACTATTTTCTTATTTTGTTTTTCTCATTTTAGTAGCTGTATTTTTTTTTTTTTGTAATTTTACTTTCAAAAATAATTACACCTCAAGTGCATTTAGGTCTTGTGAAGGTGGTAGTACTTTTTGCCTTAGCGGATTGTAGGTGTTTGGTACATTTTAATTTAATTATAGTGTTTGCTTTTAAATTATACGTTTGCTAAGAAATTTCCATCACCTGGGTGATCTTTTTTCAGGAGAGATTTAACTAAGGGAAGTAGTTTGAGTAATTAGTTCGTATCCTTATTTTATTATATGATTAAGATAAAAAGCTTTTCTAATAGCTATTTAATATTTTCTTAGAGTCGCAAAGAGTTTTCTTGTTCTCATTATAACCTCATTTTATTAAATTTTGAATTAAATTCAAATAAATTAAATCAATACTTCCTATTTACCCGGTTTTTATTCTTAAATGAGATACTTTTGTATAAAACAGACGTTTAAAATTGGAACAACTTAAAGTAAATTAACTTCAATTGTGACTCTTTAAACCGAATAAATTTCATGGCAGTTTCCCAAAGTAGAAAACGTCAAAACAATTTCATGGAAATTTATATGTTTGTCTGTTCAAAAGGTTTAGTATTCGTAATCGCACAATGCTTCTTAATTATATTTGAATACGTTCATTTTGTTGTGTCCTTGTTGGTTGGTATCTTAAAGACCCAAATGACAAAAAAAAAAAAAAAAAATAAAAAAAGACAAGGTAAACATGTTGATGCTACATCTGCCAAATTGTAGATCAACTTTTTTTTAACTCTATAGCGCTTCATTTAAACCTTCCTGCAACAATGTCTGGTTTTTTGTGAAATGTAGGACCTCCCTGTTTGTCTTGTAGTCGTATGCATAAATATTTCAAATATCTACCACCAAGAAAACCAGAATCAGATTGAAAACAGCATCCAAAAGAATGTCATAGATCATTTTTATTTTTATTTTGAGTTTTGTTTTTATTTTCTAAAGCCATTTAAGTGTGATTTCCTTGCTGTGTACAAGGATTTACACAATGAATGTTTGTGTACTCGTAAGTTGCGGTATTGAATTTAAAGCAATTTGATTGTTTTGTACCAAAACACACACAAGCACACACATGAATAGAATAAATATTCAAAATTCATATTTATTGTTCATCATTCATATTTGGAAAATCATATTAAATTATTATGAGGCTTTATGGCGGAGAGGGACAAGGATAAATATTAGTAGAAGTAACAAAGGATTTGCTTCGTCTATTCAATTGAAGTGATGCGGTTTTAATGAGATCTTCATGTTGTTCAGATGATGAATGTGGTCGATTTTATTCTTTTATTCTTGGATGATTTTTTATATTCAGTTTTAAATGGGTTTTATGGTTATCAATCATTTATTTGAACAAAAATGTATTCACTTATTTTGCTAAATTATTAATATTTTGGCAGAAATATTTAAACACCATTTTCCAATGGAAATTACTGCAATTCAAGGAAATGTAATGCATCAAATTGTTTCTTTACTGTTTAAAAAAAAAAAATTAAATTGATAAATATGTTTGTCGTAAAATGTTTTATTCACAGAAAAAAATAATTTTCATATTTGAATACGAAAATCGCATATTTGATTACAAAAATTTTGGAATTTTCTGCGATGACGATTTTTGCGGTATTGATAAAAAAGTTTGTGGGTATAATTGTTGAATTTTTAGTCAACAACCAAGTTTATTGAGTCAATGAAAAAAGTTGTTGCCCAAAATAATTTTTTTCAACAAAATGTTTACTTGATTTGTTAAAATAAATTGTTGAAAATGTTGAATAAATCAAACAAAATGTTAATCGAATCTTTATTTTTTTATTTATTAATGATGATGTCATAAATTTTCAATTTTTATATTTTTATAAAAACACAAAAGTTTATTATGCGAGGATAAGTAAGTTCCTACGCGCATTTCACTGGTTGCTTAGGCCAGATCATCAGGAAACCTTTTCCAAAGACTTTGGCAAAACTTACTATATATTTCAAATAAAACTATAAAACAAATGAGAATTATGAGCTATTTAAAAATGGACAAGAGTTGTTAAAATACTGTCTTTACTTCGATTCAAATATTTTTTTATTGAATATGAAGAAATATTTAATTATTTCATTATTAATTATGTTTTATTGAGTGCTATTTTGCAAAGTGTCAGTTTGATAAATTTTTTCTTTGAATCAAATAAAAAGTTTGTTGACCTAAAATTTTATTTTTAACAAACTGTGTTGTTAAAAATTTTCTTGAGATATTTTTTTCTGTGATTACTCTATCTAGATCTTTTTCCTTAAATAACCACAAAATTTTTTTGATCCGCTTGAGTCACCTAACGGCAGAAACCATTATTATTTAAAATTCTATGATAAGGTTTTTTTAAATTTTTTTTCTAAAATTTGAGATTTTTGAAAATGCTGCTCCGTACATCTTGTAGTAACTGTGGAACGTTGAGTTCGATTTTGTTATTGATTCTTAATTTTTGTTTCCTTAAGGTAAAAAATGATTGCGCGACCTGCAGCAAGTTTCTATCTTATTATGGTTGAAGTTTTCCTCAAACAAAAAGCCACAATCGTATTATGTGAGCATGTTACGGTTAATACTCCCAAAAATATGTTAAACACTTTGTTTTGTAGTTTTTGTAATTTTTAACCATCGCATGTTGTTCTTGAAAAATAGGAAAATACTATTGTTATTCTTAAACCAAACAACTATTAGAAAGGTGACCATATTTTTTTGCTTTGTGTGCTGCAAAAAATTTTTGTTTTGCGGCATATTTATTTAAAAGTGGTTTTTGAAAGAAGCTAATTCCGTTTTAGGTCTTCTCTTTCAAAACAATGTAGTGGGAAATGTAAGAAAAGATAAGCACACTGTTTATTATTGATTTTTGGTTTAAGCTTTAATATCGTTGAAATAAGACTTTTTGAGTGTTTGAAATTCTCATTCACTCTGCAGTTTTGTTTGCTAATATCTTTGGTTTTCTAAAATTTTTTTTGGGAATGTCTCCTGATGATCTGGCCTAAGTACCAGTGAAATGCGCATAGAAACTAGCTTATTCCCCAACAACTAATTGTTGTCGGGACTGTAAGAAAAGATGAATTCACTCTTCCTTGTTTTTATTTAAGCTTTGATTTTTTTACAAGTAAAACTGTTGCTTATAATTCTTATTCGCATAACAATTTTATTTGTATAATTTCTTTAGTTTTTCTAAAATCTTTGGATGAAGTTTCCTGATGATCTGGCCTACCAACCAGTGAAATGCGCATTTGGGCCATTAAAAAGTTATGTAATTAATTCTATATGGCGGCACAACCAAACATGCAGCCGGTCAGCTGCAGTGATGCCAACTTAGCTACAATGGGGCTAGATTTAGCTCTTTTTAATTACTCCTGGCGCGTACTTTTTCCCGTTAGCTCTTTTTTTTAAACAGAGCTAACACGGGCTCTTTTCAGAGGTGATATTGACAGTTTTTACACCTATCAGTAATTACTCCCGTCTCCCGTTTTTACCCTCTTGTTTCGTCATTGGTTCAATTATATATGTGTGCACGGTTTTTGCTACGGCCAAAAGTATGAAAGGATTGGGAATTAAATCCTGTGTATGAAAATGGATTAAGCCAACAAAAGATCCGTCGAAAGCTTTATGCAAATTCATTTATTACGCCATTCTGAGACTAAAGAACATAAGAAATGTATGGCGCCATTTAACAATGTTGTACTATCCCAACTAGGTAGATGTTCTGACAGAAACGCAAATTGCACAAATTACTCAATATACCGCAGAATCAAACACCATTTTTAGCAATGAAAACAACCTTTGTGAAGCAAGCGTGTTTGTAAAATTATAATAAGAATATCTGGCAGAAATATAAGCCAACCAAGCCCCTATCATATCTGGGGGCTTCGGAAAATCCATTTCAACAGACAGAAGGACAGATGGACAACCGAATTCGAACTTCCTTTCTCATAAGGATCCAGAATATATATAATTTATAGGGTCTAAGAGCAATATTGTAGAAATTACAAACGGAATGGCAAAGTTATATATACCCTTTTACCTTCGGTGAAGGGTATAAAAACAAACATTTGTATGGCCGGAAGAAGAAAAAATTTAACATTTTTTGAAAATGACTTTTCATATTTTTAATTATATTTATTGAAATGTTACATATTGTAACGTATGTTTTAGTTCACCACAGTAAAGCAAAGTTGTAAACCATAATACCAAAGTTATAAATCAACTACATATTTGAGTTGTGAACCATAATAGGTGGCCTATATTCACCAAAATAGTTTGTAATTAGAGGCAGACGTAGTTTTTTGGTAATATCATAGCCATTGTTGGACTGATCTGGCTGAATTTCAATAGCAAGAAATGGTGGACTATATGTGACATAAATGTAAAACAACCTAGCCGCTATCATGTCTGGAGTCTCCGGAAAACACATATCAAACGTAAGACGGACAGACGGACGGATATAGTTTAATCAACTTCTCTCCTCGTAAGGACCCAGAATATATATACTTTATAGGGTCTAAGATCAATATTGTAGAAATTACAAACGGAATGACAAACTTATATATACCCTTTTTTACCAGTGGTTTTTTGTGTACGACATTGTAGTGTATTTGCCGTAACCATGCAGGACAATATTTTTCTCTGCGTGTAAAAAGAAGATCTTTAAAAAGTAAGCATTAAGGGCTTTTTTTTATTCATTGTGTATAATGCGCATTATGTCAATCCAGTGATTTTGAATTAAGGAGTTAAGCCGATCATGTAGTTAACCACATTAATTTTACAAATTGTTTTGGCGTGCTTTTTTTTTTTTTGTTTGTACACTTATGTGTGCTTAAATATTTAAAGAAAATCAGTCGTTCTCGCTTAAACTGCTCGTCCACACCACGGCACAAAAAAAAATTTTCTCGGAAAATAAACGAAAAATAGTTAAAATATGCATGAAACGCCCTCTGGTGGTGGTCATAGGTAAAAATAAAGATCAAAAATGAATTTCTCGACCCCAAAAACCCCCATATACACATAAAAAAGATAATATAACGATGAATAAAAAATCGAATTTTGAATTAAAATAATGTTATAGGGAAAAAATCATTTTTTGAAAAGTGGGAGACTCGAAAATCGAGATAGACCTATGGTTGCTTCACCAAAGTTGCTTAGAATTGCCCATAGAATCATCCTAGGGGGCGGCTCTAATCGACAAAAAACTTGGCCCGCCCTAGTGTACACGGTTTTTGCTACGGCCAAAAATATAGAAAGGCTTGGGAATCAAATCCTGTGTATGAAAATGGATTAAGCCAACAAAAGATCCGTCGAAAGCTTTATGCAAATTCATTTATTACGCCATTCTGCGACTAAAGAACATAAGAAATGTATGGCGCCATTTAACAGTGTTGTACTATCCCAACTAGGTATATCATTTTCGCCAGATGTTCTGACAGAAACGCAAATTGCACAAATTACTCTATATACCGCAGAATCAAACACCAATTTTAGCAATGAAAACAACCTTTGTGAAGCAAGCGTGTTTGTAAAATTATAATAAGAATATCTGACAGAAATATAAGCCAACCAAGCCCCTATCATATCTGGGGGCTTCGGAAAATCCATTTCAACAGACAGACGGACAACCGGATTCGAACTTCCTTTCTCATAAGGATTCAGAATATATATAATTTATAGGGTCTAAGATCAATATTGTAGGAATTACAAACGGAATGACAAAGTTCTATATACCCTTTTACCTTCGGTGAAGGGTATAAAAACAAACATTTGTATGGCCGGAAGAAGAAAAAAATTTAACACTTTTTCATATTTTTAATTATATTTATTGAAATGTTACATATTGTAATTTAAAAATTTTTATGAAATTTTTAGTAGTAATTTTATTTAACATTAATATGTATATTAATTTTTTTTTATTATAAAATAGTTTAAAGTACAAAAATGAATAATAAATGCATTTAAAACAGAACAATCTTTAATTTTTAAATTAAGCACTTTTTAGCTCTGCTTGACTGCTAGGTCGGCACGTTTTGCCATTGAATAGTTGGCATCTCTGGTCAGCTAGACAAATATCGTGTTTCAAAATATTTTTCTAAGACGATCGGTTTACTACAAGATGGCATAAAAAAGAGCCTGGTAAAGATATTTCACAGTGCATTATTCTCTTTGCACGCAGAGAAAAAACATGGTTGTGGTAAACATATTCTTAGAACAACAAATTTTGATAACGATAAATCATGGTTGCAGTCAAAACATATTATGATTTTAATTACAATCATATTATATTCTATAAGAATAATATTATTATTCAAGATATGATAACGGCAACATTATTAAATTCGTAGGTTATCAAAATATCGTTGTTACGATTTACCATATTATAGTTGTAAAGTTATTATAATAAGATTGCGTTACACAGAATACATTATTTTGTTTGTTGTAGGTCGCAATTATTTACATATATGTAAATAATTTTTTAGAATTTTCATTATTTTCCTCTTAAATAAAAATAAAACTTATACCAATATTTTTGCAATTTCACAAAAATAACAAAAACAAATAAAATTTGTTAGCAATTCTATTTTCTTTTGTGACACTTAAAACCTTTTTTTAATGTTCATTTTTGTTTTTTTTTTATTTCTTTGAACTTCTAATTTTGCATTTTTTTGTGGGTATTGTTTTTTTTTAATTGTTTTACCACTTTGATACACATAATTCGAAATATGTAATACCAACGACAGAATTGATGCAAATTTATTTTACAAATGGTGATAACAAAATATTATAAGAGTAAAAATATTTTGTTTGAATCTTAATCATACTATGAGTGCATGTATAGAAAGTTATCATGTAATGGGTATTAAATATCATTAAATGGTTGTAAGGAATATAATATGTTTTCAACGTTATCATTATTTAGTTGTTAGAAAAATGATTATTTTTCAGTGAACTAAACTACAATTTATAACTGCGATAAGCATTAAAATGTTTACAGTGACTAAAATATTGCTGATATTAAATAAAAACAAGTAAGAGTGCTATATTCGGCTGTGCCGAATCTTATATACCCTTCACCATTGTGCGAGCAGAATACAGAGCAACTAGACAAAACCTAAATAATTTCTACATAAACATACATATATACAATACATAAAACTTCATTATAAATGCAATTTAAAAAGTTAAAACTGGTAAATAAAATAAATAAATAAAAATAACCACAATACTAATTACTGGTAAATATTTTTTTAAATCGTTTCAGAACATAAAAAAATTAAAAAAAAAATTTCTTTTTGAAAAAACAAGATTCGAACCAGGGACTCACATTTTCTAACCTAAGCAAACCCCCTAGACAACTGGACCATGAAGGAACGTTTTATGAATATCATTAAAAGTAAATATGATCAGTTTACAGTTCACAACTCAACACAGTTGAAATGTAATTATTTTTGATGTTTTAGTTCACCACAGTAAAGCGAAGTTGTAAACCATAATACCAAAATTATAAATCAACTACATATTTGAGTTGTGAACCATAATAGGTGGCCTATATTCACCAAAATAGTTTGTAATTAGAGGCAGTCGTAGTTTTTTGGTAATATCTCAGCCATTGTTGGACCGATCTGGCTGAATTTCAATAGCAAGAAATGGTGGACTATATGTGACATAAATGTAAAACAACCGGAAAACACATATCAAACGTAAGACGGACAGACGGACGGATATAGTTTAATCAACTTCTCTCCTCGTAAGGACCCAGAATATATATACTTTATAGGGTCTAAGATCAATATTGTAGAAATTACAAACGGAATGACAAACTTAGATATACCCTTTTCCACCTGTGGTGAAGGGTATAATAACCATTTTTTGTGTATGACATTGTAGTGTATTTGCCGTAACCATGCAGGACAATATTTTTCTCTGCTTGTAAAAAGAAGATCTTTAAAAAGTCAGCATTAAGGGCTTATTTTTTTATTCATTGTGTATAATGCGCATTATGTCAATCCAGTGATTTTGAATTGAGGAGTTAAGCCGATTATGTAGTTAACCACATTAATTTTACAAATTGTTTTGGCGTGCTTTTTTTTTTTTTTTGTTTGTACACTTATGTGTGCTTAAATATTTAAAGAAAATCAGTCGTTCTCGCTTAAACTGTTCGTCCACACCACGTGTTTTTGCGTTAATACATTGCATGCTTTTTACATCTCTCTTGCGTTCTGCGCTTTAAGTTACTTGCAACGCTTTTGAAGCGCCATCAATACAAGTAAAAAATAAAATATTATTTGTCAAAATCAGTTGATATGTTCCAGTACGGCTTGTGAAGCCTACAAATTCAGCGCTTCAAGGGATTCTTTGCTTTTGTGAGGCGAAAACGCTTAAAACGCGCGGTGTGGACCTCCAGCTTTAAGCAATTACACAGCGTGTTAGAGTATCGCTTGTGGCTTGTATTAAATGTTGCCATTGAGTTATATTTTTTTCATAATAGAGATTGTATTGATCTATCACTCAAACTTTTAAAATACTTCAACATATGTGCTTGCCGGGCTCTTGTTAAGAACCAATATCACCCCAATCGGATTATATCTTTCCCACTTAAGGCCTGTTTACATCGTAATAAAAATTTTACGACTTTGTAGAATCAAAAAATTATGAAATTCTCTTCATGCTTAATGAAAGAGAACAAATAGCTGTTGTAAGAATTTTTAATGTTAAATCAGAGCAAAGATATTAAACTGCTGAGTTAATAACAAAAAAGCTGATAGTTACAGTTCTTAAATATGTATTTACAAAAACAATATGAAAATTTCCTAAGTTGATTTTGGTTAATTTGTAATTATAAAAAAAATTTGCACCTTGAATATTTACTGTTAATGCTGCCAATGTTGACTTTAAAATACACCTATGGCTTACATTTACCGACCACTTGTTAAATTTTGTATCCGTATTCTCTCCTATGCAATATATATTTTGCTTTCACATGAAAGTCTGGGTTCACACTATGAAAGTTATATATCTGAAAGTCTGACCTTATTGGTAAGAGGCGAAGAGAACATGCTTTTCAACTCTTCTCTCTCACCCACAAACTCAGACTTTTTGAATGAAAACTTTTATAGTTTGAGCCCAGACATAAGATTTTTTTACTCTACTTAATTTTTGACATGTCGTAGTACATTTATCACCATGTCAACATGCCTTTACGGATACAAAAAACATAAATGGTAATATCTCTAATATCTTAAAATATCGAGTTATGCTACAATAAAAACAAATTTGCATAATCGGAAAAATGATTTCAATCAGTGCAATAGTAAATTAAGCTTGAAAGTGTAAAGCTATGGTCACACTCGTTAAAAATTGAAACAAATAAGCCTAACCACTTATTTTGTTATTAGTAAGTGCGATTTAACACTGTCTTAATATCAAAAAATAAAACTTAATAACATTTTTATTCTTAGAAGTGGTATCATATATAAAATAAATATTGGAATTAAAGAAAATTATATTTTAGTTTGATTTTGGTCACGTACATTTCGTTTAATATTTGCAAAGTGTGGCCGTAGCTTTATACTGTTGCTAACAAAAGGTTTAAGTTATCCATACTTTAAGTTGGTAAGCTAAAAATCAATTAATTGTTTAAAAAATAAAAAAAACCTTTAACTTTTTTAAATGTTTACTACATATTTTCAAAGGAGGAGTTTCCTTAAAACAGTTTGAAATATTTTACAAAAAAAAAAAAAAACTAAAACACAAATTGTCCTTAAAATATGTGTAAAAGTGTTATAAATAACATTTTAAGTATCAGATTTCAAAGGATTACACCATTGGTGGTCTAAGGCAACATGTGATAACTTAAAAAGGATATTTTCTCGCCTTGGTTAGTTTTTTCTCTCTTAATATTTTAACGCCTTTTAGTGATGGTTATTTGTTGTAAAATATGTTACGTTGTTGCACATTTGTACATTCGTAAAAAATTTTACAAGAACAAGTACTTTCACTTGGAGACTGATATTTTATGCAAAATATGTAGTGTTTAAAATAAATAAAAATTATGACTTAACAGTGTGTGAGGTCGTTTTAGTTTCACGGCTTATTCAGTAGGAAATTTGAGGCGTCAACACCTTTTACATTTTTGCTTTCGAAAAATATTGAACCCTGTGCTGAAATAATTTAATATTTTTAAGTCGTTATCGCTCTAAATAAGGAAATATGTATTAGTTACACATTTTTTCTTATGTTTTTTTTGGGAGAAACAAATTCAAAAAGGTTTCATTATCATAAATGTGTGCATGTGTGTGCAGTTTGACTTGAGTTATTTTTTATTTATTATAAAGTTGCCACAAATTAATATGATGCATATAGAATGGTGCTCTTAATTCATTTAATTTAAGTCATGTTTTTGTTTTTTTCTTTCTGTCTACTGCTTTGTCTTTGCCATATGACATTCGATATTTGAAACCATTTCATTTAAGTCTTTTTATTTTTTGTTCGATTCATCATTAAATTTGTATTTAATTTTTTTTTGTAATTTTACCTTATGGTGTGGCATCACGCACATTTTTGTCAATTTCTAGAAATGTTTTTTTACGTTTCTCTCAAATGTTTAATTGCCTTTAAGAACCGTTCTTTCTGTTTAGAAAACTTAAACTAATGAAATGGAAAAGGTTGCCAAGTTGGTTAAGATAAGGGTATCCAAATGGTGGCTAAAGAGAAAGAGTTTATGAAAGATTACTAAGATTAAGACCATAGACAGGAATGCTATTAACTTTTGGTGTGAAAGCACTTAATTCCAATTGTATTCTGAGTCGTTGAGTAATTCTTAGTCGAAAACACAAGACCAAATTTCGTGATGATCGGTTAATAATTTGCCAAAGCCCTCATATAAAGCGCACTTTTAAAATACGCCTTCAAACGCAACCAATTTTAATTTAAGATTGTTTCATAACTTAAAGGTTCCATATAAAGCCCACTTCTGAAATATTCTTACTTTCGGTAGAGGGCACAAAGATTCGGCACAGTCGAATATAGCACTATTACTTGTTTTGAAATCATATTCTAACTCTGCGTTGAATTTAAGCTTATTTTATCTGGCAGCCCTTAAGAAAACATTTACTATTAACGTAATTAGATCTTGTTTCTGTTCATTCCTTCTCGTTCGATAGATGTGGCTTTTCTTATTACGAGTACATATTTCAGTTACTAATTTGATGAAAAAACAAGCTTGTCGCTTAAACTACAATATTAAATTAGTTAATGTTGTATTTGTAATTCGTGTTTTAATTTTCTATTTTTATTCCAATTCATTTTATCAGACCTTCTGTCGTCGGTTAATCGAGTTCATTTGAGGGGAAAAATTACAAATTCGTTTCTGTTTTCAGGTTTCTTGTACTATTTTTATTGGAACGTGAGCAATTTGCTTACAATCAACATAATTACTCCCATAGCTTGCATTTTCCAAACATTCAATTCCATGACGCTTAAAGTTGATGATGATGAGAGGATATTTTAATTTTACCCAAGAGGTTAAAAACACACCAACCGAGTCTTCGACAAATGAACTATTAAGTTTACGTTCTTTTTTACTTTTTCTTTAATGAAACACGCATACTCTTTGGTGTGGTGGGAGTTGGGGGAGCTTGCGGTAGGATGTGGTCGAGTGGTTGGGGAAAAGCATTTTCTTCGCTGCTTACTCCTGTGTCTTTAAGTGGCAATGCAAATGTAATTAGTGCTAATGATTAATTGTAATTACATTAACTGGTGTTAGTTTTAAACAACATTTTATTACATGCTTTTTAGCATATTTCCTTTAATTACACAATTTTCATTATTTTTTGTCGTTTTTCTGTTGCTTTTTTTGTACAAACCAATCATCGTCATCTACTAGGATTTTGGCTAGTAAACTAGACCACCACGGCTGGCTAAGTTTCTTGTTTGAAAAATAATTAAATTAAACAATTGTTTATTTGGTTTAGAAATCAGGGCGGTTTATTCAATGACATTGATCGATTCGTCACAGAATCCTTCAGATTGTTTTTATTTTGTTTTCTCTTGTATAACAAACAAAATATGATTCATTCAATTGTGTCTATTGGTGAATTTATTCAAAGCGGATTAAGTTTACACATATGACGGTATTGTGTCATTGTAGTCATTGACAAGATTGTCACAAATGTGCCAAATCATTAAACGATCACTTACGTCTCAGATTTGTAACAATGTTCTCTTTAGGGGATGTTTTCATTTATCCCATCTGTATTTGTTTGTTTGTTTGTATAATTCATATTTTGTTTTCTAATTTTAAACGTTACATTTTGGTAAAATTTTTATGTCTATTTTCTTAAACATAAAAATCTAATCTAAATTAAATCCTTTTTTCCGTACAATAAAAATTATTACACTCAAATTACCCATAAAATTTAAGCTTGGGCTATAAAAATAGCATTTAAAAATTTGTTTTAATATCTAATAGAATTATTTATTAGGCGCATTCACTTCTTCTACAGATTCTTATAAAAAAGACAAAACTTTTTAAGGAAAAATCTTTTCTGATAAGTCTGCCCACTAAAAAATGTCCCTTAAGGGATTTCGCTAAGGAAGTTTTAAAATGATTACTGTGGCAATTTTTTCGAGTAGAAATTAAAATATTTATATTAAGAAATTAAACTAGGGCTATTTCAAAAGTCTTTGGGACTATTCTTTATTTTTAGGTATTCACTTCATGGTTAAAGTTATTAAGTGTATTATTTTGTAAATCCCTTAACCTTGTCTTGGAAAATTTCTCATATTAAACTTTTTAAGATTTTTAAAATTTGTATGAACATTTTTTTAAAGGTAGGTGAAGTGTTATATCAAATAATGGGTACGCAAAGTTTTAAAAAATTAAATTCTAGCTGCAGATTATAAAATATAAATTGGTGTGCTTACACAGTACAATCTAACTGATTTTAATTTTCAGTTAAATTTGATCAAATATAATTTGCAGACTTTTAATCGATATAAGGATAAGTGCACATATTTAATAGTTAAAATTTATCAGCAACATTTTTATATAAATATAGCACTTGAACAACAAGAGGGTATGTATTCAAAACTTTTATTTTTTCACTTTTGGGAAGAAATCGACACGTAACATTCATGTCTTCCCGCTGTAAACATATAATGCTATTTTGTCTACTTTTTGGTAATAAAAAGTTTGGTTTAAAAATTCTTTTTCATATGACTTAAATGTAAAACTAAAAATAGTTTTGCTTCTACTGAAAATTTTTAATCTTTGAGTTAATACACTCTTGGGATTCAGTATTATTAAAATACAAATTCTGGAATGCCCCTAATATTTTGTAACATATTTTCCAACTTCACGCCTTTGACACGCAGTCAAAACATATGAAATTTTTGTGATAAACTATTAGAATATTTTGCTCGTAAAATAACAGACAAACTCCAAAAATGAACACAAAAATAGTATTTCACTACACTCCTTCCAAGTTTTAAACATTTAATCCATAAACCGCAACAAATAAGATTATGATTTTTGATTGTTAATTCTTCTCTATTGTACACCACATCGTCATCGCGTTTGCTTTAAGAGATAGATCCCATAAGGTGGTTTCCCTTACTTCAGTTTAATATTTCATACAGTGATTATGATGATGTTGCTTCCGTTGCTGCTGCCACTAATGATTTCGATACTCGTATTTGGGATTATAAATTCTGTATGGAAATTGTGGCTGGCGTCAGTTGTTGGAGTGGAAAGAGGGCGAAAAGGGTGTATATCAGTTATGTGTTTAGATTTAGTTTATCGTATTGTGTTGTTCGATTGTCTGTTTCATTCACCTTATGTCACCATAACGAAGCATATTAAGGCATCATCATTATTATGGGGATCAAAGTCAAAAGTTTTTAACGACAAGAAATTTTTCAACTCACAGTTATAATATAGTCTGACACTCTCAGAAAGTTTTGTAAATATTAAAATTACTGTTTGGCAAACAAAATAAAGGGAGATGATTGGTAGTTGATTGTGAGAATTTAAAAAGTTCCATTTCACTTCACCATTAAATAATTAAACAAATTTTGTTTTGTACAGTAGACGCTCACAAATTAGAGCTTTCAGTAATTCGAACGTCCAGAAATTAGAATCAGTGTTTGCAATACATTAAACGCTTTAAAATTCGAATTTAAAGTTCTAATTTCAGAGCGTTTTTTTTTTTGTTATATGAACACAAGAAATCCGCAATTTATTTTTATTCTGTTTGAACATGTAAAACTTAAAAGGGGAATTACCAAATTTTAGATGTGTTTCCTTATTTGATGTTTTTTTGTCGCATTTATATATATTTGTGGCTAGTTTATTTGTGAAATTCGAAACATGTGTACATATTTTGGAAGTCTCTATTAAAAAGTGAAAGTTCGAAATGTCAAATAAACGTAAAAAAACACTCTATCATTGGAAACGAAGGTCAAAATATTAGAAAAGCTTGACAAAGGGTTTGAAGGGAATATTAATGTTACGACATCTTCAATCAGCTATATCAAATCACATAGAACAGCAATATTATATGCTGTTTTCAACACATATCACTAAGCAAGCAATAAATCTTTGCACAGCGCTGAATACCCAAATATGGAAAGTCGGCTGTATGAGTGGTTTTTAAATCAACGAGAAAATAGTGTACAGCCCATACTTAAAGAGAAAGCTAAAAAAATATTTAGAGAGTAATATCCCTATAAAGATGAAAATGCATTCCGTGGAAGCAATGCATAGTTTTCCAAATATAAAAAACGACTCGGTATTTTTAATTTTAAAAAATGCATTTAATGTATTGGAGTGAATTATGTTTTGTTTTCTTGTTTTTATCAAATAAAACTGAATTAAAAAAAATTTAAGTAATTTTTATTTTTTATTCGAAATAAAAACGTCCAGAAATTAGAACAATTCAGAAATTAGAATTGCCTCAAAAACAAAGCGGTTCTAATTTGCAAGCGTCTACTGTATTACATTACTGGATTCAAAGTTAATATTTTGTTTAAAAGTTAATTAAACAAAAAGTTTAAAAACAGAAGAATCGGCTGTTAAAAGTTTAAAGATATACATACATATATGTATGTATTTTACAGTGCTCCAAAACAATTAACATGCGAGTTTTGATAGTTCCCAATATAGACAGTATATATATTGCCGATACACGTTGTGTAAAATATTAGGAGAACGTTAACTGGTGCCGCAGCTAGGCTGAAGATTTAAGGGACATTTACAAGGGGAAAAATAAACTGTTTTCAGTTTTTGTAAAAATTTTGCCATTTTTTAATAACTTTTGCAATTAAATGCAAAAACTGACCCCAAATTTCTTTAATTTTGAACATTTCTATTTTTTATACACAACACAAGTTGCTCAGTTTGTCTTCATTATTAATCTAATTATGTTTAATAACTTTCTAATTGGCAGATTTTTTAAAGCATAACAAGTTTTAGGTAATTTAGACCCCAAGTGCATTTAAAGATTAATCTCCATTTTTTCACTGTTTTGTCTTCGAAGTACTTACGGGTATATTTGCCTCGCATTTCATGAAAATCGGCACAAAAATATACAATATTTCGCTATTTTTCCTTTAAAAATTCCAAATATGTCGAAGTTTTACATTTAAGGGTTAATCTTTTCCGATTTTAGTAAAACCTTCAGTGTATATTTAACATTATCTGTACTTATATATTCTATATAAGTTTTACTCATACATAACAGTAAGAAAATTGGGCTCATTTGCCAATATAAAGCCAAAAAATTAGTTTTTCACGAAAAACATAAATCGCAGGTACGGAAAAACTATGGGGGGTATTGACATAATTTTTTCAAATCTGTATTCCCTACTATATCCTCAATTAATCCCAATGTGATGATCAAAAAATTCTGAAACTTGTTGAACAAAATTTTTAAAAATTTTAGAAAGGAGTATTGAAACTGTCTTTAAAAAGTTGTTTAGGTCATACCTGCGAATAGGTAAACGGTATCCTACGAAGACAAAATCTCATGATCAAGTAAAGACGGGTATATTTGAAGTAAAAATTAGCTCTAATTCAAATATTTCTCAAAATATGCTAATTTTGTTCACATATTTCTTGTTCAAGTGACCTGAGACACTATAATGGCCTGGAAAAATTTTATTAACTTTTACATTTTACATCTCATTATAACGATAATAACGTCCAATATTTTACATTAAATTGCAAAAGTAATTATTTAATGCCAAAATATTTACAAAAACTGAAAATATGTATTTCTCCCCTTCGAACTTCATCCTCGTTTCGGCGCCAGTTAGCGTTATCCCATTATCCTAATATTGTACACAACAAATATCGACAATACATAGAAACATTCTAGGGGGTCGGCCTGTACATTGACATTTTATTTCGTCCATACAATCTTGGGGAACTCTAATATAATTATATACACACATATTTTTTTATATGCAAATACAAACAGGATATTTGTAAAATGTCTTAATAATTTTAAGGCCTTCCAATTTTTTTTACTTATTTGTATAATTTACTTTAAAATCATTGTAAATTTGTTTAAATGTGAAAAAATACGTCTGAAAGGTATTGATTTTTTCCCGCAATTCTTTTTTTACATCGTAGAAGTTCTACTTCCTTCTTTTTATCATTCCGCTTTACAATTTATGCAATTCTGCTAAGAAAATGAAATAAAAAATCCCTAAGAAATTGTTATATTTGCTGATATACAAATAAACTCAGCTACACTCATGCAAACACACAACAAGGATCCGCAGTTTCTTTTTTTCCATCCTTGTATCTCCTTTTTGTTATTTTTACTTTATGAAATTCTATGGTTTGTTAGAAGCTACTTAAAATTCCGAACAGCATCATTTCACAACTTCCCAAGTTGCTAAGAAATATTGTAGCAGACTTTATATGTGTAATATAAATATATATACTTATAGAAATGTATGTTTGTGTGTGTGTATACATTTTGATGTATAATTTTCTTGTACATAATACTATTTTCTAAATAAATACATCTACATTTTGGCTTACAAAGTGGAACGGGTAGACGTGAAGAGACATACAGACAGGCAGGCAGCAAAACAAAAGCAGCACAGCACATTGAAGATGATACAGAAAAATATAAATGAAAATGCTTTTAAAAGCTCGTTTGTTCAGAAGAGTGCTTACGGCACTTTCACGAGGAGTTGTTGAAGTGGCAAATTTTCACAAGCACCAAAAACAACCAACATGCATACAGTTCACATACCCATGCTCATGTATTTACAAAGTAGTAGATATTTGTTGTTGTGCTGCTGTCTATATGTGTATTTATTTGTATTCTCCTCGAGTTTTTACAGTGAAACCAGAGTCTTTGAAATTAAGATTTTTTCCCCTAATGTATACATACCTATGTGATATTTTTATTTTTAATTTTAAAACCCATTAGAATTTAACAGATTGTAACAATTTTGAAAGTATTTATGAAGATCATCCTGGAAAGACTCATCAAGCTCATCATGTGTCGATCAAATTAACACTCTAAGGATAAAAATTGAGCAAGCTGTAGAAATGCGATCTCCATTATTTATGCTTTTCATCGATTACGAAAAAGCATTCGACTTTATCCATAGAGAATGTATTTGGGCCGAACTGAAGAATATGGGTGTTCCACACAAGATTATTTCTATAATACGCAGCAGCTACGCCAGTTTCCAAAGCACTGTTATTCACGAAGGTAAAATGTCTGAACCCTTTAACACCAGGGCTGCTTGCTATCACCCTTGCTCTTTATTATTGTAATGGATGCAGTCTCCCGCCGCGCGAACCAGGAGAAGCCAAGAGGAATTGTATGGAATCCGCTCCGACCAGAAATCCGATTGGAATCACTTGATTATGAAGATGATAAATGCGAACTATCCCACAGACTATGTCACATGCAAGGAAAGCTCAATGACCTCTCCTTAGAATCCAATAAAGTAGGACTCAGAATTAATCTAAACAAAACAAAGGAGATGCGAATCAACACCATATTTACTACATACACAGGTGCACCGGGTAGAAGAGTTTCAGTATCTGGGTAGCATTATCACAGAGAGCGGAGGAGCTGTCGAAGACGTGGAAAGCCGTACCAAAAAAGCAATCGGCGTATTTACACAACTTCCCAGAGTATGGAACTCAAGCATTTACAGCGTCAAAACTAAAATACATATTTTCAAAGCCTGTGTTCTCTTCGTGCTTCTGTACGGATGCGAAACTTGGTTTGTAACGGAAAACATACAAAACAAACTGAGGGGGTTTGTTAATCGCAGCCTCAGAAGAATTCTAAAAATATTTTGCCCTGGCACAATAAGCAACGAACAGCTATGGAACAGATCGGAGATGGGTGATATTAACGTAGAAATTCGAAAGAGAAAATTTGGTTGATAGGGCACACAATTCGAAAACCACCTGAAGAAATTTCCCACCACGCTCTTGTTTACAACCCCCAAGGTAGTAGACAAAGAGGACGGCCCAAAACCACCTGGCGACGATCAACACTACAGGAAATTAATTCCATATCCCATAGTCTGGGAAGAACCTTCAACACCATAGAGGAGATCAGAGATATAGCTGCACGTCGCCAGAGATGGAGACAACTTATAGACGGCCTATGCCCAGTATAGAGTCAGCTCGTAGTCATATAAAACAATGATCTATAAATTAAGGCTTTTAAATTTTTTGTACCATACTCAAATATTTATTTCACCCGCTTGCTATAACAGTTGCTCTACATTTTTCCGTGTTTTGCTCCACAGTATGATAAAAGTATAAGCATCCTTAACGAAAGATCAGACCAACATGGACGCCATGGTCGATGCCGTTACTTACGACAAATACAAGCCAATGTCAACACATACTTTGCCAATAAAAAAAAACGTTTGTAGAGGTGCGAGTAGTATGCCATGAATGTTTGAGAATATAAAAGGAGGTGCACATATACACAAACAAATGACATTCGGAAAGCATTATAAAAGGATATTGAAAGAGTGAAGAAAAACTGGGCACATAAAGTATAAATAATTCCGAAATTGAAGATACTGAAATTCTCCCATTAAAAATTTTTGTGAAGAGAGGGAAAAGGCATTTCTATATTAAACAAATGACTAGATTTAATAACAGCAAATTGTTAATGCTTAATATAATTATGAAATTAGATAATGATACTGTAGTTACCAGCAATACTATCATTTACACAAATTATTTATGAGTTTTTTTTTTTTATTTTGTAACCTAAATAAATACATAATAGTACAGCGCAAGAGGAGTTCAACTTATCATAATTTCAAATCTTTACCAAATACTTTAATTACCCATACAAAAGTTACCTTTTCTCCATATTTTTATATGTATATTGAAAATGACTTAACAAAATAATGAATGTAGGGGGTGAGTCAATGAAAAACAATTAAACAGCTAAATTATGAATAAAAAAATACAACAGCTTTATTTTAATAATGAAATTATTAAAAAAATACACATTTTCACTTATCTTCCCAACCCATGAAAACAATCACAAAAAAAAAAAAAAACAAATACTGAAATATTATAATTCAGATGTTTGTTTCTCGGTTGGATTTAGAAGGCGTGACAGGCGTTTTGTTTGTCATGTTGTACACCAAATTGTACAATAATTAGCCATAGTTAAATTTGGAAAAACGGTACCTGGTAAAAGTAAAAAAATAGAAAAAAAAAAATTGTAACAGAAGACCGCGGTTGCTTTTTGGGAACAACACCACATGATATCGGGCCAACACCAGTCAACCAAACTAAACCGTTTTGGCCAACATTTGTGCGTATGTCTCTTACGATAACTCGAGAACCACTAACCAACAAAAAAATTAATATAATTTTTGAAAAACAATTAAAATGTAATGAGTGCACTTCGGCAGTTAAAAAAAACAGCAAACGCTTGTTCGTACAACAGCCACACAAAAATGAAAAGTAACCCAACAAAAATATGTACTCATAAACTTCATTAATAATCTTGAAAGTAACAAGCAATTTTGCCTTCATGATTTCTCAAAAAAATGTTTTAAACACCTGTTTATTTACTTACTACTTTTACTTGTCAAACTGTGGCATATGCTGTGCGAAGAGTTAGGTTTGTAAAACTGGGTTGAGGCAATGGAGTACGAATTTACTTCTATTGTTTTTTTTACGGATAAGGACTACGAAAACTATTTCAAAAACTGTCTGAAACACCAAAATAGATATACAATGCGATTAAGAAATATTAATCGAATATTTTTTACATATTGTTCTTCAACCCTTTCGAATTGCCATACTATAATGAAATTTATGTGTTCGATATTTTAAAGGCATATGCAGAAACAATCTAGCAAGAAAGTGTGTGACACAGGAGAGCCTTACACCACTGTACAAATAATATTCATCTTTATATACAAGGTGTCGAAAAAGTTTTCACCTGATGTTCTTTGACTTTAGTTTTGCGTTTGGATTGTGATTACTTGATGTCTAAAATAGTCCAAAAAAATTCGATAGGCTCCAAGTAAACAGAAATGGTCATTTTCATATACAAATGGAGCTCATTAAGTAGAAAAAACCGATCGGCCAGGTAGACGCTGCCAAAATTAATAACTATACAGGTCCGATTTATGGCAGTTTCCGTCACTCTTGTTAGACCTTCCGTCGACAGTTAACCGCATTACAGACTCGATCAAGTGCATTTGCTTTATAATTTGACTGATTTAAATTTAATATGCAGTAAAATATTTTTGGAGCATAATTAGGGAATATGTAAAACTTTGGACCGATTCTTACCACTTACAAAGAATTCGTCCTTAGTACAATTAAAATGTATTTATTAAATTTGATCAAATTATCTACAAAGCTGCAATTGTACACTGCGCACTATTACAGGGACTAGCCGTTCGCCTGGATGGTTATCGTTACATCACTTTAAAACTGATTCTAAATATATTAGGATACTAAAAGATTGGTCCAGATTTCTAAGTATTACACACATCGCCAAAAACGTATATAATTACTTTTCCCTTAACTTTGGCTTATTCATTTATAAAATTTTAAGGTTTAAAATAACATTAATTTAAGTTGTTTTTATTCGACCTTTTAATATACATAATGAACAGTAATTTTCCGTGTTAAATATAAATTATTATTTATTTACAAGCCCAGATGATGATACTCAAAGAGTATCGAAATATCGGCAACTATTAAAATAAAATTTATTTTCAATACTGGCCTCGAGCTTGAAGTAAAAGCATTTTTATTTATACGTTTAAAATAACATTTATATTTAATGACAACCTGCTTTGTCTTAAAATTTTCGAGTAAAAATTTAATGTAGATGGTGAAATTGAAGCAACACCTTGGGTATACAGATAGATATTTAAAACAGAAAAGTCAAAATATCGCAATAAACAAATTTTTTTAATTGCTGCGAAAGCTCTTGTAGGTATCTAAAAAAATTGAAAATGAATCAAAATAAGCCATAATATGCGTTAAAAGCTTAAAAAATGCAGCAAAAAGGCACTTGTAACCACAGTATGCAAAAAAATGCTCCAAAACGGAAAATATGCACTAACAATTCGATGCCAAAATTCATAAAAAGCTCTAAGATGGATAAATTCATTGGTCGCACAAGGAAAAACATGCAGTTGCATATTTTTGGTTTCCCTGGGAATAACCTAATTTGTACAGTGACCAATATCATGTACACAAATTTTGGCAACAGCTGTGCGTGGTATATGCTCAGAAACGTTCCATCTGCAAGACGTGGTTAAAGATCTCTTAGAAGCAAAAGCATTATCGGTATTGCCAATTTTGAAATTGGTATCATTTGCTTGATTGCTGGCAGACACATTTTGAACTTATGCATCGAAATAATGGGGTAACAGTTGCAGTCAATGTCTAGAATTCGGCAGAATTTAAATTTGATAGATCCTTTCAGATCGCTGCTGAACAAAGATCATATCAGGTACCACGGGAGTCAGTAGCCCCCGGTGACACGGCACCAGTCTGTCCATTGCTTTATTTTCATCTAATTATTGCAAATACAAAACATTTAATATTAGCAGCATGTGGAAGCTTCCTTCAACAAAATCTGGAATCTTAAGACGATCGTTTAGAAAATTTAAATACTACACATTTTAGGAATGTTTAAAACTTAGTGGTACACATGTGTACGGCTTGAACCTGAAATGGCTAAAAAGTTTCTCACGCATTTAGAAAGGTGGATAACCAAGTTGAGCTAGTTAAAGAATTAGAAATGTTAAACAAGTAATTGTTATTTCTTAAATAAAAATCGGAAAACCAAAAATGAATTTTATGCTGTTAAAATAATTATTTTGTAATTGTGAAAGTTTAATAAAAGCACAACAGTACTAAATTGTCCAACTCTGGAAAATAGTTAATTTGAGATTTTTCTTTATGACTTCATTTACCGTAACAAATTTTCTCTGAAAAATAGCTACAAACTTTGGCAACCTAAAATTTTGTGATAATCTCATTTGAAATGTGACTGTTAAAATTGTTAACTTTTTTTTCCTTCATTGTGTACTTTTATGCAAATGTTATGTTTTACCGTTTTTCCATCTTTCAAAGTGGGTGGGTGTGTAGGCATGATCGTAATTAACAATCTATTATTTGCAGTTTCTCTTACAACAGTTGTGGCGCCAGGGATTATTTATTAGAAATGTCAACAGTGTAAAGTTGAGTTTATTTAAACAAAGTTGATGTTTTATACTGAAACGTAACTGATTGTAGTTTATTAAAATCGTTTTCCGCTACGTAAAAAAAGAATAACAATTTAGTTTATGTCGCTGACTCACGGATAAATTGTATAAATATGGTCACTTCCAAGAACTCTATTTTTAAAGAAAATCTTAAACATATTATGTTTTATTTAACCATATTATTGTCACCGACAACCATATTATGGTTAAAATAGTCCCCCATCAAGAAGCCCCAACCATATTATGTTTGCCTCCGCACATGTTATAGTTGCATAGAGCATGTTGCTCTTGGAAAAGAGGAAAATACTATTGTTAATTTTAAAACAAACTATTGTCATATTTAACCATAACATGTTTACAGGCAACCATAATATGGTTGTGGCTTCTTTTTGTTGTAGGTGACAATTATATGGTTAAATTAGACATTTAAAATTTTCTTTAAAAATAGTTTTGTTGGAGGTGACCATATTTAAACATGTTTTTTCTCTGCGTGCCAAATGAAAATAGCGAACAATGTTCACACAGTTGCAAGACGTTTTTAGTCAATTTTAATGACAACATTGTAAGATCTGACCACCGTCTGTACGAAGCTTTAGTCTCGATTGCAAGCTTCTCCCTTATAACTCTATTACAAACACAATCTGGCGCGTGCTACGGTCAAAGCAAAATTTTGCAAATCATCACATCAGCTCCCTGGTATGTAAAAACCCGAACATTTACAAATACCTCAATGTGCCATTAGTAAAAACAATGATTACAAAATGTTAATACTAAATCTAAAAGGTTTGAACTCGAAATATTTTAAGCTACAGCACTTATCCGCGGTAGGCTAGCTGGTAGTGAGCTAGTCTATCAGCGCCGGGGTTGCGGGTTCGATTCCAGCCAGAGACTCTGGTTTCTTTCCTGCAGACAAGCGAAGAGCTTCGCGGGATTAGCTTAGAAAATTTAAAAAAAAAAAGAAAGAATAGCGCTAAACACTATGTTTTAATTACACTATGTGACAAAATCGAAAAATTTTAAATACTATTGGAAAGTGTAGAGTGTAGGCAATGTTTTGTTTATAACGCCACTATGTTTTTAGTTTTTCCACATAGTTGTTATCAGTTGTTATCAGTTAAAGTTAGACCAAAAATATTAAAATCAGTTGGAAATTGGCCAAGTAACAATTTTTTATGCAAAGTATATTGTCTGGGAAAAAATCGAAATTTGCGTGCAGATTATAAATTTTAATAGATATTCTGCAGCCTAAATCTGCATATGGCACCAAGAGTTCATGAACTACTTCAACGAACACTAAGCTATATTTAATGAAAATTTTTAAACAAATTATGGTTAATTTAATCATATTGTTGTCACCTGCAACCATATTATGTTCAAATTTGTCCTCAATCTAGAAGCTACATTAAATAAATTTAAATTGGTTGAAATATGTTAGGAAAATGTGTACACTTTCATTTACTAGACATTACCTTCAGCCCGTTGTAGTGAAACAGACCAGAGTCTCTAGAGCAACCCGAAACCATCATACTAAAAGACTAGCTCACTACCTACTCAGTGTACCGAGGCACCCCAACTGCTTTACAATTTCTTAAATTCATGCGATTTAGATTTGTGCAAAGTATTTTTCTAAAGTTTTAAGACTTTATTGTCGTTGTAGTTTCAGGGGTGTTTAATGACAAATGATGCGTTGTGATTTCATAGGCTCTTTAACTTAAATGGCATCCTCTCCTTCACGTGGTGCATCCTGCCGATAACAGACGAGTCTTTTATTTTATTACATAAAAGCTTTATCAAATTGAAATTTACGTCATTGAATACATTCGATTAATAAAAGTGTTGAATATGTATTAGCAAAAAGTAACTTATGAAAAGGAATAATTCTTCTTTTGAAATTCCAACGATATATAATTTAAAAATAATTCAAGGTTATTCGTTATTTTATAAACTTATAAACTGCGTGTTGCTGGCAGCAGCGGTTACGGAGCCCATTTCTAAAGAAATTTTGCAAATTTTGTAAAAGACTTTTCCTAAAACCACAACTAAGAACTACTAATTATTCATATCGAGCAATAACCGTGGAAATAACGTAAGCGACATAATTTTCAATTTATTTTAATAAATTACTTTATTGGCAACACTTGCATCATCTCCTAAAATGTCATGGCCGTTACGATTTTATAGCAAGAACAATTTTATTGTAAGCGACAAATTTCATACAAAATTTATGTGAAATAAAATAAAAAAAAACTCTCTCCTGTAAAATTTGATTTTTGGCGCTTACGTTATTTTCGCGGTTAGAGGTCGATATTGTATTCACATCAATAAACCGCTATGAATTCGAAAATTGTGCTATAAAATGTTTATTTTGCATGTCTCTAATGAAAGACGTCGTCAAATGAAGGCAGGGTTCCCAGTTTTAATTTAAGCTTTATCCCCAATTTGCTATTTCTAATCCCAAAAAATCCCCACATTTCCATAAAAATAAAATACATAATATTATGTCAAAGGAACAATATGCATACATTAATTTATTAAAATAAATCCATTTGTTTTATGTTATTAAATCTAATGTTTTTTATTCTTTGAGTTCTACATATGTATCTACGTCAACATGTATAGTATGTAACAAGGGTAATGCAAAAACGCAAAAGAAAAATAATTGTGCGTCAATATTTATCATTTCACAAACTAGGGAATCAATTTTGGTTCACATGTTGTTTGTTTAAAAAGTGCATTTGAGATGATTGAATAAATTTGTCACAGCAAGCTGCATTATTTTAAAGTGTGTATATATTCTAAGAAGAGCTTCTTATAACTCTGCAATCTGTTGCAATTATTGATTTTGGTTGTATTCATTATAGAAGAAGACTCGTTGAACGGAAGTAACGCTTGTTGGTACAAAAATTATATTTAAACTATTTCAACAAGCTCGTGAAAAGGTTTTAAACTGCAAAAATAGACTTAAATTTGTACCCACATCTTGACCAAATCGGTCTTTCTATTGCAAAAATAGAATTTATAAATATATATTATTCCCAGATCTCCCCAGCGAAATAAGTGCTTTTGTCTAAAAAATCCCCAGGGGATTTTCGCGAAATTTTTATCCCCAATTACAAAAAAAATCCCCAATTTGGCGATAAATCCCGAAAACTGAGAACGCTGAATGGAGGAATCTCTAATGCGTAGTGTTGTGTTAGATGTATAACTAACTGTATGTGTTTTTTCTTTTCGGTTATCCATTATATTCATATCTTTTCCATCCATTTTCTTCGTTTAATGTCGGCATAAATCAAACTTGCTTTTCGCACCACATTCCCAATGCTTCTGAAAATTTTCAACTTTTTTTTTTGCACAACAATTCCTTTTTTTAGTGTTGTTGTTTCATATATAAAAGCGTATGTAGTTTTGTTTTTTATTATCCTTATTTTTACTATCCTAGACGTATGTTCGTTTTATTTGTTTCATACATAAAAAAGCAACTAAAAAGAACTGGAAGAGAATTTCTTTTTAAATTTAAGAAATCGATTATTTTAGTAACGTTGTAAAAATTAGAAGAAATATAATAAAATTGTGGCGATATCGGCAGTTTTTAAATTATTTTGCAAAAAATCAATCATTTTTTTTAAAAAACTTTTAATAACCCAAATTAATAATTTTCACAAAATTCAGTTATTAAACGAAAATTGATGCAGAAGCCCATTTTAGTTGAAAAATATAATTTGCAAATTTGTATTTGAATTCGTATATTTATAATACATAAATTCAGATCCCCACATTATTTTAACGCTCTGGTAAAAACTTGAAACTATCGGGTTGATAGTATAAAGTTTTATAGGCCATAACACTTGTAGTGATATTTTATCATAACATAGATTATTTCTGTAAAACCCTGAAAAAAAAGAAAAAAACCTGAAGACAAAATTTAATTTTTTTTTGCAATAGTTTGTGTTTATCAGATATAATAATAAAAATATTTGTTATAAAATTTAAGTTTCCCTAAACATAATTACTTACAACTAAAGTTTTCTTTTTTTAATTTTACCATCTTGACAGTGACATATTGATGATGTATCTATTTTGAAAACTTCAACACTTTTGAATTGCAGACATTCAGGCATAAATTTACACACACAAATCTTTGAATGTTCATCATTCATTCACACTTTCTCTTTCGTTTTAAATGAAACTTTAATTTAAATATTAAAAGCAAAACATTTTCGTAAATTACAACATCATTTTCCTCTACAGCCCCTAATCGTTTGTTTTCACCCAGAGACGAAAACGAGAAAAAGCTCAAAAATCTTAAAATGTTTTAAACAAAGCAATTAATCTTAACCTCATATATAACTCTTCTACACACTTTGCTCTTACACTTGGCGCCAACATCGTAGTGCTTCTACACACATACACGTTCATGTAGTAATCGTATCCTTAAATGAAATTTCCTCTCTTTCATTACACACATTAACAAGCATTCCACATATAATCAACACTCTACTCAACCTAAAGCGTTAACAGACGTTGCTGTCCTTGCTTGGGTTGCCATAATGTTTAAAGTAATTATATTACACTACGACTACAAAAACACACACACAAGCACATTAATACTTTTAAGGATATTCCTACAAACAAATACTGCTATATACTATATTAATATGTGTCTATGTATTGCAATGAAAGCTTAAGTGTATGTACGTAAGTTGTTGTAAGTGTGATTATGTGTCTGTGTGTGTGAGTTTGTATATAAAATAATGTGCAATTTTGCACATTACAGTGTTAATTCTTATTACGATACATAGTATACATATAAACATGGTTAGTCAACCAAAAAGGAATACATAAACATTTATACTTCGTGTGCAAAGATGTAACCATGTAATTTTCTTTGTCCCCACCCCTTTCGCAGAGTTTTTTCTTTGTTCCCTTGTAATGACAACGTATGTCCTTATGCCTTTTCCGAATAAGTGAGTGTATGTGGAAGTATGCATGCATGCACGAGGAAAGTTCAACACATTTGTATACTCTGTAGTTAGCATGTGGTATAAACACATAGTTACCACATTTCAACTGACCATTGTATGTGGAAAGCAGCAATTGTAGTGACTGTAAATGAAATAAATAATTGGAAGAGTGTCTTCAAAATGATTTTGAAAGACAATACGCTGACGTGTCAGCGGTATATAGAGGAGAAAACAAATAAAAAGGGCAGAAGCACTAATTTAAATTTTATTTTTTCGGCCAAGATCCACAACAAATCTTATACTTCTTAACAAATCCGATTTAAATGTTTAAAGTTGTTATAATAATGTGTTGTGTCATTGACTTATAAAATACAATAGTTAAACTAAAGGGAGCGGATTTATAAGCAAATGTATGTTTCTCCTCAAACGTTTAAATGCCCAATTATATTTTGGCACATGTATTTTGTCTTAACATGCATATTTTGTTATTTCTAAGGTTTTCGCAAGATCTCTATCGAAACACTCTACTAACGTAATTGTTAAATTATAAAATTTTCAATGTTATAAAAAAGGTAATTCGGTGTGTATCCTTGGGAAATAGTAAAAGCCAATTAACTTCAATTTAACTATTGACAGCTTACATGTAAGAAGAAGTACATAGTTTTGTTCTCTTGAAATTTATGTTAAAATTTGAAAAATAATTGAATTCTATAATCTATTAATTTTTACTAAAAAATGCATTTAAATTTGTGTTATACTGGCCAAAAATATAGATTAATAAAAAATACTAACTGAATTTTAAATTTTGTATATGGAGAGCTCAGAGCTGAACCGAACCAATTCATACAATATAATGCACATACAATTGTATTTCAAAATGGGTGCGAAGCACTCCGCAGAGTTCAACTCTGTCCAGTTCTGTAACGGACTAAATCAAAAAGTGTTTTGTTCCTAAAATAACGGTTATTTATTATTGGGAGTTTATTTAAACTCAAACTATTTTAGAATTTTCTTTTTTGACTTAGTTCCCTTAAGCTCTGAGCTCTTCATATAAGCTTCAGAACAAAAACAGTAGAAAAAACATATTGCAGTTTTTACAGTTTAAACTAAATTTCCACCCAACAATCGACACTCATATACTTATATTGCCCTAAATAAAGGCTTCAGAGTGAAACAGTATTCCAGGTAGAAAAGGCATGCATTTTTATTCATATGATTTCAAATCACCAGAATGAATGGTCTTTGGATTATATTCAAGGTAGCTTAAACTTAATATATAGCGGAGACTTCCGGGTAATTTCAGACAGAAATACTTGCGATTAATGAAGCTGTGGACTGGCCCTAATTATCTGCTAATAGACGTACCGTCGTTACGGCCTTGGGTTCCCCCTCCCTAAGAAGAAGAACAGCCCTTAACTATTGCTTTTCTCTAAGCGAGGTGGCTTAGAAGATTGACATCAGGATCATATGAGCCTCAGGGCACAGGGATATACAGGGAAACACAAGGGCGCTCATCCGCCCTGCTAGACTCGGCACCACCTTACGAGTTCCACTAGATTTGGAAGTCGTTGGAGTCCACTCTTCTGCATATTCAAACTCCGGCGATTGCTTATCGATATTTTTGACGATAGTTGGGCTGCGAACAGTGTTGCCAGAAAATAGGAGAAAATCCCAACATGTAGGTATTTTTGATATTAAAATAGCGGCGTAGGGAAAATCGGACAGATTTTTTATAATCACCAAAATGTAGGGATTTTTCATCAAATCGCATTATTTATAAAATAAATTCAGAAAAACGTTTTGTTAGTGATATTTTCTTGTCCAAAGCAGTTGAAAAAATTTTTTTTCACAAAAATCGCATGAAAATATATTTTCAGAGTTGTTTGTGGTTTAAAAAGTTGGCGACACTAATATGTATGTAAATTTTTTTCTAAGATATCATTTAATTGAATTTTTAAAAGCACATACATATCGTACCTATTCAACAATACTGTATTAACTGAAAATTTTTAGTTTCTCACTTTTTGGAAAAAATCTACAGTTATTATTCATATTTACCCGCTGTAAAAATATCGAGCTATTTGGAATACCTTTTGGTAAAGAAACGGTTTGTTAAAAAATCCTTTAATATGCCTTCCATATTTCCAAAATTTGTTTTGCTTCTACTGAAACTTTTTAAATTTTGAGTTAATACAGTATTGTTGAACAAGTGCGATATGTATTATATTTTTTTTAAGTTTTGCACTTATTTTTTGTCAAAGCTTTAATATACATATTCAAAAAAAAAAAAAAAATGTATTTTTATAACGAATGTGTTTTCTTCTATTTTAATGACAAAAATGCGTAGGGATTTTTATAGGGGAAATTTTTCAACGTGTAGGGAAAAAATCGGATTTTTTTTTAACATGTGTAGGTATTTTTTCGAAAAATCCACTGGCAGCACTGACTGCGAACACTGATTGTAGGGCTCCAAAGCAATTTTGGCCCCATGTCTTTTCTATCAATGTGCTTTTGGTATCGCATCTGTAATCTCGGGACATTGTCTTATAGGTAGGCATGCACACGGCTAGTAGCCAAACAATGAGGAAAATGAGAAAGTAAATGTAGAACAACTCCTCTTTTACTGTTCTGCATTGGCGAGAAGGCGACTGTTCAAATCCGCCACTTTCGATGGATTGTACGATATTAGAAGCATAATATGCATAGCCTTGCTTAACCTACTGTCAAAAATTAACAAAAATTCCCTCAAATGTATTTAAAGAAACCAAAATAAAATCAACAAACATTTGGTTCCGTACGGAGTGTGCGATCAGTTTCGCACTTTGCTTAAGCAAATGACAGTTTCATAAAATTTAACAAAAAGTTTCCTTAAGTTTAATATAGTTTGCCTCAAATGATTTACATGTATTTGTACATTTGCTTAGGCCAACTTAAGCACATTTAGTTTGGCCTTAAAATCGAGCCAGGATCGCTTAACGGTATGAGTTCTTTTTAGTAGAATTTCATGGTATCAAAATGGATTTTTGGTTATCAGTGTGTCAGTTAAGTACTGACATCCATTTCTCCCTAACCTTAAGTTCTTTTTTAAGGATGTTCTATGTGATCAAAAAACTCGAGAATTATGTTTGTGTTTAAGTGAAATATATTTTAAAGTTGTTGCAGGGTGTAATCTCCTATATTTTCTAATTATAAGTGTTGATCGACCTTTTTTGATTACTCTTAATAGTTTATATAGTTTCCTATGTGCAGGCTTTCAAGGTCATTAATTTAATGTAAATAAAAGATTATTTATTTCATTCTCAATAAAATCCGACGTTTCGTTGGTATTCTTTCCAACTTCTTCAGGGATTGAGTTTTTATTAAAATCTGGCAACATTGTAAAAATACAAAGTAAAAAGTAGTCAATAATAACAATAATTATAATCTTAATTTTTGACAAATTAACTTACAATAATCTTTTTCGTCAGTTTACATCATTTATTAATTATATCACAGTATTTTGTAAAGGTGGACAGACAGCACAACACAAAACTTCAAATATTAAAATAGATGTATGTAAATATAAAAATTATCACAGAAAATTTGTCCTTTTTTGATCACAGTTGTTATTATTACTTAAGTATTGCAATGGTGTAGTTTGCATTTGTATTGTCTTTGTCTTCTTTTGTGTTTATTGCACTTGTCGATTTTTGTTGTATTCTTAAGCTCTCCAACGTGTATCTTTAATTTTCCCTTTTCTCTTTATCTAAAATTCTCACTTTTTCAAAGTTTGGCTTGTGTCCGTTTTAAATGCAGTGTTGTGCAAGTTTTCCACTTTTTATACCAGCTTTATGTTCGTCTATTCTCACGCCTAAATTTCTCTTTGTTGTACCAATGTAGATTTTTCCACACTCCTCATTATCACCGCCGTCAATATTTTCGTTTTGCGAAAGCAATGAAAATATTCGACCATTCATATACACGCAGAAATAATATGGCTCATGTTATTTTCCCTATTAAGAGTTATTCTTTATTTGACAGTGAATTAATTGCAAGTTCTTCATTTTCCAGCCCGCGACGACCTTCATCAGTGTTCTTTCCATTTTAGTGGTTTGTACGGTATTTTTTTTAGTTTCATTAAAACGATAATCTGATAAATCATGGTAGACAATTTAATAGCATTTATTTTTAAATTTGATTCCTGCCATATGTTCACCGCGTCTACAAGTTCGGTACATTCGATCAGTCCAAAATTTGACTACTTTTTCCAATAAATCTTGCCATATTGCGTCAATGGTGGCTTGAATATTGGCTTCCAATGCTTCAAGAGTTGCTGGTTTTTCGCCATAAGCCGATAACTTAACATTAAAAAGTTAAAAGTAATCTCGAGGCGTTAAATGGAACGGACGAGGGAGCGAGTGAACAGGAGCATTTTTGGAAATAAAGTTGTCGCCAAACCGATTTTGCAATAAATCGATGGTTAAGCAGGCTATATAGCCAGTTGCGACGTCTTGTTGGAACGAAATGTTATCGATCAGCGTTGCTCGATAGCTCTTACCATTCGCCGTAACGGCAGCTCCTTGCTCATTTCAATTTTAAAGAATGTAATGTTGATTTTTTAACGGTTTGATAATTGTCTTCGCTCCAAATATCGAAATTTTGCTTATTAACGTAGCCATTTAACCAGAAATAAACTTTTTAAGGCGTTTATCTAGCGTTAAACGATTCATGATGCACTAAAAAAACACCCGGTACATTTACGTAAATTTTTAGTATTTAAATCAATAATTAAAAGAAAAAGTATGTTAGAATTTTAAGCAAACCAAGCAAGTGATTAAAAGCAACCATACTAAACCATATTTTCACCACGTTTTTCTCCGTGTACTAGCACCTTAAATCAGTGATGCCAGGAGAAATTTCAAAGAATCCCTACGTGTCTTAGAAAAAAATCCCTTTTTTCCCTACAACCAAAAAAGTTTTCGCTACACATATCCCTATGTAAAAATTTACTGTTTTTAGCAACAGGCAAACAAATATGTATGTACCTATTTTGTTAACAGTTTGTAAATATTGTAATAAAAGCATTTATTACCAAAAAAAAACCCAAATTAAATATGCAAATGCCATACACGCACAAATAAAAATTCAATTTCAAAAATAACACTGTGTGACAAATTAAAATTTTTTCATTTTGGCAGAAACGCCACTATATATCCTTTAATCTAAAGACGAAACATAGTAAAACTTCATATTTGATTTTTTATTCCTCGTCTTTCGTCCTTTTTAAAGAGCTTAATCTTTTTCAAGAATACTTATTTTAAATAATTTTAAGCAAACTTGGAAACAAATAAAAGGGAGGCTCTATAAAATTTTAAAAACATATTTTCTTCAGTTCCCCTGAACTAAAATACAAAAAAAAAATTTTCTTTCAAAAATATATTCTTCCTTATTCTTAATAGTTCTCATTAAACCTTTTTTGAATTTGAGGAATATATGGGTACATGGTACATTCGCCATTGTTAAAGATTGCCAGGCTGTTAGGACTCATAGTATAGGGTGTCTGTTAAAAAATACTACATTTATACTTAAATGCTATTGTATATGAAAAATTTTAATTTTTAAACGCATATAAGATAAATATTTACGTATTTTTAGACAATATATGGAAAATGAGATAATATTGTAAAAATTCCCTTCATTTGCCTTAAAATAAAAAATCTTTCCTCATTTCCCTACGCTTGTAATTTTCCGAAAAAAGGGAAAATTCCCTACAATTGTCATTACTGCCTTAAATACATTACTTTTCAAATTGTTAAAAAATTGAATTTAGAGTCTAATGTGCTGTTTTCACAACACAAATGATTGAACGTGTAGTAAAATTTATATGAAAAAAACGCTTAAAACAACTGAGTGCTTTTCATATATAATTTACTAGACGTTCAATCGCTTGTGTTGTGAAAACAGCACATAAAAAGTTATTTAAAAACAAAAAATAGTATGTGTTCGACGATAAACATTCTGAAAATGTATAACCGTTTTGTTGATATCTAATATTTTACTTAATTCAATCTAAGAAATCAATAAAGTTGTGACTATAGAAAGTTTTTTAAAATATAGGAAAAAAATAAATATTTAAACTATTCACATTTCAGAAAAACATATTGCCAAATCCTTACACAACTTGAATCAAAACCATATTGTTTGCTACAATTTTTTTTTATCGTTATCAGACTGCTATTTTTTTCCATATTGTCTCAATAATTTCAAAACTTCTGCTACAGAAATTTCTTTTCCTCTGTCAAATTGTCTCATACATTCTTTCTCCTTTACCCAGTCTATCGAAAAAAAATCATAATTTCTCCATTCAATACTTTTTCTCGTTGTCGATTTCATTGTTTATCAACTTTTCTTTTCGTTATTCTTCTGCTTTCACAGTTTGTTTTTCCAATGACAATTTCAATGTGCCAACAACCAAAAACTGAAAAGGACGTAAAACGAAAACCAGCCACCACCCTCGCTAATGTGCAAATAAAAATGTTAAAAGGGTCCTGTATCACTCAATTACACGCCCTGGTGACCATTTGCCATGTTGTTGGCGAATGTTATACAAAGAGCTTAAATATTACTGCCGCTTCAGATACTGCTTTTCCGATACTTTTTTTATTTTGCTATTAGTTTGAATGTTTGTCATGGCGTGTATGGCTGTGTGTGAGTGTGTCTGTGTGGGGTTACAATTACCAACATTTAAAATTTCCTTTTATGCTTATGGAGCGCGAACTCAAGTTGCCATCTTGTTGATGGCAGTGCAAAGATAAACTGGTGAAAAAATTCACAAACTGCAATTCTAAGCGTTTTATTTTGTTTTGTGTTCTTCTTTATTTACGTTGGTATCGTTGGCACTCTACTTTGGTAGTATTTATTATGATATTTTATTGGAGTACCAAAATACATTCATGTTATATACTTTTCAAAGTCAATATGATCTTACAGTATGCAATTGTTGATTTAAACGTAAATATTCCATAATCTTTTGAAAACTTATATTTGTTTACTTTAATAGAAATATTAAAACATTTATATACAATTTCGCAAAGTCGAGGAATATACACACCAATTGAAAACTGCGTTCAATGGTCAAAAACTTCTTCATATGTCGTTGGCGATACACTGTTGCTTTTACTTCTGATTCATTAAATGTAAACAGCCAAACCAACTCAAAAAGCGAAAAGTTCTACACAAATTTTCGTTTTTTTTTTAAACCCTGATTATACAGCAAGGGGGAGCGTCACAATTTTTTTGCGAACTTCAACTTCAAATTAGAGATTAAGTCGACCAATTTGTAAAATATCATATGATGCAACATTTAACATTTTTTATAGTAGTTGTAACTCATTACACTCAAAACAATCATAAAAAGTCTGAGATCAGACAAACTTAAGTTAATAATTTTTTGACTTAATAAGTTATTGCCATATCTTAAAGAAAAAAAACATGTTCTTGGCCAATGTGAGGTCGCTGAACGCGAAAATGAAATTCATTTGCTTTTTTTTATGTGCGCTTTGGCGATATAAGCGAAAAATAAGCTTTTTGTTTCTGAGTGTTTTTGTGAATTAGCATAAATTTCAACAACGGTTCAGCCGAATAAAATAAGTTTTACATTATTCAATAGATATATTCCTATTCTTTTAGCCGAAATAACAATTGTATTGATCGGATAAAAATCTAATGATTAAAAAATTCACAAAAGTTTATTTGTTGAACCTTTTTAAAAAACTGTCATTAAGATGAAAAATATAACAAATTAAACGCAGTTATTTTACACAATTTTGAAACTTAAACATTTTGAAGCCATTTGGTGGAAAAAGCCTATTTTTTAAAAAAATTGCTTTAGTTCAGTTTTTTTTTTATTAAAATAATTTTGTATTGGAAAAAAATCGGCATACAATTTTCTTAATTTTGTTCAGATCTCCTCGATTTTAAGTTTCTTTTATTCGGCACAAAATTATTTTTTGTAAGCTTCAAAGAAATGATTACTAAAGATTTCCACATTAATTAAGCAAATTAAAATAAAATTCATAAAATTACTCCAACTTCCCTGGAAGAGGGCTAAAAGTTACGTCGGAAAAATCAAAAAATGGTTTTTTTTTTTATAATTAAGGTATATGCAATATTCTGGAGGTATTTGAAATTTATTGAATGACTTTTTTTTCCTTCATACAACGACGCTCCACCACACTTTTATACAGGTCTGTCACACATTCCGGTCGAAGTGGTGTTAAATACGTTGTTGTAATTCCGATCGAATTTATTTTGGCTTTTTATTTAATATATGTTTTTTGGAAAAGAAAAAAAAACGAAATTAATTTCACTTTCGATCGGAATTGATCTCTGTGACAGGCCTGATAGGAATAAAACATGGTCAAGACTTTCAGAGATCAAATTACAATACAAAAATATTGACACGGAAAGTAGAGTTTACTTTTATTTTAACAAATATTTTTCACTATTTTTTCTGGCCAAATTGCATTTAGAGCCACTGGCTTATTTAAATGTATTAAAATTTTAAATAATAGATTTAGAGTATCCTTAAGTAGTTTTTTTTTTTATATTTGTATTATTTGCCTTTAACATTTTTTATACGCAAAAACAGAAAAAGGTTATGCGGCCGGCTCGTTAAGATTTTGTATTGAAGTGTTAAGTTTTGTATGTATCGGGTGTTTTTTTTACAGGTTTGTTTTTCGAATAGAGATAAACTGGCATTTTGTGGTCAAATCTGGCAACTCTAATGTCATTTATGTTCAGTTTGGTTTGCCATTTCATCATGAACAGGTTGACAAAAGAACAACGCTTGCAAATCGTGCAAATTTATTTCGAAAATAACGGTTCAGTTCGCGAAGTTTACCGCAAGCTCCGTCCATTTTATGGTCGATATAATCGTCCATCAGAGCAATTAATTCGGTTAACCATGGATCGTTTTCGCACTACGTTTACTCTATGTGATAATACGCATCCGCAGAGACGTCGAACAGTGCGCACCGAAGAAACAATTGCCGCTGTAGAGCAAAGTGTTGAAGAGGACCCGAATGAATCGATTCGCCACCGTGCGCAGCAATTGGAGCTTTGTCCATCAACTTTATGGAAGATTTTGCGCAAAGATCTTGGCTTGCGACCTTACAAGATCCAGCTTGTGCAAGAATTAAAGCCGCGAGACCATGAAATGCGTCGTGATTTTGGTGTATGGGCCGAAAATGAGATTGATCTCGATGCTGATTTTCATCGCAAAATTTTGTTCAGTGATGAGGCTCATTTTTGGTTGAATGGCTACGTCAACAAGCAAAATTGCCGCATTTGGAGTGAAGAGAATCCACATGAGACCCTTGAGACGCCATTACATCTACAAAAACTGACTGTTTGGTGTGCTCTATGGGCTGGTGGAGTCATTGGGCCATACTTCTTCTGAAATAATGCTGGAGAGGCAGTTACCGTTAATGGAGACCGGTATAGAGCCATGATAACCGACTATTTTGTTCCCGAATTGGATGGCATGAATGTGGATGAGTTGTGGTTCCAACAAGACGGCGCTACATGCCACACAGCGCACGCTACAATCGATTTATTGAAGGAAACATTCGATGAGCGCATAATTTCGCGGAATGGACCTGTCAATTGGCCACCAAGATCGTGTGATTTGACACCATTGGATTATTTTCTTTGGGGATATGTGAAGTCGCTCGTCTACGCCAACAAACCAGAAACGTTAGGGGAATTGGAAGCCAACATTCGTGGCGTTATTGCCGACATACGGCCCCATATGCTCGAAAAAGTGGTTGAAAATTGGACCTGTAGAATTGGCTTTATTCGAGCCAGCCGCGGCGGCCACATGCCTGAAATCATATTTAAACATTAATGGCATAAAATTATCCTTCCAATAAAGCCAAATTGATGGTCATTAAAACGATTTTCTTGTGTTTTATTTCAATTCGAAGTTCTATACCACTGAAAAAAACACCCGATATAAACATATTTCCAAGTTTAAATGCAGTAAAATTTCTGTTTTACATCTTAGTATTCTGTTAAAAATTTGCTAATTTGGCTTTAATGCCGCTAAAAAAAAAAAGAGAATTTTCCATAAAGACACGAAAAACAGGTTGTGTATAAAAATATTGTTTTAATTTTTCCACAATTCCAGGAACTTTTCTTTTTTATTGAATAGAGTTTGTAAAATATTTTAGTGATTAATGTACGTATTTGCACACAGTTGTATGTGTTTGAGCGGTTTTGTCACATCGTTCTAAAATGGAATAACGGTGGTTGGCACTTTCTTTAAAACTTTAAGACGAAAGTTGCGTCTTCAAAGGAATTCAAAAAATATAAGCAAAACTTAAGACGATTTTTAATTGTGCATTTTTCTTTTAAATATTTCTATATGTACATTTTACACAGAAAAAAATAAAAACTGATTTTAATTAAAAAATTTGTGATATTAATTAAAAAATAAATTAAATTTGTACCAGCAAACAAATTAGTAGTATCAATTAAATATTTTTTGATATTATCAACATTTTCTGCAATTATGTTGTTGATATAAGTAAACTATTAATTCACTTGATTAATGGTTTAATTAAAAAAAAAATTCGAAAGAAACTATACTATTGTTTTTGTTTTTTTTTTACTACAAACCTCGCCACGCTATTTTATCATCTTTCTTATTGTTGCACTCTTTTAAAGCGTCCAAAAATAGACAATATGTGTTTTTTGTTGTTGTTCTTATATTTCACATAAAGAAGTGTTGCTTACGATCAAATAAAAAAATGCAAACAAATTACAACATTAAAGAGCGTTAAATATTTCATACAAAACTATGAAAACTTGAAACCAATAACGCGTTTATTATATTTTTGAATAGTTGTCAACATTTCTGTTGGTTAAAATAAAAATCAAACAAACATATTAATTGAATCAGTAAACAAATTTGCAAAAATTAAAAAAATGTTCAGACAAGCGTTTGTCTGAAAATAATTCAGCAATAATTTTTTCTGTGTGTGTAGGCGATTTCTTTGTTTTGACGGATTAAGTTTTCAGTATAACTTTTACTTAAATATTTCTAAACTAAGTTTAAGTTAACTTATTATATGAAAGTTGTTTTTCAATCGAAGGAAACGCATAGAGAAGCTATTAAAGCTGAAATGTAATGGGTACAAAAGGCCTTGGCAACACTGAGTGCTTACAGGTGCGATCTGGCGTTTCGATTTGAAAGTTTGGCTTTTTTAACCAAAACCATTTTAAACTCTTTCAGGTTGGGTGGTTAGCTATCAAGAGCTTAAAAATTAAATTTTTTAAGACCATCGATGATATTTTTATTTTTGAGTATGTGTGAACATTTGGTTTTAAACTGGGATTTCCCCAAGCTAAAAAAATCCGTAGGTTGTTTGCTTTGTTAAAAAAAACATGTCCAGTACGTACTGTACACTGAAAGAATTTTCTTCAGAAAACCAATGGATTTTGACATTAATCCCATGAAAAACTGCATTAAAAAGGAACCTATGCAGCGTTTCGTTGGATCAATGAAACCTGTTTCATTAAAATGTATTTAATGAAACATTACATTAGATCTATGAATGTTATTCATTGGATGAATACTTTGAGAAAAGTAAAAAACATTTTTTTTTATTTTATTTTTTAATTTTTTTGAATTTTTTTTTTTTTTAATCAAAGTTGTTCTTATTCAACTTTTTTTTTTAACCAGAGTCGCTGGCGGGAATCGATCCCGCAACCTCGGCGCTGATAGACTAGCTCACTACCAGCTAGCCAACTGGGGCAGTGTAGTACTTGAATAAAAAAACTATGTTTTTTGCCACTACTCAATTAAGAGCGTAAATATGAGATTAAATTGTCATAACATAACAACAATAACAATACTAACGCATAATAAAAAAAGGCCACATAAAGAGAGAACAAAGAAAACTAAAAACATACCTATTTATGAATTGAAAGTTTTTGTTTCATTACTATAATAACATTTTCATTATCATAATGAAAATTTAAATTTATGAAGGCATGCTTTTTCGAAATATTTTTATGCTTTTAATTATTGAGACTATAGAGTTATTTGAATGTTAAAAATAATTTTTTTTTTTCAATTATTGTAATATGTTGCTTTTATAAAAAAATTTTTGATTTCATAAATTTAATGGCATATTACATTAGATGTATGAAATAATTAAATCTTACATTTTTAAATTAGCAATTAAACATATTTTTAAGGAAACTATAATTTTGTATTAATTTATGAATGTAGTTATGTTTGTATATTGTTTTTTATTTTCCCAATTAAAATTGTTTGTTAAACGTGGACGAACTTTAGTTTTCATATATCCAATGAAAATTTTTAATGTAATTACGAAATCCAATGAATCGATTTTAACGAAAATACCTTATTAAAACTACGAAATTCCATTTGGACAATGAAAATTTTCATTTAACAAGTGAAATTTTTTTATGAAAACGATTTATTAAATATATGAAGCATTTTTCTTTCAGTGTATGGTAATGCAGGATCTGTGGAGTTCCTCTATGCATTCGAACAAGCAAAACAAGTTTCTCAGGATTTCAGCAAAAAAAAAAAAAAAAAAAAAATTTATGCCAACCTGTGAACCTGAAAGAGTTCAAGCAGTGTTGATTTATTGTAGCGATGAGCCCCAATCTTAGTAGCGAAATGTTGCTATATGGAATTTAATTGTGACAATAGTTGGCTGAAAAATGAAATTCGAGAAGGTCGTCTAAAAACAGTTGTTGTGCCAGAAATCATAACAGTTGCGCCCAAACTAATAGAGCAAGATCGGCATGTGAAATATTAAGAGATCAAAACTTAAAGTGTTCACGTGACGTGAATTTGTCCTGTCTCGCATGAATCACTAGTTATTGTAATTGATTTTATTATAAAATTTACGTCTTTGTTAAAATTAAGATATCAGACACGATTTCTCACGCACTAATTAAGCTATTAAAAAGATTTCTTTGCGTCAAAACTCGCAAAGTCCAAAGAAAAGCTCAAAAAAGACCAACTCGGTGTATATCATTTTACGGGTCACAAAAATTGGGTATATTCCCGACACTTAGTAGTAATCTACTGTATGGGTCTTCTAAGATGAGCCAAGCCCATGTAAGAGCCATTGTTTATATGTATGTCAATCGGAGTGGAAAATGTGTACAAAAGTTGGGTGCAGCGCAGCGCATGCCAAAATGTGGTTATCATCACGGAAAATACTTTAAAAAACCATCAAATAACTTTCGATAATAAATAACAGTCGGACTTGGAATACAGGCGTAAAGTACAAAAAACAAGAAGGGCGTGAAAAATATTTTTTTAAACCTGATTTAATTGTATTTCATTTTAGGCGGTAACTGGCTACTCGTAATTATTCGATTGTGAGTAAAAGGAAATCGTGCTTAAATTTAGTTTTTAAATGCTTCAGAAATCATACAAATTAAGCTCGATGATAATTAACACAAAATATAAAAATAACAAAAGTTGATATAATTATTTATGCAAATTTGTTAAACATATCGAAATCACTAACAATTAATTTTAATAAATGTTAAATTTATATTTTACGGCTCATAAATAAAATGAACTTCAACACTGCATATACGAGTAAGTTCGAGTAAAAAATCTACCACGACTTGAAGAACTTGTTAAAAAAAGATACAATTTAGAAAGCCTTCCTTTTAAATCTATATGTATTTATTTGTTTTTGTTTTTTTTTTTTTTTTAATTTAAGTCGTTGATAAAAGTGTGAATATGAATTAATATGAGGTGTCGTCTGAATCGGGCACACAAATGTCTGTCAATAAATTATATTTTAATTATAACGATTATGTTAATTTTGTTAATAAAAATGCAAAAAATATGAAATCGAAATCAGAACTCAACTCTAAAGTCGCAACGATTTCATGAAAAAAAAAAAAAAATTAACAACAACAAGACAATTGTCAACACGAATTTTTTAACAAGGCGTTGAGTATCCCGTCGAGTTTAATTAGTTGAAAAATTCTTCTTTCATTCTTGAAATTTTTTATTACGATCATTATGCACACCCTACTCTTAAGCAGTAGATATTATGAATTTTTAAACATGAGATTTAAAAACCTTTTTTTACTTCAGACTATTGAGTTGATACTTTATATTTAACGGTGCCAAACTTCGAATATATATTGCAGACATCTTAATTGTACTAATATTTAATAACGATTTCTTTCAACGTTCTTTGACTTGAGTGTAGCGTGCATTTGTTTAATCGTTTCTTGTTGTTTCTGTTTAAATGAAACTCGTTTCCTTTGTTTTTTGTGTGTTTTCAATAATTTCTGTTTTATTTTTAAATTTATTAATTATTAATAAAATTCTTATAAAAATCCCCACTGAACAACATTTGTAAATTGTTCCTTAAATATTAAAGCTGAAACTGTTTTATTGTAACTTTGCTAATAAAATTTTATTGTGTCAATATGAATTAATGATTACAAGGAAAAAACTAAAAAAATATTTATATACTAGCTTTTAAGCCTGTCCCTGCCAGGTAGGAAGAAAAACTTCTTTAAGATAAACCTCAACGTCAGTACTATATGCTTGGCAATTCTTAGCTTCATTGGTCTTTTTAGTCAAAATTAGCTGAAATGTAAAATAACACAATTTTGCGACACCCCTTTTCCAAAAATCTTAGATGCGACTACTTCAGGCTATGTTCCATTGTAAGGACTATAAGCTAAGCAAAATTAAGCTTTCTATGTCACTAGGGGGCTTTAATATAAGATAAAATGTTAAAAAATTTAATTTTGCTACGCATCTTTTTCCCTTAGCCCTTAGACCAAAAATCCGGCTACGTTAGGATTTCGCCTAGGTGTTTTACAAAATGCATGCCAATTTTCAGATTTCTAGCCGTTCAATGGGCTTCAAAGGCTCTAGATAGACAAAATAAGGAGGAACACAAGGAAATTATATTTATAGAAGACTGCAGTTTTTTTTATTCTTAAACTTGTTAAACCTAAAAGTGTTTTTAAATATTTGCAAAAAATTAATTTTTCTTCGAATTTAATTTAAAAATAATTTTTTTCCAACTTCATTTTACTTTTACCTCACACCAATTTGAAGCTAATTTTCATAATTGAAACTAGCAGAACATAATTTCATCCAAAACAAACAACAGAATTTACATTTACAAACATTCTTGTAACACTTGTCCTTTGCTGCCAGTCAGAATGTGAAAGTCAATTCAACACCAATTAGGGATGATCAACAACACCACCAACGATGTCAGTGTGTCTGTGTATTAATATTTTTACGTTATTTGGGGTCGCTCCCGGTTAAAGTTGAGCAACTTTATCTGTGTATCTACTTAAATGAGTGGTAGTAATTTATATAATTTGCCATGATGTAGTACAAGTAGTAGATCATCATAAATATGCCCGAGAACAAAGTAAACAAACAACCAGAAATCCTCAGGATGTATAAGAGCAACAACAAAATGAAAATAAATTAAAAACAATTTATGGTTATGAAAAAGTGTAGATGAAGTGGCAAAAAATATTACAGCAACAAGAAAGAAGGAAATAACCACCCCAAGTATTGAAGTGTGTTTTTTTATTCCTCCCTCACTGTAAACGCCCTTCTTAACAGACAATTTAAGTCAATTTTTTTTACAATTTTTTTTTTCTATTTAACAAACAAGTGTAACAGAGTTGTATAACATCCTGAAATTAACTTCCGTTTCCTTAAGCAATCAAATAAAACAAGCAAAAAGTTATACAAACACACACAGACTCATTTACTTTCATTATGAACATAACTTTTTACATACACACACACATACCCAAAAGGGGGAGTGTTGCGTTAAACATGAATTATGAATTGTTATTGAGATTGATGTTGATATTGTTTACAAAACTTTAGGAAGAGCAGAAGCGACAACAACAACAACTATATCATAGAATAATCTTTGGTTGTGTATATGAATATTTTCTACTACGGATGCAGCTTTTGTTGGTGAAGATTTTGCTTTTGCTGTTGTTGTTATTGTATTCTGTTGGTAATAACATCAATATACATATCTTATATTGTGTTGGTAATAGAAGGAGCAAAAAAAATAAAAAAACAACAACTTTATTTGTTTGTTTGTTCAACTGTTGTTATTAAATTGTTATTGTATTTTGAATTTTGTAATTTTATTGAAATCATGTTGAGTAATTGGTTTTGTTACTCTCGCCTCTACGCCAACGACACAGTGCAGCGATGGTAAGTAAATAAATTTCAAGTTAAATAAATATTGTAGGTAATCTTTAAATGTTTACTTAGAAGTTCAAGAACGCCGAAATATAAGGCTAAATTAAAAATATTAACTCGTACTCCAATATAATCATCACCTCTCTGCGATCATGGTTTTTTTAAGTTATTAATCTTCCTTATGTCACAGATCGAAAGTAAACTAAAGTTTTTATTTCAAACTTTATTGCACATTGAAAAAAATAAGCAAAAAGTCATATTCCTATAACTTCCGATAAAATCGTACAAAACAATTTAAACTACATAACGATTTGAAAGGTGCCATTAAATTAAATTTATCTTAAGTCAACTTAAGCTCTTTTTCCATTTTGCTACATTTGCTGCAAATACGGTTACAAATAATATTCTAACGGAAATTACCGAGAAATAAAACATAGACGGCAACAAAACTTGTTAAACGAATAATAAATTAAATCTACATATCGCCGTGCCAAAGTTTTCTTCCAGCATATTACGAAATAAAAAAAAAACAATGAGATAAGACCGTTTCCTGTGGGAAATTTGACTTTAAATTTAATTTTTTATGGAACAGAAAGCTTTCCAAAAAAGTTCAAGACTGGAAGTTTCGGGAAATTCCTCCAAAAGATGAAGACCTAAGTTTGAGATTTTGTGACATTATATGACGCTAAATGACAGTTGTAAGTGCCAAGGAAAATGATGATTCATTTTTTTCTATTTAAGAGCTAAATTTTGTTTCCATTTGTAAAGACAGGATCTAGATTTAAACATCATTTTAACAATTCTAAGAGTCTAAGCAATCCATCAGGAAAATAAAGGAAATAGTATAAAAAATAATTAAAAAAATATTTCAACAACTTTGGGTTGAGAACAAAATTTTTGAAATATTTTTCAACAAAATCCTTAAAAAATGTTTTACATAAAGAAATAGCAATGTCGAAGTTTCTAATTTTAAGCCAGTTCTAATAGATATGTATAATCAAAATAAATTCCCGTATTTTTAATCACAATTTGTTTTGTAATAAAAAGATTTGTTAAGCATTTTAGAACAAAAGGCAAGCTGATCGACTACTTCTGGAGTCTAAAGTCTGAAACATATTCTAGGAAATACAAACGACTAAGCATTTTTATTATGGCATAAAGTAACAAGTGATTGTTCATAATTGAAGCAAAGTCACGAATAACGTTGTAAGATATTTTTCAAAAACCTGGGGGCAAATTACGGCATTCGATATCGATATCGATAGAAATTTTCGTTTGAATTGTATTGTAGTTTCGATCGATATCGAATGCCGTAATTTGGCCCCTGTTTTTTGCAGATTATCGTTAACATTACTCTCTTACATTGGTCAAACATCAAATAAATGTTTTAAACCAATTTTTAAGAGTCAGGCAGTGGAAGAACGCTGTGAGTCACTTACAAAATGATACAAACGAAATTATTCTGAAACATCCCCTGTGTCAATTGGTCCAACAGACTTGTCCTGGCAAAAAGAAAGGACTCATGACCAGTGAAAGAATAACCAATCCCTTAACTGGTTTATGAAGAACAAAAAAGTAATGAATTTCAATACAGTTTTACCGGTGATGTGATACATTTTTTGGTACTTTTTAAAATTTGGTTCTTGAATTTAACTCTAGGAATGGTTTGATTGAAATAATACTACATTGTATTAAAATAGTAGTGGAAAAAGTTTAAAGTGACAACGCAATTTTGGATATGAAAGGTTTTTCCACTCCAAAAAACCTAAACAGTAAATTTAACATTAAAATTTCTTAATGTTTGTATAAAAGTTTTGGCTATCATTATTTTTGATAATAAAAAAATTAATAATCTAGCATTTTAAACACGTGTTTTACTTACAACGTTATTTGCGGCTTTGATTCAATTGATGACTTCGCAGGTATTCCCGGGCTTAAAATAAATTGGAAGCCCAATATCAAAGCCTATTCGGTGGGAAAAATTGCCGGGATTCAAGTGAAAAATATTTTTTAAGTTCCCGAGAATTTTTAGTTTCGGGAATTTCTTCCTTAGGTTCGTACTAAATTTCAGTTTAGCAAAATCGAAATTAATGAAAACATAACTTTTTTTCGACCGGAGCAAATGCTTACGCTTCTTAGCGCATTTCAAGAATATATTCAGCCTGAATACGTTTAGCGTATTCGAGAAGTAAATGAGACGGTTTTTAAAAATGGTATTGCCATCGACGAAAACGACAAAAATACGTCACTGTTATCTATCTATTTTATTACTATTCACGGTATAGTGCAATGAGATTTTGTCTGTCAAATAGTGTAATTTCTGTTGACAACTTCACGCCATTTGAACATAATTATTTAAATAAAATTTAATAATTTAAAGGTGGCCACAAAAGAAATTAAGAAAATTTTATTAAATTATCGCAGAAAAAATTCGCCAAAATTTTCAACAATTAAAGAATTAATCACAAATAAAATCCGTTTTAATGAATTAAACGTTTAATTGATACTATTAATTTGCTTACAGGTGCAATTTTAACTAATTTTTTATTAATGTCACAAATTTTTTAATTGAAATCAATTTTTATTTTTTTCTGTGATAGGACAACTTTTATTTATCTGAATTTAAAAATCATGAATTTGAATAAAATTAACGATTATATAAAAAACACTTTAAGTAATTAAAATCTGTTTAATCGAAAATTTATTTAGTTAATGTAAAAATAATTAATTCTGTCTTAATATATAAAAAAGAGTTTTAAAAATTTGTTCAACACCTTTCTTAAATTCAATCTGTCACAAAATATTTACTGCCGATTTTTTTTTTCGTAATACAAAAAAATATTATAATCGCCTTTGGCTATGACTGCTGTCAAACTGCGGCTATGCCAACCGTAATCAGGCTGATTAGTCTCACAAAAAATTTCCGGAAATTTCTAGGAATGAACAAAAAATTGTATGCGCTACCGGTAATTGCAAAAGTCCGAGAAATTCTCTAACAATTTAATTTTATAGGAAGTCATAGTAGAATTGCCGCAAACTTGAAACCAGTTCCGAAACACTGTGCAGGATAAAATGTGAGAGATAAATATTCTAAATTTTATTTTGAAAAGGGTGTTTTTTGGATGTATTTTTCCTTTACCAAGTTTTTGTAAATGTTTGTCTTTGTGTGAGTTGGTGGATTATTTTTTATGCGGTTAATATTTATTGCCAACAATAAGGCGCATATTGACGCAATTTGCCACAAAAAAAACACAATCAACAACCACCAGTTTGTTAGCAATCGAAATAGCTGTGCATGTATGTGTTTGTGCAAATGCTGGGGCAATTTCAAAATCGTTTATTTCTTTTAGGATTTAAGTATAACATTTCAAGTGCTTACTCATGTATCTAGTCCTTATATCTATTGCTTTTCCATCATTTCCTGTACAAGTGTTAGTTTGAAGGAAAACAATTTTTTCGTTTTGTTACGAAAACCAACAACACTCTAGTGGTTGTTTGCTAATTTGTCCATAACTTGTGTTTGATTTTTATTTGTCAAGAGCTTAATTATGTTGTAAAGTCAACATTTTTACATATGCCAACATTTAGTAGTTACGACCAGCTTGTAAGCGAAATTATTATTATCCCAAATGGCAGGGGAACGTTCGTAGATTGTTCTTTTTTTATGGGCAAATATCATGATTAAGGGATTATCTTTGAAATATGTTATAATAAAAATTAAGAACTAAATGATTCAATTATGCTATAATTAAGCAATAAAGTTAAATGTGTTTTATTTGTCAAAGGGAACTCAATTAGATTTAAGAGAAGAGACCTAAGTTATAGTTTTTAATAAGAAACTATGTCGTAAATATTATTCAATGTACACGTAGAAAAAAAAATATGGTTGGAGGTTACCATATTCTAGGAAAAATATACTATGGTTGGATCTTAACAATTATATTTGCAGGTTACAATATTATGTTGAAATATGAACACAGTATGGTTAAAATTAACAAAAATTTTACCGAAATCAACCATAATATGGTCAAAATAAGCCATATTTTGGTAAATATTAACCATAATAATGGTCAAAAATAACCATATTATGTTTAAAATTAAACTTAATATGGTAAAAATTTCCCAGAATACTGACAAAAGTAACCATAATATGGTCAGAATTAACAATGATATGGTCAACATTAACCATATTATGGTTATTTATTTCATCCATTTTTTGAATCTGTTTGTTAAGTGTCAAATTATAATTTTATTTATATGCTCCACTTCAATAAACAAATCCCTTTGATTCATATTCCAGCCTGTGACGACCGTCATTGCCATTTTGTTTTTGTTCTTCGTAAATTTATGTATTTTAATCAATAATTAAAATAAAATGAATGAGAATTTTAAGCAAACCAAGTAAAATGCAAACGACCAGAATGTTGTTGCTTTTTAAACATACAATGTTTAAAATTTTAACTATAACATGTTTACAGCTTTTGGATAGATGAATTTAACCATAATATGGTTGCCGTGATAATAAAATGGTTTTGGTAACCATAATTTGTTTAAGTGTATAGCTGTAGCTTAATTTTATTAAAACATTATTTTGTTAAATTCAACCATATTTGAAGTTTCAAGGGAGTTAAACACTTTGTTGTTAAACAGAAACAAAATATTATCAATCGTGAAAAAAGTTTTGTTAAAAACAACAAAAGTTTGTTTGTTGCCATTGCGGGGACCATAATATGTTTTTTAACCATACTTTTTTCTCTGCGTGTATGTATGTTGATATATGTAACTACTCTATTATTATCAAATGCGATATCCCAATACTATTTAAGAAGAAGAATCTTATCATAAAAATTTAGTTATTGGAAATTTTTCTTTGTTAATTACGGCTTATGTGTACATTGTATAGCAGTTTGTAGCGTTATTAGTTCTCGCTCTCGTGTTTTCTAAAAGTGTTATCAGTTACCTTTTAATTTTTTTTATTCTCAAATGTTTACAAAATTTTCATGTGGCAGCAATAATGAATAGAGCTTTTATTTATTAGTTTCGGTACTAAAATCGATGATAAATATGCACACAGAAGAAATGACAATAAAATTTTAAGACATTTGTACGACAACATCATTTCTAAATCTCTACCACTATCAGAACTGTTGCCACGAAGTAACATTGGGACCCCAGATACAGTTGGTGTTGATGTTGATGACGTCTCATTAAAGAACAATAAACATAAAGGTGGACAACAGGAAATCGTATTGTCAAGAAATCAAAATATTTACAAACATTTTCGAAATCAATTCTAATGCAAATGTTATTTAACGATGACTTTGGGCCACGGTCACAGACCGCCGGAGTTTTAAATAGTCAGACAAAAGGAGAACAGAATAAACATCAAACTCAATGATACATTTGACAATGAATGTGGGATGATCGGCCGTTACAAAACATGTATGTTTGTGTGTGTGTTCATAAGTGTCTCTTGATACAAACACACTGTTTAAGCCATAACAAAAGCAGCTAGAAGTAAAAAAAAAACTTAGAAAAGAGTCAAATTTTTCAAAAGAGCTGAATGAGCTAAAGTAAATGAATAACTTCCTTAATGGCTCGTAACTTTTGTTACCAACATTTTGTTGCGTTATTTACGTTTAAATCTAAAATACTAGACATGATAAAAGTGTGTTTGAGTGTATCGTTTTAGATTGTGTATCTTTAAATTTTATGCAAAGTTTCGTTATTTTGGTTTTTTATTTAGCGTGTGACAATACAGACTTAAAAATCATAAATTTCCAGCTTATTACCGAGAACTTGAAGTGGCTTGTTAACAATTTAACACGTCTTAATCGTAAAATTTGTAGTTGGTGGCATGACAACATCACTTTTTCTTCATCTTCTGCTCCTGCAGCCACCAAAACTGCAAACAAAACACCACCAACACACAATAAACCTGGCAAAACTAAAAAATAAAAAATTAAATGCCAAAGTGTCATTCTTTGAAGGTGTGAATGCCCAAATTACCAAACATTCAAACTGTCTATCCAACTCCTTCGATATTATTTCCAGTTTGTGCAGTGAAAGAAGAATCTCTGTTGTTTTTTTCCTGCTTCTCAAATATTTTTGCAACTGTCCGGTTGGCATTTGTGTGCGTGTGTTACTAAGCATTAAGAAAAAAGATCATATTTACTTTAGATTGGCAGTTAATAATGATATTTTTTATATCGAGCTTTTTGCATTTGACTTGAGTTGGCCTCACAAAGGTTGCTTTTCGTTTTATTGGCACACATGCCTGTGAAAGCCTGGTTGAAAAGGAATTCATACGAGTATTTAACTATTTGTCTGCCTGACTTGTCTTGTTTTGTTGTCGATTTTATTCTCGGCCTGGTTGGTTTGGTTTTGGGTAGTGTGATGTGGTGTGGTGTGGTGTCTGTTGTTTTGTATTTTCTTTAGCAGTTTTATTGTGTACGAAAGCTTAACAAAAGACTTAAGTCATAAACTTTATGACATTTCGCTTAAAATCTGGTGAGTGTCATCAATAAAACAAATCGATTTGTATATCGATTTGACTTTGGTTATGTCTTCGTCTTTATACAGTTTTTTAAGCAACTGTTGGAAGGGGCGTAGTCATGTCAAGGGAAATTAACGTGAACAGATAAATTGAACAATTTTAAAATAAGAGTCGATCTACATGCCTTATGCAACGCTTCTGCTTTTATATAACTTTTTATAATTTTTTTTTTTCAGTTGGAAGCTGCTTTTTCCATTGTCACCTCTCACTTATTCTGCATATCTTAAGTATGTAGTGTGCGTTTTTGCATTGCTTCCTTTTGTTATTGTTTTTTTTTCTTTATTATTAGTGTGAATTCCTGGAAGTGTTTAATTTTTCACAATAGAATTGAAATGTCCGTCCAACTCATGCCGCATTCATTTATATTTCTTAAAACCAATTGTCATACATTAATACAACTCCAACAATCATAACAATGTGGAATGCAAAAACAGTGGCTGAAAAATAATTAAATATTAAAAATATAAATTTAATTGAAATTAATCCAACGTACAAACTTTTGCTAATAAATTTTAAAGTTTTCTACTTATTGCGTGTAATTGTTATTTATTGTAATTTTCAAGTCTATTACTATTTGTAAATTAAAATGCTCCGGCCCACTGTAGCTGCAATCAAATGCAGTGTGAGGTTTACGACTTATAGTCAAGGTGTCTGATAATTTCCAACATTTAATGGCCATTATTAAACATCACATTTTTCAACACGCATATCTGTGACCAAACTCAAATGAATATTTTATCCATATTATTGATACTCCCAAGAAATTCAAAAGCCAAATCGGAAAGATACAATTGGAATAAAAAAAAACACACACACACACACTGGTACTCAAGAAAGGCCAAACAAAATCATACTCGTTTAAGGAAAACACCATGAAGTCTGATATGAAATTTACAATAAAAGACAAAGTTGACAAACTGTCTGTGTTACCAGACAGAAATGAAAATAATAAAATCTTTTCTACCACGGCGGTCTAATTTGTTAATACCTCAACATTATAGAACTGGGTAAAAAAGAGGTTTCACTTCTATCCGTTTTTGGGCTTTCAACGATTGTCTTATTTTTCATTTTTTGAATTAATAGACAATTTTTTGTTCTTCCTTCGTAAACAAACTAACAAAAAAAAAAAAAAAAAAAAAAAAAAAAAAAAAAAAAAAAAAAAAACTTATTGATCATCAACACCATCAGCTCATCAAGTATTAATTTCTATTTACAAATAACACAATATTCTATAAGACTTTAAGGGAGCAGGGGGCATCAGATTGACAATAAAAAGGTAAAAAGACACTCTATTCAAAATCTTAAACGAACAAAACAAGTAGAAACAAAAAACATAAATAATAATTTTTATAAAAAATCGAATATAAATTGTATGAAGGTGTGACTTTTTATTCTTTCATTTCATTATGTTGTGATGTAGTGATTTTAGAGGAAATCGGATATAGATTATTATTTGTTGCTTTTACATCGCAACAAGACATAAATACAGACACACACATGCAGATGCTCATATAGAAAAAAGTATTTAAAATTACAAAAAAAAAAAAAATAAAAAGAGTTAAATGACAAAGATTCTTGTTTAAAGAGTCAGCAAGTCTAGAGCGATGGCATTTAGTTTGGACGATACGCGTTACAACAATCAGGCTGACTTGACCACTTGTGTACCCTGCACAAGGTGCGGATTACAATTTTGTATTTTCGGTTAAAGCTGATGCTGGCAATAAATGAAATTCAAAATGAATTGTTTTGGTTATTTCTTTGTGATTTTATTTAGACAAATAATCTCGAAACATCATTGAAACCAGAGTTTTAAGCAGCTTTGGAGAGCTGGAGTTAGTGATGCACAGACAAAAATCTTGCCATTTTTTTTAATTAAACCTTTAACCAAAAATAAAATCAATATTGATTTAAAATTTAATCTAGTGAAATAAACTTATACTTAAATCAACAACATTACTGCAGAAAAACTTGCTTATATCAAAAAATATTTAATTAAATGAACAGTAATTTGTTTACTGCAGCAGATTTTATTAATTTTTTAATGAAAGTAATTTTTGGGAATACAAAATTTTTAATTAAAAGATTTCGTTTGTCGTGCTCAATTCCCAATTTTTATTAATGATAAAAACACTGAAATTTATTGTTGGAGGGTAACCGAGTTTCATTGCGCATTTCACCAGTTGCTTAGACCAGAACATCAGGAAACCTTATCCCAAAAAAATTTAGAAAAGCCAAAGATGTTAGCAAATAAAATTGCAGAGTAAATAAGAATGGCAAGAACTCAAAACTAATAAATAGTAGCACAAGCTTTTTTATTGAAATCCAATTTTTTTGTGTGAAATTCATCTTTATATCTTTTATACTTTCCCCGTTTGAAGAGCATGTGTCCTTATTTTTTTTGAGTGGTGCAAGCAAATCAACAACTTTAACCACGTTTATTTCGAGTAAATGTATTCATGTTTAAACTTCCTCTAAGTCAATGTTTCACTTAAGGGTTAAACATTGCTTATAATAAGTTAAAAACGCATTAAAGACTTATCTTTTAATAGATTTTTATAGAAATTATGAGCCGATTTTAGCGTTTGTTTTTATTATCGATGTAAACACATTTACATTGTTTTGCTGTAGGGATAACCCAAGATCGTTTTATACCCATCATACATTCTTTACACATTTTTCATTCGTCTGTCTTTCCTTTCCTACGCATTTTTAGTCATTCAACTCTTCATTCAGTTATGAGATTTGTTTTTTATTAAAAAAACTTTTTATGATTTGTTTGTATATTTTTATTAATACAAAAAAATATATATAAAAAATTAAGCGGAAAAAAATAGTAATAATTTTTATCTTTTGTTTTGTTTGCTTGTTTTATTTGTTTCTCTCTTCTGATGATTATTATGACAGTTTTTATTGTCGTTTCCAATAGTTCAAGGATTAAAATTTATGTCTTTACTTTTATTTAAACTTTTTTTGTTGTGTTTCATTGTGTGTTTTTTTCTTTTTTTATAATGTTTATAGATTTTATCCAAAGTTATTTATATTTTCATGTTTTTGTATTTTTTGGAGATTTTGATAGAAATTCGTTAAAATATTATTGTGATTTTAATTTTTATGTTAATAAACCATTAAATTATGATTTTTGTGTGTGTTTATTTGGTTGATCGAAAGAAAAGTTTGTTTATTATTGTTGATAAATATTTAAAGTAATTACTGTTTATGATTAATTTATGACTTCATTTAAGTTTTGTCGCTTTTATATATGTTTCCAAACAAAATAATAACAAAACGATTTTATTTTTATATATCTTTACAGATTTTTATCATTAAAAATGTGTCATTGGAATAAGTCAGACTATATTTAAATAAATTCTTTTTTAATTTTTATTGATTGCACTCGTACTTTGAAAAGAAATCAGTTCACGTTTTTAATATTTCCGCCTCGACCTCCGGACAATTAAAAGTTTTCAGCAAACAATTAGTTTTAAAATCTTTTAAACTATAATTAACAACTATTTCTGAACTTATTCATATGCATACAACTATTCCTAGCACTGCATTTAATTTTTCTTTTCTAAACAATAAATATTAATTATAAATCATTCAATGCCACAATATTTTGCAGTTTCAGTCTAGCACAGTTTATCAGCCACTCGTTGGAGACCATTCGTACTATTGATTAACATCAACAAAATATTATAATTAAAACATTTATGAAATTAACATTAAATTTTAATAAATTTTATAATTTACACAGCAACAAAGAAAAAAAAATAGCAACAAGTTTTTATGGATTGTGTTTTTTTTTTGAACACCAGCTAAATAATATTTTTTAAATACAGATCGTGTTAAAAGATTAAGTTTAATTGCAGTTCACAGTTAATCAAGTTCTAACAATAAATTACACGTTATCGCTGAAACGTGAAAATATTTTATCACACAGATGCAAAATAAATCGGAGTTGAAACAGGAAAGGAAAAGTGACTTTTTGGAAGCAGAAGCAATTAGTACGGAATTCACTCACTCGCTTTGGATTCTGGTTGATTTCATTAAAGAGGGCGTTTTCATTTTCTTATACATATTTTGCAATCTGTTATTAGCAACTATTAATGAACCATTTAATTTATTTTAATTTTTTTCATTTCAAAACATGCGAGTGAACGTTTTTCAGTTGTTTGCGAATTAAAATCGATAATTGGTATGTAATTAATTTAACCACCAACTAATCAACTGCTGGTATGACGTTAGTAATAGTTCTAATGTTATTTTAAATTGTCTAAAACAACAGCAGTTGCAGTAATCAAATCATTTTCAAATTATCATTTATTTTGCGTTTGATAAAATAAATTGAACAATAATCACAGTGTCGCTGTGTATTGGTAGATTTCAATTTCTAAAATTGCTAAAAGTAAACTTTAAATTGTCGAGCATTGATACGAGTACATCTTTACTGGTTACATAAAATCCAGTTTCCGGAGTCTTCAATACTTGTAGAAAGATGCCATTGCAAATTATTTAAATTTTGAATTTATTTTTCAGTTGATTGATAAATTTGTAAAGGACGTTTGAAAGACTAATTTCCCCAATTCGGTTTTAACACAGTGTAATATTCTCGAACGCAAGTTTAGGGCAATAAATAAGGACAACTTATAAATATTATCCTAAAATTTACAAAATGACTGCTTGTTTATCGATACCGAAAGAAAGTTTTCTTTCAAACATAAATGTAAATGTTTTTGGTTTAAATGAAGTTAAACGAACGAAATTTTACGTTTGACATCGACAGACAGAATGTTGATTTTTACAGTGAAATTTAAAATAAGAACTAATTTTCTTTATACTAAAAACTTTTTTTGTAACATAAGCTAAATATTTAAAAACCATCATCGATAGAATTAACTTTTTCCGTCGCATTAATCTTTTGAATTCAATATAAAAGTTTGTTCACAATCAGAGAAACCATTTCGTTTTTTCTTCTATCTTTTTTATTTCTAAAGTATTTTTAATATTTTCCTTTAATTTTTAGAACAAAAATGTAACTAAAATTTTTTTTTAAAATGTAACTAAAGTTGAGTCAACTAGAACTACAGCAACAATTTGTATGAAATCGTTTCTGACGGTCAAGAATGAACGATTATCAATAACAATTTTAATTAATTTTCATGTTGTAAAATTCCTTTCTTCATAAAAATAATTTAATGAAAATTAAATTTAATGAACTTAAGCCTAATTAAAATTATTAAAAATTTGGTTTAAAATAATTTTATTTAGTTTTGAATGAAAATTTCAAAAAAATAGCGTAAAAAATAATAATAAATGCATAATATTGTTGTGGCTAAAATTTGCAAACGGTTTCTTAATGCAAAATGTGTGGTTGCAAAAGAAATTGTTGCTCTATTATGAACACCAAGTGAAAATGTTTTTTTGATTGTGAACGAAGCTTAATTGTTTTGTACATGATTTCACGACTTGTGTTACATTTTTTTGTCAAAAACTTAAAAAATTTTAAATGAAACTTTGCTTTATTTTATTTTTTTAAGTTAAATAAGTTAAAAAATGATTATTCTGGCCACTGAATTCCAATTGAGCCTCAATTGGAAAGACTGGTCGTAAGCCTGACATTATAAAGTGGAATTATGTAGGGGAATGTAGGGAATGATAAACTCACTGTTAATTGTTGGTGTTTGTTTAAGCTTCGATATTGTTATAGGAAAAAACTTCGAGTGTTTATAATTCTTATTCGCTTAACAGGTTTATTTGTATAATATTTTTAGCTTTTCTAAAATCTTTGGAAAAAGATTTCCTAATGATCTGGCCTAAGCAACCAGTGAAATGCGCATAGACACTAGCCTTCCCTCAACAATGAATTTTAGTGTATTTATCAAAAATAAAAATTGAAAACTAAGCACGTCATGACGCATCATAGAGAAATCTTATTAGTAATAAATTTTGTATTCCCAAAATAACTTTGATTATAACATAGTTATCTTGGCGCAATTTTCGAATTTTTATAATTTTTATAGTTGTTAAATACAAACTAAGGCCAATCCAATAAGTATGCGCAAGAAGCCAGATGATCATTTGGCTTATTCCCTAATTATGTTATTTGATATTTTTGTTTACGTTTTTGGTTTTTTGCCACAGATACATGCACACAAAACACATTTTTCCTTTTGTTTTCCCTATGTAGTAGTAAGATTTTGACAACGGCGAGGAATTTTACACAAACAAAATGCCTGTTGTATTGTTGTAGAGGTTACCAGAACTATTGGATAGGCCTTTTACAAACATATCATATCTATACATATATGTATATTAATATTTTTTTTTAAGTCTGTATTGTAAACATCTACTTCACAACTCTATCTTAAAGCCAATCTGATGCCCCGGTATTGTAAATTTAAAGTGCTAATTTGTGTTTCATTTAAAATTTATATTGGAATAATACTGCATGTAGGGTACTTTTGCTAGCTTGCATACATTTTGTAAAGCAATAAAACGATAATTAAAGAAATAAAACTAATACAGTTGTCTATTAAAGATTTTTATCGTCAAAAGAGTTCTGTGTAAAAAATATCTACCTAATTTTTAGCGTTCATCAATCCCTTTAATTTATCCATATATTTCAGACTACTTAATACTTTGGAAGATATGAGTCTTCTGTCTACTAAAGAATTTTTTCTGAAAAATGGTTCTTGTATAACAACATATAGATAGCGCGCCCACTGTACTAAAAAAACTGTCTAATTTTTTAAGGAGCTTAAAGATTATATCCTTGCTTATAATTCATCCATACAAACTATTTTAGAAGATTAATTTTCCACCGCTAACTTGAACTTATTTCCGAAGTGTATTTTTCCCAAATGTTAAGGAATCAGGTTCAAAGTGCAAAATAAAAATAATATTAATTTTAACTAACAGAATAGGCAGCTATTTTAAGGACTCTCGAAGTCAATTTTGTAGGCTCGTTATTTTGAATAAGGAAGAAAACTTTAAACGTGATTTCTCGATATTAAGGAAAATTGCACTTACGTCGATATTTCATCGAAGGTGTGATTTGTGAACAGAAGCCGTGATGAGGAATATTGTTTGTTCGTCACTGGCAGGACATAAAGTAAACAATTAGAATACAATTTGACTAATAGTTGCTAGTTCATACTCCGCCGGAGATCGAACTAGTACCTAACTAGAACAAAAATATCCAGTAGTATCTCTCAACTGTTAACTTAATGCTCAAATTAGCATTGAGTGTGCTTGAAAAATCACTAGTACTATTGGATCTAGACGTGTACTAGTACACTTGGACCACATTGGTTGCTAAAGAACCAGTTTGTTACTAGTTGTTGTGTATAGAAAAAGTTAGTATTGCATTTTAAAATTTTTTTTATATTAAAAAGGGCATAAACAAATGATTTGAAATCAAATTTAAGAAGCAGGATCAAAATACAAATATGTGCTATAATTTTAGCTTTGTTACAAAAAGTTCTATCAGTTTACAAGTGGTGCCCGTGTACTACAACAAGAACTGGTACGCATATGCACTAAAATTTTTATATAAAATATCTAACCCCGTAAGCACTAGTACCTCTTATTCTAGTAGATAATTGTACGAGTGGCATTTGACAATTAACTCTCAATCTCCTGCAGGGTATGTTATTTTAATTATATAACTTAAATATTAATATCCAATAAATAAATACATATGAAAAAAATATTTTTTTTTACATTTAGCGATTTTAATCCAGAAAACTTCGAAGTTGTATTATCTTTATAATTCAAAACATATAGTATAATTGTTTTTATATTTCTATAATTTCGAAATAAAATTAAAAACTTATAAAATAAATAAAAAACACTCTAATAAATTCCTTTCAAATTCAACAGCCATGTGGTAAATATTTTCCCTTCCTTACTCACAGAATCGTTAACTTTACAAATACACTGGCAATAAAATTAAAAGGAAATTAAAAAAACAAGAAAAAATCATATGATAAACCTCTAAAGAGTGTTCGTAAATCTAAATGTGAACATTAAGCAAAGTGAATTACGATTTCATAAGTAGTTTTTCTTAAAAAAAAAAAAAAAAAAATTCGAAAAGCTACTTAAATAGAAATCATAAAAATTCAATAAATTTTCAACAAAATTACAAGTATAATTTTCATTTTAAAGCGATAACAATCACATTTCAGATAAAATTAAAATATAAAAAAAATATATTTCGAGATTGTTTTTTTTTTCGTAAAAAGCACCCCATTGAGTATTGAAATCAACTTTTTTTTATTAAGAAACAGCTACCGCTGAAAATTGTTTTTAAAAAAATTATTGCTAATGGGTTGGCTGCAAACACTTATTCAATCAACTCTTTTTTTTTTGTTAATATATTTATTTTTGTATACTCTGTCTTTAATTTTAGATTTGGCTTTACTCTATTCAAATGTGACTTATTAAAGTTTGCTTGAAACCGTTAGTGAACAATATATCGTTAACGTTAAATATTAAAAAAAATAATGTTAACGCTTCGATGATTGTCATTAATTTCAATTAAACCTTTCAAAAGTAAATAGATGTGCCGAGAAAAAAGCAACATTTCTGCAACACACAACATTAACAAATATTTTATTTAAAAATGTTTGTCTTTGCACATTATTTGCATTTTTAAGTGAACTTACACCGCTTCCATTTCGAATATAGCAGTTAAAAAAATCCTCTCGTCCACCTGAAAGAGTAACACCCAATTCATACGAGGACTTTTACAACTTCACTTTAAGACTTCTATTTTTGTTTTGTGGCAAAGAAGAGGGCAACAAAAAGACACGGTTTATGTTTTTCATGTCTTTTTCTTATATTTCTTTTTAAACTTATTTCGTTTCTTCTTGTTACGTTTTATTTATTTTCTTGCTTTGAATTGTCAAGTTGAAAATACTCGATTATCCGTAAAGGACCGGGAGCATTCTGAATCATTAATTTTTCTCGGTTAATTGAGTAACAATATTAAGTAGTTTTTTCTTTAAGCTGTAGTAGATGTGAAAAAGCAAATGCGAAATTAAAAACTTAATTTTCGATGACAACCAACGATAAAATAATAAGTTCGAATAATATAAAATAATAAGCATACGTTTAATAAAAAATATATTTATGTATATACTTATTTCCAAATGGCTTTTTTAGCTATTCTAATTGTTGTGTGGCCAGACAATGCTAGAGCTAATCGAATTACAGATAATCGAGGCCCTGCTGTAAATAAAAGAAAATATGCAACTAAAAGTCATCACATGAACATGAAAGTCATCAAAATGGAATACGGAAAAAGATGGCACAAAAGCCCCCGCATGAATTGAGTTTTTAACTACTATTTCAGCTGCATACATCTGCAATAAATATACTTGACTATCTAAAGTGAATCACAATATTAATCGTATATGGAGGCAAACTTTTATATTTAATATTTAGATCGTGTTGAATTTAAATGTTATTCGGTTATATTGATCTAAAATTTTCTGTTCTGGGGGCTTATTTTAGCAGTCGTGATCGATAGTTTTATGAAAACTTAAATTAATGCTTTTGTTTCAGATCACCTTAAGAAACAGTGTTCCCTTTAAAACAATATGAATTTTTTTAAATTTTTGTTTTAGAAATCATGAACTTCCCAAAAAAAATTTTCTGTAGTAGTTTATTTTTTAAACAATATTTGTATAACATGATTTTCCGAGTAGCGATTTAATTTAAATGTTGCAATATTGTTGCACAATCATTTTCAATTTAATGTCATTAAATGCAATTTGTCACCAGCCAACGTCAATCGTCTATCCCCATACATGTGCCTTTTACGATATAAAAACAATAGTCCACCACAACGTAAATCAGTAAAGTTCTCTCATACATTATTTTTATTTTTAAATTTTTTTATTTTTTACTTCTACGAGTATTTTGGTTAATAGACCCCACGTAATTTTGTATGTTGATTTATACAAAAAAGTCAGTTCAGTTTATTGGCCATGTTTACTGGCCCACTCCGCACTGTATTACTGCTCACTTTTTTTCTGTGATGTTTTTTTCATATTGGCCGCATCATTATTTATTTAGTCTTTGTGTTCATTTTGCATTTGTTGATGAGTTCGTGACAAAAAGTGTTTAAAAAAATCAACAATATTTTTTAAGTGTTTGTGTGTATTTTGTCCTTGTATTTGTTGTAGACCTATTTTTTATTTTATTTACTCATTTTTTTTCAATCTATCTATCGTTTTTATTATGTGTGATTTTTTGTCGCAAATTGACCAATTTGTGCACCGTACAATAGATTTTTAAAAAAAAATAATTTATTGCAATTTTGAATTCAATTATTTGTTTATATTTTTTTTTTTTGTTGTTTTAGTTAAGAACTCGGCAAATAAAATTGGGGATTTAAAATTTGTGGGAAGAGCTTTTTCAATTACATAGTTGTTTTACACATGAAAAAGACAAACAGTTAAGTCTATTTGAAAAGAGATTTGTTATATATTTGTTGTTTTATTTCAATATTATAATTCTACTTCCTTAAAGAAATTTCGCGATCAGCAAAAGCTATATATGATAGTTGATTTGCCATTCGGCAGAATTACAACTTTAAAAGTACCTTCCTTCATCCAACAAAATGGCACAAATTCATCAGAAAGTACTGCTACACGTCTAGGGGTATTTCAACATCATGCCAGTACTGACCTACACGAATTATATTCACTTCGTGAGTTTTTTTATATTCTTCAATCCTTTCGAAAGTTAATGCACAATTTTAAAATTTTTTAAACCAAAGTAGTTTTAATAAACGGACGGTTTAATGAAGCTTCAAAACGAACATTAAATTTTGAATAAGAAAGCCTTTATTATTTATAACTATTTTTATTACTATATTATTCTTAAGCTACGGTCAGACTTATCAAATATTTGACGAAAAAAACGGAACCAACAACCAAACTAAAAAATGATTTCGCTTAATATCAATATTTATTTTGATTAAAATACCACATCTTACAAAAAACTGTTTTTTGCTATGTCTAGATGTATAATTAGTTTATTTTGTAATATTAAGACCATTTTAAATCTCACTAACTATTAACATAAGTAGGGGTTACGCTTATTTGATCAAATATTTAATAAGTGTGACCGTAGCTTTAGACATTTAAGGTATACTTTCTGTGTTGTTTTCCAGGAAATATACAGTATCGCTTATATGCATTCCGGTACTAAGCATTTAATAGAGTCCGACTGAAAGTTCGGTTTCGTTGCCGAAGTTCCGCAAATATTTACGTTCAGCGTTCAGCATAAATTTCGGCGAAAAATGACTTTAACCAAACTTCGTGGATTCGAATCGTGAGTTTTTGTTGGTACTTCGACTTTGACTCCGAGTCCGGTACAAAAACCTCAACTCCGACTCCACAGCCCTGTTTAATACATATAATAAATAGCCTAAATGGTTCTGTGAAGCATTTCGTTCGCTATATGCATATCTCACATTTTTTGCGTCAAAATATAATTTCATTTTAAATTAAAACTAGATAAGGTCAATTAAAAAAAAAACTATTTTATCAAAACTAAAGTTTTTTCATGAGCGAGTTTTTTTTTTAAGCACTGTATATGGTTCTCTTCTTCTTTTTGTCACGTTACGCCAGCAAGCAATTAAGTTTGTATGCTAGACCGATGTGTCTTAAATTTCCCCCCTCTTTCATTTAACGGAAAACTCTATACCCAAATACAAACAAGCCAATAGTATATAAATTTATCTGTGAAAATGCTCACATGCAAATAAGCGAGTTTATAAATACATTTAAAGACGTTCATCTATTTAAGAGATAAATACTGTATTGTTTTTTTGTGATATCACGGAAAATGTAATAGTGCCTGATTCAGAATATTTCATGAAACAGAAGGTTTTGAGGAAGGGTGTAGAGTCACTTGCGGGATGAACAATGTCGCGCAAAATGTAAAATCAAGCCACACTTTGATGTTCCTTTAAAATATAATTTGTAGTAAGTTTTAAAATGAATAGGTAAGTTTGAATTTAAAATTGCAACAAAAAACGTAACGTCTGAACGAGAACAAGTTTTTGTAGGAACACTAAAAGAAAGTGAGAATATTACTGCAGCAATGTGTCGCATAATCTGAAACAGAAATGAATTTACGAAAATTTAAAGGGATTACCATTTATACAATACTGAATCAAATTAAAAATATTAAGCTTAAAGATTTTATAGCTTATCGCTAGCTTTGAATAATTTTCCGGAAGAGCGAGAATGAACAAACTGTAAAATTTTTGGGACGCAATTTCTAATTAAAGGGTGTCCAAAATTGAGGTATCATTTAAATGTTAATAAAAAAATGTTTTTTTTTTTTTTTTAATATAACAAAAATTTATTTATATTATACGTGAAATAATGCGATTTTCGAACTTTTCTTTAATAAAATCCATTGTTTCATTTCTGTGTGGCAAGTGGCACCATCCCCTTGAATATTCTCTACGTCTAAATCATCAATTTCCCTGTATCGATTTCTTTAAACCTGAGATTTTATATTTTAAAAATTATTTCTTTGATTTTTTTTTATAAAATAATTTGATTTTTAAAAATTTTGTACTAGTCCCAATATTCCTTGATTTAAAAAATTTTTCTTCTATTTCTAATCTGAAATTTTTAAAAATTATTAAAGAAAAATCATAAAGATGTGCTCAAGGCGAATTCATGTAGACGGTGGTGGCGATACTACAACAAGTACGACACCAAAAACACAACAGTGTATTTTGTTTGTTGCTTTCGTTGGTTGATATGTCAAATACGCAAGCAACTTTTGACATTCCTCTTTCTAAATAAGAAAAAAAATATCACAGCTGTGCTCTTAACGCCACCTGAAAAATTAATTCGACTTGGATGTGAAAAAAAGAAATCCAGCTGAATTTAAAAAAAAACTATTTAATCAAATGAACTAAAAAACAAACATTTCCCTTCACAAAAATTAATAAATGCTTTAATGTCTTGTAGATGAATTTTACTAATTAGTTACTTTTTTTATACATCCATCCTCGAAAGAAAAATCTTTCAATATGTAACAAAAGTCAAGCAAAAAACTAATCAAAAACTTTTAAAAGAAACATTCACAAATCATTAATATTACATGTGATCACAAGCAACAACTTAACAATTTTTTGAAATAGTTCCCGTAGAATTAAAATCCAGGCGAGAGCCAAGAACTCAATCTCTCACATTCTTAGTAAAAATAAGTACTATTTACGTGCAGCTAAAGCCGAATGGAACTAAACTGTCACAATCAGCCAAATCAAAAGACATGAAAATTACAATATTGTTGTTAATTTCGTTGTTCCCTTCCTGACGTTACACGTTAAACAAGATATTGTCGCAGCACGGGAACCCATCATTCATGATCATTCAACTTAAAAAGTTTTTCCAATGCAATGTTTTTTTTTTTTGTACGATTGTGTATGTTTGATGGCAAAACATAATTAAATGCTTGTCAAATTCCGCTCTCATCTATTTTCTTCTTAGTAATCTTGTAGTTTGGTGCATCTATTAGAAAAGTTCCAGTTTTATTTTTCTCGCTGTTTAGGGATTGTCATTGGCACTATGACGGTGACGATGATGATGATGTTGCTGCTGGCTGTCTATGAATGACGCCACACGACATCATTTATAGAGAAACAAGTAAAACAGCGACCACACACATTTTGATTTAGACAACAATTCTTAAGACGACGAGTGTATTCTTTAGCAAGCACACTTTCCTACACGCCAATATTCACTTTATCTTGTTAGTTAAATGTTTGGTTGGCTTGAATTTACAGAAATGTTAAGGTATTAAATGCAGTAATTATTAAAAACAGGTTTGATAGCCTTCGCCGACAGTTAGAACATTTCAGTCGTTACGGTTTTAGGCATACTAAACTGTTTTCCGAGAGTAGGCTTTATATGGGGCCTATGGTTAATTATAATCCGATCTTCACGAAATTAAGTAGTTATTTTTATCTTATATATTTAGTTTTTAAAAAGGATTTGTGCAAAATCTTATATCAATCCGTGTATTCTGCCACCATTTATGTTAGTCTTTGTAACAGAATTATAAATTTTTTAGGGTAGTTGTTCCACATTTATATTCATAACTCCTGTCCTACTGAACCGATTTTGCTAGATTTTAATCTCAAACTGCTAAGGATGACTAAAAATTGAAAATTGTATACTTTATGGTGTGTGAAAAAAACGGAATGAAAACCTCCGTGCAGACAGTTTTCAGATCTAAAGCTTTTTACGGTCTGTAGTCAGATCTAACAATATTGTCAGTAAAATATGCTACAAATGTCTTTAAACCGTGTGAACTGGCATTTTTTGTTCAACGACGTTGTTAGAAAAAGTATTGTCCGGCCATTGTAAGACAACAATATTCGTGTGAACACTCTTTGTTGCAACTGGCAGACCATTGTGAGACGTTGAAAGCTTATTTCTTATTTCCGATTTTGTACCAACTTCAATAACAAAACGTAGTTTTTAGACTATGACGGTACCAATTTCATATTTTCTTAAGCATTTCTAAATATTTATTTGGAAAAAAGACTTTTTATTAATTAGGAAATTTTTTTTTAATTTTTTAATTTTTAATTAAAAAAAGTTCAACTCTACCATAGTTTCCATTCCTGATTTGCCTGAGTGAAAAGAAAAAAACAAAAAGGTTTAATTTTGCAAAATTAAAATTAATATCAATGAAAATTAACGAAACCTGGCAATTTTTGCAGGCAGATAAATTTATTTTCAGACAGTTGTCTGCAACTGAAATTGTAAGGATTTTTTACAATTGTCTGATCTGGCAGTTTCCTTTTGGTAGCAATTTTTCTTTGGTAGTATGTATATAGTCAGCACATTTTCAGACCTTACAAAATTGTAAAATCTGACAACCGTCTGTGCATTGTACACTTGCATACATTTCAGAGGAACGCATGGAAGATGTTGAAAATGTGAATACGCGTTTACATTTGAAACATCTAACATCTACTATCAATAAAAAACGTCACCATTTCTGAAAAAAACTTTTTTTTTTTAAATACTTTTTTCTACAAAGGTGCCAACATTTTAAAAGATAACACCAAAATGTATTTCAAATTCATTTTGTTTAATAATTATAGCAAAATAAGCTTGCAAAAAAGATATAGTAACGCTGCTTTCAAAGCCACTTCCATTTTGTCAGTGATGCCACAATAATAGCAGAATTTATTGCCACTTTTCTAGTGATGACACTAAAAGAATCGAAGAATGTAAAAGGGAACAAATTGAGATAGTAACATTCTGTAAAGATGTTAAAAAAATTTGATTTTTATTCCTTTGTGTTTTTGATGGGAAAATTCCAACATCTTCGCAAATTGATGTTAAATGTCAAATGTTGACCAGTGTGAAAAGGCTATTAGTACAAGCTGATAGTTGGAGTTTTATAAGAAATAGACCTTTTAAAAGTCTGCCTTTATATCATGTATTCGGAAACAAAAAAAATCAGATTTTATTAAAATTGGTTTGTGTGATTGTTAATATTTTGGTCTTGGTTGGCACATCATTCATGATGAGTGTCTTGCGGTAGACTCTATGACTACATAATCTTAAAATACTTGATCATGTTAAAGTTAGAATGAACATAATCATCTTCATCGTGTACTCGTAGTCAGTTTGCTAGTCTGCCACTGACTACAACAGATCGTGTCAATGAAATTTGTTGTGCTTACACCCAAAATAATAAGGGGAAGAAGAAGAAATACCACATTAGATCAGCATCAGAATGAGGAGTATGATTGGTGTGATCGCTGATCAGTGTAATACAGTGACAATTCCTTAGCATCAGAAAACGTGAGGTGGTTATTAAATGTTGTAAATACTCAAAATAACACGCGTTACAAAATGCAACAAATATGGCTGCTAAAATGTTTATAGCCAGTGTGTATTTCAAAGATATTTCTTTTTTTTGTCGTTCTGGTGTGGTGCGATCTCAGTTCATTATAATGATTACTTTTATTAAAATATGTCGACTGCGAGCAAAGTGTGTAAAATAAGATCAATTTTTTTCATAGTTCTGCTACTCACTCTGTTAAAGTAGCTCGCTTGATTGCTTGCTCATTCTTTCTCTGCCAGAAAATAAATAGTGTGTTTGTGGTAATGTGTCAACGTTAACAATGTAAACTGTCAAATTTGACATTTTGTGGTTACAGAGTAATATGTAACTAAAATGTGTATAACTTTGTTTGAAACATGCCATCTCTGTTGATGAGACTGATACACGACAGAAACAAGATGATTTTGTCATGCTTCTTGTATATTGTTTATTTGTCTGTTTGTCTGCCTGCCTGCCCGTCTATCTGTCCGTCTGTTTGGTCTGCTATAAAAATATAAATTAAGATTAAAGACAGCTGTCATTGAAGAGTAAAAAAATCGCTAGTCATCACAAAAACTATGTAAATAAATATGTATATGTACATAAATAATTATATATTAATTGTCAATATACATAAGTTATGCCAAATATTTGTTTTATTATTTTCGAGAAAAGTGTTTATAAGAAACACTGCATGCCTTTTTTAAATAATCAGTAATTTTGAAATTTTATTTTTAAATATTCTTTCTGATGATTTTTTAACACTTGAAGTGGTTAACACAACTATTTTTTTCTTTGAATTGAATAAGAAAGTTGTGTTTGGTCCACCAAAAGAAAAAAAAATTGCACATTATTACATGTTTAACAACGTCGAAAAATCGTTAACAAGTTCGACGCACAAAAAAATTTTCGGCAGTACTGTCAACTCATAATGCAAATACACTCGGTAGTCGAGGAATCGACATTTTTCTCCCCGTACCAACCAATGACCGTTTTCATAATATCTGTATGCGTTCGGCACATCATAGTTATCTTTGTGGCGCTTGAATTGGAAGCAAAAGAAGATAGATACGGCGGTGTTGAGCTCATTTCATCTTGTTCTAAAATGTTACCACTTGGGCGTCCTCTTTCCATTTGTACTAAACTAAAAACAATGGTGCTGCATTAAGCAACTTAGTTTTTTTAATCCATCCTAATGTATACAATTTTTTAAGGCACAAACATTGGGAATTCTCAAGATACCCTTCCGCATGTTCTTTGGTGTCGATACCTTCTAATAAGCCGATCTAGGTTTACTCAGCTTTCTCCAAAACTGAGTGTAGACCATTCACCAAAAACACTGCCTGATCATCTGCACACTCTTTATTGGAAGACTCATCCTAATCAAACTCCAGAATGGCCTAATATCCGCTTTACAAAGCCATATGCCTGGTTTGCTTATGTCTTCGATTTCAAAGTGTTTACTAACAGCGTTGCCCAAAGTTGCTAATGTATAAGCAGCTTCAATTGACAAAAACTATTGCTGTATAATCCCTGCGGGAAATTTGTGTCAATTGGTCCAACAGACTGGTCCCGGGATTTGTGAAAATAGAACAAGTACAAAAAGAAAGGACTAATGACCAGTGAAAGAAGAACCAATCCCTTAACTGGTTTATGAAGAACAAAAAGGTAGAAAAAGTAATGAATTACAGTACAGTCCTCACCGGTGCTGTGACAAAGTTTTTGTACTTTTTTAAATTTGGTTTTTGAATTTAATTCTAGGACTTGTTTTATTGAAATAATACTACATTTTAGTAATTGACACTAAGCACGTTCAATGAGAATAGATCTGCGACTGGTCAACTGGTGTCAATTGACCCCCTCCAATGACAACCCCATGTAAAAGTGATAAATCTTATTCATATAAAGTGTTAGAACTAGAACCGGTCTCTACACCAAAGACCTATCACGGGACTACTTTGGTGTCAGTTCGCTTCCCTCTAGGGATACTACAACTTTTGTTATATACAAAATTTTTTATATTTTTATACATCTTTTATTGTTAAAACTGCGTACACGTATTTTTTTAATTATTCTCTCTGAGTATTTTTTATTTTTTGCTTTTTGCACTAAATTTTTACCATCAACATTTTGCTCGACTTCCAACCGAATTGAATGCATCGTAGTTATGTTGATCAGGAACTGCTAACAGTTTATACTAGTTTTTTTTTTAATTCTAAGGACTGTAGCTAACCAACTCTTTATGTGCTTTGATAATTTTATTAAGATTGTTTTAAATAGAACGGTGCTAAAAGTCCAAGTTGCTAATAAGCAACTTTGGGGTCGGTAGGGATACAAAATTATACATAAAGTATGCAAATTAAGTATTTTTATGAGGTGTTCCACTTACAGTGGGAGTAGCTGTATAAAAGCATCTAACTTTCATTTTTACAATTAATTGCAAGTGCTAGTGCAAGAGCTATATAAAAGAAAGGTTGAGTGACTTCTTCCACATTTTGTTTATATATTGCGGAAATCAAAATAATAATAGGACGGGGTTGCTTGTTTTTCTTATATCCTTCAGAAATGCATTAAAGCATTTATCAAGCACAATATTTTATAAAATTGGTTAGACTTCCAACTAAAATTTACTTCTCTTGTGTCTTTGATTTTTATTTCCCTTTTTTGCTGAGATTTTGGAGAAAATACATGTTTACAACTTTAATCGGCAGCAGTTTTTCCGCATTAGGAATTATTGTATGTTTCCTTAAAAAATCTTTTAAATTATTAGCAGTTCTACAAACGAATTAAAAGAAAAAAATTTTATATCGTACCTCCCTAAGAGCATTAACCAACCAGTAGGTCCTCTTAATAGTTTACTAGCACATGCAACAAAATAAATAAAAACAATTTACGCAAAAACGAGAAGAAATAAACATAAAAAAAAAATAAAAATAATATCATTTACAAATAGATTCGTTAATTTATACAAGATGCGTGTCCAGTTTTGGGTCTCGTTACATTTTGCCATAAAAATCGAACCAATATCGAATCATTTAATATTTATTTTTTATTATGTTGAATACTAATTAATTGCAGCATGTGTCTCGCCTTGGGGGCACATACAATTTCTTAAAATTACAACTTGTTCATTTAAGCTGCTGTTTTGTTTTTTTACAAAAATACTTTAACTTGCCTCAAAAATACCACTGTGAATAATTTCTTAAGCAATTGTTAATTTGTTCTAAAACGTAATGAATTCCAGTGATACGAGTAAAAGACAACAGATGCATTAATTGAAACTGTAGCTGAAATTTGTTTACACAGTCACCAGAATGAAATAGAGTGGCTATTAATAAACAACTTGTTCGCAAACGTCAAACAACTGTCATTGTTTCTTATTATTTTATTTATAAAATTTAATAATAAATTAAATAAAAACACGTAAAAAGTTGAACTGGGAGACAAGTAATTGGTACCCTACCCTTAGCATTATCTCATCTTGTATGTATTAAAATTTAGAATTAAATAGTTTAAAAACAACTTTAAGCTTTTGAATAATTTAAAAAAAAAATGTCTGAAGTCCCTTCCAAAAAAAAGGCCAAGAGTAAAAAGCTCTAGTTTTCACACATGCAATAAATCTTAACTGATCTCGATGATTAAAGTATTCGATTATTCGGCTTTAAAGAGTTTATTTATTTAAATAAATTTTTAGTCGGTTAACTTATTTTTCATAGATTTTTTTTACCTCTAAAATTTTTCTGAAAAAGTTTTTTCTTAACTTTGGGAAGTGCAATTAAATATTTATTAAAAAAGCAGTGACAATTTATTTAATACAGGTAACCTTCCTATAACACGGTAGATATGTTCCTAGAAAACGCCGTGTTGTAAGAAAACGTGTTATATGAGGCTAGGAGACAGTGTAATATAAATTTTTTTTAATTAAATATTTTCTTTAAATTTATTGTTTTTATTAGAAATATGTACATACATACATACAAAAAAATAAAAAGAAGTTTTCAAATCTATTCCTGAAAGCAGTATGTATGTAATAGCAAATTGTAACAAACACCCAAAAGTTTTTCAAAAATATATTTACCAATTCGTAAATACAAAAACTGAAATAAAATCAATGTATTCGCAGCAACGTTGTTAACACTTGAGACTCTGTATATATACTAAATGATTTGTGTTTCAATCGAAGATCGATGTAAGATACTTCGGGTATTCCCCGAACTATTTTGGTACAATTTTAACAACTCAATCATGATAAAGTTGCAATTCCATTTTATCGTGTTAGAATAAGACCGTGTTGTAGATGAGGAGATTTCCGCAAATTTTTTTTCGTGTAAGATCGAAATCGTTTTGTAGGAAGCCGTCTTGTAGGAGGGTTACCTGTATGTACAAAATTTATGTGATGGTCTAATGAGAAAATTGTCTGAAAGAAGAGTCAGAATTTGTATGTCCATTATTATTTAGTTAGTTAGTTTAGTTATCAGATTAAAACATTCTGAATTATGCCAACAGAGAATTTCTAAGAAAATTTCAAATTTTGAAAATGGAACACAGGCAGATTCTGACCATAAATAAAATTTCCTTTCATATTTTTGTACGAACAAAAACTGAACAATATAAAAATGTTTAATATTTTTGCGTAGTGATAGTTGTTTAGAATTATTTATTCCCTGTAAGAAATGTAAATAGTGAAACTGTACTGATAATCTATTGTCTTTGAAACCAGACACTATGATTACTTCCGGAGCTGCGATAACTAAAATGAGGAGAAGGAAGTAAATGACGTTAAACTGTAGTGCATTTTGAACTTCGTTAGAAGTTCGGTTGTTTTTAAGGTGGGGGCTTTGTTTAATGGAACTCCATGGTATTCAATGGATCATTGGATCTAAGTGTGTCAGATAAGTACTGACGGCCATTTGTACTTAATAGGATTTAATAAAGACATTAGAACCAGTTTTCTCACACTACACTTTTGTATTTGTTTAATAAGTTTTTGCAATAACAAAATTAAGGGATAAGCCAATTAACTAAATCCAAATACATACCTGTATATATCGCACTTCTTCAACAATAGTGAATTAACTCAAAATTTTTATTTTTTCACTTTTTGGAAAAAATCGACTCGTAATATTAATATCTAACCGCTGTTAAAAGATCGTGCTATTTTGTTTTCTTTTATTTAATCGAGATTTATTTTTTTAAAATAAAATATTTAATTAATAAAATTATTTTTTTACTTTTTTATAAAGAATCCGAACTTTCACTTAAAACTGTTGCATCCTTTTCACTAATTCTAGCTATTCAATATCAGAAACAATATCAGAACATCTGCCAAAAATACAGTGAAGTCGACAGGAAGCCTATATGACCTTCTAATATCTATGTACTCAATATATACCCCTGCAGCCGTGCCACTTGTCCATGAGCCATCAGCAAATCTCACATACACTCTGCCTGAAGAATAACATCCAAAGCCGCTTGAAGTGTACTTCTCATAGCTCCTGTCAATCTGATCGAAGTATACCTCTAAGCCTTAGCTAAAAGGTTTCTCCGACTTGCCAGCCTCATTGCTTTCCACTAAACAGGACATCCATAAGAATGGGTCTTACCACCGATGTATAGCCATCCCACTACTCACTGAGTCTCCAGTTCCAACCAATCAATGATCTCAAGCATAGTAAGCATTCAGAGCCTTCTAAAATACACTTTTCTTCATTAACCTTTTTCCTGTTGGGCCAAAAGTGCCCAACAGCTTTTATTGAATAATGAATGGATGAACTTTCTAAATTGGGTAAAATTGATCCACAAATATCACATGCGTTTTTTTTTAGTACAGGATAAGGGCAAAATATATATAAGTGCACATTTAAAGTACAAAACATTTAAGAGAAAAGTTGTTAAGCCACAAAACCTTTGTTAAACATACATCCATAAAATTTAGTTGTCCATGTTTTAAATGTCAAAAAAAATCGACAGTAAATCAAAAGCAGATTTTTAAAATATTACGAACTTAAGATATTAGCAAGTTTTTTCCCTTTCCTATTGAATTGGACTTATGTATTTCCTTTACAGCCGAAGGTTACGATTTATGTATTAAAAACAAAATAAATCAATACTTAAAAAAAATTAATGGATTTGTTAAAATGGTGTTTTGTTTCTAAAAACCGCGTTCGAAACGGTGTTTTACAGCTATTTTCCGAATAATTCGAGAGCCAGACGACGCAAAAAAAGTTGTCTTATTTAGCGGCAGCACTTGGCTTTTAGTGTTTTTTTGTGACACCAAACAAAACCTTTATTGAACCAATAATTGCCCACGTCAAGTGGTAGTGTCTAAAATCAATTCAGTTGAATTCAAAATTAATAAATACTTCTGTTTTTGATTTTATATCATGCCTGGCAATTCTTCGTAATATTTTTGTAACAATTCTTTGTATTTAGTTGCTATTGTTGATGTTGTATTTAGCAACGTAAACATTTCATTTATTAATTAAAATTAGCTATTAATCAACAATCTGTTCTGAAATTGGCGCATGTGATGATGATGTCTGAGACGAGTTGAATAAAGGTGAGTTGATCTCAGCTGAGAGTTTTGTTGCCGGACCTGAATGACTGACTGACAAACGAACATTTGGCTGGGTTGAAGTGGATTATAGAACGAGCATGTATTTATGGTTGTGATCGAGCTGTGTACTGACTGACTGGTTGAGCAGTGTTGAAATATTGACTCTGCAGGTGATTTCATGTGAAAAAAGACAGTGTCTAGTAAAAATGTGCCTGCTGAGACTTTTGTTAAATTAAGGTGAATAAACTGTTTTTTTAACAAAAATAATAATAATAAACGGATGCTTTAATAAATTTAAATTTCTTGTTTTAACAATTGTAAAAACAAAGAAAAAATAATTTATTATTAATTTAAAAGATAAAATAAAACAAATCAGCAAAATACATATTTTGAAATCGATGAAAGCAGTAAAATAATTTATTGTAAGGTAAATAAATTTAAATGAGTTATTCCAGCAATTGTCAGCTTGATATCGGTGTTATACAATTGTACAGTGGGGCAAAAACAAAATAATCTGAAAAATAAATCTGCCATTCGTTAACGGCTATGAAATTTAACTGATCGCTAGCAGAGGGCTATACGAGATTAAGTTTTGGAAATGGGTCCTACACTCCCCTCAAATCAAGTACAGAAACATTGCAAAATGCTTAAATTATCCATCTTCAATCCCGAATTCGTACTTGAAATAATCCGAAAATGAGATTGATTTGAGTGAAACTAAGATTGAATCGATCTCAAAATGCTCTTGATTTAAGTATTATAAAGTTGATTTTATCTCGAATTCGTGCTTGAAAAAAATTAAAAAAGAAATTAGAAAGAAAAAATTATTATAATTGATTTACTTACTCGTATTACACATTACAGAATGATAAAGAAAGAAAATGTAGCATTGTTTAGCATTTAAAAAAATAGTTTTTAGCATTTTTTGCATTGTTTTAAGCCCCATTTAGCATCCAATTTTTTTTTAGTTGTGGTCACACTGGTATGAAACGTTCGGAACATCTGCCTTTAGCAATATATGACATTAAATGGATATAAACAGCCGCCCGTTTGTCATCTTCGTTACGTTTTACTCGCCATAAATAAAATAACCCTGAATTTGGCACACTAAAGTTACTTAGAAAAATACGCTTTTTAAAGAGATTTGCAAGTTTTTCCAGCTCAAGTTGGATATTTATGGAAGATATTTTATTGCCCTAAAGAAAAATTCAAGTTTTATAACTATCAATTGCAATCACTTTTTTTAAGGGCCAAGTGAAATCGAGTCTATTTATTAATTTTTAATCCACTTTAATTCTGTCGATATAATCTTACTTAGAGAAAAATTCCCCAATATTTAAATATATATATGGGCATTTCTTGGGGTCACGAACGTACGTTCGTACGCTTTGGTATGCAAAAAATATAGAAAACAAAACTTTTCCTAGAATTTTTTTTGCGATTCGATAGCATTTGGGTAGCTCTATGTTTAGTAGGGTATTCATTCGGTTAACCGTTAATCGGTTAACCGATTAATTACTACCCGATTAACTGATCGGTTAATTTAAAATTGCCTATTTTCGATTAACGATTAAACCGGTTAATTTCAGTCGATTAACCGATTAACCGATGTTACATAATTTTTAATTTTTTGTAATATTATAACAAATTTTTTGTGTTTTTATTAATTGTTATGTGTCATATACATGTTTAGAAAATATTTTTTTTATACAATATCAGTCCAATTATGAATAAAAATTCCCCGGGAGTTTGCTCCCTCTCCCATTTTTATTCCTATGTTAATTCAATTGTAGAAATGGGAAAAGGTAAAAAACTCTCGGGGAATTTTTAATCATAATTGGGATGTATATTTCCTTCAAGCAAAACATTCTTAACAGAATTACCCGAAACAATTAGAAAGAAGTGTTAAAAGTTTTTTCAAATTAAATCAGGACTCTAATGGCATAATGGAAGATTTTATATGTTAAGAGAAATCCAGGAAAAGAACTGAGAAATTAGATTTTCTTGATTATGGCTGCTTCTGATTCCTACAGCATCCACGATAAGAGAAAAAAAATTTTACAAGTCAAGTGTTGTCGAAACTAAAGAAAATTATCGCTTTAATCCTAAACATTTAAACAAATTTTTTTTTTTCAAAATTTATTTAATCAGATCTCTTTAAACTATTGAAATAACTAATAAATAATAATAATCTAATTTTTTAATTTAGTTATAAAATTCTGTTTAATAGGGAAATATTTGTCAATAAAATTATTTAACTACAGAAATCTTATTAAAAAACGACGTTTAACATTCTTGCGTTTTGCGTTTTCGATTTCCAGAACACCCCTGATGATAAAGTAATACACTTCAAAAAAACATATCACATATTTATGAATTATTTTTTTTTTGTTTGCTCGTTTTAGATCAAGAATTGTTATTTTTGTTTTTTTTAATAATAAACTCCAAAAAATAAATAATTTATGCATTTTTAATTATTGAAATTACCTTATTTATAAAAAAAACTTTATTAATCGGTTAACCGATCAAAAACCAAATTAACCGATTAAACCAAAACCTCGGTTAATTAATCGAGCGATTAACCGATTAAAGCAAAAGCCCGATTAAATGAATACCCTAATGTTTAGTGCAAAAGATGGGTTTCATCGAGTTTAAGTTTTCATAATAATAGTTGTAAACATGTGGTCACGAACGTACGCAAAATAGAAGTCAACTTTGGATGACAGTAGTGAAATGTAAAAATCTGCGTAATGGAACGGAATATTAAAAAGTGATTAATTTATTTTAAAAGTGTATTAACGTAGGTTTTTATCCTGTATTTACAAAATAAAATATCTCTCTTGGTTTTTGTTTAATTGACTTATGTACCGGCCGCGAACGTACGGGTCGCGAACGTACGATTTTTCCATATGTTTTTTTATTATTATCACCATACACTTTCCCATAAATATCCTTAAATTTCCTTAACAAAAAAAAAACTTAATACTCCTTTTACAACTGATTGTAATGGAGAGATTATGAAGAAAGAGTGTAAAAATGTCTTTAGAAGTAGAAAATATAAACAGCTGAGATATGCTATGAAACCATTCTTTTATAACAGCATAGACTTTTTTTATAATAATAAACAATAAAAGACAAAGATTATCAACATTTTATTTATTCATCCTGGTAGACCATTCTGGGGAAATGCCCATATATAAAAATACTTACTTTCGATATTAGTTTTCATTTTTATTTTTCTGTAATCATAAGTTATTTGTGTAAAAACTTTTATTTAAAAATCTCTTATTTTGCTGCACTCCATCATTTATTTTACCTTGGTAACAAATCCCATATGTTTTTGTTTTTAAATAACGGTTAGTTCACATTGTAGAAAAAAATACACACAGATAGTTATTTAGGGATGTTGCAAGTGTACTAAATTAAAAATAATAAAAATTAAAAAAAAAAAAAAATTTTCACTTTTGGCCAAAAAAGTGTAAAATTTCCTATAGTGCACAGGTAGGAAAGGCAGATATATTTACCTATAACGTAAAAAGCTCTTAATAACCAAAAATTAAGAATCTACTTGTTTTATTGATTCTGATGTATTGCATCAACACAAATGTTCACCAACAATTTTGGAGTCTTTCGGATAAAATTAGCGATTTCATTACCAAAAAGACCTAACTAATGGTGTTTTCTTTTCTAAAAAATAATAATACATTCTATTTGTGTAATATATTTATCAGGTTACACGCACCCTTTCAAAGTGATACATTTTTAAAGAAATTCCGGGATTGATTTTCGAAAGTAATCCCATTTAGGATTGTTTTGAGCACGTTTTAGTGTTATTCGTACTTGAATTTTTGAGTTCGACTCGTACTTAAAGTAATCATAAAAAACTTAATTTATCCCTTTATAATTTGGCTCTTAAAGGGTATGTCTTTACATTAAATTTCATGTTAACCGTTCCACACCTTTTTAAATAAGGCAGATTTAAAAATGTTAATTCTGACCCGTTCTGAATTCTTCAAGTTTCATTCATTTAAAATATTTTAACTTTTAAATGTACGAAAATGTTCTTATAATTAGAAATAAAAGGAATTTTTAAGGAGGATTTTAACTTTTATGGAACAATATTTTCTTCAGTTCTACAAAAGTTAATTTTAAACATTTAGCACTTTATTAATTAGTTTAGTTACCCATAACTATCGATATTTTCTTTTTCATCGATACACATTATTTGTCCTTATAATCTAGACGACATTACATCAACTTCCGGGTAATGAAAAAGCTTTCTGGGTAGCTTTACAAGATGTTCAAATGTTAAACCACCCTGAATTTTTGTCTGCACTCCGAACAGAAAAACTAGAAATTGAATTTCTTTCAACATCAACTCAATTCGAGTTAATATATGACCATGTTTTTTCGTTATTTTCTTCTTGTGTTGTTGGCTTCTGATCTTAATTTGTACGGGTTGCAGCTACACAAAATATGATTAGAAGACTCAGATACACAGATAGACGTATCAAGCTCACTGGGAAGATTACATCCATACACACATAATAAATTAGGAGTCGGGTTTATTTATGATTCTTATTCAAGTCACTGAGTTTTTGTGATGTTCAATGACTTTTTTGTAAAACTTTTTTATTCCTTTTCCGTATGAGTTGTAGTTGTGTTCTCTAAACTTTGTCTGATTTTTAAATTGTTGTTGAATGCTTGAATGCATTTTGTGCATGAAATTCTTGTTTTTTACTTTCGCTCTATGATTCGGTATGTTGTAGTGTTGTAAGTTGCAACATCGCCAGTAAACGACATGCCACCATGAAGGCTGCAATAAACAGCCAGCAAACAACGAAGGGAGTCGTAACTTCTGCATTCTGGACACGCAAATAAACTCGTATAATATTTTGGCGTTCTGTTAAAGATTAAGTCCCACAAAGGAAAACAAATGCTAAAGCGCAAAGAGGATGGTAGAATAAACTTATATGCACACCTCGACGAAAGCTTTAGTTCATTTGCAACTTTTGGAGGTAATTTGAAACAGCAAAGAAAAAGTGTTGTGGCGTCAAAAATAAACAAACAATTCAGGCAGACAAATAAAGTTGTTAGGACGTCGTCTGTTTCTGTTTTAGGCTGTATCTTTTGTTGCAGCTGCTGCTTTTTTAAGAAGTGTTATTTAGCTGATGATATGAATATTGCAGTCAGATATGATCTACCAACCAACAACTACTGGCGAGGAACGTGCTTTACATATTAGTAAAACTATAAGTTAAACTTTCAAACAATAGTGATCCCTTTAAAAATTATATAAATGGAGCCATAATTGCAAAAAAAAAAAAAAATACAGCCGGTCTTATTTCAAATTGATTGAATCATTTTGAAATTGGACACTTTTCAAAGTAAGCAAGTCTCACTACCCATTACAATATTAAAAGGACTGCAAGTGGAAGGGCTTTTTAAGACCTCTATACTCCTTTCTAAGAAATTGAATTCTTATTATATCCTGCCTTTAGGAATATGGCTTCTAGAAGGTTCCTTTTAAAAGGACCTTTCCAAATATTGCTTAAACAATCGTATCCCCCTTTTTGTTCTATTTTTATATTTTTTTTTCCTTTTTTTTTATCAAGATTATATTTGTTGCGGATGACCCTGAAATCTAATATTAAAAATTTTCTCCGTTTTAACGTATCAACAGTGAAAGAATTTTATGTTTAATTATGTTAATTGATAAAGCGAACCTTCCAAAACGCACAAAAACCAAAAGCTTAAATTTATTAATTATATAAATTTTGCTAAATTTTCTGATTTCCTTCTAGCGCATTTTAACACGTTAACGTATTTTTAGTTACTACCATTGACATTGATCGCAGCACTCTTGTTTATTCCCTTTCTAAAGTCCTTTATCTGAAAGCCTTTGAGAATTCCTGTATGTTGAAGGAAGCGTGGAAAAGCTTGCTCCCAATGACAACCTGTGTAAAAAATAAACAAGTAAGGAATGCGGCGAGGAGAGCTTGTGTCAGCTAAATAAGGCCTTCTATTAGACCTTTTTACTTATTTTATGTAGTTTTGTATTTTCTCGATATTAAATTACCGATATTTTAAAAAAACTTTAGCTAATCTACGAATATATCCATGGCTGGCAGCCGAAACGAATTTCGGTATTGGTATTGGTATTTACTATTTGTTATTTCGAAATCAGTATTTTAACTATATCGGTATACCGGTATAGAAACTTTTATACCGATATCGGCATATCGGTTCTACAATTTAATTAACCAAACCAAACAAGAATTAAAAAAAAAAACAAGTAAGAAAGTGAAGTCGGTCAAGGCCGACCATATGATACCCTAAACCACAGTATATAAAATTTTTTGCTAGTGTACTTTATGTGGGACCCATCAGCAATTAATGACCCACCTAAACAAAATTATTCATGTAAAAGTTCTTTGTGTTGACTATTATTTAGATACCTTCATCTATATGAGATTTTAGGATCAGGGCTTATTTGGCACCTATGGTTAGTCCTGGACCTACCAGGTCCAAATTTTGCTATGACATAGTAGCTATCGTAAAAGTTATTATCGCCGTTTATGTTAATACCAACATTTACAGGAAATTATGTTAGTTAAAGCTTTTTTCGGGAGTAGTATTTGTATTGGGGCTATGTGAAATTATGGGCTGATTCACCCCATTTTCAATTGGCTAGGTCCTTATTAGACAGCTTGTCAGCCGGACGGACATCGTTAATTCCACTCAGAAAATTCTATTTCTGAGCCGATCGGTATACTTAAAGGTGGGTCTGGGACCAACATTTTAAGGCGTTCCAAACATCAGCATAGGGAATGATAAATCGATTTCGATCATTGGGCTCTTAAAATCGATTTTTTTATTTTTATCAAAATTTTGGCAATTTTTATTATTATCTTAATTAAATCGATAAATTATGGGCATGCACAATAAAACTTTTGTGCGTTTTTTTTGTGCGTACATACGTGTATAGTAGGGGTATAACCAAAAAAATACATATCACGACGGGGAGGCCACTGATGTACATATATATCAAGAAAACAGTTTTTTGAGACCGTTTTTTCTAAAAACTTCTAAAAAATAATAATATTTGAATTTTTATTTTTTAAATACCATACATACAGTCAGATACTACAAATTATCTTTGTTGAAGGAAATAAACTTTAAGTTCAAAGTGTGTGTTGTTTTGCAATGTTGAAAGATATCTTGCACAAGTTTGATTCCACGTTCCGCGCAAATGTTACTTCGTTGTTGTTTGTAAATTTTAGAGTCTTCTCTCACCCAATGCTTAAGAAAGCATTCCCGAGCATGTGTAAATTGTTCCAGAGATCAACGAGTATATGGGATAGAGAACCTCTCTGTCTTAGCGAAACTGTAAGCAAATGAAAATAAAAGTAAACAATTGGGATTGTGAGGTTGGTTCCATTTTGTTAAAAAAGAGTTTCCGTGTTATTTTAACATACTTTTAACTGTTTAAATGTAGTATAATTGGTGGTATAAGTCTTATTTGTGAAATAGCATAAAAATATAAATGAATGGTTTGTGTTTTTACAATTTTCTAAAACTAACTTATAATAACTTAGCAACGAAACAGTCCTTTGAAATAGTATCCACACATTTAGTCTTGTCACAGAAATAAATTTCGATCAAAAGTGATTTCGTTTTATGTGAAGCAAGATACGAAATCACTTTCGATTGGCATTGATTTATGTGACAGCCCTGATTGACTACACAAGAACAAAATTTTAATATGTGAAATGTACATATATGTATATCGCACTTGTTCCCCTAAAGGCCATCTCAAAATTTACATTTTTTCACATTTTGCATGAAAGTTATAAACGGAAGTCATATCTACCCACTGTAAAAATCTTCGTTCAATTTCTCTAGTAGCTTGCAAAAAAAAAAAAAAAAAAAAAAAAAAATGCTGGTGAACCTCCCTTTGTGATATAAGAAATAAGTTTCCAAATTAATCTAAAACGATTTTGAAACCGATTTTAAAATCGATTTTTAAGTTCGATTAATCGATTTCAAAAACCGAAAACAGTTGATCGAAAAATCGAAAATCGATTTTGGAACCTTTTTACAATTCCCAACATCGGCACAAATGCATAATGCCCTCTCCAGTGTTGTGGTGTGGTTATAAAAAAATTAAATCAAAGGGATTTTTCTCTAAAATAGTGGAAAAATTATATTTATATTTGCAAAATTTATATTTCTTAAAACAATTTTAATTCTGTAGAGAAACAAATTGAAATTTTCTACACTTGCGCTAAATTTTGGTATCGGTGTCCATAACGGAACTAAACTATTTGTTAATTAAAAACGGTTATAACGATATCGGTTGCCAACCTTGGCTATATCCATCTCAATTATCTCATAAACTTAAAGAGTTAAATTTTGTAACGTCATATGTCAGTAACATATTAAATGTCATTCATTCGTCATTAAACAACAACATTAACACGTTTAATTTGTTACGATGGTGCTACAGATCGTTTGCAACGGTTCAGCGAGTTTCAATATTCATCGAACAATACCAACCAGCCAACAAGCAATAAAATACAACAAATGCTGTTCTAATTAAAAAAAAGGGTTAAAACAATGAAATAAAAAAAACGAGAAACAACAACTACAAGGAATTAAAAACAAATTAAGCGTCAAAGTGTTTGATGTTAAATTGACAATATTAGCGGCATATATGACACACACACAGGACCGGTCAATTGAATACAAAGCGCCAAATATTTGTTGTTAAAACTTGCATGATGATTGACCTTCAGCCAAATTAATGACACTGGTAATGATGACGTTTTGTTGGGAAAATTGTTTGGCTGACTGAACGCCAGAAAAGCAGTCATAACAATGGAAAAGGTGCGTCAGACTGAAGAAAACTATAAAATAAATAAAAATCGAAATTTAAACATATTGAATACAATAAACAATCGACATTAAATGACAGTAACAAAACACAGTTGTGTATTTGGTGTGTACGACTACATTTTATGGCTAATGATGCGAGCAAAACAATAAACAAAACTTCTTTGGAAGCATCATCATCATCAACAGTATTGCCGACCGGCGTCGTCAGCCAGAAACCCGGGGTCCGTTTAACATAATATATTTTATGAAGTAAGTGTAAACGCCCCCCAATAATCGGAATTGTGTGCACAGTTGTGCACAGCCAAACCCTTTTTCCACTTTATGTTGATGTTGCAAAGTCAATCAATTTCATTAACTCAACTCTTTGCTTTTGCGTTTCTATCATTTTTGGGTTGTGTGCCCCAAAATGTTCTTCTTTTTTTTTTTTTGTTAAGTTGACTGTTTATCAAAGTGTTGAAATCGTCACAGATGTGAACAACAATTTTATTATTGTAACTGAACTATTGAATGAGTGCGATTACAAGTCCAACTACTTTATGGTGTTGTCTGGCTCTATTTTTGAAATTTGTCATCAATATCCGTTTGATGGTTTTGTTCTGTAAACTAACTGGCCGTAACAAAAGTGTAAATTACACTGACGCTTTTTATTTTATTTCACTCTGCTTAGACAGTCTGTTAAGCTCATTTAGCAGAAAACTACTTGCATCTTGTATGGCCAGATATTGCCCATTCCCTTATTACTTTTTTAATCTTACATAATAAGGAACTGGTCAATTGTAGGGATTTTAGGAAATATATGACTTAAGAATAGTTTTACACAAACATGCACATTATTTTTGCTAACAAATTTTTAGTGAAAGCAAAATTAACATTTGAATTATGTTGTTTATTTTCTGCTTGATTCAATTCCTGCAGTCGTCACACACGCATGAGTTGAAAAGGCATACGTTAATTTGGACTTAAATTGGTGTACAGTTACAGTTACTCATCTGTCTTAGGTAATCCTTTTCTTGGATAAAATATCACTGACGAGGGTGGTTTTACATGAATTCGTCAAACTTCAAGGAAGTTAATCTTAAGTTTAGTACTATTGATATGATCTATAGTCTCAAAATATCGATACTAAAAATATCAATATCGATATTATTGTTAACGCTACTCCCAAAACGCCATGATTTAATTTAATTTTAATCTTGCAACACTATTTTAACTCCGAAAAAATGTATAACAAGTAAGGCTAATGTCATTTATATTTTTTAACGAAAGTCAATTGTCAAGAAGCGTCTTGGCGTCTTGGCGCCTTCGCCATTCCTTTTCTTTTGTTAAAAATTTAATTGCGAGGTGGCCTAGACGTAATACTGAAAGCCAAGGAGTTTTTTTTTTTATATCCAGTAATTTTCATACCAAAAAGTATGTAAAAATTAGTTAAATCTACTATGTATATTTGAAAATATTTTATAATTGTTTTTAAAGGAATTTAAATATAAATTCAATTGCATGATACATCAAGTCTTTTATTGAGCCTTTGAATTTTATTCAAAATCCCGTGGAAATTGCTGGCTCGGCTGATAGCCTTCTCAACAATTATTATTGCTTAAAATACAGCTATGAAGACATGTAACAGCAGCAGTTTTTTGCCGCAAGTTTTTACTTGCTATTATTAATGTGCGCTGTATTACAACAATGAATACAAACAACCAGAATGGCAGGTGGTATGGACTGCTTAGCTGTGATTTTTTACTGCATATTAAATGCCTATTTGTCGAAGTGTCAAATATGTTTGTAATGTTGTAAGAAAAATTCAATTGCGAGCATGGGACAAAACAATGAACGACCATTAGAGGATAAGTCCGGGAGATTGATTTCCTTTTGGGTTGAGAATCAAAGCTGCTTATCAGCAGCACAATACATACATACGTCTCATACGTTCAGTAAATTGATAAAAAAACGGACTGCAGCCTGATAAAAAACTAGTTAAAGTTTTTCTACACAAGTACAAACATTCAGTCGATAGTAATATCGATAGTATCGATAGTGAAATCTGAACTATCGAAAATATCGATAGTATCCCAGCACTTATATGTAGTATTAGTATTTTCGAAGCTGGAATAACTTTCAAATTTACTCTCAAATTGTTTTCTCCACCCTCGTATACAAATTTATTTACATTTTTCTTATAATTTTTTATTTTAGAGTGTTAAGTAACTTGAGTGACATTTGACAGTTGGCTGTCAGTCATCTATTTGAAGTATTGGTAAATCACTTAAAGTGTGTGTGTAAGTAACTGTGTGCGTGCGTCATTTATACAAATAAACAAAGAGAGTCTAGTTTTAATCCTTATTGTAAATCTGTCAATTAGTTAAGATTATGGAGGAGTGAAAAAAGGACAAGTATTGTTGATAAAAACAAACTTTGTTTAAGCCGCTAAATACTTTTTTATTTTTACTTGATTTAAGTACTTGTTGATGGAATGTGTAAACGTTTTAAAATAAATAAATTAAATAAAATTGAAAATATCTCTTATAACCTAAATATTCTCATGATTTTACATTAATTAAAATTTTTAAGATATTTTCTCACACTCTTTTTTTTCCTTTTTTTTCAATAAACATTTTAAAAACATTTATCATTTTGTTTCCAATTTGGTTTTTTAAAGTTTTTTTGTGTGCGTTTTTTTATTCGTTATTATTTTTGCCCGCAACCTTACACAGGTGATTGATGGTGAACTCTTTTGGTTAAGTTAACACCGGAATTACACTGCCTGTAGTTCGGTTTTATTTTGGAACATAAAAAATCAAAAATATTAGCTGATAACTTTCGAAACTCCACCCTGAAAGGGGTGTCACTTTAAGGGAGTAGCCATAGTTTTTAACATTCGCCGACTTTTAATTTAGATTCCAGCAAAATGAAACAAAAGCCGCCAGTTTGCCTTTATAATGCTCATGTGCATCTCTATTTCTCAAAAAGCGTTGTGTGTAATTAACGCGGAAAACTTAATTATAGAGATACACATAAACATACATTTTAACTGGCAACGATGTTGGATCAAGCCAAGACAAACCTTAAAGAATTTGGAGAAGAAATGTTTTTTAATTCATATTAAAACGACTTTTGAACATGGCCTAGGCGATGATGATTCACTAAAACATAAATGCAATCTCCGGCTTATGTTTTAAAATAAATTGATCACATGCAGAGCTATTAAAGAATTCAAACATTTTAAGCATTTAATTTTACGACTTTAAGTCTAGGCTTTCAGAAAAGTTGTAAATCAAATTAAGTTAGATTTTTTAAAAATTGTCTTGGTCTTACGAAAATTTAAAAAAGACCCAAGTTTTTTAGAAGTCGCAAAAATATCTAAATAAATACATTCTTGTAGATGAACATATTTAAGTAACCAACGAGTGTAGTAATTATTGATACGCAAGTAAATCATTACATTGTGATGTGGTGTCAAATTCACAGCATGTCTCAGCTCATACTTGTTCATATATTTACCACTCACACCTCTAAGCCAGTGTCAGTTGATGGCAGCCAGATATTGGTTTTATGAGCTTGATTAATCGTAGAGCTGCTGTTTTTTTGCTCCTTCTGCCATCTTTCGCGGCTGACTCTACTCACTCCTTGTTTATTTTGTTTTTGTTTTGCTTGAATAGATGGAGTATCTTGTGGCGCTGTCTCCTTTCAATGTATCGTATTGTATGTTGCAGTATGCAAAATTTTCAAACACGCCTGTTGTATGTTTATTTCTTTGAAAATACTTGTACTCAACTCCAAATTGCACAAAAGTGTCGCCTGCTTTGTTGCGAGTTATAGTCACGAATTTCAGCGTGCACTTTATTAATTAGTCAGTGTGCATTTTTTACTCTATCGGTGAGTGTGTTTCTGTAAATTGTGGTTGCTATATTGAGACGCGCGTGTCGTTATCACGCAATGCAAAATCTCTTCTAGAGGACCCCCATGTGAGTGAGTAGGTACCCAATTGCCATCGTATTTTTATTTTTCCAAAGAATGCTAAGAAATCTGGAGACATATTGATATGCGTGAAAAGGATCAGGCGTGAAAACTAAAGTCAAGAACATCGCACCTTAAGAATGTTCTTTTTATTACAAAAAGAAAAAACAAACAAATTTAAAAAAAATCCTAAACAAGTTTCGTGTTTTTTTGCAATAAAATCGACTTTAGAAAAGTAAGTAACAAAATTACACAATGATTAAAAATCTGAAAGGCTCATTAATAAAAATCTTTATTTCCAACTTAAATATTTTTTAACAATATTTTCTTTAAAAATCTTTTGTATATTTTCGATTAATAGCCAATTTGTTAATTCTATTGAAGAATTTCTACACACACTTAAGTCATTGCATCAATATAAATCACTTTATCTGCTCATTTATCTCCCACACCTACAAACAATACAAATAAAAGCAACATCAACATTCCACTATAACTTTTATCGACTTGCAACTGCCACCCCATTCTTTTTAATCTTTGTAATAGAAACCCTTAATATAAATTTGTCTTGTCTGTCTGCGTCCTTCTAGTCGAGAAATTTCGAACAAAAAGCAGTTAAACAGAACGAGTAACCAGAAAATTTCGATTTTACGGCGATTATCATTGAGTTGTGATTTATTTAGCGGAACAATTTGTCAGGAGCTGAGGCGAGAGCGCAAGAAAAAACAGAAAAATGGGAAACTCGTGATTGCCACAAGGCCCAAAAAGAAGATGTAACATTTTGTAGATATTGTATGTAGATGTAGATGTGGCAGCAAAAAGGGGTTGTTAATGTTCTGGTGGATAAAGTTTTGCGATGATTTGTAAGTTCTTTACACCCAAGGACGTTGGTAAGCCAATTATAGTAAGGTGGTACAAATTAAACAAAAAAATTATATGTTGAAGACAGACTTTTACTTAGTGGATTTTGGATAACGGATGAAACCATGAATTGCATTGGACTCCGTTTAATACTCACCAGTACCCCTGTTCGGTCAAAAAGACGTGAAACAAAATATTCCACCGTTTCTCAAAAAATGAGAAAATGTATGTCTGCAACTCATGTCGAAAGCCATCAAAAAAGTTTATGTCGTTACATTATAAATGTCGTAATATTCCACTCGAAGCCGATGCGAAATGGCAGACGTTTCGAACGCTATTCACACATATCTAGACTTTGCTTAACTTTGCACAATTCTATGGCATGTTTATGATGCGGGGTAAACCCTCGTGCTCTAATCTGTCATTATGGGTCAATGGCTGATTGGGACTTTGGCGGCTAAGATGGGCGTGGATTATAATGAGGAGGAAGAAACGGTGTTTACTTTCTCTGTTAATGCCCTGAGGTCTAATTCTGGAAAATGAGTTCCAGTGAAATTAAAATCGGACCAACTTTGAAAACGATTCAGTGTTTAAAGTTCATTAAAATATTTCGTTTTATATACTTCATACTATGAGAACAGCTTATCTTTATCAGAACTCCTCGTTAGATCAGGAAAAAATCACGGTAATTTTCAAAAAAAAAAAACTGGAAATCTCCATTGATTTAAATTTCACTCGATTACGATTTCGAGAATATGGCTGTATAACTTTTGTCTCTAGTTTTTAAATAATACTAACTTACATTTATTTTTTTTATTCTTTAATTAATAAGGGCTCGTTGCATTCGAACAGTCGGTCGCTATCGACTGCCGTAATTAGAAATTTCGATACACATTATTCCATATCGGCTGTCAGAAATCCAAAAGTAGAATACGACTACCAGAATTGGACCCCTGGTTTCAGGAATATTGGAATAAGGCGTTTTGGTAGACTAGAATTGTGCTGTTTCGATGTTTTATCGAAGTTAGAATTAAAGTAGTTACAGTAATTTTGGCTTAGCTGCACAATCTCCTTTGCACGATTTTTTGTGCAGATAAATCAAAAATGCTGTTATCTTAAATGTATTTACCTTCCTTAATGTGCATGTACGCAATTGTGGTTTCCTGCATAAAGGTGCAGCTAAAGTAAAGTGTGACGAAGAAGAATAAAAAATTTTTTATTCAAAAATTCATATTTTATTAAAATTTTATAAATGATGTTTTATATGCAAATATTTTAAAGCTGCCCAAAAATATGATAAATATGCAGGTATACAAAATGCACGTAAACAAGGATTTTAAAGAATAATTACAGAAAATATGTATTTTGGGCAGTTAAGTCAAAGTGCAGCTAACTTTAATTATTTATATGAAACTCACTTTAAAATGACAAAAATGTTGGTTATTTATCTCAATTGTGCAGGTATAGAAAGAGCCCTTAAAAAAGGAATTTGTATAGGGTTATAAAGAATAATGACAAAGAAGAGTAATTTTGTGCAGCTAAGTCAAAAGAGCACTTAAACAGAAGTTAAGTCAAAACTACTGTATTTCTTTCAGTAAGTAATCGAAATGGATGGAGGGCTGCAGTGATATCTGTAGAGTAATTCAGTGAACACTAGCTTAACACTGGGCACTGGCTCAGGGAATCGCAAAGACATCGCTATAAGTATCCAAGTGAGCCGCCCTCATGTTTGCCCGTTGGAACTAACGTAACCTTCCCTTACTCGTTGCAACTTTGGTAAGCCAAGGAAATGAATGCCACCCTAGTAATATAATATTTTGGCCCTTCCAACAAGAAAGACAAATACCACCACTTTTGTGAAAGTGGAAAGATGAGTTTAAGGAAATTATGTATTATTTCAATATATTACACATTATCTCTGGTCTCATTATCATTTGCGAATGTTGCACGGATTACCACAAACCACCACCGTTTCATCGTGTGACGGACAATAAATTGGCACGGTAAAGTGTTAAATTTAATCATGTTTCAAATTGTTTTTTTTTTTTTTTTGCTTTTGCTCGGCAATCATGACACTTGCCCTAAATGTGTTTTAGATATTTAGACAATAATGTTAACAATGATGGCAACGATCGTGTTGCTTACTTCCTTCCCCTGTGATGGTAATAATGATGAGATGATGATGTTGGTGTTGCAGCATGTTGGCGCAATTATATTTGTTACAAATTTGTTGAGCTTTATTGTAATAAATCGTAGGATTTTTAGAACTACGCGCATTTACTTACTTGTTTTTAATTGAAATTAGTTATGCCTGGCTATTTGCTAGAATTGAATTAGTAATGCCAAGTTTTGTAGTGAAAACAATTTTTTAGTTCAGCTTGTTTTTTCTCTTTAACGAACGTGGGAATTAAAAATGTCTCAAATTAATTTAAATTGAATTAAAAAATAAATAATTTTATGAAGTGTAAAATTTGTCATGAATTTGAAAAGAATTTGTGAGCAGAAAAAAGGGAAATATTTTTCTCTCAGGGTCAGGAAGAGAAAAAAAATTAAATTTTAAAGTCAACTTTGACATTCACAGCCGTTTGCATTTGTTGTATGAGATGGAAATCTTGAGAAATTTGTTTCTTTTTGTTTTTCGCAATTAACCTTCAATTCAGCATCCAGCCAATCGAGAAATATTTTTATTCATATTTGTCATAATCCAGAATTATTTGCTAATTTAACAAGCTGACGTATCACTGTCAAATCAAAGTTGATTTTGTTTGCTTTTCCGTTAACATTTATCCATTCATCCCCCAAAAGTTTTATGAAAAGTAATACCTTTCTACGCATTTTTCTCTTAAATCAAATAAGTTCTTGTACTGATTTAATTTGTTGTTGTTTTGTTGTGAGACGTTAGAAATGTCATTGTCATCGTGTCACAATGACAGCTAATCTAACAACAATTACAATTGCCGGTGGTAGTCTAACAAAACACAAACATGCAGTTACAGTTAATGTCGTAAAAAAAGAGAGCCAGTCGTTTATTACAGCATTGAGAGGAGCGTGAAAACAATAGCGGCTAATGGAGAAAACCTTAATTGAAGTTAAGCAGAACGTTTATTGGAACTCAAATGTAATGAAAAGCGTAAAACGATATGCAACCACTGGCATACAAATACACATACGATTACGTTTGAAAAAACAAACCAAACAAAACTGTCAAAATTGACATGACAGTTTCATTGTTTGGAGTCCGAGATGAAACCAGAAACAACATTTTAATTGTAGAGAAATAAAGAATGAAATAATATTTGATAAGTATTTATGTGGATGGATGTGTTATATGTATGAATGTATGTATGTCCACAAGTTTATACATACATATGTATTGCATGAATGTAAAGGAAAGTCTAAAACTCCTTGCCGTTGACACTTGACATGCATATGAAAATTCTGACACGTCATCGCTCAGTTTGCTTGTTTCTTTATAATTTTCAAAAGATTCGCTTGTTACAAAAAATAAAACACTATTTAACGCTACATATGGGAAGAGTACAAAGTTAGTGTGTCAAAGTGTTTTCAGATTAAACTACGTCTATACAATTTGCCTGAGTGACAACAAAAAAAGTCAGCCAGTTAGTTCATTTGACTTTGATGTCGTTTTCTATTTCAAAAGCTTGTGGTTGTTAAATCATTTGTAATGATTTTATTGGCCCAATCTATATTTAATGTCTAGTCTAGACTTTATTAACCAATTTAATTTTTGTTTGAATCGGCTTCTTCTTTATAGTCATTGAAAAATTACATTTCATTTTGACATGTCAACTGAGTTTTTCTCGAAATTTAATAATTTTTCTTTAGAAAAAAATCTTGTTAGAAAGTTTATATTCCAAGACAGCTGACACAAATACAAGTTGACTTGTGGCATAGTAGAAATAACTCTTTGCAATTACAAGTGCTTGATTTAATTTAAGAATAAGGCAAACTATGTACTTCAAATTAATAAAAAGGTGTTTCAGAAGATTTATCGATAAAAATGTTATATGTTTTCTGTAAACAAGATTAATATTTAAGTCTCAAAGTCAATATTGGAACTTAAACTGTTGGAATTCAAATAGTTTAAAATATTACGTATGAACTTTTTATTATAAAAAGTTCGTATTTTTACTTTAAAATTTGTTACTTCTTGGAGATTGTTGAATAGAAGACGATTAGAATTGAGAGAGATTGAGAGTCAGGGAAAAAATCTTTTAAATTTCCGTACGTCTGAAGTTATAAAAAAACATTTCATACGAAAATAATTATATGGAGGCATGATATAGAGGTCCAGTTTTTTTTTTAAAGCTGCGGGTTAATTCTGATAGTCGTGATCGAATATTATTTTGTTTCGAAAGCAATTTTATTTCTAATTCTTTCAGTCGATACTAAACGAATCGAAATTAATTTATCAGTGTTGTAAGGCATGTATTTAAGTTTTTACAGCACTGGAAAATTGTTTAGATTCATTCAGTATCGTCTGAAAGAATTAGAAATTAAATTGTTTTCGAATCAAAAAAGTATTCGAACACGACCATCAGAACCTAAATCAGGGGTTATTTAGGTTTTTATCACTCTTTCTGTTCTATTCGTTTTCTATGGATTGTTGCATGTTTTGGGCATAGCATGCTGACTTGAATTGAAACTGAGAGAAAAAAGTCTAACTCAGCTGTCAAAACACCTAAGCCTATAATTGCGTTAGTATGCAATGTTGCATCGGCAAAAAGGTAGAGTACGGATGCCTTCTAGAAGGCTTCTTCTATCTCACACGTACGGAATTTCAAGAGAATTTTTTCATTTTGTTTCGAGAGAGTTTGCATACTATGTAATTATGTACTAGGAGATTCGTAGCAGTAGTAAAGGTGATTCATTGAATAAAAAAATGATTAAAGAGCTTTAGGTCGCATAGTCCTTTAAAAATTAAATACATATTTAAAGAAATTAGAGCACCGTTTGCATTGACAAACTTTTATTTTTTGGGAGTCCTCAAAAAAAGAACTTGTAATTAAAAAAAAAAAAAAAAATAAAGAGCAAATCGATATAAGCCCCTGATGGTTTTATGTTTAAAAATATTAAACAAATACAACAAATGTATATACGTGTTTATAAGAAAGAGAAGTAACAGCAAAAATGCAGTGTAAATGCAGGGTTCATAAAGTACAAATCCAAGACCTATTCACAATCTTGTGTATTGGATTAAAATGCTACAATGCAAGACCATATGACCAAGATTGTGAATGGGGCTATTGTTTTTAGAACTATAAAAGTTCTTGTAATGCAACGGATTATACATTTTCAAAATTTCCTGTTGCCGTTGTCACCGTCAATAAAATAAAGAATAATGAGATACATCCATATTATTTTAAATAAGAAATCCTTGGCTTTTTGTGATCTTAAATTTCTCTTTGCACAATAAAAGCATATTAAATCTTTGTATTTCAAAACAGGTTTAATAAAATTATTGAGAATTACACCACCAGTTACGCACGTAGTTTAAGCACAATCAAACAAAACAGATGCTCTGTTATTATTTATTATAAATATAATTCGGAATATCTGTTAAAGTTGTTTCAGAGATGTGAAAAAGGTATTTTGCAATCAGTTTTTAATCCTAAAAATCAATCCGAAGACTTCTGGTAAGTTTGTTTAAATGTGTCTCCCAAGTTTTTTAGAAAAAATCCAGATTCCAAGAATCATCTCATCAGCTCCTGACAAGCATGATAAAAATCCGAAATAATTACGCATGTCATAATGCCATGAAAAGTATTTAATTTTTACAAAATGCATAAACAAAAAGTAACAAATCTGAATCGCACTATAGAAGAACAATGGACCAAAATACAACCAAATATTATTTAAATATTTTTTGCTGGTTGTGTTGTTGCTGTTTTAACTTTTGTTAAATATATCCAAAATAAGACAGCGTTCAAAATCTTTAAGACGAAAACAGACAGATAACAGCAGCTCCAATGCACACAGACGGACACACACATGCATTTGCTCACTCACTCATTCATTCATCTATCCATCCAGTCATGTACAATCCAAAGACCAAACAAGCTGAAGACGCGCGCATTCCAGAAGCCAAAATGAGAAATCTGCACCATGTTGATAAAATTCATTTATTCTTCTTTTGAATGCCAAAGCTCATACACTCCAAAGCACACAACAGCCAGAAACACCAGCCAACATGCTAGTGTTATTTTGTGTGTGTGTGTGTGTGTGTGTTGTACTGTATGCCACCACACTGACTAAATAACTGACTAACTGACTGACGACTGTTAAAGCTTTTGAAGATATAAGTCAACATAAAGCTAATGACGTTCCATAAGTCAGATCACAAAGCAGTAGTCATCTCATGAGGAAACAAAAAAAAAAAAAACAAAATACATGCTAAAAACAGAATGAGCGAACCAACCAACAGAGAAGTGAAATCATTCATCAGTGGCAGATTAGTTGGAGGTATGAATCCATCATAATTTTTTTCAGATACTTTTTCCGTTCTTGTGATAATTTTTAAAGCAAGCTTTTGATTTTTTTAAGGTTTAGCACACAGCTAGTGGTGACGGCAATGTTGGTAGTTGTGTGTATATGTTGCATGGTAGTTGTTGGTGGTGTAGTGGTGGTGGCCATAGATTGTCTGAGTTTGATCATCTGCTTAATACATTGTTTAGGTGGCTGTGTTGTTGTGAAAATGATGAGCAAAATACATGATGCTCAGAGTTACGAAAACGTCTTAACAGAAGGCTGGAGCGATTATTTGTTGCTGGCTGCTGGTTTGTTTTAACTTGATCTTTAAGATTAACGAAATGCAAAGAAGACAAAAATATGAAAATCAAATTCAAATGAGTCAGTCAAGTAAAATTTCAAAAGGAATGTCTCCTTAGAGTCAAAAAGGAACAAAAAAAAAAATCATCAAATCAATGTGTTTAATTTAATAAAACATAATCTTGTATTCGAAATGAAGAACACTTCACCAAAAACTCGTTGGATTCCGCGATTCAACATACTTCTAGAGGATACCATCCCACTAGAAATGTTTGTGTTGGTTTTACTGCAGCTCCAGGTCGAAATTACAAAACAGAGAAAGTGGTTGTTTAACTGACATTTTGCATTTAATTTTAAGACAAACTTTTTTGTTTTTGCAACAAAAACTAAGCGAAGCAAATGATTTCAGCTGCACCAAGGGTGGCATATCAAAAAAACCTCTTAACTAAATTACTAATACTTTACTGCAGCCGACCTTGATTTAGTCATACAGATGGCGTTGAGTTCACATTAAATGCTGAACACTCACTGCATTACTATATTAAATGGGTGGCCAGCGAATTCGTGGTCAGTCAGACATTAATTTCCACACAATTGCCATAACTTCAATTGATTTAAACAGGCGCCAATAACCGCAAATGTGACACTAAGGTCAGTGAACATATTTCATGGTTTTTTTTTATGAAATGCACGAAAATTTCATAAAATGCAAATAAATAAATATGAAACAAAAAATGTTCATATAGCCAAGGAACAGCAATAAAGGCAATTAAATTAATTTAAAAGATCTTCTCAAGTTATTTAATGTGTTCGTTCGTTTAGGTGCAGTGAAAGTATCTTCGACCTTAAAAATCAAAATTAAATGAATGAAGAAAATTTTCATCAATCATAAGACCTGTGCTATACTTCCAAAAAAGTAAAGCCGAAAAATGAATTATTGCCTCAATCAAAATTCCATCTCCAGCGATTTAAAATCGATTAACCCCTTTAGTGAGCTACACAAACAACAAGACAAAACTATCTCAACGATACACAGAACTAATTGAACTAAACACAAGACCAGAGATGAGATGAGTGCATCAAAATATCACGAGCATACACTCGTTCGTTCTACCAAAGTAGAGCAAAAGTCACATGCAACAAGTTTCTTGATTTAGTTGTTGTTTTTGCTTTTGTTTTTTCTTCTTCATGTATGGGTATTTAATCTAAGGCCATTATGAAGGCATTCATCACCCATAGACTGATGCGATTGTTCATGTGATGTAGTAACTAAATCTTAAACTTAAACTGAGATTGCCAACAAGAATACAAACAACAACAAAAACATCGAATTAAAATTGTACTCTTAGCAACCAACACCACGCAATCATTAATGGTGTTTCGGCGGCTTTCAAACAAAAGATCTTTCCACCTTTTTGCCCGCCGACAGAACATTCAACGCAGCATACGCCTCCTAAAGAAAATTTTTGGTATTTTTTATATTGTATTTTCTTTAAGGCCAGGAGAGTTCGGTCATCTTCTTCTTCTTCATTTTTGGTGTTTTAAAAAAGATGCTGCTATCAACAAAACATTTGCGGCTTTACTTACATCACACGAAAAAGAGGTGAGAAAATTTTTGATTAGCTTCCTCGGAGGCTCAATACCTTGCACGCCAACTTTTGACTGACTGACTGGCTCTACTCATACAAAGCTCATGTTTAGAGAGTGTATAGTTTGTACATTCAACACAACAACAATATGAATACCAAAAAACGCATGTTTAAGTTTGAAGTGCCACTGATGATCGAAAATAAGAAAAAGATTTGTTTCTTCTCTTATTTTGCCAAAGGATTACATTCTCGTGTATGTTATTCCTTGGCATTTCTATGGGATATCATAAGCTTATTGTTGTTGTAGTTACTGCCATTGTGGGATATAATGCTTTGGTATCCGTAGGCATGTTTAGGAGGTTGCACCCAACTACACCTCAAAGCCACACTCAAGTCAAGCAAAAGTCGCTTAAAGAAATCTTGATGCTGATATAACTATTAACTTGATTTGATGCCTTTGTATAATTGCATGCACTGAAAGAAATTCAAAATCGTTATTTAGGCTTAAGAGCGAAAAATCGAATACATGCTTGATTCTGAGGCATCCTTAATAATGTTATAACAGTTTTAATTCACAGATTTTTATCCAACCTGTTTATTTTGGGGAGAAAATCGACAAACGCCTGCGCACGCTTTGCAACAAAATCGTTGCATTTTTGCAGCATCAACAACTGATTTTTTTAGTCGATTGCCGTTCTGAAATAAAACACACAAGTAAGAAGTTAAAGTCAGACAAACCTGATCAGATGACGCTATGCTTAAGTTGGTCCTTAAGGAGCAATGACTATATTTTAAGCCATTTGGACATTGAAATTAATTAACGTTTATAGCTAAGCCTCGGCTTTGACGCTACTAATGTTTGATTTTTAAATTTATGTGGCTAAAACCCCAAAAATTAACTTTAAGCAAGAAATTCAAAAATGAATTAACAAGGTTTCGCTTAAATGTGCTAAATACCCATATTATACCATTGATAAACTGAAATTTATTGTTGAAGTATTTAAAAACAAGCTATCCAATTAAGTTATTTCCTAGCTCGTTTTAGTTGGATGATAATAATGTAGGCTTATAAAGGTATAACAATTAATGTGTAAAATATATAAAAGAAAACAAATTTTGTTTGGTCAAAATACATTCAAACGATGAACACCAATAAAAATTTTTCTATCGTATATTTTTAAATAACAGACCCCATTACCCTGCCGATGAAACTTTCTTTGCCTTCTTTGTACACGATTCTCTCGCTGAGTCCACTGCTTGGACTGTTCCTTTCGATCAGATGTGAAGTGGTCGACCCATATCTCATGCATTGGACTGATACCTTTCAAATGAAGGTATTTAATTGCATAACGAGGACCAACTTTTTCCGTGTTAACAAATTCACTCAATTCTAAACAACGTGGCGTGACTTTTCACCAAAGTGATTTTTTTTAAATTACTGGTGTCATCTATACGTTAAGTCGGCTTATTTTAGATCAAGATGGAGAGAAATCGTGATGTTTTTTTTTTGCTTTAAATTAAAATTTTTTCAGAATAATTTTCACATTTTGATTTTTTGCAAGAAAACGGTAAAAATGGTCATATTCACCCACTGTAAAATCTTAGATCAATTTCTCTAGAATTTTGCCAAGAAAGATACAATTGTATCCCCCTTTGTAATATAAGAGTCCACATAAAAAGAAAACAGTTTATTGTCCCTACTGAAAATTTTTAAATTTTGAGTTAATCCTCTTTAGAGAAAGAGTGCGATATAATTTCAGAATTCAAACAAAGAAAAAATAAGTGCAACTTATATTCCACCAACTTAATTTGTTTGCAGGAGTAGCAAAAATGGTTGTGTGTGCTAGAAGTGTTCTCAGTTTGTCAGAATTAATTTTTTTCAGGTTGGTGTAACTTTTACAAACTTTTTACTTAAATCCCCTAAAAAGAAGTCATTAGCAAATTACAAGTCATTACAGAGCAAAAACAATACAAAAACCACAAAGTAATTATAAATATATTACAAAGTAATAAAAGTCAATGTCGAAACCTACCAAAATTCTCTTAGTCATATTAATAAAAGTGATACATAGTAAAAATTTTAAGCATATAAATGTCCAGGCATGGCAAATGGATTGGATGAAATAATGACTTCTGCTACTCTGCTCTATCACCAAACAAAAACAACACAAAATGTTTAGATACAAATCTCCCCCAACCAATATTTGATGGATGGCTTTGTATTAAAACAGCCCTTCATATTAAGCAATTGTGCAATAATAACAATATCTTTAACTTATGACTGCCTACTTCTTCTTCTTCTTTTATTGTGATTATTTTTTTATTTGGTCAAAAATTTTGAGTATGAAGGCCTATCGCCAGCAGGACATCACAAAAAGGTTGTTAAGTTTCAGGTGTATTGTATAATTTTTTGACTTCTTTTCTTTTTTGACGTCTAATTAAGACAGCAAATAAAGTATATATGTATGTGTGTGTGTGTGTGTGTTCGTTCATTTACTGACACAACAAAATGCTTGTTTAGTTATTTAATCGTAATGTTGATTTTGTAAATGTTTATACTTGTGCTTAATTGTATCTAGATAGTGTACGCTTGTAGCGGAGTGTAATTTGGAGAAGTGTTTCTCTTAGTTAATTTTATTGTTTTTACATGATCTTTATCGCTTTAGGGAAAAAGAAACTAAATGAAAAAAAAAATTCACAAAGAGAAAATTATACGGAAGTTCTGGTTTCATGGAGCTAATTGAAAAACAATTAGAAATTGCAATTAATTCAAATTACAGTGACTAAAGAAAAACTAATTTTTTTTAAGGGAATTTATTTTTCCTAAATATGTTTTTTTTTGTTAGTTTTTAAGCTTAGTAATTTAAAAAAAAAATAAACATTAGAAAACATTAAGGGTTTTGATGATATCGCTTTAAAGTCTCGCAATCTGTGCCAACTGTGCATTATGAAGTTTTTTGACTCGTAAACTTGCGCTGTTCAATTGTGCATTTATGCAACCAAATTTATTTAATGCTTACCGCCGCTTTCAATGAAAAATTCAAGTGTTAATAAATCACAAACAATAAATTCTTGCAATAATTTAAGCAAATTAGTCTTTGGCTAAAAAATCATTTATGCAAATTTCACTTTTTATTCACAAATTTCAACTTTTTTTAAATATTTTTTTTTTAATTTTTAATTTTTCTTGTACTGACGTTTGAAATGACATTAATGGTTTAAAATTAAACAAAGATTAAAAAGGGTCTCCATGAAACGATTCTCGCAAGTTTGCCCTTTTGCACAAATGACAATTATAAGCGATATTATGAAAACCCTTTTTGTATTTTAAATACTGTTTTCTTGTTTAGATACCAAATTTTAAATCACAGCAACATGGTCGGCATTGGACGACAATCGGAAAGTTTTATTATTTTATATTTAGTCATATAAAACACTTGAATTTATTTTAGTAAAATGTCATAACTCATAACAGTTTAAGCAATACTAAAATGATTTTTAGGTGGGGAATTCATATTATACCCATGGTAAATTATGGTTCAATCATCACAAAATTCTGTAGAGGGATTTCTGGTATTAAAAACCCAAATTAGACCAAATTTAAAAATGGTAATGATATACATATGTTTAAGCGTTTTATAAACTTTAAAGTGCTTATGGACCAAATTTTGCAACAACATCTGTATTTTCTAAGGGCTTAAGAGAACTTAAACGTTTTGCGAGACCTAATTGTGGACCTAATTTTCCATAGGCCCCATACAAAGTCAACTCTCGCGACACTCGGTAGTGTGTTTTTAAGTAGTTTGAAACTCTGACAGACCAAATTTTACTACAATAGCATTGTTTGCTAAAGTTTTGAGCGTATTTAAGTGTTTTCCGAGACTGGGCTTGATATGGGTCGTATGGTAAATTATGGACTGATCGTCACGAAATTTGACAATGTAATTTATAGTCCTACAAAACAATGGCATAACCTCTTTTATTAAAACAGCATTATTCGTTACAGTTTTAGGCGTATTTAACTGTTTTCCGAGAGTAGGCTTTATACGGGGCCTATGGTAAATCATGGATCTTTACGAAATTTATTAATCTGATTTCTAGGCAATATGTGCAAAATCGTTTATAAATCCGTGCACTATCCATTTATGTTAGTTTTTGTTACAAAATTAAAAAAATTTTATTGAAGTGGTTCCACATTAGGGCTCAGAACTACTTTTCTACTACCAATTTTTGTGGATATCAATCCTAAACTGCTTTTAACAGAGGGACAGACATACGGACATGGCTTAATTAACCAAGAATTACTTCAGGACCCAGAAAATATATTTTATGGGGTCTAAGATGAAAAATAAAAAAGTTTCCCATCGAATGACATACATAGTATACCCTCATTCACCACTAGTGGTGGTGGAAGGTACACAAATTTGATATGTAGATACGAGCAAAAATGTTAAAGAAAACTTTCTTAATTAAAACCAAAAGTGTTCTTGAGTAATATGAATTTGTATTCTTTCACCAAAAAAATTCTTTATAATTTCAACTAATTATTGTCTGATTACAAATTGACATGCAGGTACTTTTTGCCAGTACTGTATCACAAAGAATCTTTTTTATTTAAAACATTCGTGAATAAAAACAATTAAAACAAAAAAAAAAAAAAAAAAATATTGCACTTCTACTCCCTTGAAACACTCCATCAATTTCGTGATTTAATACTTAACAGAAGTAGTAATGTAAGTAAGTGTATCATTGAATCATAAAAATCATATTATATATGGTAGAGATTGCATTTCAATTTAATTTAATTAAAAAAAATTAGACGCTTTTTTATTACACCTAAGACAATCATGACAAAAGCCCATTGTAGCAGCATTCTTGATGCCTATTTACGGCTATTCACTTAATTGCTGGCTTTTGCCATAATGCAAAGAAATCCCAACAAACGTTCAGTTAATCCCTCGGAAAGCAACCAAATCCCTGTAAGAAATTTTCTACCCAAATACGAATAAAATAGTATTAAATTGAAAAAAAAAGAAGAAAAAAATTAAGAAGAACAACCCAGCTCGTTTAGTTCAAGGACCAGGGACAAACGCCTACTCAATTTTCCAATTTGTACTTTTTTGTGTAAATGATAACCGATATATCCAACAGGCAATGAGAGTTGTAAAAATAATGGTAACATTAGAGAGACACGTGTCTTTGGCATATTATTGAAAATAAACCTGTAAGTTTTTGGTCCATAACACTGGGTGCAGTACGCACGCTTGGGTGTCAATGTTCACCAACACAAGCCCCGCAGAAAAGTCGTCAAACCAGGACACGTGTTGTTATCATACGCTAGACAATGGCTTAACAAATGTCAGAATTCTCTTCAAGTGCAGTTAATAAAATAAAAGTAAAAGATCCTTGAAAAAGCATTTTTCATATTGTTATTCCAACTAAATTAATTTAATTCTTTTGTTTTACAACGTAACGAACCCAAACTGCTCCAATTCAGTACAGCAAAGAATTTCACCTGTTTTTGTTTTATTTCAGTCTGGAAAGACCCCTTGTGGATTTTTCTATAAAAATCAACAAAAAACACCAGTAGACGCTGACGTTTATAAATAATAAATATTTGTTTTTAATTTTTTATACATTAATGTTTATGTTTATCAAAGACAAATTGATTAATGACTTTGAAAATTCAAAATAGCCGCTCTATTACTTGCTCTTGCTACTAGAGAGCAAGAATGACAGTTAAAGAGCACCTGTTCCTGTTTAACAATAGTGAGATAGATGTATAAAGAGATCACAAGATCGCACTTAGACAAGATTAATTAAATTTCTATGGAGCTGTAAAAATATGTAAATGCCCTTTAAAAGAGGATGATCATATTTCAAACAGATTCCTAAGAATAAAATTTGCCAGGAGTTTTCCTCCATATGGGTGGCCTTTACTTCTTATTTTTTTTCTTTTTAATTTTAATGTTTAAATTTTTTGATAAATGACATTATATCCCTAATTCATAAGATTATGTTTAAAAACAAAAGAAAAAGATAAACACAAAACACATTTAATGAGAGCGTTGAAATTTATGATATTTAAACATTGTGATAGTTTATAGTTTTGACACATTTCTGCAGTTAAGCAGAAAATTCTCACTCCTCCAAATCGAGTAGCTCGCAAGAATTTTAATAAAATCTCCCCATTAAAGCACTGAAAACAAAGAAAATTCCAAAGAAACAACATCTCCTATACACAATATTTGTGTATGTATGTGTGTCAGACATGTGTCATAAACATTAAATTGTCAAATTTTCGGCGACAACTAATAAATTATGTTCAGTTTCTTTCAATTCTCTGTTACTCGTACAATCTGTGTTCGGTTCCATTCTCTTTAAGTGGTGCGTACATTTAAATGGCGCCAAACTCTCCGAAAATTGCTAAAGCAAAATAAAAGAAATAATTCTTTTGAACTACATATATGAGTATAATTAATATGTGGTACACTCCCCCTGAACGGAACACCATGAAAGTACTCATTTGTATGCCACACACACACACTTTGTGGGGCCCACATATCCAAATTTAGAGTACTAAAAATCTTTTTAACGTTCCGGAAATGTTAAAAATGCATTTATCGTTATTCAACAAGGTGTAAGAAATATTTATGTTTAAATATCTATATAATTGAGAACTTTTTGTCTACGTTTCAGTCATTTCAATTTATGGACATCTTCAAGCTAATTTTATTACAGTCACTAATTAAGTAAAGAATTTGCATTTTTTAGAATTTTAGAAAAAACTTTGTCTTGTCTAAGACCTTGTCGTTTCCTATATCATGAACATATCCAAAAGAAAATAGATAGCAATAGAGATTTCTAAAAAACTTTTTTTATAGAGACAATTGTTGTAAACATATACGCTTTTCTTAAATCATAAAACAATTGATGTAAATCTTACAACTATCTTTATTTTAGTGATACTTCACTATTCCAGCATTCGTTGCTATCACAACGAGCTCATCAGCGCCCTCCTTCTTCGCTCTACAAAAACGAAATTTAATTGTACAACTCATTCATAGTATCGCCCAGTGTGTTTGCGCGAAAACTCAAACTCATACAAATATGAATGAATGTGATTTTAGCAGAGAAGTGAAATGTCACAATGGCAATTCGTACAGGCTTAATTGACACAATCACTGACACATGTTTGTATGTTTAACTAAGTACAGAGTACTCTAAACGCGGCGCTGAATACTTGTAAATTAGTGAAATTAAATTGTAGCGATGTAAATCTGTAACTAAAGCGATGTAAATCTGTATTCTTGGTGGTGGTGGTGCGGCGGAGGAGAGGATGAGGAAGTGTTTGTTTGGCATTAGTAATTGACTGAATGAATTAAAAATGTTGCTGTTTTTGCTGCATGTGGAATGTTTGAGCGACAGAAGTGTCAACAGTAATCAGTGACAGTATCAGCGACATTGTTTTCATTAAGATACTTTTTATATTTGTTTCTGTTATAATTTTATGTCAAAGTTGTTTTGCGGTAAAATTAAGTTAGAATTCTATTTTAATAATTAAAAAAAATTATATTATCTTTAAAATTATCAATCAATATTCATTTGTACTAAATTTTTTTTTGACTAAATGACGTTGTTTTTTAATTTTTTTTTTTAACTCATTCGCTCATGTTTGGCAGCTTATCAAAGTAGAATTAGAACAAAGCATTGCCACAAGGGTCAGGAAAGAAGCAGTAGCGATGAGGTGTTTGAATGTCACCCAAGTTGCTACACAAAAAGTGCCAATTTACGACATTCCCGCTAATATGAATCAGTGGCATTTAATCGTGAAAGAATGTCGCATTTCCTAAGATTGTTGTCAAATTCCTGATTTGAATTTAGAAATATTTTCGTAGACACATTAAAAAAGTAGTAAACATTTACCACCTCATTAGAGTTTTTTTTTTTTTTTGCAATACGAGTATTTATTTTAAGTATTTTTTTTTTTTGTTGCTTTTTGCAACATTCAGATATTTTTATAATTACACACACTATAGTTGTTTTACTCATTTCAAATTTAATTTGCAACATTTCTACGTACACATAAAAATAGTTTGGTGCAGCCATTGTTAACAAGCTTTAAATCACTTGCAACATTTTTTGTGCTTCTTTCAGTTTCTTTTAACTGCCAATTAAATAAACTTGTTGCCAATTTAATACAATAAAAGTGTGAAATAAACAAGAACTGCATACAAAACAACACATAGATACACACATTGACATGAATTCAGAGATACCAGTAGAGGAAAAAGCTTGCAGCTTTCAACGTCAACATCTTCGTTGTTCATGAGATGCTGCCTCGAAATTCTTGGCATTGTGGTAAGGGAGTGCATCCAGAAAAGTAAACGTGTTTTGTGGTCAGCCATTGTTGCAAGTAACGCCTTTTGTTAAATAGTTGTTACTCGTAGACAAGTCTACGCATTATTTCGATTTTTTAAAAAAATTTGTTTTTCTCGTTTCTTAATGTAAATTAGAAGTAGAGTTTGTGAGTGACAAAAAAATCACTGTGATTTTTAACTACACTTTAAGAAAAGAGTAAAAATATGCACTCGTTTGCTATTTTTTTTTTTTTGACGCTCTTACTTATTTTCTCTGTGCGCAAGGAGACCTACTAGTTGGCCGATTTCTGCAAGAGCACGCATTATTCTAAACACGCCTTGTTGACTAAACATTTTGCCAAAATGGCTGCTGGTAGTTGAGCAGCTTTTCGGTTTTTGTTTTAATTTTCAGTTAAGGAAATTGCAGAGAATTGAGCCACATTTTTGAGATATTTTTAAACCGGCTTATAGTGAAGGTCGGTTGTTTTTTTCCACTTGTATTTTTAGCTGTTTTCCATCTGAATTGGTTGTGAGTTGGTTGCTGTTGCCAATTTTCTTTTATTCAACATTCGCTTGGCAGTGGCTGAAAAAGTGTTAACGGAAAAAATAAATTTTTGTGGTGGTATTTCTTTATCATTCAGAACAAAAAAAAAAACGAACATTTTTTTTACACCTCATTAAAAATTTTTCACACATAATAAATTTTAAAATTAATGACCATTTTATACATCGTATAAACTTTTTAACTAAAAAATTAAAAAAAAATCTAATAAAATTATTCAAAAAAAAAAAAAAAAAAAAAATTTAAAAGTGTTATTAATTAAACATGAATTTCACACTCTAAAGAAATAAAATAAAAATTATGTCTGCTTGAAGCATTTGCAAATCGTCACATTTTCTTTGTCTAATGAAATGTGTGGAAATGCCAATTCTTTTAAACATTTTTTTTTTGCTTTATTGGAAAATATATTTAAAATTAAACGAGTTCATGATGGATATATTTTAGTCTGATTTCGATCAAATTGTAGAAATAATTAAAATTTTTTTTGAAAAGTTCATATAAAAATTTTAAATGAAATCTGCTTTCTAACGGTGTAAATTTTTTTGGAAAACTTTGTTAATAGATGGTTAAAGTGAAATTTAAAAATATTTATCGAACCGATCAATTTTACAAAAAATTTCGCTTTTTGTAGAAAAAAAAATCCTCGTATCGAAAAATTTAGATATTCTTAAGATAATGAAGAAAATATTACGAAAAAAATGTATGAGACAGAAAACAGCTATGAAGAATATATGCATTCAGCAATTCTGATCATAGATGTAATACCCTACACCACTAACGAGTATAAAAGTGTATAAAAAGAATTGAGATTTTCATTTTTCTAATAAATATTGGGAACAGGATTTAAAGTGGGACAAATAAGGCCCTTTATCGCTAGAAAATTTGGTGATTAAGTTTTGTTTTCTTTGCGTGAAATTTATTCGTAATCAATTGTTTTGATTATTTTGGTAATAAAAGTAATTTTTGGGAGTGGAGATTTTAAGAAAAATATGGTTTCGGTTGGCATACAAGTACGTGACCCGGTAGGCTAGCTGGTAGTGAGCTAGTCTATCAAATGGATTAATAAGCAATAGAGTAATTTTCTAGAGGATGTTTGTATAGGGACTTGGACTGTATGACTGTAGTTCCGGATTAAGGATTAGTTTTGGTTAAGATTTGAAGTGAAGTTTGGCCAAGATAATAACTCTGATGTAGCCCCTTCCATACTATTATGTACGGTAAAATATAGTACGTAAGAGGCTTTCAAAGAATCACACTAATTTACACACATATGTGATTCCGATGGACGGACATGATTATTACGACGAGTATCAAATTAGTAACATCCAAGATCCCCATTTTGAATTTTTAAAATTTTTTAAAACATGTAACAGTATAAACAAAAACCACAACTTTGAGAAAGTCAATGATTTTATCTACCTCAGCACCACCACAACAAATCAAACAACATCAGTTTAAAGATAAATCAATCCTTACTAATAGATGCTACTTCGGGCTAAGCAGAAGGGCAGACGAGGCAGTACTTGGGGTATACAAGAGAAAAATTCTTCGTAAAATTCATGATCCAATCTGCGTTGATGGGTAATATCGGTGTCGTGTGAACCAAGAGCTGTACGCGCTATATGCCGACATTGACGTAGTTAAGCGTATTAAATTACATCGGTAACGTTGGCTAGGTCATATTGTGAGAATAATTGAATATGCTCCAGCTAAAAAGTTATTTCAAAACAAAACAAGTGAGGATTCAAGCAGAAGGGACGACCAAAACACCGGTGGAAAGATCAGGTCTAGGAAGACATTTTTAAACTTTGTGTCACAAATTCGAGAAGAAGAGTAAAAGATCGAAGCGCCGACTAAGTAAATAAGTACAAAAACAAAAGAGCAGAGTTATTGGTTTGAAGAAAAATAAATTATTGTATATTATCTACTTCCCTATCCAATTTGACTTACAATAGAATATTAGAAAAAGTTCATTAGTCGCATGTGACAAACAGAGACCTGCGCCTTGACGGCTGAAGCCGGCTGAGCCGCGCCGCCGATTATTTTTAACAGCCGCCGCCGCCAAAAATTTATCGACTAAAGTCGGCTTAAAATCAGCCGCCGGTCACAGTCATTTAATCGAATATTCCCTACAAGAAATGCATATCCAAAACTAGAAAAAAATTTTTTCCATTCTTTTTATTTTTTATAAAAATAGTTTTTTTTTAATAAATAAAAATGTTATTGAGTGAGATATAGATAGTCCTTGTATATTTTTAAAGGTTTTGCGGTAAAAATTTAAAATCTCATTTAGGAATAGATTTTAGTCACAAGAATTAAAATAAGTACATATACATATATGCAAATTAATTTTATTATTCAAACTAAAATATGAAAAATAATTTTTAAATTGGCCCAAGTTTAAGTCGGCTTAAGCCGGCTTTGAGCCGCCGCCGGCAATATTTTTACAAGCCGCCGCCGCCGACAAAATTTGACGGCGCAAGTCTCTGGTGACAAATTTGTTAATTTTTTTGTTATATTTGTGAAGTAATATTTTTGTGAATTATACGTGGACGTGAAAAAATATACAAAAAACAAGTAGACATAACAATATGCGCAGTATGGTAAGATGGATGTTGTTTAAGGCTGTTTTACACTATCACACAAGTCTTAGGTATTTTAACAAAAATACGGCTCTGATCCAATTATTGATTGAAATGTTTAAAAAAACAAATTATCATGGCACGGTTGTATTGTTTCAAAATTCGTATAGTTTAAAAAAATGATTGTGTAAAAGAGCTGTAATGCGTACTTTAACTATAATGTGCAATATTATGTATGTCATAATGCTTTGTAAGATAGAAATCTAGTGAGTTTTGTTGCAGTTTTTATATACACTAACAAAAAATTACAACCCTGATCAAATGAAAAGTTTTACCCCCGTATTCATAAACGATTATTAAATTTTACAAACGTTTATTAAGGACAAATTTCATAGTAAATTTGTTCTTTAAACCTTTATTAAATTTAAAAATTTGTTAATGAATACAGGCATTACTGTTAAGAATGATTTTAAAAAACGATGAAGTCGTACATTCACACTATCATATTACTTGAGATTTTGCACACAATTCAGTTTTCTTGCAAAATTTATTGGGTCAAGTGTCATTTCCGGATAACGATTCGAAGATATTGTGAGTTGAAAAATCATCACTTCATTTAATTTAAATGAATTTAAATTTTAAAGCTCAGCATTTTCCCTTAAAGCGTAGTCAGTATTTAAGAGAAATATTTCATTATTAAAAAGAAAATAATAAGATGAATGTTACTTTGTTGCAGAAACGATGAAAAAGTGGCAACATATTGCAATTATTTAAGCGATGAGTATAAGCTGCAAAAAAAAAATACAAAGAAAGAACTGCAACAGCAACTACCAATTCAGAGACACACATGAATAAGAACACGAAGGAAAACCACTATGAATTTTCATTACTGTGAAGACATACACAATTGTAACAAAACAATATTTTGCAACAAATATGTTATGTACGTGCAACATACACAAACACAGATACGAATAAGTGGGAAAATTTGTATATATGTGAGAAGATTTATCATCATGTATGATGTATTTGTTGTACTCCAAACACATACGACATACGAAAACGTACATATCATACATAAAAACAAGTGTATGCCTGTGTTTTGCAGAGCTTTCAGTAATTGAAATGAAAAGACAATTCGTGTTTACGACTTTCTGATAACTTTATGAATAATCTAGTAACAAAAATTTATTTATTTTTAAGCCTTGAAGTTTTGTTTAGTTTCTCTCGCAATATTTTTATTTCTTTTAACAAAGTCCCCATTTTGTAGGGTCTGAAAACCCTACAATGATGAATTTTTAAAATTAAAACAGGATTCTGCAGAGTATTAAGACTTGTAGACAACGTCGTATGATACTCAACTCTAAGCTTTTTTTCATGTTGTTCTTCATGCTGCATACAATGACACTTTGTTGCTGTAGTGTTGACATTTGAGAAATTTGTAGTTCATTTCTTTTGCAGTAGTTTTTTTACTATTTTTTTTTTTGTACTTTTGTTACTAAAACCCAGCCAAGCGGTGCGACTTTTCAATCCTACACACTGCAAATAAGACCAGCCATCACCAACATCACAGACAATGCAAAATATTAAATGTTGTGCCACTGCTGGCCCACCCACTTGTCCGCCTTTATAGTTGTCAGTTGTTTCTGTTTTTGTTTTTTTTTTTTTAATTTTAAAAAATGTATCCAAGTCTTAAAGTCAACATTGTTTTGGGGAAAAGTGTGTTGTTTGCTTAAGTTTTTACATGAAGTACAGGGTGTGTCAAAGATTTAAGAGAAAATAATTGAAAGAGCTTAAGATCAAATACTTTTAAATTAGGAAATCTATGACCATTTGCCGTAGTATTTCAGTGTTTTTTAAAAAGAAAAAATTAATAAAGTTCCAAAGTATTAAATCCTTAGTGATATACTTTAAAATATTCGTATGTGTAAGAATTAATTGATTGTAACTTTTATAATACAGAGAGATTTCAATAAGAATCGACCGGTTGAAATTGAATAATTAAGGAAGGTGGGCGATGGACCCATACATTTTGTATGAATGGCACGGGTCTGAGATTGTTCCTGCTACTTATAACATGCTTAATTTCAACGATGACCAGGGCTCTATTGACCGGTTGTGTTATATTGGTACAGACCTGCAACTATGGCGTATTCAATGGGTTCAAATCGTTACGATTTTAGTAGTTAATTTTACCTTTACAAACAAACACAAAACTACACATAAAATTTACATTTCTTCAGATAAAATTGGTTCTTACTGATTTGTAGTGATCACCGTAAGTGATGCAAACTCTTTATTTGGCTCCAAAAGATATCAAGTTTGGCGTGAACGCTCGGTTACACAGCGCAACAAAATTCGGGTCATCGCCGCCAGCCTCAACACTTGCAATGCGAAATGAAAGTTGACTACTAGTATAGAGCAAATCTTCCAAAGGGTTTTGAAGGGTCCTGAAATATGGGCCCCTAAAGTTTTTGAATTTTTTGAAAAGGCGTTTGGTATAAGTCAAAAAAAAAAAAACATACTAAATGTTCTTGTATTTTTTTGACTTGTACCAAACGCCTTTTTAAGAAATTTCAAAATTTCAATGCCCGAAATTTCGAAAATCCGGTTTATATACATCACACGGACTTTTGGTCTTAGAAGACCCCTAGTGAAATTTGATGCAGAAAATATTCGTTTCTAACCCTTAAAAGTGCCGTTTCAGTATACTTTTGTGTAAGAGTTGGGAAAAAGGACACAAATGACCCCTTAAAATGAGAGCTAGAGGGTTAATAAATTCTAAGAAAAGAGTAGCCATACGATTCTACTCCAGACATCTGAAATTATTTTTTAGCTCAGAAGTACATTTCGTATATTTCTTTTGACTTATACCAAAAGCCTTTTCAAAAAATTCAGAATCTTTAGGGGCCCATATTTCGGGAACCCGAGCTAACTTTTCAAAACCCTTTGGCAAATTTGCTCTACTAGTAGTATACTTTCATTTCGCGTTGCAAGTGTTGAGGCTGGTTTTTTTTTTGTTGCACAGTGTTATACGCAGACTTTTAACCAAATTGGTTGTATAAGAGCAGTGGCTTTTACATTTGCATAATTAAACCACAATAAATTTGGTTGCAAGTTATAATCATTCGATAATACAAATAAATAACTATTGAAATATTATTTAATAATATACTAAAATGTAAAAATAGAATGTGGGAATTATTTCTTTTTTTTCTAAACAAAGTTGGCCTAAGCAAAATATTGTGGGTATAGGACTATTTCAAGAAAACTAAATAAATTGAAATTTGCAAGAAGGCTTTATAAATTAAAATTTGACTAGAAGAAGCGCATTCGAAAAAATGCTTAGAATAATAAAACGTTTTAAAGTTTTCGAAGATAAAAAATACCGTTTTACTGGTCGACCGTAAAAATTTTAAATATTATTAATAAATTTCTGTAACAAAAATTATGAATCAGAGAAGTTGGCTTATTACTATTTCTAAAACAAGTGCTTACGCTTCTTAAATAAGGTTTAAAACAAATTTCGAAAATATTTCACGACTTCATACATTTTTTATACCAACGTTTTTTTATTTATTCTCAAAGTTCGTAAATAATAATTTGTTATTTAATTTTGAACATTTTATCACATTCTACATTTTTATAGACATGTTTTTTTATACTTTCCTTTTTATTCTGCATCTCTTTGTTTATTTGGCCACAAGAGGGTGTGAAATAATTTGTTAAATGCCAACAACCAACTAACCAACAAATTATTGTTGAGATAAACGCGCGCATATTTTTTGTTTTTTTTCCTGCTTTTTGTAGAGGATACCTTTTTTCCAAATAATATTTTAAATGTTGTTCAGTTCCTTTGGCTTTAAAATATATTTCAACAACATCTTCCTGGTCGGTTCGAACTTCGAAGGCAACAAACAAAAATTTAAATGCTCACACTTAACTGCGAATTGTGTGTAGATAAGACAAGACCCGAAAAAAGGTAGCTGGCAACATACATACATAATTTGTGTCGTTGTTATGTTTGTGTGCACCTTTAGTGATGATGAAAATAAAGCCGTTTTTGGAAACATAAAACATCTACACATTTAAAAAAAAAAAGAACCGAACATTAGCATTGTCTATGACCATTTTTAGTTCGTGTATCCCTTACCCTCTCAAACGTTTGCAACAAAGTTCATACTCATACCAACAAGTTTTTTTTGGGTTTTTATTTTCCTTATTTCTGGTAGTACGAATACTTAAAATTAGGCTGGAGAGGTGGCGGCAAATTAGATCGGTCACTTGAGATAAAACATGATATTTATGTTTGAAATTAGGCGTTTTACGGTCATGATAAGTAATTTGTATGTAAAAAGTCTTCTTGTCTTTTTATTCATCTATTCTGTCCATTGCCGTCCGTAATAGACAAGTGCGATGATGATTCGTAATTCGTACAATTATTCAGTTTAATGTCATGGATACGTTTTCATTTTTTTTTATTTTTTTAGATGAGAGGAGGGGTTGATTGTGCTCTGTCACACATTTTTGTATAAATATTTTATAATTTTTGTTTACATTTAAATTTCCATATCATTTGCATTATTTTCCGCCAAGATATCAGAAAAAATTTCAATCGTTATAAACGAGCGACGAGAAGAAAAAAATAAAATTTATGTTAAATAATGTTTTTTTTTTTTGTTTTAATTATAGCCATATTATGATATGTTTAATGTCATTTATTATTAAAACGCCTCTGTGTTTGAATAAAAAGGGGAAATATTTTTAACTTGCACCTTTTCGAGCATGATAAAATTTGTTTAATTATAATATTTGAAATTATAAAATTTATAATATTTAATATTATTAAAATTATTTTTTTATATAATTTAAAGTGAAAATGTAATTCCCTTCTCTCCTTTTTACCTAACAAGTTCATCTCAATTGTTTGATTTGCTAAAAAAAACTCGCTCTGTAATTAATTTCTTGCGCTGTTTATGTTGCATTATTGTAATCGTTCTTCCTGTAGTTTGGCCGAAGGATATTTCTTCTATGAACAATAGTAACAATAACACAGAGTACATGCAAAGATTTTCTTTTATTATTTATTCCCATTTACGGTTATTATACAATGGATACTTACTTACACAAACATACATATGTTACGTACATAGAATATATAGAACAAGTATGCAGAATGGAATATCCTTAAAACATGCAAATTTTCAATATTCTAAAAGCCAACCAGAACAACTAACACAATCGCATACACAATAAGCATACAGTTACTTGAAATCCATTTATTTACTTACATTAAAAACACATACATTCCTAAATATACTCGTGCTTATAAGTAAATATATGCAGGCATTTGTAAATGTATTTTGATAAAACATCAACAACAACATGTGAAAATACATGATTGTGTACAAAAAAAAAAAAAAAAAAAAAATAAGGATTTTTAACCCCCCATTTTGCTTTAGCACCAATCCCTTTGCCGCTTTCCGATTTACAAAATTACCAAAGAGGCCCTACACAGCCTTTTTAAAGTGGCCGATGAAAAATACTTGATTGTGTTGAAGTGTAATGTAGGCTTCACTTGTTTTCATCGAAACTACAAGTGAGTACTTAAGAACGAATGTGCACTATAAAATAGAACTTTGTTGTTTTGTTTTTGATAAATTAAACGTTGCACATCTTAGCACACACATGCTTATGTATGTATAATTGCAACAAAAAACAACAAAAATAACGAATAAAAACTTTTACACAGCTTGAATGTCTGAATATTCTTAAAACTTTCTGGCTTTGGTTTGTAACTTTGTAAGAAAGTTTTAAAAAACAAACAAATAAGAGAAGTAAGAATGTATAGTCGGGGATTGATTTTTAAGAGTGAACCTTATTTGGGACCCATAGGCACCTTAGCTTTTCTCGTTCTACTAGGAACCCGCAGGTTTTGATTCCGAGAATTAATAATGGATTTTATACACATTCATTTATGAAAAGAACTGCGCGTATTTGGAACTGGTTGCCCCTGGAACTTAGAATCTTTTCGCACTCCAACAATGCATTCCGCCTAAAACTTAATAGAATACTTTGTAATAAATGGACATGTAACTGCGCACAGTTGCCGTTTTATTGGATGGACATCAGTCGTAGCTAGACTGTTATTCTTGGGTGGGCAAGTGCACCCTTCTCAAAAATAAAAAATAAATACGAAATAAAAAAAAATCGTTCCTGAAACATGGCACTGAGTATCCATGTTGTTATTCTACGCATAACTTAGAAAGTTCTTTCGCAACTAATAGAACCAATAGGAAGTTTGTAAATGTTTGGAGAGATATTCTATTTAATTTTGGATTGAAGTATATCAGCGTTTAATTGTTTTCCAGTGGATATGTTTTTAAACTTTTTCTGGTGTTATGGTATTAATAACTAGATAATACATATTTCACTTCCAATAATCAATTGAAGGAATTTCATCAGGCAGAGCCAGAAATTTGCTTTCACCTGAAATTGATTCTGTATAAAAATCTTTATTAAAAGAGTTTCCTTTTTATCTTTTCGTAACTTGCATTGCTTACAATGATATATTATTTTCCTTTAAAACGATTCCAATATTGCTCCAAATTTTGTCATTGTATTATTCTCTTTAAATATTCCATTGGTAGCTGTAACTGTATCATGAGCTTGTCCAAGTGTCGAATTTTCCGTTTGAAAAAACATTTTCAAAAGATTAATCGTTTGAAGAGCAAAATTAAAAATAAAAAAATTCACAATGAAATCAGCAGCCGTATTCTGTAATTCGCTTAACTAAAGCTAAAGCTTGATCGCTAAAATGCCTTAGAGAATACAAAATTCAAAATTTTTAGCGATAATATTAAAAGCTAAAATTGCGGCGAATTAAATTTTGATGGCATTGCCAAATTTAGCAATGCACATAACAGTATTGCATTCGTAGGCAAAAATCGCTTAATCAACTTTATAAATTTTTAGCCATAGAGATTTAGCTTTAGCGAATTACAGAATACGGCCACAGGTTTCTTAATTAAAGTCAATATTTTAAAAATGGCAATCACCATAGTAGGATGACTAACGGGGGTGTGCTGGAAATCGAAAACGTAAGACGTAAGAATTTTGAAGTCGTTTTTAATACACTTTTAATCTCACTTTTATAATTTTTGTTATAAAATTCTGTTTAATGGGGATATATTTGTATAATACTTGTCGTAAAATTTGTTTAATACAGAAATCTTATTAAAAAATGACTTCTAAAATTCTTGCGTTGTACGTTTTCGATATCCCGCACACACCTGTATTTACGTTTTATATACTGAGAAAAAATTTCGTTAAATGCAAAGTAAACATTTATGTAAAAGAAATACATTAATCGAATAAAAATAATTAAAAGAAATTATATTAAAAGAAAAAAAAGAAATAAGTCTGGGGTGCCAAAACCGGGTGGTTTTGGTGTTTTATTTTTTATTTTGGCTTCCCAACCGCTTTAAGGGTTACTTTAATAAAATATTCATTTTTAATTCAAATTTTGATATTTTAATTAGGCTAAAGTTCATCAAATTTAATTTTCATTAAATTATTTTTATGAGGAAGGAATTTTACAACATAAAAATTAATTAAAATTTATTGCTAATTTTTCATTCTTAACTGCTGCTGGGCTCGAACCCAGGCTTTTACGGACAGGTTACCCTTACCTGTTTTGATTGCAACCACTGATTCTCTTCAGAGGGTTTGCCGTTTAACATTCGCAGCCATCGACGACTGTTGGCAGTCAATAGTCAAACATCAATCTTTAAATAAAATTGTATTTAACCTTTGGTTATTTTTGTTTTTTATATATGTATATTAATTAGTCTGTCCCAAAAAAAATTTTATTGTGCTAAAGCACAATTTAAAAACTTATAGGTAAAGTATTTTTGAGATTTTTTTTCAGATTTTTCGGAAGAGGTTAAGAGGTCGCGCATGTCGGACTTTTGCCAAAAATTGGGTCTGCCGGCCTTTTTTAAAGTTTTCTTCATAACTCTGTCAAAAACCACGATTTTCTTTACTTTTAAGGAAATAATTTAAGAGAAAAATTTCCAAGCTTTATTTTGGTGTACAAAGACTATAAGTTTTTGCAATGTATTTGCTCATTTAAGCACCCTACATTAAAATTTGTCATAATTTTTTCATACATTTTGTAAATAACGCTTTATTACTTTTAAAATCTGTATGAAAATAAAACAAACCAACAATGCAGTTTGAAAGATCAATCTATTCTAAATGAAGGGACACACTAAAGTATATAAGTACATACTTATTTTTAAAAAATTGTTTATTATTAAATATTTTATAACTGTATTCAGATAAACTGATTTGTAGTATATAGTTTAATTGGCCAAGAGTGCATTTTTATATTACGTTTAATGAAATAAATAGGCAATTATGGACCCGCCAGAACAAAATTATGGAATGAGGTTTAGACTCATGTAAAAAAAGTTCCTTATGCCAAATATTGTTTAATTAAAAAAATTATTTTGATGACTAAATATTTATGAGATTTGTTTGCCTTTAAGTGAGTTTATAGAGGGGGTTTATATGGGACCTATGTGTAATTTTGGACCTACTAGCACAATATCTTGACATATTAGCTATCGTAAATATTATTCTTGCCAATTTCTATGTCAATAGTTAATTTATAAGGAAGTTATGACATTAAAAACTATTTTCGAAAATAGTATTTTTATGGGAGATATGGTCAAATATGGACCGATTTCAATAAAATTTGGTATAATGGTTAAGATTGCAATAAAAAATTTTGTACCAAATTTACATATAGTAACAACTAAAAATCCGTTTGGAAAGATAACGCATTTATCTATTAATCAGTCATCCAGACGACCATTGTTTGGCAAGGTTATCAGATATTTGGTTACCCTGGCTGTCCTTGTGTCTTGGTATCCACATTCTCGTTATTTTCGAATGCCTCGCAATCTTATTTAAGGGGAAGAAAAGGTAATTTTTTTATTAAATTATGTAAATTAATTTTAAAATTAGCGTTATAATACTTTTATTTTTTGTTATATTACAGTGGTTAACAAATTTTTAACCCATGGACCAGTATTCTTTTCTACGCCACACTGGGGGCAAATTGGGGCATTCGATATCGATCGAAATTTCCATTCAAACTGCATTATAATTCGATCGATATCGAATGCCGTAATTTGCCCCCAGTGTGGCGTAGTGAGGAAAAGTGTGTCTGTAACTCATGTCGAAAACTATTAAAAGAGATTACGTCGTTACGTTATACATGTCATAATATTCCACTCGAAGTCGATGCGACATTGCAGTTGCCAGCTACCAAATTATACTTAAATTGAAATATTTTCAACGCTATACCAAATAAGGTATAGTGGGATTTTAATGTTTCTTGTTCACAAAATTGCTTTGAAAACATTCGTATATTTTATAAAAATGATAAAAATAAAATAATTTAACAGTGAAACAATTTGGCAATTCTTTGGATTTGCATTTTTCACATTCCAATCGAAAAGTTTTTAGACGCGGGAGTTACAGAACATGGGCACGATTTTTTGTAACTTATAAAATTTTGGATAATTTTGATGCTTTGTCTACGTAAAATTGAATTTGGAATCGGTCGAAATTTCGTACGTGTGAAATGCAACATTTCTTACTAACACAATCATAGAGTCGGGTTTTTTTTAACAGCTGAGTTGTATTTTTCTCGCTCTTTCGATTCTAGGCAATATTCTATGTTCAAACTTTTGCCTTTTGCACACAATTAAAAGTTGTACTGGTACTTTTTTCTTTAAATGCTGGCATGTGTGCATTTATTTGTATTGTATGTACGTAAATAAAATGAGATGATGGCTTTTTGTATCTTAATTTTTATATAATTCTTCTGTATTATTTTGATGTTTTCATTTCAGTTTTTCTCACTCATTCTGTTTCCTTTTCGCCATGAAACCGGCAATTAATGTCGAAAATTTATTGTAGAAACTGTACTCTATATTTATGAATGTAGTTCATGGTAATGGGAAATAATTAACGTGTACCATTTTTAGGTACTGTGCAATAACTCCCAAATGAAATAAGTCCCAATGAAATAACTCCCAATGAAGTAAGTCCCATGAAAAATGAAATAACGCCCAACTGAAAAAAAATGAAATAACTTCCAAAGGCAAAATTAAATAAGTCCCAATTTTTGGGACTTATTTCAAAATGTAAAAATAAATCCCAATAAAAATGAATTAACTTCCAATGAAATAAGTCCCAACAAAAATGAATTAACTCCCATTTTTTTGGTTTCCTTTTACAGAACGCTTTTTATTTCACAATTATATGTAAGCATATACATAATAGTAATAATAATTATAGGTATAAATTTATGTATATTATACATAATTTGATAACAAAAATTATTAAAAAAAAAATTAAACATTCATTTCATTCTAGATTCATTAATTTCTTTGATGACAAAAATAATTAAAAAAATAATTAAACATTCATAAAAACGGCTCAGCGAATAAAGGCCTAACGAACTAACGCCCAAAAAAAAAAAATGAAATAATGCCTAAAAATTGCAACAAAAAATTATATAGGAATTAGGCGGTTGTTCATTATGAAAGAATGTCTAATATTTTAGGCATTCCTTCATTAAAATTGTTAGGTGATTTTTCATAATGAAAGAAAGCCTAACAATCAAAAATGAAAAAACGCCTAATTAGATATTTATTCATTTTTGATTGTTAGGCTTTCTTTCATTAATGTTAGGCGATTTTTCATTTTGCTAAAAGTGTGATTTTTATTACTATTATGCGTGAATTCATTGAAAACTAACAGTTGTATTTACGGTTAGACAAATGTTTTTGCAATTTGTTATCAGTTGTCGTCATTCGTTAAACTTCTATCACTACGAGCAAGTCATTCATAAGTGTTGGACATTAAAAATTATATTATAATTAAAAATGGATTACGAAATTATTTCTGGCAAGAGGATTAATTCAAAATTACTTTATGTAATATCAGAAAAACAGTTGTATAAATTTAAAACATTAATAAGAAATAAAAAGTATTATGTATGTTTAAATAAAAAATGCAAGGCAAAGGTTGAATTAGTGAATGACTTGTGTCAAAAACCAAAAAAAATCATTGAACATTGAACATAATCTTGTAAACATTCTGTAAAAGGGAAAATTATTAGTTTTTAAAATTATAAAAGCAATTGATTTTCCCTTTTACAAAATGCATACACTATCTTGTAAACATTCTGTAAAAGGGAAAATTATTAGTTTTTAAAATTATAAAAGCAATTGGTTTTCCCTTTTACAAAATGCATACACTATCTTGTAAACATTCTTAGGTTAGGTTTTCTTTCATTAGGTGTTAATTCATAATGAAAGAAACCCTAACAATTTAGACTTTCTTTCATTTTTATAATTAGACTTTCCTTCATTTTTAAAGTTAGACGTTCTTTCACTTTCTTCTTAGGCGTTCTTGTTTAGGCATTCTTTCATTTTGAAAAATTAGGCGTTAGTTCGTTAGGCCTTTATTCGCTGAGCCCATAAAAACGATAAAATAGTGTTTGCAATTAAAATGAAATAAGTCCCAACTGCGATGAAATAAGTGCCAATGATAACTCCCAAATGAAATAACTCCCAACAAAAAACCTGTTGGGACTTATTTCATTTGGGAGTTATTTCATAATGAAATAACTTCCAACAAAAATTATGAAATAAGTCCCAATACATTGGGAGTTATTTCATAATGAAATAAGTCCCAATTTGTATGGAAAATTTTTTGGGATTTATTTCATTTTTTCATTGGGACTTATTTCATTTGGGAGTTATTGCACAGTACCCCATTTTTAATATGTATATATATTTTTTTTTAACAGAGCTACAATATAACACGTTTTTTGATTTGCTCAAAAATTTTCAAGTTTCCCAAGAGAAAAAAAATGCAAATTATAAGATCAGAACAAAAAAAATTAAGACCCCAAAAGATTTTTGGAGATTTTTAATTTCATTCATTCAATGTTTATGTGAACATAAGTTCAAATCGTTTTAAAATTTGAAATATGACTTTGTAAATGTTCACTTATTGTTTTATTCGTGATTATTTGGCATTTTTGTCTATTTTTTCTTTATTTAGTTTATCAGACTTTACAATAAAGTCATAAATCTTTTATTAAATATCTTTTTTTTTATTTTTAATTTTGTTATTTTCATGTTTCAGGCCCCTCCATCATCCAATTACTGTATTTTTTAATGGACAAGTTACATTGGAGGTCTTTTTTAAGTTGCGTTATTCTGTTGTAAAATGTGTGTTAAGTGTTTGCTGAAATTCCAAAACCATGTAATTATTTTAATATTAATATTTAATCATTTTGTCTCGAGGCTGTAAATATTGCGTGAGAAAATGTATTTTTATTAAATGTAAATACTTACATATATGCCTAAGATTATAAATTTATTTCTTTGTTTAACAAATACGAGTATTTATAATGATCTATAGTTTCTAAAGATTTTTTTGTTTACATTTTTTAGTCAAAACCAATTCTGCTTAAAATAAATTATTTTAATTGGCTTGTAGTTTTTAATGATACCTTAAGTGTAAATGAATATTAAATTATTCAATATGAGGGTCTGGTATCTTGTATCAACTTAATAAAGTTTCGCGGCATTAAAATCCTGTAAAATGACGACAAGGCAATAATTAAAATTAGAAATTAAAAAAAATCTTCAAAAACAATGAGAAAAAAAATTTAAAATATTTGTCATATAGTTACATATAAAGTTAAATTTTAATAAATATAAATATCATGACTTGTTTGTACTCTGCACTAGTGTTCCCTACATATTGGTTTTCCTTTTTAGTTGTTGTTATCTTTTTCTAAGAATAAAATCTCTGAATTTTATGTCTGTGTCTAAAATTAACTTGTAAAATAACCATTTGGTAAACTTCATAATGAGTTTTGCTAAAACTATTTCGAAAATTCAGTTTGGGATTTTCCAAAAAATCTATGTTAAATGACAAATTATATTATTAACATTTTACACTTGATCATAACGAGAGTATTTGATCGAAATTTGAAAATATTAAGTAAAAGCAAAAATTAAATTAAATATTAAAGGCACATGAAAAGTCATTTTTAAACCAACCGTTTCATTACCAAAAAGTAGTCAAAATAGCACGATATTTTTTCAGCAGTGAGATATAAATATAACGTGTCGTTATTTTACAAAAAGTGAGAACATAAATTTTTTTAGTTAATACCCTCATTATGATTCAGTGCGATTTCTATTGTTACAAGTACTAAATATCGCTTTTGCAAGGGACCTGTACAAATATCTAGAAATATCACTGATCTTCTTATATATAAATCGGCAAAGGCAAAACAGCTAGGAACACTTTCCTCCTCTTTGTCAAACGATTTTAACTAAAAATCACCACTTGACAGGTATTTACCTACAAAAATGCACAATATATATTAATTAAAATCTGGGGGGGGGGGGGGGGGGGGGTAATAACAGCTAAATTCGGTAACATCAGATCTCAAAAAAATTTTAATACTTATCGTAGTTGATTAGAAAAATAAGCGGACCGTTATTTTATTGAAATTCAACCCTTTTAGGGAGTATTGGGTATTACTTTTATCTTGGAACTTCTTTGTCGCCCCATCTATCTTTTATACCAATTAATATAGAAATAAAGATTTTACCAAATTAGTATATGATCTAAAAAATACATGTGCCCGCGCAAAAAACTGAACTGGCAAATTGGTTTTTTTTGTTGTTTTCTTTACAAAAACAAAAAACGTCGTACGGAAATCTTATTTAGTACTTTTACAAAATTCTAACGTTTTAGGGGTTAAAATCGTACCTTTTTTTTGGTACTTTTTAACAAAAAAATTTTCTTCATTCATTAACATAAGTAAATATATTTAATTATGGGTTCCCCTTCTATATTGAATTTTTGTAACTTCAATGGGGAGAAAAAAAGTATCTAAAATACGGGAAATTCAATTTCTTTCTTTTACTTTTCCGTGATGCATGTAATAATTTTAAAATTTTCTATAATATTGAACTTAGAAACATAAAATTATAGGTTCTCACCCGAATGAGAACCAAAAAGATGAACATTTTTGGTATTTTTGTTTGTTTTTAAGGTGGTAATTTTTGAATTTTCACGTATGGTCCTGTGTCTTTAAGAATTTGTAAGGTTTTTGGTACTTCTTCGTTCTACTACTGGTACCTTTTTAGAAACATAAAATTAAACATGGAATGTCCTGAGTGGATCAGAATATATAAGAGGAAACTTTTGGGTTCTACAACTGGTACATTTTGAATTTCCGTTAGAATTGGATCTGGAAATATAAAATAAACATGCGATGTCTGAGTAGATAAGAATTTGTAAGAGGGAACTTTTTGGTATTTTTTTGTTCTTCAACTGGTACTTTTTGAATTGAAATTTATACTGATACCCGTAATTTCTACATACAAATATTTGGTAATTCAACGTTCATTTTGCCTACGTGTCTACTATAAGAGGAAACTTTTTGGTACTTTTTTGTTTCTCAATTGGTACTTCCTGGTTTTTTTTATATTATTGAACTTACAAAATTAATTAAACACACAAGGACTTGATTGAAAGATTACATATAAACCGAAATTCGGTCCATCGCGTGATCGATCCACTGGGACGGAAAAACAGTTGCTCACATTTGCAGAAATAATTATGGTAGAATTTCGACCACTGGTCAGGTCAATCCATAAAATTTTAAGAAAAAGTAAATTATTTAATTTACTATAAAAATTCAACTTCTTTTAAAAATTAATTTTAAATTCCTTTTTCATTAATTAATTTTAAATTCCTTTTTCATAGCTTATAATAGCCGACTTAAAAGTTTCGTAACTCATAGCGAGTCTTAATATTTTTGATATTAGTTGTAAGTACTTGGACAAGTATTTTTATGCACTAAGCTTTTTAAAATAGAATCCAAACAGAAAAAATATGTCAAAAAGCAAACGGAAAAACGCATTATTGTTGACTTTTATTCCTTAAATTTTATTAAAATCTTCCAATTTTTGCAACAGTATTATAATAAATACGAATAATTAGTAAAGCCAAAAAACAATAATAATTGGAATGCAATTTTCAATTTGCAATTTTCCTTAATGTTGAGCCATCACGTTCGAGGTGCAAAATATAAATATTAATAATTATGATTCCTAAACATGTAGAAAAATTGCAATTACGTCGGTATTGCAAAAAAAAAAAAAATCCGCCGAAATATGTAGACATTTATTTTTAAGCAAAAAGCTTAAAAAACTTGCCCTGGTAAATACTTTAACCAATCCCCCACTGTTATAAATATTAACTTTCAAATATTTTTAATAACTTAATTTATTAATTTTAATAACATGTTAGTCTAACAAAAGAAAATATAGCTATTTTAAATTCTGTGTAATTTCTATTGCCGAATAGTAGAGAATTCTAGCACATGTTGTCAAAACGGCACTCTCATTCAAAATTTTCAATTCCGTTTAAATGATTTTTAATTACATGTTGCGTTGTTTTTTGATTCTTAATTTTCAAAATTTCTAAGAAAATCTTTTTTAATTGAAATTGTCCTGTTTGGTTTTTTATTAATCACGTAACACGAGAATATTTTAGTTAATTAAGTCATTAGCAGTAAAAGTTTAATAGTTGGTATATAATAACATTTTGTGTTATTCTAACAATACTATAGTGAAGTATTTATTGGAAACATTTCAGTTCCGTTTAATTACTTTATTTCCATTAATAAATTATTAATAACTTGTGAACCTCAAAAACACGTGAAACTAATAAATATGTTTTATTTTTTATACAACGAAAAAAATATTTTAAAAGACTAATAAAAAATTAGTGGAAAATAAAAATTCAATTTATATTTAGTAAATACATTTTATGTAGTTTCCAGCTCTGAATAGAAAATACCTTAAACAAATTAAATTTAAGTAGTCCTTATGTCCTGAGATAACTTACATAAAATATGTATTTTTCTCATAACATTTGACAAACTCATGTCAAGCAACCATAAAAAAATTATGCTCATGTTTTAAGTTTTGATGTCTTCTTTTCATTGAAACTGTCATAAATAACCGTTAAATAAAGTGCCTCGAACCCAATGAGCCATAACTGTCATTAAAGAATTGTAAACAATTAATTTTTATTTCCTTCAAACAAAAGGGTTGAGACATCTTTTCATTAACTAATTGCTTTATAACGTAGTTGAATTGACGGCGGTTGAAACAGTTGGCTGGTCTTACTTTTAGCCCTTTTAAGGTTCAGTATTATTTCAGAAGGCAGAAGGTTAAACAGTAGAAATTTGGCTGTAACCAATACATCAGCTGTTAAAATATCAGATGTGATTGTTTTTAGAGCGAATTTATATCTTGATAATCTGTATCAAATCAAACGTTTTAGCCCCGTAACAATCATAATGGTATATTTTTACTTCTTTCTTCTTTTTTAAAATTTAATGGTATCGCAATTAAATCTGGTTACATTATTTTACAAATGTCATGCAGAAATCGGTAGCATGTCATATGTCCGATCATACGTCCACTGACACTTTTTGGAGCATCATAACGTCCATGCACACTGTGACGCTTTTAAAAGTGTCATAATGTCCATCAGAACAGTGTTGTTATGTCCGCGGACGTTATGAAGCTTTGCTAAGTGTCATAATGTCTACAATTTTAGTTGCAAATGGCATTATGTCATTTTTAAACATGTCATAACATCCACATTTACAAAAATTAAATAAAAAAAAAAATGAACAATGTAAATATATATATATATTGTATTTATTAAATATATAACGAAAACGCTTTTGGTCGCAAGGATTTTCTTCTCTATGGTATAACATGTACCAGCTTCGCTAACTTAAGCATCTCTGCACAGCCTGCCTTCGGCCTGGGGCAAGGAATTTCTCCTCTATAGTATAACAAGTTGTATTCAACATACACACGGACATACAAACCTATGGACTGAAAGACGGAGATCGGTCAATCAACTCCGCTTCTCCTAAGGATCCAGAATATATATGTACTTTATAGGGTCTAAGATCAATATTATAAAAATTACGAACTTATTTATAATTTACCTATCCTCTCCCCCTGTATTGAACCTACGTGATGCATGGAAACTTAAAGCATGTGTTCTTTAAGTTGCTACCAGTGATGTCAACCCTTGAAACAGGTCTAAATTAAAAAAAGTACAGGGTTAGTACATTTTCATGCCCTTCTTTCCAAAAAGAGCAAAGAGTGCTAGGCTATATTTTTTAAAATAAACACTAAAAATTTTTAGCAAATAAATTTTGTAAAAAAATGTTATTGAGAATGAGATAATTTGACAGTCAATTTAATTAAGATACAACTGTAGCATTAACACTATTCTAAAATTGGTTATTGTTAAATTAAATGTGCAATTCTTGGTCATCTTTTTCTTCCTTTCATAAGCTACTATTCTTGTGATATTGCGACTTTATGTATGTTTTGGTAGAATTCAATTTTAGCCATTATGCCAACACCAAAGTCTACTCATACAAACAAACTCCAGGGCCTGGATGGGACTACTTGTATTTTGTATGAAGTTTTATGGGTACAGCAAAACTTTTTGCTGTCAACCAGGGTTGATAAAGTTGGTACAATTGTACTTTTTTTTGGTATTTATTGATTTAAAACTAAAAAGTACGCTGGTACCCCCGTGACTCATTTGGTACTGTTTCCAAATTTTTCAACCTTTTTTATAATTAATAAAAAATGGCAACTCGTATTTACTGTCCAATGAATATAAGCGGAGCTTAGTGTTTGATGCAAATAGTGTTGCGAAATGCAAAATGTCGTAGCTTTTTTATGAAATCTAAGGGAAACTCTTTTTTTTGCTAAATATCAATAAGTTCGCTGCTTCAATAATCGCAGCAATGGTAGAAAACCGAAAAGAACCAAAAAAAAATAAGTTAATGCATTTTTTTCTTGTTAAGTTTGTTATTTGTAACAAATATAAAATATTTGTTATCTAAACAGGTTTGGCCTATTTTTCAAGATGCAACAGGATATTCTTTCATTTGAACCATTTTTTAGCGTTTCTTTTATGTTGCTGCTCTCAAATTAGTAATTTCACCTCACAACTTTGAACCGAATTCAAAACAAAAAAAATGTTATCAAAGTTTTTCTTGGGATTCAAAAAATTAATTAACAAGGTTTCGTTTAAATGTGCTAAATTCCCATTTCATACTATTGACAAACTATAATATATTTTTGATGCAATAGGATAAGCTATTCCTATGCGCATTTCACTGGTTGCTTAGGCAAGATCGTCAGGAAACTTTATCCAAAGGTTTTAGAAAAACTAAAGATATTATACGAATAAAACTGTTAAGTGAATAAGAATTATAAGCCCCAGTTATAAATACTTGTAACAATATCAAAGCTTAAACAAAAACAACAACAATAAACAGTGAGTTTATCTTTTCTTACAGTCCCGACTACAATTGGTTGATTTTTTGTCAACTCTAAATGTAGTTGTAAGTGGGTAAAGAAAAAACAAAAATAAAAGCAAATTACTTTATTTTATTTTGCCAGTGCAGTTTTATTGACACATGCATATGGGTAATTCCAAAGTGTTGAACGTGACAGTCGTACGCATCAAAAATGCAACAACATTTTAAACAACAAATATTTTTACGTTCTTTTAACCCTTAAATTATAGCACTAAGAAAGCACTATTATCTATGCTAAAGTTTTTGGGGGGCGCGATTCTAGGTCAAAGATAATGGCAAAAGAAGTAGCGGTTCGAACGTGAAAAAAATAGAAGTAGTTTTTGTGGCCATGTATAAAAAGTTGTAGTTCAGCGAAACCTGGCACAATTTTTTAGTCAAACTACTTTCAGAATTTTACATAGCAATGTAACATTAAAATGTCTTTGGTTTGGTTCCAAAATCGTCTGTACTATTTTTTGTTTAAGCTAAAATCTGGTTCGATACGTGACAATTCGAACGTGAAATTTTTTCCACAATAATTTAACTGAATAATGATTAATACAAAATAAAAATTTACCGTTAATTCGAATAACATATTTCTCTTCGAACTCTTCCTTAGATTACAGACCATGTAAGAAATTTTTTTTGGAATAATTTTCATCAAATATCACCTCTTTTAAGGAAGATAATATTAAAGAAAATATACAATAAAACATACTCACAAATAAGAAAGTACGTTTGCACAACTTTGCAGTCTGATTGTTCATCTAAGTGAACAAATTTATGGGTAAATTTATAAAATTAGTAAAATCTAAATATTTCTTCATAACAATTTCGTAAAATAATCAGATTTTAATAACTTTTAAATTTTCGGTCACGGTGGACCATTTGGCGGAAATGCCCATATTAGTTATCAAAGTTTTTCTTGGGATTCAAAAAATTAATTAACAATTAAATATATTTATTATATTTTCCAAATTCTTGAAGACATGAATCATCTCAAATACTTCTGAAAATAATTTCCACTCAAATCTTTTGTAATTATAAAACAAAAGCACTTGCCAGAATAATAATTTTATCATATTTTGGATTATCTTTTGACAAAAATACCATTTAAAGATTTTTTCTCAAATGATAATTTTTTATTTGTAGAAATTATAATTTACTTAAAGTTTGTTTGTACAAAATACACAATTTTATTAAAACAGTAAATTTTTGAAACAACGAAGTTTTGAATCAGCTTTTTTATTTATTGTTTTTGCACACTTTTGCACCCAGTGTCAAGAATACACAAAATTGCATCACTATTTCTGGGCATACAAAATATTAAAAAAAGCATCTTAGATAAGCGGTTGTTAATTTTGAGAATATTGATGAAAAAAAATTATTTGTGAAAAGAAAACCCGTATTATTATAAAGTTTCATATATTAAAGAACAAAAAATTAAGTATTTAGTACCAAAAGGTAAAACTAATGGAACTTAAGAAGCTTTTAGTTTGAAAATTCCACCTTCCATATTTATGATCATTTTTAGACAAAGTATGTCTAAACAATTCCATTAAGAAAATGCATTTTCATATTGATGATGCCCTAACATCAGAATTGTGACATCAATGTTACTACAACTGGCATCAATGATGCAAAAAGTAACATCAATCCAATGACTAACGTCTTCGTACAATTTTGTCTTTTTTAACGTGTCATCTATTTTATGACTATAGTGACATCAATTCGATGCCACATTTTGTATATTATTAACATTATTTTCATGATTACAATGTCTTATAAGAAGCAAAAATTCCTATATTCATTTTTTTAAATTATTTAGTTAAATACATGAAATTTTTAAAGTAGAATGATTACGAAAACCACATGAGGCATGGTGCTGGTGTCTTATTATTGAGAGTTCTGCTGTAAACAAAGGTCGTAATTTAACAAATGTGAAACAAACATATGCAACGGGTAAGTAAATAATAATATTCTCTCAGTTTGACTTAAGTCAATTCTAATGACTTTGACTTATTGACAAACTGTCATTAAATTGATGCTAATGTGTCCTTTCTGCGATGTAACTGCGTCATCGCACTGATGACATGTTCGTCATTTCTGTGATGCCGATCTGTCATCCCATTGATGACATAATTTCATTCTGACCCTGATGACACTTTGGCCAAGTGATGTTAAGGTTGACATCACAATGATGACAAGTGTCATGGGGTCAAAAACGAAGGCACTTGTCATAGTACTGATGTCAAAATACATCAGCGTTATGACGCCTTTTCTATCAGTGTATGAGCTTCTTAGATTCCAAACTAAAATCTTCTTGCCCAAAATTTATAAATCACTAATATTAGAATTTAATTACTTTCAATGAAACTTTTTTATTTAGATGGACTTTTTTACGTTCTTATTTATTCGAAATTAAATGGATTTATAATGTATTTTAAGAAAAATTTGTACGAAAAATATAACCGAAAACAATTAAAACATTGATAATTCTGTAAAAATATGGCAATTCGTCAGCTCATTTTTATACATAATAATACATAATAGCCCGGCAAAAAAAATACATGCAAAAAAAGTAATAAATGCATGGGTTCCAAGGATATTGCACTGGTTCTTTTTAGGCGAAACATGCAAGATTTTAAAACTAGCGTGTCACTGGCGAGAATGGGTTTGCACTAGTTAAACGGTTCGTCATTAAAAATTCAGGGATGAATTAGGATTTTCATTGATATGAATTATTCATTTAAATGATTGCGAATTAAAACCAATGAAGTTCAATGATTCTAATATGTATTTTCATTAGTGCTCAATATTAATTTTAATATGCATTATCAATTGTATTATAAAAAAATAAGTAAAAAGAAACATGAAAATACTAAAAAAAGTAGTCATTTTGTAAATTTTTGAATTTTTTATTATTTAAGTTTTGAACTAATTTTTTTGAACCTAATGTTATTTTTTTATTAAAGAAATGGCTTCAAACTTTAAAAGATATTGAAAATAATTTTGAAATGTGATATTCACCCCTATCGAGAACAACAAGTGGAATTTTTGTTCCCATGAAATTTTCATTCCCCTCGAAGGGAAAAAAGCAATCGTGAATCTTATGTGAAAAATTTTTCATGCTATCAGTTCGACTGAATGTAAAAAAGAAGAAAATAAGAAAAAAATAAAAATCATTGAAATTTTTGTTTAAAAATATACACGTATATATTATAAAGAACAGTTAAAATAATAAATCTGAATAATCAGTATTGGAGGGATAGGTTGATAGCACGTTAGTTTTTTGCACTTTTTAAATTTTATGTAGTAAAATATTTTCCATTTTGCATTTTGCTTATTAACGGATCTAGCCCTTAATATTCGATTTATAGGAGGAACTACTAACATACACGTTCTATTCCCTAGCAAAAATAAAGTGAGCAAATCTAAGGGAAATGTGAACAAATTTTTCATGGGAGCTGTTCATGATCGCAAATGTGTGAAATGGGGAAAAATTACGAGAGAAAAATTATTCACGATAGGGGTGATTAATACAAAATTATACATTATGAAAAAATCAAAAGTTGATTAGTTATACAGGTTTTATTTAAATTTTGTTCGTATAATTTACAAACAGCAAATGCGTATTCTTAATCCACTAAGTTGTCAAACCTTTTTTCGCATTCTTTTTTTAAAAAATTATTAAGTTTAAAATTAAATGTATAAATTAAATAAATCTAACTCAGCTATTAATTTTAATTGCATAAAATATTCGACCCTTTTAAATCCTAAAAGAATACATACCAAATTATAGTGAAATATTGCAATTCATAGATAAGAGTTGAATAGGAAGAATTGCATGTAATTTTACATGCGTTTAGTTATGAAAAAGTTATTATAAGGTATGTATTTTTAATTTATTTAAGTAAATAAGTACTAAAGAAATCATGAAAATATTCCCTCTTCTTGAACAACTTCAAAGTGTTTTTGTTGGAAAGAAATATTTTATTTATATAAAATTAATGATTTCTACTTTTTTGCCCTTGTTATAAACAATTTGATTAAAAAAAAAAATTTGCAGATTGTTTTCTTCAAGAAAATCATATTTTAGCCAAATGATGATTTTTTTACCAAACTTTCTGGCAACGCTATATATTAATATAAAGTTGAAGCCAACTTCAGGTATAAAATACGAACGAAAAACAAAACGAATTTGCGATTACAGCAAAGTATGTACTCCCCCGCTATTCACTTTTCTCCTCCCTTCAATAAACTCAAGACTTTGCAAAGTAAACTTTGCCTGTCTAAAAGGGGACCCAGTATTTATTTACCCCGCTTACACTGTGCCACATCACATAAATTTGTCGAAGTTGCTTCTCTTTGTTGCTCTTCAAATGTTTATTAAACAAAATGTTTCTATTTTAGACAAGATTCGAGTATCTCACTCAGAGTTTGCTTAATTTCTTCTGTTCGATGAAGTAAATAAAAATCCCATTTTATTAGTTTTAAATACTTTTTTTTTAATTTTATTCATCACTTCAAGCTAAAATTACTAAATTTATTAGGATTAATTACTTAAATATTTGTCCTGGTTTTTCTTTTACATTACTTTAAAATAATTTTATTATTGTTGCAAAAAAAAATGTTTAACAAAATAAAAGTTTTGAAAATTGACTTATTAAGAAAACTTCTATTCTATTTGTTTTGTATAACAATTTATTTATTTATTTTGCCTTTACACTTCAATTACATTTAACTTAAATTGTTGTTAAATTTATATATTTATTTAGTTAACTAAAAGTAATTGTTTCTTTTTACCATAATTAGAGTTGTTTTACATTAGGAACAATCTTTTTACATTTATTCCAGTTACATTTTCAATTACAAATAAATATGTATAGATATAAATAAATAAAACATAAAATAATTAAAAAAAAAAAACAAAAATATTCAAATTAGAAAAAAAGATACAAAGCAAATTAACAATTTTTTCACTTTTTTGTTGTGTCCGTCGTATGTCTGTCTTTTCGGATGCAAACTAAAGCCAGATTACAAGTAGAATGTTTCGATTATTTTATAATTACGGAATTTTTTGTTTTGTTTTTGTTATATTTACACAATTATTTTTTGATTTTGTTTTTTACATCACAAATACATACATATACAGATATTTTCGTTTAACTATTAACTAATACTGTGCTAGTGGGTTTGTTTGGAAATAAATAAATTATTTTTTTTAATATTTCTTATGGAAAAAAATAAAAAATTTTAAAACGATTGCACTTGTTTGGGTTTAGGGGAATTAATTTTCCAGGGAATTGTGAAATCTTATCAAGGAATTTTATCAATTTGTGGGACTTTGGGAAGGAGGAGGTTGCTGCTGCTGTTGATGTTGTGATACTGGGTAGGGACTAAAGCGATGATAATGTTTTGTCCTTAAATCCGGCGAAGCAGAGCCGGATGAGGAAGGTGTTGTGGCAGGTGGTGGAGGTCCTGATGGTGGTGGTGTTCGTGAAGCCGCTGCGGCTGCCGCAGCAGCATTGGCAGCTGCTTGAGCTGCTGCTGCCTGATGATTGGCTAAGAAACCTGCTGTAAGTTGTGGCCATTGTTGTTGCCACATACCAATATTAAAGGCATTTATAGCTGCTGCCGTTGGGGGTCTTTGATAGAGATGAGGTAATAACATTTCGGTATATGGAGAACGTCCAAACATTTGTAAATGCTGTCGTGCTTTCTCTATGAAAGCTAAGGAGGCTGCGTCAGCTTCTTGAGGCGATAGTTGTTGCATCAGGGGATCGGGGAAAAATCTTAAGGGAGATCGTAAATGTTGTTCAAATAAGTAGGAGTCCATGGGATCTCTGAAAGTAAATCAATCTTAATTATGAAAATATTCCCACACAAGCAAATGTCATTATCAAAACTATGGCTTGAAAAGGAAGACATTAAAAAATCTTATCGATCAGTTTTTAAAATGTGCAAAATAATAAGTATGTGTACGTATTTTGTGAAATTGCCTCTACCCTCACAACATTATTGCAAAAAATGTCGTTAATTTCAAAAAATATTTAATTGATTCTATTAATTTGTTTACTAATGCAAATTTAGTTAGTTTTTTAATTAATGTCCCAAATTTTTTTTATTGAATTAAATTTTAAATTTTTTTTTTTTCTGTGCTGCTTAAATTTAAGTTTACAGCATCCAATATACTATTCAAATTCGTTCAAGTATTTGAGTACAAGAGTTTTATTTCTTTTCCATATATTTTGTCTGATATTTAACAATAACCATAATAATTGCAGTGGAAAACCTAAAACAAAAACACAATTACAAACACAACAACAACGACAGCAGCAGCGGCAGCAGAAACATTATTGCCAGAAAACGTTAAAGTTATTTGAACATTTACTCATTATTAACGTGTTTTCATGTACGAATATTATTTCAAAGTTAAACATGCCGACCTATAATTATTCTACTTAAAACACGACCGCCGCTTTCGAATACCGACCACCACCACCGTCTCTTTCACGTTAAGGTTTTTTTGTTGTGACTGTGTGCCTTATTTTTTGTGCTCGTTTGGGTTTTGGCAGCCAGAGAAATTCATGCAACATTTTAGTCAAATTCTCTGAGTGTTAGTAGTGGGAAAAGGGGTATAGGACTCCTGGTTTCTTGTTTTTGTTCAGTTCTCTTAGATTTTTTCTTCTGTTCTGTTTATTAGCCTTACACCTGCATTGGGGCTTAATTTTTATGTAGAACTATTGTATGATGATGTTGCTGCTTGCTGCCGGTATGTCTGAGTGTGGTAGCAGTATTAAAACAAAGCTAAATATTTTGGTACCTTTTCAAAATTGTTCTGGGTGCGTGTTTATATTTGCTATAGATTTTATTTTGTTTTCAATTCAAAAATTATATCTACAGTGGGTCCAACCAAGGATTTTAAATAAAAGGAAAACTATACAAGAACTGTAAAACGAACAATTTTAACTACAGTTACACTTTTTGTTTATTTAATGCCAATATTTTCTATTCATAACCACTGTGCAACAATATAAGACCAGTATATTCATGCATATAAGTTAAACAATTCTTTCAACTCTTCATTTCGTTTATTGTTTCCATTCCACATTCAACCAAACAGTGGCCTGTGAATCAAAGTTGTTGCATTTATTGTACTTTGTGTTGCCATTGAACATTCAACACTTTCGGCAGGCCATTAAAATAAAAAGCAACACATAATTGTTGCCAATAAAAAGAGCACCGACAAAAAGCAGCAGCAAAATTATATGTATTATTGCTGAATGATGGCCAAAAGTACGAGTATTTGCCAAATATTTATTTGTTTAAACCCTTAATTAAGGAATCCGAATGAGAAAAAATGTAACACAGTCATATCGGAGAATAACAACTTTCTTTAATAATGAATGCAATATTGTTAATCTGTTGCAACAGTCATGTGGCATGCATGCCACAACAATTAAATACAAATTAAGTTGCACCACTTCAACCAAAAATGTTCATGATGAAAACATTATTCGTTTTTTATTTATTAATTTGTAGATTAGATGATGTTCCCTAGTACAAATTTTTTATGGCCCTAACTAAAAAGTATTCATGAAAATTTTTTATATTCTTTTTTTTTTTTTTTGCTTACCTATCAAAATCAGTCAAACGTGATGAATCACGAAAACCTTTGGCAAACGGATTTGAATCGATTTTCAATTTGGTAATCAATTGATTTTGATATGCCGTTACAGCCGTGAAAACAGTCTCTGGAAATACAAAAGTTTTATGATCCATTTCCTGTAAATCCTTGGGGGTATTTGGTATACTCTGGCCATGACTCAAGCGCACCAAGTGTATACGTGGCTGATAGCGATGCATGGAGTTTAAAACAATCTAAATGAACAATAAAAAGAAGAAGAAGTTTTGTTATAAATATTTTCAAATAAAAGATATTAGAAAAATATAATAGATTAAGTTGATAAACTTTGTTTGCCTATTAAAACATTAATAGTACATATTAGTAATTTTTGTGGCAATAGTTTTAAAAATTTCTTTTTTTTAGCTTGTTGGCAGTGGCCAGTCCATTAACCCACAATAGTGGAGGGGGTATTGTGCGCTTCTGCTGAAACGTGTAACACTAAATATTGGTCCCCACCCACCTTTTAGTATGCCAATCACTTTTTGACTCGATCTTACGATATCCGTTCTGCGAAAGAAAAGGTAGCAATTTTGAAGACAATTTGATGAAATTAGTACATACATTTCAATTATCACAACGACGAAGCCAATTGAAAATGGTGAGAATCGGTCCATAATTTCACATATACCCCAGAGATGTAAATGAATCATTATTTTTGATTTTAATTCATTACGAATTAGCTAAATTTTGAATTAATTCTTTTCACACAAAAAAATGAATTGAATAAAATTTGTGTCAATTCATTTGAATTTAGCAAACATGAATTGCAATTCAAATGAGTTGGGCAAAACGAATTGCAATTAATTTTTAATTCAAATGAATTGGTAAAATGAATTGCAATTCATTTCCAATTCATTTGAATTGAATTGACTTTGAATTCATTCAAATGAGTTAGAAAAAATGGATTGCAATTCATTTGAATTGACTTTGAATTAATTCAGATGAGTTAGTTGTTATTTAGCGTATGCCAAAAGCGAAATAAGTAGTACTTGAAGAACCAAACTCCAAACACCAAGTTTACTTCAATTGAATGCATTTCGTTTTTGATTTGATAAATATGAATTACAAGTTACTTTTGCAATCCATTTGAATTAATTTTTCTAACTTTTTACATTTACTTACAGTAGTCTTTTTTCAAAATTCAATACAAATAAATTGAAAATGAATTACAAATTAAATTTTAGAGTTCATTTGAATAAATTCAAATGAATTGGAAATACATTGCAATTCATTTTTCTAACTCATTTGAATTAATTCAAAATCAATTCAAATGAATTGGAAATGAATTGCAATTCATTTTAATCAATGTAATCAATATAAGCTTCACTAATAAAGACATACATATCGTTACCTAAAACGCAAAAGGCCCTAACTGGCAAAAAATAAAAAATCGACTTTTTCATGAAATCTGATGAATTGCATCAACACTAATGTCCACAATAAATTTTGGAGTCTTTCAACCAAAATTAGCGCTTTTATTAACAAAAAACAAACGGCCCTATCTACACGCTAAAGTACCTTACTAATAGTTTGCATAATATGCAACATTGTCAATTGTCAAAACAACTGGTAGGTTTTACAAGAAAAATAGAAGGAAAATAAATTACAAGCAGTTTTAGGCAATTTATCAATTAACATTTTGAATAGTAATTTGCTTCTCCTGTGAAATTTTCAAAATGTTAGATAGGGCGTTTTGCGTTTTAGGTAACGATATGTACCTTATTTACCATTTTAAATCAATATACTCCGGTTTCTTGTAGTTTAAATCAATATACTCCGGAGAAATTGCCATATAATTGCCATATTCATTTGTGTTTTATAAATACCAAAATAAATTCCCAAAAAAGGAATATACCCGGTATTTAGCCAGACATCAGGTAAATACCTGGTAGAATCCCATATATACCCATGGGTCCCAAATTCTGTGGTGTAGTATTTGTTAAAATTTATGCAAATAAAAAAACAATCAATTAAATTTAATGATAATTTTCTTAAAAATTAAAGCTTTTGTAGTGATACAAGGTTTAGAAATAACCTTAGCGACAAAATAAATATTTTATAATTCACAATAACTCCCACATAAAGCGGCATTCGAAAAGTAAAAGAATTTGGTCCAATTTAGATTTTCTAATACTAGAAATCAATCCACCGAATTTTGCAATAGAAGCTGTTTACATTGAGGGTGATTTCGATGCGACATGAACCCTGCGACTCGTGTTTGTAGGTGGAAAGTGTAGAGAAGCTTTCTGGGTAGTAATAGTCGCACGTAATGAGAATTGTAGCAACAACTTTGGCACTTTGCTTTTACATATTTTTTTCGTTGGAATTTTTGTTATATTATGTATAAGCAGTGTTGCCAGTTTAAATATTTTCAACATCATCTAAATCTAAAGTTTGGACAGCAAGTTCAGTTAGGTCCATAATTTCTTCAATAGTTCCATCATTGGTTAAATCAAACATTTTGCTTTTAAAAAATGTTTACTTTTGTTTTATAAATTGTTGTCAGTATTGCCAATTTAGCATATTATTTCTACATTTCTCAAACTAATAATTAGTTACTTTATGGCAACACTTCTATAATTGAACGAATAAGAGGCATTGCTACATTTAACACAAAATGAATCATGCTATTTTATTGAAATAAGGTTTATGTGACTTAAAATAAAATTGTTAACCTTTGTAATATTCGTCCCATTGCTTAACATAGGTTCCATTAAGAGTGTACTTTTGGACAAACAAATCTTGTTAATTGAAAATGTGGTATTCCAAAAAAACTTCTTTGATAATAAACTGGCGGTGCACGGCTAAAAAACTAAACTGGCAACATGCTTTATTTTTTGCGAGTACAATTAAGCAAGTTGTTTTTATTTTTTCTTAACTTACTTACAAACAGTGTCGCCAGTGGATTTTTCGAAAAAATAATGTGTAGGTATAGGCTAATAAAAATCCGATTTTTCCCTATACGTTGAAATAATTTCCCCTACAAAAATCCTTACGCATTATTATCATCAAAATAGAAGAAAAAGCATTAGTTATAAAAATAAATTTTATTCGAATTGTATTTAAAGCTTTGATATTAAATAAGTAAAAACTAAAATATAATACAGGTGTATGTACTTTTAATTAAATTCAGTTAAGACTTTCAACATTAGGTGTGATCCCGTACTCAACGTTGAGAGCACGCGGGATCCCAATCTTACCGAAAACTGTTCCCGTACTCAGGGTTGTTAAGGTGAAGCTTTTTAGAGAAAAATATTTTTCTTCTTTCACGAAGTAGCCCGTACTTTCTTTGGGCAAATTTATAAAATTGTTAAACAATCAGCTGTGCCAAAAATAAATAAAAACCTACAAGCAAGTTAAAACACAAATAATTAAAATAAGAAATATTTATAGAATAAACAATAGAAAATGTTGAAATATGTAAGTAAATGCTTGAATTTTAAATTTATGCACGTTAATGTGTCATTTATGTTTTTATTAAAACATATTTCATATTAACGTTTTCTTTTGGATTTTTATTGTTCCCGTACTTAAGTACATTTTTGTCTTTATCCAAAAAGTACGGGATCTCACCTATTGAATAATAACTTAGAAAAAACATATACCTAATATTAGTGTCGCCAACTATGAAACCACAAGCAACTCTGGAAATATATTTTGAAGTTTTTTTAGGGGAAAATTTTGTTCAAACGTTTTGGACAATAAAATATCATTAAAAAGGCGTTTTTCAGCATTTATTTTATAAATAATATGATATGACGAAAAATCCCTACGTTTTGGAGATTATGAAAAATCTGTCCGATTTTCATATAAACTTAAATCTTATTTAAATACAGATTGTTTTTTGAGTTTTGTTTAAAACGTCTTATTTAATTAAGATAAAAGTATGGTAGCACTACTAAATACAATAAAATATCATAACAAATTGTATTTATTTACAAGGTGGCTTCAAAAAGCAGTTGTCTGCTATTGCTTTGCCTGTTGTTGTTGTATTGGTTTAATATTGAGACCACCTTGCTAAGTTTTTCCAATGGAAACTTAAAATGAATTTAAATGTACCACATCGGTGAATTAAGTTACATGTAAGTGTTTAGTGAAGAAAATAATTTTGTATTTAAAACGATTTTAAACATAAATGTGTTTTAATATCAATCCTAAAAATTGGGTATAAGTGGATAAGTATACTTAAATGTTGGTCTAGGAACAGTATTTTAAGGTGTTACAAACATTAGCACAAACGCATAATACCATATCCACTGTTGTGGTGTGGTTATACAAACCATCAACGTGCACTAAAGGCTTTAAGGCGTAACTATAATATGCTTAAGTTGGCTTAAGCAACTGTGTGAATAGATGTATTCATATCATATATGTATGCCAAACCATATTGAACTTTAGAAAAATTTTTGTTGAGTTTTATGATTCTGTCATTTGCTTAAGCAAAGTTCGAAATTGAAGGGCGAACGGAATCAAATGTTTTTTGTTTTTTAATTTGCATTCAAGAGACTCATTGTTAATTTTTGACAGAAGCTTAAGCAAGCTTATGCATATTATAGTTGGCACTTAAATCTTAAGCTAAAATTGTTTTTGTTATAATTTTTTTTTTAAATAATTTTTATATTACCTGGCCACTTTTATCCATTTCATTGTTGGTCAGTTTAACCTTCTCAAATGAAACCACTTGCTTTCTCAAGGCATCCACGCTTATGGGACTATCGGGATGGGCGTAAAGTCTAGCTGGGGGTGGGGGATCTGCCTTGCCAGCCACTAACCATGAACTGCGGTGATAAGCATAACGATAACGTCTCGAATCCATTGGTATGATGTCAATTAAAACTGCATAGCGATCTGGCGGTTGCATGTGCCTTAAAGGACCAGAAAAACTAACGCGCACCGTTGGAAACATCCGCCTGCAATAGAGTAAAAGAACGAAATTTGAAATAATTATACGTGGCTTTGATTTCATGTTCGTTAAGAAGCTTTTAATGGTTCTTAGTTACTAATGCCTTTGCCCTTTTTTTGTATTTTTTTTAAGTACATATTGTTCAATGTCCTCATGTTTTTCTGTAGTTTAATAAGTTTTTCAATTTGTCACATTAACATGTTAATGTTACTTAGAGCTGGTCATAACTTTAATTGCCAAAAATCATGTTAAAGCACATTTAGTGTTGTAAAGTTTCTGACAACAATAACAAATTTCCGTTAAGGAATGTGTCCGTTGGGTCAAGAGTATTAAGTGCAAATGTTGATAGATTGTAATTATGTGTATAAATGTACTCAAAATAATAAGGAAAAATAATTCTTATAAAAAATATGGTTTAATAAATTACAAAAGAATTAAGCTTTTAGGTACTAGCTAACTCTGGTTGAGCAGGGGATATTGTCGCATTCTTATCTGCCTTGTTTTTCGCCGGGGAGGCAGTTAGTGTGTTGTTAGAGGTATTTGTTTTCGATTAAAGCCGTCTCATTATTAACTAAAATAGCAAAAAAAGGAAGTACTTAATTTTTGAAATTTTACAGTCTACATTTTTTCTTATTAAACCATCTAGTTAAATTAGTATCTAACAGTCAAGGATGCATATTATATTCGGCCTGAGACTACATTGACCATTTCAGATGTTTTCGCTTCTTTGATCATTTAGTTTTAAAAGTAAACAACAAAGTTTATTTTTATGCTTCACTTAAAGTTTTACACAATTATTAAATTTAACTTAAACAAAATATATGTTTTTAAGAACATGGACCTTCCTTGTCCCTAATATTTTTTACAACTAATAATTCAAAGTCAGTTTTCTTTCAACATTATTATAAATATACATTTTTCTTTCAATTAACAACAACAAGAAAAATAGCATTTTGACTTTTAATCTGATGAAATAGATTGTCCTGTAACAAAAGCTCCGTAAAAAATGTGAATAAAAACCAACCCCTCCAATTAACTGGTCATTGTACCTCAGTCGCAGTCCATTAACAAGTACTAATCATTAGTACTTTAAACAACAATATGTAGTAGTTCTCAACACACAATACATAAATGTTGCAAGTCTTTTAAATACCAAATACTAGTTTTTATCTAAAAGAAAAAAAAAAAGAACGATGTAAAAATTGCATAGTAATTGTAACTGATTACTTTGCTAACGTAACAGCAACTGCAAGAGGAACAAAAACACTACAACTGACTGCCATTAAACGAAAAATGATGCCAGATTAAAAAAAAAAACAGTCTTAAAATGCGGAAACGTAGTTTTTATTATTGCGTTTCTGGCCACCAGTTATCATTTCTTTCACCACCATAAAATCAGCATTGGGACCCTAAGTTTGTAATTGCATTAAAAACAAGTTGGAGTGTTATATTATTGACCGACAATCTTGATTAAAATATCTTGATTCGTAACAGTTAAGGCCGAACTTAAATGGTTTTCAGGAGGGGGATTTATATTGGAGCCATGGTAAGTTATGAACCAATCATCCCAAAATTCCTCAGAGGTATTTCTGGTATTAAAAACATTAATTTCAATACAGTGGTGAAATTATTTTTAGCGTTTACAGTGAATTTCAGAAGGGATCTAAGGTAAATTATTGACCGTATATCCGAAATTGCATGACATTTTTTCTCGCCATATGAAACTAATTTAGAAAAAATTTTATCACAATAAATATATCTGCTACGATTTTAGGCGTATTTAATTAATTTACCAGAGGGGGGTTTATATGGGGCCTATAGTAAATTATGGACCGATCATAACGAAATTTATTAGTGCTATTTCTAGTCCTATAAAACTGTGAATTATTCAATTTTATTCCGATAGCATTATTTATTACGTACTAAACTGTTTTCCGGGAGTAGGGTTTATATAGGGCCTAGGGTAAATTATGGACCGATCTTCATGAAATTTCACGGTGTGATTTCCAGTCGAAGAAAACGAACATTTGCAAAATTTCATATCATTTCGTGCATTGTTGAACAATTTATGTTAGTTCTTGTAACAAAATTCTCAATTTTTTAAAGTGGTGGTACCACATTTTGATTTATAGCTCTGAGCCTACTGAACCGATTTGGCTGGATTTCAATCCAAAACTGCTTAGGATAACTACAAGCAATTTGACACCCAGTTTTTCGAAAGTGAGCGTGTTTTCAACAGACGGACAGACAGACGGGCATGGCTAAATCGACTTAGAATTACTCAACGAGCCAGAATATATATACTTAATGGGGTCTGAGGAGAATAATAAAAAAGTTTCACACGGAATGACAAACTTAGTATACCCTCTTCACAACTTATTGTGGTAGAGGGTATAAAAATCGGCGAATAAACTCAGTTTATTTAAAATCTCTGTCTACCATTTGCGAGAGAAAATTCAGTAGTACCCCTACCATCAGACATAGTACATATTTCTAAAGGAGTTTGTTTTACTTCAAAAAATCGTCTTTTTGATAGGGATTTAGTACCATTTTCAAATCTTAATTTTTAATAAACACTAAATATCGCTTTTTGTTTAATAAATACACAGGTTTACAAGCTCTCGCACAACACGTTGTCTATTTTATATCCACACCACAATAGTGGAAAAGCTATTATGCGATTGAGATGATGTGTGTAACACTAAACAATATTGGTCCTAGACTCACCTTTGAGTATACCTATCAAGCACAGGGTACTTACTATACAGATATGTTTTTTGGTAGTGAAGTGGCAATTTGTAAAAACAGGCCGCTACACTACAATTTACATAAATTGCGTGATTAAAACAAAAATAACAAGACACAAACCACGTAAAACGAAAGCATTAGTTCAACAAACGCTTTGTTTTGTGCAAAAAAAATTATTTAGTCCTAGTCCATATTATAAAACTTTTGCTGAGAAACATTTGAGTTTGAAGAGGAAAGGGGAAAGACAAGTGGAAAAGTGTACTTTGTTTCATGTGCAAGAAGGCATGCAATGTAAGGCTGTGTTGGGTACCTGGACACTGCATGGTTGATGGAAATGAGGTGGCGGACGAACTCGCGAGAGGGGGTTCGAATCTGGACTTGTGGTAAGGGACAGGGGGTATAGCCCCCTATGTTACTACTATGGGGTGATACGGGAAAAATTCCGTGATGACGTTAACCGATCCTGGGTGAACAGAACGGATGGCCCAGTTTGGACGCGGGGGCAACCAGGGTTCTACTGGGATTGGACAGGGGTGGTCTAAGAACACTTAAAGGGTTCTTGACGAGTCATTGACCTGTTAGGGCTTTTACGGGCAAATGGGACAACAATATACCGGACTTCTGCAGATTATGCGATGATTCTGAAGATCTGGAGACGATCGAGCATGTACTGTGCCACTGTCCCAGGATGCAGGGTCTCAGACAGAAGTAGCCAGGAGATATATTTCACGACGAACTGGGGTGCATCGCTGGATGTAATCCGGCTGATATACTGTGGTTTGTCAGGGAAATAGTGCGGTTGTTTCGTTCTACGTGATACCTACTAACTTTCTAACTTTCTTAATTCTATCCACCTCATATTTCTTTTCTTTATTTTTCTTTTTCTATTTTCATTGCAGGGATTCACAATGGACCGCATTGGTGTCCAAGTGGAAATGTGCCCTTGGTTACATAACCCTTCTTAACCTAACCTTACCTTCATGTGGAAAGTTTTTGTGAGTTTGTTATTGTCAGAAAGAGAAAAGGCATTCAAAATGATTTAATGCTGCAAAACAAAAGTTTTATTGCATGGACACAAATGCAGTTTCAAAAGGGAATTGAAGAAAGTTTATGCAGCAAATGTTTCATAATATGAATGAGGACTTAGTAATATTGTTTTGTTTTATTAAGTTTTTTTCTTACTAAATTAACTGTTATTCCTTCGACTTTTTTTATTAAAAATAAAAAGTTCTCTCGAGCTTAATTATTTGTAAAAGTTTATATTTTTTATTCATTAATTTTTCCTTGAATATTTCGATATCCATCGGATATCATTATCAAAGAATGAGTTACAAGAATACTTGTAAGAGACATATGACTATCTCCACAATCAATATTGTTCATTATTGTTCAATTTAAATGTGGAGATAGTCACACGTCTCTTCAATATTGTACAATATTGAATGTGTCTTGGTATATTTCCGAAAATATCATAAAATGCCACAACTAATTATAAATGTTGGTATTGATAAAAAAAAAATGATTTTGATTTGAAAATTGGCGAAGATAACTTTTATAGTATCAACAATGCCATGAAAGAAATGTTTACTGGTGGGTCCAGATTTGACCATAGGTTTATTATAAGCCCCCTCTTCAAAATCGCTTTTAGACGAACAAAGCTCAAATGGATGTTAAATTCATGTCACGAAAACATATTGTGCTGTTAGGTCCAAAATTAACCATAGATAACATAATAACCCCCTTCCTAAAGCCACTTAAAGGTGAACATATCTCATAAAGATGACGATATCTAAAGAAATAGCTAATACTCTCGCTAGTTTGTCTTTATATACTGTGGTGTAGGGTATCAGATTAATTTTTAAATTTTAATTAATCTGGCAACAATGTTTCTTTATATTAGTTTCTCTCATATTGCAGTAGAACTCTTCTGTTGTTGTTTTTTTTTTTTTTAATTTTAAAATAAAATTGTCCTGTATTTTTTTATTTTTAAATTGTTAGTCGTTTGGTTAGTTGGACAAGAGTGGACAACTAAAACAAAAAATATTTTAAATGTATAAAAAATATCCTTTTGCCTTGTAATTAACGCCGCAAAAGCCGCCAAAATGATGATGATGTTAATGATAATGGTGGTAGTAGCAGCAGTAGTTTAGTATCAATTATAATTGAAGCGGTGGGCAACAAACTGCAGAGGGAATTGTTCTTAAAGTTCTGGTTTTTTAATACAATTATGAATTCATAACTATCTCACTATCATAGATGAGGGTAGTGCACTCATTTTGCAGTTTCAACTCACACTTAATTAAGGCCATTACACACTATCCCACAAAGTCTTACGTATTATTCAAAAATGCTTCTATGATCTAATTTTTCTTTGAACATTTTTGAAAAACAAAAACAACTTATAATGACAGGGTTGCATTTTCGTAAATTACTAAAGACTTTGTGGGATAGTAAATAACGGACTAAAGTGATAGTGCAAAAATAGTACAATCATTTTGTTGATGTTGAGTGATGAATTGCAAATTTTCAGCCTCACTAAACATGAGTGATAGTGATAGTAAAAAATGTTGCATTCAAAAAAAAAAAAAAAAAAATTGTTTGATTTAAAAAAAGCAATCATCAGCTTATTGCAACTTTTTTTTCTTCAATCATTTGAGTGCAACTTAAATTGTTGCACTAATTTTAAAATTAAAAACTTGTTTTTTCAGGATTAAAGCCAATAAAAATATCCTCAAAAGAAATCAAAAGCCATGCACATACAAAGTTACATTTTTTTAATTTTAGTGAGAAAATATTTATATGCAGCTTTTTTGATTGTATGTCCAAATTTTGCACTATTTGAATGGAGTGCAGATTTTTGCATTCAGTCTGCGTTTAGTGATAGTGAAAACATTTGCACTATCACTAAATTTGCTTAGTGGTAGTTTAAAAAATAACAGCCATCACTAAAGCTGCAAACTAAAGAGTGCAAAATAATTTTTTGCAGTTTTATTTAGTGATAGTGCACTGCTGATTTAAATCAATATTTAGTGCACTACCCCCAACTATGCTCACTATTCAGAGTTAACTTATTATTATTATGTTTCGAATCACAATTAATAAGTCAGCTATAATAAAGCTCAGCATAATCATTATCAGCAACCGAACTATAAATTTTAAGCGAAAAAAATTACGAACTAGTGGCTAAAACGTTTCTAAACAAGATTTTTTTTACCGAAAATCATTAATATTTAAAAAAAAGCGACTAAATTTCCATAACCATCAACACTGCTTATAGTCTACTATAGAGCCTTTACTTTATTAAAAGAAATAGACCAGCTTACGTCTACTTTCAGAATTTAATAGTTGTAAGTCGTCTGTCGTTCGTCGCTTTAATAGTGTTTTTGATTAGTATAGTTTCATATAATTTTTCCATATTTTTTTTGCAACATATTTATAATGAGTTTCAGCCAGAGTCTTTTGTCACATGCAATTCGCTAAAGCATTGCGTTTCGATATCAATCTATGTCAACACTTCGTTTGCCATGTTATGTTTTTGTGTCGTAGCTGCATTTAATTTAATGTTTTTTTTTCTTGTTCTTCATCAACAACAATTGCAGTTGTACATTTAAACAAAACAAAAAACATGCTGCAGTTGCATTTAATATTTTTTGTTTTTTCTATTTGTTTTATTTCTGTTTCTGTTAATGATTTTGATTATGCCATTTTAATTTTTTTTTTTGTTTGTTTTGTTTTTTCTTCTTCAGTTTTTGTTTATTATTAATTTTTTTATTATTATGTCGCCAGTATTACGTTTGAATTAAGTGAAAATTGTATTTTATAAAAAAAAACAATACAACATCAACATTTCATTAATTAGGAATATTACACTGCGTCACAAATAATATTTTTTATATTCATATAGTTCTTTTTTTTTGTAATACAAACATTGAATTTGCCTTTGGAATATGTTTTTCTGAGTTCCCTTTTTTAACACCTTTTTTCTTTATTCATGGTAAATTAAGTTTTAGTAACAAGTTATAAATAACAAAATAAAATATGCAAATTTTTATATGAAAAAAGGACTGTAAGAAAAACTTCAACTTTCATCGGTGCGTTACAAATCAACTGACATGCCATCGTGCCATGAATATGTCTTTAGTTAAGTTTACGTCATGTCCAATATGTTTATGATGTGCCCCCCTCATCCATTTAAGACCGACCATAACGTTGTAAAAAATTCAAAACTTGTTTTCAGTTGTTTATCTCTATACCTACAATTTATTTTTATACTTTCCAAGATGATGTAGTGTGACAGTATTTAAGATAAGAGTTTTTTTTTAGAAGTCAAATTCAAATTTCACGACCGATCTAGGAATAACGAACAGTTAACAATCATTGTTCACTTTTTAGCTTTTCCAGATGAAGAACCAACGCTGCGATCAATTGTTTCGAATTTGCCACAAACAAAAACTTTTTCTAATAGCAATGACAATTTGTTTCTTTATTTGGTAAGATATTATGACGTCAAATATTTAGGTGGAAAAGAATATTTTCTAAAACGGACAAAACCCAATTAAATTACAATACTTTGATCGCTTTAATAACTTTTTCATTACATGAGACCAATTATACCATATAACTTGTTTTCCTTTAATCATTATATTGAGAAAATATTCTAATGGTTTGTGTCCACTTACTTTTTCCACAAGTGTTGGAGACAAACAATCATAAAGTGATTAAGGTAATGTGGTAATGCCGAAAAAAAGTTTATTTCTAGAATGTATTCAATTCTTTAATTGACACTAGAGTTTCTATTCGGAACAAATTGACAGAAATTCCCGGGAAAAATATTTTTAAAATACTCGGGATTTTTAATAAATTTAAGGTTTCGTAACATTAAATGACACTTATTGTTCAAACAGAACTGCGTAGAAACTACATTTTCCATACAATTTGCCGTAGTAAGCCGTGGTTAAATAAAATCTACATTATTTTGAGAACGTTGTTTCTAATATAGGTTCTTCTTCTCTCAACAATGCTACCATACTTTCATTCCATTTCATTCATTTTGTAAACAGAAAATTAACAACAGAAGAAAATAAAAAATTTAATCAATAAAATAAGAGAGGATTAGAAGAAGTTACTGTCGACATTTTAATTATGGGATTTAAGATGTTTGCATGAAGTTGAAGACTCAGTTCTGTTTGAACCAGTAATATCGCTCGTTAGTGTTCGGTTCGGTAGATTTGTGGAAAATACAAACACTAATAGTGTTTGTGTAGAAAATCATTAAAAAAAAAAACGTTTCCCTGTTTGTCATCTTTCGAACACAAAAAAAATACTGTTTTTATCTAACTCAACAAAAGATGAGAACACTTAATTTCATTGTGTTCGGTTCGGTTCATTAATGTTCGTCGCTCTTGACTGGTTAAAAAAAGCTAAAGTTCATCAAATTTAATTTTCATTAAATTAATGATGTTTGACTATTGACTGCAGTCGTCAATGGCTGTGAGTGTTAAACGGCAAAACCCTCTGAGGAGATTGAGCGATTACAATTAAAATATCCCAGGGGCGAATTTTTCGATTACAGAAGCGATGATATGATAGACACGAGTAAGATAGTAATGCACACTATCTCAATTACAACCTAGTACACTTTTTCGAATGCATTGCCACTTGCACACAAAGTAAGCGGAATAGTGAAGTGTTCATTTAATAAATATAAACTCTGTACTGCTTCACACACATTGTAAGCAGACAGTGGACAGCCTATACACCTTCTCGCTTACTTCGTGGGCAATTGGAAGGCGTCTTGCACACTACTTCGCACACATTGTAAGCAGACGGTGGGCAGCCAATACACATTCTTGCTTACGTCGTGGGCAAGTGGAAGGCGTCTTGCACACTACTTCCGACACATTGTAAGCAGCTAGCTTTTTTAGATTTTCGTGTTATTTCAGAATTTTCATTAACTGCCTGTTTTCAGAAAACGTAAACAAGTGAGTGAGTGAAAAATTACATTGAAAACAACATTAGAAAACGTAAATTTGTTTTTGTTTTCTATATTATTTCACATTCACTCACTAGTTTACGTTTTCTAAAAACAGGTAGTAAATGTCTTATATTTCTAGAACTAAATCCTTTTTTATAATTTTTTGTGGACATTTTTTACTTTTTGGACACTATTTTTATATTGTTCCTTTTTGCACAACAGTCGGCAAACATTTGAATCGCAATTTAAAATTAACTACTCTACAAAGTAGCAAATGAAAAGTAACGGGACAAAACAAAAACCTGCACATATGAATACATACATACATACATACAAAATATATTAGCACATTATAAAAGATGAACGAAATTCATTCTTGTAAATTCCATACACTGCCGTCATACACTTTGTAAGCTATAATTCACTGAACACAAAGTGTGACAAACTTCATTGAAGAGATGTGATGTGGTATGCAAAGTTCGCCGCTGGGATGTAAGTGTTACCTGTCCGTGAAAGCCTGGGTTCGAGCCCCGCGGCAGTCGAGAATGAAAAATTAATAATAAATTTTAATTTATTTCATGTTGTCAAATTCCTTTCTTCATAAAAATAATTTTATGAAAATTAAATTTGATGAACTTTAGCCTAATTAAAAATATATCAAAATTTGGATTAAAAACCATAAACAAATGAACAAAAATAACCACAATACTAATTATTGTTAAAACATTACAATACAACAAAACAAATGCTGCATTTTTTATATTTTTTGGTTTAAACATTTTCAAAACTTAATGAATATTTGTCTTAATACAAATGGCTAAATTGATGTTTTCGAGGCTTAACTAGATGACAAGTATCTAAAATAAATTGGCAGCACTGGTAATAGGACAGGGTGACTTAAAGCCAATAAAGAGTATTTAAGAACCAAATGCAAGCTAAACATCAAATTAAAATTTTTTCATAAAATAAGAGATTTCACGTATGCATTTTGTTTAAATTAAAATTATAAAGCAAGAAACAAGAAACCAATGTTCGTCTGTCCGTTGAAATGTATTTTCCGATGGGGCCAGGTTATTATACATTTATGTGGTTCATTTTGGTCCAAGGGTAGTTAGGTAAATGAAACCACGTTCATTTATTTTAAATTTCATTTATTCAATTCAATTGTTTCTTATGTTAGTAGGTATAAATTTAATTCACTTAAATAATATTTGCTTATTTATTTAAAATAGGTTAAGTTTATTTAATTAATTTTCATTAGTTTACGATAGGTTAAGTTAATTTTAAGTTTCTGTTATTTATTATTTTGCTCACACACACTGCGGTTTAGCGACCGATCACTGTTCTATCAACCTCACGTCACGACTCAAAACTCTAACACAGACTGACTGCTACTCTCATCGCCAAGTTAATCCTAGCCTCCCTTTTGTCTTGTCCGAAGGTACGTGTGTTTGTTGTATGTTTGCTGTCATTCCAGTGTATGTCATATGTGTTGTCAATGTAGCGCATATTGTCAGGGTCACCATCCCACAACCGGCCGTCCTGACTAAACATTCGCCCTCGAATGTTCTTCCCACCGTTTCATCATATCCACTACCGTAGTAGTGTGCCTAGGTCCTTCACAGTTCCCAACTCGCTCTACTTCATACCGACCATGGTTTAGCTTCCGCGTGATTCGATACGGTCCAAGAAATTTCGGTCTCAGCTTCATACCGGTTCCGAACTGGGTGCGCTTGATTGCGACCAACTCGTTGACATTATACGTGGTCTCTGGGACTCTCTTGCGGTTGTATTCTTTGAGATTCTCCTGCTGTATCTTTAATATGTTCTCTTTAGCCTCTTGTCTTATACTCTCACGCTCAGAGTTCAAAGTTTCTATTGTTAGTTCATTTAGCATTTTACGAATATCAGTATCTTCCTCATTTCTCATATCTAGGCCTGTCAATAATTTAAAAGGTGTGACTTTTGTGCTTCTAGGTGGAGTACTATTGAGAACTCGTTGGACTCGACCTACGTGCTTATACCAACTATCGGGTTTCCCTACACACAATTTAGTTAACATACTGATTATTGTGCTGTTCATTCTCTCAACTTGGCCATTTCCCCTGGGTACACCTGTTGCTATGAGAAGGTGTTGTATATTTCGTAATTTGCAGTATTCTTCAAATTGGCCCGATGTAAATGCGCTACCTCTATCGGTTATCATTCTGCTCGGGTTTCCAAAAATAATCGCCTGTTTCGTCAATCGATCTACAACTTCGTTTGCGCCAGTACTCTTAGTGGGGTATAGCCAAACAAACTTGGAAAAGGCGTCAACGACAACTAATACGTAATTGTATTGCTTTCGAGTGCACTCCATCGGTCCCACGTGATCTAGGTGATATGTTAATAGAGGGGTATCTGCCTTGTCGATTGGGCTGAGGAATCCTTCCTTGCGGCCTTTTTTCGCCTCCGAAACCAAACATTCTACACAGCTTCTAATTACGTGCTCAACTTTATCAGAAAGTTTAGGAATATAATATGACTTCTGTATAAGTTCCTGTGTTTTGCGGGTAGCAAAATGTCCTTGCCTATGCGCCATCTCGATTATTTCCCTTTCCATTGAGGTCGGTACTACTATTAGTTCGTTGTTCGGGTCTTTGTACAAAATATCAAATTTAATGAAGTAATCTTCGTATGAGTCCTTTTCTAGTATTTTCCGAACCGCCTTAATCCAATCATCCTGCACTTGTGCTTGTTTTAACCGGTGACATAAGGAATCCTCGATCATGAGACATGTTAAACGACTAAGTGCGTCTACGTGCTTCATCCTTTTCCCTGGTCTATGCTCTATTTGATAGTCGAAATCTTGTAAGAAAAGAGCCCATCTTGAAACTCTAGTTGGCACATCCTGTTTCCGCATTGTTAATGCAAATGCGTTACAATCAGTGACAATTTTCACCGGAATTCCCAATACGAATATCCTCCATTTTTTAAGTGCTTCTATTACGGCTAAAACTTCCAGCTCATATGAGTGGTATTGTTGTTCCGTTTGTGTAGTTTTCCTGCTCATATATTCAACTGGATGAAATTGCATATCTTCATCCTTTTGCAGTAACACCGCACCATAACCATATAAACTAGCATCTGTATGGATCTCTGTGTCTGACTTCGGGTCAAAAATCTTAAGTACTGGTGGCTTTATCATCGAATTTGTTAATTGTTTGAATGCTAATACTTCTTCGTCTCCTATTTTAAACTTTACGTCCTTCCTCAGAAGATTTGATAGTGGTCTAGCTATTGATGCGTAGCCTGGTATAAATCGTCGTAAAAATGAGGTAAGTCCCAGAAATCTTTGTAACGCTTTTTGCGTTCTTGGTAGTGGAAAATTTACAACTGCCTTTGTTTTTTCTAGTGATGGGGAGATTGTTGAGTTCTCGAAAACGTAACCTAAAAAGTTTATTTTCCTCTGCAGGAATTGACATTTTGCCCATTTTATTCTAAGCCCGTTTGTTTCCGCGACTCTTAAAACTTTTTCCAACTTTTCTGCACCTTCGATTTCATCATGGGATGGTATGACAATGTCATCCATGTAGACCACTAACGTTCCATCATTAATCAATTCACGGAAAACTGAAATTATGTATCTGCAAAAAACGGCAGGTGAATTCGATATACCGAAAGGTACAAACTTGAACTCATATTGTCCAGAATTGGTTACGAAAGAGGTATATTTCTGTGAATCTGGTTCAATTGGTACGTGAAAAAATCCGTTTCGCAAATCTAATGTCGTGAAAACTTTTGCTCCTTTCAATCTATTGATGATGTCATCCATAACTGCCATCGGAAAGTTGTCTCGTATAATCTTCTCGTTAAGTTTTCGGTAGTCGCAGCATAGACGTTTGGTTCCGTCTTTTTTCTGCACTAACACCACTGGTGCTGAATATTCAGAAAAGCTGTGTTTAATAATTCCATCCTCCAACCATTCTTTCACTTGGTTATCGATTATGCGTTGCTCCAGATATGGTACTCGACGAGGTCTATGTGTCACAGGAATGTCATCTTTAAGAACAATTCTCATCTTCACGGGGTAATTATTTGGTTTTACCGGCCTATAAGTTTTAATTCTATCGTAGATCTTATCTTGTGTTTCCTTGTTGAGGTGTTCAAGCTTGAGTTCGTCCTCTTTAAAATATCCGTTTGCCGCCGCATGCATTATTTCCGCAAAATCATTATTAAGTTCAGAGATTGGATTGATGTCTACAGTTTCTTTGTCTTCGCCTGTTAATATATTAGCCGCATTGGCTTCTTTCGACCTATGAGATGCCAGATTTTTTGTTTTCTGACTAAATGTTGCCCCCTCGGCATCTATCATTAGATCCACTTGACCTAAAATATCGTTTCCTACTACAGCCGAATACAATATGTCCCTTTCTCTAGCTACGTGCACGCTTATTAACACTTCTGCTGAGTTTAGTTTGATACTCGTTTTGAAGCTCCCTAACGTTGTTATAGTTTTACCCCCTATTCCCGTTAACAGCTTATAATTCGGTTCTAGCTCTACATCGCCCAACATCATTAATGTGTCGTATCGGACAACGCTTATGTCGCTTCCGGTATCTACTATTGCTGAGATTTTCTTTCCGTTGATTTCAATTTCCGTAAAAATTCTTCTGGAAGTAGATACAACATCGTCAGCTAATGTATGTACATTATTATTTCCAGCTCCTTCGTTATTTAAACCTCTGTTGTTATTCGAACCTCTATTATTATTTCCACTTCTATTGTTAATTCCAGCTCTGTTGTTATTCTCGTCCTCCCGTCTTTCATTGTTCCCACCACTCGTGCAATTAAACGATTTATGGCCAAACTGTTTGCATTTAAAACATTTTACCTCGGGCTTCTTACATTCAGTTGCCAAATGACCCTTGTCTCCACATTTAAAACAGCGTCTTTCGTTTTTCGTGTTCACAACTTGTTTTGATTCAACAGCGAACCCCTTCGAGTTTGATGACTCTCCGGCTGTCCTTATCTTTTCGTACGTTTTCAGCTTCTCTTTAAGTTCATCTATATTTCGAGCCTGGTATAGAATTGATTTGTTGATGGTTGAATCTTTGATTCCCTGTATAAAATAGTCGATAAGACTTTCGTCGTCGATCTTAATTGGTTTACCGATCTCTTGAAGGCTATATAAGTATTCGCGGAATGTCTCGTTGTATCTTTTCCGCCTGTTTGACAAAAGCTTATGGATCTCTAATGCTGACAACTTTACCCCAAATTCTTTTGTTAGTGAACTTTTCAATGTTGACCAATTTGTTATGTCAGACTGGCTTCTGACGTAAATTTTCGCAGCTCCCTTCAGCAGCTGTTTCGCATAAATAAATTTTCTCAAATCGTCCCAACCAACCGTGGTTGCCACGTCTTCGAGTTCCTGTAGCCAATGGCCAACATCAGGCAAACCATCCCCGGAAAAAGCTGAAATCGAATCCTGAATGTCCCGCAATGTAAAAGTGTAGCCGCGCCCTTCTACTACGCGTCCCATCACTGCAGAAGCTTCCCCATACTCAGAGTCTGTCTCCTCCTCCTCCCGCTTAAGCCCTAAATGTTGGATTAACCGCTCCTGCAACTCAGCCTTATTACCGGCCCTAGGTAGATCCGCTTCCCCCAATTTTACCTTCAATTCCTCTACCGTCAACCCCAAAATATCGTCAATGCTCGTCATGCTGACAGTCGCTTAAAAATTCACCCAGTGTGTAGTGTACAAAGTTATTCAAGAAATAGAACTCTTATAAAACAATAAAAGGCAATAACCATTGAATTGAAACAATTTGGGAAGAAAAATAAAATTATCCTGCTTAATCTACTTTATCAAAATCTTGATTTAATTCAGCCAGACAAAAATTCTTAAATTCGCTCCACTATGAGGAGGACAAAAATGAAAACAAACTTTTCTTCTGATTAATTGTCTCCTTCAATGTGTCGTTATCCTTTTATACTTATACAAATTATGATCAAAATAATCTTCTTTACGTCTATATAATCATCAACATCTAAAATCTTCAATAGAGGGAATTATTTTTTCATCTTCTAACGATCACCAACTTCTAAATATCATCTATGTGATCAACTCAAAAACATCTAAATTTCTAAGAAAAAATATGCCCCTCTTCTTCATCTATCTAGCTTAATGGCACTCTTATTTTAGTTTACATTTGCATTATTTGTAATTTCGATTTGTATCAGTGTTCCCATATACATACATAATATAATTCAAAAAATTCTTCAAACTACTTAAATAGTTGTATTACACGATTTCAATTACTGTTGACGTTAAATTTATCTATAAAATTGTTTGTTTTATTATAATTTTAATTTAAAGCAAAATTAAAAAAAAAATTTTTTTTTTTAGAATGGAATCCCGTGATATTTTCCCAAAAGTTTACGATTGCGTATATGGTAACACTGTTTTTGTATAGCCAATAGTATATAAATTGCAATATATAACAATAATAAATAAATTTTCTACTTATCTAAACATATTATTAGTGTACATATGTTTCAATGTCTCTCATTAACTGGCTGTTACTGCGACTCTTCTGCTGGTGTTTTTTTTTCTCTATATCACTGCTGCTATTTGCTGTTGTTTATTTTCTTCGCGCTGTCTCTGCTGCTTCGGAGCAGAGCGACTCTTTTACGTTGCGTTTTATTTACACGCACCTTCTTTAAACAATGTTGTTGTTGTTTTTTGTTTAGCAAAATGTTCGATCAGTTTTCTGTTAATGCTCTTTTGTCTTCTTTTTTCTTTTTTTTTTTTTTAGTTGGTTTTTTTTTTTAATTTTTGTGTATAGTAACGGTTTTTTTTTTTGCTTTAGGAATTTCTGGATTTTTCTTTTTAAATAATTCTGTACCGTTAGTTCACTTTTATAAAAAGTTTTATTTCAAAATTTCTGTTTTATGTAGGTACAGTCTTTAGTTTATTGACCAATTTTAAATTAGTTTTTACACAATATAGTTTTTTTTTCACACGCTTTTTTTTTACAATTTCCTTGTTTAAAACCCTTTAAAAAAACTTTACATACAAGGTATTTTATTAACTTTTTAAGATATTTTCTTTTAAAATACTTTTACATATTTTGTTAACTTTTCTTGCACCACTTTGTAATTTTTATAAAATTCTCTTTTTGTTTTGTATGGCTTTTATGAATTTTAAGTAGCTGTTGTTCTTAGCATTGGTTGAGTTTCTTAAGTTGGTTGATATTATTAAATTGGTTATTATTATTTTATTGGTTGAGCCCCCATTTGTGGTTCATTTTGGTCCAAGGGTAGTTAGGTAAATGAAACCACGTTCATTTATTTTAAATTTCATTTATTCAATTCAATTGTTTCTTATGTTAGTAGGTATAAATTTAATTCACTTAAATAATATTTGCTTATTTATTTAAAATAGGTTAAGTTTATTTAATTAATTTTCATTAGTTTACGATAGGTTAAGTTAATTTTAAGTTTCTGTTATTTATTATTTTGCTCACACACACTGCGGTTTAGCGACCGATCACTGTTCTATCAACCTCACGTCACGACTCAAAACTCTAACACAGACTGACTGCTACTCTCATCGCCAAGTTAATCCTAGCCTCCCTTTTGTCTTGTCCGAAGGTACGTGTGTTTGTTGTATGTTTGCTGTCATTCCAGTGTATGTCATATGTGTTGTCAATGTAGCGCATATTGTCAGGGTCACCATCCCACATTTATGTCACATATGGTCCGGAATTGCTTGCTATTGGTCCACAAATGGCTGAGATATGAGTAAAAAACCACGACTGCCTCAAATTTTTTCCTTTAAAGGTCCAATTAGACGTGACATTACCATACCAACACTGTATTACCAAAACGACATAAGCATACCATACAAACCAATTCAATTTTGGTTCCTACGGTCATACAGTGGCTGTGGTAATACAGTGTTGGTAATGTGGTTTTTTGTTGTTTTTTTAATACCCTTCACTAAAAGTGGTGGATTTTATTTGTAACGTGTTTAATTTTACGCATACACATACACATTAATGCATGTATATGATATGCCGCTCAAATAAAGAAACAAACTCATAGACTCAATATATTTTAATTTAACGCTTCTTCAGTAAAAGCATTCGTAGCCGAGTTGTTAAGTTCTCTCATGAGACTGATGATATTGCCAGTTCGAATCCCAAAAAGAATTTTTAAAAATTTTTTAATTTAATTTTTGTATGTTCTAAAAAACGATTTTAAGATTATAAAACGAATTTCAAACATCAACTTTGGCCAAAGAGGAAATGGGCTTAGGTACGTATATACGTTTTTTTGTTTTTTTTTTATATTCTTCGGCATGGCAAAATGAAAAGTAGGCGTGGCTCAATTAATATTTATTTATACCTATCTAAAGAACATTATTTATGTTTATAACTTTTTGGTCTTATCTCATCATGGTGAAGGGTATATAAGATTCGGCATAGCCGAATATAGCACTCTTACTTGTTTTTATTAATTTGTTGATTGGGATTAACTGGAATGCTGTCAAATTATGTTCAGTTAACAAAAATAATTCGTAGTTTTATAATTATTTATGCTAATTACACTGGTCGAAAAAAAGGCGCAAGAAAGAACCTTCTAATGTGATTTAAATTGACTTAAGCATGCTGAATTCCAATCTGTTCACAGATTGATTTTATTACGTTTAGTTTTTTATGGGCTTCACTAATATTTCTAATTCTAATAATTCTTCCGAAATAAGGTGGCTATGCTTTAAAGGGAATTTTATTCCAAGTCATATGCTAGTAATTTAATCCAATTCGGACAAATCCGGCGAAATATTAGTCATTTTCATAATATATTTCTTTTTTATTTGTGACATATCTGGCTTTTTGATTAATAATAAAATTCCTACCACCGTATTCATAAACGATTATTAAATTTAACCAACGTTTATTAAGGATAATTTTCATAATAAATTTGTTCTTTAAACCTTTATTAAATTTAAAAAATTTTTGTTACACATTTCGGAAAACCAAAACTAGTACATATTATTTTTTGTTTTGCATAAAAACCAAATTTATCGCAACTTACTTCTGAATAGCTCCGAAACAGTTTAAAATTTAAAAAAAATGTTGTTTGGATGATTTAAAGGAAATTTTATTCGTAATCGTTCGTAAATTTTGTTCTCAATTTCTGGATTAAAATCGGAGAAATCATTTTCCAGTTACGATGTAATATATAAGCATCACCAGCCGCCCATAATAAAAACTAGACGTGATGGAAAAAGACTTAAAACGGATTTGAATTTAAAACCTTCTAGCGGTTTTTGAAGTACGATTTTACGGAACGTATTTAAAAAAAGTTTGCGACAATGATTACAGCATAAAACTTCCGTTGATCAACAATAATTGATTACATTTAATATACTTTTATATCTTTATTTACCAAAAAAAAAAAAAAAAATGACGGGAATGAAACAAATTTTTTCTGCGCTCTTGGGAATGGGAAAAGTTCGAGGAATTTAAAACTCTAATTGACTTTAAAATTGACGGTTGTAAGAACAAACTTTCCAAAGCATTTAATGTTGGATAAATTCTTTTTTAGTGCATATTTCTTTGAAAAGTTTTAGTGCTTTTATTCTTTCTCTGCCCTTCTAAAAAAAAACACTTAACGACTCTTTTTACTAATACTAATACAAAACTCTAGTAATATTTACTAACACCCATTTTGAGGTAGAGGGGATGGTGTTGAGCAATAAAAATATAATTTTATATGTATTTATTTAAATTATTTACTGAAAATATGATTTACGATCTTCCGTTTTGTATTTTATTTCGTCTGTTTTTGTTTTAGGATTTGTTTCACATATTTTCTACATATTTTTTTTTTTTTTTTGAAGACTGTTTAGTGTTTTATGGATTTTCTCCCTTAAGTCGTAACAGAATTTATTCAAATTTTCTAGTTTAACACTTCTAGTTTTTTTGTTGTATGCTTCATACAAAAATACAAACATAAAATATATATTTTAGACAAGTTAACACTTTACAACAAACTCTGACGGTGACTTTAACAATAGTGGTTGGGGGTTAAGACGTTTGGTGAGACAACAAACAATTTTGTTACATTGATTGCCAACTGTTTGTGTAACATTTTATTGTTTTGGAAGCTTGTTCACCTGGCTCAATGTGTTAACGTTAATTTTCTATAGGAGAGTTAATACGTTTGTATGTAAATAACAGCTACAGTGGGTTACAAAAATACAAATTTGCACATTGCTTTTAGATTTACATGAATACGACTTAATTAAAGCGCACTTAATTGTTACGCAAACGTCATAATATTTTGTATATTTTCATATATAAATTGCTTAATATTTTCTCTTTATACCCATTACTTTCAATAATTTGATAGACATTCTGTATGGAGTCTTTGCAAAACTGAGACAACCTCGACGAAAGGCTGCAAAATTGTTTCGCCCCACTGTTCCAGCCGATCTTAAAGTTTTGGGAAACCTGGGTACCAACCAATTTAAGCAGACAGGAAAAAACAATTTTGTTACGAAAAAAAACAACAAACTCGAAACTATTAAAGCCAAGTGTGGATTTTATGTTGTTGTTTATGGGAAAATTAAGCAAATTACTTAATGAAAATTATAGCGCCAACAGACTGAAAATGGTGTTGATTTGAGAAAACTAAATAATACAACGTCAGAAATTAAAAACAAAACGGAAGAAGATTATGTTAATTAAATATGAAATAGAAATTTACATAATTTGTAACAAAAACGTAAAAATGGCTTTGAAATATGAAACAAAAAGAAAGAAAATATTCATGTTAAGGTCTAGTTTAAGATGAACTTAATATAAATGTCAAAAAGGGATTTTTTAACTCCCAGTTTTATTAACCATGAAAATTGGAATTATCTGGCTTTTCGCTACCAAAACTTCTCATTTAAACAGAGGTTTTGTTTTATATTCAGTCATTTACTTGCCATTTCTTGAAATTTTACTGTCATGTGGTTTTATTATCGAAACCAACATCAAATGTTGACAAATATTTACAGCTTCTGCTTGCCAACAGTCGTGCTAAGCGTAGCAACATCAATTAACTTAAGCATTCTAAATATTTATCACACTATTTTAGACTCTGCAGCTCCCTGGCAGCGTTTAAAATCATAGTCCTTTTGTAAACCCAGACATTGCACAGGTCATTTTGCCAGACAATCAGTCAGAGTTGGTGAAGTTTTGTTGGTTGTTCTTCTCACTGACAGCGTAACAAAATCGTTGACCACGTGATATTTTATTTCAATGACCGCAAATATGGTTTGCAATGCCCAACCATTAAGACAAAGGACTACAATGCAGACTATACTACACACAAACATGTAAAAGGAAGAAATGTTATTGTTAACACAAGACAAATTTTTATGTTTTTCACACACTCATACACACACGAACAAACATGAAAATTTTAAAAGGAAGGTAGCAAAAAAAAAACAGGAGGGAATTAAGGACTGCAAACAACAGTTAAACCAACAATTTTTCATTTAGAATACTGTCGTCCTCTTAAAATATTCTTGACTAATTAAACATTTAGTTTAAATCCTCTTGTTTGATCTGCTATTAAAACTATAGTTTTCTTACCTTCTTTTTTTTAGTTTAATTAATTTAATGAAGTGCTGCCTGCCATTCCCGCACATAAAAATTCCTTTTCATTGCCGTTTTACTTGGGTCATAAAATGCTTTTGTATCAAAATTAACATAATCAAACACGGGGTTATTAAACAAACTCTAGAACTCTGACTCACAACAACATTTTTTTCTACAAATTTTCTTTACAACTTAATTAATATTTTATTAAAAGTTATTCAATAAACTGACAGACACACGGACATTCACATTTTGTTTTATGAAAAACTCTGGGGTGAATGAATGTAAAAACAGCTGAAATTCCATGAAAAATTGTTATTTATCATTAAGTAGACAAAAAAATTCCTTTTTAATAAAAAACTAAAATATAATTTTCTATATTCATACTCGTATCATATTAAATGTATTACTTAATTAAAGTACAACAGAAGTATTAGGGGATAAATAAGAGAATTTCTGTATTTTAAATATTATCCGAACAGTTTTCGGAAAGAATGAGTGGTTGTGTAAAATTTTTTGGAAAACTGCAACATAATAATTTTGGGAGCATTCAATTTCATTCCCTAAGATTTTTAAAAAATATTAGTTTGGCAAAATATTTTTGAGAATATCATCTTTAATTTACATCATGAGTCGGGCTAATAAAAGGAAACTCTTTATTTATTGGGCGGAGCATAGTGAGCTTTTATATTTTCAGTTGGAACACGCAGAAAAATAATATGTCAGGATGTAACCACGTTCTACAGCAACATACCAGGCTGGATTTTAACAATGCTTAACAGCCTGTTAAGAACGTTAACGTTTGTAATCGACGAACAGGCTGTTAATGTAATGGTTAAATTTGACCATAATGTGGTAAAAACTATAACCATCTTATATTCACAATTAACCCTTATGTGAATGGCAAAAAAAAACACCCTTAACAGCATTGCAAGGTACCTGGGTACCTATATGGAAATAGTATTGGAAACTAAAATTTTTTATCGAAAATATGTGCATAACCACGATAAATAACTTTGAGACTTACAATAGAAGTTCATTTTCAGTAAAATTTCAATATCTTGTAAACGACCTGGGTTATGCAACGTATTACTTCTAAGATACGCAAGTTTGAAATTAAGCGTTAATAAGTTATCTCAGTGAAATCTGAAATACCGAGTGTGCTGGGGAAAGATTTTAATGTATTCATGTCAAACATTTTCGGTTTGCAAAATAACTAATAAAAGCGAACGTACTCCCCTGGTAGGGAATTGTCGCGTGTGCTCGCAACTACGTATGAAGCAAATAAAAACAAGCAAAGCTTGCACTAAATGTTCCAAACCAATTTGAAATGAGCATTCATTTCAACAAATTGAAGCGATCAATGAAAATTTATTTGTAGCTAATACCATGTTCACACGGACAGCAATATTCGTGTTTCGCTCTCTTATTCCTGTTTCGCGCACCAAACATGACTGAAACGACTTGTTTCCCCATACAAAATTTTGAGAGCGAAACCGGTCGTTTCATTTTGAAACATGCTGCGAAACAGGAAAAATGTACTATCATTTCCAATTTTGATAACATTTATCGTTAGTTTATCTGAACTAGGTCTCAAAAAAAAAATCAAAACAAAGAAAAAAACAAAGTAAAAATTGATGTTTAATAAAATAAAGTGATAACTATACAATAATAACATACATGTTAAATTCCAATTAATATTAGCAATTGATGCAATTAGTTTATATTTTCTAATTGATTAAACAATTAGAATAAGTTCAACTAATTCCCATTAGCTAATTGAAATTTTTATTCTAATGGAAAACTAATTGCAATTAGTTGCCATTAGCAAAAAAAAATTGGTTAACCTTTACAATTAGAAATCTAATTGACTTCTGATAATGCAATTAGATATTCAATTAGCTCGAATTAGAATCAATTGAATTTAATAATTGAATATCTAATTGCATTATCAGAAGTCAATTAGATTTCTAATTGTAAAGGTTAACCAATTTTTTTAGCTAATGGCAACTAATTGCAATTAGTTTTCCATTAGAATAAAAATTTTAATTAGCTAATGGGAATTAGTTGAACTAATTCTAATTGTTTGATCAATTAGAGAATTTCACAAAAGAATGTTAATTAGCAATCATTAGCATTAGCTAATCATTACTTAACATGTAAGAATAATAATATTAATAAAAGTATTAAATTATATATTTTTAACTTTTAATTACTTTTTTATCTATTTTAAATTAAATCACACTAACAACACACAAAAAAATGTCAAAATGAAACAAGAATCATTGGTATGAACAGCATGTTTGGCAAACTAGTTTCAGAGAGCGAAACGAGTGGCTTATATCGTCGTATGAACATAGCATAAGTGTTCATTTCTGGTTATTTTTTATTTATCTATGTACATTAGCGTGGCCGTTAGTTGTATGGAGAACTTTTTTTTTTTGATTTCTTATACTCTCCCCCTCCAAATCGGTTCAGTTTTATGTAAAAAAAAAAATACAAAAAAATTTCGTAGCGATAAGTTGTGTTTTAGGGGGGGCGTCCGTCCCTCAAAGTTTGCCATCAAGCCATTTATTCAAATGTAATTTGTTTGCGTATGACATCTTCTAAAAACAACATTTTACAAGAATATGATATATGGCAATATTTTAGCTCTTCTAGTCAACAACATAAGCCTTTAAGAAAGTTTTTTGCTAAAATCAATATTTTAGAAAATAATTAAGAAAATAAAAACAAAATACCAAACATATTATATACGTTTTATATATATAAAAGGGGGATTTAATGTCAAGTGACACAATTTTGAAATAGATGTCTTCCGATTTGGATGAAATTTACACCAAGGTTAGTCCTATTAGATAGTAGTTTACACACAAATTTTCAACAAGATCGGTCAAAATGTTTCAGAGGTAGAGGGGGTCAAAGTTTGCCATACAGGTGTTCTTTCTCATCCATGTAATTTATTACCTATTGGTGTTAGCAAAATTTGTCCCAAGTAGCTTAGATAGCTATTTAATCAATCTTTTTTAAAAATATTTTTTTGTTTTTTTTTAAAAAATTTTTTAATTTTTTTTTTTAAATTTAAAACTTTTTTTTTTATTTTTTTTAGCCAAGTGTGAAATTTAAAAAAAAAAAAATTTAAAAAATTTTTTAAAAAAACAGAAACAATTTTTTTAAAAAGTTTGATCAAAAAGCTATCTAAGCTACTTGGGACAAATTTTGCTTACACCAATAGGTAATAAGTTACATGGATGAGAAAGAACACCTGTATGGCCAAAATGTCAAACTTTGACCCCCTCTAACTCAGAAACTTTTTGACCGATCTTGTTGAAAATCTGTGTCTAAGCTACTATCTAACAGTACTAAAATTGGTGTAAATTTCATTTAAATCGAAAGACATCTATTTCAAAATTGGGTCACTTGACATTAAATCCCCCTTTTATATATATTAAACGTATATAAAATGTTTGGTATTTTGTTTTTATTTTCTTAATTATTTTCTAAAATATTGATTTTAGCAAAAAACTTTCTTAAAGGCTTATGTTGTTGACTAGAAGAGCTAAAATATTGCCATATATCATATTCTTGTAAAATGTTGTTTTTAGAAGATGTCATACGCAAACAAATTACATTTGAATAAATGGCTTGATGGCAAACTTTGAGGGACGGACGCCCCCCCTAAAACACAACTTATCGCTACGAAATTTTTTTGTATTTTTTTTTACATAAAACTGAACCGATTTAGGGGGGGAGAATATAAGAAATCAAAATAAAAAAAATAACGGCCACCCTAATGTACATATACAAAAACTGATTTTTTTGTTTGTTATTCTTAATCTAAAATATTCATTACGACTTCCTTTAATCTTATTTTAGTGACACTTCACTAAAAATATGCATGCAATAATCGTTTTTTGATACTTAATGTATGAAGGTACCCGGGTACCTTGCCATACCGTTAAGGGTGTAAGATAAAATTTGGTACACCAAGCCCTTCCAAAATGATTTTTTAGCAAAAAAATAATGATAATTTAAAATTTATTAATAGTTAGGAGTTCTCAAGAAGTTTCAGCTATGTGAATCATCTCCTCCTATAAAAAAAATTAATCTGAAAACGCCAAAGGTACCCGGGTACCTTGCCATTCACATAAGGGTTAACAATGGTATGGTCAAAAGTAACCATATTAGTTATTATAGCTGGACCTTTTCTCGTTTACGTTGGCCGATTTTTCGTTTTAGCGATTTTTAAAACATGCTTTGTACGATTTTGCTTTGGGTCATTTTGCCTACAGCCGTGAATTATAGTCCAATTAAACTATGACAGACCAAATTTGACTACAATAGCGTTACTCGTTAAGGTTTTAGATGTACTAAAGTGTTTTCCGAGAGTGGGTTTTATATAAGGCCTATGGTAAGTTATCGACCGATCTTTACAAAATATAGTAGTATCATTTTTAGTCTTATAAATATTAGAGGTGGCCAATGGCTGTAGTAATGTGTTAACTTTTTTATAATTAAGGAAATGCGGCCCAACGATTCCGCTGATTCATTTAGTAAATGCCCCTATTAATAATTCTACCATAACCAATCACCCAATAATTACAATGAAAATAGAATTCGAACATTCGAGAAGGGATCATAACGTATCTTCGTGTTTTGACAATTTCAGTTGAATTTGTTAATTCTGTATGCCTGCGTTCTTCTATTATCGGTCTCATAATGTTATTGTGAAACAATGAACCATTTAATAATAAGATCATCCATCGCAAATAAGGAAGAACACTTTTCATTTTCATCCCCTATAAATCATCTAAACTAGACAAAGTTAGCATTCCAAAAAGTCTTTTCCGAAAATACGATTACATATTCGGAAATAAGTATCAAATTTGTTATCGTAGCTGGTATGTTCTTCTTAAACTTTTTATATTATTTTTATACCCTCCACCACAATTAGTTGTGAAGAGGGTATACTAAGTTTGCCATTCCGTGTGAAACTTTTTTACTATTCATCTCAGACCCCATAAAGTATATATATTCTGGCTCCTTAAGTAATTCTAAGTTGATTTAGCCATGTCCGTCTGTCTGTTGAAAACACGTTTACTTTCGAAAAACTCAAGAGAAATGAAAAAACTTGGTGTCGAATAGCTTGTAGTTATCCTAAGCAGTTTGGGATTGAAATCCAGCAAAATCGGATCAGTAGGATCAGAGCTATGAATCAAAATGTGGAACTACCGCCTAAAAAAATTTATAATTTTGCTACAAAAACTAACATAAAGGGTGAAACAATGCACGGAATGATAAAAGATTTTGCAAAAAATCGACTGGAAATCACACTGCAAAGTTTCGTGAAGATCGGTCCATAATTTCCTCTAGGCCCCATAAAAACACTACTCCCGGAAAACAGTTTAGTACGCCTAAAGCCGTAATTAATAATGCTATCATAACAAAATTTGGCATGTCACAGTTTTATAACACTAGTAATGGCACTGTAAAATTTCGTGAAGTTTTCTCCATAATTTACTCTAGGCCCCATATAAGCCCTTCTCCCGGAAAACAGTTAAGTTCGCCTCAAACCGTAATTTATACTGGTATCAGAATAAAATTGAATACTTCACAGTTTTATAGGATAAGAAATAGCAATAATAAATTTCGTGATCATCGGTCCATAATTTACTATAGGCCCCATATAAAGTCCACTCTGGAAATTTAATAAAATGCGCCTAAAACCATACAAGATATATTTATTGTGGTAAATTTCTTCCAACTTACTTTCAAATGGCCAGAAAAAATTTTATGAATTTTGTGATATACGGTCTATAATTTACCTTAGATCCCATATTTTCCTTCTGAAATTCACTGTAAACGCTAAAACTAATTTCACACTGTTTTGAAATTTATTGAAATTTATGTTTTTAATACCAGAAATCACTCTGCAGAATTTTAGGATGATTGGTTCATAACTTACCATGGCTCCAATATAAATTCCCCTTCTGAAAATCATTTAAGATCGGCTTAAACTGTTACGAATCATGATATTTTACTCAAGCTAGTTAAAATTGCTAAAAAAAAGCATACAACTTTCTGATTGTCGGTCAATAATTTAATATAGGTCTAAGCCGCAGCCAATTTTAATGCTGATGTCTGTTTTTATAAAGATATATTAATAATAAATAGATATCCTATAGTTAGATCATATAGATATAGATCGTTGGAATTAAAGCACATCCGCTACATATATTGGAATAAAAAAAATTCAAAATTCGTCAGCAATATTATCTTAAGGCCGTGCTTACATTGGTTTTAAATTTGACTTGTCGTTTCAGAGATATATTCAATTCAACAACATTCAATTCTTAATCATCACAAATAAATTTCAATTTTGTTCCGCTGTGTAATCACTGATATTACTTTATGTTGATTTGTGTTTTTTATATAAAATGTCTAAAACGTTTTAAATATTACAAAAACGGTCGTCCGGGTCTTGATGGTCATTCCCCCAAGTCTTCTTCCAAAAAACTTGACGAGGCTTTACTGGGAAAGAATCTTTTATCATCCAACCAATATTTTAAGATTGACTCGAAAACGTTCTTTGTTCTGTGTGCATGCATCCACGGATTGGTCATCATCTTCATCATTTTCTATACCACTTTTCATGAAAATGTAATGTATGACAGCGTTATTGGTTTTTCTTTTTGTCTTTTTCAGAGTACCAAACATTAAACAAATCACTTTTAGTGATAGCTATTGCAATCTAAAGATACGATAGAAAGTGTTTAGGCAAAATAGGCAGCTAACTTCTTAAACATTTAACAATGCACATGATAAAGATGATAAAAAAAATAGCAGTCACATTAAAAACTCTATCACAATTTACAATACATATTAAGTTCCACAACTAATGAATACATTTTAATTTGCATACGTATTTTTCTAAACGGAAGGCTTAATCAGCGGAACATTTAAAATTTAAAAAATATATACCTCTATTGTATAAATAAAACCAATAAATATTACAGAAAACGTTTTCACTTATTTTATTAGCTCTCGAAACCACATACAATTATCAACTAATCTGTTATTAAAAATTAAACTTAGCAATTACTGATGTTTAAATCAATGCAGCAGTGATAATATTGCAAATATTCCAAAAAAATAAATTTGTCATTGGGACCACTGTGGAATGCAGCAAAAAATTTAAGCATCACAGAAGGATAGTCTCAAGAGTTTTTGCTGCATAACTCCCCGTACTCAAGAAACGTTGCAATGACCCATTCATATGAACTTCTTTACTTTCATTTACGGACAGAACGCAGGACAGAGGCGTTCTTATAAGAGTCAAAATCAATTTATGTTACTAAACTTTTATCCTAAAACTTATTCCTGAATCCGATCGGGTGATACCTTATTCTGTATTAGGGCACCGCCTCCAACATGAGACAATCCAAAGGCTAAAAAATTAAATCCTTCCAACTGCTCCCTGGTATGTTAAGAACTCGAACATTCCCAAAGATCTTAGTGTGCCATCAGCAAAAACTTAATTCACAGGGTACTCAACAAAATTTTTAAAATGACTTGAACTCCACTCAAATCCACTTGCTCGAAATATTTTAAATTGTGGCGGCCACACGCTCTTAAGGAGAGGGATACCGCAGCAATAACCAAGATTAGAAGTAAAATAAACACCTTTGCGAACGGAAGCCGTGATTTGGACAAAAATTACATACTATATTAGATTTCATTAATTAACTACCGAAAAAAATCTTCAAAACCTGTGTTCTTTAAAAACACCTTTCAAGTTCACACTATGCTGCCTTCATTAAATTGAAATTGTATTCAGAAAGTTGGCAATAGTTTCGTTTAGTCATTAGTTTCACCTTGACACAAGATGCGTGCGCTAGTTGCAAGAGTAACGAACAAGCAAATAAATAATAATTTATTTAACATTTTAACAAATGTATTCGTACGTGTGAGCATAAGTATCTCGATTTGGATGAATTTTAATTTGAACAAATACATGGCTAATAACTCAACATGATAACTCAACAACAAATAGCTTTTTTCTTGTTAAAGTTTGCAACATTTGGAGCACAAAACTACAACACGAGAATAAGAAATATTTTTTCATTTGTTCGTACTCATGAAGAAATTTTCATTCATTCATTTACTTTTTGTTAAAAAATATGTTTTGCGATTGTACGTTATACTTGCAATCGTTTTGAAAAATGGTCTTTAGCACGAATTTGATTGCGCACTCTTTTTTTAACTTTTGTAAATTTTTACTAAGAAAATTTAAAGTTCATTTTCATAAGAAATTAATGAAAGGCATAAAAGGCCTTGTTTTTGTTTTGTGAAAAATAACATTTATAAAAACAAACAATTTAAAATTTATTAAAAGAAAAACAAACAGTGAATATTTAATTTGAAATTAAAATAATTTATAAAACAATGAATGCATGACCTATTTCGACAATTATTAATACGCGAATAAGTCGGATGTCCTTTGAGTTTCTTTGAAAGTTTCTGAAACAGGGAAATTGAAAAAATTTTAATATTAAAAAAATGTATTCCAATTGAAATTAAGGATTGGACAATAAGCCCATCAGCTTCGTTTCCGAAATAGAATATTGAGATGCACTTAAATTCGTTTTTCAGAACTTGCAAAACACTATGCTTTTTATCTCATCAGATCTTGAATAATTTTCAAATCAATTAGGAAAATACCCTGTCTAGTTAGGCTTAAGTATGTTATCCGTTGATACCAGGTAAATATTAAATACAATAGTGCTAATTGTGGCCAGAATTCGAAAAAAAACTTCTACTTTCTCATACTCCTAAACATCTATCCGTTCTTTCAAACATTCATTCCTTCCCTCCTTCCCCTTAGATATTCTTTCATTCATGCCCCAACTCATTTATTGTAAGTTATAAACAGTGAAAACATTTTTATTTCAATTTGGTCGTTATATTTGTTTTGTTGCTGTTCTTGCTGTTGTTTGTAGTGTTGTTTGGTTACTTTTCGTTTTGTGGTGACAGGCCAACAACATTCATGTGTTAAAGCGTTGGAGTCATCATAAATTTTCAAGACAAAAATGACATGAAAAATATGAAATGGTTTTAATTACCAAACAACGTTTGGGAGGGAGTACAATGGTGCGAGTGTCAAGGTACCTTCAACAAAGTTTTTTCTGCAAGTGAAGAGTATGCAACACGCCTTTGTTTGCTTAAGGTTTTATGAACTTGTTAAGGAATTTTTTTTTTCTTCGTGTGTTTTATTATTTTATACCTTGAATTTTTTTATATGGTTTTCTTTATGACAGAAAAATTTATTGATTTCGTGTAATTTTTATGCTTTTGATTATTTAATTTCGAGCGGTTTTTTATTTATAAAATCAAGATGAAAGAGAGTTTGTTCTGGAAATATGTTGACAATTAAAATATTCCTTAAACTGAACAACAAATATATAATGAAAAACCGCACACTAGCTTAGCTTCCATTAACAAATCTTATTGAAAAACTAACTGATACGATCAGGGGTTTCCCAGAGTCAAGCTATCAATGACATTAATATACAGAGTGGGCCAAAATTCAACATGGGGTTCACAAGTTTAATAACTTTTGCATTTAAATTTTTTTTTCTAAAATTAAAATTTTGTATTCCCAAAAATTGCTTTTGATAATAAACTGGCAAGTGCACGGCTTAAAAAAACTTACCTGGCAACATGCTTTTGCAAGTTGTTTTTTGCATTTTGTTTTTCTTAACCTACTTACAACTACAACTAATGTTGGAAGAATTCCAATCAATTGTAGTGGGGAATGGTAGAAGAGATAAGCTCACTGTTTATTGTTGATGTTTTTGTTAAAACTTTGATATTGTTACAAGTAGAATTGTTGCTTATAATTCTTATACGCTTAACAGTTTTATTTGGTTTAAGCAACCAGTGAAATGCGCATAGGAATAGCTTATCCCATCAACAATAAATTTCAGTGTTATTATCAAGAATAAAAATTGGGAATTAAGCACGAATAACAAAATCTTTTAAATTAAAATTGTTTTTCTATTTTTTTCAGATTATAGAAAATTTCTATTTGAAATAACACTTCGCACTGCGGAAAATATTAAACGTGTAGAGCAAAGTGTTGAAAACACACCAGAAAAATCCACCAGAAGACGTTCTGCTCAGCTAGGAATGGCTCGTACGTCACTACTACTCCTTTAAAAAAATTACTAGTGTTCACACATAAGGTGCAATTGGTGCTAGAATTAAAACCCGCAGATCATCGGAAACGCAAAATTTTGCAGATAAATGACTTTAAGCCCACCCTGTATAATCATATAATCATTTCCTTATTTTTAAGCCAATATATGTATGTATATCTAAGACATTAATATATGTTCGCTACCATTATATTAGGTTTAAAGTTTGCGCAAAATTATTTTGGAAAAATGTGTTTTTAAAAAAGGTACCAAAAGTACGAATTTCAACCCATTTTGGTAAAAATTTTCGCGAAGTAGTTATAGAGATTCATAAAAAACGTTGATTTAGAATCGCAAAACTATTAAAAAAAATGTTTTTAATAAGTACCAAAAGTACGAATTTTTTCCCTTTTTTGTCCCATTAATTTAATTTTTTTTAATCTATATACATTAAAGCAGCAATAATTAATTAACTTTTTAAATTTTGCGGTCTAAATGGGTTGAATTAAAATAAGCCAAAGTTCCCTATTTTACCCACTTCTACCCCCAAGAGTCTTCCAACATGTACTTCTGTGTGATATGCCGACGTTGCCGTAGCAATTCCTTCATAAAAAATGTTGATTAATAATTGCAAAGGACAAATGTTAACCCTGTTTTACCCTTAAAGTTAATTTTTTTTAATCTATGTCCCTGGAAATAGCTTAAGCATCATTTTGCAGTCTAAATGTAGTGAATAAAAAAATACCAAAAATTCAAATATTTTACGATTTTCAAATCTTCCTATAGAAATTCCTACAATTGAAAATTTTTTGTGTAGGTTAAAGGACTACTTAAACAAATCGTATCCAGTTTTGTCCCTTTTACCATTTTATCCCTTCTTAGACCAAAATGCAGTGAATCATAGTGCATAGTTAGTAATTTCGCTATCAAAGATAAACACGGAAAGAAACTTATTTTCTAAAGTAATCAATTTCGTTTTTTAAAATAAGAAAATCCAAAATCTAAAAATAACTTCTTGATTTTAACTTATATTGTTCGTATTTAGTAAAATTTTGTGAAATAAAGAAATATTTTGCTTAAACCAAGCCACACATATATTTAGAATAAGTATTTTTTTGGCTTGGAGGAGAATCATGCAAAATTTTCTTGGTTCAAGCCATATTAAGTAAATTATTCTTTCCGTGAAAAAACAAACTAACTTATATGTACCTTATTTTTATACACCACCAGCACTTGTGGTGAATGAGGGAGAATAACTTTGTCATTCCTTGTGATATTTTTTTTAATACATATAGGACCCCATAAAGTACATGTATTCAGGGGCCTTACGTCGATTTCGTCCATCTGTCTGTCTGTCTTTTTAAAACACGCTCACTTTAGAAAGACTCCACGAAAAAGTACAATATTATAGTGAATTTTTTTCTAGTTCTCCTAACCAGTTGGTTATTGGAATCCAGCACAATCGGTTAGGGAGAAAAAAAGTAATAACCCCAAATGTAAAACAACATTCCTAAAAAAATTATATTTTTGTTACAAAAGTTAACCAAAATTAGTAACAGAATGCACTGATTCTCATTAAATTTTGCACAGATTGTTTTATACCACTGAAAATCATCTTTATAAAATTTGTAAAGATCGGCTAAAATTTACCATAGGCCTTATATAATTCCAACTCCCGGAAAACAATTAATTACGTATCAATCCGTAACCAATCATGCTATTGCAGTAAAATTTGGCCTGACATAATTTTATACGACTAGGAACTACTGTGTTAAATTTCGTTATGATTGGCCAATTATTTACCATAGGACTCATATAAAGCCCGCTCTCGGAAAACATTTTAACACGCCTACAGCCGTAACCAATACAGTAGCCCGTTTCTGTATTTCTCGCATCATAAAATTTTCCGACTGAAACCAGTGAATCGGGACAGAAACAGTGAAAAATGAAACAAAAAATGGTTTTTCTCACACAAGTGTTTCTGTATCTTTTTTTTGCGAGAATTATCTGTCATTTAAATAATTTTCCAGCAATTATTGGAAGGATGCGAGAAAAAGTGTTTCTATAACAATATTTTGCGAAAAGTTTTTTTCAAGAACTGTCAAAATAAGTCACATTTGAAATTGGTGGCGAGAAAAACAAAATGTAGATATTTTGAATTTAAAATATGTTTATATACTATTTTTTTTTAATAAATAAAAAAATAGAAGGAATATAAATGATAAATGCATAATTTATATGATGAAAATAAACAAAAAACAATTGTTATATTTTGTTAGTTTAAATTTTTGTTAGCCTTTTCTTGTTTTGGTTTTAATCAGTGCTGCCAGATAAATTTGTGTCAAAATCGTCAATTTCCTGAGAAAAAATAAAAAAAATCGTCTTTTTTGTTTTAAAAATCGTGCAATTTAAAATCAATTTTAAACAAATTTGTTTTGACTTTTATTAAAAAATAATCAAACAAAAACATACACTCACAATATTCTGTACGCAAAATTAACTGAAATTGTAATATAAAATAAATGAAAGTTCATTTAAAAACCGGTCTACCTATTTTTCATTTATTTTTAACAAAAAGTTCATTTAATTTTTCTGTCAAAAATTCAACACCATATTCCGTAAAATCAAATAAATATTCAGTTATTTTGTAAAATTTTACTGTCAAAAATTCAACACCATATTCAGTAAAAACGATTAAATATTCAGTTATTTATTAAAATTTTACTGTCAAAAAATTGACCCCATATTCAGTAAAAACAATTAAATATTCAGTTATTTTATTAAATTTTCGTTTACTCCACAAAAGAGCCGAATTTCTAAAAAATACCAGACAGACACCTGTCCGCTTGTTTTTCTTATAAGCGAGAGAGGGAGAATATTTTTATTTACTTACCCAGTTACACACGTTTGTTTTACTTTTGTTGTACTGACCACGTTGTTTACAGAAGAACTCTCAATTATAAGACACCAGCAGCATGACCGATATGGCTTCGCAATTATTTTACTTTTAAAATTTGATGTATTTAACTAAATTTTTTTAACAAATAGAAAATGGGAATTGCTTACACAAAACAAGCAATTCATTTTTTATAGATAAGTAAAAATTAATTTTTGGTAGTAAAATTATATAAAATAACTGAATATTTAATTGTTTTTACTGAATATGGTGTTGAATTTTTGACAGTAAAATTTTATAAAATAACAGCATATTTATTTGTTTTTACGGAATATGTAGTTAATTTTTTGACAATTAATTTATATAAGATAACTGAATATTGATTTATTTTTACGGAATTCGCGGTTGAATTTTTGACAGTAAAAATTAAATGAACTTTTCGTTGCTTTAAATTACATTTTTATTTACTTTAACATAAAGAAGAATTTAACTCAATCAACGGACAATATTAACTGCAACTGAAAATCCGTATTAATATGCACTTAGTTTTTTGAATAACTGTTAGAATCAGTTAAAAATAAATTTGCTTGGAATTTTAAATGTTTATTTATTTAAAAATGGCTGAACGGAATATTTCTTAAATAAACTACAGTCCGTTACTGTAATAATATTGTGAGTGTAGTTAAAGTTCATGGGTATTTAATAATTATTATTTAATATTTGAGATATAAATCTTTAATTTACCTATTCCTATAATCTTTTTCTTTTTTACCTGAAATAGACTTAGTAGAATACCTTGTAGTTAAAATTAAAAAAATCGGTTCATAAATAAACGGGTTAAAGACCCAGTAAAATCTTCGCCTACAAAATAGTATGTTAAGTAATCAGAAACACATAAAAGCACTACATACAATTCTACTGAACAAATGAATTTTACAAGGGTTGTGCCAAAAAGAACAAATTCAAAAGTAAGTCATTTCTTTATCTTAATACATCCAGAAAAAAGTAGTTATCGAAGTTCTTATGGAAGAAAGCTACTTAATAACGAGTGAAAGAAGCTATCCATTTTGAAAAAGGAATAATGGTTTTGGCACAAAAGTGTACATATGTATAAGATAAGAATATCAAATATCAATGATATTTTGTATATGTATATAAGAAGTATTAAATGTTCAAAATAAGCCAGGTCGGTCCGTTACTTTCCCTCGAAATTATACACATTATACAGAGCTAGATACCTATTTGTAGAAATTACGGGCATAAGGGGCTTATAGTGTAAAACGCAACGCCAACAATTTCATTAAAAGCAAAAATAAAATCAAAAATATTTTATAAATTTGTTGTTGCTTTCTACAGACATTCATATTATTATTTTTTTTTTTCAACTTTCAACGCCACAAAATAGAAGTGTTTGAAATTTAAAAATTCAAGATGAAGTAACAACAAAAGTAACAACAAAATTATAAAATATTTTTGATTTTGTTTTTGCTTTCGTCACTTTTTTAGAAAAAATCATCAAAACGTCACTTTGTTAATATCGGAACAAAAAATCGTCGAGATGATGATAACTCGTCAAATCTGGCAGCCCTGTTTTTATTATATTTATTTCTTTTGTTGACGTTTCGCTTTTATTTGACACTTAATTACTGGAAATATTCCAGTATAAACAGAATTTGTTGTGTCTGTTTTCGCATTCAAATACAGAAACACTTTTATCTCATAAATCGAGAAACGATGGAATTTTTTGTTTCACACTTCATGTAAGAAATTTTACGATGCGAGAAATACAGAAACGAGCTACAGGTATTGGAATTAAATTTAGTCTTTTCACATAGGAAACCACTCCTCCAAATTTCTTGAAGATCGCTTTATATTTAGCCCACTCAGGAAAATCATTTAAATACGACTAAGTCCGTAACAAATATAGTTTATATGACAAGAAAAAACACGATGTAAGTTTGCGATAATCGGTTTATAATTTTCGGTAATGCCAATCTAAAATCTCCTTCTGAAAATAACTTTAATGCGCCTAATATTATTTTTGAAACAAATTATGCTATTATATTTGAAAAATGCAACAAAATTTCATACTGTGAGATCAGGCTTAATAAAGATTGGCTTATCATTTAAATATCCCAATCCTGAAATATTCGAACTACCGGTGGAGGGTAAAAAAGATTCGATACAGCCGAATATAGCACTTTTACTTGTTAGAATATATATTTTAGAACTTCATATGAAATTAATTTAAACACACATAAAAGAAAGTTAACACATTTTTTTCTCTATATGCTTATTAAAGGATATTTTCTGTAATGTAATGACAATAGTTTTAAAAGACATTCTTCGTATATAAGGTACTACAAAACTCTTAAATATTTGCAATAGACCGCCTGAATGAGAACTTGTTGTCTTAACATTACATGTTCATTTATTAGATACTCGACAAATATTGGCGATAAAAAGAGTTTAACATTTTAAGCTTAATTACCTTCCCGTCTTCGTTATTATCATCTCTGTTCCCAGTTCATGAAATTTATCCCACAATTCTTTGGTCTCCAAATGACATTGTATCGGCAGCAAATCATCACAATTGCAGGACCCCACGATTTTTGGAGAGGACTAAAAAAAATTATTTTATTAAATCTCTATTATTTTTGCTGTCATAAAAAGAGCTGAGCTAACTTTTCGTTTTACCTTCGCTGGCTCTGGGGATAAACGATCGTCTTCGGTATTGCCTGGACTCTGTGGTGAAGCTCTGCCCCTGCTACTACTCGAACTATTGTTGTTGTTATTGCCACTGCTACAATTGCCACTATCGTTGCTGTGATTAATTCTATGTTTGTAGAGACTTTTGTGTCCATGATGTGGATGCTGTTGGGGATGGTGCCGTGTCAGGCGTATGGCGGAGGCTGCTTCGTTATCACTGCAATCGACTACATCCACATCGCCCTCGTCATCGCCATCGGGAAATCGTTCTAGTGACAGAGGACCTAAAAACAAAAAGAATTTTGTTAAAAATATTTAATTTTTTTTTTGCATTTTTGTATTTTCAAGTACAAACCAATTTGTACAAAAATGGCTAGTAACATATTGTAAAATACCCAGCTTTAACTTATTCAACTTGCAAGAAAAATAAAAAAAGCATTTTAAAAGAAAGTTACAGATTTGTTTTCATTAATCCTGCTTCATGTCATGTTTTTCGTAATCCATTTATAATTTGTGCAACACCAAGGTGCACTGAATCTTAAAATATTTTCCATTTAAAAACATATCAAAATTAATCATCTCTGTTGTAGTTTTAAAAAATTTAAATTCATTTTCAAGTATTTTTTTATAGTTTTTTGAAGTGTGAATATTTTATTTAATTGCTTCTAATGTTCTCCCCCTTTTTTGTAATTTGTGATCATCGTGCAAAAATAGTTTTTTTTTTTTAATAATTTTGTTTTAATATTGTAAATTTTTTTTTATATTTGTGTTCAGCATGAGTGATTTTTTGCATGTTTTGTATTTGTATGATAAATTTTGTTTTATTACTTTAAAAATGTTTAAAAAGAAATTGTTTAAATAATAAATGGAAAGACACACAAACGGACGGACGGACGAATAAACGTAACGAGTATGAGTATAAATATAAAAAATCAAATCATTAGTTTAGCACTATTAACAATCAAGTTTAAATATTTCAAATAAAACAAATTTAAACGATCCTGGAGTAATTTGGTTAAGATCTAAACTGTTAATTTTATTAAACTGGTATAATGAGAACTCAGCAACAAAACAAAAAAAAAAATATATGTACCTCTTAGGGTGTTCAATTAATCGGGTTTTATTTTTGTCCGATTAAACGATTAATCGATATTTGGCATTTTGAACTTATTCGATTAAACGAATAAAACTTTAAAATGAATTGATTAATCGAATAATTCTAAATCCAAAAATTTTATAAATGTTTTCGATAACAAATTTTTCATATTATTCGAATGTGTATTCTATGTCAAATACAATAAAACTTGTCAACGTTGCTCCAAATTGTTGCTTCAATTTTGGGCACTTATGGTGTTTTCTTTTCTACAAAAAATGTGACATTTTATTTTAAAAAAATGCAATTTGATGTCTGTTTCCTAAAAATTTTGCTCCCGAAAAGGATGAGTTTTTTAGAATAAAACAAAATATTAGAAAAGCTTGACAAAGGCTTTCAAGGGAATCGGTAAGCCCTAGATTTTAATGTTACGACATCTTCAATCAGCTTTATCAAATACAGCAAAATTAAATGCTGTTTTCAACTTATATCAGAAAGCAAGCAATAAATCTTTGCACAGCGCTGAAGACCCAAAAATGGAAAGTCGTCTTTATGAGTGGTTTTTAAATCAACAAGAAAAAAAGTGTACAGTGACTAGGCCCATACTTAAAGAGAAAACTAAACAAACATTTAGAGAGGAATATCCCCATAAAGATGAAAATGCATTCCGTGAACACGGTATTTTTAATTTAAAAAAATACATTTAATGTATTGGACTGAATTGTTACGTTTTGTTTTCTTGTTTTTATCAAATAAAATTGAATTAAAACAAGTTAGAGTGCTATATTCGGCTGTGCCGAATCTTTGATACCCTCCACCGACAGTTCGAATGTTTAAGGAGTAATATCCGTATGATGTCTTTTTATTATTATTATCTTAAACTGTGACGATTTGTTATTAATTATGGTTTTAGGAGACTAAACTGTTTTCCGGGAGTAGGGCATATATGGGGCCTAGGGTAAATTATGTACCGATCTTCACGAAATTTCACGGTATCATTTATAGTCCTATAAAATTGTGACGAGCCAAAATTTGTTATGATTGCATTATTTTTTACGGTTTTAGGCGTACTGAACTGTTTTCCGGGAGTAGTGTTTATATGGGGCTTAGGGTAAATTATGGACCGACCTTCGCGAAATTTTACAGTGTCATTTCTAGTCGAATAAAACGGACTTGTGCAAAATCTTATGTCATTCCGTGCATTTTTGCATCATTTATGTTAATTTTTGTAACAAAATTATCAAGTTTTTGAAGGTGGTGGTTCCACATTTTGATTCATAGCTCTGGTCCTACTGAACCGATTTTGCTGAAATTCAATCCCAAACTGCTTAGGATAACTACAAGCAATTTGACACCTAGTTTGTTTATTTCTTTTGAGTTTTTCGAAAGTGAGCGTGTTTTCAACAGACGGACAGACGGACAGACGGACAGACGGACAGAAGGACAGACGGACAGACAGACGGACATGGCTAAATCGACTTAGAATTTTTCAAGCAGCCAGAATATATATACTTTATGGGGTCTGAGATGAATAATAAAAAAGTTTCACACGGAATGACAAACTTAGTATACCCTCTTCACAACTAATTGTGGTGGAGGGTATAAAAAATTTAAGTGTTTATTGTTTAAGTGTTTAGAAACGCATGAACTATTTTGTTAAAAAATACGGGCGTGTTCTAGAAATCTAAATGAAGTGGATTTAAGATCGAGAACATTTTTAAAATTACCCTGTAATGAAAGTTCATAAAAATATTTCATTTTATCTACTTCATTCTTGAAATATCTGTTATTTTTGCAAGAGTAACACTAAAAACCACGATAAACTACGGTAATTTTGTAAATAGTATAATTGTACATATTTAAATTATCGTTTGATTACAATTTCACTTCATTTCGATTTCTAGAACATACCCGATAAATTAATATAAATCTTTGAGCTAACATACCTTTGTCGTATTCTCTTTTGTGGAATAAAGTTTTAAATTGTGTTGAAAAAATGTAACAAAAATATAAGCTAAATTACTCACTAAACATGACTGGTTTTTTAATTTCAACGGACACATAAACTTGATTTATTTATTCGACTTAAAACTTTAAAAAATTATACATTTAACTGAAATACTATACATTAGTATCATTCGATTAATCGGTATAAATTCTTCGATTAATCCTCTAATCGAAATTAGCAATTTTAAATTATTCGAACAATTAATCGTCTAAAATTGTTCGATTAATCGTACCTATATAAGAAATTGTGCAGATATTTCCAACTGGGTATAAGAATTTAATAGATTTTTGCAAATTTCAGTTTTTTAATAACTTTTTTTATGTGTTTTATTCGATGAGATGTAAAAATTCGTGTTTAAATGAGTTCGATCAAACATTTGAGCAGAAGAAATATACAACAAAAAACATTGAGAATTTCAATCACAAAATCATTAAAGCGGCAACAAAAATAAAAGCAACCATAATGATAAAAAATATCAGAAGGAGGAGAAGATAGAAAATTAAATCAACATGCAACATGTTTGTTAAAATGATTTTAAAACTTTCAACATTTTAAAATTAATTGCGTTAATATGCAAATTAGAATCTTCAACAATAAATAATATTAACAATTACAATAACAATAACAATAGCAAGATAACAAAAACAGCATATTTTTAAATTTGAAAATAAGAAACGATAATTATTATTACATCGTATACTTTAATAACAGTCTTTCTATGCTATCAGCAATTATACATAAATGTGCCATTTGCTAACAAAATCTTTCATGTTCTTAACTAACTTTCATATTCGCAATGCGCCGCTAATCTAGTTATCAGTGTAGTAAAGCAAAATTAATCCCGAATCACGAACGGAAAACAATGCAAGTGTAATGTAGTAGTAACCATGATGATGGTTATGGGTGTAACAATTGTAAATGAAATGTAAAAAAATAAATAAAAAATAATAAAATTATAATAAATTTAAAAAAAAATTAAAAATAAATCACATTTAATTCATTGCAAATATGTATTAATTGATGTTATTTTCTACACGTTTATACATTTTTTGTTTTTAATTTGTTAAAGCTGTTTTCATGATTAACAGCAAAACTATTATTATATGTATATAATAATTGTTATTAACTTCAAATGGCTGCCTTTTATTTAATTTTTAATTCAAGTACTTAAATTCGCATAAATAAATAAAGATTATGAATTTTAAAACTGTCTTATAGTATTCATGTAATTGTCATGTTTTGTTCCAACAACTTTTTTTGTGTATTATAAATATTTATGATTTGCAAATTATTAATATATTGATTTTAACTTTAGCTTTTATTTTAGGGGTTTTATTTTGTTTATACACTAAGGCCTTGATTTACGACGTTAATAGGGATGCGTTGCAAACCATAATGACGCTTTTCGAATCTCTTTGCCAATATATTTGCATTGACTATTAATTTTCGCAAAGTTTGAACTGATCATCTTCAACTGTTACCATAATTGCAATACGATTTTCATCAGGATCATTTTAAAAAAAATATCCACAAAATGTGAAATCAGTTGTATCTCACCCAAAATTTTAGAAACTGTTAGGATTTTTCTTTTTCTTCAATGTCATCGTTATTGTCATCTTATAATTTATCGAAGCTAATGATTATCAAGCTTTCGTTATTAATCTCTACCTTGTGCCATAATAAATCCCATATATCTCTTCTTTCTGTCAAAAACAAGGTTGGCAACCGAAACGAATTTCGGTATAGGTATTGGTATTAAAATATTTGTTAATTCGGCATTGGAATTGGTATCGGTAATAAACTATTTTGTATTTCGTTATTTATATCGGTGTTTTTATTATTTTGATATCGGTATACAGGTATATAAACTATTATAAGGGAATATATCGGTATTTCAATTGTGAACTTAGAAACACCCTGTCAGGGATAAGAAGAAAACAACTCTGTTTTCAGTAACTAAACATAGGGCATATAAGACGCCGCATGAGTACGAGCTAGAAGCTTACCAATAAATTTTATAAATCTTAATCTATTTTCAATATTAATAGTAGTCAAAACTAATTTGTAAACGTTTATTTGATATACAAGTGTTGTCCCTTGACACAATTAAATGAACTAAACCAAAAAAAAGATTGACATTTTTTTAAATTGATGTAAATTGCTTTGTTAACCAATTTATTTAAAATTTTAAGATTTATCTTAAAAGAAGAAGATAGTTAATGTATATATTTGAGGACGAAGATAGCAACGATTATTATCTTCATGAAGATCTACGCAATTATTTTGTCTAAATGCCTCCTTCACACACACTCCTTTGGTATGATCAATTGCTTGTTCAACAAAATTATCCCTAATAAAGATATTTCTAAATGGATCCAAAATAAATTAACCTTGGAAGGAAGGCTTTATTCTCAGAAAGAATTTAATTTTTTTTTTTTAATCTTTTAAAAATTTATATTATTTTTAATACCGAAACGGTTATACTGGTATGATACCGGTATTAAGGGAAACGATATACGTATGTATACTGGTATTTTACCCAAAATAATAATTTCGGTATCGGTATCAATACCGGTATTCAATTTAAAGGATATTTTAACGGTATTGATATCGGTATCGGTTGCCAACCTTGGGCAAAAGCAAGCTCTCTGAAAACGCAAATTTAACTGAAGCAAATCGAAGAACGAAGACGACATATGACGAAATATGGGGAACTAACGGCCACAAATTAAATCCTTATTTTGGTATTCATAATAATTTTTTAAATTAACTATGAAAATTATCCTTAATAAACGTTTGTTAAATTTAATAATCGTTTATGAATACGGGGATTAGTGTAGGAAAATCACAAATAATACTGAAATAATCCAAATGTTAAAATATTATAATAAAGAATTTTTAAGGACAATCATTAAAGAATAAATACGTAGAATTAATGATCTTTCCAATTTCTTGAGAATTAGTGAGTACACATATCGATGGTTTTCTTTCGCAACCACGTAACTCGATTTTTTCCGATTTTTTGTTTTAACCGGAGAAGTAATCAGTTAATACCGCCTTACAATTTTGAAATTTTTTTGTTTGGCGGAAGCAAACCATCGATATGCAAAACGAACAGGATAAAAATACTGAAAGTAACAAAAAAGTATATCAATATATAGTGTGGGCATAAATTGGAGAATCTTTTGATAATTAAAAAACTTATTGGTGTACAAATTGCAATAAAGTTTGGATCTGGCTTCAAACCAGATGCTATTCTAGTATCTAGCAGCCACGTCTTTACAAATCATTGCTTCATATTTTAATTTGTTCGTGCTCACATGAATTTGGCTTGTAAAAAGTGCTGCTGTAAATTTTTTTGTTCTGGCACAATAGAAAACATCGGAAAACAAACAGGTAAGATAATATAGCCCGACCATACGATATTCTTCACCATAATATTAATAGACAAATTATCGAAAGTGTACCCTATTTGGGACCCATAACCAATAACACTGTGCAACAAAAATACCAGCCTCAATACTTGCAACGCGAAATGAAACTAGACTATAGGTAGAGCAAATCTGCCAAAGAGTTTTCAAAAGTTAGCTCGGGTTCCCGAAATATCGGCCACTAAAGTTTTTATATTTTTTTAAAAAGGCGTTTGGTATAGCCAAAAAAATATTCTAAATGTAGTTCTGAGCTAAAATACTATTTCAGATAGATGTCTTCAGTAGAATTGTATGGTGATTCTTTGCTTAGAAAATATTAACCCACTAACACTATGTTTTTATTATTGAAGCGAGTTGGCAAAAAATATTAAATAAGTTTTATATAATAATAGCAATAAAAAAAAAAGAAACAGAAAAAGAAAAAAATATTATTGCAAATCAAATAAATTTTCACAATAAATTTTTACAATAGAAGCATTTCTAAATTTTGGAGAAGAAACTCTTTTAAACTTTTTTTGAAAATTGAAATCCTTTCAATGTTTTTCAAATTCTGAGGAAGATTATTGAACTCAGTACTACCCAAATGTTCAACTCTTTGTTTCGTTGTTTCCAAACGACATTTTGCAACTCGGATATTCATGCTATTTCTTGTGTTAAACCGTATGATTCCTAACAAAAGAAATTGTATGATGACCTATATTATGTATCGATTTGAAAACATACAAAAGCAACTGCAATTTATACAATCCGTAAATAAGTAGAATTGTTTTCGATATATCCCTATACAAGGGCTTATTAAAAACGACTTTTAATGATTTATTCTGAATTCTTTGTAATGATTTTAGCTCATTGCTTTTTTTATAAGCATATTTAATGGGCAAATAATTTAACTGACTGTGAATTAATGACTGCTATATTTTATATAGCTTAGTTTTCTCATTAAACGTTTTCAAGGTCTTAATATGTTTATCCCAGGAAAGATTGTTTCGTAGATAAATTCCAAGATATTTTGTTGAGCAAATTTCAAAAACTTCCTTCCCATCAATATATATACTAAAATTTTGGTTGTCTGTTGCATTTTAAGGGGTAATTTTTGTCCTTTTTTCCACAGAAGTATACTAAAACGGCACTTTAGAGAGTTAAAATAATCCAAAAGTATATTCTGCATCAAATTTTACTAGGGGTCTTCTTAGACCAAAAAATCGTGCAATGTATGTAAAACGGATTTTCGAAATTTCGGGCATTGAAATTTTTGAATTTGGTTGCACTGTGTAATCGGCGCGCCAGAACTTAATTGTGCTATGAGGTTAAAATTCATATTAATCTTTTTTCTGCCGAACATTATCTATATATCGACATCTTTATTAGATATTTCCGTCTTAAAGAGATCTGAGAGGTGGTTTATAAATCAGGGATGATAATGTTAGTACAATTGTACTTTTTTCAGTACAATTTGAATTGCAAAAGTACTGAAGTACTCCAATGACATGTTTAGTACAATTTAAAATATCAATCCAAATATCAGAAGAATTGCCAAAGGCATATTGTCATAGAAAAATATGATAAAAAAAAATCGAAGAAACCGCCTTTTTGTGAATATTGCATCGAATTTAATTCTGATAAAAGATTTACTACAGTCTAATCAATGTTGTTGCTATAAATAAACGAAAAGTTTAAGCTTGGTTTCTTAAAGTATGGTGAAACGTGGAATTTTTTGCTACGTTAGAGGCAAGGCGAATTGCCTAGAAGGTGAGGTCAACTCTACAGCAACACTGCTTCTGTGGTCGAGTTGTCAAAAATATTGCTAGTAAAAAAATAGGTTTGTTTACATAAAAAACTAGTTTGTATACAAACTTTGACAAGTCGACCACCGAAAGAAAACACCATATGCTGACTTGACCCCACCTCCTAGTCAATTCGCCTTGGTTATTTTTAATTTCGCACGCAGAGAAAGATTGTTGAAGTGAGCGTTAAATTAGGCATTGTTGTTGATTGGGAATATACTTTCATCGCCTTTTTTAAAATTGTTTTTCAAAAGAAGTTTTTTTAACAAAAAGTACTAAAGTACAAAATTTTACCCTTTTTGCGTAATGATACATAATAAAAAAGCCAACTTTTAAAATTATGAGTCTGCAGATTGCTTATTTTAGTTTATAGTTTTTTACAATGGAAAATAAAACTCCCTTATTGGAAAAACGATGTTTACAATTTGGTTTACTCTCTTTAAGATCGATTTTCAAAACTGACTTTTTGTGACATGCGGTGGATTGGCCATGCATGATATTATTAATATATCCCCAGGTATGCACAAAAAAGATATGTTCCCTAGAACTCCGAAACCGATGCATATAAAAAAGCATATACATAAAAATAGACGCATTGACGTTACCTTTCATTGCAGATTTCAAAAATCAAAATCGGTTCACGCATTACCGAGGATATAGATTAAAATTACGTGAAAAATGTTTATCCAGCTTTTTTTATTTTACGAAAGTAACGAAGAATTCCAATTTTTCGTAATTATTATAAAATTTTTTCTATGTTAAACATTAATTTAACGAAACTATAGAAAATATTTTGTAGAAAACTTATTTTGTAAAATGTAAGAAAATTTGTTGTATTAAACGAATTCATTTTGAAAGGAATTTTATTTTTGGTAAAACAACACATGATTATAAATATAAAACCTTCTTATATATTTACATATAAAAAAGAAAGTGGCGTTAGTTACTACGTTTGTAACTAAAGAACGGCTGGACCGATTTCGATGATTCGTACCAATTCGGAATGGTCTCTGACCAAGTTAGAAGAATAGCAAAAATAATCTAAAATAGCCAAATCGTAAACTCTGCATTTGACGATGCTATGATCTTTAGCAAAGTTGTTGAGCATGTGCCGGCGAAGGTTTATAAGTTGATATGACCAATTTCAAACAGGATTTCACCAGAATTTAATTTTTTATTATAACTTGAAAAATCCCGAGCAACGCCGGGACCAAACAACTAGTTAAATTATAAATTATAAAATTAATATATAACACTGGGTAACATTCATTTTGCGTCCTGGAACTTTATTGCACATTTTTACTAATTTGGGGCCGCTGATTTTAAATCAAATCACCATTTTTCTCTATCAGCTCGACTTTTCGAGACATACCGTTATGCCCAAAATTAAGGCACTTTCACTTCATATATTAGAATAACTTGAAAACGGTTTACCATATTCATTTAAAAAAAAATTTAAAATTTGACAACAATATTATCTTTAAGTGCTTACATTAGTTTTTAGTTTAAGAGATATCGTTGAAGTTTTGAAAAAAAGATCAATTTTGAAATCGCTTAATGAAGAGTAAAGTTGCGATTTTTGAAACATATATTTATTTTTTTATATTTTTTATTTATTTAATTGAATTGCTCCATACACAAGACTAAGAGTCTTATTTTGCAGTATGGAACTGAGAATATTTTAAAATAAAAATCATTAATTAATTTAATTTTTGGAAAACAGTGAAAAGTGCGATTAGTACCTGTAACTTAAAAATGCGAGCTGATGAAGAAAAATATTTGAAATCAGCGACCTCAAATTAGTACAAATTTGCAATAAAGTTCCAGGCAGCATAAAAAAAGTTTTTTTTTCCCTTGTGTAATAATAGCACTGGCTGCCAGGGCAACCGGCTAAAATTTAAAATTATAAATTAAATTACTTTGAAAGTGCAAAATGCTGAAATTTTTGTTTTTATTTTATAAAATATTTATTAAAAATTTGTTAAAATTATGTCTAATAATTTAAGTTTATAATAACAAAATCTTATTTGTTTGTCGTGCTTACCCTGCAAATAATAGGACTAGTTCAAAATGTAGTTCTAGTTCGTGTAAAATGTTGCCCACAAGGGACTAGGACTAGCTTTCTCAATTTTTATTCTTGATAATTACATTGAAGTTTATTCTTGGAGGATAAAGGAGTTTCTATGCGCATTTCACTGGTTGCTTATCATCAGGAAACATAATCCCAAACAATTTTAGAAAAGCCAAATTTAGCCAATAAAACTGCAGAGTGAATGAGAATTGCAAACACTCAAAAAGTCTTATTTGCAACGATATCAAAATTTAAACAAAATACCAACAATAAACAGTGACTTTATATTTTCTTACATTTTTTAAGTTTATTTCAAATTTAGTTTGAAATTCCGATCAAAAGTATTATGTTACTTTGTCCTTCTATATAACGAAATTTTAGGAAATCATTAAGATAATTATTAGAATAAAAAAACGTTAATTGCCATCTATAGATCGATTCAAAAAGTGAATCTTAGTCGATTTTTTAATTAAATTAATAGCTTTTCAACAAAAATTATTTTTAAAATAAAAAAATTTTTTTTCGAATCATTATATGAAAATTCTCTGGTTATCAAAATTTTCAGTAGGGTAAAAAAATAGTTTATCTGAAACTGCCGCTTGAATGAGTATAAGAAATTTTTAATTTATCGATCAGCCAAAAATGTTATATGGAAAAAAAGATGTCAAATGTGGTTTTTATTATATTTTATTATTCTCTATTGTCTATTTCCCGAGTACTAGTTAACTAATAGTTAAGTAAAAGTTAACGACTTTCTTCGAGTATAAAATAAATACTATCTCAAATGTTCTTTGTTGTCCAAATTAAACGATAAAATTTTCGGAAATTTCTAAGAAGATTAATTCCGGGAATTATGGGAGGAAAAATTACTGTGCATAATATTTACCAAATATTAAGGCTTTTGTAATATTAAATGGCTAACAAGTGTCTCAATACAATTTATTTTACAAATCGTTTTGGAAATTAGGCTATTTATAACAAACATAAGCAAGAAATAGGTTTAACTAAGCAAACAATTTTAAAATTCTATCAACGATTTTTGCAAACAACAATATATTTGACTGAATATCCACCGATTTTGATGATTTATGGCTTAATTTATTCGCAATATAAATGGCTTTCTGACAATATGTAAAATATTGTTCTTATAATTTTTTTCATGAATTTTTTAAAATATAAGAAACTATTATTTAGATTTAAAGGGAATTTAATTCCGAACCATTTGCAGGTATAATTATCAAAACAGGACAAATCGTTCTAATGTTATGATGATATACACATTACCGCCTTATTTCGGGCAAAATATTATTATTATTATTTAAAATTATTACTTTTATTATTATTATTATTTATAATTTTTTATGAAATTCGAAAACAAAAATTGTATTTGTTTTGCATGAAAAAATGATAGCCATTAATTCCTTAAAAACTCTAAAATATTTGAACATATAAAAAACGATGTTTCGATGACTTGAAGGATATTTTACTTTTAATCATTTGTGAGTATTTTGATCAAGATCGGACAAGTCGTAACAAAATTAATTATTTTAGTAATTCTACTCAAGATTTTTTCCAATCAAACACCAAAACTGTGTTGGTTGGTTTTATGATACAACTTATAGCATGTACAGTAGAGCCATAACCAAATTTTGGCCCTGGCACAATACGAAGGCGAATGTTGTGTTTATTGAGGAAAAAACAATTTTCAGGTTAGTTTTGAATAAAAGACTCACCGACAAAAATGATTTTTTAAAACTGCATAAACAAATTTTTATTTAATATTATTCTTTGAATATTAACAAGTAAGAGTGCTATATTCGACAATGCCGAATCTTATATACCCTTCACCATGGTGCGAAAATAACAGAAAGTTATATTAATACCGTTTTTTAAGTATAAATAATTCAACACTTGTCCAATCCCGCCCACATTTTGTCGGATGTTGTGAATTGGTAACCAAGATGCTTGTACCCAATTTGGAAACTTTGATTCCTGCCGTTTTCCAAATATACATAAAAAGTAAATTAAAAACACAACAACAACAGGGAATTGTGGGTAAAATTAGAGACAGTCGTGGTTTTGTAGTCATATCTCAGCCATTTGTGGACTGATCAGGCTCAATTTATATAGCAAACAATCCCGGACTATATATGACATAAATGTATAACCACCAAGTCCCCATTACAACTGGGGTATTCGGAAAACCCTTTTCAACGGACAGACGAACAGACAGACGCACTTCGTTAAATCAACTTCGTATATATATATATATACTTTATAGGCCTTCGGTGAAGAGTATAAAAACAATGGCATTTCATTACTTTTTTGTTATACATAGTAAATACAGATTCAAGCCAGTACCAATGTTCTGTAACTTTGGTGAGAACTTCTCGCATCGAAAAGATGTCAAACAAAATATTCGTATCTTGAAAAGTAAGAAAAAAATGGGTATGTAGCTCATGTCAAAAACTATGAAAAGTGACGTAGTTACGTTATAAACTCGAAGTCGATGTGAAATACAGACGTTGAAAACGCTTATCAAAAGTATCGTTGACGGCGACCTACATTTACTAAAATTTTAAGCTTTTGTGTGTTTGACAGTTTAAAACGGGAACTTTCTCACAAAAATTTTACAGACAGAATTATTCTGTAAATAAAGCTGGACGTCCGCACCATGCGTTTTAGCCTCCACGCATTGCATGATTTTTTTACCTTCCATGCGTTTTATTGTTTCAAGTTACATGCAACGCTTTTTATGCAGCATCACCACAAGTAAAACTTAAATTTCGAGCATGTATGTAACTTGTCACATATAACTACACAGATTCTACTTTTTTGACAGTTGCGTAGACAGCAAAAATACGTGTAACGCGTGGTGTGGACCTCCAGCTCAAGCGAGCAATTTCCTTACGAGCTATATTACTTGCCAACAATTTTACAGACGCAGTTAAGGGAGAAAGTTGTTTGTTTCACTTTATTTCATTTCTCACATTTCAATCAAAAATTTCCCAACGCGGGAATTATAGAACATGGGCGCAGGTTTATAGGTATATTGGTTAATTTTAGATTCATAAATTCACTGTGTGCTCAGCGATAAGACTCCTTTTTTGCTTATCAGGTTGGTTAATTTGAAAAAGTCTTACATATAAAGTGAGACAATCTACAGCAGACTCTACAGAGTTAATTCACCGTATTTTTTCCGTATTTTTTCAAAAATTAAGTCGGAGCTCGGTGCATGATTTTTTGTTTTAAATTAGATAACATTGATCCGCGCGAGATGTGGTTTTGACATCCGGCTTAAAAAGACGCTTTTAAATCAATCATTTTATTAATATTTTACAAAGCTTTAACGTCATGAAATAAAAATTTAATTTTTAATTTACAAAAAATATAACTCTGAAACTTTCTCGCAGATTAAAAAAAAAAACTGTTTTTTTACCCTCCACACGAGTGGTGAATGAGGGTATAGATTAAGATGGTTCAAAAAAAAGTTGAGACAGTCAAGATAAGTTGAAAAAATTACAGAAAATTTTTGTTTTTAATTCTTTGCCACGCGTCGCCATTTGAAATCCGATCATAACACATTGCATATCGTTGTTCGTGGCTTGTCTATGTCTTCATGTTTGCCTTTGGTGGCTTTTTAATCCGACATTAAGTTCTAGGGGCCACTTATGAAATTTTTTTCAGTAAAGAGTAAAATTTTACTGAAGTATGCTTATGTATGATATATTTTCTGTGTGGAACAACCTGTCTAAAAAATTGATAATATTGTAACAAAAACTAACATAAGTATTGGTAGATTGCACACTTTGATATAAGATTTTATCAAAAATCGTTCTATATGACTAAAAGTCATACCACAACTTATCATATTTTCTTCTAGGACCCATATAAAGGGCACCCTCGGAAACATTTTAGTATTCGTAAAAACAGATCGAATAACGCTATTAGAATAAAATTTAGTCAGTCATAGTTTTATAAGACTATAAATGACTTTGTCAAATTTCGTGAAGATCGGCCCATAATTTACCATAGTTCTCATATAAAGACCACTTCGGAAATATTCTTAATGTCGTTGGAGGATATCAAAGATTCGGCACAGCCAAATAAAGCACTATAACTTGTTTTAAATTATGTTATTGGTAAAAATATTATATCCAGTGTAATTCATGTATCAGTCATCCTAAAACTTCATTTTTAAAAATTGTAAACAATAAAATTTGCAGTTATAAAATTTAGTTAAAAGTTTTAAAACACTTTTTTATACCAGATATAAGATTTTAGTTAGTGCTTAAAATCTTTTTTTGGATGGAATACATTTATTTCTTTCAAATACATAATGCAAAAAAGAAAATAGCTATTTCACAAAAAAAAAAAATTACAATTCTATTCTATAATAGAAAATTTGCTGTAAAAAAAATGAAAATTTTTAGTATTTTATAATTACTTAAAGGTTTATAAAAATAGTCCTAATCGGTTATAATTTTTTTAGGCAACTTGTCTAAATATCAATCTTTTCACAGATAATAATGGCGAAAAACCTTTTTGAATCCTCCATAGACATAAATTCTTTTTAATGCATGAAACGCAACTCCTACATCAAAAATATTCTTCCTTATTTTAGTTTTGCTGTAGGTGTGTAAGTAAGTTATAGTCCTATAAAATTGTGACGAGCCAAAATTTGTTATGATTGCATTATTTTTTACGGTTTTAGGCGTACTAAACTGTTTTCCGGGAGTAGTGTTTATATGGGGCTTAGGGTAAATTATGGACCGACCTTCGCGAAATTTTACAGTGTCATTTCTAGTCGAATAAAACGGACTTGTGCAAAATCTTATGTCATTCCGTGCATTTTTGCATCATTTATGTTAGTTTTTGTAACAAAATTATCAAGTTTTTGAAGGTGGTGGTTTCACATTTTGATTCATAGCTCTGGTCCTACTGAACCGATTTTGTTGAAATTCAATCCCAAACTGCTTAGGATAACTACAAGCAATTTGACACCTAGCTTGTTTATTTCTTTTGAGTTTTTCGAAAGTGAGCGTGTTTTCAACAGACGGACAGACGGACAGACAGACGGACATGGCTAAATCGACTTAGAATTACTCAAGCAGCCAGAATATATATACTTTATGGGGTGTGAGATGAATAATAAAAAAGTTTCACACGGAATGACAAACTTAGTATACTTTCTTCACAACTAATTGTGGTGGAGGGTATAAAAAAGAAAACTTCTATGCAAATCGTGTGGAGTGAATATAAAAGTTTCGCGTAAAAAACCAAAAACAAATAGGAATTAGAAACACTTGTAACTCATTTTACGATCTTATGTAAAATGAAAATAGGAGTGCTGGATACCCGCTATCGGTATTTGTTACAGTTTTAAACGTACTTAAGTGTTTTCCTCAGTGGTTTTTATATGAGGCCTATGGTAAATTATGGACCAATGATTACGAAATTATGTTTTGTGATTTTTTTTCATATCGAGAATGTGCTCAGTTCAATAACACTCGCCGCAATCAGCTACCAATTAATATGTGTTTTTCCTGAACTAGAACTCTATCCCAAACTCCTTAGGATAACTACCAATAATTTGACACTCATATTGTAATTTTCTTTCGCAAGTGAGCGTGTTTTCAACAGAATATAAAAAAGTTTTACACGGATCGACCCTCTTTAGTTGTGGAGTGTTTTCTTTTTATATGAAACAAACACAATAACAAATTATACTAAAACTTAATTTACTGATCACTAGTTATATTGACCTTCAGCCGGTTGTGTAAAACAGACCAAAATCTCTTGCTGAGTCGAACCCATAACCCTTACACTAATGGATTAGCTTACTAGTAAGTAGCCTACGGGGCACCCTACAACAAGCTTACCAAAAATATATTTACACGTGGATATCGAACAGCCTTCTCGCATTTTACTCTAAACTCTGACTTCATATCGTCGGTCTCATGTAGAAAGGCCCAAACTCGATTTTTTTCGAAATTAAGTTTTTTAGTGATTTCAAAACATTTCCAACAAATACACCTCGTCACAAGAATTTAATGCAATAGCATCAAAAATATCAGTATTACGAGCAACTGAAGAAGCCATTTTACATTATGATAGATACAGTTTCTATTATGTTTTTGCCTTCTCCTGTAAAGTTGCAATTATGTGAGTTAGGGCCTTTCTACATGAGACCAACGATATATGAATGCTTAAAAACAAACATTTTTTATTTCTCTTGAATGAGAAATCTAAAATATGTTTTTTTTTGCATTCTTAAATAAACAATGCTTATTTTTTTGGCAATATAATACAACTTAATACAGACCTCTAATTATCCCAACGATTAATAGTAACCATTTATTTTTATATGTGAAGATATTACAGAATCAGATTATAATCAGGTATATACATATCGCGACCTTTGGACAACAATGTTCTAGCTCACCAGTAGTTTTGCTAAAAATAGAACCTTCTTGTTCATGAGTCACGATATATAGTCAATAATAAATAATTAGTATTGTGGTTATTTTGTTGAACTATTTATGGTTTTTAATCCAAATTTTTAATAATTTTAATTTTCATTAAATTTAATGAACTTGAGCCTAATTAAAATTGTCAATAATAAATTATAAAATAAATAAGGGTGCTGCGGAAGTCAAGACAGTAAGGAGCAAGTTATTAGTGTCAAGGTTGCGGGTTCGATTCCTGCCAGATACTCTAATCTATTTCACTACCACGGGCTGAAGGTCCACACTCCTGTTGATGGATTAATTTAATGAAAATATGACTTGCAATTGTATTTATAATAAGAAATAAAATAAAAAAAACAAACACAAATGGAAAATTGTTTTCATATATGGCACTTCATCAACAAGAGGAACGATTTTCTCGAAATTGTACAGTGTAATTTCTAGTCTTATAGAACTGTGACATTCCCAATTTTATATTTTACAAAAGCATTATTCGTTACGGCGTACTAAAGTATTTTTCTAGAGTGCGCTTTATATGGGGCCTATGACATGGTTTAGACTAATCTTCACGAAATTACGAATTTGTGCAGAGTCTTATATCAATTTTTGTGTTTTGCCACCATTTATGTTTGTTCTTGTAACGAAAATAGCAATTCTTTTGGGTGCTTGTTCCACATTTGGACTCATAACTATGATCCTCTTGAGCCGATTTTGCTGGATTTCAATTCCAAACTGCTTAGGATAACTGAAAACAATTTGACACCAACATTGTTCTTTTCGTTTGAGTTTTTCGAAAGTGATAGTGTTTTCAACAGACAGACAGATGGACATGGCTAAATCGCCTTAGAATTACTCAAGCACCCAGAATATATATTCTTTATTGGGTCTTACATGAATATTAAAGGTTTCTTGAGGAATGACAAACTAAATATATCTACCCTCGTTAATCACTTGTGTTGAAGAGTATTAAAAGCAGAAATGCAAATAAAAATTTTGAGTTAATAAATTCTGGTTGATCAACGGTGAAATGTATGTAAATATATTATCTTCGATCTTATTATTTCCACAAATTTTAAGAAATTGTTTTTTTTTAAGAATATGTTTTCAAACTTAAAAAAAATTGGTATTCATTATAAATTTAAAAATATAATTGTTTTAAAATTTTTAAATTCCGTTTTCTAAATAATGAAGTACTTCTTTATTTAGTGAATCGGATTGATAAGAGTAATTCAGCTTTGTTTATTTTTGTTTAAATACTAGCTAATAAAACGTGGTCCACATGTAGAAATCGGTGCGTTCCTTTTAGAACTAAAAATTTAAAGGGACAACTCTTAAGACTTAAGGTAAGTTCACAATTAACAAATATATATTAAACGAGCAAAAACCTGAAAAGACGTAACTACTAATTGGATCAATGATTCAAATTATATCAATTTGCTAAATGTAATTTGAAAAATGGTCCTTGTGGAAAGTAATTTATTAACTGGTGATGTTTTGTCAAGCAGACGTTATTATTTCTTAAATGTGACAATAACATTATTTTAATTTAGTTACATTAATAAAAATGTTAAACAAATTGCATCAAACTAAGAAAATCTTTATTAAATTAAAACTATAGGTTTGTAAACAATTTTCCATGTTCGACTATTTTTATGATTACCTGCAAATCGGCAAACTTAAAGCTTATAAAAAATGGATAAATTTAATATACTTTCAAAACTTAATTTTCTTGTAATCCCTTAACCCGTGTAATGGGGTACAAGAGCCTTATTGAGCAACTAAAAAAGGACGGCTGTGTGCGTGTGTTTCTAACATGTGTGAATATGTATCCTTAACGCAGTGTGTGTGTGTTTTTGTTTTTCTTTTTTTTTTTTGATAATGTGTGAAGAACGATAAAGTACACATCACATTACTCACTCAAACTTCTTTCCGATGGTTCACGGCTAGAGGCATTTCCGCCTCTCGCCATTATCGCTGCTATTGAGAAATCCGTGGCGACGCCGATACAGGAACTTGTCTTATAAATTTTACTATTGTTTTTGCTTATTTTGGTTTTAGTTGTTGTTGTTAATTTTGTTGGTAAATTTAGGCAGTTTTTTATGGAACTTTTTTCCGTAGTCGTAATTTGCTTGTTAAATGTTGGTTCTTGTGAATTATTGTCATTGACTATTTCACACAGTTCAACTTTTTCTTGTTTAACGTTTTGTGTCGCTGGGGGTGTTTTATTGTTAATAACATTTACTTTATTTGGATTTAGTGTTAAATTACTAAAAAGCATTTTATAAAAAAGTAACAAGGAATTTTGATTTCTCTAATACGTATATATAATGTTGTGGCTTTTTTTATTAACTTATGTTGTTTTTTTTTAGCAGTTTAAAAATAAAAACACATTAAAATAATTTTTTTTTTTACTATTTAAACATTTTTATTTTTGTTAAATTATTTTATTATTTGGTTTCGCGAAAAAATACGTAAACTTTTCTTTGATTTTGATTAATTTTTATTTTGTGGAGTAGGATTAAGTGAACTTGTTCCGTTATGAAGACAACCGATCCATTGTCGCGCTGACCATTGAATGAAGATGCTAAGCGACGGCAGTTACCAAAATGTCAGGTGGCGCCTATTGAACGCGTAAAGTTGCCAACTACCATCTCATACTTGAAACACACAGCCAGCTAGTCAGTCATTTAGTCTGTCAGCCAGCCAACATATTTTGTTGGATTTGTTTGTTGTTTGTCTGATGTAGATCCCCAATTTACGATTCTACCGTTTTGTTTAAAATACGACGAGTACTTTTCAAGTTTTCTTGTGTTTTCTTTGTTTTTGCAAACTATTGTCGATTTCGTTGTTTTACTTATTTCTTTGGGGGAGGCGGTTGGCATTTGAATACTCTTAAATATCAGTAATGGAATGCGCAGAGGTGCATCTACGCATGTAAAAGCCAACACCAACAATGAGCTGAGGAACATGTAATAGTAGTAGTGGTCGTCAGCCAGCTGATCCAAGAGCTTTTTGTGTTGTTGTATTTGCTTTAAAATGTAGGTATGTATGTATGTATGTATGTAAGTCGACAATTGGCTACACGACATTCGCACTCATTGTGCTTTCAAAAGAAATCCGTCTTTTCAACACTTCATCAACACAAACCAGCACACATACACTAAAACACTGCAGCACATAAAAAATTTTTGTACTCTGTAACACGCACGTAATGCTGACGGAGTGCAACACGAGTTGGATGACGACGTAATGGGACGTATATAAATGAAAAGCGTTAAAACCGCATCGACCGCCGCTACGTTTTTTTACTGAAAAATTGTACAGCTTTTGTTTAATAACACAAAAAATTTATAATAATAATTAATTTTGCTTTCCCGAAAAAATATGTTTTGTTTAAGGCACTTGTTCGTTAAAATTCCGGCTAAAATTTGTAGGAATCCGTGTGTATTAATTTCATTTGTTGTAACGACAACACGTCCGCAACAAGCGCATTAAAAACTGACTGTAGGAAAAATCATGAAACAAAATAAAAACATGTTCCATCCATCCATGTGATGGCTACAGCGAAAGTTGTGTACCACTTGCAGCTCTTGCTGCTGCTCTGCTCCACTGTTTAGCCAACAAACAAAAACTTTTTAACAAGTTTAACACATGCACACACATAGCAAACGAACTTATTGCCTAAGTGACGTAAGGTGAGCAAAAGTAAGAGAACAAGCAAATGCAAAAACCAAAGAAAGGAGCGCGCGGGAGCTTATAAAAAAAACTAAAACATCCATCAATAAACAGAAATAATTCATTCATACACAAGATTCTTACAGTGTAAACACCTAAAAGTAAAATTCGATGATAAATTAAAAGCTACACAAAAGCAAATGTTGTTGTAGTTGTTGTTGTTGTTTTGAGATTTAAGATGCCTCATTGTGATAGCCGTAAGGTGGTGGCGTTGTTAGCGAATGATAAACGGTTTAAAACAAGCCGTACAACAAAAGCAATGGCTAAAAAACAACAAAACAATACAATACAACAATAATAATATGAGAACATTGATATTAAGAGGTAAACCACAAAAAATTACAACAACATTATGCTATTATCAAAAAAAATGTATTGTTGTCATACTCACACACTTGAAACTCTTAAAATAAATGCTCACTTATTTAAATCAAATTCATTGAGTGGAAATTCGTGTCCTCTCCTACTTTGGCTAATCTATAGGATAAAAAGAGAGCCTTGAAGTCTATTACATATATTTTTCTCTTTCTATTGAGTTTTTCCAACTAAAAGAGTTTTTCTCTATATTAACAGAAATCCAATTTGAAACTTTTAAAAATGTCGTCGTCTAAACAAAACATAGTCATTTGCTCTATTCATTTTCTCTCTAGTTGTCTCTTTCTACTTTATGAAGTTTTTTTGATATGAAGGCAATGAAACCTAAACAGGTTTCATAAATTCGTCATTTTGTTTTTGTGCTGACAGTTGAGTATATTTTGTATTTGTGTTATTTTTTCCATAAAGAAAAAAAGTGGGATTTGTTAATAAATGTTTCATGTTTAGAACGTTCCTTTGTATTTTCTGAGTAATTCACCACGTTTCCTTTATTCGGTTGTGGTGAGTGTTTTAGGATATTAAAAGGATATTTTTGAGGACTTTTTTTATTGTATTCGTAGGTATATTGTTTTTGTTTTTTTTTGTATAATTTTACTAATGATCTGTTGAATTGTGTGATGATTTTTAATTATATTGGACAGTATGCGTATTTATTCTTTGAATAAAACTACTAGATAAACAACCTTAAGGAGCCATTTTTTTGTTGTTACAAGAAAGAAGCAATAATAAAAAATACTGTAGCTGGAAAACGAACCGGAATTTATAACTGAGACAAAATCTTTAATTTTTGGTTTTATTAAGGTTAAAAATGTACAAAATTATTTTTGGATAGGTACCTATAAAACACTTGTTAAAGTTTTTGATTTCGTACGGCGGATAAAATTATTTTTAATGTTACTTTTTTGTTTAAAAACTTCTCACTTTCACAAAAATTTCTACCAAACAAACGAATGCTTATAACGTGAATTCAACACAGGACGGCTGTTAAATCGGATTTAGCTGATCGCTATGTTATCAGTAGTGCATTGTCAATAAAGTTTTTCGTATTTAAACCAGTAAAATTGTACGGTTGATCAAGCTTGACTATATAAAACCCTGCACCACAGTATTTAGAGAAACATTTTCGAAATTGTACCCTTTTCAAGAAACATAGACAAACATGGACCCGCCACAACTAAATAAGGTTATAAGGTTAAGATTCATGTCGAAATTCTTTGTGCCGAATATTATATAGATTGTTGTTTTCCTCTTTATGAGATTTTTTTGTCTGATATACAAGAGGGGGCTTATTCAGGACCTATGTTTGTTTAATTCTGGACCTACGAACATAAAATTTTGACTCGACATAGTAACTATCGTCAAATTTACTGTCGCCAAATTATGTCAATACCAACATTTATAGAAAGTTATTGCAGGCTTGGTCCTTGTGACAATTAAAAGCTATGTAATTAATTTAATCAAAATTTTTGTTTTCTATGCGCATAAAAAGTTTAACTGGATAGCCAGCTGGACGGACATACATTGTAGGATCGATTCAAAAAGTGATTCTGAGTAAATGACGATCAATGTTACACAAATGACTACAAACGCATAAAACCGCCTCCACTATCGAATATGTGGAATCTAAGAGTTGTATATTTTATAAGTTACTTTTTATATTACACATTTTTATTTTTCGAATGAATTCTCAATATACCTATAGGTATGTAGCTTTAATGTGAACTAAAGGTTGGCTTCAGCAAAAACAGTATGCGAAATATTGAAGGAATATAAAATTATTACAAAAAAGCTTTACAAAATTGAAATTTACCTCATGGAATTCATTCGAAAAATAAAAATGTACTTTCTTAAAAAATTTAAATTTAAATCGTTCCCGCAGCTGGTTTTTACTAATAATTAAAAAAAATCGACAACTATACATTTGCACAGTTTTTTTTTTATTTCAACTTAGTTGTTCTCAGTATATTTTTTTATTTTTTTTTTTTAATAAATTGTCAACAAAAACTTTATTTTTAAATTTGTCTTTTATTAACGAAAACGGTTTGTGGCCTTCACTTATCAGCATCATGTCGTACGTGTGTCACAAAATGTCTTTCTCCTATAATGATCACAATCACCAACCTTGTGCTTATGACATTGGCCAAATTATTTACGCCCATTGCTTATCTTTAAAAGAGCGTCCTGCAAAAAGCAAGGACACTTTTGAAATTATCTCTGTTGTGACATTTTTGAAAGGTGTAACAATGAAAAACAAAAGTGAAGGCCACTGGTCACACGATCGTGTGGAGTTGGAGATAGAAATTATTATATGTGTTTTAATTCCTGATGGAACATTTTCGAGGACATTGCCAAAAAAAAAATAAAATTAGTCACATAAAACATTTGCAGTAAAACATTAAATTTGTAATAAGCAAGATAAAACAATTTAGAAACAATTAAGGTTTAAAAATAATTTTTAAAAAGAAAACTTTGAAGTTTAGTATGTTTTATACCATTTATTAAAACTTTTTCACAGACTTTTTGTATAAAAGAAAAGTGTTTTAAGTTTTATTATAAAGGAATATATGAACCACTAGATCAAATGTAAATTAAGTAATAAATCTTTCAGGCATAAAATTGACTCGCAACTGTGGCCACAAAACAAATAGAATATAACACGAAAGCTAAAAACATGAAAGGAAAGAAAGAAGAAAAGAGAAGTCCTTCAATTGGAAATTTAAATAAACCTACACATGTACATAATTAAAAAATAAATATAAAAAACTATCATGCAACATTAAAAATATGTAAAGGAAGAAACATAGAAATGAGATTTTAACCAAAACGCAGCTGATGAAGTGACATCAGACCCCATCACATGATACTCGTATGAGTTCTTTATTTTTCGATTTTCTCTATGTTTTTATTTATTTTGTTGGTTTAATTTCAACAAACATGGTTGAATATATTTCACAGCAATTCACTCACTTCCTTTTTTAATTGGTTTCCTTTCACACGCCATTGTGACAACGTTCACTACCTTACCAATTTATTGTTTCTTTTTTATTTATTTTTTGAATTTTTTATTTCTGTGATACACAAATAATTTAAATATACTATGACAAAGTTCTATTGCGGACACACATTTTGAATACAACTTACTACTGTTGTAAAACATTTGCATTTCATTTCAAACACAGTGCAGAATATTTGATTAAGGGAACTTGTTAATCAAATTTATATATTTTTCAAAGTATATCTTGGGATTCAAAAAATAAATTAACAAGGTTTCGTTTCAATGTTCCAAATTCCCATTTCATACTATTGATAAACTAAAATAAATTGTTGATGGGATAAGCTATTCCTATGCGCATTTCACTGGTTGCTTATAAAACTAAGCAACTAAAGATATTATACAAATAAAACTCTAAAGCGAATAAGAATTACAAGCACCAGTTTTACTTCTAACAATATCAAAGCTTAAACAAAAACAACAACAATAAACAGTGAGTTTATCTTTTTAATCTTTAATATTTTTAATGAATTTCCGCCAAAATGAAATTTTTCAATATTTTTAAATAGATTAATAAGAAAACTAATTAATTTTTATTTGAAAATTATAGAAGTATTTGTGGTTAACATGTACATGACTTCGATAATAATAAATGGTCATGTATAATTGTAGAAAATTTAGTTTTTTTTATTTATAATTTTATTCTCCAGCCAACGTAAATGAATTAAAGAATCTGAGATTTATCTAGAACATCTAGGGCACCTTGGCTTAATTGTAAATTTCGGAGTTCTCGAATATCTCTTAATATAAAAGTGTCATTTATTAATCACTTCTATACTCAACTTAAAATGAAACAAATTTCGATTCGTTTGAAAGACCTATGTTTGGAATATAACATCGTTTAAATGTCCACCGTAGTTTCGCTGGGTGGAGCGTATCCGAAATATCCACCCAGCATCCGAAATTGCGGCTAAAGCACATTGACCTGCGACTGAAGAAAACCCCACAAGAAAAAGTGTAACCAGTTTAAATCGCACGAGTTCGTTGGTCGGTAAGATTATCGTAGTGCTTTTCATACGGGATTTCCGGGACAAAAAATCCCGGGATCCCGCACATTATTCGGGAAAAAATCCCGGGAAATTTGTGCGGGAATTCCCGGGATATTTTTAATTTTATAATGGTAAATAACTTAACTGCTGATATATTTATAAATCTGTTGTGTCATGAATAAGATCTTAGCCGTTAGGCAAACAGGTCTTATATCACAAAAACCCATTTTGAGTTTTTGATTGGGCTTAATTAAATTTTTTTCTCTTTTGTTTGCTTTAAATCACTTTAGTCTGGCACAACTGCTTCTAATCTTTATCATCTGCTCTTAGGAAAAAAGTCTATGAAATATCCTAAATAGATATTTTTCAATTCACCATAACAAAAAACTACAGTTTCTGATAGTCAAAGAGATGTCAATTTATATCTGATAAGTAAGGTAATATTTAAAGCTCTGAAATTTCGAAAGAAGAAGAGTAAAAATATACAGAATTTTTAAATTGTTTAAAGCGTCAGATTTATTTTAGACGACCTGTCAGAAAAAGTTTTTTCCACTTGCATCTAAAAATTTAATGATTTTATATGCAGAGCAGCTTATGCAGATTTTTCGGATAAGATTCTGTAAGAGACGATGACAGAAGTTATTAATTAAGAAAACGCTTATTCGATTCGAAGAAAATAATTTTTTTTAATAAAAGGAATTACCAGTTTTGAAGAAAGTGCACAGAAAACTGAAATTGTGTAGAGATTATAAAGGCAAACATGCGCAGAAAGAATACTTGTTTCTCATTGGACTCTTGATAAAAATTAGAAATAGGATTTCAAAGGATTCTGTAAATCCTTATTCTGAACTAAAAAGAAATATTTTGTAATAATTGGTTTAAATAATTTAACTGTTTTGGTTTTATATAAATGCTGTTGGCTTTGAATTAATTCTGTGGCAATAAGTGTTTAAGTCTATTTGTTGAGTTTTATAAGAGAACAATTTAAAACTTCAAAGGTGGCTTTTGGAAATTTAATCCGATTTTAATATAATCATCAGTTTTCTGCGGTTATAGTTTTTTAAGTTTTTATTCCTTAACACTCTTAGTGTCACAGGTCGGAAGTTTTTATTATTTCAAATGTTATTGCAAAAAAGTAATTTTGCTATAACTTTATCAAAAATTTGACAAAATAATTGAAATTTTGCCCCTGTGTACTTTTGGACATGAAGTTATAAAGGTGCCATTTAGAACTTTTTCCTTTTTGCCACAGAAATAAAAAAGTTGAATGCATTTATAAACTTATTTAATTGATCTCAGAAAATGTTATTTGTTCAAATAAATTAAATTAGATAATATTTTTCATCGATTTGTATTGAGCGGGATTTCCAGGGATCCCGGGAAATTGAAAAATAAATCCCGCTTTCTCGGGAAATGAAAAAGTCCGGGAACAGCAAAACTCTAGATGTGGCCTAAAGCATAGTCTTGGTAGGCTTGCCAAACGGCATTGATTTTTCTTGGTTTACAGGAATTAATTTTCAATGCTCTTAAGAATTAAGAAAAAGTATGTTTTGTCAAGACTTTTTAAAGCTATACCAAAAACAAGTTATAATTTTTTTAAATTTGCTTACAGGTTTCCTTAAACAAAGCTGTGCAAAAACCAATTGCATTGTTTAAAGTTTGGTTAAATTGCATTTGTTTAACAATCTCTCAAAACCCAAAATGATAGAAATAAGGATTATGCTATCCCAAAAACAAAATTGAAATCTTCTGTGCATGTCGCACAAATGACGTCACACGATCTGCATTCCTTTTGGGTAATAATTTCAAGCTGTCAAACTCAAGATAGTTGTTGTTTATATGCGGGGTTGACAGATTTATTTTTTGCTTTTAACTAGTTTCAACCAAAGTTTGCAAATAAACCGAACATTATTTAGAGTACGGTACTTACACCTTAATACTGTTCATAACTATTTACAAGAAAGTAACAAATTAAAAACCATAAATAGTTCAACAAAATAACCACAATACTAATTATTGTTAAAGCTAAGGCACGAGCTCTATTTGTTCATTTGTCCTTCAAGTTGTACTGAAAAAGGTCAACGAGAAAAAGAAGAACAGAAAATGAAAAAACTAAAAATGTACTTTGGACTTCAAGAAAAATTCTTGACAAAAAGTACGAAAAAACAGAAGTAAGGAAGAACATGTAAAATCAATTAAAATTGATAATCATTCAAAAAAGCAAACTTCGATCTACCAAAGGTTAAAATACAATTTGGTTTAAGGATTGATGTTTGACTATTGACGTCAGCAGCCGTCGATGGCTGCGAGTGTAAAACGGCAAATCCATCTGAGGAGATCGAGTGGTTGCGATCGAAACATGTCATGGTAACCTGCCGGCCCGGGTTCGAGCCCCGGCCACGGTCAAGGATGAAAGATTATCAATAACAATTTTAATTGATTTTCATGTTGTAAAATTCGTTTCTTCATAAAAATAATTTAATGAAAATTAAATTTAATGAACTTAAGCCTAATTAAAAATATAAAAAATTTGGATTAGAAAGTAACAAACATTATTTTGTGTTCTGGTTTTCGTTACAAAACAGAACAACTGCAGTGATTCTGAAGACATACATCATTCTATAAAGTTCTTTAGTGTTATTTTTATACCTTGATGAGGAAATGAGTAAACAAAAAATTTGTACAACGTTTTTGACTAGTACTTTTGTTGTTGCTGGGCAAAAAAAAACATTTTTTTCTATTCCGGTCTTTAAGACCTCTTGTTTATAGACTTTAAAATTTACTTAAGAACTAAACTAGCATTACAAAACTTCTTATTTTAATCTTAGTAATTTGTCACAATTAAAAAGGTGGCAAGATTGTAATTCTTATTACATAATTCAATATTGATTTGGCATTAATTGCAGGCGCTGATCTTGCAATTATTACCAAACTTGCAATTTTTTGCCAAATTGAGGTCAACTAAAATAATAAGAATTTGCAATATTGAATTAAAAAGAAATTTACAATTTTGTTTGTGTTTACTTGTAAACATGTTCTCTTTTTCGTTAAAAACACATATTTTTTGTTTTTGTAAAAAAATTTTTGTTGTGTGTACCAGCTAAAAGGGCGCTGAACCCAACTGAAACTAATACAACAAAGTTTGGGGTTTTTACGAAAAGCCGAACGCAATATGATGTTCTCATCTTTATGATGAGTGAGATAAGTACAGTATTTTTTATTGTGCACGAAAATCACAAACAGAGAAACGTTTTAAGGTTTAAGGTATTTACTACACAAAAACTATTATCGTTCGTGTTTTCCATATCTTCCGTAGCGAACACTAAAGAACAATATTTAATGTTGATTTTCGTATACAAGTTTAAAAAATTGTGTTATTTTTATAAAAGATTATTATTGGAAGTTTTTAATTATCAACAATTCTTTTCAAAATCAAGATTTTTTAGTGAATGTAAACAATTTTGCAAATTTGAATCTAAACAAGTTGGTTACCTTCGAACAAACGCCGCCAACCCAAAATCCATATCAAAAAAGTTAAGGGATGCGTTCAACTCTTTAATCTTATGTGTATTGGTATCGTTCCAAATTTGGCGTTTTGCTTGCTTTAACAATATGGCCTCTTTCAACTGGCCCTATTGGAAGATCCTTTACATATTATCTGGGTTTAAAGATTTTTCAACATTTATTTACGGAAAAAGCAAACATACAAAATATTAGGAATTATTTTTATAAGTCCATCAGTAAATTAAACTTACAGATGTAATTATGACATCTAGTGAAACTCTTTATGAAGACTATGAAAATGTTCATAGGTAATTACACTATGGAACATTTTTGGAATTATTGTCTGGGGGGTGAGAAATTCCAAGTCAGGGTGATGGTACTAGGTCAGTATAGTAAAACCCTCAAAGGGTTTGGCGTTCGTATGTGTCAGTTTTTTTTTATGACATTTTAAATTTTTTCCTTATCTTGATGTTTTTTTGTTTAACATAACTCGAGAACCACTTGTCCGATTTTGCTAAAACAAACTCAAAAAAATTTAGAATTACAATTTCTTTAATCCGTTCATATAACGTTTTTCTTTATAATCAACAGTTTTGCCGGTAAAAATAAATTTGTGGAGAAAAAAAAATATTTTTTTGCCTAAAAATTAAAATTTATTTTAATAAATATTGCCTATTTTTAGGCAAACAAATATTATTTTTCTCCACAAATTAATTTAACCGGCAAAACTGTTGATTATAAAGAAAAACGATATATGAATTAAATTAAAGAAATTGTAATTCTAAATTCTTTTGAGTTTGTTTTAGCAAAATCGGACAAGTGGTTCTCGAGTTATGTTAAACAAAAAAACATCAAGATAAGGAAAAAATTTAAAATGTCATAAAAAAAAACTGACACATACGAACGCCAAACCCTTTGAGGGTTTTACTATACTGACCTAGTACCATCACCCTGACTTGGAATTTCTCACCCCCCAGATTGGCTGTTGTACTGTGTTATCAAATTCCTAACGCCATTAGTAAAATTTTGCGCAGTGTTTGGTATTTGGAGACAATAGCAAGACAAAAAATTACACTGAAAAAGGATGGTTGGTGGTTTTATTTGTTGGATAGTGGTTGAATGTCATTGTGTCGTTCGTTGCAGTCGTTGTTGTCGTCATTATGTATGTATGTAGTTGTTCTTCTTGGAATAAAAAGTAAAAAGTTTGATGGCGGTATTGTATGAGAAGGCATGTAACAGACAGAGTGCGTGTGTGTGTTTTCTGGTGTGGTGATGATGATGGTGTAGTGGTGGTGATATTAATGTTTGTGGTTGTGCACACGCCTTAATCATTATGTTGTAATTGTATTTGTTTTTCGTCAATTGAGACACTTTTCTTTTTTTTAGTTGTTGTTTTTCACAATTTTTTGTGTTGGCTTACAGTTATTTCTGTGTTGTTTTTTTTCCTTTTCATCGTTTATTTTAATTGAATTTGGAAAAATATCAGAAAATTGGAAAAATATTGTTTATGTTTAAAAGTTGTATGTTTATCTGTGCATGGGTGTGTGTGTGTGTGTTAGTAGGAAACAGCAGCGACTCGCAAAGGATAAATGTAAATAAAGTTGTTGTAACAGTGTCTCTCGTATTTATAAATAAATGTACTCTGGATGTGTAAGTGTTTAAATTGTCTTCTTGTTGCTGTCATATAATGTTTATTTTTTTTTTTTTGTTTAATATGAATTGTTTTGCATGTTGTTGGTTTTTTTAATATTTATTATTGGAAGGAGGAAGCCCGTAAGAGAGGGCAGCACTCAATATGGGTTTGAGTTTCTTTTTGTCGATGTGTGTGCGAGTGTATGTGCAAGTGTTTGTTATTTTATGCTGGCATTGATTGCGGTTGAATTAATATGAGAGGAGTTTACGATGGCATGTAATAAATTTGTTATGTCGCATTGACAGTTTATGTGATTGTATGTAAATGAGGTTTCAGAACGTATCATAATTTTTTGTTGGTTTTTTGTTTGTTTTTATTTTTATAACTTTATTTGCATACTGACAATTTTAAAATGTAATTTTTTATGGTTTTTTTATTTAAAAAAAAATCGCTGTATTTCTGAATTAAAATACTATTGATTTATATGATTTTTTTTGGCATGCAAACTAAAAACCACTAAAATGTTGTATTTTTTACAAGTAATTGGAGGTTATAAAACAATTGATTAGTTTTATAATTAATGCAGTTTTTATTGAGTGTTCTCAAATCAGTTATCAAATACATAGTAACTTAACTATCTGCTAACTTTAATTAGAGATGTTAATTTTTTTACTTTTTTTTGGCAATCCAAAGTATAATTAGGAAAAAAAAATGTTGTGCCTTAAAAAAGGTTTGTTTGTGATAATCTGCTGTAATGGCTATGTAAGCAAAAATTCAAGCAGATGACCTAAAAAATCAAATTCACCATATTAACACTAATTACTGTGGCCGTTTTTTTAATTGAAAACGTTCTACATTATTATCACCACCATAACTCTGTCATTTCTTGACTAATCTTCACAAGCGACCCATGGTTATTTTAGTTATCTTATAACCTTTCACTAAAAGGAAAGAAATACATAATCCGTTTAAAATGTTTGAAGATATTTGCATTTCAGTCACATCATCTTTTTTAAAAATACATATAACGGTTATTTTGGAATATCTCAAAAACTGTTCTACTTTTTTACATAACGATTAGCTGTCAGACATATTTGGTCACGACTTTCTTGAAATTTTGTCACGTAGTGTTTTTAATATTATAATTAGATTCATTATACATTAAGTGGAGCGTCGTTGTGTGAAGAAAAAAAAATAGACGGCTAATAAATTTCGAATACCTCTGCATTGCATCGACCTAAATTATATACAAAAAATTTTTTAAATATTTTCGACATAACTTTTAGTCTCTACCAGAGCTCGAAGTTCGAGTTATTTTATGGATTTTATTTAAATTTCTTATTTAATCCAAAATACTGCAGAAAAAAGTAATTAAGCATACAACTCAATGTTATATCGGCGGAGAATTTCGCCTATACAACTCACTTTTTCGACTAAGCACGTTTATGGGATTAAACTGTCAATATTAGCTTAGAAAGTGTTTTTTATTTAAGATACGACAAAAACTTTAGGTGTGTTCAGACCTAACAAATATTTGACGAAAAAATCCAAATAAAGCGTGACCAGAAATTTGACCAAACTTTGGCTTTATTTTTAACAATTTCTATTGCTTTACTAAACTTTATTTGTAAGAAAATAATTGTATAATATAATTTAGAAACTGTTAAATCTTGTTTGATCTAGTTTTGCAAAACGCAAATATTTTTTTAATAAAACTAGTGGTTACGTGTAGGACGTCAAATATTAAATAGGTGTAAAAATAGTTTTAGGAATTAAAAAATTGGCCTCATAACTTCATCTCAATTCAACCTTCAATATAAAAAAGTGGACATTACGAGTTTATTTAGTTACAACAACAATAACAAATGTAGCGTCTATGATGTTTCACAAATCGATCAATTTGATCTCATTTTCAAAATGTTTATGCTGCGGTAGAGGGCTAAAAGTAGGTCCCAATTTCTTTTTTCTTTATTTGTACCTGAGAATAAACGTTTTAGTGCTTTTTGAACTGAAATACGCAAAACATTTTAACGCTCCATCCTACTGTGCATACATATCGTTAGCAAAAATGCAAAAGGCCCTAACTTTGGAATCTTTTAACCAAAATTATTGGTATTATTACCAAAAAACAAACGGCCCTCTCTTCAAACGATTTTATTATTAACGCTAAAGGATCTAACCAGCAGTTTGTATAATATGCAACATTGTCTAAACAACTGGTAGGTTTTGCAAGAAAAAAAGAATAAAAAGATATTATAAACAGTTTAAAGCAATTTATCATTTCAAATAATTTTCTGCTTCTCTTGTTAAATTCAAAATGTAAGATAGGTCCTTTTGTGTAATAATGGCTATTACTTTCCAATGGATAGTATGTTTATTTTATTTTGTTTTTATGTAATGAAAAATGGTTTTAAAAAACATTACCTTGTTAAAGTTCAATAAGGTCAATGTCAGGTAATAAAAAAGGGAAAAGGGATTAGTGTTCAATTTATCCACCAATAGTCTTTAGATTTATGCTTACGAATCATTAATTCTTTTTTTGAAATACTCATGTCGAATCTGGTATTGTTGATAGTTTGATTGCAGTTAACTGCTTTAATATTTGATCTTCTGAAATTATGGTAGAAGATTGGAACTCCATTTTCGTTCTGAATAGCACATTTGCTATCAATGTATAAAAAGGCTTCTGGTGGTACAAACCCCGTTACTAAAGTTTTGGCTATGTACTCTCCATCGGAGTAGTAAGGAGCCATTATTAAATTATTTTCAGTACATGCGATAGATCTTAAAATATAATTTCTTATTAAAAATATTATAAAATTGTCTATTCTTACAATATTGGAAGAGTTGTATAACTTTCTGTTGGATACGTACTTTCGAAAATTGCTTTGCTTTGTCCTATATAAATTCGTACACGCTCTTAAGCATTTTCTTTCGAAGGTTCTAATCTTTTCCATATAGGACGGGGATATATTGAACCATATGGGACAGCCATAGGTAATGATGGGTCTAATTAATGATTGATACATTATTATTTTCACTCTCGGTTTTATGAACCTTGAGTAAAATAATGATCTGTATGTAAAAAAGGCTTTTCTTGCCTTAATTAAAATTTCATTTACATGTTTATTGAAATAGAGAAACTTGTCCAAGTAAATTCCTAAGTATTTTACCGTTTGTCTATTTGGTATGCTAAAACCAAATAATAAAACCAAATAAATAAAATAAAATACTTGAGAGCTCGATCAAGGGACTTTGTATTATAAGATAAAATTGTATAGTTGTAACTATTGTTTATTGTAGTTTAAATTAATATGTTTTCTAAATAAATAAACAAAAAAAAAAAAAAAAAAAAAAAAAAAAAAAAATAGGTCCTTTTGTGTTTTAGGTATCGATATGTATTGGTTTAATAAAATTGGAGAAATCCGAAAAACTTTGTTACTTGTTTAGTCGGTTTTTTTCTTTTCGGCAAGAATTTACACAAAACTGACTATATTTGTGACGTTTTACATTTGCAACTGTAAAAAAATGTTAGAAGTTGCTTTGACCACGTGACTTTATAATTTTGCTTCAAATTCTATTTTGCTTTATTCTGACTTCGTTATATGAGGCTTTTGAATAAATACCTTGCAATATAGAGGCAATTCACAATTTTTCTAAATTTTTATTTTGTTTTATTCTGAGTTCATTGTATAGAGGCAATCTGAAGCGATACTATGCTGTTTTTAGATTTTATAGCTCAACACTTATTCGTTACATCTATAGAGCATTTTTGTATGAAAAGCTTTGCAAAATAAAGAGGTTTTTCAGGGCCCTCAAGAAAACATTCGTTATATATAATCTTTTGTGTCATGGCTCTAAATTAAAATGAAGGAAAAATGCTTTATTTTCTTTATTTAAGCTTTTGATATGGTTTATTTTTACAATTTAAAATATATATTCAAAACAGGAAAATGTTAAACTGTATCAATACACAACTTCCTTTAGCTCATCTAATTTGAAAAAATCTGAAATGATGTCAATTTAGTTGAAAGGATTTGTTATTTTGTTGTTAAGTTTGACATCCGCCACTGATGAATTTTTTGTTTTTTATTTAGTTATTTTTTCTTTTTTTTTTTAAAGTATAGTCAAAATATGTTTTGTAAATATTTTCTGCCACGGTTTGATAGGATTAAAATAAAAAGAATTTTTGTTTTTCAAAATCCTTGTGCAATTTAAATTTATTTATTTGTTTTCTGTACTAAATTGACTCTGCGTCTCTAAAAAAATAGTAAAACTATGCCATTTTTGCAGATTTCGTAAATGTTTTTGTAAAAATCTACAGTGTGTTTTTATCAAATTTATTAGTTATACATGCGTGTTTTGTTATTGTTGTTGTTTGCTGATCAACAAAATAATTCCAGCAATGCGACATATATCCGTTTGTTGCAGATGGTACAAAAAATAAATAAAGCAAGTATTCCTGAATATTTAATTTTTGTATAGTTTTACCTTTTTTTTAATAAAAACACAAACATACATACATACGACATCCCAGCTAGCATTTTGTATCATGATCAAATCTTTTAGAAATCAGCTTTAAGAGCAAAACAAACAAAAAACGCAATAAGCTAATTGTTTGATCATAAATGGTACTCTCGTTGTGAAAAAATTGTACCGTACCGAGGAACCACCTCAGAAAAATCATTTTTGATAAAATTTTCTGATTCTTTTCTTGCATATTAAATCCTTTTTCAATCGATTTTGTGATAAATCAGCTTTAACTTTTAAAACATTTATGGCCGATTTCACCAATTTATTTAAGTATCATGTCAAATAAAAATAAAATTATATGAACAACTATATATAAATATGAATTGTATATAAATAGAATTGGTGAAATTGGCTCTTAGAAATCATTATTTAAACATATGAATGAATCATATATGAACCCGTATTCAATCGTTCTTGTGATAAATTAGTTTTTTTCATCAGGAGTGATCTGAGAAGACTGATTTAGGTGGTTTTTAAAAATATTATCATCAGCAGCGAAAAGTATTTTCCTATCTTACAACCAATTTGGCTGATTTTTCTATCAGAAACGACTTCAATATTGAATAACTTAACTTATCTTGTTTTCTTCGGCTATTTTATTTGTATATTCCGACAATTACTTAATAATAATTCAAAATTTTTCATTTGAGACCCCGTTTCCTAATTTTGCATACATTCAATATTAAGCCCCGCTTTATTTAAAATTTATATTAACTATTGATTGCTGATTACACAATCTCTATAATATTTAATTCTTTTTCATATAATATACTTTGCACAGAAAAAAATATATAAAATAAAAAAACATTCAACAAATTATCTGCAAGCGTCAAGTATGAAAAAAAAACAAACCTAGATGATATAAAATATTTAATTTTTTTGTGGGCTGTAACATGCACTTGCTTAATTTGATTTCATTACCGCGCCCACAAAAACTTTCAGACCATCCATAAGAAATTGTGCTTGGCATGATCTGGTCATGTTATAGCAACCATCATCTGCAGCAGTATCATCCCCATGATCATCTTGATGATGATCATCGTCGTCGTCGTCGTCAGTCAGCCCAACAACTAGCGCAGGCATTAACAATGCCACAAAAGGAGGAGTTATGTATTTGATAGCGATTATTATTCCTTCTTCTTTCGTATCTTAAAGAACATTTGTTAAAAGTTTTTCTTAATGCGAAAATTAATCGAATCTAGATTGTAAAGATCGTCTTGATTTTTTTGTTTTGGTTTCGCAAAAAATGTTTATGTACACAGAAAAAAATAAAAATTGATTTCAATTAAAAAATTTGTGATATTAATTAAAAAATTAATTAAATTTGCACCAGTAAACAAATTAATAGTATTAATTAAACCAGTTAATAGTATTAATTAAACGTTTAATTCACTTGATTAAATGTTTAATTCAGTTGATTAAAATTTTAATTAAAACTGATTATATTTTTGATTAATGCTTTAATTGGTGAAAAATGTGGGAGAATTTTTTCTGTGTATGTAGAAGTTTAAAGAAAAGCTCAAGCACTCGAAATACAATGAGCCGTGTTAAAGTTAAACATTTTTTGTACCTATTAAAAAAAAAACTTGTAAACGCCTTCGCTGCTGATCCTGCAAATCTTATTTTTTTTCACTTATATGGAGTAAAGTTAAAAAAAAAATGTGGAAACGGCGTTGAAATCCGTTTTGGTCGGTATAATGTCGGCATTTTTCATATAGAGTGCAGAAAAGCTTCCTTATTGTGCAGTTATGTTAAATAATTAAATCTAAAACGAAACAAATGCAACAGCGTCAAGTCACTTGAAAAGTCAAAAATCGTATACATTTCAGGTTTCTCATTTAATTTATATGGACCAGTTTTCTTAAAACTGAGATGCGCTCAGATGATAATTCAGTTCAGGTATTAATTCAAAACATTTTTTTTTTTTTTTTTTTTGCTAATTTCCAATTAAGCAACAGAATTTTCAACGCTGTACACTGAGTAAATTGAGCTACTTTTTAGGCCAAAATTAATTTCCGCAAAAGTTTTGGACCGATATGGATGAAATTTGGAATTTAAGAGTTTTGCTTGGGCAGGCACGCTGGGGTTTTTGATTTTTTTAATAAATGAAATTTTGATTTTTTTAATAAATGAAATTTTTATTGCCACTAATGAAAAAAGGTAAAAAAACTGCATAACGCGAAAACTAACGGATTAATTTTTTTGAACTTCGGAACGATGAAAATACGCAAGGGGGCTAACAAAATAGCATATAAGCCATGCAGACAAAATCAGTTTTGGTTTTGCTCGAAAAACTCGTTAATTTTTCCGTGAGCCTTGTCCTACCTTAACGATAAATTTTTACATTACATATTTATTTTAACGATAAATTTTTGCTTCAAAAGAGCCAAATCTTATCAAAGTTATTTTTGGGAATACAAAATTGTATTATTAATAAGATTTATTTATGACGTGCTAAATTTCCAATTTTTCATATTTGATAAATACACTGAAATTTATTGTTGAGGGAAAGCTAGAATCCAAAATCAAAGAATAATTTCTTGATTTTAACTTATTTTGTTCGTATTTAGTAAAACTTTGTTAAATAAAGAAACATTTTGCTTAAACCAAGCCACACATATAACTCCACCTAGTTATATCCTATATCTCTAGCCGGTCCCAAGCCCGGATAAAGGAGAAGGGAAAGTCGACCAACCCCAAATAACTGCAGCATACTGAGCGTCTTGCGAAGTAAGAGTTGTTCAAGAACCTGACCTCTGAAATATCGGCCTAACCGTGGTCCCTCGCCATCACCGCAGCAGGTTGAGCTTACGGCTAATAACCCAATCTCGTAAAAAAATTATGTTTCTGAAACATCTAATTTGCAATTACCACGTTGTAAATTTTATAATGAAAGGAAATATATATATAAGCCACACATATACATATTTAGTATAAACATTTCTCGCTTGTGCGAGAATAATGCAAAATTTTCTTGGTTCAAGCCATTTTTAGTAAATTATTCTTTTCGTGTTTAAATAAATTTCACTGATAACCAAATTGTAAACAGCATCAGTTTTGTTCTTTCTATTTTTTTTTTCAAAAATCTAAACATTAGAAAGCTCGCTACATTTTAATATAAATCAAAAACCGAAAAAACCCGAAATGTAAAATAACAAAAAATAAATTAAGAATTTTTTTATAAGCATTTTTCATCAATGAAAAACACGGCAGTCCACGGCCAACATTATCAAAAGCTTATGCGAAGTTTATAAAGGGTGGTTAAATTGTAAGGGCCGATGTTGAATGCGAACCACACCTAAACGCCAAGTTTTTTTCCGAATTTTATTTGACATTTCTCTATTCCAGACTTACTCAATTTGAACCATGGAGAGATACACAATCCAACAACGTGTTAAAGTTATCCAGACTTATTATGAAAATGGATGATAAATTTCGAAGAAAATCATCTTCAGTGATGAGGCACATTTTCACCTCAGTGGATTTGTCGATAAGCAGAATTTCCGCATTTGGGCGAATAATAATCCAAGAGTGATTGTCGAAAAACCAATGCACCCACAAAGAGTGACTGTTTGGTGCGGTTTATGGGCTGGCGGCATCATCGGGCCGTATTTTTCCAAAATGAGGCCGGTCAGGCAGTTACTGTGAATGGTGTTCGCTATCGTGAGATGATAACGAACAAATTCAATGGCCGTGTTATCTCACGTAATGGCGATGTCAATTGGCCGCCAAGATCATGTGATTTGACACCGTTGGACTTTTTTCTTTGGGGTTATTTGAAAGAAAAGGTGTACGTCGATAAGCCAGCAACAATTCAAGAGCTAAAGGATGAGATAATTCGTCACATTAACGGCATAGAACCTCCATTATGCCTCAGGGTCATCGAAAATTTGGACCATCGGATGGAGGTGTGCCGCCGTGGTCGCATCGCCCATTTGGCCGATATTTTGTTCCATACATAATTGAGTAATACCAATATATCATAATAAAATAAAATTACAATAATTTCCTTAATAGTTTGTGTTTTATTCAAAATCAACATCGGCCCTTGAAATTTAACCACCCTTTATTAATGGAAAAAGTAATTTATTTGAGGTTAAGTTTGAATTACACCTTTTCTTAGCAAAAACAATAAATCCCACCAAAATATTTTGGTTTTCTTAATTCATTACTATCCCTTCTCTTCTCCATATTATGCACGATTTCCTTCTTTTTGTTTAATAACTGATCAAAAACGTTTTAATTTATATCGAAATTATACTTTTAATGATAAACTGTGAACGTTGCTTGCAAATGTCAACTTGGAATGCCCACACGCAGAGAAAAAATATGGTTGAAGTATGGTTAAAATAACATATTATGGTCCCTGCAATGGCAATAATCAAACTTTTGTTGTTTTTAGCAAAACTTTTTTCACGATTGATAATAGTTTGTTTCTATTTAACAATAAAGTGTTGACTTCCCTTGAAACTTCAAATATGGTTGAATTTAACAATATTATGTTTTAATAAAATAAAGCTACAACTATACACTTAAACATATGATGGTTACCTTAACCATATTATTATCACAGCAACCATATTATGGTTAAGTTCATCTATCCAAAAGCTATAATCATATTATAGTTGCCTCCAAACATGTTATGGTTAATATTTAATAACAATAATATGTTCGAAATTATAACATTTTGAAATATTGTATGTTTAATTTTAAATTTAAAATACATAATATGTTTAAAATGGAACAACATTCTGGTCGTTTGCATTTTACTTTGTTTGATCAAAATTCTCATTAAGTTTATTTTAATAGTGATTAAAATACATAAATTTACGCAGAAGCCACAACCATATTATGGTTGCCTTTAAACATGTTATGGTTAAATATGACAATAATTTGTTTTAAAATTAACAATAGTATTTTCCTCTTTTTCAAGAGCAACATGCTATGGTTGAAAACCAACCAAGCTATTATAAGTGTTAAACATGTTTTAGTTATTTTTGACCATAACATGTTCGGAGGAGGACTAATTCAACCATAATATGGTTGTCGGTGACAATAATATTGTTAAATGAATCATAATATGTTTAAAATTTTCTTTAAAAATTGTTTTGTTGGAGGTGACCATATTTAAACATGTTTTTTCTCTGGGTGTATCAGGAATAAACAAGTAAGAAAGTATAGTCGGTCAAGCCCGACCATATGATACCCAGCACCACAGTACTTAAAAACACATCATGCTTATGTGTCCATATAAATATAGATTTTTCTATGTTTGAAAACTTCATTAAAATCGGTTTGAAAGTTTGTGAGAGGCAGAAATTGCCCTCTACATCCCCTTGAGGTCCTATTTTTGAAAAACTGTATAGCTTATGTGTCCATATAGATATGGATCTATCTATGTTTTAAATTTCATTAAAATCAGTTTGAGAGGCAAAAATTGCCCCTTTCTCCCCTTGTGGTCCTATATTTTTTAAAACTGTATAGCTTATGTGTCCATATAGATATGGATCTATCCATGTTTAAAATTTCATTAAAATCGGTTTGATAGTTTCTGAGAGGAATAAATTTCCCCCTATCTTCCCTCGTGGTCCTACGATTTGGCCCATTTTCAAAACGCTTGGACCTTGTGCCAATAAGAACCTATGACCAAAATTTTATCAAGTTATCTCCAAAGTTGCGACCTGTACTTTGCGCACAAGGTTACATGGACAGCCAGCCAGCCAGCCTGCCAGCCAGCCGGACGGACATCGTTAGTTCGACTCAGAAAGTGATTCCGAGTAGATCGGTATACTTTAAGGTGGATCTAGGACCACTATTTATCAGCACAAATGCATAATACCCTCTCCACTATTGTTGTGTGGGTATAAAAATGAAATAAAATTGTAATTTTACATTTAACAAACAAATTCAAAAAGTGGATGAATTAAATAACCATAATATGTTCAACATTGACCATATAATTGTTTATTCTGACCATATTATGGTTAGTTTTGAGCATAATATGGTTAGTTTTGGCCATTATTATTGTTTATTATGACCATATTATGGTTAATTTTGAGCATATTATGGTTGATTTCGGGAAAAATTTTGTTTATTTTTACCATACTATGGTTATATTAAAACATACTATGGTAACCTGCAAACATAAACATTGTTAGTTGTTGCTCTTAGAAAGAATATGGTTACCTCCAACCATATTTTTTTTCTACGTGCCTAAATCTGCTGATATTTGTTTTTTTTCCAAAAACCAAATATGCAGTTATTTGCTTTGATTTATTCATTAACAAGAACATTATTTTTGTTTGTGCAACAAATTAAGTTTGGCTAAGATTCCGGGTCAAATTACCAACTGTGTGCTGGTTTAAAGTAGACTTAGAAAATGAATGCTTCGATATGAAAAATTGTAACGAAATCGTCCGTAAATTAACTGCAAACAATTTTAAAAACTTTTTTATGTTTTAAATGTAAAGCGGCTCATACACTTGCAATAAAATTGTTCAATTTTACGTACTGTACAATTATATCGCCAATGTGTATGTGATATTCGAAGGTGGCACAATATGTTGGCAACAATCAAAAGACTTTTGATTTTTATTGCACAAAGAAAGTGAAGTGTGTTGGCAACATTGTACAATGCTGCTTATGTTATTCCTATAGGTTATGTTCCCCTTTTTATTGAATAAATGAAAACATTGTGCGACTTATTGCATAATATAGGACAAAATGGAATTAATATGGCGAATATCATATACAATAATATTGCAAGTGTATGGGCCGCTTAAGTTAAACGAACGAGTTTTGTGCTCGTCATCTAAAAACAAGCAGTAAATCGACTTTAGCGATATGAAAAATAATTCCTTTCAAATTTTTTTATAAGTGAGTGGTATTTCAAAAATGAGCTGATGGCCAACGTTGCTAGTGCTCACAAATTAAATTTAATCTTAGAATTATATTCGTTAAGATAAAATAAATAAATAATAATAATAATAAAAAACTTCCAGAATATTTTAAATAGATTGTCCCCGATTTTAGCAATGATAAATATTGTTTGATTAGATTCTTAGTTGTTTAAAAAAAAATAACAAAGATCAAAATAAAAGAACATCGGGTTTTGATATCAGTTCCATTATATTTGCCTAATATAATGATACGCAGTGTAAACAAAACAATTTTGCTTAAAATCAATAAAATGTATAAAATTTGTTAGTTATAAAAGTTATAAGCGATTCATTTGATTCTTTAACAACTCTGCAGTCAGTTTTCCTTTTATATGGGCTTAAATAAGGTGGTGGCAGCATTTTTACTTAGTTTTATATTTTTAACTGATCTTTTAAGAGCTTAATATTGCGAGATGTTGGGGATAACAACACCTCTGATAATGATGAGGTCTGAGCGATGAAGATGCTGATCGCTGTGGCACGCCTACTTTCACAATTAATTGAACGCTAAAAACAAAACATTAAATGATGTATCTAAAGGATGTGTTTTATTTTAAGGAATCTTAATCACTCCCAAGCCAAGTAGAAACAATGAAATAATAAAATCTTATCGTAAACTTTTTAATGATCACTAATGAGTTATTTTCATTTTCAGTTGTGCTGTTTTGTCCCAAGACGTGGCGTCATGCGGTCTGTTTTGTATTAAAAAAAAAAGGAAGAACAAATTGTAAGTATGAGTTATAAGTTTTTATTTAAATGTGACTTCTTTTGGTCTACGAAATAATTTTTAATAAATATTTCATATTTTAGTGACAACATCTTTGTAGTTGTTCGAAAAATACCACCTAGTGTTTTTTATGGGATTTTCAAAAATATGATTTTTAATTTTTTCATTTTTTAGAGTTGATAAAGATCTGTACTTTCTGTTAAATTTATAACCTTTATTGATTTTCTTACATCAGTTATTGTTGCTAGTGTGATTTTGGATTTCATTCCTAATTTATGTGAATTATTAAATGCAACGTTGTAAATAGTTAGTACAATACAATACATTCTATTTTATAATAAATATATAAAAATGTATTTTATTATTATCATTTTATTGTGTATTTCAAAATAAAATATCACTTGTGCGAGAATCTCTAAACGATCGTGATTTCTGTATTGAGATAAAGTTTTAGCCTCATCTGAGTTTTTTTTTTTTTTGTTTATGAAATATTTTTGTGTAAATTAAACACGTTGTTTCAGTGTGTTTCTTTTGTGCGAGCAGTTGCTGACTTGACGATCATGTCAAATTGATTTTTTTCTTGTTAGCAAAATCTTTTTGGAAGTTGTATTTCTCTTTTAATAGGAATACTTTTTACTTTTTATTGACTTGCAGATTTATTTGAAGAATGATCGATAATTAGCAAAATATTAGTAGCGTTCACAATGAGAATAATAAAAAAAAAAATCTGTTTAATCTTCAAGTCGACTAATTTTTATATTCACACAATTTCACAGCATCATACTCCGAGAGGGAATCATGCGTTTGTGCTGATGTGTATAACACATAAAAATAGCGGTTTAAGACCCACCTTTTAGTATACCGATCGACTCACAAATAAATAAATACATATACTTTAATTGTCATAAGCCTTTTCAAAATCGGCTTATAGTGTCACCTAGACACTATAAAAACTTCTTTCCGGAAAAGAATATTCGTATCCAGAAACCATCTTAATATGTTGGGTATTTAACCACTTTACTAAACATTATTAGAATCGGTCCATACTTGTAACAGTAATACTGCGGAAAAAGCTTTTAATGCCATAAACTTCTTACAAATATTTGTATTGATATGATATTGTGTTATCGGGACAATTACTCACACAAAGAACACAAACTTTTACTTCGTAATACAATTTTGTTATGACAAGTCAACGCTTGCCCATGGGCCCCAAATGGGACTCACTTTTAAATATGTGTCTGTAAATAATGTAATGACTGCATTTACTTACTGGATTTTTTAGAACTTAGCATAAACATATGGCCAGTTCCTTTAATTGAATTCTAGTAAAACTCAAACGGATTAAATTATTTTTTTTACTGAGCTTCTAAGATGAAAAGCAATGAATGTGATATTCATGAAATTGTCACTTTTTAAATTCCTTTAATTTTTTTATTCATGAAGTTTGTGTTTTATGAAAATGATTTTAAAAATATAAAAAGAGTTTGATACATATTTAGTTTTATAATGTTTTTGTTAGATATAAAAAAACTTTATTTTTTATGTTAAAAAAAACAACATGCCTTTCTAATTATCTCAATAGTGGAATACCCCTAATGCAATAGTTGTATGTACCGTGTAAAGGCTTGAAGCCCAATGACAAAATAGTTTTACTTTAAAATCTAGTCATGTTTTGCAGGGCGGTGATCTAGTGTTTGTGATAATCAAAACGACATCAGTGGTATCACAAATTCGAATTAAACCAGAGAGAAAAAAAAGGAAACACTTGTTTATATTCTGAAATGCACACACTCACTTTTAGGCAGAATTGTCATCTTGTCTTCTCGAAAAGGTTCCCAAAAGTCTATTGTTTGCAGAAAGCAGAAAACTATAAAATCTCATTGTTATTCACTTTTACTCTCTTTTGTATAAAAGATCCTTTTTAAGAGTTTTTTTGTAGTTTGTTTTGTGAAGAGTTTTTTAGTTTTATAGAAATTAGATACAAATCACATTAATCATTTAATTGGTGATGGCTTAAACAATAGAGCATTACTGACTTTATCCCAGCTTAACAATGAAATAATAATTGCTAAAGAATTTAATTTTTATAATTAACAAAAGAGTTTTTCTCTCGTTTTTTGGAAATTAAAGTGACATTTTTTTCGTTGTTGTCAACTCCACTTCGATCAACCTGTCTTATTCTCCATGCTGTTTGTGGCATTAGGACCATAAATAAAGATTTTATTAGAGTTTTTCTTCATGTTGTCAATAACTTTGCTGGACAATAAAATTCATTGTTAAAAAGCAATTCTCCTTTTTAGGGCTCAAATCAGAGACTTTTAAAATTGTAGGTCTGGTTGTCTTTTAAATGTGGGGGTATTGTTTGCCAACACACTAAATTTGGTCTATTCTTTTTTTTTAAATAAATTTTTATAACTACTTTATAACTGATTTAAAAAAAAAATTATTTACATTTAGTTTTTAGTCAACATTATGACAAACGCTTTACAAATGTTTAATAAGAGTTGATTCGTTATTGTTTAGATTAAAAGATTGTGGGTGTTCTCAAACATTGATTTGACTCAAATGAATGGCAACAATAAAAAAGATTATCCCTTGTGTGGTCCATAGCTAATTTTTGAATTAATGTATGATTTTACCTCGTTATTGTCATGGTAATTGAGATTAAAATACAAAAGAATATCACAATTCAGCTTCTCTTAGAATATTAGCTTGATTAAATGACATATTTGCACAGTTCTCGTATTGTATCAGTAATAGTAATTAAAACGCTGTGGACCATATCTAAGTCATTATTCGCGAACTCCTGCCACCAGTTAGTTTTTTGTAGAATGCGACATCTTTTTTGACATCACTTGGTGGCATTGTGCAAATTGTCTGTTTGTTAGATTTATGTCTATTTTTTTGTTTTTGTTCATTAGTATTTACATTTCTCTGTAACCTTTGGGACATTTAACGTAAAAAAAGTGTAAAAGATAACAATCGTTTTGTTTGGCATTGGCTATAAGAATCATTCATCTGAACAAACACAGTGGTTAGGCCAAGTAAAAAAGTGTTGTTAAAAGCCGTGTACTCGTTTAAAATATTAAGCAACATTTATTATTTTTTTTTCTTAATTTAGCCATTTAGTGGCTAGAGTTAGACGTTTTTCTTTACTTTTAGTCATGAAGAAATCAATTTAGCCATTTTTATTTAGCCAAATTTTCTTCAAGTTTTAAAAATGTTTAGACCAAAAAATGTTATAAATGCAGCATTAGTTGTGTTTTAAAGTTAAAGTTTTCTTAATAATAATTAGTATTGTAGTTATTTTGTTGAACTGTTTATGGTTTTTAATCAAAATTTAGATATTTTTATTAGGCTAGGGCTTATCAAATTAAATTATTTTTATGATGAAAGGAATTTTTACAACATGAAATTAATTAAAATTTATTAATAATTTTTCATTCTTGACTGCCGCAGGAATCGAACCCAGGCATTTTGTTTACAAAAAAAAAAGGTCAACAAGAAAAAGATGGACAAAAAAATTCCAAACAGAAAAATATACTTTGGACTTCAAGAATTTGATTTAAAGATTGATGCTTGACTTTTGACTGCCAGCAGTAGCCAATGGCTGTGAGGGTTAAACGGCAAAACGCTCTGAAGAGATTGAGTGGTAACAATTGAAACATGTATGGGTAACCTGTCCGTAAAAGCCTGGGTTCGATTCCCGCGGCAGTCAAGAATGAAAAATTATCAATAAATTTTAATGAATTTCATGTTGTAAAAATTCCTTTCTTCATAAAAATAATTTAATGAAAATTAAATTTGGTTTTCTTAATAAGTTAACGCAAATAACCTTTACGAACAAAAAAATAATATTATCGTTATTTCGAGTTTTTCGTTATTAAACAATTTTTCTTATCTTTATTAAAATGTATGCTTTATTTTGTATAAAATCTTGTTTGTCTTAGTTGTTTGTTTTGTACTAAAAATGTATCTATGTTTAGTAGAGAAGAGTTGGCATCACTGATTTAAGCAATAAATGCATCTATTAAAAGAAAAGTCAAAAGATTTTCAATTTATATGTTCTTTTGACATACATAGAACATTTTCGTCTAAATTAAATTTACTTGTTCAAACCCTTTGCAAGTTTCGGAGGAAACGTTGCGAAACCTGCCGCTTTTAAGAAATTCATAAAACATCTTTTACTTTCAGTCCCACTGTATAGTTTGGGTAAAAAAATTAAGACATTTAAGTGTAGACTTATTTCGCTGTCACATAAAAGTGCACTGTCAATTAAGTTCCCTACTGCCACAACAGCAACAACTTTTACTCTTACTATGTAGAACAACATTTACTAATATACTAGTAAAAACCGCCAAATTTGTGTGAAACTTGACGCGAAACCTTACACTCTTGTTTTTTTTCTTTTTAATGATTGGACATTTGGCGGTCTCCAAAAAACAGCAGGAATGACTTCGATGACTTGACTTGACCATTTGGGGAACTAGAAATGAACAAAGACACGTATTTACACACTCTCGCACAAAATAAATACCCCTCTAAGCTGGTCACTCACTTACCATTGCTCTATGTATTGTAAATGGAATTTCGTAAGATATTTAACTGGCGGCGGCTTCTTTTTGCCAACAAACAACTAAACAACCAGCCTGTGGCATTTAATGGCAATCACAGTGATTGATGTTGCAGGCACACAAATGAATAAATAGAAGTAAAACACACAAGTTGCAACTTAAATAGCCAGAAAAGTTTTTTGTCCTTCTTGTCGTTTTGTAAATGTTACAGCCATGATTTTATGTCAGTTTTATGACATTTACACGCACATAAAACTTCTTTAATTCTTTTACAAATTTATTTGATTCACATCTCCAACTCTCAGACAAACCTACAACTCTATTGAAATGGTACAGTGGAATATATAGAAAAAGTGGACCAAAGGTTTGTTTTTTGTTATTTAGAAGGGGGAGGGGGGTTTTGTATTAAATTATGAGAATGCTGTTGCTATTCCATTAGAAAAGCAATTTTGTGAAAAATTTTCAATTTTCAAAATAGAAATTGTATGCAAAAATAAAAGAAATAAGAAAGTTGTGTGTGTACAATTGTGTAAACTACACGTAAAAACAATTTTCTACACATGTTGTCATTCTTAATATATTGACATGTAGAATAGATTTTTTTCCAAACAGGCATACAAACGTACATATGCACAGCTTTACTATTCATTTCTATTGCGTGTTTGTTGTTGTGTGTCGCATAAACTCATATTAAGTTTATTTGTTTTGAAATTATAATCCTTTCATTTGTTTGTTATTTGTTTCACCCATTTGTTTAGTGTTTGTTGTTTTCTATTAAGTGAATCCTTTTATACCGTGGCAACATTTGCACTAAAGTTTGTAGCCAATATAAAACACACACATGCACTCACCCATATTTACATGCAGTCTAACGTTCTTGTACTTTGTACCCACACTTACGCACAGGACTGTGAAATCTCTATTCAAATTTAATTTTATTCTGTTGCCCTTTTTCCATTCTTAATAGTTAGTTGGCTTTAATAGATATTTTTAGACTGAGAAGTGATATTGGATTCTCAGCAGTATTTACGAGATATAGATTTGGAGATGGAGTGCAAGCCAACTGGTGTAAAAAATGAAATTACTTCGTGTATTGGAATGGCAAAACAAATTTACATACTCTACAGATGTAAAACAATAATAAGGTTGGTGAATGTAACTGCATATTGAATGCTCCATTTGCTAACTTCAATTACAGTTAAAGGACAACAACAGCATAATACATTAATTAAACTGCGAAAAAAACAAAATTTTTTAAAAGGAAAAAGTGCGAAGAGCGATACCCTACATATGTAAAAATCTTAACAAATACAATAAAGTTCTGAGTAAACAATTGAAAAACGGGTTTTCCGAAAATTAAAAAAAAATTTCAGCTTTGAGGTTAAGCCAATTTGTCGGTCTTAAGTCAGAAACTTTAGCTTTTCGTAATGTAAGATTTCTTTAATTTTCCAATTTAATTCACTAACTGTCTTTTTTTCAAAGACAAATAAACATTTTCTTCTGGGAATTTACATTAAAGCGTCTCATACAGTTGCAAAATAATTGCTTAATATTGTACAACTATATCGCCAATCTGTATGTGATGTTCGAAAGTGGCACAATATTTATGGGCAACAATCAACAGTTTTTTGATTTTTATTGCACAACGAAAAAAGTGCAGTATACTGTAAAATGTGTAGGCAACATTGTACATTTTTTAATTGAAACCATTATGTCACTTATTGCATATACGGAAATAATATGGCCAAAAACATATACAATAATATTGTAAAATGAAACTCAAATTTGTTTTTGTCTTTAATATAAATTTCTTAACGAAAATTTTTATTTCAATTTCAAATTAATTCCAAAAGGGCGAATTATTATGACTGGAAGCAGGTGTGCTAGACTTAAGTTATTGATGCCAAACGAAAAAGAAAGAAATTTAAATTTAAAACCAATCAAAAATTAATACCTTTTTGCCAAAGACGTCAAAGAATTTAAGATCAGAAAACGAAACAGAAAATTTAAAAGACGATCTTTCTAATAAACCTCTTTTGGAAAATATAGAAAAGGTGTTGAAAAATAAAAAAATGTATTCAAAGAACGATTTTTTGCTTTCGTAATTCGACGCAATTTGGTAAATTAGCTTAATCTGGCCTCTGATTCATTTTCATCTCGTATGTAGTGCCCCTTATATTATTGGCTGTATCATAACTAGGGTTTGGACTTTTATGCAGTTAAAATCGCGTTTTATGCTCATAAAAAATGCACTAAAATTAAAATATATGCGCTAAAAATAAAGAAAAGCCAAAAGTAAAACAATCATGTAACTTACATAAGTCACTTGTTAGATAAGAGATTTTTTTAATATTTTCAAAAGTAAAGTTTACTGCCTGTTTTTCAAAAGAAAATAAAAAGGAAGTGATAGGAGCATGACTTAGTGCTGATAGCTCCTTTGTGGTATATTTATTTATTTATTTATTTATTTAATATAAGTAATATACAAAAGCCTATCAAGGCCAATAAAAATATATTACAAAAGCAAAATCCTGAATATTATTAAAGGATACAATAAATAATCAAAAATTCATTTATTCAAGTATATACACATAATTATAAAATTATTCATTTTCACTGCGCTGTTTTAGTAAAAATCAAGATTAAATATGACAGCAGTTTGTTTTATTGTTTTAAATCCTTAATCCTGATTGTTAAAGGCTATGGAGGAAGACATAAATTGGAATACTTATCTTTATATGCGGCAACACGCGAAGGTGCTGTCCAAAATATTTTTTCCATATGAAATCAATGACTAAATATAATCGAGGTTTTCTCTTATCTCTGTTGCAATGCATAGCAAAAAAGCAAATAAAACAATTTTTGTTTTTTGATTCTTGATTCGCAAAGATATTTAGTACATGGTAATCTCAAACTGACGAGAACAAATATGCATTTGCATAAAAACCCGGGCCTTGGTCATAACTATTCATGAACCTTTATTGCCTTGTAGAATATAGCTCATGAAAAATCTCTTTTAAAATGTATCTTGAAAAAATCTTTAATTGTTTGAACATTTCCATTTTTTATTGATGCTGTTTCACATCTTTGAAATGCCTGCAGTAATTCGTATCTTGTTTATATGGACACAGCCAATATTAAACACTTTTTGTTTAGACATTCGTAAATTGCGTTAAAGAAATATGGATTGACAATTTGAAAATTGTTGTTTCTCCTTTTCTGACTTTCGTTTGTTAAATCTCCTAAAAATAAAAAAAATATAAGAAACATACGAACGTTTCTAAACGACCATAAAAAATAGAACAAGACAATAAATATGATTCTGCATGCATTTAATCTTGAAATTCTTGTAAATTTAAATGTTTTAGAGAAACATAAATTTACGTTTTTGCTGCTCGCTGTTTTATTATTTTTGTTTATTATTCATGCTGTCAGAGCAATAAAAGTGAGAAACTTTTTTTTAAGTTTTTTAATTTTTCGTTTACGAGAGTTTTTTCTCAACCACCACATCAGACAAATCTAGAGCGATCATCTGTTTCACGACCACAAAACACTGGCATATTTTTTTTATTACTTAAAGGTCGGTTAAGATCAAAATGAACGACGGCACATGTCAATGGTTGTAAACACATGATGAGATACTTTTTTAATATGACCCCAAACTGATTAATGTAAAATGTTCTTCGAATTAAACAAATGAACATGTTGTCGCTGTCTTAATCACCATTCTAATTGAAGTATTATAAAAAATCATCTTAATTCTTTGTCAGCAGCGCACAAGAAGCTAATGTTTATCTTTCACTTTAGTATTAATATTCATTTCCTATCGCCGAATATTCGCCTATTTCATGAAATTCGCATTCGCCCAATTCAAGCAAATATTTTGCTAATACGTTCCAAAATAAAAAAATACAAAAGTGAAAAAAAAATTAAATCAAGCAAAAACTATTAATTTTTAATCATTTTTATTAAAAAAGAAATTTTGCTTTTAAGGCAAAATAAAAGTTTCTTTTAGTAAAGTGAGAAACAAAGAAACAGAAGTATTGCGCCGACACAAAAAAAAATATAAAAATTATTCAAGTTGTTGTTAAACATTTCTAGATATGCTATCATTTAAAACAATCGTCTAATTATCGTAAGAAAACTATCGACAACTGGAATGAGTCAATTAAATATCAAGATTATTCCAATCCCATTACACAAATTGGAACTGCGCTCGCTGCGGTGGATTGAACAAACTACATCATCTATCCGCCATAAATATGAAAATATAACTGAAATGAATGAGACATTTAAAGAAACGCGGAGAGATATTTTAAGATTACTTATCGAAACACCATTTGGCTTTTGCTTGTTTAGCTGCTGTCAGTATTTTTTTGTCTAATGTATATTTTGGCTAAGACTTTTTTCCGAAGTACTTGCAATTTGTTTCTGACGATATATCACCGAAATCAATTGGACTTTTGTTTTCCTGTCTTTGGCACTATTGAGGCTGTAGGCTAGAAGAAAAAGGGTAGGACCAAATAACCAGAAAAAACTATAATGCTAAAATGTGGAAAAATTTGTATTTATATATTTTTTTTGGCCCATAGCTGCCAAAATGTGGACAATTAAGTGAAGTAATCTTTAGAAAACATTTTCCTTTAACATAGTTCATAATATTTTAGAACATTTTAATACTGGAAAATGCTGTATCCATATTTTCTAGCTGAATTTTAGTCTCGGTTCACATTCTGAAAGTTTTCGTTTAGAAAGTCATAGATTATAAGATGGCAGAAAATAAAAGCATGTAACCTGCAAGAAAACTTTCATAGTGTGAACCCAGACTAGCATCGAAAATTCGAGATATGTATACAAAATGTATCAAAAAGCAAAAAAAAAAAAAAAAAAAATAAATTTATCAGTATCATTTGGTTTTGCTAGTTTCGATAAATACTTCGAGAAATTCCACACGAGAAGGAGTTTGCCCTCGATGACTTCGAAAATGTTGCACAGTGTTATCTTTCAAAATTTAAGGGTGGGTAGTAGGGTATTCATTCGGTTAACCGTTAATCGGTTAACCTATTAATTACTACCCGATTAACTGATCGGTTAATTTAAAATTAGCAATTTTCGATTAACGATTAAACCGGTTAATTTCAGTCGATTAACCGATGTAACAAATTTTTTTAGTTTTTTGTAGTATTATAAATAATTTTTTTGTGTTTTTAATTATTTGTTTCGTGTCATGTAAAAAAGGTATATATTTGGAAAATATTTTTTCCTACATTATATTTCTTTCGAGAAATACATTTTTAAATTATAGTTCAAAACAGAAATACATTTCTTGCAGAATGTTAGGTGCTGAGCTTTGCCAGAATGAGTCAGATGATGACCTGACAATAGAAGAAATTCTCGATTGTAATACAAATAATCTTTAACAAAATTAGCCGAAATAATGGCATTTTGGAAGATTTTATATGTTGAGAGAAATCCTGGAAAAGGACTGAGAAATTAGATAATCTGTATTATGATACAAAGAAACCAAGATAACGCATACAGCTTTTAAAAATGAAATGTTTCTGCGCATCTACGTCACATCAGCGTATAAGTACAGCTAAAATATAGAAACACAAGCAAACAAACATGTGTATAATATGCAAACGTGACGTCATATTAAACAGTTGAATTTAAGAAAAGATAAACTCACTGTTTATTGTTGTTGTTTTTGTTTAAGCTTTCATATTGTTACAAGTAAAACTGGTGTTTGTAATTCTTATTCGCTTTAGAGTTTTATTTGTATAATATCTTTAGTTTTTCTTAAATCTTTGGATGAAGTTTCCTGATGATCTGGCCTAAGCAACCAGTGAAATGCGCATAGGAATAGCTTATCCCATCAACAATTTATTTTAGTTTATCAATAGTATGAAATGGGAACTTGGAACATTTAAACGAAACCTGGCTAATACTTTGTTTAATTTCTTTTTGCTTTTAGTACAGGGTCTAGTCTCTTAAGCATCGATTCCACCCATTTTAAAGTTAGCTCAGTACACAATTTTGGCCACTCTTTCTGCAGAATTTTCTTCTTTTTTTTTTTTTATGTGTCTGTCTAAATGTTTCCAGATGTTTACTTGAGTTGATATCGAGCGACTATTGGGCTGATCCAGCTGTTTTAGGACGTATTAGAATATTATAGATACTGTATTTTTTCCGTTGAATTTCTTATTTATAACTTTTATCAGGTTTTTTTTTTGTCCAACTGGCTTTCGTCAATTTTTGGAGCAACGTATTTTTTACAGATGACAGCAAGCTTGAAGTCTGATTAAATTTGGCAAAGTAAAAATTTAACTCACATAACACTTTTTAAATTGGAAAACAAGCTGTACACTTTATTTTGACGCTCACTGTATGTCAAGTTACACTACCAACAGATAACGCTTCTAAAAAATCGTATATTAAAAGCAATGAAAAAGAAGAAGGAGTTAATTCTAACAATCCAATCATCTTGGCTTGCACGTTTATGACGCTCTCTTTTCTTTATTACTATGTACTTTAAAATTTAAAAAAACAGATTTAATTTTCAAAATTTTCAATACTTCTTCAAACTAATGTGAAACAACATTGAAATAACTTTGACATAACCGTTTTTTGTTTTTTTTGTTTCTAATTTAATTCTTTGTTGATTATTCCATTAAGAGCTGCTTGCATTTTATAATTAACATACATGCAACTGATGCAGCAGCTAAAGCCGCCATGCAAATTCCTTCATGTTTACACACATTATAATTGTTTATAACTTTAAAATGGTACGTGCGACTAAAAATGGATGTTCATAATCATGTTTAGTAGGCCTAAATTGATAACAAATAGCTACTTTTATCAATGTTATGAAAAAAATAAGTTTTTGTCACGCAGTGTTATTAATATGGTAACCAAACTTTTGTTCTAATGCAAAAATTTTTTAACTTCTACTCCCTTTAAAAAGCATCAATGTACACCATATTCCGAATCATTTCCAAATTTAAAAAAAAAAAAAGTTATTTATGCAATTTTGTCAAAACCAGTGTCTACAGCCGACGTAATAATTAAAACCAAAACCAAAAATAATTGTAATATTCCAACTGTATGTTATTTGGTATTTTGCAGAGCAGACTTTATAAAATAATAATTTTAATTGCACAAATTTCATTAAAATAAAAGATATGGAAATTAAATTTAATAATAAAATATGTACAACTTAATGTGTTATTAAATAAATTACTTTGATCTCTATGTGTAATGATTGAAATAAAATATTTAATGTTATGTGCAGGGAAACTATAAATATGCAATTGCATCCGTGCGGGAAATTTCTGTCAATTGGTCCAACAGAATGTTTCAATAGAACAAATACAAAAAGAAAGGGCTCATGACCAGTGAAAGAAGAACCAATCCCTTAACTGGTTTATGAAGAACAAAAAGGTAGAAAAATTAATGAATTACAGTACAGTCTTCACCGGTGCTGTGACAAATTCTTTGGTACTTTCCAAAATTTGGTTCTTGAATTTAATTCTAGGACTTGTTTTATTGAAATAATACTATATTGAACTGAAAAAATACTACATTTTAGTAATTGACACCAAGCACGTTCAATGAGAATAGATCTGTGACTGGTCAAATGGTGTCAATTGACCCCCTCCAATGACAACCCCATGTAAAAGTGATAGGTCTTATTCATATAAAGTGTTAGAACTAGAACCGGTCTCTACCACCAAACACCTATCACGGGACTACTTTGTTGTCAGTTCGCTTCCCGCTAGGGATGTTTTCCTTGTGCGACCAGTGAAGGCAGAAACATTATATTTATCCGTTTAAGAGCCTTTTATTTATTATGGCATCGATTTGTAAGTGCATATTTTTGCATATTTTACCGTTTGAGCATTTTTGCAGCATTTTTAAGGCTTATAGCGGATATTTTTTCCTTTTAAAGGCATATTGTTGTTAAAATTATTTAGATGCCTACAAAGCGTTCGCAGCAAATAAGAAAATATTTTTTTTCGAAATTCTGGTTAACAGATGGCTTTTCTGCTTTAAATATCTATCTGTTTACCCAGCGTGATGCTTCAAATCCGCCATCTTCAATCAATTTTTACTCTAAAATTGTAAGTCAAAGCAGGTTGTCATTAAAGAAAAATTTTATTTTAAACTTTCAGATTTTATATAAAAGCAAAAATTAAGGAAAAGCGATTATATACGCTTTTGGCGATGTGTATAATACATAGAAATCTAAATCAATCTTTTTGTATAACGATCGACTAAGAATCTCATTTTAAAGGGATCTTGCGATGTCCATCCGTCCGTCTGGCTGGTTGTCTGTCCGTCTTTTTAGTAGTTAATTTGATCAAATAAGGACGAAGTTTTCCATTTAGGGTAAAATCTCGAAAATTCGTTCATAAATACTCTGGTGTATGGCCTTCACCGATTATAATTTTAGGATTGTTTTTTTTTTCAAAGCAATTGTTTTAAATTGTTGGATATGTATTTTGTATTTAAATTAGCTATTTTTGATTTTTGGGGCATATTTTTAACAATTTTCAGGGCATATTTTCATGTTTTTACTGCATATTTAATGCGCGCAAAACGCGTTTTTTAGAGCATATTTATTGTTTCCCTGGTAATGTTTTTACTTTTAATTTAATATATGTAAATACATAAATATTTTTTACACATACACAGAAGGAAAAGACGTTTAAAAATTGACAACCAATGGTATTAAAACGACGACGAAGTGTTGTCAATATATCGACAACATCTGATTTTTTAACAAGACGTTGTCTAATTAAAGCAAAATATGTGAAAACCCATTGTTGTCAAATTGATAAGACTCTGTTGTCAAATTGCTAACGGGCAGATGTTAATAAAATCATTTTCTTAAATATTTTTGAAATTGGCAAAGATTTGTTTGAAGAAAATTTAAATGTCGATGTGATAACAAAAATAACTTACATCCAAGGTAGGTAAAATAAAATGAAAGTTTGCAATATGTAGTTAATTTTACAATTGTTTTTAAGGTACTAATATGACAATTAAAAGCTTATTAAAATAAAGAAGATCTAAATGAAGTGCGGCACAACTTAATTCTCCGTGTTGAATTTACAATTTTTGTTTTATATAAACATATTTTGTAATTTTTTGTTTCAAGTTCAGTTTCGATGATAAAACCTTTTAAGTGTCATCTTAGTTATGGCCAAATAAAAATTAAGCACTACGATATCTCTAAATAGTTACAGTAGTGAAAAATCAAGTATTCCCTTTGTAATATGCAACGATGCCAATTGTTTTAATACAATCTGTAAATTTGAATTTTATTTAAAAAATATTAAAGAAATAAAAAATAAAATGCATATAAAGGGTGGCTACATTTTAAGGGCCGATGCTGAATGTAAACCACACCTAAACGTCAAGTTTTTTCTGCATTTCATTTGACATTTCTCAATTTCAGACTAACTCAATTTGAACCATGGAAGGATACAGAATCGAGCAACGCGTTAAAGTTATTCAGGCTTATTATGAAAATGGGCGTTCAAATCAAAATGCATATCAGCTTCAGTGATGAGGCACATTTTCACCTCAGTGGATTCGTCAATAAGCAGAATTGTCGCATTTGGGCGAATGATAATCCAAGAGTGATTGTCGAAAAGCCAATGCACCCACAAAGAGTGACTGTTTGGTACGGTTTATGGGCTGGCGGCATCATCGGGCCGTAGTTTTTCCAAAATGAGGCCGGTCATGATTACGAACTTTTTTTGGCCCGAATTGGAAGATATGGATGTAGACGATATGTGGTTTCAACAGGACGGTACCACTTGCCACCCAGCTAACGAAACAATGGCTCTTTGGCGCGACAAATTCAATGGCCGTGTCATCTCACGTGGTGGCGATGTCAAGATCATGTGATTTGACACCGTTGGACTTTTTTCTTTGGGGTTATTTGAAAGAAAAGGTGTACGTCGATAAGCTCTCAACAATTCAAGAGCTAAAGAATGAGATAATTCGGCACATTAACGGCATAGAACCTCAATTATGCCTCAGCATCATCGAAAATTTGGACCATCGGATGGAGGTGTGCCGCCGAGCGGCCATTTGGCCAATATTTTGAACCATACTAATATTATCATAATAAAAAGATATGACAATAATTTCTAAATAATTTGTGTTTTATTCAAAATCAACATCGGCCCTTAAAACTTATATCCTTTATATCTCATTTGTTTTCTATTGCTTTGGTTCACAATGGATTATTCTTTACCAAATGAGAACAATCTGCTGTCGAAATGACAATAAAAATATTAACAAGCTGCTATGTTGTTAGAATGAGACCAAATGGTGACAAAATGAGAACGAGGTGGCTTAAAAGTTTTGAAATCATACGTTAAAATTGAACACAAACTAAGTTGGCTTAGTAGTTTTATACCAGAATTTTTCCTCTGTGTAAGTATATAAAAATAAAAAAATTTTTGTTTTCAATAAAAATTTTAAGGGGTAGTGAATGGCAACACTGAGTGCGACATTTTTTACAATTAATTACTATCGACGCAAACAGGAGATTTTTTTAATTAAATTTGAAATATCGAGTGACAAAATTTCAGTTTGGATATTCGCATTTATATTCGGCGAATATTCGCGCAGATATTCGTATTCGCGAATATTAAAAATTGATAATCTTACCATCACCATTAACAAGTTCAAAGTGATTAATTTGTTGTCTTCAGAACGTTTTTTTAAATACTTAAAGTGAAACAACAAAATTCACAATTTAACTAGAAAACTTGCAGAAAGGGCAACCTTTTAACATTAAACGTATACCTCATATTTAAACACTTAGGCAAAAAAAAAAAAATTTTAATTTATTTGCTGAATTGATGATTGCAATGCTTTGGTTGCATTTTTTTAGATCAGCTTATAATTTGCACGATTGCCACTATAAATACTCACCATCTACATTAAAAAGTAAAAAAAGTACTGGAAAAATGTGAACAAGTGTACAAAACATACATTAGGTGAATAAATCAAACACGCAATCATATATTATTTTAAAGTTTTTTATATTTGTTGTATATGTTGCTGCGGTTTTCATAACGTTACCGCCTAGATGATGTTTAAGTATCAACAAAAACTTCAATAGAATCTAAAGATCAAATCGGTGGCACTGGTTCGCGTGTTACATGTCAGCATAAACTTCATCATACATGTACGACAGTGTACATAACACCAACTAAGAGAGTGATTATACTGAATGTACGATGGAGTATAATAAAAGTACATTAAACGAAAAAAGAAAAAAAAAAGAAGTCTATGTAAAACTTGCCACCACCGACAAATTGTCGGCCATTGTTTAAATATGTTTTAATAGGAAAAAAGAGTTAAAAAAATACACTTGACCAAAAATGGCCACCACTTTTTGAGCTGTTTTTCATTTATTTTTGCAGCTCAGCCCATAAAACATTGATAAAATGTTGTGGGCTTCCTTTTGGCAGCATGATTTTGAAAGTCATCACCGTCGCTGTCATCTTTGGGTTCATTCGCTCAATGACTAATTGCACCAACAGCAGCAACGGTCGACAATGCGTGTTTGGTGTCGTCAATAATGTTTGAAATGATTGGCATACATTTTTTTGTTCTACTCTTCAAACCTTTTCTTGCAAAATACAACCAACAAATTTTCAAGTTATTAAAAAGAAGAAAACAAAAAGGCGTTTCAAACTTTGAATGATGTATGGCCATTCAATTGAATGCTCTTCTACAGGTTGTTACTTGTTTACAAGGTGGTCCAACGACTCTTATTTTTATTAGTGATCCTTTCTTGACAATCCGGATAGTTAGTGTGGCAGTTGTCAAGTCTTCACTTAAAAAGCTGATCATATTTAATATTCAAAATGCTATTGGCCATAGTATAATTCCAAAGATGCCAATTAAGTATTATTAACGAACTTCATATTCCCGTATGACAAGTTTTATTTCAATGTCTATAACATATTTCTTAGAGTTCTTTCGTGGAAGCTACTTTAAGTAAATATTTTTTTGATTTAATTTTTTAATATTGAAATTGTTTCAACAAAATGTCTGTTTTTGGGTGTAATAGAAAAAAAAGAACAATTCACAGTTTTAATTGGACCCGTTCTCGAAGCATTTCAATGAATGAGCTCTTATTCATTAGCTGTAACATACACGCAGAAAAAAACAAACAAACTATTTTTATACTAAACGTTAATATTGTAACGGTTAATAAAATTTTGTTTCTATTTTAAAAATATTTAAATATGGTTGAATTAAACAATAGTTTAATTAAAATTCTCACATTCTTTTTGTTTTAACGGCTGATGCAGGCCGTCGCGGGCTGGAAAATGACTTAAAGGAAAGCTTATGAAAGTAGAACATAACATGTAAAGGTATCTTTATATGGTAATACATTTATAACGACAATTCAAAAAACTGTGTAGGTTGAAAGAAATCTTATCGTGAAAAAGCAAAATGTATGGAGTAGAAGGGAATACGAATACAAAATTTTACAAGCGGTCGATAAATGTTTATTTTCCAAATCATATTAGAAACGTATGTATTAACATCACACCAGAGGTGTTTTTTAAGTTAACATTCGCAGCATTAACCGTATGTATGGAATGTGGTAACATTTTAAAACAATAATTACAAAAGCAACCAAAATCAACTCAAGAAAATTTCATATTATTTTTGTAAATATTGTAAAACTTTGCTGGGTTATTCCATGTCAAATCGACCAAGAGTGGGACCCGACCCCTTTCGATTTTAATGAAATTTGGTGAGAAGGTTCCTTTTATCCTATAAAGAACATATATGAACGAAAAACCATTGCAATTTTTTTCCAAAAGCTATGTTATATTCAAAATGTCATAATTTCGCCGAATAAGCCGAATGTGTTGAGATTATTTCTTCAATATCTTGGAAACTACTTTACTTACGAAGATGATTTAAATGTCATTTTAAATAGAATACTTGGGGCTACAAACTACGCTTACTGTTTTTTAGGTGAGCTCTTGTTTTCAAGATTTACCGTTATTTGGAAAATGTAGGAGGTTGCACTGCATATATTCGCGTAACTTAAAACCGGCTTAGGATATTGAAATTATTAAAAAACCGAAATTCCGCAATAAAAAAAAAGTGAGGTTGGTCATACATTTGACCCATCTAGGAGCATCCTACGCGCTGCAGGGGGAAATTAAAGAATTTTATTAAGCCGCCATATTTGTATGGTATTGTAGGATGCTCCTAGATGGGTCAGATGTATGACCAACCCCGCTTTATTTTTTATTGCGGAATTTCGGTTTTTTTTAGTAATTTCAATAAAATAAACCGTTTTTGAGTGCAACCTCCTACATTTTCAAAATAACGGTAAATCTTGAAAACAAGAGCTAACCTAAAAAAAAAAACGGCTAGCACCACTGGATTCAGCGTTCCCCAATAAGGTTAAAATGCTAGGTGCCCGGCTTGTCTGTTTTTTGCAACTACCACAGTGTACTTATTGCTCAAAATTACAATATTAAAATTATATTTTAAGATTATTTTTTTTAAAGGTTGCGAAAGAAAAAAAATCATATCTTAAAAAAGAAAAAAACACCTCCTTTAAAGTTTCAGGATTCTTAAAGAACAGTTTGAAGTAACTTATAAACAAATAATCAGCCAAATAAAAAAATAAGTTTTTGACTTAGTCCGTTTTTTAATTTTTTTTTTTTCAGTATATGGTTTCTAGCCCCAAGTATTCTCTTTAAAATTACATTAAAATCATCTTCGTATGTAAAGTAGTTTTCGAGATGTTGAAGAAATAATCTTAACACATTCGGCTAATTCGGCAAAATTATGACATTTTGAATATGACACAACTTTGGAAAAAAATTTTTTTCCTTCATACATGTTCCTTATAGGATAAAAGGAACCTTCTCACCAAATTTCATTAAAATCGAAAGTGGTCGTGTCCAACGCTTGGGCGATTTGACATGGAATTACCTAGCTGTTAAATAACTTTGCCCTGATTTTACCTACATATGACAACTGAAAAATACTTACAACCAGGGCTGGCAGATTGGACGATTTATAGTCATTTTGACGATTTTTTGTTCTTAATTTAGCAAAGTGCCGATTTGCTGATTTTTTTCTAAAAAGTGACTGTTTTTTCATTCCCCAAAGTCTGAATAAAACATAAAATTTTCTGACACGTTCGTTTTTTTATCTTGGAGAGCTTAGCAGCCGTACCTTAACAAGAGCAGAGGTACGTTTTCTTTCGCTTAGATTTTACGCTGAAATGCCATACTTTTGCAAGTGCGTCAACGTTGTGTCACGAACAGTAGTGATAGCTTTCTTGTTTAATAAGACCCACAAATCATAAATAAAAATAGAGATAAAAACGCAAGATTGACCAAAAAATTACTAAATTGCCATTATTTATTTACAATAGCCGCAAACTTTACTATTAAATGAGCTGTCAAAATCGGTTTTTCCAATTGCAAAGCGTTGAGGACGGTCTATTCAAAAACTAGAAAATGCGTGCCGCTTTTGCTTAATTACGGCCGAATTTGCAAGTCTTTAGAAAATCTTTAAATGATTATTTTCAGAGTACAAAAACAAAAATTTTTCACTTTGTTTGTCTTTCGTCAAACCATCACCGAATGAACCTTTTACGACTCTCTATAAAATTCACGAGTTGTAAGATAATATTGACATGTGTCTCATACGATTCTTGACATGAAAGACTCGTTAGATAATATTTTACCCACGTCTTAAACGATTCCCACAACGATTAAAGAAGCGTCTTTCGCTGTGCTATGGAAAAATCTTAGTCGTGTTACAGATTTTCCCGTGTGAGGAATCTTCTACGATTAAAAATGCGGTCATCGACGATCAAAGACGTCCCAGTATCTCTGGGTATGAAGTAATTATGTTTTTGTTTAAATGTTTTTTTTATGAAAATCGAACAAAAATTGTGGAAAAAAACTAAATTTTAAGTTGCCCGATTTTTTTGACGATTTTTCGAAAAGTGAAAGACGATTTTTTTATTTTTCTTAGGAAATTGACGATTTTCTTAAAAATTTATCTGCTTACAAGAGACTTTTGTTCTCTATTCTTAAAAACAAAAAGAATTTCATGATATTTTGATTCTACAAAGTCTTAATAGTTTGTATTACCATGTAAAGATACCTTAAAACCTTGATTTGTAATAGTAGTAAAAAAAGCGAAATAAGATTACAACTTGACTCAATAAGCAAATTGAAAAAATGGCTAAAATAAATAATTATAATATGGTTAGCATTGACCGTATAATGGGTTATTCTGACCATTAAAAGGTTACTTTTGACAGTATGGTTACCTCCACCCATATTTTTTCAGCGTAAAACTTAAATAAAAAAAAGTAAGCTGAAGCTCTCACATAAACTAAAAGATATCTGTCGTACATTTCTGGTGAAACATTTAAAAAAATGTTTCTGCCTATTCAATATTTTTCAATGTTCGGTGTTACATTAAAAACTTTGATATTTCATTATGGTGGTGACACTTTTGCACTACAAACATGCAACAATATGGCGGTGTTGATGTTTCCCTATTTAAGTAAAATTTTAATACAATACACGTAAATAGACCCATACACATTTTTAATACCTGTTATGTAAAGGTATGATATTTTGTATCTGTGTGTGTGTGTATGTGTGCTCGTGTGAGTGCGAGTGTTTGAACAAACACATATGCATACAATTCATACTCTATAATTATTTATTGTGTTTGCCGCGCGTAAATGTAGATTTTTATATGAAATGTTGATAATTCGTTGAAATGAAGCACTAAACTTTGGCAAATTCACGCAAACTATGCAAACAATACTAGACATGCATTGGCAATTAAACTTGTACAATGAATTCCAGATCGTAGTACATGCTTTTTTAGACTAAATGCAGATATGGATACAAGTATTTGGTTGTATGTCCGCGTGCATTTGTTTAAATGGTTGGCTCGTCGTTCGGTCTTTTACAATACAAACAGGAAAAGAGAGATTGAGTGAAAATTAAACTCCATTTTTGTTTTAAGTGTTTTTGCCGTGTAGTTGTTGCTGTTATTTGCAATTATTATTTAATGCATTGTGATGGGGAATCGACAGCTTATAATTATAGATTGTCTAACTAATAAAAGCAACTACCACTGCCACTATCACAACATTAATGTTTTACAAATGTTTGTATTCACATACACACACATACATGGAGTTGTATTTTGTAACTGATAATTAGCAGAATTGAAAAATTAAATTATATTTGTATTTTGATGAAGATAAATAAAATGCAAACAATTAAAATATAATAATTAATTTTTCACTTTATTTTTGTTTTTGTTTTTAATAAAACAGGTAGGTGTCTTTTCGTTTTATTTCTTTGCTACTTGTATACTATAGTAGAAGGGAATTTTTATTAAAATTTTTGTCATTTTTCCAATTACCTTGATGGCAGTTTTACTACGCAAAACGTAAGTAATTTAGATCAAAGTCTTTTTTTAGGTTTATTTTTTTCTGAATCTTACCAACATCTATCTCATTTATAATCTCTAGAATACTTTATTTGAATACTTTTTACCAAAAACAGAAATTTAATCAAATCAGGTAAAATTGTCATAAAATACAGCAGTTTTTTTTATAATATTCTGCAGATTTTGTATGTTTTGTTTGAAACACATGCTCCTTTGAAGGAAAAAAATGGAAAGAAAAGTTTTGCTAAATTTGTATTAAAAATTCAGAAAACAAATATTTTAGAAGAAATAAAAACTTATTACTTTGAATAATATACACAAGTATGATAAAGGCACAATGGGACTAATGAATGGAAAATATGTAAAAAAAAACCATGACTAAGTAGAAGTTATAAATGGGCTGCAAAAAAAACCCCATACGAAATAATATAAAATCTGTAGAGACGCTGTTTTTCTAAAGAATCTTGTGTAAATCAAACGAAGATAATTTTCACAAGGAATAGTTTTAAGAGTACAAAGTAAAAAACTTTAAGTAAAACTCTGTTCAGATCATAAAGATGCATTCCTAATTTGTGTAGCTCAGATGTTGTAGTCTTTAAATTTTTTATAGTTTCTTTTAAAACAAAAATAATTAATAAAGACGTTTGTTGATTTCCAAGCCATAGTGCCAAAACATTCACATGTGTGCATGTATGCACGCATTCGAAACTCCAATACAACTCAACAATTTGTCTCCCTCCCCACTATTAAGTAAGAAATAAGGAAATGTGAAACAAGCCAATACATCTACATACACGTGTCCTTCCTTTAGCTAACACACATGCAAACCTCCCCCCTCATATGATAGTAAGGATGCTTTTGCAAATTATGCGAAATCATTTCTAAAATTGCTGCTCATGCTCTTTTTTATTATTAAATATTAAGAAAGTTATTTCATTTTTTTTGTTTTCGTTGTCCTTACAATTGGTCATTTAGAGAGTTTTTTTTTTTGTTGTTGTGGTGAAGGTGGGCGAGGAAGTGGATTTTGTCTACGTTTGTTATAAACTTATTGCAACTCATAATGATCCTTTTGCCCTTTTCTTTGGTAACAAATAAAATCCTCTAACAAACTTCATGAAGTGTACAGAAGTTTTTTTTTATTTTGTTTTATTGTTTTTATTATAAATCTTTCTAACCCTGTGATTATATTTTATTTACGTTATTTTTTGTTTTTGTGCTTTTTCTTTTTAGTTTAAGGTATGAAATTATTATTGGAATAAGTTTGAGATTGCTGGTCAGTTAAGAAATGTTTACGAGGGTTTTACGTTAATTTCATAACTTTGATAACATTGGGTCGTTTTTGTTTGTTTGTTTTTTTTTACATTCGTATTTATTTTATTAGTTTTGTAAACAATAAGAATTTCTTTAAGGTATTTTATTTTTTGCATAGTAATTCTTATTAAACTGCAGAAAAATAAGGACAAACCCCTAAATGGAAATTTGTGATTTGTAAATCATTGTTGTTGTGTTCTAAGCAAATAAAAAAAATACCTTAAATTGTTATAATGGTCAATAGTTAACGACTTAGAACGGAGCTACAGCCTAATGCTTCTTCAAACTATTTTTAGCGTAATAAAACCATAAATTATGTTAAAAAATTCAATAGATGGCCAAATCGCGAATAAAAAAATTACAATTCAAAAAATACAAAAATATGAAAAAATATCGAGAATAAATGTCTTTTTTGTAAAATTACATTGTTAACAAGATCTATATAATAGGAATGGGCAAACAATATCGATTTATCAAAATATCGATATTTAAAAAAAAATAATCGACATATATCGCCGATATTTAAAATACCGACATATCGATATTGAAATACGACTATCGAATTCGATATATTTTAAAGTCAGTCTTTATTAAAAACTCAAAATTTAAGCCGTTTCTCAAACAATATGTTATTTTAAGAATTGGCATTACTGCATGCATCATATGTTTATTAAACTAATATGAAGATCTAACCCTGCGGCCACACGATCAAGTTGATCTTGATAGTCTTTTACATACACTGCTTGTCAAAATTTACATAAATTGAAAGCTGTGACGTAGGCTGCATTAAATTTGTAAGCAATTTACTTTTAAGATTTCATCAAGAAAACAATTTATAAAGACACACATGTCATTTATAAGAAGCAGTGCCGAATACAAGAAGCACATTGACAGAAGAGCACATAAAACAGAGAGTGCTCCTGATGTCCATATTTGATGACTACTGGTTTGACTTAAACAACCAAAAACATTTCTAGTTAAAGTTGGTACTTTTTGGGTGAATTCCAAATTAATGTCGAAGTGTTTTAGTCGTCGACTTGAAGTGATAACAACTTCAAATTGACGTTGACATCGACAACGTGTTATATATGAAGGGTGTATTAACCCACTAATGCTTAAGTCCGCCTCGGGGTAGCAAAAAACCGTCATAAAAAAATTATTTTTGACAATATTTCATTAATAACTAATTCTAGGTGTAAATCAAAGCTTATTTTATCTTGAATTGAGCGACAACGGTCATTTTTTATTCTCTGTGAAGAAACTTAATATTGTGCATCGAAAAAATAATATTTAAAAGCTTTAAATCGGGCTGAAAAAATTACTGGTGAGTATCTTAACGTTTAATTAAAATGTATATTAAGCTTTTATTTCAAAAAATATAATGGCTGCTGGATATGGATGTTTTTTACTGAACCCATCTGGAGGCGGGCTAGGGCATTAACATAGAAAATACCGAGATGTGCATTAATATTGAAAATAGAAAAAATAATATTTCAAAGCTTTAGATTGGGCTGAAAAAATCACAAGTGTGTATCTAAACGTTCAATTGAAATAAATATTAAGTTTTTATTATTAAAAAAAAATTATCGCTACTGAGTATGGTGGTTTGTGCTGAACCCATCTGGAGGCGGACTGGGCAATAACATAAAAAATGCCGGGATGTGAAGCAAAAACGTATCTTTAAAATTAACGATAATGACCAACTCCGCCTCAAGGCGTACTTTACAGTTTGACCCCTTACAGGTCAACGAGTACTCAAAGGCAAACAAAAAATGTGCCATTATAGGGTTAAAATGACAAATATAAAATTGCTAATGTGAAGAAATAAGGTAACTTTTTCCATGACGGTTCAAGCAATATTTTGGAAACTGTATTTATATTCTGGGACAAAATTTACAAAATATTTATTAGGTTAAGTTGAAAACTCTTTAAGTTTAATAGGTTTATTCTTCAAAAATAGTTCTCGGGCTAATTCAGAAAAAAAACTAGCTACTATAGATAATATTTGTCTAGGGTTCTCCAAGTTAAAAAATGGTCCGTTTCTAATAGAGTCAACTAAATTGAAGTCAATGCACAGTTTTTAAAATTCCTTCTTTTTCATGTAGCATATCATCCACAGCAAATGCTTTATTTTACTGTCTTGGTCAATTTGTGCTGCTGTCACTGGACAGCTCTAGCGCATTATCTCTTAAGGATTTACATACTTTTTTGCTTATTACAAAAAAAAAAAAAGAAAAACTTTTTTCCACAAAATTTACTTATTTAAAAGTTGAAGATACACACATGGATAAGGCATTAAGTTTTCTAATATATTTTGACGTAAAAAAAATATGAAAATGACAACAACTTTTGCGCAATAACAAAAGAAATAGTTTTTAAAGAAATGTAAAGGACACTCTCAAAAAAAGTAATTTAAAATGGAATACCAAAAACTTATAAATAAATAAATTGAATTGCCAACCATTTTTAAAGATAACAAAACTGGGTTTCTTTCGAAGCCGTTAATATTTCTTTGCTTATTTTTATTTGAAAGTTTCATTGTATCAGCTGAAATTTCGTTTAAAGCGTTTATTTTTTATCTGGAATAAAAAAAACAAAAAATTTCTAATAAATCTTTATTTGATGTCAAGAATATTTTTTTAATTGTTAATTTCTTTTTGAAATGGGTTTAATTAAATGAGTTTTTTTTTATGACAGTAGATCCATCATTTTATTCTTAAGATTTTTATAGATTTTTGAAAATAAAGCTAAATATCTTTCCTTATCATTGTATCTTTTTTATAAAGGTATTTGAGAGTTTTCAAAAATTAATAAAAAAAAAAAAAAAAAAAACAAAATAGAATTTAATAAAAAAGTGTGTTGATTGGAGTTTACATGTCAAATCTGGGGATTAATTGGCCTGAAATGAAATGTAGTACAACAAAAAATTTTTATAACTTTTTCCAACATTTTTAAAGCCGTGTTAATTTTTTTCGTTTTTAATTTTGAATGTTTCTGAGACTGTCATTTATTTGTCTGTTTACTGGCGTTGATTGCCCGTAACTTGAATAAGTAGGTACTTTTGAATGTCTGGCCAACACACGACTACAAGCCGTTCAGTTTGACTGGCCATAATGCAAATCGTACGAAATAAACAAGTTAACAAATTCACGCCATTTAAATTGGGACCACCCATTCGGTTTTTTTTTCGTTGAAATATTTTTTATATTTAATTCAAAATGTATTTAAGAATATAAAATCCAGCTTGATGTGTCATGAATTTGGATTAATTTGCTTTTCTGAGTGATCTGTCTGTTCGCACTGATTCGTCAGGGTTCTTTTTAAGCTCACATACAGCGTTGCCAGAAGAATTGGAAGAAAAATCTTCATTTGGCGAAAAAATCTTATTTTGAAGAGAAAAATCTTAAAATTTTTATAACAAGGGCAAAAAAGGAAACATAATTAATTTTTTAAAAGAAAATACTTCTTATTATGGAAACTATCTAAATTGAAATACGTAAAGCCGTATTTATACAAAATTAGATTGTAGGTTTAAATTGTGTTTTTAGTTATATTTTCTATAAAATTCTTTCTAAAAATATATTTTAAATCCATTTAATTTCTAATAAATAAGAAAGTAAAAAAGTCCATCTAAATAAAAAAGCTTCATCAAAAGTAATTTAATTCTAATATTAGAGATGTATAAATTTTGGAAGAAAAAGTTTTAGTTAGGGATCTATGAAGCTCATACATCATATTAAATCTTAAGGGTTCTCAATTTAATATTATATTTTTGGATACCGTTGTTATATCGAAGGCATTTTGAGAAAATTGCATTAAAAAAAAGCTCATCGAAACAATATGGATTTTCCTGGCCAAGAGGGTAATTTCATAGACTTTAACATAAAAATAGAATTTCACCCACTAATTTGCTCCAATCGAATCCAAATTACCTATAGTTTAATTCGATTCCGCACATATCATTTATAGAATTCACGCCCCTGCTTTTTAGTTATATTCGAAAAATATTGCTAGGAAATTTGGCCAGACCAGTACGGTAATCCTAGTGTTTAGTTCCATTAGTTTTACCTTTTGATACTAAATACATGAACTCTTTTGTTCTTGAATAAATTACTCTTTATAAAAATACGTATTTTTTCTTTTCACAACTATCTTTTTTCATCAATATTCCCAAAATGTACAACCGCTAATCTATAATGCTTTTTTGCATTTTTGTGTATGCTCGACAATGGGTACAAAGGTGTGCAAAACCAATAGACAACAAGCTGATATAAAACCTCATTGTTTTAAAAATTTACTGTTTAAAAAACTGTAAAAAATAATGTATGTTGTACAAACTTAGTTAAAAAAAATCTTTATTTTTAAAAATTAAAAATCTTAATTTGAGAAAAAAATCTTCAAATCTTATTTTGTTCAAAAAATCTTAAAAAATAAGATAAAATCTTAATTCTGGCAACGCTGCTCACATATCCCTAATAGGTATTGTATGCTGACAAAGTATGTGTGCGAAATGTTTTTGTTGCAATCAAATGAATATTTTTCTTCATATCTTATATGTACTAAGTTTATTGCTGACAAATTTCTGCTTGCAAAACTAATGTTTTTTTTTACTTTCTTAAAGAGTTTTATTAATCAGGGTTCCAATATAAATCTGTTAAATTGTGTTTTAAAATCAATTAAACACATAATTACATGGGCATTGTAAAACAATAAGGCTTTTAGTATCATTTACTTTTAACTGGAAAACACATTTTGTGGGACAAAATGAATTGTTGTCCGATTTGTCTAACGCTAACACATGTATGTCACTTTTAAATTCCATCATACTTAACCATGAATGATTACATTAAAAAACCATGTTCGATTGAGAAACAAAAGACAAACACACACAGACATACAGACATACAACATCTCTAAATAACATTTATAACAACAATTTAAAGCTCATTTTAACTTAAAAATGGTTGTGTTGAGTCAGTCAGTAGTTTGACTGATGGCCATGTAACACGCATTTAAACATTTTTTTAGGTTGTTATTATTTTTGTTTTACTTAAAAGCCACAACATAGCATTTTAACCGCAGACAAATGGAATATACCACCAAAATGTTTCTTGGCTAATTAATTTTCCAGCCAACAAACACCAATCAAAGTAACAGCAAACGGAAAAAGAAACCAGCCAAGAGAAATATTTTGCTTGGCATAACAAATTTAAATATAAAATACTTTGTCTAATATCCAGTTGGACAATATTAGATGGTATTGGTAAAAATAAATGTTAAACGATTAATTTAACTTCAAATGTTTCGTTATTTTAATTTGGTAACACTAACAGCCTGCTTTTTTTAATTTTGATTTTCTGCTTTTAACTTGGATTAAGTAACAATAAAATAAGCAAAATTATTTGTTTTGTTCGAGTAACAGGAAAAGGTGTTGTTGGCTAGTGATAATTTGAGAAGCGTGGAAAAAACTATTCATGAAAAAAACGAAAGACTTAAGACAGCAACCTGATGGTGATCTAAGTGTGATTGTGTGTGTTAAATTTTTGTAGGTTTGATTATAATTAATTTATTTTTAAAATACATAATACTCCCACTTATTTAAATGATCCCAAACACCATCATCAATAGACCACTCATCATTATACAGTGGCAGTTTGTTTTTTATTTTTTTTTTTTCCTCAAAAATTCCTTTTTAACCGTTTAACTTTAAAGACCTCGTGATGTTTATCGTTGTTTTCTGCTTTTGTTTGGCTTAAACGCACTTTGGTGGTGGTATTGTTTTGACTTAAAAGACAAATGACGCTAATTTGTCAATTGTCTTGACTTACCAAATGAATAAAACAAAAAACCCAAATACCCATATGCACTACCAAACGAATCAAATGTCGAAGCAATACCCATCACAAGAAGTTGTTTACTTTTTTGGACTTGTTCTGCTTGATTCTTTTCCATTCAGCGTTTTATCACCCAAAAGCAAAAACAGCTTAGAACGCATTTTTAATATAATTCACGTTTTTAGTTCATTATTTTACGAAGAAAAAAGAAACATTGGAATTTTCAATGAAATGCTGTTTAAGTTTGACAGGCGTGGTGGCTGGTGTATTTGAAATGCTCATTGAACTGATCCCCTCAGCTTACCGGCTCAACTGCTGCTACACATAAACAATATTTTGTGCAGCAAATAAAAGGTGACTTGATGAGAATTGACTTGGCGCTGTCATATTAAAAAGGATACACAAACACTTTTATACCTGTTCTCATTCTTGTACCAGTGCTTCTTTATACATATGATTCTTTTTCATTTGGACAGTGATTAAGCGAAAATTTAATGGTAGTAGTGAGTTTTTCTTCTTCGTATCTGTGAATGCATTTTATCGCTCACCCATACAATCATTCAGCAACTTGTATTGACTAATATGAGATTAAAGTGAAAGATTTGAGTTAAGAATGAATAAATAACAAATGTATCACCTTTTTTGTGTGCCGTTTTTTTATTATTATTTTTTATATTGTAGAGGACTTTAATTGAATATGAGCATATGGAATGCCATTGTATTCAGGCCCGCAATGCTGCACTAAGTGAATGTAACGGAGATGCATGTGTGTTAAGGCAATATATTCTTAGCGAGTTAAACTGTTTGACATGCTTAAGAAGACACATCCTGCTGAGTTGATGAATGCGCTAATATATTTCTGCTTAAGGTGCTGCCTGTTTGATACTAAAAAATTAAGTTTTTTTTTATTTTTTAAAATAAAATATATTCATACTCCAAATACAGCAATTTTAAGGGTTTGGATAACACTGCTTGTAAGTGAAAGCATTCTAAATACGTTTGCCTTAATTCAATTTTTGAGAATGGTGTTTGTAATATTACGAGTACAAATGGGGAAAGAACTTCTCCCCAGATAAAAAAAATATATCCTTAAAGAATATTAAATTCTTCCTTTGTAATATTAAAGCAAAAATTATTTGCTACGCAAGTTTCCTCAATCCGGAAAATAAAATTCTTACTGAGAGTTTTCTACAGCACGATTGATTCACTCACTAATTTCGAAAATTTTTTCCGGAAAATCAAAACTGCTATTTAGTTTTACAAGGTTGTAGTATTTTAGTGACTTTTTATATCTTGCTTTGGTTTTTTTCTGTGTTTATGACGCTTGCAAATTTTTTTATCCACAATTAAATTTCGCATACACAAACTTTACATAAAGCAAAATGTTGCCATCTGTAAACTCAGTTAAAATTAGTCCGGACAAATAATAAAATTAAAACAATTGAAGATGACAGTTTTTCGCCAAAAAATTTTCTCTCTCTCAAAAACAGATACATGTATCAACCTTTAATTTTGGACATTGGTCTACACATCTCTGACATTATCAGCGTTATGAATTCTTGAACAACGGAACATATCAGGGCGAACTCATTTTTCAGTTGACGTTGAAAGCACAGCTGAGCTACTTTTTTTTCTTACTTAGAAAGAGGAATGTCAAAACTTGCTTGTGTTTTTGGTGTTGCACTTGTTGTAGAATCGACAACACCGTTTACATGAATCTTTACTTTACGATTTCAAATGGTATTTGCGGTATTCACAAAACACATTTGGGCTATTTACAAGGTAGTCATAAAGCTGTAAAGTCATATATCTTAAAATAATTTTAATAAATATATATGATATGGGCAAGCGCTTATAATTAAGATTTCTAATGTTTACGACGAAATAATGAACACAGCATTAAAATTTTTATTTTGCTTCAAACACAACAATATTTTTTTTAAACATTTGTAAAATATTATTTAGGACTTTATGACGATATGACTTGATAGCACACCTTTTGAATAGCCCAATTGTATCGATTGGATTTTAATACAACATACAATCGATACAACGATACTAGAGGTTTTGTGAATACGTCACTTATATTATATATTTTAAGATCTCACTCAGATCAAAAATTTAAACTTTTTTAGTTTTCTGAATAAGATCAAATATTTAATTTTCTATACAATGGTTTTTTTTATAGAATTTTGCCCCTTTAAACCTCAACTTGACTAGAGATGAAGAGTTTTATGCTTTTAGATTTGATATTTATAATATAAAATCAAAATTTTGATGAGTGAAATCCAAAAATGCCTTGAGATAACCCAATTCAAATTTTTTCATTGCTGAATTAATTTTAGGAAAACTGTTTATAATAAGAACAAAAGACAAATGCATTTAACCAAATTTTGGTGTCCAGCCAACAGAAAATATTGGAGAGGTCTTTATGAATAAATGTTTGAAACAAGGTTGATAATACGAAAGAAAAGGAATTTAAATATTGGTTTATTTTCACGAGTCTTGTTACTCAAAAAACAAGTAGCCCAAAACCCCAACACAAAAGATTAATCGGTCTGGTTGGAGTTCTGCTATCACATTAAATATACCATTTCTACTAGTGATCGGGTTTGAACATATATTTTTTTATTTGTGTTGGCTTAATATTGTTGTTTAAACTAATCTTTATCGTAATCAGAGGCTTTTTTGTACGTTTACGATAAAATCGCGGAATTATTCGCGATTGCGACTATAATCGGCTAACAACTTCTGCCTTTTAGGGAACTTACAACTTTTTTAAAAACTTTCTTTTTTGAAAAACAGTTTCAGAAGAATGCTTTTATTTTACCCTACACCACTAGTGTTTTAATCCCGCGTAAAACGTTTTTAATATTCATCTAAGACTCCATAAACTATTCTGGGTCTTTGAGTAGTTCGATTTAGCCATGTCCGTCTGTCTGTTTGTCCGTCTGTCCTAGGCAGTTTGGGACTGAAATCCAGGGCAATCAGTTTGGTAAGGGAAAAGTTAAAATTCCAAATGTGGAACAACCACCCTAAAAATTTTAAAATGTTGTTACAAAAGCTAACATCATTGATTGCAAAATTCTCGATTTGATATAAAAGTTTGCTAAAATTCATTTAATAGGACAAGAAAGCCCTTCACCAAATTTCGTAAAGATCGGCCCGTAATTTACCATAGGCCCAATGTAAAACCCACTCTCGGAAAACACTTTAGTACGCCTAAAACCATAACAAATAAAGCTACTCTAGTAAAATTTGGTCTGTCAGAAGTTCATACCACTAAAAATGCACTATTAAATTAAGCAAGGATAGGACCATTATTTACTATAGGCCCCATATAAAGCCCACACTTGAAAATCAGTTACATGCGCCTAAAACCGTAGCAAATATAGATATTGCGCTATAATTTGGTCCAATTTGGCTCTATATGACCACAACTAACATCATGCAAATTTGCTCAAATCTGGCTAAAATTAAGCATAGGTCCCATATAAAGCAGCCTTCTTTAAAGCACTTTAGAAAGTATTAAAGGCTCAGCAAATTTTACTACTGAATTGAAATTTGGTCAAATTAAGGTCTTTTAAATACCAGAAATCACTCTGTAGAATTTTGGGATGACTTATCCATTACACTAGCCAACAATGTTTTGGACTGGAGCAACCAAATAGATGTCTTTGGGTAATTCGATGGGCTGAATTCGAATTTGTGATTGGTTTTTCGAAATACAGAAAATGTTTTTATTCGTTTTTTACAAAAAAATATCACTGGTTTATTTAAAAATCGATGAATTTTTAAAAGAGAATGGCGTTATTTGAACGTCGTTTGTATTTTGTTGGTTCGGTTTCATGTATTAGAGTCCAGAAATAGTCTCCCAGCATGCTTTTGTCCCAAAATCCTTCATAAATTCTTTAATTTTCATTAAATCTTGATGAGACTTAACTGAACCTAGTTTTTTTTTTTTTTTTTTTTTGAGAAAAATCTAAATGCGCATGAAGAATATGCAAAACATTGTCGGTGGCTGGCTGTAAAACCAAAATAATGTAAATATGCATATCCTTTTTTTTCGACCAAATATTTACTACACACAAAGAAAAATAGCTTGAATCAGTAACACATGATCTGCCTGGCATGCTTAAACGCTACCGTTATGAAGATTTAGAATGAATGTGGACTTCTGTCAAATAAATAATTGTGAAAGTGTAGAGTCAGTATTGACTGTTTTACAGTATTGCCAGCATGTCATAAAATATGAAGGACACGTGATAGCCCAATTTGTATGCCAGATTCGCACCCAGATTAGTTAAAAAACATGCTTCGTTTCTGCAGTAAATTTTTTTTTCCAAATTTGTAGACCAGTGTTATTAACCATGGGTACAGTATAAATTTCCGTTCTGAAAGTCGTTAAGTAAAATCTAACAAGTTCAGTTAAATCTAACTATTACATTAATGTACAGCTAACACAGCTTTAAATGATAGTTAACTATAACAGATAGTTAATTATAACTGAACTTGGTGAAATTGGTGGTAAGAAAAAAAAAATTTATTTGAATAATTTTAAACAGGTCCCAAACCGCAACCAAGTATAAACCGACGTAAATTTTTATAAATATTGGTTAATAGTTCACAGATCCCATATAGAACTCACTCCTGAGATTTTCTAACTTTCGTTTGAGGGTAATAAAGATTTGACATAGCCGAATTATATAACACTCCAACTTTTACTTTTATTGTTAATTGTCACAGAAAATTGTCTTCAAAACTATTTAAAAAAAAATAACAAAGTAAGTTTTCTTCAGTATTTATGCACTTATTTATATTAAACGTAATCTTTATAAATTATATCACTTTTCCTTCTTTAGAATGTGCCAATTTAACACCTTTTTTTGGAAAATACAATTTCACAAAAGTATTGATCATTTTGGCAAGCTGTGTAAATTTGAAACAATGGATTGTTTATTTTGGATTTTTCATGGAAAATACGAAAATAAAACTTCAAACAATGTTACATTTTAGCATTAATGATGGTCACAAAACAAACCTTAATTTTCAGTAGATAAAAAAAGACATTGCAACACCCTCCTTTAGGGAAATAATGATCGAACACACACGAATTGTGTCTGTGTTCTTCGGCTACGAGTCTTTGACAGTAGAGTAAAAAAAGTAGGTGACAATAAGCGTAATGAAAGAAATAAAATGTGTGGCATTATTTTATAATATTCGCTTATATAGTGAGACACAATGATCACGAAAATATGGTCCTCTCAAATGTCTGTTGAATGCATTATAGAAACCACAACAAACATGCTGTACAAACAAACACATGCTGTGTAACAATAGAAGTCGTTCTCTCTGTTCCTCTCACCCCTCAACTGTACCAACACGCACTCCTTGAAACCACCCCGGGGAGTGACAATTGGGATTTTGAATGTTGTCAAATTGTATGTAAAATGTGATCATAAATTATGTTCTAAATTCTAAAAGTCTCTAGCAGCAAATGCACGACGAAAGTATGAGTATGTGACGGTATCTGTTCGTACATGAGTGTATTGCAATGACTGCATTACAACGTTCGAATGATATTTTTTGGATTGTATTGTACACATTCAAAAATAATGCAAGTTTATCTTGGACTCTAATTAAGAGGGGATATGCATCGTTAAATATTTTCGTGTGTTCCAATATCCTTAATAAAAACAAAATGTAGTAAAATTTTATAATTTATGTATTTTTCTTTTGGAATTTTTTTTTTTAATGTGAATTTTTTAAAATTAATGTCACTTAAATATAAAAAAAATAAATGAGCTCACGTTAAATTTTAATTAATTTGAGTCTTGTGGCATTCTTTAAGCACTTCTAAGGAATTTCTGTTAGAGTTTAATATTGACAAAGCAGCCGACAATAATTATTTTTGAATATTTTACAATATTTTTGCAAGCAAAATTGTTTTATTTCTTTAAAAGTTAACAAAACAATTCATAACGAGGCATTTTTTCAAAAAATTAAGGATTACATCAACAAATTCAGCACAAATCATCTTAAACGATTAAGTTATCTTTGCAAGGCATTGTCGAACACTTTACCAGCCGATACCAATGAAGTGAAAAGACTTAAGCGATAGCATATTTCTGATTTTGTTAAAAACAATTTCAATATTTATTAAACTTGATTTTATTTTAGCTAATACGGCCTAAAGTTCTACATGTATCAAAGGATTTGTCTATTTAAATCAAAGAAAATATATTTAACATTATTATTACAACAAACATTTTGTAACAATTAATTATGACAATAAGAGAAATTAATTTTTTATTACATTTGTAGCAGCCTTAGCCCAACTTTAGCTTACTGTTTTAAACTGAGAAGAGAAAATCACATACAACTTCGTTGATTTCAAAATACAGAGTAAAACTTTGTTTCATTCTTCTTAATATTCACAACATCAACTTAAGATGATTACATATTATTATAAAGTGTTGCCAGCTAAGCATTTCTTATTAAATAGATTTCAAACTTCAATATATTACAACATTGAACAATAATTTATTGTAGACAAACATAAAAACATTAAACATGAATAATTTAATTAAACACAAACTTAAAAATTATATCACAGGCTAGTTGTTTTTGATATTGTAACACAGTAACTGGCATTAATGTTTTGTGTGCCTTCAATATTTCAATATTCATTAATAAGTTAATGATTAACAGTAAAGTCCATTTTTCCCTAACATTTTTTTTCGGTCAATAACAATATTCGAATAGCAAAAAAAAAATATTCGAATATTCGGATTCGCATTCGCATTTACGAACTATTCGATAATTTTTGCTATGTGCATTCGTATTCACATTTGCTAAATTGTTTGCGAATATTAGAGATGATTATCTAATGATGGCAATTTTTAAGAAAATAAAGTGTTACAAACGACAAATGTACGAAAATACATGTAAAAAGAATTAGAAACCTTAACGCACTACACGCAGAGAAAAAATAAGGTTGGGCATGATAACGGCAACTACACTATGTTTTTTTTAACAATATATTGTTGTTGTACACAAAGTATTTTTCTTTTTCTTTAATATCAGCAATATTATAGTAACTGTAAACATTTCAATGTTTATCGCAATTATAAATTTGAGTATTGTTGACCGCAAAATAATAATTTTTTTAACAACTAAATAATGATAGCTTTGAAAACATATTATATTTCTCATAACCATATCATGATAACTTTCTATACGTGTAATCATAGTATGCTTAAGATGCAATAAAAATATATTTTCTCTAATAATATTGTGTTATCTCCATTTGTAAAATAATTTTCAATCAGTTGTGACGTTTAAACATGCCTATCGAATTATTTGTTAGTGAGTGGTTACACATTTAAAAAAAATGCCCATTAAAAACAAGTTTAAAGAAATTAAAAAATAAAGAAATTGTATTTACATTAAATAAAAATTGTAAAGTGCAAACAACAAAATAACAAATCGATGAATTTTAATTTAATTTATCATAATATGTTGCTCTAAAAATATGTTTACCACAACCATGTTTTTTTTGCGTGTACTCCAAGTATTAGAGACCGTATGCACAATTGATTATTAACGTATTCGGAATGAAATATGACTGATTTTTAACCATCAGTGCAAAAATAAAACAAAATATTTAATAAGTAACGATACTATCTTTATAATTCAAAGCTAGAGTTTAGTTCAATAAATTGATAATAAACAGGGCAAGTTTTTTATGGCATATGCCACTTTTTGCAATTTTTGCCAATTCTTCAATTATTTCGGGAAAACGCCAATTTTGGTTCAGCTTGCCAAATAATGCCTTTTTTGCAATCTAGAAGAAATTAGCTTAGCTAACATGAGGCAGAAACTATTCGAAATGCTAAAAGAATTTGGCAAAAATCGGACGTAAAAAGTTACTAAGTGTACATAAAAGAGCACTTTCAATGCATCTGATCAAGTCTCTTGAAAGTACAAACAAAAGAGCTTTATATAAATGAAAGCTTAGACTTAATTGACAGTGCTAAATTTTAAAGATGTCAGCAAAAAAGATTTGGTTAAAAAGTTTTAGATCGTAATACCGGATTACAAGATTAATTAAAATACGAAATAGTATATGTGAGTTGTCCACAAAATTCTGTAAAAGTTGCCAACGCGCAATTTCTAGTTAATTATTCAATACTCCTACAAAACTCTCTATATGGCTTGGCATTTCAGTTTTAAAAAACTGTTTTAATCGATTTTCTCAAATTTTTTTTTTACTTAGCGGTGTTTGAAATTGGGCTACTCATATTTTAATGAAATTGAGACGGATGAATTTATTGACAACCTTTCTTCATCTGAACTATTAGCGTTCAAATATGCTCCAGTTACATCTTGCAATGTTGAAAGAGTGTTTTCCATTTATTAAACGGCTTTATGCGATTACAGGAGATTATTTATTTTTGAAAATTGCTAATTGTACTAAAAAACTTAATAAAATAAACTTTTTCATGCCATGTTGCCAGCCATTTTTAATCCTTTTTCGTGCCATTTTAAACTTGCCCTAATACCCAGTAAAAACTTCGCCTACAAAATAATGTGTTGAGTAATCAGAAAAACATAAGAGCACTACTTACAATTCTACTGAAAGAACCAATGAATTTTACAAGGGATGTCCCAAAATGAACGCATTCAAAAGCAAGTCATTATTTTTTTTACTTTAATACATCCAGAAAAAAGTAGTTATAGAAGTTGTTATACATGTAGTTATAGAAGAAAGCTACTAAATAATGAGTTAAAGAAGCTATTCATTTTGAAAAAGTAAGCGAAGTTTTTACTGGGTAATAAGCTAAAAAAATATCATTAAACGAATAAGAATGTCGCAAGTTGATTTGTAATTTTGTGAAAATAATCCTCATACAAGAAAAAAACTGTCTTTCACTTTTCTGAAATTGAAATCAAGAATCTTTAAATTTTCAAGACAATAAAAGTTTTCGAGTGTGGAAACTTGTTTAATAGAATATGACGGTAAAAATATTTAGTACAATGCAAACAAAGTAGAGCTATGTTGAAGGCAGAAATTGCCGTATGTACTGCAAATCTTACCGTGTCTTGGCAATATTGAGTGCCCCGGTTGGCTAGCTGGTAGTGAGCTAGTCTATCAGCGCCGGGGTTGCGGGTTCGATTCACGCCAGAGCCTCTGGTTTCTTTCCTGTAGACAAGCGTAGATTAAATGGTGTAAAAATACGAAGCACATACGAGAGTAGTTAAGTGTGCAAAGAAAACCGTTCCAGTTGTCTCAGAAAAAGAGTCAGTTATCATCAAACCTTTAATACGTGCTTTGTTTAAACATTTTTTTTTTCTTTGCTGCAGGCTCGCCATGAATTGTATCATGGATGATGGGAGCTACTACCCAATGGAAAGCCATGAATGGACACCAATTGAAACTTTTTAGGAGAATTTGAAAATAAATATTTATAGAAAGGAAAAGAAATCAAGAAATATAGACTGTTTTATAATTCAAAAAACACACAAAGGAGATTGAAGAGACAATGCGCAGTAGGGTCACTCAAAATATGAAAAAAACCATCGATGAGGCTATAGAAATTTGTTGGTAAAATAAGTTTAAGTTGTGTGTTTAAGCATATGTATATTAACTTTGATTTTTTTGTAAATATATATATACATTTTTTTTAACTTTTCGTTATATAAAAAAAAATTTTTTTTTTGTTTTCCGCCAAATATCCTAAAAAAAAAAAAAAATACTCAAGCAAGTGCAAAGTATGAAATTATTTACATGGGTATTAATTAGTAAAAATATATAAACTTCATTATAGAAGGTACATTTTTTAGTTTTACAAAAATTAGCTAAATAACAAGTTTTAAAGCTGTCCTAAAAAGTTAGGATTTTTTAGTTGGCTTATATTGAAAATAGGTGATCGGTATATTATATTTGGCTTAATATAAAACCAAAAATATTTATTTGTCTATAAGAAAGAAACACGTTTGCTTTCTACAGATGTTGGCCTTACAGTCAAAAGAACGTAATTTAGTCTCTAGGGACTTTTTCTTTTTCACCACTTCCTTTAAAAGTTTGTCATCTCCTTTTTAAAAAGAAAATTATTTTCTTTGAATTGAATCAGCGTTTTGTTTACTATTTGCTGCATTCTAAATGTCATCAAAGGTTAATGTTTTACTTTTGAAATTATATATAACTTTTGCTCAACATTATTCACAAATTTGAACAGAAAACAAAGCTAAATGCAATATCGCTGTAAAGATCTAAAGAGAATACAACTTTTTTTTATTAAAAGTTTTGAGAATCATTGTTCTTTGGAAAATTTATGTTATCTAGGTGGCATGTCATAACGTCCAGTGTCACAGTGTCCATGGACTTTTTTGAAAATGTCATAATGTCCGTGGGCATTAAGACACTTTGCAAATGGACATTATGTCATTTTTAAAGATGTCATAAGGTCCATAATTACTAAAGAAGTTAAATACAAAAAAAGATCTACATACACACATACACTGAAAGAAAAATAATTCATATATTTAATGAATCGTGTTCATAAAAAAAATTTTCATTGTTTAAATGAAAATTTTCATTGTCTAAATGGAATCCCATAGTTATAATGAAGTATTTTCATTAAAATCGCTTCATTGGATTTCGTAATTACGTTAAACATTTTCATTTAATATATGAAAACTTAAGTTTGTCCAAGTTAAACAAAAAATTTTTAATTGGAAACATAAAAAACAATATACAAAAATATTAAAAATATTATTCAATTAATACAAAATTATAGTTTCCTTGAAAAAATGTTTAATTGTTAATTAAAAAATGTAAGATTTAATTATTTCATACATCTAATGTAATATGCCACTAAGTTTATGTAATCAAAAATTTTTTTATAAAAGCAACATATTTCAATAATTGAAAAAAAAAATTATTTTTAACATTGAAATAACTTTATAGTCTTAATAATTAAAAGTATAAAAATATTTCGAAAAAGCATTCATTCATAAATTTAAATTTTAATGATGACAATGAAAAATGTCATTAAAGTAATGAAACAAAAACTTTCAATCCATAAATATGTATGTTTTTATTTTCTTTAATATGTACATACCTACATTTAGTATTTAGTAAGTAATAAACAAACAAATGTTCTCCTTTAAAAAAAACACACCCTTATTTTAAACTGTTGTCAACCAAATGATGTATACGAAAAAGGTTGTTCTCTCTTTATGTGGTCAATTTTTTTATTATGCGTTAGCAAAAAATCAACGTTGTTATTGTTGTTATGGACAATTAAATCTCATATTTACGCTTTAAATTGATTAATGGCAAAAACCATAGTTTTTTTATTCAAAAACTACACTGCCCCGGTAGGCTAGCTGGTAGTGAGCTAGTCTATCAGCGCCGAAAAAAAATTAAAAAAAAACTTAAATAAAAAAAAAAAAAAAAAATTACTTTTTTGAAAGTATTCATCCAATGAATAATATTCTTAGATCTAATGTAATGTTTCATTAAATACATTTTAATGAAACAGGTTTCATTGATCCAACGAAGCGCTGCATAGGTTCCTTTTTAATGCAATTTTTCATGGGATTAATGTCAAAATTAATTGGTATTGTAAAGAAAATTCTTTTAGTTTAGAAAAACCATGTTTTATTATAGTCACAACCAACAAAACTATTTTTAAACAAACTAATTTAACAAAAATATGGTTTTCGGTGACAATGATTTGGTTAAAATAAACATAATAAGGTTACAATTTTTTTAAAAATTGTTTGTTGTTTTTTCTCTGGGTGTATATATTTAATATATAACGAAAGCACTTTTTGGCGCAAGGACTTTCTCCTCTAAAGCGTTTCGGCATAGCCGGCCTTCGGCCGATCGCAAGGATTTTCTCTTCTATCATAAAAAAAGTACCGGCTTTGCTAACTAAAGCTTCACTGCACAGCCGGACGCAAGGACTTTCACCTCTATGGTTTAACAAGTACCTGCTTCGCTAAGTGAAGCTCCTAAAATCTGCCTTGTTTCTGAACGAAGGCCGACTACGCAGAGACGCTTTAGTAAGCGAAGACGGTATTTGTTATACCGTAGAAAAAAAAATCCTTGCGACCGGCCGAAGGCCGGCTGTAAAGAGAAGCTTTAGCTAGCGAAGCTGGTATTTGATATACCATAGAGGAGAAAATCCTTTCGCCCGGCCGAAGGCCGCCTATTCTTTCGAGTTTGTAAACATGTTGTGGACATTACTCTACAAAGTGTCATAACGTCACACTTTTAAAAGTCTCATAAAGTCCACGGACTCTGTGACACTTTTTGGAGTGTCATAGTGTCCATGGTCACTCTGACACTGGACGTTATGACATGCCACCGTTATCTATCTGAAATAAACATAGTAAAAATTTTTCCCCACTCTTTGTTTTTCAATCAGAGTCACAGCGGGCAGAGCACTTAGTGAGCAGGGATTCTATTTAAAATAAGTTTCAAATAATTTAATTTACCATATTAACGCAAACGTAAAAGTGCTTAAATCACCCACATAATATCACAATGTACCGACATATAAACAACCAGACTGTCATTAAAAAAAATACAATGGACTGATTCCATTAGTAAATAATCTAAATGTATTGTAAATTATAAATAGAAATGGCAAATTATACAAATACAAGTTGCAAACGGTTAATTATCAACGATTATAGGCATTTCATGACTATAATTAAACATGTTATTATTGCTAAATTTATAAATTATATATGAATATTTACTTAAACGCAAATACAATACATGTATTCAATACATATATGTGTGTGTATCGGTGTGTGTGCAAGTACTTAGAAATGCATTTCAAATCCAAACAGTTGCCAACTTTCAACAATCAAAACCGTTATAAACTCTACTTGTCATACTTGCAAATGGTTGCAAATGAATAAGAAACTTATTGCGTTGAAAGAAAAAACAAAAGAACAAAAAAAAAAGTATTGACGGTCAAGCATAATCATTTGATACCCTTCACTACAGTATATACAGAAAATTTTTCGTGAGTGTGTCATGTCTGGGAAACATGGCCAATCATGGACCAGGCGAAACAAAATTATGTTAATAGGTAAAGATTTATATAAGAGTTCTTTGTGTCGAATTTTGCTAAAATATCAAAATCTATATGAGATTTGTTTGTCCTAAAGCGATTTTACAGGAAGAGTTAAATGGGACCTATGGTAAATATTGGACCTACCAGTACAAAATTTATAAAAGCTTTTATAAAAGTTATCGTCGCTAAATTTTATTATCAATAACAACATTTTTAAGAAAGTTATGGCATTTAAAGCGATTTTTGAAAGTGGTATTTGTATAGGATCGACCGATTTAAAAAAAAAATTGGTTATCCGATTTACATTACAATGAGATATTTTTGAACCGAATTTAATTTACATACCAACATAATAAGAAGATGTATGGGCACAAACATGATTGCCGTTAAAAATTTCGAAAAAGTGTAATAAAAAGGGTATTTAAGAAAAAATAGGGTCAAAAAGGGTATTTTAAGGTATTTAGGGTCAAGTTTATTAGTATGTATTAATTAAATGCATTAGACTAAAATAAAAGTAATTATACATTAATTATAAACATACATTCCAATATTAGTCATATTGTCTTAAAAAAGAAGTTACTTTTTCAAAAATTTGATAATGGTAATCACTTTTTTATTAATACTTCCAGCTCCGATTCGAGCAAATTGAGAGAGGAAGGCATGGACTCGCAAGTTTCTATTTTAAGTTTGTTTGTAAATAGTGTCCGTGGACACTATGACATGCTACAAATTTGAATACGTATGTTCACAAAACTCATAAGAACTTTCGTAAGGAATATAAACTTCAGAAAGTAAATAGTTTTTTCGAGCTCGAGGCCAAAAAGGTTCAAAAAGTGTCTTAAATTAAAATGTTAAAATGATACAAAAGGATAAATTAAAAAAGGGTTACAAAAAGTGTCATTGGCGTGAAAAAGGGTCAAAAGTGATACTTTAGTGTCACAACGGCAACGCTGGGTACAAAGACTTTTTTATTCAACAGGTTTTTAAATTAAGTGACGTTATCATTTGACACCAAACACAATTCTCAAACGTTTTTCAATTGTTTGATTTTAACATTTAAATTAAAATTGATAATGATTTAAAAATTAACATTTGACATCAAATGTTTTATCAATTTGATGTCAAATTGATATCAAATGTTAAATTCAAATCAAAACTAAACTTGGCAATACTTAAGCAAAAAATAAATGGTGACTAGTTAAATTTTTACTTCGTTGTTAAATGTGTTAAACAAGTGGACGATTTATTTCTTGTGAAAAATAAAAATTATTTGTGAGTAATTAGAATGAAAGTGAACAAATTATAAGTTTGTTGTATGATCGCAGTGCTATAATCCTCCAAACAAAAGGGAACCAAGTATTTAGCTATGGAGCCGAATGTTTTTCTCACAGTTTATTTAAATAAACAATGAATTTGAATTAAAAAAATAAAATATTTTTATTTATGTTCCACATTGTATTATAATCCACATTTGAAAATTATTTGACAATTACGTTTGAAAGCAAGTTGAAAATAAAGGCATTTTTCAATCTGAAAATAATTTCCCCTTGTTGTTGAGAACGCTTGGTTTTCAAATGATTTTAAAATCATTATCAAACGTTTGTCGTTTGAGAAAACGTTTGATTTTAAATCATTTTCAATTTGAAATCAAACCTTCGTGTGTATTGGGTATAACGTTGAATTATATGTATGTATTAAATTATATTAAATTGGGCACATTCAAAAGAAAACACACATTCATAAAAAACACTCAACGGTTACGTAATAGTAACGTCTTATGAATGTGCCCATTATCTTCATAAGATCAAATCAGAAAGTGATTCTTGGCCTGTTCGTCGATTTCTAACGAAGACTTCGATCTGATTCGATTGGTTTATTAAAAGAAGGGTCTAGAATCAATATTGTAATGTATAACATACATCAGCACAAACGCATAATACTCTGTCCATTATTGTGTTGTGGGTATAAAAATAAGTACCATACACATATATGTTAGTGTCTGACATTATTCGAGTGTGACGAGTAGTTTAAAAATAAAAAACCTTAGTCATTGAAAGCACTTCTTTAGGATGTCAATTAAAAAAAATTTAAATAAAGAAAGTATACAAACATTTAAACAAATTCGACTCGCGGTAGACCGTTCTGTGGAAATACCCATATTTGACGCAGAAGTCAAGCCTTTTTCCTATGTTGTATACTTTGTGTAATGTACGTAAGCATTACTTTATTTTCTTCAACTACTTTCAATTACAATTACATATAACTTGTAATTGGCAATCAACAGTTACTTACTGCTGCATTCCTTAAAATATTCTTCTGGATTAAATTTTGATTTGTTTATCTTGAATTTTTTTTTGGACTGCCAAATTACTTTTAATTCAATTTTCTCTAGATTCGGGTTTTTCAAAAATTCATTGTAGTGGACAATGAGAAACAAAGAATAATCTACGAAAGTTTTTTTATATAAATAAAACATGAACAAAGTATCGACATGTCAGTTATTAGCAAATATTAAAATAAAACGTTGCCAAAACACCCATTTGTTGGTTTAGTTTTTTTTTTTTTTTTTTTTTTTTTTTTTTTTTTTTTTTTTTTTTGCAACATCGTCTGTTTCTTTTCCACTGCAAATGACAGCAAAAGGCTTTAAGGTTGTAGAAACAATTTTTGCCGCATTGTGTCAGCCATTATTTTAAATGTCGGTAAAAGCCAACTTATTGTTTGTTATTGTACATACATATCTTTTTTCCATTGTTTTAAAGCAGCAACAGCAGTAACAAGGAGACATGGCTAAAAGGGCAAGACAAAACACGGTAACTAATACCAGCTTTTCGTATTCAAAATGTATGATTTGAAAGAAGAAAAAAACTAACAAACACTGCAATTGTAAACGATAAAATTGCAACAAAAACCTCTAAACGTAACAGAATGTATGGAAGGTAACAAGTAAAAAAAAAAAACAAAAATGGTGAGACAAAGAGTCAAACAGCCAGAGTAAGAAAAAAAATAAAAAGTTGCAAATGTAACATAATTGCCACTTGGCACACACTCGTCACACAGTGTAAAGTCCATTCAGTCCAGTCCACTCCACTCCACTTCAGTAGGGCCCAGGGTACATTCCTGTGCATTTGTTTGAAAAGTCTCTAACCTGTAATCACGTGCTGCTGTTATTGTTGCTGCTTCAATTACTGCAACATAAGACAAATAAACAGAATATATATTTTTTATTTAGTTGGAGTTGCTTATTATGCAGCTAAGCAAAAGAAAGGAGAGTGATGAAACTGATATTTCAAATTCGATATTGAAATTGTTATTTACTGCTGCATGAACAAAAACTATTCATACAGTATGTCATATTAAGCCAGTTAATTATAGTTGCTTTGTTTGGTTTTTTATACCCTTCATCGAAGGTAAGAGGGTATATATAACTTTGTCATTCCGTTTGTATGTTCCAAAATATTGATCCTACACCCTATAAAGTATATATATTCTGGGTCCTTATGAAAAGCGAAGTTGATTTAACGATGTCCGTCTGTCCGTCTGTCCGTGTGTATGTTGAAATGGGTTTTCCGAAAACCCCAGAAATGATGTGGACTAGGTTGATCTATATTTATGTCACATATACCCCGTTTAAGTTTGCTATTGAAATTCAGCCAGATCGGTCCAAAAATGACGGAGATATGAGCCTCTGATTTTGCCCAAAAACAAGGGATGTTGTTGTATTTTTTTATTTCTTGAGAACGGCAAGAGCCAAAGTTTCCAAATTAGGTACACACATTAACGTTATCAATACACAGCATCCCACGAAATGTGGGCGGGATTGAACAAGTGGGCGTGGTACCTCCCGTACAAAAAATATCAAAAATTGTATAAAAACCTGATTTCTTGGACTGTCATATGACCTATGGTTACGCCTTATATATCGAAAGTTCGGAAATCTTTTGGAGAAAATATTTTCTGAAAATTTCGGAAAAATCGGTTCAGATACGAAAAAGTTATGGCCAAAATAAAATTTTTTTTTTAAATACGCTTTATCGGGAACCATAGATCATCCCGAGTCCAACTTTTATATGTCAAATTAATTGATAATGGTTCTTTAACACGTCGATATATAAATCTGTCAAATCGGTTAAAAAAATGGCAAGTTATGAGTAAAATACTCACAAAATGGCCTAAAAAACATCAAAATTTTTGAAAAACCCTACATTTTAGGGCTGTCATAAGACCTAAGGATATGAATTATATAACAAAACATCGGAAATTTTTAGTAGAACATGTTTTCTGACTCGGTAAAATTGGTTCAGATACAAAAAAGTTATGACCAAAATTAAAAATTTTTTTTTTTTAAATACACATTTTCGGAACCCATAGGTCTTTCTGAGTCCAAACTTTATAACCCAACTAACTGGTAAATTTATTCTTAAACACGTCGGTATATAAATCTGTCAAATCGGTTAAGAAATGGCTGAATTATAATCAAAATACTGAAATCCCAAAAATTAATCTTTTTTATAATTAAGTTTGTTTTTATTTATTATTTTTATAATTAAGTTTGTTTAAATATATGTATGTACAATGTACATACATATATGTACGTATATATACATATATACCTATAACCCAATTTAATGGTAATATTATTCTTAAGCACGTTGGAATATAAATCTGTCAAATAGGTTAAAAATGGTTAAGTTATGAGCAAAATACTCAAAAAAGGACTAAAAAACATTAAATTTTTAGAAAAACTAAAACTTTAGAGCTGTAATATGATCTATTCATACGTTTAAGATATCAAAATATCGGAAATCTTTAAAAGAACATATTTGCTGAAAAACTCGGAAAATCGGTAAAAAAAAGTAATGTCAAAAATATAGTTTTTTTTAAATACCTATTTTCGGGAACCATAGAACTTCTCGACTCCAAGTTTTATCACCAAAGTAAATGGTAATTTTATTTTTTAAGATGTCGGTGTAAAAATGTGTAAAATCGGTTACAAAATGGCCGAGTTATGACCAAATACTGAAATTCGATCAAAACTAAACTTGCTATACATTAATTAAACTTTTAATATAAGTATTTAATACCACGCAAACATGTGCAAATAATTAAATAAAACTAAAACTAAATATACATGTACATATATATACATATATTTAGATAAATATATAAACTTCTGTTCTTTCCAAACCATGGTGAAGGGTATATAAGATTCGGCATAGCCGAATATAGCACTCTTACTTGTTAGTATTTATGGCAATGTCTTTAAGAAATAAATAACTCTGATAACTGTTCAGGTCATTACTGATGAGTAGCAAACCTGCGAACATTATTTTGACATGAAGTTGAGAAAATTTGTTTCTTTATTTAATTTAATTTAGCCTTAAACTGTCAAAGGAAAAACCGCCCCACTGCTACGTAAGTAGTACAACAGTTCACTGTGATAATTCATATTACAGCGAATCTCTTACTTACAGCCATAGACAATTAACTTTCCATAATCCACTTATTATTAAAAATATATTTTATAGCCCAACTACGATATTCGTACTCAAAATCCAACTAACCTTTTTTATTAAATCTATTTGATATATATGTTTTTTTTTTCTTCAGTATTTTACAAGAGATTGAATACAATATAAAATACATAATATTTTTTTTAACAACTTTGGGGAAACGCAGCACCTGTGACTGCAATTTCGAGCCAAATCTTTCATGTACCTCGTAGAAAAGAGCTAAAAAAAATATTGTGAAAAAACAAACAACCAATAATCGAAATGCTGGCTGATGCGCCATAATCCTCTTTCGTTTACTGTAACGGCATATTGAGTTTGAACGAGCAAAAAATAAAACGACAAATTCTCCTTACAACAACAAAAGCAATGGCGACATTAACAAAAACAACTACGAAAAAAGGAATGGAAATGTTGTAATAAAGCTCGCTTGTCAGTTTAGCAGCCATTTTGCGGTTCACAGTAGTGGTAATGACAGTGCTTGCAACAAAACCCACATCCCATCGACCGGTACGAATCCATTCCGTCTACAACAGGATAATAACTTCCTTCCTTTTGTGTGCGTGGGTGGGTGCATGTGTGCATGAGAGTCTTTGGTTTTATTTCTCCCTTACTTTGCAATATTTTTATTATTATATTTTATATATTTTTTTTTCACTGTTTACATAAACAATTTTTTACGAGTTATAAACTTTTTTATCACACTCCATATACAGCGGACTCTTTAGCGGAAGCGGGTGACTGGGTGGGTGAGGGTGTTTTAATGTGGTTTATGTTTTTTGGGTAGAGCATTTTTTTGTCTTTTAGTTTAACAGTGATAAATCTGTTTCAATTTGTTTGCCTCTAACATATAATACAACGTTTATGAGAATGTGGGGTGTTTGAGCAACAAATTGCTGTCAGTGTTTTTCTACACTTAAAAAAATGTGTTGTTTACTTGGCATATAACGCTTGTAATATTCGTTTTTTTGATTTTTTTTTTTTAATCTTTTTAATTCACAAACAATGCATCTAATTGCTTCCACGTTCGATTAATTTTAATTAACGTTCGATTAATTAACTTTAAAATTGCAAATTTACAAAAAAATCTAATACTTTATATGAATGGGATCTATCGCTTTTACATGGGGTTCTCATTGGAGGAGGTTAATTGACAACTAACAGATAACATTTCACAAGTCACACATCTTTTCTCAATGAACGTGTTTAGTTTTAGTTATTGTAACGTTAGTCCTTGGTATTGTTCCAATAAAACAAGTCCTAGAACTAAATTTATGAACCTATTTTTAAATAGTCAAAAAGAAATATATCACACAACATTAGAATTCTGTACCTGTTATACAAACAGTTCTTGAAAATAAACTGAACATCACTTTTTCATTTAGTACATAAAAAATTTATTAAAACAAAAGCAATTCAAAATATGTGACCTTCTCCGAGAAAAGGGACCTAGTGTGTGAAAATGAAGTTTTGAGAAAAACGCATTTAAAGTTTCATAATTTTAATGTTTTTCTCATTTTTATCGATTTTCACAAGTTCGTTTTGAACGTCTTTATGGGGTGAATAAATATTTATCAGAAATCTAACTCATTTCATCTAATTCTACACCCTTTTAGGTACCAGAATCCACTCTTAAGTCCAAACCCGTTTTCTCGGAGAAGGTCACATATATTAAATTAAAAAAATCTGATTCAAAAACGTTAATAAATACCTAAGTATACATATTTAAATACATTTTCTACCTTCAATTTATACCAGTTTAGTAGGGATTGCGGTTCGGTTTTAACCGAAATCAAAACCGCGGTTTTAATGCCTAAAAACCGAAACCGAAAACCGACCAAACAACCTCGGTTTTAGCTTTTACTTTAGATATATATATTTATGTTAAAATAAATGGCAAATTATACATAATACTCTTACTTCATATAAAAAAACTTTATACATAACAGCCTGGAACAATGGCAAGGTATTTAAAAATTCTTTAAATTTAAAATAAGTACTAAGAAGAACAAATGTTTCTTTTTTAATAAAAGTACTAGAATTGAAACAAATAAACAAAATTTATTACATACAAAAAATATATTTGTTTGAAGTTTTCTTGGATATTTTCAAACCCGAAAACTGAACCGAAACCGACCGGTTTTAATAATTTTAAAACCGAAACCGCGGTTTCAAATTTTTACGGTTTTAAGCAACTCTACAGTTAAGTGATTATAACTTTTTTCATTGATCATGAGTTCTTTCTTTTCGTTCTAATTCTGTTTTACCAAATCCCAGGACCAGCTCTATTTTCTACAATTGACACAAATTTTCCACACAAATTAATCTTTACTTTGTTTGTTCCACTACTTTAAACTTAATAAAGACTAGACAAAATTATATTCTTCCCAAGATTTTGTAAGTCGTGCATAGTTCCCGATTTTTATTTTTGATAAAAAAAACTGAAATTTATTGTTGAAGGGATAAGCTATTCCTATGCGCATTTCACTGGTTGCTTAGGCCAGATCGTCAGAAAACTGCATCCAAAGATTTTAGAAAAACTAAAGATATTAAACAAATCAAACTGTTAAGTGAATTTGAATTATAAGCAACAGTCTTACTTATAACCATATCAAAGCTTACACAAAAACAACAACAATAAACAGTGAGTTTATCTCTTCTAACTTTCCCCACTACAGTTGGTTGGAATTCTTCCCACATTAATTGAAGTTGTAAGTAGGTCAAGGAAAAACAAAATGAAAACAGAAACAACTTGCTTTATTGCTCTCGCAAAAATAAAGCATGTTGCCAGCTTAGTTTTTTTTTAGCCGTGCACTTGCCAGTTTATTATCAAAGTAATTTTCGGGAATACAAAATTTTTAATTTACAAGATTTTGTTAGTCGTGCTTCTGGCCTAAGTAGTGCGCATAGGAATAGCTTATCCCGGCAACAATAAATTTAAGTATTTTTATCAAAAATAAAACTTGGCAATTAAGCACGTCTAACAAAATCTTGTAAATTAAAAATTTTTTATTCCCAAAAAATACTTTGATTATATACATCCTTCTGCATGTTTGTTCGTAATTGCAACGGTTTCAAAAGAAAGAAAAGTTGATAAGACAGGGTAAAAATTCGTACTTTTGGGTGCTTTTTGTTGATACTTTTTTTTTTTTAAATAATTTCGCTTAAAATGGAATCTATGGTTTTTCCAACAAATAAGGTACATTTTCGGGATAAAACAGGGTAAAAACTCGTAGTTTTGATAATTGGCAAACTTGAGACCTATGTCCTTTTACATAAAGTCAGCAAGGGTACAACCCGAATTAAAGACAATTACATTAGTGTATAAAAAGTGCATTATACAAGAAAAAGGGGCAGAAGTAGTACAAAAACGGGAATTTTTGTTCTTAAAAGTTGGTTAATTTTTGCTAGGAAATATCTTTAGGAGCATAAATTTTAAAAATTTTGACTAGACAAAATGGGAAAAGTTTTGTGCTCTTGGTACCATTTTTTTAAAATAACTACTTTTACGGAAACAAGTTCAAGAGTCAATTAATGTAAGAGTTATGTTAAAGAAAATTTTATAATTTTCTAGTAAACAACATTATAGAAATTTAAATATGAAAATGGATTAAATTTTAATAAGAATAAATATAAAGAACATGAAACTATAAAAAATGTTTAATTTGAAAGAACAAAAAGCGGCTTATAAGAAAACCCTTTGTACGTTTTTCATTAAAATTTTTTTTTTCGAAAACTTTAAATAATAATGGACTAGAATCCAAACTCTAAGCAACATATAATAAAAATTCTTTAGAGCAAATATCTTATTATAGAATAAAAAGTTTTTAAAAAAGTAAAAAAGGAATTTTTTTGACAAATTTTGACAACGCGTTAGGTGTTTAAAGTATGGAAAAATATTTTATCGACCCCGGACAACGTTGAGTTTCAATAAAATAAAATATAACAAATACAAATAAAATAATAATAACTTAATTAGCAAAGCCGTTTATTGACCTATTGCTCGTTGTAGCGCAATAAGCCAAAGTCTCTGGCGGAAATCAATCCTGCAGCCGTCACACTGATATACTAGATCGTTACTAACTAGTCTACTGAACACCCTGATTTAAAATTAGCCATAATATTTTTAAAGTTTTTTGTTGTTTATTTTTTGGGTGTATGTGGCGAATTTTTGACCAATTAAACTTAAAAAGATTTCGACCAAAAAGGGCACAGACTTGCTGAACCGCTTTTTTAAATAATTTTTCTTCAGGTGTAAGCTGTTGATTATTATATTGTGGCTTATTGCATTATTTAGTTATGAGCTTTTTCACCTCTGTGTACTCTTTTTGCTAGTTTCCTTTTATGAGCCTTGCATTTGTTGTTCTCTAATGCTAAAGAAAAAAAACAACAGAAGACAATTTACAATTGCATTAGTATTAGTCAGCTTTCCTTAACATAATGAGTAAATGTTATTTGTTTATTATTGTTTTCAATATTTTTTTTTCTACAAGTCCTCACGCACAGTTGCAAAAGTCGCAGCTTGTGCAAGTGGTTTAAAGTGGATTTAGCGCTGATTGAGCTCATTAAACGCTCACTGTTTTTATAACTTTTTACTCAAACCTTTTAATAAGAACACGCACACACTGACTGCTAACTGACTGACATGGGGGATGGCAGAAAGGCAGATGAAAAACAAACAAAAAAAAAAAAAAGTATTGGAATGAATGAGGAAGAAAATGAAGAAGATTTAAGTATGATAGTCCTTTAAGGATTTGCTTTATTACAGTTTAATTAAATTTTCGTGCAGCATAGATGTTTTTGTTTGTTTTTGCAGTTGTTCTTCGAATGAGCGAACGTTTCAATTACGCAGTTAATCGTAAAAAATCCTTGCACTGATTTGTTGCCTTATTTGTTATGGTACAAGTATAAGTGTGTGTGTTTGTGTGTGAATTTCAGAGCAAGTATGTTTGGGTCATAAACATTTGGTTTAAACTCGAAGCATAAGCAGACATAAAAAAAACTAGCTGCCCCTTAAGAGTCTATTGGTGAAATTGTACAAATACTTTGCTTTACTTTATACTCCCGGTAAAAATGAACAAATGGTCTCAGGTGTGCTCGTTGGCGAGTTGATCCATTTATGGCTTTTATACAATTCGTTTATGTTACACATTCTTTTTCATTTGTTTGTTGTTGTTGTGAATCTTTTTTTTACGATTTTTCGCCTCTATAAGAATACCGGCCACTAGCAACCCCACCAGCTCACTTTCTAAAAATAACAGAAAGCAGGACATGACCACAACTGGACAAAAAAAAAAAAAAAACAATATCAGAGAAAAAATAAGGAAGTGTATTAATTTGCTTGAGTAAAAACGAATTTATGACCCCAGCAGCCGTTTCAGTTCAATGTTTCAATTGTTTTTGGTATTGAACACAATGTGTGTGCGTTGTTGCTTTCTTTTTACAACTGCGTCAGTTTCTTTTAAGGATTATTTTAGCTATCCTGGTGGAAAAGGATACATCAATATAGTTCTACTTTATTTTTAGAGTGTTTTTCATGATGAACAAATTTTTTATTAAGGAGATAATCAAGCAAAGCAGAAGGTAAAAAAGGATTTTTCTTTTAATTTAGTTTACGATGCATGTCGTTGGATGTTTGGATCATAAAATGATTAATCTAATTAGTATCAACAAAAAAAGCAACAAATAGTAAATGAAATTGCAGAAAAATTTTTCTAACTAAAGATGAAATAAAATGCCGTCATACAGTGGGATAGATGTGAGCATATTTTCCAAATATACTTATGCCAGGAATAAAAAAATTCAGTAATACTATATCGTTTTACCAAAGATTTGTGGAAAAATCATATCAAAATATTCAATTTTATAATATTTTAATGTTTAAAACAATTTTTAAAAGTCTTAAATTCTTATTCTATTATCACTGTCTATGAAATGAAACATTTGATTTGATGATGAAAGGGGAAAGACGAACGAAAAAGTGAATGCCAGTTCATATGCACATATAAATAATATGAAATAAGCAAAAAGGACGGATTAATTGATATTGCTTTGAATTGACTAATTACAAAATAAAACTACTTTTCATACATCCAGGCATGTCACACATTCCGTTCGGAATGATTTTGATGCTGAATTTGCAATTCCGATCAATTTTGTTTTAGGTTTTTGTTTTGTTTTGTTTATATACGAACTATTCGTTTACCAAAAAATTATAAAATTTCTGCTTTTCAAATAAAATACGACAGTGTTGCGCCTAATAAAACAAAAAAAACATGGATTTACTTTTTTTAAATTTTTTCTTATTTATAAATTTTTGTTAACAAAAGTGATTTGCACAAAAAAAAAATAAATTGTGTGAGTACTTCAATTGAAAAAAAAAAAAATCAATTTGATATTTTTTTCCAACAAGTTTGAGAAATTAAAATGTTTGTGCATAAATATTAACTAAATGATTAAGAAGTCAATGTTATCAAACATACTATTGAATATTTCATTTTGGCTTAGTTTTATTGTGTTTATTATGCACCTTAAAAAGCAATTTCACTTTGAAGATTTGAAGTGGTTTCATTCCGAAGAAATTTTTCGTTTTCTAAAGACTCGGCATTCGGAATTTAAGCCACTTGATTAAATTTTTTTGTTAATGTTGACTTTGTAATATTCCGAGTTATTATTTTTAAATAATCTGTTGAAAACAGAATCGCGTCAAGTGTTTCTGTTTCCAATTAATATTTAATCTTGGTTTTATTAACATTAATTTTGCTAAATATTCTTTCGACATCAGCTGACAAGTTTCGAAAAGTCATTAGGTTATTAACAAATTAACATAAATTTGGAAAAGCGATTTAATTTAATTTTAATTTAATTTAATTGATTTTTTCCAAAATATATTTAAAGCAAAATCAAAAATTGTTGTTTTCTTCTTTCATTTTAAATATCCTGATATTTTTTCTTTAGAAACTAGATTTGGAAAACTATTTAATAAAGGAAGTGTTTCGGATCAAATTTAAAATTTTCAAAGTTTTGCTATCGAAATCAAATCTTTTTTTTTTTGTTTGCAATACAACTCCATTTAATCAAATTATCAATTTAATTTATCAACACAATTATAAATAAATTGCTTGTTTATTTTGTCTTATATTAGCTTAAGAATATACACAAAGATGAACTTCTCTTTTTAAAAAAGTTGCATGTTCGTGGACATCAATTTGACTAAGAGGTGTGTTTTTTATACAATTATCTTCTAAGCAGGTTATGTTTGTTGTGCTAAATTCCCAATCTTCGTTCTTAATAAATACAGTGAAATTCTTGGGAAAAGGTTTCCTGATGATCTGGCCTAAGCAACAATAAATTTCAGTGTATTTATCGAGAATGAAAATTGGGAATTTAGCACAACAAACAAAATCATATTAATGAAAAATAATGTATTAACAAAATTAACTTTGATAATAATGATCAAAAAATAGAAATTTGTCTACTCATAGATAAATCGTAATTTTGGAGAATTCGCTCTAAGAAATCGTCACGTTTGGCAACCCTGTATGTAAAGGGTAGTTTACACGTTTACCCAAGTCATACTTATTATAAGAAAAATACAACCCTGTTAGGATAAGTTGTTTTTGTTTTTTTTTTAAATTTTTTAAAAAAAAAGGTATGGCTTGTATTACCGTCTAACTCCCCCTTAATAAAGATCTTTATTTAGGAAAAACCTGTTGATTCATATAGAAATAAAACTAAATTAATACTGGAAATGACATTTCTTATCGAATCAAAATTTTTTTTTGGAATAAATGGCGCGCACTTAAAGGAAAAAGTAAAAACAACTTATCAACATAGTAATATATGAATAAAAGTAGCACAATTTTGAATTTTTATAAATTCAATTGATAAATTTAAAAAAAAAAAATTTTTTTTTAAATACTTCAACAAGTCGTTTATCCCACTGTAGTATATTATTTTTGCTTTCGCCATTTCAATCCAAGTGAAATTTCAAGTATCACGTAAAAGTTAAAGGTGGAGGAAGTCTCAAATTATACGTTTTCATTAGAAAATCTACAAATAAATGCGTTTCTTTTGCGTCTACACAGTATTCGCTGACTACCTCATTTGCAGGCAGTGGTATGATTCGATGTGTTTTGAATTAAAATCATAAAACTAGAATAGATCTATCTTTGGATTTTCTTACAGGTATAGAAGAACATACATCTGTCGCAATAGTAAAGTTAAGTGTGAGTGACTGTGTTGTGACTTATTTGTATTTTGGTTGAGGATAATTGCAGGATTATGATGAGGATTACGCAAAGTAAATTGAAACCTTCATTTTAGTAATTTATTTATTCTGCAAATAAAAATACAAATTCAAACTACAGCAACACAAATGTGATTATAAATAAAAATACTAACAACAAATCAAAAACAGACAAAAAAAACTCATTTCCATTTTAAATCGTTAAGGTGTGATTTTCTCACTTTAGCTTCCTTTCCTTTAATTTCATTTCAGTTGAGTTGAATTTTTTTTTTAATTTATGGTTTTGTATCTTTCGGGTTTGTTTGCTGCTGTTGTTATTTATTTATTTATGTAAATTACTCATTTATTTTAAATCAACAAATAGTGTGGCACATGAAACACAAAATGATTTAGTTTGTTTGACAAATGCTACTGTTAAATACGTTTTGTTGTCACATTCAGTCAGTCAGTCATTTCGGTATTAATTTAAACTCGATTTGAATGGAACTTCTGCATACTTGCCTTTTTCTTTAAACTTTTGTTCGGTTGTTCGTTCATTTGTCTGTTTGTTTGTTTATGCAAATTAATTTACCGAAATACAAGAACGTAAGTGGATGATTGGTGGTAGAAGTCAGTTAAACTTCTCTTGAGCTGCTCGTTTTGTCGTGCATGTGCCTGATGTGACTGCCTTGCTTTGACTTAATGGGCTGCTGTTATAACTTCTCAATGACGATTTTTTTTCGGGGTAATTTTGGGTTTGATTCTGTTTCGAAAGTTAATTGTTTCCTGAAAACTATAAACATTCTGTAAAAATGTTGCGTAAATGTGTGATGATGTTTGCATAATGATTTCGTAGGCATATAAATTTCACACTTTATTGGTGAAAACGACTTTTGTTGTTCTTTTCCATTTTATTAAATTTGAAATGATTTCATGAATTTATAATTTCTTAACTTAATACATACATCGATTTTGCAAAATTCTTAAAAAATTTTCTTGTTTTGCGAAGCACCAAATGTAAGCGCAATTATGCTTAGTATTTACGAAGCAGGGCAGCAACTCTCTATTGCGATAAAAATACAATTTCGATGCGAAAGCTAAATCACTTCGCAAAATGTTTTGAAATTGAAGCAATACTGGCAATACAAATTGAAGATGGCGCAGATTGACGGTAAGAAATGTCAAAATATGTAAAAAAAAATTGAAATTGGGAAATATACATTAAATAAGTAGTGAAAGACAAATGCGCAAACTCATTAGAGAGTACCAATCACTTGATTCGATACTATTTTCTTTCGCATCGCAATGGAGAGTAGCCCCCAGGTTTGTATTCAGTGTGTAAAGCTGATCGTTTCATTCACCAAGTTTTATATGCGCTAAATAAAGAGCTTTCTGTGTCAAAAATTTATTGCTTCAAAGTGGGAACTCATCATATAAAATTCATGTCTACCGTTGCGATATGATAAGCGAAACTTTTCCGTTTCTCCCTTACAAACCTGATTCGTTGGAAACGCCATTTGTTATTGGGTAACTTAACTTTTTAATATTGATTTACTTTAAAGTATTTTCATTTAGTTTACATTGTTTACCATTTTAGGACTAATTAAATCTTGAGTATCTTTCGTAAGCCGTGTTTTTCAAAACATCTCTAATCATTTAAATCTAATTTCGCACCTTATTTATTGAACTTTCAAAACAGATTGCGGTGCTTTGAGTTAAGAAAGCGTAGTTGTTTTAGCTCTTCCCAATCAAAGCATTACCAAGACCAACAAGATTACCAAATGATTGTGAAGACAGACAGAATAACGAGTCCGACTTGTAGCAAACAACAGTTTTGTGGCATAAATGCAACATAAACGAACAAACGCGGGAAAATGTTTTTTTAAAAAAGCCTTGGGTTGCGAAAGTGCTAATTTGAATTATTAATAAAAAGCCAACAAGCATATTTTCCGCTTTTCTTTTACTCTTCAATACTTTCATATTTATTTAGATAAAAAAATAATAATAAAAGAAGAAGAATGAATAACAAATATACAACTTCTAATCAAGATTTTTTTATACTTAAAAGTTTATGTTAAAAAGTTTGTTTTCTTTTATGGCCGTTTTCTTTACTTCAACTTGAGGGCGGCAATTGTTGGCAACACAAGCAAAAAAACCGAAATACAACAACTTTTTCGAAACTAATCATGCGGTGAGATTTAAACTTAACAAAAATTACCAAAGTAGAGTTTAGTTTTAGGAGGCTTAAGTAACAACTCCTTGCTAGCTAGCATTAATTCATTCAGCTCTTTGGATAAATGTTGCAATTTTAAGTTGTAGTTGTTGTGGTTGTTGCAGTGCCAAAGTGTTTCTTTGTTTAAATATTCGTTCGTTGGTTGGTCGTTTGTTTTTTCGCTTTGCGGTGTTTTTAGCCATTCATTGATTTAAGCTGGTTGTCGATAAGCAACGCATTAAAAATCCATAAATCAATGCGATAAACATGATTTGCTGCATGTTTTATTGACTATTGTCTGACTGCATAAAACTACAGCACAGCACTGCACAATTATTCACAAATATTCTCTACAATTGTTGAAGTAGTAAATCCACAAGAGGAGGCGTTTATTGGACGTTGCACTGTTTGTTACCTTGCACTTCCTCGCTATTCACTGCCAAGATGGGGCTTTTTTAATGTGGGAAGTTGTAAGGATGTGTACGTACTCGAGCAAATTTCAAGAAACATAGTTATTTGCCACATTTACCAATAGATGCCTACATGCAATCTTTTTTTCGTCTTTAAATCTTTATATTTTGGTATTTGGCTGTGTAGAAAATTAAACCTCACGACTTGTGTAAATATTAGATTTTCTTTAAATACTTGCCGTCTTTCCATAAACTTTTAAAGTAAAAAAAAATTACGGTGAAGTTTGTAATTTAGGTTAATTAAAAAACTATATTTGTGTATTTATATTCTTTTGTTTTAGATTTTAAAGGGTGTTCAAAATTAATCGCAAGATTTCCTGTCAGTTTTTTGCAGCAAAAAATAAGTTGGATCTTGCGACACGATACCGCAGTTATTTTTACTAACATTTAATTATATTGACGTTGTAGCCCACAACCCGTGCAAGGTACATTTACACAAGGTAGCAGCACTAGGAATCTAGCTGTCTCTTTTTTGCATGTAGTTATATGGATTTGAAGAAGACATATAAAACTACATGCAAAAGAAATGGAGAGCCAGCATATACTCTCCTAGTGCATATAAAGCATAATCTACAGCTGGCAAACTATCGATAGAAGTTTCGGTATATACTTTTCTTACGTCTTACGTAAGCTTAACATGTGGAAAACACAAACGCTAATAGAGTTTGTGTAGTAAAAACGTTTCTCTCTTTGGGATCTTCGTACACAAACATAAAACTGTACTTATCCATCTTAAAATAAAGATGAGATCATTTAATTGTGTTCTGTTTTTGTACAAAACCACAAACTTCGATGTGTTCGGTTCAGCACATTAATGTTCGTTCGTTCAGTTATGCTAAGCGCCCTTTTGGCTGGTAAAGAAACAAATTTTTTATACAAAAACAATATACGTATGTGTTTTTAATGAAAAAAAAGCCAACAAAACATTTTTGCACAAGCAAAACATGTACACAATAAACACACGTATATTCATGTTTATTAGTGCATATGGCAAAGCACCAACAACAATACAAGTGAAAAGCATTGCTAAGTCTAAATTTACACGTTTCATCTTTTGATGCTCAACTTCTTTTCAATTCCCTTTTGAAGATGCCAATATATTCACACGTAGCAATCGGTTTCAACTTTTTTCGGTTCAAAACAAAAAGAATTTTATTAACAGCGAATCAAACAGAAAAAAAAGAAAAAAATTACATACAGCCATCCTTGTGCATATACCAACGAATAAAAACACAAAGCGTACTGACCGAGTACAGGCATCTCCGTACCAACCCCCTTTCTTCTTTCTTCCCTCACCTAAAAACATAAGATTTGAGCATCAAAAGATGAAACGTGTGAAAGCAGACTAAAAAAACTACAGAACATTAAAATATAATGTATGTCCACAGAATCACTACGATTGTATTGTTATAATGCGATAAACAGAATACTACATAATATTTGTTACATTCTTGAAAATAGTTATGAACGGTATAAATGGTTGTGTATTTAGCATTACGCTAAATAATGTTCGGTTTATTTTCGAACACTGGAAAAATCAATGATATACGTTTGTGCTAATGTGTGTAATACATAGAATTTCAAACTCATTTTTTAGTATACCGATCGAATCCGAACCACTAGTGATCTTACGATGTCCATTCGACTGTCTGGCTGATTGGTTGTCTGTCCATTTAGACCTGGTGAGCAAACTACAAGTTGCAATTTTGTAGATAATTTGGTAAATACATTTTAATTTTCATAAGGAAGAAGAGTATGTAAATGGCGAGGATCGATCCATAGTTCCACGTGTTCCCCAAACTTATTTCAATAAGTCATCTAATTATATTAGTTTTTGGATTAAATTCGGCCCAAAAATATTTTAATGCAAACTAATTTTTTTTTGAAATAATAACAACAATAAAATTTAACCATGGCTCCCATTCAAACGCCACTCCTGAAAAAGCTTTAAATTCCTTTTAAGCGGCAAAATTAATATAAGCTTTGTCCCTTAAATTCGTCTAAGACAAATCGTGCATATACATAATATTTGGCACACATAACTCTTACGAGTGTTTCTCTAGTGGTCGAAATTCGACCATAAATTTTTATGTTTATATGAAGAAAACGTAGTACATCTACATGTTTCGAGCATTTGTATATTTTTTTCGTCTTAGTGTATCGATTGGCGTGTGACCAACCTCCGGTGCATGTGTTATCTTTTACATGAATTTATTTTATTTTGTAAGTTCAATATAAAAAAATATCAGAAAATATTAATTGGAAAACCAAAAAGTTTCAAAAAGTCTCCTCAGGACGTTGCATGTTTATTTTTATGTTTCTATGTTTAATATTAAGGAAAATTAATCAAAGTACCAGATGTAGAACGAAAAAGTACCAAAAAACTTTGCCTTACATATTCTTGTTAATTTTTTATCTTAATTTTATCTTTATAGTTCGAAAATTACCACATGCATTATTTCTGCATTTCCCCTTTTGGAAACTTTTTCACCCCATTGTGGTTCGGTTGGCAAACAAAGGTAGAAAGCGTTCTTAACTGGCTCACCTATACCGATTTATATAGTCGAAATATTCTGAAAAATGTCGAATAATCGACCGACCACCCTTTTATTGTATTATTTGATAATTGGAAACAAAATGTTTTATTTATGTGTTCTGCATATGTGTTAGGAGCAAATTTGAACTCTTCTTAAGTAAATATCTTTCAAATGGTGTATTTTGCTCAACTAGGTTAACATTCAAAAAAAGTGTACTTAACTGTTTTGCCTTTGCCGTTTTATATATAAATAGATATGAATCTTAACCCCATAAGAGAACTTTATTCTGGTGAGCCGAAGACTTCCCATCGGGTGCAAAAAGGGCACAATCTCGAAAATCCGCCAGTAAATACTGTGTGGTGTATGGGCTTTACCAACTATAATTTTTAACTTGCTTTTTTGATGCAAAGATTATTAATTTGTTGAATACAGTAGTTTTCCGATTTAACGAACCTTCGATTTAGTGAACATCGCATTTAACGAACACCCAAAATTTTTCTACTGAGTACCTTATATAACGAACAAAAATTTTTATTTTGTACTCGGCATAACGAGCAAATGTAAAATTAAATATAAAACATAATTGCTACCAAAAAATAACTAAAAAAGAATGTAAATAAAAATGTACCGTTAATTTTCTTCTTTTGACGGATTTGTTTAATAGCATTTGAGAGTCAGGTGTGTGAAGTAATTTGTGTTAGAAACATCAAAATGGGTAAAAGAAATAGATTGTTCTTAACGGATAAAGTTAAAAACCAGTAATTTTGGGTATCGCAATAGAAGAGCTATAAAGCAAGGTGAGTTCCCAAGAATGGAAAACTAACTTTTTCAATGGTTCCTTCCTCATGCAACGCAATTGTCATATTCTTTGTATTAACTATTAATTTGTATTAAATGGGATTAACAAAACAAAATAAGTAGCTCAAATTTAATGCTCTTGAGAGAGCTTCAAGAAGAAGCCATTAAGAGAAAGTATTATATTACTTTATTTTTTCTTTTACTTATATGTATATTAATAAAATATGTTTGTTTTTTTAATAAAATATTAAAAATACTACGTATACTATGAGTTTTGAATAAAATAGAGGACGTTGTTCATTTTTAACTTAGTACTGGATATAACGAACAATTCACTTTAACGAACAGGCCTGACAACAATTAGGTTCGTTAAATCGGAAAACTACTTTATTTTGTTTTTAAATAACCAATTTTTGTTTTTTTGAAGCATATTTTTAACCATTTTTAGTTTGTTCTAAAAAGACGTAAAAAACACTTATTTTGCATAGTTCAGGTCTCCCTGATTTTAACTAGTAGATAATAACGGAGCTAGCATATGAACAAATAATCATAACAACGAAAAACCTTATTTTCATCCTAAGCATATTAGGAAATACTTCTGTATTAAAAACAGTTGCTACTGCTACAGAAAAGATCTGGGAGCAGTAGTTGCAACAACAAAATTGGTAGGCAATTAAGTATTTTAAACACTTATCACTTCCTAAAAAATGATTACGGAAATTTTATTTTACACTTTTCTAATTTTGCATTAACACAATGTCTTGGTTTACTGTACGTGACAAAATTTCAACAAAGTCGTGACCAAATGAATCTGATAGCTAATCTTTATGTAAAATTAAAAAAAAATAACTTAAAAAGAGCAAAATTGCAAAAAATCATCAAATTTATAATGAAGATTGAAATTTTGTCCACTATAACTCTGCCATTCATTGACTTATCTTCACAAACGACCCACGGTTATTTTAGAAATTGTATAACCTTTCACTAAAAAGAAAGAAATACATAATCCGTTTCAATTTTTGAAGATATTTGCATTTCAGTCACATCATTTTTTTTAAAAACACAAACAACGGTTAATTTGGAATATCTAAAATACTGTTCTACTTTTGACAATTCTGTCACGTAGTGTTATTTATATTATTCCAATGAATATGTTTTTTAATTACAAATATTAATAAATTTTTCGAGCTTAAGGTCTTTTTTATAAAATAATTTTAACGTTTATTTAAAACCAATATTTCGGCACTTCCTTGAGTGCCATCTTCAAATTATAATTTGTTAAAAATTTGTTAATTAAGAAAGAAAAAAAACCCTGAAGAAGGCACTCCAGGAAGTGCCGAAATATTGGTTTTAAATAAACGTTAAAAGTATTTTATAAAAAAACACCTTAAAATTTAAGTTTTAAACATATTGCCTCCTTTTTACTTCTCATTTTTATTAAAAAGAGACAATTTTAGTACAAACTCGAAGAACTCTTCTTCTATTTTACATTTTTAATATGAAAATATTGAACTTCTGATAAAAAATAAATTTTTAAAAACATGTACATATTTGAATAAAAGGATATATACCGAACTTTGAATCCTTACAATTAATCGTGGATCTCTTTTTAAAAAGTTTGTCATAGAATTCATGAAATTAAACACACTGTCTCAGCTAGTTGTTAATAAAAATAAAAGTTTTTTTTTTATTGAAAAAATATTTACATAAATTTTCACTGATATTACCTGTACGATTTGGCTCAGTGTAAACTTTTACAAAATAATTATGTTTAAATTTGTATTCCTGGAAGGGTGTGACTTTATAAAATCGCTGAGATAATTATTTCAAGTAGCTTGCCACCATTTTTGCTATTTTTATCATTTTAATTTCCACAAACAGTTTTGACAATTTACCACAACCAACATTAACCAAACAAATATTAAAAATACAACAACAACATAATTCTCTGGTCCGATACACATACGAAAAGTATCTTGACGCTTTAAAATATTGTAAATATTATTAAAAAGATTAAAATCAACACAAAAACACATTTAAATACTCACTCTCATTTATTTATTTATTCTCAAACCCATCATTATAATAATTACACCGTTTGAACATCGTTCGTTCGTCATTTAAATTTTATAATTTTTTTGTTGGCTCTTTTTATTTGCAATATTAAATTTGTTGGTAGGCATTTTTAAATTTAATAATGGTGTCGTAGCAGGGTTACAATTTGGTTAGATGGGTGTTAATCTTGATGAAATTCAGGTGAAACTCTAAAACACAATTTATAAGATTTTCCAAAGATATAAAACATAAATGAATAATAATTGACATTTGTCATTAGAATAAGGGGATACGACGGGCAGGGCAGGGCGGTTGACACCATTTTTTAACTTTTTGTTTTTGGAAAATCTTTTTAAATTTTGGAATTGCAATTAAACTTATGCGGTATTTAACTCTACAAATTATTACAATTATTTTGATAGAAAGTTAAAAACTTTTTTCAATGTTCAGAATACGGTAATTTGTTTAAACATTTAAATATTTGACAGTTATTGCAAGTTTTTTCAAAATTAAATGGTTATTTCCTCTTTAAATATTAAGAAGCAAAATGGCAAACAAAACAAATACGAACCAACAACCATTTAACCATGCGAATCATTAATTTTCTTTAATGTTTTATACTTCAAGTCGTTTGAATACCAGTAGCACTTGTATTGTTTCAATAGAGAAAATGTACCCTGGAGACCTTAAAGAATTTGCTAGAATTCTCATTAAGATTATTTAGGAAAACTAGCAAGCCATATCATATCGCCACACATCCATATAGTAAGTAGTACATACTTTACCTTACGGTTAACCAATACCGTTAATTCCAATAATTTAGCGGCAGGTTCAAATATGTATATGCGGCATCATCTTACACCACTAACGGTATGAAGATTCCTGCGCTAAAACATACAAGCTCATTTTTCTTAAACAAAGTGGTCTCCAGAGAGGCTCATTGAGCACAAGAATTACCCAGATTTACAAAAGGAAAAACAAATACATACGTACAAATAATAGTTGGTAAATAATGGTGAAGCAGCCAACCAGTCATATGTTTAATGAAAAAGGTCTACGAGGATACTCAAACCCCTAAAGTGTTAAAACTATGATGAGCAGACAATATTTCTTCGATTTTATGTGGAAATCTGCGGCAGTATGTCAAAGATTTTATTATAATGAATAGAGAACAGGAAACAATAAATGGTTTTTTTACATTGACTTTCATACAAAATATTTACAAATATTTTGGTAGGAGTGCAAAAAAAAAACAAACACACCAACTCATTTGCTCACCTTAGGTTTCCATTAACTTTTGTTTTGTAATCACTGACACTGAATAAAATAAAAAGGCGTCTGTCTGTCTGCTTGTAAACGAAGACAAATAAGGACTTACCACTAACAGTTCAGCTTAGCTGGGATCAGCCATACGCCTTTGGCCAATGCTCTATAGGGTGCTCTACAGTTACATTTGGGTGTGAGTTATGGAGGACCTCATGTTGACAACCAACATACATATCTGTTCAATGTTTCTTGAAAGAAATTGGGAAGAAATTTTAAAAACAGTTTGTTGTTTTAAAACCAGGTGTATTTAATTTGATTTTTTGCAAAAATAATGTGTGACATTATTATTTTAAGTTTTATTTAACATGGAAAAAGTCAATTTCTGATTATGCCCAGTCATTTTATGATAATTTATATAAAATATTAATAAATGAATTTATGTTTTCAATTTTTTTTTTTTTTAAGATTTTATTAAGAAAAACCTTTTAGTTTTCGCAGAATTTATAAAAATACCAATCAAATCTTAATGTTCGAAATTTAACCACATACAAGAAAAAAATGAAGAAAAACAGTTAGTTAGGCTGTGCCGAATCTTTGATACCCTCCACCGACAATTTGAATATTTCAGGAGTGATATCTATATGATGTCTATTTATTATTAATTTATCTTTATAAAAACAGACATCAGCATTAAAATTGGTTGCGGCTTAGACCTATATTATGATAGCATTAATAATTACGGTTTTAGGCGTACTAAACTGTTTTCCGGGAGTAGGGTTTAAATAAGGCTTAGGGTAAATTATTAACCGATCTTCATGAAATTTCACAGTGTGATTTTCAGTCGAATAAAACGAACATTTGCAAAATTTCATATCATTTCGTGCATAGTTCAATCATTTATGTTAGTTTTTGTAACAAAATTATCAATTTTTTAAAGTGGTTTTTCCACATTTTGATTCATAGCTCTGATCCTACTCAACCGATTTGGTTGGCTTTTAATCCCAAACTGCTTAGGATAACAACAACAATTCGACACCCAGTTTTTTTATTTCTTTTGAGTTTTTCGAAAGTGTGTTTAACAGACGGACAGACAGACGGACATGGTTAAATTGACTTATAATTACTCAAGGAGCCAGAATATATATACTTTATGGGGTCTGAGGTGAGGAGGATGACAAACTTAGTATACCCTCTTCACAAGTTATTGTAGTGGAGGGTATAAAAATTTTAATTTTTATACCGTTCGCCACAAGTGGAAAGGTTTGCCATCCAGTGTAGCGGAGTTTATTTAACGATAATCGTCTGACCGCGTGTTGGTTGAAATCGGATAATGGGATTTCCTAAGAATCTAGATAAGATTTTTTCTAGGTTGTATCATTTTTTTGTCGCATATAGTCCGAAAAATGTTGCTATTTAAATTCAGTCAGATCATTTTACAAATTGGTGAGATATGAGCAAAAAAACACGACTGCTTCCGATTTTTACCCATTTAACTTAACTTTATGCACTGGTAGTGAAAATTGGTGAAATCGGTTTATAAATGACCGAATAATACACAAATATTTCCTTTTTTCTGTCTAAAAAAAATTTAAATTTATTTATCCGGACCCCATGCAAGTGTTCTTTCGGATTTAGGGATTTTGGTCATATGGTTACATACAAAACAAGCTAGGTTGATCCAATTTTTTCACCTAGCACCCAAACAAATGTGCTTCCGTAATAATGGTAGCATGATATTTGGCAAATAGTGGGAGGGATTGGAGAAGTGGGCGTGGCACAAAATACATTTCTTTATGTTTGGATAACAGTAGAAACACAAGGTTGTCAATGCATCAAAAAGTGGGGGTATTTGGATACAAATACAAAATAGATCAGTAACAGTTAAAGTTACAAAATTTAGTACAAAAAGCTTCGATGCCAGTACAAGACATCCGAAAAAAAAGTGGGCGGTATTTATTTATATAACTTTCTGTTCTTATCGCACCATGGTTGAGGGTATATGAAATTCGGCATATCACTCTTTCTTGGTTTTAACTATTGCTGATGTAAGAGCGTGCGTTATTACACCTTTAAAATCATGAACAATTTATCTTTCTTAAACCATTTTGGAATAAATAAAAACTTAAAAACATTTTGATATAATTTTATTGATTTTATATATTTATATTGAAAACAGTGATGGAAAATTGAAAAATTTAGATGGTACTGACCACCAAGCAAAAGACGACTTTTTTCAACATTTTGGCACTTTCTTCAAACATATTTTTTTGGAAAATAAATTTAAAAATAAAAATAAATAATAAATAATTTTTTTTGTGTTTTTAATAAAAATATACCAACAAGCATATATACCTTTGATAAGAATAAATTTTGTCTAGGCAATAATGTGTAAAGGGCTGTGGAGTCGGTGTTGTAGAGTCGGAGTTGAGGTTTTTGTACCGGAGTCGGAATCGAAGTACCCACAAAAAAATCGTGACTCCGACTCCAAAATATTTCGGCATAAAAAATGTAGACAAATATTCTAATAATTTCCAAAGTGAACATACTTCGAAATTGATGATGCAATATTTAAAATATTGATTCGAAATTTTTACTGCATCCCTTTCTTGCTATATTTGACCATTTTAAAGGTACTGCATTAAAAAAAGAGTTTAAAGTCAGATAAGGACCAGTCTCATATAATTTTAGCATTAAGGTTAGATTAGGAGTCAGAGTTTGAATTTCAGCGGTTGGAGTCAGAGTTAGTACTTTTTGTTGACAACTCCACAGCCCTGGCTGTCAATGTTAAAAAATATCAATGCAAAATTTCTAAACAAAGAAGCATAACAAGAAAGAAGTACTTAAATGGACGTGGGGGTACCGTGGTATTTTTTGAAAGGAAAAAGTACTGAAAATAGTACCATAGTACTGGAAAATTCAGTACTATCACTGATTGAAAACAATATTAAAAAACTAAAATTTGTTTTTGGGTTTAATGTAAATATACGAAAGAAATTTTCTTGTCGACATTGTGGGTCAGGCAGAAAATCCTTTGTAGGCCGCCTTTTTAACTGACACTAGCATAACAATTGAGAAGGGGCATACTATGGATTCTTTAATGAAGGGTATTTAATCAGCTGGCTTTGAAACAAAATTTAATTAAAATCAGTGTTTGAAAATAAACACTAAATATTGCTCCTTAGTGTTCCGTTTAGTAGATTTGTGAAAAACACAAACGCTAAAAGTGTGTAGTAAATCATTACAAAAATAACGTTTTCCTGTTTATCATGTTTCGAACACAAAAATAATACTGTTCTTATCCAACTCAAAAAAAGATGAGAACATTCAATTCCGTTCGGTTTTTTCTTTAAACACAAACTTTATTGTGTTCGGTTCAGTTCATTATTGTTTTTTCGTTTCTGTTGTCCGTAGTGCCCTTTTGGCTGGTAAAAAATTAACCAAACATTTTTTACAAAAACAAAATACACATACGAAGAAAAACAAAAAGCCAGCTTAATAATTTAAACAAACAAAACATATAAACAGTACACAAACAAGCTGTTCGTCTACACTACAATTATTTGAACAAAACACTATATAATGTACGGCTCTTTCTTGAAAATAGTTACGAACGGTATTAACGGTTACACAAACACTAAAAAATAGATACTGTTCCTGGGTGTGTGAGCCGAACGCTAAATAATGTTCTGTTTATTTTCGAACACTGATTAAAATACACACATTTTCTTCAAATTTGATGATATTTTGGAGTTTTTGTTTTAAATTAATTTTGGTTTATATAGCTCGCACGTGTCATGTTGTAATGGATAGAGGCCGAGGATTTCGGCCCAGAACGGTATATCAAGTACGAGACAATTAGTTTGTTTTCCATTTTATTTACTTTATCTTAAATATTCTTTTTGTTTTTACTGGCCCAAACCAAACTCAATTAAAATAAATGAAAAAACTGATAGCTTTCAATAACTCAACTTATAACACCATACAAAAAAAAAAAAAAATTCAATACCAAAGATAATCGTGAATTGTAAAATAAAAATAAAGAGTAAAAAAAAGTTGGTTTAGAATAAATTTTTGATGACTTTTGTGAGCTGGGACATTTCTAAACATAACTCAATAACGGCGATGAGTGTTAAACGGCAAAAACTTCTGAAGAGATAGTGTGGTTACTTTCGAAACATGTCAAACCTGTCCGTGAACGTGGGTTCGATTCCCCCGTCAGGCAAGAATAAAAAATTATCAATAAATTTTAATTAATTTCATGTAGTAAAATTCATTTCTTCAAAAAAAAAAAATTTTAATGAATTAAAATAAGAAAATAATTTTTTTTAATAAAATTTTTGTTACATCCGTAGTTATTTAATTTTTAAAATATTCTTACAGAGAAAATATGTATAAATATGTACACAAATGTGCTAACGAATTCTTATTTCGAATAAGTGTATTGAAAATTTTAACAAAAAGTTTATTCATAAAATATATTTTAAGTACACCCAGAGAAAAAACATGTTTAAATATGATTACCTCCAACAAAACTATTTTTAAAGAGAATTTTAAACATATTATGTTTAATTTAACCATATTATTGTTACTGACAACCATATTATGGTTAAATTAGTCCTCCGTCAAGAAGGCACAACCATAATATGGTTGCCTCCGAACATGTAATGGTTTAGAGGCAACCATAATATGGTTGTAGCTTCTTGATGGAGGACTAATTTAACCATAATATGGTTCTCAGTGACAATAATATGGTTAAATTAAACATAATATGCTTAAAATTTTCTTTAAAAATAGTTTTGTTGGAGATGAACATATTTAAACATGTTTTTTCTCTGCGTGTAGATATTTAAAAGATTGATTTAACAAGCTTTCATGGAAAATTGGCAAATATTCTCGATTTAAAAAAAAAAAAATTATGCAAGAACTGAGCCTAATTTTATATCGTTCAAGTGGAATTTTTTGATCTTGTAGTTTGTAAAGTACTTTAAAAGAAGTTAAGCCATAAAATTTTAAAAATTTCGTTATTTCACGGCAGAAGTATTTGGAAGAATAGTCATATCCGTTATAATTAAAAATGCTTATATCTTCTCAAAGTTCTGTAAATTCCAACGTGCATTTTGTAGTAGACGTAGATATCTACAATTTATCCATCCCTATCTATTGCTGCACTTTGATGATGCAATATGCCAGACGCCTGTTGTGATTATTCTAAATTTTTTGGATGGTTTTTTTTCATATTGTTTTTCTTAATGTGGTGCAATAGTCTATTGTTATTGTTGTTATTCAAAAGATACATTTTCATCTTCTTAGCAGACATTGTACAATGAGTTTTTGGCGTAATTCAAGTGTTTTCATCTTCAACTTATTCGGTGGTAGTCGATTCTGTGCTGCTCACTTGAAAAATGGAAGAATATAAATTGAAAACTCGTTAAAAATACATAATCGACAACAACACAATGAAATTTAGCATGTGCCACTTAGAATGCCCCATGTTATCACACACAACCCTTCTCATTTAATAAATGTAGAATACTTTTTGTCGGAGTAATGGGAACACGTGTTTTCACGTGCAGTGTTAATTTAACAGACTCCATCCCCATTTTTTTTTTGTTTTCATTAAAGACTGATAAGAGTGTTTTAATAACTGTCTCTAAGAAGTTCTATTAAATCACAGCGCAGAATAAGAATTCGTGTCATGACTGAATTATTCCAAGCACTTAGCCAAGTGTTTTTCATGCCATTGTTTAATTTCTTGTTGCTTTAGCGCTAAAGATAAACAATTTCCGCTGACTTTGGAAATTTAAAAATAAAATAAAAAAAAAAAAAACAAATGTTATTGACTATTTCTTCTCTAGGAAAATGATAAAAATGCTTTTAGCTACCACTCATTTAATAATTTTATTGCATTTTAATCGTACACTTTGAAAAGCTTTATGTGGTCGTAAACATTTTTTGTTTTTCGTTTTAACCCTTATATGTGAAATACGGTCTTCGGCGGTCATCGACGATCCAAGCTACTAAATTGGGGAAACAAGTATTTAAGTTAAGCTTATTTAAGTTTATGTAAGCGAAAAATGTAGAAATTCAAGATTTTGTAAAACATAAAGTTTATCTCTCATAACTAGTGTTTTTCACACGGGATTTCCCGGGATCCCGCACATTTTTCGGGAATAAAGTCCCGGGAATTTTGTGCGGTAATTCCCGGGATTTTCTTAATTTTATTATGGCAACTTTACTGCTGATATTGCTCCCTGGCTTATATCACGTTAGTCTAGCACAACTGCTTTTAATCGTTATCATCTGCTCTAAGGAAAAAGGTCTATGAAATACACCAAATAAATAGTTGTTAATTTGACACAACGAATAACTACAGTTTCTTACTTAAGACTGTTTTGCCAAGCGCCAAAGAGATCTCAATTCATATCCGATAGGTAAAACAATGTTGAATGTTTAATGCTCTGAAATTTCAAAAGAAGAAGATTAAAAATGTACAGAACTTTAAATTTTTTTGAAGACCCAAATTTATTTTATTAAAACGAAAAAAGATTATGACAAAAGTTATTAAAAGAGAAAACGCTTATTCGAACTTCCTCAAATATCCTACAAAATAATTTTAATTTTGTCCTGCAGATCTTAAGGTGACATAAGGCACGTTTTTCTTTTTGTCACAGAAATAAAAGAAATGAATGCGTTTATGAACTTATTAAATTGATCTCAGGAAATGTTATTTGTTCAATTAAATTAAATAATATTTTGCGTCGATTTGTATTGAGCGGAAATTCCTGGGATCCCGGGAAAATGAAAAATAAATCCCACTTTCCCATGAAATGAAAAAGTCCGGGGAAAGAAAAACTCTACTCATAACGGAAATCCAGTCTTACCTTCGATCAGAGTACTTTTAATTTTACCTTTTAAATGTTAATTTTTTCTTTTTTATTTCTCATTTGTCAAGAGATTATAACATGTTCTTTTGACTCAAAAGGCAAACAGCTGTAGAAAGGAAACGTGTTTTCTCATTGAAATCTTCTTGATAAAAATTAGAATAGGAACTCTGAACTAAATCCTATTTTAAAAGAAATATTTTGTAATAATTTTTTTAAATAATGTAACTATTTGGTATTATAATAATGGAGTTGGCTTTGAATTAATTCTGTGGCATTTTGTTATAACTATCTCAAAAATTCTACAAAATAATTGAAATTTTGCCCTGCAGATCTTAAAGTGCCATTAAGCACGTTTTTTTTTTGCCACAGAAATAAAAGAATTTAATGCATTTATGAACTTATTAAGAAAATGTTATTTGTTCAAATAAATTAAATTAAATAATATTTTGCATCGATTTGTGTTGAGCGGGAATTCCTGGGTTCCCGGGAAAATGAAAAATAAATCCCACTTTCCCATGAAATGAAAAAGTCCGGGAAAAGAAAAACTCTACTCATAACGGAAATCCAGTCTTACCTTCGATCAGAGTACTTTTAATTTTACCTTTTAAAGGTTAATTTTTTCTTTTTTATTTCTCATTTTTACGTTTACAAGCTAAATCATATTTGCTAATAATTGAATAAAAGCTACTTTGGTTTGTTGTCTTCTATTTGTGATCTTTTTGATGCTTTAACTATCAAACATAAAAATCTCTTTGTGGTGTCGAGAAATAAATAAAATTAAAAAAACGAAAAAAATTAATTGAAATTTAATTAAATTTATCTAGCAGCATCACTACTGCGCTGGATAAATGGGAAATGGGTAAAATAAAATGTTTCTCTTTGATCTTTAGGCGCTGGAAAAACAAAATACAGAAAAGTAATAAATGAAAATTGCCAAAAGAGACTACTGGGCCACCATTCATGTCAGTGATAAATTCCACAATAAAAAAGAACTCTTGGCAAATTTTCAACAGAATTGATTTGAGATTTTCACAAGAAAAATTATATACAAAATAAGAGGAACGAAAATGAAGCTTTTAAGGAAAATGTTGCAAAATATGAAAATTAACATTGTCGTTAGTTTTAATTGATACCTTAATGCCAGAAATTTCGGGACATTAAAGCATTTGGAAAAATCTATAGCCTGTTCACTTGGCCTTCTTATTTATGTTCTTCTTTTTCATTTGGCTTATTATAGTTTTCTTATATTACAAAAGTTGTGTAGTAATTTTTGTAATCAGCTATGTCAAAACCATAGTGGAAGGGAAAATATGCCCGTGAGTTCTGACAGATAGGCTCAAGGCCAAAGTGGAACATCAGTTGGAAGAAAAGCAATGTGGTTTCTGTCCTTATAGGAGCACTCAAGATCTCATATTTTTTAAGATAGTTATCGGAGCAACAATAGAGTATAATAAGCAATTACACGTGCTTCACTGATCTGGACAAAGCTTTTGAAATGCTGAGCTAATACCTATTCATTGCACTCCTCGCTGACATCTTTAAAAGCTGTAAATAAAGAATGAAAACCTGCACGACAGCATACTGGAAACTTCAACCTGTGAGAACAAAGATGCGCACATTCGCGGACGATGTGGCCCTTATAACAAATAAAGCGAATGGCCTACAAAACAGGCTCAATCTCCTTGTCGACGAAATGACCAGCAGAGGATTTCGTATAAATACGAACAAAACCGAAGCATTAGTAATATGCCGAAAAAGAATCGTTAACTGCATTAAAATTTTAAACAACAAAAATAAAACATGAGAAACAGTTCCGCTGTCTTGAATCAGTAATAAGTGAAGATAAAAAATTGGACAAACACCCAAGTGTCAGAATATCGGCGGCAGCTGGATTATACTAAAGTCTTAACAACAACTCCCTGAATAAACGAGAGGTGTCCATAAAAACAATACTACACTGAAAACATTTTCTGCACAGATCCAATAGATTTTGACATTAATCCAATGAAAAATTACATTAAAAGTCAACCTATGTAACCCTTCATTGGATTAATGAAGATTGCTACATAAGCCACCCGTAAATGAAACGTTTCATAAAATCGATGAAAATTTTGCATTATATTAATGTCAAACGTTTAAAGAATTTTTTTTTATTATTTTAATATAGATGTTTTTATATTTAAATGAAATTTTTAATATGTTCAATGACATAAATTCATTAAATTAATGATTAAATTTGGTAATTCTTATGAGTCTTTTATTGGTTTAATGATTGTTATGTTCTGCTTTTATATTTATGATCATTTATTTTAGCCATTTTTTCAATGTCCGTTTTGAGTTGTTGTGAATTTTATTTTTTTATTCCAGTTTCAAATCATCAAGTTATATTGATTTTATTTCGTTTTTATATTTCTTTTAAATCATGTTGTGTTCTACTTTCATAAGCTTACCTTTAAGTACATTGAACTTTATTCATTTTCCAGCCCTCGACGACCTTCATCTGCCTTCTTTCCATTTTTTTGGTTTGTATTACTGCGTAAATGTTGTGTATTTAAATTAATAATTAAAGAAAAAATAATGTGAGAATATTTTGCTCTTGTTTTTTCTTTCGCGTTATTTGTTTTTAAGCCTAAATATTTCTTACATTTGGCTTAAATCAGTATTTCGTTATCGTAATGAATTTTTTTCATTGATGTTAAGAAACATTAAAATTAAAGTTTTTTTTCATATATTTTTATGTCAATCGCCAAAAATAGAATATAAAAAACGTTTTTATAACAGTTATAGAAAGAAAATTTTTTAGTTATAAGCATTTTGAAGTTAGAGAACCTTATCTTGCTTTCATTGATTTAATGATATTTTTCATAGAAAATATGAAGTTACAAAAGATTCCTTTTTTTTCATTAACTTAAAAATATTTGAATATTTTAATTAATAGTTCATTTTAATCTTAAAAAACCTATTGAATTAAGGTTTTACAATAAGTTGAATTTTTCTTTTGAAAGAGATTTTAAGTTATCATTAATTTAATGAAAAATTTTAACGAAATTACGAAACTCATATTCGTAGTGTTACTGATATATTTTGTAAAATTTCATTCCCGTAATGAAATTTTTCATTGGATTAATGAAAAAAAAAATTATGATATTGATTCATTAGATTTATGAAGCATAATTCTTTCAGTGTAGCTGTGTACAAGGGCTGTGAGTCATGGACACTTACCGCGAAGACACAAGCATATGAATTAAGGTACCTAACAAGAGTAGCCGGAGAGACCGAGAACATAAAAAAAAAAACAAAAAAAGGGACGAAACGATCCGACGGCATTAAATAGAGAACCCTTACAAATAAGAATAAATGGCTCCAAAATGAGGTGGTATGGCCACGTTGTCAGGATGTCATACTCCCGACTGCCAAGGATAACGGTATAAGCTATCCCAAAAGGGTCAAAAGGAAGATGACGCACAAAAACAACTTGGCAAGACGAAATGGATAAAATCTTCAAAGGAAACGATTTAGACAAATGAATGGCCAAACCACCAGCACAAGACAGACAAAACTCTTTGCAAAAATCTCTACACTGAAAGGTATAAGAGGTCTGGAATAAGTAAAAAAAATGTTTTCCTTAAACCATTTAGGATTTATCCTTTTAAATAATTTTCAAATATTTACGTCGAATGTACAATTACAATCACAATCACTTGATACGAGTAGGGATGGCGTTGCACCTCATCCATCTTAAATTACATTCTTCAGTGCACATTTGTATACATTAAATTTACGTGTTGTGTATGAGTGCAACAAAAGTCCTGTCATTGAAAATAAGATTGTTTAAGCGTATGATATAAATTATATATGATGGCAATTTGCATACTTTCGGTAGCTAAAAAATGTTGCCACTAGTGGAAATCATACCTTCACACTCGTGCAATGAGTAAATGAATGATGTGGCATGACACCATCTCTGATTCAGCCACCTGAACGAAGCACGGGGTGTTGTAGTACAGTCCGAGTTACTCTTAGTGGACAGATTGTAATGAATTTAAATGCCAACAAAATATTTTTGTGATGAATTTATTGTTTGTTTTGCGGTCACCACAAACCAGCCAAACTGCAAACAATCAGAAAACATTTATAAACTTTAGGTAGCACTTTTTATATGTATAAAGATGGCTTTTTTTAACGAAAACAATTTTGGAATGTTTTTGAAAACCAAATTTTTATCAGCAATTAATCGTGTAAATCAAACTTTTTGTCAGCATCATTTAAAATATGTACATAAATATGTTGTTGTAAATATTTCCAAACTTTTGTGGCAACTTAAAAAACATGAATAAAAATTTAACTGCGTTAAGATGTAATCGTTAAGATAACAAATATGAAAACCTTAAAACGTTCATCGATTAGGCCAACAATCAAAAACGAAATTTGTACATTGAAAAGATTTTAAAAGCAAAATGCTTGTAGAAGAAATATTTCAAAATTTCATGCAACATGCTTTTCACTAAAGTACGATCAATCAGTGACAATCTTGTTTCATTTCATTTTCTTCTTTTCGAAGCTAAAGTCCCTTTTATTTATTTATGGTGATTAAAAAAAAAATGTTGGTAACACATGCTTGTTGGTAACAAAATTTCAAATGAATTGTTGCTTGTTTTGTAGTTTGTTAAATAGAAAATCAAGAGGTCAAAGTGTTTGTACCACCGTTTTCTATTGTGTATGTAGACTTTTACTCTTTCTGAAATTTTTCTGGTTGTCATATCACGGAAAAAGTTAAAAGCTAATGGCGTGAAAACTGTAATTCGTTTAGGTTTCGAATAAAACTAATAATGCCGATCATACCAACAACAGCAACCACTATCAGCAACAAAAACACTACACTGAGAGAAAATTTTCAGCTGGTATATTTTTAAATGATAAAGATATTAATAAAAGTTTAAATCTGCGACATTTTGGTTGTTTTTTTTTATTAATAATTTGTCGCATAGATTAATATTCGCTTAAGCCGGCGACGGATACACTGTCCTATTTCTTAGTATCATTTTTAAAAAAATCTTTTGTGGCTTAAAAATTAAAGCAGTCCATCCGACTTGCAAATGTTTATGAAAGTTTTCATAAAATGATAGATTCTATGCGATCTATGCATTTTCTTGCAAAGTAGCTGAGTCATTTGAGTTTGCATCATTTCTGTGGGATAGTGTGCCATTGACAGCAGACTTTGCAGGCATTTTTTTAATATCGGATAGAGTTCCGTCAGATTTTCGTGTGAGTACGATTCATTCGATTGCTTAGGATAGTGAATCCCGGCCTTTAAAAGTAGTACATTGCCAAACTCAATATTATTTCTCAGATACCGCAAGAGTGGTTCCAAAATCAATCACTGGTATTCAAAATTTATAAATTGGGTTTGGAGACTGTCCCGTTTGAATTTCTACTATGAGATACCTCCCTGGACTGAAGAAGGCTGAATCCCCGCAAGTAAAAGGCATATAACTTAAGTAGAGTTACAAGTATAAGCAATTCTTTCTAAACAAAAAGAGTGAGAAACTTTCCCTGCTGATAAACCTTAATTAATGCTAGAAAGATTATCATATTCTGACATAAATTAAAGATAATCCTGCGTTAACCTGCAGAATGATTTTTAACTTACTAAAATGTTGTTCTTTTTGATAAATTAAGAATAAAAAATGTGGATTACATTTGAACATATAAATTAAATTAAAATACCGGAATTTAAAATAATATTAATTATAAGGTTTATATTATATTTTGAAAATAAACATTATATACTGTACTTTAGTGTTCTGTACCGTAGAAATATTAAAAACACAAACGCAAAAATAGTGTTTGTGTAGTAAATACCTAAAAGCGTTTCTCTGTTTGTGATCTTCTTTCTAGGGTGTTCAATTAATCAGGTTTTATTTTTGTTCGATTAAGCGATATTTGGCATTTTTAACTTATACGATTAAACGAATAAAATTTTTAAATTAATCGATTAATCGGATAATTCTAAATCCAGAAATTGTATAAATTACGAGATTTTTTTTTTTTTTGATAATTGTAGAAAAAATAGTACTTGAGTAAGTAAATATTATGTTTTAAATAAAGTTTGTCACTGTAGCTCCAAATTGTTGCTTCACTTTCGAGCACTTAGATTTAAAAGAGTCAATATAACTTCGGATTTTTTTTAAACTTCCTCTGCAATGCTTCTTCAAATAATTTCCTCTAGAGAATCGATCGAAGTATCTTGTTTTGAATATTTAGTCATTGGACTACTTGTAGCCACTTTGATTTTGTTGGTGGAGCATCTTCTTTAAGTACTATGTTATAGTCACTGTGTAAGTGATAAATTAGTGAAGATGTAGAAGACCATTTACGCTAGTACATTTTTAGACACCTGTTACATTTACCATTATTCGACTTATCCTTCGTACAATATTTTTAGACCAAACTTATACTAAAGAGAGAAACGAATGAACTATTTTGCTAAAAAATACGGGCGTGTTCTAGAATGAAGTTAATTTAAAATCAAGCAAATTTTAGAACGACCCTGAAATAAAAGTTCATAAAAATATTCCATTTTATCTACTTCATTCTTTAAGTATCTATTATTTTTGCAAGAACAACACTTAAAACGACGAAAAACTACGGTAATTTTGTAAAAAGTAATTGTATTTAAATTATCGTTTGATTTCAATTTCACTTCATTTCGATTTCTAGGACATACCCGATAAATTAATATAAATCTTTGAGTTAACATACCTACTTTTGTCGTTTTTTTTTTTTTTTTTTTTTTTTTTTTTTGAAATGAATTATTAAATTGTGTTGAAAAAGTTAAACAAAAATATAAGCTAAATTACTCACTTAACATGACTGTTTTTTTTTTTTAAATTCCAACGGACACATACATATGGTTTTTTTATTCGACTTAAATCTTAAAAAAAATTATACAGTTAACAGAAATACTATATATTATTATCATTCGATTAATCGGTATAAGTTCTTCGATTAATCCTTTAATCGAAATGGGCAATTTTAAATTATTCGAACAAATAATCGTCTTAAATGGTTCTATTAATCGAACAAGAATTAATCGACTGAACACCCTAGTGCCTACTTCGATAGACAAATATCCTGTTAGACGTTGTTCTTGCTGGAAGACAAATAGTGGCCATTTTTAATATTATTTTTTCAATACCCCTCTTTTTTTCTTTGAAAACTTATTAGTAATCATGTGTCATTGCAACCCATAGAATCTTGCCGCTTTATTCGTGGTATTTAAATTTCTTTTAATATATGGTACGATTTGGCTGAAATTCACAAAATATATTTATTAAACAAAAATATGTTTCCTGATAAAATTTTGAACCGGTAGATGGCGCTGTGATTAATTTATTAACATAATCCTGTATTTAATTTTTTATTTGGAAAATCCCGAGCAGCTCCGGGACCAAACAGCTAGTATTTATATATTCCCTTAAATATAAAGTTTGCTAAGCTTTTCAAATGCAGTTCCAAATTTTATTCTTGCTAAATTAACCTAGCAATAGTTACTTACCTTCAGCCCGTTGTAGTGACACAGACAACAGTCTCTGGCGGGAATCGAACCCGCAACCACCGCACTTTTAGACTAAAGAGGGCGGTTAAGGTATCTCCGGTAAAGAGTTTGTTCACAACTCTAGGTGACACTTCCAATAATGAGTCAAATGAAATAGAAAATTCTTTAAACATTTTGCAATAATTTTTAAACCGAATAAAATCGGAAAAGTTGCCCAAGAAAAATACAACTTTTTTTCTTCAACAAATTTTTTTTAGTGTAAAAAAGTAACAACCACAAAGTTTTACAAATGTTCCTCTTTACCACAAAAGTACTGGTAAGTGTGTACTTCAGTATAAAACCAAACAAAATAAAAACATAAGAAACTGTTTATTGTCAAAAGATTTTGGCTGTACAGACAGCTATTTTGAGGTTCAAACATATAACAAAAAAAATAAAAAAAAATACAACTACATAAAAAAACGTGATTAAATATTGGCGTTTTCTACGAGTTAAAATGATTACTTTAGAGTTGAATATTGAATAATTCTTTTCTTTTTTCGTATTTGAAAAGAAAAGAAAAAACTTCTTTTAAATTGGTCTATGAAAGCTTATCTGTGTGTGATCTTAAGTTGTCATGTCAACGCTTCTCAATGAAAAGAACAAAAAAAAAAAAAATACGAAAATAACAAATATTTTCAAAACTGTTAATAAAAGTTTAATAATTTTAAAACCATTTGCTTAAATTTTTCCCATTTTATTTAAAAAATTTTTTTAATCTTTTAAGATAAAAGAAAAAAACCTCTTACAAGTTGTAATCTCATGCAGATTGATGGCTGGGTTCACAGCTGGACGTCAGCCTTATAACATGTGACTTTCTGTCGTATGATGAATATTTTTTATTTCATTTCTGTGTATCTTTCATTCTTCTTGACCAACCATGTCGTTGTTTTCGTCTTTGGTTTGATATTTTTTTTTTTTTTTTTTTTGTTCCAGTATGATAAATCTATAACATTTAATGGCGTTTTTTTTTTTTTTTAATTTTTAACTCTTGTTTCTGAAGTTTTATTAAAAGCGGATTTGTTTTGTCAAAATCAACAAAAAGTTGATCATCTACATTATGTTCGTCTTGTTTTCCTCCCGCTTTTTTGATTTTTTAACATCAAGTGAATTATGAATCTAAATATATTACAAGGTTTTAAAATGTTTTTAAAAAAGAGAATCATGGGGATAAACGAATTTCGGATACCCTTTTGGTTAACCCTTTCGCACCTATTGGGACATATGTATCCCACTGAATGTTCCTAAAGTCCTAGTATTAAAGTTTATCACTTTAAAAAAACTGTCCCATTTAGTTATTTAGCCATTAAAGTACAAATATTTAAACAAGTCTTTATAGATTGGTGATGTCAGCTGTAAATTCGTGGATCATATATCGATGGTTGTTTTCCGTAACCACGTAACTCGATTTTTTCCAATTTTTTGTTTTAACTGGAAAAGTAATCAGTAAATACCGCCTTACAATTTTGCAATTTTTTGTTTGGCGGAATATCGGAATTTTTCCTAATTCTTGGATTATAAAAGAAGATTTAGCAAAAAGTTTCAAATATTTGGTAAAAAAAGTATTTTGTCTTTCCTGAAAAGTAGTTGTTTTTGTGTTACGAGGTTGCGGAAGAAAACCATCGATATGTGAATTTACATCGTAAAAAGAAACCAATTTCTTGATTTTGTATACCATTTTTTTAATGTTTACGACTAATGGCACTTATATGCCCCATGCTTAACTCCTGATAGGACTTGCCTAACTCCTGATGGGACATATATCCCACCCCAAGCCTCTTCCCTGGAAAGGGGCACTCAAAAAAAGAAGATAAATATTGGTTAAAAATGCATATCTTTGTAAAAATAGCCCATTATGAAAGCTTGAAACTAACTAATCGACTCCCGTACCAAAAGGGTACGGTATCTCTTAAGATTATTTCCTTAAAATAGGACAATGTAATAGATATGCTAATTTTTCTAGTTAAAAAACATTCAAATATGTTACCAAAATACCAAATAAAAAAAAAATTAAACACATTTACAACCCATAGTGCACACTGTAGAAGTGAGTTTAATCATGATTTTATTAGCTCAGAAATCATGTTTTTAGTGACTTAAAGATGATTTACTGACTCGTGTTTTCTACATCAAATAAGCACAGCTTTAAAACTCTTTAAAACATCATCATAATGACGGATGATGATATCGGTTGCCGGTGACCACCATGAAACTTTAACAAGATCCACAAATCATAAAATACTTAAAAATAAGACTTACACATACACACATGTATGCATTTACATTTTTCTATAAACAGGATTAGTTTTTAAATAATTTTAAAAAAATTTCATAACTAAAACGCGATTTTTTTTCTTTTGGAAAACAAATATGAAACTTGAATATGAAATGAAATTTAAAAAAAAAAAGTTTATTTGATGAGCATAGAAAATTTTCATTATGACACGCCGAAGTAAGAAACAAATACACAAACAATTCTTTTTTTAACATCTTCTTAAAAACAATTACACAGGGATGGAAGCTGTTAGATGTATTTGTAAATTTAGAATCTATTGAACTTCTATAGAAGTGCTTCTCAAGAAAAAATAACTGCTTTAATAATATTGGATTTTACGACTTAATAAAAGATTGTTGCTTTACTGTTGTACATTTAAAAATTTTTAGTTATCATACACATATTTTTTAAGCTAACGATGTACTCCTTCTTAACTGAAAGCTTACAATCTACTGATTATGGGCCCATCGTATGCACCATTTTTAAAGGTTTTATTGACATTTATTTTCTAGCAAAAGTTAACTAGAAATATGTGTGTGAATTGTATTTCTTTTGAAAAGAAGTAGAAATTTAAATGGTGCATCACTGTTTCAAACGCTTTAACCATATTTTTTTATCTGGGTGCATGTTGAAACATTACAGTAATATGTCTTGTCGCATGTGCGGAGATTTTTTAGGCCAATTCTCGTTTCAAATGAACCAATTCTGTTCGTTACAGGTCCACACGCAAAGAAAAAACATGGCTAAGAGCAACATATTATGATAAGATTCATGATTGTAGTCACTATATTACGATTATTATTGAATCAGATTATGACTAAATACATTCGTAATATTACATCATGATATATTTCCCTTAATCATATTGTTATCGTGTTAATCAAAAATAAGTTAAGAATCAATCACATTATTGTCATGGCAATCATAATAAGTTAAGAAGTAATCATATTATTGTCTTGGTAAACATAATAAGTTAAATAAAAATAACAGTTTTTGTTGGGTACGACAATAATATATTATTACCATAAACATAGAGTAGTTGCCGTAACCATGATCGTCAGGCTCAATTTGTGGTCCCACCAAATAACGGGTGGTTAAATTTAAAGGGCCGATGTTGTATTGTTAAATTTAAAGGGCCGATGTTGAATGTGAACCACACCTAAACGTCAAGTTTTTTTCTGCATTTAATTTGGCATGTCTCAATTTCAGACTAACTCAATTTAAACCATGGAAAGATTCACAATCGAGCAACGCGTTAAAGTTATTCAACAGTGGATAATCAATTTTCAAAGAAAATCATCTTCAGTGATAAGGCACATTTTCACCTCAGTGGATTCGTCAACAAGCAGAATTGCCGCATTTGGGTGAATGATAATTCAAGAGTGATTGTCGCAAAACCAATGCACACACAAAGATTGACTGTTTGGTGCGGTTTATGGGCAGGCGGCATTATTGGGCCGTATTTTTTTCTGGCAGTTACTGTGAATAGTGTTCGCTATCATGAGATGATAACGAACTTTTTATGGCCCGAATTGGAAGATATGGATATGGAATAAATGTGGTTTTAACATGCCACTTGCCACACAGCTAACGAAACAATGGCTCTTTTGCACGACAAATTCAATGGCCGTGTTATCTTACGTGGTAGCGATGTCAATTGGCCGCCAAGATCATGTGATTTGACACCGTTGCACTTCTCTCTTTGGGGTGATTTGAAAGAAAAGGTGTACGTCGATAAGCCAGAAACAATTCAAGTGCTAAAGGATAAGGCACATTAATGGCATAGAACCTCAATTATGCCTCAGCGTCATCGAATATCTGGACCATCCGCCGAGGTCGCGGCGGCCATTTGGCCGATATTTTGCTCCATACATAATTGAACCATACCAATATTATCATAATAAAAGGAAATGACAATAATTTCCTAAGAATTTGAAGGCGTGGTATGAACATTCATCTTAAACTTAAAGCAAAAAGTAAAGAAATTGAGAAATTACTCGATAAAGATCTTGTTGAAAAAATGAACATCCTGCACTAACTAATTTTGGCAACACCAAAAACAAACAAGAAAAAAAATAAAATATGCAAATAGAATATGGGAATTTTTCTTTCTGTTTATAAATTATTTTATTACAAAATTTTGTTTGTCTTGCTTAATTCCCAACTTTTATTCTTGATAAAAACACTGAAATTTATTGTTGATGGGATTTCACTGGTTGCTTAAGAAAACCAAAGATATTATACAAATAGAATTGTTAAGCGAATAAGATTTATAAGCAACAGTTTTACTTGTAACAATATCAAAGCTTTAACAAAAACAACAACAATAAACAGTGAATTTAGCTTCTCTTACATTTTCCACTACAATTGGTTGGAATTCTCCAAACATTAATTGTAGTTGTAAGTAGGTTAAGAAAACACAAAAACAACTTGCTTTATTGTTTTCGCAAAAAATAAAGCAAGTTGCCAGTTTAGTTTTTTTTTCGAATGTTTTTCTGGTAGTTTTTCGAATTATTTCTAAATCGAAACCTTTAATGTTAACGAAAGGTTGGTCTAAGAAAAAGCTAAATGAAGTATTGAGGAATTAGGACTATTACAAAAATCTTAACAAATTGAAATTTGACTCAAAGTTGACATTCGAGAAAAATCATGACTTTGCATATAATTTCTTCCCCTACCTATCAATATCATTTTCAATAAATGTGGTTTTAAATCAAATTTACTTCATTCAATTAATTAAAAAAAAAAACATTTGTTTAATTAACTAACCATTCTTGGGCAGCTTAACAATATTTATATAAATTTAATCCAAATATATTGCAAAGTTTTATTATTTTCTAAACTCCTTCTATGGTATTAATTAAACTACGAAAAAATGCAAATAGTAAAGACTAATCTGCATAAAATATCAGTTAAATAGTTAGTATGATTTCGAATTAAAGTAGAATTTCAAATAACATTTTGCGAAATGTGAAATGTTTTGACCTGTTAATGCGCAATACTTTAATACAGCACCCCTCCCAGCCTTGCAAAATCATCCAAGCAAGATTGTGGCCTTAAAAAGGACAAAAAGTAATGCGATCAACAAATTCATGCCACCATCAATACAAAACACTCCACTCTAAGTAATCCATACAAAGAGGTGTAACTTCTGAAATTGTAGTAAAATTAATTGCAGCATAACAGGCATGAAGATATTTTCAATATTCTTCTGTCTTCAATATTATTTTATACATTTTTACATTCAATGATACAAATACGCATCATTTAAGTCAAAAACACTAAAATTTCCTTTTTTTATGTTCATGTGTGTAAATCTGTTGTAAGACATGTGTAAACAATCCTTGAGCAGGATATGTGTTATAATTTTTTTCGGGTTTTAGTTTTTTTTTAACACTAATAAGAAACATTTTCAATAAAAAAGGATATTTGGATTAGTTATGCTTTATAAGTGTTAAAAATTAAAAATGTGTGAAAATAAATTATATATTTCTCAAATTTTAATTTCTTCTTTCATACAAAGATTTCTGTTTAAAAACTTATTGTATTTAAAAAAAATTATTGTTGGTATTCTCAGCCATTTTTGCTGAAAAAAAGATTTTGTTTTTTGTTGAAGGCGTTTTCTTGTTGGCTGGCTAGCTGGCTCACTTAATAAACTTGACTTGACTCAAAGTTGAATTTGTTGTTCGCTGCTGACTTAAAACTTGTTAAAATGAGTGACTTTTGCTTCTTTGATTTTATGGTTGCTGTTAAATAGGTTTTCGTCTGGTTTCTTTGAGTATAAAGTCCAACCCACAACCAGTTTAAAAATATAATTTGCATCGCTGGTGTACAAATAAGAAGTGATCATCAATATAAATATGCCGGGTTGGATGGTTTGAAAATTTTGTGCGAATACCGTCGGCAAAATTAACATCAATAAGTGGGAGTTGCCTGCCTTCTATTGATAGTATAAAAGATGCAAGTCGGTTTTACGGTTATTTAGTGCTTAAAATCTAACTGAATATTTTCACTTTTCATTGTATCTTCAAATTTAGTAATGATAAACATAAAAGTTTTGATCTTTTTTTAATCATTGAAGATCTGCCAATTAAACTTTAACTATTGGCTCCACCTATTTCTCCCGAGAGAAAGTTGAATTCAGAAAACTTCCGGGGGTAAAGCAACACTCTCAATATAAGTTCTTTATATTATATATATGGATAAATTAAATACAATGTTATATCTCATGAGATCTTTACAAGAGTAAATTTACAAAGTTTTGAATGTTGTACTTTTTGGTAAATTTATTTTTTATACCTACGCCACAAGAGTGTTGGGGGGGCATTATGTGTTTGTGCTGATTTTTATAACGCCTTAATATATTGGTCCTAGATCCACATTTAAGTATACCGATCGATTTAGAACCACTTTCTGATTCGATCTAAACATGTCCGTCCGTCCGGCTATTTGGCAGGTTGGCTTTTCTTGTACACCTTGTGCGGAAAGCACAAGTAGAAATTTGGATAGAAATTGATTAGATTTGGTTCTAATCAGCACAAGCCCATCGAAAATGGTCAGAAACAATCCATTACTGTACATGGCCAGCATGAAAACTTAAGGAAATTGGCCCAAAGTTATTTTCTTGCAACCAAAATCATCTAACCAAACTTTATTAGAATCGGTTCATATTTGAACATAGCTCCAATACAAATACTACTTCCGATAATAGTTTTTAATGCCATGACTTCCTTTCAAATGTTGGTATTGGCATAAAAACTGGCGACAATAATTTTTACGAAAATATTTTGCTGGTAGATCCAAAATTTACCATAGGTACCACATAAACTCTCTTCCAAATAAATGAAGATATCTAAATAATATGGGGAACAAGGATTTTTAGCATGAAAATTAACCTTATAATATAATTTTGTTCTGGGGGTCCATTTTCCATTTTCCAGCAATATTTTCTATGCACTATCAGAATTTTCGTTTGTGTATTTCTGTTACGACGCTTACTTTAGCTATCCTTTGGCTAGCAATAAAGTAAATTGTACAGAAAATGTATATACCAGCAGAATGCAATGCATTTTCTGGCCCGCTACGGCCTTCGTCAGCATTCTTTGTATCTTATAACTGCATAGTGCCTATTGTAAATTTTATGTATACTATTAAAGTATAAAAGCTTTTAAAAATTATAATTTGACTTAGAATACACATTCGAATAATATGAAAATTTACAAAATTATTATTTATATTAATACAATTATTCTCATTGTTGGCGACACATTAAATAATTGCCAACAAGTTGCGACTTAACTACTTGTTCACATTTCACTATAAATAGTTAAAAAATAATTATGAATAATTATAGACTCGCTATGAAAACCATAACTAATAGTGGCCAACAACTTGTGAATGTTGTTTGTTGTTCTTTTGTCTTCAAACAAAAATAAAAAATGGGAGACAAACAAATTGTTGACCGTGTTATACACCGAATAGTATGACAACAAATTGATTGGCAAATAAATAATTAAATAAATGCAACTGTCGAATGTATTCAGCGAAATAGAAATCATAAAAATAAATTTGTATTTAAGTATGAAAACTGTCTAAATGACATGACTAATATCAGTTTGTCTGTCATTCATATGCCGCACATTGCGACCAGAGTATTGAATTTAAATTATTTTTTAACTAAACTGTAGTAAATAATAAGTAGTGTCTGACCGAAAGCTCTTTTTAACCGAAGCCGAACTTTAGTAGATTTTTAAGACCGAAACGGAAACCGAACTTTTTTTTAATTTTTCAATTTTTCTGCCTTTTAGATGGCTTCTTTGGTCGGTATAAAGTTGTCCAGCATCATAAATAGCAGCACACTTAAAACGCTCTTAGATGGTTAGAGTTATAGAGTTATTATATTATAATTAATTAATTGTTTTATTGCCACATATGTAAGACATAAATGTGTCATGCGGCGATTCAGTAACCCCCGACGACATTTACAAGATTATTTTTGCAAAGTTCGATGTTTTTCGAAATTTTTTTTGAAAGCTGAAAGCTGAGATTCCGACCGAACCCAAACATTCGGTCGAAATCTAAAAATGTAAAATGTTTTTTTATCTTGTTTTAATTTTTGTTAAATTATAATTTATGGTGGAGGTTTTTTTAAATTTACCAAACTTTGTGTGCGTATGTGTGAGAATGTATATCTACCACAATCTTTATTTTATCCCCGTAACAATAATTATTGTGGCCTCTACAATTTGGGGGGTTTCATTAAAAACCCGTTAATGTTGTGCTTAAAATTTTTTGAACTTACTTTAATAAACAATAAAATCAACTTGAATTTGCACCTTGATCAAAGGGAGAGAGAAAATCTTTATGTTATTTAACACTGTGCATCAAAAGAATGTGGCAAAATGTGCTATGCCGGCAAAAATTGTGATAAAAAAATCGTAACAAGCATTTGCTAAAACCCTTAAGAAAACATTTATTCAATAATGCAATAAAATTTTTATTTCAATTGCACTAATTTTACCAAATCGATATCGAAATCAATTGAAGTAGCTTTTGAAAAATAAATTTCCTAAACAGCTGACTTTCTGATCCCAATTCTATTTTACACATACAAAGTTAGCCAAAATCGGTGTTCATATAAACTGCGTTTCCATATTCAAAAATCTTGAAGTCAAGTTGCCTGGTAGTGCACGAAAGTTTTTGTGTAAGCACTAGTGTATGCGGTAATTTTAAGAGAAGATCGGCATCCTTTGAACACAGTTTTTTGCTTTGCTTTATAAAATTACCGCGCATTTAATTTTAACTTTGATATTGCATGTTGTTGCAACAACACATTGCCGACAATGTGTTGAACGCTTGCGCCAACGCTTATTGATGAGGCGCTGGGATTTTTTTCATGTACATGTATAAGAAAGAATGTACATACCACATGTTTACGAACATACATAGATATACATATTTAGTACATGAGTATTAAGCCAGAAATAACAATGTACACCAAGAGGATGTTGTTGCTTTGTTAAGAAACAGTGTAGTTAAATGTAGAGTGCCGTTCACAATAACAAATTAAGTCTCAAAATTAGGATGTTGCTAAAAAAAGCCATCGTCCATCAAGGATGACGATGATGATGAACTAAAAGGTGAGATTACCGTATAATATTATAGCAACTTATTGATTGATAGTGTTGAAAATGAATTCCATAATACAGGATGTATGAGAGACATAAATATGCTCATGATGGTGTTAGACCGACATTAAATGGTCGGGAGAACAAAAACAACAAAGGAATATGAAAAATATATGAAGTGAAGATCAATTTACATGCAAATTTTCGCATAATTAGCATATTGCTTTATTTTAAAACTGTTTTATTAAAAACCTAAGATTGATTGTTAAAAAGAAATCAGGAATATAATTTTTTTTTTTTTGTAAAGCAACCCAAAATTATGTATGTAAAGCTGGGTTAGACATTAAAACAAAATTAAGGCAAATAACTGTTTGTACATTAAGCAAATCTTGTAGAAAAAAATGATCGTCACGATTTTCTGTAAGAAATTTTTTACACTAATATTTTATTAATAACGCATTTAACTCACACAAGTACACACCTTGGTGCAGTTTATTTTTTTTATTTTATTTATTCATGATCGAAAATGTTCAATATATGGGAAAGTTTTTGTTTAAAATTTTCTCCATCATAATTTTGACATTTTGGATTTTGAACTTTGTTGAAAAGTCGTAAATTATTTGAGTTATTAGTCGCTATTTTTGATAAATTTTGTGAGTAGGTTGCATCGCAGTTACATACGTTTGTTAAAGCTTGTGAATTGCAAAGGAAAATGTTAATTTTTTTTATCTTTTTCCCCTCTCTTTGTTGTATATTTAACAACTTTGGCTCTTAAAAAAGGCGTAGGTTTATAGATTTACAAAGATTTTAATTGGCGGCGCTGAAGCTGGATCTATTTACACAAACTTATATATATTTCATAAGATTTATATATATCTGTGGCCTTTTGACAAAACATCTTAAGTCAAATTTAAAAAGTTGAAAAAATGCTGTTAATTATAGGAATTTTCTTTTAAAAAACATTTTTGTTTACGATTCTAAAATTTTCGGTTTATTTTATTATTTTATTAAAATTAAAGTGTTGTTACGTTCGGTTGCACTTAAGGTGTCGATATACGGGGACGCAAATTAATGGCGATTAAAAAAAAAAAAAAAAATTATAATTATTTTCAAAACCATCATTTATTTTTCTGTTTCAATTACAAAAAGTTGGCAATTAGGATGTCGAAACAAGAATTTGGACTGTGCGCCGCTATCAGGCGTTGGAGACGGCCATTTCAGTCCAAATGGAATTCAGACGCAGATTCGGTGGTACTCCTTCTTCTTTGCAGAGAGTCGTGTTGTAGTCATACGACGGACATATCTTCGAGATATCTCGTTGTAGACGTAGCAAACCGTTGCTTCTGTAGCTGCTGTCATACAAGTTAACACGTCATTTTCGATAGGGAGCGTATCTGCTTAAATCAGCAAAGAATCACTTCCGGCCATTTAACAATTTAAAGGATGGTCCAATAATTGAGGTTCAATGTCGTTAATGTGCAGAAATATCTCATCCTTTAGCTCTTTAGTTGTTCTTGGCTTATTGACGATCCATTAATCCTGTTGAAACCACATATTTTCCAGGTCCATATCCTCAATTTCTGGCCACAAGAAGTCCGTTATCATCTCGCGATAGCGAACACCAACGTTTTTTTTTTTTTTTGTCCCAAATAGGAAACACTCGGATATTGTTCTGTCTTCCTTGTTTATTATTTGTATGCAAAAATTATTAAATTGTCGAATGTCTTGTTTTCAAATAAGTCACTTTGGTTTTTTGGGCATATTTTTACAATTTTTAACGCATATTTTCATAATTTTACTGCATATTTAACGCGCGTAAAACTCTTTTTTTTGGAGCGGGGAAACCGGAAATATGGTTTCCCCGCTGATTAAAAAATATGTTAACCTGACATCGGAGTGTTTTAAATTTTCCTTTTAGTGTCCTATTTTATGTATTTTTATAATATTTACGGTCAATTTCACCAACTATCAGTTATAACTTTCAAAAACATACTGTTAAATGGAAGTTAAGGAATTAGTAAGTTTTAACTGAACTTGGTGAAATTGGTCGTTAGTTTCTAATAATTACCTAAAAAATTTGACTAACTCTTGTTTTAAAATAAACAAAATGTTATTATTATGTTATTTTCGCCTATAAGACACTTCAATAATAATTTTATAAATCAGAAGCTTTCGCGAAATAATTAAATAACATTTAACTAAATACGAATGATATTATTAATAATAATTTTTATTTGCTTAATTGACTAGATGTTGCAGATTTAGTTTAAAAACAGATTTGAAATTCCCATATAAATTCAACATTTTATACAATTGAAATTCGTTGCCTCAATAACGAGATAAAAATGTCAGATAAACTGTTGTAGTCTGTACAATTGTAGTTGTATTTGGTGGCATTAATTTTGTCTAAATAATAATAAAATAAAATAATAATAAAATATACAAAAACTTTTTTCTGCAATGTAATTTTATTGTTAATGAATTAAGCAGATGTTTTATAACGATACGATTTTGTTTGTTGATGTATTTTAGCCTGTGCGTAACATTTGTCAACAAATTGACAAAATTTCGCTAAAAAAAATTTAGTTGTAGCCGAATGCAAACTGGCCATTTGTAGAAAATTAAACAAATAATAATTTTTGTTGTTTTTCTATAAATAAAAATAAATAACAATATACTTGTTTGCGTAATAATTTAATGACAACCATTGTCATTCTAATTATTTTTAGACTCTCGAGTTTTTGAATATTTTATTAATAAACAAACAAACAAACAAACATACATACATATTTACATAAATAAACGTGAGAAGAATTTAACACACAAAAAAATGTTTAATATTAAATATTTTGTCCCAATGTTTCCTTAATGTAAACTTTTTCTCTGATATTTTAAAATACACCACCCGCCGTTTTTTTTACTCAAAAAAGGTTCGTAAATATTGCAGATTGTTCTCAATATTCACTGAGAATTGGTGTCAAATTAATTGCTTTGACACTTTTCCATTGAATCCTTGTGCAACAAATTATTACCAAATGTCTCACAGCAGGACTTTTTTTTTTGTAAAAACAAAAGTGCCAAGTTTTGCACTTTCAATGAAAGGCCAAGTGATGGTGGTACTTGAAGGAAGAGAAGGCTTTGCGTAAATACTGAAGTAAACTTAAATTAAGTTTATTCATTTTACAGTTCTAAAGAAAATCTTAAAAAAATATATCATAAACCAACTGTTATGCATGCTGTTTCCAATAGTGATAAAAGTTCCAAGCACATAGAAATGTACAAGTGTCAACAAGAATATCCTTTAAATCATAGTTTTCAAGCAATAGATTTAGAAGATTTAAGTCAGCTGCAACACACCTATACATACATACTTGGTTCATTCTCTAACTGAATTTTATTGAAAGTTTTTCAATATTTTTTTTGTAAATTTTTAGTTAAATGTTTTTGTTAGAAATTTCCTTCATCTTATCAATAGATCAATTAAGAAAAATTATTATAAGGATCAACCCCGCTCGAGTAGGAAAAGTAGCCAAAACCGCAAACGTCTGCATAGAGGAAAGTAAAGTGTTTGCAAAATCAAGTTCGTTTGATCTTTGCCGTCTACACTAAATACTCACGTCAGTTTATAAATCCAGTTTAACTAAGGCCGAAGCAGATTCATCCAGGTATCCCTGTGTATCGTGTGTAGGTTTATTTGATTGTTCTTTTTATGTCTGTCCTTCAATTCATCCATATTAAACACTAACCTCAAATCTGAACTTCTGATCTGCGCATCTCATTGCCAAATCGTGCTTCATTCAACCCCCTTCGTGCAATGCAACTAGCCGGTCAGCCGGCCAGGCAAACTTACCAGTTTTAAACAAAAAAAAAAATCACAACTTCTCAACTTGAACAAAAACTACCAGACCAATTGCCGTCTAAGCACAAAAAACAAAAGAAGAATAAAATGAGTACCAGATGAAAGCAAAGAAAAAAGTATGATGATTTCTACTCCACCACTTCATTCCACTTTCATTCATTCTCTTCTTTTTACTTACTGCATTTAATATACTGCGCCAAGATTCGGGACAGTGTGGAGCAGGGAACAGACATCATTTGTTCAGCAGTACTATGGTGATGTAAGTATGTGAAGCTGTTGCTGAAGCTGAAGAGAGCCTTTAGGTGTCAAGCACAATAAGGTGCCGGCCTGTAATCAACGCGATCCTAAATAGGTGCACAAATTACACCAAAGTCCTTAATTATAGCAAAACCGCCAAAGCAACAATATTAGCCACAAGTACGAATAAGAGTATAATATCATGATGTTGTTGGTAGAGCATTTTGGATTGATTTTGTTTTAGTTTTTTGCCCAAACAAATGTCTTGGTGAAGAGGTGTAAGAGAAGAGCCGGATGATAGTACTTGTGTAGAAGAAAAAATGTACTTGCTGCCGTCACGTGCGACTTCAAGCGTCATAACACTATGGAAGATTTGTACATGAAATATGTAACAATATTATGCACCATATTTTTCCTTTGCAGCATTCTCATCCTCATAATCAATGAAGTTCAGCAAATATAATTTGCTTTACTTAGAGGGAATACTATTCGTTTTTGCACTCAATCGTTTGATCTTGAATGGGTCTTCTTCAACACAACTGTTGTTAGCTTATGTGGCTCTGAAGATGGTTTTGGCAACGTTCGTTTCGTTCTAAACTGCTTCAACTGGTTGGCCGGTGCGTTCTGTCAGGCGGTTCTGCTAAGTTGATTTGCAGAAATTTGTTTTGATCGATTTGATCGGCGCTCTAAGATCAAAAGAAACTTCCACTTCACAATAACAACAATCGTGTGTTTAGTTTATTATTGTTGCATTGATTTTTTTTAATAGGGATGATTGTATTTGTGTTGCAGCTTAAAATATGACGCTGTTATAACCATCAAGTGTAAATCGGTTGTAGCTTTAAGCTGCGGATGGGGCTTTTTAGTTTAATTTTCACTCACTGTGAAATTATGAATACTCGTATAATGAAAGTTTATTTGTAGGTTGTCTGACAGGAAAAATACAGAAAAGTTAGTTTTATAATGCAATTACAAAAAAAGAATTTTTTTATGAATTGTGGAGGATCATAATGACCCCAACGACTTAAGCTCGTAACAAAAATAGACAATTGGACCATCCAAGGGATTTTGTTTTCCTCTTTCCTGTTTTCTCATTTAAATATTTTTTGTTAGGTTAAATATAAGGAAATTGTTTTCTCTTTTATGTCGCAAGGGTGTTCCAATACTAACAACGGATTTTAATGAATTTGTGCAGAAAAGTGCTGACAACCCTTAAAAATAAAACAGTTTGTCTGCTGTCAATTTACACTTAGTAAAATTAGACCGTTATACGTTAGAACCAAGTTATATTTATTTTTATGCATCAGAGAATCAGAGAGTGTATAATTATTTTTCGATTGGAGCTGTTTTTGACATTTTGAACTTGTATATTCTAAATGCCAAACTCCTACCAAAATACAAAATTACAGCTAGCTTAACTCTCTCTGAATCTGCATATTGTATACACCTTAAATTATACGTGAGATATACATAACCACACAAAACAGCTGTTTAAAACTACCTTATAGTAGTGCTGGGAAGCTATCGATATTATCGATAGTCTTTAAATGTCGAAAATATCGATAGGAAATATTTCAATATCGATATTACTATTAAAAATACAATTATGAAAACATCTATAAACAACAGCTATAATCACAGTTTTTCGCCGCAAGTTTACTGCTAATAATTCGCGCTGAATACCAGTAATGTATACAAACGAGACAAATAGCAGGTGGCGGTGGCATTGATAGATGCGCTTCTTTGTTCTACTAATTAGAGGCCCTTTTGTCAAAATGTGTATATGTTTACATAGGGACTGAAATGTCAAATGTTTTTGTAATGTTGTAAACAAGAAAAAAAAAAAGCAATTGCGAGCATAAGGCAATACAATTCAAATTAGAGGAAAAGCCCTCTAGACCGATTAGCTTTTGAGTGGAGAATCAAAAGCAATTTAGAACATTATGGCTGACTTCCAAAACGTACTAATACAAAGTTCGTACACAATTTTACTACTGTATTTCAACCATGTACACTTACAAAGTACCGAAACAATGCAACTATGTGTTTTGTTTATTAAAACGTTTTGAAATGTAAGTGATGCAATGCATAATACTTTGAAAATAAATCTGTATTGCTTGCAAATAAAATGTTAAATGTCACAAAGCATCAACTTTAAAACCGATGCTCTGATTGCTTTTTTGATGCGTTAACTAATACTTAGCAGTGACGTTTTAGAAGGGTTTGCATTGTATATATATTGTACTGCGGCGTTATGAAACATTATAGTTTGGTCTAATACAAAGCAATTGACGTTTTGGAAGTCAGCCTATTTGAAGCTGCAATAAAATATCTTATATGTAGTACCTGCTACTTCGGTTCCTTAAGAAAGGAGATGTTCCGCTGCCGCACAGTGGGGTGAAACTTATGCAAAACGAGTATTACTTCAGGAAAGCCTCTAATTTATGACGGAAAAAAAATTTTTTTTGTGGAATTTTAATTTTGTTTTATTTAATAAACTAAAAACTTAAAAAAAATCTATGTAATTTTTTCAAACAATATATTTTTTTTTTAAACAAGGCACATTCATTGCTATGGAATTAAAAACATGTAAATTTAACCCAGGTTCGAACCTAGGGTTGCCAGACACCAAAAGTCAAATAACTGGACAAGTGGAAAAATTAACTTGGATTTTAAAAAATAACTGGACAATTTGAAAAAGCACTTAACTATGTATCAGAAAAAATAAAATTTTACTTCAGAGTTTATTTTGGCCATAAAAAATTTTAAAAAGCAAGGAAACGTAACACTTAAAATTCAGTCTTATAGTGCATTTACACCTACGCCATAAACAGGTTATAAGTTGTTTATGATGATAAACTAGTTTGAGAAACTTGTTTATCCATACAAATTATAAACACGTTTGTAACTTGCTTTTGAGATAAACTAGTTACAAACAACCAGTTTTTGTTAATGCAACTCTGTTTTTTCAAATTTTGTTCTGGCAATGCTACTGATATTTGACATTTCCTCAAAAATAAAAAAAAATCAAGTGAAAAAAAATTTACTTTTGTCTGTAAAAAAGCCAAAACAGTAGTAAGAAAAATAAAATAAACAAAGAAAATGTTTAAAAAAATTCAAAATTTATAAGAAATGTTAGTTTTTTTTTACATATTTTCTTTTAGATGGACAACGGAAATAAAAGGTTTGTTTACATGTTCGTATGTATGTGCATCAACGTTTTTTTTTTTATTATTGGGGCTAAGAACTTGTCAAAGATAAACAACTTAACTTTCAAAAATGCTGATGTAAACGGTATAGTTTATGAAAGTAATTTACGATCATAAGCTAGTTTGAAAATTACAAGTGTAAATGCACTATTATATCATATTACAAAATTATAATCGGGGTGATTTCACTACAAGTGGCAGCGAAAAGCCTTCTGACTTTTACAGTTCGAAACAATTTGTTTTAGTTTTACAGTATTTTATTTGTAAATAATTAACATTTGGAGACGTAAGCATCTGCTGCCACCGTTTATATAAATTCAACTTGGTCAAATAAAAAAGTACGTAAACAGCCATGTTGTGGATCGAGTGAAATTGAAATCAATGGAGATTTCCAGTTAAGTTTTTGTTTAAATTACCGTCGTTTTTTTATTTTAAGATAAGCTCTAATGAAGATAAGCTGTACTCATAGTATGAAGTATATAAAACAAATTAATTTAACGAACTTTAAAGACTGGATCGTTTTTTACGTTTGTTCGATTTTGATTTCACTCGAATTCGATTTCCCGAACATGGCTGATAACTTTTTGTTTAGCCACATAAATATGTTTTTGTATTGTTATTTGAAGAATTTAATAACTCTATTACTTTAGTTTAGTCTTATAAAAATTGTAGCCTTTATTCGGTCATGTGAATGGATTCTTTCTTGTGAGTAAAGATTCTCAGAAATACCTTAAGTCCTTGCACAAAAAGTATTACTATTTGGCATGACTAACAAACGAGATCAATTTATATAAGTTTTGTACGTTATTTTTATCACATTTTTGAAAAACTGAATATCTCTCTCTATCTCATTAATGGGAATGTCCGTCGGCAAATTAGAAATGTTTTCTTACAATTATTTCTAAGTATATGATTTTGTTCTAAACGATAATAAATATAATTAATAAAAAAAAATAATTTTTAAAAATTGAATAAAGTTTTTTAACTGGACAAATTGCATTTTAGCTGGAACCTGGACAACGCCCAAAAAAACTGAACAATCCAGGCCATTCCAGGCCGTCTGGCAACCCTATTCAAACCCCAGCTCAGCCAAGAAAATTATCAATAAATTTTAATAAAAAAAATTTCATGTTGTTAAATTCCTTTCTTCATTAAAAATAATTTAATGAAAATTAAATTTAATGAACTCGAGCCTAACTAAAAAAATATCAAAGAATTAAAAATTAACAGTTCAACTAAAAATTACAATTGTTCTTAAAAATAGCTATTGCAAAATCATCTTCATAATTATCTTCACCTTCATTAAAATCATAATCTTCATGTTATCATCACCAACATCGGAAATATTTAGCAGAATAAGCAAATCAAGAGTGCTGTTTGTGGTAAATTTAAATTATGTAGTTTCTTATCATAATGTTTGTTTTTGCTTGAAATTAAAGGAAAGTTATAAAAAACCGATTCCAAATGTCTTAATTATATTTTATGTAACTGCATTTACGAGCATATTGTTCTCTAAAATTTTTAAAATCTTAACAACGAGCTTCTGGTGCCTCCTCAAAAAGTTACCCTGTTGGCAATAGACCCTAAGATACTATTTCGGGTACATGAATTAAGAACTTGTGTTAAGTGGGAGGCATATAAGACCAAGGGTAAAGTTGTACGAAAAAATTTTCGGTTTTATGGGTAAGTTGCGAAATTTTTGAAGTGAATCTCGTGACCACAGGAAACAACAATAAGTATTATATGCAATCTTTCTATCAATTCTAAATCAATTTTTGTAATTTTAGCAGGAATTTCTGCATTTCGGAAAAATAACAAAAACTAAAATAATCATTTACACGAAACAAAACAGAAAAAAACAGGTTAAAGTGTTTCACAAAATCTCAAATATTTTCAAATGGGACAAAAACGGGCAAGTTTTTTTTTTTTTTTTGATTATGCAAGCTGAAATACCATATTTTAAGAATATATAAAAGGTTTTGCCAAAGTATTCTCACAAATATTTTTAAAATCAACATTTCTTTAAAAAACCTCGTTTTTTTGGCCAGTTAAAAAAAAAAAAATATTTCCGAACAAATTCTCACAAATCGCAATTTAAATATCTTGATTTTCACTTTTTAACAAATATTTCCAAATTATAAAATATTATTCAACTTTGATAGCGTATAACAAAAAAAGTAAACAACATATTTCCATAATTTTTACAGTTATTCGTGTTTAGATGGAACCAAAATACTTATACGAAAAACTAACTTCATTTTTGAGTTAATCCTCGTTTTTGGTACCGTTCACCCCTCTAGGTGCCGGTGGAATATTAAGCAAAAGGAGAAACTGCCATTAACCAAATAAGGAGAACATGCTGTTTGTTTTTACAAACAAATAAATTTTTTCCTACTTAAGTACAAACATTAAGTCGATAGTAATGTCGATAGTTTCGATAGTAAATTCTGAACTATCGATAGTATCCCAGCACTACCTTATAGGCAACACTGTATTCGTTTATAAGTGAATTGCCATAACGCCATAACAATAGAAACCAATTGTATTTTGGTTTTTTGCTATAACCATAAAGATGTTACGGCTAATTGGACCTTTATGAATGTGCCTTTTATAAAGTTTTGTTAATGTTTTCAGTATTAAAAAACGTTTTATTAGGAGCCAAATCATCTAAGCCGTAGATGGCTTTGGTAATCGCCACATGGGATTGTCAGAAAACAAATCCATCCACAACGTGTGACATTAAAATATTGCTGTTTTCAATGTTATTTGGGAAATCATGATATATTTGCATTGGATCACGTTTTTAAGTGTACAAATTATTTGAAATATTGAAACTTCTGTTCAATATTTTGATTTCAAAAATATAGTCAACGTATTTATAAATAAATAATTCATGTATATATTAAATCTCACCCCCTAAGACCGGTTTTTGTGGCCCAATATGTGTCTAAATATTGTACAATTTTCGACTTGATTTTTTAACGAAATAAAATGAAATATTCGACATATATTTAATGTTATATTTTCCATATTTTTTATTATGACAATAATATTATAAACTAGCTGTCTTTGCTCGGTAGCTGACTACTTATGATCGATGGAGCCGTTTTCTGATTTGAGGTAAATCGAAAAAAGTAGGCGTAAAAGTGGGCGGGGCAAAATTTTCTTTTCGTAAAAACCTTAGTTGGACCAAGGCGATCATTTAAAAAAAAAAAACCGTCCAAATCGGTCCAGTCGTTCTCAAGTTATGCGGTTAATAGGAAAAGTGGGCGTAAAATGGATTAATACGAACATTTGAAAAAAAAAAATAGTCAAATCGATGGAGCTGTTTTATGATTTAGGTAAATCGAAAAAAGTGGGCGGGGCAAAATTTTCTTTCCGTATAAGCCCAAGTTCGACCATGGATCATTTTAAAAAAAATCGGTCCAGCCGTTCTCAAGTTATGCGATTAGCAACACACAACATTTAATTTGTATTATATAGATATTCAAAAGGTTTATTTTAATTGACTAATAAACAGTTTTTGAAAATATTTTAAATGAAAATCGATAGAAATTACGATACATCGTAATCGAACATGATTCAGTTTTCGCGGTTTATTTCGAAAAATTAAATGAAATAATTATAAAAGCAAATATAGACTTGATAATGTAAAGAACAAGATTCACTGATTCGATGATAGTTCGAAATTGCTTAGAACATTGTTGTGTCCCAAAACGTTGTATAATGGGTACTGGCATTAATTTCAAGTTAAAGGTTTTATTTATCTACGGATATATATGCACTTATCTTGGTAAATCGCTATATTACTATAATGGGATCCTAAAAATACATATCGCACACCCAGTTCAAAAGTGAATCAATTAAAAAAAATAATTTTTCAGAAATCGAAAATACCTGTTTTTGACCTAAAAAAAATATTTAAAAACAAAATTTTGGTCCATTTAGTAGAAAATCCATACAGTTTATGATCTTTAGTTTGTTTTATTTATTTAAATATGTATACACTAGATAATGAACAATTTGTAATTGTGTCATTTTTGATCATGTATTATTTTCACAAGTTAACGAATTATTTTAAGTTATGTCACTTTAGCTGAATTCTCTTCAAGTTTTGACACTTTCAGACAAACTAACACACGTCTAGTTAATATAAACTTTAACTAAGATTAAGTTTATCAAAAGTGTCACAATTCGAATTAAGACTATTTAGCACTTAGCACAAGGGAAATACTTCCATTATATTTTTGACACAACTAAAAATAAGTCTCTTTTATAAAATGCAACTTTATACACACAGAAAAAAATCAAGTTAAAAACGTAGAAAACAAGGTTGATTTAAAATTTTTCGGTGGTGATTTTGCTTTATACGTTTTTCATGTTAATTCAACCTGGTTTTACAATAACTGCGAACAACATTTTTTTTCTTTTAAAATAACTATAATTCATGTTAATTTAACATTGCAGTAAAGTTAGAGCAAAATGTAATTTATATTGAAATAACAATCCGAATCACGTTGACTGAAAGTTATTTCAAGTTGAAACAACGTGAATTTCATGTAGAATCAAATTGGTTTGAGTGTGTTTTATAACAGTGTGAAGAAGCTTCAGAGACAACATATGCATTTATTTAAGAATAATTCAAAACACTTACCCCTGTAACACATGTTTCACTTATTTTGAGTTCTCCTTTGTCAACAGAAGCATCAGCATCGCCCGATATGGATTTCGTCATCAATATACTTTGAAAACTTGATGCACTATTTAAGTAACTAATTTTAATTTAAAGAATACGGGAATTGTCCTCTTTTTATAACATATTTTAAGAATGAAAATAAAAAATGTACATACTTAAGTATGAATGCATGTTAATTTAGCAAGATACACTTTTGATTTTAATATAAAACTGGTTTTTATGGATTCAATATTGAATCCATATTTATTTATATTTTAATATTTTTTTTTTTTTTATTTTAACAGTGAATAATATTAAATAAACATGATTTAAGGTTATTTTATTTAAAATTGTTAAGAAATAATGATAAATTTAAAAAAAAGGCATACTTTTGCAGAAATTTACTATGATTCTCAATCAACATTTTTCCATTTTAATTTAACATTGGTATTTTTTTCTGTGTGTACCAATTGAAACATAAAGAAAGACTGTTTTTAGCAACACACAGAAAAAAAATCAAGTTAAAAACGTAGAAAACAAAGTTGATTTAAAATTATTCGGTGGTGATTTTGCTTCATACGTTTTTCATGTTAATTCAACCTTATTTTACAATAAATAGCGAACAACATTTTTTTCTTTTAAAATAATTATAATTTATGTTAATTTAACATTGCAGTAAAGTTAGAGCAAAATGTAATTTATATTGAAATAACAATCCGAATCACGTTGACTGAAAGTTATTTCAAGTTGAAACAACGTGAATTTCATGTAGAATCAAATTGGTTTGAGTGTGATTTAACAGTGTGAAGAAGCTTCAGAGACAACATATACATTTATTAAAGAATAATTCAAAACACTTACCCCTGTAAAACATGTTTCACTTATTTTGTATTCTCCTTTGTTAACAGAAGCATCAGCAGAATCGCCCGATATGGTTTTCGTCATCATTCTACTTTGAAAACTTGATGTACTATTTACCTAAATAGTTTTAATTAAAAGAATACGGGAATTGTCTTCTTTTTATAACATATTTTAAAAATGAAAATAAAAAATGTACATACTTAAGTATGTATTCATGTTAATTTAACAAGATAAACTTTTGATTTTAATATAAAACAGGTTTTTAAGGATTCAATATTGAATCCATATTTATTTATATTTTAATATTTTTTTTTTTTTTTTTTTTTTTTGAATAATATTAAATAAACGTGATTTAAGGTTATTTTATTTAAAATTAATATGAAATAATGATAAATTGAAATAAAGGGCATACTTTTGCAGAAATGTACTATGATTCTCAATCAACATTTTTCCATGTTAATTTTACATTGGTATTTTTTTCTGTGTGTATAGATATACAAGTGTATTGTGCATAGTTTGAGCATATTAACCCAAAAAAATGAGAATTTTGAGTTGAGTCACTTTTGAACTAGGTGCTCTGGGCTTAAACCCGCACCGGCAAGACTTATGCATACTAATTAAAATGTAGTGAATGGAAACATTAAAGTTCCATAAGTGAAAAAAGAATAAACATGTATACAAAACTTTGCGACTCGTTTGATATCATATTGAAATCCGTCAAAGGAAAGAGAAGGTAGACATTTTAGTTACTTCGACGAATACTTAGAGTTTCCCTCATAATCACAAGTTTGGTCATAGTTTCTATGATATTTAAACTGTTTAAAATATGCAACGCATTTAAAGTAAATAACATACATAATAAATCAATGGCTGTTAGATTACTACTAAGAAATGCACATATAAAATTAGAAATGTCTGACAAATTTATGTACAACATCAAAACAGTAAAGAATGATCGAAGTACACAAATTCATCTATCAGTTAGATTTTGATCACCTAAAGTATGATGGGATTTGAAAAATTTAGATTTACAATGATAAAGGCACCTAAAATTTTAATACGTAAAGAGATGAGAATTCATACAAATGTACTACATCGTGTTGATATGATTGCAGTGATTAATCTTCCAAATACTACAACCTTCATACATAGTGTGCCAACATGGTCATGTAGGGGCACTCTCTCATTTGTGTTGTGGAAGAAAGATTTTCTTATGAACAGTAACAAACTGTTCTTGCAGGTTGTGCAAAAGTATCCCACGGATGTGACGAGCAGAGATAGAGAAACAAATAAATGATGTACGCAAAGAATTCATTTGAATTCATTCACATTTCGGTTGTTAGGCGCCTGCGCTTGCGTCAAATTAAGTGTTTGTGTCGTTCACTATTAATCACTTCATATCAAAACAGAAAATTATAATTTTTCTCTTTTTTAATGATCTCATGTACGAATGATCAGACATTGTGTAATCTATAACAAATTCAATCATCTTCTTATTTCATTTGCTACTTGTTACTTGTTGTTTATACACATAAGACAGTTTATTTGATTTACTTCTGTTGAGGTTCACTGACTTAAAAAAGATTTGTTTTTCTTATTCTTACTTTAATAAATGATGAAATGATTATTGTGATTCGAAATAACTGGGAGTGAGATGGAGAGAAAATCACCTGCAAATGTCACCTGCTGGGCGACAGAAGAACACACATGTTATCACAGCAGTGCTGTACTCAGTCTGCCATTATAATTGACATTTCCTATAGCAATGTATTTATGTATGTGTGCATGTAAAGATTCACGTAATTTTTTTATTTGTTACCAATAAGTGAGGGCTTGATGAATGACAGACAAGTGTTATCAACTGCTTAAGTCTTCAATTCCAACCAGATACAAAAAAAATATGTACATACGTACAAGCAGCAAATCAAAGTTATAACGAAAGATATTTTGATTAATTAATTTATCGATAACATGCATATTGAATTATTTTCGAAAAATAAAACTTATTAATTGATTGTGTAGTTGGTTGGTTTTTCGAATTATGCAAATTTTGTTTTATCGTTATGGAAATATCGGGGTTCATTAATTTAAATCGGCCTCCAAATGACAATAACATCAGCATAATCTTCAATGAATATTTCATATACACATACAGTGAGTCTCATAAGTTTGTGAATGTAGTATTATTTTAGATCGCATAACCTTTTTAAAGTAAAAGTATTTGGAATTTGTGTTTATTAAAAAAATTTTGAAAAATTTCCTTTAATAAATTTTTTAATTGTTATTTTTGTCGTATTTAAATCTTTAAAAATTCCAAGTTTTTTGATGTGAGTTTTAATTATCCTCGTGTGTATATTTTATTAAAATTTAATTATTTAGATTACTTAGTTTTGTTTGAAAAGGTTAGTCGTTCTCATTAGGTTATATGCTTTATAAAAACGTGTTTTTACACAAATAAAATATCGTAAATCTCTTATTTGCCAATATTAAAAACAAAACTGCCTGAGGCTGCTTCGGTACGATTTTTAATACTATGGTTAAGGGTATATAGTACTTTTGGTTGTTTATATTTCTTATTTCTTATAGAAACTTTTATAATAGAAACATTAATTCTGAAGACATTTTCCTAAATAAAGCTTCATTGATGTTTGGAAATTTATCTCTTTTAATATTGTGGACTCATTTTTTAATTTGTAGTGTACTTTTTTTCCGATAACTTAAGATGTATATTTGAGGTCCTATTGGAAAGTACGACTATTTAGAGAAAGCTGAATACAAATGTAAATTGATTTTAATAAGGCAAATTGCTGTTTATGACTTGGCTCTCCAATATTTTCTTATTGTATGCTTTTTTTTCTTTGAAAATAAAAAATAATAATTCTTTTCGGTTCCCAAAAATAAGCATAACTTTGTGATCAGAATTGATAGGATTTTTGACTCTTTCTTGTTTCTAAGGTAATTTAGAACAATATTATTTGTAATAACTTGTTTTTCAAATATAATTTCATGTATACATGTATTGTTGTCGGCTTAAATTTAATACTAGCTACAACTGGTGTGCTTCGCTTCTCCCATCCTAATGAAATAAAAGAAAAGGTATACAAAGTTGCAGAGTGTCATAATGTCCACAACATGTTTACAAACTCAAAAGTGGCTGCGCTAACTAAAGCGTTCGACCGGCCGCAAGGGTTTTCTCCTCTATGGTATAACAAATAGCAGCGTCGCTAACTAAAGCTTCTCTTCACGGGATTTTCTTCTCTATATACCGGCTTCGCTATCTAAAGCGTCTCCGCGTAGTCGGCCTTCGTTCGGAAACAAGGCAGATTTAAGGAGCTTTACTTCGCGAAGCCGGTACATGTTATACCATAGAAGAGAAAATCATAGCGCCCGGCGGAAGACCAGCTGTGCAGAGAAGCTTTAGTAAGCGAAACCGGAACTTGTTATACCAGAAAGGAAAAAAAAGCTTTAGTAAGCGAAGCCTGTAGTTGTTATACCATAGAGTAGAAAATCCTTGCGCGCGGCCGGAGGCCTGCTGTGCAGAGAAGCTTTAGTTAGCGAAGTCGGTATTTGTTATACCATAGAGGAGAAAATCTTTGCGCCCCAAAGTGTTTTCGTTACATATTTAATATATACACCCAGAGAAAAAGCAGCAAAACCATTTTTAAAAAAAATTTAATCATATTCTGTTTAATTTAATCAAATCATTGTCACCGACAACCATATTATGGTTAAATTAGTTTCTTTAAAAATAGTTTTGTTGGTTGTGACCATAATAATACAAGTTTTTCTCTGCGTGTATGTACATCTTTTTTTGTATTTAACTTCTTTAGTAATTATGGACCTTATGACACTTTTGAAAATGTCATAATGTCCATTTGCAAAGTGTCATAATGCCCGCGGACATTTTGACACTTTTTGGACGTTATGACATGCCACCGCCACCAGTGCAAGCAATAAATTGGAAAAGTTCTTCATTTCTTATTTCGCGTTGTTTCTGTGTGAATTTATCTCAGAAAACTAATTTGTTCTTTTTCTGCTGCGCGTTTCTTTTGAGCATGATGTGAACGTATTGTTCTAACACGATTTTTACCCCGCATACGGTGACCGATATTTGGACGTGATCGTGGCATTTTGATGAAATATTTTCGTAATTATTAACGTATTTGAAATATTAAATTTTAATAAATACTAACAGGCAAATGTTAATTTTTTGAACTGCTTGTTATAAAAAAGTATAACCCTGCTGACCGCTAATGGATTTTGATTTGGCAAATTATTTTTTTATTGGATTTTTCCTCATATTATAAAACGTTTTTTTTGTTGTATGATGTACCTTTTTCACCACTTTTATCCCTTAAGTTATTTGGCTATATCCTTCGAGGGAGTGGAAGCAATAAGTTGACTTTTTATAAACACCGATCAAATTAATTTGTTCAAAACTCGGGCATTCTATCGGACAGTAAAAGTACACAGAAACCCTCCTCGCGGTTTCGAGTGACTCGGTAGGCTAGCTGGTAGCGAGCTAGTCTATCAGCGCCGAGGTTGCGGGTTCGATTCCCGCCAGAGACTCTGGTTTCTTTCCTGCAGACAAGCATAGAGCTTCGCATAGACCCCTTTCACACTCCGCAAGTTACTTGCGCAAGTCTCTTGTAAGGAAAAAAATTAGTGCAGACTTTGTTGTTCTTGGCAAGTAGCTTGCGAAACTAACTTGCCGAGTCTGAAAGGGGTCTTACAGTAACACTTTAATGACAATAACAATTAATTTAATCTAAACTTTATTGCTGATTTTTGATTTTTTTATAAATATTTTTTCATATCTAATTTAAAAGATTTTGTTATTCGTGCTTAATTCCCAGTTTTTATTCTTGATAAAAACACTTGAAATTTATTGTTGATGGGATGACCTATTCCTATGCGCCAGCGCTGCCAGAAGTAAGATTTTATCTTATTTTTTAAGATTTTTTAACCGAAAAAAGATTTTAAGATTTTTTCCCCCAAAAACAAGATTTTTTGTTTCGTCTAGACGAAGGTTAGGTTCAATTTAAAAAACCTTCTTTGTTTCCATTTGAAAATTTTTAAACTTAATAATGCAACCTTGCGGTTTACTGGACAAAAAAATACTTAAGGCCCAACCATAATGTGCTTAAGTTGGATTATATACATGTTAATCATGTGAGGCTAGCCATATTAAACTTAAGGAAACTTTTTGTTAAATTTTATGAAACTGTCATTTGCTTAAGCAAGGTGCGAAACTGATCGCACATTCCGTACGGAATCAAATGTTTGTTTATTTTTGTTTTTTTAATACATTTGAGAGACTTTTTGTTAATTTTTGACAGTAGGTTTAGCAACGCTATGCATTTTATGGTTGGGCCTTTTAAAAGCAACTTCTGTTTGGCGTTCAAGGGTGATTAATCAGGTTTAAAATTTTGCGCGCTTTTTATTTTGCAAAAACAGAAAATATTGCAAGTCAGACTAAGGTTCGCAAAAATTAAATAATAGCAAAAACATTTAATGGAAAAATGTTTAATCCGAAAAGGTAATTTTAAGTGCATCGATATACCATTGAAAAAACAGCTTATGAGGGGCGTAAAACGAAAGAATTTAGCAGTGCCTTTTATTAAACTTTTAATCTAATTTTTAAAATTTTTGCAAAAAATTCTGTTTAATAGAGCATTATTTGTATATAAATTGTCATAAAATTTTTTTATTACAGAAATCTTATTGAAAAACGACTCTTAAAATTTTTTCGTTTTACCTTTTCGATTTCCATGACACCCCCGTATATCTAGATTTATATAAATAAATTTTTAAGAATGTTTAGATTTTAGAGGTATGTATTTTTAAGAAAAATATTCAATTTAGCGGTTTCTAGCGGTTTTGAAGTCCGATTGGCGGGAAATCTCCAAAAAAAAGTTGGCATCAGTGGAAATACATATTGATATGTTTTAAAGTTAATTTTAATAAAAAAAAAACACTTTTCCAATATAAGATTTTTTTTCCGAAATAAGATTTTTTTTGGTGAAATTAAGATTTTTTGCTGAAAATTTCTGGCAGCCCTGCTATGCGCATTTCACTGGTTGCTTAGGCCAGATCATCAGGAAACTTCATCCATAAAGATTTTGGAAAAACTAAAGATATTAACCAAATAAAACTGTTAAGCGTATAAGAATCATAAGCAACAGTTCTACTTGTAACAATATCAAAGTTTAAACAAAAAACATCAACAATAAACAGTGAGTTTATCTCTTCTTACATTCTTCTTTTTCATATCTTTATTTTTTTTCATATCTTTCTTTTTTTTCATATCTAAATAAACTGCTTATAGAAAACTTAAATCCCCCATTTAAGCGGTAAAAGTGGACCCGCACCTCCTTATACTAAACTCTTTTTAATAACGTTCCGTTTTTTCTAGAGTATAATAAAATTTTCAAACTTTTGTGAGAAACTGTACATACACATGTAAATATGAATGCATGTATGTACTTGTGAAATGGGAACATACATTTTTGCTAGCAACTGTGAGACATTTTTGTAATAAAGATTTACTCTCAACTAAAAATATTCGAGTTATTAAAATAAAATTAGAAAAAATTGGTTAACTGAAATTAATGATCACTTATGTATTCTTAAAATATGCATCCATATAGAAAAAAATTTATATTAAATCTTGTGTTAAACGTTTCTTTAACAATTTTAATATAAAGTAATTTTTTAGAAAATTATCAAATCATAATTTTATTATTTACGAAAAAAAAATTTATGTTTATTTTTGATGGTAAATCCCTTTAACCTCCATTAAGATTTTACTTGTATTTTTAAAAGGAGATGAAGTTTCTACAGAATGATTGGTTTTTATTAAGCCCCTTTCACAGTTTTCTAAAAGCCTTACTGCCGTATTCATAAAAAATTAAAATGGATTTGAAATGCATTTTAAGAAAATTTTTTATGAAAATTTTGCCTTAAAACACATTTCAAACATATTTTATTTTTTATGAATACGGCAGTTAAAATTCTTGCTCTCCAAATCCAATGATTTTTGGTCTGATTGTCAAGAACTTAAATAGAAAATTTCTATTATTACATTTTGCGTCTTCACTAGGGTATTCATTCGGTATTCCGATTAATTACTACCCGATTAACTGATCGGTTAATTTCAAATCGGCTTTTTTCGATTAACGATTAAACCGGTTAATTTCAGTCGACTAACCGATTAACCGATGTAATAAAATTTTTAATTTTTTGTAGTATTATAACATATTTTTTTGTGTTTTTAATTATTTTTTTCTTCTCATATACATACAAAAGGTATGTGTTTAGAAAATATTTTTTCTTACAAACAAAGGTAGGAGTTCTGTGATCTTCATTTCAACCCATTTTCCGCCGACCGATTTCAATGTTCAATCAACAGGAATGTGGCGAAAAATGAGTTAAATGTTTGATTGCCAACACCTTTTTCTTGTTTCACGGACTTTTTATATGTATGTGTTTAGTTATTTGTTTCTTCTCATAACTTCTCATATCAGTCTTTTAACAAAATTAAGCGAAACAATTAGAAGTGTTAAACATTTTTAAAAATTAATACAGGACTCTAAGGGCATAATGAAATATTTTATATGTCTAGAGAAATCCTTAAAAAGGACTGAGAAATTAGATATTCATCTACGATAAGTGAAAGAATTTTTTCTAAGTCAAGTTTTGTCAAAACAAATGAAGAGAATTGCTATACTCCTAAACATTTAAACCAAACTCCTTTTTTAAAAGATTATTTTATAAGATCTCCTTTAACAATTGAAATAACTTATAAAACTATCTCAGTCTATTTTTTTTAAAAATACATATTTGTGGGATTCCCAGGGTAGTCATAAATTTGTAAAGTCTTATGTCTTTAAATAATTACTAGAAATATATATCGTAGGATTAATATGCAAACCGGCTAAATCCACTTTTTATGTAAATTCAGATTTTGATGCCGTGTGGTAGAGAAAGATACGCCTCGTCGACCAGCATGTAGTTTTTCTTCAATTTTGAGTCTTGAAGTGTGTAAAACTAATTGTATTTTTAATTTTCTATCAAGCTGCAAATAGAAAAAATAAAAAGTTTTTCAAAATGTGCTGAAAGGAAGTTAACAGCCTTGCATATTAAGCCGACGATATGACTGTTGTGGGCTACCGCTTATACTTTATATTTCTACTGTGCAGTTATGACGAATCAATAAGCACAGCATTAAAATTTTTATTTTGTTTGAAACATAACAATATTTATTTTAAGCAATTGTAAAATATTATTTAGGACATTATGACGATATTACTTGATAGCACACCTTGTGAATCCCCCAATTATGTATTAATTGAAAAATGCATTTTCCATTTTTATGAATTGTTTTTTTTGTTTGCTCTTTTTAGTTCAAGAATTTTAATGTTTGGTATGTTATTGTTTTTTTTAACTAATAAACTCCAAATAATAAATAATTAATGCATTTCTATATAGATATTGAAATTACTTAATTTTATGAAAAAAACTTTATTAATCGGTTAACCGATCAAAAACAAAATTAACCGATTATTGACCGATTAAACCAAAAACCTCGGTTAATTAATCGAGCGATTAACCGATTAAAGCAAAAGTTCGATTAAATAAATACCCTAGTCTTCACTATCACACCTCAAATAAAAAGAAAAATCTTTGTAGAGCATAAACAGCTGTTCAGCAAAAAAAAAACATTTATATTTATACTAATGATGTCCGTCCGGAGGGCAGTCTGCTTGGTTGTCGGTCCATGTAATCTTGTGCTCAAAGTACAGGTCGCAATTTTAAAGATTATTTAATGAAATTTGGTAGATATATGCGTTTTAAATGAAATTTTGAAAATGATGAGAATCGATTCATAATTGCACATGGCCCCCATACAAAATTTTTTCCGGAAAACTCTTTGTGGCCATATCATGTTCTTATTAAAGTTTAATTTGGTCCAAATATATCTTATCGCAACGTTAATAGTCTTACCAAATTCCTTTAAATCGGTCCATATTTGACCATAGATCCCATACAAATACCACTCCCAAAAATAGCTAAAAGTGATTCAGCTTAAACGATTACTTTAATAGTAGCAACTATTAGGCTTACCTAAAAAGAGCGGAAGGAGCGCTTAGTTTTTACACTGATATGCCGTACCTAAACAGGAGCGTCAACTTTGTGTCACTAACATTAGTGTTAACTTTCTTGTTTAATAAAACCCACATAATATAAATAAAAAATAGAGATAAAACCGCTAGATGGACCAAAATAGCTAAATTGGCATAATTTATTAAGCATAGCGGTCAACTTAAATATTAAACGCGCTGTCAAATTCTGATGCTTCACACACATATGGGCATGACAATTTTTGACAACTAGAAAACGGGTGCCGCTCTTGTTTTGGTACAGCAAAATGTTGTGTTATTAGGTCCAAAATTGACCAAAAGTTCCATATAAACTCCCCCTCCAAAATCGCTTTAAGAAGAACAAATCCCATGTAGATGTTGATTTATAAATAATATTCGACACAAAGAACTGTTATATAAGTATTAACCCTTTACCAAAATTTTGTCTGGCTTGTGTCTGGCTTAACCGGCTATAGTTTCTTACTTTAAGTGCGTTTCTGATTTTAAAAGAAGCCGACAGCATAAAATGTATTTATTTCATATACAAATGTATCTTTAATATAAATAAATTTAAATTTGTTATGATGGCAGCAAATTTCTCAACAGCTATTTTTGTTATTTTCTTCTTGGGGTAGCAAAAAGTTGATACGATCGTATTTTTAATTTTTTACAATAAAAAGTGTGAATTATTTAAAATGTAGAATAATGTACTTGGAATTTTTAATTTATTTATATCATTTTGCATTTTTATTAACCCTTCATCTTACTCATGAACCCGACCAGACCTTTTTTAACGCATTTTGAATGAAAAATCAAAACATGTGTAACACGGAGAGTTAAAAACAAGTAAGAGTGCTATATTCGGCTATGCCGAATCTTATATACCCTTCACCATGATAAGATAAGCACAAAAAGTTATATACATAAATAACGTTCTTTAGATAGGTATAAATAAATATTAATTGAGCCACGCCAACTTTTCATTTCGTCATGCCGAAGAATACAAAAAAAAACAAAAAATTTATATATGTACCTAAGCCCGTTTCCTCTTTTGCCAAAGTTAATGCTTGAAATTCGTTTTATAATCTTAAAATCGTTTTTTAGAACATAAAAAAATTAAAAAAATGAAAAAAAATTCTTTTTGGAATTCGAACTGGCAATATCATCAGTCTCAGGAGAGAACTTAACAACTCGGCTACGAATGCTTTTACTGAAGAAGCGTTAAATTAAAATATATTGAGTCTATGAGTTTGTTTCTTTATTTGAGCGGCATATCATATATATGCATTAATGTGTATGTGGATGCGTAAAATAAAACACATTACAAATAAAATCCACCATTTGTAGTGAAGGGTATTAAAAATACAACAACAAAAATACCACATTACCAACACTGTATTACCATAGCCACTGTATGACCGAGAAACCAAAATTGAATTGGTTTGTATGGTATGTTTATGTCGTTTTTGTAATACAGTATTGGTATGGTAATGTCACGTCTAATTGAACCTTTAAAAGAAAAAATTTGAGGCAATCGTCGTTTTTTACTCATATCTCAGCCATTTGTGGACCGATCTTGCTGAATTTCAATAGCAAATAATTCTGGACCATATGTGACATAAATGTATAATAACATGGCCCCCATTATATATGGGGTCTTCGGAAAATCCATTTCAACGGACAGACGGACATCGTTAAATCAACTTCGCTCCTCATAAGGACCCAGAATATATATACTTTATAGGGTCTAACATCAACATTATAGAAATTACAAACTTATGAATGACAAACTTATATATACCCTATTCACCACCTGTGCTGAAGGGTATAAAAAACAAATAATAGTAAAAGTTTTTGAACCAAATTTTAATATTTCATCCCTGATTTTCTTCTTGTGCTATTATAAAAATACAACTCAGTTAAAATTAAAATCCTATCGTTTAAGCTCCTCTCAAGTCAAGGTGATTTGCACTAGAAAGTGGAATCAAGTCAATATATGGCTTTTTTCGGTGGTCGAGTTGTCAAAGTTTGTATACAAACAGGTTTTTTATATAAACAAACCTTTTTTTTATTAGCAATATTTTTATGACAATAGGATCACAAAGCAGTGTTATTGAAGAGTTGACCTCACCTTCTAGTCAAAATTCACAATATGGAAAGCTGTGACGCAGGCTGCACGCAATTTATTTTCAAGATATCATCAAGGACACAACTTATAAAAACAAACGAAATGTTTTGGTCATTAAAATTGCAATCAACTGTTTTTTTGACTGTTAATTGAAACACACAATTGAAAAGAAAGTTTAAAAGCAAATTACAGCAAAATGTGACCCCGAGCTTAAAAAGTTGTCATAACAAATTGTTTTCACACTATTGTACATTTTAAAATTATTTGATTTTGTGACATGTCTTAATCAGAAATAAAGTGTGAAAGGGCTTTTACGTATACGAATAGTGGCAAATTTGCTTTGCTTTCATTAAAATCATTAGAACCAAGAAGATTTTTTTTATTTATTAGAGTTAGATAATACAATAAATAAAATTATGTAACAGGAAGTATAAATAGTGCGAGCTTCTGAGGCCTTCGATCTCGAAACAAAAAGAAAAATCCACTCTATTAAAACACTTAACTCCAAATTCATGTTGTATTGTAAAACATTTATTTTTAAAATAGCCTGCGTTTTGAATGTATTATTAAATCTGTAATATTAGCAGAGTTCAGAATTAGTCTTGCAAAAGTGCAAATACAAAATACCGTAGCTCTTTTTTTAAATCTAACAACTAAATGAAACTCTGTGTTCCAATTTGCATTTGCTATTTTGCAAGCCTAATATGTATTGAACTCCGCTATTTTATGAAATGTACATTTCTTATGTACTTTGATAATCAGTTTGACTATTGAAAAAAAAGTAAAATATTGTGCTCGTTTTTCTTGAGTGTATCTCAGTCTGGTGGTCAAAATAGTGTTTTTATAAAAATTTTACTAATGTTGTGTTTTCATTTGGGCTGTTGTTGTCGTTAAATTTTCTTTGTGAATCTTTAATATCCCCAGCATTTATGAGCATTTTGGCATCAACATTAAATTTAAATGATGGCAAATTCATATTTTCACGGCCTCCAAATGCAAGTTGTTGCTGCTGATGCATGCATTTATTTAGAGTTGAGTTTGCCACAACTGAGTTCAGTCATTTGCTAGCAGAGTGTTCCACTTTAGCTTAAAGGCATTATTTTGTTATTGCTTAAATGGTGCTGTTGTTCTTGTTGTTGGCTGTGGTTGGATGGCACTTATGCAGCTAGTCAGTCAGTCAGCAATGTGCGTGCACAGTCGCTATTTGTAATGTGAGTGCTAAAAATGATGAACATTGCCAGATTGCGTGGTATCATTAGTTGAATTGTGATAATTTTACACGAAAACGATTGTAGTAAATATGCTGCTTTTTTGTATATATTCCAAGTAAACTTAATTTGAAAATCAGTTGATACACATAAACCTACATTGTACATTGTCTGTGTTGCTCGTACGTAGTTACAAGTGCAACATTTAAAGATGAGATTAACAAAAATTGATAATGAAACATTTGATGGTCTAAATGTTTTCTCTAGATGCTTTTCCCACCATTAGTAACACCTGTTCACCTCAACAGCATCATCAAAATAATAATACCCCTAATACGTTGAATGAATTAAAAAAATTTGTAATTTTCTAATTTTCAACAACCAACAAAGTTCATAAAAACAAAAACATGGCAAAAATATCTTAATGCCTCATTATGGTATCAACATCAATACCATGCATACAACAAACAGCACAATTGTGTAGCTCTTGGTTTTTTTTCGGTGCGAGTGTGGAGGGGTGTGAGTTGTGGCATGTTGATTGGAAGGTGGCACAATGATTGCCTGAGCAAAACCAATTGTCAAAATTGTTGGCACCTGAGTGATTTTACCCACAACAAGTAAATATAAAATATTCAGTGGCAAATGGTTACACATCTTATGATTTATTCTTTTTTTACTGTTCTCTATTTATGGTCTCCTAATGCACTGCGCTGCTGACTAATGCAAAGTAATTTTTACATTAGACTCAGCAGTTGCATTAGTTTTATCGTTTTGTATTTCACAGCTTCTACAGTAGAGAATATTTTGGTGTTGGTTTTCTTTCGATTTGGTAGCAAGCTGTGGCACATTTCTCAACAATTTTCGCGTAAGTTATGGCCACAGTTAATTTTGTTTTTGCAAAGAGCTTCTTGGGAAACTTTCATTTCAACTGGAAATGGAAAATGGCTTCTAAGGCCACAAAGTATGAATACGTGTTTAAATTTTTACAAATGCGTTGAAAAAACGTTATGACTTACCGGAAAAATCCATTAAGTTTATCTTAATCTTGCTTCTCTTTAATTATGAATTGGCTTATTAAATTCTCTTACAAGAAATTGGTCACATGTCTTTCTTGCACTATACACACATTTTTCTAGACAGGTTCATGCACTTATACTGGCATCACCCTAATTATCAATCTAACCCTCTGTTTTTTAGGTTCTGTCTTCTGTTTATTTTGCCTTGAGCACAGTGTGTGCGAAAAGTATGTAAAGCTGACTTTAGAATATAATCATAATTGTTTCAAGCAAAGCTTTATACAGGTTTTTTAATACCCTACACCACAGTATATAAAGACAAATTTTCGAGAGGGTACCCTATTTGGGACCCATGGGTCACCATGGACCCACCAGCACAAAATTACGTTATGTGGTTAAGATTCATGTAAAAGTTCTTTATGCCGAATATAATTCTTCACCTTTATGAAATTGGTTTGCTTTTAAGTGCTTTAGGAATGGAGCTTATATGAAAGCTATGGTTAATTTTGGATCTACCAGCACAATATTTTGTCATGACATAAGCAGATATGGTGCAAGTTATTGTCGCCAACTCCAACATTTTTAAGGAAGTTATGGCATTAAAGTTTCAGAAGTTTGTATGGGGACTATGGTCAAATATGGACCGATTCCAATAAATTTGTTTTTATGATTTCGACTGCAATAAAATAAGTGTGGACCAAATTTAATCAAAATACCAACATAATAAGATGGTTCAAGGGCACAAAGACTTTTCCGAAAAGAAGTTTGTATCGGGCCATGTGAAATTATTGACAGTTTTTCATGTATCAAGTGTATGTACCAAATTTCTTAAAATTACTTTAAAAATTAAACCTGCACTGTACTGTATAGTTACATGGACAGACCTCTAGTCTGCCAGCCAGCTAGCTTGACAGCCGGTCGGACGAACTTTGTTAGAACGAATCAGAAAGTGATTTTAAGTCGTTCTTAGTGTTTTACACACAGCACAAGCACATAACATCCTCTCCACTATTGTTGTTTGGTATAAAAAATATATGTATAAATATATGATTTTCAATTTTATTTGTAGCCCAAACATCATAAGTTTTAAACTTTAAGTTTAAATTTCTTTTTTCATATATAAATTTTTTGAAAAATATTATTTCGTTGCATTTTAATTTTTCCACACACTGTAGAATGAATTTGTAGCTTCGTTGTTACCCGGGGTACATGAACGAATTCATGCTTATGTTCATGCATGTGAATTAAAAGTGGCAACAACGTGTGTTGCACCAAAGCCCTCTGGCGTTTAGGTTGTAAAACTCATTAACGATTATAGCATTTAGCAGCGCTAAAATCTAAATAAGTCGGTTTCTTTTAAAACATAATAAAATTACAATAAAATATTTATTTAATATATAAGAATTAATAAATATATGTTTCTTAGAATGTACCAAGAAGCTTTAGAATTTTTTACTTAATCTCTTGTCCTTTAACAATTTCTTTAGACTTTCACTAAGATATTCTCAAAAAATACTTATTTAGTATATTTATTATTTTAAAATTTCAGTTTTTTTCCTTAAAGTTTTCAAAACTAATTAAAATCTGCAACAGGAATGAAACTGCTGATCTACATTCTAGCCAAGTCTCGAAGATAAATTGAAATTTTATGGGCATCATGTTGCGCAGACATAAACAATCAGCGAAACCACCTTTTTCCAGCCCTAAGGTCATCCAAAGGTAAGTGAATTTCATCGCTTTGTATAAACCACTGTATTCAAACGAACTGCATCTACAAGTTTTGCAACAAAGAAGAGTTAATGAAAAATGACCACAGCCATTAGTTAAAGTTGAATAATGAATTACCAAATATGTGACTTAGGAAAAAAGTAAATATCATTCTTGTTTAAGAAAAGTGTTTTTTCTTTTTAATTTTAAAGATTTGGCCGCGAAATGATGAGCACTGTAATACAACACATATACGAGTGATCCTGTTGACGTGCAAAATACAAATTGATGGACTGTGAAAAAATAAATTTGTATGGCACAAAACTTAATGAGTCCGTAAAAATTTGCCACCATAAACGTTTGCATACGTAGTTAAATCGTAAGTTTATAAAGAAAATAAAAGTTAAAAAAAAATAACAAATATATAATTTTTATGGACTATTATTAAGCCCGAATCTAGGTTTCACATTGTAACAAATATTCGAAGTATTAGGATCCATCAACAGATGTTATGACCAGCGTTGCCAGAAGATTTGGAAGGAAAATCTTAATTTGGCGAAAAAAAATTTTAATTGAAGAGAAAAATCTTGAAATTTTTATAACAAGGGCAAAAAGGTATAATTTATTAATTTTTTAAAAGAAGCTACTTCTTATTATGGAAACCATTTAAATTGAAATACGTAATTGCGGTATTTATACAAAATGAGATTGTAGGTTTAAATTGTGTTTTTAGTTATATTTTCCATAAAATTCTTTCTAAAAATACATTTTAAATCCATTTAATTTCTAATAAATAAGAACGTTAAAAAGTCCATCTATATAAAGAAGTTTCATTGAAAGTAATTTAATTCTAATAATAGAGATGTATAAATTTTGGGCAAAATATTTAAGTTTGGAAGCTCTGAAGGTCATACTAAATCTGAAGGGTTATCGAGGGCATTTTGATTAAAAAAAAGCTCATAGAAAAAATATGGATTTTCCTCAATATATTCCTAATGAAATTGTCATTAAAATAATGTTGGTACACCTTTTTAAAGATATTCTTAAGCACTTTTGTATATATACTTTGTTTAAAAGTTATCATAAACATGGAATGTGGAATTTTTAAACCAAAAGCTTTTTAACCCTAGGATTCTCGGTAACTTTTTACCACTAAGTTTTCCTCTTGGTCTGAGCAGACCACAATTATTTTATTTATTTATTTATTTATTTCATTCACAGTAGTATATAAAAGCCTCCCAGGCCAATTAACATATATTACAAAGATATATTCCTGAATAAAAATACAATTCAAGTTTAATACATAGTTATAAACATACTCTTACTTATAACTAATAATAAAAAAAAACCCATGCAATGGCTCCCCAGCCAAAAAAACAAAAAAGTTATAAAAAAGATCATATGGAAATGTAGTCCAATAAGAAGTAGTACGTCAAATTGTTTTAATTAATATATCAAACAAGAAAAGGAAGCGTAAATAAAAGTTTAAAATATGTACATAAAAAAAAACCAAATAGTCTATAAAATTGACAAGTGTCTAAGAAGTTTTAAACGAAAAACATTGTTCGTATGTGAAAACAAACGAAGTTCAAGAGGTAAGATGTTCCAAAGGCGCGCAATTCTTATAACAAATGAACGTTCAAATACAGAGTATCTTATCCTAGGAATAATTATTTGTGGATTTCTACTAGAATGAGAAAATATAAATTCAGACCGAAGTTGCACGGCAAACCACTTCTAATAACCTTGTAGATATTCAATAGATTACGATATAAAATAAAACTCCTGAAAGAACAACCCAAGAAGCATCGAACATAATCTGATATATGCATTCTATTTAGAACATTGTACACATAACGCACTATCATGTTCATAATACGTTTTAACCTAGAAACACAATAAGCCACCGTACCAGAAATAACCTCAAGCCCATACATTACATAAGGCATCAAAATCGTATGTGCAACAGTGCTCCTTATGTGAACTGGTAAAAAACTCCAATTGAATAAAGCCTACGTAAAGTACCAATTACCTTAAAACTTACACGATCAATATGATATTCAAAGTTAAAGCGCCTATCAATATAAACTCCTAAACATCGCAATCTATCAACAAAATCAATAATAGAATCACCAATAGAAACAGTCAACTCTGGTAAATTAAAATTTCCAAATAATATCGCCTGAGTTTTAGAAGAGTTTACTAACAAATTATTAGCCGTAGACCATTGCAGGAAACGACGAAGAGCATAGTCAATATTAGATTGTAAAATATCACTACTATCTGCACCAGTTCGAAACAAAAGCATGATATCATCTGCAAATAAAAACGATTAACAAATGGGCGTATCAATACAATCAGAAAGATCATTTACATATAACATGAAAAGAAGCGGACCCAAAACAGAACCCTGAGGAACACCAGACGAAAGAGGTAGTAAGCCTGAGTAAGCTCCACCGATATCCACAAACTGAAATCTATCACATAAGTACGACAAAATAAACCTACAGGCAGAACTCGAAAATTAAACAAGTTTTTCAACTTACTAATTAGAACACAAAAATTTACCGAGTTAAACGCCTTAGACAAATCGAGAGATAACATAGTTGTCAAATTGCCCTCATTCAAACCAAAACGAATATCATCAGTTAGGTTAAGTAGTAAAGAAGTTGTACTATGACCACGTCGGAAAGCATATTGGGATGGAGAAATCTGATTCCGCACATAACAAAGAATTTGATCCTTCATTATATGCTCAAGAATCTTCGATATGGAAGGAAGTATAGATATAGGTCTAACATCATCAACACTATGGACTACTTTAGACTTAGGAATCGGCACAACACGTGCAGTCTTCCAAGCAGAAGGAAAACTAGATGTAGTAAGAATTTGGCTTATATGCCACGTCAGATCACGTGAAATATACGGAAAAATAACCTTATGAAATCGTATAGGAATTCCATCCGTGCCAACCGATTTAGAACGAATCCGATACAAAGCTTCTAATACTTCAAGTTCACTTACGCAATGAAAAGAAAGTGATTCATTTATATCAATGAAAGAACCAAAGTCAACCAATTCATGATCATCAGAGACGAAAGTATTTACAAAAAAATTATTTACATCATCCACATTTAAATTGGAAATATATACATCATCACCAGTAACACCACACCCCTTTAAAAGCTTCCACATACCAGAATTATCTAAGCCCGAAAATAACTTAGAATAAAATGCCCTTCTAACTCTTCGCATAACATTCTTCGCCCTATTTCTATACCTGCAGTAAATTTGCCAACTCTCAACAGATCTAGAGGATCGAAAAGCCGAATAGGCTTAGTCCCTTAGAGAAGTAGAAAGTAAGATTTCACTAGATTTCATCCAAGAACTGTTATCAATGCATATTCTTCTACTTACCACCGGAAAAAGTCTAAACAAAGTGTCAATTAATGAATTGATAAATGAGCTTTGAAGCTCAATATTTTCCAAACCATAAAATAATGCAAAATCAAATGTACCTAACGAAGCTTTCAATCCATCCCAATCAATACTATTGAAGTCCCTATATGTTAAATATCTGTACGATTGTCCCACTTCAAACTCAAAAGCTGCAAAAATCAGAGCATGATAAGATATCATTGGGCACTGAACCTGGTCTGAGAATTTCATACATGAGGTATTACTCACCAGCCAAATATCCAACAAAGACGTCGTATCATGGGCAATATCAAGGTAGGTAGGTCTGCTATTATGTGAAACATACAAATTACATCTTACACACATAGAACGCAATCGGGCTGCCTTCCCAACATCAAACATATTACAATTAAAGTCCCCAACAACAATAATATCCTTGTGCCTAGAAAGCAATGCATAATGTGAAGTCTCAAATAACTCTAAATCACCATACGGCAAATATACAACACCAAACAAGACTTTAAAAGCACCAGATTTGAGTTCAACAAAAATTGACTCACAACCAGGAAGAGAGACCTTAGAAAGAACAGTAAACGTAATTTGATCTGAAACAAAAATAGCAACACCCCCACCCCTGGCAAACAATCGATCATTTTTTATTATATTATACCCAGGAATCGTTATAGACTTAGTGTCTCAGAAACCGCAATCAAATTGAAGTTTCTATCCATAACATTCCGAAACTCATCAAATTTAAAAGAGTTTGAAGAACGGCGAATGCTTATTGGGACAGCTTAAATACCTAATTAAATAAAAAGTAAATATATATATTTTTTATTGAACATATGCTTATTATGCTAGATTATACGAATTTATTATATAATTTTATTATTTCATTTGATTCAAACTCGATTCATTAAATTCAGAACATATCATTTATAGAATTCATATTTCTGTTTTTTTGATATTTTGTCCTATCTGAAAGATATTGCAAGAAAACAGGAATTTGGTCTGGCCAAGAGGGTAATTACTAATTTCATAGAGTTTTACATAAAAATAGGACTTCACCCCACTAATTTGCTATATTCGAAAAATGTTGCAAGGAAAACACAAATTTGGTCTGGCCAGACCAAGACGCTAATCCTAGAGTTAAGTTCCATTAGTTAAACCTTTTGGTACTAAAAACATGAACGTTTTTGTTCTTTAATAAATTAATCTTTATAAAAATACGTTTTTTTCTTTTCACAAATAATTTTTTTTCATCAATGTTCCGAAAATGAACAACCGCATGTTTGTGTATGCTAAACAATGGATACAAAAGTGAGCGAAACCAATAAACAAAAAGCTGAAATAAAACCTCACTGTTGTAAAAATTTACTGTTTAAAAAACTGTATAAAACTTAAAGTTAAAAATCTTTATTTTCTAAAAATAAAAAAATCTTAATTTGAGAAAAAAAATCTTCAAATCTTATTTTGTTGAAAAAGTCTTCAAAAATAAGATAAAATCTAAGTTCTGGCAACGGTGGTTATGACATTTAGGAATTTTTTATTGGACATTTAAACGTAATTTAGTTACCAAAATTATTTTCAGATTAGACTGTTTTTTTCTCAAAACTAATTTTGATGGATGTGTTTAAGACTATTGTGAGTTCTAGCCATTACAGTGTGACAACAACTCACAGGTGTAAGCAGTGCTAACTGGCAGGGTTGTCAGATTTTTTTGAGCTGCTTCGCCAAACCGGATGTCAGAAATCTCCAAACGTCAATTTTGTTCAAAAAAACTAGTCAAAAATCGCCAAAAACTGAAAAATACGAAAAATTCGCCGAAAGTAAATTTTGTTAAGTTTCTGTAATTTTTTTTTAATAACATAAAATGGAGATCATATATTCAGTTAAAAAAAACTAAAATTAAGTGCACAATTCTATAAGATCTAGAGTTTTTCTTTTCCCGGACTTTTTTATTTCCCGGGAAAGCGGGATTTATTTTTCAATTTCGCGGGATCCCGGGAAGTCCCGCTCAATACAGAACGATGCACAATATTATTTAATTAAATTTATTTGAACAAATAACATTTCCTGAGATTAATTAAATAAGTTTGTAAATGCATTCAACTTTTTTATTTCTGTGCCAAAAAGGAAAAAGTGCTTAATGGCACCAAAAAATCTGCATGTTTCAAAGTACACGCGAGCAAAATTACTTTTTGGTCATCTGTTTTCACTGAGCAATAACATTTGAAATAAAACTTAAGTTTACTTCCGATCTGCGACATTAGAGTGTTTAGGAATAAAAACTTAAAAAACTATAATCGCAGAAAACTGATGATAATATTAAATTCGGAGTAAGTTTTCAAAAGCCACCTTAAAAGTTTCAAATTGTTCTCCTATAAAACAAAGCAAATGGACTCAAGCACTCATTGCCACAGAATTAATAAAAAGCCAACAGCATTTATATTAAACCAAAACAGTTAAAAAAAAAATTTTTAAATAGGATTTTAGTTCAGAATAAGCACAGAATCGTTTGAAAGCCTATTTATAATTTTTATCAAGAAGAATTCAATGAGAAAACAAGTTTCCTTTCTGCGGATGTTCCCTTCAAAACTTGTAACTCCTTTTAAAAAAAAGCAAGTTGTTTTTGTTCTCATTTTGTTTTTTCTTAACCTACTTTCAACTACAATTAATGGTGGAAGAATTCCAAGCAATTGTGGTGGGGAATGTAAGAAAAGATAAGCTCACTGTTTATGGTTGTTGTTTTTGTTTAAACTTTGATATTGTTACAAGTAAAACTGTTGCTTATACATAATTCTTATTCGCTTAACAGTTTTATTTGGTTTAATATCTTTAGTTTTTCTAAAATCTTTTGATGAAGTTTCCTGGCGATCTGGCCTAAGCAACTAAAGAAATGCGCATAGGAATAGCTTATCCCTTTCACAATAAATATATATGAAAAATAAAAATTGGGAATTAAGCACGACAAAATAAAATCTTGTAAATTTAAAATTTTGTATTCCCAAGAAAATTACTCTGAAAAATTACTTGTTCAAATCGAAAAAGCGTTTTCTTTTTTAATAACTTTTGTCATTATCTCTTACAGAATCTAATCCAAAAATCTTTTATGCAGATGTTCTGCATATAAAATTATAAAATTTTTTTAAGCAAGTGGGTAAAACATTTTTTTCGTTTTTATAAAATAAATCTGGATCTTTACACCAATTAACAATTCAGTACATTTTTGCTCTTCTTTTTTCGAAATTTCAGAGCTTTAAACATTGCCTTAATTATCGGATGTAAATTGACATCTCTTTGACGTTTGGCAAAAATGTCTTAAGTCAGAAACTGTAGTTTTTAGTTATATTAAATTGAAAAATATTTATTTAAGAAAAAAAATTTATTAAAGCCAATCAAAAACTCAAAATGCGTTTTTTGACTTAAGACTTTTTCCTAACGGCTAAAATCTATTTTATGGCACAACTTACTTACAGTTATATCAGCAGCTATAATTAAATTAAGAAATCCCGGGAAATCCCTAATAAAAAACGCTAATAAGTTCGTACACTAAAGCCTCATCGATTTCATTACTGGTGTTTTGACCTGCATACATACTATTAGAATTGAATAGTGACTGCATATAAGATTCGCTTAAAATGATAACAAAACAAAAATCATGTGAAAAAAGTTCCCAGAATTTTTTTAAATAAGTTTTTTTTTTTTTTTTTTTATTTAATTTCCTAAGCTAATCCCGCGAAGCTCTATGCTTGTCTGCAGGAAAGAAACCAGAGTCCTTGGCGGGAATCGAACCCGCAACCTCGGCGCTGATAGACTAGCTCGCTACCAGCTAGCCTACCGAAGCACTCAATGATAACAAAAAATAATAAACTGTTAAAAATCGCCGAAATAATATAAATGGTAAAAATAGCCAAGTAAATCGCCAGTTATATCCCAAATCGCCAAAAAAAAAGTCGCTAGTCGCCAAATGGAAAATCCCACCGCCAAACTCGTTTCAAAATTGCCACGTTTGGCGAGAAATCGCCAAATCTGACAACCCTGCGGACTGGATCAGGAACTTCACCCTCTATGAGGGAAAGCTTAACAACCTTCTCTGCAACAGAATATTTTGTAGATTAGCAACAGATACAGAAAGCCTCTTCAGCAGGACGTACTACGACCTAAACTACGGCAAAAACAGTTCCTTATTCTTTATATTCTTATAACCTACGTGATTCACTTGAAACGCCAGACGAGTTTTAAATTTCAGTTGAAGCTACAAAATGAATACGCACAACCCTCAGACAACAAGAGAGCGTGAATACAGCGGCTTACAGCTTACTTAATTGCTTAATTGTAAGCGTTTATTACAGAAAGAAAAAAATATTTGTATACCCTCTACCGCCAGTAGTGGTGAATGAGAGTATACTTAGTTTGTCAATCCGTGTGATACTTTTTAATTATTCATCACAGATCCCATAAAGTATATATATTCAGGCTCCTTCTAAGTCGATATAGCCATGTCCGTCTGTTAAAAACACGTTCACTTTCGAACAACTCAAAAGCAAAGTACAATATTGGTGTCAAATTGCTTCTATATATCCTAAACAGTTTGGTACTGAAATCCAGCAAAATCGGTTCAGTAGGAGTTATGAATCCCAATGTCCATAATTTACCATATTCCCCGTATAATGCCTACTCTCGGAAATTATTTAAATACGCCTAAAGCCGTAGCTTCATATGGCCAGAAATAATACCATGCAATTTTGGGATAATCGGTCTTAAATTTACCTTAGGTCCCATACTAAAACTACTTTAAAAATAAAAAAAAACACTATAACAAATTTTGTATGTCGAAATTTTTTATAATTTAAGTTTTTTAATACCAGAAATCACTCAACAGAATTTTCCATGGGCCCAATATAAATTACTCCTCTCAAAAAAAATTTAAGTTCGGCTAAAACTGTTACGAATCATGATATTTTACTTAAATTAAGTTTTATATGACTAGAAATAAAAGCATAAGGCCTGGAACAGGATAAAATAGTTGTAATAGTAGCTAAAGCTGGCGAATGCTCTGCAGCGCAACAAAGTTCAAAGTTTCCAATTTTAAGGACTTACGCCGAATTTTGTTTCTCTTCTTTTACAAATAGTCTCCGTTTAAGTTTACAAACTAATAGCAATAACTCTGTGCCAGTTGAAAAAACTGTAAAGCGGCGCACCCAGCGGGTTAACCTAATTCGAGTACGCTGTATCCAGTGGTCCTTACCATTTTATTAGGTTAACTCTTGTTTTCGAGATATACCGTTATTACGAAAATGGAGGAGGTTGAACGACATGCATTCGCTTAACTCAAAAAAGGTGTTGGTTAAGCTTTCGTTAAAGCCATAATGGATCAGCAACAATATAAGAGCATATTTGAAAATAGTTTGCTAGCTTTGGTCGACAAACTAGATCTTGGACCTCATTGGATCTTCTAGAAAGATAACGATCCGAAGAACACTGCACATTCAGTGACCTACCACGGTAGCTCTATAGCCCTTTCCAATCCCCTGACTTAAATCCCATAGAGCATATTTGGAAAATCAATGAAATTACTAGCAAGGAATCGTTTAAAGATGCTCTTTAAAAGGTCTGGTCAGAAATAAAGACTTCCAAAGAAAATTCCACGTCGCTTTTAAGCTTTTATAAAAAGTCATGTTGGTCCAACTACGTACTAAAGTGCTGTATTTTTTTATTCAAGAGAAGCAAATTTTTATGTAATATTTAAACTTATATTAAAAATTTTCAAAAAAAAAACTTTAGTTTATCTTAAACTCTAAATCTTATAAGTGTATATAAACTTTAGTCTCTGACTGTTTAAGTAACGAGGCCTTAGCAGTGTTGCAGACGAAGCCAACAAACATATTTTCCACAAGCGTTGGAAAACTTTTATTACTTTTAGTATGGTTGGGGCCCTATGATCCTAAAATGAACTACGGGAAAATATATAACATAACCATATCGGTAGAAGGGAATTTGACACAAAAAAATATTTCGGTATCGGCATTTACGCTGCGGCCACACGATCAAGTTGTTCTTGATAGTCTTTTACATATACTGCTTGTCAACATTTATTTAAATTGAAAGCTGTGACGTAGGCTGCATTCAATTTGTAAGCAATTTACTTTCAAGATTTCATCAAGGAAACAATTTATAAAGACAAACATCAGCACAAAATCAGCTGTTAAATTGATAATAAAATTGCCAAACTAATGGAAAGGTGAAATTGAAAGCCATCTCGTGGCCAATTTAAAAAGTGTGAGTGTGTTAGTAAAATAGTGAGAGTGTATTGCAAATTGAATGGAATTGAAAGGCAAAACTTGATCGTGTGGCCACCAAGTTACACCGGTATTCAATTTTAAAAATTTTTTAGCGGTATAAGTTGGCAACACTGCCTGTAATATCCCGTGATAAAACTTATGCTTTTATGTTTAAAAAAGGACATTTCAAAAGATGAACTAGAGCAGGGACCGTAAAAAACCGTTATCCACATAATTTAAACTTAAAAACTCTTCCTATTTGAGTCAACGGAGACCTATACTGTCATATAGCAATAGATTCGTCTCGACGAGCTTTTTCAGAATATGTGGTGATCTTAAAAACCGATCTCAGCTCCACAGTTAAGATTTACTTTTCAACGTAAAAATAGAAACTCAAACAAAAATCGTTGTACAAATTACATTTGTACATATTATATAAACTTTTTAATTTTCTTCATAATAACCAAATAGTTTTTTTTCTAAACTTTGTACTAATGAATTCCATTACAAATTGCATTTTTATCTGTTAGCTTATATTGTATACTCACCACTAATACTCGCGTGAATTTGCTGTGAGTTGCACGCACTGCCAGGCCGATACTCGTCATAACCTTTCCAATGGTCATTTGTAACGAGCTTTCGTTAAATTCTAGCTAGCATGACTTCTCTTCTTTTCTTGTAACGAGTGTTATTTCAATTATCTTGCAGCAGCGAAGCGAGCAACGTCTCAACCACCCGGCAGTGCGAACAACTGGCAGGAAATCCACAACTTAATACATAAATCAATCTAACATAATTGATCTGTACCCTAAACGTATGTATAGCTTAAGTAAAATAGAATTGTAATAAATGAATTGGAAATATTACTAAAATTCTATTCTTTCGCTTTCTTTTCTTAATTTACCCCATTATAATTACTCCTTTGGAGCAATTATAATCATAACCTTCCTCTCGATAGCCCACCGTGTATCTCAGCGGCCATCCCTTATTCTCTGTCCAGAGGAAGATTATTTAGCACTGGTGTTCATCCCACACATCAGTACATGGTCCTTCGAACCGGATTAGTTAATTTGAAATTTCTGTTGCTTTTTCTGCGCTTACAAAATAACAATTATTAAAGATTTTAAAAAGGTGAATTATTAAAGTTACACGTAACATTTTTTTTGGAGATTTGGGTAATACAATAGTAGTTTGCGGTAAAGTAAATATAAATTTGTTTCTGGTTTCAATTTTTGTGGCAGTTTATTTAAAATTATAAGGGAGAAAAGATAACGGAAAACAATTTACTACAGAGAGAAAATAGCTTTTCTTCATTGTTACGCTTAGAAAATACATTACAGTTCTCTTTTCCAACCCACTTAATTGGAAAATTTAAATAATTTTCATACGGTTTATAAAACGCCCTAAAAAGAAAATGACTTCTACCTCTTCCACACCCACATCTTCCATTAAGGACAGATTCGTATTCGACTGTGAGCATTTGCTTCAGTTTTGTCAAAAATTCAATAGTGCTCCTATTGAAAGTCATAGTGAGGCAATTCTTGAGGTAAAAATGAAAGATTTAGACTCAAGATGGCACAGGGTAGAATCCTCTTATGAAAAAGTCATGCTAGCTCAAAACGAGATAGTGGCAGACGAATTTAAAGAAGAATCAAAATTGAATTTTGATGCGTGTTCAGATGCATTCTACCATTGCACTTCCCAAGCTCTTGAACTAATGAAAGCTTTTGAGTTAGATAGAACACAAGCTCAAGGAAACGAAGCTTCCCCTCGATTCACTATGGCCCGCCAATCTACCGCTCATAATTTAGTGTCAGATGTCTCTAATACTTTTCTTAAACTTCCACCCTGTGACACAGAAGTATTCAAGGGTAGTTATGAGCAATGGCCATCGTTCCGAGATATGTTCACGGCGGTTTACATAAATCACCCAAAGCTCACTCCCGTCACGAAACTATACCACCTCCGAAATAAGACAAGGGGCGAAGCTGGTGCTATAGTTCAAAGATATCAGCTTTCTCATGACAATTTTGAACTCGCATGGAGGGCATTAGAGACTCGATACGAAAACAAACGGGTTTTGGTTGACAACCAAATTAAAATTCTATTCGACATACCATCTGCCACAAAGGAAGATAGTGATTCCATCAGAAGAATCCAATCATCCGTGAATGACTCCTTAGCCACCCTTAGAACCCTTGGTGTTGAAGTGAGTAGCTGGGACCCTATCTTGATTAGATTGATATCCACTAAACTCCCAGAAACCACACTCTCACTTTGGGAACAATCCCTCACATCACCCCGTGAACTACCCAGGTGGAGTCAAATGTCCCAATTTCTGGTGGATCGGTATGAAGTTGTAGAACGTCTTACGAGCATAAAAAACACAAAGGATTGCTTCACAATAGCAAAATCGGCCCAAAATAATAAGATACAAGCGTATGCGTCTCAAGAAAGTTTAAGTTCCTCATCATGCAAATTGTGTAATGAATGTTATTCATTAAGAACGTGCCCAAAGTTTCGGTCTTTTACAATACAACAGAGACTTGATTATGTGTTTAAGAACAAGTTTTGCAATAACTGTTTAGCGACATCCCACCTTAGAGCACAGTGCGGTAGTAAACATACTTGTTTTCACTGTAAGAAACCCCACCACACGTTATTGCATATGAGGCAAAAAACTCATAACCCAGCTCAAATAACAGAAAGCTCTCAGTATGACGAAATCCCTAATGCTCAAGATAAAGGGTCGCGAACTTTGCCGACAAATACAACTCGAATAGTTAAAAATGACACAGCAGAAGAACTTCCTCAAACCTCAAGAAAAGTTCAAGCACATTGCTCTAGTAGTAATGAAAATGTTTTGTTGCGCACGGCATTAATTGAAATAGAGCATAGAGGTGAGCTATTTAAAATCAGAGCATTAATTGATCCTGGCTCTCAGCGCACATTTTTAACTGAAAGAGTGAGAAATAGGCTACAACTTCCATACAAAAAATCGCACTTTGACGTCATTGGCATTGGTGGTCAAAGACAGTCAGCAAATAAAGAATGCGAATTTGTTTTATATGCCAAAAGACACAACCTGAGAATTCCCATAAAAGCGATAGTCCTACCAAGAGTCACAAAAAGACTTCCAGCGTGTACTTTTGTGAAACCCAATTCCACAGAACTTTCAGACTTAGATCTAGCAGACCCTACCTTTAATAAAGCAAGTCAAATAGATCTTATTCTGGGGAATGATTACGAGCACTCGGTAAACATTGATGGCATAAAGAAAAACATCTGTGGTCAGACATCAGCGTATAATACCATTTTCGGATGGGTGCTCAGTGGTCCAATTGAAACTCAAACAGTGAAAACCTTTACAACGACAGTTGTTCCTTCGGAAACTTCAGAATTAAATATTCTCTTAAAAAGGTTTTGGGAGCAAGAAGAAGTCCCCATAGCTCGCACAAAATCAGCAGAAGATGAGTTCTGCGAAGAATTTTATACTCAGACCACTACGCGCGATGAAACTGGTAGATATATAGTTAGGCTACCCTTTAAGAAAGAATTTCCGGAAACAGTCTTTCTAGGATCATCAAGATTCATAGCCTTAGCCCAGTACTCTACCATGGAAAAAACATTGGCCAAAGATCCCGGCCTACAAACCCAATATAAGGAAGTTATAAATGAATACTTAACTCTTGACCACATGGAAGAAAGTCCATCAAACGAGATTATTTGCAAAGGTAAATATGGCTCATATTATCTACCGCATCACGCGGTTATTCGCCCAGAACACAAAACGACGAAACTCAGAGTCGTTTTTAATGCATCTAGAAAGTCTAAATCACAATTCTCTCTAAATGACATTCTGTACACAGGCCCCACCCTACAAAACGATTTGATATCCATTATTCTCAATTGGAGAAAATATCAATACGTTTTCAGTGGCGATATACAGAAAATGTATCGCCAAATACTAGTACACCCTGATGACAGACCCTATCAGAGAATTTTATTCCAGCCACACTCGACTGGCCCTATTCAAGATTTTCAGCTCAAGACGGTAACTTTCGGGGTGAACTGTGCTCCCTTCCTGGCAATTCGGACCCTATTTCAACTCGCCTATGATTCCGAACCCGCACACCCTAAAGTAGCAACAATACTGCGCACAGAGACCTATGTCGATGACATTTTGACCGGAGGTTATACCGTAGAAGAAACCCTAGAGGCTCAAAATCAGTTGATTGAAACCCTAAAATCAGCGGGATTTCCTCTTAAGAAGATTACCGCAAATAATCAAAAACTTTTATCCCATTTACCCAAAGAGGATCTGTATGATTCAGACTTCCTCCGTTTTCATGATACCAGCTCCACAAAAACCTTAGGTATTAAGTGGAATGCCCTAACAGACTCATTTACATACAGTTTTTCCCCATTTGGACATTCCGCAAAAATAACCAAGCGGCAGATTCTGTCATCAGTTGCGAAACTGTTTGATCCAGCGGGATGGATCACGCCTGTAGTAATAAGGGCAAAAATCCTCATCCAACAATTATGGCTAGAGGGCCTAAATTGGGATAACGAAGTTTCCTATGAGTCACTGCAAAACTGGAATAGCCTAGTTCAGGATCTTTCACAAGTCGAACTAATTTCAATATCAAGATGGTTACAGCATCTGCCCACAGACACTATTCAAATTCACGGGTTTGCAGACGCTTCCAAGGCGGCATACTGTGCCACAGTATACATGCGGTGTGAGAACAGTAGACACAATACTTTCTCGAATTTAATAGTGGCTAAAAGCAAAGTTGCCCCTATACAGACAATTTCACTCCCACGGTTAGAGCTCACTGGGGCGGTCTTGCTTTCAAACCTAGTTAAATACGTAATTACATCATTAAAGTTAGAGCCAAAAGAAATATATTTATGGACGGATTCTTCCATAACTCTAGGATGGCTTTCAAAACCTCCGTCTGCATGGGAAACCTACGTCGCGAATAGGATCTCCCAGATTCATAGTTTAGTGCCCAATGCGACATGGCGACACGTCTCTACACACGACAATCCAGCCGATATAGGAACGAGAGGATGTAGACCTCAAGATTTGGTGCATAATTCCCTTTGGTGGCACGGCCCATCATGGCTATCTAGACCCGCGTCTGAATGGCCTAAAAAAAATCCGTTGAAAGCTCCAAGACCCCCTGAAGTGACCCATGTTCTGCACGTAGAGGTGCAAGATAATGAAGTTTTAATTAAATTCTCGTCATACAGCAAGGCCCTAAGAGTTGTATGTTATATTTTTCGATTTTTCAATAAGTGTATTAGAAAAATTCGTACAGACGTTTTTATCACTAATGAAAGTATCATAACGCAACCGGAAATGAAATTAGCAAAAGGGCGACTTATTAGGTTAGCTCAAACTCAATTTTTTACTGATGAATACCAATGTTTAAAGAACAATAAACCCCTTTCTAATAAAAGCTCATTAAAATCCCTAAATCCATTTCTAGACGAAAACTCAATTATAAGGGCAAATGGAAGATTGGCTCAAGCGTCTCTTCCATACAATGAACGGTATCCGATAATACTACCAGGTAAATCACGGTTTTGTCGTTTATATCTCGAACATTTGCACCAATTCCTTTTTCACGCAGAATGCAGCCAAATGTGTAGAATGGTGCAAACGGAGTTTTACATTTTTCGGCTAAAGATTCGAGTAAAAGGCGTAATACGGCAATGCAAAACGTGTATAATTTACAAACAAACAGCCTGTTCACAAATCATGGCTCCCTTACCTGCCGAAAGATGTAGCTTATCTTTACCGTTTCAAGTAACTGGAATTGACTTCGCTGGCCCATTTGAGCTCAAAACCTCGACTCTGCGGAAATCCCCATCAGTAAAGGGATACGCTAGTGTCTTCGTTTGCTTTAGCACGAAGGCAATACACTTAGAAGCATGCTCTGACCTCTCCTCAGCGGCCTTCCAAGCGGCATTTTCCCGCTTCGTTGGGAGGCGGGGGCTGCCCCAACGGGTAATATCGGATAACGGGAGAAATTTCTTGGGGGCCAGTCGGAAACTCGAGCAAGAATTTTCCAACTTCCTGGCAAACACTGCTCCAGAGATCGCTCAAAAATATATTGCTCACGGGTTTGAGTGGCGGTTCATACCCCCTCACGCACCTCATATGGGCGGCCTATGGGAGGCCGCAGTGAAAAGTTTTAAGTTTCACCTAAAACGTATTGCAGGCGCGCAAAAATTCACCTTCGAGGAATTTTCTACCATCTTAGCTAGAATAGAAGGAGTTCTTAATTCGCGGCCTATCTCCGCTCTGTCCGAGGATCCTTCGGATCTAACTGCCTTAACACCCGGACACTTTTTAAGGGGAGCACCTCTAATGGCATTTCCAGAACAAAATTGCGAAACAATGTCTCTTATCAACAGGTGGGAAAAATGTAAAGCTCTCCACCATCAGCTCGCCAGGCGATGGAAGGATGAGTATCTTAAATCTCTTCAAAAAAGATACAAGTGGAAAACCTCTGTCCCCAATCTTCAGGTGGGAGATCTAGTAGTGGTCATGGACGATTTACAGCCTCCCCACGAGTGGCGCTTGGGGAGGGTTGACAAGACATTCCCCGGCCCAGACAAGAACGTACGAATTGCTGACGTACGCACAGCCTCCGGAGTAATAACGCGTCCAATTGCAAGGTTGTGCTACCTCCCTTGCTTGGGCAATAGGTTTGAAGAGTCATAGTTAACACCTCACACTCATTCTCATTGTTCATAATTGTCATACACTTAATAACTAACTACTTTACACATTTAATCCATTATCTTTAGCTAACACACTAACAATCATCATTTCTGCTTCCCCTGCAGGTCCAACCGACGATCAACTACACCTCGGCGAAGCCAAACCCGAAACAACACCAACAACAATCGACTACGTCGTCAACAACCTGACATCTTTAAGTGCGTGGTTTGCAAGAGGTACCACCCTTTAAGGGTTTGCTCCCGGTTTTTAAAAATGGATGTAAAAGCAAGAGAAGATGTGGTTAGCCGCCACCGTTATTGTTCTAACTGCCTTGCCAAGAGCCATACTATTAAATCTTGCACCTCGATGGAGACGTGCAAGGAATGTGATCAACTGCATCACACACTTCTTCATTCAAATCGACGCCGCTCTAAGCGTGCAAGAAGCGTTCAAGGCACCAGTCGGTCACGCCGGACCCGACAAGCATCAACTAGAACCACCAGAGGTAGTCAAAAACCCATGTCATCCCAACCAGAAAACCAGCAACGTATTCAGTCATCAACATCAGCACCAAATACAAAAATCTTGGCGGAAGCTATCCGGTCCATAGCTCAAGTGCTGTGTGCCACCGATGCCACATCGTCGACTTCCTAATCTAGAGGCGGCGGCATGTACAAATTACATTTGTACATATTATATAAACTTTTTAATTTTCTTCATAATAACCAAATAGTTTTTTTTCTAAACTTTGTACTTATGAATTCCATTACAAATTGCATTTTTATCTGTTAGCTTATATTGTATACTCACCACTAATACTCGCGTGAATTTGCTGTGAGTTGCACGCACTGCCAGGCCGATACTCGTCATAACCTTTCCAATGGTCATTTGTAACGAGCTTTCGTTAAATTCTAGCTAGCATGACTTCTCTTCTTTTCTTGTAACGAGTGTTATTTCAATTATCTTGCAGCAGCGAAGCGAGCAACGTCTCAACCACCCGGCAGTGCGAACAACTGGCAGGAAATCCACAACTTAATACATAAATCAATCTAACATAATTGATCTGTACCCTAAACGTATGTATAGCTTAAGTAAAATAGAATTGTAATAAATGAATTGGAAATATTACTAAAATTCTATTCTTTCGCTTTCTTTTCTTAATTTACCCCATTATAATTACTCCTTTGGAGCAATTATAATCATAACCTTCCTCTCGATAGCCCACCGTGTATCTCAGCGGCCATCCCTTATTCTCTGTCCAGAGGAAGATTATTTAGCACTGGTGTTCATCCCACACATCAGTACATGGTCCTTCGAACCGGATTAGTTAATTTGAAATTTCTGTTGCTTTTTCTGCGCTTACAAAATAACAATTATTAAAGATTTTAAAAAGGTGAATTATTAAAGTTACACGTAACATTTTTTTTGGAGATTTGGGTAATACAATAGTAGTTTGCGGTAAAGTAAATATAAATTTGTTTCTGGTTTCAATTTTTGTGGCAGTTTATTTAAAATTATAAGGGAGAAAAGATAACGGAAAACAATTTACTACAGAGAGAAAATAGCTTTTCTTCATTGTTACGCTTAGAAAATACATTACAGTTCTCTTTTCCAACCCACTTAATTGGAAAGTTTAAATAATTTTCATACGGTTTATAAAACGCCCTAAAAAGAAAATGACTTCTACCTCTTCCACACCCACATCTTCCATTAAGGACAGATTCGTATTCGACTGTGAGCATTTGCTTCAGTTTTGTCAAAAATTCAATAGTGCTCCTATTGAAAGTCATAGTGAGGCAATTCTTGAGGTAAAAATGAAAGATTTAGACTCAAGATGGCACAGGGTAGAATCCTCTTATGAAAAAGTCATGCTAGCTCAAAACGAGATAGTGGCAGACGAATTTAAAGAAGAATCAAAATTGAATTTTGATGCGTGTTCAGATGCATTCTACCATTGCACTTCCCAAGCTCTTGAACTAATGAAAGCTTTTGAGTTAGATAGAACACAAGCTCAAGGAAACGAAGCTTCCCCTCGATTCACTATGGCCCGCCAATCTACCGCTCATAATTTAGTGTCAGATGTCTCTAATACTTTTCTTAAACTTCCACCCTGTGACACAGAAGTATTCAAGGGTAGTTATGAGCAATGGCCATCGTTCCGAGATATGTTCACGGCGGTTTACATAAATCACCCAAAGCTCACTCCCGTCACGAAACTATACCACCTCCGAAATAAGACAAGGGGCGAAGCTGGTGCTATAGTTCAAAGATATCAGCTTTCTCATGACAATTTTGAACTCGCATGGAGGGCATTAGAGACTCGATACGAAAACAAACGGGTTTTGGTTGACAACCAAATTAAAATTCTATTCGACATACCATCTGCCACAAAGGAAGATAGTGATTCCATCAGAAGAATCCAATCATCCGTGAATGACTCCTTAGCCACCCTTAGAACCCTTGGTGTTGAAGTGAGTAGCTGGGACCCTATCTTGATTAGATTGATATCCACTAAACTCCCAGAAACCACACTCTCACTTTGGGAACAATCCCTCACATCACCCCGTGAACTACCCAGGTGGAGTCAAATGTCCCAATTTCTGGTGGATCGGTATGAAGTTGTAGAACGTCTTACGAGCATAAAAAACACAAAGGATTGCTTCACAATAGCAAAATCGGCCCAAAATAATAAGATACAAGCGTATGCGTCTCAAGAAAGTTTAAGTTCCTCATCATGCAAATTGTGTAATGAATGTCATTCATTAAGAACGTGCTCAAAGTTTCGGTCTTTTACAATACAACAGAGACTTGATTATGTGTTTAAGAACAAGTTTTGCAATAACTGTTTAGCGACATCCCACCTTAGAGCACAGTGCGGTAGTAAACATACTTGTTTTCACTGTAAGAAACCCCACCACACGTTATTGCATATGAGGCAAAAAACTCATAACCCAGCTCAAATAACAGAAAGCTCTCAGTATGACGAAATCCCTAATGCTCAAGATAAAGGGTCGCGAACTTTGCCGACAAATACAACTCGAATAGTTAAAAATGACACAGCAGAAGAACTTCCTCAAACCTCAAGAAAAGTTCAAGCACATTGCTCTAGTAGTAATGAAAATGTTTTGTTGCGCACGGCATTAATTGAAATAGAGCATAGAGGTGAGCTATTTAAAATCAGAGCATTAATTGATCCTGGCTCTCAGCGCACATTTTTAACTGAAAGAGTGAGAAATAGGCTACAACTTCCATACAAAAAATCGCACTTTGACGTCATTGGCATTGGTGGTCAAAGACAGTCAGCAAATAAAGAATGCGAATTTGTTTTATATGCCAAAAGACACAACCTGAGAATTCCCATAAAAGCGATAGTCCTACCAAGAGTCACAAAAAGACTTCCAGCGTGTACTTTTGTGAAACCCAATTCCACAGAACTTTCAGACTTAGATCTAGCAGACCCTACCTTTAATAAAGCAAGTCAAATAGATCTTATTCTGGGGAATGATTACGAGCACTCGGTAAACATTGATGGCATAAAGAAAAACATCTGTGGTCAGACATCAGCGTATAATACCATTTTCGGATGGGTGCTCAGTGGTCCAATTGAAACTCAAACAGTGCAAACCTTTACAACGACAGTTGTTCCTTCGGAAACTTCAGAATTAAATATTCTCTTAAAAAGGTTTTGGGAGCAAGAAGAAGTCCCCATAGCTCGCACAAAATCAGCAGAAGATGAGTTCTGCGAAGAATTTTATACTCAGACCACTACGCGCGATGAAACTGGTAGATATATAGTTAGGCTACCCTTTAAGAAAGAATTTCCGGAAACAGTCTTTCTAGGATCATCAAGATTCATAGCCTTAGCCCAGTACTCTACCATGGAAAAAACATTGGCCAAAGATCCCGGCCTACAAACCCAATATAAGGAAGTTATAAATGAATACTTAACTCTTGACCACATGGAAGAAAGTCCATCAAACGAGATTATTTGCAAAGGTAAATATGGCTCATATTATCTACCGCATCACGCGGTTATTCGCCCAGAACACAAAACGACGAAACTCAGAGTCGTTTTTAATGCATCTAGAAAGTCTAAATCACAATTCTCTCTAAATGACATTCTGTACACAGGCCCCACCCTACAAAACGATTTGATATCCATTATTCTCAATTGGAGAAAATATCAATACGTTTTCAGTGGCGATATACAGAAAATGTATCGCCAAATACTAGTACACCCTGATGACAGACCCTATCAGAGAATTTTATTCCAGCCACACTCGACTGGCCCTATTCAAGATTTTCAGCTCAAGACGGTAACTTTCGGGGTGAACTGTGCTCCCTTCCTGGCAATTCGGACCCTATTTCAACTCGCCTATGATTCCGAACCCGCACACCCTAAAGTAGCAACAATACTGCGCACAGAGACCTATGTCGATGACATTTTGACCGGAGGTTATACCGTAGAAGAAACCCTAGAGGCTCAAAATCAGTTGATTGAAACCCTAAAATCAGCGGGATTTCCTCTTAAGAAGATTACCGCAAATAATCAAAAACTTTTATCCCATTTACCCAAAGAGGATCTGTATGATTCAGACTTCCTCCGTTTTCATGATACCAGCTCCACAAAAACCTTAGGTATTAAGTGGAATGCCCTAACAGACTCATTTACATACAGTTTTTCCCCATTTGGACATTCCGCAAAAATAACCAAGCGGCAGATTCTGTCATCAGTTGCGAAACTGTTTGATCCAGCGGGATGGATCACGCCTGTAGTAATAAGGGCAAAAATCCTCATCCAACAATTATGGCTAGAGGGCCTAAATTGGGATAACGAAGTTTCCTATGAGTCACTGCAAAACTGGAATAGCCTAGTTCAGGATCTTTCACAAGTCGAACTAATTTCAATATCAAGATGGTTACAGCATCTGCCCACAGACACTATTCAAATTCACGGGTTTGCAGACGCTTCCAAGGCGGCATACTGTGCCACAGTATACATGCGGTGTGAGAACAGTAGACACAATACTTTCTCGAATTTAATAGTGGCTAAAAGCAAAGTTGCCCCTATACAGACAATTTCACTCCCACGGTTAGAGCTCACTGGGGCGGTCTTGCTTTCAAACCTAGTTAAATACGTAATTACATCATTAAAGTTAGAGCCAAAAGAAATATATTTATGGACGGATTCTTCCATAACTCTAGGATGGCTTTCAAAACCTCCGTCTGCATGGGAAACCTACGTCGCGAATAGGATCTCCCAGATTCATAGTTTAGTGCCCAATGCGACATGGCGACACGTCTCTACACACGACAATCCAGCCGATATAGGAACGAGAGGATGTAGACCTCAAGATTTGGTGCATAATTCCCTTTGGTGGCACGGCCCATCATGGCTATCTAGACCCGCGTCTGAATGGCCTAAAAAAAATCCGTTGAAAGCTCCAAGACCCCCTGAAGTGACCCATGTTCTGCACGTAGAGGTGCAAGATAATGAAGTTTTAATTAAATTCTCGTCATACAGCAAGGCCCTAAGAGTTGTATGTTATATTTTTCGATTTTTCAATAAGTGTATTAGAAAAATTCGTACAGACGTTTTTATCACTAATGAAAGTATCATAACGCAACCGGAAATGAAATTAGCAAAAGGGCGACTTATTAGGTTAGCTCAAACTCAATTTTTTACTGATGAATACCAATGTTTAAAGAACAATAAACCCCTTTCTAATAAAAGCTCATTAAAATCCCTAAATCCATTTCTAGACGAAAACTCAATTATAAGGGCAAATGGAAGATTGGCTCAAGCGTCTCTTCCATACAATGAACGGTATCCGATAATACTACCAGGTAAATCACGGTTTTGTCGTTTATATCTCGAACATTTGCACCAATTCCTTTTTCACGCAGAATGCAGCCAAATGTGTAGAATGGTGCAAACGGAGTTCTACATTTTTCGGCTAAAGATTCGAGTAAAAGGCGTAATACGGCAATGCAAAACGTGTATAATTTACAAACAAACAGCCTGTTCACAAATCATGGCTCCCTTACCTGCCGAAAGATGTAGCTTATCTTTACCGTTTCAAGTAACTGGAATTGACTTCGCTGGCCCATTTGAGCTCAAAACCTCGACTCTGCGGAAATCCCCATCAGTAAAGGGATACGCTAGTGTCTTCGTTTGCTTTAGCACGAAGGCAATACACTTAGAAGCATGCTCTGACCTCTCCTCAGCGGCCTTCCAAGCGGCATTTTCCCGCTTCGTTGGGAGGCGGGGGCTGCCCCAACGGGTAATATCGGATAACGGGAGAAATTTCTTGGGGGCCAGTCGGAAACTCGAGCAAGAATTTTCCAACTTCCTGGCAAACACTGCTCCAGAGATCGCTCAAAAATATATTGCTCACGGGTTTGAGTGGCGGTTCATACCCCCTCACGCACCTCATATGGGCGGCCTATGGGAGGCCGCAGTGAAAAGTTTTAAGTTTCACCTAAAACGTATTGCAGGCGCGCAAAAATTCACCTTCGAGGAATTTTCTACCATCTTAGCTAGAATAGAAGGAGTTCTTAATTCGCGGCCTATCTCCGCTCTGTCCGAGGATCCTTCGGATCTAACTGCCTTAACACCCGGACACTTTTTAAGGGGAGCACCTCTAATGGCATTTCCAGAACAAAATTGCGAAACAATGTCTCTTATCAACAGGTGGGAAAAATGTAAAGCTCTCCACCATCAGCTCGCCAGGCGATGGAAGGATGAGTATCTTAAATCTCTTCAAAAAAGATACAAGTGGAAAACCTCTGTCCCCAATCTTCAGGTGGGAGATCTAGTAGTGGTCATGGACGATTTACAGCCTCCCCACGAGTGGCGCTTGGGGAGGGTTGACAAGACATTCCCCGGCCCAGACAAGAACGTACGAATTGCTGACGTACGCACAGCCTCCGGAGTAATAACGCGTCCAATTGCAAGGTTGTGCTACCTCCCTTGCTTGGGCAATAGGTTTGAAGAGTCATAGTTAACACCTCACACTCATTCTCATTGTTCATAATTGTCATACACTTAATAACTAACTACTTTACACATTTAATCCATTATCTTTAGCTAACACACTAACAATCATCATTTCTGCTTCCCCTGCAGGTCCAACCGACGATCAACTACACCTCGGCGAAGCCAAACCCGAAACAACACCAACAACAATCGACTACGTCGTCAACAACCTGACATCTTTAAGTACGTGGTTTGCAAGAGGTACCACCCTTTAAGGGTTTGCTCCCGGTTTTTAAAAATGGATGTAAAAGCAAGAGAAGATGTGGTTAGCCGCCACCGTTATTGTTCTAACTGCCTTGCCAAGAGCCATACTATTAAATCTTGCACCTCGATGGAGACGTGCAAGGAATGTGATCAACTGCATCACACACTTCTTCATTCAAATCGACGCCGCTCTAAGCGTGCAAGAAGCGTTCAAGGCACCAGTCGGTCACGCCGGACCCGACAAGCATCAACTAGAACCACCAGAGGTAGTCAAAAACCCATGTCATCCCAACCAGAAAACCAGCAACGTATTCAGTCATCAACATCAGCACCAAATACAAAAATCTTGGCGGAAGCTATCCGGTCCATAGCTCAAGTGCTGTGTGCCACCGATGCCACATCGTCGACTTCCTAATCTAGAGGCGGCGGCATGTACAAATTACATTTGTACATATTATATAAACTTTTTAATTTTCTTTATAATAACCAAATAGTTTTTTTTCTAAACTTTGTACTTATGAATTCCATTACAAATTGCATTTTTATCTGTTAGCTTATATTGTATACTCACCACTAATACTCGCGTGAATTTGCTGTGAGTTGCACGCACTGCCAGGCCGATACTCGTCATAACCTTTCCAATGGTCATTTGTAACGAGCTTTCGTTAAATTCTAGCTAGCATGACTTCTCTTCTTTTCTTGTAACGAGTGTTATTTCAATTATCTTGCAGCAGCGAAGCGAGCAACGTCTCAACCACCCGGCAGTGCGAACAACTGGCAGGAAATCCACAACTTAATACATAAATCAATCTAACATAATTGATCTGTACCCTAAACGTATGTATAGCTTAAGTAAAATAGAATTGTAATAAATGAATTGGAAATATTACTAAAATTCTATTCTTTCGCTTTCTTTTCTTAATTTACCCCATTATAATTACTCCTTTGGAGCAATTATAATCATAACCTTCCTCTCGATAGCCCACCGTGTATCTCAGCGGCCATCCCTTATTCTCTGTCCAGAGGAAGATTATTTAGCACTGGTGTTCATCCCACACATCAGTACAATCGTAAAAAGAGAGTTTTATTTTTCCTTCTAAATTAAAATTCTTCTTGTTTATTTTTTTCTTTTTACACTAAGTTTATCTAATATATTGAATGCTCTTATTTATTTGTTTAATTTCACAAACATCATTTTTTTCCAAATTTTCTGCTGAAAGATTCGAACGCATGTCGCTTAAATACCAATTTAAGAGCATAGAACACTGCACAGTTTTTGTCAATTTGTATAGGTAGGGATAACATATTTTTTGCCTCCAAGAATTCAAAAAGAGGTTTATCAATCGATAACTGCCTTGGAGAAAAATTATCGATTTCATAGAATGCTTGTTTTCTTCCACTTCGTGTTCCCTATCTACATTAAGGTAGTTCAAATACTGACCCAAAAGCGATGTTTGAGATTGAGATGTATCACAAACATCCGGCGAAATGTTACTTGTTGAAAAAAAATCACATTTTTTTTAATAAATTAATACAAAATAAAATGTTTGGATATGCAAATTTGTTTCTGACGGGAAAAAAGACTCATTTAAAAAAAAAAAAAATAAAATTCCTCAAATGAGTTTTATTTTATGTCGGAAAAAATAAAACTCCTCAAATGTGTTTTATTATCTGACGGAAAAAATAAAACTCCTCCAATGAATTTTCGTTTATGACGTCAAAATAAAACGGTTGAAATGAGTTTTATTTTATGCCGGCGAAATAAAACTCTTTTTTACAAGTTTGTTTCGACCTTTTATTTTTACGTTGAAAAATAACTGTTTTAAATTACTTTTATAAAATAACTTTTTTGATATCACTTATAACTGTTGCACTAAAGTAAAACAAGATAATAAAAAATTATTTTATAGAAACTTTTACTTATAACTAAAATGCGGTTAAAAAAAATAATTGCAATGACATAAAATATATTAACTATATTTATTACAATTCAAATATGTATATTGTATAAAACATAAAAATTTACACCTGCCTTGCACCCGACGAAACAGCAAGATAAGCCTTTAATCACTTGGCTTGTCTTCTTAAGGTCTCTTCTGCAAAATGGAATTGAATAAAAAAAATTAACACCTTCCTTCAGTTGAGTTCAGTGGCTTCGAAATTTCTGCAACACTGTTTTACTTGTTTCTTTGTCATGAATACATGTTTGTTTTAACTTGTCTCACGCTCTGTATCCATCACGTTCAAACTTTGTGTTGTTGATATTATTTAGTTGTCCTTTATCTGTTTTACATTTAAATAAAAACATTTCTTATATTCAGTTCTTGTGTAGTTCTTGTACTCAACTCATCATCAACTCATATCCTTCCAACGATATTATTTGAAGTTTGTTCGCTCAAATAAATAGATCGTAAATTAAGATAAAGTATTTACATCTCTCCACAAGGGTGTGTGTGTGTGTGTGTGTGTGAGCATCTACTTACTCCTTAAATTGCTCGTTGGGGTTAGTTGGCACATATTTTTTATATTGCGGTTTTGCCAAATGCGAGAACTCATTTAAATTGACTTAATTAGTTGATGACGGTTATGAATGCATATCCTGCGAATACATCTTAAATCCTTTAAGACTGTTATTGTCAAAACAGCTGTAAATAATTTCTGTTCGAAGTGTCTTCCTATGTTTCTGATACGAATAGAATCGTGCAGCTTTGGTGTTCTTAGTCATTATTAGTGTACTAAGAACGTGTGCATTCGTTTAGCTGGTCATCATTTACTGCAGTGTTAACTTGTTTACCTTTTTGTTGGCGCTGTAAAAGCAGTAGAATATAAATTGTCCTTAATGAGTTTTAAGTATTTTCCATTACGTGGAAAATATTTTTTTTTTTTTTGGTATACATTGTGTTGCAAAAATAACAATTATAAAAAACGAGCTAAAAAAAAACATAAATATTTTTCGTTTTAAATTTGTACGTATCAACTCGTTTGATGAGATTCATCGAACGTGAAAACATGTCATCATAAAATAGCACCTTTACTTGAATGTAAAATGTAGTTTATCTCTTGTAGCGAAACAAAGATTCATTTAAGACTTTAAAAATTTCTAGACATAGTGAATAAATTTCAATTTTAAGACCAAACAGTTTATAGGTATATAAAAAGTCAATATTTTTGTGAAATGTATTATTAAAATAAAATTCTAGGGATTTTTATACTACACACCAACGATTCCTCCGATTTTATCTTTATATTAAATAATAAATTAACATACTTAAATAACTATTCTAATAACTCTAACTAGAACATTTTCTAACCTTTTTTTTAACCTATTGGCAAAAATCGAAACATTAACAAAATATTTTCCTTGACACACACCGCCTGTATGAACGGTCTTACCATTAACTTGATGGTAATACAGTACGTAATGACTACAGTTGTTTCTGCTACCGCACTCTAGATGGAGCCACTGATTATATTATGTCAGGGACCGTAAATATTATATAAAAATAAAATGAATCTGTAATAAAGATATTTTCGATTTCGTTTTATAGGATTTATAGTTTTAATCCAATTTCGGTTCAATAAATTATAAATCTTTGGATTTTGGTATTGATTGTAGTAAAAACATTTTCCGAAATGTCAATAATGGTTGAAAACGTTAAAATTTTTATAAATATTTATCCGATCGATTTAAATACTCCTCTATTCGACGTTTTCATTTATTTTTGTTAAAGTAATATTTGACTCTGGATCAGTTTTGCTGTGCTTTAAAAAAAGTTATGTTTTTTCGTCAAAAGTAACATTTTAAAATATTCCTTAAATAAAAAATAAATTTATGTGATTTAAATAAAATGAATCAAGTGATAATAACGAAAAAACAAATTAATTAAATGAACAAAAACATGTTGACAAAACATCTTAAGTCGAGATAAGATGGCAAAAAAGTTTTTAAGAAAAAGTCAGCGAAAAAATCATTTTTATCAAATAATCAAATAAATCAAAATTAAAGAAAAATTTCGTTTATAATACAAAATTTTAAAAACGTAAATAAAATGTTTTTAAATAAAAATTTGTATGATTAACAACATTTTTTTAAACTTTCAGAATTTGACTTAAGATGTTTTTTCAAAATGCCAAAGTTATATATATATATTCAACCTTATTTGGAAATATGTTCTGTTTAAAATTAAATGAAAACGTATATTCCAAGCCATCAAGTCGGTTTTAAAGGAAAACACAGCACAATTGAACAAACTTATAGAATAGCAAATGTCATAAGAAAAGCTTTCGAAGAGAGAAAATATTGCTCAGCAGTGTTCACCGATGTTTCGCAAGCTTTTGATAAACGTGGCATGAAGGCTTATCACATAAATTAAAGTAAAACTTACCAGCAAAGCAACACAAGCTGTTAAAAAGCTACTAACTTAGTTGGTCGTAAATTTATAATTAAATAAGCCAATTTTTTAAGACCCACAAGGCCAAGCCTGGGCCCTCTTTTATACATAATTTATACTTCGGACATGCCAACAAACAACTACACCCAAACTTCAACATTTGCGGATGATACAGCTTTTTGTGTACGCTTCTCGTTACTTACAAAAACGTATATTTAAACTGGAAATGTGGCTAAAAAAAATGAAGGATAAGGGTCAATGAGCACAAATGCGTACATATAACATTCGGTATACATCTAGATCGACGTTTAACGTGTAAATGCCATATAGAGGCTATGAAACTAAAATCAGTTCAAACTAATGGGCTTATTAGATGAAATTCTGTCCTTAGTATCGTTCACAAACCTTTACTATACAACTCTATCTTAAAGCCAATCTGGTGCAATTGTAATCAGGTATGGGGCACTGCATCGGCACCTATTATCGAAAAAAGTTAAAGGTGCCAAAATAAACTTCGTCGAATAAAAACTCATATATTAAAACTCTTATTACGAAATATGCAGTAAAATATTTAATCCACATCCGAATCCACTAGTTCGAAAAACTTTAAATAATGGCGACCATACTCGGAAGAAAAGACATAAGCTTTCTTTTGAGCAAAAAAAAAACATTCCGTATAAAAAAAAAATTTTAAACAATTTTTTAAAAAAACAAAAAATTTTTTTCAAAAGATTGATCAAATAGCTCTAATGCACGGATTGATATAAAACTTGCCACAAATTCGTGTTACACTAGTCGGCATAAGTATTTTGACGAAATAAAAATCGTGCATTTTTACGTTTAATTTTTAAACGGCTTTGTTAAAAATTCCTGTTTAGTTTTTCCTTTTTACTTATAACTTATGCAAACTTAAAAATAAGCAAACAAATATTATTTCATAGAAACTTAAAAAGATGTAAAAAAATCAAACGTAAAAATACACGATTTTTATTTCGTTAAAACACTAATGCCGACTAGTGTATATGACTACAAATCATTATCTTAAACTTTATGAAGATCGGTCCATTATTTAACATAAGCCCCATTTAAAGCATACTCTCGGAAAATAGTCTAGTAGCCTTAAACCGTAACAAATAACGCTCTAAAAACCAATTTAATACTACATATAAAACGCTATAACAAAGTTTAGTACTACCTATATCGATATTTGTTTTAGTTTTGGTTTTTTATGTCAGAAATTTTAGTCAATATAGTTTTGTGATGATTCGTTTATAATTAACCATGAGTCCGTTGTAAATACCTCTCTCAAAAATAATTTAACTGCCTGCTTAACGATTTCGAACGTCAACGTTCGCATAGATAGTTATATGTATTTAAAACAACAACAAAATTCAATAATTTGTTTTTGTTTTAAATGTAATGTTCTATGCGAACGGTAACGTTCGAAATCGTTGAACAGGCTGTTAGTTTGACTAAAACTCTTACGAATCATGATATTTTACTCAAATTTGTTCAAATTAAGTTTAATAAGACTAGAAATAAAAGCACAAAGCTTTCTGATTGTCGGTCAATGATTTAACAAAAGCTGGTCTAAGCCGCAACGAATTTTAAAACTGACGTCCGTTTTTATAAAGATTAAATAATAATTGTAGATCCCATATATGTATGTATGTAGGTCCCACGCCTGAAATATTCTAACTGACGGTGGAGGGCATCACTGTTACTTTTTGTTTATCAATACACATAGAATAACATATTAGCAATCCAAGTCAAGCGCGCCATTTTGAAAATAAATATTTTCAAAAATCATGTGCTTTTATTTTGGCTGAAATACCTAATTGTTTTTTTTTTTATTTTCTAAAGCAGAAATAATTTATTTTCTCAATTTAATTGTTATTACTCAAATTTTTTTTTGGCAAAAATAAGTGTTACTATTTTTATATTATTTCCGTCTATTTCCGTTTTTAACTCAAATTCGCTTAAAGTTGTAAAAAATAAAAATTTATAATTTACCATTATTTCTGCCCAAAAACATAAAAATCAGAACAAAAATGATTATGTATATTGTGATTTTTAATATTAATGCTACGGTCACTTTATTTTGTATTTAACCGAAACCTATTTTTCAAATATTTTAAAGCTTTTAGTGTATAACACTTAAAAAAGCTTAATCTTAAGGCGGTAATACACAACCAGAGCTGTATTTTTGTTAGTGTATACTTAATAGAGACCTAAAAAGTTCTCTAGAAACTTATTTTTCGTCTCTATTGTTGCTTTATTTATTTGGCATGAATGACATGGGGAAACGTAAACTTGAAAAAATATTAAGCATTTTTTATTTTTCTTGCACTCACTAATCAAAGTAAATTTGTATCTCGTCGTGATGTGTTGTGTTCGCGCATGTTAAAGACCTCAACGTTGTATTCGCCATACAGAATTCAGTCATTCCGTGGAGGTACAACTTATGAGAATATGTATAGACAAAATGATATACAATTATTAAATACACAAAAACGAAAAAACAACATATAAATGCAAAAAATAAGACAAATTTTAAATAAAATAAAAAGAAAAAATTAAACAAAATCCCATTGAATAATTAAATTATAAGTGCGAGTGTATGCATCATCAAACCATCTTCTAAACAGATAATAATTACAGTGAAACAGTGAAAAATCTTCTAGTGGAAGGTCTTTTTTTCTTTATATTTTGTTGTGCCCGCAGATGCAAATTTTCTTTTCTTGTGCTTAAAGTTTAAAGATTGATTTGATATGGTTGCTAAATTATTATGAAAAATATACATACATATTATTAATAGAATTAAAATTCATACAAGTTTATAAGAAATATTAAAAGAATATATATAGAAAATTATTGAAAAAATAAAAATTAATTCTAGTGTTATACTCTCTTCAATAACTAAAGCAAAAACAACAAAACCAACAAAAAATTCGAATTTATTGAAGTAGAAGTAAAGGAAAAAAATATAGATAATCTTAGCATGAAATGAAAAAAAAAAACATCAATAACAAGCTGTATTGTTGATCTAACAATAAGTTTACAATTGGGGCGATAAGCGACAAACTCTTCTCAAAAACTACAAATTCTCACGCTAAAACTTAAATACTTGCAATCGATCCGCTCTTTAGGCGGCAACGGCACTAAAAGGTAGTATGTATATAAGTATATGTTTTTTGAAGATACATATTTTAATAGTCTTGAGCTTCGTACAGACGGTGGTAAGATCTTACAATGTTGTCGTTAAAATTTACTAAAAAATCTCTTACAACTGTGTGAACATTGTACGCTATTTTCATTTGGCATATGTGTTAAATTAATGCATCTGACAAGTCACTACCGGGTTTGAAAATTTAATAACAGAAATCGTATTAATGATAAATTTTGTATTCCCGTAAACAACTTTGATAATATACTTGCATGTGCCCGTGCAGAAAACTGAATTGGCAGATTGGTTTTTTTTTGTTTTCTTACGAAGACAATAGAATGAAACAATTTGTTTTTTAATTTTGTTTTTTCTTTTTACCCACTTACAACTACAATACGAGTCGAAAAGAACCCAACCAATTGTAGAGGGATGTAAGAAAAGATAAACTTACTGTTTATTGTTGGTGTTTTGTTTAAGCTTTGATATTGTTACAAGTAAGACTTTAAAAAAACTCTTATTCGCTTTAGGGTTTTATTCGTATAATATTTTTAGCCTTTTTACAATCTTAGGAAAAGGTTTCCTGATGAGCTGGCCTAAGCAACCAGTGAAATGCGCATAGAAGCTAGTACAATAAATTTCAGTGTATTTATCAAATATGAAAAATTGGGAATTTAGCACGTCATACAGAAAATTTTGTATTCCCGTAAATAACTTTAATAATAACTTTTTCGTTTATATAATTTTTCTTTTCAGATTATCTATATATATAAAAATAAGTCCGTATATGTACGTCGCCGAACTAATCATAAACGCGTGGTGCGATTTCAACCAAACTTATACACTACGTAGGCAGTGGTCCATATATGGTTTATATGAAGTTTAGTTGAAATCCGATAACGCATGTGTGTTTCTTTTCTTATTTTGTTTTGCCGTGCGAAGCAGGCAACGGTCCCGCTAGTAAAATATACAAAATGGAAATGTTAATACACTAAGGCCCGTTTTCACTACTTACCGATAGCTAAATGTAGACTTTAAACGGCCTTATAAAAAGTATTCTATTATGAAAACTTTACTTTTACCTAAATTGAGCAATAAAGTAAATTAAGGTTCATCCTACCTGGTAGGTTAAAGTAAAGTTATAATAATGGAATACTTTTTATACGGCCGTTAAAATTCTACCTTGAGCTATCGCTAAGTTGTGAAAACGAGCCTAAGTATGGAAGATAAATTGAACTAAATGACCCCGGTTTATAGCGTCGCAATTATTAACTCCTTTTAGCATTTTCCATAACATCTTTAAAACTTGTGGCTGTAGCGCTAGAATTTCTGCAATAATATTCAAGTTCAAATTCTTCAAATAATCCCAAAGAAAATAGTCAGTTGCTGAAAAATTTGGCGAAAGCGCTGGCCAATTAATTTCCGAATTTCTCGAAATTATTCGCTTATAGAAACTGCTCTAAAACGAGTCCATTTCCATTTTGTATATTTTATCATCTGCAAAAAAAATATATACATATATACACGACAAAGTTATGAAGTATTTAAACTCCGTTGTAACTTTTGGCCCACCCTGTATTTGCTAGGTACATACATACCTTTATACATACAAGGAAAGATATAAATCAAAAGCAAAGTTGTTATACATATAAGACGGTTCAATAATTTAGTTAATAACTTTAACCGCCCTTGTCATCCCTACAAGAAGTGAATGAGCGAGTAGTCACTTTTTTCACGTTGGTGTTAAGAAAATGATAGAAAGAAAATACCGAAATTAAGTTCTCTGTCATTTCTTTCTATCATTTTCTTAACACCAACGTGAAAAAAGTGACTACTCGATCATTCACTTCTTGTAGGGATGTTATATATAGGTATACTAATATGAGGCATTATTCGTGAAGCGAACACCCAAAAAATATTTTGCCGAAACTTCTTGATTGCACATATTTGCCATAACTATGTATATCTGTAGTAGTTATGAATGTGTGTGCCAAATATTTTTTTGTATGATTGAAAAATTCTTTTTTTTAAATTATTGTTTCAAACTTCCTAGAAACAAATAAAACAAAAAATTCCGACAAGTGATTCTTTTAAAAAAAGTATACAATCCTTTTCTGTACTTCTGTTAACATAAAATCTTTTTTAGTTCAACCAATTATTTGCTTATATTTTTATTTAGAACATTAATGTTTTCTTTAACCCATAACAGATTAGTTAGAATTGAATACTCTTATAATTGATAATTAAGTATAGACTAATTATATTTATAGTAAAGGAGCTTTTTTATAAATATTTCAAGGGATCAGATAAAAGTTACATACCTAGACTCTTAAATGGTTATTTTTATGAATATTAAACTCACCAATAAACAAAGTAAAATCTTAGTACAATTAAAAAAAAACAAAACTACAAAATAATAATAGAAACATAAAATTTTCTAAAACGTTTACAAAAATATTCAATCAGTTGCTCACGTTCAATTCGTTTGATATTCGTGCTTTTCTTACAACTTAACACTCCAATAGCAACAACAACCACAACAAAAGTAGCAACTAATAAAGAACAACAACCCAATCGACAGGTAAAGTTATTTTATATATTTGAACTCATCAATAACAATAAAATCAACAGCAAAAACTAGTATTGAATAAACAATAATAATGTACAAACAAAGTCAGGCAATGTGTCAGACTGACATTAACTAAAACAGTGAAGAAGAAACCAAAATAATAAATAAATCAGCTGATATACTCTGGCTGTTTAATAAATTTTAACAAAAAACCAACAACAAAAAACACTCATACAATAAACAAACTTACACACACAGCCATAATAATTTATAGAGAAATATTTACAAACAGACAAGTCAGTTTAACTCAGAGAGCGTTCAAATAAAATTGTATCAGTTTATAAAAAACAAAACTAAAAAGTTCAGCACCGTTTTGTATTTTAATATTTTAAAATGCAAACAAACGTTCGTGGCACTAATCAGGTATCTTTATATACTTTATATTTGATGGCCTATTATTAGTAAAATCCCGCTTACAGCCATACCTAAACAATAACGGAAAGCGTTATCTAGCCGTCACAAATTCTCATGCCCATACAATTTGTATGCAGCATACCGAAATAGCGCGGCACTAACGCTTTGCAAGTTGAAAATCCGAATTTTACAGCGAGTTTAATAGTAAAGTTAACCGCTATTGGTAGTAAATAATGGCAATTTCGCTATTTTTTGGTCAATCTAGCGGTTTTATTAAACAAGTGTGTCAACACTACTGTTCATGACACTACTTTGACGCTCTTTTTTAGGTATGACATATCAGCGTAAAAGCTAAGAAGACATATTATATTGTTAACGTAAAGAACTAAAATAACAGAGTTGTGGACTAACATCTTTTAGTTTTTTCATGTTTCAATCTTTCCTATTCCCGGGAACAGCTTTCTTAAATTTTTGTGAATCTTATACATACTTAAATTTTAAATAAAGTAAATAACTACTTCTTTTTCATGGAACAGGGATGCAAAAGGGAGGGTTAAAATTGCTACACGGCTTGTCAATTGCCCCAGAGCTTTTTCGTACATTATGTCTTCTTCTTTGGGTTTAAACAGCCAGACTGCAACTGAAGTGTTAGGGGCTACTGATTCCTGTTGTACCAGGTAGGATGTCTACCTAATTCCATGTATTGATTGCACTGGATTTCCCCGGAAGATGTAACACAAAAAGGTTTAATATCCTTACGATGTACACCTACATACCCTCGGATGTGATGCAGACATTTGTGGAAAAGATTTACGTGGATTTTCACCTTACGATCTATTTTACGGTGGATCTTATCACTTGGGGACTAACTATAGTTCTGAGTTTCTCTCGACTTTTCCCAACTTCATAAAATCCACGACCTTACTGGTACCTTAAACATGGTCCCAATTCCTTCATTTGACCAGCAACTGCTACGTTTTACGCATCACCCTCCAACGCAAATTTTACATCCGGCACCGGTCTCTTAACTATTCGCAACTTTACTTTAATCCATTCCCATAGCTGTGCGCACGTCGAGAAACTTTTCGATTGAAACGCGCGAAATGGAACAAAAATGCCATTAATTGAAACAAACAACTGTTTTTCTTTCTTATTTGCGTTTGTAAAATATTTGCCAAGTAATAGCTGTCAGGTAAGGAAACTACTCGAAAGTCGCCCTTTACATTATGTGGTATGGCCGACGATTGTATTTCCGCCGCCATCGTGGAATTTTGAATTTTAATCGCCGTAAACGATTTGTGTGACTGGCGTTTTAAACGTCTGCAATTTCACATCGGCTTTGAAAGAAATATTATGACATTTCTAACGTAACGACGTAATCTCTTTTGATAGCTTTCGACATGAGTTACATACACACTTTTTTCTCACCTTTCGAGAAACTATGGAATATTTTTTTTCACATTTTTTCAATGCGAAAAGTTCTTACGAGTCACAGGTATTGGCTGCACCTCTTTTCCCCAGAGGATGTAATATCAAAAGGTTTAGAATTCTTGAGATTGTTCAGCACATGTCAAGATAACTTGATGTCGGTCAAATTAATTATTTCAATTTGTTTTGGATGATTTGTTAAAAATAACCTTAAGCCTACAGTACACGGAATGTAAAAAGCGACTTGCGTATGTCGTTCTGACGTAATTTTGTCGTCATCACACATCACGAACTTGCTATTGAGGCTTTGTAGTGACGTCAAAATTACGTCAGAACGACATACGCATGTGGCTTTTTACATTCTGTGTACTATAGGCTTTAGTTTTATGTCAATTTGTCGAGTTTCAAACCATGTTGAAATTCATTTTGCACTTATTATTTTCAAAACTAACAAACAACAAAAGCAAACCATCATTAGGTCGACTCAGAAAGTGATTCTGAGTGGAGTGGGTATTATACAAAACACAAAATTACTTTCTGAGTCGGTCCACCAGGTATGTAACGGTGCAGATCGCAATTTTGGGGATACTTTGATTAAATTGTTATCATAAGGACCTCTTGAATATGGTGAGAATCGGTCAGTAATTTTTTGTAGCCCCTATACAAACTTCATTCCGAAAAATTATTCTTGTGCTCATAAGCCTATTCCTATTGTTGGTATTAAGACTAAATTTGGACCAAAAATATTTTATTAGAACCTCTTGTTGAAAAAGACATGTTGCATGGTGTTAGGATATATAGAAACATGGTTTGAAAGATCGTTTGCGTTTTTCTTCTAAACATTATATTATGTTTGAGACAATAACAAGCTATTTACATTATGCCTGAACATATATTGTAACTTAAGACGTGTTCAACAAAATCATAACCACAAACATTAATGATAGTTTGCGATTGTGGTTGCATCAATCATGTTTTTTCTTTGCGTGCAGAATTGACTTTAGGTCCCACATAAACCTACTTAAAGTGATTTAAACTTTTGAGACGACAAATTTTATGTATGTATATGGAGATGCCTAGATATTATTCTCATAAAGAGCTCTTATATAAATCTTAACCACATTACATAACTTTGTTTTGCAGTGTACATGATTGACCATGGGTCCCAAATAAGCTTAAACGTTTTATTAAATATTGTGTTTTAAGTGCTCAAACTTAGCTGTTCAATAAATATTTTTATTATTAGAATGTGGGAATTATTTCTTAAGTATGCAAAGTATTAAAAAATAGGACTATTGCAAGAAAGCTTGCTAAATCGGAATTTGACTCAAGGAAGGACATTCGAAAAAAATGTTAAGAAAATTAAAAATATTTTTGTTATATATTAATTTTAAGTTGCAAACACTTTTAAAATTTTGCTGTTGATACTTCATTGTGTTTTATATCCTTCTTGTGCTTAAAACTGTTTTGCATTTTTTCATTGTTTGGTGCGTTTATTTCATTTAAAACCGCAAATACTTGTACTAAAAATTTTATATTTATTACGAAATATAAAGTTAACAAAATTAGATAATTTTGCATCGAATTAAAAGTTCCAACATAATAATCTAAATAAAAAATGTCCTTAAACATTTTATTATACATTTCCTTATTATATAAGTATATAAAAGACTTGTAGGGTACCAAAATTTTGTTGTGGTTTATAAATTTCTCTTTAATCGCGTGGGCGCCAGTATAATAAAGTGAGAATGAGAGCAATTAGTATTATACAGCAGCTTGGCTTTTTAAAACACTCATTTTATATTAGTGTTTACTTCACTTTAGATTTATTATAATTTAATTCGTTTATCCTTTTTCTGTATTTTTTGTTTGTTTATAAAGTGTGGTTTGCAAAAAGTTCAAATCTTATTAAGTTTTTGCCAAGTTAGGAACAACCACCACTACCACCGACCGCATGTTGAAGTCAAGAAAACTTTTTTTTACAAATTTATCAGTGATGCTGAAAAATGTTCACAAGGGTGAGTAGTCCTTATACAAGAATGCTTTATAGAGTATTCAACACATTTACTTTTGAGTAAATATGCATACAGACGAATGTTTTACACAAAATTATTGCGGCAATTTAGAATAGCAAACTATAACTGCAAAAGTTGGAATGCATAAAAGCGTTAAATGCTTATATCCGGTATGCATATGAGCTATAGAGCTCAGAGCTGAACCAAACCAAGTCGTAAATTATAATTAATATATGTAGTTTAAAAGTGGTGCAAAATTGTCTACCAACTTTAACTCTATACAGTTCTGTAACGAAATAAATTAAAAAGTGTTTCGTTCTTAAGATAATGGTAACAAATCGAAGTCAATGCACCGAAAGAAAAGCACTCGGGATAAATCAAGTTTTTTATGATGACCTTAAGTATGAGTCGTACTCAAAAATTCAAGTACGAATAACACTAAAACGTACACAAAACAATCCTAAATGGGATTACTTTCAAAAATCAATCCCGGGATTTCTTGAAATAAGTAAAAAAAAGATTAAACTTTTTGTTGTGTTTAACCCTCCGGCTTACGCATGTTTGAATTTTCGATACACATTGAAAAATTGTCTGGCCAGACTCATGTGTACCATGAAGGGCTAAAAAGTAAATTTGAACTCTTGCTTCTATTAATCTTTCTGTACTTAATTCAAGAAAATCCGTACTCACCTTACTATTAATACCGCTTCGGATTGATTTGAGTACGGATGGATTGATTTTTCCTTTGAGTGTGGCTTCAGAATTAAAAATAGCAATATATCTAAACAAAAATACCCAAACCCAAAATATTTTAAATTTTTTTTTCTTGACTTGGTTCGCTTCAGCTCTGAGCCCTCCATATATAAAAATTAATGTATGTAGGTTTATTTGTTTGTTTGTACCTTGTAACCTCCTAAGCTGCCGAACCGAACCGAATAAAACGCTATAGCCCGGAAGGAGCAATAGACTATATATATTTTTTTGGAATTTTAAAGCGGGCGTGGTACCTCCCATGGAAAGACAAAATAAATTTCTCTATATCTGAAGAACGACAAAAGCTAAAGTTTCTAAATTGGGTACAAATATTATGGTTATCAATACATAGCATCCGACAAAATGTGGGTGGGATTGGATAAGAGGGCATGGCACCTCCCATAGAAAGAGATTATATCTTATCGCTGTATCTAGAGAACGGTAACAGCTAGAGTTTCTAAATTTGGAACAAAAAGATTGGCAATCAATACGCAACACCCGACAATGTGGGAGGGATTGGAAAAGTGTGTGTAGAACTAAATATATAGAATATAGCTGGGTTATCAATAAGCAGCATTTTCAACAAAGTTGGTGGGAGTCGATAAATAGGCGTGGTACCTTATATACATAGGCTAAAGAGATTTGAATATATCTAAAGAAATGTGACAGCTAAAGTTTCCAAATTTGGTACAAATAGTTTGGTAATTAATACGCAGCATCAGTCAATAACTGGGCAAGATTAAATAAGTGGACGTGACACAAAATAGCATTCTGTGTATTTAAAGAACTACTGTTGTGTAACATTGTCTAAATTTGGAACAAATAAAATGGTTATCAATACACAGCATCTGTGTGTATTGGGAGGATTGTTGTGTCACAAACTAGAATTCTATATACATATCTAGAAAACGGCAACAGCTAAACTTTAATAATTTCGTACAAATAGCTTGGTTATAAATGCACAACATCTGTCAAAAAGTGGGCTGTAGTGCTGACGCAGGAGGGACAATAAGAATTCTGTCTACCTGGAGAATGGTAACAGTAAGAGTATTCAAATTTGGTACAAATATTAACTTAGTTTCTTTTTCATGAGGGTACCGAAGCGCACTGGCTTAAGCTAGTTTATATATTCATATATAAAATAAGAGTTTTTTTACATTTTTGTCTAAATTCTCTCAAAGCTTTTAGAAAAAATAACAACTTTCGTTTTGAATATAAAAACAAATAAGATTAATTAAACCAAAACAAATAAAACGAAAGCGCAATTCAATTAAAACTAATAAAATAAGATTTTAATGCCAAAAATTTAAATGATATTTTTTATATATTTAAATCACATTTATTTTTAATTGATTGCCTGTTATCATGTGTTAATGGTTCTGCTTCACAACAAGAAAACCCAATTAAAATTCAAATATATAGCTCAAGTTTCCATTACGTTCCAATTGATGCACACAAATTTTTTTTTCAGCAAGAAAAGTGTGCACACACACATTTACCTTTTCACAGTTACACATTGATAATCAAGTCTCGCTTAACTCGTTACTTGTAAATTTCACAAATAAGTGCGAAATTGGTTTCGTTTATCCTTTCTTCTTTCTTTCCTTCTTTTTTCTTCTCCTTCCTCTTAATAAGAGACTCACACACACTCTCAATAAACGAAACAAAGTACACTTTTATCCTTTTGATATTAAACTCTAATGTTTCCGGGAAACCTGGAAAAAATTAAATTTAAAAATAAAAATACTTTTAAATTTTTTTTAAAATTTTGATAAATTTAATTCTAGACTATGGGACAAATTACAGACTGCGGTATAAGTCAAAATTACAATACACTTTTAATTGAGAATTTGAATCGATATCGTAAAATTTGGCCCCAGGTTACAAAATTATAACTGTAACAAAGTCGACTCTTTTTTTAAATTGACCTTGAAATTTGGTTTTGTTAAATTTTTGTTGCTTTTATAATATTATTATTACTTAACTAAGTCTAAAATAACCCCCAAGGAAATAATTTGTATTTTAACACAATTTATTTAATTATTTTACCTAAAAATATGTTAAATTGTTAGTACCTCTTAATAATTTATAAGTGTTATTAATTGGAAGAAAACTTTTTGCAAGTCAAATCCATCTAGTAGTCCATGGCCTGAGTGAGTTTTATTTTTAGCTAACAAAGTTGTTAAAGCAGCTGGTACAATTATTTTTTGTTTTTTTTTTTTTTGTTTTTTGAGATAATTTTTTATTTTTTTTTTTACTTCCAGTACGTTTTATTTATCCCTCTGTGCAATTTTGCATAAAGTTTTACTTTTTGTGCATTTATCCAGCAACTGTAAGTGCACTAACGAGTTTTTTGAATTTGTTGAAGTCTGTTTAAGTATGACTACAACTAAAATTAAATATGCTACATAGGATGAAGTGAGTTTCAAAAAACGAGACTAATGGCCTGTTCATCGATTTCGAACGAAGACTTCGTTCGCTTTACTAACACGTAAAGCAATATTTTATAATTTGTTTTTGTTGTAAATGTAAGCTAAGCGAACGAAATATTCGTTCGGAAAAAGATGAACAGGAATTAAAAGTAGCAGTTACATAAAAATTTACTGAATAGTCTAGTTGATAAACGGAAATAGTTCAAAGCCATATTTTACTACCACGCTACTACGTTCGCATTTTCTTAGAAATATTTGTGGTAGTAGCACAAAAATAAAATACAAAGAGTAGTAGAATTTTAAGCATGGAATAGATAGAGCATTAAAGTAGCATGTAATGTAGCAACAAAAGTAGCGTATAATGCAGCAATAAAGTAGCATATGATTAAGCAATATTGTTTCATATGAACCAATAAAAAAAAAACAATTTATCCTAATCGTAGGTGAAAACGCTATTGTTTTACGGACGTATAATACAGAAAACACTTCTAACTATAGATGTAACGAATACCGATATATCGGCGATACTTCAGGTTTGCCGATATATCGGTATCGGCGATATTTTACTGTCGATACGCCGATACTCTTTTAAGGTTTTTTTTGTATAAACAGTTTGTTTTTCAGTGCTTATTTTTTCATAACAACTAAGATAAATAACCAGGGCTTAAAAAACTGCAGTCGAAACCAAAAACTGTCGAACAAGAAACGAAAATTTGTGTACAACTTTTAGCTTTCTGATTAGGCTTGACAGCGACTGTTGACATTTAATGAATCAGAAGTAAAAGCAACAGTTTTTTTTTTTGGCTAATGACAAATGAAGAAGTGGAAGAAATGGCAGTTTTTCTACTATGACTGCAGTTTTTTAAATGCTGGAGATAACATTTAAAAAGCAGAACATAAAATCAAAACAGAATTATACAGGCGTGTTCTGGAAATCGAAAACGGAAAAGAGTTTTAAACGTCGTTTTTTAATAAGATTTCTGTAATAAAAGAATTTTGTGACAAATATTTTACAAATATGTCTCTATTAAACAGAATTTTGTAACAAAATTGTTAAATATTACATTAGTAGTGTATTAAAAACAACTTCCAAACTCTTGCGTTTTGCGTTTTCGATTTTCAGAACACCCCCGATAAATTGTTTTTTTTTTTAATTCTTTAGCTGGACGTCGAAACCACGCGTTCTATGCGTTTGAAATTTTCTTGACCTTTTTTTCAAGACGCATGCAAATGTGGAAAGAAATCCCACTTAATGCGTTCTATACTTAAATGCATTATACTCGTTTGCTGTGTTAATTGTCAACACAATTTTACACTGATTCTACTTTTTTGACAGATGCAAACACGCATCAACGAATTGAACGCGTAGTGTGACTTACAGCTTTGGCCGTTTTGCTTTGCACCATACCTAAACGTACCGAACGTACATAAAACGTACAAATTTTGTATATTTTTAGATTTTTATTGCTAATTTTAAATGAGATATGAGATATTTTGGGTTACTTCAAAGAGTCTATAAAATCCAAAGGCATTTCTATATTGTCTGACGTTATTCCGCTAGTTAACAGTCTTCGAACATTAGAAAATATAATAAATGAATAAACTAAGATAGGCAATAGTTCAGAGACCCAAAAAATTGGCGACTTACTTAGCATTAGTTCTGTATAAAAGATTTGAGGGCTTAGAGGATAATGAAACCTATTGTTTATCTAAAATTCTTCGAATATTTTAAAGACAAACGGCTTCAATCGTTTCGAAAAACGTCTTATTGAGCTACTATGACTATGCATTCTAAAAATGTGGAGGACACGGTCACCCCTACGCTTAGTAAAAGTTCTGATTAGTCTAGAAAATCCGAAGAGAATGAGCCTCTGTCCATTTTCAGCTGTGGTTCTGCTAAAGAGTAAAATGAGTTTTGTCGAATTTGAGAGGCTAGTTTCTACTGCAGGTAAAGTTGAGAATACCTTGTTGTTTTTGAACAAAGATCTTGTTAATTTCCATTTTTAATATTTATAATCTCTTACACTCTTCTTTTCTATAAAAACATTTTTTATTTTTTTAGCACTACAATAAAATTAATTTTAAATATTAATAATTACTTAAGGTACGTTCAGACTACTGACATATTTGACGAAAATATTTGTTCTGATATTTGCTTCAAACTGTGCGAAACAAAAGAATATTTTGTGAAATGTTCAAACTAAGCTCAAATATTTGAGTTCAAAAATAAAAATATATTTCACAAATACATAATAAAAATGGGCGCAGAAGCTAATTTATTTGTTTTATTCTGTGGGGGGGAAAAAAAAACTGGAAGACAATGGATAACGGGAACAAAGCTAAAATTTGCGAAAACAAACCCTAAAATATATTTGAAATCGCTAAGTCGGTTAAAAAACAAAATGTCGGGGAAAAAAAAAATATTGGAAAAATATCGAAAATTCGCGAAAAATTAGGATATTTCAAAGAAGCCATACAATTTTCAAAGTGCCTTAAACTATAATAAATGTCAAAAATTCGGAAAAATTGCCAAATTAGCGGAAATTCGCAAAAATTTGCGAATGATAGAAAAGTCAAATAACACTTTGCTAGTTGAGAAAACAGACAAGCTGGGCACCTGGCGTTTTAACCTAATTCGGGTTCAGCGTACCCATACAAATACAAATATGGCGGTTTAATATAATTCTTAAATTTGGCCCCTGCAGCGCATTTATGTTTTGTTTGCAGCTACGTTTTTTTATATGTCTGCAAAAAATTAGAAGCCTAGCTGCATTTTCCAATTTTTTATGAATTTTTAAAAAACAAAAACTTCGAAATTTTTATAAAAAAAATAATTATTTTTCCAAACAAAAAATTATGTTTCTAAAACGACTGCGCATATTAGAAAACAGCTTTACTTTTCTTTAAGGAAGTTTTATTGAGTTTTTTTTGTTTTTTCAATGAGCTAAAGCGTTTTTGAGTTACGCGAACATAAGTTGTGCAACCTCCTCCATTTTCGAAATAACGGTATATCTCGAAAACCAGAGCTAACCTAAAAAAACCGGTAGCACCACAAGATCCAGCGTACCCGAATTAGGTTAAAACGCCAGGTGCCCAGCTTGTCTGTTTTTTCAACTAGCACAATGTTATTAGACTTTACTATCATGCCGCTATTAGCAAATTTTTGAAAATTTCCGCTAATTTAGCAATTTTTTGGATTTTTTTTGCCATTTCTTATTTTATGGCTTCTTTGAAATATCTTAACTTTTCGCGAATTTTCGCTATTTATGCAACATTTTTTTTTTTTTAGTTTTTTTCCGACAGTTTGTTTTTGAACCGATTTAGCGATTGTCTAAAAAAAGAACATGGCTAAATTATATGTCATTGTTTGCTTTTTTTTTGTATCTTGAGCTAAGAACAGATCGGTTAATAGATTAAACTATAGTTATTTTATTGCTGGATTAACCGCTTTTAAATCGATCCTAAGTATCAGGTAGACTTCTAGTTGTTCTCCATTCTTGTCTTTTCGTTTGCCATGTGTAGTGTCTTCTATCGGCCTGCTTAATTGTCCAAGTTTAGGGCGCGTGTGTGCAATTGAAAATGTTAAAGCATCTTCCTCACGAAGCTTTGTTGCTTTTGTTTTACTTTTCTGTCTCCATAATTTATATATTTTTGTTGTAGCAGTTCTAGGTAGGTTTAGTATCAAAATAAAATTTGACAATAACATTTAGTACATTACTAGCTGTCCCGGCAAACGTCGTTTTGCCATATAACATACATATTTCTAGTGAAAGAAAGAGGAATAAAGCACCTTATACCATGATCGGCGATGAAAAAAAAACAATAGTTATTTATTTCTTTTCGTTACATATTCAAAACTTAAACATAAAAAAGTAATGTATTTGTTATCCTGAAGTATAAAAATCAAACAGATATAGTCAATTTGTATTACCAAGAGCAATTGCGTGTACGGTATTTTCAGTCCGTCAGTCCGTCTTTAGCCAACACAAATAAGCTCGATGGCTTGCCGACGCGAGAACATGCCACGTATAATTGTCCGTGTTAAAAACAGGGTGTGCCCAAATCTAATCCGCAAACATACATCGTTTGGCCTTGCGACATATGGATTGTTATTGCAAATTCCAATCTAATTGGAAATTAAACGCGTTTGAATTCAATTGGGACGTCTGTGGCAATCATCGGAGTTCGTGGCAGCAAAACATTTTCGTCTCGGAATTTACCATTCAAAATGGTAGCTCCTATAACGTTTTTCATCAATTTTTTAACGACCAATCGTGTACCATTGCAAAGCCGAAGTAGAATAACCGGAGAAAAAAATGTTAAAAAAATACATAAACTTTTCAAATTAATTATGAAGGTATTGGATGTGGGTGGTTTTACCCGTTTACTTTTATTTTACGCCGTAAATGTTAAATAGCCCTTAGTTCCTTCAAGACTTGAAACTTTAATCGGATAATTAATTACGAAGGGAGATGGAGCTTTTACCCCTTTTGCCCTATTTTACGCCCTAATTGTTGGAATTTCAAAAACATGTATATCTTAAAGTTCCTTCAGATACTACAGTATCTGCATGCAAAATTTAAAGAATACAGGTTGATCAATTAAGAAGATGTAGGGAGGGGGAGTGTTTGTCCCTCTTAACCAATTTCATGCCCTGAATAATAAAAATTATAGGCTATAGTTCCTTCCAGATGTTATACTATTTGCCTGTAAAATTTCAAGAAAATTGGTTGATTAGTTAAGAAAATATTGGAAGGGGGAGCTTTTACCCGTTTTGCCCTATGATACGCCTTCTAGCGATATAAAATATACATTAAGATCTCTTCTGAATGTCATTGTACACATTAGGCATGGTTTGGTAACTTTTCAAGAAACAATAAAAAATCATATTATGGATAATGAAACCCATTTTGTTGATATTTATATGGGAATAATATATAGGAAAATCTAAATGCAATATCTACGGAACCACTGGGCCGATTTCGTCCAAACTTCACATAAACCATCTACAGACTATCCCCAAAGTACCGTGTTAGTTTTCGTTTAAATCCGTTGACCCGTTTTCGCAGTTAGTGGTGACATCAAAGTGTACACTTCTTTTTATATAAATAAATATATAGATAGATGAAAAAATTTTGTCTTCATCCCAAAAATAATATTAAAACAAGTAAGAAAGTAATGTCGGTCTAGCCCGAACGTATGATACCCTACACCACAGTATATAAAAACAATTTTTGCTGGAGCTCCTCTTTTTGGGACTCATGGGCAATCATGAACCCGCCTAGACAAAATTATGTTATAAGGTTAAGGTTAATATTATTTAGATATCTTCATCTATATGAGATTTTATGGGGATGGGGGTTTATATGGGACCTATGGGGTAATTTTGATCCTACCAGGACAAATTTCTGTCATGACATAGTAGCTATCGTAAAAGTTACTATTACTAATTTGTATGTTGTTTGTATTTATAAGGAAGGTATAGCAATAAAAGCTATTTTCGGGAGTTGTATTTATATGGAAACTATGGTAAAATATGGACCGAGTCCAATAAAATTTGGATAGATAGTTTTAATTGCAATAAAATAAGTTTGAGCCAAATTAAATCCAAATACCAATATAATAAGATGGTTGATGGGCACAAAGTCCCTATTCCGGAAAGAAGCTTGCATGGGGGCTATATAAAATTTGGACTGATTCACCCCATTTTCAATAGGCTTGGTTCTTATGCCAATTCCAAATCAGAAACAAATATTTTAAGGTGTTACAAACGAATTATCTTACATAGATTTTGATATTCAGATGAAATATGGCCCAAATATCCAAATTTAAACCGAATAACAAAACTCTGAACTAGACAACCATAATTGCCCATAGATCCCAAATATGGATCACACACTCTTACTTGATTAAATTGTATCCTTTGTTAAAATAATCCAGATTTTATTAAATAAAAACTTAAAAGCTGGCGAATAGTAATAGTATGTTTATTAGAGCGACTCAACAAAAAAACTGCTAGATGTACCCTCCTAACAATGAACCTCGGACTTTTTTAGGATGACATTTTATATATTTCGGCTCCAGCTTTGATCTCTCGTGAGATGGACAATTTTGAAAAACGGTCTATTTCTGCATGTTTTGTTAATTGAGAATCTGTTTTCTTACCAACATATACAATATGGGTATCATAAGAAAGGTTTTTTAAGGCGCGTCCAACTGTATATACAATTTGTCTCGGACGATGTCCGTGTCATTTTTTTTTAAGGATATTCTGTAAAAAAGAACGGTTTTTGAATTTTTTATTCGGGGTTGTTTGTAATAAAAATGTCAAATTAACATATTTAAATCTTTAGTTGATTTTATTAAAAACGTGTCTCAGCTTTTTTTGAAATTCGTGCTAGTTCGCGTTTTGACAAAAATGCAATGGGTGGTAACCCTTCGTTTTAAATAGGGCAATATGGGTATCAATTTTTTTCTTTTGCCAAGTACATCATCTTTGTATGTAAATAATTTAGATTTTTGCAAATTAGATGCATTTTTTACGGTGCTCTAGAATATATCTGTGGCTTGGAGCTAAAAGGCCCAATGTCAAAATATTCACTTTTGAGAAAATTGGAATTGAAGATGCTTTTATAGATGCTTTCATAGTGACATTGGCCCTTTTAGCTCCAAGCCACAGATATATAAATGCAATTTTGTGGTAACTCTAATATGATAGCGGATTTAGTTTCTAGATCATGTATGGATGAAAATAGGACTAAAGAAAGAAAAAAAGAAATGATCCACGACTTTAACTTTAACAAAATAAAAAAAATTTAAGTCGTGGATCATTTCTTAAAAAACCCTTTCTTATGATACCCATATTGTATACATATTGTATATGTTGGTAAGGAAACAGATTCTCAAATTAACAAAATATGCAAAAATAGACCCTTTTTCAAAATGGTCCAGCTCGAGAGGTCAAAGCTGGAGCCGAAATATTTTAAATGTCATCTTAAAAAAGTCCAAGGTTAATTTTGAGGGGGTACCCCTTGCACGAATTTCGCTGCCATACAACTTGAGTCGCTCTAATGTTTATATATGATTCCACAGATCATAATAAATTATATAATGCTGAGCTTATTAAGATACATACATACATATACATATAAAAGCTTCCAATGTTGATTGTGTAGGCTGTTACACAGTTCCCCAGTGCCTGGTAAAATATTTTTTTCTAAGTTTAGTATTATAATGACGGTGATTATGGCACACACATTTTTTTCTCTTAAATTTATTGCATTATATCACATTTTCTCGTACACACATACACAAATATGCATACAAATGTACATGTAGATACATATTCGTATGTATTTTCAAAATTTTCTTTAGTTTAAATGGCTGTTGTCGTATTAAGTTTTTGCTTGCAACATTTTTAATGAGTTTTTGTGTTCTTAGAAACTGATTTTGGCAAAAAATTTTAGCTAATTTTATTTTTGCTTTTCATAATTTTCTTTCGGCAATATTGCTGTATGCAAACATACATACATACATACATACATACATACATACATACATACATACATACATACATACATACATTCACAAAAGACAATATTGTATACTGATATACTGTATAATAAGTTTATTTAGTTTGTGATTATTTAGCACATCTGCCTGCCAGTGTTCTCTAAATCGTTTTAAATTTCTTAGAAATTATTCCAAAATCAACAGCAATTATTTATTGAATTCTTTTTTAAAAATATACGATAACAACATTTTGGTTTTTCTCGCAGTTACATATTGATGTGAATTTCCCAGGAAAGTCATTTTAACTTTTTGTATATAGTTTTTCTGCTTTTATACTACCCACAAAATTTTTGTGTTTTCAATTATTATTGTGAAATAAAAAAAAATAATAATTAATTTGAATCTGGTCAAATATTTGCAAATCTGAATGTATTAAAGTTTTAAAAATGAAATAGATATTGAGGAAAAAATTATGGCCACAGAAAAACATTTCAATTTATGAAACAAAATTTGTCTGTTGTGGTTTTTAATTTGCAACCACAGTGCTGCCAGACTAAAATCCTTAAAAAATTACCATAATTGTATGTGAGAAAAATTAAAATTTTATGAATTTTTTATCACGCGAATAAAAAAAAATATAAAAGCGTTTTCATTTATCCTTAAGGAAACTTCAATATACATATCGAACTTGATCATAAAGAGGGTATTAACTCAAAATTTTAAAAATTGATTAGAAGCAAAAGAACTTTTAATTTTAATTAAACACGTATAAAAAAGGGTTTTTAGGCCAACCGTGTCATTATTAAAAAAAAAAATACAAAATAGCACGATAGTTTTACAGCGGTTAGATATAATTATTACGTGTCGAATTTTTCCAAAAAGTGTAAAGTAGAAATTTTGAGTTTATACGCTGTTTACGATCAACCAAGTGCGATAAATTTCAAAATTTATATAATTAAGTAAACTTAAATACTTTGCAGGTAGCATAATCGCATGATAGACCGACCGATCATACTTTATTATTGCAACATAAAGACAATTCACAAAGTTTTAAGAAATCTCAATAATTATTATCCAATTTCAATTAGCACACATCATCGATACTAATTAAAGTTGAATTAATTACAATAACAAAAACATTAAGCAACGACTGGATCTAAAAACAATGAATTGAACGCTGATGTTTGAGCGTTTTAAAAGAGGCCTTACGGTTGGTTCAGAGAGTTCTCGTGTGTACATTTTACAGTTGCAGCGTTAGAAGTTCGCTTATTTGTACACATGAAAGTGTTCATAAAACTAATTTTTTTTTTTTTTGTCTTAATAATAAATAAATATTTTTCGTTGCGTTGCTTATTTTTGTTTATTTTAACCTTGTCAATCAACGTGTTGTGTCGCTGATGTGTTCATGTGTATGAATGTTAATATTAAGAAAAATATTTAATTTCGTTTCTTTGCATTAAGTTTTAACGTTTTTACTAGAGTTGTGTACATGACGTGATTTGGTCGTGTCACGCGTGAATCACGCTTAACCACGATTACCTAAAAAAATAATCCTGCTTGAGAGGGTGAGTGAGCGTGATTAAAAGGTAAAACTCCTTGCGTTATTGTGCGTGCTTAAAAATTCAAAATCTCTCTCATGTAGACAACATTTTCACAAAATCATTATTTGATTCGTTGAGATCTTTATTGAAGTAAAACGTTACAAAAGAAGGGCTTATTGAAAAACATCATAAGCCAGCCAACCGAATTGAAAAACTGGTCTTATGTGTTTTTTCTATAAAGTATAACATACAAATATGTACAAACCCTTATTGTCAAGAACGACAAGTCGCTATCGCCCACTTTTTGTGTTCAACTCCGTAAAGGTTATAGTTATGTCTTTTTTTAAACTAGGACCAGCATTGCAATAGGGGGAAAATTTCTGCCTCTCCGAACGCTTAAACCGATTTTGATGAAATTTTGTTCATACACGCAGAAAAAAAATATTGTTGGGCATGGTTACGGCAAATACACCATGTTTATTGTAACAGTTTATTGTTGCCGTACACAACAAATATTTAGTTTTATTAAATATCAGCAATATTATAGTAACTGTTAACATATCGATGTTTATCGCAATTATAAATATGAGTATTGCTGACCGAAAAATAATTATTTTTCTAGCAACTAAATAATGATAACTTTGAAAACATATTAAAATTCTTGCAACTATCACATGATAATATTCTATCACATGATAATATTCAGTAGTCATAGTATGCTTAAGAAGCCAACAAAATATGTTTACTCTAATAATATTTTGTTAGCGGCATTTGTAAAATAATTTTGAATCAGTTGTGTGGTTTTTTTTAAATATGCGTATGGAATTATTTGAATTATTTTGAGTGAGTGGTTAAACAATTGAAAATAAATACTCATTAAAAAAAAACAAGTGTAAAGAAATTAAAAAAATATAAAAATTGTATTACCATTAAACAACTATTTATGTATGTACCTTTCAAAACCAGGATCATGAAGGCGACAGAGGACAGTTCAAACCGATTTTAATAAAATTTTAAACATAGATAGTTCTGCATGATGGAACATTTATGCTCCTCCGGTATTTTGCAATAGATTTTAATGAAACTTGAAGCATTGTTGCCCCTCCATTTAGAAGAAGATGTGCGCTAGCATTTTAAATAATTCAGACACTCTAAGAAGTTTGCATTTGGCAGATCAAAATATTTTATTTGTGAGCGTACGTGGTTTATTATAAACTTAAACTTCAAAACGATTTTAACTATAACGAAAAAATAGGTTTCGCCTTGGTCAGAAACTACTGTAGATATTGTTTCATTGTAAATTTTATTCGTTTGCCTAAGTTTTGTAAAAATTTTGACAAGGTTTTGTTTTAACTTTTGTCTGAAAAATAAGTATTCGCATATTAAACAGACCTGCAAAATTTGGAAACAGTCAAAATCCTAGACCTAACGTATAGTTTAAGAATCGCTGAACACGAATCTGTACTCATAATCAATCCATCAAATCAGTTTTTTGCGATATCTTCGCTTACAATCTAAAAAACCCTGTTTTTTTTGCAATATTCCAGACGTAATAGCTGCGTGATTAATCTTTATTTATAAAACCTGATATATCGTCTACCAGTTACCTTTTAAAACCTTTGTGATATCTTGTTTCTTCTCGGAGATATCTTAACGTAAAATTTGAAAAAAAGATTTTTCACTATATTCACTATATTTTTTGTGATTTTTTTTTTATAAAATTTTGAATATTTTGAATTTTATATTATTTTCAATTATAATTAGTATTGTCGTTATTTTATTGAACTATTTATGGTTTTTTAATCCAAATTTTTAATTAGGCTTTAGTTCATCAAATTTAATTTTCATTAAATTATTTTTATCAAGAAAGGAATTTTACAACTTGAAAATTAATTAAAATTGTTATTGATAATCTTTCATTCTTGACCGTGGCCGGGGCTCGGACCCTGGCCGGCAGGTTACCATGACATGTTTCGATCACAACCACTCGATCTCCCAGATGGATTTGCCGTCTTACACTCGAAGCCATCGACGACTGCTGAGGACAATAGTCAAACATCAATCCTTAAACCAGATTGTATTTTAACCTTTGGTAGATCGAAATTTGCTTTTTTGAATGATTATCCATTTTAATTGATTTTACATGTTTTTCCTTTCTTTACTTTTACTTACGAAAAACTGGTTAATTATAAACCAAAAGAACAAGAGAAAACTCTCCTCTAAAATTCCAACAAAAAAAAAAAAAAAACAATTAATTTTGAGGCACTTGATTAACTAACTGTAACTTGGTGGTGGAGTAGTGACTGAATTAGTAACTGAGGTCTTTCTGTCTACCTGTCGACTTGACATGGCAGTACTTCAAAAGTGTTAATGAATTCAATTTATTCACATGCATACAAAGTTTGTTGAAGAGAGCAAAAACATTTCTAAAAGATAAACATTAATAATAAATACATACTAAAACACACAATCTTTCTTTCTTACAAGCCTCTTACAGGTTTAAAATTAATTTAATATAATCACATGCTCTTTAGTTAATTGGCCACTGTTGCACAAATACTAAAGAGTGGCGGACGCCCATAAACGTTCGTACTATAACAAGTCTCACATGAACCATTAACCACAAGCTAAAAGCGTCTTTATCTTGGAATGTGTCTCCGAGAGTTAAAGTATGAAATGCCTACCGGCTTTTTCACTTCTACTTGCACAAAATAACAAATTGTTGTTGTTTGGTGGCCCTTTATTTACACTCGTACCCATTTAAGTTGAATACTTTAAAAATATGCTTGGTCCCACTACTAAAATCATTTTGAAATCCACATATTGTTGTTGGATACGGGTATGATAAGAATCTTGAGAAGCGCAAAAGAAAAAAAGGGTTGTTTGACAGTTGACGAGAAAGAGCAGAACACAAAGCAAAATACGTAATGAGAGCAAGAAAACATTTTGAATGAGAAAAATAAAAAACCCCAAGCAAAACAAAAATGAAATTGAGAGTACAATAAATGAAGTATAAAATGAGTATTTGAAATAGCGGAGAAACGAAAAGATAAAAATAATGAGACCCAGCAAAGCTCTTTTCATGCCCGAACTGGGTATAACAGTTTTCATTCATTCAATGTTTATTTGTGTAGTAAACAACAAATGCTTTAACTGGGTTGCCAAATACATATTTTAAGACAACCTTAATATTATCGTAAATCCAAAAACATAAGCACATGAAGTCAATTAAATATATACCTACAACACAGTTAACCTTCACACTCCCAAAACCCACCCAATTGGCATTTTCGATCAGTGTTATCTTTTTCAATTTAAATTTTTTTCAAATTTTCATTGTGTTCTTTTGAAGGCGAATGCAACACTGCTTTTGTTGCCCAATTGTCAAAAATATTGCTAGTAAACAGAGATAAAACTGTAGGTTGAATACAAACTTTGACAACCCAACCACCGCAAAAAACACCAGCTGTTGACTTGACCCCAACTTCTAGTTAATTCGTCTTGGCTCTGGTTTTTTATCTATCTGTTCTTTATAAATAAAAAATAATTTCAATTTTTAAATATATATGCAAAATATAAAGAACTTATCCAAACGATTTTTCGGTCACGACATGTATAATAATCTTTGTGATTGCGAAGGTTAAAACAATGGCAACCCTACTGCTATGAAACAACTTCATTCAACAATATGCAATAAAAAAATAAAAACTAAGATGAAATCTAAGTTCAAAAAAGGCTCTCATTTACTAAACGACAAGATACGATTGCATTTTCAGTTTGACATTTTAAGAGAACAGTGCGCGTAACGCAAATTTATCAAAAATTATTAACTTGCCACAATATACCACAAAAAAAAAAAACATAAATGTATATACATGCATATGCTTATAAAAGATACAACCTATTTAACTTTATGTTAAGTATTTGAAAGTTTTGTAACAAGTTTGACAAGCAGAATTGTTCCAAAGTGTAAATATTTTAAATAAAAGATACAAGAAAAAATAACTTCATACATTGATATTTATTAGTATCTGAAAAGTGACTATGAGTTAAGAACACAACAACGACACCTGATGACGAAAGCATATTGCTGCTGTTAGACGGAAAGTCTTCCTACTTTTTTGAGCTAATGACAAGTAAAATTAATATTGTATGTATGGGTATGTGTGTGTGCAATCATACGCTTTTTTCAAATAAAACGACAGTAGTTGTATAAATTTTAAACTGCATTAATAGATACAAATTGACAATAGAGGGTGGGAATTTCACTGAATTCATGTCTTTCTTTTTATAACTTTTGTTTGTAATATAATTATAATCATTTCTATTATTGTTTAGTATCGTGATAAGAGGCATGAGTGAATTTCTTTAACTGAGGTAAACAAAGTAAAAGCTTGTACAGAGAACACTACACTTACACTTGTTTTTTTTTATTGTATCTAGATACATGTTCTCGTGTTTTATAAAGGCACACACCCCTTCATTTCTAGATACTCGCATGTGGGGATTAAATACTTTGTTCAACACAAGTGGAATAACTTATAAACATACCAAATGAATATGAAACGTGTGTTAAGTCTAAAGTTAACATGTTTGATCGGTTTTAAGAGCCCCAGATTTTTGACAGATTAAAATTGTAATAAATCTAAGAATATAGTTTTACAAAATAAAGATATTTTTAATTAATACTTGTATTGTTAAGGATGTACTTATGTTTGTATAAACTTCGACTAAAAGATAATTTTATAAAAGCTGATTCAAAAATGCTGCTAAATTTACTCCGTTAACAAATAAGAAATTTACAGTTTGCTTTTTGTAATAAAAATATTGGAAACAAGAAAAAATTGGAGTTTTTTATTGTTGTTTAAATGTAAATTCCGAAACAAAAATTTTTATTTATATTACAAAAACAGTAAGAAATCACCAAGAGGGGTTTGATTGAATGTTTTATTCAGATTGATTTGTTTTATTCCTTCTTCTCAAAAACAAATAACCTTTTGCATTACAATGCATATTTTTACAGCTTTTGATTAAAATCGACCTTTTTTATAATATGAATACCATCAATAAGTAGTGCAATACTTAATTTGGATTTAAATACGCTTTTTCTCCGCAACGGTGCAAATTCAAAGCCTATGAATTTAATCGTCATTGTAACTTGTGCCTTTAACCTGTTTGCGAGAAATAAACAAAACTTAAATAAGTTGTCGCTTACGATATGATCGCAGATAGGGCTCAAAATCTAACTATAAGATCAGTTTTTTTTTTCAAAAAAGTTATGGATTATAAAAATGAGTCAAAAAACCTTTGACCAAAAAACAGCAAATTATAAATCATATCCGGCAAAATGAAATACCAAACAAGTAAGAAAGTAAGGTCAGCCAAGCCCACCCTATTACATCCTGCACCACAGCCTTAAAAAACATTCTTCAAAAGTGTACCGTTTTTAAAACCATGGGCAATCATGGAACCGCTGGACTAAATTAAATTATGAGGTTTATATCACTGGGATAGAAATTGACACTTTTTTAGATAAGCTGGGCACTTGTCGTTTTAACCTAATTCTGGTACGCTGAATCCAGTGGTGCTAGTCGTTTTTTTTAGGTTAGCTCTTGTTTTCGAGATATACCGTTATTTCGATAATGGAGGAGGGTTGCACAACATATGTTCGCCTTACTCAAAAAGGCTTAAGCTTATTGAAAAAACTAAAAAAGCCGCAATTCCGCAATAAAATTTCTTTTCAGAAAGGTAAAACTTTTTTCTAATATGCGCAGTCGTTTTAGAAACATAATTTTTTTTTTTTGGAAAAAAAAATTTTTTTTATCAAAATTTCGAAATTTATGTTTTTTTAAAAATTATTCCCACTTCGGCAGCCAAATTACATGTAATATAAATATACAAATATGGCAGTTTAATAAAATTCTTAAATTTGGCCCCTGCAGTGCCTAGGATGCCCCTAGATGGGTCAAATGTATAATTATTTTTCATCTCAATCATTTATTTCTAACATGCCTACGCGCTATCGCCATTCCTTAAGGGGGCTCCCATACAAAATGTTCGATTTGTTTGCAATTTCGTTTTTTATGCGTCTGGAAAAAATTCGAAGCCTAGCGGCATTTTCCAATTTTTTATGAATTTTTAAAAACAAAAACTTCGAAATTTTGTTAAAAAAATTATTTTTTTTCCGGTCGGTCTCTTAAAAACATTGCTGCTGTAAACGAAAGTGTCGACGAAAACATCAATCCATCATCGTTCTCTGGACGGCATTCGTCACAGGAACAAGATAACGGCGTTTTTGTGCGCTGAACTGGACGTCATGGATATGGAGGATATGTGCTTTTAGCCAGACTGCGTCACCCTGCACACCGCGCATAACACAATCGATTTATTGCAGCAACGATTTCCTAAACAAAATATCTCAAGAAATTCTGATGTCAACTGCCCACCAAGATCAAGCGATTTAACGCCGTACGATTTTTTTCTTTGGGGTTTCGTGAAATCTCGGGCTTGTGCGAATAAACTAAAAACAGTTCCCGAGCTGAAGTCCGAGATCGAATGCGTCATCGGTGAGATACAGCCCCATCTCTGTGAAAAAGTCATGGACAATTTCATGAAAAGAGTAATAACCTGTCATCAGAGCCGTGGGGACCATTTGACGGATATTTTATTCCATACTTAATCAAAAAATGTCTTCTTTACAATCCAATAAAAATCACAACTATCTTAAAAAAAAATCGTGTTTTTAGTTTAAAATTAAAAAGTGCATTCCTTATGAGACTCTACTTTATACTCAATTTGTTCGCCTTAAGTGATTTTGGGATGGGTTATGGTTAACTAACTAACATTTATAAGGAAGTTATAGCATTAAAAGTTTTTTCAGGAGTAGTATTTGTTTGAGAGCTAGCTATCTAAGGTCAATTATGGACCGATTTAACTAGCAAGAAATTTTATTAATTTATTTATTAATTAAATTTTACACAAAAACCGAGCCCAGAGGGCCATATATGGTTTAAAAATACAACTCAACAAACAATATGAATATAACAAAATAACTAAAAAATATAACAATACATTTTTTTCCTTTATTTATGATGTGATGAAAATCGATAAATTTAAAAAAAAAAATATATATATAGACTGTAAAAACGGCAAATGTGTTAGAAATCAACTGAAAACGACTTTATGGATTTTAATCGTTTTGTTCTTAAATAATTTTCCATCACTTACTTGATTAGTAAAAAAAAAATATTAATTATCTTCATTAAGGGTTGATCTTATTTATCATATATTTTCTTTAATTTAAATATTATCAAATATTTTCATTTATTTTATTTATCAAGAACTTTGTTATAAACTTTGATTCAAAAAACTCATGTTTATTTTTTATAAAAAAGGAACCTGTATTAATAAATCGAAATTGATTTTAAAAAAGATTTTGAATGGAAAAGATATATTCAAAAATAAAGAAAATTATTAAAAACTAAAAATAAAAATGTTTTTGGTATATTTGATAATATTACTCAGGGACCGTAACAGTTATTCCTTTTTTCATAAAAGTCAGATTTGATTTTTATTTTTTTTGAACAAAAATAACTGTTATTTATTGATTTTTATTTTTTCGATCAAAAATAACAGTTATTTATTGATTTTTAATTTTTTTAACAAAAATATAAGTTAATTTTTGATTATTATTTTTTTGAGCAAAAATAAAAGTTATTCATTAAAGAATTGTACGTGTAATAACAATTTAGTTGACTTTAAATATTTATTTTAATGTGCAAAAGAAATCCCAATAATGATTACACATTAAAATAAACATTTAAAGTCAACTAAATTGTTATTACACGTACAATTCTTTAATGAATAACTTTTATTTTTGCTCAAAAAATTAAAAATCAAAAAATAATTGTTATTTTTGATCGGAAAAATAAAAATCAAAAAATAACAGTTATTTTTGTTCAGAAAAATAAAAATCAAAAAATAACTCTTAATTTTGATCGAAAAAATAAAAATCAAATTTATAAAAATATATATTATCATATATCATATATATTATCAATATATTTTATCATAGACAATTTCATAAGGATGAATCAGTTTTTCCACATTTACTTCTATATGCTCTTTTTGTTTTAAAATTCGAATATAACTGTTATTTTCGGTCCCTGCATTAAACAATAGCATTTGATTAAATGATATAGATTACAATAATAAAGTAGTTTATGCGCACAAAGACTTTGTTACAAAAAGATGCTTGTATGGGGGCTATGTTAAATAATGAACCGTTTCTGACCATTTTCAAAAGAATTGGTCCTTGTGGTAATTTAAATCTATGTAGAAAATTTCATCAAATTATCTCCAAAATTGTAGCCTGTTCTTTGCAAATAAATTAAGTTGTACAGCCAGAGTCTGCCGGACGGTCGGACATCGTTAGGTCGATTCAAAAAGTGATTCTAGGTCGATAAGTATTTAAAAGTATAACAAGCATCAGCTCAAACGCATAATGCCCTCTCCATTGTTGTGGTGTGGGTCAAACAAGCAAAGAGATGATGTACGAATTAAAATTTATAATAAGGAATTTGAAAATTGTTAATTGTTTAAGTTTTTTTTTTTTTTTTTTTTTTTTTTTTTTTTTTTTTTATTTCCTAAGTTTAAAAAAAAAAGTTTAAGAAATAACTTTACCAAAAAGTGTCCACAAATTTTGTCAAAATATTAAAATTAAAAATTCTTTTTGGATAATTAAAAAATTATTCAGTCCCTGCTCTTTTGAATAAAACTAAATTTATATTTTAAGGACAATTACCACTCCTTGTTGTAGAGAATATTACATGAATTTTCTATTTCAAGTAAAACTAACAAAATAAGCCAAATAGCCAACCAACAAATTCGTTTACTTACTCTTCGTCTGGTTGCCAATCTGTCTAAGTAATCAGCTTTCTGCAGAGACCAACCTACCAATTTTAAATCAAATGGCAATTTTATCGTGTTATACGACTATCACATTCCTGCCGGCCCAAATTATTACTTTTGCTTTGTGTAGTATTCTTAAACATTTCGAAAACTTAATTACGTCAAATGACACAAACACACCCAAATATCAATTTGTATCTTCAAGATGTTTAAACATGACGTGTTTCTTCTATTATAATCAAATGTGGTTGTTGTTGTTGTTCTTGTTATAATGTTGTTATTCTCTAATAATAATTACAACAGCAAAAAGCAATGGAAATAAAAAAATCTTCCAGCTACCAACTAGTTCTGTAATAGAAAATTAGAAAATACAGAGATGGCAGAAAGATAACAAGAGGCATTAGGCGTAAAGAGTAATAATAACACAAAATTAAAATGAAAATTCAATCGAATGGATGAAGAGGAAATAGACACGAGCACACACATGTATCTTTGTTAGCGGTTGTTCATTAGTATAATAATTAACAGAGCAATTAAAAGCATGAAAATAGTTTTCCTTCGTGTTCATGAACTTTTGTGTGTTCGAGTAGTTTTTAAAATTGAAGTGCATTTCAATAAATCTGTTACCAATTGTGAATTATTAACGAGCCGGTCGCGCCATAATTATAAACAAAATAATTTACACCATAGTCCAGGGGTGGGCAAACTTAATATTAGTTTTTATATAGTAATTTTATATATATTTTAATTTTTCTTATTTATACGCGATCGACTTCAAAAAATAGGCTTAACTAAAAGCAAATAAAAGTTACACCAAGGTCTTCACGTTAAGGGTTTTATGATGTCGCTTAAAAGTCTCACAGCCAATGCAAACTTTGCATTTTAATACCCTCGCAAATGAACTGTTAAAAATTGAGAATAAATTAACACAAACTTCGTAAATTTAGCAAACAATATTGATTCGTAATTTTGAGATTTTTAAGTTTGCATTTATTGAAAAAGCTTTTGTTTGTGCTTACCGTTACAATTTATTGGATATTCTGAGCAAATTTTTATTTTGGCTTTTTTGAAAACAAATTTGACCTTGTTTATTTCTGTATTGACGTTTCTTACAAGCTGACATTAATTGTTTAAAATTAGACAAGAGTTAAAAAGGGTCTACATGAAACGAGTCTCGCTAGTTTTACCATTTACACAAATGGCAATTTTAAGCGATTTCTTAAACCCTTATTGTATTTACTATGTTGTGCAATGTACTTTTGTAAGAAATATTTTTAATTGACATTCCATTTCATCAACAACTCCTGTAAAGTAGGTGATAATCAGAGAACTTAATGATCATTAAAGAAGTTAGTGATCTTAAGAGAACATCAGTAATCATTAGAGAACTCTAAAATTGCGATTTAATCTTTTTCACTGTATAAAACGCTGCAATATATATTTTACTTCTGGCAACAAATTCCAAATTAAATTTCATTTGACGTGCTTTCAGGGTTATATCTGACTGTATTGTTGAAATTTGCTAACTCTAGATCCGATATATTAAACTGAAAATTGTAAGCAAGTTTTGATGGAATACACTCGTTATGGAATTCTCCAAAAGAAAATTAAATAAATTCAAAAATCGGTTGAACGTTATTGAGATTTTCAAATCGTCTCTCAAATTCTCGATGAAAATTTTTCAGCACAAAGCATTTCAATACTACATTCACCTTTTCATATTTGGGAAATATTTAAAATGTTGGTTTTTGGAACATTTACCGAACTTAAAATTTCAATAATAGTTGTTCTTTTCCCTTGTAATTGTAAATTAAGCGAGTTGTAATGGCCCATAAAATCCGTAAAGGTGGCTTTTCAGGATATATATTTTACAGTGTGCTTGTCAAATTTTCCACTTTAAAATGCATAATACGTGCCGTGTAAAAGCAAAACAAATTTGATTCTGTAAATGGCAGCTCTAATTTGCAGTGTTAATTTTGAATTGACAACCCATCTGACATCAGCTGTTTGTGGCGGCTAATTTATTTATTTATACACATTCTTTTAAGAAACAATATTCTTAATCAACGGATTTACAATTTGAAGTGAATAGATATATATAAATTATTTTATAATTTGCTGTTGTGGACGATTTTAGATTATGCCAGATGAAACCAAAAACGAACGTGCGAAAGCACAAATTATAATTATACTCAGGCATGTGCAATTACGTCTGACAAGCCCACTGCAAAATACATATCGTCTAAAAGTACCTTAAGGAATGTAAAACTTACAATTGTTCATGATTTTTTTCTAACGTTCCCCAAAAATCAACAATTTAGGAAAAAGTTTTAGAAATCTTTACAAACAGATTCCCCATAAAAGCCACTTACTTGACTTGACAAAAAAAGAGGTAAATGTTCATAATCCGAGCCATGTTCAAGTCGAGTTCATAAAATTAACGCTTTTATTTTTTGAATGATTTTTTCGCTAAATTTAAAAATTTTTGGAATTTTTAGTACACATTTTAAATAAAAAGATTTGATATTAACCTAGTAAATTCTGTCTGCGATCGACTCTCGAATTGTTCGCGATCTACCGGGCGAGCACGATCGATTGGTTTGCCACTCCTGCTATAGACAGACTTAATTCCTTTTGACACATGTCTAGTTGTGTTGGGTGTAAGAAAAAGTACTTTCTTAAGCTTTCGATTTCACATGCTGATAATTAAAAACAATGATCAAACAAAAAAATGTATACAAATTTCGATTACAATTCAGATTAAAAAATATATTTAGGCAATTTGTGTGGTTTGCTTGGTTTCTTTTGAACCATTAAAACTTAAAAATATATTCCAAAAAGAATGAATAGTCTTTGGATAAATGAATTTAAAATTTTTGTTATCTTTATTAAATAAATATTTTGAAGTTTTATTAAATTCTTTCACTTAAATTTTTAATTGGATAAAAAACAATTAAGTTTGTTTAATTTTAAAAGCATTTTTTTTTGTTTCCTGAAAAACACATAAATTGTTTTTCAATATACATGCGTACATACATTTATTTAGGCTATCTTCAATATTTTTTTATATGAAATACAACACACTCCTTTTTGTACATTAAGCCCAATGAATGTGTAATTTCAGGCAAAATGCTACAAAATCATTCATTGGCAGTACTTGAAGTTTCGAAAAACAGCAAAATAAACAAATTTACTTAAATTACACAAACAACAGCAAAAACAATAAAAAATTATTCTGTAAATGGAAAATTCTTCCATATGCACGTTAATAATGCAGCAATATTCTCTGTTTTTAAAATACCCATCATCATTAATAAAAATTATTAAATTTTTTGCACAGAAAAACATTTTAATGGATTTTGAACTTTTTTAGTATTTGGTGAAAAAAAAATTTTAACTGAACAACTTGAAATTTAATAAATTTTCTCATATGGATAAAAATGTTAATATTTTTTTATTTTTGCAAGAGATCAGTTGCAAGAGAATATCAATAATTATTTGCAACATATAAACAACGAAAACTATTTATATTTTGCTACAAAAGTTTCGTAATATTCATATTTCTTCACAATGGAATCATTACTATCAAGAAAGCTTCATCAACAATTTTTCCGCAATCGCATTTAATAGCCTTTTGAAGTAAATGTAATAAAGCGGGTTTTTTTTATAGAGTGACACAAGTTCAAATTATAATAAAACAAGGAAATATATTTTTCGGGCTTTATTGGAAAGAATATTTCATGGAATTAATGTTTAAATATGATTTCTGCCATGTGGCTGCCACGGCTGGCGCGTAGAAGGTGCAATCTGGAACACCAATTTCACGCCTTTTTGCAGCATTTGCGGCCGTATTTCGTCGATAACTCTTCAAGTGTTGATTTCCAGGTGTTCAATTGTTTGTGGTTTATCGACGTAGACAAGTGACTTAACATAACCCCAAAGAAAATAATCCAATGGGGTTAAATCACACGAAACTATTTTTTCATCAAAAGTTTCTTTGAGTAAATCAATTGTAGCGCCCGCTGTGTGGCTTGCGGCTCCGTCCTGTTGGAACCACATATCAGCAAGATTAATGCCACGTAATTGAGGTACGAACAAATTTCGAATCATGTTCCTATACCGTTCACCATTGACAGTAACATGCTGACCATCATCGTTTTTGAAGACATAAGGCGCACCAAACTTTTCTGTGGATGTAATGTTGTTTTGACAAATGTAGATTCTCCTCACTCCAAATGCGACAATTCTGCTTATTTACGTACCCATTTAACCAGAAATGGGCTTCATCGGAAAATAAAATTTTGAATGGAAATTCAAAATCAATATCAATTTGTGCCTCAGCCCGTTCTCCGAATTATTTTGATTAAAAATTTCAACAATTTGCACGCGATGCACTCGTGTAAGTCGATTCATAATTAAATTTCAAAGCAAACTAAACAAAAAGCAACTATCAGCTGTTAAAAAGGGCTCAAATAAAGCAGTGATGCCAACTCAAAGTTCTGACACTCTATCAAAACGCCCTTTACAAGCTGAATATTAATGCTTAATTTTGTTTGGTTTTACCTCGTTGTATGTCAAATAAATTTAAAAGAATTCTCAAACTGCTTTCTGGTCAAAAAGTCAAACTATTTTTGCCTCAAATTTCATTATCAGTAAATATTTCTTACGAAAATATTTTCAAATAAATGTATGTACTTACCCATCTAGCATTTTGTATCATAATCGAGTATTTAAGGACTCAGCTTCAAGATTATAATAATTGCATATGAGCTAATTTTTCGATCATAAACAATACTCTCGTTGTGAGAAAATAGTACCCTACAAATGAGTCGCCTAGAAAAATCATATGGGATGCAATTTGTTCATGCCTTTTTGAGCAATTTTGTAGATGTTTTCAAAATATTTAAAATTTTTTTATTGAAGCATATGAATTAATCATATGTAAATCCTTTTCAAACCGCTGAAGTGATAAGGCATCCAAAAACAATCTGGTAAGATCCATTTAGGTGCTATTTACAAAAAATGACCACCCAAATGCTTGCTGGGTGCATCGAAACAATTAAATTATTAGTACTACAATAACTTCAAAGTAATAATTCTACTAAAAAACATTTTAGTAAAAACATTTGATCGGTATTTAAAAGTGGGATCGCAATTTAACCGAAAATCGTTGCCGTACTTGCGTGTAGATTAGGTAAACTATCCAACAATCAGTCATTGGAAAAATATAGACAATAATTTAAGAAAGAATACAGAATAAATACTGTCGTTTACCTTTCTGATAACATATTTAGTTTGCTAGTTACCGTACTTTTGTACATTTTTAACTCTCAGGGAGTTAAAATTTATTTTACGCACATTTTACCGAAGGTGAAGGTCATTTCAGTAATGTTAAAGTTAAATGATAAAGAGATAACTAGGGCGTGGAATTTCTTGCGTTTTTTATTGTTAAATACGCGCATAAAACATGATTAAGCAAATTTAAAATATGCTTTAAAAATAAATGAAATTTATTATTATATTATTATTTAAAGAAACACTGACGGTTTTTTTTAATTTTGAATTACATTTAAATAGAATTAAAGATAGTTTACTTACAAACATCAGATTTTTGAAAAGTTAACCTTAATTTTATTCGCTGTACTAAAAGTAAAAAAATATTTGTAAAGCGAACAACAACAACAAAATTCAATCGAAGAAAAGTTTCTGTTAAGAATTTGTTCTATTAAAAAAAGCTAAAGAAATTTAATTTTGCACATTTCTAAAATCTTTCAAAATAACACAGCTGATAGACATTGAATTGTGATTATGCATATTGGAAATGTTACTTCACACATTAAAACAACAATAATTTTAAATTCGAATAAGTCATTTATTGACATTTTTTTTAAATAATTTATACATTTTTCCCAATTGTTCGATTTTGATGACACCAGAAATTATTTGAAAAAAAAAAAAAACAAAAAAATATGCACAAAATAAGCTTTTTCAGCCAAAATTAACACAATATGCGAATTTATATGCTTTATGCATTACCAATAAAATATGCAAAATATGTACAAACAAATCCATGCCATTTTTTCATTTAAACCTTCTAGGAAAAACACACCCTAGTTATAATCACGGATGTGTACTCGGAGTTGAAGTACCCACAAAAACTCGTGATTCCGACTCCAATATTTTTCGGCTTGGAAAATTTTCTAATATTTTCTAAAATGAAAATTTTTTAAGAGGTTCTGCTTTAAACATTTTGAGTTAAATTTCTTATTTTCCTCATTGTTATTATATGTATGTATATCAATTTTAATTTTTTATAATATTACATTTTTTATATTTTTCACTTTCCTCTGAAAATTTATTTAATTACTACTTCATTCATTTAATTACTACTATTTTTTTCTAAGCTTAAATAAATACATACATCAAAATTGTAACCATTTGTTGTAGGCAATATTGTGTTGTATGTGTATTTGAGTAATTGAATATATCATGTATCTTTTTGTGGCATATGATGGTGATAACGCATTATAATTATAACGACAACACAAAAATACAATAGACTATTCATTTATACAAAATTGCTAAATGATAAGCCTAATCGAGTGATAAACTTTAAATTAACAAAATTAACCATAATACTTAACAACAAACTAAAACAAGAGACAATTTATAAACAATAAAAAAAACATTGTTATATTTTTTTCAAGCGGTTGTAATCGGAATTGAAAAACAATGGCGCTTTTGAATTTAACCACAAAATGCATATAAATATTTTGTTGGCATTTAACTTAACCAATAATGTAACAATAAATTAATTAACCCTACAAAAAAAAAAAATAATTTATGCAAATTGGGTATGGTTTATATATAGTTGTTGTTAAAATTTTTATAGTACATACTAGCTTAACCCGGTGCGCTTCGCTACACTGCTTAAACCACTTCTTCAGTTGAGAGATATTTAATATATGCATCCCATGGAAGGTTTTCCCCCCTGCGCCTTCCCGCTTTATTTTTATTTTCAAAAGTGTAGTATACCATAAGTGTGACTTCTACAAAGTTTGAACATTCTAACTTTAATAGTTTTTAAGATATCCGATATTAAACATTGGCGTCCTATGGGGGGTAACACTTCCCCCGCTGCTATTGTGTTTAAATTTTGGGGCTCAGAACATCCTACTACCAAAAGTTCAACAAATTGCTTGCAGCGGCTCTTATTAATATTGCTATTTATGAGGGGTACTGCTCCTCCCCCGTCTACCCCGCCCATTTGTATATTGAAATTTATAGTTTACTATAATAATAGCTTTAACCACTTTTGAAGACTCTCCCTTTAATAATTCTTCAGTTGAGCGATATTTAATATATGCATCCTATGGGAGGTATTTCCCCCCCTGCGCCTACCCGCTTTATTGTTATTTTCAAAAGTGTTGTATACCATAAGAGTGACTTCTAGAAAGTTTGAACATTCTCACTATTACAGTTCTTTAGATATGCGATGTTAAACATTGGCGTCCTATGGGGGATTCCACTTCCCCCGCTGCTATTTTTTTTTAATTTTGGGGCTCAGAAGATCTTACTACCAAAAGTTCTGCATAATGCGTGCAGCGGATCTTAATATATGCGATAATTAATATTGGCATCCTATGGGGGATACCAATTCCCCTGCCCCTATCGAAAAAATAAGTAGCCTATTTTATTTTTAGGGCTCACGTGATGTATCTGTAAAAATTTCAGGAAAATCGGGTCAGTAGTTTAGGAGTCTATAAGCCAACAAACAAACAAACAAACAAACAAACAAACAAACAAACAAACAAACAAACAAACAAACAAACAAACAAACACACATACAAACATTTTTCATTTTTATATATATAGATTAAAATATGTAATTACCTTATTATGTGTACACGTTTTAATTTCATTTGTGGGAAAAAAGTTAAATAAGTACAAGAACGCTTGAAAATTTTAAATGGGGCAATTCAACATTAACTGTTAAAAAAAGGAATTTAAATATTATATATTAATGGCCAATTTCACCAATTAATCAATTTATATTTAGATATAGTATTTCATAAAATTTTATTTTTGTTTGACATGAAAAACGAATTTCAAACATAAGTTGATATTTAAGTATATTAGTAAAATTGGCCATAACTAACAGCCTGTTCAACGATTTCGAACGTTAACGTTCGCATAGAAAATTACAAGTTTTAGAATTTTGTTTTTGTTTTAAATTTAATTTGCTATGCGAACGTTAACGTTCGAAATCGTTGAACAGGCTGTTAATAAAGTTGAGATAAGATTTAAAATCGTTATATAATTTTTGATATTCTTTAATTAGGCTTGAGTTCATCAAATTTAATTTTCATTAAATTATTTTCACTGAGGGAAGGAATTTAACAACTTGGAATTTTTTATTAAAATTTTTATTGATAATTTTTCTTGGCTGAGCTGGGATTTGAACCCGGGTTGATCTTTACATGTTTTAAGAAACACCACTTTCTATCGTCAGAAGATCTTTGTGTTCTACCCACTGCACCACTGCGGTGCCCGTTAGCCAACAGTCAAACATCAATCTTTAACCAGTAGTACTGGTGGTTCGAAATTTGCTGTTATTATCACTTAAATTTCAAATTACATGTTGCCTCCTTTTTCCTCTGTTTTTTCGTATTCTTTCTATCAAGACTTTGTCTTGAAAACCTGAATACATTTGTTTATTATGTTTATTTTTTTGTCCACTTTCGTCGACATTTTTATTTGTACAAATTAAAGTACAAATGTAAACGTTAGAGCTTGTGCCATAGCTATTTCTAAGAACAATTTTGATTTTTAGTTGAACTGTTAATAATTTAATGAAAATTAAATTTGATGAACTCAAGCCTAATTAAAGAATATCAAAAATTAAAAATTAACTGTTCAACTAAAAATCAAAATTGTTCTTATCGTTATATAATATTAAAAATTTTGTATGAAACAGGAAACAGAAATTATGAAATGGTGCATAAAATTATTGATAAATTGTGTTTTTATAACTGACATGTGGCTTATGTGTTCAATAATTTATGACATTTTGAAGAGCCATTTAAGACCCAACTATAATATGCATAAGCTTCTGTCAAAAATTGACAAAAAGCCTCTCAAATGCATTAAAAAAAAACAAGAACAAAATCGAAAAACATTTGATTCCGTACGGATAGGGCAATCAGTTTCGCACTCTGCTCAAGCAAATAACCTGTTCACTTACAATAAAAGAGTTATTTTATAAAGTCTGAGTCTATTGGTGAGAGGAGAAAGAAAAGTAGCATTTTCACTTTCCTTTCACTAATTAACTCAAACCTTTTGCAATAAAACTTTCATAAATTCAGTGCTTGGCGCGTTTTATGTTACAACTGCTTGTTATTGCAATCATTTTGTCATTGATAGTCAGCGGTATTTTAAGCAACTTTTCAAGGCTAGATGCAAATTAGGTAACAGTTGAAATACAGAATTACTGGTCGTGAAAATTTACAAAAAGATGTTTGATTATTTTGTAAAATTGTTTGCAAATGCCACGAATCAGTGCAAAAAAAAAATATTATCGAAGCTTTATAAGATTTATTTGTTGATTTTAAATTATTGTTTAGTCCTCGTCCATATAATGAAACATTTTCTGAATATGTTAAATCAGTTATGCCGTGCGAAAACTGGTTTGTGGGGTTAAAAAATAACAATTTTTACACTAAAGACAAAACTTCCTAAGATGTTGAATTAAACGAGTTACTCTATCAAGATGTTTGTCAAAAAGCTTGCCTCTCAAGCAGCTATAAAAAGTTTTGCGTGCAGCAGTATCAAAAGCAGGGTTGAGTTGAAGCTTATGGACATTTATCGCCATAAACAGACGCAATTTTAGTATAAAATGATTAATGGCGATAAAAAAAAACTGTATTCATTACAACAACAAGCAGTGCAAGAAATCGTTTTAAAGTCCAGGTTACCAGTCGTATAAATATTAAAATCGAATATCAATGGGGGCGAGGCTATGTAACCAGAAAGGTCCCATCAATTGTAAGCAGCAGAGAACGGCTTTGTGTGATTGCGAGAAATTCGCATTTTATGAACACCATAAAATACACTCTTTTGCGTTCATGCAATCAACCTTTCTCAGCCACACACATTAGCTGCTGGTTTTTAATCATTCAAATAATGCGCAGCGTATTGGTTTTGTCATTTATAACATCGTTTAGCTTCGTTCGTCGGTGATTCCTTCAGTAAAGAACAAACACAAAAAAAGGCAAGAAATCATTGTTCTGATTTATTCAGCAGCTGCTATGGATTCGGAAGAATTGCAATGAAACGCAAACACACATAGACACAAAAACAATATACAAAACTGAAAAAAGGAAAAGTCATACACCCGTGCTCATTTACAGTCATCGTTGTTTCATCGAGTGGACAGTGACTACTTCAATGCAAGAGCATAAAGGCCCAACCATAATGTGCATAAGTTGGCTTAAGCAAATGTGTGAATACATGTAAATCATATGAGGCAAACCATATTGAACTTAAGGAAACTTTTTGTTAAGTTTTATGAAACTGTCATTTGCTTAAGCAAAGTGCGAAACAAACCGCACATTTCGTACGAAATCAAGTTTTTTTTTATTTTTCGTTTGTTTTTTTTTAAATACTTTTCAGAGACTTTTTGTTAATTTTTGACAGTAAGTTAAGCCATACTATGCATATTATTGTTGGGCCTAAAGATTGCATGTGATTTGATTTTGGGCAATTGTTCTATGGCGTGCGCATAGGGTTGCCAGACGGCCTGGAATAGCCTGGATTGTCCAGTTTTGTGCAGTTACTAGCTGAATTACAATTTGTCCAGTTAAAATAGAATTTCTTTAATATTAAAAAATATTTTTTTTTATTAATTACGTACTTAATTTAAAGGAACAATTTATATCTTGCCCAAAGATATTCCGATTTATATCTAAAATTGCGTAAAAGTAACGTTCAAAATCTTTATGCACAAATGAATCTCGTTTGTATTTTCCACACCAATTTCAAGGCTTTTTCGAAAGTATTTTAAGTGTTTGAAATTATCTATACTCAAAAGAAAAAAAAGGATGCCCTTTAGAAATTATAATAAGACTTAATTTTGATGAAAGTTTGAAAAATGTTCGAATATATTTGCTTACAACTAAAAAAAGAGTTAGAAAATTCTGTAAATCGTAAGCGACACACAGTAAGAGGTTAAGAAAATTTTTCTGGACTTTGTAAACGGTTAGTCCGATAAAAAATCAAATTCCAGATGCTTATTAGGTACCTGTATTCCAGTTAAGGTAAAGGATTAGGGATCTATAGACATACTCTAATAATTAGCGCACAGTAAGTACTACAAAAATTAAAAACAATTCAGAATTCTTAATTATTTCCGATTTAAGAAATCTTATCAGTGGAATGCACTGGTCCATTTCTACACGTATTGGTTAAAGATCTAAAATCGTGCACAAATGATTTTGGATTTTCGGATAGATATTAAGATAATTAGAAAAAATCTTCTCAGGTTAAATTCGTGTTTTCGCGCTTGTGATTATTTCGCAAATAAAGTAGATTTTGAATTTGTTTGCTAATTATGTAATATGAAGTAAAATGGATTTTTCTTTGTTTTTACATTAGGAAAAAAATATTATATGAAGTTTTTTTAACTTTTTAGATTGTCCAGCTATTTTTACAAAATCCAGGTGAATTTTTTACATTGGCCAGTTTTTTGAATATTGGTTTCTGGCAACCAAACGTGCGCACCAATGAATGCAAACAAAGCATGTTCAATCGTCAAACTCACACTTGCACAAATAAAATGTTTACGAAACGATGTCAATGTTACTCAACGTTGAACTTTGTTTTGCACGCATTGAATTGATGTAAATTTAAGCGTATGAATAAATCAAGCAAATTAGTGATTTCGGCAGTTCTCTGATAAGCAGCAAAAAACAGACCAGACCTTTCACAGGGGACCTGGATCAAACACAGTTTATTCGTTTGAAGCGAGGAATGAACGAAAAACGCGCGGAATATGCGACCAGACTTGAAGCCGTAATAATCCCTCATAACAAGGATGGGCCCATTAAGACCAGTTAAAAACTTTTTACAAAATAATGGCATAGTAGTTTTACTTTATTTGCTTTATAGTTAATTTATTTTTATTTGTTTCACCTTAAAACAGGGTATCCAAAATTGGCTTGGAATCTATGGCTTGGCTTAAAGATGGGAAAAGGTCATAGTTAACGATGGCCAAAACTTATAATAAATTAATGTTTAATGGCGTTTTTGGCTCCTCTTTTTCTTCTCAAAGTCTAATTGTTTTCCGAGATGTAACCATGAGAAAATTGCATGTTCCTTGAAAAAAAAATAAAGTTTTAACCAAAATATACATGAGGCCATAAAATCCGAACAGCAGTTTAAATACTAAAATCCAAATGGGAATTTGTTTGTTTCGATGAGTAATTCGAGAAATTTCACACTAGGGAGAGCTTGAATGTTATGTGTTGCACGGTGTAACTTATACAAACGATAGAGTGAATATAAGGTTTTCTGCAATCTAAATAAAGACATATTTTCTTCCATAAAATATATTGAGCAATTTCAAAATACATGACAAGATAAATTTATTTTTGGCTACACCATTTAACTTAATTTCTGCTAATTTTCCATTTATTGATTTTTGCACAGACTTCGCCTTAAAATATATAAAAAATATGTATATGTTGCACATACAAACATATGTATATATATATGATTGTAATTTTAATGGCTTTTTATATATTTTTCAGTGGCTTTTAACAACAATTTTTAGTTAATTCACCATAATTGATTTTGTACTTGCCCATCACTATTAACTTTTAAGTAATAATATTGAATTCAGACATGAGTTTTTAGTCCTTTAATAACTTTTCATTATTGTTAATGGTTTTATAATGTATCTAAAAATTTTTTTTTTTTTATTTTCACAGATCCCATTTTTAACATATACATACATATTTATTATGTACAAGCATTTATTTATATTATATGTAAACAACATAAATAAATGTGTTAGTAGTATGAGTAGAAAACAGTGCTTCTATTTAAATTTAAGCATATAACTGGTACAAATAATGTAAGAAAACATACATTGAATATACACACATAAATACATATGTGTGTATCCTTTATGTGAAATTTATCATGCATATGGTTACACACTACGTATGTGTAATTGTTTATAATGAGTTTGTTAAAATATTCATCATACGTATAGTGTGTTGTCATCCGTGTTTGTAATAAATAATAAATAAAAACTGATTTTCATCGTACATATTACTGTTTTAAAATATCAAAGTAATAAATTAATTAACGTTTAATAAATAAATTGCAAATGTAAAATTATCTGTTAACGTTTCAATAAAACAGTATGCATTTGTGTAATACTACTCTGTATATGTTTATGTTAAGCTGCATGTGCACGACATGTCTTTTACATTTGACTTGTCAAATTTCCCACTGCAAAATACGAACATGTCATATGTAACCTTAATAACATTGCTTCTGTAAAAGTCAGATGCAAAGTCATCTGACAAAATTTCAATGAGAACATGCTCTATTTTCTTCTGACAAACCATCTGACATCAGCTGTGTCAGAAATCTATGCCGGGAAGAAACCGGCAGAGACGGTCCACTATTGACGGAATCATTAGCCGACTGAAGTTAATTTTTTAGAATGCCGATATATGTTTCTATGATCACTTCATCATTGAATAGAAACATATCGCATCTTCAGTGCAACATAGTCATATCTTAAAAAAATCCAACTTGGAAAAATGCCATTAAAGTTTTCAAAATGCACATTGATATACGGATTTAATAAAATATTTTTTTCCTACAACTTCGGCTCGGTTTGAGATAAAATACAGATTTTTTTTACGTATAAAGAAGGTATTAATGAACACTTTTGCTTTAATTACTTAAAATTTTTGATTTTTTGAGGTGTGACTATATTGCAATAAAGGAGCGATATACACATACATATAAAAACGTATCTTCGAACTTAAAGAAAAAAATTTTAAGATGGCCGAACTCTTTTTTTAAAAAATTTTTGTACGGTAGCACGCTATTTTGAAACCGAGAACTACTTTGGTGTCTGCAATAACTATGCGAATAAAACATTAACAATGCCAGAAGCAAATTCCTTGTACGGTTGTGACCGAATATTATAGACGTTATGCAAAACAGCAATTTTGACAGACATGCACAATTACATTGACAAGTCAGATGCAAAAAACATGTCGTGTACATGCTCCTTAAGTACACGTACTTAAAATTCATTAAAACAGTAAATTGAAAGTAAATTCTTGATCAGAAGAGTGGGGAAAAAATGCCCTAGCATATTTAATTACAGCCTTAAGATATGCTGTATTTTTATTATTAAACTGATTTTATAGTATTGAAATTGTACTCTGCAAACTCGATCGAAAAATAATCTCAATAGATTCCCAATTTAGCAAAAACTAATGGCTTTTCCTATCAACAACAATTACAGTAATTTTGACTTAGCTGAACAATGTCCTTTGCACGATTTTTTGTGCAGGTAAATCAAAAATGCAGTTATCTTAAATGCATTTACCTGCCTTGATGTGCAGGTACACAATTGTGGTTACCTGCACAAAAGTACAGGTAAAGTAAAGTGTTTGATTTAAAAGTAGAATAAAAAAAAATATTTTTTTAATTAATAAATTTATATTTTATTAAAATTTAATTTCAAATAACCTACAGTGTGCGTCAAAATAAAGTGTACAGCTTGTTTTCCAATATAAAAGTGTTATGTTAGTTATAAAAAGTTAACAGCTTGTTTGTCGATTTCGAACGTTTAGGTTCGCATAAAAAATTATATTTAAAACAAAAACAAAATTCGAAAATTTGTTTTTGTTTCAAATGTAATTTTCTCTGCGAACGTTAACGTTCGAATTTGATGTTTTGTATGAAAATATTTTTAAGCTGCAAAAAATATTAAAAATGTGCAGGTATACAAAATGCACGTAAACAAGGATTTTGAAGAATAATTCCAGAAAATATGTATTTTGGGCAGTTAAGTCAAAGTGCAGCTAACTTGAATTTTTTGTATGAAAATAGTTTTAAAATACCAAAAATGTGGTGCATTTATCTTAAATGTGCAGGTATAGAAAGTGCACTTAAAAAAGGAATATGTATGGAATTATAAAGAATAATTCCAAAAATAATCAATTTTGTGCAGTTAAGTCAAAACTACTGTAACATGTTTTCAATGAACAAGATTTTGCTTGTCGTGAGATTAACTATTCCTATGTTTTTAATTTGTTTAATTTAAATAAAATGAAATTTTATTTTTCCTTTACTTTAGCTTATTAAAGCAAAGACAGAAATAACAAAATATCCTAAATGATCAATTAAAAAACAGTAGTTCAGTATTAAGCCCAATGAGTTTAAAAAAAATTGCCATCTAAGGCATTTAATTGTATCTTCTTTATTTTAAACGACCTTCGATTTCTTGTTGTCCCAGGTAAAAAAGATCTTGTACTGTACTTTTCACATACAAACGAAACACAAACGTTAAAATTTCTACGTGCAATCTTTATGTAAAAAAAATATTTAGTAAAATTTTTGAATAAGTGTGGAGGTATTAAAAGTTTAGTTGCTTTAATAATGGCAAACTAATTCTGTCGAAATTAGAAACATTCCCAAAGCCGTTTTATGATATAGAATTATAATTATAAAGAATTACCAAAACCAAAACAAAAACTGTTATGGAAAAAAATAATACTAAGGAAAAGAATACAATAGGGGCATACTTAGTGAAAGTAACTAACTTGTACAGCGAAACACACTAAAACTAACACATAATATAAAACTTTTATTTGACAACAGCTCGTATGTTGAATATTAGCAACAATACGGGTGTTCGCCATATGCCCACAAAAATTAAATTCGCCAAAAATGAAAATTCAGCAAATTTTATAATTGAATTTTCTTTCAAAGTTGCCATAATTATAAGACATTTAACATCATTTTTGGTAGCTGGCTCGTTCATTTTTATCAGGGCTGTGGAGTCGTTAAGAAAAAGTTATAACTCCGACTCCGACTCCTTTTGGTGAAATTTTTTAAGCACGACTCCGACTCCGACTCCGACTCCTACTCTAACCTAGCATTATTTAAGAGACTAGTTTTTATTTGACTTTAAACTCTTTTTTAATTTAGTACCTGTTAAATGGTTAAATATAGCAAGAAAATGATTCTGTAAAAATTTCAAATCGATATTTTAATTCTAACGTGCCGCGCATTGAGCTTTAACATACTAGTTACTAACATATGAGTAGGAAAGCTGCAAAATATTTTATTTGGATTTTGGAAAAAATGCAAAAAACATATAGCGCCCGATTAAATAGACCAAATGAGTTGAACCTTTTTTCAATTCTAAAGTGTTATGACATTCTTGACTTATAACTTAACAGTTGAGAAATTTAAACCAACTGAAATATAAAAAAATAATAGATTTAATTTTAGAACGAACGAGTTTTGTTACGAACTTTCGAAAGAAACGAGTTTTGCTTCAATCTGTATGGGATCATTGAATCTTAGTATATTTTAAAGGTTATATTAATTTATTAATATTATGCAAACAGTGCTAAAAAATGTAAAAATAGTTCTGTAGGGGAGAGATAAACTACACCAATTCACATGTTTTTCAAATAACGTTTTTTATACTGTTGGAATTTATAGATGTGTGAATTTCCATAAGTCCTATCTAATGTAGCTTTCGAGATAAAAAAGTTGAAAACAACAGCAAGCCCAATTGGCTTAGACGTTAAAGGCATCAAGTGTACTTAGTGTTGTTTACCACAATATTAATAGAGGCAAAGGACAGTCCTTTTTTGCAAATTGTGAAGTGAGGTCTTTTGTTTTTAATATACATTTTATTTATTAAGTCAAATCATTCTCAGGAAAATTTTATAAAGTTTATTAAAACATGCATATGCGCCTTCAGATGTTAGTTCTACAATTTATGTAACACATTTTGAAGAGAAATGTAACGTAAAAAAATGTTGTTAGCCTTCTATTATTTTTGGGAAATAGTACCCCTATTGTTGTTGGACTTGGTGCTGTTTGTCTCAAGGCATGGAACAGTACCATAGAAGGTAACGAACCTTTTAGGACGTAATATTTAAGTATATCATCGACATAAAAAAAATATGTTAGGTTCATATAAAATATTCGTACAAATGCACATTTTTATAACATAAACCTCATTTGCGATTATCAACATGTTTGCGCGGTCTGCTGTAAAGTTTTCAAAATGTGGCTTGATGTAGTTTATCTCCCACCTGCAGAGTTAAAAAAATGTGAATTTTTAACCTGCTAAATTTAAATCTTTTTCTTCAGTGTACTCGCCATTGCATTTTTCCGTTCCTAATTCAGTATTATTATTGTCCAAGACCGAAATTTGAAATTGCAAGTCTTTATTATCTCTCCAATTTTCCCTAAAGTGAGTAGATAAAAGTATTCTCAAATCATTTTTCCCACATTGATGGGAATTATATCTGGAACAATGTCATGTATTTTTCCGAGTTCCTTTTCCTTTTATTCTATTATAATTCACCTTGAAGGTTGGAACTTCAAATGTAGTTCACTTAATGCTTTCACCAAGATGTTATCTCAATTTTTTAATTTTTGAAACTCACCTACTCATATGAAAAGTATACTGGTCCTTATTTTCAGACTTCACAATTTCAAAAAGCAGACCCTCTTATGGCCAATTCCACTAATTTATCTAAATATCAATTTATGTTTAAAATTTGTTTTTTTTTTATGTCAAATAAAAATAAAATTATTAGAAAAATTATATTTAAATATGAATTGATATTTAAAAAGAATTGGAGAAATTGGTCATTAAAATTTTTTATTTTAAAAAATATTAGAAAAATTGTAATGCAAAAAAGTCGGAGTCGGAGTCGCTAGTTTTTGTGGGTACTTCGACTCCGACTCCGACTCCGGTACAAAAACCTCAACTCCGACTCCTCAACTCCGACTCCGACTCCACAGCCCTGATTTTTATATTGATTCTATAGTCTAGATTTTTAACAATTTACACTTGAATGTTTTTTTTTTAAGTTTACTCAAATTTTATATCAAGAAAAATGATAATGATACCAAATAAAATTATTGTTAGCTACATATAAAAACACACTGTTCGAAAACAAACACTTAATATCGCTCCTCATTGTTCGGTGGAAAACATAAACGCTAATAGTGTTAGTGTAGAAAATCATTAAAACAAATAACGTTTCCCTGTTAGTCATCTTTCGAACACGAAAATAATACTGTTTTTATTAAACTTAACAAAAAATGAGAACATTTACTTCAGTTCGGTTTTTTTTTTAAATCCACAAACTTCATTGTGTTCGGTTCCGCTCATTAATGTTCGTCCTTTTTGACTGGTAAAAAACCAAACATTTTTTACAAATACAAAATACACATATGAAAATAAAACAAAAAGCCAGCAAAATAATTTTACACAAACAAAACATATACACAAACAAGCTGTTCGTGCTGCAGTCGTTGCTAAAATTGTTTGTTTGTTCATTTCTTTATCAATCTAAAAAAGAAACATTTTAGAACATTAAAATATAATGTTTGTTTACAATATATACATAAAACTCAGCCCAATTTCCTCAATCTTCTTTTGTAGGAAGAAGTTGTTACGCGATAAATAAACACAAGGTACATTAACGAAGAACGAAATTTTGGGAAAAATTTAATACCGTTAAATTAATTACGTTTGTAAAATTAAAAAATCAATTATTATGTATAGGTGGTGGCTGTATAACCGGTCACAAAGTAATGTGTGCTAGCAATGTACCTCAGTAAATTATAATGTTAAATAACGAATTGTCCTTAATAAGCTCATTACATTTTATTTACAATTTATAAAGTACTTATCCGTCATTCACACAGTAATTAGCATATGTACGTAGTTCAGCAAGTGTGCAAAACTAAGAAAATCAACAAAACCAGAAAAGACCCAAGTTAAAGTCTCAACTGGTGCACTAAGTGTTTAAGATTTGAGCCTGCTCGCAAAAACTGTTTGTAAACTCTCAATTAAGCAATATGGAGGCGGAGTACTACTTAATAGATACTACTTAATAGATAATAGAACAACACATTTATGTTCATCTAAAAGGCAAATGCTCAATTAAAACAGTGTAGTGTGGGTACAAAAATTCAAAAAAATACACTCCGACAGTACTTGTTTATTTCGAAACCTTATAATACAATAAAATTATTAGTATTTGAAAGTTACCACGTGCGGTCTTCGAGAAAGTATGCTGTTTGCAATTTGTGATGTTTTCTTGTGTGTCGTATATGGCGTCCGAAAACGAAGAACTGTTGTTGGATCATTATTTAAGTTATTAATATGGAAACGATTTCCATGCAAATGCATGTTTTTGTCGATAATTTAGGAACGATGTCGACCAATTATCTTTCCGAATCATTAAATTTGCATTAAAATGGCATCGATTTGTTTTTGCATATTGTTGCATATTTTTGGTGAAAATGCATATTTTTGCATATTTTGAGTGATTTTTTTCAACTTCCATATCATAAAAAGAGTTCTTGAAAAAAATGTTATACAACACAAAAAAATGTCCAGAAAAGAAAAAAATTAATAAATAGGTTCTTTTGGAGCTTTGCTTTAAATACAAGATTTTGACAAAAGATCCTTCTTTTTTAAACCGATGCAGCATGGTTAAGGCTTCCAGTAGGTTTAAAATATTTTATCCAAAACTGGTACATGGGCTATACCGCTTTGCAAAGGATATTAGAAGCCAATTCGATAATATTGCAATTTTTAATGAAATGTATCCCTTGATTCCCATTTCTCCGTATCTAGTTGTAACAAGTTGCTTTAGAATTCTATTAAAAAACCGATACCGATGCTTATGCAATTAGTGCATATTTTCGATTTTTAGTGCATGAAAATCTCATCCCTAGTTATTAACATACAAACTTTTTCGTACATACTTGTGCCAAACTTGCATTAAAAAAGAATGTGAAAAATTTTATCCCCACTCTCGTTGCTGCGTGTATTTTTCATACCCTTGTTTACTTTTGAGAGTATTTTAAAACTCGCTTCTCATTTGTCTTCCACTATAGTAAAGCATTCGTTATTTGCTTCCACACGTTCATACCGTACTTGTTTGTGACAGCGACCCTACAGTATAGAGTTTGAAAAATTTGAATGTGTGTCCAAATGGAATTGTGCAGGCGTCTTAAAAAGTTTTTGCTGGGAAATATCTTCAAAATCAGTTACAAAATTGTAATATAATCGTAAAATCTTGAAATTAAGTCCAGATATTAACAATAAAGACTACTTTAATATTTCCGGATACGTTAAAAAATAGTGAGTTTGTTGTACCACCCCACTGGTCGTGTAACAAATTCTAAAAATCAAAATTTTGTAATTAGTATTTACTCATTTAATAATAAAATTAGTTAAATAAATTATTTTTATAAAAACATATGCTCTTTTTTAATTTTAGGTGCTTTGAAACCAAATGATCTCAGTTAATTAACATTTGGTAAGTTTTTCAGTTTTATAATTTGAATACAAAAATATGTATATTTCTAAAAACACATTTTTTTAATATAATTTTTTAAAATAAAGAAAATTTTAAGTTGATAAATCAATTGGCTAATAAAAACATTCCCAACATGCCTATTTAGTTACTGGAAATGCTTTCGAACAAATTTTATTCAGAGTGTAGTTGCTGGTGAATAAAAACACTGGCCCCTTTTCATTAGTTCTTTAAATTTTATACCCACGCCACACAAATGCTTTTCTTCCCAAGGTGTGTATTAGACTAAAAAATTTGGTTCCTACACCTTTAAATATACCGATCGGTAACAATGTCCTTCCGGCCGACTGGCTGGTTGTTGTTCCATGTAATCTTGTGCGCTAATTACTGGTCGTAACTTTAAAGGTCATTTGATGAAATTTGGTATATACGTCTTAAGGAAGAAGCCTATTGAAAATGGTCCGAATCGGTGTATAATTTCACGTGGCCCCTATACAAACTTCTTTTCGGAATGGTCTTTGTGCCTATAAACTATCATTTTATGTTAGTATTTAGATTTAGTTTGGCTAAAAGTTTTTTTTTTATCAAACGTTTTTATAATCAGTACGTATTTGACCGTAGTTCCTATAGAACTACCACTCACGAAAATAACTTTAATTAATATAAGTTCCTTTTACGCTGATGAATTTTTTAATAGCAGTCATGGCAAAGTTCTGTACTAGTAGGCCTAGGAATTAACATAGGTCCCATATAAACCCCCTCTCCTATGTCACTTGTAGACCCATTTTCACAACTTACCAATAGTTAAAGGTAGGATGTTGTCGTCTGTATAAAAAGGGTTCCGTAATTACAACTTCACTTTAACCTAAAGTAAGCGAAGAGTTAAAAGAAGGCTCTCCTACCTGTAAGGTATCATCAAAGTTGTAATAATGGAACACTTTCTATACAGCCGATAAAATCCTACATTTAGCCATCGGTAAGACAAACAAAAAATGAGGTGAATATTAACCTCATAACAAAATTTAGGTTTGGCGAGTCCATGATTGGACATGAGTCTATAAAAGGATTCACTCCCGCAAATTCGTTTTTATATACTCTGGTGTAGGGTATCAAATAGTTGGGCTTGACCGATTATACTTTCCTACTTGCTGTATTTTTCTAAATTGAACTTGATTTTCCTTATCCATGTTTAACTTGTGCTGTAACATCTTTCAGCAACAGATTGCTTTTCTATTATTGAAGTAATTGCTGATAACTATCAGAAAACGCTTCCTTAAAAGAAGTCATTGTGGATTAAGGTAAATAGGATATTGTAGATGAATTTGAGAAGAAGTAAAATGTTGGATATTTTTTAAAAGACTTGACCATAAAAAATTAAATAGTATTTTAACTCACAAATGTGATGTAGCACATGCTTGCAAGGGTTTTCGTTAGAAGATTAACTAAACATTTTTCTCCGATTGAATTTACATTAGAGTTTTTATTCCCGGAGATTTTTGATTTCCGGGAAAGCGGGAAATTTTTTTTAATTTCCCGGGATCCCGCTCCATACAAATAATACAAAGTAAATTTGTTTATAATTAATGAAAAAAACTTTTATAAACAAACGTAATGGAACTTGTTTGCAAAGTTAGTAAAATAATTCCTTAATTACTACAAAATTTCATTGAAGATTGAAAGCGGAACTTGAATTATTAATTCCTTACGCTTTTATATGTAAATTCCTTACTATTATGCTCTAGATACAAGTTAAAAAGATAACATAAACATAACAATTTAATTCATAAAACAATAATTAAAACAAACAAAAATTGAGGTACTCAATATATGAGATCAAAAAGGTAATTCATAAAATATTTCAATAAATATACTAACATTTTCAACGGCTTAGGAAATAACTTTCTGACACACTCAAAGCGTTTAGTGAGTCGTCAAAGAGTATAGGGCATGTTCTACAAATCGAAATGAAGTGGAATTGAAATCGAAAGAGATTTTAATTTCAATAATTTACAAAATGCTTGTAGTGTTTCCTGTTTTTAAGAGTTGTTCTTGTAAATATAATTGGTACTCAAAGTATGAAGTATATAAAATGGAATATTTTTATGAACTTTATTTACAGGCTCGTTTTCAAAATTTGTTCGTATATTTCTGCTTTTATTTACTGATTACCATGTTTCCGAAAAATTTCTATCATTTTTCACCGTGGTTGCATGCTCCTACTCCCGACTACTTTTTACAAACCTTTTTTTTCATTAGGCCCATCTGTAATCTTTAGGACAATGTTTTTTTCAAATTGTATATTGTAATATCTTACACGAGTTTCCTTATTTTTTTATTTCAGTTTCCTTGCACTTCCCGGGTATATAGCCAAGCTCGATTTTTTTGTAGATATGACTATGTTGCAATAAAGGATTTTATTTTGCATTTTATTTTGAATATATGTTCTTTATCAACTCTTCACTTCACTAAATTTATTAATTATCAACTGTTGCACTGCCCATTCTGCTTTTAATAGATTTATTACAGCAGGAGACATTGATTTACGTATTTACTTTCTTCTTGTAATTGATCTAATCGACAACCCATCCACACAGCGTTGCCAGAAAATTTGGAAGGAAAATCGTTATTTGGCGAAAAATAAATCTTATTTTGAAGAGAAAAATCTTAAACTTTTTAATAACAATGGAAAAGAAGTAAAAATATTATTTTTTTTTTAAGGAAATACTTCTTGTTGTGGAAACTATTTAAATTGAAATACATAATTGCGGTTTTTATACAAAATTAGATTGTAGGTTGAAATTGTGTTTTTTGGTCTATTTTCCATAAAATTCTGTCTAAAAATATATTTTAAATCCATTTGTTTTCTAATAAATAAGAACGTAAAAAAGTCCATCTAAATAAAGAAGTTTCTTTGGAGTTATTAAATTCTTAAATTAGAGATATATAAATTTTGGGCAAGAAGATTTTAGTTTGGGAGCTATGAAGCTATGAAGCATATGAAATGTTAAGGGTTCTAAATTTAGTATCTTTTTTAGATACCGTTGTTATATCGAAGGCATTTTGATATGTTTGATTCTTTGTTAAAGAATAAACTTGTTTAAATAGGTTTTTTGTTTAAAATCTATTGACTTTGATTTATATGTTTTTGATAAAAGATTTGTTAATACAATTTTAATTCTGAGTTTATATTTAATGTTTAATAAATAAAATATCCTTGATACCAAAAATATATTATTGGCGACGAGTTTTAAAATGGAGAAGTCAATAGAGGAAATTTTGGAAAGGCAGCAGTCTTGGACTCAGCAATTGTTTGCACAACAACAACAATTTTTCGCAGAAATCTTAAATCAGCGTATTGTTAGTCCTGGTAGTAGTATAACTACGAATAGCATAGCAGTGCCGAAGTTTCAACAATTTGATGAAGATTCCAATGATTTTGACACCTACAGAAGGCAATTAGAGGAGCATTTTAAGGCGTACAGCGTTGAAGATGAGGAAAAGAAGAGGTCATTTTTCTTGTCATGGATAGGTGACAAGAGTTATCGGTTGTTGCAGAAAGTTGTTGGAAAACATAGTCTAGGAGTTTTATCGTATTCACAATTAGTCTCCAAATTGGATGCTCACTATAAGAGTAAAATACATATAATAAAGTCAAGGTACGAGTTTTACAAAAGAACCAAGCTTGAAGGAGAGAGTTACAATCAATGGGTAACTGAATTAAGAGGTATGGCTAGAGAATGTAAATTTGTATGTAAAAAAGAAACATGCTGCAGTGATTTTTCTGATGAACTCATACGAGATATTCTAATTTTATATACACCGGATGAGCCCGTCAAAACCGCAGCGTTGCATAAGGATGAACCAACATTGGAAGAAGTATTACAGATTGCAGAAACCTTCGAAGCTACACAAAAGACAGTTCGAAGTATAAAATCAAATCAAGAAGGAGATTCTGAAATTTTTGTTGTAAAGCAAGAATCAAAAAAGCAAAATATTAAAAATCAAGAAAACAAGTCAAATCGTCAATGGCCAGCGTGTAGTGGTTGTTTCAAAAAACATGATAAGTCAAACTGCAAATACTTAAAAGCTCAATGTTATGTTTGCAAAAAAATTGGTCACATTGCATCGGTATGTAGATCTAAATCTAATATGAAAAGTTACGTAAAATTAGTCCATGAACAAAATAAAGTAGAGACAGATAGTTCTTCAGAAGATATTAGTACAATTTTAACATGTGGTGCTACGGACAATATAATTACACGATCTGGAAATAAAATGCTAGTTAGTGTTAAAATAAATAACCAGAACATGAAATTTCAATTTGATACAGGAGCTATGCGTTCTGTAATTGGTTTAGACAGCTACAAATTATTAAAAGGCACAGTGTTAAACCCTACATCAGTTAAACTAGTTGGATATGGTAATTCACAAATTCCGGTTTTAGGTTCAATTTTAGTTGATGTCCAGGTTCAAGATGAACAAAAGTATCTTGAACTTATTGTGGCAGATTCTAATAAATGTAATAATATTTTTGGGCTAAATTGGTATGATGAGTTTAAGGTAGTACAAATATTTAAACTTGACGATAATAATGGCTTGAAATCCATATGTGATGAATTTAAAGATTTATTTTCAAATGACCTTGGATTATGCAACACAATGAAAGGTCATATTTACATGAAACCTGAAGCTAGGCCAAAATTTTGTAAGCCAAGACCTATACCATATTCTATGTATGAGGCTTTTAAAACGGAAGCAGATCGTTTAACTCAGTTAGGAATATGGAAACCTATTAAATTTAGTCAATGGGCGTCTCCATTAGTTATTGTGCCTAAGCCAGGTAATAAAATTCGAGTCTGTGCAGATTTTAAAGTCACAATTAACCCCCAAATGGATATAGAAAAGTATCCAATTCCTCGAATTCGGGAACTTTTAAATAAAATTAAGAATGGAAAAACGTTTTCTAAGATAGATTTGTCAGATGCGTATTTGCAAATAGAAATGGATGAGGAATCAAAACAACTTCTTGTTGTTAATACGCCTTTAGGACTTTTTGAATATCAAAGACTGCCATTTGGTGTAGCAAGTGCACCAGCAATATTTCAACGTTTAATTGAACAAACAATTAGTGGTGTTCCAGGATGTGTAAACTATTTAGATGATATTATATGCACAGGTTCGACTGATGAGGAACATTTAGTTAATCTTCAATTATTGTTTAAGAAACTCAACGATAGTGGGTTTCGTTGTAATTTTTCAAAATGTAGTTTTATGCAACCAAAAATTGAATACCTTGGGCATGTTATAAATAGCTCAGGAATTTATCCTTCAGAAGCAGGAACAGATGCCATACGGAATCTTCCAAGACCAAAAGATACAGCAGAACTTCAATCGTTTATGGGAAAAGTAAATTATTATTGCAGTTTTATAAAAAACTACTCAACAGTTTGTGGTCCTCTTAATTTTCTTCGTAAGAAAAATCAGAAATTTGTCTGGGGTGTGGAACAGGAAAACGCGTTTAACGAGTTAAAAAGACAATTGTCAGAACTAGCTCACCTTGTTCATTTTGATGAAAATTTGCCTATCGTGTTAGCAACTGATGCATCTTCATATGGAATTGGAGCAGTAATTTCACACATTTTTCCTAATGGTTTAGAACGACCGATTTCGTATGCTTCAAAGACTTTAACAGACCATCAGAAGAACTACAGCCAAATTGAAAAGGAGGGTCTTGCAATTATTTTCGGAGTTACCAAGTTTCATCAATACTTATATGGACGAAAATTTATGTTGTATACTGATCATAAGCCATTGATTTCAATATTTAATCCAACTAAGGGAATTAATAGCATGACAGCACATAGGCTGCAACGATGGGCTTTGACATTATCAAGTTATAATTATGAAATTCGTTTTAAAAATAGTAAGCAACATGGTAATGCGGATGCTTTATCTAGGCTACCATACAAAGGAGATCCAGAATTTGATAAACTAGTTGAGATACATGATATAGATGATAATATTGAAAATTTTCCGATTGATTCAGGAAAAATTGCTGAATATACTAAAAAAGATATTGTTTTATGTAAAGTTCACTATTATGTTATGAATGGTTGGCCTGATACAGTAGATGAACAGCTTATTCCATATTTTCGACACCGTTTCAACTTAACATACAATAAAGGTGTTTTGATCCTGCAGACTGATTATAGTCGAATTATAGTACCGAAATTACTAAGGGAAAAAGTTTTACATCTCTTGCATCAAGGGCATTGGGGCATTGTGCGTATGAAACAAATAAGTAGACGTTATTGCTGGTGGCCATGTATTGATGTCGACATATCTAATATTTCATCCTCTTGTAAAGCGTGCAATATATACAGCTCAGATCCGCCCAAACAATTTTCTTCTTGGCCAAATTCAACATCTCCTTGGCAGAGAATTCATTTGGACTATGCGGGACCTTTTAAGGATTTTATGTGGCTAATAATAGTTGACTCATACTCACAATTTCCATATGTTATAAAGATTAAAAAGGCAACTTCTACTTCTACAATAAAAGCATTGCAAAGTATATTCTCTATTGAAGGTCTTCCCGAATCAATCATAACAGATAATGGAACACAGTTTAGTTCAAAAGAATTTAATAATTTTTGTGAAATAAATGGAATACAACACTTAACAACAGCACCTTTTCATCCTTCATCAAATGGATTGGCTGAGCGATTTGTTCGTTCATTTAAAACTTGTTTAAAGAAACAATTAGCAACTGATAATGATTTGGATTCTTCTCTTTTAGCCTACCTCACTACATACAGATCAACCCCTAACAAGGATGGAAAATCTCCTGCCGAAATTATTCATGGAAGACAACCTCGTATCCTACTCTCTTTACTCAAGCCTTCAGATAGGACTTCAAACAACAAGCTAAATAACTGCAATATAAATCAGTTCAATATAAATGATCATGTACTATGTAAGAATTTTGGTTCAGGAGACAAGTGGCTACGTGGTATTATTTTACAACGCTTTGGAAATGTCATGTATCAAATTCAAGTTGGTAACAAAGTTATAAGACGACATAAGAACCAAATGAAGAAACTTAAAATCAAACCTGATTTCGTAGATGTAAACCAAGCTGCTCGTCAGTTATTAGAAAACTGTTTTACACAAAATTTTGAAGTGCCTAATCCTTTACCTGTAGTCCAACCTATTGTCGATAATAATCCAGCTCCTTCCTCCAGTCAGGTCGGTAATAATCCAGCTTCTTCCTCCAGTCAGTCAAATTCGAGTGGTATGCGTTCTGCACTACGCCAAGCCAACATTGATTCAGCGAAGTTGAAACAAACTGTTGCTACTTCAAGACAGTATAATTCTACTAAAAAAAAAAATATTGACGTACCAATGACTTCACCACAATTAAGAAGATCAGAGCGATTGAAACGTAAACCTGAAAGTCGTTCACCTTTTATTGTTTAAAAATTGACGAGGAGGAATTGATATGTTTGATTCTTTGTTAAAGAATAAACTTGTTTAAATAGGTTTTTTGTTTAAAATCTATTGACTTTGATTTATATGTTTTTGATAAAAGATTTGTTAATACAATTTTAATTCTGAGTTTATATTTAATGTTTAATAAATAAAATATCCTTGATACCAAAAATATATTACATTTGGAGAAAATTGCATTTAAAAAAGCTCATTGAAAATATATGAATTTTCTTAAATTTATTCCTAATGAAATTGTTATTAAAATATTGTTGGTACACCTTTTAAAAGACATTGTTAACCACTAATGTATATATACTTTTTTTTTAATTATCATAAACATGGAATGTGGAATTTTCAAACCAAAAGCTTCTTAACCCTAGGTAACTTTTTACTACTAATGCCCGTAGATATCTATGGTGCAACGAATTTTTCATAATTTCAACACGTATGTTTTACCTACTGGTAAAACTGTAGTGTATTTTACACCATCGATTCTTGACAGTTAATTCAAAAAATAAATAAAAATACAAATTTTGTCTTATTTTAAAAGAAAACTTAAAGGAAAAAACACGTAGGCAAAATAAACGTTGAAATTACTACAATAGTTTTACCGGATATGTAAAGATAACTTTTAGGTACGAGTACGACCAGATATCTGTTTGTAGAAATTACGGGCATAAGTTCTACTCTTGGTCAGGCCAGACCCCAATTCGAACTGCTAAAAAACCCAATTAAATAAAAAGTAAATAAATATATTTTTTATTGAATGTATGCCTATTAATTTAGATTATACGAATTTATTATATAGTAATTTTAACTTAGCTGCACAATCTCCTTTGCACGATTTGTGCAGATAAATCAAAAGTGCTATTATCTTAAATGTATTTATCTGTCTTAATGTGCAGGTACACAATTGTGGTTACCTGATTAAAAGTAAAGTGTTAAAAAAAAAGAATAAAAATTTTTTTATTAATAAATTGATATTTTATTAAAATTTTATAAAATTGGATATTTATATGAAAAAGCGGCCACAATATTTTAAAGAATAATTACGGAAAATATGTATAGTAAGTGCACTTAAAAAAGAAATTTGTATGGGATATAAAGTACAATGACAAAAATTATTAATTTTGTGCAGTTAAGTCAAAAGTGTACTTAAACAAAAGGCAGTTAAGTCAAAACTAAGTGAAATCTAAGTGAAACGAGTTCTCCGCTTAGTTATTTAAATTGAACTTCGAACATAACGGGTCGAAGTTTTCTGATTTGATTTAAACTTTATTCATTCAATTTAGAACATATCATTTATAGAATTTACGTTTCTGTGTATTTATACCCACACCACAATAGTGGAGACGGTATTATGCATTTGTGCTGATGTGTATAACGCCTTAAAATATTGGTCCTAGACCCACCTTTAAGTATACCGATTCTGATTCTGAGTGATTCTGAGTCGAACTAGCGATGTCCGTCCGGCTGGCTGGCTGTCCATGTAACCTTGTGCGCAAAGTACAGGTCGCAATTTTGGAGATAATTTGATACAATTTGGGACATAAACTCTTATTGGCACAAGGACCAAGCCTATTGAAAATGGGCTGAATCGTAGGACCACGCAGGAAGATAGGGGGACATTTGTTCCTCTCAGAAACTATCAAACCGATTTTAATGATATGGAAACATAAGCTATACAGTTTTACAAAAATAGGACCACAAGGGGAGGTAGGGGGCAGTTTCTGCCTCTCATAAACTTTCAAACCGATTTTAATGAAGTTTATAAACATAGATAAATCCATATTTATATGGACACATAAGCATGATGTGTTTTTAAATACTGTGGTATAGGGTATCATATGGTCGGGCTTGACCGGCTATTCTTTCTTACTTGTTGATATTTTGTCCCATTTGAAAAATATTGCAAGAAAAAAATTTGATCTGGCCAAAAGGGTAATTTCATAGACTTTTGCATAAAAATAGACTTTCACCCCATTAATTTGCTTCAATGGAAACCAAATTAGTTTCATTCGATTCAGCATACATCATTTATAGAATTCACTTCATTGATTTGTTGTTATATTCGAAAAATATTGAAAGCAAAACACAAATTTGGTCTGGCGACACCAAGACGGTAATCCTAGGGTTAAGTTCCATAAGTATTACCTTTTGGTACTAAATTCATAAACTTTTTTGTGCTTTAATATATTAAACTTTAGAAAAATACGGTTTTTCTTTTTACAAATTATTTTTTTTTTCATCAAGATTCCGAAAATGAACAACCGCTTATTTAAGATGCATTTTAAAAATTTTGTATGCCCAGAAATAATGATTCATTTTTGGGTATGCTAGACAATGGGTACAAAAGTGTGCAAAACCAATAGACAACAAGCTGATACAAAACCTCATTGTTTTAAAAATTGACTGTTTGTTGTACAAATTTAAAGATAAGAGTTTTTATTTCAAAAAATAAAAAATCTTAATTTGAGAAAAAAGATCTTCAAATCTTATTTTGGTCTAAAAATCTTTAAAAATAAAATCTTCATTCTGGCAACGCTGCATCCACAGATGCTAATTTTAAGAGAAAAGAAAACTAAATTTCAGAGTGAAAATCGCTGTTTTCTGAAACTATGAGCAGTTTTTTGTTTCCCGGGATCCGGCAAAAAAAATCCCGGAAAAGGGGGAAACATAATAATTGAAATTCCCGGGAATTGCCGGGACGGAAAATCCCGGGAAAAAAACCTAATTTACATAGACACAAATAAACCAAATTAGATTCATCCAACATAAATTTAATTTAAAGGGCAGGTTTAATGTATGTATTCTTACATATCGTTACCTAAAACGCAAAAGGCTCTAACTAAACAAAAATTTGAAATTGACTTTTTAATTGGTTCTGATGTATTGCATCAATACAAATGCCAACAACAACTTTTGCAATATTTTGTCCAAAATAAGTGATTCTATTAGCAAAAAACGAAAGACCCTATCTGTAAAATATTATATAATAAGCGCTAAAAGACCTAACTAACAGTTTGCTAATATGCAACATTGTCTATTGTCAAAACAACTGACAGGTTTTACATGAAAAATGGAAGAAGAATAGATTTTAGACAGTTTTAATCAATTAATCATTTTAAATAGTTTTTTGCTTCTCCTGCAAAATTTTTAAAAGTTAGAAAGAGCCTTTTGCGTTTTAGGTAACGAAATACTATACGCTTGTTGTACATTGTCGCACAGAACAGAAAACACAGCCATCCTTATTAGCATATCGGGCGTTAAATGAAAGAATGAAAAAAGGAAGGAGAAAATGTATTCAAACTCATTATCTTGAGTTTGCAGTTAGTCCATTGTAGACAAATTCAATACGGGAGTATTTATTGTCTACTTACCTACATACATACATATATTTAATCAATAAATCAATGAAGTGTGTACGTTTATTTCAGTAGCTGATTGTGTATGTGTGTGTGTGTGTGTGTTTGTGTTTGCGAGTGTTGAATATTTTTTAACACAATAGAAGAATCAACAGAAGCTGTAACAAATTACCATAATGTGGCACTAAAACTGGAAAAACTGCAAATTAAAAATAAAGCAAAACAAAAATAAAATATACAATTCTACACTCTTGGTTTCCTGTTTCAGTTTGTCGCCGCTAAATAGTTCTTATCCACTCATTTGGTTAAATCTTTAACCAACAAGCGAACGAATAATTTATTTTAAATAAATACAATGACAATTTGTTTTAAATATAGAAAATTTATGTACGCTTTTTAAGATAAAATGTACACTTTTTTATAGATGTTTGTGTTTTTGCATACAATTATTTTGTTAGGTCACGGAGAACATCCCATTTAAAAATGTTTGGCTTCAGAAACAAACCCATTTTGAATTCTTTATTCAGAAAAAAACTAAATATGTAGTAACACTCATAATTTCTCAATTTTGTGTACAGACGAATAATTTTGTTTTCTTTAAGTTTGTAATTTATAAGCAAGGCAAGTTTTTTATGCGCACAATAAATTTTAAGATATGCAATTAAAAAACTTTAAAGTAAAAACGTGCCATCTAAGCCGTTTAGGCCCCTTTTATGTTTTGTTTTTAAGATTCTTATTTATTTCGGTTAATTAAATTGTAAAACCGATATACTTTACCCATACCGGCATAAAAGTTTCTGTAACCGGATATAGATACCGCTATATTTAAAATACTGATACCGAGATTTATTTCGGTTGCCAACTCTGTGAAAAACTCATTATTTTTGGTTTTTTTTTTAATAAGTTGTCAAGAGAAAATATTATCTATAGTATTTTCATATATTATCAGGAATTCTTCTTTAGATCCCAATAAAGTCATTTAAAATTAGGTTTTTGTTAAAGGAATCAATTGGCTAAATTGCAATACATGCCTCCACTGATACGCAAATAAAAAAGTTCTCAAAAAATTATGGGAATCATCTTTCTTTTTTCTTAACCAAACCGCTTGCAAAGCAAGCCCTGCTTATAAAATATAAAGCTTTCCCTGGGACCTCAATAATCATAACATGCTTTTTGGTTTTTTACCAAACAAATGTATTAAGTTATCATAGTTAATGCTGTTGGCGTTGAAATTTAACTCACTTTTGTTTGCATTAACCACACAATATTTGAAATTTTGTAAAAATTTGTAATTGATATACTGCAACTCAATTAAGCACATTTATCTAGTGTCTCAAATTAAGTGGTAATTGCTAAAAAAAATAATTTAAATAATCTATTGATGACATTTTACATACCTTGTCATACGGTTTATCTAATCGGATTTAATGAAATAAAAAATTTTAATTTCTTAATAGAAACATTTATTTTTGATACACTCTCGTTTAAATGAAAAAAACCATTAAAATTTATGATTTTTTAATTTTACTACCATTCGAAAGAGCAGTTTCTAGTAACAACCATAACAAGGCTAATGGAACGAGTTTTCGATGTCCTTTTTCAAAAAAAGACAACAAAATTTTGGATTTCATGTGATTGCAACCATTTAACTTAAATATTAATTAAAAACGCATTATATTATAGTTAAATAATAATAACTATTATTATTATTTCTTTATTTATTGAATACAGAATATTATTATAAAACTATTATAAAAAAATACCAAAACATTTATTTACAAAATCAAGAATCGCTTTTTTCCAAATTATTAATAAACGAAATAGTACAAAAATTTGTTATTTACAATTTTTTTTTTAATATTTTTTCTTTTAATGCGATACTAATGAATTCAAAAAAAAAAAAAAAAAAAAAAAAAAAAAAAAAAAACAAACTTTAAAAAATTTCTTTATACGCAATATTTTTTGTGAATACACTGGCCTTACAAAGCATTCCCTGCTTTCCATCATCATTAATAACTTTTATTTTGACGTAAACATACAATTGACTATGACTAAAGACCGACTTAGGCAAATATATTTCCACCTTTTATAACGTCTGACCCTGGAGAGTCAATGTCAATTCTTAGAATAAATACGGTGCTTAATTTCATGTTAAAATGGAACTAAACTTAACACGCCCCTTTTTCCTTTTGTCTCTCTGCCCTAACACCGGACATCAAAAATAAACTTCTCGTTGGTCCGTGCAAAAGCATGTCAATGTTGCCACGACCATTTTTTCGTTTAATTCTCCGTCTATAGTTCGAAAATTCTAACTACTTGAAGGTTAACACCAACGTCTGTACCATGTGCTTGACTACTCCTAGCTTAATTGGTCTTTAGGGAGCTTATAAATTAACTGAAATGTAAAAAAAAAATTCTCAATTCTCCGCCCGAAGATCAAAAAAGTTAGAGCCGACTATTTCAGTCTTGCTATGTCATACACGGCTTTAATACAAGCTAAAATTTAAAAAAAAAATTGAGTTTTGCCACGCCCTACTTTCCTCTTATTGCTCCGCCCACAGGTCAAAATTAATAATCCAGTTACGTAAGGATTTGGCCAAGCTGGTTTACCATATGCATTTCAAATTAAGTACAAGCATCTTGGTTATCAATGCACAACATCCGACAAAATTTGGGTGGGATTGGAAAAGTGGGTGTTCAATAAAAAAGACTTTTTTACATCTAAAAAACGGTATTTATATGTATAACTTTCTGCTCTTATCGCACCATGGTGAAGGGTATATAAGATTCGGCGAAGCCGAATAAAGATCTCTTTTTTTAAATAAAAATTCTCCCGAAATTTTGTCCCTTCTCTCACTTCTCCTTTTAAAATAAATAGTCAAAATGGGAGATGGAGGAAAAACTCCCAAGAAATGTTTTTTCATTACTGCATTGATTGTGCTTGCCATCATACATTAAAGCACCCAGATCTTAATCCATTCTCGTTTGTTGTTACTTTTGTAATCTATTTAGTAGTTAAATGTTAGCTGGCATTAGAAATTTTTAAATGTTATTTATGGCCTACTAAAAGCAGAAATTTGAGTGATTCTGCTTATGTGATTGGGTGCGTTTTATGTAAAATTTGGAACAATAATTATGTGTAAATAATTTTTCAAGGACTTTTAAAATATTCATATCAATGTTTTTAAAGAAATTCATTGTACATATCGCACACCAACTCGTAAACAGGCACAACTAAATACTCAAAAATGTTAAGGAGAGGTAGAAAACTTGTTTCAGAAACCATACCCATGCTCTGTAACTTTATTGAGAATTTCTCGCATCGAAAAAATGTGAAACAAAATATTCCATCGTTTCTCGAAAAGTGAGAAAAAACTGTGTGTGTAATGAAAACTATCAAAAGAGATAACGTCGTTTCGTTATAAATGTCATAACTTTGCACTCGAAGCCAATATGACATTACAGACGTTGAGAACGCCAGTAACACATATCGTTGGCGGCGACCAAAATTTACTGAAATTGAAAATTGTTCAACGACGCCGGCAAAAATACAACCGCCGGCTATACCAAATAATGTAAAGAGAGACTTTAATGTTTGTTGTTTGCAAACGAGCTTTGAAAACATTCGTATAGTTTATAAAAATGTTAAAAGCAAAATAATTAAACAATGAAAAAATGTGCCAAGAACAAAATATTATTATTCTTTGCATTTTCCATTTCTTATTGTTTTTTAAAAGCTAAAAATTTTTCTCGACCCATTTTTTATTAGTGAGTTTTGACAGTTCAAATCGGGAACTTTTTCACCAAAAAGCTACAGACACACTTTTCTGTACTAGCTTCCTAGCGTGAAAGCTAGTCCTCATCTAAAAAAGTTACAGACACAGTTTAGGAAGAAAAACAGCTGTTTATTCAATATATGGCATTTTTGTTTCATTTCACACATTTCAATCGAAAAGTTTCTTGACGCGAGAGTTACAGAACATGGGCACTGGTTGCAATTTTTTAATCAAATTGAGTTTCACAAATTAAAGAAAGAAAGTTAAAGAAGACAGTGTTGTAAACTTAATGTTCGGGGTCGCTGTAGATTTGATTTGTGAACGGCTTTATGAAAAAAAAAATATTTTGAGTTGTTCCTGTTTATAATTTAGTGTGCGATATGTATGCATACATGTGTGTACAGTTTTTTATTTTCCATTTTTTTTTTTAAATTCAGTTATTTTACATAGTAGTTTGCACAGATAAGTATTTACATTTTGAGATTACGTTCATACTTCAGGGCAAGTTTCTTAAGCTTTTTGCTAGAAAAATAAGTTTTTGCTAAATTCGCAAGATTTTTAAGAAATCTCTTAAGCAAATTATGATCTTTTGCAATTATCGAAAATATTAGGATATTTTAATCAACCCACTGTACAGCGTAGTCAATCGAAAAAAAGTTGTAATAAATCTGAATCTCGAAACGATTCGTATAGTAGAACATAACCTTTAAGGCAATGCAGTTTCTGAACACCCTGTTAGAATACAAGGTGGGATGCAGGTGTCTAAGTTGACCACCTCGGTTAACTCCAGCATACTGGCACAAAAAAATGATGTTGAATTGTGCTCGAAACACATACCATACAATCATACTGGTGCAGTTATCATTTCTTTAAAAATCTTGTACGGATGAGTTGTGGCCACTAGTGCGCAACATCTACATTATTTTGTACTCCTACCGGTAGTTTAGAAGATCCAGATATACTACCACATTTTTGCGATTGATCCCACTATGCGCTGTTGCTAAATTTTGTCTTATCTGTGATCTGTGCTATAATTTTCAAAATTTTTATTAAAAAAAAAAAAAAAAAAATTGTTATAAGTTTTCCATTAAAGTTTTTGGCAGCCATATTCGTGCTTTTTTGCAAATTTTGCGTATTTTCATTGTTTTTTTTTTTAAGTTTTCTTTAATGCACATTTTTTATTGCAAAGAAAAACTTGACCTTTTAAAAACAAATAAATTTAAAATTTTCTGCAAATTGTAGATATATTGTTAAAAGATGAATGGTATTTTTACTGCAAAGGAAAAAAAATACAAACAAAAAATCTTTAACAAGGAGGATCAAAAAAAGATTTATGTTTTTAATATTTATTACCAGACTAATGAATATTTTAATTGCTTTAGGAAAATTTTTACCTAACACATTTTATCATTTCCAGATTGAGCTTTTAAAATACTTGTGATAATTTTAGATATTTCTTTGCAGCTCAATGAATTTTGAAGCTATTGATGTAAAATTTGACAAATATAAATAGAACAAAAAACGATAAATATTACTTCACAAAATTGTTTATTAACTTTCGAACAATTGAGGTGTGCAGGCATTTTTTTTATTTTAGCTCTTTCATTTTTTAGCACAACAAAACTTTAAATTGTAAAAAGTAACAAAAAAATTAAATTTTAATCCAAAAATTTTTTATTCAAAAGCCTTTAACATTTAAAAAAATTTCGGCCATATTTACCCTTCGGCTGTTCTTGCTTTTGGAAAAATTTTTCGTGCATTACTGGTCGGATGTTGCGAATAACACAAATATTGTTGGCCTCCATGGCGGTAATTATTGACAACTATTTTGGACGGTTTTCAATTATAAACATTATGCGCCAATAAATCTTAAGGCAAAATTTTTATTTAAATTTTTATTAAGATTTAAGTCTTAAATATTTGTTAACTTGTTTTAAGTTTAAATATTGTAGATAATAGTGCTCAGTTGTAAATTGACATTAATTAAAATATAAATATGACAGAAGTAAACAAAAGCGTTTTGTGTGTTTTTTTTACCAGCTTCCATCATGTTAATCCTAATCTTTTATTTTAATTGAAAAAAGTTTATTTTTTGAGCAAAAATCTTTGGAAACTTAAAAATTTCTTTTATATTATTTTATTTCACTTTTAGTGTTTTACATTTTAGTTTACGTTTTGGTGCGCAAGAATCGGAATTTTTAAGTTAAATTTGGTTTCGTTTCTTAAAAACAATATAAAGTGTTTTTTAAAAATTTAATAAATTATATTTTTATATTAATAACAAAAAGGTAAGAATATAGGGAAAGCGAAAGAAAAAGCTTTTTATATAAAAGCATGTTACAAAATTCTCTTCCATGTTAGATGTCATGTGTAAATCATTGTCCCATATCATTAAATAAAAATGAGGACTCTAAATGGTGCACAACAGAATACTAAAATATTAAAACATACAAGCGTAAGAAGGAAATACAAAAGATGTTATTTATATCTTTGTCTTTCTTTCCCAGCTTCTTTGAAATTTTAAATTTTCTTTTCTGGAATCTTATAGCATTTTGTTGATATCCCAGCAAAACTTTTCTTATTTTCCTTCACGAAATTTGGTAAAACACAACTCACTTTTTAAGTGGCCTTTACATTTTAGATGCTGTAATTTATCTCGATTTTTCTGTAAGGTTGTATTTGCGTTTACATTGACTTACTTTACAATACAAAGAAAATTTCAACTCGTAGTATATTTAAACGGGGTTAAAATTTAATATGAACCGTAAATTCCGCTATTATTTTTGTATTTTTTTGTACAAAAATTCTTAAAACCCACTTTACTTAACATTTTTTTTTATAATTTTATTATTTTAGGACCTTTTTTTAATAATTTTTAAATCCATAATTTGTACCCAATAAACTTTATTTATTGTAAAGAAATGTCAGATAAATTTTTTTGCAGGGTTAACCCTTTTTACAAAATGCATTATTTTTTTTAAGCAAGTCTAAAATCTTGGGACCAACACCGTCATCTAGCGACAAATTAGGCGCTAGGCGTAATCTTTATTCTTTATTTATTTCTATCACTCACTCTTCTTGCCCACAAAGTAAGAATTGCACCAACGAAAATCGCACAATGCAAACGTGCACTAACTCTTTATTCTAACAAGAAATGTTCACTACAGAGAAGAAAAAACTATTGGCTGACATTCCAGCCAAGGTTACCTAAAATTACGTATATGTCTGTTAGTTTTGATTCTCAACCATTACTTGACGTTCGTATTATTAAATTTACTTAGAACAAATGATTTTCCCATACATGCAAAATTCTCAAAATTTGTAAAATTTAAAATTAAATATTTATTCTAGAGTTTGCTAAAAACCGTAAAAATGAGAAACCGCGGTTTCGGTTTTAAAATGATTAAAACCGGTCGGTTTCGGTTAGGTTTTCGGTTTTGAAAATAACCAAGTAAAACAACATACATACATATATATTTTTTTGTATGTTATAACATTTTTTTATTTATCTTATTTCAGGTATGTACTTTTATTAAAAAATAAACATTTGTTCTTCTTAGTACTTACTTAATACTTATTTTAAAGAATTTTGAAATACCTTGCCATTGTTCCAGGCTGTTATGTATACAATTTTTTATATGAAGTACGAGAATAATGTATAATTTGCAATTTCTTTTAGCATAAATAAGGGTGGTTAAATTGTAAGGGCCGATGTTGAATGTGAACCACACCTAAACACCAAGTTTTTTTCCGAATTTTATTTGACATTTCTCTATTTCAGACTTACTCAATTTGAACCATGGAGAGATACACAATCCAACAACGTGTTAAAGTTATCCAGACTTATTATGAAAATGGATGATAAATTTCGAAGAAAATCATCTTCAGTGATGAGGCACATTTTCACCTCAGTGGATTTGTCAATAAGCAGAATTTCCGCATTTGGGCGAATAATAATCCAAGAGTGATTGTCGAAAAACCAATGCACCCACAAAGAGTGACTGTTTGGTGCGGTTTATGGGCTGGCGGCATCATCGGGCCGTATTTTTTCCAAAATGAGGCCGGTCAGGCAGTTACTGTGAATGGTGTTCGCTATCGTGAGATGATAACGAACTTTTTATGGCCCGAATTGGAAGATATGGATGTGGACGATATGTGGTTTCAGCAGGACGGTGCCACTTGCCACACAGCTAACGAAATAATGGCTCTTTTGCGCAACAAATTCAATGGCCGTGTTATCTCACGTAATGGCGATGTCAATTGGCCGCCAAGATCATGTGATTTGACACCGTTGGACTTTTTTCTTTGCGGTTATTTGAAAGAAAAGGTGTACGTCGATAAGCCAGCAACAATTCAAGAGCTAAAGGATGAGATAATTCGGCACATTAACGGTATAGAACCTCCATTATGCCTCAGGGTCATCGAAAATTTGGACCATCGGATGGAGGTGTGCCGCCGTGGTCGCGGCGCCCATTTGGCCGATATTTTGTTCCATACATAATTGAGTAATACCAATATATCATAATAAAATAAAATTACAATAATTTCCTAAATAGTTTGTGTTTTATTCAAAATCAACATCGGCCCTTGAAATTTAACCACCATTTATATGTATTTAAAGTAAAAGCTTAAACAGAGGTTTTATGGTCGGTTTTCGGTTTCGGGTTTTAGGTATTAAAGCCGCGGTTTCGATTTCGGTTAAAACCGAACAGCAATCCCTAATTTATTCTTTGTTAATTTTTTTTATTTCTGCGAATAAGACGAATTATTTTAATTGCTAAATTGTAACGCTTGTTGTTGTTGCATAGTTGTTGTTGTTAAAATGTGAGCAAAGTTTTTGCTGGGATGTTAACATATAAATTTATTCTCGTCTTGTATGTGTGTCAACATTTATTTGAATATTTATTATATAATCAATTCTTTCCAAGCCAGCAAAAAAGTCCGAAGTCTTCCAGATATCTGAGAGATTTGTGACCTAAAATGTATGAAGGGGTTTACAGGAATTCTGGCAAACATGTCGTGGGAAATTCTGGGGTTTTTGCCGGAATTTCTGATAGATATCTGGCAGATATCCAATGAAAAAGGGATGGGAAATTCTGATGTGTTAGCCGATATTCCTATTGTTTTCTAACAGAGTCATTTGAATTAATTTTATTGCAAAATAAAAGTATGTACATATATAATTAAAAATTTTACATTTACGTAAGTACCATTTTTAAACAATAAAATTTAAATTATTTATTAATACTTAATGACAAATGTCATTATTTTCACAAAAAAAAAATTGTCTCGTTAGACACATCTGTATGAGTTCAATCAGAAATATATTAGACATATCGGTACATATGTATATTTTCCCCGATTAATCCATACTAAATCGATCTGAAAGCGACCCAGACATTTGCAAGAAATGTCTGATTCCGACAACGTCGAAGTATTTTACTGGCTGGGTTGTTGATAAAATATATGCATACATATGAACATTTCAGCCGTACAAATACATATACAAAATGTTTAATAAACCTAAATTATAATGTGGGTTTTCGTGTCTTGAAAACCAAAAACATAAAATTTAAAACAAATAACTAAATGTTTTGTTACCTTCAACTCTGAAAGAAAAGAAAACTAAAAGGCTAAATTCAACACAGGTGAGCAAAAGCACCTTTTTTATTTAACTGACATCATTGCATTTTTTTTCTCGTAATACACAATGAGAAATTTATGCTAACATTTGAAGAAATTTGAAGTAAAATTGTGAGAGGAAATTAAATAATGCTCATAGTTTACGTCATAAGTCTAAATGTAACAAGTCCTGTAATCTAGATACATTTTCTTAATTATTTTAATTAAATATTTGAAGATATTTTTCAAGTGTATATTAAACAACCACTGCCACAATTTATGGGTATGTATAAATAGATAGTTATTTAAAAATGTCTTAGAATCTTGATTTTATTATTTTTCTTACCGAAAATTATTGTGGGAAGGTAGAAATAACAAAAAGTACAACAGTGTACAGTAAAGAGGCCCATAAAATAAATTGGTAAAGTTGGCCCCAAATGTTTTCAAAACCATGTTCACATTAACAGGAACAAAACTGAAACTAAAATATGTTTCAGATATTTATTTTATTTTCGTTGCCAATATTTTTTAAGGTATTCAAAATATATACTGTTTTAAGCGTTTGTCGGTAATTTTTCATTATTGTGACTTTATTTTAACCAAAAGTTCATCCAAGCCGATAGGTTAAAGTAAAGTTTTGGACGTCCGTGAGAGGGAAGTGCATCGGTTTTTTAAAACGGTGTAAGATATACTTCACTCCATTTTATCTCCTTACTATTTTTACCACCTACACTGAACCAAAAATCCAATGAAAATGTACGTTAAGCAAAGAAATTACATTTATTAAAATATTTTCGTTGGTTCAACGAATTATTCGTTAATATAATGAAAATTTAGGTATATTAACGAATAATTCGGTGAGCCAACGAAAATATTTTAATAAACGTAATTTCGTTTGCTTAACGTACATTTTCATTGGATTTTTGGTTCAGTGTATATCTGACCTCGAATGGCACAATACTCTCATGTGTGGGCCGGTGCTGAAAAGTCTATTTTGGAGCTTCTCGATCAACAGCAGTAAAGGACGGAAGTTCTTATTGGTGATAGTAAGGTATTTAATTATATTTACACCCTTTTTTTACAATCGGCTTTTTTGAAATTTATTTATGATTACTTCGTTTTGAGTAAAAACATGCCCTCTAACGGTCGGAAGCGAAATTATTTTAAATTTTTTTCTAGAGTTTATTGTTAAGAAAAAAAGTACCTAACAACCACTTAAGCTTTGAAATAAAAAATGTAAAAGACAAATCTTAGACAGCCAAACCCGTTTGAAGGTAAATATTGTTTTCAAAGACTAGTCTGGGTTCACACTATGAAATTTTTCTTTCAGAAAGTCTGGGTTTATGGGTGAGAGAGGAGAGAATAAAAGCATGTTCTCTTCCCCTCTCACCAACAAACTCAGACTTTCTGAAAGAAAACTTTCATAGCGTGATCCCAGACTTAAAAACATTTACAATTTAATGTCCTATCCTTAGAATATTTTTATATTTTTACAACAATAACTCCGTATACACATCCAAAATATACATTTATTTTTATGTGTGTGTATGTTATTGGTATTACAATCATAACAAAAAACATAAGAACAACCAAAAATATGTTAAAATAAAAAAAAAACTATTACGAAATTGAAGATAAAACATAATAAAATCACGGAAAAGCAATTTCAGGAAATTGTTGTTATACATAGTCAAAGAAACAAACAAACAAACACACACACCCGTAAACCACAAACCCAACAACGTCAATGTGAAAATGTTATTTTTCTCTTAGGGTGTCTATTCCGTTGTTATACACTATACCACGATTGGTCTGGAGGGTTTTTACTGAAGTTTGTAATTCATAAAAATATTTCAACTAGACTGTAGTATAAAAATTGACTTACAAAAATTTGATCAACTTGATGTAAGGGGTGATTTTTTAAGAGCAATAGGAAAGTTTAAAAAAAAAACATACAAATTCAGAAAACTGCATGAAAATTTTATTTGAATCGATAGTACGGTCCATATAATTTAATGTTTGAAGATTATTTCATGCAAATGTTGACCGTGACTGCGCCTCAAATGGTCCATCCGCTTAGTCCAATTTTGGCATACTCTTTCCAACATTTCGGCCGGTATCTCATGAATAAATGCTTCAATGTTGTCTTCCAATGCGTCAATTGAAGCGGGCATTTGTGAATAGACATGAGCTTTAACATAGCCCCACAAAAAGGCGTTAAATCGCACGATCTAGGCGGCCAACGTGAAGTAAAATGTTCACCGAACTCGCCTCTCAATAAGTCCATTGTTAAGCGTGCTGTGTGGCATGTGCCACCGTCTTTTTGAAACCACATGTCATGCAAGTCAAGCTCTTGCATTTTGGGCAAAAAAACAATTGGATATCATCTCACGGTAGCGCTCACCATTCACAGTTACGTTACGAATCGCATCATCTTTGAAGAAGTACGGTCCAATGATGCCACCAGCCCATTAACCGCACCAAACTGTGACTTTTTCTTGCAATGCTTCTGGCTGATCTTCACTCCAAAATCGACAATTCTGCTTATTAACGTACCCATTGAGCCAAAAATGAGCTTCGTCGCTGAACACAACTTTTCGATAAATATTTTGATAATTTTTTGATAATTTTTGATAATAAAATTCAATAATTTGCAAGCGTTGTTCGTTTGTAAGACGATTCATGGTTAAATTATAGACCAAACTGAAGATGTTTGACAGTGAAACAAAACACGAAACGTGCGTCAGCTGTTTAAACCAGTGTTGCCAAAAAGATAATAGCTAAACAATCACCCGTTAGCTACTGGAGATCTGTATTGTCTTTATACTACTACTTGATATTTAGGTGGCATGTCATAATGTCCATGGAAAGCTTTAGAAAGTTAATGTATATTATGACACACTTAAAAGTTGCATTATGTAACTGAACATTATGTCATGCCACCGATATTTATTAGCGAGTATTCATGTCGCAAATTCCCATTAGCAGGCATTAAAGTAGAGTTGATCAGAAAAGCGATTCTAAAACGACTAATAAATTGTTTTATAGTACATTTGCACCAAAGCAAAATCATACGAGACTTCGATCCATACAAAATGAAATCTTCTTTGTGACTAGATTTTGTTAAAATCTACTCATATCTACTCGGTACCAATATATGCAACCGTGAACTTCTTAATAATCAAATGAAAAATGCAGCACTGGGTACGTAATATTTGCCAATTTAAAAAAATTAAAAACGTAAGTCTGGGGCTATAAATATTATTTTTCAAGAGTAATCGATGCAAATATGAATTAAAAATATTAATAACAAAACAAACAAAAAAAATCACAGCAAACGCACCTATAAAAATAAAAAACTGTAGAGTGCTGATATAGAGACTCTCTTAGTACTCTTTTTAATTTCCCTCTTTGAAATAAAATCTTGCTAACTGTTGGGAGGCAGTGATGTAAACGATCTACATTTAAATGCGCTATTAATGATACTTAAGCCCTTGGAGCATTGGAATTATGTTAAATGGAGTGGAATTTTTCTCATGATATAAAGGAGGTGTTAGAAACGTCTGTTTGCTTTAAATTTCTATGCTTTTTACACCTTCACCATAATATATTGTGTTCAAAAAAATGATCACTTTCCGAACAAGCTCGTAAAAAAAATCGGCATAACAAAATTGTAACGACATTCAACTGTTCATACATATGTATGAAAAGTAAGGGGTCTCTTGATATGTATATTCCGGGTACCGAATTTTCCCTTTTTGTAGCGATTTTTTCGAAAAATTTCAAGCTTAGGGAAAAACGGACACATATTTTATTTTTATGCAAGTGTAGGGAATTTTCAAAATATTATCTCATTTTCAATATATTATGTAAAAATACGCAAATTTTCGTATTATTTTTATATAAGAAACCCTATACTATGTGTCCTAACAGCCTGGCAATCGTCAACAATTACCAAAACCATGAACACGAATATTCTTCGCCCCCTAATTATATATTAGGGGTGTGGGTTCGCATTTGCAAATAATGCTCCTATCTTTGCTTTTTGCATTCGCCTAAAATGTACACGAATATTCAGAATGAATGATTCTTTTACATATAAATTAATTTTGTATGGAGAAAAAAGCAATTACTCTTCTAAACTAAGAGAAATAAAACAATACAATTTTGATTTTTAAACATTTTTTAATGAAAACTTTTAAGGATTAAAAGGAAATTTTTTTATATTTTTTTTTTCGGGGGAACTAAAATAAATATTTTTTTTAAATTCTACAGAGCCTTCCTTTTTATTTGGTACCGAGTTTGTTAAAAATTCTTAGATACTTACATATATTTAAAAAAAAAATATTAAAAATAAGTATTCTTGAAAAATGTTAAGTTCTCTAAAAAAGGCAACATATGAGAAAATGAAAAATCAAATACGAAGTTTGTCCCTAGATTAATGGATATATAGAGGCGTTTCTGCAAAAAAAAATATAAATTTGTCGCAGTACTTATTTTGGGTTTTTTTGTTAAAATGTGTTATAATTATAATATTTACAAAATGATAACAAAAAAAGAATTTCTTTGCTTGTTGCTTAAAGCATTAAAGCCCTTATTATTCCATGCTAATAACAGGTTTAAAAAACGAATTTTATATAAAAATTTGTTTAATTAACCTTTAATAAAACAGAAATATTTTTTTATGAAAATGGGGGTTAATTTTTAACGTAGGAAAAACTTTTTTGGTTGTAGGGAAAAAAGGGATTTTTTCAGACACGTAGGAATTTTATGAAATTTCTACTGTCCTATATGTAATCTGTATCCCAAATTTAGCAAAAATAATAAAGGTACCAGGTTTTTCAATTTTTACATCATAAAAAGTACCCTATATTTTAATCTGGGCCATATACTATCTAAACACCAAATTTTTCGAAAAAAGTAAAAGTACCAAAGCTGAAAGATAATAAGCATTTTCTTATTTTAGGCCCCCAGAAAGTACACTGTATTTTAAAAAAGTACCAACTTTATTCCTTAAAAATTACTGTATATTTTAATCTGGATCGTATTTGCATACCAAATTGATCTAAGAGAGAAAATATACCAATTTTTTTTTCAACTTACCATTTAAAAAGTAATCTATATTTGAATCTGGGCCATATGCTATCCGTCAACCAAATTTAATCCAAATCCAATAAGCGGTTTTAGCGTGATTAAGCCAAATTCATATTTGCATATAACGAGTTGTAAATTACACAGTGCTCGTTGCAAAATTAGACAAGCCGAGCATATGGCATTTTAGAATAATTCGGGTACACTGAATTCAATGGTGCCCACCGTTTTTTTAGATTAACTCTTATTTTCGAGATATACCGTTATTTCGAAAATGGAGGAGGTTGCACAACATATATTCGCGTAACTCAAAAACGGTTTAGTTTATTGAAATTACTAAAAAAGACCGAAATTCCGCAATAAAATTTCCTTTAAGAAAAGTAAATTTTTGTTTTTTATATGAGCAGTCGTTTTAGAAACATAATTTTTTTTGGGAAAAAAAATAATTTTATTATCAAAATTTCGAAATTTTTGTTTTTTAAAAATTCATAAAATTTTATAAAACCGCCATATGTGTATGGTTAAAATTCTCAAATTTAGCCGGTACAGCGCTTAGGATGCTCCTAGATGGGTCAAATGTATGACCAACCCCACTTTATTTTTCATCTCAATCATTTATTTCTAACATACCTACCCGCTATCTCCATTACTTAAGGGGGCTCCCATACAAAATGTTCAATGCAGACTAAAAATATATAAATGCCCAGGAGTTGCTCCTAGTGGGATAAAATGTATGACCGACCTCATTTAGTTTTTTGTCTTTAACATTTTCTCGAGACATACTTTCCCCTTATCACCACTTCTTAGGGGGGCTCCCATACAAATATTGCGTTTTATGAAATTCTCAAATTAATTTAAAATTGTCGATTTTTGTGAATAAAATCAAAAGTTTTTAACGGATTTTATTCATTTATGGCTTGTTTTGTTTGCAGCTTAGTTTTTTATATGTTTGCATTTTCCAATTTTTTATGAATTTTTAAAAAACAAAAATTTCGACATTTTGATAATAAAATTATGTTTCTAAAACGACTGCTCATATTAAAAAAAAAGTTTTTTTTTCTTTAAGGAAATTTTATTGCGGAATTTCGGTTTTTTAGTAATTTTAATAAACTGAACCGTTTTTGAGTAACGCGAATATATGTTGTGCAACCTCCTCCATTTTCGAAATAACGGTATATCTCGAAAACAAGAGCTAACCTAAAATAAAAAAGAAAAAAAAAAATTTTAAGAAACGCTTTTCTTTACCTTAATATATTGATCAGTTGTGAACACAGAATAAATATAAATACCAAAAAAATCGACTAAAAGTCAAAAAATAACAACATTTCAAACAACATAAACTTTTAAATCAAAATGGAAAACAACTCACACATCCCTTAAAGAAAAGCGTGGGGCGCGTTGTTATGAAACAAAATGCTCAATTATTGAAAATTGGTAGCTTTAAACATGATTGGTTGTATTTCTTTCGGTCTGAAATAATAAAATGTACTCACGGCAGTCATGTTTTTTTTAAGTTTAGGTTGGTTTGGGCGCCCCACGCTTTTTTTTCTTTTTTATTTTTTACTTTTTAGTAACGAATAGCTTTAATTAATACATTACAATTTACATTTACATTTACGAAAATAGTTTTAAATTTAAATGAAAATATTTTTAATATTTAGGGGTAAAAACTGCAGTAAGTAAGGAATTCATTAGAAAATTTTTTTTTAGCCAGGATGAAATCTACGGGGGGCAGAATTTTTTTTGTAAAATGCTTTTTTTAGCCGCCTTTTACTTAACGCAAATGGATGCAAGATTTGATGCTGCGAAGTGAATGTAAAGAAAAGCATTTCACAAAAAAAAATTCTGCCCCCCCTAGATTTAATCCTAGCTACGCTCATGTATTCGTGTATTACCATCGAGAGTATGAATGCCTGCAAAGTTTTATGCATTTGCATTGAGTAAAAGGCAGTCAAAAAAGCATTTTTTCAAAAAAAAAAATTTTGCCCCCCCTAGATTTTATCCTGGCTACGCCCATTTATTCGTGTATTGTCATCGGGAATATGTATGCCTGCAAAGTTTCATCCATTTGCATTTAGTATAAGTCGGTTAAATTAACGTTACAAGATTTGATTTTCCGAAGTGAAGCTAAAGAAGAGGTTTTAAAAAAAGGTGGGCACCACTGGATTTAGCGTACCCGAATTATGCTAAAACGCCATGTGCCCAGCTTGTCTAAAAAAGTGTCAATTTCGAGCACAGTGTTATTATTACGTATGGTTACTTAAATTAAGAAAGGGCGTATCTAACACATAATTTTTTTTAAGTTTGAGACATAAAACTGGATAAAAAAAAAGAATATATAAAAAAGCTTATGCATAATTTTAAACTGTAAGAAATGTAGGACCTTTCCTAGTTTACGATGAATTAAATTTTTATAAAATAAAGGCAAATACAATATAATCAGCCATGTTACAGAGTACAAATCCGTTCGGAAACGGAATTCATTCCGTGTTTTGGGGCTTCAGAAAATGACGATAAAATATTTCGGAATGAAACCTTTTTTGTTTTCATGGACGGAATGGGAGTTTTCTGTATCTGACAAGTATCGATTCCGAACGGAATTGTACTCCGTGACATGGCTGATCGATATGTCAGTGCATATTTTTACCCTTTGCAGCATTTTTAAGCATATTTGGACACTTGTTAATTTTTTTTAATGAAAAAATAACTCTTAAATGAATATTAACCTCATAACATAATATTATTCTGTTTGGGTTATTGCTGCACAGGGGTCCCAAAGCTGAGCCCTCAAAAACGTTTCTGTACATACTTGACCGGCTACACTTTTTTACTTGTTTTATATATGCAAATACTATAAAATCATTTTTTAATAAATATTTCCGGTTTCCCTGACAATAATCAAACTCAGATTGAACTTTGTTATTAATTAATTATATTTCTTCTTCGTATAAACAATTTTTTTTTTCAATATTTATTTTTTGAATCTTCATATATTAAATATGAACTAACAATAACACTGGTTCACAAATTTCCAACATAGTCGTGACCAAATGAATCTGACACCTAGTCTTTATGTTTAATTGACCGCTGAATCCGAATATGAAGTCCAAATTGTCAAAAGTAGAACAGTTTTTGAGAAAATAACCGTTATTTGTGTTTAAAAAAAATGATGTGACTTAAATGCAAATATCTTCAAAAATTTTAAACGGATTATGTATTTTTATTTTGTGAAAGATAATAAAATTGCTAAAATAACCATGGGTCGTTTGTGAACATAAGTCAAGAAATGACTGAGTTACAGTGGACAAAAGTTCAAACTTCATAAAATATTTGATGATTTTGTTCAATTTTGCTATTTTCAAGTTATTTTTTTATATGTTATATGTTCGCATTTTTTCTCATTGACCTTTATCCTCCATTGTTTTAACCACATTTCTAGTTGAAAGATATGATCCTGTAAGTAACGACTTTCGACCGACTAAGTATCTTTCTAGCAGCTTGTGTGTGTTTACTGGTAAGTTTAGCTTCAATTTATGTAATTAGCCTTCATGCCAGACTTTATCATAAGCTTGAAAAACATCGATGAAGAGAGCGGAACAGTATTTTTGCCTTCAAAGGCTTTTCTTATGGCGTTTACTATTCGATGGGTTTTTTCACTTGTGCTGTGTTCTCTTCTAAAGCCGAATTGGTGGTTTGGAGTAGGATAGTATTTAAGGCGAAAAATAGCAATAAAAATTAAGAGAATAATTTTCTTTGCTATGCTGGGTGGCTTCAAAAGTATCTTGTTACTGATCTTATCACAACCTGGGGCTTTCTTGGGGCTTAAATCACAAATAGCCTTTTCGATTTCTCTGCTCTAGCAGCAACAGGTGGTAACTCGACCGCAATATCGTAAAATATCGTACGAAATTAAATAGAGTTTTATTTTGTTTTTTTAAATGCATTTTTTAAAAGCTTTTCGTTTATTATTTATACAATAAAGGCCCAACTATAATATGCATTACCTTGCTAAAGCTACTGTCAAAAATTAACAAAAAGTCTCTCAAAAGCATTTTTATTCGTGTGTTTATTTGACAGTTCAAAGCGGGAACTTTCTCACTGAAATTTTACAGACACACTTTTTTTGTGAATTGGCGAGTAATTTCCTTACGTTAGTAGATTAAAGAACACAGGTTGTGTGTTACTTTAAACCGTAATCAGGCTGAATATATGGCATTTTTGTTTCATTTCACACAGGGATTTAGCCCATGCGGCTTGTAGGATAAAACGCTCATGGTCAGTTACAAGGATCACAGGCAAACTCAAGATTTAGTGGGTGCTCGAAAGATCCTCCGAGACTCTCTCCTTGTAACCGCTGACTCCCCGCGATTGTCAAGGACAGCTACTCGCCAATATACGGACACGTCCAGTAGCACTCAGCTGTGCTTCCCATTAGCAGATAATATATCATACATCATAAAAAGGACTATGTGTAATATGTTATCCGTAAGGGCGGATAATTATACATTAATAAATATATAAAAAAAAAATTTCAAATTTTGTTAAATAAGAAAGAAAAAACCTTAAAGAAGTCACACAAAGAAGTGCCGGAATGTTGGTTAAAATAAACGTTAAAAGTTTTTTCATAGAAAATAGGACCTCAAGCTCGACAATTTAATTATACTTGAAAATAAAATTAATGAGAAACATTTTCGTGGCGTTTTATTATTTTATATTAGTTACCTGCTTTGTTTTCAATTTATTCTACAATTTCGTGTGGCAATCGAAGATCAATTTGAAAAGTTGGAAAATCATATGAATATAATTTGTAATAAACATTTGTTCAAATAAAACTAAATAAAAATTACAGTCAAACCGCAATAATTTTTACCCTGTTAATTCGTAAGCCTCAACAATTCGATATGTTTTGGCCCCTCGTTAATTCAAAGGCGAATTCATAAAGGTGACATTTTCGAGTCATCTGTTTGTTGTTTATTTTTTTGTGAAAAAATTAATTCAAATTTAAAATTCAATAAAAATTGGAGAAAAAAACTTATTTAAATTTTATAAAATAAAAAAAAGTGAATATAAAATTGAAATTAAGAAATTAGAAAGAAAAAATTAAAAATTCGTAAAGAAAAAGTGGAGCCACAATTAATTTGCAATAGAGGAACAAGATTTACTTTCTAAAGCAATTGTATACATATATTTTATAAACAAAAAAATTTCCTTTTTTATATTTTCAACAAATATTTTTGACATCCACTCTAACTTTTTACAAAAACAAAATACATAGTATTTTTCGGCGGCATGAAATAGCCCCCCACGAAATAAGTCCCCAAAACGAAAATGAAATAACTCCCCAAAAAAGTATATGGGAGGCAACAACAACGTTTTTTGGGAATTTATTTCATTTTTTTGTGGACTTATTTCATTTTTATATTGGGGAGTTATTTCATATAAAATAACTCCCCAAAAATCTGAAATGAAATAAGTCCCTAAAAATATTTTGGGGACTTATTTCATTTTATAATTTATTCCAAAGTCGTCAAAAATGCAAATAATGTCCCGTTATAATATATAAACAAAACTTGTTTTAATGAATGGTCATTAAAAATAATTGTTATTAGGAAGTTAGTTTTAGAAATAATTTTGCTGTTTAAGGTGCATTAATAAGAAAAAAAAATATTAAAAATGAATTTTGGAAAGACCATTCATTAAAAATAATAGTTACTAGGCATTAAGTTTTGAAATAATTTCGCGGTGTAAGGTGCATTAATAAGAAAAAAAAAAATATTAAAAATAAATTTTGAAATAATAAGTGGTTACAGAAAACATAGCAAATTGTTATACGTTGTAGATCAAAAAATGATCTATATTAAAAAATCAGTTTTTGGGGATTTATTTCATTTCAAGAATTGGGGACTTATTACAAATGAAATAACTCCCCGATTTTTGGGGATTTCTTTCATTTTGATTAAGGGAGTTACTTCATTTCGTTGGGGTTTTATTTCATTTTAAAATTGTGGGTTTATTTCATATGAAATAAGACCCCAAAAATTGGGGAGTTATTTCATTTTCGCTTTGGGGACTTATTTCGTGGGGGGCTATTTCATGCCGCCGTATTTTTCAATAAAAAGAGATAGCTAGCATAACTCTATCTCATGATGCGGTCACCTTTATAAATTCGCCTTGGTTAATTCATATCTTTTTTTTGGTATTTACAAGTCTGAGAAGACCCCTCTTAATCCTAAATCACCCCTTAATTTGTAATAATGCAATGTTTTTTACAAGTTTTTTTACAATTGCCGTTAGTTTTTTTATTAGAATTTTTTGTGACGTAAAAATGTCAAAGAAAGATACATTTGTGTTCAATTTAAACCTCATTAAATTCAAACCCCTATAAATCTTTTTTTTTTTTTGTAGTTTAAACCTCGTTAAATCAAAATCACTTTATTTCAAAAACTCCTTTTATTCGTTAAAAGCAGACGGTCCCTTTGAGTACGAATTATCGGGATACTACTATAATAGTTTGTGTTTTTTGCGTACATTTTTTTGTGCAAAATTTTTAGTTTTTTTGGTGTGTTTGCATGAATTTTTGAAAATTTTTTTCCCAAATATTTCATACAACTTAATTTTTTTCTTTTTTTTAAAAAGGAAAAGGGCACCAATAAGGGAACAATAATGGGGATTTTTTTTACAAAAAAATGTGACATTTTATTTAAAAAAATGCAATTTGGTGTCTGTTTCTTAAAAATGTTGCTCCCGAAAAGGACAGACACCAAATTGCATTTTTTTAAATAAAATGTCACAATTTTTTGTAGAAAAGAAAACACCATAAGTGTTCTCTACGATGCATTTAAAATTTACTTTTTGTTTTGCCAGTTATTAAAGCTATGTTTAAATTATGTGCGTTTGTCATGTGGATTGTCACTTTTTCACATGTTAAATTTGTACATATCGTCTTAATCCCTTCAAACAATAACATGTGTTATTTCCCTGTGTACAGTACATATGACATTTTTGATTTAGAACGAGTTCTATTTTCAAGTGACAAAGCATCTGACATCAGCTGTTTTTTCTGAACAAACCAATTTTGTGGCGGCAAAAAAAATTATTAAATATAAATTATAATAGTAAATTAATAATACACAAATTTATTATTGAATTAGCATTTTCATATGTAATTTTTTTTTTTTTTTTGATAGGTATGTCAAACATGTAAACATTTACAGCCGTATTCATAAAAACTTATTGATGATTAATTGACCGTTTTTAAGCAAAAATTGCTAAAGTTGTATTCATAAACGAAAAATAGTCTATTGAACCTTTAATAAACCATTAAAACCAGTAAAAAAATTTATTGTTGGATTTGCCCTTCTTTAAACCAAAAATAAAATGACATTTTAAAAGGTGTTTGCATTTTATGATATTATTTTTGTGCAATATGTTGAAAAATAATGACAAAAATGTTCTATTTATTACAACGGACATGTTAAATACTTTTAACTAATTTTTTTTATTTTAGACAGCCAATTTAAAGTTATATTGATAATTATTTAAAAAAAATTTATATGATTTAAATGAATAAGTTCAGGGGCAAATGCAGATATTCTCTTTAATTATTTATTAAATTATTGCAACTAGTTGTTTTTTTTTTAACAACAAATTTTTCTTCAAAAATATAAAAAAAAATAAAATGAACAAATAATAATAATAGTGATGTTAATAAAAAGTAAACAAACTTTTTATTGAATTACTTTTTTATCGTATATTTAAAAAAGGTTCAAACAAAAGTTTTTATGATACCTTTCGGAAACATTTTGTTCAGAAACTAAAATAATATGTAGTTTTGTTTGATAAGAATAATTTTGAAGGTCTACAATTAAAAAAAAATTATAAAAAAAATATATATATAGAATATCATGTAAACCGAATAGAAGTTTCGTGCATCACTAACAATAAAATGGCAGCCAAATATAAAGAAAGTTGCCATACTTAAACAGAAAATCGCTGCAAACAGTAAATAGTAAAAAAGCTGTTATTGTACGTTTATGAATACAAATTTTTATAAGAGGTTTATAAGACAAAAAGTATTTAATAGTTATTACATACTATAAGATTAAAATAAGAACTTTTTATGAATATGGCTGTTAAGTTATAAACCTTATGTAAAACTTAAACTTTGACATACACCTAAAGTCGCATGTAGGTAGAAAATGGACACTCAACATGACTTTGTATTTGTATTTGAGTATGTGAACATAGCTTAAGTCGCTAACAAGAGAAAGTAATAAATTTTATTTCCAAATGGCATTTTTATCGCCTCTTTTTTATATCATAAAATCCCAAAATCCTCATCTGTGTTATTAAATTGCCGGTTTCCATAAATTTGTCTTGTAATAATATTTCGCCGTTTTAAAAATACATACGTGATATTATAACTTATAAAATGCTATCAATATTATTAAAAATCACTTAAAAATTTAATTTAATTCAACATGAACAAAAACATCATCGTTTTTAAAATCTTTTAAATTTTTTTTTTGTGTTTAAGCTCTTTGTTCTTTTCTTTCCATTGTTACTTTTTGGCATTCAAAAAATTTCCAGAATTTTTTAAGGCTTTTTTATTACAACTTCAAAAAAAAAACAACAACATCATTCATAGAAAATGCTAATTTCTTTGTATAAATTTTCTTTATCTTTACAGCTTCTATTAACAATTTTGAATTTCAAGAAAAAGCCGACAAACTCACCAACTAGAGAAATCAAAAATAACTTATTGACTTCAATAGCAACAACAACAATAATTTCAAAAACAAAACAAAAAACGAAACGATTCGTACAACAACACGCTTTTTCGTATGTTTTTAACTGCTTAAATGACTTTGTTTTTATGATGTACTGATCAATAAAAAAAAATGGTTTCGTAATGTAGTTTTCTCGACTAGAAAATACATGCAATATGTATTAAAAAGCTTAACTACAACGAAAGCAGTAATAAAAAGGAAACAAAATTCACAAGAAAACAAGACAAATAAAAAAAACATTTGAACGTTGCAAATTATTACTGTTGATTAAGCTTTAGAAGGACACTAATATAAATTAAAATGTTGACCACCGGCACATATGTATCCTCTGGACCCATAGAGGTTTCTCAAGCAATGAAGGATGGCGAAAAGTTTATAAAATGGGATGATGTAAGTACTCACTATTTATCTTAAGATAGAGATTTTTTTCGTTATTAAATAAATTGCTATTGTTATTATTTGCATTTTTCATGTAATCAGCAAGAGTAATAGAATATTTTAAAATTGAAATTTTAAATCCATCTCGTCTTTTCCATCTGCGACTTTTTAATTTTTTTTGGCTAACGTTTCCCCTTCAGTAACAAAATCGCAAAAATGACGAACAGCGATTGAGTTTGGCATCGTCGTCATAATATTGAAAGCAATCGTCAAAATATTCTCGTTTGGCATTATTCCCTACAAGAAATGCATAAATAAAACTAAAAAAAAAAATTATTTACTAACACACTTGCAACAATTTTACATTAGTTGTTCCACTCTGACATATATGTTAGAGTAAAACAACTAACAACTCCTAAATAATACCAATTATTTAATCAGCCTAATTACGGTTGTGGTTATCGTAATCGCTCATGTCCAGTGTTCTTTGATCTCTTACAAAAAACGGCTTGATCGATTACGACAACGACAACCGGAATAAGGCTGAATATATTTTTGCCGCACGCTTGTAAAAATTGTTAATTGCTTAAACTTAACATTTGTCACTTGTGTTCCATTAATTTACTTATAAAGAGAGTAAAAAAATTTCGTGAAAAAAGTGGCACCGCCAAACAGCGGTAATCAGAACGCTAGTGGTAAAGGAGGGCGTACTGATGGCGGCTTCAGAGGAAGTGGTGGTGGATTCTCAGGAAACAACAGAGGTCATGTGCGAAGCGGAGTTTTGAAAGGCGTGTTCGTTCAACAGGTAGCGGTCATTCGGATGGTGGCTTTGGCCAGGATAATCGTTTAAGATTTGGTGATGATAATAAAGGAACAAAAATTATTATTAAAAATCCTTATGGCTTTTCAAGTGTGTGTTTAATTTTTTGCATACAAATTTTTAACAAAATAAAATGTCTTTTTAAGATCTACGATTAATTGATTGGGCACACGTACGTTTACCTACATTTCCAGACTCATGCAAGAAGTGGAACATTATAGAGAAGCCACAGAAATAATGTTACGTGTTATTTACTTTTCTGAAATTTAATTTTCTGACTGTAATGTATTAATGAAATTCGATTATATTTTTTTTTTATAAAAATTTTAATATAAAATGAAAATTAAAAACAAAGTATTATTTTATATACATATTTTTAGGTTATCATTGACTAATAAAAAACAGCAGAGTAAGCAGTACAGATATATGTTCCGTAGTCGAGTGGAATTGATTAGTTAATTTATTCCACTCGACTACAGAATTATTATCTGTACTGCTTACTCTTCTACTTTCTTTAACCACCAGCAAATCTTAAACGATTACCCACCACCACGTCCTCTAATGCCGCAAGCTCTTTAGCAATTTTTTTAGCTCTACTTTAATATTTAAATTATAGAAGTAAATTAATTGATTCACAATTCACAAATTTTTACAAGCGTTTGACAAAAATAAATAAATAAAAAAATGGTTTTATTTATGAAATGTAAGTTGTCCCACTCTAATATATGACCCTGCAGGAGATTGAACTAGGACCTAATTAGTACCAAACTAGTACAAAAATAACCAGTACTAGTTCTCAACTGTAAACTTTTCTATACGATCTTAATGCTCAAATTAGCGTTGAGTGTGCTTGGAACATCACTATTGGTTCTAGATGTGTAGTAGAACATGTACTGGAATTTTAGTTTTGTTACAAAAAATTCTATCAGCCCTGTCGAAGATAGAACTAGAACCTAACTAGTACCAAACTAGTACAAAAACATCCAATACTAGTTCTCAACAGTAAACTTTTCTATGCCATCTTTATACTCCAATAAGCATTGAGTGTGCTTGGAATATCACTAGTACTATTGGTTCTAGACGTGTTGTAGTTCAATTGGAGCATTTTGCATTTTAACAATTTTTAATGAAAATGGCATAAATAAATGATTTGAAATCAAATTTAAGAAGCAGTATCAAAATACAAATATGTACTCAAATTGTAATTTTGTTACAAAATATTCTATCAGTCTACAAGTAGTGCCCTTGTACTACATCAAGTTCTGGTAGTCATACGCCCTAGTATTTTTAGATAAAAACTTCAACCTCGTTAGCACTAGTACCTCTTGATCTAGTAGTTGTACTTGTTGGCATTATGATAAATAACTCTTAATCTCCTGCAGAGAGTTTACAAGTAGTGCCCTTTTACTACATCAAGTAGTGGTACACATATGCACTAGTATTTTTATATAAAAACTCTAACCCCGTTAGGACTAGGTACTTCTAGTTCTAGTAATTGTACTAGTGGCGTTTAGACAATTAACTATTAATCTTCTGCAAGGATGTTACAGTGTAACAACTAATATAAAATTGTTGCAAGTGTGTTAGTTAGTTTTTTTTAGTTTTGGTTATGCATTTCTTGTAGGATAAACGACTTTAATGTTTACTACAAACTGTAGTAAACAAATTATCTATCGCATTTCATTTTGTTTTTAATTTTTAATTGTGTGTTTTGAAGTGTAATAATATTTAAAACGTTTTCAATTTCATAATTCTAGTGAAAATTATAGAATTTATAAAAGATTCACCAGAACCACCAAAATGGTATACCATTCTGACATATGGCTAGTTATCAGGTGTTGCTTACGTAGCATGCTAAGATAACCTGGTGTGAAATCGCATTTGTATGTATATTTTTGACACTTTAAATATATATTGGCTCCTTTTACTCATGTAATACCGTGTTCAGATATGCACCTTAATTGAGTTTTACGCAATAAATGACATTATTTAGCTCAATTATCCATATAAAATTGCAATTTAGTTATTGCTCAATTAATAATAAATTGTTATAAATATTGAGTAAAAATTAAAATGCGACCCTGTCACAAGTGTGTTTATTGAGCATAACACAACTTACTAAATAGGGTTTTGACATTTGGCAAAAGCCAGATGTTTATTTCTTTAAGATGTCAAAACTTGTTTACATTTTGCTTAAACATGTACATTTTTGTTTACGTTGAATGTTGTATGCAGTAGTAATATAAATTGAGTGAACTTAATTGTGTATATGTGAACAGAAAGATACCCAGCGGGAAAAAGAAGGAGTACAGAGGCCTTCTAGAAGGCCTCTGTGTCCCTTCTTTTGGATGTACAAGGCCTTCTTGCTCCATTCCATACACTCAAAAAAAAGTTTACTAAATTTAAGTAAATTTAACTTAACTTAAAGAAATTCGGGAATGATTTGGCTCCAAGTAAAATAAAACTTATATTAAGTTTGAAATTTCCTTAAAAAATAGTACAAATTATTGTCTTGCATAAACTAAAATCAAGTACATTTTTACCAAACAGTAAACCAATTGTACTTTTTACTAAATAATAATTCCTAAAAGCGAGTTCATTTTCTACTACAGTTTACTACATTCTTATATGATCTGAGTAAAAGTTTGCTAATATTAAGTTAAAAATTTGGCAACCTAGTCCTATTGTGAGTTTATTTTTCCTATTTTTAAGAATGCTTTAAACTTCAATTAAGAAAAAATATCTTGTTTGTATTATGTTCCAAAAAGTTTTTAACTTGCTTAAAGTTTGATTTATTTAAATTGGAGTTCAAAAGATATCATTTTGACTAGAAATTTCCTTAACTGAATGAAAAAGTTATACTTGATTTTAAGAAGTTTTTACTTAAAAGAACAAAAAAAATTCTGAATTATAGTACAAACCATTAACTGAATTTAAGTATTATTTGTTTTTAGTACGAGAAAAGTGTTCTAAATTTGAGTTCAAATTTAAACTCAAAGTAAGTAAGATAAACTTCAAATAAAATAAATTCTTTCTTAGTTTAAATAAAAACTTTAGTAATATCAAGTATTGAATTTCCTTAATGAAAGTATAGTGAACTTACTTTAAGTAGAATGTAGTACTAAAAGCTTAAATAAAAAGTCGTTTTTAATTTATTTATTTTCTTATTTATTTACAAAAAAGTCATTTATTTTTCCATTTGTTTTTTTATATGTTATACAAATAGTTACATTTATATTTATTTTTTCATTTTTCTTATTAAATAACTTATGCAGTACAATTTTATACAAATATTTACATTTATATTACTATTATTATTTTGATTTTGATATATTTACATCTAATGGTTTTTTACATTCGGTTCTAAAAACTATTTTAAGATTACATTAAAGCTATGCATATTAAACAAATACCAAAACTGTTGATTTCATTTTATATAATTTTTATATAACATATAGGCATTAAAAAACTGTAACTACTGTTTAATAATATTTGGTGTATAGGAGGAGATTTTATAGAGGTCGCTAAAAATGTTTTGAAGTTAATGAGTTCTCATCTACTAGATATGATACAAAACTTTTTTCATAAGAAATAACGTTCAGTTGTTTGCAAAAAAGTAATATTTTTCCATCTAATGAAAATATTTCTTCAATTTTAAATGCTTCAAATGTAGGAACATAATTAAAAATTACAAATCCTGCTTTATACGTTGTACCATATCGACTAAAAGATGCATAGCATTGACATTGAGTTAAATTTGTAAAACAATTATTTATTTCTGTATTAAATGGTGACTTTTCGATGCTATATTTTGCTGAAGCAAGCACAAAACTATTAATTTCAAAGTTAAGTAATTTTTCTGAAAATGACATACAAAATTTTATCCTTTAACAAGTTAATACAATAAATTTTGAATTGTGCCACTGTTGCAGCCTGTGAGCGATATGTTGACAAAATTTAAATAAAATATGGATTGATTTTGGCATAAAAATCAGAATTTCAATAGTCCAAGTTTAAAATTTTAATGTTAATTGATTTATTACAAGTTTAAAATTTAAAAAGATGTACTTAGGAAACCCTACAGCAAAATAATTTAGGGTTTATAAAACCAGCCTTGTTTTGGTCTGTTAATTGCTACCATGTATTTACCAATCACATTTGTGATCTTGGCTCATTGAAATAAGCGAGCGGGCATTTTGTTCTAGAAGACATTTTTACTCGTGAAAATGCTGTGTAGAGCAATTTAGACAAGTAGAAAGTGTCTGATAAACTAAATTACGCACCGCTTACCCTCATGCGAGGTTATAAATGGGGATCGATAAGAGCAATTGTGCTATGACCTGCATCTACAATCCTTTAAACCAATAATTCAATGGCCTAATGTAAATTCTGAACCTTACAGCAAACAGAACCAATTAAAAGCAAAACAAAATTATTTTCTGAAGCTCAACTATTATAATTTTTAAACTTGTAATACTCAATAAGAAGAAGAACAGGGGGTAATCTTTATTCAACGTGAAATCAAAACCAAAAGAATTATCACAGCAATGATGTTATAATTTTGAATTTAAAGCAACAATGCCATAACAAAAATCTGCGTGGAATAAACAATATGAGATAGAGGTATATGATAAAGTTTATGCCAAAATCTAATTCCCATAATATTATATTAATATACATTGAACGTCTTTTTTTCGGAAATAACACTTTCTAACTTATTACCTATTGGTGTTAGCAAAATTTGTCCCAAGAAGCTTCGATAGCTATTTGATTAATCTTTTGAAAAAAGATTTTTTTGTTTTTTTAAAACATTTAAAATAAAAAAAAAATTTTTTAAAAGACTGATCAAATAGCTATCGAAGCTTTTTTGGACAAATTTTTCTAACACCAATAGGTAATAAGTTAGATGGATGAGAAAGAACGCCTGTATGGCCAAAATGTCAAACTTTGACCCCCTCTAACTCAGAAACTTTTGACCGAACTTTTTAAAAATTTGTGTCTAAACTACTATCCAATTCATCCAAATCGGAAGACATCGATTTAAAAATTGGGTCACTTGACATGAAAGCCCCCATATATATATATAAAATTTTAAAAATATAAAATAATTTTTTACAACGTTAAAATTATTTCTAACTTGCGACAAGTTTGTTGCAGCTGAACCCGTTTGTTGAAAAAGTTGAAGGCTGCTACTTACACGATCGTGGCGAACAGACAGTCCCTGGAATAATTTAAAAAGGCATATAATATAAACACAAAAAAAAATTATTTATTCAAACTAAAATTCCGAATTTAACAATTGCGTACCGGATCTTCCTGCCACCTTTTCAAATTGAATTCAAACTCCAATCTGGGGCCATACAAGTTCTTCGGAATTATTTGGTCCAAACATTTACTATTAAAGTATTTTATATTACCTTCATTAAAACCGTGTTCTATAAAAAAGTAAAAAAGGTAAATATAAAACTGCTTTTTTACAAAAGAATTTATCGAAAATAAGATGATATTCATCGACTTGGTTTTCTGCGCACTTACCTTTAAAAATTTGCAGGAATGCTTCAGCCTTCAACAATTTAAGAACTTGAGCCAAATCGTTATCCATACCAACAAAAAATACTGTAATATGACCATGATTTAATTATTTATATACATTAAAAACTAAAATTTTCTATCAATAAACTTTTTGGAATAAGAAAATTCTCCAATAAAAAAAATAATAAAATTTTACGGATAACATTTTGGTGGGGATTTTTACAATTATTGTTGTTATTTGTTTATGATATTTTTTGTTTATTTATTAATAAGGAGCGAAAAATTTTATAAAAATTGTATTTGTTTATTTTTTATTTACCGAATTTAAAGAAAAGTACAATTTTACTACAATTTCTTTCCTTTTTTGTTTTATGAATTTCGAAAGTTGACAACCCTGTTGGCTCATGTACATTTGCAAGAATTATAGCGGGAAAATTTATTCTCTCATATTCTCCTTTTTATGATTTTAGCAGAGGTGGGTACAGCGTTGCCAGAATGATGTTTTCATCATAACTTTGATTTTTTTAAATAATATAACTGGGGATCTCGTTAAGAATATAAGATTTTTTACTTTACGGTTTCTTACATAGTAATATCAGAAATGAAATTTACAAGGTAAAGGTAAGGTTAGGCAAAAACGTCGGTAGAATGACGTCACCGAAATGTTCTATGTTTAATATTTTTTTCACAGTGGAGTAAACTTATGTCTAAACACAGAACAGGAATTTGTATGTAAATAAATAATTACATTTTCTCTGGTAACCAATTTATTTTTAATTATTTTTTTTATTATTAATTTGTAAATTTTGTATTTAAATTTTAACTGCCGTATTCATAAACAATAAAATAAGTTTGAAATGTGTTTTAAGGGAAAAGTTTCATACACATTTTTCTTAAAATAGCTACAATTCAAATTCATTTTAATTTTTTGTGAATACGGCAGGCAGTAAACGTTTTAAGTTAAAAATGTTTCCTTTTTTGTAACTGATATTTAATTTGGACATAATTTAGATAATTGCTCAGCAATGTATTATAAGAATTTCTTGCTGAACATGTGTCCAAATACATACTTATTTATGCAGTCCACACGTTAATATCAAGTGTTAGCAATAGAATTTGATAGTTGCTACGACAATAATTGCCAAACAAATTGCTCGTCTAGACTTAGGGTTAGAAAATTATAGAATATATTTTTGTTATTTTTCCCAAAAAAACATGATTTTTATTTTGTCAAATAATGACTTTTCGATATAAACTTCTGGCAACGTTGGGTGGCACTTTTAAAAATTATGTATGTACCTACTCCAAATGAATACAGTAGGATCCAGTTAATGCGTATTCGCATGGAGTCAGGAATTTTTTACGCATTACGAAAACAAAAAATTGCATCAAACACATTGAATTAATTCAAAATCACAAAAAATACATGCAAAAAAGTTAAGGTCTTTTAATGTTTTCTTTTTGAAAGAGGTTGTCAACAATAATTACGAATTACGAATAACAGGTTGAAAAGACGGTGTAGGTATTTGAATTTTAAGAATCAAAAACGAATTACTGAGAGGAAATTAAAACGGCTTTGCCAAGGTACTAACAGTTTTTTTTTTTGGAATTTTTGAGATTTTCGTAGTAGCGCGGCACGAGTTAAAGCGATTCTACTGTATTTGGTTTTGAAACAAGTAAACTTAATAAGCAACGATTATAACGGGATAATTTATTGTCTCTTTTTATTCATCAGCTAAAAAAGAATATTGTGGGTATATTAGCTTTTTCATTACGTTTGTAACACATCAAAATACATAGCTAGGTTGCCTTAGAATTTTATAATTGTTCATAAGTTATATACTTTAAGTCATCTAAAACTAATGCCCGTTCGCCTGTATGTCTGTTGAAAGCACAATAGAGTTTGAAAGAAAGGATATAGGGCAATGAAAGTTGACTAAAATATTTCTAGCATTCAGCAAATATTCTTAGTTTTGAAAACCCAAATAACCCAATAAATAAATCAAAAATTTTTTTAGAAATCATTATCAAATAATTTTTAAACTACTTAACGAAAAGATTTCGAATTTCATCACTCTTAACTTAAATCAAACTAGATCAAAAAGTCAGTTGAATTAGTAAAGGAGAATGAAAATTATGGAACAAAAAACCTATCTACCAAATAACAAAAATTTTAATGATTTTAAAAACTAACTCCAAATTATTTAAGCAAATCAAACGAAATTCACCAAATATAATTACCACTCACTTATCTTTATTTCTTTTTATTTCACAAACTGTTTTATGTACACAAAACTCGGCACATTTAAATATAGCGCTCTTAATTGTTCTGTTGTCAATATTTTTAAAGATAAACTTTTTAAAAGTATTTAATTCCTAAAATCAAGTAAAACTTAACTTAAGCACAAATATTTGTCTAAGTAAGAACATGTGAAAAATTTACCTATTTTTAAGGTATTAACATAATCGATTTAAGAAATAAATATTCTAATTTGAAGAATACATTTCGTAAATTCTAGTAATGCATATGCTATGCCTACTTTACTAAAGTTTAGTAAATGTTATTAAAATCAAGTATATTTTCTTTACTGCAAAAAAAATATTTACATAAACTTCAGAAGTTGACATACTTGATTTAAGTTAATAAATAAATTTCAACTAGATTTAAGGAAGCTATGTACTTAAGTTTTTACTCTTCATACAAAATCTTGTGTACTAATATTAAGGATAAGAATTCTTAAATATTACGATTTTTTTTCTGAAAACTAGAAATTTTATAATTTATGTTAGTAATATTTACTTCATTTTAGAATGGAAAATTAAGTAAAATTGTAGGAGTTTTTTAAGTTCACCAAAATTTTGTGTAAACTTCAGTCTAATACAATTTCTTTATTATGAGTTAAATTTCTTTTTTTTAAGTAAATTTGAACTTAGTTTAAGGAAATTTCATAAACTAAAATTAAGTTGATATCTAACTTAAATTTAGTCTTATTATTTTTTTGAGTGTACTCACATCTTTTTTACACATGTTGTCATTGCGGAGTAGGCCTTCCGCTCTCGCTTCTTGAGCAGGTACATAACAATGGTAACGGGACCAAAAAAAAAAAATTATTTTGCTTTTGCTTGTGCAAAAAAACAATACAAAAAATGTTACTCCTTCTCTACTCCCTTCTCATAGAAGCGAGTGTAGAAGGTGTATCTTATCTTTTATACGAAAGAGACGAGGCCTTCTATGAGGCCTTCTTTAGCAGTTAGATAAGAATAGTAATTGAATCAAAAATTTTTTGAGCAGGCCTTTCAAAAGGCCTGCAATAAGAAAGTCTTCTGTGTTTTCCCGCTGGGTAATTATGTCAATGGTATAAGAAAGATAGAACCGCAACAAGATTTTTTAACTCGATCGGATGCGAGAAGTTTTCTTTTATTCCAGTGTAGACGTAGGTCGGATTAAATAAAATTAAATAAATAAATAAAAAATAAAAAAATAAATAAAAATAGCTTAGTCCCCTTTTAGACTGGAAAAGTTTACTTTGACAAAGTTTGTTGAATTCTCTTTTAAACTTTGTTTCGTGTTTAGACACACAAAGTTTGATTCGGCAAAGCTTTGTTGTCTTATGTTTGAATATAAATATATAAACCGCGTTGCCGAAATGATGATTTTATCATATTTTTGATTATTTTTTGTCAGAAATATCATTCAAAAAATTTTTTTTTCTCAAATGATGATTACTATTTTTGAAATTATGATTTACTTTAAGTTTGTTTGTTTAAAATACACGATTTTTTAAAAACAGTAAATTTTTAAAACAATGAGGTTTTGTATCAGCTGGTTGTTTAATGGTTTTATACACTTTTGTACCCAGAGTCTAGACTAAGTGTTTTCATGTACAAAATTCATATTAATACAATTTATGTATATTAAACAAATTATAGAGCAAATTCAATATCGGACGGCTGAAAAATCGGATTTACTGAACGTTATATTATTTTTTTATTTAAAATGTGTCAGCAGCAGAATTTTTTTTATATAAAAAACGTAAGAAGTAAAAATACATAATTTCAATTTTAGGGCCGCACAAAAAAGCTCAGCGGGCCGCATGCGGCCCGCGGGCCGCGGGTTGAGTATGGCTGGTCTAGAGATTAGAATGCATCATTATTTCTGGGCATACAAAATATTAAAATAAAGCATCTTCGATGAGCGGTTGACAGTTTTGAGAATATTTATGAAAAAAAATTTTTGTGTAAAGAAAGACGTATTTTTATAAAGATTCATATATTGACGATTATGTATTTATGTATGTATTAGGGTATTCAAACGATTACCCGTTGTTCGACTAATCGAATTATTTTGGGCGAGTAACTGTTTGAATAATTTAAAATCGCTTATTTTCGATTAACGGGCAGGGCAATTTGAATAATTTATGTCGATTAATATTTGCTAAAATTTTTTCACAGTATTATTTTTTTGTTCTTAAATTTTAAAAAAACAAACCGGTAAGTTTTAACTCTAGAACATTTCCTTCGAGCAGCAATTTTTTAAAAAATATAGTTAGTATAATGAATGAAACCAAAGAGTTTGGGAATACTTTATTTTTAAGAATGTTTAGTACAGACTTTTACCACAATGATTCAGATGAAGAAGACCTTAACAAGACTATTCAAAGTATTACAATTGTTAAAAAATCAAAAAGAGATTCAAATGGTATAATCTCCAATGTCAACAACAAGTGAAGGAATCTCTTCTAAATCAAATTCCATCAAAACAAAAGAATGAAATCGTTTAAAACACAAGCATTTAAAGTGTATACTCTTTTTAAAAGATAAATTTTTATGGTATTTTTTATTTAAAAGTTTCCTCCTTTATTACATGAAGTACCTTTGTTAAATTGTTGTTACTTTTTTAACAAAGTTTTTTTGTTTAACAATATAATTTTTGGTCTTATTTTCAAAATTCTAAACTAGACAAAATTAAAATTGTTCAATTAACCAAATTATATTAAATTGTTCTATTATTATTCGATTAAATTTTAATCGATTAATACAAAACCCTGATTAATTGAACTTCCTAGTATGTATGTATTTCAATTTAAATAGTTTACATAATAAAAAGTGTTTTTATAAAAAATTAGTAATTTTTACTTTTTTGCCCTTGTTATAAAAAATTTTAATTAAAAAAAATTTGAAAAATTTTCTCTTCAATATAAGATTTTTTTTCGCCAAAGGAAGATTTTCCTTTCAAAGATTCTGGCAACGCTGTAAAAAATATAAAGTTGCAGCCAACTTCAGGTACAAGCTACAAACCAAAAACAAAACAAATTTGCGAGTAAAGAACAGTATTTACTCCCCTGCTATTCTCTTTTCCCCTCCCTTCAATAAACTCAAGACTTTGCAAAGTAAACTTTGCCTGTCTAAAAGGGGACTTAGTTTCGGTTTGCCTTATCCATATTTGTTGGCCGTCCTCTGCTTCGGCTTAGGCTTCCGATCTATGTTGTTTCGCAATGTTGTTTGGTTGCTTACGTAAAGTATGACCAAACCAACTCCACTTACGTTTCCAGATTTCATGAGTGTTAACTAGGGTATTCATTTAATCGGGCTTTTGCTTTAATCGGTTAATCGCTCAATTAATTAACCGAGGTTTTGGTTTAATCGGTTAATAATCGGTTAATTTTGTTGCTGATCGGTTAACAGATTAATAAAGTTTTGTTAGAAATTAAGTAATTTCAAATAATATAAATGCAAATATTATTTATTATTGGAGTCTATTAGTAAAAAAAAACAATAACATAACGAACAAAACAATACTTGAACTAAAACGGGCAAACAAAAATGTAATTCATAAATATGAAAAACATATTTTGTAATTTATACATAATATTTTTATGTACATATTTATTAAAAAATAAATTGTGAGATTTTTTTATTAATTATTTCAATAGTTTAAGATCTTATAAAATAATCTTTTGGAAAAATAATTTGGTTTAAATATTTAGGACTTAAGCGATTCTTTTCTTTAGTTTTGATAAAACTTGACTTGGAAGAAATTCTTTCACTTATCGAAGATGTTGGAGAAATCGGAAGCAACCCATAATACAGATTCAAAAATGATAAGAACAAGATTACGCATTGCACATGCTTACAAAATTCAACTGTTTAATATGACGTCACTTTAGCTTACTATACACAACAATACATTTCAGTGTATTTATCAAATATGAAAAGTTAGGAATTTAGAACGTCATACAGAAATCGTATTAATGATACACATGTTTGTTTGCGTGTATTTCTATATTTTAGTTGTATTTATACGCTGATGTGACGTAGATGCGCAGAAACATTTCATTTTTAAAAGCTGAATGCATTATCTTGGTTTCTTTGTATCAAGATACAGATTATCTAATTTCTCGGACCTTTTCACAGGATTTCTCTCAACATATAAAATCTTTCATTATGCCATTATTTCGTCTAATTTTGTTAAAGATTGTTCGTGTTACAATCGAGAGTTTCTTCTATTGTCAGGTCATTATCTGACACATCCTGGCGAAGCTCAGCAGCGAACATTCTGCAAAAAATGTATTTCCGAACCCCTAGTTTCTTTTTTTGTACTGTATTTTAAGAATGTATTGCTCGAAGGAAATATATCGTATTTATATACCTTTTTTATATGAGACGAAACAAATAATTTAAAACACAAAAAAAATATGTTATAATACTACAAAAACTAAAGAATTTGTTACATCGGTTAAACGACTGAAATTAAAAGGTTTAATCGTTAATCGAAAATTGCCAATTTTAAATTAACCGATCAGTTAATCGGGTATTAATTAATCGTTTAACCGATTGACGGTTAACCGAATGAATACCCTAGTGTTGATACAGAAGAAATTATGAGTAGTTTTTTTTCAATTAAAAAATTGTTTAAAAAGCAGTTCAATTAAATTAATGTTGTTTTGTATATAATGTATATAAATGTATATAAAAACGGGAACAATTTGTCGATGATTTTTAAGTATCTAATCGTCCACCGATTTTAATGAAACATATATATATCGTTTAAAAGGTATTTTTGTGTAAATTTCAGGATTAAAGGGCTTTAAAAGAGTTTTTAATTTGATTGCAAACACACGAACCTACAGGTATTTTTTCTTGCATTATACTTGCATACACACATGTACAGACAAGAATGATAGAAATAAAGATTACGACATCAGGCAGATATAAAAATGTTTTACTGCGCATGTAGGAACTGTGACGTCACACAAACTTCGTTCTTATTAGCTAATAATTTTTAGCTCTTAAACTGTTATTTTTATGTGTAAACATGACGGTGGGACAATTCATTACTTTTCTATTTAAATTATTTGAAAGCTGAAAACTTTTTATTAGAATTTACTTTTTGCTTCATAATTTTATTTTTGACTTCCATGAATATATATTATCTCTATATTAGCCATAGTTAAAAATATAGACATTTAATTAAAAGGACGCAACACGATAGTTTTTCGCACAATTTCCCACTTTGTTTTCTTCGGTTAATTTGTTGGCATTTGCCCACTGTACACTTTATGTTTGTACCAGTGTAACCACCAGCAAAATTCAAAATTACACTTGAGATGAAGCAAAATTTACCGATTTAAATGAAAGTATACCTGATATAAAATTAAAGTTTTATTTAATAAAAAGACATTTACAAAGAAGCAAAAACACAACAAACTCATTGAAAGAAGATCAATATTAGTCAAACTGTTGAGATTCTTATTGTAGTTTTAAATAAATTAACAAAAATTATATTAAAAGAATCCATCTTGCGACATTTATAACCGAACTTTTGAAAATATATATATTAAATGATTGAAGACTTTTCTTAAAAAGAAACCGTGACTTCGGTTCAGAAGACTGTGCATTTTTTTTATCAACAATATTTAAAAAGTAATAAATGTCATCACTGATATCGAATTTTGATTTTATTTGGGTATCTGAAGTAAGAATGTCAAATTACACCTAAGAGAAATTAGCCACGCTCTACCCACGACAGTACAAATTATACCAAATTCGGGTAATTACCCAAAAAGTGGCAACACTTGTTTGTACTTCCCTGCAAATAATATTGGACCACCTGATCCATTTTGATTAAATGGACTACTCCATGGACTGGTCCGATGTAATGCAAGCATGGACCATGTCATTGTTAAAAAGTGTTTGTAGTGAGACGGCATGTCTTCGTTTTTTAACGACATGTTTTCGTTGTTAAACGAAGTTTAAACTAATCCTCTTGTGTATACAGTAGTTTTAAGACTACTCCTTCGTACTCCAAAGCTGGGTTATATGGTCCTGCCCTAGGACATCGTAATGTTAAATAGACCTTGTTTTTTCCATACGTTTGGGTTAGTTTTGGACTAGTCCTAGTCCCTTGTGGGCTACACTTAAAACGCTTGTTTGGACTAGTCCTATTATTTGCAGGATCTTTTCTGCTCTCTTCTATTTTTATTTTTCTTTATTATGCTTCTTTTAACACACGTTTTAACACTTTTACAATTTTTATTTATTTTAAAAGTATTTTGTATATAAAATATTAAGCAAAATTCTTAGTTTTTTGACAACTGATATAATATTTTTTATTTGAACTCTCTGAGTAAATTAATTGCAGAGTTGCCAACTATCACGTAATACATAAAATTTTTGTAAGAAATTACGATTTTCATATATAAAAGCGACTTGGTAATCTTTGCAAGGGAACTACTGCGTCATCAAACGGTAAAATATGCGCTAGGCGTAATCTTTATTTCTATCATTCTTGTGTACAGACATGTATGTATTAACGATTGTTGTGCTCTATGTTGTTCTCCCAAAATGTTTTTGTTTTCATTTTGCACAGGCCTGTCAGGTACTTTTTTCCTTGTCCCCAAAAAATTAAAAAAATATCCACAAAAATCCCCAAATTAAAAAACAAATCATTAAAAAGTTAATAATTTTTTTTGTTTTTTTCTGCCCAAATTTTAAATTTTTTTATAAAATAGTAAGAAAAATTTTAATAAGATTTCCCCAAAAATCCCCAAATAAAAAAATAATTTTATTTTGTTTGTAGCGAATGGTTTCGGCGTGTTTTTTTAAATATTTTACAAGTAGAACAATATGCTGTTATTGAAGACGAATGAGCCAATTTATAAGAATTTGGAGCTTGTTCAATCGGTTTTAGCCATCCTTATAATCAACAATAAAAATACATATATCCGTCATTTATTTCATACTTCGATGCATCATAACTACTAACCAATAGCTTAGCATTCTTTTGCCCAAACTTTATTGTATTGTCTTTCATATTTACTTATTATTGTTTTTAAAAAATCAAAAAATGTATGTGATTCTATTTTAAAATTTTTTTTTTTAACACACTCAATAAAAATAACATAAGTTTATAAAGTACTTAACACTTAACCAAAATGGTAATCTTAATTAGAAACCTTTACACTGTATAAGAGTAAGATAAAAGTTTTGCTACTTTTTTCATATATTATATACGAAACAGAAAAATAAGCGTAAATAATAAAAGAAGGGAAAATATATTAAATAATTGTAAAATCCCCAAAAAATCCCCTAATTTTTTTTTAAATCCCCAAAAAAATCGCCAATCTCCAAATGACTTTCTTTGTCCTTTTTGCTCACATGAAATCCCCAACTTTGGGATTTCTGCCCTGATTTTGCACTTGCAAACACACATGTATAAACGTAGTATGACAGGGCTTCCGTTAGACCTTTTGAAAAATAAACATCGCAAAACAACGCAAAAACATCGTTTAAGAAAATAAAAGTCGGAAACTTTTTTTAATGACTTTTAACTTTGATGACATTTTATGAAAGTCTTATAAATTAAATACGGGGATATGCACAATATATTTTTTTTCAAAAATTTTGGAATTAAAGTGTTTAAAAAGCCATACGTACAAAGATAGGTGATAGTACATTTTGCACAGCTTCTCTCGAAAGTACATGTCAAGTGGTCGAATTTCGGCCACCGGGCGATCCTAGTTAAATTAAATCAATTAACTCATTGTTTGAAACAGCAAAGTTTTTTGATAATTTTTTTTTTTTATTAAAATTAAAAATATCATTTATTTAAAAAAAAAATATTCAGAATTTTAAATTTTTACAATTTTTAGTAACTATATAATCATTAGATTTGATTCTATAAATTTGGTGACTACAGATAATTTTTATTTACAGATTTGATTTAGTCTTTGGCCAGTATATGCGAAGTAGGGATGCCAATCGGGATTGATTTTAGAAAATCCCAGAATTCGGGATTTTTTTATAATTTTTTATAATAATCGTTGTGTTTCAAAAAAAATTTAACTCAAAAATAAGCATTATAAAAATAAAATAATAGAGTATAAAAATTCAATTAAAACGAAAATTTTTGTACACAAAAGTTGATATATTAAAAATCCCGGGATTACAAAAAATTAATCCCGGGATTCGGGATTACCCGTTTGGCATCCCTAATCCGAAGGATCTTCCTTAAAAATTTGTTTTCCAAAAATTTGTATAAATTGCAGTTCGCTTATTGATGTCGAGCCATAACCGCAGAAATAGCACAAGCGACATTATTTTTAATTTCCTTTTTTTAAATATATTTTTTTTTTAAATTAATTGGCGAAACTTGCATCATCTCCTTAAATTTTATAGTCATACAAGCTACCGTTACGGTTTTATAGCAAAAACAATTTTAGCTCAAGCGCCATTTCTAGCATGTTTTCTTTTATTTTTAATAAAAAAAACCTTCTGTAAAATTTTGTTTTTGTCGCTTAAATTTTTTCTGCGGTTATGGCTCAAATAATTATTTTTCAGTGAACCATACTCAAATTTATAATTGCGATAAACATTGAAATGTTAACAGTAACTAAAATATTGCTGGTATTAAATAAAAATAAAAATTTTTTGTGTTCGACAACAATATATCAAAGTGGACAAACAAACAAAGTGGAGTTGCCGTAACCATAGCAAACTATATTTCTTCTCTGCGTATATGTTAGTGCTTAGCGTTCTTCTAATCGGATGACACCTGCCGCATGTCTTCTCTTTCATCATTAAATATATTTGGATTTGGCTGCATTTTAAGCCTTTTTTTAATAATTTACTGCAAATTTCGTAATCATAGTTTTAACTAATAGCACATTGAGATCCTTGTTTATATTTGAGTTTTTAACATGCCAGGGACAGGTCACAGATGCCTACAATAATGTGGATTTAAGTGTGCCATATTATGGGGTAGCTTTTTGCAGAATTTCTACGAAAATAAATAAAAATATATTTTATTTTTAGCAAAAAGAAAAGCGATAATCATCAAAAAGTTAAGCAACTTATCCTTGAATTGCGTCGAAAAATTTCAACATCCATTTTTGTAATGCGTGCGTCAGGGATGCATTTCCGAACAGGCCCAAGGCTTGCGACTTTAATTTTCATAAGCGACTTTTTTGTGCGACATTATTTATATAAAACAACCTTTTGAAAATTTCTTTCAGTAACCCCGCTACCAACTACTACTTAATGTTCTCAGATAAATTATTTACAAAAATTCTGATGCAAATAGTTGTAAGTGGAAAATTATATAAAAAAAATAAAACAATAAATTATGTAGTCTCTCAAATATATTTACACCATATCCTTATGATTCTTAATTCTTAATACATAGTCTTTTCAATCCAATCGTTGAAGGCAGAAACCATGGTGTATACGGATGGGTATCTAGTAGAAGCACAAGGAGTGTAACCCCAGGATACAATACCAACAATTTCAGCAACACCTGCAGTGTAACGCACCAATGGGCCGCCAGAATCACCGTTGCAAGCACCATCAGTAGCGTCAGCAGTGTAAGAACAAATGTTAACGGGATGCAAATTAGCGGATGGGGGCAAATTATTTTTGCAATCATTGTAGCCAATAATGTTAACGTCCAAAGTTTGTAAGGCGTTGGGCGAGGTACCAGAATTATCACGACCCCAACCATATAATTTACCCTTGCCAGTCTGTTCGTATTTGCCAGAAGGCAAGCTAATTTTACCAACTGGAGCAGAGCCATCACGAGCTAAATCATTTAAATTAAAGCCTACATCCAAGCGAATAAGACCAATATCGTAAGGTCCAACGCCATTGCCATATTTTTCATGAACAAACGTTTGGTCTTTTCTGGTAACATTGCGGATTTGAACGTCAGATTCGTTACTCCGTTCGTGTAGGCCAGCAACAGCTTGGAAACTATCGTAAACTAAACAATGGGCAGCTGTTAAGATCCATTTTTCATTAATTATGCTACCAGCACAGAAATGGCTACCCCTTTTTAAGGAAACAATAAATGAAGCTTCTCCTTTAGCTGCTTCTTGGCCGTTTATTATACGACCTTCCGGAAAACCAGGTTGAGCAACAAAATCCAAACTGGTTGATCTAACGGCGACTACCGCCAAAGCGAGTACAATGAATAACTTCATGTTTTTAGAATAAATGAAACAATTACTTTGATTTCAATTAGCTTAGACCAAGCCATTTTATATCAACATTTCGGTTAAATAATTTCTTTGTTTGCCTTAACAATTAAACCATTTTATATACTCTTTAATTTATTGGGGGAAAAATTGTATTCACGTACAATAAAATTATAATTTATATGTTTCTCAAGTACAGCCATAAACTACAGGTCGATTTCATTTAATCAGTCTAAAAAAAGAGTACAATTGCAATTTTTTAAATGCCATTAACTGCTAGTAAATCTTTCATTTTCAGAACTGTTTTTTTTTTTTTTGTTAATACTCCTTGTTTTTTTTTAATTGTCTTGTAAAAGTAAATGGATCAACCTTTTTAACAAGTCATTCTCACTAGAACGTTAAAAGAAAACTAGTTCGAGCCTAGAAATAAAAACTATTTGGTTATAGGGGGTGTGTATCAAAAACTTTCTTACACAATGTTAAATGTAAGACTCGAGTATTATATCTACTGATAAAATCTTTTTTATAGCATTACATTACACCAATTAATAAATTACTTTTTCGTTATTGGCACTCACAACAATTTGCATTTGTATGTAGCTGAGCGCGTTGAAAAATGAAAAAACACTCAAGCCCAATTCCCAAATGGAAGAAATATTAAGACAATTGAAGCACAGCCGCGAATAACGTTGTAAGTGACAAATAATTATTTTTCAGGAGAGCAAAAAAAAAATTAAAAAAACGTTATCCTGGTTTTTAGATTATGAAAATTAGTGATAATAAAAACTTGCATGCAAAATATCAAGATATTTTAATAAAAAACAACATGCAAATTTACAGTTTACAACTTTTTTTTAGCGATGTCATTTAAAACGTTTTTTCACTTTTAAAACGTTATTCCGATTTGCAAAACCATTAGTTTGTATCATTTTTTTAGTAACTTACAACGTTATTTCACTGGCTGACTCTTTGTATTACATTTTGAAGAGGTTAGTGTGCATAATTTTGGATGATATTATGTTAGAGAGTAATGTTAACAATAATTGCAAAAAAAAACAGATTTTGCAAAAAGTGGCTTTTACAACGTTACTCGCGGCTGTGCTTCAATTGTATGTATGTGAAATTAATGTTTAGTATTACGGGCATAAATTCCAAAAATTGCATAATTTTCATTTCTCTAATTTTGACATTTTTAAACTGAAAAAAAAACTAATAATTAAAAACGTCAATTTGCTCAGTGGCACGACTCTTTTCGTTGAGTAACTCAAAAACTATATATCCTATACAGGGGCCTAATTCTGGCAGTCGTGATCGAGTAATTTCTCGATTCGAAAGCAATTTCATCTCAGTCGATACTGAACGAATCAAAATTATTTTTTCAGTATTGTGAAACTCAAATTAATGCTTTACAACACTGAAAAAATAATTCCAATTCGTTCAGTATTGACTGAAATAATAAGATATTAAATTGCTTTCGAATCGGGAAATTACGTGATCACGACTGCCAGAATCAGGCCCCAGGTCAAATGTTCCTCCCCCCTACATTAAAATAACTTTTTACAAGAATAATGAATTTTGGAACCAAATATTATACAAGATATGTATTAAATTCTCGATTTCTATTGATTACATTTTCCTGCTGGGTTTATGGTTTCATTTTATAACCACAACATCATAGTAGATCGATTATACAGGATGGTGAGAAAAGCATAGCAAGAATACGTTGAATTTGCCAAAACAAATTAATAAAGGGTAGAACTTTTCCGGTCAGTCGAAGACCGGCAATAAAGCCGGTGTTAGACTTAAAAAAGGGCGGCATTAAATAGTCCCCCAAACAAATAATGACATAACCCCGGTATACGAAACACAGGCTACGCTGATTGAAGCTTTTTTTTTTGCTTTTTTAAACCTTTATTAAGTTAAAAAAAATTTATGAATATGGCAGTAAAACTTCGGAATTTTATAAGTTATACCATATGAAAGCTTAAAGTGTTCTCTATAAAATATCATATGTAAGATATATTATATAAATAAAAATATTTTTTCAAGGTGGTTCTTAGAGCTGAATGTACACGACATGTTTTTTTCATCCGACTTGACATATTTCCCACTGTAAACTACAAAGAGGTCGTATGTTACCTTAATAACATTGCTGCTGTGAAGGTAGAAGTACATAACACGCGTTAGTGCGCGCGCGCTCTGTTGACTTCTGTTAAAAAAAAGTTAAACTAGTGTATTTTCATAGAACAAGCTACATGCAAAATATTTTGACGCTTTTGCGCCAGAAAGTTGGTTAACTTTGAACTTTTTACCGCGTTGTGTGTTCTTGACAGTAATCAGCTGACAATTAAAAGAATAATTTAACAAATTTGTGAATTATGAAAGAAAAACTTATTGAAGAGCTTAAAAAACATACAATATTTATATAAAAAGAATAAATTCAGTAAAATAATAAAATCGTGATATGCTTTCGAATCCGTTTTCAATGCACAAATAAAAATCAGCTGACAGGAATGGCTTTTGTAACGCGCGTTGTGTTACTTGCAATTTTTCATGCGCTAAAGTTTTTAAACGCACGACAAACCTCGACTAATAAACGCGTGTTATGTACTTCTACCTTAAAAGTCAGATGCAAAGTCATCTGACAAAATTTCAATTAGAGCGTGCTCTATTTTCTTCTGACAAACCATCTGACCGTACCGATATATGTATGTAAGATCATTTCTCCATTGAATAGAAATGATGTACATATATTTAAAAAAATGTTTCATTACCTAAATTGGTATCTTCAAATTTAAAGAAAAAACATTTTCAGAAGGCTGAAATCTTTGACGGCGCAAATATAAATTACTATGCAAAAAAAACAGTGACAATGCCAGAAGCAAATTACAAGTACGTTTGTGACATATGCAAAACGGCAATTTTGACAGACATGCATAATTACATGTGACTTGAAAAGATGACAAGTCAGATGTAAAAAACATGGCGTGTACATGCTCCTAAATGGGTTTGTTATTCGGCATGTTTTACATAACATGTGAAAGGCATTTGGAATACAAATTTTTGGCTGAATTCCAAAACATCGTAATACTTCTCAGTCAAAGTCAAAAATTTATCATCACTACTTTAAGTCGCTTTTTGGCATGAGCGTTTTTAGCTGAAGAATATAACGGCAAAGACGGTGGTCAGATCTTACAATGTTGTCATCAAAATTGCCTAAACATGTTTTGCAACTGTGTGAACATTGTAAGCTCATTTTTATTTGGCAGGTGTGTAAGATTAATGCATCTGACAATGGTACCATTGACAGAAAAATATTGCTATTGGCAACGCTGCTCACAATATTGTGGATCTGACAACTGTCTGTAAAAAGCTTAAGGAATATTTGCTGTGTTAAAGCTTAGTAATATTAGACATTTTAATTGTAACATTTATGGCATTTAACAAAACCTAAGGAGAATTGACAAAGCGATCTTACACTTTTTCGCCAGCAAGTCAAAGAAAATCCGGATGGTCCTTCTGAACTAATTTCACTTTTTTCGCCATTATAAAAAATATCGAAATCTCTTTTTTGTTCATATTTATGAGCTTTTTTGATGTTTTCTTTAGTTTTCACTATATTTTATCTATGTATGTATGTATGTATGTATGTATGTATGTATGTATGTATGTACATATAAATCGGCAAAAACAAAACAGTTACGAACAATTTCCTCCTCTGTATGTCAACCGATTTGAACAAACTATACACCATTTGAAAGATATTTACTTACAGAAGTGCAGAATATATATTTTATTAATATCTGTTCAATATTTTCGGAGTTATGAGCATTCAAATTTGCTACTAACACATATGCAGAACACATAAATAAAAAATTTCTTTTTTCAATTATCAAATAATAGGGTGGCCGATTGTATGACATTTTAAAAAACCGGTTTTCGAATATTTCGACTATATAAATACTGGAAATTAAACTTCTTTCTTTAACTTCTCCGTGCTGGATGTGAAAATTTTTAAATTTTCTATAATACCTATTGAAAATTTAACATGCATGGTCCTGAGTAAATAAGAATATGTAAGAAGCGCTTTTTGGTACTTTTTCGTTCAACACCTATAACTTTGATTAATTTTCGTAAAAATTAGACATAAAAAAATAAAACATCCAATATCCTGAGTGAATGACAATCTATAAAGGAGATATTTTGATACTTTTTATTTTTCAATTGATATTTACTACTACTATTTTATGTTGAACTTACAAAGTTAAAATAACTCACGTGGAAGATAAAATATGAACCGGAGGTTGGTCCATCGCCAATCGATCCAATAAGACGGAAAAAATAAATGCTCGAAACATGTAAATTCATATCGCTCCTTTATTCCAACATAGTCATATCTCAAAAAATCAAAAATTTTAAGCTATTTAAACAAAAATGCTCCTCCTTCTCTATATGTAAAATGAAAATCAGTGTTTTATCTCAAACTGAACCGCAGTTATAGCAAAATATATATTATTGACTCTGTATAAAAAGGTTCATTTTGAAAACTTCCATCGCATTTTGCCAAGTTTGATTTTTTTAAATAAGAATATGTTGCAATTTTGACCACTGGGCGAACACTAGTAAACATAACAAGATATAAAAATTTCTGCGTAAAAAACGCCTGTTGACGAGTGAAGCAAAAGCGTCTAAGTAAGTAACGAAGTGCTTGTTAAAAAAAAGAAAATATATACATTTTAAGTGAGAGGTTAAGTCAATTTAGACATTTTTTAAACTTTATTTTGTTTCCAAACTTCAGAAAATGGACGATTGCGCGTAAATTCAAGTTCATATTAATATTTAAGTCAAACCAACTATGGTGTTGCCATAGATCAAAAAGTTTTGCACAAACTAATGCTAAATGAAACCCGTTTAAATACTGTTCATTGAAGGGTTAACTATCGTACTAACAAAATATCTTTTGACTTTTTTCGTTTCAATTTTCATAAAATCAGCTGGTACACTCCATTTTGAGATTTTGTTGCCTAAGCACCGTAATCATAACTTTATAGACTACTTAACTGTTGCGCCATAGTTCTTTTGAAATCAAAGTCGTAATTTACGTAACATTAATGATGTATTTATCACGTTGGTGATCAACAAGAAACCATACAAAGTTTGTATATATTTCATAAAAGCTCTCACTTTATAAAACATACATCGAATGCCATTCGCAACAATATCAAAAATATTTACACTTGCCGACCAAAAATTTTGTCTCTCGCGCAATATACATTGAAACTACATATGCGTGGAAAACCACACACGAGGGTAACTTACGTAACTTCTGAAAAATTTCGTTGCTAAAAAATATTTTTTAATTAACACTAAAGAAGTTTCTTTAATGTACCTCAACAATTTTTTGGTGATTTATAGGTTAAAAACCACAAAAATGGTTTAAAAAATCGATGTTTTAAAGCTCCATCATGACCTACAGAAATGGTTTGCCTTAATCAATCTGATCAAAGATATTCCAGAATCCATAATTTTTATTCCGGAAAGATTAAAAAACTTTCGTATCCAAAATCTTTGCAGTTTTTTTTTTTGTTATATTTATGGCCGTTTTCTCATTAGGCGATTATCTTTTTTCCCAACGAAAAACTGCACATTAAAGATATTTGGTTTTCTCAATGTCTCATTTGCTTCTATTTTGTCGCAATGCTAACCGGCACTCATCTGCCAATTATTTATTTTCCTTTTATTTGACGTACAGATAAATTCAATCAGCTGACTCCCAACTTTTACATGTATTTTGAGTGGTGTTGCCAACTTAAACCAATGTTTTTTGTCGGTATATTGAGAAACCCAAAATCGTTAACGGACAGTTTATCGGTAAATTAAATATGTTGACATTAAGTAACAGACAGTTTATCGATACATTGAGAAAATGGCCATTACTTTGCGTATGCTTGTTTAAATAATTGACATTTTTATGGTGGTTAGAAGGATTTATCATATTTCATTACTATTTCCTTGTGTAACCTTCGTAATTAAACAAGTAATTAAAAAAATCTCTTAAATTTACTAAACCCACACATACCAACAAAGACATAACGTTTTGTCCTTTTAGTCAAGGACACGTCTTCTGAAGTATTGGTCTTACAACTGGTTAGTCATCGTCTAGACTTGCAATTTTTGTTACTGCAATTTTTTTTAAATTCTGCTTTAAAAATGCACTAGTGTCCAGATTAAAAAATTCTAGGTTGCAATTTCTGCATTTTGATCTTGTCCTTTTTATATTTTATATTTAAATACAAAAACAGCACCTTCAGCCAACTTCAAGTAAAAAAGTATGTACAAAACAAAACAGGGGCCAGATTCTGGCAGTCTTGATCGAGTACTTTCTCGATTCGAAAGTAATTTGATATCTTATTATTTCAGTCAGTACTGAACGAATCGGAATTATTTTTTCGTTATTGGAAAGCATTTATTTGAATTTCACAATACTGAAAAAATAATTTCGGTTCGTTCAGTATCGACTGAAATAAAATTGCTTTCGAATCGAGAAAGTACTCGATCACGAATGCCAGAACTAGGCCCCAGAATTGCAGAGTACATGAAACTGAAAACCCCTACCCAATTTTCTCAGCCCTCTCACCAAAAAACTCAAGAATTGCTAAAACAAAAATTGCAAGTATAAACGATGACTAATCAGACAACAGTCCGGCAATGTTTTTGGTTTTTTTTTTTTTTTTGACTTGTCTTAACATCTTGGTTCACATCAGAAAAAATTACGCAATTATGTGTAACGAGGTTCGTTTCAGTCTTCTTTGTCTTACTTTGTGTGGGTATGTTGTATCAGTAAGTCAAAAAACAGTATTTCGGTTGTTTGGTTTGCTGTGGGTTGTCTCATAAAAACTAATGTTCCGCTGTCCTTTTAATCAAAAAAAAACTGTTTTGTCTTTTGTTGGTGTGGGGTCAGCCTAACGAAAAATTTACTTTTATCGTACCATGGTGAAGGGTATAGAATATTCAGCGCAGCCGAATATAGCACTCTTACTTACTTTTAATCTCTTCTGTATTTTATTGAATATGATTGATAGATAATAAGTTATTAAAAAAAAACTACATATCTGAAGTATACGTTAAGGCGATTGTTAAATAGGATTATACTTATGTTGTGTGTTCAATCAGATGTGGAATTCTTTTTTTTTTTTTGCATATTTTTCAAGTTTCTCAAAAAAAAATATGCTTTGCATAAATTTGCATATTAAGCAGGTTGGCAGTAGGGGTCTAAAATTATCGATAGCACTATCGAAACTATCGATTGTTTTCGATAGTTTTTATTCTTTCCAAATTATCGTTTTATGATAAAATTAGCAACTAGTAAAATTAGTAGTTAGTAACACAACTTGGCATCTCATTTTAATGAAGCATACATTTGCCAGAATTTTCTTTGCTGCCTGTTTTTTAAAATTAAATAAAAAAATTAAAATAAAATAATAAATAAAGTATGTAAAAGTGAAGTGTAATTTACAATAATATTTTTCAAATTTTATTTCTTTAATTGCAAGCTAAATACACTTTTTCAATTTAGTTTTTTCAAATTAATAATCAGGTATTTGATGGAAAACGATTTTGAAAACAAAACGATTTGAAATCTAAAAAACATTAACCTCTTTTTTCTTTCTATATTCTTTTTATATTAAAAATGTTTATTGAACTGTATTTTAAAGAAAAGATTAACCTCCTTATGCAAAAAAAGTTAAAGTTAAAAAAAATTTAATGGGCTTAAAGTGCTGGTTAACTAATGTGAACTTTAACTTTTTTTGCTTGAAATACATTTTAAAACCGATCGAAATTTATCAAACCTTTTAAAAACGATTCTTTTGAAATCGATGGATTTTTATCAGATACGTGATTATAAAAAAATATTTAAATCTATGTATAAGAAAGTACATGTTTAAAATAAAATTGAATTTAAAAGATATGAATAAAATACAAATGTTCCAAACTTCTTGAATAAAATATTTTAAGACTTTGTACTGAATAAATTTAAAATTTTAGTTTTTTTTAAATGAGATAAGTAGAACTGAAAGTATGAAGTATATAGAAAAAAATATTTTTGCGAACATTTAAAACAGGATGATTTTCAAAATGTGAGCCATTTAAATTGCAGTCGAATTCTATTTCGATTTTCAGAGCATGGCTGCATAATGCTATTTGGAAAAAAACGGCAATAAAGTTTTACAGCACACTATTTAGAGCTTAGACCATGCCCTTCATACAGTTATTTCAAACGAATCAAACTCGAAAATACCTTACGGAATTGAAAATCAAACATCGGGCTTGGGTTTAGCTAGTTCTTATTGATCCGAATTTATGATTTGATGTTATGACAAAGAACCTTGTGTTAGGCTGGTAACTAGACTGTTCTTCTACAAATTATCTTGAAACTTTTTAATTTTTTGAACACAAGATCGTCTAACTTTAAATGTTTGTTTTTAAATCCAGTATTTTATAATATACTAGAGTAACCCTGCCCGCGTTGCTGGACAATACAAAATAAGTAAAATGACACGAGCAAGCAGAGCCTTATACCGACAAAATGTAATTCTCATAAGGAAAAAATAAAAGTGCGCGTATAACGCATATTCGTAGAAATTTTTCGATGTTTTAAATGGGTTTGGTTTTTCAAACAATGGGTCCGCCACCAACTGAAGAAATACAATTCCTTTTAGTGGTATTAAGTCAAATTTGCATACAAAACGTACAGTTTAGATTTTTTGATATTTCGACTTTTATTTTTGGCTTTTCTTCTTCTTCCTTTTTTTGAAACCATAATGTGATAAGACAAAAAAAAAAAGGATCATTGACATCGGTCAAGCAATTATCGACTTTAAGCAGACTAATCCACAGCAATTATAGTGCAATGTAAAATATTCATACAAAACACAATTTTCGCTTTTTTCGATTTTTTTTACCTTTTTTTTGGGCTTTTTTGAACTTTCTTTTTTTCTAAAAATCATACAAATCGGTCAAGTAGTTCTCGAGTTTTAGCGTGACTAAGACACAGCGGTTGATTTTTATATATATAGAATAGATAGAAGATAGATACATAATATATAATGTATGTTTTTAAAAAAATCAATACAACGTTTTGTATTAAAATGTTTTTTTTTATCAAAATAATTTTTGGGAATACAAAATTTTAATTTAATAGATAAATTTCAAGTGTTTTTATTAAATATAAAAACTGGAAATTAAGCACGAATAACAAAATCTTTTATATTAATGTTTTTTTTTATAATTGTATTTTCTACAAATTTTGTTGAATAAATGTTCTAAAACTACAAATAATTTTTTTTAATTTGAATAGTATTCAGCTTTGGATATTAAAATAAAAAAAGAATTATAGAACATATTTCTAAATCCAACGTTTTAAAATTTTCCGTCTGCCAGTACATATAAGTCATCGTCCAGACTTGCAATTTTTGTTGAGGCAACTCTTGGGTGTATTGGTGAGAGAGGTAAGAATATTGGGAAGGGGTCGAACTTACCTATAATTAATCTGCATTGGACCATAAAATCACTTTACATATTTTGAAAAAACTTCATTATACAGAATTAATTTTATTTCCACTCTTGTTAAAAAAAAAAATCAGGCAGTTCTAGTTTGGATTACACTCCCACGTGCAGCTGTTATCCATTTGAACATTCTTTTTAATTTCCCTAAGAATACGGGTTTGAAGCCTTTAGCGTTTAGTGCTAAATTGTTTACGTTCAACATTTTAAGAACTCAGGTTGCTTTAGCCGTCCGTAAACTAATGCAATATAATGTGACGTATTGTATTTTTTGTAATTGGTAATATCTCACAATTTTGTGTCTTGAATTAAAAAATGATATTGCACAAATCAATTTGAAAATTGCATTTCTCGGTCAAGTAATAATTGGCATATTTGTGGTCTGGGCATTATTTTAAGCCGATTTTGGGTTTTTATATATTTTTTAAAACATAGTTGTATCTACATTTTGTATTAATTTATCATCAAGAATAACAACTTTAACGACTTTTAAAAAATTGACAAAAACTAAAATCAGTGATTTTTTTGGCCTTGTATTCACTATTCAACTTTTCAATAGACTTTTCTTTGCCCAATTGTCAGCGAACTTCATAATTAATGTTTTTATATACAAAGAAACAAAATTAGCTCATTCATGGACTTAAGAGTTCACTTTAATTTTTTTTTTTTTAATACCTCTAATAAGTATACATATGTACAAACATGAACTTCTCTAGGAAAATACAAATTTTGGACTTATTATACATAATCACATTATTGACAAATTAGCTTCAAACTTTTCAGTTTTACATAAAAAAACTTTTTTTACCCGATGCTCATTTACATTAAGTGATATGCAAAAATGGCCATCCTAATGCATATGTGTGCATGAAACTTAGTTGTTAGAAAAATTAAACTCATATTCTTTACATGGTAATATGTTTATTTTCGAAAGTAAGCAATTTCGTTTCCTCAAACAGAAAATCCAATAATAGTTTTATAATTTTAACTTATTTTGTTCGTATTTAGTAAAATTTTCTTAAGTAAAGAAACATTTTCTCATGAACAAAAAATTCATGTTTTTGGTATATGACCAACAATTTCTTAAGACACGACTTGCAAACGAAGAGCGTTTTTATTAAAAACAAGAAAAATATTTCTCAAATCAAACTGCATGTGTTTAATATAAGTCTGGTTTTCTTAAATATTAAAAAGAATCGAATTTCCTGCATCAAGAAACAAATGCTATAGATTTTTTTTAATTTTTCAGAAAATGTTTAAGAAAACTTGGTTTGATTCAATTAATTTTTATTTGAATTGACATGTTAAGCAAATCAGCAAAAAGTTTCTTATTTGTATATTAAGTTTTCCTTAAACTAACTAATGCCACACGTTTTTATGTTAAAAATTCATGCTTCCTTCGTATTTTGTAAAATATTAATAGCCGATTTCACTAATTTATTTAAATACCAATTTATCTTTAAAATTCGTTTTTCATTTTGAATTAAAATACAATTATAGGAAAACACCCCTGAGTTCTAGAAATCGAAAACGCAAAGCGAAAGAATTTTAAACGTCGTTTTTTAATAAGATTTCTGTAATAAAAGAATTTTATGACAAATATTTACAAATATTTCTCTATTAAACAGAATTTTATAGCAAAAATTTGTAAAAATTACATTAAAAGTGTGTTAAAAACAACTTCCAAATTCTTGCGTTTGGCGTTTTCGATTTTCAAATTGAAATGGAACTGGCAACGCTATGCCTGAATAGTCGCGTGTATAATCTCAGCTATCATTAAATTTAACAAAAAAAAGCACTTTATTTGTATAGATAAGTATTATTTTGTTGACTTGTCGTTAATTGGTTAATATTCGACAGTAAAATATTAAATTACTTAAAATTTGTAATCAATTGTGGAATTAAGCTGTTTGGAATAATTATTGGTCTGTGTGCTGCTGTTACTTGGGGTTATTGCTGTTGTTGTTTCTTGCTGTTGTCATTACTTGCTGAATTTGTTTCGACATTTTGTTAAATTGAAAAGGAAAAAAAAACTTGTTTCAATATGCCGGCTAAGAATAATAAATGTGGCGTATGCTCTGAGACTATATGCAAGACGCAGGGCAGCATTCAACGTACGTCTTGTGAGTTATGGCTTCATTTGAAATGTGCAAATGTGGCGGATAAGCACCTCTCTTTACTGAAGGAGAAACCAGCCTCTTTCTTTTTTTAATGTGTGAGCTGTTCTAGTAAGTCAGATGGTGATCGTTCATTTCGTAAGGAAATGCTATCAATGAAGAGTACGTTTGAAAGTTTTATTAAAACAAGCCAGCAGGATCATGATACATTTAAGAATACTATGGCTCAGATTTTGTCGGATTTTAAGAAGGAAACGTCAACAGCTATTAAGGAGTTAAAATCAGACATTCTTAGTTGTAATGAAAAGATTAAACATATTGATTCATCTACCAACTTAAAAATGTCTGCTTTGGAGACTGAGAATAACATTCTCCATCGTAGGCTCTACCGTGGTGATCTTGTGATAAATGGGCTTCAAACTGGCATTAATGATTTAAACTCTGCATTTGCTTCTTTATGTTCATTTTATAATATAAGCGTATGTAGCTATGATATTAATCATATTTGCTACATGAACAACAGAAGAAATATACTGGTTAAATTTAACAATGTTGCAATAAGGGATGCAATAATGAAGGAGTATTTTAAAATGCGATCGCTTACCATTAAGGATATTATTGGAGGAGAAATTGACAGCCGTGTATATTTGAACGATCACTTTTCACCTGCTGCTTCAAATTTGTATGGTCTTTGTCGGAAAATGCTTCGTCAAAAATTAGTTTTGAAATTTAGAGTTATTAATGCAGATCGTTTGAAAGCGCTAACACTGTGTGATGGTAAGAAGGTTGAATATACGGTGAATCAATGTGCTGAACTGTTAAGTGAGAATGGCGGCAGCTGATTTTTGCTGTATAACATTATTTGGTACATTTGATTTAAAACTTTTAATTGGATTTTTTTTCTCTATTTTGGATGCTTTTACTCTAGCTGCTTTTTTTTTCTTTTTGAATTAGAATTTATAAATCTTTTTATGTACTGTATAGACTAAAGGCATCTTGGTAGTTTGTCAATTTTGTTTTTTCTTTACTATAAGTTTTTAGATCGAATTGCTTACCTTTTTTATTGATCTCTCTGTTGTTACCTTAATGATTCCATTTTTAATATAAAGCTTAAATTCTGTATTTACTTTTTGGGAACTATTAGGTAAATTAACAGTTCTTATTGATATTTATTTTATACACTTTTAAGTATTTTTACAATTATTCTATGTTCATATTATGATAACTGAAATTTTTAAGAATTTGTGTAATTTCTGTATATATTTGAAAATTGAATTGATGAATTTATGTTTGATAATTCCATTCACTTGGTTCCCCGCCATTTTCTTTTTAATAATATTTAATGTCTGTGAATAGTGATAATATTGGTCCAATAACTAGTGGTAGTTTTTATCTTAAGACAACTTTGCGAAGCTTCTCAAATGTTTTAAAAATATCCCATATTAATTGTCAAAGCATTCGCCCTTCTTCAAACTCTTTTAAATTTGATGAGTTTCGTAATGTTATGGATAGAAACTTCAATTTGATTGCGGTTTCTGAGACATGGTTGAAACCGTATGTATCTACTAAGTCTATAAGGATTTCTGGGTATAATATAATAAGAAATGATCGATTGTTTGCCAGGGGTGGGGGTGTTGCTATTTTTGTTTCAGATCAAATTACGTTTACTGTTCTTTCTAAGGTCTCTCTTCCTGGTTGTGAGTAAATTTTTGTTGAACTCAAATCTGGTGCTTTTAAAGTCTTGTTTGGTGTTGTATATTTGCCGTATGGTGATTTAGAGTTATTTGAGACTTCACATTATGAATTGCTTTCTAGGCACAAGGATATTATTGTTGTAGGGGACTTTAATTGTAATATGTTTGATGTTGGGAAGGCAGCCCGATTGCGTTCTATGTGTGTAAGATGTAATTTGTATGTTTCACTTAATAGCACACCTACCTACCTTGATATTGTCCATGATACGACGTCTTTGTTGGATATTTGGCTGGTGAGTAATACCTCATGTATGAAATTCTCAGACCAGGTTCAGTGCCCAATGATATCTTATCATGCTCTGATTTTTGCAGCTTTTGAGTTTGAAGTGGGGCAATCGTACAGATATTTAACATATAGGGACTTCAATAGTATTGATTGGGATGGATTGATAGCTTCGTTAGGTACATTTGATTTTGCATTATTTTATGGTTTGGGAAATATTGAGCTTCAAAGCTCATTTATCAACTCATTAATTGACACTTTGTTTAGATTTTTTCCGGTGGTAAGTAGAAGAATATGCATTGATAACAGTTCTTGGATGAAATCTAGTGAAATCTTACTTTCTACTTCTCTAAGGGACTTAGCCCATTCGGCTTTTCGATCCGCTAGATCTGTTGAGAGTTGGCAAATTTACTGCAGGTATAGAAATAGGGCGAAGAATGTTATGCGAAGAGTTAGAAGGGCATTTTATTCTAAGTTATTTTCGGGCTTAGATAACTCTGGTATGTGGAAGCTTTTAAAGGGATGTGGTGTTACTGGTGATGGTGTATATATTTCCAATTTAAATGTGGATGATGTAAATAATTTTTTTGTAAATACTTCTATCTCTGATGATCAGGAATTGGTTGACTTTGGTTCTTTCATTGATATAAATGAATCATTTTCTTTTCATTGCGTAAGTGAACTTGAAGTATTAGAAGCTTTGTATCGGATTCGTTCTAAATCGGTTGGCACGGATGGAATTCCTATACGATTTCTTAAGGTTATTTTTCCGTATATTTCACGTGTTCTGACGTGGCATATAAACCAAATTCTTACTAAATCTAGTTTTCCTTCTACTTGGAAGACTGCACGTGTTGTGCCGGTTCCTAAGTCTAAAGTAGTCCATAGTGTTGATGATCTTAGACCTATATCTATACTTCCTTACATATCGAAGATTCTTGAGCATATAATGAAGGATAAAATTCTTTGTTATGTGCGGAATCAGATTTCTCCATCCCAATATGCTTTTCGACGTGGTCATAGTACTACTTCTTTTCTACTTAACCTAACTGATGATATTCGTTTTGGTTTGAATGAGGGCGATTTGACAACTATGTTATCTCTCGATTTGTCTAAGGCGTTTAACTCGGTAAATTTTTGTGTTCTAATTAGTAAGTTGAAAAACTTGTTTAATTTTCGAGTTCTGCCTGTAGGTTTATTTTGTCGTACTTATGTGATAGATTTCAGTTTGTGGATATCGGTGGAGCTTACTCAGGCTTACTACCTCTTTCGTCTGGTGTTCCTCAGGGTTCTGTTTTGGGTCCGCTTCTTTTCATGTTATATGTAAATGATCTTTCTGATTGTATTGATATGCCCATTTGTTAATCGTTTTTATTTGCAGATGATATCTTGCTTTTGTTTCGAACTGGTGCAGATAGTAGTGATATTTTACAATCTAATATTGACTATGCTCTACGTCGTTTCCTGCAATGGTCTACGGCTAATAATTTGTTAGTAAACTCTTCTAAAACTAAGGCGATATTATTTGGAAATTTTAATTTACCAGAGTTGACTGTTTCTATTGGTGATTCTATTATTGATTTTGTTGATAGATTGCGATGTTTAGGAGTTTATATTTATAGGCGCCTTTACTTTGAATATCATATTGATCGTGTAAGTTTTAAGGTAATTGGTACTTTACGTAGGCTTTATTCAATTGGAGTTTTTTACCAGTTCACATAAGGAGCACTGTTGCACATACGATTTTGATGCCTTATGTAATCTATGGGCTTAAGGTTATTTCTGGTACGGTGGCTTATTGTGTTTCTAGGTTAAAACGTATTATGAACATGATAGTGCGTTATGTGTACAATGTTCGAATTAGAATGCATATATCGGATTATGTTCGATGCTTCTTGGGTTGTTCTTTCAGGAGTTTTATTTTATATCGTAATTGAATTTCTACAAGGTTATTAGAAGTGGTTTGCCTGTGCAACTTCGGTCTGAATTTATATTTTCTCATTCTAGTAGAAATCCACAAATAATTATTCCTAGGATAAGATACTCTGTATTTGAACGTTCATTTGTTAAAAGAATTGCGCGCTTTTGGAACATCTTACCTCTTGAACTTCGTTTGTTTTCACATACGAACAATGTTTTTCGTTTAAAACTTCTTAGACACTTGTCATTTTTATAGACTATTTCTTTTTTTTTTATGTACATATTTTAAACTTTTATTTACGCTTCCTCTTCTTGTTTGATATATTAATTAAAACAATTTGACGTAATACTTCTTATTGGACTACATTTCCATATGATCTTTTTTATAACTTTTTTGTTTTTTTGGCTGGGGAGCCATTGCATGGGGTTTTTTTTTATTATTAGTTGTAAGTAAGAGTATGTTTATAACTATGTATTAAAATTGAATTGTATTTTTATTCAGGAATATATGTTTATTGGCCTGGGAGGCTTTTATATATTACTGTGAATGAAATAAATAAATTGAATTGGTGAAATTGGCTATAAGCAACAAAACATTAATTTAAGTAACTATAGAAAAAACATGATTTTTTTTAGCTGTATTAAATTAAATTTTAGTGCACTTTGAGTCATAACTTTTTGCTTAAACCAAGCCACACATACATACATATGTTTACAAAAAGACATTTTTGGCTTGGACGAATATGGTGCAAAATTTTCTTGGTTCAAGCCATATTTTCTGATGCTTTAGTAAATAATTCTTTCCGTGTATTTCCCCAAAAAATTCTACTTTTTTTTAAATATCCCCAATGTAAGCCCCAGATCAAATTTTTTGTCCCTTTTAGCAACAAGAAAACCCCTAATTTGGGGTCAAAACCACAAAACTGGCAGCCCTGCTCTGTTTCATGTACTCTGCAATTCTGTTTTGTCTTGTAATTCTTACACTTTTCACGTTTAAGTTGGCTATAGGTGTATTTATATTTACTTATATATGAAATTTAAAAATGAGAAGGAGAAAGATAAGATAAAACTACAAGACTAGGATTTTATAATCTGTGCACATGTTCTGTAACTCTCGCGTCGAGAAACTTTTCGATTGAAATGTGTGAAATGAAACAAAAGTGACATAAACTGAAACAAACAGCTGTTTTTCTGTGTCTGCAACTTTTTTTGGCGAGTAAAAGCTGTCATAAAGGAAATTACTCGCCAATTTACAGAAAAAGTGTGTCTGTAGCATTTTGAAGAAAAAAGTTCCCGCTTTGAACTGTCAAAGAAACTCAGGAATAAAAATGGGGCGAGAAATGTAATTTATAACGTAAAAATGCAAAATGCAAAGAATAATAATATTTTTTCTTGGCGCATTTTTTCATTGTTTTTTTATTTTTCTTTTAACATTTTTATAAAATATATGAATGTTTTCAAAGCTCGTTTGCAAACAAAAAAATTAAAGTCGCACTTTATATTATTTGGTATAGCCGACGGTTGTACTTTCGACGCCGTCGTTGAAAAATTTTAAATTTAAGTAAATTTTGGTCGCCGTCAACGATATGAGTTACTGGCGTTCGAGTGCAATGTTATGACGTTATCTCTTTTGATAGTTTTCATGACATGAGTAACAGACACAGTTTTTTCTCAGAAACGATGGAATATTTTGTTTCACATCTTATCGATGCGAGAAGTTCTCACTAAAGTTACAGATCATGGGTACTGGACACTAAAGAAATTTCACAGCAGAATTTTAAAAAATGGCACCAACCAAATTTGCAAGTCTGGACTAAAATGACAACCACTAAAAGAAACACAATTTTATATACATAGTAGAATATGTACGTATGTATATGTTTTCTATCATTTTTCAAACATATTATTTTTAAAGCAAATGAAAGCAAAAAAACAGTATTTGCTTTTATTACTACTGCTCGGGCAGTGATTTAAAAACAGACACTTATTTTCTGTGATTATAAATTCCTTGATTGCACTTTGTTTTTTGTATGTAATTTAATATCGATTAAATAAAATATTGAGTGTAAAACATGGTACACGCAAAGAAAAAACATGGTTGTGGTAAACATTATTAAATATATTCGTAATATTACGTCGTTATATATTTACCTTAATCATATCATTATCCTGTTAATCATACTAAGTTAAGAAGTAATCATATTATTGTCATGTTAATCATAACAAAATTAGAAGTAATCATATTATGATGCAGTGGTACGTGACACAACAATTGAAAAAAAATGAATTTTTTTGCATCGAATATTTATTTTGTGACACTTTACAATTTTTTTTAATGTTAATACAATTTCTTTATTTTTTTTAAATATTTGGAAAATTATTTTTTTAATTGTTGTGATAGCAGCACTGTATCATAATATGATTACTTCTAATTTTTTTAACATTCAAAAGACAATAATAAGATAACTTCTTAATAATTTTATAGGAATATGTAAAACAAACGACACAACTGATGGAAAATTATTTTACAAATGGCGCTAACAAAATACTATTAAAGTAAAAATATTTTGATTGCATGTAAACTTAAACTTATTATGATAAATGCATTGAAAGTTATCATGTTATGGCTATAAAATATCATGATATGGTTGTGAGTAACATAATATGTTTTCAAAGATGTCATTATTTAGTTGTTAGAAAAATAACTATTTTTCGGTCCACAATACTCAAATTTATAATTGCGATAAGCATTGATATGTTAACAGTTACTATAATATTGCTGATATTTTATAAAACTAAATATTTTTTGTGTACTAAACTGTTACAATAAACATGGTGTAGTTGCCGTAACCATGCCCAACAATATTTTTTTTCTGCGTGTATGAACAAAATTTCATCAAAATCGGTTTAAGTGTTCGGAGAGGCAGAAATTTTCCCCCTATTGCAATGCTGGTCCTAGTTAAAAAAAGACATAACTATAACCTTCACGGAGTTGAACACAAAAAGTGGGCGATAGCGACTTGTCGTTCTTGACAAGAAGGGTTTGTACATTGATATGTTAACAGTTACTATAATATTGCTGATATTAAATAAAAATAACAATTATTTGTGTACGACAACAATATTTTGTTACAATAAACATAGTGTAGTTGCCGTAACCATGCCGAACCATATTTATTCTCTGCGTGTATAAGTTTTGGATCTTGTCAACCCATTCAATGTAGGCGGAAACACGAGTGTAGTTGGACACACCGCAGGGAATGTATTTTAATCTTTTCGGAGGATGTTACCTTATATTGAATTACTAATAGTCCACCGGAATCACAATGCAAGTTTAATAAATGGGTGCATCTTCAGGCGAAGCTTTCTTGATGGCATTATAAACAACGATTTTAGTTTGAACAGTGAACAGAATGGTAGCATCAATCAAAACTAAACCCTTCGTCTAAAAACTCAAAAAAACATTTTTTTTCGAAAAAAACATTATGACGTCATCGTTTCAACGTACCTATTAAAAAAAACCTTAAAAATTAACGCGTAAAAATAAAAAAAATTTCGGCAAAAACTCGTCCAAAACTTCAAGAAAAAGATTTTTTGAAAAACTGCTATCGCAATCGTTCATATCGTACAATTTCACCTTGGCAAGGTAATATAAAAAAAATTAAATAAGCCGATTTTTTTTATTACCTAATTAAAAAAAAGTTGAGAAAAAGTCAAAAAATTTAAATTTGGACGCCTCGAAAATGATTTTTTTGATATGTCGTAGTGGAATTTTTTTTCCTCATGCCAAAAGCTATAGAAAAATCGATGGCACAATATCGACTACTAAAGCGACCCACCCTACTAGTCGTATTGCTTGTATTCCAAAATTTCAGGGGATGCAAAACAACAATATCATGTAGGCCGACACCGGCCGTGTTTTTTACATGGAAATATCCAGAATCGACTTTTCGAGCTTACGTCTTGTTTATAACTTTGGCGTGTTCGTGGTAATGGTTCTTTTAACCATATAACTGACACCGGCAACCATATATTGGTTTACGTATTCCTCCATCAAGAGGCTACAAGCATATAATGGTTGAATCCGAATATGTTATGGTTAATAATAAGAATAAGATTATTCGCGCGGTATTTATACTAAACGAAGTCTGAGATAAAATATAATCTTAAAAAATTATTGACTTCCGATTCATTGCAAAATATAAACGAGTAACAAATTATGATCGATGGTAATTACTGCGCGAAATTCAGCACAAATACAATTTACAATACATTCTATGAGAGTAAAACAGATCGCTTGCGACTCATATTTCGTGAATTTTTAGGTTTTTTATTGATTGAAGGATTTGGAAAATTGATAAATTTTTTAATTAATAAATTACGTAATAAGCACACTTAATTTTAGCAATCCATTCGATATATGCCGAAACACGGGTATAAACGGATGGTTTATTTCCAAGACCACATGGTATGATGCCCCATGACACAATACCTACTAACTCGGCAGGGGCATGTTCAGTCTCTATTACCAAAGGGCCACCGGAATCTCCGTTGCATGCTGAGATGCCAGCTTTTAAGGAATCTGTACAGATGTTGGTATCGGCTACATAAGTGTTATTTGACAAGCGTTCTTTACACAAGGCCCAATCAACAATTCGTGTTTGCACAGTTTGCAAGATCTTGGCAGCTGCAAACTCAAAAGCCTTAGTTTGGCCCCATCCATATAGAGTGGCATTACCTTCAGGGATATATTTGCGTGCTGGCAATGTCGCGGGTTGAACATATTCGTTAAACTCGAATGGCGAATCAACATGGAGTAAAGCAATATCGTAAGGTCCCACACCGCCACCATACGACTCATGCACTTTGCCAAAATCAATAACTCTTTGCTGTGTGATTTCATTTAACGCACCCCGCACATGAAGTCCAGCAACTACTGCCATACCAACTGGGTCAATAGTAATACAATGTGCAGCAGTAAGAATCCATTCCTTATCAATAATAGCGCCACCACAACTGTGACCAGAGGTGCTGTTTTCACTTAAAGAGACTATGTAGGGGGCAGAGTGAGGTTCAGCATCATGACCCTTGATAACACGTTGCTGGGGAAAACCTGACACAGGTATAATATTAATATTTCCCGCATAAGCTAAACTAATAGCGACAACGCACAAAACTAAGAGGACCTTCATGACTGATTTATGACCGAACGAACAACACTAAAATCTTTTTGGGAATGTGAAAAGCTTTTATAGTTGTTTTATTGTAAGAAATAACTAGTCGTATTGCTTGTATTCCAAAATTTCAGGGGATGCAAAACAACAATATCATGTGGGCCGACACCGGCTGTGTTTTTTACATGGAAATATCCAGAATCGACTTTTCGAGCTTACGTCTTGTTTATAACTTTGGCGTGTTCGTGGTAATGGTTCTTTTAACCATATAACTGACACCGGCAACCATATATTGGTTTACGTATTCCTCCATCAAGAGGCTACAAGCATATAATGGTTGAATCCGAATATGTTATGGTTAATAATAAGAATAAGATTATTCGCGCGGTATTTATACTAAACGAAGTCTGAGATAAAATATAATCTTAAAAAATTATTGACTTCCGATCCATTGCAAAATATAAACGAGTAACAAATTATGATCGATGGTAATTACTGCGCGAAATTCAGCACAAATACAATTTACAATACATTCTATGAGAGTAAAACAGATCGCTTGCGACTCATATTTCGTGAATTTTTAGGTTTTTTATTGATTGAAGGATTTGGAAAATTGATAAATTTTTTAATTAATAAATTACGTAATAAGCACACTTAATTTTAGCAATCCATTCGATATATGCCGAAACACGGGTATAAACGGATGGTTTATTTCCAAGACCACATGGTATGATGCCCCATGACACAATACCTACTAACTCGGCAGGGGCATGTTCAGTCTCTATTACCAAAGGGCCACCGGAATCTCCGTTGCATGCTGAGATGCCAGCTTTTAAGGAATCTGTACAGATGTTGGTATCGGCTACATAAGTGTTATTTGACAAGCGTTCTTTACACAAGGCCCAATCAACAATTCGTGTTTGCACAGTTTGCAAGATCTTGGCAGCTGCAAACTCAAAAGCCTTAGTTTGGCCCCATCCATATAGAGTGGCATTACCTTCAGGGATATATTTGCGTGCTGGCAATGTCGCGGGTTGAACATATTCGTTAAACTCGAATGGCGAATCAACATGGAGTAAAGCAATATCGTAAGGTCCCACACCGCCACCATACGACTCATGCACTTTGCCAAAATCAATAACTCTTTGCTGTGTGATTTCATTTAACGCACCCCGCACATGAAGTCCAGCAACTACTGCCATACCAACTGGGTCAATAGTAATACAATGTGCAGCAGTAAGAATCCATTCCTTATCAATAATAGCGCCACCACAACTGTGACCAGAGGTGCTGTTTTCACTTAAAGAGACTATGTAGGGGGCAGAGTGAGGTTCAGCATCATGACCCTTGATAACACGTTGCTGGGGAAAACCTGACACAGGTATAATATTAATATTTCCCGCATAAGCTAAACTAATAGCGACAACGCACAAAACTAAGAGGACCTTCATGACTGATTTATGACCGAACGAACAACACTAAAATCTTTTTGGGAATGTGAAAAGCTTTTATAGTTGTTTTATTGTAAGAAATAACTTAAAAGCATAAGAACACTTAAGATAGTAATAAAAATATTAAAGTGATTAAGACGCAAATACTAATGTTGTCTAATCTTTAAAAATAAATATATACATATTTGTATTATCTTTTTAATTAAAATTCATAAATCCATGTGCCTTTTTTATCGCACTTATTACACTGCTTTAACCTTGAATCCGAAAAACTTAAAAACCAGATAAGTTATTTCACTCATTGATGAAAATCGATGAAACTTAAAGTGAAAAATAAGAAACGGCTTAAAATTAAAAGCAACATTAACAACAATTTGCTAGTCTTACAGAGCAAATACGAGGACGGGTCAAAAAGTAAGTGACTTTTTAATTGAAATACTGGATTTTTTAATAAAAAAATAGTCGGCTTATTTTTTGTCAACGTATGGTCTTTCCTTTGAGCACTATATGAACAGGAGGGTTATTATGTAATTCGATTCGAAACGAAAATACTTTCGAAAGAAATTTCCCTATCGAAATTGAAATGGTGTTTTCTAATCCTTTCGAAAGCCCCACAAATTTGTATTTGTTAAAAAAAGGGAAAAACAAAGTGCTGCCAAATTTATACACGATAAATTTGACAGTATATATCAATATTGACAGAACTTTTTTGAAAAACAAGCGCTTATAAAAAAAACGTAAAATTTTCCACAAAAAGTCAATATAAGTGAAAACTTTAAAAGATTTTGTTATTCGTGCCTAATTCCCAATTTATATTCTTGATAAAAGCACTGAAATTAATTGTTGATGGGATACTCTATTCTTATGCGCATTTCACTGGCAACATGCTTTTGCAAGTTGTTTTTTACATTTTGTTTTTTCTTAACCTACTTACAACTAAAATTAATGTTGGAAGAATTCCAATCAATTGTAGTGGGAATGTAAGAAGAGATAAACTCACTGTAAATTGTTAATGTTTTTGTTTAAACTTTGATAATGTTACAAGTAGAACTGTTGCTTATGATTCTTATACGCTTAACAGTTTTATTTGGTTTAATATCTTTAGTTTTTCTAAAATCTTTATTGATGAAGTTTCCTGACGATCTGGCCTAAGCAACCACTGAAATGCGCATAGGAATAGCTTATCCCATCAACAATAAATTTCAAGTGTTTTTTTATCAAGAATAAAAACTGGGAATTAAGCACGAATAACAAAATCTTTTAAAGTTTTCACTTATATTAACTTTTTGTGGAAAATTTTACGTTTTTTTTTTATAAGCGCTTGTTTTTCAAAAAAGTTCTGTCAATATTGATATATACTGTCAAATTTATCGTGTATAAATTTGGCAGCACTTTGTTTTTCCCTTTTTTTTAACAAATACAAATTTGTGGGGCTTTCGAAAGGATTAGAAAACACCATTTCAATTTCGATAGGGAAATTTCTTTCGAAAGTATTTTCGTTTCGAATCGAATTACGTAATAACCCTCCTGTTCATATAGTGCTCAAACATTTCCAATATTTCGCTACTCTTTCAATAGCATCCTCAGGGAGTATAATGGATTTTAAATAAACACACAAAATTCTACAAATTTTTTTTTTTTTCTTTAACGTTGCTTATAACTCGTCATCATAAATACTAGTTTTTAGAATTTTGTGTGTTTATTTAAAATCCATTATACTCCCTGAGGATGCTACTCGAAGAGTAGCGAAATATTGGAAATTAATAAAGAAGAATTTGAATTAAAGAACAATCCAGGCCTCGAGCTCAAATATTTTATTTTTATCATTAAATTCAATTTAGATTAAATTAATTAATTAGAATTAATTTAATCCTACGCAACTATGTGTGTGAAAAACACATCATGCATCAAACGTCTTTGGGGCAGCTTTATTTTTTTCAAAAGTTAAATATGAAAACAAAAAGCATTGTCTTATGTGCAAGTTGAGTAAGAGACAACAGAAATTTTTTTTATACATCCCAGCGGGAAAATGTAATATATAGGAATCGAGAATATCATACATATCTTATATAATATTTGATTCCAGAATTCATTATTCTTAACACTGAACATGTCCTAGGATAGTGATAAATTATTTTAATGCATCCTGCGAATGAATTAAATAATGCATCCTTTATGACAAAAATTTGTAAACGACATTAAGGCAGCAAAAAAAAACACGAATAATAGTAACGAACAGAAACAATTACATTCCTTGTTCTGCAAATGTGGGAATATACGTGATAATCAATGCCAATTTATTTTGTCTGATAAAATTACCTTCTCGATTCCAATGGATGCATTATTATTCTTTCAGAAATAATACATTATTTTTTAAGATATTTATGTAATCAATCTCTCATTTTCCCGCTGGGATAGACTTAATTTTTTTAAGCTGAGTTAGAGAGAGAGAGGACTTTCCTTCGACTGTAGTCATTATTATATGGTTAATAGCGTTTTTGTAGTTTTTCTAAGCATTTTTAAGATACATTGGAGCGAGAAACTATGGTCTTTGTTGACATTTCTTTAAATGTAAAATATTTCCTTTGAACTTATATTTGTAAGTGTATTTTCTTTTATTAATTAAAAGTTAAAGAAATTTAATGATTCATAAAAATAAAATCTTACACTTATTTATATATTTTTGTAACTTGCTTACCCAAATGAAAATTCGTCAAATTTTAGAAGATTTTTTTTTAATAGAAAGGAATTATTTTGTGCCTGGTAACGGACGTCAACAAAGAAATTATTGATTATTTTCCCAATGCTACAAACTATTTTTTGTCATGTCACAATTTTATTATTCATCAAGTTTTGATCTTTTGCCTTTTTATATCCGTTGTGCAATAATGATAACTAACTGAGACTAAATAGTTATTACTATTCCACCTTGGCAATATCTAGCATATTTTCGTGGATAATGCGAACACTTTCAATTTAATAATGGATTAAAAAAAATGAAGCTAATATTTTTAGGCACTATTAGCATTCTGACCTCAAAAATTAAAAGAAGTCGTTTTCGATGAATGAAATTAAACAAATATTTTTTTCCACTAGATAGGAATAAATATTCCTATATAATATCGGCCAGGCCAGACTTGCAATTTATGTTGCTGCAACTTTTTAAAATTTTTTTTGCAGATTATGAATTTCTATTCTTGCAATTTTTGTATTTTTATTTTGTCTTTCCTCTTCTCCTTTTAATCTTTTATATACAAATAAAAATACACCTACAGCCAACTTTAAGTTGAAAAGTGTGCGAACTACAAAACAAAACAGAATTGCAGAGTACATGAAACTGAGTACCCCATCCTAAAACTTCTCACCTCTATCACCAATAAACTCAAGAATTGATGCAAAAAAAATTGCAAGTCTATAGAATGACTTACTCAGACACTGCAATTTATTATGCATCCAACTCGAAACTTCATATTTGTATGAAGAACTTGTTTTAAAGTGATAATCGTATAATATATGTATGTTCGAGCTAGCTTAACCCGTTGTGCTTCGCTACCCACATTAAAATAAAATTAATTTGTAACATATTTAAAAATTACTGTGAAAAAATCTGAAAAATCTGTTCTATATTGTCTGAGTGGGAAAACGACAAAAATTGTTAACACGACTTTTTTAAAGAGCTTTTGCGCTGCATACGTATACTAAAAGCTGTGTATAGAGTGTGTAAAACTTGTTTTAGGGATGAAAGTTTCTGTATTTAAAATGGAATAAAAAGTCAACATTTACTTGTTAGAGTACTTTACGCTTATAGTCACATCCTTTCGTTGGAGCCAAATTGTGACCTATAGCCAAATTCACATGCATATATATTCCACTATGAGGTATATAACCGAATACGTATATAATAAATGTATGTATATAGAAGATAAAAAATTCATATTTATTACACCGACAGCAGGCATATGGTTTAGCAAAGGACTTGCATACTGCATAAAAAATAGTTAAAAAAAAAAAAATAATAAAACAATTCATCCCTCATACAAGTACAAAAACTAGTTTTCTTTCGAGTAGAGAGTTGATGACAAAAAATAAAACGATTTAATTATTAGTTCTTTAATTTGGTTTGTGGCCTCGAAAATTTAAAGAAACTTGGAACATTTTGTCAATGTGACTTTAACGCTAAAAACTTGCTTTACTTTTGTCATTACAAGCCGCTGATAGATGGAATATGTGCTTATATTGCTAAATGGACAATAAAGTAAATACTTTCTATTAAATTTACTTATAGCGGCAGAAAATAAAGTCAAAATGGTCTATATCGCTAATGTGACTAAAAACAGAAGTGACTATAAACGAAAGGTACTAATTATATTTGGTTTTATTTTACATAAACAGAACACTAATTAAGGCCGCTGAAGCCGACCGTAAATGTAGTGAAATGCAATGTAACGTACCGTAACGTACAGTAAGCTCGATTGTGCACTTATAGAACATGTAAGAACGTGTCAGCTGTTTTTCAAAAACATAAACAAAAAGCATTAGTATACATAAAACAATACACATAGTGATGAGAATTAAAACTGTTCAAATGGTGACAGTTTTGCAGAAAAAAGTATCAAGTGATTAAAATAGTATTAAAACAGTATTTCTTGTATGTATAAATACATAAATAACTTAATATTTGAAATTAGTCCCCGCAGGAGGTTGAACTAGTACCTTATTAGTACCAAACTAGTACAAAAATAACCAGTACTAGTTTTCAACTGTAAACATTTCTATAACATCTTAATGCTCAAATTAGAATTGAGTGTGCTTGGAACATCACTAGGATTATTGGTTCTAGACGTGTACTAGTACACTGGGTCCACATTGGGTACTTGCATTTTCACTTTTCTTTATAATAAAAATGCCATAAATTAATGATTTGAAATCAAATTTAAAAAGCATTGTCAAAATAGAAATATGTACTGAAATTTTAGTTTTGTTACAAAAAATTCTACAAGTAGTGCCCTTGTACTACATCAAGTACTGGTACTCATATGCACTAGTATTTTTTATATATAAACTCTAACCCCGTTAGCACTATTTATTCTTGTTCTAGTAATTGTACTAGTGGCATTAAGACAATTAACTCTTAATCTTCTGCAGGGGTATTACAGAATTACAATAAACAAATTTGTATTATAGCATATTCATACACATGTACTTACATTATTTTGAAAATGTGCATACACAAAACTAAACTTTTTATTGTTTATATAAACATATGTATGCATTTGTTATTTTATTCATCTAAACATATATTTGTGTAAATGAAAATATGTATGTATTGTTATTTTGTCAAAAGTTCACAGATATTATTACTGACAAAAGTACAAAAAATACAAGCAGTCCATCTCAATCTACAACTGTCACGTAACCTCGTAACGAAATTCTATTTTCTACAGGTTGGCACGTTACAGTCAGTTAAGCATTTGCACTGCTTCCCATATAACAGAAACGATCAGCTTAATTACATTTACATTTCTACGTTTACGGTTGGCCAAGGGGGCCTTTACTTTTTCTTACAGAAATGAGGGAAAGCAAGAGTTAAACACCCAATTTATACGAGAACTTTTATGACGTCGTTTTTTCTTCATTCACTTTCGAAGCAACTCCCAAAAATTCAGGGCATTGGAGTCGTCCGAAAAATGTACTAACTCCGACTCCAAACGCTGAAATGGTTTAAGTGCGACTCCGACTCACGACTCCGACTCTTACTATAATCTTCATGCTAAATGTACATGAGACTGATCCTTATTTGACTATAAACTCTTTTTATACACTCCACCACTATTGGTGATGAGGGTATACTTAGTTTGTCATTCCATGTGAAACTTTTTTATTATGCATCTAATACCCCAAAAAGTATATATATTCTGGTTTCTTGAGTAATTCTAAGTCGATTTAGTCGATTTAGTCTGTTGAAAATATGCTCATTTTCGAAAAACTCAAAAGACATAATCTTGGTGTCAAATTACTTCTAGTTATCCTAAGCAATTTGGGAGTGAAATCAATCAAAATGTAGTACCATCACCCTTAAAAATTGGCAATTTTGTTACAAGAACTTAAGTAAAAGGTGCCATAATGTACTTCTTAAACCGTAAAAAAAATTGCTATCATTTTAAATGCGCTTTCGTAAAGATTGGTCCTTAATTTACCATAGGCCCCACATAAAGCCTACTGCCGGAAAGCAGTTTAGTACGCATAAAAACGTAATAAATATCGCTATCATAATAAAATTTGGTAAGTCACAGTTTTATAAGACACTGCAAAATTTCGTGAGGATCGGTCCATAATTTACCCTAGGCCCAATATAAAACCTACCCTCCGAAAACAGTTTAGTACGTAAAAAAAACGTTATAACTAATGCTATTATAATGCACGCTATAAAATTTCTAGAAGGTCGGTCCATCATTTTCTATATAATGCCAAATATAATGCTCACTCTAGGAAATTATTTAAATACACCTAAAACCGTAGCAGCTATAGATATTTTAAAATGGCTAGAAATGCAATTTTCTGATTATCGGTCCATATTAACCTTAGATCCCATATTAAGCAGCAACCCAAAAGCACTTTAAGCTTTAAAACAATTTTCACTTCTGTATTGAAATGTGTTCCATATATATTTTTAATAACGGAAATCACTATGTAGGATTTCGTGATGATCAATCCAAGTTCTTTGACGTGCTTAAGAAAGGCATTATCATCGAACTTTTTTAACAGACCATTAAGAAGTCCAACATAAAACTTTAAAGAATAAAATCTTAGGTCTATTACATCAATTTCAGAAAACTTATAAGAATCTAGTGCTAAAGATATTTCAGCACCAAAAAAAAAAAAATTTGGGATCTTTACGAAGAAGTAAATACAATTAAAATAATAAAGAACAGAGAAAATATTAGACCATTTAATAACATGAAAACATCACTTAATGTTTGTATCCAATACTCTGCAAATTTTAAATCATGTAAATATTTATAAAAAACTTGAAGAAACTTTTTTTAAATTTAAAACTTTTTTGCATCTCGAAAAACTTGCAAAAAAGAGAAAACTTGATAAATGGCAAGGCTGCCATGGGATAATATAAATATTCCTCTTGAAAATCATTGATATATTATTCAAGTTAGGGGGCATTTACACGGTGTCTTTCCAGACATGTCTGTTTTTGACATTCTCTTTTAAACATGCTACCAAAAACCTTTTGTATTTTCACGATGTCTTTCCAAACATGTTTGTTTTCATATCTAATAGTCTAATTTACATATACATACAAATTGAAAACATGAAAATTCATGTAAACAAACATGAAAACTCATTTCGTGTCTGTTGGGCAACCCCTCTTTCTTCTAAAAAGGCACCGTGTAAACGCCCTCTTAGTTCAAATTGCTAGAAATAAAAGCATAGCATTTTCTGATTGTCGTACAATTGGTTTGAACTGGAACCAATTTTTATACTGACGTCCATTTTATAAAGATTATTTAAAATTGTATAGCTCTCATATATTCTAACTGTCGGTGGAGGGTGTCAAAGATTCGGTAGATTCGAATATAGCACTTTTACTTTTTTAATGCATTAGCTTTTAAATGGTTAAATATAGCATAAAAATGATTCATAAAAATTTCAAATCGATATTTCGAATAATTTTTATTTTGAAAAATATTAGAAAATGTTTCTTAATTTTTTTGTGGGTACTACGTCTTCGACCCCGACTCCGGCACAAAAACCTCAACTCCGACTCCACAGCCCTGCAAAAATTCCTTCCGCTCATACGATGATTTTAAGTGCATGACTTTTTTTATTTACAGTAATTACATCAGTTAATTTCCTTGCATCGATTTAAATTCGGCATTATCTCTGTTATCCGAATTTATAAACAAATTTTTTTTTTTTTTTTGTTTGTCGTTCTTAATTCCTAATTTTTATTCTTGATAAAAAAACTGAAATTTATTATACTCATTTACTGGTTGCTCAGGCCAGATCGTCAGGAAACTTCATCCAAAGATTTTAGAAAAACTAAAGATATTATACCTAAAACTGTTAAGCTTATAAGAACTATAAGCAACAGTCTTACTTGTAACCATGTCAAAGCTTAAACAAAAACAACAACAATAAACAGTGATTGAATGTAGGAAAAGATAAACTCATAAACTAGTTTGGGTTTTGTTTAAGCTTTGATATTGTTACAAGTAAGACTTTGAGTGTTTATAATTCTTATTCGCTGTAAGGTTTCATTTGTTTAATATTTTTAGATTTTCTAAATTTTTTGGAAAAGGTTTCCTCACGATCTGGGGGTAGCAAAGCACACCAGGTTAGGCTAGTAGAATATAAAAACAACTAGTATATGCTCAGTAGATATCTAATGTCTTAAATTTATCACAGAAGGTCATAAATAGTTAAAATTTTTCTATCTAAACAAAACTTTTTTATGCATTTGATTTTTTTTTCCTTTGCCAAATCGCGACTTTAGCACAACAAGGTTCTTTCAATCTTACATGTATTTAAGGTGCAAATAGAACCTTATTGTCCTAAGGTCGCGATTTAAAAAGTAACAGAACAGGAACACAGAAAATACAAAAATCCTTAATAAATATTCATTATATTATACGTTATACAGAAGGGAGAGGGAGAATTAGACAGTTACGCTATAGAATAGAAAATAAAATTAAAACCTTGAAGTTGCTTTTGATTTACTTTTCCCATAGTCAAGGTAAAAAGTTATGTATGTACATAAAAAATAATATTTTTGTTGTTGATTTTTTCCGTGCAGTTATTGTAGTTTTTCCTACTGATATCTTTATTTTTGTTTTTGTTGCTTGTTAATGTTTTAGCTACGCACATATTGTATTAAAAGAACTATGTATATTTAGCAGCAAGAGCAGCAACGATAGGAGCAATATATTAACGCTTATGCTACACACTCGTAACAATCCTGGCAAGTTTTTGTATGCGCAACACTTTTAAAAGTGTGTAAAAAAAAATTTAAAAAAAAACCTGGAATATGCAAAAAAAAAACCTCAATAAACAAGCATGCCAAAAACTTTTATGAGCAACTTTGTTTAATACAACCTATAGAAAATGTTTTTTTAAGTTCATAATTATTGCACAGATACTTAATTTATTCACTCAATGTTAGTAGTGAGGCAATATTATTTTTATTACCAGCCAATGCTTTCAAGATATATTGAAATATATTGATGGCAAAAAAATCGTATTGTTGTTAGAAAATTAGTTGCTTACTTGCAAAATATGCACTTGTACGCAAATAAAGCATTTTTTTAAAGAAATTTTGCGAAATATGCAAAACTTCTTATTTAAGAGAAAAGATTGCAAAACTTGCCCTATTTTAAATAAATAACTCTTTTTACCAAGGACATAAGAAGGTCAACCGATATGAACTTTTAAAATGTAATGTATTTATTGTATACATATGTACGTATGTATAAACATTATATAATTATGCACATGTACACACTAAATATCCGAGATTACAGGGGATTTTTTTTGCGTTTTAAAAGCTTTGAGGAGATTACTCACACATTGTCACACAATTGCTTCCTCCTTCTAATAATTATGGACTAAGGGGTTGTGAATTATGAGAAAATTGCGGTTAAATGCGTGCAATATTTGAGGACGTTCGAACGAATGTGATATCTATGTAAAAGAGGACGTGCACATACATAGAAGTATCTAATAATCATTGAAGTAGACAGATTGATAATATTTTCATATTGAGCATTTGGTTGATGGCGGTGGTGATACAGCTGCGTTGATAGAAGAGTTGTGGTCATTTGTTGTTTATCTTAAAATGTAAAAATAGCTTGACGACCCAAACAAAACAAAATCTACTTCGGAAACAGAGTTTGACGAAATCTAGTCAAAAGCTAGTTCTTAGTGATGCACCTATGATTTTATCCATTTAGTACTAAAAAATACCTTCCTGCACAAGAAGAAAAGGCATTTTAACAACAACTAACGAAACCCAAATGGTGGCTTGTTGACACCAGCGTTGGAAAATAAACATAATACAATGTTTTTTAGTGTTCGGTACGGTAGAAATATTTAAAAAAAACACAAACACAAAAATAGTGTTATCAATACTTTGGCCGTGCAAATTGCCAAGCACCAACGTCAATACTAGTGAGAAACGTTGCTAAAATATTTTGTTTGCTCATTCCTTCATCAATGTTAAAAAAAAGACACTAAAGATTAAAATTTGTTTCTTTTTTGAACGAAAAACAGAACACTACATAATGTTTGTAACTTTTGTGAAAATAGTAATGAACAGTGTTAAGGGTTGTGCACTAATACACAAACACTTAAAAAATAGATTTCGTTTCTGGGTAAGTGTACCGTACGCTAAATAGAGTTCGGCTTATTTTCGAACACCGGTTAAAAATAAAAGGTTATGCAAATCTTCAAATGACTCTCTGTTAATAGTCTGCTTACATTGCATCGAAATCTAGTTAGTTTGATTTTAATTCTTCACATTGATGTTTACATTGTACTTTTTGACATTTTGTTTGCATAAAAAAAAAACAGCTGACTATAAATCAATGAATGTTTGAACGTTGGTTTAGTTGAAATAAACTTGAATTTTTATGCTGTTTAAACTTAACAGCTGCAAATCAGTGTCTTATATTTTATATGTAGTGCAAAAATAATAATGTGGCAGCACTACGATAAATGTTGTCGAATTCGTATGGTTTGTACTGGTAGTTAAAACGCCAATTTTATGCGTTTAGAGATGGTTCAAATGTTATTGAATTATAGATTTGCCCCCCAAAAAAATTTTAAATATCCCGAAATTTGTCGTATTTTAGAAAAAATTCTCCGAAATTTAAAAGTTTAAATAAAAACTTGACTCAATTTAGGTTAACGTTTTTATAGCGTATATTAATAAATTTTTAAAATTTTAATGAAATTTTATCAAAAATAGTTTGTTTATAGTTTCTTGAATATTTTTATTTAATGAAATGTATAAAACATAATTTATCAACAGTATAAAAAAGACTGTAACATCCCAGTAACAACTTCGCCTACAAAATAATGTGTTAAGTAATCAGAAAAACTTAAAAGCACTACTTACAATTCTACTGAAAGAACCGATGAATTTTACAAGGGACGTCCCAAAATGAACGCATTAAAAAGCAAGTCATTATTTTTTTACTGGGATATAAATGCACATGTATAAAATTTTAATTTTTTAAATTCCACGTAACAAAAAAAAGAGGAACTTGGGCAGGAAAAAACAGAAAAAAAGAAGCCAAACTTAAACAGTTGCAACGAATGGTACTGTTAAGGCTTATACTATAGCATGAGCTAGCTTAAGCTACTGTCAAAAATCAAAGAAAAAGCCCCTTAAATGTATTTAAAAAACAAAAGTACATATCATTTACATGTGTTCGCACAGTTGCTTAGGCTAATTCATGGACGTTATGTTTGGGCATTTAGTTATTATATTTAAAGATGGTGATTTAGCTATTTTCCCGTAACACAAGAGGAAATCTATCGATTTTTGCTCAACCAAAAAAAAACAAGCTGTAAAATATTGTATTACTTAGTTATTGTTCGGATACGCAACTATTTAAACCGCCTAAAACCCCCCAAAATAAAAATGTATGCACCCTAAATTTTTTCCCTATGAATTTCTACCCCCTAAATGAAATAAAACCCCTTAATCTGGTGGGAAAATCCCTTAGCTGGCAACTCTGTTCCGATATAACATAACATTACGAGCATTAACATTTACAGACTGATTTAAGGTGCGATATGTTCGCACGGGTTCAATAGAACCATTTTGTTTTAAATATTTCTAAATTATTAAAATATCTTTTTCATTTTTAATGTACTTCTGACTGTATAATACTTTCACAGTTGGGTGAAAAACCTAATAATTTTAATAAAATTTAAGCAAAATAATAAGGGGCCATAACGCAAAAGGCTTGCCAGACAAAGGACTATTCAAATAACAATAGCACCAAAATCCATTGAAGAAGACTAAATGAAATCTATTTTAATTCGACATGCAAACACATAATTTAATGCTCTTATAACTTTTGCTTAACGTACATTCTGGATGGTCATCGTTTATAGTAACCGCGTGTACTGCAAATGATAAGGTTCTGCTGGTTTAGTGGCGTATGGACGGACATAAGTCATAAATTTTCTTTTTTTTATTTTTTTTTTTTTTTAATTTTCAAAATGCGATAACTTTTTCTTAAGTAAATCTAATCAATTTATAAAATTGTTAAAACTAAATTGTTTTAGTTGTACAGAACGTTTGGACGAAACTTAAATGAGTTCAATGTAAAATGAAAATTAAATAATAAATAATATTAAATAAATTAAGTAATGCAATTTCGTTCGATATCGAATGTTTTAATTTGGCCCCTGATTTGGGCATCCCTGTATAGTTTTTATATAAAAAATCTCAAAATTCTGTAAAAAGTGTGAATAATTGGTTAAGCTCAAGGTCAGTTTTTTTTATTTTTTTATTTATTTAAAAAATGTTTCCAATATTTCGAAATCCACTGTATCTCATCTTCAGGGTAAAGAGGAACAATAATAAAAAAACACGTCACACACGGTTTTAAATTTAAAATAAAAACTGACCTTGAGCTTAACCAATTATTCACATTAAAATTACAACAAAAGGTCGAACAACACACATATTGAATGTTCTGTAAAATGTTTACATTCAAAAATCATTTAATTTTTTTATACAAAAGAAAAATGTTTCGATCTGATTTATGTCGTCAACAAAATAAACTGAAGTACATCTAATAAGTGTATTTCTTAAAATTAAAAGATAAGACCTTTTTACAAATTACGTTTAAATTGCATTGCTTTTAATATTTGAGAATAGTTAATGCATACATTTAAGTAACTGTCTAGAACATATGCCACTCCTCTTTTGTTCCAAACAACCAAGGTAATATATTATTTCTTCTTCTTCTTTGCAACTCTTTTTGCCGACACGATATTTGTGTGAATGTATGTATAAACGAAGCTATAAAACACCCAACAACGAAAGTAACAAGCTCATAGTTTTGATACTGATTGCTAAGAGTCGGAGTGATAATGAAAGTTGCGTGTTTGGTTGTACTTTTGGCTGCTGTCGCCTGTGCCAGTCCTGTAGAAGTTAGCCCTTTCATTATGGGTGGCGAAAATGCTGGTGAAAATTCTGCTCCTTTCTTGGTATCGTTGAGCATTTCAAAGATTGCTTATGCTCACAACTGCGGAGGTGTTATTATCGGCAAAGAATGGCTTTTGACAGCTGCTCATTGTGTCCATGAAATGAAAGATTTTGGCGGTGATATTGTTGGTTCGCTTGCTTATGCCGGTTTGACTGACCGCAACAATCGTACCGACGCACAAATCCGCACTATTGATTTTGCTTTCATTCACAAAAAGTTCACTGGTCTGGAAGGTTCCGACGACATTGCATTGTTGCATGTCACTCCCAGTTTTGAATTTAACGCCAAGGTCAGTCAAATCGCTTTGCCTTACAAAAACGAAGATTATGATGGTGAAACTGCTGCAACCTACGGTTGGGGGTTAAAAGATTCTGAGAGTGTTTTATATGCCGACGTCGTGCAAGTGGCCAAATCGGAGGTCCTAGGACCGAATAGATGCAAACAAATTTTGTCCGACGGTGCCCCCATTAATAAAAACCAAATTTGCGCTAAAATAGCTGCCTGCTTTGGCGATGGTGGTTCACCTTTGGTTATCGAACGTCCTGGTAATGTTTCCGAATTAGCTGGCATCACTTCTTGGGGTTACCTACCATGTGGTTACAAAAATCGTCCTTCATTTTACATGGCTGTTTCCGAATATGTTGATTGGATCGCTGAAGTTCAATGGGCTCATTCTGTTTTGCATTAAATTTAAAAGTGATTTACTTTAGAAAATTAAAAATATAATACTAAAAAAACTAACTTAAAAAATAGAAGAGAAACTAATAAGAAAAAATAGGAAAGTCAAATCTAATCTTGTTTTATTTTCCCCTAATTAATAAGGTGTCACTAATAAATTTGCAACCACAGCAAGAATGCTCACTCAGCGAAGTATTCCAGTAGCAAATACATCTTAAAATTTATACCATCGCTATAACACAGACGGTTAATTTATAAGAAATATAATGGAAAGTCAACCCATATTTAAAAATACGTACATTCATACGTTATAGAGAAGACAAAAGAGTTTTTACATATCGCTACTAAACAATTTAAGAAGAACTTATATATAATTCTCGTGATATACATACATATGTACATTAAAGGTATTGACAGGTAAAGAGCCAATTTTAAAAGTGAGTTCTAAAGTCAACGAATGGTCTAACTTGGTTCCTTTTTTAGTTTAAAAACATTTAATATGAAGTTTGGTTTCGATTGGATAAAGAAAACTCGAGCCGGAAATCAATTGAAAATTTAATTAAAAGTTAAGTCAACTTTCATTAAAATGTAAATACAGCCAACGATATTTCGTTGCCAATTTCATGAAAAATTTAAAATTTCCAAAAAAAAATTTACCTTTGATCTTGTCACTTGACCTTTGGCGGGGTTCGATTTTAACCAAATTTTCAGAATATAGTCATTGTAGCTTGTCTCATTAAATGCAACTTAATAAAGTAGAAGAGCTCTACTCTATTATAAAAAAGCATTTTCCACGAAATCTGGAATTGACCATAGATCCAATACAAACCCTCTCACATAAATCACTACAAGTCAAAATATCTCATGTAGATGCTGATAACTGATAAAGGCTAGATTACACTATCTGACAAGTTGCGACCAGCGTTACCATATATTTTTAAAAAAAATCTTGTTATCTCAAAAAAAAACTGGTTTCCAAAGGAAAAACTTTTTTTTCAAAAGTGCCAAATCTTTTAAAGAAAATACCAAAATGTATTAGGAATTCATTTTATTTATAAAAAAATAAAAAAAATTTAATATAAAAAAGTTTACAAGGAACTACATACATACATATTAAAAAAAACATAACATATAATAACAATACATAAAATAAAATTCATTTAGGAGATCTTTCTTTTCTTAGGACTAAACCAATATAAAAAATTTTATTTAAAAATTGGCATAAATGTTTTATATTCTTAAAATTTTTTGTTAAATATTTGTCCATATTTTTTAATGTCTTCCGCACTACAAAGTCAACTGTCAACGTATAAAAACGACCTAGTTGTACCTACAGGTATACACAATTAAACAATGTTGGTACTAATAAATGAGTGAGGAAATATAAAATCTTTTTAATTAATATTGTTATCCAATAAAATGCAAATTTTAAGTTATGTATTTATAAAAAACTGGAAAAACTTTATATATTTATAAACAACTTGAAAAAACTTTAAATAAATTAAAAACTTTTTGGCATCTCAAAAAACTTGCAAAACAAGGGAAATCTTGAGAAATGGCAACGCTGGTTGCGACTGTCAAAAAATCTAATTTAACATGACAGCTTGTGTTCACACCATCACACAAAATATAAACACTCACACATGAAATAAAATGCAACCCTGATCCAATAAAAAGTATTATTGTTTAGAAATTTTTCAAAAAAACGATGAAGTCGTATGGGATGTCAAACTTTTTTCATTATACTTGTCATTTTCGTGACACATTGCATTCACACTATCACACTTTGTCATATTACTTGACTTTTTGACATGTATTAATACAATGTATAAAAGTGTAATCTAGCCTTAACTGAGTAAAGTAGCACAAAGTGTTCTGAAACATTATTATTACTTATGTCATTATTATTAGTCTTCAACGTTATACAATTAATAAGTAGTCTACTCCATACTACTTATTAATTGTATAACGTTGAATTTGAATTATAACCGTCATTTAATTGAATTTCCCAATTGCTAACGATTAGGTTTTAAAGCCTCTCTACCCAACCTTCGTGGTTGGTCATTATTGTATTTTATACTTACTTACTTTTCCAATGCCAAAGACCTAACATCGTTACTTAAATACTTTTCATCATATTATTATAAACCTTTAATTTTAGCACCAATTTGTTAAATAAACTTTAAACTTTGAATTGAAATCTTACTGCCTAAATTTATTTCTGGAACTACTGGGTTTACGATCTCTGCATCTGCTTTTGTTCTACAGTGGTACCTCTGGGAGTTGATCTACTTGGTCAATCATCATCGACATCATTCCTGCTAACATACACGGAGTATACAAAATACAGTCCACCCCTTTCATGCCTGGTCACCCTCCCAGTATCATAATCTTACCTCTCAAGCTTACACTCTATAAGTTAAGGGGAATTTACTCTTAATCATCCACCTACATTCATAGTAATTTAATTAGATTAGTATAGTATATATCTATGGATAATATTCGGTTCAAAGAATGAATGTTTACGACATATGATAATTTTGTTGTGCCGGGTCCATTATTGCCCATGGGATCTCCAAAAGTTTCTTTAAATACTGGAGTGTGGGGTCAAGCTTGACCTACTATTTTTATAATTATAAAAGAAGCTAACTAGCCTCTACCGGGGCACCATTTTATAATTGGAGAATTAATTGAAACAAATCATTTATAAGGAAGTTGCTCCAACCTTTTTTAAGTGTTTAACAAGTAATTGGAATGATTATTATCTGAACTGCAGCAAATTGTAGGGTGTACGCGAGTGGAAGAAAATTTTTTTTATTACGAATTCTTTTTAGGTCCTGTAGAAAATGAGCCACAAAATCATTATTATTTGTTATGTATTGTGTTTCCTCTATTATACGAAGTATTAATTTTTCTAAATGTTGTTAAATATTGCTAAAATTAGAAGTGTTTTTTTTTTTTTTTTGTTTGCTTCTTCGGGAGAACTTCCGTGTCAACATGTTTGCTGAAAGATTTGTAAATAAGATTATTATAAAAACTTTTTTGTTTAAATTCAGATTGGTTAACCAAAAATGTTGTTTAAGCGTTCGGTGCAAAAGAAGATTTAATTTCCTAAGGCGCTTATTTTAAGGTTAATTTTAACAACAATATCAACAGCCCATAAGTATGCCGGAAAATTTGATAAACAAAATATTTGACAAATTTACACACGGGCATGTCTAAAAAAATATTGACTTTAAGTGGAAAACAGAAAAGAAATTAATAGAAATGTAATACAAAAATAAATTATATCCTTAAAGCTTTTGATATTTGTATATTTCTTTGCTGTTTCATATCCGTTCACAGCGCACTTCCTAAAGCAAATTAAAGAGCAGGAATATAAACAGCTTGTCGTAGACAGAATTTGAAAATTAAACTTTATTGGGCTGCTTTTATTTTGTGTTTAAGTAAAAATAGAATATTATTTCACTCTAGTCGAGAAAAAAATTAAGAGTGCTATATTGTGCTTGCCGAATCTTTCATACCCTTCACCAAATGTTAGAAATTTTCGGAAACCAATGTTCATTAAATCCTTCGTAACAACTTCTAGTCATCTGAAACTAATGTTTGCCAAATTGTATGCCAGTATTTTGATTCGTTACGTTTTGAGACGAACTTAAGTGTTTTTCGAGAAAGCGGTTTTTATGGGCCTTATGGATCGGCCTTCACAAAATTGTGTGATGTTATTTCTAATCACAAAAAATTAAACTGAAGTAAACTTCACCAAAATATGATTTTTAGTTATGGGTTCTTAAAAATGTTTTGTCGTTTAAAAACACGAAACCAAAACTTTTGTCAAAAATCTTCGCACTGTTATAACAATATATTGCTAGGATAAATAGTTTTTAAGAGAGTTTGTTCCACATTTGCGTCCAAAACTTTTCTCCCACTGAATTGATTGTGCTGGATTAAAACCCTAAACCTCCTGAGAGAACTGTTAACAATTTCACACCTCGGGTATTACAAAAATTTAAAACGATCTTCGAAACGGTTTACAAAATACATACAGATTTATTTATATTTTTTTTCCAAATTCGTTCACAGTCTACGAATCGATAACTTTTATAGTGCACTTTGTGACAGAAAACATTGTAAAATTCTAAACGGTTGCGTTTTATAATTCTTGGCTTTTGTACAGTTGCTTTGCAACTGACGTTTTGAAACTCACCCACATAATATGTGCTCAATAAGCGGGTCGGCCTCCAAACAAAAAAAAATTTGTGCCAGTCACCCCCTAGAATAAAAGATATGTCAATGATGTTTTTAAAACAGGAAAAACGTTTTATCACGCCACGCCCCAAAATAATGTTTTTATATATATATATATATATATATATATAGCGCTAGCATTTAAAGTCCGATCTTATCGTTTCACATATCATTGTTTATGGTTTGACCGCGGCTTACCAACGATATGCGATATGATGAAAACAAAAAGTGCTGTATTTGGCGGCGTGGCAATAAAAGTTTTTTTCAATTTACGATCACCAGGTTCATGTTACATGTATGTGAAAATGAAAAATGGGCTCAATTTTGAGGCATGTCATAACAGTGAGTATATTAAAAACTATACATACTAAGTTTTAGAAGGACTTTATTGGCACGTGCAAAAACTTTGACATGCACAACTAGCGCCTAGAATTTGATTTCGGATTGAAAAGCCACCAAAAGCAAAAATGAAGTTATGGTTAATCTGCGAACAACGATGCGCGATATGATGAGATCGGACTTTAAGTAGCAGCGATATATATAAAAAAGAAAAGCGCTCTATTTTTAATCGTGGCAAAGAAAATTTTTTTAGAAACTTCATTGACATTTTTCATTCTAGAGGGTGACTATGGCACAACTTATGGTGTTTTCTTTTCTACAAAAAAATGTGACATTTTATTTAAAAAAATGCAATTTGGTGTCTGTTTCTTAAAAATTTTGCTCCCGAAAAGGATGAGTTTTTTAGAATAAAACAAGCCACCCTTTTCGGGAGCAAAATTTTTAAGAAACAGACACCAAATTGCACTTTTTTAAAATAAAATGCCACATTTTTTTGTAGAAAAGAAAACACCTTTGGTGTACAATAATACTTTTTTTATATCATATCAAAAGTATAATTGTATTCATATAAAAAATATATACTGAAGGTATGTTCAGACCTAACAAATATTTGACGGAAAAATCAAAAAAAGGTGGACCAATAAATTGTTCAAACTTTAGCTTAATTTTTAACAATTTCTATTAAATTTTAAATGAAATTTAATCTAGCCAAACGTTTAGCAAAAGCAAAAAATTGTTTAATAAAACTAGCGTTTACGTGTAGGACGTCAAATATTTAATAGGTGTGAACGTATAAGTTTATAAAAAAAAATTTTAGATAGCTTTAACTCTTGCGTTTTTGTTTTAATAAAAGATAAGTCCCATTCATGCAAAATTTTTAAAACTAAGTAAGAGTAATTTTTGTGAAAAGTATATCTAATCTTCATTATGTACAACACAGAAAGATAACGGGGCTCTGACAACAGATTCTGAGGAAACAAAAAAAATATACGTGTGTCGGTGTTTTGAAAGATCTCATCGGAATTTTATTTTAGAGGGGATAACGTTTCACCGTTTTGGCCTGCTGGTGCAGCATATCGGTATATGCTACGTGTTCTTTACATCTGAGGTATAAAGAATATTCCCCAACCTTGTAGAAAATAATACTGCAAATAATTTTGTGTATCATATTAACCTTCAAACTCCCCTCTGTAACAGTCATTTTTGCCTCTATTCTAACTCTTTGTAAAAAAACACCCCTATGAAGGGGGAAGCCAGGGATAAAATATTCTACAAAAATTTTAATTTCTACTTTATGCTACATTTTCTCCAATCGCGAAGCTAGAATCAAAAATTTTAAGCAGAGTTTGTATGACAAATATGTTTATAATAACTGTGTAATGGGAATCCAGAGTCCTGTACTTGGTAGGGGAAATTTTTGGGGATTTTCGGTAGTGTTTCGGGAGTTTTAAGATTCCTTTTGAATTCAGTTGGCTTGTTTTAAGCATTTAAAAATCTATTCAGTTGTAAAATTTCATTAGCTATAAATTCATAACGATTTTAATGCAAAAATAAAAATTTATATTATTTGCAAATATGTATTAGAAAAATACATTTTTTGCAAGAGTCTTCGATGAATTTTACAATTGTTTAAAAATGTATTATTTTTTGAAATATATACACAATTCACCGAATTGTGATATATAATATATGTACCTCCCCACTGTGCAAAGATGGAAAAATGAATGAAAGGAGCATACAGAAAAACGCTCCGTTTGTCTGTATTTATTGACTCTTGAGTTTTTCTTTTTTTTGCAATTTGTGTAAGTTTTTGGTTTTGCTGTGTTCTGATATACATATCGCAATATAGTCATATCTCAAAAAATATCAAACTTGGCAAAATGCGGTTAAAGTTTTCAAAATGTACCTTTATATCGTTACTTTAATATAGAAAAGCCCTAACTAACATTTTCCTTACTTTACAGGAGAAGGAAAAAACTTAATAAAAATTATAGTCTTGTAGTCGCGATTTTTTTTAAACGCAGTTTTTTATTAAATTCTCTTAGCAATTTAATGAAAAATTGCGTTTAAACAAAATCGCGACTACAAGACTATAAATTTTATTAAGTTTTTTCCTTTTCCTGTTAAGTAAGAAAAACGTTAGTTAGGGCTTTTCTATATTAAAGTAACGATATACAGATTTAATAAAATATATTTTGCTATAACTTTGGCTCAGTTTGAGATAAAACACTGATTATTGTTAAACATATAGAGAAGGAGCAGTTTTGCTTAAGTAACTTCAAATTTTTGATTTTTTAAAATATCACTATGTTGATATAGAGGAGCGATATGTAGTAAAATTAAATGGTCAACATTTTTGTAGGACATTTCCTCCCTGTCTTCCCTGTCCTTCTTAGGGAAGTTTTTACCATTTGCAAGAATTGAGCCAATAATTACCGTTATAAAGAACAGTTAGGTGATTAATATGTTCCATAGATGGGCATTTTTCAGTACCAGTACTTTTTCAGTATTTTCTTTTTTTACTGATTACTGAAAAAAAAATCAGTATTCAGTAAATTTTACTGGTTATTGAAAACAAAAATCAGTATGCAGTAAAAAGTACTGATTACTGAAAAAAAAATCAGTATTCAGTAAAAAGTACTGATTACTGAAAAAAAAAATCAGTATTCAGTAAGAATACTGTTACTGAAAAAAAAATGCAGTAATCAGTAAATGATTGATAGTAGATACTGTCTGCCTTAAAAATAATACATACACATTGTATGAATAGTGGCGTGTTTTCACTTTTTTAAATTAATTATAATGTCTTTTATAAATTTGTTTTGCGTTTCTAAAAGCAACCTTGTTATTGTACGTCTGCTTGAAATTTTTTTGACGGGAAATAAGTTTTTGAAACTCTCACTCAATCATGGACAATAGAGAGGCAGTAGAGCATATAAAATTCAAAATGTCCTCAACAAAGGAGCCTTTGCTCTTTTCTTGCTTTTAAATCTCCAAGTTTTTGGGGATGTTCTTTTTTTAAATGTTTAATAAAATTGGAGCTCACACGCAAAGACCCTTTAATTTTTTTGTTGCAAACTTGGCAAACAGCAATTAAGCCACCCATTTTCCGTTGGTGAGGAGTTTTGTCCATCTTATTATTATTGAAAATCAATAAATTACAAGTGAGAGTGCTATATTCGGCTATACCGAATCATAATATTTACACCCTTTACCAATTTTGTTATAAATAAAGCTGAAACTGGGGTTGAACTTGGAATCTCTTGTTTACTGAACAACCCCTTAGACCGTTCAGCTATATAAGGTTTAATTTGTTAGTTAAAAATTTTGAAATTTTGAAACATAAACGATGTAGATACCGCGATATTAAATAAAAACAAATTAATACCTATGTAGTTATAAAAATATGTAATTAAATTAAATAAAAATAAAGACTAATTTTTCACAACACCGGTTTTTCTTTAAATATTAAATATAGTAAGATAGATTATTAAATCATTTTATGGTGAAGGTTATAAAATATGCTTATATTTTTTATTACCATTTCAACAATTTTAAAAAACTCATCACCAAAAATTAAGTCATTAACAACATTGTGTTCATCTGTTTTTAACAAATCATTTGAGGTTTCACTAAAAAAATTTGAAAATCTTGAAGATCTTCTTCACACAAAAAATCCGGATCTCTGACCGAGTCATCACTATCAAAATCGGAAATATCGCTCATTTTTTTAATATTTTTTCACAACAAATTATTTATTTAAAAATTCCAAATATCTGCTACGAAAGAATTTCGGTACCGTTATAACATGAAACATTTTTTATATTTTTATTAGTTGCAATCAGGGTTGATAATGTTGGTACAATTGTACTTTTTTTGGTACAATTCAAAACTAAAAAGTACGCTGGTACAAATGAATTTGTAATATAAATAAAAATTTATAAAAAAATGATTTAGTACTATTGGGGCCGAAAAAGTACGATTTTAAAAGTTTTCTCATTTATCATCCCTGGTTGCAATTTTTACAATTGATAATAGGTCTGTCTGCGTACACATATTTTGCATCATTTTGTGAAAAATGTTGCAAAATATTACAAAATGTTGTCTGTGTACTCCAAATCTCTTGCAGCGAGAGAGCCAAAAAGAGAATTTTTTGACAGTTGGAAGTTAGAGAACTTACAAAATGTTACTGGAGAAATTTCCTCTTGCAAGATTTTGCAACTAGTTTGAACAGCTGTTTTTTTTACGTGTGCCAAGATAGCGTCGACGAAATAGCGTCGAATTTGGGAATATAAAAACCGGGAAAACAAAATACCCAAATTATGGTCTTTTGCAGAATAACAACAAAAAGTTAGCGTCGAATTTAGGAATTTAGTGGGATTTCCAAAAGTAAAAAAAAGTTAGCGTCGAATTTGGGAATTTAAAATGGGGAAGTAAAAATAACTAATATTTTTAATAAAAATACAAAAAATAGTTAGCACAAATAAAAAAAATACACATTAAGGAACAAAATAAGCAATGCGTGCAAAAAATCGTTCGGTTAGTTCCCGAGATATTTGGGTGCATCCAAAATGGTCAGTACAAAGCTTTACTGATTTATCCCTTGGAACACAAGCTTTTGCACGGTATAAAGGCTGAGTTCCAAAACGTCGGTTGCAAAGCAACTATCTTTTTTAAATGCATGCTACAATGCAACCGTGTAGTTATTACAATTCTATTTGTCCCAATGTGCACCAAAAAAGTATTTAATGAGAACATAATACAAAAGCTGTGCATTATTAAACTTGAATATACATTTTTGACTTGTGCTGCAAAGTATATTGATGTTTTGGAACTCAGCCAAACTGTATATATTCTGCAAAAAATCGAACCCAGAAATCTCGGGAACGGAACGAACGATTTTTTGCACGCATCGCTCATTTTGTTCCAAAAAGTTAATTTTTTTAACTATTTTTTGTATTTTTGTTAAAAATATTAAATATTTATACTTCCCCTTTTAAATTCCTAAATTCGACGCTAACTTTTTGATTTCATTCGGTAAATCCCATTATTTGGGTATTTTTGTTTCCCGGTTTTTAAATTCCCAAAAGTCGCTATTTTGCTAAATTTTGCTTTGTCATTTCAATTGCCTACACACCGATCAGCTGTTTTCTTGCAAGATTTCACTGGATTCTGTCTGCGTACTTTTTGAGATATTTTCAGCCGACAGAGTAAAATTGGTCTTACTCTCCCAAAAAAATTTACTGAGTATTTGCTACTGGAAAAGTACGCAGACAGACCTAATGTTATTAATAGCACCGGGTGGTTAACTTATGTATCAATATTAATTTACAAATTTTATACAAAAAAATTAAAAAAGTATAAAATTTAAATTAGCATTAATGCAAAGTCTCCACATGATTGGCGTGGCATACTGGTTAGTGTTTAAGCCGCTCATCCTTAAAGGATCGGTGGTTCCGGCTTTGGCTTTGGTAGACGAGATATTTTCTTTTTTATATTTTAAATTTAAAAATAAATTTTTTTTAAACATTTTAAAAAATAAAAAAAATAAACTTTTTTTTTTCAAAGTGAAAACACGCCACTATTCATACAATGGGTATGTATTATTTTTAAGGCAGACAGAATCTACTATCAATCATTTACTGATTACTGCATTTTTTTACACAAATCAGTAAAATTTACTGAATACTGATTTTTTTTTCAGTAATCAGTACTTTTTACTGAATACTGATTTTTTTCAGTTACCAGTATTTTTTACTGAATACTGATTTTTTTTTCAGTAATCAGTATTTTTTACTGAATACTGATTTTTTTTCAGTAACCAGTACTTTTTACTGAATACTGATTTTTTTTTTTTCAGTAATCAGTACTTTTTACTGCATACTGATTTTTGTTTTCAATAACCAGTAAAATTTACTGAATACTGATTTTTTTTTCAGTTATCAGTACTTTTTACTGATTACTGAAACGCGTAATGCAGTAAAAAAGTAAAGCAGTATGCCCATGTATATGATATGTTCCACAAAAATATTTGCTCAAACATTTTCTCAAATTTCTCATTTTTTCAAAGTTGTTGAACATATCTACTTCATACTTGAGATGTCAAGAACACTAGTTTCATATACCGATATGATACGCAAAGAGGCCAAAATGGAGAAACTTAAACCCCCCTGAAATAAAATTCGGATGTAATCTTTCAAAACGCTGACACACGTATGTTTTATTTTTGTCTTCTCTACCAAATCCACTGCCATAACCCCGTTATTTTATAAAAAGTAGTAAATTGTTGTACAGTGTTATATAAATGTTGTACATGTATCATTTACTTATATATTAATGCTAGCACTGAATATTAACTTGCAGTTCTGGTCAAAATACAAGTACAATTTATATTTTCGGGGTTTTACTTCATTATTTACATTTAAAACTCCTTTAATTAAGTGCTAGTCAAAATGTTTTTATTTTAATTAATAATGCGTACATAATGAAATAATTTACATGTTCACCAATGAAGGTTTGTTGGCATACAAATTATAATGAATGAAAATGTTCAGTATTGTTAGGCAAATTGATTGTTATCCCATTTACATACAAGCTTTTATCCTACTTAACATGACTGTATTTATGTATGTGTAAACATTAATTTTTACATATTTCAAAATTTAAAACGTCTCAATATGTTTAATTGAGTATTATGTGTGGTTATGAATACACAAATACTATAGAAATACACATAGATAGATTTTGAAGTTATTGTATCTATTCCGCCGGATTGTACTGCATCATTAAATGTTAGTACTGGAAAAGTATTTTCTTTCGAACGAGCTAACTACAACATGTTAAATAATCTTATAAGTAATACTGACTGGAGTAACATCCTGGCATATTCTTCAAATTCAAGTGATTCTATGTGTCATATATTTGATGTTTTTTACAACAAGCTGTGTTCTTTTATGGACGTGTGTATTCCAAAACGCACATCTAGAGTATTACTGGGACCGCCTTGGAATAACGTGCTGCTTTCTCGAGCAAAGAATAGGAAAAATAAATATTATAAAGTATTCAAGCGATCTGGATCATCTGTAGACTATCTAAGATATTCCGTCAGCAGGGCTGAATATGCCAGTTTAAACAAAATTTGTTATAATCGTTATTTAAATAAAATCAAATTTAATTTAAAACGTGATCCCAAATCATTCTATAAATTTATAAACTCAAAGAAAAAAAACCGTTGGTTATCCTACCTCAATGACTTATCGACAAATTGAATCAAGTAATGATACAGTCATAAGTAACATGTTTGCTGATTTTTTCTCGAATACCTACTCAAATTCAACATATGATAACTCAGTCAATTATCCATTTCCCCTGGTGGAAAACAATGCAATTTCTTTATTGCTTCTTGATGTGTATACGATTACAAATAATCTAAAAAAACTAAAGTTTTCTTACAGTTATGGCCCGGATAAAATTCCTAGCTGTGTGTTAATAAAGTGTGCAGATTCCTTAGCAATCCCTCTGACAGTTTTATTCAACGCATCTATTAAATGTGCTTATCTGCCTAAATTGTGGAAAGAATCGTATATTGTTCCATTATTTAAGTCGGGTAATAAGTCTCTTATTGAAAATTACAGGGGAATTGCAAAACTGAGTGCTATACCGAAGCTTTTTGAGAAAATTATTACGGACCATTTGAGTTATCAAGTTGCAAATATAATATCTCCTTATCAACATGGATTTCGTAAAGGAAGTTCTACGACGACAAATCTCTTACAATTTACTATGGCTGTTAATCGCGGATTTCTTAAAAAAAATCAAACTGACGTCATTTACACTGGTTTTAGCAAAGCATTCGATAAAGTAAATCATTTGCTTCTTGTAAAGAAACTACAATTAATTGGTTTTACGAAGCATTGCATAAAATGGATTTACTCATATTTATCAGATAGGACGCAAACCGTTTGCTTTAACAGTAGTTATTCTAAAAATATTAATGTTCTTTCTGGAGTACCTCAAGGAAGCCACCTTGGACCGCTGCTTTTTTCCTTGTTTATTAATGACTTGCCTAATGTTGTAAAGTTCTCAAATATTTTAATGTATGCTGATGATGTCAAAGTTTATCTATCCTACAACCAACTTTTAGACCACCATCGACTTCAAAAGGACTTAAATTCATTTTATGAATGGTGCAACATCAACTTTATGGAGCTGAATTTAAAGAAATGTAAATCAATGCGCTTTGTAAGAAATAACCCTATTGCAGCTGATTTTTTTTTGGGTGATTATAAAGTGGAATTAGTTGACAGCTTCCAAGATCTTGGTATATTATTTGATCCTAAATTGAGTTTTACTTTGCATATAACAACTATAATAAATAGAGCAAGGGGTTCACTGGGTTATATAAAACGTTGGGCTAAAGAGTTTAATGATCCGTATATTGGTAAAACTTTATTCATGGCACTAGTTCGACCTATTCTTGAATATGGATCGATAATATGGAACCCTATTTACCAAATCCATTCCAATGCCATTGAGTCGGTTTAAAAACAATTCCTGTTGTTTTGTCTTCGTGGATTACGTTTTAACCCCTTGAACTTGCCTTCATATGCTGCTCGTCTTGCTCTTATTAAACTTCCTACATTAAAAAGTCGTAGAACTATGCTTAATGTGTCATTTTTTTCAATGTTATTAATGGTGACATCTGCTGTGGATTTTTGATAAATGATATTTCTCTCAACATTCCTCAACGTCCATCCCGGAATTACATACCTTTATCAGTAACATTTGTTAGAGCTAATTATGCTAATGCTGACCCTCTCAGGAGAATGAGCAATGCATTTAACAACTTATATAGGTTTATTGACTTTTCATCAAATCCTGAAGCTATAAAAAGGGCAATAATCACATTTCTTAACACTTAGTAATCTTATTGTTAATTATGTATTATATTTTTATGTGTAACATTTTGTAATCAATTATTTTTTAAATTGTCTGTAAGGAATAAAATTCCATAGACATATTTAATAAAAACAAAAAAAATAAAAAATATCCGATGAAATATGTAGTTTATAGTTAGTAGTTCCGTTTCCGAGAACGTATACAATTATCTTCTTTAATTCGGGAAATTCTTTGGAAAATATAATATGGAAAACCTTTAATTTTTTTCTAAGAAAATTGGTATTATTCTTTAAACGTGGTAAGTTCGCTATTATTATCCTAGATTTAAGCAAAACCTTCTGATTATCAAATCCACTCAAGCTTATATCTTTAATATTGTTATTGTTAGTTAAGAATTAGTTGTAATTATTAGTTAAGAATTAGTTGAATTTATTAGTTATCTTGTATTTATTAGTTAACTTGTATTTATTAGTAATCTTATTAGTTTACATTGTTATTAAAAATTGTTATAATTTAGTACACTTCAATCCCAATGTGCAGAAAGCCCTAGAAATGACCGTTAAAAAAGCTTCAGTATAAGAGGTAAAATTATGTAAACATAAGTGCTGCCATAAATCAAATTAAAGTGTGGTGAATAGTAAAGCCTCGAACCTTCGAAAAACATTTCGAATGTTCTAGACAACCAAATTGCAGCATAAATACTAGCGGCGACTAGCGTAATTAGATCATTCTAAGTTCAGACTTTGTCAATAACGTATAACGTGGAGAAAATTATAGTTGGTTGTGAATAAAAGCTATAAATTACGGTTGTTAAAAAGACTTTGTACTAAATAAAGTTGTGTAAATTGTAAACAGTGTTGAAAGTGTTTGTGTTTTATTTATTTTATAAAAGTTGCAATAAAGAACTCGAAACGGTTTATTATAAAGGAAATAAACCAAAACGTTATTGAAAGGCAGTAACGTAACAATATGTATTTGAAATAACGTTAACTATTAAGTGATCGTGCAATATGTTTAAGATGAGTACTTTTTTTGGGGATTTTTTTTTAAATGGGGTTTTTATAAAAAAATAGCAAAAAATGTCAAAGAAATAATTTTCAATGTTAAAGGATTTATTCAACAAATTTGGCTACCTCTATTCGATTCCACATTTCGAGATAATTGCTTTTAATCACAAGCTGGCTAAAAAAGTTCACATACTGCATAAATAAATTAGTATGTAAAAAACTTGCAACGGGAGCGTAGAATAACAATTTACAAAGTTTCGTTCTTAAACTTAAAAAAAAGAAAAAAGTAACTGAACTTGCAAAAGATTCTGTACCGATTTTTTCAAATGTTTAAAAGTTGTGTGCATATTCTTTTGTACACAGTTTTAAGAAAATAATATACTTGAGTATGGATAATAAGCCTTATAAAGAGAGTCGCTATCGGCATCGAAGTCATAGTCATTTGAAATTTTTGTCGATATAATTTAAAATTTACGACAACTAAATACAATGTGAAACACATAGAAAGTTTGTTGTATTTATGTCATTTACGACAATCATAACAGCAATTTTTAAAAACTACTGGCTTTCGACTACGACAACGACACTTATTATAAGGCTGATTTTCGTATTTATTCTTTTAAGATTAACGGCCTAATTTATAAAAAATAAAACCGGTTAATAAAGGGTTAATAAAATGGATTTTCATACAAAATCCGTTTAATAAACCCTTTATTAACATGTTTTTTTTTATAAATAAGGCTGTAAATAAATACAGTTAATTTTTATTTTCAAGCAAGTTTACTTTGTAAAAAAACACAAAACAGCCGTTTGAAAAAATCTTGCTACTAAAAATTTAAATTTATGTGGAAAAAATATTCTGTCTCCCAAATTATTGCACTCTTTTTTCACTCTCTCGTTGCAAATTTTTCACTTAATTATTTCTATGTTTTTTTAAATTATTTTGTTTTTGAACAGACCCAATTGTATTTTAATAATATGTTCTTTTCATTGCAGGACTCTGGAAATGGAGTGCCGGTAACAATGCACGTGGATCCATGTGGTTTCTTTTTGCATTGGATCGATCAAAACAAAGAAATGGATATATTAGACATTTCCACAATCAGAGATGTACGAACTGGTCAATATGCCAAAAAGCCAAAGGTGTGTAAAGCATTTAAGTTTTAAATTCAATTTTTAAAAAAAATTGGCTTAATCTTTTTTGTCCTAAATATCTAATCTATCAAATTTAGGGTATTAAAAAACGTATTTAATGTTAACTGGTATAATATTAACGCAAAGAATTTGAATAAAAAAAATTTTTTTGTGTTTTCTTATGAATGGAGGATTTCATGTCAAGTGACCCAATTTTTGAATCGATGTCTTCCGATTTGGATGAAATTTGCACCAAGGTTAAGCTTCGTACAGACGGTGGTCAGATCTAACAATGTTGTCATTTTTCTGACAATGTTGCCATTGTCAGATGCATTTGTTTTACATATCTGCCAAAAAAGTATTTTTTTCAAAAGATTGATCAAATAGCTTCTAATGCTAAGTTCACACTTAGGTTTTAAAACGCGTTTAAGCAAAATGTTGATTTAGCTAATCAAAGCTAATCATCTGTCATCTTAATCATCTCAAATGTAATGTGAACGGCTTTGATTAGTTAAATCAACATTTTGCTTAAACGCGTTTAAAAACCTAAGTGTGAACTTAGCATAACTCAGAAAATTTTTGACCAATCTTGTTGAAAATTTGTGTCTAAACCACTATCGAATAGGTGCAAATTTCATCCAAATCAGAACACATCGATTTAAGGATTGGATCACTTGACAAGAAATCCCGCGTATGTACTATATCGAGCTCTTACCGCAAAAAAATTATAAAATTTTCAATTTTTAATAATTAGTATTGTGGTTATTTTGTTGAACTATTTATGGTTTTTAATCCAAATTTTTAATATTTTTAATTAGGCTTAAGTTCATCAAATTTAATTTTCATTAAATTATTTTTATGAAGAAAGGAATTTTACAACATGAAAATCAATTAAAATTGTTATTGATAATCTTTCATTCTTGACTGTGGCCGGGGCTCGAACCGCAGACGGTTGGTAGAACATGACATGTTTCGATCGCAACCACTCAATCTCCTCAGATGGATTTGCCGTCTTACACTCGCAGCCATCGACGACTGCTGACGTCAATAGTCCAAGCTTTATTTTTGTGTGCAGAAACTATAAGTTTTTGCAATGAATTTGCTCGTACCCTACATTAAAATTTTTCGTAATTTTTCTAGAAATTTTGTAAATAACGCCTTATAACTTTTAAAATTTGTATGAATGATTTTTAAAAAACAAAGCAAAAGCAAACGTTTAATGTTAATGTGTTTGTTTGTGAGGAATGAGTAATAATATCATAAACTGGGTACACATCTGAAAATACCGATTTTTTGCAAAAACCCGTCTTGAGCGACCTCTAAACCTCTTCCGAAAAGTAAAAAAAAAAATCACAAAAAAACCTAACTAACTTTTCTGATTTTAATACTTTAATTATAAGATAATGTATCTTGTTGTATTAGAAAATCATTAAATTAATAAATAATAATAATAATAATACCTTACCCTATAAGCTTTTAAATTATGCTTGAACCCCACACTTGATCACACAAATGGTCATATAAGGTACCGTTACAATTTTTAGCAAAAACAATTTTAGCTTAAGCGACAACCTTCATAGAAAATTGCTTTGAAATAAAAGAAGAAAAAACCTTCTCCTATAAAATTGTGTTTTTGTCGCTTCAGGATGTGCCTGAAGCTAGAAGGCTTAATTCCACAAAATAAAAAGGAGAGTAAATTAGAAAAAAATTGATTTCTAACATTTAAGATGCTACAAAAAGAAAGTTGCCGAACTAATTCATATTATGTATATTTTCCTATTATCTGTCTGGCAGCTTCTGAAAAAAATTAAATAAGATTTAAACCTTATACCAATTTTTCATATATTTTACTAGAAAATATTTAAAAAATGGAAGAAAAAAGTGTTCGCAACTAATGAGACAGTTATATAACAAAATTAAGTTAGGCCTCCCCAGCGGGAAAACTCAGAATACATTCTTACTTCAGGCCTTTATAAAGGTCTGCTTAAAAGATTTTTTGATTCAATTACTATTCTTATCTAACTGCTCAAGAAGGCCTCATATAAGGCCTCGGCTCTTTCGTATAAAAGATAAGATACACCTTCCACACTCGCTTCTATGAGAAGGGAGTAGAGAAGGAGTAACATTTTTTTTGTTTTTTTGCACAAGCAAAAGCAAAATCAATTTTTTTGGTCCCGTTACCCTTCTTATGTACCTGCTGAAGAAGCGAGAGCGGAAGGCCTTCTCCGCAATGACAACGTGTGTAAAAAAGATATGAGTATGGCATGGAGCAAGAAGGCCTTGTACATCCAAAAGAAGGGGTACAGAGGCCTTCTAGAAGGCCTCCCTACTCCTTCTTTTTCCCGCTGGGTCTTAGCTTCTGACACATACACATTAATATTATGTATACATAAGTATAAAGATATGGATAACAAAATATTCTGAATGTGCCGAAAATTATTTCTTAATATATGAACATACATATCTTGTGCTTCGTTGCTAACCAAATGTTGGCTTAAGAAAAATCAGTAAAAAAAAATAAAGGAAATTTATAACTTATATTTAAAAACAAGTTAGAGTGATATATTCGGCTAACCGAATCTTATAAACCCTTCACCATGGTGCGATAAAAATAGAAAGTTATATAAATACCGTTCTTTAGATACAAATAAATCAATAAATCATAAATTGTCGGATGTTGTATATTGATAACCAAGAGGATTGTACCTCATTTGGCTTCTCCAGATATACAACAAGGGATCTTTGGGTAAAATTAGAGGCAGTCGTGGTTTTTAACTTATATCTCAGCCATTTGTGGACCGATCAGGCTGAATTTCAATATCAAACAATTCCGGACTATATGTGACAAAAATAAATTTTAAAGAAATTAAAAAAATAAACAAATTGTATTAACATTAAAAAAAAATTGTAAAATGCCACAAAATAAAATATCGATGCAAAAAATTTAAATTTTTTTTTATTGTTGTGACAGCACCACTGTACCATAATATGATTACTTCTGAATTTGTAATTATTAATATGACAATAATTTGATTACTTCTTCACTTATTATGATTCACATTATAAGAATATGATTAAGAGAAAAATATCATGATATAACATTAGGAATATATGTATTTGGTCATAACATGATTCAATAATATGGTGACTAGGGTTTTTTCCCGGGAATTCCCGGGACGGGACTGTTGCACTGCCCATTCTGGAGACATTGATTTACGTATGTACTCACTTCTTGTAATGGATCTAATCGACAACCCATCTACAGATGCTAATATTTAAAAATTAGAAAACTAAATTTCAAAGTATAAATAGCTATTTTCTGACATTATGAGGAATTTTACGGGAAATATAATAACATTTTGGAAACTCGTGTAAGATACTACAACATACAACTTGAAAAACACATTGTCCTAAAGATTACAAATGGACCTATTAAAATAAAAAGGTTTGTAAGAAGCAGTCCGTTTGATGCTTTTTTTGCATAAACCTGGACATACATTTGACTGATATTGACGTTGCTTATAAAAAAGAAAAAATTGCTTCTGATTGCGAATCAGAAGCATGCTACAACGGTGCACATTTTTCACTATTTGTCCAACCGCGGTAAAAAATGAACGAAATTTTTAGGAAACATGATAATTAGTAAATAAAATCAGGAATATACTTTTTGAAGACTAAGCGCTTTGAGTGTGTCAGAAAGTTATTTCCTAAGCCGTTAAAAAATGTTATATATTTCTTAAAAATATTTTATCTATTTTATTAATTAACTTTTTGATCTCATATCTTGAGACCCTTAATTTTTATTTTGTTCTTATTATTGTTTTATGAATTAAATTGTTATGTTATCTTTTTATCTTGTATCCAGAACATAATAATACTGAATAAAAGCATAATAAAAGGGAATAAAGGCGTGAGGTAATAATAATTCCAGTTGCTATTTCAATCTTCAATTAATTTTTAAGTATTGAACCATTTCTTTTACTTTCTTTGTAAACAAGTTCCCTTACGTTATTTTATAAAAGTTTTTTTCATTAATTAGTAACAAAATTTACTTTGTATTATTTATATGGAGCGGGATCCCGGGAAATTTAATAAAATTTCCCGCTTTCCCGGGAATCGAAAAAGTGCGGGAAAAAAAATCTAATGGTGACTAAAATCATGAATCTTATCACAATATATTGCTCTTAGAATATGTTTACCACTACCATGTTTTTTGTTAGCGTGTACCAAGTCCCCATCATATCCGGAGTCAGATTTGAAATTTTCTTTTCATAAGGATCCAGAATATGTACACTTTAAAGGGTCTAAGATCAATATTGTAGAAATTACAAACGGAATGAAAAACTTATATATACCCTTTTACCTTTGGTAAAGGGCATATGTTAGAAAGCACATTTATCGTTTAAATAATATGTAAATATTTCTATACGTGATATTGCCATTACACTTGTTGCTCGATCCGAATGATCAGAACCATAATATCATCGTTCCTTGAGCACATTTTTTACATAACTACATATCACTTTAATGTTACTGGCATAAGCCAAACATGTAAACATGTAAATTAATTGCCAATTGTCATATTTGCACGTATTAATATTTTTTTAGCTGAAAATTATTTTTACGATATTCCTGTAAATTTTTAACTAAACTGGAATAACATTTGCACAATAAACTACAAACGTTCACACAGATACACAATAAACTTATTTTAAATTAAAAACAAAAAAAATGAAGTTGAGCATACAACAACGCCTTCTCTATCGTTAATTGTAATCTCAATTTATTGTTGTCTCCACTCCAAACCGTAAAATGTGTCTGAAAAAGGAAAATTAGGAAGATTGTTTTCCGCCTATTTAAATACATATTTAACAAATTAATAATCTTATGTCGAGCAAAAGCATTTTATACTACAGTATTTATCGCTTACATGCATTTCATTTTTTACACGCCTTTTTGTGCTTTCAAACGATTACACCTCGTTATTTTATTGCATCGTAAGTTTAAGTATACATTTAGGGCCTTATTCCGTTTAACGCAACGCAAACCAAAAAAAATTCATTGAAAGCAAAAACAAATTCAAAAAAATTTTATAATTTTGTTGTTGCTTTCTATAGAAATTTATATTTTGTTTTAAAATATATAAAGTGTTTAAAATTTAAAAATTTAATATGAATTTCTGTAGAAATCAACAACAAAATTATAAAATATTTTTCAATGAAATGTTAGGCGTTGTGTTGTGTTTTACGGAATAACGCCCATAAAGTTTAGCAGTTTTGATGAAATAATTTCTGTATAGTTATTTTTTTCGTAACTGACTTAAGTTTAAATTATATTAGAATTTATAATTAATAAGATTTTGTTTGTTGCGCATAATTCCTAATTTTCATTCTTGAAGCTAGTTCTTATGCGCATTTCACTGTTTGCTTCGGACAGATCATCAGAAAACTTTAGAAAAGCTAACGATATTAGATATGCAAGTAAAACTGTAGAGTGAATGAGAATTACAAGCACTCAAGTATTACTTGCAGCTTTGATATTCAAAGCTTAAGCAAAATACCAACAATAAACAATGAGTCTATCTGTTCTTACATTCCCCACTTCAACTGGTTGGAATTCTCCCAGCATTAATTGTAGTTGTAATTAAAATATTAATTAAACATTGTGTACTCCTAAAAATTACTTTGATTATTTGAGAGTTTCTTAAGCATTTTTTTAAAATTGCATTAGTTTCTGATGCACAAATGCGGCATATGCATATAACCGAATGGCTATGCACAAAACAATTTTGGTTATTTTAAATAGCAAATTATAATTGCACAAGTTGCAATGCATAAAACCGTCAATAGTTATAATCAATGTGCAACTAAGCGATAAGTGATGCATTACCTGCTTCAACAAACTTTGTATCTGCTGTCTTTAAGTACTTGTTCTTAAAAAGCACAATTTTTTCTTCCTTCCCAGAGGAAAGTGCAATTGTAGTTAATGCCAAAGAAAAATAAAAACTCATTATTAAACGAAAACTCAGATAAATGCAATAAATAATTCACGAAGGAAATAAAATTCTTAATAAAAAGAATAAACAAAGTAAAATAAGAAAAAAAAACACAAATGTACAAAATCTATTATTTAAGCCACTTGATGTACAAGAGCACTACAAAAAGTATAATAACTTTATTTTTATTTTCAAGAACAACATCACCAACTTTGTATCAACAGCATCATCATTATTTTATCATTGAAATAATGTTGAGTTTATTAAATGTAAAAAATGAAACATATCCTCAACCGTCTGTTGTTTGTTCTGCGTGAAAATTCTCATTTCAGCGCTCTTTCTGCTTTAAACTGTCTAAATGAGTTTGTATAAAAGAGGAAGAGTTAGAAAGATTGTCCTCCAACATATTAATAGACTATGCTTTTCGAACTGTTTAACTCTTTTCAATAAATGCAAATTTGAATACATTGAACTTTACTATTATCACTGCTTTGCAAAGCCTTTAAAGAACAAAAATAGTTTTTTTAAAAGCAACTGACTTCAGTATTTGAAAGACTTACTGTGAAAAATCGTTGAATACTCGATTCCTTTCATTGTTATCAAAAGGCAACCTCACAAATCAACTTTTTCTCTTTACAACTGATGAAAAAGCTTCAACTTTTCTTAAGTGGCTTTTAACACACTTTGAAAAATTTACAGGATAATGTTGTTATTTTCAGATATTAAAATACTTTGTTAATCCTTCGTCTACTCCCGGCAGTTTAGACCCCTATAATTGGTTTTTCTGTTTAATTTTTTTTTTAACTTTTGATAGTTAATTTTGGCTAGTAGTTTTAGGAATTAGCAAAACTTTGGAAGAGCGGATAAGTTTTGAAAATTTTAGAATTTACCTTAACAAAAACTAGGAGGCAAAGCACTTTTAAGCTAGGAGGGAAAGTACTTTTAAGCTAGGGATGTAACGATGCGCCTTTTTGCCGATACGATACCGATACTCAAAAAGAGATATTGGCGATACCAATATCGATACGAATATTCAATTTGAATTCAAGATAAAATCGACAAAACTCAAGTAGAATAATTTTTTTATTATACAAAATCATTTTGTAGGAGATTATTAATACTTTAAATTGATATTTACATAATTTAAAAAACAACGAATTTAATTTTATGCTAATATTATAAAAAAGAACAGTGTAAGAGGTTATAAATTAATAAGATTTGTGTTAAAACTACAAGGTATTTTCAACTTTTGCTGAGATCGCAAATCTGTTCGAACCAGACCTGCAGTGGAAAATAGTATCTCAGATGAGACAGAACTCATTTAAAAACTTAAGTATCTCTGCACTAAGCGGATCTGCGTCTCTAGAAATTTTGGGAGATTTAAAGTATGTCTCGACCTCTTCTTTAGCAGAACTACAGCTTAGGATGGACAGAGGTTCATCCTCATCGGTTTTTCTTATAATTTGCTCACAAGCGATCCAAAGGGCAAAGGTCCTCCACAATTTCAGAATGCATAGCAGCCTTTTCGAAGTAACCCACAATTTTCAGCAAAATGATTTTTATTCTCACAAACATCATTAAAAAAAAGCATAAAAATCTAAAAACGTACAAAATTTTTAGGTTTTTTGTATTACAAATACATAAAAGAATTAGCAGTGAAAGAACATTTCACTTCTATGGTGCAAAGCAAAACGGCTTAAGCTGGAGCTCCACATTACGCGTTCGACTCGTTGATGCGTTTAAGCATCTGTCAAAAAAGTAGAATCAGTGTAAAATTGTTTTGACAAGTTACACAGCAAGCGCTTATAATGCATATTCATATAGAACTCGTTAACTGGGATTACTTTCTACATTTGCATGCGTCTTGAAAAAAGGTCAAGAAATTATCAAACTCATCCAACGCATGGTGTACCCCTTCAGCTAAAGGATAAAAACAAACAATTTATTATGCTGTTTGGATTTATGTTCTGCTTTTAAATGTATTATTTCCCTTAGTTGCTTTGCAAAAATAAAGCATTGAAATTTTAATTGTTATACCCTCCACCACAATAAGTTGTGAAGAGGGTATACTAAGTTTGTCATTCCGTGTGAAACTTTTTATTATTCATCTTAGACCCCATAAATTTTATATATTCAGGCGCCTTGAGTAATTTTAAGTCGATTTAGCAATGTCCATCTGTCTGTCCGTCTGTTAAAACACGCTCACTTTCGAAAAACTTAAAAGAAATAAATAAACTGGGTGTCAAATTGCTTGTAGCTATCCTAAGCAGTTTGGGATTCAATTCCAGCAAAATCGATTTAGTAGGATCAGAGCTATGAATCAAAATGTGGACCCACCTCTTTAAAAAATTGATAATTTTGTTACAAAAACTAACATAAATGGTGGAACAATGCACGGAATGATATGAAATTTTGCAGAAGTTCGTTTTATTCGACTGGAAATCACACTGTAAAATTTCGTGAAGATCGGTCCATAATCTACTCTAGGCCCCATATAGACCCTACTTCCCGAAAAGAGTTTAGTACGCCTAAAACCGTAATTATTAATGCTATCATAACAAAATTTGGCACGTCACAGTTTGTTAGCACTAAAAATGATACTGTGAAATTTCATAAAGATCGCTCCATAATTTACCCTAGGCCCCATATAAACCCTACTCCCGGAAAACAGCTAAGTACGCCTAAAACCGTAATTAATAATGCTATCATAATAACGTTTGTCGGTCAATAATTTAATATAGGTCTAAGCCGCAACCAATTTTAATGCTGATGTCTGTTTTTATAAAGATAAATTAATAATAAATAGACATCATATAGATATCGCTCCTGAAATATTCAAACTGTCGGTGGAGGAAATCAAAGATTCGGCACAGCCGAATATAACACTCTTACTTGTTGTTTCAAAAAACTTAAAAAAAAAAAGTATCGGCTATCGACGGTTAAATATCGCGGGTACCGATATATTGGCAAACCTTAAGTATCGCTGATATATCAGTATGTTTTACATCCCTATTTTGAACATAAAAAGTTTATTATTACCAAATATATTTTTGTATGATGTTTATTTTTCGAGATATGAGTTGCTAAAGTTTTGCTGTTTTTGACTCATAAAATGATTCTGAGTCGATCGGTATTCTAGGTCTAGCACCATTATTTTTTAGTGTTACACAAATCACACAAACGCAAAGCAACCTCTACACTATTGTGTTGTGTGTATAATTACAGTATAAAGTTTATTTGAGTTGCTGCTAGAAAAATGTAAGTATGCAAAAAACCCGCAAAAAACATGTGTAAGTTTTAAGATATTACACAAGTTTTAGTATGCATTGAAGATTCAATATGTGATATTAAAAATATTTATACAAATCAAACAAAAAAATATATATGTACATATATTTGTTTGTACATGTCATAAACATTTTTATTTATATGTCCATTTTTTTTTTTTTTTTTTTTTTTTTTTGGTGTGTATTTTTGTATTCGGATTATAGAAAATATAAAAAAGGACGTGCTTTACAATATATAAATATTTATATTTATATCTTTTTAAAACAAAAAATAATGCATATTTTCATTTTAAAATAAATTTTAAAAAACGCCAAGTTAAAATTTTAAAAAAAAATTCAACTGTTGCAGTGGACTACAGCGGACAACTTAAATTGAATAATCTAATGCTAAAAAAATTATCTAAATAAAAATATGTATTTTATTTGTAATAATTATATAAAATCAAATAAAAAAAAGTTCTGCTTTTTCTTCTTTTTGGCTTAACTGTTACTGCAATTTTTCTCATTTTTTTACAGGATCCCAAACTAATCGTTACATTTGGCTCACAGGATTCACTAGAGGAGAAAACTGTCACCATTTGTCATGGCGCTGATTTCGTAAACTTGACATTTGTAAATTTTTGCTGTAGAAATAAAGAAATTGCTCAGGTGAGTAATCAATCAAAAGGTAAAAAACAAAACATAAATTTAACTAAACTCAGCTTCAACAAACAACCGTTAAGGACCATACGCGTAGGTGTATTTTATACCCGTATGTATGTATGTGTGAACAAACATATGCATGAATGAATTTATGTAAATCTATCCATCCGCCTAATATTCAAATGAATTACCGTTTCTGTGTGTGTGTTTATATGCGCAAATATGCGTGTAAAAATAAATTTTTTGAAAAATTTTTATTTTTTTACTAACAATTGTGACCCAGTTTTTATTTTTGTAACATTTAAATGAAATTGAGCAAAAAGCATTTAGTTTTATTATTTCTGGTTTTATAAAAAAAAAAAAATAATAACTACAAGAACAACTATCAACAACAAACAAAAATGAAAATTTTCACCTAAAATACAATGGAGAAGAAAAACTTGACTTTTTCAAATACATCATTTAATTTTAAATAAAAATTGTATTACCGTATAGTCAGAGCATTAAAAGAATTTTTTCTACATACTAACAAATAATTCAATTACAGACAAATATTTTTATTTCTTATTATTTTTAAGGCCGTTACACACTATCCCACAAAGTCTTACGTATTTTTCAAAATTGCTTCCCTGATCTTATTATTCTTTGAAAATTTTTCAATATTTTTCTTTGAACTTTTATTTTGAAACAGCTTAGACTGACCAAATGCAAATGACAAAGACAAATTATGTTTTTGCACCACGTATTTGACATTAGAACAGCATCCAAAACAATCCAAAAAATATGTCGCTAATCGAACTATATATTTGATCTTTTCTAATGAAAATTTTCATTGCTGTTGAAACATTAATTTTAAAGTATAATTACAATGTTACCAGTATCTGTATTTTATTGGCAGAGAAATAAAAAAACTTTGATTGCAGAAACTAAAAATGAACCAAAGAAAAAGTCAATTTAAACTTTTATTTTTTGCTTGGGTGTTTTTTCTTTTCTGTCATATTTGAAAAAAAGTTTTAAGGGTTTTAATTTTTTGAGTCGTGGATGACATTCTCATGGAAATGCCCATATGTCACTTTGCATGGCGATTACGAGGGTTTCGAAATGGCTATAATTTGTTGATACAAAGTTGTCGAGCTAATGTTATTTTCTTCCATAAAAACCAAAAAAGTCAATTTCGAAAATTGGCGCTTACGTGGTTAAGGAGGAAACGCGATGATATGTATATCTTGTAAAGGCAAGTTGCTATGCATATAAGTATTCCTTACACTTGTTTCGAACTATTTTTAATCAATTTTTTTTGTTGAATTGAGGTGATATATGAATTGTTGAATTTAGCTCCTATGTTGTAGCAAAGTAAAAAGGAAAATTTAAAAAAAAAATTATGAATTTTTTATCTCCAAATTTTTAATAAGACCATCTGGTTAAATTAATTTTAGGTCATCTGAATACAATTTGCAGTTTAAAAATAATCACTTGAAATTAATAATTATTAAAAGTCGTCGTTTTATTGCTCTGTACAGTAGTATAAATCTATGTAGAAACAAAACAGAAATATTTTTGTCGATGAAAGTGACTAGCTACAAGCCTGACTGACTGACGACTGGCTGCTGTTTTTAACATGAATGAAAAACAAAAGACTAAAAGGAAATTTCAGTTGAGTAAATGAACATTGCTTCAGTTGGTTTTTCTAACGTTGTTGCAGTTGTTTTCGGTGTTGGCATTTGGCCAACAATATCTATTATTTGCGGTAAGGTGTACACATTCTACTCACACATTCCACTGATGATCGGAACTTTAAAATAAAACAAAAATCGTAATAATGTTAGTATATTTTACTCTCATTTTCATTTTTTCAATGATGCAAAAAAAGTTCTTTTTGATTCACCTGATTCGCCTTAATAAAATAAACAAACAACTTTTTCAAAATAATTTATCAAATTTTAAATATGTATGTGCGAACACAGTTCACCATTTTTGTAAAATTATAATGGCCAAACACAATGAGCATTTATTTTAATGGCTAAAACTAAATGATTCTCAAATAATTAAATGTTTCCCAAAGTAAATTATATAACTGTGTTGGCAGCATCGGTTCTTACTAATTGACATCATTAGATGCGGAATTTACCAAACTATTGATTTTCATGATTGACTTTTGACTTGAATTTGAATCTTCTATAAACAAACTGTTTATTGTTTATTGACTAATTTGTTTTCTCCAGCCTTTTAAAAAAAGTTTGCAGTATGATTTTTTACGATCACTGTACCATTTCGAGTAAAATTAAACATCATGTAAATGGAATTTCTTTTTAACTTTTAGAAGCAAATATTTTTTTTGGCAAGAGAACAAATAAAATTTTGCACATTTGAACATTTTCAAATTTCGCAAATAAATATACAATAGTTTTAGTTTCTGTTGCTTTTTGGATTATTTTTAAGTGATTTTAGGTGGGAATTGGCACATGATTCGTTGGAATAAACTATTTACATATACGTTTTGAAAATGATATTGCAGTTTTGTATGAACAATTATACGTATAAACGTGTATTTTTGAAATTTTTATTTCAAATTGTTCATTCATTCATAAAAAAATATTTATATTGTACTAGTTTTTTTCACAATTTAGGCACTTCATGCAATTAGAAATATAATTTTAAATAAATTCCTTTATAAACATTAAAATTAGTACTGTAGAAATATGAAATGTTAGAAAAAAGTTTATTTTACAATTGTGAAATACATACAGTCACACCGATAATGGTACGAAATCCCTCTAAAATTGGAGTTTAAGAATAACCCTGGATTTCTGATCGATATTTTTGCTTGCTACAAAAAGTTCTGGTCACTTTCCGCTTATTATACTTTTACACTTAAAAATGTGTTATACTTACGATGCCAAATAGAAAACGGTCCTTTTTAAATTAAGAAGATAAAAAGAAAAAATATTATACAAAAAGTGGTTAAAGCTAAATTTTTGTTAAAATAGGGAAGAAAACAAGGGACATTTGTACTGAAATACGTGAAAATATTTTGGAATAAAGGAATGATGGGAATTCCTTAAGTTAAATCTTTTAAATTTTTGGACGTGCCAAGTCTACAGCATTTCAAACAATTTATTTTAACAAATCACGGAAACATTTTATTGAAAAAAATTTTTTTGGGCGACAACTTTTTTTATTGACTCAATAACCCTTAATTGTTGACTAAAAATTCAATTACTATAACTAGAAACTCTTTTATCAATACCGAAAAAAACGTCATCGCAGAAAATTAAAAATTTTTTTTATCAAATATGCGATTTTCCTATTCAAATATAAAATTATTTTTTCTGTATATGAACAAATATGGACCGATTTCAATAAAATTTGGTAAGATGATTAAGATTGCAATGAAATAAGTTTGTACTAAATTAAATCTAAATACCAACATAATTTGAGGTTTATGAGTACAAAGACTCCATTCCGGAAAGAAGCTTTTTCGATTTTATTTATAACTTGCCGATACGCCATGTTGACAAGCTACACAGAAAAAAATATCTCAAAAAAATTTTTAACAACACAGTTTGTTAAAAATAAAATTTTAGGTCAACAAACTTTTTGTTTGATTCAAAGAAAAGATTTATCAAATTTACACTTTGCAAAATAGCACTCAACAAAACATATTTAATAATGAAATAATTAAATATTTCTTCATATTCAATAAAAACAATCAGGTATGTGATGGAAAACGATTTTGAAAAAATACGATTTGAAAACGATAATGTCGTTTTCAGTATCTTTAAAATTTGATTTCCAATAGATTTCCTCTGTTTTCTTGTATATATTCTTTTAAATTCTTTATTATATATGTTAATTGAACTGTATTTTAAACAAAAAATTAAGACTTTACTTCAGAAATGGATTTAAAACTCGGTCGAAATTCATCACACCTGCTAAAAACGATCATTTTGAAAACGATCGTTTTTCATCACATACCTGAATATTTGAATCAAAGTAAAGACAGTATTTTAACAACTTTTGTCCATTTTTAAATGGCTCATAATTCTCATTTGTTTAACAGTTTTATTTGAATAATATATTTAGTTTTGCCAAAGTCTTTGGAAAAGGTTTCCTGATGATCTGGCGTAAGCAACCAGTGAAATGCGCATAGGAACTTACTTATCCCCGCGTAATAAATTTTAGTGTTTTTATAAAAATACAAAAATTAAAAATTTATAACTTCATCATTAATAAATAAAAAAAATAAAGATTCGATTAACATTTTGTTTGATTTATTCAACATTTTCAACAATTTATTTTAACAAATCAAGTAAACATTTTGTTGAAAAAAATTTTTTTGGGCTACAACTTTTTTTATTGACTCAATAAACTTGGTTGTTGACTAAAAATTTAACAATTATACATACAAACTTTTTTATCAATACGGCAAAAATCGTCATCGCAGAAAATTCAAAAATGTTTGTAATCAAATATGCGATTTTCGTATTCAAATATGAAATTTATTTTTTTCTGTGTACATAAAGTTGTAAGTCACAAGCATGCTGAGACGGGTATTTTCTCGTATGTGTTATTAAAGTGTTTTCCTAACAAGTATAATCTAACAAGCTTGTTTGGGGCCTATGTGAAATTATAGACCGAATGCGATAGTTTTCAATTGACCTCGTTCGCAAGACAATTAAGGCGCGTGTACCAGCTTTCATTAAATTATCTTAAAAATTGCGCACAAGGTGTACATGGACAGCCAGCCTGCCAGCCGGATGATCGGAGATTGTTAGATAGGCTCAAAAAAGTGTTTCTGAGTCGATCGGTATACTGGAAACTGGGTCTATGACCAATATTTTAAGTTGTTATCATCATCAGCACAAACGCAAAATACATTGTCCACAATTATGGTGTGGCTTAACATCAATTTGAATAAATTTCCAACTTCCTAGTTTTATTTTCAACAGAACACAAAATACTTTTACGACGGAATTGTGAGTTAATAGAGCGAGTTTTTAGAATATCACGGCATTACGGTCTTACGACGTACGCTATTTTGCATTGCTAATTGCATTGCTAGAATAAATGGAAAGACTTTCTAAATATTCAATTTTTGATCATTTGAAATAATTATTGCCTTTAGTTTATTCTAGATTTAAATTGATAATTAGACACATTTTGTGAAAAGATAAGTGGTAAAGTGTGTGTAGATATATTTATATACAAGTACACACAGAAAAAATTCAATTTAGTTTGAGCCAACACCACCCTACTAATGCAATGCATTGTGTTGGTAGCAGTGCGCTTTTAACTTCATAAGTTTTAGGTCCGGCATAGAGTTCACTAAATAGAAATCTTCATTTCTTAATTTTAGTATTCTTTAAGAAGTACGTTGAGTTAATTTTTGGCTACTTGAAAAAATTTTGCCATTGTAAATGCTAATAAGTAGGGATGAGATTTTCATGCACTAAAAAATCGAAAATATGCGCTTAAAAAATGCACTAAAAATTCCAAAATAAGCACTAAAAAAAATATGCACTAAAAACTTAAAATATTTCAATAAAAAATCGTTTTTTAATTTTACTAAAAGCTTAAATAAACAAGTATGTACTGTTTTATTAAAAGTAAAAATTTCTCTTGTACTTGAAGAAAATCAATGCATTTAAAAAAAAAATTATTTTCAGATCGCACTTTGATTCCAGATTAAATCAATAATATTTGAAATTTATTTTTTGAAATCTATATTTTTTTTTACAAAACGTGTCGGATTTTTTTTTAATTTGACGGGCTATTCTTCCTTCCACATTCTCAATTTTACTTTCTGCAATATCAAATAATTTGACTTGTGCATTAAGTGAACTAAATCCTTCCTTATTTATTATTTCACATATAAAGGGTGTTTTTTTAAGCCCGATTGAACTTGAAATTGTAAAAAATAACACAAAAAATTAAATTGTAATCAAAATTTTTTTTTTATTCGAAAGATCAATACGTGACATTAACATTTGAAAATGATTTCGGGCATATGGGCACCGCGGCTGTTCTTGACGAAGCGCATTCTGGACGTCCAATTTTGGGCCACTTTTTCGAGCACTGCTGGCCGTATGTCACGAATAACACGAACAATGCTGGCCTCCAAGGCGTCAATTGTTGCTGGTTTATCAGCATAAACCAGTGACTTCACGTAGCCCCACAGGAAATAATCGAGAGGTGTCAAATCGCACGACCTTGGAGGCCAATTGACAGGTCCATTTCTCGAAATCAACTTATCGCCAAATTTTGATTTCAATAAGTCGATGGTTGCGTTCGCCGTATGGCACGTAGCGCCATCCTGTTGAAACCACATCTCCTCCGGATCAATGTCATCCATATTTTCAAACAAAAAATCATTGATCATGGTGCGGTAACGATCTCCATTGACCGTAACGCGAGCTCCGGCCTCATTTTTGAAGAAATAAGGGCCGATGATGCCACCGGCGTGAAAACCGCACCAAACGGTGCATTTTTCTGGATGTAATGGAGTCTGTAGGGTCTCTTGTGGATTGGTCTCGCTCCATATGCGGCAATTTTGCTTATTAACAAACCCGTTAAGCCAAAAATGCGCCTCATCGCTGAACACAATTTTGCGATAAATTGTCGTCTATAAGTTGTGCGAATCGACGACTGATTTTCAAAGTAAATTTGGATAATTTCGTAGCGTTGTTCAAGCGTGAGTCTATTCATGATGATTTGTCAGAGTATACTGAAACGATAAAAAAAAATATTTCATCAAAATTTAATTTTTTGTGTTACTTTTTACAATTTAAAGTTCTGTCTAGCTTAAAAAAACACCTTTTATATCGGTAATTGGAAAATACAAATGCTAATTGACTTCTGATGTTATCTAAATTTAATATCTCTCTTAATTTTTTAATTGGATAATCATCGGTATCAACAAGCTTTTCTAACATTACAACGCGGTATAACCCATGTGCCAAGCAAGTAGCTTGTAACAGTTTTGGATAAAATATTTTAAATCAATTGGAAGCCATTAACCAGAAGCATCTTTTGTCGAAATCCTGAAAACCTTGTATTGAAAGCAAAGGTTCAAAAGAATTTATTTATTGATTTAAAAATGTTTTTTTGAAAGGTTCTTTTGTGTATTTATTTTATTTTTTTTAAGAACTTTTTTTATAATATCGAAATTAAAAAAAAATCACTCATAAATGTCAAAATGTGCAAAAATATGCATTGAAAACGTAAATATGCAAAAATATGCACTTTCACCAAAATATGCAACAATATGCAAAAACAAATCGATGCCATTTCAACGCAAATTTAATGATTTGGAAAGATAATTGGTCTGCATCGTTCTTAGACTATCGACAAAAAACATGCATTTGCATGGAAATCGAATCCCTACCAATAAGAAACATATGTCGAGGGTTTATATCTAACAATATTGTATGGCTAGTCTTAAAAAATTTTTTTATTAAAAACAAAACAAGTAGTGAAAACTTTTTTTTAATAAAAAAAAAGGCTGCATGACTGTGCTAAGTAGTGTTTTTCTATGGGATTTCCCGGGACTCCGCACATTTCTCGGAAAAAAATCCCGGGAAATTTGTGCGGGAATTCCCGGGATTTTTTTAATTTAATAATGGAAACTTTACAGCTGATATGTTTAAATAAGTTAAAAAAAACGCATTTTGAGTCTTTGATTTGCTCTAATCCAATTTTTTTTTTTTGCTTTTGTTTGGTTTAAATCACCTAATAAATAGTTTTCAATTCAACATAACGAAAAACTACAGTTTCTAACTTAAGACAATCTTGCCAAACGCCAAAGAGATGTCAATTCAAATCCTATAAGTAAGGAAATGTTTAATGCTCTGGAATTATTAAAGAATTACAAGTTAATAAAGGAAATGCTAAGAAAACTGAAAGTGTCTCATTGAAATCTTATTGATAAAAATTATTGATGATTAATTTTTAAGAAGTGTTTCATATTTTACGTATACAAAAGAACACAAATTTCGGCATTAAGCAATAAAGTACAATTAGCGCAAGGTAAATTCAATTACAGGTGGTGGCATGACTAAAACAATCCAAAGCCAACAGAAACAACAGATGTTTTTTGTATTGCATTGTTAGTGTTTACGACTCGAAACTTGCCACCAACTTGTACTGAATTCGCCCTGATCTAGTGCTGCACTCATGCCCCTTTAATTAAAATGAGTGTTGAACATGTAGCATTTTTTTTAATTTTAAAGGGAACATCATCCGAAAAGAACGCTTTACACTTTTAAAATAACACATGTTTTTCAGAAAAGAATATAAAAAAATGTAAAAGGCAGAATAAATGCAGAATTTTACTCAGAAAAGAAAACGCCATTATTTAAATGATCTAGGACAATATTATTTGTTGAAATAAATTAAATTAAATAATATTTTGTATCGATTTGTACTGAGCGGGAAGTCCCAGGATCTCGGGAAATTTAAAAATAAATTCCGCTTTCCCGGGAAATGAAAAAGTCCGCGAAAAAAAGTCTAATGTTAAGTGAAGACGATAGCGATTTATGTGATGGTAACCGCAGCAGATAGCTGAAAAAAAAAATCCGATTAACAAAATCATCCAATATGCAATTGCACAAAAAAATGAACGTGTCACAAGTATCAGGGGCTAATCAGTTCCAGTTTTAATATGTCGATAAAAACAATGAAACAAATAATAACGAAGAAGAAAAGGCTCCAAAACTACCACCAATGTTAAGATTCTTAACTTAAGAACATAAGTATTATGAGTAAATCTATAAGTTAAATCAGGATATTTCTCTTCTTTTTTTTTGTAAATAAAATGAATAGATTTTCATGAAATAAAGCTTGTTTTATGTCGAATACATCGCCACCTAAAATGCAAAAGGGCGTAACAACAAAAAAATTCAAAAACTAGTTTTTGATTGATTATGATGCAAGTGTTGTTACCCCCTTGTGCATTTTAGTGACGATATGTAGTTTTAAGAAAATGTAAATAAAGTTTTTTTCATTTTCATTTTTTTAAAGTTTTTAAAAAATAAAAATTTTCCAAAAAAAAGTTTTTTCGTTTTCTGTTTTTATAAGTTTTTAAAAAACAAAAATTTTCCAATTTTGCCTAGAAAAATATTTTTCTTCATTGTCTCAAGTACTTCGAAACCGCTGAGAATATAAAAAAAAATAGCATTAACACGATTTAAAAACAATTTTATTTCAAGTTGTTTGACGTTTCTTGCAATAAACTTGGATAACCCCTTCCTAATTCATGATAAAATCGGTGCAACAAACTCTACAAAACCCCCAAATTTTAGAAAAAAAATAGTTTTTTTTTTAATTTAACCATAGAATTTTAAATGGCCACTGTTTTGTAGCGAGGGGACCATAACACATCAAACAAAATATAGTTTAACTTCTAATAATTTTTCTTGGTGCATAGAGCTATGTATGTATTTTCAAATATTTCAATAGCGTATGAAAATCACATGCATAAAGGACAAAGAAACAATATAAAGCTCTCTTTTAATTGCCTTCAAGTTGTATTAATTAATTAATATACAAAACAGGTCTTAATAATACGAATTAATGCCTTAATAAACCAGTTAATAAGGATTAATCAAGCCTTTATGTAGACACACGCATGCGAGTGCTTCCTGAAATGCACTTAATTGTAAAATAAATATTGAAATTTGTTTTTCGTCAGCTCAATTAACTTTATTCTTTAATTGCAGCATTGGTGTGACGGTCTTATGAGACTGGCGTACAACTTGGTGCAGTTAAATGGATCGGTGAATATGTTTTTGAAAAAGGCTCATGTAAAGCTCTGTCTACAAACTGACAAAAGTGCTGAGATTCCAATTAAAAAGTAAGAAATTTCTGAATACTCTTAAGGGTTTTATATTTAATGTAATTTGTTTAAAATAATTATTCTAGCATTGTGAAAATGTTTGCTCAGAACAAAGACGATCGAAAACGTGTGGAAAAGGCTCTAGAAAATACTGGCTTACCATCGGGGAAACTTGAATCGGTTCCCATTTCAAAATTCGGTTTTGATGAATTTTATAATTTGTATAAAAATTTAACACAACGCAGCGAAGTGGAAAAAGTATTTGACAATTTGTAAGTTTCTGTTAAAATAAAAATAATTCTTTTTAGAATTTTAATTAGTAAACAAACAAACAAACAATCGTATTTATTTTATCCTATTTTATGATTTTAAGCAAGGCGAGTTCATTACAGGTAGTCTCGGTACTACAACAAGTACAACTCGCACAAAAATCACAAGCAATTTGTTTTTGTAAAATCATTGTGCAATGAAAAGAACAGAAACTAAAGAAAACAGAAACAAAGATAGGAAACAAAATTTGACATCTAACAATGATAAAGCTTAAAAAAAGTTATCAGCAGGGCTTTTAAGGCCACCTGTAATGAATTCACCTCGGCTTTAAGCAAAGGGTAAAATAAATAAATATTCATGTTTTCGTTATAAAAGTGTTTTTTATCCTCCTTTAACAGTCGGTATTGAATTAATATAAATTTTTTTAATATTTTTATTTTCCATGATGCTTGTGGATATAGAGTGGGTAACGCAAAACGTAAATGTATGACCACCAACCAATTTATGGACTTTTTAAACAATACACAACGTGATCCAAGACTAAATGAGATTTTATATCCGTATGCCGACACGGAAAGAGCTAAAGAAATCATAAAACAATATGAACCAAATAACATCAATAAACAAAAAGGAGTATTAAGTTTGGATGGATTTTTAAGGTACGTACAGACAATACTTACGTTGATTTTACATGTTATAGAGAACAGTACACGGAAAGAATAATTTACTAAATATGGCTTTAAGCAACGAAATTTTGCATGATTCTCGTCCAAACTTAAAATTACTTCTTCTTAATATATGCGTGGCTTGGTTTAAGCAAAATGTTTCTTATTTCAAGAAAATTTTATTAAATAAGTTAAAAACCAGAAATTTTTGTCTGGGACGAGAATCAAGTAAAATTAAGTAAATAATTCTTTCAGTGTACTGTACTTTTGAGATTTGTTCTGCGTCAATGAGTTTTTATTAAAAACGCAAACTTTTCCTAAATAGCATTCTTCGTAAGGTAATTTATACTAACTAATGAATTGCGGGTTTTAAAAAAGTAAAATACTGAATTTTAAATTGATGCTCATTAGGCGTTAAGCACTTAATGCTGGACATTAGTTATATAGATTCAAAATGTCTTTGAGTTGAGTTGCAAAACACGTTCGTTACAAAATTAAAAATACGAGATGACAAATTATTCTCACAGTTCTGTTAGTGCTTTATGAGAGGAAATATACTGATTGTATCACTGCAAGTCTTTGGAAAAACATTCGCCAAACATGTCCGAGTCAGCGTATTCATTGGATTTTAATGCGCTTAACTACATCTACGTCGGCGTAAAGCTCATACAGCTCATAGTTCATTCTAATTCGGAATCCATCATCAACGCGTACAGCGCCGTAAATCTTGCAAAGAATTTTCCTCTCAAACACTGTCAACAATGACTCGTCTGATCTTTTCAATGTCCATGTTTCAGCACCATAGAATAGGACGGCTAAGATGAGCGATTTGTACAGTGCTATCTTCTTTCGTCGGAAGAGGGCTTGACTTTTAAATAGTCTACTAAGCTCAAAGTATCATTTATATCCAAGAACTATTCTCCGCTTAATTTCTGAGCTAAGTTCATTGTCTTTGTTAATTCTCTTTGATAATTTGCGGTAGTGGGTGAGTGGTATAGTAAAGGGTATTAAACACAGCCGAATATAGCACTCTAACTTGTTTTATCAAACATAAAGTCTGCTAGATCACACAACATTTGACAGTTTACTAAATACATTCTACTAAAAAATTTTAAGTTAGGTAAATCAAAAAACAAAAATTGTTTAAATTAAAGTTAAAAGGCTATATTGTGGTCACACGCTTTTTTTGGAATTTTTCCTAAATATTTGATGAGTGTAAACATTCCTTAGAAACCACATTTTTATTTTTGTTTTATTTTGTATAACGAAAACAAAACATTACAATCGAGTTAAATTCCTTAAAAAAAACTAGTTTAAATTAATATTAACTACTGTTTCCAATTTCTAGAAATTATAATTATTGATAGTTCCAATTTGTGTCTACGGTACGGTTCATATCAAATATTTTTAGTAGAAATAATCTTCGGTATTGCAAATTCATAAGCACTAGTGCTTGTCCAGAGGTTCAAAAATAAACCATAATTATTTATGCAAATATGGAAAAACCATACAGCCAACCATAAGTATAAATAAATTTACATGTTTAAATCATTTTTTATCGTCTTCGTCGTTCGATTTGGCGAGGGAATAACCTATGGTCAAAATGTAATATTCCACTCCGGTAATGTTTAATATAATTTTGTAAATTTAATAATATAAAAAAAAAATTAGAAAGTACCAATTGAAAAACAAAAAGTACTAAAGTCTTCTCTTATAATTTCTCGATCAGTTGTAGAAAAAAAAGTTCCAAAAAGCTCCTCTTTATAGTTTCTTATGAACTCAGGATCATAAATGTTTAATTTTATGTTTTTTGATTTAATATAATGAAAATTCAAAAAGTACCAGCTGAAGAACAAAAAAGTACCTAAATTTTTTCATCTTGTAGGTTTTCATTCACTCAGGACCCTGCACCTACAATTTCAAAGTTCAATATTATAAAAAATTGAAAAGAAAATAAAGAAATTTGTTTTCCTATATTTCCCCTTTTTGATACTTTTTATTTCCCATTGTAGAATCAAAAATTATTAAATTATAGGGGGTGCCCAAAATTTAATATACATACATATATGGGGGATTTCATGTCAAGTGCCCCAATTTTGAAATCGATGTCGTCCTATTGGATAGTAGTTTAGACACAAATTTCCAACAAGATCGGTCAAAAAGTTTCTGAGTTAGAGGGGGTCAAAGTTTGACATTTCGGCCAAACAGGTGTTCTTTCTCATCCATGTAACTTATTACCTATTGGTGTTAGCAAAATTTGTCCCAAGTAGCTTCGGTAGCTATTTGATCAATCTTTTTTTTATAAACGAATCGAATCTATAGCGTCCGCGAAAATGTCGTTAGAGTCACTGTCTTCTTTAACATTTCGTCAGCTCAGAATTGGCTTGGCGCATAGCATAGTAATTTAACCATGATATTGATTATGTTTATACAGAATTATACACGTAATTGAAAAGCAACTGTTTATGAATTCTTGAGTATAAAACAGCAAGTTACAAGACTTAAAATAGAATATTAAATTATAGAAAAGAATTTTTTGGTAAACCTTTATTATGTGAATGTCACCCCATCCCCCTTTCCATTAATAATATTTAAGATTTATAAAAGACTTATTAATAGACATTCTTTGAAAATTCTTTTCATAAACCTTTAACAAACCAAAAATATATTTTATAAAAAAGGGCCTTTTATCTTTATCAGCTGGACGAATTTATTATTGTGCATCCCTTTGAAATAATTTTATATTATAATGTAAAAGGTCTTACTTTCACATTAAATTTGTTATAAGAAAAGATGTTCGACCTTTATTGCATTCACCTCAAAACTTTATCTTGAAAAACTTGTGACACCACTCAGTTGTGTTGGCACATTCAATAAAACCGAGCGAACAAAAGTATTCAACAATGTCTCAGAAGAGTGACAGACATACTAAAAATACAAAAACTCAAAAATACAAAAGTAGTTAAAAATAATATGAAATATAAACTAACAGACTTTTTGGTCCGCGTACGTACAAATACACTAATGTATATGTAAATATATATGTATGTATTTGTAAAACTGTCTAGTTGTGTATGTGTGAGGGTAGGGGTAAAGTCTTTGAAAAGGATGTCGCATAAAGCTTTTGTTCAGCAATTCAATGAAGGACAAACATTTAATTTTTAGGCTTTTCAGCGGAAACGTACAAAAAAAGCATAAAATGTCATTCAACATGCAATAGGGGTTGAAATTTGCAGACTAACTTTTCGAAGTTCTGTAACTCGTACAATATTTTATTGGGCAAATACAGAGTAAAAACAGTATCTCATACATTTAATGCATGGTTATGTGAATTTGTGTAAACAAATATGAGTGTGTGTGCACTTGTATCAAAAAACTATTGAAGGTTATATACTCGTAATGAACGACACAATCAGTATACTGTTGTACACACGACACAAACAATATTGCAACCCATTTTGTAAATGACATTCGAATGTTTCCGGTGCATATGTATGTGTGTTAGTATGTATTATGTTTTAGTTTTATATTTTTCTGGTTTTTAATTCACTACGAGCTTTTCTACTAGAAGATATCTACATTTTCAATACTCAGTTTAAAAGAACAAAGCGATTATTGAAAATATGGTAAATTTTCAAGAAGGATTGATACTAAATTGTACGAATAAAATGGAGTTTTTAAAATTTTAATTATTTAATTTGTTCTGTTTAATGTACAAAAAAAATTTAATCAATAAAAGCTTTAAACTTTTTTAGAGAAATGGGGGTGCCCCTGCTAGTCGTAAGTAAAGATGCCGAACGAAAAATCTTATTCCCGGAATTTTCGGGATTGACAAAATCCCAATTTTCGAAATTTTTAAAATAAGAATTTTCGGGATTTACACAATTCCATAATTTTAATTTTTTTTTAAATATTTGCGCAGTATCAAGTTCTAATTAAACGAAAATTGATAAACTTTCTAAGCAAAAACTTATATTTTTATTTTTAAAAATAGATTATATACCTTTTTTAAGGCGCCTCAAGCCAATAAGCTCAACTTTTAACAAGAAATTTCAAATGGATCAAAATTGATAAGCTTTCTAAGCAAAAACTTGAATTTTTTTTTATATTTAAAAATAGATTTTATACCTTTTTAAGGCGCCTCAAGCCAATAAGCTCAACTTTAAACAAGCAATTTCAAATAGATCAAAATTATGTTGAACAATCAGTTAAATAATATTTTTCTAGGGATGTTGCAAATGTCAAATTAGCGAACTCTAAAGGCCCTGTTAGCTGACCGAAAATGTAGAAATGTAAATGTAATGTAAGCAGCTGATCGTATCTGTTATATGGAAAGCAACGCAAATGCTTAACTGACTGTAATGTCACTTAACCGTAAAGTGCCAATCTGTAGAATATAGAATTTCATACGAAGTTACGTGACAGTTGTAGATAGTGATGGGCTGTTAGTATTTTAAATGAAATGCGGGTAAAATCACAAGCGGTCACCATTTGAACATTTTTAATTCTTATCACTGTGTGTGTTGTTTTATTTATACTAATGCTTTTTTATCTCTTTGAAAAACAGCTGGCACGTTCTTACATGTTCTATAAGTGCACAAACGAGCTTACAGTACGTTACGGTACGTTACATTTACGGGCCGGCTAAGCTGATATATTCACGTATTGTTGAAATAAATGCCATCCTTTCTTGGACCTGGTTAACCCATAAATATATATATCAGGGTGGGTCAATTTTTTGCCCACCAAGCGTATAGCAAAATCGTAATCTACGGACAATTCTAAGAACTTTTCCTAAAGAAACCATATTTCTAAAATCAAAATCGAGCTTCCGGTTTTTCACTTGAAAATTTGGTGCTCAGGAAATATGAAAAAAATTATACTTTTTTGAAAATATTTATTGAAATTGGTAAATAATTGACCTGTATCGCTGAAAGATGGCTTGTTTAAAAGGAAATTTTCTCAGCTTTCTATATCTGTACTTAATTTCAGCAAATTCTGTACGTAAATAGTTGGTTTAGAGGCTTTTGTCAAATTAATCATAGTCAAGCTACTAAAAACCTAAAACTGTTGCAATTTTAATTCCAAAAAATAAAATAAAACAATTTAACTAAATTTTAATTTAAAATGGATTAAAATAAAACAATTGATTCAAAACCTAATTAAACGAAAATATATTTAAAAAAAAAATTAAGCATAAACTGAAAATAAAAAACTTAAAAAAATAAAATATTTTTTATTGTTATTCAATTTTTTATTAAAACGCACTTTTTTTAAAATTCACAACTTAAATAAAGGAACCAATAAAAAATTTATAAAAAAATACTGCCCAAACCGGGGGTAAATAAATTTAGTTTCGGCCTATAGCGGCAATTTACATACAATATATTTTTTGCTGTCCGTTCGTGATATTCTGTTGCGGCTTGTAATAGTAACTACCAAAATATCATCGGATTACATTCTAGGCACGCCGGCAAACATTGGTAAGCAATTTTACAAATCGATCAGTTCCCTGAATATGTGCCGGTAACCCTAGATCAGTAAACGGTGGATGCTTGTAAATAGTAAATGGTGGCTCAGACAAAATACTATCGTCCATTCCTATTTTCGAAAATTGTACAAGCTTTAAAAACGTAAATTTCTGAAATACTATTGGAAATTTTTGAAGTTGAATTGGGTATTCTGAAATACAAGAAACATAGGCCCTAATAACGTAAATCGCAACGCCAAAGAATTACATTTAAAGCAAAAACAAAGTCATAAATATTTTGTAATTTTGTTGTTGCTTTCTACAGAAATTCTTATTGCGTTTTAAAATTTCAAACGTCTCACAAATTGTGGCTTTGAAAATTTTAAAACGGTACATAAATTTCTGTAGAAAGCAACAACAAAATTACAAAATATTTATGAATTTGTTTTTGATTTCAATGTAATTCTTTGGCGTTGCGTTGCGCTTTACATAATAAGGGCCATAATTTGAAAACAAAAAATAATTAGGTAATGAGAAATTTAAAAAGTTTGTAATTCGTTGTATCACACAATTTACCGTTAAAATTCTCACGTTTATTCCATTTTAGAAATGTATGGTAAACAAAAATTATTTTTAAAACTTTTTTTTTTTAGTTTTAATAAAAATTTTCACTTTTTCGACGCGTTTTTAAGAATAGCCAGCAATATTTAAAAATGTGCGAAGACTTGTATTAAGCGATAAGTAAATAAGTGCTGTTGTGCTTTAGTGGCTATGTTGTGCCTTGTGACCCAAGATGTAATAGTTTAATTTCCATTTTTATTAATATTGTTAATTTTATTTGGTTTTTTTCATTCAGTTTCTTTTTTAAAAAGGTAGAGCATTTTTGAAATAGAAAATTGAGTTTAATTAAATAATAAAATACATTTTCAATTTTGCCAGCTTTTCTATGAATATTTGGACAAAAATCTCTTAACCAATTATTTATGTAAAGAATTTTCTTAAAATGAGCACAGATACATTTCCAAAAAAGTATAATTTTTTCATATTTCCTGAGCACCAAATTTTCAAGTGAAAAACCGGAAGCTCGATTTTGATTTTAGAACCATGGTTTCTTTAGGAAAAATTTTTATTTAAAAAAAAAAAATTTTAAATAATTTTTTAAAAAAACAAAAAAAAATAAAATAAGTAATTAATTAAGCTCGAGGTCCAGGTTTTTGTTTTTATAAAATCATATTTTATTTTCCAATATTTCGCTACAAAACATCGAGTAGCATCATCAGGGTAAAAGATATAATTTAAACAATTTTAAGAAACAAAACGTTAAAACGTAATTATCACTTCTTCTTCTGATATTGCACTCAGTGATGATGCTACTCGATGTTTTGTAGCGAAATATTGGAAAATAAAATATGATTTTATAAAAACAAAAACCTGGACCTCGAGCTTAATTAATTACTTATTTTATGTTAGAATAAAAAGGTCGAATATAAAAAATAAACTTAAAAATTAAACAAAAAAAATTTTTTCAAAAGATTGATCAAATAGCTATCGAAGCTACTTGGGACAAATTTTGCTAACACCAATAGGTAAAATAAGCTACATGGATGAGAAAGAACACCTGTATGTCCAAAATGTCAAACTTTGACCCCCTCTAACTCAGAAACTTTTTGACCGATCTTGTGAAAATTTGTGTCTAAACTACTATCCAAAAGGACTAACCTTGGTGCAAATTTCATCCAAATCGAAAGACATCGATTTAAAAATTGGCTCACTTGACATGAAATCCCCCATATACATTAATAGATTATTATTAGAGTTGTCAATTATTCGCATTTCAACTTTGTTCGAATAATTCAAATAATTGTTTTGTTCGTTCGATCAAACGAATAAATCTATAAAATTATTCGATTAATCGATGAGAATAACGAATAAAAAAAATAATTTTTCAAAAAAAATAACGTATTTTTAATAAGTTACATTCGTTCATTCATCTACAACTATGGAAAAATTCCATTTTCTTCTTTATTTTTACTTAAATCTGCTATGGATTCTTCTTTTTTTTTAAACGTAAAACTTTTCATCTTAACTCCATATGGTTTTATTACTTAGAGGCATTGTTAAGCAATTAACTCCATAATAATCCGATATTACTTTGGCGTTGGCAGACCTGCCATCTTCAGCTAAACTTTTGCATACGATTTCTTCTACAGAACGACCGCTGTCACTCTTTATGTATTTTTTCATTGGACCAAGTTCGACATTTTTTGATGTCGTCGGATTATCTTTCACTTTGTACAACGTTTTCAATGCTTTTATTGTGACATGAAAATGGTTAAAATATTTCCTAATTTCATGATATGATTTATGTTTATTCTTTATTTTTTTAGCTTTTTGTTTATTTCTAAGTTTTTCACCCAAAATTGAAAAACCCCCCGTTTGATTTTAAAGAAAACAGTTGATACAATTTTTTGTCAAAGATTTGTTCAATAAGAACATAAAATACATTTTTGAAATACATATTAGGAGTACTCAACATGATTTTTGCTTAATAAAATTGAGTTTAATTACAGTCAGTGTCATGGCTACAACATTATTTAACTTTCCTACATTTTGTATAAAATCACTAAAAACGTATGAGAATAAATCAAATTCTAAGCTTTTATTTAATTTATTTTTTTAATAAAAAAATTGTTTGATTAATCGGCATTATTTAATCGATTTATTCGTTATTCGAAAATCACCATTTTAAAATTATTCGAACAAGTGTATGATTTTGTTTGATCGATTAATCGAATTTTTCTTAATCGGTTGACAACTTTAATTATTATTAGGGAATTGACAATCCATAACTTGGGAGTCTACGAATCTGTTCTACTTCATTACAATATAATTTGTAATTGTCTTGTTACATTGAAATGTTTAAAACATTTCAGTTGAGGTCATTCTTTTAAAACCCTGTGTTTTGTACACACAATTTTATTATACCCTTCACCGCAGATGAAAAAAGTATATATAAGTTTGTCTTTCCGTTTGTAATTTCTACAATATTTTTTGTTGTACCCTATAAAGTTTATATATTCTGGATTCTTATAAGTAGCAAAGTTAACTTAGCAATGTCCGTCTGGCCGTGTGTAGGTTGAAAAGCTAATACACATATTTATAACACGTATAGTCCGGGAGTTTTGCTATTAAAATTCAGCCATATAGGTCTGCAAAAGGTGGTGATAGAGGGATTCAGGTCGTTTACATTTTACTCAAATATTTTCATATTGCTACAAAATTTTTAAAGAATAAGAAATATGCTTAAAATAATTATTATTTTACCAAGTCCCCGCACAAATTTTGTCGCGAAATAAGAGTTTTAAGATGTATACAGTTACAAAAAAGCTACAATGAAGAAGTTTCTATTTTTAATCAATAACTATTTCAGGTCGCCCCATATAAAATGCCCATCAAAAAACAGAATATTTTCAGTAAACCAACTTTCAAGAGTTCGTTTAAAAATTACTGACTTGTTCTTGTTCAAAAATTACTTGGTTATAAGTAAAAACCCAAAAGTATTTAAATAATTTCCCTCGTATTCATAAAAAATATTTTTGATTTATAAAAGGTTTATTGAACAAATTTTCATAGGAATATGGGGGTAAAACAAAAAACCTAAAAGTGATTATAAAAATATAATTTTTGAGGCTTGGTATTTAGCTTAAATTTGGTCCAAGCTTATTTTTTTGCAATCTAAATCATCTTACCAAATTTTATTGGAATCGATCCATATTTTACCATAATATCCATACAAATACAAAAATAACTTAAATTCCATGAATTTCCCAACAAACCAAAACGATATAGTAAAAACTTGTAGCAAGCTTACTAACATAAGCCTTAAGCTTACAAAAGTGCTATTATTAAAGGCTTTTTAATAATTATTTAATAATGGAAACTTATCCCTTGCGGCAATATTACTTGTCTATAATATAATGTAAGCTTAGAAGTCTAAATAAAGAATAAACTTACAGAAAAATACTTTTCGAATCTATAATAAGATTTAATTCTTTATAGGCACTTTCTTTTAATTTATATTTTATATTTATATTTAAAAAAAAATGAAATAAAAAATTTGCATTTTTATTTTCACAAATGGAGTTAGGCCTCACCAGCTAAATATATATAATAAAAAAAATAATCATTTTAAACAAAAGAAAGTAGCCAAAAATAAAGAAAAACAAAAGTTTTTTACTTTGAAAATATTTAATTACTTTTTTTAAATTGTACACTGCTTAAAACTCTTTAAAACACTTCACTTTTTGAATAAAACTCAAATACTGAAAACTCTAACTAATAATACAAAATTCAAAACACGGGACATAGAATGATATCATTCTCAAAAGCACTGACAAAACTATTGCGAGAATAAGTCATTTGCAATCATATTGGTTGTCATGTTGTAGGAAATCTATTATGATAAGCTTATTCTACAACACATTTACACTTTGCTCTGTTTTGGTCTGTTGGGTTTTTTATACATTTCATGTCATTTTTTGTGTTAGTAAGTCCAGAATTGAACATAGGTCGGTCATATATATATATATAAATCCCCTACTTTAAATCAATGTGAGGCAAAATAATCTCATAACGATAAAGATATCTAAATAATATTCGGCACAAAAAACTTTTATATGGATCTTATAACATAATTTTGTACCAATAAGTTCATAATTCCCATGGGCACCGAATAGGGCACTCTCTCGTTAATTTGTCTCTAAATACTGCTTGTTATATTCTTCACCGAAGGTAACAGGGTAAACATATGTATATAAGTTTGTCATGTCGTTTGTAATTTCTACAATATTTATCTAAGTACGGGTTTGCCGAAATTTTGGTAAACAACGTGTTTTAATCGTTTAAACGTTTTATCAAAATCAATCATCGATTACTGTGACGATGAGAAAGTTACGTGAAATTTTAAGGAGAAACAACGTGCCAACAAAACGCACTCTTTATCGTGTAGTGAATGATTTCGAAGAAAGAGGGTCTGTAGGTGGTAGGCAGGACAGGAAACCCTGCATATGTGTATATTCTAGGTCCTTATGAGAAGCGAAGTTGATTAAGGGTGTCCGTCTGTCATTATAGAATTTTGTATATACATACTGTTTATAGTATAAGCTTCTGTTCTTATCACGCTATGGTGAAGGGCATATAAGATTCGGCATTGCCGAAAAGAACACTCTTACTTGTTGTTATTAGTACTGACAGCAGAAGTGATATGTGAGCCTACTAGATTGTAAAGTAGTACATGATTTAGATGCATAAATATTGTATGCATAAACAATTTCCAGTATTTGTGTTGCTCTTATATGCTTTTGCTTAGGTGTACATATGTATGCTTACTTCCTTTTTGTGTGCTTGCAGATACTTGATGTCAGATGATAATCCAATAATGGCAGCAAATAAATGGGATCTAAATGATGATATGAATCAACCCCTATCACATTATTTTATAAACTCTTCTCACAACACTTACTTAACGGGACATCAGTTGACCGGTAAATCATCGGTTGAAATTTATCGCCAGTGTTTATTGGCTGGTTGCAGGTATGAATGAGACTTTGGTGGAATGAAAAATGATATTGAAACAAATTTGTTGTTGTTCCTAATCGCTCTTTTTTCCACTCTCTAAACACCCAACCACTCCCACACAACCATCGAATGTTGGTGCTGGAATAGATGTGTGGAGTTGGATTTTTGGAATGGCCGCACAGATGAACCGGTTATTGTACATGGTTATACATTTGTTCCTGAGATATCTGCCAAGGAAGTTTTGGAAGCCATAGCGGATAGTGCGTTTAAAACGTCAGAATTTCCTGTGATATTAAGTTTTGAAAATCACTGTAATCCAAGGCAACAGGTAAGTTTATGCTTTGTGTGTTGCTGAAAACGGGGATGGAGAATCGGCTATAAACATTTCTAGTTTTGTAAAGCAGAATAATGCCCACTTCTACCCTTTTTTAATAAAATATATTTTTATTTATCATGATAAACTAATGGGGTAAAATGTAGTTTAAACTTTATTAATCAATTTAAATGCTTCAACAAAACCAGATGCTAACAAGTTGCATATATTTTGAAATTGTAATTCTTTTTGTAAGTTTTTCGTTTTACGTAATGAAATATGCTTTTAAATGTAATTTAAAGCTTTACAGAAATGTTTGATTGATGTTGCCTAATAAATTCTAATCAGTAAATAAAAAAATATTCTTTGTTTGTAAACTTTTATTATTATGTATTGCTATTTGTATTGTAAATTTTAGGCTAAAATTGCTAATTACTGTCGAGAGATATTTGGCGATTTGTTGCTAGATAAACCCTTAGATTCTCATCCACTTGAACCAAATTTTGATTTACCACCACCATCATTGCTCAGACGTAAAATTATCATCAAGAATAAGAAGAAACACCATCATCATCACCACCACCATCATCATCACCACAAAAAAAGTTCGAGTGGTCCAGCAGTCAATAACAAACAACTGATATCGGCTAATTCAGGTAAGTGTAATGGGTGAGATTAAAAATAGTTACAACTCCAAACTTGAATAACACCACAAGTTAAGTAATTGTAGAAATGTAGAAATTACTTAGATTTATTTAAGGCTAGTTTGGGTTAATTAATCATTTATCACACTAAACCTAATTAAAAAAAAAATGCCGAGAATTTTCTTCCATCTCTCATTTTTTATGCACCTCAAGGAAATTGAAAGAGTCTATACAATATATCCTTGTGATTCCGTTTGTAATTTGTACAATATTGATCCTAGAAGCTAAAAAATATTGCCCGTCTGTCTGAAATGTGAAATGGGTTTTCCGAAGACCCCAAATATAATAGGGACTAGCTAATTGTATGTTTCTGTCACATCTGGTGCTGTATTTCTTGCTATTTCAATTCAGCCTGATCGGTCCATAAATCGCTGAGATATGAGCAAAAAACCATGACTGCCTCAAATTTTTATTATGAAATCTCATGTTGTTGTTTCTTTTATACTCCTCACCAAAAGTAACAAGGTTTTATATCTTATACAAGCTGGTTTTTTATTTTAATAACTTTTTTGCGTTTTTTACACAAAACAAATACATACCTGTACAAAGAAGTTGATTTATAGATGTCCGTCTGTCTACTGTTTTTCTGTATAAAAGTTTCAACATTTGGTGAAAGCATCTTCGTTATCAATACACAAAATCCGGGACTGAAGAGGAGAGCGTAGCACATAATAGATTTTTTTATCTTAATTTGGTACACATACTTACATGGGCATACATGGGCTATCAATACACAAACTTTTTAAAAATATGGGTGGGATTGGAGAAGCGGGCTTAGCACCTCCCGTACAAAGAAATTATAGATTTCTGTTTTTCTTGAGAATGGCCAGAGCCAAAGCTTCCAAATTAGGTATAGGCATCTTGGTTATCAATACACAATATATGACAAATTGTGGATTGTTGGAGAAGTGGGTGAGACAAAATTGATTTATTTATATCTTAAGAACAGTATTTATATAACTTTCTGTTCTTATCGCACCATGTTGAAGGGTATATAAAATGTGGTTTTTTGTTAAAATTCAATTGTTAAATGGGTAAAGGGAAAAATTTTCACAAGAATTTTTATTCATAGTTGGATTGGTATTAATAATTTAACTTGAAAACTAGTTTTTTAAAAAAGTATAACGTGTGTATTATTAAAAGTGTAATAAAATAGTGCCCCTTCATAAATTTTCTAGTTGATGCCACTAATAAAACAGCATCAGTTGCACCCCTATCATTGAGTATACAACAACAGGCATCAATACAGGAAGATGGGAGTACAACAGCAACAGCTACAAATGGAGAAATAGGTAATGGAAGTAATCATGCGCCACCCCTACAAGTACGTATAGAACAAGCCGGATGAGAGAGTCTTTAAAATACTTAGTAAAATGCAACTTATTTCAGCAAATACGACAAAGCTCCAAAGACAGTACAGGCTCTTCAGATACAGATAGTTCAAGTGATGATGAATCTTTACCTAACACAACACCTATTTTACCTAGTGGCAATGAACCGCCACCAGAAAAAGCCCAAAAAGAAACAGAAGCGGGAGCAGAAATTTCAGCTTTAGTTAACTATGTACAGCCCATACATTTTAGTTCATTCGAGAGTGCTGAAAGTACGTTAAAGATAAGTTGAATTTTTAAATTGAAATAACTTTAATTGCTTTATAATTCTAGAGAAAAATCGTAATTATGAAATGTCATCGTTTGACGAAAAACAAGCCACAACTTTGTTAAAAGAGAGACCTATTGAGTTTGTCAATTATAACAAACATCAATTGTCTAGAGTATATCCAGCAGGTACTCGTTTTGATAGCTCTAATTTTATGCCTCAGGTAAAGAAAATCAGACAAAATTAAAATCGCTAAGCACATTTTAATAGAAAAAGAACTTTCTCAGCTCTTTTGGAACGCTGGTTGTCAACTGGTAGCTTTAAATTTTCAAACATTAGACTTGGCTATGCAGCTTAACTTGGGTATATTCGAATATAATGGCAGATCTGGTTACTTATTAAAACCTGAATTTATGAGAAGAACAGATCGACGCTTAGACCCATTTGCCGAAAGCACGGTAAAAAAAAAAATATATTTTCATTTTAAGAAAACTATTAATATTCAAATGTTCACTTAAGGTTGATGGTATTATAGCAGGTTCTGTTTCAATAACAGTATTGTCGGGTCAATTCCTTTCTGATAAGAGGGTAGGAACTTACGTCGAAGTAGATATGTTTGGTTTACCAGCAGATACAGTACGAAAAAAATTTCGTACAAAAATTGTTCGGGACAATGGTATTAATCCTATATACGATGAGGAGCCTTTTGTATTTAAAAAAGTAGGTTGATACGTCTCTCATGCTTTTTCTGATTTTATAAACAAATACTCTTCTTGGATTTAAGGTGGTGCTGCCAGCTTTGGCAAGTATACGTATAGCAGCTTATGAGGAAAATGGTAAATTTTTGGGTCATCGTGTTTTGCCCGTTATCGGTTTACGGCCAGGATATCGCCATTTAAGTTTGCGTACTGAAATGGGTCAAGCTTTACCACTGACCTCGCTGTTTCTGTGCATAATAGTTAAAGATTATGTGCCCGATGACATTGCAATATTTGCAGAAGCTTTGGCAAATCCCATTAAATACCAAAATGAGCTTGAAAAACGTGACAAACAATTGGCAGTTTTACAGGAGGACACTGAACCTATAGCAGCTGAAGAAGATATAGCAAAAACGTGTAAGTTATAAATGTTTTAAACTGTATAAAGTTGCTTATAGCTAAAATTTTTATTTAACAAAAAATCTTGATTTTAATTGTAATATGTATATATGTATGTATTTGTATTGTAAATAACACAACACAACTTTGTTAAATCCACACAAAAACTGCAACACTACAATACTGGATAACTCATTACACACCTTCCAATTCCAACAAACAAATGTGATTTGATCCCTCAATATCTACAATTTGCAAAAAATTATCAACAAAAGTTGTTTTCGTTCAAGTAGGTGGTCAAAAGAAAGAGCTTAGGCCGGTTGAGTCAAATACAATAAGTCCAAAACATAGATCTAGTTTAACGGCGGCTGCTACTATGAGTGTGGAAAACTCAAATGCAAGAGACACTGCTGACTCGGCTAGCGCTGTCATGCAGAGCATTCAACATCAGCATTCTTTGGATTCAACGGCTCCTACATCCGTAAGACAAATTGAGTTTAACCAGTTTGATGTAGAATCTTTGACGGCTGAACCATTAGAAAAAATATTAGAGCATAAGTCCGTGCGTGAGAAGCGCTTAGAGATGGAAAAGAAATTAGAGTCTTTGCGTAAGAAACATGATAAGGAAAAAGTTAAAATATGTGGTTCCAAGTTAAGTCCCTTGGACAGCAGTAAGAAGCCTAAGTTTGCTATAACTAACAAACTGGTGAAACGTTTAAGTAATAAAAATCTGTAAGTCTAAAACCGTATTAACGATATCATTCAATACAGGCTTTTATTTTAAGAACAGAAATTGTTTATTTGTCAACAGTGAACCCTCAGTCGAAGTTCCACCCTGTGCCATGGATTTAGGTGAAAATGAAGAGGAGTGTGCTGGAGAAACTCTGCAGAGTCTTGAGGGTACAATTGATGAAAGACTGCTGAATTCGTGTCGACAATATAGCCAACAATATCGTGAGTTGCAGAAAAAATATCACGAGACAATTTTCGCCACTGCTGAGAAGGTCTTGCAAACGTCGCAGGATAATCAGCTAAAACTTTTAAAGACGTCACTAGAGAAGGTGAACAATGAAGTAATGCACCAATTAAGAGAGGCGAGAAAGGTGGAGGTGAAAAATTTGGCATTAATACATAAAGATAAAGAAGAATTTGTAAGGTAAGTTAAATTCTTAAACAATGTGTCGCCGGATGCGGCAAAAGCTGTTGTTGTTTTGTTTAAGTTCGTATTTCGTTTGCACATGATAAAAAAGAATATATAAAAAAAGCCAATTGATATTTTTAGAACTTCTAGGAATGTTGAATTTTTCCTTCATTTCTCTAATTTCTACGCCTATTAATGTATTCTATTTTATCAAATTTTATGTCTCACATTTAAAAAAAAATAAATGTTAGATCGCCTTTTCTAAAAGTAACGATATGTAAGATGTAATCAATTATTGACAATCATGGGTCATATCAAAGCGAATTCACCAGAAGGTGGGTCAAGTAAATAGCGAATATTTTTTTTCGGTGGTCGGGTTGTCAAAGTTTTTATACAAACTTAAATTTTTTATGTAAACAAACATCTTTGTTTACTTCCAATGCTTTTGACAATCGGACCATAAAAGCAGTTTTAATGCAGAGTTGACCTCACCTTCTATTGAATTTGCAAATAATCGTGCTTTATTAAAAACTTAATCGTTTTTAATGCTTGAAATATATTTTAACAGAATTCGCTAAGCTTTTTTTATTTCAAATTGCTAGGCATCCTTCCTTCATTTACATAAAACTCCAAATTGTCAAAAATGTCTCCACACAAAAACAAATTAAATGGAACGAACATAAGCACATTTTTTGTTTCATACATACGAATTAAAAACCGCTTCCTGGGTATTTCAAAAATAATTTTTACCGAATAGAAACCCTTGTTAAAACATAGAAGTTCAATTTAAACGAAAAACTTCACTACAAATTCATTGGTTACGTAAAAATTTTAAACATAGAGTAAACTTTTGTTTGCATTATGTATGTACATATCGTTAGTCTAATTCGCAAATGTGTTAAGTCTCTTTTTTTCAAATTTTACAGGAGACACAAGAAACATTGTAGCTTTTTCAGTTTTTAAAATTTGTAAACTTTGTCAACGCAATTATTATTACAAAATAGTTCTCTTTAAATGACCTAGATAAAAAATACATTTCCACAAAATCTTGGGAGGGAAATTCGCACTTTTTTGGACTTAGCATTTTCGCCTTGTAAACTTATTCGTTTTATTGTGGACTTAGCACATTTTCCTACAATTAGTTTTAATTTTAAAAATAAGTTTGATTGATTTTCTATACAAATTTTATTAAAAAAAAAAACAGCAGCTTAAGACTAGCTCAGTTCATTTCTATTAAAAAGATACAAAAATATAACTATATACATTTTTAAGCTCATTTTAATTCCTATTGTAAAATTTAGAGTAAACAAATTCAAGAGTGAAATAAATCATCGTAAAATTTGTGGTGTTCATTGGGTAAAGATGATTTGAGAAATTTTAAGTCTTCATACTTTCTTGCAGTAATTTTTCTTCTTTCTTGATAAAGTTGCTGTAAATTTTTAAAGTCTATGGGATCAATTTAATCATAAATTGTCTGCGGTAATATTTTCTATACATCAGAAAAACGAATTTTACAATATATTTCTTTGCTTGGAGTGTACTTTATAGCTCTAAAATCTGTAACTTTACTATCATCTATATTACGCCCAGGTCTGATGCTCTTAAGAAATTGAACGTTATCAAATGTTTTGAAAAATTTATGATCTAAATACATAGCATCATAGGGTCTAGGGGTTTTTCGAGCATCTTTACAAACATCTATGTATTCTGAAGGTACGTTAATTACCAGGGTAGGTATTTCCTCGCAAAGAATTCTTTTTTTTTATCTTTCCCTCTTCGTTTCGCGAAAAGAAGAGATTTGTTGTTTTTGTTTCGTTTCTATAAACGAAGGCGAGAAACTGCTGTGTTTTCTTTCGTTGATATTTGTGCTGAAATAAAAAACCATTCGTTTGGCTGAAAAAGAAGGAAACGAAATGGAGAGAAGAAGCAAACAAAATTGTTTCTTCTTTCTAAATCGAAGGAAAAAATAGAGGGAAATAAAAGAAGGAAAAAACTTTGTTCATTGAAATTTGTTTTAATGAATGTCTATGTAATAAATTGATTTCGTTTTGGTAAATTATTAGGGAATTTTTCAAAAACGAACCAAGTCTTTGCTTTTAATTTTACTTTATAACAATATAATTTCAATAAAAAACAGAAAAAGAATTCTTTATTTTTTCCTTCCTTCCATTCGATATTTCGATTTCATTTTTCTTTTCTAATTTTATTCTCCTTCAGTTTGTTTCCTTCTATATCATTCCTCTTCGTTCTGCTAAACGAAGAGAAGCATTTGTGTTTGCTTCGGCAAACACAAAAGAAGGAAACAACAACAATATTTTCTTCTTTCTCGCGATAATGATAATCGAAAAGTTTTGTACAAAAAAACCTTCGCGAGAAAGAAAGAAAAAAGAAATTCATTTACCTACTCTGTTAATTACTCTTTTTTTCATAGCTCTTTCTATTGTGGAATGAACGCTATAATTTTTTTCTCAATATCAATGCCATGTTTAATATCCACATTGAGCAGTGCATTGCTCATTCCACAATTTCTATTTTGATACGTACAACCATCGTTATAAAAGATTAATTTTTTTGATTATCGTTTCCACAAAGAACCTTGTTTTTTAAAAAATGAACCCAAATACTTGCGAAATCTTCGGAGCTCAGACTGCCTTCCACTTCACTCCAAACCTTCACTCCTTACCTTATTAAAAAGGTATTTATTTTTAGATCTCCACTTTTCACGGCCTTAGAAAAAATAGAACAGAAAACACCAAATTCAATTGAACAAATTAATATTCGCACATGCTTTTAATTTTTTTCGTAGTATTGTGGCGTTTTTGCAAGCCACAGAATTGCAACAACCTTAAACTACATAATGACATTTTTTGTTGTCGTAAAATATGTATTCTGTATAGTATTACCCAAGCAGGTAGCCGCGAGATTACAGCAATTGTACAATAAAACAAACAACAGGGCTTTTTATTGCTGTTATATGATACGAACTGTCAAAAAGCAAAAGGGTTGATAAGGGACAAAAAAGACAAGATATAAAGACAAAAAACTTGTTTACTTGTTTACTATACAACATTTGACAGTTCGTATCACGAAACAAGCGAATAAAAAATAAACAGCTGGCTTTCCGAGACTACCTGCTATAAATATAAATTGGCATTACCGTTTTGCATTAAAATCTCAATTTTGGAAAAAAGTGGACTTAGCGTCTTTGCGAATTAAACTAACGATATATACTTTCGTATCTATCTTAAGCTTCGTTCGTCTAATGTCCAATATGTTACTTTTAGTATTCATTTACATACATACATACATATCGCTCCTTTATTGCAACATATCTAACAAAAATCAAACTTGGCAAAATGCGAATAAAGTTTTAAAAATTTACCTTTTTATACAGATTCCATAAACTATATTTTGCTATAACTGCGGGTTATTTTTAGATAAAACACTGATTATTGTTTTACATATAGAGAAGGTATGAGGGAGCCGTTTTGCTTAAGTAATTTCAAATTTTTAATTTTTTGAGATATGACTATGTTGCAATTAAGGAGCGATATATTTAGCTAACACAAATTTCCAGTTTTTAACGGATTTGCTTTTAAACCGACGGCACACTGCTATCAGTTTTTTTTAGCAGTTCAGAATCAATTAATTATAATATTTTTTATATTTCAAAGAATGAAACGTGAAGTTCGAAGATCTGTAGTTGAGCGTGGGGTAGCAGAACGCACACGTTTAATGGACGTTTATAAACAACGCACCGAGGATTTACGAAAACAACATGATATTGTTAAAAATAATTTAATGGAACATAGGACAATGGTATTTTACATAATTGAAAAAATGAACTTACCACTAATGCCACATTAATCTTTTTTTCTATTTCAGGCCCGACAAATTGTCGACAAAGAAAGTGAATCTCGCACTTGTATCACCACAAACGGTTTCTTAGTACTTTTTCATAATACCTCTGCCACCTCTACCTGTACTTCCCTCTCGAGTAATGAACACCATCATCTTTCATTAGACATAAGTTCATCTTCAAATCTATTAGCATTATCACCCGCCCGTTCAAATAACAGTATATCCAATAGTACGGCAGCTAGTTCTGCTTCCGCAACGACTGGTGTTGCCATATAAGTGCTAAAATAAACATTAACATAAAATTAAATCATTTTTAACGTAATTTAACAAAAAAAATTAATTTTTTTGAAATACAGTATTTATTGTTGTGAAAAAAAGAAAAAACGACGAAAATGTTAAGTGAATGGCGGAATAATGTTAATTGTAAAATTTAGTTTAGAAGTAATTAAAATACATACATACATATAGTCAGAATTATTTTATATAGTCAGTAATAATGAAAAAGTAGTGAATAAGTTGCTTTACACCAGTGTTGTCAAAAAATTAAATCAACAATACCTAACAGTCACGTTGCACTTACATATATATCCACAGAAATTTTATACAAAAATTCAAAATAGCTGCACTATTTATCAAGACCATTCGTCCCACGATTTCGAGCGAAAGTTTCGTTTGCTTTACTTAAATTTAAAACAAAAACAATATTTTATAATTTGTTTTTGTTTTAAATGTTAGTAAGGCAAACGAAGTTTTCGCTCGAAATCGTGGTATAGGCAGCAAATTTCCATACATTTTTTCGAATTGTTACAATACTCATTATCTAACCTACAAAAATTGGTTCTTTAATAAAATTTTAGGAACAGTAAATAGTATTTCTAGTAAAAAATCCTATAAAATAAGTACCTACAATTTAATAAATTTAAAAAACTGTGAGAATATCCCTACACCACTGCTTTAGAGAAAAAACCCTTCATATTGGAATTTGTTTCTTTTGTTGGCAACACTGCTTCACACGGTTGCTGATTGTTTTAAATCATTTTATTTGAATATTTATGCTTAATAAAAAAAACACTGCTTATGTCAAATTGCGTGTTAGTTCCCTACAGATAATATTGGACTACGTGGTCCATTGTCGCTTAAATAGACTATTTACAACATGGTCCAATGTACTGTAATATGGACCATGTTATAAGAAATTAACATGCAGTGCTGCGAACAACTGCATGATGTAAACTTTCCCTGCAGATAACGAGACTAGTCTATATATGCATGTTAAAAGTAGTCCATAAAGGAGTAGGAGTACTCCAAAACTACTCCAAATATATGGGTAAAAGGTGGTCCATTTAACATTACGATGTCCTAGGAGGGGACCATATAACCCACCAAAGTAGTCCCTAAACTACTCCATGGAGTACTAAAGTGGGTTAGTTTTAAAAGTACTCCATGTCACTACAGTATGAAGTACCATAAAGCGGTAGTTTAAGCATTTTTCATTTTTTACTAATCGCCTTTTATGTGCCCTGTAGTCTGTATTATTGTACTTGGTATTTTTAATTTGTTTACCTTTTTATTCACAAATTTCACAAACTTTCACTTTAAAATAAACAATTAATAATGGACACCATCAGGGCTACCAATGTGTAATACTGTTTTTTTTTTTTTGGTTTTGGTACTATTAAAGTTATAGTGCCAGGGTATCACACAATTTTTTTGGAGCTTCAACCACAAAACCTCGTTCGACCTAAACCTTCGTATAGGAAGGCGAGAGCTTCCAGAATCCGCTCCAGAGTATTTTGGTCTCCACCAGTAAACGTCTGAGTTATTTCCTTGGTACTCCACCAGTAAAACGTCTGAGTTATATATGGTTCTCCACCATTCACATTGAGTTAATTTTGGTTCTCCACCAGACAACACATAAAAACATTGAGGTTAAAAACGATTGCATATGGTTAATGTAGAAACCGCAAAAACTGTAACTCGGTACAGTTATACGACGCCGAACCACTAACCAATGCGGGGTGACAACGCAAAACGCACGAAAAGCAGACAAACAAGAACGACCTGTTTGTCCTTAAAAAATAATGACAAAAAGCGCGAGCTGCTCCTCCACTCAGAGCAGTTTTACGAGTGGTGTAATACTGTAAACTATAGAAAAGTATACATCAAGAAGTTGATGGCAGCACTGCGTGTTAATTTCTTATAACATGGTCAATATTCAGCTCAATTACGAATAAAAATTCCCCGGGAGTTTTTTCCCTTTTCCCATTTTTACAATTGAATTTACATATGAAAAATGGGAGAAGGGAGAAAACTCCCGGGGAATTTTTATTCATAATTGGGCTGATTACAGTAGATTGGACCATGTTGTAAGTAGTCCATTTAAGCCAAAATGGACCACGTAGTCCAATATTATCTGTAGGGTTTCTATAGTTTACAGTATTACACAGTGGTAGCCCTGATGGTGTCCATTATTAATTGTTTATTTTAAAGTGAAAGTTTGTGAAATTTGTGAATAAAAAAGTAAACAAATTAAAAATACCAAGTACAATAATACAGACTACAGGGCACATAAAAGGCGATTAGTAAAAAATGAAAAATGCTTAAACTACCGCTTTAGTGTACTTCATACTGTAGTGACATGGAGTACTTTTAAAACTAACCCACTTTAGTACTCCATGGAGTAGTTTAGGGACTACTTCGGTGCGTTATATGGTCCCCTCCTTGGACATCGTAGTGTTAAATGGACCACCTTTTACCCATATATTTGGAGTAGTTTTGGAGTTCTCCTACTCCTTTATGGACTACTTTTTACATGCATATATAGACTAGTCTCGTTATCTGCAGTGTTCAAATTAAACCGATTCTAAAATGTTAAATGACACTACCTTAAAAAATTTCAACAAAGTCGTGACCAAATGAATCTGACAGGTAATCTTTATGTAAAATGTTCATATTGAAATAATCTAATGTCGCATGTAATAAAACATTAGGATTTTTAAATCATTGGCTAAAAAAAAATAACTTGAAAAGAGCAAAATTGCAAAAATCATTAAATTTATAAAGTTTAAAATTTTGTCCACTATAACTCTGCCATTTATTGCCTCATCTTCACAAACGATCCATGGTTATTCTAGAATTCTTGTAACCTTTCACTAAAAGGAAAGAAATACATAATCCGTCTAAAATGTTTGTAGATATATGCATTTCAGTCACATCATCTTTTTTAAAAACACAAATAACGGTTATCTTGGAATATCTCAAAAACTGTACTACTTTTGACAATTATGACTTTATATTCGGATTCAGCGGACAATTTTGCATAAAGATTAGGTGTCAGATTCATTTAGTCGAAAAACTGTCACGTAGTGTAATTTAACCTAGCGTTTACATTTGCCAGTACTGGCAAGACAGTAGCAATACATGCAAACTTTTTCACTAATATATACACACTTTTCCAACTGTCTTGTATACTGTCTAGCAAATTTTGCAGACAGTAAAATTGGACAGTGATTCGACATTTTCTAACAGTAATCTGAAGTTTTATTAGCAAAAGGAAAAAAACGTAAAAAAATAAATATATTTTGCTTTGATTTTTTATGTTTTAGTTAAGTGTTATGTTTTTTGCCAAATATAGTTATTTTAGGCTGTTTTTAAGTTTGTTTAGTTCATATAAAACACGTTTCAAAGTGAACTGTCTTAACTACTGTCTGGACGCCTACGTCACGAAGACAGTTAGCAGTGTTTTTGGCAACTAATATGTATTTTCTTACTGTCTTGCCAGTACTGTCAAATGTAAACGCTATGTAAACTTGATATGAAAAAAAAACAAATTTTCAAAAAAAAAAAAAATTATTTTTTATTATACTGTTATTTTTATTTATTTACAATATAAATCCTATGTTTTAACGTAAACTATCGCAGATTTTTTTCGTAAGCAAAATTTTTTGTTTTACCCTGAGTTGTAGTGTAAATAAAGAGAACTGATGGCTTGCCTACACGTGATTACGATACATATAATTGACCGTGGGAGAAGCATTGATACCCTAAATCAATTCCACGCAATGCCAATGATTGCCATGGCCCTTTATTTATTATAATAGCAAAGGTAAGACGTATAGGAAATTAATTTTCCTTTTAAAATGTTTGCGTTAGTGAGATAATGCATAACCCAAAATACCTGCATTCAATGCACCAACGTCCTTATTGTTCGCAGCCGGTATCGCTCTTTCAGCTAACCAATTTTGATTTCCATAATTTTGCGCAATGTTTGAAAATTTACTTGAATCCAATTCTTGTTTTGTTAGTGCTAAAGTTAGCGGGAAAAGTGTTTAAGCCAGTGGCACGATCAATGGATCAATGAATTAACGGTATCTTTAAATTTATTTATCGCACACATTCGAATTCTGATTTCAAATACACTTTACATTAACCATATACATAGGTCCCAATGTCTACCTTGTGGTGGAAATCGGAAGCCTAAAATCGCCTTTTTTTTATATAATGAGAAGAAGGATAACTGCCTGTTTTTGAAATAAAAATTTTCGTTTGGGCATTTACATTGAAACAAAAAAAACTCAAATTTGTTTTTGTTTTAAATATATGTATATTTTTTACCTTTATATCCTTTGTTCTTGTTATTTTTGAAATAGAGAACGAGTCAAAGTTTCCAAATTAGGTACAAGCATCTTGGTTGGAAATCTCTGTAAAAAATGGGTGGGATTTAAGAAGTGGGCGAGGCACAAAATAGATTTATTTATACCTTAAGAACGCCCAGAAAATGTTTTCCAAATTTGGTGCACATATAAAGCTGGGTTAATTATTCAAAACTTTTCTCAAAATATGGGCTCGATTCTAGATTAAGGCTTGGCACCTCTCGTAAAAGACATAGATTACTTTATATCTGGAGAATGGCAAGAGTTAAAGTTCCAAATTAGGTTTTCACAACATCTGAAAAATGTGGGCGGGATTGGAGAAGTGGGCGTGATACTTCGCAAACAAACCCTTAACAGATTTTTGCATATGTGGTGAACGGCAACACATCAAAGCAGCAAATCAGTTTGGATTTTAATACTTGCTATACATTCGGGTATGTTCTAGAAATCGAAATGAAGTGAAATTTCAATCGAACGATCATTTAAATTCAATTATTTACTAAGTGACCGTAGTTTTTTGTGGTTTTAAGAGTTGTTCTTGCAAAAATAATAGATACTTAAAGACTGAATTAGATAAAATGAAATATTTTTTGAACTTTCATTACAGGGTCATTTTTAAAATTTGCTCGATTTTAAATCCACTTCATTTCGGTTTCTAGAACACGCCCGATTAAGTTTACAAAAGTTAAACATTTTCAGGAAGCATACGACTGTTTAATATAAAACTTTGTATTAAAAGTATTAATATATTTAATGAACTAACTGCCAGTTTTACGATGTCGAAAGAACGTTGACTTTCGCACAAATACATTTGAAACAAAAACCAATTTTTGAGAAAGAGTTCTTTTGCATTTAGTGAAATAGGCAGTAAATTTTTCATTTGAAACACACATAAATCGGTGTAAAGTGACTTATTTAAGTAGTGGAACTTAAGAATATGGGTTGAGTAGCTTTTATGTCGGTATTAGAAATAGAAAATTTTATAAATTAAATATACATACAACATAAATTTTGATAAAACTGTTAAAAAAAAAAGGAAAACAAGAGACAAATTATTCATTTTTTATGTTCGAAATTTCATGAATGTTATCAAAGGTTTTCTTGAGGCTCAGTTAGCTAAGATTAACAGTAACTTAACCTTACCGTAAAATGGAAGACCAATCTATTACTTACAGAATGAGACGCAACATCTTACTACTAACTATAGTCGTTCTTATTGCTTTACATACAACAAAATGAAGCAGCTGATTTGCAACGGTACTGTAACTCTCAGCTAACTGAGCTTTTATATCATTTTCGGTAGCATTCTTCGAAAATTTTTAAAAAATAATTCTATAAATGAAGTGGGTGCCCCGGTAGGCTAAATAGTAGTGAGCAGCCTATCAGTGCGAGGATTGTGGGTTCGATTCCCGCCAGAGACTCTGGTCTCTTTCATTACTAGAATTAGAATGAAATATTAATTGTATTTGTAACTCCTAATAAATAAAAAATTTAAAATAAATGAATAATTTATCTTCTTGAGATACATTTTTTCAGATTTCATTTCAGAAAAATTTTAATTTCCTTATTGTTAACAATAATTTGTAATAGTATTTAAGTGCAATAATAATAACAATCTGAAAAAATAACTAATTCTTGAAAAACAGAAAAAAAGATAAATTTATTTTATTTAAAAGTGTGTAGTCAGTCAGTCTTTTTAAATGTTTCTACTGATTATTCCTAATTTAAAAACACAAAAAAACTTTGGTTGTATTTAATTTAGAAAACAAAAACAACGTAAAATACTACATACATATTTAATTTATAGCAAAAGAAAAAGAATAACAACCAACAAAAGAAAACAAACTAGTCTTATTTCCAAAACAGAATCTCAGATTTATTAGACAATTAACGATGCTTCCTTTTTATATTTTTCAATTAAGAAGTATTTTAAACATTTTCTATTTCTTATTTTTTATTTGTTCTTATAATTATTATCTCTTAAATTAGTTACTCGCTGTTTAAACTAAAGATATTATTTACAGGGTTTAATAAACTGCAGTCTAAATCAAAAACTGTCGAATAAAAAACGAAAATTTGTGTACAACTTTTCGCTTTTTGAGTTGGTTTGACAGCGACTGTTTACATTTAAGAATCAGGGGCCAGATTCTGGCATTCGTGATCGAGTACTTTCTCGATTCGAAAGCAATTTAATATCTAACTATTTCAGTCAATACTGAACGAATTGGAAATATTTTTTCGTTATTGTAAAGCATTCATTTGAGTTTCACAATATAGAAAAAATAATTTTGATTAGTTCAGTATTGACTGAAATAAAATTGCTTTCGAATCGAGAAAGTACTCGATCACGAATGCCAGAATTAGGTCCCAGAATTAAAATCAACAGTTCTTCTTTGGCCAATGACAAATGCAGAAGTGGAAGAAATGGCAGTTTTTCTACTTTCACTGCAGTTTTTTAAACGCTGATTATTTATACATACTAAAACAGGTTTTAAACAATAGAATCATAGAAGAATGACTAGAATCGAGTCAGAGAGACAAAAAACGTAACTGGGCAGTCAAAACCACTATTTCTACGATTAAATTGGTTGAAGGATTTTCTTTAAACTTTTATTGGTATCTATAACTATTTTCGCCGATCATAAAGTTGCACAAAATCGTATATAATATGGGAAAAAAACCTATTCTTTTAAATTTAATTCAAACAATTTTCAATTTATTTGATGCTGTTAATTAAACATCAGATTTTAAAAATTAAAGTTAGTTATTTATTTATTTAAAGGTAACATTTATTTCGTGTTTGTTACCAAAAGAAGCAATAAAAAGTGCTGTAATAAGTGTGAAGAGAGCAATATTTTATTTTTAAACAAAAAGCGAGAGCTTGCATTCTAGTCGTTTTCTATGATTTGATTTTTGGCTGGTGTGCATGTATTTTTATTTGTATTTCTAACTGCCATTTAGCAAACAATTTATTTTTTGACAGTTATAGAGGTAGTTAATTATAACCGAACTTGGTGAAATTGGCCATAAATACAAAAAATATATTTTATTCTTGTTGTTATATAAGTTTCTAGACCCAGCACCGCCCAAGGGGCTGAATCGTTCTTGTGAGTCCAACTGCAAGTCGAAATTTTATGATGGTAGTTCTATATTTACCCACAGGTTCAACATAGGCTTTACCTTCGAAAATCATTTTACACACAGTGGGTGTAGGGTATCCTAGCCCGACTATACTTTCTTATTGCTTTTATTGATTTAAATATACAACAGGAGAACAAAACGAAAGACTGGTGCTTGTAGAAAAACAACAATTTAATGGTTACTGCGCAATTACAAACTTAACAAAAGTTTTTTAAAAATATATTTTAGATATAACAATTCGTAGCTGGCAAGAATAATCACCCTTATTCTATCGGGCGTCTGCAACAACAACGGCAATTTTAAGTCAACAGCAATTCTTATCAAAGACAACATCAATTCTATGTTAATTTGGTATTTTGTAAGAGTATAACGACGACGTTGACTGTTTATCGATAATGTTAATAAAATGAACCACATATCTATATATATAAAAATGAAAAATGTTTGTATGTGTGTTTGTTTGTTTGTTTGTTTGTTTGTTTGTTGGCTTATAGACTCCTAAACTACTGAACCGATTTTCCTGAAATTTTTACAGATACATCACGTGAGCCCTAAAAATAAAATAGGCTACTTATTTTTTCGATAGGGGCAGGGGAATTGGTATCCCCCATAGGATGCCAATATTAATTATCGCATATATTAAGATCCGCTGCACGCATTATGCAGAACTTTTGGTAGTAAGATCTTCTGAGCCCCAAAATTAAAATAAAATAGCAGCGGGGGAAGTGGAATCCCCCATAGGACGCCAATGTTTAACATCGCATATCTAAAGAACTGTAATAGTGAGAATGTTCAAACTTTCTAGAAGTCACTCTTATGGTATACAACACTTTTGAAAATAACAATAAAGCGGGTAGGCGCAGGGGGGAAATACCTCCCATAGGATGCATATATTAAATATCGCTCAACTGAAGAATTATTAAAGGGAGTCTTCAAAAGTGGTTAAAGCTATTATTATAGTAAACTATAAATTTCAATATACAAATGGGCGGGGTAGACGGGGGAGGAGCAGTACCCCTCATAGATAGAAATATAATTAAGAGCCGCTGCACGCATTTTGTTGAACTTTTGGTAGTAGGATCTTCAGAGCCCCAAAATTGAAATAAAATAGCAGCGGGGGAAGTGGTACCCACCATAGGACGCCAATGTTTAATATCGGATATCTTAAAAACTATTAAAGTTAGAATGTTCAAACTTTGTAGAAGTCACACTTATGGTATACTACACTTTTGAAAATAAAAATAAAGCGGGAAGGCGCAGGGGGGAAATACCTTCCATAGGATGCATATATTAAATATCTCTCAACTCAAGAACTATTAAAGGGAGAGTCTTCAAACGTGGTTAAAGCTACTATTATGGCAAACTTTAAATTTCAATATAGAAATGGACAGAGGAGGAGCAGTAACCCTCATAGATAGAAATATAATTTAGAGCCGCTGCACTCTTTTTATTAAACTTTTTGTAGTATGATCTTCTGAACCCCAAAATTGAAATAAAATAGCAGCGGGGAAATGTTACCCCCCATAGGACGCCAATGTTTAATATCACATATCTTAAGAACTGTTATAGTAAGAATGATCAAACTTAGTAGGTCACTCCTATGGTATACTACACTTTTGAAAATAAAAATAAAGCGGGAAGGCGCAGGGGGGAAAACCTTCCATAGGATGCATATATTAAATATCTCTCAACTGAAGAAGTGGTTTAAGCAGTGTAGCGAAGCGCACCGGGTTAAGCTAGTCTCTTATATAAGAGCCAGCTGATTCGTTTCGTTTACTGTTTATGATAAAAAAAAACAAGTTCTAAGCACAATAAAATTGCCAGCAACATTGCGTTTTTTGGCCCAGGGATCGTTTGTTTCCAATTTTCCAAAATAGATGGGATTTTTTAACGATTTTTAAGCTACGGTCAGACTTATCAAATATGTGACGAAAAAAACGGGACCAACAACCAAACTAAAAAATCATTTCCCTTAATATCAATATTTATTTTGATTAAATACCACATCTTACAAAAAACTGTTTTTTGCTATGTCTAGTAGTATAATTAGTTTATTTTGTAATATTAAGACATTTTAAATCTCACTAACTATTAACAAAAGTAGGGGTTACGCTTATTTGATTAAATATTTAATAAGTGTGACCGTAGCTTTAGTTAATACTAATTTTTGCTTTCATGCCGCTGTTAGCAAATTTTTGCGTATTTAAGCTAATTTTGAAATTTTTGCCATTCCTTATGGTTTAAGAGACTTTTAATCAATTTTATGGCTTGTTTGATAAATTAAAAATGTTTGCGAATTTTTTTGCAAAGTTTTCCGAATTTTTGTAATATTTGCGTAGCTTTGTTGCTCTTTGAGCCAACATTTACCTTGAATTTTTTTAAGATTTTTAAAATGCATCACAAAGCACCACAAGACAACACTAAAAACGCCGACGACAAAATCAAAGGCAATATAAGACAACAGCAACGCCAAATTTTTTTTACAAAATACCAAACACATGTTAACAGTCATCGAAATATGACTATTTGACCAACGGAAATACGAAATTAAAACAAAACATAAAAAGGGCGTTGTTTTCTGTTGACGACGCCAAATAGAATAAGGGTGAATGATTAAGACAACTAAACTAATTTTTTTTCTTTTTCATCGTTTTAATGCAAAAAAAAAAGTTAACATAATTTTAAAACTGGTAGTTTTTTAACGAAATTTCTTCAAAAAAATATTATTTTTTTTACAAAATATTGCCCACAACCGTGTTTTAAAAACATCTCGTTTTGGCTATAAAATATTTTTTTTGCTCTACAATTTTAAGGTTTTCTAAAAAAACTTTTACCAATAAAAACTTACCAAATCGATTTATAATAGAATTGAAATATTTACTGAATTTCTATAAAGATCACTGTTAATGAATAAGTACATAAGTACTATTTTTTAAGATTAGGGAAATTCAAATGTTCCCGATACACAAAAGTCTCGAAAACATAAACTACCTTTCTTCTAAAGAAATGTTTAGTGAAGAACATTCGGAAAGTTTACTTTTTACTTTTTTAATAAATATTATAAAGTTGCCAGGAACTGGCACAACAACTCCTAAATAAATATATAAGTTACTTAGAAACTTGACCGGAATCGTTTTTCTTAAACCCTTTATTATTTTTAATTTACTTATTTATTAGGCAGCATTTTTAATTTTAGTCTGTATTTGCAAACATCTTTTTGGTACTATTATGTATTTACTATGTGTATATTTATTTAATAATTATTTTTTTTTATTATAATTTTTAAATCTATGAGCTATTTTTAAAACAATTAACGAAAAAAAATTTCAATATAAAAATTACCTTGAAATTTTTTTTTATTTGAATCCATGTTATTGTTGCATGCCAGGTGTTTAAAATTTTAAAAAATAAACTGAACAAACGCAGAAACAGGCACAAGTTCTGAATTACTAAGTGTGATTATACATATAATTTAACTCTATTACTATTATGTGTGATTAATTGTTAAGATTTATTTATTTATGAGTTTTAGTTTTCTTTTAATGTAATATTTTATTCCTTATTTTATAAATAAATGTTTTTCAACACAATGTCTTTAAAAACTGTTTTATTCTGTTATCCTCAACTACAACTTTTTTAAACCCGCAATCTGCAACCACGACTTTATTTTACAACACCAACTTCAAGTATTCTTATAAATCAATTATATAAAGACTGTTGATTTCACCTCTTATTATATTAAAATGAAACGGAATTATTAAATTCTATTAATGACAATCAATATTTTGGAAAAAAAATGTCACCCTCACTATTTTTTATTAGGTTGAAATTTAGTTACGAGTATAAATCCTACATCAATACAAGTCTTATATTTCTAACCCAGTACATTTTATTATCATACATATACGACTTAAAGCATAGCTCTATTACGTGTCTATTAGAAAAAATATAAAGTTTATAAAGTAAGAAATGATAAGTAATTTAAAAAACAAACAACAAATCTGTAACCTTAACTCTTTCTCTGGACGGCAAAACCACCTTAGATGTTGTAACTTGCATTAAATGATATCAAATTTAATTTCCTAAATAGTTAATAAATAAAAAAAATGTTTATTGTATAAAATAGCTAATTACAATATTTCCAAACTCACTCAAGTTTTTTATTTGCCATAAAAACTATGTTTGAAAGCAATTGCAAAGAAAGAAAATAACAATCTTAAAATTGTAACTGGGGCCTGATTCTGACAGTCGTAATCGAATACTTTCTCGATTCGAAAACAATATCTTATTATTTCAGTCAATACTGAATGAATCGGAATTATTTTTTAATTTAATCAAAAATTTGAGCTTCACAATACTGAAAAAATAATTTCGATTCTTTCAGTATCGACTGAAATAAAACTGCTTTCGAATCGAGAAAGTACTCGATCACGACTGCCAGAATTAGGCCCCTGCTTTTTTAGAGAAAAAATGCTGCAATTAAAAGTGGGTGAGTTCTAAAACATCAAAACAGATTGCAGTAATGCGGTTTTGATACTGTTTCGATACAAAGTAACGTGCTGTTTTGATTATTTTGTGAAAGAAAATTTCAACAAAGCATCAACAAAATTATAAATGCACAGTTTACCTCAAGGTACATTTACATAAGACTTGTCAAAATTGTCTCCATATAAAACAAAAACAATTTAACGCAGGCATGCACATATTTTTTTGGTTCATACATACGAATTTAATTATTGGAGCTTATGCCTCCCCGCTAAACCAAGGTGCATTTGCTCATCGACATTTTAGGACGTATGACATTGTCAATGTTTAGATAGTTGCGAATAGGATTGCATGACTTAGTTCGGTTGCATTGCAAATAACGTTTTGGAACTCACCCAGGTGCTATTGATTTTTTGCGTGTTCCAATTGTATTAAAGCACCGCGGTTATAAAATAATAATAAATTCATTTCAATATGCAAATAAAATCTAAAAATAAAATACACAACATCATAAATTTTTCAAATAAGATGCAAACGTAGTAAAATAAATTGGTGTTTTAAAATTAAAAGAAAACTTTAAAAGAATAGGTATTAACAAGCAATACTTATTTATTTAAATGTCGAATTGGTGTCTAGAAATATTTTTTTAATTGCATGATTTGTATAAAATAAATGTATCTATGTACGTATGTGTATAATTTAAACGTAAATATAACATATTGACAGCTCAGTATTTGTTTGGCGCATATGCCAACAAGTTGGAGTGGAGAGAAACGACAAAGAAGGGGTGCGTTCGTAAATGTATCACTGCGCTGCATCAGAAAAGCAAACTTTTTTATTTTTGTGGAGTTTTTCACAATTTTTTGGTACACATTAACTTCACTGATAAATATATAAGCATTTGAAATCACTGATGCAGCGCAGTGATGCATTTACGAACGCACCCAAGGTTTGCTGAAGTTTTCTCAAAATATACCCAATACAATTGCTTTTTTTTAACACTGATTCCGGCATATGTTTTGTGCTTTTAAGAGATTGCCATTAAGAGATATTAAGAGACAAACTTAATTATAAAAAGAGTAATTTTTGGGATTTCAGTATTTTCATTATAACTAAGCCATTTTTAGGGCGATTTGACAGATTTATATACCGACATGTTTAAGATTTTTAAGAAATTTACCATTTGCTTGGATTATAAAACTTGGACTCGGGAAGATCTAAAGTTCCCGAAAATGGGTAATTTTCAAAAAATATGTTTTACTAACGATTTCTGATCTTTTGATATAGAATGCGTATCCATGGTCATTTAATAGCCAAAAAAGTTTTTATAAAATTTTTGATATTTTCTGTACGGGAGGTAACACGCCCACTTATTATAGTTATATATATCCTTTTACCTTCGGTGAAGGGTTAAAAAGTCAATGCATAGTTTTTACAGTGATTTTGCAGACATCAACATGGAAAGTTAACAACATTAGCTTTAACATCGACGTATGTATAGTATACATTGTATACAGCATATGTTGTTAATACTAAAGCCCTACACGAATGCATTTGAATGCCGTTTCAAGACATTAGTTTGTTTTTTAAATACGGATTGTCGATTGCTCTTTGCTAGCGAATCAAATACTATATTGTGAAAAACACATAAAGCACGAAAAAAATATAAAGACACAAATGCAAATGAATTTCAATTAGTGTGTTATAAACGACCAAATATGAAGTGTAAAGAGTACGGAATATACTCCACACAACAACGAAACAAAAAAATCACACTAACTACACCAAATCACACCAAACAATAGTAACTGCTGACTTCTACAACAATACAACAAGACAAAAAACTACAGGCATTTTGTTTGTGTAAAATTCTTCGCCGTTCCCTGCAAATATTATTGGACCACCTGATCCATTTTGATAAAATGGACTACTCCATGGACTGGTCCGATGTAATGCAAGCATGGACCATGTCATTGTTAAAAAGTGTTTGTAGTGAGACGACATGTCTTCGTTTTGAGTATACCATGGAGTAGTTTTAAAATTGATCCTTTTTAGTCCAAAGCTGGATTATGTGGTCCTGCCCTAGGACATCGTAATGTAAAATAGGCCATGTTTTTTCCATACTTTTGGGTTACTTTTGAACTAGTTCTAGTTCCTTATGGGCTACTCTTTACACGCGTGTTTGGACTGGTCCTATAATTTACAGGGTGTCTTGTCTACTGTCTAGCAAATTAAGCAGACGGTAAAATTGTGCAGTGGTTTGACATTTGCTAACAGTAATTTCAAGTTTTGTTCGCAAAAGAAAGAAAAAATCCAAATGTAAAAAAAAAAATATATTCTGCTTTTATTTTTTATGTTTTAGTTAAGTTTTGTATTTGTTCATGTTGCTATTTTAAGCTATTTTTAAATTTGTTTAGTTCATACAAAACAAGTTTAGCTGGACTTGCACTTGAACATTCACGTTTGACATATTTTAAAAAGTGACCTGTCTTAACTACTATCTGGACGCCTACGTCACGAAGACAGTTATGGTGAATAAATCACTGATGGCTTAAACGCTGGTTTAGTTGAACTAAACTTGAATTTATATGTAGTTTAAACTCAACAGCTGTAAATCAGTGTCCCATATATTAGGTCACATATTTTGCATCATTTTGTGAAAAATGTTGCAAAATATTACAAAATGTTGTCTGTGTACTCCAAATCTCTTGCAGCGAGAGAGCCAAAAAGAGAATTTTTTGACAGTTGGAAGTTAGAGAACTTACAAAATGTTACTGGAGAAATTTCCTCTTGCAAGATTTTGCAACTAGTTTGAACAGCGGTTTTTATTACGTGTGCCAAGATAGCGTCGACGAAATAGCGTCGAATTTGGGAATATAAAAACCGGGAAAACAAAATACCCAAATTATGGTCTTTTGCAGAATAACAACAAAAAGTTAGCGTCGAATTTAGGAATTTAGGGGGATTTCCAAAAGTAAAAAAAAGGTAGCGTCGAATTTGGGAATTTAAAATGGGGAAGTAAAAATAACTTATATTTTTAATAAAAATACAAAAAATAGTTAGCACAAATAAAATACACATTTAGGAACAAAATAAGCAATGCGTGCAAAAAATCGTTCGGTTAGTTCCCGAGATATTTGGGTGCATCCAAAATGGTCAGTACAAAGCTTTACTGATTTATCCCTTGGAACACAAGCTTTTGCACGGTATAAAGGCTGAGTTCCAAAACGTCGGTTGAAAAGCAACTATCTTTTTTAAATGCATGCTACAATGCAACCGTGTAGGTTATTACAATTCTATTTGTCCCAATGTGCACCAAAAAAGTATTTAATGAGAACATAATACAAAAGCTGTGCATTATTAAACTTGAATATACATTTTTGATTTGTGCTGCAAAGTATATTGATGTTTTGGAACTCAGCCAAACTGTATATATATTCTGCAAAAAATCGAACCCAGAAATCTCGGGAACGGAACGAACGATTTTTTGCACGCATCGCTCATTTTGTTCCAAAAAGTTAATTTTTTTTAAACTATTTTTTGTATTTTTATTAAAAATATTAAATATTTATACTTCCCCTTTTAAATTCCTAAATTCGACGCTAACTTTTTGATTTCATTCGGTAAATCCCATTATTTGGGTATTTTTGTTTCCCGGTTTTTTAATTCCCAAAAGTCGCTATTTCGTCGACGCTATCTTGGCACATTTGGCTGTTATTTTTGTGAAATGAAAATAAAAATTGAAATTTAACAATGGCAGAGGCTAAGTAGTTTTTAGGCTTCACTTTAATTAAGTATTTTTGAATTTACCGCGAGAATTCACTTTTGCTTACACATATGCTAAATTTTGCTTTGTCATTTCAATTGCCTACACACCGATCAGCTGTTTTCTTGCAAGATTTCACTGGATTCTGTCTGCGTACTTTTTGAGATATTTTCAGCCGACAGAGTAAAATTGGTCTTACTCTCCCAAAAAAATTTACTGAGTATTTGCTACTGGAAAAGTACACAGACAGACCTATTACATGCTGTTAAAAAAAATAGTGTGGCAGCACTACGATTAATGTTTTCAAATTCGTATGGTTTGTATTGATAGTTTAAAAGCCCAATTTTAAGCGTTTAAAGATGGTTTATATGTTAACTCATTAATATTAGAATTGCTGGCTTAAACACATTTTAAACCAAAAAGAGAGTTGAACTTACATTAATTTATTAGCCCTTAGTAGTGTTTTTGGCAACTAATAGCTGCGTTCGTTTACCCCAAAATTTGTACTGGATTTTACTGAAATGCGTTCGCGTACACATCAATTTGTAAAATTTTCATATTACTTACCTACTGGATTTTACTGGAAAAGTAAACGAACGCACATAATATGTATTTTCTCACTGTCTTGCCAGTACTGTCAAATGTAAACGCTGTGTTAATTTTTTTAAAATTGACTTTGCTTTCGCTTTAACTACTTTTTTTCTTACGGCGATGAAGCAAATCAAAAGTCAAATCTATATTTTTATTTATTGTATGAAGAATTTGCTGAAATCGCCAAAAAGTGGCGTGTAGAGCAAACAAACTTAATAAATTATAAAATAGTTGATATGGAGCAAAATAAATAAATGATATGTATATTTGTGTGTGTGTTTCCATGTTTTTATTATTTTTATGCTTAAATTTTTATATAGCGAAAATTATGTACAGTATAAATGTTTTTTGATGTTGTAACTTTTTACTATTAACGTACTTTTACCATACATAATACTCATATATAAATTAAAAAGGATTTTTTTATCCTGGCAAAACTTTTTCATTGTAAAGAAAAATTCATCATAGGAAAATCACAAAAAAAAAAAGGGAGAGAGAGCTTTGTAAAGATTGTAAAGAAGTTCACTTTAAAGAAGTTTGACTGTATGTGCTCTAGCTTTGCCGTGATGAGTTTAAAGCAAAAATTATTTTTGAAAACTTTCAAAAATGACAATCTAATTGCTTGTTTTTAAAAACTTAGTATTTCAAGCAAAATAAACAACCAAAATAAATTGAAGTTAGAACAGAACCAAGGATAGATTTTTCGATAATTGAAAAATAGTATTAACGATTCTAGAATGAGATAGGTTTTTCAAAATGAATACCCAGGAACAAATTTACATAATGCTTTATTTCGAAATTATCAGGCCTGTTTTGAAAATCACTTGGTTTCAATAAAAATCACATGATTTCAAATCAAGTGATTTTCAGAAAATGCCGTCATTTTTTAAACTTTCTTAGAAACTAAAAATCTCAGTTCATATTTTTTTTATAAATTACATATTTTTATTTCGGGTCGAAAAAAGAGTGTTTATATACGGATGGTACCCGAATGTTTACATCTACAATCATGAATTAATTTTGAGTTAGTCATATTTGTTGTAAAAAATAATTTAATATTAATGTTCAATAAAAAATAGAATATTCGTTTTTATGTATTGTGTTGTTGGTGTTGTAAATATAAATGTTGTTATTTAATTATTTGAAAAGAACCCACTCTACATTTCTAAATCAAAACTTAAAATTTTATTTCATATGTAAAACATACTTACATCCTTGTTTAAAACAATACTATTGTTTTTTTAGTATTAGACTGTGCCTTGATTTAGGAACACTTTTTAAATCGAATTAAACAAAAATCCGAAAACTAATAAAATAAATTTAAAACGCCATACTTTTTCTAAAACTATAACTTTTTTATTTACAAATATCTAAAAGTTAGAATTAAGATTCTAAATTCTTATAGATACTGATACCTCAGTCAATACCAAAGCCAGGAAAAGTGTTTAAAACAAAAATAACCGTTTTTACATTTAAATCAATCAATCTTATTAGTAGTAACAAGTTAGAGTGCTATATTCGGCTGTGCCGAATCTTTGATACCCTCCACCGACAGTTCGAATGTTTAAGAAGTAATATCTGTATGATGTCTTTTTATTATTATTATCTTAAACTGTGACGATTTGTTATTAATTATGGTTTTAGGAGACTAAACTGTTTTCCGGGAGTAGGGCATATATGGGGCCTAGGGTAAATTATGTACCGATCTTCACGAAATTTCACAGTATCATTTATAGTCCTATAAAATTGTGACGAGCCAAAATTTGTTATGATTGCATTATTTTTTACGGTTTTAGGCGTACTAAACTGTTTTCCGGGAGTAGTGTTTATATGGGGCTTAGGGTAAATTATGGACCGACCTTCGCGAAATTTTACAGTGTCATTTCTAGTCGAATAAAACGGACTTGTGCAAAATCTTATGTCATTCCGTGCATTTTTGCATCATTTATGTTAGTTTTTGTAACAAAATTATCAAGTTTTTGAAGGTGGTGGTTCCACATTTTGATTCATAGCTGTGGTCCTACTGAACCGATTTTGCTGAAATTCAATCCCAAACTGCTTAGGATAACAACAAGCAATTTGACACCTAGTTTGTTTATTTCTTTTGAGTTTTTCGAAAGTGAGCGTGTTTTCAACAGACGGACAGACGGACAGACGGACAGACGGACAGACGGACGGACGGACAGACGGACAGACGGACAGACAGACGGACATGGCTAAATCGACTTAGAATTACTCAAGCAGCCAGAATATATATACTTTATGGGGTCTGAGATGAATAATAAAAAAGTTTCACACGGAATGACAAACTTAGTATACCCTCTTCACAACTAATTGTGGTGGAGGGTATAAAAACTGCACACATTTATTTTATTCATAATAACGGATGTTTTCAATGTTAAAACAAGTTTAAAATATAATAGATAATGTGTTTAAGTCCTAATATTTAATACAAATACGATGGCAGATAGGACAAGAAAAATATGTATATGTAATCACAAAATGAAGTTAATTTTTTAGCTTTATCAACATATAAATGTAAACGAAATTTCTGATCACTGATATAACAATAAAATTCTACACATTTAAACTTCATTGGTGTTAAATTTACAAACAGTAATAATAAAAAATATTTGTCGTTGTGATTTAGAAATCACTTGATTAAGAACCACAGAAACAGCGTATATATTTATAAAAAAATTAAAAGGAAACCTCCATTTTACATGTAATTGTTCAAAATTAAAAATTATTTGTTTATTAACATAAATGTTAAATGATGATTCAAATTACACAAAGTTTTTAAAATCTTAATTTAAGTATATAAAAACATAATAAATTGTCTATTTAGTTGAATTGATTAAAAAATTAATTAATGAATGATGGATATGTATAATGAATGAATAAGATAAACAATTAACATTAGAACAAAAACAAGTGTTTGATTTTATGAAAACATGACAAAAATTCGTTGTTAAGTTTTACTTTTAGGTTCAACACTTTTGTAGTCTCAAACCCAAACGATTAAAATTTCAAAGTATATTGCAGTGTGATGCATGTATTTTTTTAATCTTAAGCTATATATAAAAAGTTTTTACTAAAAATACTATCTTAAATAAAGTCTGTTTTGCGATAAAACAAAGGCACCATGGCTTTCACGCAACTCCTCCAATTAGTGACTTAAAGCATTTGTACAAATATCATACTCAACATGGAACCTAAAGCTAAACCACAGCTAAGAGATGCCGCCATTATGGAAGATGCCATTTCCTTTTCATGCTGCATTACACATCTGAATAAAAATAAAACTCAAGGTAATACGCAAAAACTTAAACCTTATTGAACTAATGCTTACCTGGGAGCCATTATCAGCAAAATGTTTGTAATATAACCATTGCTTAGAGCAAAAGTTATCATCATAATAATAAAAGCAACATCGGAGTGCACAAGAATTGGCATTAAATTGTGTAAATTGGTGTTGGAACACAAAAAGAAAGGTATATACAACATACGTAAGACCACCATCATTAAAACCGTATGAACATTTTTACGGGGCTAAATAAGATAAACAAAAATATACATTTCTATCATTTGACAAAATTTTTGTCAAAATAAAACTTACTCTTTCGAAAATACCGCAGATAATACGACCAAAATAATCACCGGAATTAAAGAATAAATAATTCACCACAGGCATATAGTAAATATCTAAAAAGATTTATATATATTTTTTTTAAATTAAAGATTATATTAATTAAATAAAAATTGAATTGAAAAAAATAAGTTCATGAAAAAAATCTCTTACCATTCCACGCCTTCCCTTCGCCATATTTCTCTGATTGCATGAGTATTGTAATCGATGGGTATACAGAAAGCGTCGTAGCAAATAACAAACAAATAGTGACAGCATGTACATAAATTTTGCTAAAAACGTCTTGTACATTTGGATCCAACGCTATGCCCCTGTCAATGGTACGACTATGAGTAGGATTATCATAGACAATTTTAAATCTATCGCCACCCTGAACATAGTAAATAAAAAATTCCTTTCTTTCCAAAATTGCATAACAAATGATGTTGACAAAAATCAAAACACTGCCAATAATAAAATAAACAAATGCCGTTGCGTTTGGAGCAGCTCCAAAAGTCAAGACGACCAGGAATGTAAGAGCTGTAAAAATGCCACCTAAAGCCTGCCCACTCACAACGGCCGTCATATATTCGGAGGGAAACAGGCCAGCAATGCCAAAAATTCCACCAGACATGGTTGCCGAACAAACTATGCCAAAAGGTTAAAAAGGGTTTTTTTAATACTTAACTGAGGAGGTCCATAACAAAACGCAACAATTCCACTTGTTAAGTTTAATGTTTTTTTAATGAATAATATTGTACATACTTAACTCCTGACAGGCATTGTTGTAACGAATTCATTTACTTTGAAGCGGATAAGAACTCAACTATCTGACATACATACATCGTACTGGATTTAATTCATTTTTTTTTTTTTGTTAGTTTATCCCAAAATTGTAAAAGTGGAATTGTTCCATTTTGTTATGGAGCTTCTCAACTATTTTATATTTAAATTTTACTCACTATTAATTATGACCACAGTGAACAATGTTATTAAAAAGAACTGTTCTTGCCATTTATCCGTATCGACCTCAACGAATGCTGTTGTTATTATAAAAATCAAGAGTATCACAATTAAAGTTCCCAACATTTTTAAACGTAAGGAAACTTTTTTTCCATAGATTGCGTTGAGTATTAAAAAAGTTGTGCCCGAAATAGAAGCGGTTAGAGCTAAATCGCAAGCAAAACTTTTTTGTAATGGAGTCAAATCGGGATTCGTATCAGTGGTGTCATTTAATGTGGTATTACGAAACTTAAACATCCAATACTGTATTTTAAAAAGAAAATTTAAATCATTAATTAAAAACTTTAATATGCCAAAAGAAGAAAGTTATTAAAAAATATAGTTTATATCTATGGTTTACATACATATATGAATGACAAATAATCAAGGTGTTAAAGCTCATGATTTTATTTTTTTAAGCTTTTCGCTTGGAAAATAAATGTTTGTATGTTTTGCAATTTTTTTTAGATAAATGCTTTTTTCATATAAGAGCATATTTTGAAATTCAGCAATCAATTTCTTAACAAAAAAAGAATTTTTTGCAATCGTTTTAATGTTTTTGATGGACATAATATTAATGTTTTATGTGTACTTTTTAGCATATTTAATTGTTTTTTTAAGTTTTTAGAATTTATATATTCTAATTGATGTGATCCATAACAAAATGCAACAATTCCACTCTTTAAGTTTTTTTTTTTTTGTTTTAACACTTAACAAACGTCAAGAGGTATTGTATGCGAGTTTTGCTATTTTCACTGATGGTTCGATGATGAGGGACATGGGTGCAGGGGTCAATCTGTGGCCCTTAGGGGCTTGATGGGCTGTTTTCTGAATTCCAAGACAGTAGAAGACTGTAGAAGAGATCTAAGGGAAATCTTGCGGGTCCCTGCAACATCAATGGTAACAAAGTGGCCGAAGAGTTGACGAGACTGGGTTTGAAAATTAAGGATCTTGACTGTATGGACAGTCAGACCCAGTAGACTTTTATTTGGGGAATATTGAGAGTGGGCTCTGTAGGTTGAGTAACGACACAAAGGAGATAGATACCGTTGAGCACAGAACAGTAGGGGGAGATCGCTGGGAATTGTGAAATGTCTCAGGCTGTAGGCTTAGAGAATCCGACGGGATTTGTAATGGGCATGACCTGGCTGTAGAGCAGGCAGCTGAGAACTGGGAGTATGTAGAACTATTGTATTTAGTAGAATTGCTTTCTGCCTGGTCCGATATTAAGTTCCACTAGTTCTTATGCATTCATCTTTCTTTTCTTCTAAATCTCCTTTTATTTGATAATTATGTTGTTATTTAATAACAAAATATATGCAATAAAACCTCGGAATTTATTTTTCATGGTGAGTAACATTAATTATATAAATTTTATTCCAGGAAAATATTGAAGGAATAAGACTATTAAAGTATAAAAGCTTTAAAAATTGTAATTGGAATTAGAATACACATTTGAATTAATCAGGCCTGTTCAGAAAATCACATTTTATGAAAGTGATTTGAAATCACAAGAAAAGTGTTCTGGGCATATTATTTTGTGATTTCAAAACTTTCAGCTTTGTTAACAACTTTTTGAATTACTTTGTTATTTTTGCGACTATTGTAAGATGACTGTCATAATAAATTACTTAAATAAAATATTCAATGTGTTGTTTATTAATTTTTTATGCAATAAGCTATTTTATTTGCAACAATTTATATAAAATTAAGAAAATTCCACGACACTACAAAAACGATATTTGCTTTTTTGACTGCTGTTGTGATTTCAGGTGTTTTTTTTAGTTGAATTAAAGATCGTTTATTTGCTAACAGCGGCATGAAAGCAAAGTCTAATATTTATTAAAAATCGTAAAAGCTGTAAAGAATCACAGGAAAAAATCGTTTCTATAGCAAAAATGGCTAAAATTCGCGAAAAATTGCTAACTCGTAAACAGACCCTAAAATATATTTGAAATCGCTATATGGGTAAAAAAACAAAATGACGGAAAGTTAAGGAATTAAGCACGAATAACAAAATCTTTTAAATGTCGGAAAAAAATAAAAAAAAATGCAAAATAGCGAAAATTTGCGAAAAATTTTTAATATTTCAAACAAGCCACAAAATTGATTAAAAGTTCCTTAAATTATTAGGAATGGCAAAAATTCGGTAAAAATTGCTAAACAGCGGCATGATAGCAGAGTCTGCTATTTATTATAACTCGTTAAAGCGGTAAAGAATCAGAAAACTTACAGTAACAAATCGCTTCTAACGCAAACATGGCTAAAATTCGCAAAAAATTGCAAAATTGTAGACAAACTCTAAAACTAATATAGATCGTTAAAAAAACAAATTTTAAAAGCACATCTGATTTGAAATCACGTGATTTCCAGAACAGACCTGAATATGAAAATTTATATATGCAATAACCTTTGATATATTAAAACGCCACAATTAAAATTTGTTTTCTAAATAACTTAACGTCACACATATTAATTTATTTGTGAATTGCAAGGACCCTAAATAATAATTATGATAATTTTTCAGGTACCAAAAAATTTACCACTTTTAAGAAATATTCTATAAAAATTGCTTTTAATTTTTTAATTTTTAATTGCTTTTTTTTTATAATGAAAATAAATATTTGTTAAACATAACTATTACATATATCCAATTAATATCTTTTTACATTGGCTCATAACTATTATGTTCGATAAATATTTATTTCTCTTACAAATGACTATTACTAAAGATTTTTATTGTTTTTATTTACGATAATAATTATTTTGAATATATTCTTGATATTAATTGTTTTATTTTTGCAGATTATGGATATGCATATATACATACATTTTCAAATGAGTTATAATGGTTATGTTATTTCTTATTCATAACTATTAAAAATAACTAATTATATATCCATCGAATATTAATATGTAGTTTTCTTCAATTTTTAAAAATAAAAATTATTCTTAATAAATAATAATAATAATAATAATAATTTTGTTTCCTGTGTATTATTTTTTCATGTTCACAATTATTGTTATTTAATTTAAATTTTGTTTTTTAAAATATTGTTTGAAATTTATAAACCAAAGATCCCTGAAGAAGCTGTCCATTGTGGCAGCGAAATATTGGATAAACTTTAAATAAATAATTTTTGCATAACCTGACCTTGAGCTTGATTTAAAAATAAGAAGAAATAAAATCAAAAGGTCGAAGAATATAGACTAAATAATTTATATATATATATATATTAATAGCAGTGTTGCCAAAACTTGGTGACCAAAAATGGCTTAATTTACGGAAAAAAATGGCTAAAAATTTACTAAAAAATGACCTTCGCCTGGGTAACTATCTTGTCGAGATGCGAAGGCTTAAGTGCACTCTACGGTTCTGATCCCTTGGAATGATGTATGTGATGAATACGTCCTTGCGAGAGGTCGAGAACACTGAAGGGGTGTGCAACTAAAGGTTACTCATCTTGTCAAGATAATGAGGCGGCAGTGGAATGCACACTTCCGGTCCATTATCAGCACATATATCACGGCGTGTCAGCCCGCGGGTTCGCCCCTTGTAAGGTGGGGGCTTTACTAGTGGCTGGGGCGCGAAATATGCACTTTTAAGGACAACGTGGTTGGTAGCAGTGCCGAGGTCCTGGGTGGCTAGTTAGTGCGTAAAGAAACTAGTCGTTAACAGCTCCCCTCAGCGTCAGGGCAAAGCGCTGTTGTAAGTTAGTTGCCTAGTCCACGCACGCCGTCACTGCGTGGTTCGGTCCGTCTTTTTACGAGCAAACTCGTGGGAACCAAAATGAATTCACCCTTTTTAAAAACAAAAAACAACAATAAAACAAACGACAAGGACACGACGGAAGGGATTGACCAGGGTCAGTCGGACGTCACGGTCTGTGAGGTGGAGAATACCCTCTCGACTGTTCATGAGAGTATAATCGAACAGGAGAGACAGGTACTTAACGATCTTCACGTGGATAGTCTTCTGGGACTATCGAGTGACTCCTGTGGTGAAACCGGGGCTACTCAAGGGTTAGAGGGGCTGACTCTGCTCTCTGACACGGAGCTCGATATTGTCATATCAGCTCACAGTCAGACTGCAGAGCCTGCCACTCTTATCTGTGAGGCCAGGGGACATCAGAGGGGACACTCGGGAGAAGATTGTCCACAACTTGTTCGGCAGGACGCCGTGGAGGTTGGGCCAAGCGCCCCTCCACGAGACATTAAAAATTCCAGCCGAACGAAGGAGGAGAAGGCGCAGAACGGAACAAGGAGCTCTCTGGCATATCTGGATAAGATGGCGAAGAGAGATCCTTCAACGTTCTCCGCGAGGGATAGGCACCTTCTGAGAAGGCACCGACAAAGCGTCGCCAAATTCGAAAGAATTTACGGCCCTGTCGGTACCGTGCTGGGTTGGCCCTATCCTTGGAGGAAGCAGGTGGATGAGGTCGCCGACCCGGTCACTACTCAAAAGAGTACAGGGCCGGTGGCGTCGTCAACCTGTGGAGAGATGGAGGAAGGTGGGGTTGCCCCGATGACCAAAGCGCTCATGTCTTCGGAACGAGCTGCGGAGGATAAGGGGGCGATACCCAAGAAGGCAAGCAAAGTGGCTAAGGCAGCGGACACAGTGAAGAAGGCTGGCAATCCTCCGTCCGATTCAACTAGTGGCTCTCGTAAGGAGGCCAATAGGGGAAAAGGTGCGGGCAGGAGCAAGCCTTCTAAACTAGTCGTGCCTAAGTCATCGTGCTCAGTGAAGAGGGTTGGTGCATCCCCGGCTGAAGCTCCTAATGGCTCTAATAAGGAGACCATTAAGAGGATCAGATCTGGGGATGATCAGCCTTCTTCATCGAATAAAAGATTGAAGAAGTCGACGAGCCTGGAAGGTCAACTGCAAGTGGCTGTCATTGATCGGAATGATCCGGATGGGAGGATCAGTGCCGAGCTATGGCAGTTAGTGGAGGCTAGGCTTATCGACGAGCTGGCAACATTCAAGGGCAAAGAGGAGGACGTATCCTTCAATGGTGCGGACTGGGTTAAGGGAGTGAAGGTTGTCAATTGTGGTAACAAGAATTCTTTGGAATTCTTAAGGACTACAATTGACAAATGCAGCGACATTAACCCGGGGGCAAGGTTTGAAGTCATACAAGCCTCCGATTTGCCAATTAGGTCCATAGTGACAGTATGGATTCCACCACCCGTACGCCCGGTGGAAACTATACTGGCAGTATTGGGCAATCAGAACAATAGGCTTCTTACCGACCAATGGAGGCTGGTGACCTCACTGGTGTGTAAGGAGAATACCGGCAGGGACTTCCGCTTCGCAGTGGATCGGAAGTCCATGGAATTCTTGGTGGAGGTGGGGGGGGTAGTTAAGTTTGGTTTAGGTAACGTCAGGTTCCGGTATCCGAAGCATGACAGGACCAAAGAGGCTGTTAGTGGTGCAAATAAACCTGCACCATTGTGAAGCAGCCTCAGCCGAACTGGCAACCTTCCTCACTAGCACCCGGACGGACGTGGCCCTAATCCAAGAACCTTGGATTAATAAAAATAAGGTTTGTGGTTTAGGAGTTGCGGGATACACTCTGTTTGTCCCGTCCACAGAGGACAAGGTAAGAACGTGTATATTAGCAAGGAATGAATTGAATTTTCTCATCTCTCATTCTTTCAGGTGCGGTGACTTAACCGTGGTAAATGGAGAAGCCAAAGGTAAGCGCACTCTTACACTGGCTTCGGTGTATATGCCATACGAGGCGATAGACCCACCTGGTACTGAGGTGCGGGAACTGACGGCATATGCAAGGAGGAGGGGTGCAATCCTTGTATTGGGCTGCGATGCCAATGCTCATCATAGCCAATGGGGGAGTGCAGATATAAACAAAAGGGGTGAGTTAATGTTTGATTTTATAACTACTAACAATCTTATTATCTGTAATATGGGTAACACGCCGACGTTCAGAAATAAAGATAGGCAGGCAGTGATAGATCTGACATTAGTGAACCGTGACGAGCAACTTGTTGCTGATTGGAGGGTGGCAACGGACTGTACATTTTCAGACCATAGTCGTATTACCTTCACATTGAATTTTGACCCACCTGGGGCTGCTCCATTTAGGAACCCGAGGGGAACAAAATGGGACTCCTTTAGGGAAAGAGTCCAAATTGGGTTGGCGCAAATGGCCTTGGGCGACTTGCTGCCGACTGATCTGGAGGGGGTGGTGAACAAGTTCACTCATCTTCTAAGGGAAAGCTATGAGCAGTCCTGCCCGGTTACATTTCCGGGTAGGCGTAAACAGCCCAAATGGTGGACCAGGGAACTCCAAGTTCAAAGGTCTACGGTTAGGAGACTGTTTAATAGGGCCAAGCTTACCAGAGCACCAGAGGATTGGAACAATCATAGGGTGCAGTTCAATAGATACAAGGCGGATCTGAAAAGAGCAAAGCGACTATCATGGAGGCAATTTTGTGCATCCATCGATAATGTCAACGAGTTGTCAAGATTCCGACGGATTTTATCCAAGGACCCTAAGGCCCTTGGTTATATCCAAAGGAATGACGGCTCATGGACTGAGTCTGGCTCTGAGACCCTAACCTTACTTATGGAGACGCACTTTCCCGGGTGCAGGGAAACCGGAAGTATGGACGACGGTCAATGGGACGTGATGTCCATGACATCGGATTATGCTTCCGCTTGCGTCGAGGAAATGGTCACGAGGGAAAAGCTGGTGTGGGCGGTAAATACTTTCGACCCATATAAATCACCGGGTCCGGATGGCATTTTTCCGGCCATGCTTTGTAACATTCCGGACGACGCATCATTTCTGCTGGTGAATATATTCAAGAAGTGCCTCAGTAGGAGGTATCTGCCTAGAGGGTGGAGAGAGGTTAGGGTGATTTTTATACCCAAGGCTGGAAAGGCAGGCCACTCGAAACCGGGGGATTTTAGACCTATTAGTTTGTCTTCTTTCTTGTTGAAGACTCTTGAGAGGCTAATAGATTACTATCTCAGGAGTAATATTGAGACACGCCTTATAAGCAACGCTCAACATGCTTACCTGAAGGGTAAATCTGTTGAGAGCGCGTTACATGAGGTGGTGGGCTATATTGAGCACGGTCTGGGGCATAGGGAATATACTCTGGCCGCGTTTCTGGATATAGAAGGAGCCTTTAATAACATTAGGATTGAGGCGATTAGGGATTCGTTGTTGGAGTTGGGAGTTGAGGATTTTCTGGTGGAGTGGATAGTCTGCATGCTTGGCAGTAGGATTATAAACTCGAGCCTGGGGGATCATGTGATAAGGAGGAGGGTTACCAGGGGGACACCACAAGGGGGGGTTCTATCACCCCTACTGTGGTTGCTTGCGGTCAACGGGATTCTTAGATCATTTGATTCCATGGGCAGGAAGATTGTTGCCTATGCCGATGACATAGTTCTTCTGGTCAGGGGAAAGTTTCTGTCCACGATCGGGGAAATTATGCAGGTGATGCTGGGCGAACTCTCGGCTTGGGCAAAGGATAGGGGACTGGGTGTTAACCCTGTGAAAACTGAGCTGGTGTTATTTACCAGAAGGTATAGGATAGAGGGATTTAGGGGGCCAGTGCTAGATGGCGTCGAGTTACCGCTATCGGGCGGAGCAAAGTATTTGGGTAACTTTCTGGACTGCAAACTGTCTTGGAAGAGAAATACTCAGGAGAGGATGAGAAGGGGACTCAATGCATACTACACATGCAGGAACTCCATTGGTAAGACCTGGGGTCTGAGGCCGGATATGGTAAACTGGATTTACACATCGGTTGTTAGGCCTATACTTACCTATGGATGCACTGTCTGGTGGGGTGCGTTGGGAGTGGATAGCTATAGGAAGATGCTCAGCAAGGTTCAAAGGTGTGCATCTCTTGGCATTACAGGCGCTAGGAGAAGTACTCCGCAGGCAGCGCTGGACATCCTACTATATCTGTCCCCTATTGAACATTATGTGAGGAGTGTGGCCGCTAGGAACTTACTTAGACTTTACGAGTCTTCTTTAGTTAGGCCTAGGCGGGATGATCACACGAGAATTTTGTACGAGATGGGTCTGCTTGGTCAGGGTAATACTCTTGGGGGTATTTCGGATCATAGGACTATGACCCTGGACTTTGGTGCAACACCACCGGTAGACTTCCCGGATAGGGAAAATTGGAGTGGGTCCAACGGACTGTTTGAGGGGTGGGCAGTGTTTACGGATGGATCCAAGATGGAAACCGGCACTGGTGCCGGTGTATATATTGCGGACACCGATGTGAAAAGGTCTTTCAGACTCCCCGATGAGTGCAGTGTCTTCCAGGCTGAGATCCTAGCGATCTGGAGGGCGACGGAGGCGATACTGGAACACATCGTGGGTGGATCTGTGGTGACAATTTACGTCGATAGTCAGGCTGCGCTTAGGGCATTGACAAATTATACGGTGCGATCGCGCCTGGTCGCTAGGTGTAGAAATGCTCTTAGGGAACTCATGGAGGCATTCAATGTAAGGCTGTGTTGGGTACCCGGACACTGCATGGTTGATGGAAATGAGGTGGCGGACGAACTGGCAAGGGCGGGTTCGAATATGGACTTAGTGGTAAGGGACATGGGGGTAAAGCCTCCCCTATGTTACTACTTTGGTGTGATAAGGGAAAAGTTCCGTGATGACGTTAACCGATCCTGGGGGGACAGAGTGGATTGCAGGGTGTCTAGGGCACTATGGCCCAGATTGGACGCGGGGGCAACCAGGGTTCTACTGGGATTGGATAGGGGTGGTCTTAGAACGCTTATAGGGTTCTTGACGGGTCATTGTCCTGTTAGGGCCTTTACGGGAAAATGGGACAGCACCATACCGGACTTCTGCAGATTATGCGATGAATCAGAGGAGCTGGAGACAGTCGAGCATGTACTATGCCACTGTCCTAGGATGCAGGGTCTCAGACAGAAGTGGCTGGGAGAAAGGTTTCACGACGAACTGGGGTGCATCGCTGGATGTAATCCGGCTGATCTACTAGGGTTTGTCAGGGAAATAGTGCGGTTGTTTCTGTTGAGGGGACTGTAGAGAGGGAATTTGTTTTTGCACAGCACCTACTAATTTTCTAACTTTCTAGTTTTCTATCATCCTATACTTCTTTTCTTTACTTCTCTCTTTTCTACATTCTTTCTCTTTATCGAAGGGATTCACAATGGACCGTACCGGTCTCCGGGTGGAAGTGTGCCCTTGGGCACATAACCCTTCTTAACCTAACCTAACCTACTAAAAAATGGCTAAAAGCTTTTTTAAATAAAAACACATTAAAATTCATTATCAAAACAGAAATAATTCATTTAAAGTTGTTGACGATGAAATTGGAGGTTAAGATCACTTTGTTGAATACGAGTAAAGGTAAATTAATATTTTGATAGATTTTTAATAAATTAAATCATTGATTGATATTGTTAGATCGCTTGTCCCCGCTCGCAATCAAGATAAGAGATGAACAAGCCGGTTTTTGAGAGGGAAGATCTTGTGCGGATCATATCGCAACGCTCAGAATCATCGTCGAGCAAGCGAAAGAACTGGACTCACCACTCTATGCACTTTTCATTGATTTTGAGCGTGCTTTTGACACTGTACATAGACAGGCCTGTCACAGAAATTAATTCCGATCGAAAGTGGAAGTGATTTCGTATCTTGCTGCACATAAAACGAAATCACTTTCGATTGTAATTGATTTCTGTGACAGGCCCGAGAGATAGTATATGGGATATACTTCGAAGGAACAATGTCCCGGAAAAACTTATAGGCATTATACAAAGCATGTACGAAGATGCGCCTAACTATGTATACTACAAGGGTAAATCCTCCGAAGTGCTTAAGATAAAGCAGGGCGTTCGGCAGGGATGCGTTCTTTCACCATTATTATTTTTACTTGTTCTTGATGAAGTTATGAAAGCGACCAATAATCAGGCACCCCATGGGATCCAATGGACACCATTTTCAAAATTAAATGACCTGGCATATGCAGATGATCTCTGTCTATTGGCCCACAATTTCGAAAGCATAGAAAGTAAACTAACTGCACTAAGATCAAATGCCCTAAAATTTGGTTTAAAAATCAATATAAAAAAGACCAAGCTTATGCGTATAGCTACTACAAACACAAACAACCTATACATAAATGGAACAGCTATCGAAAACGTAGATTCCTTCTGTTATCTCGGATGCATTGTTTCGAAAGATAATGGTGCTAGCGATGATGTTGACAACAGAATTAATAAATCCCGAAATGCTATGTCGAAATTGCAAAATATATGGCAGTCAAACGAACTATCTCAACGCACAAAGATTAAGATATATAATGCGTGTGTCAAATCGGTTCTTTTGTATGGTTGCGAAACGTGGGGCATTACAAAATCCCAGATAAGAAAACTGCAAACATTTGAAAATCGATGTCTTCGCAGAATAATACGATGTTTTTGGCCGAATACTATTAGTAATGCCGAATTATTAAGCCAAACCAACCAAAAATCGATCACCTATGAAATAAAAAAGCGGAAATATGGGTGGATCGGTCATAAACTAAGGTCAAACAACACCATTGCCAAAATAGCTCTACAGTACAACCCCCAAGGTCAAAGGAGGGTAGGCAGACCTAAAAATACATGGCGCAAAACCGTTGAAAGAGAGTTACAACCGATTGGCTATTCATGGGCAGATGCGATACGAACAGCACCAAACAGAACGAGTTGGAGACTATTAACTGAGGCCGTTAGCTCCCAAGCTGGAGATTAGCGGATATATATATATATAAATCATTGATAAATTCGATGTCGGTATTGTTCATCACTCGTTTTAAATAATTTGAAGGTATAATCACGACAACATTCACCCAACCTTTTGAGTCCAGATCCACAATAAAAAACACGTAAGAAAGTACCCCGACTATATGATACCCTACACCACATTAGAAACTTTGTACCAAATTTTATTAAATAATCTCCAAAATGGCGACCTAAACTTTACGCACAAGGTTTACATGGACAGCCATCCAGCCGGACAAACATTTATTCGGCACAGAAAGTGATTCTGAGTCAATCGGTATACTTAAAGGTGGGCTTAGGTCCAATATTTTAAGGTGTTACAAACATCAGCACAAACGCATAGTTTATATTTTATTGTTATGTTAAAAATATTTACCTAACTGATTAAATCGAATTACCGGTTGCTAAAAGTAACCTATTTCTCAAATTACTTTTAACGATGTTTACTTGGCTAAATACCCTCTCTACTTCAGCATTAGACCATGGAAGTGAGAGCAACTTTATAGCCAATTCTGAAATTTCTAAAAAAAATTTTTGTTGCCGCCTGCATTTCTTTATTGAAATACTTGCAACCAGAAAGAAACACCGATGTTTGTGTTGATCCATTTTATAAATTTAATATTGGAATACTGTTCCTCTATTTTGAAAGATGTTTCATCATCATAGTTTATAGCGGTTTGCAACATTTGTAAAAGTTGTGATTTAAATAAAAGGCGTTTTAATTGTTAAAAATGTTTAATTTACTTTTTAAATTTTTATAATAAAATGAAAATTATTCTTTTAAAAGAAAAACGACAAAAAAAAATTTATGGCTAAACAAGTTGAAAAATGGCTAATGGCTAAACTAATTTTTAATTGGCTAAATAGGGTGAAAAATGACTAAATCTAAATTGGCAACACTGATTAATAGTTAACTTTTTTACCACAACAAGCCTTTAAAAAATATTACACTCGTAAAACTGCTCTGGACGGGGAAGCAGCTCGCGCTCGTTGTCATTAATTTTAAGGACAATCAGGTCGTTCTTGTTTGTCTGTCTTTCTTGCGTTTTGCGTTTCACAGCATTGGTTGATGGCGTGGCGTCGTGTAACTGTAATAATTTACAGTTTTTCGTGTTTTCGGCATTAATCACATGCATTCGTTTTAGCCTTATTTAGCTTGGCGGTGACCATGTGGAAATAAGTGGCCAACGATTTTTGACTTAAATTGATAGATATTGGTGGAGGACCATTTAAAACTCTTTAACTAACTGGTAGAGTTCCAGTCAAAACTCTTAAAATAAAGGAAAAAAAACTAGCTACTGGTAGAAGACCATTCAAAATTCAATTGGAGAGAATCCGTGGAGTGGACTTCAGGATTTCCATCTTCCTATACGACGGTATAGGTCGTTCTGTGCAATCCTTGTAGCACCTCCCTTTTTATAGTATGCAACTGTATGTGAAGGAATAGCATACAAATCTTCTAGTCCTGGCATATAAACCTAAGGTTTTGCCATTGCAAGCATATGATTTTTTAACATATCTTGCACCCAAATCCAAAAAAAAAAAAAAAAAAATATTAACATAATAAGGGAAATCACGATGGGTAGTGCAAAGTGTGCAAACGATGCAAATGCGTGCAAAAATACACACATTTGCACAAAACAACAACAAAATGTACGTATTTGCAATTTGCTTTATTTTACTTCGTTTGCACTAAAAAAACCATGAGCAAAATTAGTAGTGCATATTTGCTCGGTTGCAAACAAATGTAAACAAAAACGTTTGACATATAAAGCGCCATATTGTTTTTTAAGGAAACTTATAAATTGAACATTGTCGTGGGTTTTAATATAAAATAGAGAACTAAATTTAAATAATTTTAAAAGAAAAAATTTATTTTATTTTGCTTGTGTATAATTGTAAACAAATGCAGATTTTTAACAGTGCTGCCAGAAGTTTTTTGTGTTGCCAGAATAAATTTTTAGAAAAATAGCACATTTGCACAAAAAATAAAATTGGTGTGCTCACGATCAATCATAATATGCACTCAAATTTACAAATTGCAAATTTGCACAATGACCATCGTGATTACCCTTAATAATAGCTTAAATTTTTGTTGCCTTTATCCCAAAAATTGGTATATGTAGTGAAATTGTGCCGTGTTGTTATGAACATCCTCCATTTATTGTTTTCTTTTTGCACAAACTTACAAACTTGTCTTGATAATTAGGTATGTATGTTATTCTTAAGGAAATGAAAATATTTAAAAGGTGTTTTCAAGTGTGTTTTATATAAATAGACAAATTGATATTGTTGGGTGTTTTGGAAAATATAAAAATATATTGCTAAAGTTTGCCTTAACTGTTAATTTTAATTAAAAACTCAAAAAAAATGTATACATATTATCAGTCAAGTCAACAAATTAGTAAGACATAACAGAAAATTTTTCTATAAGTATTGCACATTTGTGATTTTTTTTAATATCTTGGATCAAATTGCTTCTTTGTCTGCAATTAAAAACTTGCCATAATAATTTAATTTATTATGAGTTTTATTTATGTGTTAGGGTATTCAAACGATTAACCGTTGTTCGATTAATCGATTAATTTTGGGCGATAAACTGTTCGAATCATTAAAAATTGGTTATTTTCGATTAACGAATAATTTATTTCGATTAATCGAAAATTTGTTTTTCACAGTTTGTTTATGCCAAAAAAAAACAAGCCGGTTATAAATACCCTTTTATTGTTTCTTAACTCAGGAACATTCCCTACGAAGTAAAAATTTTTTAAAATAGAGTACAGTACAAAGACTGAAACCAAAGAGTTTGAATGTTTAGTACAGCCTTTTACCACAATGAGTCAGAAGAAGATGTTTTTTTAAACGATTGACAACAACCTTCCACCAGACTTTAACACGACTATTAAAAGTATTAAAATTGTTAAAAAAAAAATCAAAAAGAGATTCAAGTAGAATAATGGAAGACTAATAATTTTTAGAAATGATAAGAAAAAAACAGAGAAATTGTAGATGATTTATAACGCTTTACTTTTTATCTCTCCAACGTCAACAACATGTGAAGGAATCTCTTAAAAATCAAGTTCCATCGAAACAAAAGAATTAAATCGTTTAAAACACAAACATATAAGGTGTAGGTATACTCTTTTTAAAAAATTATTTGAAAAGATGGTTTTAATTTTGATGCTATTTTTATACCCTCCACCACAATTAGTTGTGAAGAGGGTATACTAAGTTTGTCATTCCGTGTGAAACTTTTTTATTATTCATCTCAGACCCCATAAAGTATATATATTCTGGCTGCTTGAGTAATTCTAAGTCGATTTAGCCATGTCCGTCTGTCTGTCCGTCTGTTGAAAACACGCTCACTTTCGAAAAACTCAAAAGAAATAAAAAAACTAGGTGTCAAATTGCTTGTAGTTATCCTAAGCAGTTTGGGATTGAATTTCAGCAAAATCGGTTCAGTAGGACCAGAGCTATGAATCAAAATGTGGAAACACCACCTTCAAAAACTTGATAATTTTGTTACAAAAACTAACATAAATGATGCAAAAATGCACGGAATGACATAAGATTTTGCACAAGTCCGTTTTATTCGACTAGAAATGACACTGTAAAATTTCGCGAAGGTCGGTCCATAATTTACCCTAAGCCCCATATAAACACTACTCCCGGAAAACAGTTTAGTACGCCTAAAACCGTAAAAAATAATGCAATCATAACAAATTTTGGCTCGTCACAATTTTATAGGACTATAAATGATACTGTGAAATTTCGTGAAGATCGGTACATAATTTACCCTAGGCCCCATATATGCCCCACTCCCGGAAAACAGTTTAGTCTCCTAAAACCATAATTAATAACAAATCGTCACAGTTTAAGATAATAATAATAAAAAGACATCATACAGATATTACTCCTTAAACATTCGAACTGTCGGTGGAGGGTATCAAAGATTCGGCACAGCCGAATATAGCACTCTAACTTGTTTATATAAAAAATTTTCCTCTTTTATTACATCAAGTACCTTTTGTTTAATGGTTGTTACTTTTTTAATAAAATTTTTATGTTTAAAAATAAAATGTTTGGCCTTATTTTCAAACTTCTAAACTAGACAAAATAAATGTTTAAGTGGAAAAGTTGAAGAAGACAGTAACGCAAGCGAAATTTTTGTGGTCGCTATAGATTTGATTTGTCAACTGGTTTATGAAAAACGATTTTGATCTATTTTGAGTTGTGCCTGTTTATGATTTAGTGTGCGATATGTATAGTTATATATCTATGTACAAAGAATTTATATTCCGACATTTGTGAGATTTTTTAGGTTGTACATATCTTCGTTAGTTAACAATTGTCAACCATTTTGAAAAATATGATTTTATAATCCAAATAAGTTATAAAAATTATCTATTGTTAATGCCTTCTCTTAGTAGAATGATTATCATTAAACTTTAATTAAGAGTAGGTACATTATAAATGAAATTTAATTAAATAGTAATTATCATCAGATAAAGATAAACTTGATCTAGTTCTTTGCAAAAATTTACATATGTATACATAATATTATTGTGCAGTCATATGTATTAGTTTTAAAATTTCCTCATAATATTTTAACACTATAGTAAAAAACAAAGAAAACAAAACTATTGATAAGAAAAATTAAATAAGCATGTATTAACGTTAATATTGTCTTAGAAATGTGTATTTAAGGCTGTATTTGATAACAATAAAAGTTCCATTATTGTTACCCTCATATGTTAAAAAATAAAATAAACTATCATGAACATACATATATTTGAATGCAAATGATTGCATACAATTAGATAAAAGCTTTTTATGTCGTTACTTCATAATTTAAAAAATATATTTTTTGATTGTTGCACTTAGGTGATGAAGAAAAATTTACAAACAATCCTGTTTACTAAAATCATTATGAGAAATGAAACGTTTAACCTCATCGTCCAACAAATTTTGTTAATATGTGTAACAATAAATGACATAATTATTGAAATATAAATAAATCAAAAGTAAATTATAATTACAACTACATATACATATGGCAAATATAAAATTACCATGAAGCTTAATTTGCTGTTAAGTTTTGTTACTTACATCTTCTGCAGTAATGAAAAAGTTCCACGGAGTCATAGTCGCAATACCTAGCAAATAGAATACAACGTAGGTGTAATTCCAACGATCGGCGGGTGCATCTGAGATATGAATATGACCGTGTAGGTCAATATTGTGGAAATCACCATCATAGGTACGTTGGGGAAGGGTGGCAGGCACGAAATTTTCATTATCACTTTGCGATGGTTCATCTATAAATGCACCCGCATAAAAATCGTCATTGTTTTGCCCATCATCAACAGCGAGCGATTGTTCATTGCTAACCAGTGCCGCGCGATCATCACAACTGATTGTATCATAATTTAGCATAATCCTCTACTTTTTTTTGGATTGTGTTTACCATTAAATAGTCCTGGCGAACTTTATTCAAATTTCATTTGTAAATTATATTTTTATCTTTTTGTTTTTAATATAAGTATTTTGCGTTGTTAATGATTATACGTCATAAATTTATTTGCTCTGGTCGTACGCCTCGATAAAATGATGGATTCTTAAATATTACTTTGCTTATCGCTTCTGGTTTTTAAACAATTTAGACTTTTTCGACATCAATATTATTAATAATGTAGCGTTAAATTTTAATTATGTATGTTGCACTTTGGCACTTGTTATTTATTTATTGCTGAATTTATTTCTTTCACATACAAAACAAGTAAAAATCCAACGTTATCACAATAAAATGAAACATATGTTTCAGTTTGTTGTCATATGAATGAATTAAAAGATGGCCACAGTATGTCAGCTGGTCAGAGTTTTTCGCCGTATTTGTAAAACCAATGTTATAAACACATTCGACACAGCAGGCTACCGACTTCAATATGTCAATAATAGAATACATGTGTGTATATGACAATGATTATTTTCACGACGACTCGGCTGCATGTTGTTGTCTGTGCTTATGTTGTCGTTGTAGTCAAATTAAACTAATTTCTATTTGTTTTTCTTATTTTTGTCCACTGCAAAACAGAAAAAGTGCTGTTAATATAAAAAAATATTTAAAGAATAAAGTAGTTTGTATACAAACTTTGACAATACGACCACCGAAAAAAAAACACCATATGTTGACTTGACCCCACCTTCTAGTCAATTCGCCTTGGAAAATACACTAGGTTAACTTTATTATTAGTCACTTTTTTTCACGTTGGTGTTAAGAGAATGATAGAAATAAATGACAGAAAACTTGATTTTGGTCATTTCATTGCAACCTCAAAATATCAAAGCGTTTTGATGTTGATGCAATCTGGAATGAAAGAAAATGAATTTAATATACTAGATTGCGTAAATGCATTGCATAGTGTGTACCCAGCATTAGTGAAAAGGTGTGAGTGTTTTGAGTTTTTGAACGTGCACTTGCATGTGGAAAAAGGGTGTAAATGTCAAAAACATAAACAGTGTTACCATATTTACTTGATTGCGGAAATAATAATTATAGGTTTAACTTTTTTAATGTACAGTGTGAAGAATAAATCAAAGTATGTACCTCTTTTGAAATAAGACAATTTTTAAAATTTGAATTGAAAGAGTCCATGGACAAAAGTGTTTCCGCGGATACAGTACGCAGATCAACGCAAAAACCTGCTTTGCCAGTACTGTCAAATGTAAACGCTGGGTTAGCAGCCAGTTGAAATAATCCCATTTGTGACGGAAAGAACAAAAATTGTGTGGCTTAAAAAAATCTTCTTGTTTGATTGCTGATTGAAAATCAAGTTTTTTAATTTTTTTTATTTAACTGTTGACTAGCTTAAAATGCATCACTTCCGACCGCTTTAGTGAATTCGCCTTGTCACAAATCAACAACACACAACCAGCGTTACCGTTGCACAGTGGCGCCGTTTGAGTTTTTTCGTTGCAAAAATCATATCTTTTGAACCGAATAAGATAATTGAACAGTTTAAACGGCATCTGATAGATAACTGTTCAGCCTATGAAATGAGCGTTTGGAAAGGGTGCTACGCTTTGTAGGGGCCTACTTATGGGTTATCAAAGTTAAAATTAGTAGAAAAATCTATTTTATGGTAACTACAAAAAAATTTTTTTACATTTTTAGATTGTTTTTATTTTTTTTCTTTAGGGTTTTATGTATTAAATTATTACCCAACAAATTTAAAAAAAAATAATTTTTTTTTTAAATTTATTTTTTCAATTTTCTGTAAAATATTCATCACAATTCGTAAGAGAAGGTATATCTAAAAGACTAACCATTTCTAAACTAATTATTTTCTAACTCTATTCGTGACTTCACATGCCGCAGAGAAGAAATAAGTGGATCGGAAGATGCTGCCAACATGTTGAAGAGGTCCTCATTTTGCCTTACCCTTGATCCTTTGAATGTGTTCTGCAATCTTTTTTTTTTATAAAATTTGTTAAGAGACTCCTGTGCTTCTTCAGAAAGCTCTCCAATTGGCAAAGACTGGTACTCAATGCGCCAATATTTTATGGACGGTCGGGGTCAACTTCTTCTGTGGATACATTTCTGCTAAAAGAGATGCAGTTTTCGACGCATATTCTCCATATTTTGTAGAATTGACATTTTCTTTGCAGTTTAAAACATCCAAGATCGTTCCCAATCTTTTCACGATTTGATTGTCAATTCCAGTGATTCTAGTTAATGCCTCATTTTCAAAAAATCTCCTAGAAGTGTTTCCATCGTTTGAGTTACCGTATCCGTGCTTGGGACAGTCTACTTTTAGTCCAACTTGTTTAAAAAAGCATCCTGTATTTGCTTTTTTCTGATATTTTCCTTATCCTTTATTGATGTATTTTCAGTACTTCAATTGTTTAATGGTTTCAGTAATTGTTGCGCCAACTTTCAGTCGTAGACTAATCCAGGCATTATGCTTATTTTGCAATATATAGGATTATGCTACCATGCCTAAAAATTTACCTGTTTCCTGCATACATATGGATTTAGGCTGAATAATGCAATTTTGATATTATGCACGTTTCCAAATAAGATTTGTGCCTTCCTGTAGGGACCATAAGTCAATATTGTTCTTGACCATTTTTACGCCAAAGTATTGTTTAAGTGAGGTACGTACCTGCTAATTTCAATGAGTAGTTTTTTTCAAACTATTAGATCAAACTACTGTCAGTCAAAACATATAAGGGATGGACGCCATACAATTTCCGCAACCATGTCCTTTTAACCTTTTTTACCGCTAGAAGCCAAACGGGCACGTACGGGCAGATAAAACCTTTTGAATTATGTAAAGAAATAATCAAAGAACAGGTTTTGCAAATATAGAAAAATATAGATTTTTTTTATTTTCCGTCAAAGTTGAAAAATAGTGAAAAAACGGATAGTTTTTAAATAGTGATTTACCAGGAGAAACACAAAGCAAACAGTTAATTTTTTTTTATCATTATACATTTAATAAATACATCAATCAATACAAACAAAAAATAAGGCGATTCGTTACCTATTTTTCGTGATATTACACCTGATATCGCAACAAAATTACTTAAAATTGTGTGTTTTTTTGAAAACCGAAAGTCGGTCAACTTTGAACGGTTATATCTTCTAAACTAAAAATGTGATATTATTAAGAGTGGCATATTTGAAATCGTTGAAAAGTTTCCTATAACATGGGTTTATTCAAAACTTTGTCGGCGCTCATGAAAATTTTGATTTTTGCAACCTCGTTTGCTCTACGGGCGCCACTGTGCGTTGGTGCCACTAAAGTGGCAATTTGCCACTTTTTCGACTGCTTGAATACTATTTGGCCACTTTTACAAAATGCACCCAAATGTGGTACTTTTTGCGATTCTTGCCACTTTTTTGATACTTTTTACGCTAGGAAAATATACTTTTTTTATTTCTGTTTTATTATAACCCCTAGCTTTAATATATGTAAAACGGTTTTAATATATGTATATGTAAGCAAGTTTATATGAAATTTTTTTCTTGTCATGCGTCGTTAGCTGAAAATCGGTTTGATAAACTTTCTGTTAACCTATTTTATTTGTTATGAACAAGGGGATAAAGATATTTCACATATCCGCAACCTCGTAACTCAAAAGCAACTACTTTTCAGGAGAGACAAAATACTTTTTTTACCAAATATTTGAAACTTTTTGCTATATATTCTTTTATAAATCAAGAATTAGGAAAAATTCCTATAAATATTTAAAAGAATATATAGCAAAAAGTTTCAAATATTTGGCAAAAAAAAAGTATTTTGTCTCTCCTTAGAAGTCATGAAGCAGAAACCGAACTGTTGTGTACCGAAAACTTGTCTAAAATTTGTGTAATTGACATTAAAAGTAAAATCTAAGTTTTTACCAAAAACTGCGTAATGAATTGATAATAAGAATTGATATAAAAAACAAAAAGCTCAATATATTGAAGTATTTAGACCCAATATTTATAGTGTCTAATGAAGATATAAATTATTTCGAATTAGTTTCAGAGTTTAAAGATATTATAACTGACCCAGATGCATTTATACATGAATTTAAACTCCTAGAAAGTAAAGTATATGACACGAATTATGAACACATATTAAAAATTTCGAATGCTGAAGATTTTTGGCGTGAAATAGGAACTTTGAAAAATAGATTTGATGAATATACCTATATATATATATATATATATATATATATATATTAGGGTGGCCGTTATTTTTTTTATTTTGATTTCTTATATTCTCCCCCCCTAAATCGGTTCAGTTTTATGTAAAAAAAAATACAAAAAAATTTCGTAGCGATAAGTTGTGTTTTAGGGGGGGCGTCCGTCCCTCAAAGTTTGCCATCAAGCCATTTATTCAAATGTAATTAGTTTGCATATGACTATCTTCTAAAAACAACATTTTACAAGAATATGATATATGGCAATATTTTAGCTCTTCTAGTCAACAACATAAGCCTCTAAGAAAGTTTTTTGCTAAAATCAATATTTTAGAAAATAATTAAGAAAATAAAAACAAAATACTAAACATTTTATATACGTTTTATATATATAAAAGGGGGATTTAATGTCAAGTGACCCAATTTTGAAATAGATGTTTTTCGATTTAAATGAAATTCACACCAATTTTAGTACTGTTAGATAGTAGCTTAGACACAAATTTTCAACAAGATCGGTCAAAAAGTATCTGAGTTAGAGGGGGTCAAAGTTTGACATTTTGGCCATACAGGTGTTCTTTCTCATCCATGTAACTTATTACCTATTGGTGTAAGCAAAATTTGTCCCAAGTAGCTTAGATAGCTTTTTGATCAAACTTTTTAAAAAAATTGTTTTTGTTTTTTTTAAAAATTTTTTAAATTTTTTTTTTTTAATTTAACACTTGGCTAAAAAAAATAAAAAAAAAAGTTTTAAATTTAAAAAAAAAAATTAAAAAATTTTTTAAAAAAAACAAAAAAATATTTTTAAAAAAGATTGATTAAATAGCTATCTAAGCTACTTGGGACAAATTTTGCTAACACCAATAGGTAATAAATTACATTGATGAGAAAGAACACCTGTATGGCCAAAATGTCAAACTTTGACCCCCTCTAACTCAGAAACTTTTTGACCGATCTTGTTGAAAATTTGTGTGTAAGCTACTATCTAACAGTAGTAAAATTGGTGTAAATTTCATTTAAATCGAAAGACATCTATTTTAAAATTGGGTCACTTGACATTAAATCCCCCTTTTATATATATAAAACGTATATAAAATGTTTGGTATTTTGTTTTTATTTTCTTAATTATTTTCTAAAATATTGATTTTAGCAAAAAACTTTCTTAGAGGCTTATGTTGTTGACTAGAAGAGCTAAAATATTGCCATATATCATATTCTTGTAAAATGTTGTTTTTAGAAGATAGTCATATGCAAACAAATTACATTTGAATAAATGGCTTGATGGCAAACTTTGAGGGACGGACGCCCCCCCTAAAACACAACTTATCGCTACGAAATTTTTTTGTATTTTTTTTTACATATAACTGAACCGATTTGGAGGGGGAGAGTATAAGAAATCAAAAAAAAAAAAGTTCTCCATACAACTAACGGCCACGCTAATATATATATATTCAAACTTGTACAAATTGGTCTCTCATATTTTTAAATTTAAACGTAGTAGTACTTCTGCTGAGCGTGTTTTTACTAAGTTAGCTTTAATCAAAAATAAAGTAACAAATAGGCTAAAGACATTTTACGAAAGTATGGAAGTCGTGGTACAAAACATCATCCGAAATTACAATAATTGGTGTATCTGATTAATGTGCTATACAGTGTCTGAAATAAATCAAAGAAAATGTATTGAGAAGGAATAGTACAAGAAATATATTACTAAATGTATATATAAAACACATTACATAAATATCTTCTATTTGCTGCAACAATGTCACAAACCAAAAAAAACATGTTTGGCAGAAAACAAGTTTAACGTTTTTGAATTTCTAAAACTATTAAGTAAATATTATATAAAAATTACTTCTCGAGAGAAATATTTACAAAATATTTGTTTTAGTTTTTATACCATTTAAAATTATAATAAATAGAAAAAAAACGTAAAAAATACATAATGTGGTGTACTTATTTTAATTTTAAAAGATGTGCCCCTTTTTTAAAAAAAATCCACTTTTTGGTGCCACTTTTTTGTAGATATCCCCTTTTTTTTTTGGTACTTTTTGAAAATATCCGACGGTAGCACTACACACAACAACAGGTTCAAGGCGAATTTAAATTTTAACAGGTTGTTTTCACAGAATACTAACAGAACTGAAAAAAGTGACGTGTGAAAAAGGCCCAAATCAGTTGCGAGGGCAGCTTTCGAAGAAAGAGACAAAAAGCTTTTTTTGGTGGTGAAGTGGCAATGTGTAAAAACAGGCAGCAACAATCAACACAAATGGCATGATCAAAACAAAAATAACAAAACACAGACCACGTTAAATAAATGCATTAGTTCAACAAACGTTGTGTTTTGTGCAAAAAAAAATGTATTTAATAATATTTTTTGTTTTATAATGTTATTTATTTACTTAAATATTATTTACTTGTGTTGTGGTAAACTTAAAAGTTAATTTTTACAAAAGCTTTGCAAATAAATCTCAACTAAATAAATTTGTGTTCATTGTATTGCGGCATAAAAGATGATGCAAAGAGAAATGAAAAAGGGCAGCTTTCTTAGAAAGAGACAAAAAAAAAGCGCAAAATCTTCCGTCTCGTGACAGTTCTGTTAGTATTCTGTGTTGTTTTGTTGCTGCTTTTCGGTCGTGTAATGTCAAAAACAAGAGGAACTCCCTACAAGAAATGCATAACCAAAACTAAAAAAAAAAATTTTTTACTAACACACTTGCAACAATTTTACATTAGTGTTTCTACTCTTACATGTGTGTTAGAGTAGAACAACTAAAAACACTTTCTAAAAATGAAAAATTTTTTAATTTATTTTTATCATACGCTTGATAAAACTTGTGAATTGCTTTAATTAAATATTTACCATTGGTGTTAAAGAAAAAAAATTATATTTGTAACTAGATTGTAACTATGAAGAAAAAGTAGCACCGCCAAACAGCCGTAATCAGAATACTAGTGGTAAAGGAGGACGTACTGATGGTGGCTTCAGAGGATGCGGTGGTGGATTCTCTGGAAACAACAGTGGTCATGTTCGAAGCGGTCGTTTTGAAAGGTGGTGACTTTGGCCAGGACAATCGCTTAAGATTTGTCCTGATGACTTTTCAAGTATGTATTTTTTGGTCTCAATCTGTTTACAAAATCTACAATAAATTAAATGGTCACACGTACGTTTACCTCCATTTCCAGACCCACGCAAGAAGTGAAACGTTACCAAACATGCACAGAAATAGCGATACGTGGTACTTACTTTTCTGAAGCCTAATTTCCTGACAATTAATTGGATTATAATTTTTTCAATAAAACAATTTTTATTTAAAATGAAAAATAAAATAATATATTTTTTATAAAGGTTAGTACTAACCAATTTTTACGTTATGAATAACTAGTTAATGCTATCCAATATTTACGTTATGACTAACTAGTTAGCATTAACCACTATTTTGGTTATCATTGACTAATAAAAAGCAGCAGAGTAAGCAGTACAGATATATATTCCGTAGTCGATTGGAATTCATTAGTTAGAAAGAGAGGCAAAAACACATGTACACAAGAGTTTCGGTTAGTTTTTTCATTTTGCTCTTAATAAACTAATAGAAACTTTAACCAATATATTGGTCAACACTACCGGTCATATAACTAGTAAAATGACCGGTAGTCTTCTTGTAGGGCTGTTATACAATGTTAAAAGTTTGGCTGCCAGACCTAGGGATCCATAATGTATTAATAAAGTGGCCTCACTACTACAACAATCCAACATAAGAAAAAACAACAGGCATTTTGTTGCTACCCAGCTAGCATTTTCAATCGTCACAAAGACTGTTTTTGATCGTCGACGAGCTCATTTTATAATTGTAGACGATTCCTAGCACGGGAAGAACTGTTACACGTGCTGATTCGTATGAGAGATTCTTCTATAACGCAACGAAAGACGCTTATATTAATCGTAAAGGGAATCGTTTGTGATGTATTTGGAGCTTATCTAACGAGTCTTTTAAAAAGCATGCCAAGAGTCGTATGAGACTCATGTAGGGATTATTTTACAACTCGTGAAATGCTCAGCCGTATAACTGAGCTACCTAAAAAGGGGCATCACGCGTCTTTTTCATGTTAAAACTTGGAATTTTCTTACAATTTACATGAAACAAACCTTTAAGGTTTCAAAAGCAAACACTTTCCTGTCGGAAAATCCTTTTTTACAGATCCTTAGGTCGGTTTGTTTTATTGAAATTGTATTGACAATAGAATTTTCATATTTCAAAAACGCTCTTATTTAGTCATTGTTATATGACTCTTACAGAGAGTCCCAAAAGTTTCATTCCAAGATTAAAAGACGAGCGTGTCAAAAAATTTATAAAAAAAAGTAATAAATAAAAAAATTTGAATTTTTTGTTTTTGTTAATCGTCAGATAATCATCAGAAGATTCTTTTAGGAGTTGTATATTAAACATAATCGTCTAACAAACAGCCTATGCTAGCTGGGTAGAATTGTGACGACAAATGTCAAAATAAGCAAATTCGCCTTTATTTGAGTGTAAACAAATAGCCAATTCGCCTAGTTTTTATGTACTTACCAAGCAATTTTATTTGTTGTTTAAAACAGCAAACACGTGATTATAGCTGAAGGTCCACACCATGCGTTCATGCGTAGATGCGTATGATACTTTTTGTGCATTTGATGCGTTTCTAAATGCAAGTTACATGCAATGCGTTTTATGCACTATAGTGTTTTTTTATCAGTTGTTGTGAGAACATTTTTATTTAATAAAAACCATTTTGGCAAAAATGGAGAGTGTTATTGATATTTTAATAGAATTTCTTTAAAAGAATTCAAAGAGGAGAAAGCTTTTATTATACAAATATTCGTGATTTTCCACGGTATCAATAACTTTCCAGTTTATGGCATTTGTTAAAAAAAATATTAACACAACAAAGATGACACTCAGAACATAAAAGTAATCGATAACTAGAATGGAAAATTTTGTTCGTGGTAAAATTGTGCTAAAAATTCATTTTAATGTTTTTTCTTCTTTAAAGTTTATGCAATCTTTATTACGAAAACATTTTCTTTTATTAAAAACCTTTTTTAATGCAAAAAAATAGTAAAAAGTAATCCACCACACAAACATATTTATCGATAACATTGAAAATAAAATATGATTTGTCATCCATGGCCATCAATAACAGCTGACTTTTATTCACCACACATGCGACGGATACAAAAGTAGAAAGTAAACCTACTTTGATGCGTTCATACGTCTATGCATTCTATGCATTTTGGTGTGTAACTTGTCATATGCAATTACACTGATTCAACTTTTTTGTCAAATGCATAAAAAGGACAGACGCATAAACGCATGGTGTGGACCTTCAGCTTAATCCTTACTCAGCAAGGCGAATTCAACTACGGGTGGTGTCGAAAAGACAGCCGGTTTTTTTTTTAGTCATGCCAGAACTGTCAAAAGTTTTGTTGTTGACGTTTAATTTGAAAATTTTTTTTTTTAACTTTTTAAATAATTGTGTGAAAAATAAATTTAAAAAATAAACTAAAAAATAAAATTATAAAAATATAGAATCTTTCTTCTATTGTGTAAAAAAATAGTCTTAAAATCATAAATAATTGTGTGTAATTTTAAATAAGTGTGAAAACATAAAGAAAACAAAATGAAATATTGCAAAATATGTAAAAAAATTCAAAACCCAGCAAATGGAAGTTTCTTTCGTATTTCCAATGAGGACCGCAAGCTCAAATGGAGCAAAATATGTGGTATGGACTTTCGGAGGCACGACGTTGTATGCAGAGATCATTTTTCTTTATCACACATAGTAAAAACTGGACAAAAAGTTATGTTATTGCCGAATGCTGTGCCAATGTATGTAGAGATTTTTACAATTGTATTTTATCATTTAACCGTTATTATTTTATATCCTAAAAAATTTAGAATGCCTGAATGCAGCCCAGCTGTATTGCTCCCAGCATTTCTTGACACAGAACATCAAACAGAAAGCAATGACGTTTTCAAGCCAATGGAAACTCATGAAGTTTACATGCCAGCACAAAAAATACATCCATTGACATGTTCTTCTGATCCTGTAGAAAAGTGTTTTGATGAAAAACAAACTCAAACTGAGTAAGTTTTTGACTAAATATAATTCTAAAATTTTATATAATTACAACAAAATAAAGCGCCTTATTCGGCTGTGGCGAATCTTATATGCATGTAGTATTTTATCTTTAATAAAATATTATTTATTTATTAAATTCAAAATATGAAGTGTTTAATATGAATTGGAAGAAATTAAGTATTTAAATTAAAAGTTTAAAGTTTCAAAAAATGTAGATATTAAATCAATAAAAAAAAGCTCCGTCTATACGTCTTAAGCGCTCGGCGTCTGGTTCACAACTAACTCTTCTCATTACAGTTTCTCATTACAGTCCTTTCTTATACTGTTTCATTCCCACATCTCGGCCATCCTGCGGGTCTAGCTCATCTGATGATTCATCAACCTCGTCGGGCCATGGCTTCATAAATTCCGCACATGTTGTGGTACGTCTGGGGCCTTCACATTCACCGAATTTGATCACATCATACGTGTCGTTCTGCTTTATCTTCACAATTTGATACGGGCCCAAATACTTTGGCTTAAGTTTGAGGCCACCTCCCAGCTGGGTCCTTTTGATAGCGACAAGATCATTAAGGTTGTATAGTCTAGGCGGTTTACGGCGTAAATCATAACTTTTCTTGTTCTCGGCTTGAACCTCAAGTATTTGTTGTTTAGCTGCTCTTCTTAGTTCAGTTCTTTGATCGTCATAATCGGCTGCTAATTCTCGTTCAATAAGCTCCTTCAGTTGGATATCATCTTTGGTCTTCATTTTAGTGCCAACAAGCATTTCGAATGGGGTAGTTCCAATACTTCTGTGGTATGTCGAATTTATAATTTGCTGAACTCTTCCAATGAATCTGTACCATTTCGAGGGATCACTTATGCTGAGTTTTGACAGAACTGAGATGATAACACTGTTAAGTCTTTCGACTTGTCCGTTCGCACGCGGTAGACCTGTTGTAATAAGGATGTGGTTAATCCTCTCTTCTGAGCAATAAGTCTTGAAATCTTCACTTGTAAAAGCTGAGCCACGGTCGGATATTATCTGAATCGGGTTTCCAAAAATGGTACTCTGTGACTGTAGTCGCGAAATAGCATCCCTGGCTGACGTTGTTCTTGTCGGATACAGCCAACAAAATTTTGTAAACGAGTCAATCACGGCGAATATGTGATTATACATCTTACTAGTAGATTCGAGTGGGCCAAGATAGTCGATATGATACGTATGTAACGGCATTGCCTCTTTGTGAAGTGGATGCAGTTCTCCTTCTTGTTTTCCTCTTTTCTTATTTATTATAATACATGGGATGCAATTAGAGATGAACTTCTGTATCTTCCCCTCCAGTTTTGGTATATAATAGTCATTTGCTATTAGTTCTTTAGTTTTTCTGGTTGAAAAATGACCCTTCTCATGTGCCTCTTTTATAATTTGAGTGTGCATACCCTTTGGTATCACCAGCAATTCGTAATCATTCGAAAATGTATACAAGACATCTCCCTTCAAAAAGTAATCATTATACGGCGTCTTCTCCTTTAGAATATCTTTGATAGTCTTAAGATCTTCGTCCTGGTTTTGTAAACGTTTAATTTTCGAGATAAGACTGTCCTCAACGATCGCCATAATTGGATGTCTACTCAGGGCGTCAACGTGGCGCATTTGGGACCCAGGGCGATGCTCTACAACATATTCGTATTCCTGCAAAAAGAGTATCCATCGAGCGACTCTCGTACACAAATCTTTTTTGTTCAAAGTCTTAGTGAAAGCGTTGCAATCCGTCACCAGTTTGAAGTTTAAACCAATTAGATACACCCTGAACTTCTTCAATGCCTCTATGACTGCTAACACCTCCAACTCGTAGCTAGTATATTTGCGTTCTTGGTCAGTCGTCTTTTTGCTCATGTAGTACACCGGATGCAGTTGATTATCGTCTGGCGACTTCTGAAGTAGTACTGCACCATAACCATCCATTGAAGCGTCAGTGTGGACCTCTGTTTCAAAATTTTGATTAAATAAGTTTAACACTGGACCACTACTTAAAATATTTTTCAGTTTGACAAACGCTGTCATCTGTTCGTGTCCAAAAACGAACTTTGTGTTCTGTTTTTTAAGGTCAGTAAGGGGTTTGGCAATAATCGAAAAGTTCGGGATAAATTTTCTAAAATAACCTGCGAGACCAAGAAATCTCTCCAACTGCTTGACATTTTGAGGCACTGGATAGCCCACCATTGCAGCTGTCTTCTCGACCGACGGTGATACCTGTTGATTCTCAATAATGTGACCAAGAAACTGAATTCTTTTCCTCAAGAAATTACATTTTTTAATGTTAATATCCAAGCCGTAATCTCCGCTGAGATCTAATACGCGTTTCAAGTTGATCAATGCTTCTTCTTCATCTTTTGCCGGGATGATGATATCATCAATGTATGGTAAAGCTATACCCTCACGGGCTAAATCACGAAATATTGCATTCACATGGCGTTGAAACACACCAGGCGAGTTCGATAGACCAAACGGAACTTTACAAAATTGGTATTGGCCATTATGCGTTACGAATGACGTATATTTTCGACTCTCCTCATTTACGGTAACATGGAAGAAACCGTTTCGTAAATCGATTGTACTGAAGATAAACGCGTTCTGCAAACGGTCGAGTTGGTCCTCAATGAGCGGGAGTGGATAACGATCTTTAACGATTACCTTATTAATTCTTCTAAAATCCACACACAGCCTTGCGGTGAAATCTTTCTTTTTGGCCAAAACAATAGGGCTGCAAAACTCTGATTCCGATGATTCTATAATTCCTTCATTCAGCCATTGTTCGATCTGGTTGTCAACAATACATCTCTCTTTGATTGAGAGTCGTCTAGGATTACAAAATATAGGCTTCTCGTCCTTTAGAACTATTCGCATTTCGACGTTAGTTGTTTTGCACTTATTTGGTTTATAGTTAGAAATCATCTCCACCACCTCACGCTTAGCATACTCACTAGCCGTTACATCAACATTAATGCTGTTTACCTTGTCATCAACACAAACATCCATCAACATGATACTATGCACTTCGACATCAATACAGGCGTATGAAACCACATGGAATGTTAAATCGTAATTTTCCCCTTCGATACCAACATTAGCCTTAAAGTTTCCCATCGGCTTAATTTTACCGTCACCTGAGGTATTACCAAAGCCAATTAGATAAAAATCTGACTTACAAAGATCCGGTTTATTCAGCGAATTATACACTTTTTCGGTCACGACATTGAATTTGCTGCCAGTATCAAACAAAGCCATCCAACATTGATTTGTGAAATTAACATTTACTTTCATAATTTTTTCAACAGCCAATTGCCTTACGTTTGCCTTTTGAACTTTAAGCGGGCACTCCCTTGAAATGTGGCCAAATTTGTTACAACCAAAGCATTTAATTCCCTTTTCTTTATCCTTGCAATTTTTGGATGTGTGACCCTTATCACCACAGTTATAACATAGAATAGTTTTTTCAGTCTTAGCTCCCGTTTTGTTGTTGTTCGTTGTCTTAGGATCAATTTTCTGTTTTGTGGATCTTTCCTGCATCGTCTCATAACATTTAAGTTTTCCCTTAAAATCATCTAAGTTATTTGCGCCATACAGTATAGTTTTATTAATTGTGAGGTCTTTTATTCCGTCAATAACATATTGCATCAAAGCACCATCTTCTATGTTACCACGTGAAGCCATTTCCTTCATTCTCAAAAAATATTCGAGAACATTCTCATCTTTGTTAATTTTCCGTTCTGTTAGCATTTTATGCAGTTGGGCACTGTTGGCCGTAGTCTTATATTCACTGATCAATACTTGCTTTAATTTAAACCACGATGTTATACCCCTCTCACTAGCAATGAATAATTTAGCCAGACCTCTGAGTGATTTTTTCGCGAATATAAATTTCTGAAATTCGTCCCAATACATTACGGCTGAAATTTCCTCAAATTCATTTATCCAAGCATCAATAGGTAGGGTGCCACTTCCATCAAATGATCTAACTGAATCTTCTATGTCACGGAAATTAATTGAAAATCTTGGCAAATTTAATGATGATACGTTACACTGTTGCACTTTGTATGTTTTGTTTTGATTTAGCTTGTCGTCGTTGGTTTCATTTACTTCCCTATTCGTATATGGTTTTGTTCTACGTACTTGGTTCTCATAAACATCGCCGCCGTCGTTGATATTTTTACACCCTTCATTGTTCTGCTCAAATGCTTCCTCTCTTTCACATCTGACTACTGCATTAACGTCGCCACCTTTAGCAGCAACATCTACGTCGTCGCGCACGTACACTATATTATTTGCATCGTCGTCACAAGCCTCTGCCATATCACTTTCATCATCATCGTTTTCGTCGTTCATCTCGTTACAACAAAACAAATTATCTTTTCGCATGTTCTTGAATATGTGCAAAAACAAGTCATCAGCGTCGTAGTTTAAAGACAAAATGTTGCAAATTGAAACCAAGTCTGCCGTACTCAAATTCTTGTTAACGTATTCTTTTTTTCTTTGAAACTGCTCGTCATCTTCATCGAATTCAAAACCAACAAATTCTCTCAGCCTCTGCCTGTTCTGTCGATCACCTTCGCCTGCAAACACTAGTTTGTGTAGAGCCACTACAACAGCACGTTTAGCAGTTGATAAGTTTTTGCGTACAGCAACAAAATCACCTAAAGCATACATTTGCCCTGTGTTTAACCGTTACCGTTTTCTATTCTTTAAATTCACACATACATTCGCGTCGCGACGCCTTTTTTTTCTTTTCTTTGTGGTCTAGTTTTTCAAAAGAATGTTCAACGGTTTTCCTTAAATCAGCAAAAACACCAACACGACACAAAATATTGTATTTTGGTTGAGCCCCCAAATTTGTAGTATTTTATCTTTAATAAAATATTATTTATTTATTAAATTCAAAATATGAAGTGTTTAATATGAATTGGAAGAAATTAAGTATTTAAATTAAAAGTTTAAAGTTTCAAAAAATGTAGATATTAAATCAATAAAAAAAAGCTCCGTCTATACGTCTTAAGCGCTCGGCGTCTGGTTCACAACTAACTCTTCTCATTACAGTTTCTCATTACAGTCCTTTCTTATACTGTTTCATTCCCACATGCATTTTACTTAAGTACTGTGTTATGAAATCATTTATGAAGACTTCGTTATTTTTGCGATTTCAGTCCAGTAATACTAGATTACACGTTAGAACGACAGCACTACTTGAAAAAAGTCCACATTTTGGAAACAAAAATAAAGGAATTAGAGTTCAACCTATCCAAAGCAAATGCTGCCGTAGAAGCAATGCGTTCCATTTTTACGGAAGGACAAATACGTAAAATTATGCATCCAGGCAATGTAAACTGGAAATGGCCAGATATTTCAAATGCCATCTGTCTTCATGCTTCAGGTCCAAGGGCTTATAATCACTTATATAAAAAAGGCTTTCCATTACCTCACGTTTCGACGTTGCAACGTTGGTGCCGCAAAATAAACCTTAGTGAAGGGATTTTGGAAACAGCTATTGATTTCATGGCACAAATCACTGAGTTAGAGCCGGAGGACAAAATTTGCGTGCTAGCTTTCGACGAAATGAAGGTAATGGAAACCTTCGAGTACGACGAGGTTTCAGACGTCGTAAGATCGCCGGCTAATTATGTGCAAGTGGTTATGGCTCGAGGACTACGTAGCTCGTGGAAGCAGCCAGTATTTTTTAGTTATGACTGTCAAATGACTGATAAACTATTAAAAGGCATAATAACTGAACTTCATAAGGTAGGGTTCCCAGTTGTTGCTATAGTATGCGACATGGGACCCACCAACCGTAAGTTGTGGAAGGAACTAAATGTTTCACCAGGTAAGTTTGCACTAAAATATTACAAAACATACATATCGTTAAAACGACGATATATATAAATACATATATTATACATTAAATTTTTTTCACTTTTTGTATTTACTGCCTGCGAGGACAATTTAAACACATATATAGGTACATTCGTAACACCATTACTTCGAGCGTTGTTAGCTTCACCTACATACATAAATGCACAAAGTGAATTTAAACTTTGTGCTTTTGAGCAAACACTTGGTAATTAAAAGTAATCTTTTAGAAATTTATTAATAACTGAAAATAAAACTCCTTATTACTCCTGGTTTTACAGTTAATTTAAACACTTACAATTTAGATTAAACGTAAAGAAAGAGTATTATTTTTTTAATTTGTTTTAAGATTTCAAATTTGATATAACTAACTGCCTATTTCTTTAGATAGGCCATGGTTTCCTCATCCTGTTAATGCAGAAGAAAAAATTTTCACGTTTGCTGACGTACCACATTTATTAAAGCTTATTCGGAATCATTTTGTTGATAGTGGGTTAATAGTAAACAACCAACTACTTACGACACGGACGATTGTTGATCTTTTGAAGTATACATCCGTGGGAGATGTTTCGATAACTTTTAAGATCAGCAACGAACACCTTTCTGTAAGGGGTGCTGGTAAATAAGTATTACATGACAGTTAATTGAAAATCGATTTATAAATGTGATTTGTTAAACTTTCAGGAAGACAAAAAGTTAAACTGGCGGCACAGTTGTTTTCCAACACAACTGCTAACGCAATTCGTCGATGCTATTCCATTGGTAACGAAATGCACAACGCTTGCAGTACTGCAGACTTTGTCCAGTTAGTCAACGACTGGTTCGACGTACATAATTCATCGTTGAGTACATTCGCTTACCCTGGAAAGGTAAATACAAAATTTTCATTAATGTAAAAGTGTTAATGAAGTCTCTGTTTAAGGAACCATTTGGCATTGCTCTTGAAGCTCAAATGAAGATTATACAAGCAATGAATTTAGTAATGTCTTCGCCAACAGTCCCTAATAAAAAGTTTATTGAGCATTTCCAAAAAGGCATTTTAATTTCAAATAATGCCTTAGTAATGCTTCACAAATATGTGTCGGATAATTATAAAATGTCATACATATGTACTAGCCGACTCAATCAAGATGTGTTGGAACACTTTTTCGGTGCCATTCGAAGCAAAGGTGGACTAAATGACCACCCCACTCCAAAGGACTTTATGTATCGGCTACGCAAATATATATTGGGTAAGTAACAAAAAACTGCTTTTTGTATTCTTGTTTTAAATTTATGCTATATGTACATATTTGTATGTAATTTGTTTTTTCAGCTAGAAACACAGAACAACTCAATGGACATGCTAACGTTAGTCCCGACAACACCGAGTGGCTTAACACAACAAAATGTAATGATACTTTTTTACAAATTGAAAAAAAATTAAAAAATGTAGAAGATTTGCTGCCAGATGACGAAAACAACCAGCCTGATATATTAGAAGACCTAGATATATCGAATTTTCAAGACATTGGTACACTACAAGAGGATGCTTTGGAATATATATGTGGTTATATTATTCGAAAACATAACCTTAAAGAATATGAAAGTCACGAAAGTACATATACTTGGGTTGACCAAGTATCAAAAGGCTTTCTAAAGAAGCCAGCGTCTTCTTTTGTGGAAAACATAAAAACCCTTGAGGCAGTTTTTAACAGAGTAAATGGTCAAGAAATTTCCCACTGTTTAAATTTACATAAAACGCTACTTGATAGAAGTAATATGGTAATACTTCCTGAAAAAATTAAATCGTTCTTTTTTAAATGTCGGATCCACTTTCGAGTACGACACCTTAACAAACGTTTAAAAATACAAAAAGCCAAGCAAAAAATAATGGGCCACAAAAAAATGCTCAAAATAAAGCTGTAATCAGTTAAAGGAACCCTTTTTCAAAGTTGCTCTATAGAACCACCGTTTTTTTTTTTTTAAGATACATTTTAGTAAACAAGGCATTACAATGTATTATTGCATAAAAAACAAATGTTTTTCTTAAAATAATCTTTATTTATACATAAATTATTGTTATTTATATTGGTTTAAATATTTTAATAAAGCCGATTTGTAGGTACATACATACATTTAATTTCCACCAAAATTTTGTTTTTTTTCTTTACATTTTTTTTTAATTCTAGGAACAAAATGAAGATTACTGACCCAGCTCCAAATAAAAAAGTAAATAGGGTGGTAGACAATCTTAAAATAAGAACAAAATAAAAATCGAAAAACTGGCGCAAACGCATTGTTTTCGAGTTATGGTCCTTAAAGTATGGCCAATATTGTTAACATTTAAAGCTTTTGAAAAGATATTTTTATATATACATTTTACATAAAAATGTTACGCAAGTGCAGTAGGAAAACCATTTACCTGGTGCACTGTAGTGTAGATTTTTCTAATAAAAGTTTAAAAAATAAATATAAATAACAAACACCGGCTTCTCTAACTTTAACTTTCCTTCATAAAACTTCATTCGCTTCCTAATGAGCTAAGAGTTTTTACTTAAATTTTGTATATAATGACAGATTTATTCAAAAGCTTTAAAATAACACCTTTATCGGCCATATAAATCATCCTAAGTACTCTTTTTTATTAGGAGCTGATTAAAACTAGATTTAAGCCACAATCTGTTTTGTGCTGTTTATTTTGAATTGCAATATCACTTAGTACATCCTTTGCATTTAAGTCCATTTAGCTCCAAAAGCACTTACTAAACCAGGCCATGTATTTAATGTCACCATTTAGATTGGTCATGACCAAAAAACATGTATTCCAAGGGAAGAACCACATATTTATTAAAGCAAAATATAATTTTTCTGTGCAATACTCGTGATTATGTATGTACATTTTTCAGTTCTTGTTTTTAGCACACTTGGAGTCTTCCTCACTCAATAGTACCACAATACTTTAACTGTTATTGACAACAGTTTTCTAATTAACTTTTGCACTATACAAACTGCAAAGATTATAAGCAATTTAAGTTAAAAAAAATTTTTTTTCCCCAATTGTACAAACAATTTATTTCCTTTGCTTTCTGCGGCGAAAATTTTTGTAAACATTTGTTTTGACATTACATGACCGAAAAATAAAAACAAAATACATGTTGTTTTTTGTGTTGTTGACTTGTTGTAGTCTCGCCACCACCTGAAGTAAATTCGCCTTGTTACTCAGTCTGAGTAATTAAATTTGGATAGATATTTTTAATGTAAAAATATTCAAACATTATCAGCCATGTTCTGAAAACCGCATTCGAGTGAAATTAAAATCGAACAAATTTTTAAAACTTTTCTGTGTTGAAAGGTCAAAAAATATTTCCTTTTTATACCTCGTACTTCGAGGACCACTACCACCGATTTCAAATTCAAGAACATTGGCCTTATATTTTGAAATAAATTGTTATTACGTTTTTAAATAAAAGGAAATAAATGTGTTTTAAAGATTTTTCAAATCTTGGCGCAGATTTTGCAGATTTTTTGATGAAAAATTATGGTTTTTTGCTGATTTTACCTCTAAAAATTCTGGCCACATGGGGCGATTTTCAAACATTTTGACTACACTGCGATTTTAAAAATATATGGCGATTTTTTATTATTAATACGATTTTCGTATGACGTGCTTAATTCCCAAATTGCGACCTGTACAGCCAGCCAGTCGGACGGACATCGTTAGATCGACTCAGAAAGATAATCTGAGTTGATCGGTATACTTTAATGTGGGTCCGGGACACATATTTTAAGGTGTTACACACATCAGTAATTAATTGTTGTTTCAATATAATTTCTCACACGAAATTTTGTTTTCATTTCCTCAAAATAGGCAATTAATATTTTTATACCCACACCACAATAGTGAAGAGGGAATTATACATTTGCGCTGATGTGTGTAACACCTTAAAATATGTGTCCCGGACCCACAAAGGATTAATCACGTGTTTGCTGTTTTAAACAACAAATAAAATTGCTTGGTAAGTTATTTAAACTATCAAGGGTCTTATTGGAAATTTACAAGAGATAAAATATTGAAACTATTAAAGATATTTATACATACATAAGTACATATGAATATGTATGTACGTATAACGTATATTTACATACTATTTCGTGTAAAATCAGATGACATAAGTTTGGTGATATTAAAGTGTCAAGAATTTGTGAATAAAATTCCTACTTATTTCCACACGGTTCTTCCATGAATGGTGTTGGGATGTTTTAATAAAACGACTTGATTTCGGAACAATGTGTAAAAGAAAAGTTAACACAAGTTTATTAAAGTAAATACAAAAAGGAAGTGAAGGAAGTTATAAGATTTTGTACAATGTAAAAACGTAGTAAATTAATAAAGGTTGTATATAGAATGTATTACATCACGCAGTAGAAAGTTGCCAGATTTTCAATTACCAACAAATGGTTTATATATTTCGTTTTTCAATGCAAGAAGTGGAAATAGACAAGCTTAATTGACAATGTAAAGAAATTTCCACCGAGCTAAAAATATCTGCAATTTTAAACCAAAATAAATCTGCACTTCTGGCATCACTGCGTGTGGCGAGACATCTTTTAATATGGCAGCCCTGATTATGTTATGAAAATGTTTAAGGTAATCTGGGAATGTGTAAAAGAAACAAGTCTATAAGGTTATAACATAAAACATATAACAAGAAATGAAAGAGCGAATAGTCACATTTTCTTAACACCAACGTGAAAAATATTACTACTCGCTCATTCATTTCTTGTAGGCAGCGTTGCCGTTTTGGTTACTTTTAACCAAAACTGGTTACTTTTTTTCTCAATGTGTACTTGTGTACTTTTTTTCCATTTTGGTTACTTTTTTTCAACACAAAAATAACCAATTTTTTGTTCTGGAGCAAGAACTACCCGCTCCGCTTTTTTGAACTTTAAAAATTGTGTGTGGCATTTGTGCATCTTAAACCAATACTTTTTTCATCTAGTTAAAAATAATTTTTTTAGAAGCTTAAGCTTTAACAGACTATCAAGTGTAAATGGCCATTATCTGCTACTCTTCATGCTTCATATGGCTGACTTAAAAACTTTTCTAGATAAACGAAAAGGTCAAAGGCCCTTCCGATCCGATCCCGTTTAATATGAGTATATTCCTCTGGGCAAAAATCATCTATAAATTAAAGATCTACCGCAAAATTGAGCTCAATTTTGCACTTTGATAATAAAACACACAAAGAGCTCTTCATATAAAAAGAATGAAAGCTATAGCTCATAAAATTTTTAAAAATGACGAAAATAAGTTTAAACTTTGTATAGAAAGTGCCACTTCCACTAAAAATTTCGAAAAATGGTATATCCTATTGTTCTTTCCCAAAATCGGTCCAGCGGCTAATGAGCCTACAATATACAAACAAACACAATTTCTTCTTAAGACATATTTTTAAACTGAATTGCGAACAAAATAGTACTTTAGATACAAAATAATTTTGGTTACTTTTTTCGCTTTTGGTTACTTTATTTTTACATTTTGGTTACAAAATTTTTTTGGTCGTGGCAACGCTGCTTGTAGGGCATATACAGTAATAATATTGTTGTTTCTTTTTAAGCAGTTCGGTAAAGAATAAGTCTGAATTTACACGTTTCATCTTTTGATGCTCAACTTCTTTTCAATTTCCACTTAAAGATGCCAATATAATCACACGCAGCAACCGGTTTCATCTTTCAAAACAACAATAATTTTAATAAGAGCGAATCAAAGAGAAAAAGGGCAGAAAAAAATTACACGCAGCCATCGTTGTGCATATACCAACGAATAAAAACACTAAGCGTACTGACCGAGTACAGGCATCTCCGTACTAACCCCCTTTCTTCTTTCTTCTCTCACCAAAAACATAGGAGTTGAGCATCAAAAGATGAAACGTGTGAAAGCAGACTAAGAAATCAAGTAAACAAGCAACTGAAGTAAATGAACCCTTGAACTAAATGAACCGACTGAAAAGTACGAAATAAACAGCTGACTCAAAAGACTGACTGAACTAAAAGGAACTGTCAGAATGAAAGACAGTTCAACGTTCATCTGACTGACTAGTTCAATTGAACTAGTTCCACAATTAAAAAGATAAAAAGTTACTAAAGGAAGTATTTGTGCCAAATTTACGTAAATGAGGGTTTGAAGAATTGGCCACTGGCCACAGCGTTCATCAACATGAAATGAAGTTTACAAGAGGGTGTAATTAAGCCACTCAGTGAAGTTTTACAGTGGATATACCAGTGCAATTAGGTTGGCTATTTTTTTATACATTCAATTGTGATGTGATGTTCAAGCTTTACATATTGACACTTCAGAGTTTCTTTTGTCTCGTCTTATATTAAATCATGATTAAATAATCCTATTGAAAATGGTCAGAAGTGGTCTAAACTTTTGAGGCGAAAAGGAATTAGTGCGTAAGATGACAAACTAAATTTAATTTCTTCTTATTTTTAATTCAAGCTCAAGGTCAGGTTATGCAAAAAAATATATTTATTTAACGTTTATCAAAACTTATTTTTGCAATCTTAATCGGAAACCAACCCAATTTTATACTCAGAACCAGAGAATGACAAAAGTATCATTTTAAGTACTCTTTCAATATTAGTGAAAAAACATGTATGGACATGCATGAGTAAAGATCAAAACCATACACACACATACCAATACCTATAACAAGCTAAAGTTGAATATGTATAGGTATACGCTGCCAATGTGTATTTGCATATTCATTCTTCTTTTTGAATGTACATGCAGATATAAATAAAATTTCTGTTAGCTATCTGCAATACCCATATACGTATGTGTATTACCGTAAGTATAACGTAAATATACAGAGCGCGAGAGAGAGCAGAGATGGCAAATGCAATTTTACAAATTTAGAAACTAGGCAAAAGTTTTTGTGTGTTGTTATTCAGAAAAATATCAAGATTATTTTAAAGCATTTTAAGATTTGACTAAGCTGTTTTATAACTCGAGAACTACTCAACCTATTTACAAACCAATACATGCGTCGGAAAAGGGTACTTTTACCGAGGAAACTATCTAACAGATCTTTATGAAATTTAAAACATCTAGATCCATATTTATATGGATTATATTATATGGACCAGGGAAAAAATACTTATAAAAACGGCTATTTTTATTTTTGTAAATTAAATTTTAATTCAATCATGTTTTTAATAATGTGTAGTGAAGATAGTAATACATTCATTTATTATTCTTAAAACTAAACAACATTTATTGCAAAATAAAAAATGAAAGTAATTAAAAAAAAAACAAAGTTATCAATATTCTTCTTATAACTAAAGTTAATTTATTTGTTAGAAAAAAATTTGTTAGAAAAAACTAAGCGCAAATATTTTTATTAACATTTAATCACAATAAATGGTTTTGGCTGGAAATAAATTTAAAACATATTAAATTTTCATACTTAATTTTTTAAACTGATTTAAAACTTTGACTTTAAAAATTTTTTTAAAACAATATGTATTAAAAATTTCCTCATTTTAGGTAAATCAATTAAAAAAATAATTTAATTCAGTGTGAACTGCTATAATGTTTTGCAATTTAAAGCAAGAATTGAATCAAAGAAAACTCAAATAAAATCTTCTATATGTATGCTTTTATGACAGTTTCGTAAAGCCAATAAGATTATTTTTTTTTTAATTTTACCATAATTTATTTTACACACTGTAGTTGTTAAAATATAAACGCAGTTACCATACACATGCACTTGTCGCTGTCACACCCGCAAAGCATAGATAAGTGGCACGAAAGGCATACATGGATTTTTATGTATGCTTGTTAGTATGGATTTGTATGTTGTGCTAATAAGAAAGAGTGAAACAACCACTCAATACATTTATTTACATGTATAGCGTTTGCGACATGTTTTTTACATCTGACTTGTCAACTTTTTAGGTCACATGTTATTCTGCATGTGTGTCAAAATTGCTGTTTAACAAAATTTTTTTAATATTCGATCCAAAACGTACATGTAATTTGCTCCTCGTGGTCTTAGTTTTGAAAAAAAAAAAAAATACATAGCTACTGTGTATCTATATTTTTAATTTCATTAAAATTTTTAAGAAAGTTTTGGGGAGGCAGAAAATACCCCATATCTCCCTCCTAGTTCTATTTTTTAAAAAACTATATAGCTTGTGTCCATATAAGTAGGCCCCTTTCTATGTTTTAAATTTAATTAAAATCTGTTGGATGGTTTTGCAGAGGCAGAAAATACCCCCGAGCTTCCCTCCTAGTCCTATTTTCTAAAAAATACAAAGCTTATGTGTCCATATAAATATGGATCTATAAATGTTTTAAATTTCAATAAAATCTGTTAGATAGCTTCGGAGAGCAGAAATTGCCCCTTTCCACCCCTCGTGGTCCTATTTTTTATAAAAATATAGAGCTTATGTGTAGTTTTACATAGGCAATGCTGATGACAAATTTATTTTATGTATCATAAAAAATATTTACATAGTCCCATACCTGCCAAGTGATCAAAGCACAATTTTGCTAAAAAAAAATTTTTTCATTTTTACACAGAAGTGCCAAAAATACTGAAGGTATTTTTTTTAACATGGATATTTTAAATGTATGGCAGATACCCAAAACACATTCATGGTTATTGAATAATATCTGCATAACATTCATGTATTTTTGTTTACTGAATATGGTTGCGTGAAGATATTGCCGTGCATAAGTATAAGTAATAACCATACTTTTTGCGTTATAAATATGGGCATACACAATAACGAAAAGCGTGGGTAAATACCTCTGTATATTATTCTTATGGGTACTTGTTGTCATTCTCTGCTCAGAACCTTAACGTAACGAAGAAAAGATGTTAACATCAACATTTTTGTTTTATAAAATTTATTAATTTTTTATTTTTATTTAACAATGTATTTCATTTGTAGATTTGTAGCTTGTAGTGTTGAGAAACAAGGCCCTGGTATTAATATACTTGTGTTTCTTTAGTTAAAAAACTAATAACATAATTGTTTTTTTTTTAATAAAATATAAATAAAAATAAATAAGTTAAATTCAATATAAGTACTTTCATTAACAAAACGGTACTAACATAACATTGACGTGATAGATAAAACATAAAAACATAAACATAAAAAATTACTAGTGTTGATTCAAAATGTATTAACAAAGTGACCTCAGTACTACAACAATGCAACAATAGAAAAAACAACAGGCATTTTGTTGCTAGAATTGAGACGGCAAATGCCAAAATGCCTTATGAAAAAAAGTAAATAAACAAAAAAAAATGACGACAAACGTCACACACGAAGAAAATCACTACAAACAGCTGCGCTTGTGAGGTCACTTTACACAGAAAAAATTATTTTTCCAATTCAAACAAAAAGTTTGTAGAATCAAAGCATTTTTTGTCTGAAATCGGTCCTACAAACAAATTCGCATATTCAAACAATTTATTTGCATTTCGTTTATTGAAAAAAATACACAGATTTTTTCAAACAAATATTTTACTGAATCAAACAAATAGTTTACTGAAAATCATATAAATTTCAAACAAATAATTTTGCTGAATCAAACAAAAAAGTTTTTGCACAAGCAATGACGCGCACACAAGCAAGCACTGTAGAAGTAGATGAAGGCAGAGCAGAGCGGCGCCGGCTGGCTTTGAGACACATTTTTTTGTTGGAATAATTTTTGCACCAAGTCTTGTTTGTTCACACAATGTTTTTCTTCTTCACTCACTGTTCTGTATCCTTTCCTTGGCAGCAGACCTACTCGACATGTTTTTCGTCATCATTTTATTTTTGTATTTGATGTAGGTATTTAAATAAACATTTTTAAAAAATTGAATACGGGATTTTGTTTTTCATTTTTTTTACCAACTTTGAAACCAACAAAAAATTTATTTTGTTTCTTCTAATGTTGTTGTTGTTTAAAAAGAGTGAAACGTTTATTACCTATTATTGTTTTTGTTGTTTTTTACTACAAACCTCGCCACAATATTTTATCATCTTTCTTATAGTTGTACCTTTTCAAAGCGTCCAAAAATAGACTATGTGTTTTTTTTTTTTTGTTGTTCTTATACCTATGTCACATAAAGAAGTGTTGCTTACGGTCAAATAAAAAAATGCAAAAACACGACAACAATAAGGAGCGTTAAATATTTCATACAAAATTATGAAAACTAGAAGCCAATAACGCGTTTATTATATTTTTGAATAGTTGTCAACATTTCTGTTGGCTAAAATAAAAATCAAACAAAAATATTAATTGAATCAGGTAAAAAATTTGTAGAAATTAAAAAAAATTTCAAACAAGCGTTTGTTTGAAAATAATTCAGCAATAATTGTTTCTGTGTATTAGAACATTCTGGTGTTGATTATTGTAAGGATTAAAATAAATAATAAAAAAAAATAAATAAGAACTTAACAAATAAAAAATGTTGGATTTCATGAGCGTTTTAAAGTTATACAAGAGCTTATAGCTTTATTAATAAAAACAATGAAAAACTTAAAGAAAAAATATTATAAAGTTAAGAACTAGTAAAGTTTGAGTACTCAAAGTGCTTTAAGCTCTAATTAAAAAAAAAATTCAAAACTTAAAAGAATATAAACTATTTGGCTGGTGTTATTAAGCCTTCACATATATTTATTTTTCAACACCAACGCTGCAAGGTTTTAATGTGAGGCAGGGGAAACCCTTTCTTGTACAAATGGTTGTACGCTCTTGGTCCAGCTGCTTTTAAACATATAGCACTGGATATATCTTCCCATTTCCACCTAATATCTCCTGGCGACATAATTTTTTTAATTTGCCCTTCTGTAAAAATAGACCGCATTGACTGCACAACAACATTTGCTTGGGCGAGTTTGAGTTCCAAATCTTTTATTTGGTTATTCAAACAACGTATGGTTTCATTGAGGCTTCGTTTAGGGTCTAGAGAAGTGGGACTAACATAATAAAGAAGATATGATAACGCTCACTCAGCAGTTTGTGAAGATCGTACTCTGTTTGTGTTGCCTGCTCTCTTGTGTATTTTTGTGGTAAAAAATCAACAGATTTTGTCATTATACTATCTTGTTCTTGGTTAAAAGTAGGTTCGTTGTAACAAGCAGATTCCATTGACACATCTTCATTAATTTCTTCAACAAAACATTTAGATGTTGTGAAGTTTAAATTAATTTCATTTAAAGGGTGATTCTTATAACTAAAGTTAAACATAACAATAAATAAAAAAGTAAAATTATAACCATACATACATACATGTAAAATCAAAAACATTCTGACTTACATAGCTAATGATGGGGATATATTTGTAGATACAGACGCGTGCACTTTCAGAAAATTCTGTTTGGCAAATTTCTGTCCACTTCCTTTTTCGCCGTTCATCTTTAGGAACAAGGAAGAAACTTCCATTTCCCTTTACCTCCTTTTTTTTGCAAAGCCAGCATTTTCTCATTTTATATCTTTATTTTTTTGAAACACAAACACTTAATTTAATTTTCACAATTGCACACAAATTCAATTATTTTGTAGTTTTCTTCTTACCTTCAAGTTTTTTTTAAATTTTTTGACTAATATAACGCTTATATATATAATCAGCCTTATTTCGGTTCTCGATGTCGAAAACGACTCAGTAGTAGATTAAAGTAAATTAAATTAAAGTTCTTTAATCTACTACAAAATTCGACTTACTGTGTTACCGACAACGAGAACCGTAATAAGGCTGAATATAATTTTCAAAAGATTTTTAAGCACGAATAACAAAATCTTTTAAATTAAGAATTTTTATGTTTTTTTAATATAAATATATTTTTAAATAACAAAAAAGTAACTGTCATAAGTAAAATTTATAAAAAAAAACAAATTCAAACAATTAAATGACATTTTTCGTAGCTACACGGCGAAAATTAATGTAAATAAACAAAAAAATTGACATAAACCGTCACACTGCGGCGAAAAACACTGTGACCAGCTGGGCTAGAGATCCAACCTTCTTATTGGTGTACTTATTTTTTGAGGGGATGTATTAGATTTTTTTTTTAATATGACAATGAAGAATAAATGTGCCGGCAGCCCTATACTAATGGCGATTTCGATTCTGAGAAAAAAATGCTGCAGTATATGCATGGAACACTTTTTCATGTTACCTATAATCACTCGAAGTGTTTCATGTTGTACAACTTCAATCGAACAGAATTAGCTGCCTTTATTTACAACTATTATGCTATAAACACAATCAAACGCTACCGACCATCGACTACTGACTACAAAAGTAGCTGGCTACAAAAATAGCCAAGTCGCCAGCTACTTAATTCTTTTAACGACTACCGACCACTAACTACAAAAAATAAACATCTGTTTTGACATACATATGTATTAAAAGTAACCAAAACAAAACAAACTTGATTTTTTTAAGTGAATTTGTGTGAAAAAAAAAATTTCAAGTGTCTCAAGAAAATTTAATTAACTTTATAAATACTATTGCTAAAATAGTGGAAACAACGACTTCAGTGTATGAAGTGTATAAAAAACATCAGAACAAAAGTAACCGAAGATGATGGGTCCGGCCAGTAAATATAACGAACTAAATGGAAAATTTGACAAATAAAAAGTAAATAAAAAATGCGCCAAATAAAAAGTAAATGAAAAATGTAAACAAATGAACAGAAGATTTTTATTTTTCAATGGTGCAACTATAATAGTTTTTCGCGTTTTTAGTACCGATATTTAATGTATTGCGTTTTTAAAACCACCATTTCATGCATTTATTGTATTGGCAGCACTTATCTGTTTTTTGTAGCCAAGAAAAATAGAAATTAGCCTAAGTTGGATACGGGCTACAAAAGTAGCCGTGTAGTCGATAGTTGTGTAGCGGCTAAAAGAATTATTCTCATAAGCACGCATGTATTCTATTTTTGACATCTTGTAGTCGATGGTCGGTGGACTTGATTGTGTTTATAGCATTACACTTTTAATATTAATGTAGTTCATTAGCGATTTTTAAAACTATTCGACTATTTGCTGCACACTTACTTTACGGTTTGGAAACAGACATTGACATCACTTATTGCTTGAACAAATTTAACCCTAGAGTACTAACATGATTTTTTTCTACATTAATACTAATTGTTAGTAAAATCGGCTAACATGAATATAACTCCGATTTTTTTGTTAGCTTCACATGAAATAATTTTAATATTTTTTTAATTTGATAACTTATTTTGTCCAGTGTCTAAAAAAACAATAATATGAAAGTTTTCCAAAATAATTTAATTTTTGCATTTATTTAATTAAAGGTGCTCTTCTAGGAACACTTTCGCAAACACAAATTTTTTAATGAAAAATAAAAGTAAAAAAATAAAAAATAAAAAATTTTAAATTCATTGGTAATTTAAGAAAACATTTCAAATAATACCGAAAAGGCAAAAAAAAATATTTTTTAGAGTTTTATTTACATTTGTCAAATGCTCCATTATTACAGTGCCCAGAATATGTTATATGAGATACGTACATACATAGTATGAGGTAAACAAACAAAAAACAATAACAAAACTTCATTAAAGCCTTATATTAAAACTTAAATAATCAGCCTTATTTCGGTTCTCGATGTCGAAAACGACTCAGTAGTAGATTAAAGTAAATTAAATTAAAGTTCTTTCATCTACTACAAAATTCGACTTACTGTGTTACCGACAACGAGAACCGTAATAAGGCTGAATAACTCAGTTAAAATACTATACATTTTTAGGAACAACTCTGGCAAAAATATTTACTTAACATGTAGGGGTAAAAGTTACACAGATGCTAATTGTTAGTCATTTTGACTAACATGACTTCAAAAACTCAAAAATAGCATTACTTACTGCAGCAAAGTGACCGTTATAAGCAAGAGCATACCATCAAATGAGATTACAAAAAAAATTAGATCTTTTCATAGCAGCAAAAAAAAGTTACACGCAAAAATAAAAACAGTGTTAGTCAAAATGACTAACATTAGTACTGCAGGGTTAAAACGATAATAAATACATAGAATTTTCCACCAAAATAAAAAAAACGATTTAATTCAAAATGGAGTATGCCGTCAAAGAATATTTAGATGTAGAATTCTTTTGACAAAACTTTTAAAATATTATGACAAACAAAATAAAATATTGGTTGTACAAACAAAGTAGTAAGTACCAAAGTTGTAAAACAGGGCAGTATGAACCCTTAAGTAAAAGTAAGGTTAAAACATGTAACATGTTTTGCATGTTTTTCATCAACATTTTCACAAAAGAACTTGAAAATTTTTCCCACAGTTGTATTTTTTGTACAAACGAACACAAAATGTAGAACATGTAACATTAATGCAACATTTTTCTCAGAAAAGAAATCGCCATAAACTGATACAGAGAAACCCCGTTTTTATAAATCAAATTTGTATCATTTTTGTAAGCTTAAATGTGCAAATTTGGTCGACAAGAATCTAAAATGTTTTTTTGATACCCAAAGGTAAAAGGGTATACATAACTTTGTCATTCTGCTTGTAATTTCTACAATATTGATTTTAGACCCTATAAAGTATATATATTCTGGATCCTTATGAGAAGGGAAGTTTAAGTACGGTTGTCCATCTGTCTTTTAAAATTGGGTTTCCGAAACCCTCAGATATGATGAGGACTTGGTTGGTATATAGTTAGTTCAGGTATGCTTATTATAATTTTCCTATTGAAATTCAGCCAGATCGGTCAAAAAATGGCGGAGATATGAGTAAAAAACCACGACTACTTCTAATTTTTGTACATATGTATATATATAAGGTTATCAATACACAGCATCCCACAACATGTGGGCGGGATTGGAGAAGTAGGCGTAGTACCTCCCGGACAGAAAATTTTAAAATTGAATTTTAGGGCCACATATGACCTGTGGATTCGCCTTATATAGCAAAATATCGGAAATTTTTAGTAAAACATATTTTTGGAAAAATCGGTTCAGATACAAAAAAGTTATGACCAAAATATAATTTTTTTTTGAAAAATACCCATTTTTGGAAACCATAGATCATCCCGAGTCCAAGATTTATAACCCAAGTAAATGGTAAATTTGTTCTTTAACACGTCGGTATATAAATCTGTCAAATTGGTTAAAAAATGGGGAAGTTATGAGTAAAATACTCCTAAAATGTGCTAAAAAACATCAACATTTTTATAAAAACTTAAATTTTAGGACTGTAGCGTGACTAATAGATAGAGCTTGTGTGGCAAAAGATTGGAAATCTTTAGTAGAACATATTTTTAGAAAAACTCGAAAAAATCGGTTCGGATAAAAAAAGTTATGAAATACCCATTTTCGGGAACCATAGATCTTCCCGAGTCCAAGGCTTATGACCCGAGAAAATGGCAAATCTTCTTGAGCTCGTCGGTACATAAATCTGTCAAACCGGGTAACAAATGGCTGAGTTATAACCAAAATACTGAAATCCCAAAATTTACTTTTTTTATAATTAAAATTTTCTTTTATGGCATTTTGACAAAACGTCTTAAGTCGAGAAAAGATAGCAAAAAAGTTTTAAAAAAAAACTCGGTAAAAAATAGTTTTTATATAATAATAGCATAAGCCAAAATTAAAGAAAATTTTAAACAAAAATGTTTTCCGAATGAAAATTCGTATGATAAACAAAATACATCCCTGGCCTAACTGACAACAGAAACATGAGAGAAACACTGAAACAGAATAACATATGTTTTGCGTATAAACCAAACAAAACAACAAGTGCAATATTTACGAAAATAAAAGCGCCAGTGGAAAAACAACAACAAAGTAATGTTGTTTATGAAATCAGGTGTAAGGGAAATGACAAAGAACAATGTAATCAAATATACATTGGAACAACAAAGAGGGCGTTATCTACAAGGATCGGAGAACATAAAATGGACATTGCAAAACAGAAGGAGACCACAGCTTTAGCTATGCATATAATTGAATCCCAACATGTACCAGATTTCCAACAAATAAGGATATTAGACAAAGAAGACTCTACAAGAAAACGATTTACTAAAGAAAGCTTAAGGATCCAACAAAACATAAAAAATACGTTGAATCTGAAAGAAGATACGAACAACATTTGTGCAAGTTATCGAGTCGCCATAAAATGAGTTGTGTTGTGGAAAAATGTTTTTTAAAAATAACTCAATGTTTTATGTTGTTACGTTATATATGTTAAATGTAATTTTTGTCATTTTGATGTTATAATATAAAAAATGTAAGTTTTCCACGTTATTTGTTAAAAATTTTGTTAATAAAATGTTATGTTTTTATTAAATAGACGTATCCCCAGAAGAAGTCAACAAAAAATCGACGAAACGTCGGGAAAAAAATGTATTAAAATTGTGTTTTAATTACATTAAAGATTTTAGGCCGTATTAGCTTGATAAGGAAATATAAAAAAAAAAAAAAAAAAAAAATTTTTTAAATTTTTTAAATTTGACTTAAGATGTTTTGTCAAAATGCCACAGATATATTGCCTTCTTTTTACTTCTCATTTTTTTAAAGCTTCATACAGACGTATGTAAAAGACTATCAAGAAAATCTTGATCGTGTGGCTGCACTGTTATTTAACAATTTTTTTACAATTTGTAAGCTTTTTTTTTGTTACTTTTGTTTGTTTACCTTTTGAAACATATGTTTTTTTGTTTTACTAAATTTTACTGGAAAAATTTCTGCAGTAAAAATTTGTAAATACTAAGACAAGAACTGTCACTTTACGCTCTCGATTTGTGTTCTCATTTACTGCATTTTGTGAACTCGAACGCAATTTAGTAAAATGCAGTAAAGTTCAGTAAAAAATAGTAAAAACTTTTGTATTCTCGAACGTAGCTACTATTCCATTAGGAATATATTTAGGAAAATCATATGTTTTCAATGAGCTTTTATTAAATGCAATTTACTCAAAAGTCCTTCGATATAACAACGGTATCAAAAAATATAATATTAAATCAAGAACCCTTAAGATTTCATGTGATGTATTTACCCAGCTAGCATTTGGTATCATAATCTTATCATTTATGAATCAGCTTCAATTGCAAAATATCCGTATATGAGCTCATTTTTCAATCATAAATGATACTCTCGTTGTGAGAAAATGGTACCCTACCGATGAATCCCCTGAAAGAATCATTTGTGATACAATTTTCTGATTCCTTTTTGATCAATTTAATGGTAGTTTTTATAATCATTATTGATTCGTTTTCGTCTCATTTTTCAATCGTAAACTTTATATTTTTTGATTATATTTCATATCGTTTTTTAATTACAGTACTTTTCGCTTATAGTCCATTCCGCTTAAAGGCCAAAAACGGATGGAAGCCAAAACTGTCATATTCACATGCAGATTTTTTCGTATTTCATACAAATTATTTGTTCTAAGGTCCATTTCGCTTGTAGTCCATTTTCGTTTAAAAGCCACATTTTCTTAGCATGCGTATATAATTCTTCATGCAAAAATGTTCGCTTATAGTCCACTCTGTTTTTTATATATTTTTAATCAACTGGCAACATGTTTTAATTTACCTTTCTGGCAATTACAGCACACGCTCGGAAATTCGATCCACTTTGTTTTTAGGGCGATTCGAGTTTCCGAATTATTCGAATTTCTGGACGGTTTTTTTTTACAAAAATTTAGATCAATTTTACCATAAAGATATACAAAACTATACTTTTTTTTTAATTTTAGTTTATTTAACATAAAAACTTTAAAAACTTAACGAAATATAAAAAATAACAATTCAGTTCATTTGACTTTATTTAGTATGTGTAATACAAACACCAAAAAAACTGAGTTTTAAACTCTAACAACATCAAGTTGATTCTGAGAGTTCGAATTTCTGAGCGTCTACTGTATTATAAATGCCAAATTTCGCAATTTATATTTCATGACATGGTGTCTTCGTCTGACAATTTTTTGTTAAATAAACGTCCAACTTCATAAAAAAATGCTAATAAAAATAAAAGAGTTTTTTTATATAGACTTTGACGTTTGGTATAACAAAAAACTGTCAGGTGGAGACCCCATGTAAAGATCCTATGAAATTTATGTTGTGTTTGATTTCGTCATCCAAAGAATTAAAATGAATCTCATACGCATTTGTTTTTATTGAAATTTTTTAAATCATTTGAATTAATTAATTAAACAGATTTTTGTTTTAACTATTTATTTAAAATAAACCAATATTTGGTTATGTTTTAAATAAACTTTTCTTTGGTTTAAAAAGAGTGGATTTATTGAAGAAAATAATATTTATATAGTCCAAAATGTGGATTATACTAGGTTTCACTTATAATCCATAAAATGGCTTATAAAAAAAAATCGGTTATAGTCCAAATTCGCTTATAGTCCACAAAAGTTGTGCAACTATAGTAGTGGACTATAAGCGAAAAGTACTGTATCATGTTTATTTATTTTTTCTCCCATAATTATGACTTTTGATTATTCGATCAAGCTTTATTTTAAACCAAACAAAAATTATCGATTTTTCGCACAGAAGAGAAGAAACCATTTGCACTAACTTTTATGTTCATAAATTGTCAATAATTGTTGGGCTTCTTTTTTAGCCAAGCTTCTTATTTATTTGGCTAACATGAAAGTTTCTGTTTTTATTTTTTTCGTTTGGTAAAAACAAAAATTCAAAATATTTAAAAATCATTATTGAAACATATAAATGAATCATTTATGAATCCTTTTTCAATCACTCAAGTGATAAATCAGTTTTTAATCATCAAAACTGATCTGAAAAGAATCATTTGGGTAATTTTCACAAAAAATAATCAGCCAAATGCTGGCTGGGTATGTATGTATGTATAGTTTCCATATTTTCGCCAAATTAAGATTTTTCTTCCAAATCTTCTGGCAACGCTGTACTAAAGTTATAATGTAGATAATACAGTTCATAATACAATCAGCCTTATTTCGGTTCTCGATGTCGAAAACGACTCAGTAGTAGATTAAAGTAAATTAAATTAAAGTTCTTTAATCTACTACAAAATTCGACTTACTGTGTTACCGACAACGAGAACCGTAATAAGGCTGAGTGTATCGGTAGTGGCAGTCACCATTTGGGACATTGTTGCCAGAATGAAGATTTTATGTTATTTTTCAAGATACATATTTTGAACAAAATAAGATTTGAAGATTTTTATGTTTAGAAAATAACGATTTTTAACTTTAAGTTTGTGCAACATACATAATTTTTTTACAGTTTTTAAACAGTCAATTTTTAAAACAGTGAGGTTTTTTATCAGCTTGTTGTCTATTGGTTTTGCTAACTTTTGTACCCATTATTTAGCATACACAAAAATGCAGTTGTTCATTTTGGAAATATTTATGAAAAAAATTATTTGTGAAAAGAAAACTACCTCTTTTTTATAAATATTAATTTATTAAAGAACAAAAACGTTCATGTTTTAAGTACCAAAAGGTAAAACTCGTCTTGGTCTGGCCAGACCAAAAAAAAAAAAAAAAAGGGTCGTGAATTCTATACATTATATGTGCTGAATCGAATGCAACTAATTTGGATTCGATTGGAGCAAATCAGTGGGGTGAATTTTTTTTTATGTAAAAGTCTATTTGGTCAGACCAAATTCTTGTTTTCTTGCAATATCTTTCAAACAGGACAAAATATTAAAACAACAGGAAATTGAATGAATCAAGTTACCGAGAATCCTAGGGTTAAGAAACTTTTGGTTTGAAAATTCCACATTCCATGTTTATGACAATTTTTAAACAAAGTATATATATGTATATATATATATATATATAAAAGGTGTATCAACATAATTTTAATAATTAGGAATATATTTAGGAAAATCCATATATTTTTCTATGAGCTTTTTTTTAATCAAAATGCCTTCGATATAACAGCGGCATTAAAAAATATAATATTAAATTGAAAACCCTTAAGATTTAGTATGATGTATGTATGACCTTCAGAGCTTCCAATCTAAAACTTTTGCCCAAAATTTATACATCTCTAATATTAGAATTTAATTACTTTCGATCAAACTTCTTTATTTATGCTATGTTCATACGACTAGTTGCCAAACATGCTGTTCATACGATTCATTCTTGTTTCATTTTGACATTTTTTTTTGTGTTAGTGTGATTTTTTTTTTAAAGTAGATAAAAAAGTAAAAAAAAACTTGAAAATATAATCAGCCTTATTACGGTTCTCGTTGTCGGTAACTTGTCGGTAACACAGTAAGTCGAATTTTGTAGTAGATTAAGGAACTTTAATTTAATTTACTTTAATCTACTACTGAGTCGTTTTCGACATCGAGAACCGAAATAAGGCTGATTATTTATTACTTTTATTAATATTATTAGGTTATAATTATCACTTTATTTTATTAAACATAAATTTTTTTCTTTGTTTTGATATTTTTTGAGAGCTAGTTCAGATAAACTAACGATAAATGTTATCAAAATTGGAGATGATAGTACATTTTTCCTGTTTCTCAGCCTGTTTCAAAATGAAACGACCTGTTTCGCGTTCAAAATTTTGTATGGGGAAACAAGTCGTTTCAATCATGTTTGGGGCGCGAAACAGGAATAAGAGAGCCAAACACGAATATTGCTGTCCGTGTGAACATGGTATTAGATGGACTTTTTTACGTTCTTATTTATTAGAAATTAAATGGATTAAAAATGTATTTTTAGAAAGAATTTTTTGGAAAATATAACTTAAAGTACAATATAAACCTACAATCTCATTTTATATAAATACCGCAATTACGTATTTCAATTTAAATAGTTTCCATAATAAGACGTAGTTTCTTTTAAAAAAATAATGAATTTAACTTTTTGCCCTTGTTATAAAAAATTTTAAGATTTTTCTCTTCAATAAAAGATTTTTTTTCGCCTAATTTTCCTTCCGAATCTTCTGGCAACGCTGATTTGGGACAACTTTTTCGTGTTGAATAGAAGATATTTACTAAATTGTGGTGAATAATATTCATTGCATTACGAAGTGGTGAGTTATTATTATTGGAGACTAGAATGTATTTAGTTTATTTTGCCTAGTAAAAACAAAAACCTTTTTTATGGCTTTTAACGGATGTTTTTGCCAATAAGGTTCAATAAATTTATGTATAGTTTCGTGGAATTTTTATAGAGTTAATAAAACCTGTGCTATAAAATTATATAAACTGTTTTGGTTATAGATGGTTTAATATAATTGGTATATGTACAAATATTTTTTAAGTTGAAATAGTTTTAAAAGCCTTGAAATAAAAAATATATCGCAGTTTTACACCATGTATTTAGAATATACAGGTTTTAATAATACGATGGAAGGTGTCGCTGTAATTAATATGTTCTACTGAAGGTACGGTCACATACATATCAGAGAATGACAACAAGTACCCATAAGAATAATATACAGAGGTATTTACCCATGCTTTTCGTTATTGTGTATGCACATTAGGGCGACAATGAAATATATGGAAAAAAAATTTTTCCAGAATTTTAAACAAAAATGTGAAGATTCTTTTGCCACTTGGTCTAAAACTTACTTGCTGAAAATTTGAGCCAAATCGGATAACTCTATCCCGTGCACCTTTGAGGTCAAAGTTCAAATTTTGGGAAATATAGTGTATTCGCCTATATTGGAGCTAAAAAAATAGCTTTTCGATATGAATTATACCGAAATCCAATGGGATTAATGTGCCACATAGTGTTGAACTTGCATGCTGAAAATATTAGCCGAATCGGGTAACTCTATGCAGTGCACCTTTGAGGTCAAAGTTCAAATTTTGGGAAATTCTGTATATTTAACTATAATTGATCTAAAAATTTCTTTTTTTTAGTATATTCATTTAAATTGTACAGAAAATGGATGTTTTAGATATTTTTAAAAGTATTCTGATATATTATGAGTAAATTTAACCCTTTTTTGCTACGGGGGTCAAAACGACCAAATTTCTTAGCTTTAAATACAACATTTAAAAAAGGTGATATACTAATCCTGAAAAACGAAAAATATTTTTAATAGAAATATTAACCATTTTTAGCTACTAGGGTCAAAACTACCCATTTGAAGTATTTTGTTTTCATTACGAAATAAAAATATATATGAACCGCCCTGTATGTAACCTGTTAGTGCAGACCTCAACCCCTGTAAAATATGATTTTTATCAGTTGGTGTAGATACAAACCGATAATATTTAAATATAACGGATTTAAAACAAAAAAGTCAAGGTATACTAGATCTATTTTTTTTTACGCTCGAGTTAACAGTGCAAAGTGGTATTTTGTCAAAAAAATAGTTTTAAACAATGCCTTTATTAAGAGATGAAATTTATCTCATCGGTTTTGAAAAAAGTCAATTAACTGGGAGTAAACTTCCATCAATAGGGGATTGTCTCAGAGTTATGTTTTATAATTTAAGAACTGTGAAATTAAAAATTAAAGACAGTGTACGACTGGTTGTAAAGGAGTGTTTTACTTTTTGGGAAAAAGCTCGGATTCCTACTATGTCAATTCAAAATGTAGAGAAGAAATTAACTCGCTTGTACGAGGAGTGGAGGGAAATGAATAGAGTTGAAAGAGCCTCTTGATACATTTTTCTTTTAGTTTCTTCCCGCTGCTTCCGGGTTTCACGTCTTTCTTCAGTTTTCTTTAATTTTGCATCAACTCCCGCCATGCAACCTTCTCGTCCTTTTTCTCTCTGTTTCAACAAAAACAATTTATTCTCCTCGATTTTCATTAACTTAAGTGCATCGGGATTTGCGATGTCAAACAAATCATCGAGTGCATCTTTCCATGCTTCTCTCTTTTTCTTAGAAATTACGGATGTTCTGCTTTTCCGTCTATTCATTTCCCTCCACTCCTCGTACAAGCGAGTTAATTTCTTCTCTACATTTTGAATTGACATAGTAGGAATCCGAGCTTTTTCCCAAAAAGTAAAACACTCCTTTACAACCAGTCGTACACTGTCTTTAATTTTTAATTTCACAGTTCTTAAATTATAAAACATAACTCTGAGACAATCCCCTATTGATGGAAGTTTACTCCCAGTTAATTGACTTTTTTCAAAACCGATGAGATAAATTTCATCTCTTAATTAAGGCATTGTTTAAAACTATTTTTTTGACAAAATACCACTTTGCACTGTTAACTCGAGCGTTTAACGCGTCAAACTGATTAAAATAATAAAGCTTTGCAATTATTTGTAATTTCTTGTAAAAAAAATAGATCTAGTATACCTTGACTTTTTTGTTTTAAATCCGTTATATTTAAATATTATCGGTTTGTATTTACACCAACTGATAAAAATCATATTTTACAGGGGTTGAGGTCTGCACTAACAGGTTACATACAGGGCGGTTCATATATATTTTTATTTCGTAATGAAAACAAAATACTTCAAATGGGTAGTTTTGACCCTAGTAGCTAAAAAGGGTTAATATTTCTATTAAAAATATTTTTCGTTTTTCAGGATTAGTATATCACCTTTTTTAAATGTTGTATTTAAAGCTAAGAAATTTGGTCGTTTTGACCCCCGTAGCAAAAAAGGGTTAAATTTACTCATAATATATCAGAATACTTTTAAAAATATCTAAAACATCCATTTTCTGTACAATTTAAATGAATATACTAAAAAAAAGAAATTTTTAGATCAATTATAGTTAAATATACAGAATTTCCCAAAATTTGAACTTTGACCTCAAAGGTGCACGGCATAGAGTTACCCGATTCGGCTAATATTTTCAGCATGCAAGTTCAACACTATGTGGCACATTAATCCCATTGGATTTCGGTATAATTCATATCGAAAAGCTATTTTTTTAGCTCCAATATAGGCGAATACACTATATTTCCCAAAATTTGAACTTTGACCTCAAAGGTGCACGGGATAGAGTTATCCGATTTGGCTCAAATTTTCAGCAAGTAAGTTTTAGACCAAGTGGCAAAAGAATCTTCACATTTATCATCAAAAATCCAAAGTTGATTTTTCATTGTCACCCTAATGCCCATGTTATACTCACACTTGTTAGTTTTACCGTTAAACATTAAGCAAAAACACAATTACACAAGCATGTGTATATCGTTAGCTAAAACGCAAAAAGTCGTAACTAACAAAAAATTAAAAATCAGCTTTTTGATTGATTATTATGAATGCCATTAAAATACGTGTCTGGACACTTCTTCGATCAAAAGTGACGCTTTTATTAACAAAAAACAAAGGGACGTAACTAACAGTGTGTTTATTTTCTTAATGCAAAACCGCGTAATTACACATTTTTTTCTAACAAATAAATTAACTTTAGTTATAAGAAGAATATTGATAACTTTGTTTTTTTTTTTAATTACTTTTATTTTTTATTTTGCAATAAATGTTGTTTAGTTTTAAGAATAATAAATGAATGTATTACTATCTTCACTACACATTATTAAAAACATGATTGAATTAAAATTTAATTTACAAAAATTAAAATAGTATTTTTTCCCTGGTCCATATAATCCATATAAATATGGATCTATCAATGTTTTAAATTTCATTAAAATCTGTTGGATAGTTTTCGAGAGGCAGAAAATACCCCCGAGCTTCCCTTGTGGTCCTATTTTTTAAAAAATATATAGCTTATAGGTCCATATAAATATGGATCTATCAATGTTTTAAATTTCATTTAAATCTGTTAGATAGTTTTGGAGAGGCATAAATTGCCCCCTATTTCCCCTCGTGATGATATTTTTTAAAAAATACATAGCTTATGTGTCTATATAAATATGGATCTATCTATTGATATTGTATTATATCTCGAATTAAATAAAATTGGTATAACCGATTTTTTGGCATAGTATCATGAGGTCAACCATGTCCTTATAAAAATTATAATCTTTTGTAATTTTTCTCAAAAAAGTTCACGCACCAATTGGTTTTTCTAAACCAATGCAATATTGAATATTCATAATTTTATACGGTGTTTTTTATTCATTTTTAATTTTTTTTCGTTAAAAAAGGTTAAAGATACGTTTTGGTTTGCGGAAAAATCTCTTACCATCTCTAAATATTAATGAAATTTCATATTTGAGCTATTTTTTGTTTTAAATAAACATATTATTAATTTTTCTTAACCAAAAACAAAATTAAAAATTTTCAAAACTTCATCGCGAAAAAATAGATATACGTTCTTTTATAGTTTTTTATGCTCCATCGGACTGTGCTATGCCAATTTTGATATTTTAAAAAATTAATTCTTGTGTATAGTTGACCTGTTGTTTATGTTGATTTATTATTTTGGCTTGAGGTCTTATATAAAAATAAATAAATAAAAATAAAATTAAAAGTTTTTGAATTTTATTTATTATTTATATAAGACCTCAAGCCAAAATAATAAATCAACATTTTAAAAAATTGTTAAAAAGTTATATCCCTAATGTACATATCTTTGGCCTTTTGACGAAACTCTTAAGTCAAATTTAAAAAGTTGAAAAAAACGCTGTTATTTATAAGAATTTTCATTCAAAAAACACTTTTGTTTACGATTTTAAAATTTTGTATTATAAACGAAATTTTTCTTTAATTTCGGTTTGTTTAATTATTTCATAGAAATTATTTTTTCGCCGCGTTTTTTTTTTAATACTTTTTTTGGTATCTTATCTCGACTTAAGATATTTTGTCAAAATGCCACAGATATATTTATACATGTGTGTGTGTTTTACTTTATAAATTTTATATTATGTTTTGTGGTACAAATATATCCAATAAAATCTGCATATGCTTGCCTTGATGACTTCTTTTTAAAAATTCTATGTTGCTTTTCTTTGGCATGCAATAACTCTTTTTAATTCTTTTTCTTTTAAGAACGTATAATAACTTATATCGTAAGTTTTGGAAGGCATCATTGCCTTTTCTCCCCGGAAACATTTTAATTATTTTGTTCATGTGTCTTGATTAACTGACGCTCGCGGACGAAAAAAAACCTGAGAGAAAATTGAATTTTCTTTATAAACACACACTGTTTATTTTGACAAGAAATGTTGGCTCATTTAGAGAATGTGTTTTAAAGCAAACTAAAATGATGGTATTAACTTTACCTTTTGCGTGCAATTAATATTATGATTTTAATCGTACTGTTAAAAATAAATATATTATAGTAGCAAACATTTCACATAATTTAATATGTTTAGCTAGATCAAAGTAACTTTTTAGGTGTGAGGACTATAATAAATTTATTGGGGTTAACATATTAGGCAAATATGAACAAAAATGGTCGATGTGACAACTCATTAATCATGTTTTTTCTCTGCGTGTGGAAGTTGATAAGTGTGAAAGTCCCACAACACCATCTTAGTGCCCATTTACATTATACGATTTTTGTCGTTGCGATTCTTACCTTGTAGGCGAGAGGGGAGAGAGGAATTAAAAGGGGTACACAAGCGAGTGTACTCTACGATTTGTTTTGTTCGCTCATTCGTTCTCTCATTGTTCTCTCATTTGACGAAAAATGTATTTAAGTTCGGTGGCACAGAAAAAGTTGTTACGACAAAAATCGTACAATGTAAATATCAGACCGACTTCAAAGAAGAAACGACAATAATCGCAACGACAAAAATCGTATAATGTAAAAGCAGTCTTAGCCAAACTGATGTTGGTATCCAACTTGTGCCAAATATTTTAATGTGGCAGCTAATTTTATCAAAGGTGCCAATGACTGTCGATCTTTCAGTTGGCTTTAAATTACCGTTTATACAATTGTAGACATACATAAATGAGTTTTTATTAAGCCGAAAGTTTTTCACGAAACTAAAAGTAGTATTTTTATGATTAAATTTGATAATTAAAAAAATCTTTCTTACGTACTTAGTATGTAGTATCAAGGCTCATAATGTCGGATGTATCTCTAATTATTTTCCGTTGAACTTTCTGCATCGCTATCTTCCAACCACAATGTAACAGAATCCATGTTCTTAAACCGTTACATTTTTTATTAATAATTACACTGTGTGTAATTTTTTAAAAAATAACCATATACGGACACCACTACGTGATAAAAGACAAAAAAAAAAGACCCGTGTCTTCCGGTTTTGCCCAAGGTCATGCATTTGTTTTTATGGGTACCCAAAGATTTAGGGCCTCGGTGTCGTTTTTGCAAAAAGTGATCATTTTCTCAGGCTCATATCTTGCAAACCCTTCGGAATTTTGATTTACTCTCTGAGACAAAGTTGTAGCTCTTGCCATAAAGAACAAATAAAATCTAAAAACTACATCTTCAAGATCAAAATCGCAAGTAGGTTAAGAAAAAACAAATTGCAAAAGCATGTTGCCAGTTAAGTTTTTTTAGGCCGTGCACTTGCCAGTTTATTATCATAAGAAATTTTTGGGAATACAAACTTTTAATTTAAAAGATTTTGTTATTCGTGCATAATTCCCAATTTGTATTCTTGATAAAAACACTGAAATTAATTGTTGATGGGATACTCTATTCTTATGCGCATTTCACTGGCAACATGCTTTTGCAAGTTGTTTTTTGCATTTTGTTTTTTCTTAACCTACTTACAACTAAAATTAATGTTGGAAGAATTCCAATCAATTGTAGTGTGGAATGTAAGAAGAGATAAACTCCCTGTTTATTGTTGATGTTTTTGTTTAAACTTTGATATTGCTACAAGTAGAACTGTTGCTTATGATTCTTATACGCTTAACAGTTTTATTTGGTTTAATACCTTTAGTTTTTCTAAAATCTTTATGGATGAAGTTTTCTGATGATCTGGCCTAAGCAACCAGTGAAATTCGCATAGGAATAGCTTATCCCATCAACAATTAATTTCAAGTGTTTTTATCAAGAATAAAAACTGGGAATTAAGCACGAATAACAAAATCTTTTAATATTAAAATTTTGTATTCCAAATAATTACTTTTGATAATAAACTGGCAAGTGCACGGCCTAAAAAAACTTATCTGGCAACATGCTTTTGCAAGTTGTTTTTTGCATTTTGATTTTTCTTAACATACTTACAACTAAAATTAATGTTGGAAGAATTCCAATCAATTGTAGTGTGGAATGTAAGAAGAGATAAACTCCTTGTTTATTGTTGATGTTTTTGTTTAAACTTTGATATTGTTACAAGTAGAACTGTTGCTTATGATTCTTATACGCTTAACAGTTTTATTTGGTTTAATACCTTTAGTTTTTCTAAAATCTTTATGGATGAAGTTTTCTGATGATCTGGCCTAAGCAACCAGTGAAATTCGCATAGGAATAGCTTATCCCATCAACAATTAATTTCAAGTGTTTTTATCAAGAATAAAAACTGGGAATTAAGCACGAATAACAAAATCTTTTAAAGTTTTCACTTATATTGACTTTTTGTGGAAAATTTTACGTTTTTTTTATAAGCGCTTGTTTTTCAAAAAAGTTCTGTCAATATTGATTTATACTGTCAAATTTATCGTGTATAAATTTGGCAGCACTTTGTTTTTTCCTTTTTTTTAACAAATACAAATTTGTGGGGCTTTCGAACGGATTAGAAAACACCATTTCAATTTCGATAGGGAAATTTCTTTCGAAAGTATTTTCGTTTCGAATCGAATTACATAATAACCCTCCTGTTCATATAGTGCTCAAAGGAAAGTCCATACGTTGACAAAAAATAAGCCGACTATTTTTTTATTAAAAAATCCAGTATTTCAATTAAAAAGTCACTTACTTTTTGACCCGTCCTCGTATTTGCTCTGTAGGACTAGCAAATTGTTGTTAATGTAGCTTTTAATTTTAAGCCGTTTCTAATTTTTCACTTTAAGTTTCATCGATTTTCATCAATGAGTGAAATAACTTATCTGGTTTTTTAGTTTTTCGGATTCAAGGTTAAAGCAATGTAATAAGTGCGATAAAAAAAGGCACATCGATTTATGAATTTTAATTAAAAATTTTAATTAAATAATTAAATATTTAAAAACAAATATATGGGGGATTTCATGTGAAGTGACCCAATTTTGAAATCGATGTCCTCCGATTTGGATGAAATTTTGCATCAAGCTTAGCCTATTGGATAGTAGTTTAGACACAAATTTTCGACAAGATCGGTTTCTGAGTTAACGGGGGTCAAAGCTTGTCATTTTAGCCATACATGTGTTCTTTCTCATCATTGGGACAAATTTTGCTAACACCAATAGGTAATGAGTTATGTAAATGAATGAGAAAGAACACCTGTACCCATGTTCTGTAATTTCAGTGAGAACTTCTCACATCGCAAAGATGTGAAACAAAATATTCCATCGTTTCTCGAAAAGTAAAAAAAAAACTGTGTCCGTAACAGAGATCAGCAATGAATCGTTTTTTCGCTACTCATACTGACTCATGCAATTGTAAGTATAAGTGCGTAGAAATCATTTAAACTAATCTACTCTGATTCACTCATACTCACAACAGAAATTAATATGAGTGCGACGTCGACATTATACGCATACTCATAAATGACGTCAGTTTGATTTATAATTTCAGGAAAATACTTACAATACTCACAATGATTCAACTCATTAAGCTCATCAATTTACCGTTTTAACACAACAGATAAAACACACAACTTCATAATCAGCGATGCCAGATAAATTTGCCGAAAAATCGTCCACTTCATACATGTAACTTTAGTAAACTGTAATTGCCAAATCGTCACTTTGCAATTTCGGGGACAGATCTGGCAGCCTCGCATTTGGCTTCGCCTATACACATTGAGTTGAGTAGATTCTAAATCAACCACTACAAATGTTGCTAAGTATGAGTACGATGAGTTAAATAAAACTTTTGAGTGAATATGAGTTTGAATAACATTGGAATAAGTATGAGTGCGTATAAGTACAAGAATTTATGAGTCATGATTTAGCTCTACTCACTTTTTCACTACTCATTGCTGATCTCTGGTCCGTAACTCATGTCGAAAACTATCAAAAGAGATTACGTCGTTACGTTATAAATGTTATAATATACTACTCGTAGCCGATGTGACATTGCAGACGTCGAGAACGCCAGTAACACGTATCGTTTACGGCGACCAAAATTTACTAAAATTGAACATTTTTCAATGACGGCGGCGAAATAACAGCCAAAGAGTTTTGAAAACATTAGTATATTTTATAAAAATGGTAAAAGCAAAATAATTAAACAATGAAAAAATGTGGCAAGAACAAAACATTTTTATTAAGCATTTTTAAATGTTATTTAGTGTTAAACTTTTTTTCTCGCCCCATTTTTGATCGTGAGTATATTTGACAGTTCAAAGCGGATACTTTTCTCACCAAAAAGTTACAGACACACTTTTTCTTTAATTTCCTTACGTGACAGCTAGTAATTGCCAAAAAAGTTGCAGACACAGTTTAGTGATAAAAACAGCTGTTTGTTTCAATATATAGCATTTTTGTTACATTTCACAAATTTCAATCGAAAAGTTTTTCGACGCGAGAGTTACAGAACATGGGCACTGTATGGCCAAAATGTCAAATTCCGACCCCTTCTAACTCAGAAACTTTTTACCGATCTTGTTGAAAATTTGTGTCTAAACTACTATCCAATAGGACTAACCTTGGTGCAAATTTCATCCAAATCGGAACATTGGGTCACTTGACATGAAATCCCCCATATACATATTTCCTTTTAAAGATAAGACGAAATATTTACTTTAATATTTTTATTACTATCTTAAGTGTTCAAACGTTTCTAAGTAATTCCTTATAATAAAATCACAATAAAAGCTTCTCACATTCTCCAAAAGATTTTAGTGTTGTTTGTTCGGGCATAAATCAGTCATGAAGGTTATTTTAGTTTTGTGCGCTGTGGCTATTAGGGCAGCCTATGCGGGAAATATTGATAGTAAACCTGGGTCAGGTTTTATCCAGCAACGTATTATCAAGGGTCATGATGCTGTACCCCATTCTGCCCCCTACATAGTCTCCTTAACTGTAAACAGAACCAGTGCTCACGATTGTGGTGGCACTATTATTGACAAGGAGTGGATTGTTACTGCTGCACATTGTATTACTGTTAACCCAGTTGGTATGGCAGTAGTTGCTGGACTTCATGTGCAGGGTCAGTTAAGCGAAATCACACAACAAAGAGTTATTGATTTTGGCAAAGTGCATAAATCGTTTCGTGGCGTTGTGAGACCTTACGATATTGCTTTACTCCATGTTGATTCGCCATTCGAGTTTAACAAATATGTTCAACCCGCTACATTGCCGGCTCGCGAATATATCCCAGATGGTAATGTCACTCTTTATGGATGGGGCCGAACCAAGGCGTTTGAGCTTGCTACTGCCAAGATCTTGCAAACTGTGGAAACTCGAATTGTTGACTGGGCATTGTGTAAAGAACGCTGGTCAAATTACAATTATATAGACGATACCAACATCTGTTCAGATACCCTAAATGCTGGCATCTCAGCATGCATGGGAGATTCCGGTGGCCCTTTGGTGATAGAGACTGAAAATGCCCCTGCCGAGTTGGTAGGTATCGTATCATGGGGCAACATACCATGTGGTCTTGAAAATAAACCATCCGTTTATACCCGTGTTTCGGCATATATCGAATGGATTGCTAAAATTAAGTATGCTTATTACGTAAATCATTAATCTAAAAATGTATAAATTTTCCAATTCCTGCAATCAATAAAAACCTAAAAATAAAGGAATATGAATCGCACGGAATAAAAAACGCGTATTACACCCTCTACTATGAGGTTGTGGGTAAAAAATGAAACCATAAAACTTTCTTCTGGTAGGCCCATAAGGTCTGAAACTGCAACAAATCAGGAAACTGTGAAGTATTAAGGGTTTTAAAAAGATTAGCTTATAATTTTTAGATTCCGTATGAAGTCTACTCCCGAAATATTCTAACTCTCGGACGATTTGACCCAGCCATATATAGCACTTTTACTTACAAAGTATTAATGTACACTTAAAAGATAAATTTTTGTACTAAATGCGATAACACAAGGGAACAGAATTTAACGTTTTTATGTTGACTGGAACTTTATTGAAATTTTTTTAACAACTAGAGGTCGCTGATTTCATGTCTAATTTTCATTTTTTCCATCAGCTCGCATTTTAAGTTACAGGTACCATTCGTATTTTTGATTTTTTTTTTCCAAAAATTAAAAGTGCAAAAAATCGTAACTGTACTCTTTATTAAGCGATGTTCAAAAAAAAAAGATATGAGAAAGACCACGACTGCGTCTTATTTTAGCATCCCTTGTCGTTGTTGTTTTATTAATTTTTTCTGATGAACGGAGAGATTCAAAGTTTCAAAATTAGCTACATATATCTCGTTTTTCAATATACAACATCCCACAAAATTTGGGAAAGTTTGGAGAAGTTGGCATGGCACCTTCCGTATAAAGACATTATAGATTTCTGTATGTCTAAGGAATGAAAAGAGCCAAAGGTTCCAAATTAGGTACAAGCATCTTGGTTATCAACACATGTGGGCGTTTCACTTCTATTACAAAGCCATTATAGATTTTTGTTTATCTGGAGAACGGCAAGAGCATACGCTTCCAAAATTAAATAAACAACGGTATTTATATAATTTTCTGCCCTTAACGGAAGGGTATATAGGATTCGGCTTAGCCGAATAAAGTACTCTGACTTGTTAGGTATCGGTATGATCTACTATATGGTAGTAGTAGTTGCAAATCTTTTGATTACTACTGAATGTTTATAGGCAGTGAACAAGTTTTCGTCATTTAAATTTTATTTTCAGTTTTTGAAGAACTTTACAATTTGCTCAGTAAGTTAAACTTTCCATTTAACTTAGGAAATTTCAGGATATTTTAAAGAAAAACAAAACCAAAATGGCCACGCGGCTGGTATTGCTAAGGTGATGTTTAAACTATAACATTGGTTTGAACATTTTTAGATTAAACGGGCAAAATAGGCTACAAATTCGTTCTTTGGGTACTTTTGTAAATACGTTCTATTTAAAATAATTTTGCGCAAACTTGAAATCGATGTGCGTTATAAAGAAGGCAGCAAGCAGAAAAAGTACAGCTACTTGCAAAACAGGGTAAAAATTCGTACTATTCGTACTTTTTTAAAACTTGTTTTTGTTGCACTTTTACATAACGACGGCAAACAAATAAAGTAAATTTAAGGGCAAACAGGGTAAATATCCGTACTTTGTTATTTATTTTAATTTGTATAATAAATGTCAAGATTGTGACGTTCCCTGCTTATTTGTGTTTTGGGATCAAACTTATTTTCCAGTTTGCTTTAAGATTGTTAGTTTCAATAAGGGTAATCACGATTGTCATTGTGCAAATTTGCAATTTGTAAATTTGAGTGCATATTATGATTGATCGTGAGCACACCAGTTTTATTTTTTGTGCAAATGTGATATTTTTCTAAAAAGTTTTCTAGCAACACAAAAAACTTCTGTCAGCACTGTAAAAAAATCTGCATTTGTTTACAATTATACACTAGCAAAATAAAATTAATTTTTTCTTTTTCAATTATTTAAATTTAATTCTCCGTTTTATATTAAAACCCACGACAAAGTTAAATTTTTAAGTTTCCTTAAAAAAACAATATGGCGCTTAATATGTCAAACGTTTTTGTTTACATTTGTTTGCAACTGAGCAAATATGCACTACTAATTTTGCTCATGGTTTTTTTTAGTGCAAACGATGTTAAATAGAGCAAATTGCAAATAAGTACATTATGTTGTTGTTTTGTGCAAATGTGTGTATTTTTGCAAGCAATTGCATCGTTTGCAAACTTTGCACTACCCATCGTGATTTCCTTTAATATATAAAAGTGCTAATTTAAAAATAGTTCATCACTCAAGTTAACACTAATCAAAGATAACGCAATAATAATGCAGTATTCATGATGTTTTTCAAGAATAATGCAAGAGTAGTGCATTAAATGCCATATACTTGAGTGACATTTAAAAAATAATGCAGTACTTTAATATGGAAATTATTTAGTGCAAAAAGTGCATTTAAAGTGTCCAATTAAGTGGCTATGCAATAATTTCGCACTTAAATATTTTCGGATCAATTAACTGTGATTTACTAGAAGGGAAAATCGGTCAGGTCTTTGTAAAAACTGCATTATACAAGGCAAAGGGATAAAAGGAGTACGAAAACGGAAATTTTAGCTTTCTTCAAAATTAGCAATCCAGAGTCTTAAAGTACGAAAACTTGGTTTATTATTAATACAAATATTATATGTAGTAGAAATATGGAAAATTTAGACCCGTAGTACTTTTTGTAAAAATTACATTTTTTTTCAAAATATTTTTTCGGAAACGTAAAAATGTGGATGAGGTAACCAAAAGACATGTTTAAAGTTCTTTATATAAGTGTTAAAAGGAAGAGTAGATTTTTTTTTATTTATATTAAAACACAGTCAAAAGGCTCAAAACTTAAAAATGGATTTACTTTATTAAGGAAATATCATTAATAATCAGCCTTATTTCGGTTCTCGATGTCGAAAACGACTCAGTAGTAGATTAAAGTAAATTAAATTAAAGTTCTTTAATCTACTACAAAATTCGACTTACTGTGTTACCGACAACGAGAACCGTAATAAGGCTGAATATAAAACTAAAAGACAAAATATATATTATTTGAATGAAAAAAAGGAGTGTATAAGAAAACTCCTGGGTGTCAATTCTGGCAGTTCGATTCGAAACATTTTTATTAAGTATAATTTCAGTCGATACTCAACGAATCGAAATAATTTTTGCAATGATGTAAAGCATTAATTTGAGTTTTCACAACAGAGAAAAAATTATTTCGATTCTTTCAGTATCGACAGAAAGAATTAGAAATAAAATAGCTTTCCAATCGAAAAAGTATTAGATCACGACTGCCAGAATTAGCCCCCTGGTACTTTTTTGTAAATAAGTTTTTTATTAAAATTATTCGGTAAAAACTTTTAATAACAATCCGAACGCAAAGCAATATACTTGATTTCGATTTCCAACACATGAGCGATTGTCCTTTTTGTAATTCCCTACCTCCTTTAAGCCTAGTACTCTGTTCAAATTTGTGAAAAATGTTGAGCAACATTGATTATCTCACACGAAAATTTTGACATTTATCAATGTTACCTATTATGCGAGTTTGTACAATTTGACGTTTGTTATTCCTGCAAAGTATGCAACATTGTTTTGCATATGTTAACAAACCACACATGTATTTTACTAAAAATATTTTTTTTTAATAAAAATTTAATAATAAAGAATGTAAAAAACTGTTAACGGTTGTGTTATTTTAATTTTTTAGTTCTTATTTAATAATCAGTTCATACTTTTTTGCTTTTGCTTAAAATTGCACGTGAAATAAGTGCAGCTTACATTGTTTCGCAGTTGTGAAAAAATGTTGCCAGAAACATTTCGGAATTTTTTCACAAAATAAACAGAGTACAACTCTATCAACTTTTTTTCATAGATATTCCGCACAAGTTTTTTTCATATGCGTTTTGACAGCATTTCACGTGAAATGTTGAACAGAGTACCAGGCTTTAGTTTAAAGTAAAAACGAAAATGTTCGCTGTAGCTGGGGCAAGAAGGGGACTGAAGAACTTCTTGCATTACACGCCGCAATAGAAATGTGTTTGTCCATCTTGCAGACGAATTGGCCAAAAAGGTAAGCTAACATTGTAATATTGCATATAATAATAAATTATCAAATTAAAAAACAACTTAAGGTTTCAGTAAAAGCAGTGAGGAAATTAAATTAAAATTCCGCACGCTTTAAAAAGAATTTATAAAAATAAAACGCGGCAACAGCAAAAGTGATTCTGGGCTACAAACTATGGAGCACTTTGACGATTTCCAGTGGCGGAGATAATGGAAGAGTTTCTGGACGAAAGTATTACTAAAAGTGATGAATTCTCTTAACCAATGGCAACTAGTCAACAAAATAGGGAAAATGTCCCAAAAAAAAAGAGTAGGTGCTTTTTTATCTATAAAAAAAACCGCTCAGAGATTTGTTTTGTATTTCAGGAAGCGCTATTCAGACGACTTTAATTGAAATTGCTGCAGAAATAAAAGAGTCGCAGCAATCGGTTTTAAACTTAATAAAGGAACAAAATAAATTATTTATTGAAGAGGAGCGTCGCCAATACGAAGAACATGTGAGAGAAATAAAACAAATAATGGCAGAAGAACGAAAAGGAACTAGAGAAATGTTGTTGGAAGTACTTAAAATGAAAGTAAGAAATATATATGTATGTACTTAAATATGTATTTTAAATGAAGTCAAACGTTTTAGTAGTCCTTAATATTTTTTTCTCATTTCAGGTAATTTTCAAGCCTTATTTACTGAACTTATTAGAATTAATTATATTTCAAAGACTGAATGTGCCTGATAGTTTTGCAATCATAAAATTTATTTTTTTTATTAATTACATACATACATACATATATTGAAGCTTCGGATTCTTTAATTTGGCTGTTTACTTTGAATTATTTTAATTAATTTAACTCTACTAATTTACCTACATACATACATATTTAATAAATGAAATAAATTTTGTGTTGAGTTTTAATTTAATTTATGTACAAATTTTAATTTATATAATATAAGGAAATTCACATAGGCCAAAAACATAAACTCATACATAAGTTTCCTTTTTCAAACCTAGTGATCACAACCGTTTGATTCGATGTAGACGTAGTTATATGTTTGAATCTTTACCAACCTTCTGCTTTCACGAAGAGGATACTAATGTTCCAAATAATTTTTTGTGTTTTCCCTGATTTGTTTTGGATCCAAATGTTCGCTAGGAAAAACTGTTGTTGATGTTATAGTATTCGACTGAGGAAAAAGATTTGTAATTTCTTCATTTTCATTCCATGCGCTATAATAACACTCCTTTTGTTTTTCACAAAAGTTGAGGAGTATTGCGAAAGCAACCACTACTTTAGGAACAAATAAAATCGATTTATCCGCACGTTTGGCAAGACATCACCACCTTCCTTTTAACCTGCCAAAGGCGTCTTCAATACACACACGTGCAGAACTTAAATTGCAATTAAAAGATTCTTCAGAACGTGTTAATGTACTACTATACACACAGAAAAAAATACCAATGTAAAATTAACATGGAAAAATGTTGATTGAGAATCATAGTAATTTTCTGCAAAAGTATGCCCTTTATTTAAATTTATCATTATTTCATATTAATTTTAAATAAAATAACCTTAAATCACGTTTATTTAATATTATTCACTGTAAAAATAAAAAAAAAAATATTAAAATATAAATAAATATGGATTCAATATTGAATCCATAAAAACCTGTTTTATATTAAAATCAAAAGTTTATCTTGTTAAATTAACGTGCATACATACTTAAGTATGTACATTTTTTTTTTCATTTTTAAAATATGTTATAAAAAGAAGACAATTCCCGTATTCTTTTAATTAAAATTATTAAGTTAAATAGTACATCAAGTTTTCAAAGTAGAATGATGACGAAAACCATATTGGGCGATTCTGCTGATGCTTCTGTTATCAAAGGAGAATACAAAATAAGTGAAACATGTGTTACAGGGGTAAGTGTTTTGAATTATTCTTAAATAAATGCATATGTTGTCTCTGAAGCTTCTTCACACTGTTATAACACACTCAAACCAATTTGATTCTACATGAAATTCACGTTGTTTCAACTTGAAATAACTTTCATTCAACGTGATTCGGATTGTTATTTCAATATAACTTACATTTTGCTCTAACTTTACTGCAATGTTAAATTAACATGAATTAAAGTTGTTTTAAAAGAAAAAAATGTTGTTCGAAGTTATTGTAAAATCAGGTTAAATTAACATTGAAAACGTATAAAGCAAAATCACCACCGAAAAGTTTTAAATCAACCTTGTTTTCTACGTTTTTAACTTGATTTTTTTCTGTGTGTATGGCTTTAATAGCCACTCCAGTAAGAAATATGCTGGATCGCCAACTAGCATCGGTGGAATACTTCCTTCATTTATGGAAATGGTATAGGTGGGAATAAGTTCAGATGAATGAAGAAAAATTCCTAATTCCTTAAGTGCTGTTGCATCGTGAATGCTTCCGAGAAATTGAATGCTAACATTTCTGAAACAAGAATAAACAAATAGCGAGTGATTTAATTTACCTAATATATAATTTCTTAACACATTTACATATATCTGTCATCAACAATAGCTGGCATTACCATCGATGGCCATTCCTTGCGGTTTATAAAGTCCAAATATCTTTTTGAAGGTGGCATAACAGGGATGTTAAACCTTATAAAAATATACATTCTTATGGGCTTATTGGATTTTGCTAACTAAACCGATCATACTTACCGTCAATTGAACCTTTTACATATGGCAATCTTAATGCATTCCTCCAAATTTTGAAACTACAATATACAAATATTTATGTACCGTAGACTAATGGACTCCGAACACATCTCCCACCTCTCTATATTCGGCGCATGAAGCTTATTTGTATAAATCTATTGTAATTTGTTTTTCCGGAGAAACAGGAACGGTTAAATGCAGCTTTTGATTAACCAGATGAGGTTTAATAAAATCAGATAAATAGTATGAGAAACGATGATTTTTTCATTCGCATTGATTCAAAGTACAACTTCTTGTATTGTGGCTCTTTAATCAATGTCCAGTAGTTGTCACTTCTTCGGCGGGCCTTTTGCGACGTTCTTTTAAAACAGCTTTTGCAATAGATGTCGGATAATCACTTTTAAATGTTTTAAGGATTAATTGCAGTCTACGTTGTCTTCTTTCACATGCCTAGTGACTTATTACATCCCAGACAATGTTATTTACTGTAGACATTTAGGTAGTTCTTTTGGGAACATATGTAGACATTGGTACTAAAGAATTACAAGTACATTTTTGTAAATCTAGTCTACACTTTTAGTACTACTACGAATTCATAACAATCTTTTTTTATTATTTCTTCAATTTTTATGGGAATTATACTTCTCAGTTGTTATTGATAAACATTTTTGTATTTAAGGCAAATATATTGGCAAATGTAGTGTAGTGTAGACATTTTGTTGACAATGTCACGAAAATAGTCGACAAAACTGGTGTCTTGAAGACACTTGCACCCAGGTTCCTTCAGGGTACATAGATATGTATATCCAATATTTGTTTAACCGCAAAAATTCTTTTTGTTGCTTTAAGTCGACTACTTAACTATTTTATAGTAAAAATTGTACCTGTAGGGTTATTCTGTAATTTAAAAAAAAAAAAAAAATTTAAATTTTCTACTGAACTACAAACATATATTTTTGGCGATTTTTGACATCAAAATCAATCTGACAACCCTGGTCGTAAGACTTTCAAGAGCATTTTCGGCAAACTAGTATTGCAGTCCAGACAATCGTAGTGATCTTTTGGTATGTATCCCAAACATCGCTGAATTTTTTGAATAATGTATCTCATGCTATGTTCACATTTGGCTTCTTAAACGCGTTTAAGCAGTTCGAACGTGATTAAGCTCTAATCACTTCAAAATCGAGATACATTGAAGTGATTTGTTAATCACTTCAAATTAACATGATTACAACTAAATCACTTCATAAATCACATAGAATCCACTGAACATACCTCAAATGTAGAATCGCCAACATGATCGTGTACAACCGGCCAAGATTTCTGATTAATGTTTTTATTTTTTTCCTTAAATAATTCATAAATTTTCACAATTTCATCATTAAAATGATTAAAATAATCTTCTGATAACTTTATAAAAGTGTTTTTATCCATTTGTAATACATTAAAGAAATAAAAATTTGTTTGTTGTGCTTTTTTGTTAATCATCTGTCATCTTAATCATCTTAAATGCTAAAGCAACATTTTGCTTAAACGCGTTTAAAAACCTAAGTGTGAATTTAGCATAAGGGGATCGCCCAAAGCGTAGTAAAAACTTCTGAATTTATTTCAAGCACGTGATGACGACAAGCAAGCCGTAAAAGATCGAGAAGCGTGCCCGCTCCTTCTTTGGCACCTATGTTAGAGGCAGTTGTGTCAAAACTAATACCTCATACTCTATTTGTGACATCTAACTGTTCCATTATATCAACAGCATCAGACGTGTTTTTCCCCGTTCCTGCATTAAGTTTGGGTACGCCTAACAGTTTCTTGAAACCATTATTATGTATTATTACCTATTATATCAGGCAGTATTTTCCCATCCCAATGTATTACAAGCGGGTACTTCGGGTCGAACAGTTCTTTTATATTCGCATTGAATTCTGTCCTTGCTTTTTTTTCTTGCACGTCGAATTGTGCTTCGAGAGATTGGGAGTACAGCAGAATAGCAACCAAGTGCGGCAGCTAATGAAATAATCAGTCGCATTGCTTCTATGTTGGTTATTTTGTTACGATCTAGAGCGCTGGTAACATGCTGTGTAAAAATACCACTAGTCAATGGCACAACGACATTTTTACTTGCAGCGACCTGTGTCTTTTTTGGAAAAGTAAACACAAAATCATCTTCTTGCTTATCCTTCAAATTGGTAGTTGCAATCGAATTGCTACTGCAGCTTAAATCAAGTTCAATTTCTTTACTTGACACTACTGAAATTGAAGCATTATGTTTAGCGGCATTTTTTCCTAATTCTTCAGCTCTTTGTTTTCTTGTTTTTTAGTCTTTTCTACCTTCTTGTCCATGAGAATTTTTCTGTATTTTGCAATTTTGATTGAATTCATAGCGTTTGCATAGGCGATATCGAAAATTTTGTTTAGCTCTTTTGTAAGGAAATGCTCTATATTTTTCTGTGCTTGTTTTACTTTTTTTTTTTAAGGCAGCCTGTTCTTATGAATAGTATGTTTTTCACGAAGTAATTTGGTTGCCTGGTTGGAATAAAAGCTTTGCTCCACACTTCTATGACTTCTTGAATTAGCATATGCGCAGAATCTTTCACATCCCCTGATTCCCTTGAAGTAGAACTTGCCGAAGAGTTGTAAGTTGGCAAATCCTTACCAATGATTCAAGATTCCGACGTCCAATTGCAAAATATCGTTTTTTCGAGTTGATGAACTTATTTTATTGCTTTGATTCACTGAGTCTGACCTGTAATAAAACAAGAACACCAAAAAAATTTTGAAAATAAGCTTTTAGGGTTACCGCGAAAAAATTGTGTTAAAAATGATTGAATGATTGATAGTCGGGAAGGTAGTGAAAATTCGATCACAAGAATCCGGTGCAAATATAAAACAAACAGACAAGGAGAGTGGAGAGTAAAATAAAAGCGATTCAAAATAAAAATCAAGCAGTTTTCTCAAAAATGCCAAAAACAGCTCTCGATTGAGCACCCTTTACTGGTAGAGTTCGCCAACTGAAATTATACAATGTTATTGCTATGGATACAAAAACAATCTGAAAAACAAAAAACAAAATTTTTGAACCACTCTAACATGTAACTTTTTTAGAAGTTGATATTTTTTGTGTAGAAAAGAAAACCACGTTAATTTGTATGCATATGTTAATGAATGAAAAATTTTCACCCCCTAAACATTCGAGTTTCGAAAAAATACCAAACGGATATTTATATATTTTAAAAAAAGTTACGAATTTGATATGATTCTTTTTCTATGTTTATTGGTTTAAAAGATAGATAAGGGAACAAAAAAGTTCCAAAATACAGGTTTAACCCGTTTACTCCCCAAAAGGGCCGATTTAAAAAAGTACCAGACACCCGTCTGCTTATTTTTAGTGGACAACGATAAGTTTTGAATTTCCTTTTGTATCTCTTTTAGTTTAGGAGATATGAGGTTATCGAATTTACACGTCTTTACCCCCTAAACATTCGAAAAATCCCCTCATAGTGGAACGATTTGGCGAGAGATCAACCTCCGGTCCCAATTTCAACTTTTAAGCTTTAGACGTTAAGGCTGTGCGATGTTGAATCAACCAGTCAGTAATGTTACAACTTTATAAATATAGATTAACTTATATAAACACTTTTTGTTCTCTGAAAAATATTGAAATAATTAAAAGTTACTATTAGGAGGCTATACAAAATTTAGCTTTATTTTTTGACGCGCCGTCGTATTTGCTCTGTAACACTAGCAAATTGTTGTTACTGTAGCTTTTAATTTTAAAGCGTTTCTTATTTTTCGCTTTTAATTTCATCGATTTTCATCAATGAGTGAAATAACTTATCTGGTTTTTTAGTTTTTCGGATTCAAGGTTAAAGCAGTGTAATAAGTGCGATAAAATAGGCACATCGATTTATGAATTTTAATAAAAAATTAAATTAAATATTTAAAAACAAATAAATACATATTTCCTTTTTAAGATAAGGCGAAATATTTACCTTTATATTTTTTATTACTATCTTAAGTGTTCTTACGTTTTCAAGTAATTTCTTACAATAAAATAACTATAAAAGATTCTCAGGTTCTCAAAAAGATTTTAGTGTTGTTCGTTCAGTCATAAATCAATCATGAAGGTCCTCTTAGTTTTGTGCGCTGTCGCCTTTAGCTCAGATTTTGCGGGAAATATTATACCTGTGTCAGGTTTTCTCCAGCAACGTGTTATCAAGGGTCATGATGCTGAACCCCACTCTGCCCCCTACATAGTCTCCTTAAGTAAAAACAGCAACTCCGATCATGGTTGTGGTGGCACTATTATTGATAAGGAATGGATTCTTACTGCTGCACATTGTGTCACTGTTAACCCAGTTGGTATGGGAGTAGTTGCTGGACTTCATGTGCGGGGTGCGTGTAATGAAATCACACAGCAAAGAGTTATTGATTTTGGCAAAGTGCATGAATCGTATCGTGGCGTTGCTAGACCTTACGATATTGCTTTACTCCATGTTGACCCGCCATTCGAGTTTAACGAATATATTCAACCCGCTACGTTGCCAGCTCGCGAATATATCCCAGATGGTAATGCCACTCTTTATGGATGGGGCCAAACCAAGGCGTTTGAGTTTGTTATTGCCAAGACTTTGCAAACTGTGGAAACTCGAATTGTGGACTGGGCCTTGTGCAAAGAACGCTGGTCAAATAACAATTATATAGACGATACCAACATCTGTTCAGATACCCTAAATGCTGGCATCTCAGCATGCATGGGAGATTCCGGTGGCCCTTTGGTGATAGAGACTGAAAATGCCCCTGCCGAGTTAGTAGGTATCGTATCATGGGGCATCATACCATGTGGTCTTGAAAATAAACCATCCGTTTATACCCGTGTTTCGGCATATATCGAATGGATTGCTAAAATAAAGTATGCTTATTACGTTATTCATTAATCTAAAAATTTATAAATTTTCAAATTCCATCAATCAATAAAAAAAACCTAATAATTAAAGGAATGTGAATCGCACGCGATCTGTTTTACTCTCATAGATTGTTTGAACCACTCAAGAATGAGTTTGCATTATATGTATTGCACAGTGTTATCAAAGATAATAATTACGAAATATTTTGCTAAATTAAAAATGTAATAAGTGTTCTTGGCAGTTAAGTTGATAAAAATTAGTGTAAGCAACTATTTTAAGCATAATCACTTTCTGAGTTGATCTAACAATGTCCGTCCGTCCGTCTGGTTGGCAGTAAGGCTGGCTGTCCGTGTAAACTCTGTTTGTACAGGTTGCAATTTTGGAGACAATTTGATGAAATTTGATACATAGATTCGAATTAGTACAAGAAACAAGCCTATAAAAAAATAAAAATATTGTCGACGAAAGTGGAAAAAAACATAATAAACAAATGTATTCAGGTTTTCAAGACAAAGTCTTGACAGAAAGAATACGAAAAAACAGAGGAAAGGAAGCAACATGTAATATAAAATTGAAAATGATTACAGCAAATTTCGAACCACTAGCACCACTGGTAAAAGATTGAAGTTTGACTGTTGGCTAGGGGGCACCGCAGTGGTGCAGAGGATGGAACTCAACGAATTCTGATGAAAGAATGTGGTGATTCTTGAAACATGTTAATTCACCCCAGGTTCGAGCCCCAGCTCAGCCAAGAAAATTATCAATAAATTTTAATAAGAATTTCATGTTGTAAAATTCCTTCCTTCGGTAAAAATAATTTAATGCAAATTAAATTTGATGAACTCAAGCCTAACTAAAAATATTGAAATTGAAAATTAACAGTTCAACTTAATCACAATTGTTCTTTAAATATATATATTTTGTACTTTCAGGTGAATTGTTTTAAAAGTTAAAATTTCTTTTTATATTTTAAGGTGTTACAAACATCAGCAAAAACGCATATTACCCCCTCTACTACGTATGGTGTTGGGGGTACAAAATGAAACCATAAAACGTTCTTCTGGTCGGCCCATAAGGTCTGAAACTGCAACAAATCAGGAAACTGTAAGGTCTTTAAGGTTTTTAAGAAGATTAGCTTATAATTTTTAGATTCCGTATGAAGTCCACTCCCGAAATATTCTAACTCTCGGATGATTTGACCCGGCCATATATAGCACTTTTACTTACAAAGTATTAATGTACACTTAAAAGATAAATTTTTGTACTAAATGCGATAACACAAGGGAACAGAATTTAACGTTTTTATGTTGTATGGAACTTTATTGAAATTTTTTACCAACTAGAGGTCGCTGATTTCATGTCTAATTTTCATTTTTTTCCATCAGCTCGCATTTTAAGTTACAGGTACTAATCGTATTTTTAAAAGTGCAAAAAATCGTAAATGTACTCTTAATTAAGCGATGTTAAAAAAAAAATTAGAATTTTTGCCCGTTCGTGTGTTGCAATGGGGTTTCCGAAGACCACAGATACGATGGAGATTTGGTAGGCTTATATTTATTTCAGATATGCTCATTTAAATTTTGTTAATGAAATTCAGCCAGATCGGCCCATAAATGACTGAGATATGGGCAAAAAATCACGACTGCCTCTAATTTTACCCATGTATCCCTTGTCGTTGTTGTTTTATTAATTTTTTCTGTATATCTGCAGAACGGCAAGAGTCAAAGTTTCCAAATTTGGTACAAGCATCTTGGTTATAATTAGGCCAACAAAAAAAAGCAAATGCTTATTTTTTGGTTTACAAGAATATTATTGAATGAACAGAAATTCCGATCATAAAAAAACAAAGAAAATGAGCGATATTTGTTAGGGCTTTTTTGTTTGCTTATTTTGGCAATATTGGCTTTTATTAGTTATTTTTGCAATATCGGCTTTTTTTTGCTTATTTTGCCATTTTTAAATAATTTTTGGCAAAAATCATTATATTTTATTTATGTGCAAATTTTTTTTTTTTAAATACTAAAACAAATCAACCATTTTTGTGCTGTAACAACTCTGGTTAAAAAAATCGTTCAACGTTATGCAATCACTTTCTGAGTCGATCTAATCTAGCTTCTAATTGGCACCAGGGCGAATCGGTCCATTAATTTATATAGCCCCCATACAAGCTGCTTTCCGGAATAGGGTCCAGATTTATATGGACCATAAGGTATGCATTTTTTAAAAAATAGGACCACGAGGGGAGATAGGGGCAATTTCTGTCTATCAGGAACTATTAAACCAATTTTAATGAAATTTAAAACATAGATAGATTCCTATAAAAATTTGTTTTTAAATACTGTGGTGTTGGGTATCATATGGTCGGGCTTGACCGACTATACTTTCTTACTTGATTTTTATCTTATTTTTTCTTAGTAACGTTCTTTTTGTGTTGTTGTACATATTTTTTATGTCTTTAAGGCTTAAATATTAAGCCCTTTTATCAACGTATTTTATTATTTGCTTGTTTAAGTTCTTTTCTCTCGTTAATTCCATAGATGTATTCTAACGATCGAATTCCTCAGTTACACAGTCACTTTATACAGTAGTTCCCGCTTAAGTGTGCATCGAAAAATGTTCAGGTTTCTACGCATTTAAACGGGGAATCATTTAACCGATAACCCGGATAAATGCGTAATCAACGCATTTAAAAAACTTCGCTTAAAAAACTCAATATTCAGGTTTCAATTTCATTGGTGCATTTATTTGGTTGCACAAAGTATCTACGGATAAAAATAATGACACTTAGTTGGAGCTTCAATTATTTCCTCTTCTTCACCATCGGAAGATTCCGATAACTCTTTAAAATTATTAATTATGATTTTCGAAATTCAAGAGAAATTTACTTTTTTACTTCAAATGTCGTTTTAAATATTTGTGTTGCCATACATATATGTAAGTACAAAATACTTTTACTAATTTTATAAATGCCTTCCCGGATATTTAAAAAAACCCAAGTTTTCTGGTTACGCATTTAAGCGATTTATTTTGCTCAAATTTATGTAATTTCGGACAAAAATAATGTAACAATAAAACGGGGAACGCATTTAAGCGACGTCGCTTAAGCGGGATTTTGCGCATTTAAGAGGGGAAATCATTTAAGCGGGGTGCATTTAAGCGAGAACTACTGTACAATAAAACTCTTTCTGTAACGTCTTTTTACCATCATAGTTTGTAACGCTTTATTTCTTTATAAATATAGTTTTTGTATAAAGGAACGTCTGTTAGTTCCCCTTCTCTCTCTTATTGGTATAGTAACGTTTTTTTTTTGCTTTTTTAATATAGTTTTAGCAATGAAGAATTTCTCTGTATATATTACAGTGAAAGTGATTTGCGGAACCAAATATTGTCCATTTCTGCAAATTTTGGGTTATTACACGAAGTTGTAACAAAATTTGAAACAAAAAATCTTTCATAAGTTTTCCAAGTGAAGGTAGTTATGGACAACATAAGAAAAATGTTCGGTGTTCCAGGGGATATATGAGACAAAATTAACAAAAAATTTAAATCAGTTTTATTAAAAAAGAAGGATTTTCGGTACTAAAAGATATTGGGGATATTTTGGGAGGCAAGCGGAATTGTGAGTCCAATTGTATAAAATATACTTCAGAGCGAAAACTCAATTTTAAATATGCTCCCTTAACATCTGTAGACGTAGAAAGAATATTTTCTAGTTTTATTTTCGAAAATTTATTGCATCAACTTATAATTTACTGTTACAACATAATTAACGAATAAAGTGGAATATAAACAATAAATTTAAGTTGCTTTTTTTTAATTTTAACAGCTTATTTTCAAGTTTTTAAACGCTTTTTTTAAGAGCTTAAAACTGTTTTTTTAGTGCTTTTTTTTGGTTACCCTAGTTATAATACACCTCTCCAAAAAAATGGGAGGGACTAGCACTTTTAATACAAACACATTATAAATTTCTTTATATCTGAAGAACGAAGAGATTCAAAGTTTCAAAATTAGGTGCAAACATCTCGTTTATCAATATACAACATCCCACAGTATTTGGAAAGGTTTGGAGAAGTTGGCGTGACACCTCCCGTATAAATACATTATAGATTTCTGTGTGTCTAGGGCAGTGATGGAAAATTACAAAAATTAGATGGTACTGACCACCAAGCAAAAGAGTACTTTCTTAACATTTTGGTCCTTTTTCAAACATATTTTTTTGGAAAATAAATTTAAAAATAAAAAAATTATATACATAATTTTTTTTTGTTTTTAATTAAAATAGACCAACAAGCATATATACTTTTGATAAGAATATATTTTGTCTCGGCAATATTGTCAAGAAGGCAATATTGTGGAGTCGGTGTTGTAGAGTCGGAGTTGAGGTTTTTGTACCGGAGTCGGAGTCGAAGTACCCACAAACAAATTCGTGACTCCGACTCCAAAATTTTTTGGCACAGACAATTATAACAAATATTCTAATAATTTCCAAAATAAAAATTCTTTGAAATTGGAGATGCAATATTTAAAATATTGATTCGCATTGTTTACTGAATCCTTTTCTTGCTATATTTAACCATTTGAAAGGTACTGCATTAAAAAAAGAGTTTAAAGTCAAATAAGGACCAGTCTCATATACATCTAGCATTAAGGTTAGATTAGGAGTCGGAGTTGGAATTTCAGCGGTTGGAGTCGGAAGTAGTACTTTTTGTTGACGACTCCACAGCCCTGGTTGTCAATGTTAAAAAAAAAATATCTACGCTAAATTTCTAAACAAAGAAGTATAACAAGAAAAGAATACTAAAATGGACGTGGGGGTAGCTTGGTATTTTTGAAAGGAAAAAGTACTGAAAATAGTACCATAGTACTAAATTTTCCATCACTGGTCTAGGGAATGAAAAGAGTCAAAAGTTCCAAATTAGGTACAAGCATCTGTTATCGATACATGTGGGCGTGGCACTTCTTTTACAAAGACATTATAGATTTTTGTTTATCTGGAGAACGGCAAGAGCATACGCTTCCAAAATTAAATAAACAACGGTATTTATATAATTTTCTGCCCTTATCGGAAGGGTATGTAAGATTCGTCTTAGACGAATAAAGTACTCTGACTTGTTAGGTATCGGTATGATCTACTATATGGTAGTAGTAGTTGCAAATCTTTTAAGTACTACTGAATGTTTATAGGCAGTGAACAAGTTTTCGTCATTCAAATTTTATTATCAGTTTTTTGAAGAACTTTAACAAACTGGTTCAGTAAGTTAAACTTTCCATTTAACTTAGGAAACTTCAGGATATTTTAACATTGGTTTGAACATTTTAAGATTAAGCGGGCAAAATAGGCTACAAATTCGACCTTTGGGTACTTTTGTAAATACGTTCTATTTAAAATAATTTTGCGCAAACTTGAAATCGATGGGCGTTAAAAAGAAGGCAGCAAGCATAAAAAGTACAGCTACTTGCAAAACAGGGTAAAAATTCGTACTTTTGGTACTTTTTTAAAACTTGTTGTTGTTGTACTTTAACATAAAGACGGCAAACAAATAAAGTAAATTAAAGGGCAAACAGGGTAAAAATTCGTACTTTGGTACTTTTATTTTGATTTGTATAATAAATGTCAAGATTGTAACGTTCCCTGCTTATTTGTGTTTTGGGATCAAACTTATTTTCCAGTTTGCTTTAAGATTGTTAGTTTCGATATATTAAAGTGCTAATTTTATAATAGTGCATCACTCAAGTTAACACTAATCTCAGATAACGCAATAATAATGCAGTATTCATGATGTTTTTCAAGAATAATGCAAGATTAGTGCATTAAATGGCATATACTTGAGTGACATTTAAAAAATAATGCAGAACTTTAATATGGAAATTATTTAGTGCAAAAAAGTGCATTTAAAGTGTCCAATTAAGTGGCAATGCAATAATTTCGCACTTAAATATTTTCGGATCAATTAACTGTGATTTACTAGAAGGGAAAATTGGTCAGGTCTTTGTAAAAACTGCATTATACAAGGCAAAGGGATAAAAGTAGTACGAAAACGGAAATTTTAGCTTTCTTCAAAATTAGCAATCCAGAGTTTTAAAGTACGAAAACTTCGCTTATTATTAATACAAATATTATATGTAGTAGAAATATGGAAAATTTAGACCCGTAGTACTTTTTGTAAAAATTAAATTTTTTTCAAAATATTTTTTCGGAAACGTAAAAATGTGGATGAAGTAACTAAAAGACATGTTTAAAGTTCTTTATATAAGTGTTAAAAGGAAGAGTAGAATTTTTTTTTTATTTTTAGTAAAAACAGTCAAAGGAAATATCATTAAGAATATAAAAATTGACTCTTATTCGACCTTTACAAAATTTTTAATTTTTTAAAAGTTAAAAAAAAAACCCTGAAGAAGACACACAACGGAGTGCCGAAATATTGGTTAAAATAAATTTAATATTTTTTTATAAAAAAAAAACCTCAAGCTTAATTAAATAATAATAATAACAAGAATATAAAACTAAAAAAATATATATTATTTGAATAAAAAAAGGAGTGCATCAGAAAACTCCTGGGTGTCAATTCTGGCTGTTCGATTCGAATTGTTTCAGTCGATACTGAACGAATCGAAATAATTTTTTCAATGTTGTAAAGCATTAATTTGAGTTTTCTCAACACTGAAAAAATTATTTCTTTTAGTTCAGTATCGACAAAAGAATTAGAAATAAAATAGCTTTGCAATCGAAAAAGTATTCGATCACGACTGCCAGAATTAGCCCCCTGGTACTTTTTTGTAAATAAGTTTTTTATTAAAATTATTCGGTAAAAACTTTTAATAATAATAATGCCATACAATCCGAACGCAAGGCAATATACTTGATTTCGATTTCCAACACATGAGCGATTGTCCTTTTTGTAATTCCCTACCTCCTTTATTTTTTTTATAGTTATTTAGTTTTTCGTTTATTGTTCAACGTACTCAATAATAAAACGCCATTGTTGGTCGAATGTGTTGTTTAGAGAATTGCTTCAACTCAATTTTGAAATTGCAATCGATTAAGTTGATTGTTGATTTTTACAGGTGACTTTAGTTCAATGTAACCAACTTAATTTATATAAACTTATAAAGTTGTAAAAAGTTCTTATTCCACGTTCTCAGATATAAAATAAAATTTGAATTTTCATATTGAACATTTTATTACAACATATTGTATTCAGATGTATGTATGTAGAATGCGGTGTTTAATAAAGGCTTGTTGGCAACGTTACCGTACAAAAAGGTCTTGTGTGTGATGGCGTAAACTCACTCACAGTCTCCCCCAATACTGAAACAAGTGTGTGGAAAACCATTATTCTTATTTTTCATGTAGTCATTGTGTCAACCGACTGGTTTCTAGCAGCAAGGATAAGAAAGAGTGATAAACAAACACCAAACAGCACAGAAATGTCAATAATCTAAATGAAAATTTAGTATGTAGTTGCAGGATATTGTTTAAGGTGACTGCGTGGAGTGGGCTTGCATGAGTGTGTCTGTGTAAACAAGTTTTCTGTATAAAATGCACTTTACTTGATTAATTTTCAATATTTGTCAAATGTATTTTCAAATAACAATTCAAATTACTCCTACACTTTTCTCTTTGCTTCAGTTTTTTCCTTTACACTGACTTGCAGAGCCAGTCAAATCAAGAAAGTACATATTTTTGTTGCAAGTTTCAAATAAATAAGATGTTAGGAAAACTATATTGTTGTTGCAACATATTCTTTTGACACGAATATTTAAAGAAGTTGTGGTTTTTGGCAACATGCGAAGAAGATTAAAAAGAGCAAAAACGCATATGACCTTATATTTTATAGAATTTGGTTTGAATATTGTGTCGATTGCTTTTTATTTTGTGAACTTTTCACTGAATCTAAGAATTTAATCAACAACGGCTGTCTTCATACATATAAATTATATGTGGCCACAATAGACTTGAAGGAAGAACGAAAGCAAACATAGACAGACACAGGACTCTCAACTATTGCATACTACTTCAAATAAGCAATGGTTGACTAATATTTACTGAATATGTAACTGCTGGTTAAGACTATCATCAACCTAAGGACGAAAACAATTCCATGCTTTGTTTCTTATTGAAAAATATACGAAAAAAGACAAATTTTGTGCCAAAAACTCACACTCACACAACAAACACAATTTCGTTTCTTTTTGAATAAGTACAATTTCCTTTTTATATAATTTAAAAAAGCGAAATGATGCTAAAAAAAAAAATTTTAACAAAAAATGTGATATTCAAATCGACAATATTTAAACAAAAGTTTTTTAAAAAAAAAAATATTGGTTATATGCAAAAATTTAGGACAACTGATAAATAAATACTATCTTAATTTTTCATATACAAATTCGCCCATGTGCCACAAACTCACCATTTTCACAATTGCGAATGATACAACTATTCTAAGTTGGCATGTGAATCCGCAGTTAGCTTCTCGTTAATTAAGTGACCATTTTAGTGAAGTGGTTAATAAATTGGCGCATATCCACCTGTCAAAATAAATAATGTTACAATAACCGAGTCAAATTTGTACAGATTTGGAGAGACTGCTGACTTGGCGTCGACATGCAGAAATCAAGAGACTTCACTTGAAGTTACCAGCTTCTAGAATTAACTGGTTAATTAGCGACAAATCTAAACATAGTCTGGACTATAATGTCATCCTGAATAAAACGATTTTGAATCCGATTTGGACATGTGGTAGCCAATTATTGGGAACGGCTTGCTATTTCAGTATCGAGCTAATACAAAGGGCCACAGTAAAAAAATCTTGGAACCATGACCAGAGCGCCGTGGTATATAAATGAGAACATTCATAGGGGTTTAAAGAGATTCCTCTGGTAAAAGATGAATTTAACAGACTCCATGCAAAATAAGTTATTAAATTGGAAAACCATCCAAATCGGCTTGCAATGTACCTTTCTCAACTTCAAACGCGAACAAGAGCCGATCTTCCACTCTGCTAGGTCGAGGAACGTCTAAATATTACTGTTCTACTGGAGTGGGACTAATTTTTAGTGTTAAGATTTTTCCTGACTACAGTTAGACCTACATGTTCCCCTCATGCTGCGCCTCTCAGGGGCCAAAGTTAAAGCATCTCGAGGAGTCCGACCTCTAAATCTGCTACGATTATTTAATAAATCTAAGCACATCTGAATGTACTGGCATACTTTGTATCTCATACATTTTAAAAACAGGTCTTAACAGCCTGGACGCGGCCTAGGTTATGAGACGTAGTAATTATGGATCGGATAAAGTATTTAGTTAGGACAGTGTTTAACGACACCAGTATGACGATGGATTTTTTGAAGTGGCGAAGGGCTAAGAGTGTGCGTTTTACGGAATGATGAGTGTCTTAAGGGATCACGTAGTGGTTGGGGCTTTAAGACGCGGGAAGAGAGCTCCTAAACTACACGAGAGCTCTCACTTGTGAAAGTTTGAATTGTGGGGAGGAATCTCTCTGTACTTTTGCTATTCAACAGATGCTGTACTCTATTCTAATGCAGTGGATGTATGAAAGCTCCAGCTCCTAAAAAATGGGCGAGTGAGTAATTTTAGCTAAATTTTAAACTCAAATTGCTGACTGTGTGTATAAAGTAAGGTCGCACGACAGGTATTCACGTTAATCGATACTAAAGTCTGTTATAGGCCTGTTGTGGCAAAAAGTACTTAAGCTGATTTAAGAAAATTTGAGTTTGTGTCGTCTCTGAGATCTTCACATTCAAAAGTATACATGGCCGAAGTTTCAATTATCTTCAGTTTTTCAGGAAGTTATGGAAATGACTTTTTGCTTATCTTTTTTACGATGTGCAATTATATTTGGAATACACACTTAATTATTAATCCGCAAAAAGAGGTTAATTCATGATAAATTGGAAAACAAAAAAAAACCGCTTTGTTTCAAACATTTGGCAAAATTAAACAAATTTTTCTTAAATCTATAAAGAAGACAAAAACTTTTTTTATAAATAGTTCACGAAAATTACGATTCATCTTCTTGAATAAAATGTTTCAAAGAAAAAAAATGGGTGTTGCTAATACGCAATCGCTAATTTTTTATGCCTTTTAGTTGCCAGATTTTATTTTTTATATTTGAAATTTGTTTTTGTTTTGGAACTTCTTTAACAAAATCCAATTAACAACCACAATCAATTCCTACACTTTTCAGTTGTCTTAGTCCCATTCTTGTTTGACTATTTCTGTTAATTTTACTTTTTCATAAGTATTCACGATGTAATAAATGAAATATTTACAAAGGCAGTTTGAGTATAGATATTTTTTTTCGACATTTTCTATGGAGTCCTTTGTACGAATTTGTATGGGTCGGATGTTCGATTTGAATTTCTAAAGCTGTTTAGAATATTATCGTGCTACCGTTTTCATTATTTCTCTTGTTCCTGCCGCTATTCATGTTGCCTTTTATTGTCGACAATAGTGTACTACTGACTGGTCATTTTAAATATGATGTTTTTTATGCACGGTTTTTATTGTCCTTCGATATATCAGAGATAACCAAAGCAGAAAAGTACAAATAACGAAAAAAAAACATTTGTAAAAAAGTGGCAAACTTAGAAACGGAAAAACAGTATGTAAAAATTCAAGCAGTTGGCAATAGCATTTGTATGCTGTATTAAGGAAATAGTATGAAAAGTCATACAAATAAGCACAAACACACATGCATACATCGTTGTAGTAAACAGTGCTGGTAGAATAAATCCATGTGTATGAATGTGCATATGTGCTTGCAATAGTTAGAGGTATCAATGTGTTTGGTGTGAGTAGCCATGAATCTCGCTTGCTTTTAAACAGAAATAACAAATATACAAAAATGTATGGATAGTATCATTTACATACAAATTCAAGTGGCAGCAGCAATTGCAGCACGATATTTTGTATCTGTTTATTAGACCTGCTCCTAGAAAATATATTATTCGGTGGGTCCAATTTTGTTCATTTCTAGCCAAATCCTTGCCGAATATCGTTAAAAATTTAAAAAAATATTGTGGAAAGAACCCATTTTTTTAATATTTATTTCTGTTCCTCTTTTCCTCTTTTCCAACAAGGTCTATACAAGATTAACCGAATAGCAAGTGGACAAGTTAGGCGATATATGAAAACAAAAGTACTATACTGAGAACTGTTCCCATAAATGTTTATTGTTTATCTTTGGGTTTTGTTTGTCCGAATGACTTAGAATTTTAAGCCAGTGTTTTTTAGATACTAATGAATAAAATTATATATCTAGCCTAGAACAACATTTTTGGGGCAGGTATACTTTTCATCTTGTTTAAAACAGTTGGTATGGATTTGCAGACTAGATTTTTTCTATTTAAAAGACAGCACACAGTGGGAAAATTTTAAAAATATTTAGGAAATAAATCTTCCATTTTAAACAGCTTAACAGAAACTAATTTTAGCATGACTCTTATAGATTTGGAGTTTTGAATATGAACTATACGGATATTTCAAAGGTGGTATTTGTGGAAAATGTATCAGACAATGGACAAATAAATTGCCAGGTTAAAAACCTATACCAACCTTGCATGTTCTGTAACTTTAGTGAGAGCTTCTCGCATCGAAAAGATGTGAAGATGTCTGTTACTCATGTCGAAAATTATCAAAAGATATTATACACAGAAAAAAATAATTTTTGTATTTGAATACGAAAATCGCATATTTGATTACAAAATTTTTTGAATTTTCTGCGATGACGATTTTTGCGGTATTGATAAAAAGTTTGTATGTATAATTGTTAAATTTTTAGTCAACAACCAAGTTTATGGAGTCAATAAAAAAAGTTGTTGCCCAAAATAATTTTTTTCAACAAAATGTTTACTTGATTTGTTAAAATAAATTGTTGAAAATGTTGAATAAATCAAACAAAATGTTAATCCAATCTTTATTTTTAATTTATTAATGATGATGTCATAAATTTTCAATTTTTATATTTTTATAAAAACACTCAAATTTATTATGCGGCGATAAGTAAGTTCCGTTACTTAGGCCAGATCACCAGGAAACCTTTTCCAAAGACTTTGGCAAAACTAAATATATTATTCAAATAAAACTGTAAAACAAATGAGAATTATGAGCTATTTAAAAATGGACAAAAGTTGATAAAATACTGTCTTTACTTCGATTCAAATATTTTTTTTTATTGAATATGAAGAAATATTTAACTATTTCGTTATTAAATATGTTTTATTGAGTGCTATTTTTCAAAGTGTCAATTTGATAAATTTTTTCTTTGAATCAAACAAAAATTTTATTGACCTAAAATTTTATTTTATGTTAAAAATTAGCTTGAGATATTTTTTTCTGTGTACGAAGTCGATGTGACATTGCAGCCGTTGAGAACGTCAGACACACATATCGTTGACGTTACCAAAATTTACTAAAATTTAAAATTTTTCAACGACGGCGTCGGAAATACAAGCGACTTTGATGTTTGTTGTTAACAAAATAGCGTTGAAAACATTCGTATATTTTATATAAATGTTCAAAGCAAAATAATATAACAATGAAAAATATCTGTTAAGAACAAAATACTTACCCCTTCCGTGTCATAATTCTTTGCATATTGCATAACACTAAAAAATATATTAAAATTTTTTAGTGTGAAAATTTTTTCTCACCCCGTTTTTATTCGTGAGTAGCAGGAATTTTCTCACAAAAATTTTTTAGACACACTTTTCTGTAAATTGGCCATTAATTTTCTTAAGTGACAGCTTTTACTCGCCAAAAATGTTACAGCCTAGTTAAGTGAGAAAAACAGTTATTTGTTTAATTTATGGCAATATATATTTCATTTCACATAATATGTACAACTTCATCAAATTTGGATTAAAAATTAAATATATTCATGTTTCAGCTTTAGTTTAGTACTGCCCACTGTGCAGCAGTAGTGTATGATTGAGCCAAAAAAAAAAAAAAAAAAAAACTGTTAATTTCAAATGTGTCTGTGTGTAAGGATGTTTGAATTGTCTATTAAAAATTATTTGTGTGTATGTGCAAGAAAGTTTTTTTTTCGTTGTTGTTATTTTCCATTGTGTTTACGTAGCACAAGCATAAATCACTTTCAACCGAACAACAACAATAATAAAACACCAGAAGCAATAAGAACAACAATAATAGGGGCAGGAATAAAACCCATACATACATAGTGGTACTTAAGGCCTTAACTCAACAATATGTAAAATTCTCGCAAATTCAACCAACGTAGATGCAGGTTCAAATATGTGTGTGTAAAAAATGCTGGCTAGAAATAAAAAAATCTAAAAATAATGTGTCCTTTCCAAAATCTTGTACGTCTCTTTTTGAAAACCAATGTATGCATGGTTCTGTGTACGTGTGTGTATGTATTTGTGCTATCTACTGGACAATTGGTTTCGTGGTCATTTTTACAGTTTGGTTATTGTTCTTTCGTTCTTTTATTTTTCCATTTTCACATTTATTGTGGTTACGGCTTCCTTTTGACAAATAAAAACTTGTGCATTTCTAAAAGACGACAATCAAAGATTCTTTAGTTTTGTTCTCATTTTTACAAATTTAAATTTTATGTTCATTTAACTTTTTCAGCAATTATTTTTCGAAATTAAGATTTTAGATTTCATAAATTTTCATATTATTCGAATGTGTATTCTAAGTCAAATTATCCTCAAAAGCTTTTATACTTCAATAGTCTTATTCCTTCAATATTTTCCAGGAATATTTTCTATGCACTATCAGAATTTTCGTTTGCATATTTCTGTTACTCACGATGAGAAATAAAAATTCCTAGATTTTAGATTTCTTGACTTTGTATTGGAGTAAAAAATTTATTTTAAAAGTTCACAATAACAATTAGTTAGAATCATTAGGTATGATCATTAAAACAGGTATTGAGTAGACTGAACAAGATAATTAAAAAATGGAATAGAATATTTTAAAAAATTTTTTTTAGAAACATCAAATTTCTTTTGTGGAGGGGTATATATATTGACTTCGTTATTCCGTTTGTAAAACATCGAATGTAGAACGTAATAAGACATCAAAAAATTCATAATTGAATCCAGATTCTACAAAAAATTTAGTACGGTTAATGCCCAGGAGACTGCAGGACATGATTGACGAGAACGGAAGTCGATTTTAAGAAAAATAAGAAAGTCTTATATTTACACAAAGTGTACGAATACTTTTATCCCTATAAATTTAAATATTTTTTGTTTTTTTTTTTTTAATTTATTGAATTGTTTTTTTTTTTATTTTTTTTAAATGATATAATAATTTTGGTTTAACAAAGCTGCATTTGGTTTTCTTTAATTTTTCATATAACTTAAAGAATATATGCCATGTACGAACAGTTATGCCCTTAACTGTAAGTTTGCGAAAGAGACTCTAGTCTTGTATGTCCGTCTGCGGAGAGCATGAAAGAGGTCGCAATAAAAGAAATTTGGTAAAAATGAGTTGTAGACGACAATACCCAGCGGGAAAATGAGGAATTGATTACATCAATAATTAAAAAAATAATGAATTATTTTCGAAAGAATAATAATGCATTCATTGGAATCGAGAAGGTAATTTTATCAGACAAAATAATTATGAACTGATTACCACGTACATATATTCCCACATTTGCAGACCATGGAATGAAATTTTTCCGTTCGAAAGTATAATTCGTGGTTTTCTATTACATATTTTCTTAATAAAAGTCCGTTATTTCTTGCTGTTTTTATGTCGTCCACAAATTTGTATTATCAAGAATGAATTATTTAATTCATTCGCAGGATACATTAAAATGATTTATTACAATCCTAGGACATGGTCTGTGTTAAGAATAATGAATTCTGGAATCAAATATTATACAAGACATGTATTACTTTCTCGATTCTTATTGATTACATTTTCCCGCTGGGTAGTTTTAAGACTCCACACGAAGAGATCCAGAATAGGACTTTTGGCACTATAACGGCCATTCGGAAAAAGCAGAGGCAACAAAAATTTAGTACAAATACCTTTTTTATAAAAGAAATGCTTGGTACCAGAAATGTGGCAAATCGGTCTTCTATTTCATGCAAATAGATTTTCTTTACAATTGTTATTACTAAATTTTAATTATTACTAAAAATAAAACGACCTGAAATGTTTTTTTCTTTGCGTTCAAATGCAAACTATATTAAGCCTCTCGTTGCCTCTGGCAGCGAAATGTATGCAGGTTAAAATAAAGTTTCAACTCTTAAATTAAATAAAGTGATGCGTTTAAATTTTTTTTATTTTCAAATAAATTGTATTTCCTTAGGTTTTAAAAAAAGAATGCATAAATTATAAATAATACATATTACAGCATTTAGTTGTTCAGCAAAAATATTATAAAAATTTAAGAAAACGACTATAAAAAATAACTGTGGAATTACTGGCACATGTAAGAAAAGGCAACATTTTATACTTTTTTTTTTAACAAATGGGAATGTTTTGCAGTTGCTGCAAATTTACGACTTTAGAGAAAAAAAAACTTCAAATCCTTTTGCTAAGGTCCAAAATAATATTTTAGCTAAAAATAAAATGAGAAAAAGAAAAGAATTTTGTTTATATGAAGCATCTTAACACTTGAAAAAGCAGAGTAATATAAATATAATTCATTTGAAGAAGGAGTTTTTTTTACTGTTTTATGGTAATTGAATTAGAAAAAGTGCCCGTATATATGCCATATTTGCTGTAACTAATATGGCCAGAAGATTGTAGTAAAAATATTCTTAAGCAGGACTTAAACGAATAACAATGGAGCTACTTTTTCAAAGAAAATTCAAACGATTACTAAGAGTTTTGTTAAAAACTTTTTTTGTAAAATTGAAAATTCGCTCACGATTAAATATCAAAGGTCCTGCACGTAACCACTAGGTTATTAAAAACGTTTGGCTAGATCAAATATCATTCAAGAATTAAAAATTACATCATTCAATTATCTTCTTACAAAAAAAGTTTGGTATTGTTAAGAATAAAACTAAAGTTTGATAAATTTACTAGTCACGTTGTTTTTTTTTGGATTTTTTCGTCAAATATTTCTTAGGTCTGTATTTATGGATTTGATGATTTGATTTGTGTGTAATTTTTTAAGTCATGGGAAAATAAGTATATAATTCTTTTCACACCACTACGTGATAAAAGACCAAAAAAAAAGACCCGTGTCTCCCGGTTTTGCCCAATGTCATGCACTTTGTTTTTCATAGGCCCCCAAAGATTTGGGGCCTCGAGAGTGTTGCCAGAAGTAGGGGAAAATCCCCACATGTAGGTATTTTTGATACCAAAATAGAAGCGTAGGGAAAATCGGACAGATTTTTTATAATCTGCAATATGTAGGCATTTTTCATTATATCGCTTTATTTACGAAATAAATGAAGAAAAAAACGTATTTTTAGAAATATTTTCTTGTTCAAAACGGTTAAAAATTTTTATTTTCCCTAAAATCGCTTAAAAATATATGTTTGTAGTTTAAAAAGTTGGCGACACTACTATGTATGTATATGTTTTTTCTAAGATATTTTAATCAATGCCTTAGTGACGAATAAAGAATTTTTCTTAGAGAAAAATGTGTTTCCTGCATAAGTTAGTGTTAGCGAAGAAGCTAACGAGTAGTGGGTACCAATTGTTACAGCTGTAAGTATCTGGAGAAAGAGATATGTATGTACACTGTGGTATACACTATCATTAGCGCCATTGGTGTATAGAGTGAATATGCCAACCATTTCGCTAGTTACAAGTGACAATGGTTCTTTCTTATACCACTGGAATATTATTCAATGTAGAAAGATTTAATTGAATTTATTAAAAGTACATAAATATGTATTATTTTTTTGTTTTGTACTTAGTTTTTGTCAAATATTTAATAAACATATTTGAGTAAAATTAATTTTTTATAACTAATTATTTTCTTCTGTTTTAAAGGAAATAATGATTAGGTATTTTTGTAGGGGACTTTTTTCAACGTGTAGGGAAAAATCGGATTTTTTTTTAGCATGTGTAGGTATTTTTTCGAATAATCCACTGGCAGCACTGGGCCTCGGTGTCATTTTTGCAAAACAGTGATCATTTTCTCAGGCCCATATCTTGCAAACCGTTCGGAATTTTGATTTAACCTCTGAGACAAAGTTGTAGCTCTTGCCATAAAGATCACGTAGTGGTGTCCGTATATGGTTATTTTTTTCGTGTTGCACTGTGAAATAAAAATATTTATATTTACCGATTTTTATAAGTTCGAGAAATTCTTCCGGGTTTTAAAATATTTTTATTTTAGTCGTTATTTGATATTCTCTTAGAGTACATTTACACCAAAGCTAAGTTTCGCACATACGAGATTTGGAGTGAAATCTATTTGGTTTTGACAAGATTTCCCATACAAAAGGAAATCTACATCTTGACTTGATTTTGGCAACATCTCCTCAACTCTACTGAATGTCAAGAGATGCAACTGTGAATTTCTTAAGAAAATGCTGGGACTATGACAATTATTTTAAAGGTGTGATCATAGCTGCCAGATAAAATGTTTCGAAAATCGGCAAATTTTGGATTAAAAATCGCCAAAATTGTCAAATTGACACTGATTTGCATTAAGAATTTTTTTAAGGCTAGCGGAGTATTTCTGTATCTGTGTCTTTTAAGCAAAGCAAACAATTTTTATAAATTCCGGTCGTTCCTATATAACATATTTGCTTCATTCAATTCTGTCCAAAGCTAATGTTTTAATGTTTTTTCAGCGCTTGTTCTGCCTGGCAGCCTCTGATTCAATTTGGTGATGCCATTTATGCGATGGTCTACCCCTTCTTCACCTAACTTGGGTATTCCAAGCAATATCATTTCTTGTTCTATCAGTCATGGGCGTCCCAGCGCCACTTTTTGTTACGCTGTTGTCAAGCCAAATGGTTAAGCGGGTTTAGTAAGATACATTGCTTACAAAATATTTAATGCAGTTTGTTTTATTTATCTCTACAATCTCCCCTAAATGTTTGAGGCCAGAATATTCTTAGGATTCTCCACAAGCATCGGTTAATAAAAACTTTCAGCGAGCTTATAGCCGGAGTGGCTGCATTTAAAGATGGGATCTAAGAGGCTAAACGACCGCTTTTTAGAGTTAGTGCGATTCTGTACATTATCTCTAGAACCACCAGCAGCTGTTTATAAGCTGCCCAGGTAGCTGAATTTGAAAATGTCTTCTAGTTTTTCTTCATTTATGGAAAACGCCTTGCTGTTTAAGAGTTTATGCGCAATATCTTTGTCTTTACGATGCTACTCTTTATATCAGATTTTTCATTTTGTACGGCTTCGATCTTTGCTGCCCTTCAGTACAACAAATCCTGTATTTATTTTCGTAAAATTTTGTGTTTTGAGTAAATTTTTTTATGTTTTATGATTTTAAAGATAAGATAATAAATACCGATTGTAGAGTCTCCAAACAATGTAACAAATGCGCACACATCTGAACAAACTATACTTTATACATTCAAATATTTTAACGGGTGCAAATAATAACCAAAAAGGTTTATGGGGTTAAATTTATGCACCATTATGTTTTTTCTGCTGTCTGGTGTTGATGTTGGCGCTCTCCTAACATCCATGGTTTTAGTCAGTTCAAGTGGTTATAAATTTTAACCAAACAAACAGCAACAACAAATGTTATATTGTTGTTGTTAAAAACATTAACAAATACCAAGAATTTTCAGTTAAACCATTAAAAAAGGCCTTTTCACTTTGCTTTTTTTTCTCGTTTAGATGGCAAACAGCGACAAACATAAATTCTTAAAGGTTTTGCTCCACTTTATGATCACAAAAAACTTCTACAAATAAAAATAACGAATTGCAGAACACAGCATAAAATAATAATAAAAAAAAACTCAAGAGTGTCATTAAATTTGTGACGCACAAAAAGAAAAGGAAAAAATAATTTAGCAAAACTGTAATAAATAGAGAAGATTTATTTTTTCAACAAATTACCAAATTAGAGAAGTCTTTCCAAAATAAATAACTTAATGCGTATTGTATTCAATACCTTCCTTTTATTGTTGCTGTTCATAAGACTAAACTGAACCCAACTTTATCACCATTTTTCCTGTAAGCCCAAATCACTCTGCATAAACTTATATTGTGTCAAAAGGATAAAAGAAATAAAAAATCCAACTGAAACGCCATAATGAAAAGTGTAAAATGATTTTTATCGAATTTTGTATAAATAAAATTTAAAAATCATTCTACTCTCCTTAGAAAAGTGTATACCCTGCACAGGGAATGAAGGCATGCTTAGTTTCGATTAACAAAAAATTTAAATAAATTTTTTCTCTAAATCTGAGGTCGACTTTAATTCTACTTTGTTTTACTATTAATTCATCTCTGAATAAAAACCTATTTAAGACAAAAACTTAAGTAGCTTGTTTTAGTAAAACGGGAAAAATAAGGCTTTGAGGGGGGCTAACAGCCTATTTATTATATGCTTATGCCAGATTAAGCTACTGTCAAAAATCCACGAAAAGCCTGTCGTATGATTCAGGTCTCGCCCCGGTAGGCTAGCTAGTAGTAAGCTAGTCTATCAGCGCCGGGGTTGTGGGTTCGATTTCCACCAGAGACTCTGGTTTCGTTCCTGCAGACAAGCGTAGAGCTTCGCGGGATTAGCTAAGGGAATTAAAAAAAAAAAAAAATATTGACGACTTTTGGGTGGCTTTATTGTACTTTTAGAACTAAAGTTACTTGAACACTTAAGTCCCAACCAGAACTTTCATAAACAAGCTTAAGCTACTGTCAAAAATAAACAAAAAACCTCTCAAATGCATTTAAAAAAACAAAAACAAAATAAAACAACATTTAATTCCTTACAGAATGTCCAATCAGCTTCACACTTCGCTTAAGCAAATGACAGGTTCGGTCTTTATTTGTGAAAATTTATACTTTTGCAAAAATTTGTTTTTGATAAAATTTTATTGAATGCCTGTTGTATATTTTAAGTGTATGCATAGTTACATCCCCGTACATTAACGTTGTCGTTAGATCATACGTGATTTAAGCATCTTTTACAATGCATAAACTGAAATGTGAAACTTAGGCATTGGTCATTCATTAAATAAACTAAAAAATATATTACCATAAACAAGTAAATCTATGTTAAACCCTCTTGTACTTACTCGTAAACAGCCTCTTATAATTCGTAATAAACACCAATACGTTAAAAAAATCATTTGTGTTTTAGTTTAAATCTTATTTAATATAAGCCCCTGTTAATCGTTTTTTTAATCGTAACCTCGTTAAATCGAAATCTCTTTATTTCGAAAACTTGTCTTATTCGTAAAAGAGAGTCGGTTCCTTCGATTACGAATTATAAAGATTCTACTGTTAATAAATTAAAAAGTACTGAGAAATGCAACTGTGTTGTTTTTTAAAAATAATTTTCAATTGGTTGCGAAGAAACGGCTGATTTCTTAAGCAAATTACGATAGGTTTCGCTGTTTGATAAGCAAATAATACTTCATCAGCTCACTATTGTTTTGACCTACCGACCATTTTCAAAAAAATTTAGTTATGCATGAGGAATATATTTTTTGAATTTCCCATTTCTGAATCCAAGACCTGTTTCTCGAAATTTTTTATGGTTTCTGTAAAATAAAACAAAAAAGATCCAAAAATTCATCAATGTTGACTTATTACACAGTACAACAGCCAATCTGGGGGGTGAGAAATTCCAAGTCAGGGTGATGGTACTAGGTCAGTATAGTAAAACCCTCAAAGGGTTTGGCGTTCGTATGTGCCAGTTTTTTTTTATGACATTTTAAAGTTTTTCCTTATCTTGATGTTTTTTTGTTTAACATAACTCGAGAACCACTTGTCCGATTTTGCTAAAACAAACTCAAAAATATTTAGAATTACAATTTCTTTAATCCGTTCATATAACGTTTTTCTTTATAATCAACAGTTTTGCCGGTAAAAATAAATTTGTGGAGAAAAAAAAATATTTTTTGCCTAAAAATAGGCAATATTTATTAAAATAAATTTTAATTTTTAGGCAAAAAAATATTTTTTTTTATCCACAAATTTATTTTTACCGGCAAAACTGTTGATTATAAAGAAAAACGTTATATGAACGGATTAAAGAAATTGTAATTCTAAATATTTTTGAGTTTGTTTTAGCAAAATCGGACAAGTGGTTCTCGAGTTATGTTAAACAAAAAAACATCAAGATAAGGAAAAACTTTAAAATGTCATAAAAAAAAACTGGCACATACGAACGCCAAACCCTTTGAGGGTTTTACTATACTGACCTAGTACCATCACCCTGACTTGGAATTTCTCACCCCCCAGACAAAAATCCCAAAAATGTTCCACAGTGTTATTAGTAGGGATAAGATTTTCATGCACTAAAAAAATCGAAAATATGCACTAAAAAATCCATAATATGCACTTTCAAAACCAAAAACATGCACTAAAAAACTGAAAAAATTTCCATTAAAAATCATTTTTTAATTTTACTGAAAACAAAAATAAAAAAAATTCAGTCTATTGTTTTTCAAATATCTTTGAAAAATTTAAATAATTAATTTTAACTTTTGTTTATTTAAATAATTTAGTACTGTTTAATTAAAAGTAAAACTTTGTCTTGTACTTGAAGAATACCAATGTATTTTGAAAAAATTTATTTATTAAGCCCACTTTGGTTCCAGGGCCCTGTTTCTCAAAACTGCAAGTTACAAAACTACAAGTAAAATACATTTGAAACAAAAACAAAATTTGTAAAATTGTTGCTTTTTTAATGTATTTTACTTGAAGATTTGTAACTTGTAGTTTTGAGAAACAGGGCCCAGATCAGTTCAAAAATATTTATTTTGTGAAATCCTTAATTTTTTATGCAAAACGTTTTGGATTTTTTTTTGGATTAGTCGGGCTTCCTTCCAAATTGTTTATTTTACTTTCTGCAATTCAATTAATTTGACTTGAGTACTAAGTGAACTAAATTTCTCCTAATTAGTTAATGATTTACCAGTATATCCGTAATTGGAAAATACAAATGCTAATTGACTTCTGATGGTAATAAAATTTAATATTTCTTTAACTTTTTTAATTGCATATCATCGGTATCACTTTTATTAAATAAAATTTTTAAGCATCTAACCAAGCCACCATATTGTTACTACTTGCTGCGGTGAAAGGGGAATCAAGGTATACATTTCATTAAAAATTGCAATATTATCGAATTGACTTCTAATTTACTCTGCTACACGGTATAACCCATGTGCCAAGCAAGTAATTTGTAACAGTTTTGGATAACATATCGTAAACTTATTGGAAGCCTTAACGATATAGGGCGCTGCATCGGTTTAGAAAAGAAGAATCTTTTGTCGAAAAGTTGAAAATCTTCTACTTAAAGCAAAGCTCCAAAAGAATTTATATTGAATTTAAAACATTTTTGGAAAGTTTTTTTGTGAATTAAAAATTTTTTTCAAGAACTTTTTTTATAATATGGATATTAAAAAAAATCATTGAAAAAGGTGAAAATATGCAAAAAATTTTATCGAAATATGCAATCTTATACTATCGACAAAAAACATGCATGTGCATGGAAATCGCATCCCTAATTGTTAGATTGCAAATATAGAAACTTTCAACTCAACAACAAGCTACTGAATACTCAGCAATAAGTATACGTTTGCAGAACAAAACGCTACATAAAATAATTAAAGAAAAGTGGCGTTGCGGCACAAAACAATACTTTTCACTTTGAATAAAATACTACTAATTTCTTAATTCGTTCTTGAAAGATCACAAAAATTTACATTATTCTTCAAAACATATGCCGGAAACATTGGTGAATATATATAAGACAAATTCTATCGTTTCTTTGTCGTTTTTCTTCACTCCCTACATTCTGGCATATGCGCAAAGCCAATAATGAGCTTGACCAAACTGGACGAAAATATGCTTAAGTACATTACAGTTGTAAATATTTGATTATATACATACCCGGCCTATAGACAGCTACAGTATGGATCATGCAATAATTGATTGCGATCAAGTATTGGTTTGGTCGTAGATGGGCATTTTTGTGATTGTACGCTTTGCTGTAGCGGTATCAAACCGAATTTGCTGTAACAATTTGTGGTATGGTGTGTGGTGCAATCACTACAGTTGCAACTTTTAAACAACCTTCAATAAAAAACACGAATTTTTTTTAATATCTCAACATTTTTTTTCTTCATAGGAGCATATGGCTTTCACAAAGCATCTCCATCTCACACGATTTGTTGAAGTTGTTTTTGCATCTTCCCATTCAAGATTTCACTATCCTACTTCTATCCATCGATCCATTTTCTTTTCCGCCACTAATTAATAAACAATATCAATAATGAATACTTCACCAGCATTTTTATATGGCTTGTGTTTCGAGCTCGATCCAACGACAATTGTTTGTGCCAGCATGCTAGAGTGCCCGGCTTTAGTTAGGTTAAGCACATTATAGTTAGCAGTTAATTCTATAGTTTGATTGCACAAATTTGACTTGCCAAACTCATTTGTTATCACTTAAGAAAGAAGAAGTAGGATAATAAAAATTCGGTTTTGAAAATTTATTTATTTTTCGTTGTCTCATGTTCATTTTTGTGATTTTTTTCCCTTCTTTTATTTAAACTATATGATGAAGGAGTTGAAGGTTTCCTTTCATCATCCAGCACCTTGCTTGAAATCTTTTACTTTTTCCAATTTTCTGTGGGTTGCTTTGTTTCTGATGTGGTTTGAAGTTTAAATTATTCGTGGTTTGGTGGTTTGTTAAATTTCCAAGCAATTTTCTTGTTCATTTTAGGTTGGCAATAAAAAGCGCTTCGACTGGTAAAAGTAGCAGTAGAATACGTTCTACATTTTTACATATTTGGAATTATTTGCATTTTGATGATGACTTTGACTTTTTCCATCGCCTTGTGTAGTCATCGCACAAAATTTAAGGTATGTACGTACGCCTCTACGGTATCCACCAATTTGATTCACGTAATTTATAAGTAATTCATGAAATTCAAATGAATGTCTTCGGTTTTTGTTTTGTTATGAATTGTTGGCATTGAAAGGTGCCTGGCTGGATGTTGCAAAGTGCCTATGCAAATTTTGGTGGTGACATTAAAAAAAAAAAAAATACGCAACAATAAAAAGTCTGAGCCGAAAATCTTTAAGAGTTTTAGAAAATTTTTCAATATTTTGATGGGGTGAACTTAAGTATAATAATGCAGACTATTACCGACTGGCGATATTCAAACGTAATTAAATGTTGTTTATTAACGAATTCATTAACAACAAGACAAGTTACTGCCAGGAGAATTATTTGAAATTATTTAAGAATATATTTACAACTTAGAAACGTTTTGTGTTTTATTTGTGTTTTATGTTTAAAAATTTGCATACTCTTTTAAATTAACATTCATGTAATTAAACACGTAATTGGTAGGGACAGGGAATAACGAATTTTTTATATTTATATTAATAAAGTTTTACCTTTTAAAGTGAAAAGAAATTAATTTTGGTCGTAAAATCTAGGGCCAGGCTCCGTTTTGAAAGAACAGTAGCTCGTTTCTGTATTTCTCGCATCGTAAAATTTCTTACATGAAGTGTGAAACAAAAAATTCCATCGTTTCTCGATTTATGAGATAAAAGTGTTTCTGTATTTGAATGCGAAAACAGACACAACAAATTCTGTTAATACTGGAATATTTCCAGTACTTTAGTGTCAAATAAAAGCGAAACGTCAACAAAAGAAATAAATATAATAAAAACAGGGCTGCCAGATTTGACGAGTTATCGTCATCTTGACGATTTTTTGTTCCGATATTAACAAAGTGACGTTTTGATGATTTTTTCTAAAAAAAGTGACGAAAGCAAAAACAAAATCAAAAATATTTTATAATTTTGTTGTTACTTTCTATAGAAATTCATCTTGAATTTTTAAATTTCAAACACTTCAATTTTGTGGCGTTGAAAATTGAAAAAAAAAAATAATATGAATGTCTGTAGAAAGCAACAACAAATTTATAAAATATTTTTGATTTTATTTTTACTTTTAATGAAATTGTTGGCATTGCGTTTTACACTATAAGCCCCTTAGTCTTCGAAATAAGATAATTGTAAATATTTTTATATGTTTGTTTATTAGAAAAAAAGATATCTTTAGAAACAAGGCTGCTTAAATTTTTATATTTATCCCTATTGTGAAAGTTGTCCTCGAAATTGTTTGTTTCTTCCCTAAAAAATGTATCGGCAAAAGCAAAATTTCGAGGGAAAGTAATGGACCGACTTGGCTTATTTTGAACATTTAAGACTTCTTATATACATACATATACAAAATATGATTGATATTTGATATTCTTATCTTATATGTACACTTTTGTGCCAAAACCATTATTCCGGCAAGAAAGAAATTTGTTTGTCTCCCAGTAAAAACTTTTTCAAAATGGATAGCTTCTTTCACTCGTTATTAAGTAGCTTTCTTCCATAAGAACTTCGATAACTACTTTTTTCTGGATGTATTAAGATGAAAAAATGACTTACTTTTGAATTTGTTCTTTTTGGCACAACCCTTGTAAAATTCATAAGTTTTTCAGTAGAATTGTATGCAGTGCTTTTATGTGTTTCTGATTACTTAACATATTATTTTGTAGGCGAAGATTTTACGGGGTCTTTAACCCGTTTATTTATGAACCGATTTTTTTAATTTTAACTACAAGGTATTATACTAAGTCTATTTCAGATAAAAAAGAAAAAGATTATAGGAATAGGTAAATTAAAGATTTATCTCTAAATTATTAAATAATAATTATTAAATACCCATGAACTTTAACTATGTTTTTGTTTGATTATTTTTTAATAAAAGTCGAAACAAATTTGTTTAAAATTGATTTTAAATTGCACGATTTTTAAAACAAAAAAGACGATTTTTTTATTTTTTTCTCAGGAAATTGACGATTTTGACACAAATTTATCTGGCAGCACTGATTAAAACCAAAACAAGAAAAGGCTAACAAAAATTTAAACTAACAAAATATAACAATTGTTTTTTGTTAATTTTCATCATATAAATTATGCATTTATCATTTATATTCCTTCTATTTTTTTATTTATTTAAAAAAAATAGTATATAAACATATTTTAAATTCAAAATATCTACATTTTGTTTTTCTCGCCACCAATTTCAAATGTGACTTATTTTGACAGTTCTTGAAAGAAACTTTTCGCAAAATATTGTTATAGAAACACTTTTTCTCGCATCCTTCCAATAATTGCTGGAAAATTATTTAAATGACAGATAATTCTCGCAAAAAAAAGATACAGAAACACTTGTGTGAGAAAAACCATTTTTTGTTTCATTTCACACTATTTTTGTTGCAATTCACACGTTTCATGCGAAGAGTTTTACGATGTGAGATATACAGAAACGGGCTACAGGTTCACAAAAGAAGATATTGAATTTAAAAGTTTTAAAGAGAATACAAATTTTTAAATTAAATATCTTTATGTTTGAACCTGTAGCCCGTTTTTGTATATCTCACATCGTAAAACTCTTCGCATGAAACGTGTGAATTGCAACAAAAATAGTGTGAAATGAAACAAAAAATGGTTTTTCTCACACAAGTGTTTCTGTATCTATTTTTTGCGAGAATTATCTGTCATTTAAATAATTTTCCAGCAATTATTGGAAGGATGCGAGAAAAAGTGTTTCTATAACAATATTTTGCGAAAAGTTTTTTTCAAGAACTGTCAAAATAAGTCACATTTGAAATTGGTGGCGAGAAAAACAAAATGTAGATATTTTGAATTTAAAATATGTTTATATACTATTTTTTTTAAATAAATAAAAAAATAGAAGGAATATAAATGATAAATGCATAATATATATGATGAAAATAAACAAAAAACAATTGTTATATTTTGTTAGTTTAAATTTTTGTTAGCCTTTTCTTGTTTTGGTTTTAATCAGTGCTGCCTGATAAATTTGTGTCAAAATCGTCAATTTCCTGAGAAAAAAATAAAAAGATCGTCTTTTTTGTTTTAAAAATCGTGCAATTTAAAATCAATTTTAAACAAATTTGTTTCGACTTTTATTAAAAAATAATCAAACAAAAACATAGTTAAAGTTCATGGGTATTTAATAATTATTATTTAAAAATTGAGATATAAATCTTGAATTTACCTATTCCTATAATCCTTTTTCTTTTTTACCTGAAATAGACTTAGTAGAATACCTTGTAGTTAAAATTAAAAAAATCGGTTCATAAATAAACGGGTTAAAGGCCCAGTAAAATCTTCGCCTACAAAATAATATGTTAAGTAATCAGAAACACATAAAAGCACTACATACAATTCTACTGAAAAACTAATGAATTTTACAAGGGTTGTGCCAAAAAGAACAAATTCAAAAGTAAGTCATTTTTTTTTATCTTAATACATCTAGAAAAAAGTAGTTATCGAAGTTCTTATGGAAGAAAGCTACTTAATAACGAGTGAAAGAAGCTATCCATTTTGAAAAAGTTTTTACTGGGAGACAAACAAATTTCTTTCTTGCCGGAATAATGGTTTTGGCACAGCAGTGTACATATAAGATAAGAATATCAAATATCAATCATATTTTGTATATGTATATAAGAAGTATTAAATGTTCAAAATAAGCCAAGTCGGTCCATTACTTTCCCTCGAAATTTTGCTTTTGCCGATACATTTTTTAGGGAAGAAACAAACAATTTCGAGGACAATTTTCACAATAGGGATAAATATAAAAATTTAAGCAGCCTTGTTTCTAAAGATATCTTTTTTTCTAATAAACAAACATATAATATTATCTTATTTCGAAGACTAAGGGGCTTATAGTGTAAAACGCAACGCCAACAATTTCTTTAAAAGCAAAAATAAAATCAAAAATATTTTATAAATTTGTTGTTGCTTTCTACAGACATTCATATTATTTTTTTTTTTTCAATTTTCAACGCCACAAAATAGAATTGTTTGAAATTTAAAAATTCAAGATGAATTTCTATAGAAAGTTACAACAAAATTATAAAATATTTTTGATTTTGTTTTTGCTTTCGTCACTTTTTTAGAAAAAATCATCAAAACGTCACTTTGTTAATATCGGAACAAAAAATCGTCAAGATGACGATAACTCGTCAAATCTGGCAGCCCTGTTTTTATTATATTTATTTCTTTTGTTGACGTTTCGCTTTTATTTGACACTTAATTACTGGAAATATTCCAGTATAAACAGAATTTGTTGTGTCTGTTTTCGCATTCAAATACAGAAACTCTTTTATCTCATAAATCGAGAAACGATGGAATTTTTTGTTTCACACTTCATGTAAGAAATTTTACGATGCGAGAAATACAGAAACGAGCTACTGATCTTTTAAACCGAAGTATGCCACTGGATTCTACGTCCTTAAATTTACGTCTCTCAGCGTTATAGTGTATCAATTCCAAATACTTTCAGTGTAATTTATGGGAGATAAAGGATATTGCTGAATGTGAATGTTGTCAGGTTATTTTTTGAAGTAAACTGAATAAACAATAAAGGGCTGCATGAACAACTTCATTCATAAACATACTGAAATGCTTATTCACTGAAAGTCGTGTTCGAATAAAATTGTGATTACCGAACAAACTGTTGTTTTATTCATGCTGCTATGAACACATTTCGTTTCATATCCTAAACACACAGAGGTTGTTCAATGAAACGGGCTTTGTTTCATAGTTTTCATTCTCTCTCATTTATTTTTATTAATACTCAATAGCAATGTTGCCACTTCAGTAAATTCATATAATTATTTGCATGCGTTGCCCATGTGTAATTTAAATTTTAACAAATATGTAGATATACCTATACACATATATGTATAGTATACATATTTGGAATAAATATAAATAAAATGCAAAATATGTTTTTTTTTGTTTGTCATTTGCATTTTTGAATAATACAAATCTTTGAAACACGGCAAGATTTAATTGTCTTGTAATGTACTGTACACGGCCCTGAAATGAAACGAACTCATAAAAAACACACACATTTTTAGGTGAAAGATGAAAAACAAAAGGAGGAATGTCTTAGGAGTCTGACCACGTGGTTTTTTTCCATGAAGTATTTCATGATAGCTTTGATGTGTTACTATGGTGGGAAATAAATAAATCAAAATTTCCTCTTTTATACCAGGTAAGATGCAAAATTTTCGCCACACCAGCTAGCAGTGCCTCTTCAGAACGGGTGTTTTCGTCAGCAAGAAATTTACTTTGCGAAAAACGTTGCATCATTGGGTGGAATACAACGTCAGTCGAACAAATTATGTTTTTACATCATAATATGAAAACGATGGATGTTGATCGTGCTGGATGATGTATATGACACTTTTTTGGCTAGAATTTATCACTTTTATTTTAACCATGAATTATCTCATTTTTTAGTTCTCATTATAATAATATCTGTAGATTGTGAAGCATTTTGAATTTATTAGCTATCTACTTTTTTCTGTTTAAGACAAAAATATTGCCGAAAATTTTTTAATGTAAGTGAATGTTTTTGAAAATAAAATTAAATATATTTAATTTTATTGGAAATTTACATTGAAAACAAAAATAAATTTGAGTTTTTATTTCAATATTAATGTATCTCTTAAACATGTTGCATTTACCCCTCATGGTTATTTCTATTTTTTTTTTTAACTTTCTAATGTTTTATTTTTCTACAACTGGCAACACTGACATTTAAATCATACTGTTTTTTCATGAACTTATTCGAGATTTGTTCAATGGTTGTTCTGTTTCATGGTTGTTAATGTTCATATTCTCTTGTATAAGCAAATAAACTAATTTCATCTTATTCGTCGCTTAAATATCGAGTGTTCATTGCTTTCATTTCATAGTATTTCATCTTACTGAATACGAATGAAGCGAACACAAAATTATAATGAAGGTTTCATGAACATCATTATTAAGTTTCATGCAGATGTTTAATAAACAACTTACTTGATACTTAGATATAGTTTTGGGTATTTTAAAACAGATCTTGCTTGAAAAAGCTGCTATTGTATTCTAAAGTCTAGGTTAATAGTAAAAATTAAGCTTTTAGTTAGAAAATATGTTTTTATTATGTTCTGATGGTTATTTCTTTCAAATGGAACCCCTTGTTACTTCGACCTGACGGTCTCTTTCCGGAAGATCTTCCATAACCAGGTTTCTGCGCCCTTACATCCTTGTGTATTCTCCTTATGCTCTCGGGTGGTTCTATGCTTATTGGCATACGTCATTTATTTAGGGAATTCCCGAACAAAAAATCAGGAGCCGTAAAGCCGACAAGCGCGGTAGTCAGTGTAAACCAGAAACGCGAGAGCCTAGATATCATCAGCCAATAAGAACACCGGTGGAAGTTTCAGCGTTTTCCTTAATATTTGCTTGCTCTTTAGCAACGTTATTATTATTTTGAACTGCAAAGCGAAATATCGCGGACAGTCCTTTGTTGCCGAAAACTTTAAACCAATTGTTAAATTGCTGAAGCACATGATAGATTTTTTGTATTTAACATTTGATTTTAATTGGCTTAAAATAACAAAAAAACTCGTTCTCTGTTCTGTGCTTAGTCTATTCTTCATAAATTTTTCAAGTATTTATACCCTTCATCACAAGTGGAAAAGGTATATTTAATTAAATTATTATAATAGCTTAGCGTTCCGTTCATAATTTATAATATATTGATCTTAGAACATATACAGTATAATCACCCTTAACGGACACTTTCCTTAAGCGGACACCTTTTTTGGAAGGACACTGTTGCCTGGTCACGTCAGCGTTCATTTAAAAATGCATTAAGTTTCTTTGATAGGACATTCCCCTTGTATGTACACTTTTCAATGGTTGATCGAACAATATCCGTCTGCCCTTGGCTTAATTTATCTGTCCGTTTCTTTGTTGATATGATATGCTATTGGAATTCAATTATGGCTGACATATGAGCAAAAACACGACTGCTTCTAATTGTTAACTAATTTGTATCTATAACAAATCGGTTCATTATTTCCCCTGGCCTAATAGACTCTCGAGCTTAAGGTTTTGGTACGATTTTTAATGGTGAAGGGAATTTAAGATTCCATACAGCCGAATGCAGCACTTTTACTTGTTGAAAGAAAATTTTGACAAAAAAAACTAAACAAAAACAAACAGAACATTATTTAGCGTTCGGCTAACACATCCAGGAACGATATCTATTTTTTTGTGTTTATATAGACGAACACAACCCTTAATACCGTTCGTAACTATTTTCAAGAAAGAGCCGAAAATTAAATAGTGTTCTGTTCTTGGATAAAAACAGAACAATTGTAGTTGTACTGTGACAAACATTATATTTTAATGTTCCATAATGTTACTTTTTTACTTTCATGAAGAAATGAACAAACAAAAAATTTTAGCAACGACCACATCACGAATGGCTTCTGTGTGATTGTGTAAAACTTTTTGCTGGCTTTTTTTTCCCGAATATGTATTTTTTTTTTGCTAAAATTTTTTTTGGCCAAATGGGCGCTAATCACAAATGAAACGAAAGAACACTTATGAGCTGAGCCAAATGCAATGAAGTTTGTGTTTTTTTAAGAACCGAACGGAATTAAATGTTCTCATCTTTTTCTTGAGTTGGATAGGAACAGTATTAATTTTGTGCTCGAAGATGACAAACAGGGAAACGTTATTTTTTTAATGATTAACTACAACACTAAAAGTGTTTGTGATTTCCACAAATCTACTGAACCGAACACTAAGGAGCGATATTTAATGTTTATTTTCGAACACCATTTTAAAGTTTATCGACGAAAAACTATTTAACTAATTCACGTTTCCGCAGATTTTAATGGGCTTGGAGAGTCAAATTTCTGGTCTTTCTAAATCTTTAAATAAATTTTTATATAAATATATTTTATCCAAAATTTGGACTTCTGTAAAATTTTATGGGATACTTAATTTAAAATTTTATTATTTGTTTAAAAACCAAGAGATCGCTATTGAGAAAGTTAGTTCTCAGTTGTGAAATCGCAACATTTTTTTTAGATATAAATATATATAAATATTATAATTTTTAAGTTGTTAAATATTAAGATTTTTAAGTTGTTAGTTTGCAAAAAAAAATTACTTCCATAAAATTTTGAACAACACCAAAATATATTAGACTTAATTAGAAAGCTTAGTATCAGTTTCCCGAATCCGCCAAAAAACTAAAAAACCAAAGAAAATAACTCCGCTAAAATGGTTTTCCTCGATTAAGTTCCTAAAATGAGGTATAACGATAACTTCAGATTTAAAGGCTGTATTTAAAGATTGGAATATGACAAAACAATCTAATCATAACAAATTTTGTACTAAATTCCTATTTGATTTAAAGGCTATAATATTTTGAAGAAATCCCATTAAATAATATAAAATTAATATATATATTTTTTTAAGGTAAACTCTCTGTTAAATATATTGCATGTACATAAAACAAAATCCTAAAAAGTAATAACTTAATTAATTTTATTAACTAATTGTATTCCTGTAAAATCTAAGATTTACAAAACAATTTAATTTATATTTATCCAAAATTCATTTCAATGTCTTCAAACATTTAACAATGCATTACATTCTCACCTACATTTACAATTATATCATAATGAAAAATCTACTCCAACTGCAGAAGCTTCACATTCGTTAATAAAACATTTACAGATTTCTACCAAAACTGAATAGACATTCTTTACATGACTAATGCCCAACTGTTATACAAACGAACACTAATACATTTGCACATTCAAACATGTATATTTCTCAAATTACACATTTTAAATGAATGAACTTTATGGACATAAATTTATTTTGAAAGTGTCATTCAAATAAATTAAAGCTCATTAAAAATTTACATTATAACTCTAAAGCAAACAATATATTCAGTGTATTTAAGCTAAACTAAAAAGAAATTTAAGCACGTGTGTGTGTATAGAAACATGAAGGCAGAAAGACATATAGACATACGTTCAAACATACAAACAAACAGGCAGACATAAACTCATCAATAACCAAATATTACGGAAAACTTGTCATCTATACCCAGCAAGCACAAATTTCAATATTTCAAACGGATACTAAAGACTTACAAAATTTGGAAGAGATCACTTCTCGATTTTAAATGCAATTCTCAAGTCTACTACAAACTTTGCAAGTTAAAAAAAAAAAAAAACAAAACAAATAAAACACTTATTAATATTCCGAGTACTCAGAATTGCAAGCCAATGAGTATTCCTGTTCCGATTTTTATTATTACTAAAATAACAATAGTATATTTATTATTATGTATAAATAAACAATAAAATAGAAAATGTTTTTTAATTTTTCTAAAATTTTTGGAAGGGATACATTTGTTGTAGACTTTCATATACTTTGCACATGAACAAATTCTTAACTCATTTCAGCACCGTATGCTAAGTATATGAGAAAATATTTTATTCTGATTACATTTCCATAAAGACAAGAAGCATTCCTCGCAAGAAGAATACTAAGGGAGACCTAACCAATAGTCAGACCGGTGCTGGCACACCAGGGGCTACTGACTCCCAAAGAATTCTGCCGTGGTTATTAACTTAACCTTGGAACTTGAAGTATCTAACATTCTTCGAAATCTCATACATTTTTAAAATCAGAGCTATGTGTTTTGGAAGTTTGGTACAACCCAGGTAGCATTCAGCTCTGTCTTTTTGAAGTCTGGTACAACCCAGGTAGCATTCATCTGGTTTTTATAATGTATGAGATTCCGAAAAATGTCAGTAGCTTCAAGCGCCAAGGTTAAGAAAAAACCCAAGGCAGAATGTAAATTCTCACCTTACGGATCCAGGAATGACCTCAGCCTGATTAAAGCGGAGGATATAACACAAAAAAGCGAAATGTCCTCATGTGGTTTCGTTAATAAGAGATGTTTAAGATGAACCAGGAATTAGCCGATTGCATCCGAATCTGGCAACGAATCGCCGATTAAAGCATTCAGACTTGCTTTTAGCACTATTTTGGCATACTCGCAATCTGTGGGTAACTCGAAAGACCCTTCGAAACTCTCCTCTTGAAATCGCTGACTATCCGCACTGCTACGAGTAGCAACTGCAATCTGGAACGAGTCCGATATCAATTTTTAAGTTATAAATAGTGAAAAGTATTAACGTTTAAGTTGAAAATAAAAAAAATTTCTTAATTGCAAAAGAAAATGCATTTTAAGGTTAATAACTGTGAAACGGTCGATTTATAGTAGCGGATGTGATTTGAAACCAGTCTCGATTTATTATCAAATCCATTTTCTTGTTGGGTGTTTTTAAAAGTCTGCATATGTTAGCAGTTGCAGTGATTTATATTTTGTAAACAATATAATTTTATCTAGATTTGTATAAAATGGATGAAAATGTATTGTTATCCGTACATTAATAGATGCCAGCACAATGGGGTTTTAGACTAGTAAAAAAAGGTTTTCAATTACAAGTAAATAGTAAAAATATACATCAGTTATTAGATATGCATTACTAAGTATAACCTGTTAAGCCACCCTTATTTTACCGTTTTCCACAGTTTTTACAGACACATTTTCGGGAGTGTATCCTGTTTGGACCCATTTGCATTTCCGTACCCAACAAAACCAAAAATAGTAAGTTGAGCCGAATATTATTTATAACATATTTTCGTCTTAAAATTACTGCAGGGTCGGGGCTTATTTATATGATACTTAAGATCATTTCTAGATATACCATCACATAATTTCTAATAAATTTTTACCAAATTTTATTTTATAAAAAAAGATTATGGCATTGAAATAACGGACAAATTCTTTTGAAATTTGGTTAGGTGATTTAAGATTTAATCAAGTATTTTTGGGTTTAACTTAATCTAGATACCAAGATAAATTAATGGTTTATTGGTACAATGCCTCTTTTCCACAACAAAGTTTGTATTAGGGCCATGTGCAATTATTGACCTTTTCTTAACATTTTAAATAGGCTTCGTCGTATGCATCCCATTTCACTAAATTATCTACAAAATTGCGACATGTTATTTACCATTTCTACTACTATAACTCTCTAGATATCGCTTAAAAGTCTCGCAATCCGCGCAAACAGTGCATTTTTGCGCCCTGAAAAATGAACTGTCTAAAATTGTATGAGAATTTATTTACACAAACTTCGTAAATTTGCCCAATAACTTTGTCTCGTGAACTTGCGCTGTTCAATTATTCATTGATAAAAACAGATTTGTTTATGCTTACTTTTGTTTTTAACGTAAATTCAAGTGGTAACCAATCAACAATTACAAATTCTTGGAATAATCTGAGCAAATTACTCTTTTTGACATTCTTAACTAATTTTTAAATACAAATTTCACTTTTAAAGCTTTGTTCACAATGGGAGCAACAATTTCGTTTTTTCTTTTATTTTTTTTTCCCAAAGTATTTCATATATTTTCCTTTTATTTTTCGAACAATAATGTACCTAGTTACTAATATTCCGAGTGTTATAACTAAAGTTTTTTAAAAAAATTAAGCCTACTTCAGCAACAATTTGTATGAAATTAAAAATGACGTTTATAATAATTTTATTGAGTTTTGAATGAAAATTTTAACAAAATGTTGTAAAATATAAGCTGTGTAAAAATTGTTACTTCTTACATAATAATAATAATATATAAAATTATTTAAATAAGTAATTTTTTGTGGACAAAATTTACAAACGGTTTCTTAATGCAAAATGTGTGAGCTTGTGAAAAAATGTTTCCGTATTTTGAACACCAGTGAAAATGTTGCTTCCTTTTGTGAACGAAGCTTTAGGCACAAATTTTAACTTTTCTTTTTATATGTTTAAATTTAATTTATTTTTGTATTGACGTTTTTCATGTCAAATAAAATTATAATATTTAATATTAAACGAGTCTCTCAAGTTTGCCCAATCGCACAAATGGCAATTTTAAGCGATTTCATGAAAACTAGGGTTTTTTCCCGTAATTTCCCGTCCCGGGAATTCCCGGGAATTTCAATTATTTTATTTCCCGTTTTCCCGGGATTTTTCTTGCGGGATCCCGGGAAATAAAAAATTCCTCATAATAGCTTTTTATACTTTGAAATTTAGTTTTCTACTCTCTAAAAATTAGCATCTGTGGATGGGTAGTGGATTAGATTAATTACAAGAAGTAAGTACATGTATTTAAATCAATGTCCCTGATGCAATAAATCTTCTAAAAGCAGAATAGGCAGTGCAACAGTTGATAATTACTACATTTAGTGAAGTGAAGAGTTAATAAAGTACATTAATTTAAAATAAGATGCAGGTCCATGAACAAGTCTTAAAAACAGGAGATACCTTAACAAATCGCTCCTTAATTGCAACAAAGTCACATCTACAAAAACAAACGATCTTGGCAAAATGCGATTAAAGTTTTCAAAATGTACCGATTTAAAGATATATTTGGCTATAACTTCGGTTCAGTTTGAGATATAATACGAGAAGGTATGAAGGAAAACTTTGCTAAAGTTACTTCAAATTTTGAGATATGACTATGATGCAATGAAGGAGCGATATGTTTATTAGGTGATAAACAAAATTTTCAATTTCAATTTCAATTTGTGTTGGTTTATATACCCGTGAAATGCGGGGAAACCGAAATAAAATAACATTTTGGAAACTCGTGTAAGATACTACAACATACAACTTGAAAAACACATTGTCCTAAAGATTACAAATGGACCTATTGAAATGAAAAGGTTTGTAAGAAGCAGTCCGGTTGATGCTATTTTTGCATCAACCTTGACATACATTTGACTGATATAAACGTTGTTTATAAAAAAGAAAAAATTGCTTCTGATTGTGAATCCGAAGCATGCTACAACTATTTAACTATTTGTCCAACCTCGGTAAAAAATGAACGAAATTTTTCGGAAACATGGTATAAGTTAATAAAATCGAGAATATACTTTTTGAAGGCTTGCAAAGCGCTTTGAGTGTGTCAGAAAGTTTTTTTCTAAACCATTAAAAAATGTTATATATTTCTTTAAAGTATTTTATTAATAAACTGTTTGATCTTATATCTTGAGTACCTCAATTTTTTGTTTTATGAATTAAATTGCTATGTTTATGTTATATTTTTATCTTGTATCCAGAGCGTAACAATACTGAATAAAAGCATAATAATAGGGAATAAAGGCGTGAGTTCCCTTACGTTTTTTTATAAAAGTTTTTTTCATTAATTAATAACAAAATTTACTTTGTATTATTTATATGGAGCGGGATCCCGGGATCCCGGGAAATTTGAAAAAATTTCCCGCTTTCCCGGGAATCGAAAAAAAACTCTAATGAAAACCCTTATTGTTCTGTCAAATATCGAAAACAACATTTTTACCAACAGTTATCGACTTTTGTTAATATTTCTAATAATATTTTCAAAATATTACTAATAAATATTTTAATTAATGCTGAATATTGATGCAAATCTGTATGTAAATAATTGTAATATAATACATTTTGCTATTAAGTTATTTGTATCTACTTCTGTAAGTATACTGTTATTTATTTACTGTGAAACAAAATATGATTCTGAACATATATTTGTACTTATTAGAGTACCTCTATTAATGCCAATTTATATATTTCTTCAAAATTGCTTATTATCTTAGATATTATACTTTAATAAATTATTTAAGCTTAAGGTCACTTTTTTATAAAATTAATTTAAATATTTTTATTTTCTTTTTTTTTTTTTTCAAAAGATTTTGTTATTCGTGCTTAATTCCCAGTTTTTATTACTGATAAAAACACTTGAAATTTATTGTTGATGGGATAAGCTATTCCTATGCGCATTTCACTGGTTGCTTAGGCCAGATCATCAGGAAACTTCATCCATAACGTTTTAGAAAAACTAAAGATATTAAACCAAATAAAACTGTTAAGCGTATAAGACTTATAGCAACAGTTCTACTTGTAATAATATCATTTTTTTATTCTATATTTTTATTTTCTATATTTTTTTATTTTCTATATTTCGATTTCCGCTGAAAATCTTCTTCAGGAAATTTTTTTATCTTAGGATAGATTGTAATTTTAATAAATGTTTAATATAAAAAAAGTTATCGACTTAAGTACTTTTTAAAGGCAATTTGTAATTTGTTTATATTTCTGTAAGCGGCCAAGATTTACGTAGACAGACAACCAAAGATTCAGTCGGACGGGTGGGCATCGGAAGATTGTTTCAGAAATTATTTTAGACTCGATTAGAATATCTCAAGATGGGTGTTAAGCCAATATTTCTATGTTTTACAACACAAACACAAACACCCTCCCCCAGCCCATTGTGGTGTAGGGTATAATAAAGTGCAACCGTTACAGATATTAAAACTCTGAACAACCAAATTGTCTTGCAGTATATCGTTATTGTATCAATAAAAACCTGTCTGTTTTCAAAAATCAAATAATTTTTTATATATTGTAAATATATTTAGGTACTTACAAAATATGCTTATAAACTAATCAGCCCATAGTGTTTAAAATAACACAAAACATAATACATTATAAATAAAATTGCACATTGTTTGCAATGAGGTCGTTATGATGTCGAACATATTGATGTTAATGTCCAAGATAAGTGACACACAACGGGTGGTTAAGAGGGATCCATAAACTCTAATAAGTGGTATAGTCGAGCTATTATTTACACAAATGAATTCCGAATTGTGAATATGAATGATGTATATAAAGGTGGTTGGCTTTGTTGGTTGTCAGCTGCATTTCAATTCATAATGTGTGATTATGTGTAGAGTTGAATAGAAAATACCTCTAAGGTATGAAATAAAATCACTTCTCTCATTATTAGTTTTGTAAATTGATGCTATAGAGCCAATAGAGAAGACGAGTTGTGCAGAGTTGACTTAGACAGAGATAGATGTCCTGGGTAAATGGTTAGAAAGTTCACTAACCGTTTAATAATACAAATACAGAAACTATTATTTACACTCTCGTTTAAAGGTATGTGTACAAATGAAAGTGTAAAGGATATAGGATGCTATAGATAATTCATATAGAACATTCACACACTCACTCACTCAAAAACAAACATAATTATACACAGATGTGTGTGCATTCATACAAACCTCTTCCTTAATGAGGTATAAGCTTTGGCATGGTGAACAATTTAAGCAGGTGTTTGTTGTGATGCACAAAGTTTAATTGTGTGGGTATGCCTCTCTTCTGGAGTTTCCTGATAATAATGTTTGTAAATGTGTTTGCAATTAAATGGCTGATTGCTAACAACACAAACAACAATCGTTGCGATTCGATTAAAACTGAACACACTGAAAGAAATTTTTTAATAAGAATATATTAAGTGGGTTTTAATTGAAAGAAGGCTTTTGATAAAATTAATTTAATAAAAGAATACATGTGTACGATTAAATTAAATTCATGTGAGATGTATTTGTCAAGGAAAATTATTTGCATAATTGATTTTTAATTACTTTTAGTGTATTTGGAGTCAGCGAAATTTAATTGTACAGTAGTTCGTTTAAAGTTGCTACATGTGTCAAAGAGTTGCTTAAAATAAAACAATTTTTATTCAACACCACTATGCGAAAAATAACGCCACGGTTGCATCGAAATTTATTGCTTTGAATATAAATTTATTTAAACATTCTTAGAAATGAAATTGAAATAAAATTCAAAATTTTTTTTTTTCATAAACAGTTACTTATTCAACACCCTTTTACGTGGTAAATTATTGTGATTATATGCGTCTAAATGTTTCCTCGTGTTTGTATGTCTATTGTGATGATGCAGCTTTGCTATTTATGTAAATTCTCATTAGCCTAATTAAACACGAAATGGTACAATGTGTAAATACCACTGATACATACACACCTTAATTTAGGTGTGTTCTTGCATTTATTGATTTGCTCACTAATGAAATATGTCTTTTTTCAAAAGTTCAGAATACACTGCGGTGCAAAAGTTTAGCGCATGTGATTTTTAGAGATTTTTAAGCTTTTGTATACAAATTTTAACAAAAGCATTGAAGTTATTGAAATTTTGATAGAAACCAAAGAGAAAATTTTAACTCTTTGGCGTTGTAACAACAAATAATTTTTTTTTCTATGATCGCATCAGCTATTCTTTTAAGAGGACTTCAGAAATAAAAAATCACTTTTAATAATTATCCTTATAGACATCATATTAAAGGTAACCATGTAAACCGACCAAATGTAAAATGTATAAAAAAACTATAAATAAATTTTGCACTTCTGACTTTACGTACATACATACTAGGGATGCCAAACGGGATGGATTTTAACAAATCCCGGGATTCGGGATTTTGGAAATTTTTGGGATCCCGGGATTTTCGGGATCAAATTTTTTTTTTTTTTTTTTTTAAAACAACAACACTTTATTTATTTATGTTTGAATTTTTAAAAAAGAAAACTTTACAAAACAATTCATTTTATATAAAAATTTTATTATTTCGTTATTTCTTAATTTTTTGTGCGACGATAACAATTTCACGCTTAATACGTTTAAAACAAAATACATATCTGTGGCATTTTGACAAAACATCTTAAGTCGAGATAAGATAGCAAAAAAGTTTTTGAAAAAAACTCGGTGAAAAAAGAATGATACCTATGCAAAATGTAAAATCTTGTACAATTCAGTTAAACAGTTCTCGAGATTTTTCGAAATACCTTAAACAACTGGAGAAAAACACGAAAACGCTTCTTGGGAAAAATAAATTAATGCCATATTCATGTTCATGAACCTCGAAAATGAGATATTTTTAAGCTAAATTGGAGCTTAAAAATATCTCATTTTCGAGGTTAATTTTTTTTGTGGCATAGTGTAATTGGCAGATGAGTGCTGGTTAGCTTTGCGACAGAATAGAAAACAAATGAGACATTGAGAAAACCAAATTTCTTTAATGTGTAGTTTTTCGTTGGGAAAAAAGATAATCGCGTAATTAGAATACGGCTATAAAACAATGAATAATAAGAAAGTATAAAAATTCAATTAAACGAATATTTTTATACATATGAAAATTTTTGATACACAAAAGTTGGTAAATTTAAAAAATCCCGGGATTCATAAAAACAAATCCCGGGATTCGGGATTTGTCAGTCCCGAAAAATCCCGAGATTTCGGGATTTCCCGTTTGGCATCCCTTATACATACAACGTAGATACGCTCTCAAAACTAAACGTATTATATTTTTTACAAAGCCACACGCACAAAGCGACAAAGATCTTATTCTATTTCATACGACGGTTACGACCGAATTGTCATAGAAAAAGGAAAACTTAAATATAAAAAAAAATTATTCTCAGGTTTTTAAAACTTTGAAAAGAAAATAAAAGGAGAGAAAAATGAGCAATAAACTATACATATATAAATATGCAAAGGCAAAACAGTAAAGAACACTTTCCTCATCTGTATGTCAATCGATTTGAACAAAAATACAACACTTAAAAGGTATTTACAGAACACATAAGTTAAAAAAAATTAGTTTTTTCAACTACACAAGGGAACAAAATTTAACTTTTTTTGTGCGGCCTGGAACTTTTTGCAAATTTTTACTTTTTTAAGGCCACTGATTTCAAATCTAATCTCCATTTCTCTCTATCAGCTCGATTTTTCGAGATATACCGTTATGTCCAAAATTAAGGTTGACCATATTTAGTTAACAAAAAATCCGAAACTTGCAACAATATCATTTTTAAGCCGTGCTTACATTGTTTTTAATTTTGCTCAGTAGTTTCAGCGATAAAAAAATTAAATAATATTTTTTTTGTAATTTATTAACATATCTTAGGCCCCTATTATGGTTTACAACTCAACTCAGTTGAGTTGTTATTAAGACAACTGGTTGTGATCAGTTGTAATTTTTGTTATCTTTTTGTTCACCGCAAAATAGCAAAGTTGTAAACCATAATACAAAAATTAAGAAATTACAACTCAACTGAGTTGAGTTGTAAACCGTAATAGGGGCCTTAAAGAAATAGTTGCGCTTAAAGTTTTGCACCGCAGTGTATAATCTACAATTGTAAAATAAGATATTGTGTTGTAAACGCAGATAAGATTCCACAATAGGTGACCGACCCAACAGTAGTTTGTATACCTACACAGAAAGAATTATTTACTACATTACCAGAAAATATGGCTGGTTCAAGAAAATTTAGCTTGATCTCGTCCAAGGCAAAAATAATTTATTCTAAATTAATGTGTGGCTTGGTTTTAGCAAAATGTTTCTTTATTTAAGACGAAGTTAAAATCAAGAAATTATTTTTGGATTTTCTTATTTTAAGAAACGAAATTGATTACTTTAGAAAAAAACTTCTTTCCGTGTACACACCAACACAGTGGAAAGGGTATTATGCGTTTGTACTCATTTGTGGGACACTAAAAAATATTGGTCCCAGGCCCACTTGTTAGTATACTGATTGACTCAGAATCCATTTTTAAATCGATCTAACGATGTTCGTCTGTCCGGCTGGTTGTTCATGTTAACCTTGTGCGCAATGAAATTTAGTATGTGCCTTTTTATTTTCATTATATCAAACCCTTGGTGACAATCGGTCAATAATATCACATAGCCCCGATACAAGCTTCTTTCCGGAATTAAAACTTTGTGCCCATTAACAATCTTATCAAATTTATTATTATTGTAATTTAAATCATTTTACCAAATTTTACTGAACTCATTCCATATTTCGCAATACCTCCCATTAAATACCACTATCGAAAATAGCATTAAATGCCACAATTTTCTTTTAATATAGGTAGTAAACAAAAATTTGAGCGACGATAACTCTGGCGATGACGGCTTTGTCATGGCAAATGGTTGTGCTGGTATGTCCTTAATGGACCATATAAGCCCCATGCCAAAAATGTATTTATCCATATAATATTCAACACAAAAGACACTTACATGAATCTTAAGTTATTGACATCACTTTGATCGGGCGGCTCCATGATTGTCGATGGGTCCCAAATAGTGTCCACTCTCGAAGTTATCCGAAGTAAAATAACACATGGATTGACATCTGGAAACACTTTTAGACAAATTGTCGAGTTTTTCAGAGTTCCTAGCAATATTTAAATGATTTTCTGATTACTTTCGTAAATTTCTAATTTATAAAAAATAAAACAAGTTAGTAAAGGGTTATTTTAAAAACATTGGATCTCAATGAAAGCTATAGGCATAAACTTACATAAAGGGTTAATGTGTACAGGAGGGCTGTATGTGTATATGAATAATGATCGTTGAACCTATTTTATTTATTTATTCATTTAATTTATATAAAATTCAGGTTTAAATTTTAAACTTATTAAAAAATACAATATGTTTAATAAAGAGTATTTATCCTAACAGTGACTTTGTATTTAACTAAATGGTCCGATGTTGAATATGAACCACCACTAAACGTCAAGTTTTTTCGGCATTTTATTTTACATATCTCAATTTCAGACTGACTCAATTTGAACCGTGGAAAGATACACAATCGAGCAAAGCGTTAAAGTTATTCAGGCTTTTTACGAAAATGGGCATTCAAATCAAAATGCATATCGTGCACTTCGTGATTTTTTCGGTCAATTTAATCGTCCAAATGTGCGTACAATCGAAAAATCGTGCAAAAATTTTAGCAAACCGGGTCTGTAGGAGATGTGAAAACACCAGTGCATGCTCGTACAGCTCGTACTGCAGAAAATATTGCTGCTGTTCGCGATGGTGTGGCTGAAGAGCCGTCCACCTCAACTCGTCGTCGTGCCCAACAGTTGCAGCTCTCACGCTCGTCGTTGATGAACATTATGCATAAAGACTTGCATTTACACGCTAAAAAAAACTAAAGGCTCTTGACCATTCCAAACCTCCTGAATGGACAGAATGGTGGCAAGATATGGCAACAGTGGATGATAAATTTTCGAAGAAAATCATCTTCAGTGATGAGACACATTTTCACCTCAGTGGATTCGTCAATAAGCAGAATTGCCACGTTTGGGCGAATGATAATCCAAGAGTGATTGTCGAAAAACCAATGCACCCACAAAAAATGACTGTTTGGTGCGGCTTATGGGCTGGCGGCATCATCGGGCCGTTTTTTTTTTCCAAAATGAGGCCGGTCAGGCAGTTACTGTGAATGGTGTTCGCTATCGTGAGATGATAACGAACTTTTTATGGCCCCAATTCAAAGATATGGATGTGGACGATATGTGGTTTCAACAGGACGGTGCCACTTGCCACACAGTTAACGAAACAATGGCTCTTTGGCGCGACAAATTCAATGACTGTGTTATCTCACGTGGTGGCGATGTCAATTGGCCGCCAAGATCATGTGATTTGACACCGTTTGACTTTTTTCTTTGGGGTTATTTGAAGGAAAAGGTGTACGTCGATAAGCCAGCAACAATTCAAGAGCTAAAGGATGAGATAATTCGGCACATTAACGGCATAGAACCTCCATTATGCCTCAGCTTCATCGAAAATTTGGACCATCGGATGAAGGTGTGCATTTGGCCGATATTTTGTTCCATACATAATTGAACCATACCAATGATCATAATAAAAAGAAATAACAATTATTTCCTAAATAATTTGTGTTTTATTCAAAATCAACATCGGCCCTTAAAATTTTACCACCCTTTATAATAAAATAATTTAAAATTGGCTTTTTATTATATCGCTATTAGGATGGTATCGTTTTTAAAAATGATATGAAGCCTTAAAATAAGTTGATTTCTTTGACAATTCGAGACCTTAGGACAACAGGGTTCTATCTTACATGTAGCTTAGGTGTAAGTAGAGCCTTGTTGTGCTTAGGTCACGCGAATTTTGGAACTTATTGTTTTTTAGAAGCTCTAAAATAAAAAATTAAGGACACTTAAATACTAAGGTATTCAAGCGTTTAACCGTTGTTAAATAATTGTCGAATAATTTTGGGCGAATAGCGGTTCGTATAATTTAAAATTGCTTATTTATGATTAACGAAAATTTTTATGTCGATTAATCGATTAATCGAAAATTAATTTTTTTCGCAGTATTATTTTTTTTTATTTTTAAAAAACAAGCCTGTACGTTTTTAATACCCTTCAATCGTTTTTTAACTCAGGAACACTTCCTTTGAGTAAAATTTTTTTTAAATATAGTGCAAAGACTGAAACCAAAGAGTTTGGGCATAAGAAATCCCATTTTTTGGAAGATTATTTTAGAAGATTGGCCTAAAATTTTATGCTATTTTTTATTTTAAAAGTTTTCCTTTTTTATTTCATGTTTAAATTGTTTACTGTTTAATAAAATTTTTATGTTTAAAAATATAATTTTTGGTCTTAACTTTTAAACTACATAAAAAACGCTTTTTTTAAAAAAGATACTTTAACTGCCCTCATTTACTCCAACATACGCATTAATTTTGGAAACTGGTATAGAAAATAATTATATATACACACTAGATTTGCATCTGAGTTACATTATAAAAAACTCTATTTGATTATAATGATAAGCGTTTACCATGTAAGCTAATCAAACTCACCATAGAAAGAAAATCGTATTGGTATAAACACATTGAAAAATTAGCAAATGATGTAGGCTCGATACAAATTTCTGAATGCGTTTCAAGAGAGGATTGGGAATGCCTTAGACTTGATATACTAACTGGGCTTAAAAGAAAAGAAAGAGAAAACCACTTACAACTGGCTACTGGAACAAACCATTTTTATTCAAAACTCACTAAAGGGAGCAACAAACATATTTTGAAATCAATAATAATACGACGGCAGTTAGTTACATCTTTAAAGCCAGGTGCCACCTGATTGAGCTAAATGGAACACGATTTCAGACTCAGAGGTCCCGCATATGCTCTTTATGTAATACAAACGAAACGGAAAATATACTGCACTTCGTTGCCATCTGTCCAATTTTACGTGAAATTCGCTACCAATATATTAAAAAAACACCATAACTGAAAATGATTTAATAAATATCTTTAAAAATGCATATGAAAATTTTAAAAATATATATCTGCAATAGGTTATAGAAAACAGCTTATTGATGAATATAATTATTTATCTGAATCAAACCTTAAACACAATTGTCATAATTTAAATTAATATCTCTATCCGACCGACGACATTGGTCATAGTCGTATGTTCTATTTATAGTATAAATATCTAAACAGTGTTAAAAAAGAAATGAATTTTAAATAAAGATCAGTTAACCAACTAACTAACTAACTAGACAAAATTAAAAAGAATACAAAACATTGATTAATTGAATACCCTAGTATATACGTTTTAACATATCTAACCTAAATCTAACAGGTGTTGAAATAAAAGTAATTATTGTTTAAATTCATAGGCTCACAAAAGTTGGGAACCACCTTAATAATCATAAAAGTTTGCGTACATTCAGATGTATAGATGTAAGTGCGCTTGAGTTTGTGTTTGCGGTTTGGAATTGCGCGTGTCATACAACCGCAATTCATCATTTGATAATGCAACTAATAATTTCCATTTGATCACGTCCACTGCAGTTCGTTGTTGGTATGTCTGAATGAATGTATTGCTTATGCTGCGATTGCATTTGTAATGCAATATAGTAAAAATATTTCGACAATGCATAATAATTTGAAAATTATTCAACAAGGTGTTAAATTGGCAAATATGTTAACAATGTAATAATAACCAAAAATTAAGGAGAATTGGCTGGCAACCACTGTTATCACAACATTTTAAATTATATTTCGGAAAAAGTTAATTTCCTGCTAATACAAATTTACACTTAAATAACTAGTATAAATAAATAACTGTAAGTACAAACTGTTATCAAGTTTTTGTTTTTATAGTTTTTAAGTAAAAATATAATTTATTTCCTAACCAATCAACACACAAAACAAACTCTTCAAAAGTATAAAAACAAAATAAAACTTTATCTATGTTTTTATGATGCCTTCAACCGCCTCCTCCTCAGTAATTTTCAAATCCACAGAGTGTAATATTTTTTGTTTGGTTTGTGTAACAAACAATTTGTGGGCGAAAATATTTTCGATATTTTTTGTTTTTTTTTCTGTTTATTATTTGTTGCTGTTAAAATGACAACAACTTTGAATAAACTATGTGAAAATATGTTAGAAACCCTGTCAAATTCAATCAACAGTAATATGACCTCCCCAAAATATTGCTATTTTTTTTGTTTTGAGAGAAAAAAATAATTTGAAAACTTTTGTATGTGTTTGATAACCCCATACTTTTTTCTTCTTTTAGCCACCAATTTATTGTCCTGTTGAAATACTGCCATCATGTTTACAAAATTTTAAGAGATTTAAAAGATATTGATAAAGTAAAAAAGAGTTTGAATTTGTATCTACTGGTCAGTAAAAGAGAACTACGAAATTCGTTATTGAAGATCATTTATAAGTCAACAAAAGTGGCCATTGAAATTCTGAGCAACACTGTCTAAATTTTGAAACAATAAAAGAGTAATTCAAATGACATAAGTAGTCAAAAAAAAAGAAATCTAAATGGCTTTTTTCTGCCATTTAAATATAAACATTTGGCAGCCCTGTTTTAATGTATAAAATCATGATGATGGGAATGTAAACACTTTGTTCATCATCAAATGGAAAAGTAAAGTAGAACGAAAACAAACTTTTTTCCAACACGTTTATGAAAAGTTTTTATTTTTCTTTATCTGCGTTGAAACCAGCGTTGCCACTTTCTTAACAATGATTAAACTGCTTTTGATTTTTTTTTTGATAATTTGGAATGCAATTTTGTGTTATTAAACTTAATTCATAAATTCAAATAACCCTGCATTTTTTGTTAAAATATCTCGACATTTAAAATTTTAAAAATTTGCATACTATTTAGAAAAAATCCCTATTTCAGGGGGAAATTTGTATAGTGACAACAGCGATTGGGACCGAAATGGTGTTCTTTACTTTGATTTATGCACAATATTGTTGCAAGACCATTATTTTTTACCTTATCCTAAATTCCTGGACTTTTCTTCATTACTGAGTAAGTTGTGAAACATGGGAACCAGCCGTGTGGCTTATCTCGTGATGGATCTTATCCACATTATCCACGAATGTGGGAGCAACCAACACAACCAGGTAGCTTGTTAAGGAGGTGGAGCTATCTAATCTCCGCTGCTTTAAGAAAAATCCTTTCTGATGCCGAACTCTGTCACAAGTTGTGAAAAATCAGACCTTTAGAAGAATTATCAAGATATGCCTTCCCATTTCATTCAAATGTCAACTTTGTCAAGTTTGCTTTTTGCTCATATTTTCGATGCAGAAAAACTGGAGCCAATCTTATTAAACGAATATGTGATTTTAAAAAATTATTTCGACTTTAATAAAAGTATTGTTGGACGATTTAATGCCACATTATCTGAAATTAACGCGAATTTTAAATAAAACTTTTCTTCGGAAATACCCGGTAGTACTTTTGTTGGAATCCAAAAGAAACATAACTGTAAAAAGCTGCAAACTAATTTCATTCTTTGATTTCAAAATGATTTTAGATTTGCAAGATTGCATTCACAAAATTGCAATATTTTGTGACTGCAATAATTTTAAAATCATTCTTTTAAGAAATCGTTGAATCAATCAATTTAATTGCAGTCAAATTTTATTTGAAATTATGCGAGTTTTATCAATTCCTTTAAAATTACAAATTTTGAAACCCTCCACCGAGAGTTCGAATATTTCAGGGGTGAATTTTATATGGAATCTATAAGTTATAAACCAATCTTTATGAAAACTGACCTTACAGTATAACAATGTGATGCGGTTAAGCCGTATTAAAGTCTATTGCAAGAAGACATATAATACTTAATTTGATATCATTTGAATAAAATATCATGATTTGTTTCATGATTATGGATCGTTCAGCAAAAGTTCGGTAGTGTGATTTTTATTATAAAACAAGGTGCTACAATAAACTAAGTCCCGAAAACAAAAATGATCTAATTTCCCAATTTTTAATATAGTACAGAGAATAACAACAACGACTTTTAAGGAGTTTTTTAATTTTTTATGAAATAATTTTTAATCTTGTTTTTTAGAATTGTTTCATTTTGAAATGGGAACTTTCATCATTGTGAAATAAGTTTCCATTCAAAAGGTTTTAGCACATTTTTGGTTTCGGCGGTTATTTTATATTCTTGGGAATTTGTTACACTTTTAATATTGAAGTTTTATTTCAAAATTAACTTATTTCGTAATTTTGATGACTAAGTTAATCTGCCAAGATCTAACAGAAATAATAACGCAGACTAAAAATATTTCCCAAAGACATTTGTGACAGCCGTGTATTCTTGTTATTCAGTGATGGTAACTCTGGTTCAAGCAGAAGCAAAATAAAGTTTTAGAATAAGTTTTGTCGTTGCTACAGAGGGAAAAAGAGTTTTCCTCCAAAGTAATCAAACTGGACTTGGCAGAACTTTTGTTTATAAGTATTAAAAGAGGAAGAGGGGTTTAACATTTATCATTGTTTAATAAAATTTTCGCTTATGAACAATTTTATAATCGAATTTAATTTTTGAGCTTGTAGTTTAATGTGTGTAAGATATTTTTATATTTTTTATACCATCCACCACAGTCGTGTCTGTCCATCTGTCCGTCTGTTGAAAACACGCTCATTTTCGAAAAACTCAAAAGAAAAAAAACTTGGTGTCAAATTGCTTGTAGTTATCCTAAGCAGTTTGGGATTGAAATCCAGCAAAATCGGTTCAGTAGGACCAGAGCTATGAATCAAAATGTGGAACCACCACTTTAAAAAATTGATAATTTTGTTACAAAAACTAACATAAATGGTGGGACAATGGACGGAGTGATATTCGATTTTTCAATTCTTCGTTTTATTCGACTGGAAATCACACAGTAAAATTTTGTGAAAAAATATAAACCCTACTCCCGGAAAACAGTTTAGTACGCCTAAAACCATGATTATTAATGCTATTACAACACAATTTGGCACGTCACAGGTTTTTAGACTAGAAATGACACTGTGAAATTTCATGAAGATGGGTCCATAATTTACCCTAGGCCCATATAAACCCTACTCCCGGAAAACAGTTTAGAACGCCTAAATAGCCTAAATAGCATTTGTCGGTCAATAATTTAATATAGGTCTAAGCCGCAACCAATTTTAATGCTGATGTCTGTTTTATAAAAATAAATTAATAATAAACAGATATCACTCATAAAATATTCGAACCGTCGGTGGAAGGTATCAAAGATTCGGCACAGCCGAATATAGCACTTCAACTTGTTTTGTTAACAAAATTTGTCGATTTGGGCTTACTTTATAATCGGAATCAGAAATTGAACTTGAAAATTTTCAAAGCTAAAAATCATGTTATTATTTGTATAAATTCAATGAAGTTTAAGCTTCGTTCACAGTGAGAGCAACAATTTCGTTTTTTCTTCTAACTTCTTTCTTCCCAAAGTATTTCATATATTTTCGTTTCATTTTTTGAACAAAAATGTAACTAAAGTTTTTTAAAAACGTTGTGTCTACTTCAGCAACAATTTGTATGAAATTGAAAATGACGTTTATAATAACTTTATTAATTTTTAATGAAAATTTTAACAAAATGTTTTAAAAAATAATAATAAATAAGAAATATTGTTGTTTGCATAATTTGCAAACGGTTTCTTAATGCAAAATGTGTGAGTTTGTGATAAAAATTGTTCCTGTATTTTGAACACTACTCTATTCATTTGATTAAAAACCTTTTTTAGCAATCCTGCATTTATTAAATTAAAATAAGCACTTTAACAATTCTTAATTACATTTGCAATAAGCAAGATACAATTTCATCTATAAATGTATAAATTTACTTACATATCTTATGAGTTTTTATTTTCATTTTTGTATTTTTCCTTTAGTATTTTTTTTTGTACATAACAATTTTTAAGCAATAGTTTTGTTATAATAGCAAAAGAAAAATACAATTCTGTTTGATTTTCTAGTGATACATATATAAAAAATACATACATATGAATGTTTGTTTTAATTTGGTAATTGGCCAACAAACCAAAACGATATAGAAAAAACTTGCAGCAAGCTTACTAACATAAGCCTTAAGCTTAGAAATGTGTTGTGATTACTTTTATAAAAGGCTAATTAATAATTATTTAGTAATGAAAACTGATCCCTTGCGATAATATTTCTTGTCTATAATATAATGTAAGCTTAGAAGTGTAATCATAGAATAAGCTTACAGAAAAATAATTTTTTAATCTATAATCAGATTAAATTCTTAATGAACACTCTGTTTTAATTTATATGACATATTTACAAAAAGGTTTTTTGCTTATGTAATATTCAATTACTTTTTTTAAATTTTGCACTGTTTAAAACACTTTACTCTTTGAACAAAACACAAATACTGAAACTAATAATACAAAGTTCAAATAAAGGGACATCATTGTCAAAAACACTTACAAAACTATTGCGAGAATAAGTCAATTGCAATCATATTGTTTGTCATGTTGTAGAAAATTTCTTATGATAAGCTTATTCTACAACTCATTTAAAATTTGCTCTGTTTTGGTCTGTTGGGAAAGTTAAAATACACATACAAACATATATATAAACACAAATACACTAAACATTTTTTTTTGGTATTATTTCTATGCAACTAAAATAAAATATCCTCTTAACATATGAGTAGGAGAGTTGCAAAACTCATTCGTTACAAAATCAAAAATATGCGATGACGATTGATTCAAACACTTCTTTTGGCGCTTTAAACGAAGAAATATACAAACTGTTTTAATGCATGTCCTCTTCCATGTTTTTCCAAGGTCATGCGGTAATACAATTAGTATATTTCTTTTCATAAAGCGCCGAAAGAACTGTTAGAATCAATCGTCATCTCATATTTTTTATTTTGTTACGAGTTTTGCAAATCGCCTACTCGTATGTACCCTTTACCGGGACCTTAGCCGCCCATTTATAGGCCCTTAGACTTTCTACGACGTCCCTTTCGGTCACATTAAGGGTTCGATTCAATTATGGTCCAAATGTGAATTCTTTCGCACGTTTGTGACCCTGTCCGGTGGCAAGGCAGATATGCTACTTCTGCTTATGAAGGGAGAACTAAGGTTAATTGTTGGCCTATTTACGGGGCACTGTGATCTCATCAGCTTATGGTGGGTAATATTAATACCAGATTGTGCAGAATTTGTGGGGATTGATGAAGAAACGTCCCTTCTTGGGGGCAACTGTTGAGCCCAACTGAGATTGAACCTGACATAGTGCTGCACAAAAAACCCTTTGGGTGGCGATGCTTAGGGCATTAAACATATATGCGCTATTCACAAAGTGGTCATTAAGTTGTAAAGTCATATGTCTTAAAATTATTACAAGAAATATATATGACTGCAGTGGGCAAGCGCTTATAATTTAGATTTCTAATGTACAGTTACGACGAAATAATGAACACAGCATTACAATTTTTATTTTGTTTCAAACACAACAATATTTTTTTTAAACATTTATAAAAAAAATATTATTTAGGACATTATGACAATATGACTTGATAGCACACCTTGTGAACTGCCCAATAGTATATCTATCTATCTATCGACTTTTAACATATATCTGTGGCTTGGTGCTAAAAGGAACAATGTCAAAATATTAACTTTTGAGAAAATTAAAATTACAGTTTTTTTTTTATAGAAGAGTTCTTAGGGAAATTGGCTAGCAAAGCCTTTATGAAGCTGTTCTGGGTTAAAGTAGAACTTGACTGTTTAAGCAAAATAAAAGCGAGTAATTAAAGACACCTTATGCAACGATTAACTCACAAGAACAAAATATTGACATTGGCCCTTTTAGCACCAAGCGACAGATATTAAGTGCATAATAAATGTATTCATCAGGAAAATGGTGTTGAAAAACAAATCAAATTCTTTCGTTGTACATATTTTATATAATCATCTATACCACTTGTGCTATACATGCACTTGTTATATTCTGTTTATTTTTAATGCAAGCCACGAGAAGAAAAAATTATTTATGCATTCACAGTGAACTTTCAAAGTAAATCCTTAAAACTTTTCTCATTAACAGCAACATTGTAAATTATACGGATTTTCTATAAAATAAAAAAAAAAAAAAAAGAAAAAACGATAATAGTATAAATACAGAAATTAATACCAAAAGTCTAGTGTTTTTTTGCAGATAAAATTTCCGTAGAATTTCATCAGCCAAATTGAATAAAGAGAAAGGATTTACTTGGTTTTTTTTTACTATTTTATTGAAAATTATTTTATAAATCCAGTTTGTAGCTGTAGCACTGAAGTTCTATAAACTTCTGTGAAAATCCTTAAAGTTTTTATATAAATATTTAAATAGTTTAGCAAACAAAAATATTTCTGTATATTAACTGCAATAATTATAACATGACCAACACTTGTAATTTAATTTGAATATTGTAAGAGAATAAAACTGAAAACTCCTCCAGCTACACAATTTATAAACTTCATGTAGATAGTAAAACCCAGTGGGAAATTTGAAAATCTGGTTAAAAAAAACTTGATTTTGGTATGAAAAAATAAAAACAACATCCAAAACGTTGAAGACACTACTTTAATGTCCGGCACAGGCCACTTTCTGTAGTGAATCATATGGACTGAATAATAATATTTACAAAGCAAAATATATGATTATTAGAAGAAAAAATGTACCTAAAGCGAATGACCTAAAAATTTCAGGGTCCTCAGGGTTGTACTAAAGGCTAGTTTACACGGTAATCAAAATAATATGAAATTCTCTCCGTTTTTAAAAGAAAAAATTAAGAGTCTGTTTAAGCATAAACTTTTAATAATTATAGGAGGAGCAAAAAAATAAATCTAGAATCTGAATTCGCTGTCTTTCAAGTTCAATAACGATGATCCAGAAGCTTGTGTAAAAATTTTAATTCTTAATACATTTTTTTCATGTTAATATACCTATGTGGGTACCATGGTACCCGGGTATTAACACAAGGGTTAAAGGGCCTTATCTAACATTTTGAAAATTTTACAGAAGAAGCAAATGGTAAGTTGATAAATTGTTTGTAAAACCTACCAGCAGTTTTGGCAATGTTGCACATTTTGCAATATGTTAGTTAGGCCTTTTAGCGTTTACTATATAATATTTTGTAGGGCCCTATCTATCTGTTTTGTCTAAATAAAATAGTTAATTTCGGTCGAAAGATTCCAAAATGTATTGTGCATATTTGTATTGATGCAATACATCAGAATGAATGAAAAAGTCTAATTTGAATTTTTGGTTGTTAGGGTCTTTCCTTTTTTTAGATAACGACATAGTTTAATGTGTTTTCTTTTAAGGAACATTTTTTAGACCCAAGACATGTTTTTATAATTTTAGTGCTAAAGTTCTTACCTTGGAGGGAAGCGAACTGACACCAAGGTAGTCCAGTGATAGGTCTTTGGTGGCAGAGACCGTCTCTAGTTCTAAAGCTTCGTACAGACGGTGGTCAGATCTTACAATGTTGTCATTAAAATTGACTTAAAATGTCTTGCAACTGTGTGAATATTGTACGCTATTTTCATTTGGCAGATGTGTTAATTTAATGCATCTGACAATGGCACCTTTGTCAGAAAAATGACAACATTGTAAGATCTGACCATCGTCTGTACGAAGCTTAACACATTATATAAATAAGACCTATCACGTTTACATGGGGTTGTCATTGGAGGTGGTCAATTGACACCATTTGATCAGTCACACATCTATTCTCAATTAACGTGTTTAATGTCAGTTACCATAGTGTAGTATTATTTCAATAAAACAAGTCCTACAATTTAATTCAAGAACCAAATTTTAGAAGGTCCCAAAAACGTGTCGCAAAACCGGTGAAGACTGTACTGTAATTCATTATTTTTTATACCTTTCAGTTCTTCATAAGCCAGTTAAATGATTGGTTCTCCTTTTACTGGTCATTGATTCTTTCTTTTTGTACTTGTCCTATTTGCACAACTCCCAGGACTAGTTGGACCAATTGATACAAAATTCCATGAGGGTACTACTAGAACGAATTTAATGGTAAAAACGATAAAAAAGTTTTACAATTCTTACAAAAACAACATGAAAATTCCCTGAGTTGATTTTAGCAGTTTTTTTTGCAATGTCATAATATTACCGTGTAAACTAGCCTCAACTGAACAATGGGACGGTTTGAAGGAAATATAATGTCGCCTAGAGATGGAAAGGGATGCTTTTCTTAAATACAAAAAAGTTCTAACCAGTCGCGATGTAAATATTGAAACAAAATCCAGATTCAATAAAAGCAGAATATGGTCATTATTGTTCTATTCCATGGAGGTATAGACTATAAAAGCTACGGACATTAAACAACTGGAAGTTGTGTGGATACTTCATGTGTATCGGATAACGAAGTATTACGAAAGATGAGGAGAACCCGAGAAAACCTCATTTCAAACTCATAATATTACATATTGCAAAATATTCTTCAAGCCAACCTTGAAGGGAAGCGCGTTACAGGCGGAAATGAGATATCCTGGCTTCAAAATACTCAACAATGGAGAAAATTCCAGAGTGCTGGTAATCTTATAACTGTTGCAATAAATAAAGACTTGTTTAAATCAAGTTAAAACTGTAAATTACCTGGGGAAACGTAAATAATGCAATTGTATGGACTCTTAAATTCCGAAATCGAGTAGGCAATAAATAAGAAGATGAAAAAATTATAAATTGGGTCTCCTCTAATTTGCAAAAGGCGAATAGAGGCTAATATACAAAATGAATTAGAAATTTCCAACAGGTATGTTTTATAGTAATAAATTGATTATAAGAGTATCTAACTACACTTTAAACCACTCTTATATGCATACTATACAATTATTTTCCTTAACTCTTTTTTTTTTAAACAGAAAAGGGGGAAATAAAAAGGTGTTGAAAATGTTTTTTCAATCCCTGTGAGCTCTAGAGTTGAAAAATAAAGAAAACATTAACTCAACCAAAACAAAAGAGTGCAACCAAAAAATATTATCACAGTCTTCATTATCATCATCATTTAAGCCTTTCAACGCCAGTATCTGCAGAATCTTTCTCATCAAATTCCAGTCATCAAAAGCTAAACATTTTTCTTGCCTCCCCACACTCTCAAGAACTCTGTTTAAACTTTAAAGTACATACTCACAAATGCTTAATATACATAGTTTCTGTAAATATTTATGTATATGTACATATAAATGTATATATGTAACTGTGTAGTTTATGTAAATAGATTTATCCTATATGAACAAATTTCAAAAAATATTCGCATAGTCACTTAAACAGACAGACGGATAAAAAAAACTTTTAATGATGAATTTTAAAATTTTTGGGTGCTGGAAAACTTTTAAATATTCATGAAAGATAAGTTCTTCCCTTTTTTGTGTGCAATTTAAGATAAATTCCAAAAAAATACTTTAAATTGCAATGCTTAAGATATGGAATGAATATACATACCTACTAGTGTTGCCAGCAGTGAAATTTTGGAGAGCTTATAAAATAAAGTGAACATTTTCCCGTTAATTTTTATGGGATTTATTTTTACAAAAGAGGTATTTTTAATTTTTAATTCTTGATATTTCGTCGGTTTAGCATTTCGCCACGAAAAAGATTTCTGAAAATTAAAAAGTTTTCCTTAATTGGGCAATTTTATCTGTTTTATGTCTTATGTTTAACTTTTAAATGCGAATTTTACCAGCTTCGGTTTTGGCCCAAACACCTTGTATCGAATATTTAAGTTTGGTAAGCTGAAAAAGATCAAAATAAAAAAGGTGATGCCGTTATATTGAAAATTTTCATCAAAAGTGGTATACAAAATTATGAAAACGACGACTATAAAATTAAAGTAAAGCAAAAAGCTCGAAATTTCGTAAGCACACAGCAGAAGCTTTAAAACTTTGCGTGGCTTATATAAGAAAACTTGTAAAATTTTAATAAACTGAACTGAATAAAAAGTAATGGATGCAGGCACATCGAACAACAAATGTTTACTAGTCTTCTTATTAATGCTGCATCTAGAAATTTTTGCTATTTCCTAGTAAAATCTCGTCAACGATTTTCGAAGAAGACTCGGAGCACTGACGACCTTCTAAGTTGTTTAATAAGGAGATCAAAGATCGAAACAATCGAAAATGAAGACTCTTATGAACACTTGCTCCCTAAACGAGTTAACATTTGCTGCTGCATGATCCAAATAAAAATTAAGGAGAGTCACTTGATCCTTTATGGCTTTTAATACTAAAACTTTAAAAACTTGAAGACTTTAAAACGACAAAAATCAATTGGATTAGAAAGATGTTTTTAATACCTAACATAATACTGTGGAAAATATTATAAGTCCCATTCTATATAAATCAACGACATTTTGGGATTCGAATCGGATTTTATTGACCAAATATAAAATTTTTTTTTAAAATGCCTTGGAATTCTTCGTCCATTATTATTTAATTTTTAAGCTTTGCTTTAAACAAAATGGTTATATAAAAAATCTCTAAAAAACCAATATTTTACTTATAATTTTTTCAAAAATAGTCCATATAACTTTCTAATGTGCAAATATACAGTCAGATGCTTGTAAAGGGATGCTTGTATGGAATGAAATCATAGCCCGATTCCACCCATTAGCGTTGTCCTGGTGATTGCAAGAATCTATCTACAAAATTTTTTCAAATGATCTCCAAAATTGCGACTTGTGATTGGCGCTCAAAGTTTTCATAAACAGCCAGCCTGCCAGCCGGACGGACGCACATCGTTGAGTTTCTCATCAGTTTCCTAGTTACTATCTTAAATTATTTAAATTGGCAACGCGGATTTCTACTCAAAAATGCAAACACTACTGGCTCTCATCTCAGCTAATCCTTTTGTTGCTTCAAACTTTGTATGAAATTTATATCTGCGTTTGTATAAGTGAAAAAGGTATAAGTGTGTGTGTTTGTATATTTAACTGAGGAAACTTTGAAAATTGTTGAAAATGGAAACTGACAGCTGCCATTAAATATTCACTATAGTAAAATTTTGAACCGAGTATAAAGAGGTGATTATGAATTGAATTTCAAGTGACTTTTTTAAACTTTTATCTCAAATTTTTCGTCTTTATCGCATTTAGTTTTTTTTTTGTTTCTCAGTTTCTTATTGCCTGCATATTTAATCATTGAATTATAGATAAATCAAACTATTTGCCTAAGACTTGAGGAAAATGGTATTTGAATATTTAAACAGACACTTTTTGTTTTAGAGACTATTTTATTGAGGAAGTTGTTAAAATAAAATTAAAATAGAACTACTTACTTATTGAATAAAGTTAAAGTTAAATAAAATTCAAATCAAACTCAAAAAAAAGTTAAAGATTTAAATTTTAAAAATATGAATTTATATACTTCTTGTGGTTTTTTTTCTTCTTTTCATTAAAAAATAATTGGAATATAAAAATGTTTCGTAAAAGCTACCAACATTGTTTTTAAAGATTAATATAAAAGAAAATTCTCAAAAAAAAAAAAGATTTCATAAACCTTTTTGTTACATAACTTACCCACCCATAAACATAGAGTTTGCCATGTCATAGAAATTAAGTGGGGATTTTTTTCTGGTCCAAACACGAAAAAAAACCAAAAAGCTTTTACAGCCCAAAACGAAGAAAAGCAAATAAAAAACTGATTTTTTTAAAAAAATCATATTGGGCAAAAAAAAAAAAAAAAAAATTTACATTGAATTCAAAACCCCACTTAATGTTACATTATTTAAGGTCTCAAACAGAAACCAATTGTAGAAGAGAAAAAAAATATTTTAAGTAGAAAATTTTTTCTTGTAAATTTCTCAAGATCAATTTTTTAAGTGTATGCCAGTGGCTTTCATGTGTAAAATAATTTAGAATAGTAATACACCAAAAAGCATTTGGAGAAAATCAAAGTTCCTTTTTTAATGGTGTTTTCTTTTCTACAAAAAAATGTGACATTTTATTTAAAAAAATGCAATTTGGTGTCTGTTTCTTAAAAATTTTGCTCCCGAAAAGGGTGGCTTATTTTATTCTAAAACACTCATCCGTTTAGGGAGCAACATTTTTAAGAAACAGACACCAAATTGAATTTTTTTAAATAAAATGTCACATTTTTTTGTAGAAAAGAAAACACCATAAGCTAAAACCCATTTAAGTATTTAAGTGGTGCTTGTCTTAGATTTTGTAAATCGTTTGTGTGAAATTTTGAGTAAAAAAAAAAAAAAAAAAAAATAATTTTAAAAACTTTCGATTGATCAATAAACATCACATCAAGAAAAAAAAATCGAATCGTATATTTTGCATGAATGATCAAAACAGTTTTTAATTATTTGATGTTTTGTAAAAAATAGAGTCTGGTGTATAACGACTTATGTTTCTAAATAAAAACTGGTTTTGATATAGTAATTCTTAAGAAAAGAATTCGGGAATTTCTCTTGCTTTTGTACAAAATTTTGCTTTTCAGCTTTTGTTCATTTTTTTTTGTAGTCCAATTCCTTCAATATTTTACATAAGAGGAGTTCAGTGTTTAATGCGAAAGTGCAAAAGCAAGATATTGTAGCTTTTGTTTGCAAGACGGCAACAAAGTACACAAGCGGAGTTCAGTATTAGTGTTGCAAAAGATCAAATGCAAAATTTCGAAGCACTTTAATGAAATCTAATGCAAACTCTGTGTATTTTGTTGTTGAACTTAACTCTGCTACAGATTTACAGTTGTCACATCATAGCTTTTTTAGCAAAATTATGCACTAAAAACTTGAAAAATTTCTATAAAAAAGCCTTTTATACCTACACCACAATAGTGGAGATAGTATTATGCATTTGTGCTGATGTGTGTAACACCTTAAAATATGGGTCCTGGACCCATCTTTAAGCATACCGATCGACTCGGAATCACTTTCTGAGTCGATCTAACGATGTCCGTCCGGCTGGCTGTCCATGTAACCTTGTGCGCAAAGTACAGTTCACAATTATGGAGATAATTTGGGTTATAGATTCTTATTGGCACAAGGATTAATTATATTGAAAGTGAGCCGAATCGTAGGACCACGAGGGGAGATAGGGGAATTTTCTGCCTCTCAGAAACTATCAAAACCGATTTTAATGAAATTTAAAACATAGATAGATTCATATTTATGTGCATACATGAGCTGCAGTTTTTCAAAAATCGGATGACAAGGGGAGTTAGGGGGCAATTTCTGCTTCTCACAAACTTTGCAACCGATTTAAATAAAATTTAAAACATAGTTAGATCCATACTTATATGGCTACATAAGCTATGCAGTTTTTAAAAAAATAGGACCACAAGGAGAGGTAGGGGGCAATTTCTGCCTCTCACAAACTTTCAAATCGATTTAATGAAATTTAAAACATAGATAGATCCATATTTATATGGCTACAAAGGCATGATTCTTTATGGGTCCCAAATAGGGTGCACTCTCGTAAATAAGTTTTAAAATACTGTGGTGTAGGGTATCATATAGTTGGGCTTTACCGACTGTACTTTCTTACTTAAAACAAATATATAAAAAATGGCGTCTATTATTATTCAAATATCTTAACTTGAATAACTAATTTTAATTTTTGTTTGAATAAGAAAGTACTGTTTTATTGAAAGTAAAACTGTGTCTTGTACTTGAAGAATGCCACGGCATTTTGAAAAAAAATAATTTTCAAACCCCACTTTGATTCCAGGGCCCTGTTTCTCAAAATTGCAAGTTACAAATCTACAAGTAAAATACATTTGAAACAAAAATTGTAAAATTTTTGCTTTTTTTAATGTATTTTACTTGTAGATTTGTAACTTGTAGTTTTGAGAAACAGGGGCCAGATCAGATCAAAAATATTTGAAATTTATTTTATTATTTTTGCCAAACGTTTTGGACTTTTTTTTGAATTTGTCATGCTTTTTCGTCTTCCACATTGTTAATTTTAAGTTCTGCAATATCAATTCATTTGACTTGAGTAATAAGTGAACTAAATTACTCCTAATTAGTTTTTGTTCCACTAATATATCTGTAATACAAATGCTAATTGACTTCTGATGTTATTTAAATTTAATATTTCTTTTACTTTTTTAAAGCATAACCATTGTTATCAACCTTCTAACATTCTTAAATTGCTCAAAGTTTTTTGACTAGAATTCTTAAGCATCTAGCCAGGCCCCCATCTTGTTACTACTGGCTGCGGTGGAAGGGGACTCAAGGGATACATTTTATTAAAAATTGCAATATTATCGAATCGGCTTCTATTTTCCTTTGCAACGCGGTATAACCCATGTGCCAAGCAAGTAACTTGCAAGAGTTTTAGATAAAATATTTTAAACCCATTGGAAGCCTTAACCATATAGGGAGCTGCATCGGTTTAGAAAAGAGGAATCTTTTGTCGAAATCTTGAAAATCTTGTATTTTAAGCAAAGCTCAAAAACAATTTATTTATTTATTTTAAAATATTTTTGGAAGGTTTTTTTGTGTATTTGTGTATTTTTTTTTTTAAGAACCTTTTTTATAATATGGAAATTAAAAAAAATCACTTAAAAGGGTGATAATATGCATTTAAAACCTAAATATGCAAAAATATGCATTTTCATCAAAATATGCAACAATATGAAAAAACAAATCGATGCTATTTTAACGCAAATTTAGTGATTAGAAAATATAATTGGTCAACATCGTTGTTAGACTATCGACAAAAAACATGCATTTGCATGGAAATCGCATTTCTGCTTAAGGCTAGTTAACACTATTATACTTTGTATTAATACATGTCAAAAACTCAAGTAATATGACAAAGTGTGATAGTGTTAATGCAATGTGTCACGAAAATGATAAGTATTATGAAAAAAGTTTGTCATCCCATACGACTTCATCGTTTTTTGAAAAAATTTCTAAACAATAATACTTTTCATTGGATCAGGGTTGCATTTTATTTCATGTGTGAGTGTTTGTACTTTGTGTGATGATGTGAACTCAAACTGTCATGTTAAATTAGATTATTTGACAGTCGCAACAAAACTCATTAGATTTCTATCTCACAATGTATTATGGAATACGTAAGACTTGTGAGATAGTGAAAAGTAGCCTTTAGCATTTCAAAATTTTTACGTTTTATGGTGCCTCCAAACGAGAAATATATTTATAGGGACTGTTCTTATAAAAAACCCGCTTAATTTCGTCAGAATAACAAAATGAATTTATAAGAGTTTGTTTCATATTAAGCAAATGTAGTTTTGATGAAATAATGTTTGTGTATTTTTTTTATTGTATTTGATTCCAGTTTGAAATCATGCTAATAAGTAGGGATGCGATTTCCATGCAAATGCAGGTTTTTTGTCGATAGTCTAAGATCGATGTCGACCAATTCGAAAAGATAGAATCATTAAATTTGCGTTAAAATGGCATCGATTTTTTTTGGTTTTAAATGCATATTTTTGCATATTTTAACATTTGTGAGTGATATATTTTTTATTAAGTTTCCAAATTATAAAAAAAGTTCTTCAAAAAAATTTCCAAATTGTATGGAAAAATAAAATCTTCATAAAAAAATTGTTTAAAACCAATTAAAAAAAATTTTCAAGATCAATTACAAATTTTTTGGAGCTCTGCTTAAAATGCAAGATTTTTAAGATTTCGTCAACAGATCCTTCAATTTTTAACCGATGCAGCATCTTACATAGTTACATAGTTAGTTATGCCCTAAAGCAATTAATCCAAAACAGTTACATGTTACTTGCTTAGCACATTGGTTACATCGAGTGGTAAAGGAAATTAGAAGCCTATTCGATAATATTGATTTATTGGTTTCATACGAAAAAAAAATATTTTTAAAGACTTCTTTATGAGTTGCAATTTTTAATGAAATGTGTCCCTTACCACCGGAGCCAGTATTAACAAGAAGGAGAACCTGGCTAGATGCTTTAGAATACTATTAAAAAAAAATTTTAAGCAATTTAAGAATGTAATTGAAGAAATTTTTGTTACCAATGCTTATGCGATTAAATAAGTAAAAGAAATATTAAATTTAAATTTAAATAACAACAAAAGTCAATTAACATTTGTATTTTCCAACTTCGGATATATTGGTGGAACCATAACTAAATTGGATGGACTTAGTTCACTTAATAGTCAACTCCAGTAATTTGATTTGCAAAAAGTAAAATTAACAATATGAAAGGAAGGATAGCAAGACAAATGAAAAAAAAAATCCAAAACGTTTTGAAAAAAATATAGGATTTCAAAAAATAAAAAAAATTTCAACTATTTTTGATCTTGAATCAAATGTGGGATCTGAATTAGAAAATTATTATTCTCCAATTAAAATGGCATCCTTCAAGTATTCTTCAACTTCGGTTGACGTTGAGAGATCATTTTTCATGTAAAGGGCGTTTTTTTAAGCTAGATAGAACTTTAAATTGTAAAAAGTAACACAAAAAATTAAATTTTTATGAAATATTTTTTTTTATCGTTTCAGTATACTCTGACAAATCATCATGAATAGACTCACGCTTGAACAACGCTACAAATTATCCAACTTTACTTTGAAAATCAGTCGTCGATTCGCGCAACTTATAGACGACTTCGTCATTTTTATGGCGTACATAATGAGGCGCATTTTTGTCTTAACGGGTTTGTTAATAAGCAAAATTGCCGCATATGGAGCGAGACCAATCCACAAGAGACCCTACAGACTCCATTACATCCAGAAAAATGCACCGTTTGGTGCGGTTTTCACGCTGGTGGCATCATCGGACCTTATTTCTTCAAAAATGAGGCCGGAGCTCGCGTTACGGTCAATGGAGATCGTTACCGCACCATGATCAATGATTTTTTGTTTGAAAATATGGATGACATGTGGTTTCAACAGGATGGCGCTACGTGCCATACGGCGAACGCAACCATCGACTTATTGAAATCAAAATTTGGCGATGAGTTGATTTCGAGAAATGGACCTGTCAATTGGCCTCCAAGGTCGTGCGATTTGACACCTCTCGATTATTTCCTGTGGGGCTACGTGAAGTCACTGGTTTATGCTGATAAACCAGCAACAATTGACGCCTTGGAGGCCAGCATTGTTCGTGTTATTCGTGACATTCGGCCAGCAGTGCTCGAAAAAGTGGCCCAAAATTGGACGTCCAGAATGCGCTTCGTCAAGAACAGCCGCGGTGCCCATATGCCCGAAATCATTTTCAAACGTCAATGTCACGTATTGATCTTTCGAATAAAAAAAATTTTGATTACAATTTAATTTTTTGTGTTATTTTTTACAATTTCAAGTTCTATCGGGCTTAAAAAAACACCCGGTACATAAGCTTTTTAACAGACAAAGGTTTACTTTTGATAATATAAAAAATTTATATTATTTAGTTATTTAAATTAAGTTTTAAAAAATATTATAACTTTGAATAACAATAGAATAAAAACATCAAAAGAATTTGTTATTTTTTTTTTGTTGTTTGTTTTAAATAAAATAAAAAAACAACCCCTTTTTATTGAAAATGTTCCAGTTTTAAGTGCATATTTTTTATTTTTTTAATGCATATTTTGGAGTTTTTAGTGCAGATTTTCGATTTTTTAGTGCATGAAAATCTCATCCCTACTATTTTTTGCTGTTCCAAAATTATCTTTCATTTAAAATTTGCAATAATAATAAAATTTGTTGACTAAAAGCCGCTGTAATTTATAAAGTGAATTAAATTTTGCGTAAATCATATTTTTTCTTTAACAAAGGCCAGTTAAAATTTGGTAATTAATATTTAATTTGATTATATTTTTAAATATTGAAAACACATTGTTATCGTTCATGTCCAGTAGGTAAAATAATCCTTTAAATTACGCTCAACCACAGCAAAAATTCATTATTAGTTTTCAGAAAACATGTAGAATAATAGAGAATTTTTAAAATTGCAAAAATAGGAGTTGTAGGGGTTTGGGAGTTAAAAAAATATAAGTAAAATTGTTAAACGCATTAGTTTATGGTTTAAAATAAATTATATTAAAATATTTAGTTTAAAACAAAAATGCAACAGTAGCACGGCATATATACAAATATAAATACAAATATTTGCAATAACTATTTTACTCCTTTGTATATTCAGCATGCGAAACTATTATCTGTTAGCATGAGTATAAATTTTTCATGAGTTATGGAATGTCAATTAAAATTTATCTTGTTGCCAAAAACATTTGTAATTATGGTGCAACAAAAATACATTTATTTATGCAATATTGTAAATTTTCTCTTAATAATTTTTATTCCCACAATATTTCCATGAATATTTGAAAATATAATTTGGGATAATACAATGTTGGCTTTTAGCGCACCATCCCTGCAAGCATTTGCAATCGCAGAAGTTCAGAAAGACAGGAGCCATTTCATTACAATAATTTTAAATGATTTCATCAATTTTTTTACACTCATTTGCTGTTAGGAAAAATTGTTAAATAAGGAAGATTTTTCTCTGGGAGTCTTCTTCTAGACGTTAGGACGATTTCGTCTGAGTTGTCTTCAAGAGTTTTATTTGTACGCTAAACACATCTTTCCGACAAAAGATTAGAATGGAGCAATATACTAAATGAAAAAAATGTTTTAAACTAATGTCTGAGGGAATTTTTATTGTCAGAGATCTATTGTGGAATTTCATGAGGATAATATCAAATTTAATAAAATAAATTTGAGTGTATTTATCAAATATGAAAAAATTGGGAATTTAGCACGTCATACGGAAATCTTATTAATAGGATAAGTTTTGTTAGAGATTTTAACTCTCACCTCGTCTCTTTGTGGTTCAATTCGACCCTTTTTTCGAGAAAATTCTTTTCAAAAAGGACATTTAAGGATTAAAATATTTTACGAAAAATGGTTAACATATGAATGTCATATTAAACCATGATAGGCTTAGAGGCAATAACATTGCTGAGGTGCCGGTGACAATAATAAGGTTGAGTTTACCCATAATGTTTTTCAAATTTTTCTTTAAAAATAGTTTTGTTGGGGGTCATCATATTGAATATTTTTTTTCTCTGTGTGTAAATTTGAATAACATCTTAAGCAGCACAGTTAAGTATCTCGCGACTTATCTTGATTTTGGAGGTCACCCTTAAACTGTTTATTTGAGTCAGAAAGTAAAGTGTTTTTTTTCGATTTTGGCGTTAACTTGCCGCAAATATATATAAAATAAATCAGAACTGTTAACATACACCCGTAATTATTTTAGAAGTTAAACTAATGAATTAAATATTTTCCATTTGCAATAATCATTTTCGCTACTTTCGGACTGAAAAGGAATAACAAATTATATATCTCCACTTCCGGATGTGGTATCAAAATTATTTGGCAACATTACGAAATAATGTGAGCCGGGTCAGATACTTTTTTTAGTGTTGAGTAGTAAAGTATGATTGGCGACAACAAATGCTTGCGTGGTAGTATCTGAGCTGTCAGAATATTTATGTTTATTTGCATTTGTATCGTGTAATCGACCAACGGTCTAAATGTTTTATGTTGTTTAGCAAAAACAAACCTGTAAATTATTTCAACTGGCATATTTGAGCTTCATCGTACATTTTAAAGCCTAATATCTACAGCTACAGTGTGTCCTATTTAAGTTTAACTAAGTAATACTGCTGTTATAATGTTATTTAAGGGTTACAGAAATTAAGGTTCTACTGCGTTTCTGTATGTATGAAATGTGTTTATGAGTTGGTTGCTACATTAATGACATTTTATCTAAAAAATGTATAGAGAGAAAGCAAAAATATTGTCGGTAATTAAATTAAAAATACATATTTTTATTTACATAAAATTTGTGTATAAAAATATGTTTTATCCATAAGTTTGCAAGTATTTTTCACAATAATAGTTAAGAATAAAAAATTCTTTGAACGCATTTCTTTTAGACCGAACCTGAACCTGAACTTCGGTAGATTTTTCAGACCGAACCTCCAAAATTTTTTTTTGAAGAGCTACAATTTTAAGATTTCTGATTTATTTATTTGATAAACACTAAATTTACAATAAACAATTTTTGTTTCTTTAGTGTAATGTTACAACTTCTTTATTATTAATAAAATTTCTCTATGACGTGCTAAATTTCCAATTTTTATTTTTGATAAATACACTGAAATTTATTGTTGAGGGAAAGCTAGTTTCTATACTTAGGACAGATAATTAGGAAACCTTTTTCCAAAGATTTTATAAAAGCTAAAAATAGTATTCAAATAAGACTGTAAGCCGAATTAGAACCATAAAAACACTTACTTTACTTTTCTTGATGAAGGTAAATGTTATTTGCAGCAAAAATTCTATAGACTAGAACTGAATATTTTAAATGCTTCTTCCATTATTACACTTAAAAGAAAAATCAATCCATCCGTACTTAAATCAATTTGAAGCAGTATTAATAGTTTGGTGAGTACGGATTTTCTTAAATCAAGCACAGAAAGCTTGATTCAAGTACGGATTTTCAATCGCAAAATACTTAAGTTATCCATATTCAATCCCGATTTCGTAATTGAAATAATCCGAAAATGAGATAGATTTTAGTAAAACTAGGATAGAATCAATATCAAAATGCGCTTGAGTTAAGTATTATAAAGTTGATTTTATCCCGAATTAGAAAGAAAAAATTATTATGATTGATTTAGTAAGTCGTATTACACCTTACAGAACATTAAAACACCAACAACATGCCCGATATGGTTTTCACTTTAGAAATGTACACATTTAACCAAAAATATAAACTAAATGAGAAGCAAGAGTTCAAATTTACTTTTTAACCTTTCGTGGTACACATGAGTCTGGCCTGACCTTTTTTCAATATGTATAGAAAATCAAAACAGGCGTAAGCCGTAGGGTTAGACACAACGAAAAGTTTATCTTTTTTTTACTTGATTTAAGAATTTTATACTTATTTCAAGGAATTCCGGGATTGATTTTTGAAAGTTATCCGATTTAGGATTGTTTTGAGTACGTTTTATTATTATTTGTACTAGAATTTTTGAGTACGACTCGTACTTAAAGTAATCATAAAAAACTTGATTTATCCCGAGTGTTTTTCTTTCTGTGTATTATTGATCCTCGTCGGTGGTCCTGATAGGACCTTTTTAGCTTAGAATCCGCGAATGGAATGATGAATTGGTACTGAGACCTTCAGAGATATGACCTTGGTCTGAATTTAAGTAACCAATTTTAATTAATAGCCAATGAAACAATATTTTTGTGCACTGAATTCTTGAATTATGTTTCGGCAATATTAATTGGCTACACAAGTATTTTTTGGGTCTATTTAATTTTATTTCAATCATTATCAGGACTTGTAAATAAATAATAGTCAGAAACCTTTAACAACAAAAATTTTAATTAACACTAATCGATACTTTTTTCACTGCGTCGGTTTTAAAATAAGTTTAAAATGAATCAAAATTTACATATTTGATTAAATTTTAATCTTAAAAAACAAGTTTACTAGAAGAAACCTTTGCCTGGCAAAAAGTTTCTTTTACAAAATTTCTTTTTTAAATACCAACCTAATTTCATATAAAAAAAAGCACAACTTGTCAACTGTTTTGCATACAAATCTTATCAAAGATTTTTTTTTTGTATTTTTATACTTTGTGAATAACAATAAGACACTTAATGAGTTGAAAACGGATGTATTTATTTTTAAATTTATACTTTTTTCTGTCGCTTTGAGGTTCCACTTTTCTTTTTGTTCGGGGGAAACGAAGAGAATACAAAACATAAGTAGGAAAATTATAAGGCTATTGTAAAAAAGAGAATATAAAATTAAAAAAAAAAAAAATAAATAAAGCATAAAATATACAAAAGATAATTTTCGGTAGGGGGAGCCTTAAGGAAAATATGTTTGGAAAATCAAAAATTAAATATGATAAGCAATATGAGAAAAAGAGGGGAGCGATGTGCTTTATACATTTATACATTTCACTGTTATTGTCATATATTCTCTATTGAAATTGTTGTATACTTAAAAATCATAACGAAGAAAAAAAATAATATCTATATATATAGGGGAGACTGGGGCAGCTTCGGCACTTTTTTTTGAAGCCCTGAATCTAAGAATGTATGCAACAGATTTAAAAATTGTATCGCTTGTTGTTGTCCTTGGATATTGAATAATAAAATATTAGTACACAATTTTATGAATACTGAGTATTTGTTATGTTTTTTTGAGAATTAGTAAAAAAAGTAATTTTCGCTGAATGTGCCCCACGCCGGGGTAGCTTCGGCATTTGACGGGGCACATTCGTCGACTATATTCTTAAAGGCAGTGGTTTAATAAAAACTCCATAAAAAATAAAATTAGATGCCAGTTATAAACGGATTAAGCATTTTTTATTAGATGGATACAGTTAATGAAAAATAAACACGTTTCTTGGAATTAGTAACTTAAGTTTTATTTCGGCCCATAGAACTAGCGAAAAATTTTAATTTTCAGACTTAACAAATAGAGATCAAAAAGATATCAAGCATCCGAAGGAAGTTTATTATTGAGATGCAGTCGTCAAGAGTTTAAGTAATCTCAGTAACTTGATAAATTGGATTATTACTATATCGACCAAGTTTGACTAGGCCGAAAGTGCCCCAATGGAAAATGCCCGAAAGCACTATATACACTATATACACTATTTTGTTCTTTTTTCTTTTATTCTTCAACAAAGATTTAGATTTAATTTATTTTTTAGGAAACTAGCACAATTATTAATGTTGGTTTGTAATTTTCATTTTAAATATTGATAATTTTCAAATACAAAATACTTACGAAATAGAATCAAAATATTACAGAAACACTTGGAAAAACACTTAAACACGTGTAGCTTTTTCAGTTGGTAAGCTAGAGATGACAAACTTTGCGAGAGTTATTTATTTTGATTTTCGACACATTTAAATAAATAGTTAGTGATATAAAATAAGTGCATCATATCGAAAACGTCATTGACGAATGTACTCCAGTGCCGAAGCTGCCCCAGTCTCCCCTAAAAGATGTAATGTAAAAATATGTAATCGCTAAACTCAAAAACTACTGCACCGACTTTGACCAAAATTTGTGTGTTTGATGTATGAGGCATGAGGAGTGTTTCTGTGGAGTTTCATATTTATCCGATAGATGGCACCACGTTTTTATATTTTTGTCATTTTCGTCGTAATCGCTAAACATAATGTTTTAAAATTTAGATGCATGGTATGTCACTAAATCTTTATCAATATACATTTATCAATTCAGCGGTAATTCACTAAAATACGCTAAAATCACCAAAATGAAAAAAAATATTTATATGGTTTAATAGCCAGTTTTATTCCAAACATTTATGTTAATTTTAGTTTACAAAAGTCTATTTCCACTTCCATAAATATTTTTCAAATACGCGGTTAGGGTATCCAATAATTTTAAACAAACATGAAGAATCTAATAGCATTTGCTGGTAAGTAAAACATTTATGGGGGATTCATAAGGTGTGCTATCAAGTCATATCGTCATAATGTCCTAAATAATATTTGACAATTGTTTAAAAAAAATATTGTTGTGTTTCAAACAAAATAAAAATGTTTATGCTGTGTTCATTGATTCGTCATAACTATACAGTAGAAATCTTAATAAAAAGCGGTTGTCCACAGCAGTCATATATATTTCTTGTAATTATTTTAAGACATATGACTTTACAACTTTATGACAACCTTGTGAATACCCCATTATTATTTTTTTTTTTTTTATTGTTTTGAAAATCAATTAAACACGTTCATATTTTATAAAATTTTAAATCTTTACTAAGGGCAGCAAAGCGGACCGGGTCCAGCTAGTATTAAATAATTTTTTATTTAATAATTTTTTATTAATGTCACAACATAAAATGTATGTCAAACAACAATACAGGGGGTATTTCATAGATATTCATATACAGAAAAAAATAATCATTTCAAAAATATACTTTAAAAAAATTATAATAAACATAAGTATGTATATATCGCACTAGTTTCTCTAAAAGGGGTTAACTCAAAATTTATAAATTTTCAGCAGAGACATAAAACTGTTTTTTTATATATGTACTCTTATACTAAAAAGCAGTGTTCGAAAATAAACAGTACATTATTAAGCGTTCGGCTCACACACCCAGGGTCGATATCTATCTTTATACCCTTCACCACAGCACAGTGGCTGAAAATTTTATTTCATTGGCCAAAAGTCCAATTTTTGTTTGCCACCGATTTCAAAAATTTCAATTTTATTTAATAGTAAACATATTAAAACTAAGGCCAAAAAATTAGGTCAAAATATTGGTAATTGTGGCTGTGCCATGTTGCTAAACACAACTTTTTTTTAATTCAGAAAAAAGTGTTTTTTTTTTAATATTTAATCCGAAAGAAATTATCATTGCACAAAAACTATCAGCCATAATGACCTACCTGCTTTTTTGCTAGGTTGGTAGTCTTGTTACCTTTAAAAAGGTAATATTTGCGACTGTTGTGTTATTTATATTTGAGATGTTAGGACATATTTTCTAAACTACTATATTTTTGTCAAATTTCAACTTTAGTAGAATAGAACTTTTGTGGATCAAAAGGGATTAAGAAGTTTAAACCACTGATGGAAAGGTAATTTTAATGAAATTACTCAAAAAATTTTTTTTTTTGAAATTGTTTTTTTACAATTTTTTTTTATTCCGCAAAAATGTTTGCAGAAGTAACAGAAATCATGTGCTATTGTCTTCAAAAAAAATTTTATGATATAGGGAAAATTGATCGTGATCGAAAATAATACAGGTAGTACATATAAAAAGTTTTATTAATATTACACAATCAGAAAAACGTATAGCTACCCTTATTCATCCTTATCCGTTACACTACGTTCACACTAGCGTATTTTATAGTAGAATAAAGAGCTTAGACACGCGTTTACGCTAAACAGGTATATTGTGAATCGCACCTTAGAAGGTATTTTTAAATTTTGTTTGGTCTTTTTATTTTATCTGTTTTTATGACTCTAATAATATTCCATGACCCTATAGCTATGCAATGCGTTGTTAAATTTGTGTCAGGTATTTTATAGCATATATATAAAAGGATTTTAAGTTTTTTAATCCTTTTTATTCCACCTGTATTTGGTATGAAAAAAAGTATGAAAAGGTTTAAAAGCAAGTGACATTCGGTTGCAAACTTAGTGGATATAATATATCTGAGCAATAACAACGTTTTTCATAAACATGGAGAGCTTCAGCTATAAAGAATTGGCCAGAGAGTATTTTAGAAACAAAAACGAGGAAGATGTTATAAATTACATTCGAAAAAAAGGAAACTTAAATTCCTATAGCACTGAAATACAATTGGACTTAGAAAATAAATGATCTGTTTTCATAAAAAATTTAAAGCAGCGACACAGGAAAGTTGATTACAGCAAAGATAGATTTTATAAGAGCTTTGCAAACTGGTCAGAAAACGAACTTTCTGTCCAGATCGCTTTAGAAACTACAAAACAAAACACACGTGGGTGACCACAAAAATCGCTGGACAACTGTAGCGATAGATCTAAGAGGCGGAAGCTAAAGGATATAAATCAAGAAATCGGATAAGAAAATATTCAAGATACTTTCCTACATCAATTACGATTTCAGAAACAATTGACAAAAGTGGATATCATTGAAAAAGTTGTTAAAGCTAGTCCATTGAGAACAAAACGGATTCTTAAAAGTATACCAACTCCGAGCGATGCAAAGCCATTCACAAATGAGGAGGCATTAGCATTATTTCTGGATTTGAAATTAACAAAACAGCAATATATTCAGCTCAGATTGCGTGTGATTGAAAAAGGCTCAAATCTGTATCCAGCATATCATCACATAACAGCTGCTAAAATGGACTGTTTGCCATTAAAGGATACTATTACAATCACATCAATTTCGGCAGAGGTACAACTACAATCTCTACTTGATCACACAACCGAACGCTTGCTACAAGCAATAAGCAATTACAGTTAGATTTAGATGGGCAGCAAATTGAAGTTAGCTACCAATTAGTGCTAACAATGATAGATGGAAAAGTAGGCCAGGCTTTGACTAACACGAAGGCTGCATCCAGCTGCATCATATGCCATGCAACATCAAGCCAATTAATCCAAGTCCCGACAAAATCATTAGATAATACTGATGCATATGAATTTGGATTATCACCACTACATGCAAGAATACGACTTATGGAACACATACTTAAAATCAGTTATGATTTGGATTTCGGATCTTCAGGATCAATAGAAACAACGAAACCAACAAGGAGTTAAGAAATTCAAAAAGGAAACATGTTCAAGATGAATATCGCAAATTGGGGTTGATTATAGATCAGCCGAAACAAGGGTCAGGCAATACAAATGATGGCAATACCGCAAGAAGATTCTTTTCAGATCCAGAAACAGCATCTGAAAAAACAGGTGTTGATTTTATCCTAATTTTTAGATTTAAAATAATCCTAGAAGTACTTGCGTGCAATGAAGAAATTGACTCTAGAAAATTTGGAGATTCTGCTAAGGAAACTGCAAAAATATATACAACCAAGTACCCATGGAGAAATATGTCTGCTACAGTTCACAAAATCCTTTATCATGGAGAAGATGTCATTAAATATCAGTTGGTGCCACTTGGAGATTTATCAGAGGAAGCTCAGGAAAAAAGGAATAAGGATTACAGATTTTATAGAGAGCACAATACCAGAAAAATTTCACGAAATTCCACTAATGAAGATCTATTTAATATATTATTGGCAACGTCAGATCCGTTCATCTCCAGTATTCGAAATCAATGGAAAGTGGAACATCGGGATTTAGATGAAGAAGTCAAAAAACTACTAAAGAAATTCTGCTAGTATCACTATGACAGAGTAGACGTGTTTTTGATTCTGTCCGTAAAAATTAATTTTTTAGTGGGAAAAAAAGGAAAAGTTTCCATAATTTCTAAAAAAAAGGGAAAAACGAGTTAATATTCTAAAAAACATATTATTAAATAAATAATAAAATTATTAAAAAGAACGTGTTCAAAAACTAAAACATACAATATAATATCAAAACTTGTGTATATAAAAAACATAAGGGCAAAAATTAAAAAAAAAAAAAAAAAAAAAAAAAAAAAAAAAAAAAACACTTAATATCTCTTATACGCATTTCTTTTTGTATAAATCATACCAAGTGTATCGAACAACAAAACAATAAAACTGGTTTTTTTTTTACATAAAACTGCATTATTCAAAATATATTTGTATATACAATAATAAAACGGTAAAGCAAACGAATAGAAGAAACTAAAATAAAAATAAATTTTTTTTATTTTAAGCACAATAAAAAGATAATCGAAAAATAATTTTCAAACTAAATAAATTAAAAAATAATCATAAAAACAATTATGTCGAGAAACTTGGATTGTTTTATTTGTAAAACTTCTATTGCAAGAAAAGTTAGTTACATTCAATGTTCTGTATGTGAGAACAATGTTCATTACAGTTGTGCGAATAAAATTAGTGCAGTGTACACCACGGATATGTTAAACACTATTAAAAAAAGTAATGGAGCATTATCGTTTAGATGCTCTAGCTGCATTGACAAGCAAAATTGTAATTATGATATTGTAACTAAAATTGAAAAATTAGAAGAAACGGTTAATAAACTTTCAGATATAATAACGAACAATATTCTGTCTGAATTAATAAATATAAAAGAAGAATTAACCCGGTGTGTAACAAAAGCCAATGATACAGAAACTCTTGTGAAGGAGAAAGTTCAGGCTCTAATGCTAGATAATGAATCAATAAAAAGACATTTGTACAGAGGAGATGTTATTATACGAGGAATTGATGTGAATTTTATAAAATCAACCGACGAGTTGTATGAATCTGTTTTTAAAATTGCTAAATCACTTAACATGGAGTTAAACCATTATGATATCAATTTGTGTACTTTTATTCAAAATAAAACATCAATTTTAGTAAAGTTTAATAGTGTTTATAAAAGGGACAATTTTATGCACAACTATTTTGCAGCAAGACATAATATGCAACTTAAAAATATATTTGAAACCACTAAAGAAGAACAAATTTATATTAATGAACATCTACCGCCATTAGCTTCTAAAATACATTTTTGGTGCAGAAAACTAATAAAAGCAGATAAAATTAAAAAATTCAGAATAATAAGAAAAAATATGCCTGAAGCGAAAGTTACGTTGTTAACTGGTGAAGAAAAAACCTTGAATTTTGAGATGATAAATGCAATGTGGAAGGCGGTTCAAAATAGTGGAGGCTCTGCTAATGAGAAATAATATAAAATTATAAATTATAATTTAAGTTTTTCTTTAATTTTGTTATGCTGAAATAAATGTACATGTTTTTTTTCTCTCTCTCTTTTATATTTTATACAAACTTATTTTGCAACGGTGTTGTTTTAATTTTTTTTTTTTTTTTTTACTTTTTGTGTAATATGTAATTATTCCTAATTATTTTTAACATATATTTTATAGATTGTTTGCAGTTGTACTTTTGTAAGTTATGGCTATAAATAAAAGGTTTTAGACCGCATTTTTGTTTTTCTTTGACATATTTTAAAGTTAAATGATTTTGATTTTGTGTTTAATATTTTATAAGACTTTTAAAATGCAACTGCAAATGGTATATACAAAGGAGTAACACAAATATTTAATATATATATATTTTTTTTTTCACCTTCTATTCTTTTTGGTTAAATATTAATATGGAATTTTAATACAACTAAATGAAAATAATTAGTGAAGTGTATTACAATATTACATATGCTTATAGAATAACGGTAAACTTTTGTCTTTTGATTTATTTTATAATTATTATTATATTTTTCATTGTTTATACCACAAAATGATTGAATCGAGTGAATAATTTGTAATACTAAATCATCATAAAATAAAATTAAAATAAAAATATTGAAGGAGTATTCCCAATAATGAATTAATTTAAACGGATAGGGTTTTTTAGGGACTAACTATTTTTTAAATGGAGAATTGTTTAATATTATACTATAATACTTTTATCATTTTATATAAAAATTTTTTTACAACTAGCTTAATATCACGAATATGGGGGGTTTCATTGTTTATAGGAAATGAATAACAATCTGGGTGATGTGGTAACCAATGGAGCTTTAAAAAGACTTAATTTAAACCCTTGTAATTTGAATTTTATTCACATGAATGTTCAAAGCATTGCACCGCGTTCAAGTTCGGTGAAATTAGATGAAATTAGACAAGTTATAGAAGGAAGTAATATAGATGTTATCGGTATGTCGGAAACATGGTTAGGAAATTGCATATTGGATAATAGTGTGGAAATTAATGGGTATCATATACATCGAAATGATAAGATAAGTGGGCGTGGTGGTGGAGTTTGTTTGTATGTACATAATAGTCTTCAGTCTAAAATTGTATTGACGCTCAATAAAGGGTTTACTTGTGATGCTATTTTTGTTGAGATTACTGGTCCGAATTCGGTTAAGGTGTTAGTAGGTGTAATTTATCTGCCTTATGGTAATATAAGTCAATGCGAGGATGAATTAGGGGAATTATCGGCTAGGTACGATCATTTAATAATTTCAGGAGATTTTAATATAAATTTATTTGAGGAGTGCTCATCTTTGAGACGGATTGTGGCTGAGGCACGGTTAAATGTAGTTCACAACAGTTTACCAACCCACTTTAATTTAGGGTCTGCTAGATGTAGTTTAATTGATTATTTTATTTTATCTAATACGGAGTTAGTCGAAAAGAAAGGCCAATTTCAGTTTCCGGCCCTTAGCTCGCACCATGCTTTGATATATATTTCTTTCAGGATCAACATTTTTAGAACATCGACTTTTGCTCAAATAAGGGATTATACGAACTTTAAGATAGAAAACTGCAATCGCGATATTGATAATACGAACTTCGATCCTATTTACAGAACGAATGATACAAATTTTCAGGTTGAATTTTTAACGAATATACTTTTAATTATATATGAAAAACATGTTCCACTGAAAAGAATATTTACTGTTTATAAAGACCCATGGATGAAATTGGAGAGTATAAGGGCGGCAAAGCGTTTGAGAAATAGGGCGTTTCAACATTACCTGGAGAACCGGTGTGAGATTAAATAGCACGAATATTGTATGTACCGAAATCGTGTTAAAAAGTTAATAAGGAAAGAAAGAGCGAAGTACTACAGTGAATTATTTGACTACTCTTCTTCACAGAAACTATGGACCAATCTTAGGAAAATTGGTATTGCGAAGGTGGAAAATAAAAATAATTTGTCTTCTATAGATGTTGAAGAATGTAATGACTTTTATGTGTTACCACCAATTCTAAATCCTCCTTTGATTTTGCACCATAGGCATACCGAAATTGGTACGGATAGGTTTTCGTTTATTAATGTAGAAGAATATGAAGTTTTTAATGCATTTATGAAAATTAGTTCAAATAGTGTTGGGCCAGATGGCCTTTCGTTGAAGTTTATGAAATTAATTTTACCGAAAATTATTCGTCACATAACTCACATCTTTAATACTATTTTAACCGTTTCAAAGTTTCCTTTATTATGGAAAAATTCAAGGGTGTTGCCAATACCTAAGGTTAAAAACCCTTCGGGTTGTAATGATTATAGGCCAATTAATATAGTGTCCGTTTGCTCTAAGGTTTTTGAAATGTTAATGAATTCTCAGATGCTGGATTACATCAATAGGAGGAAACTGCTGTCTGAGTATCAATCAGGATTTAGAAGGAAACATAATACCACTACTCATATGCTGGATATATTACATGGAATACGAAGCGGGCTAGATGAACATTACTTTGTAACTTTAATCAGTTTAGATTTTAGTAGAGCATTTGAGTCGATTTCACATGAGGTGCTTCTAAATAAATTGTTTAACGAGTTCAGGTTTACGAAAACTGCTTGTCGGTTGATTGAAGCCTTTTTTAAGCATAGGACGCAATTTGTTCAACTTGGTCTAGTTAGATCATCTACTAAATGCATCTCTAGAGGTGTACCCCAAGGTACAATTTTGGGACCATTGTTATTTTTAATTTATGTAAATGATATCTTTTCATCTTTAGTTTCATTAAAAGGTTACCTATATGCTGATGACTTTCAGTTGTTGGGTATAGAAAAATCTGGGAATGAGTTAATTAATAATGTTAATCGTGATTTGGAGAATATTCAAAGGTGGTGTAATACGAATTTTATTACCTTAAATATTTCTAAGTCAAAAGCTGTTAACTTTAGTAATATGAACGAGAACCTTTTTAATATTGTACATGGTGACATGCCTCTACAATTCGTTTCATATTTAAAGACTCTTGGATTTTTTATTGACAAGGACTTGTCTTTTAGCCAACACATTAGCTTTATGATTCATCGGGTTATAATAACATTACGTAGACTTTATAGTGTTCCTTGTAATCTATCAATTGATGTTAAAAAGAGAATTGGCTATGTTTTGTTGATGCCACTTATCTCATATGGCTTAGAAGTTTATAGTGGAATAACGGCAGCTAATTTTTTTAGGGTAGAAAGATGTTTCTACAGAGTGATTAGATATGTTTATGGATTGAGGATTTGGGACCATGTCTCGGCATATGTGTTTGATTTTTTGGGATGCAGTTTTAGGGACTTTGTAAATCATAAATTGTTAATATTGTTTTACAAAATTTTTAAAACTTCTTCTCCATCTTTTCTTGTGTCAAGGTTTACTTTCTCGCAATCAACGAGAACTCACTGTTTGTTGTGTCCTCGCTTTCATACAATGGTTATGCAGAGATCATTTGTAGTTCGTGTGACTAGATTGTGGAATTCAATATTACCATATGAAAATAGGAATTTTTCTTATACATACTTTTAAACAATTTAAAAGACTACTTTTATTGTTATTAAGTCAATAGTGTTTTTTTTACAGAAGGTTACAATATTTTGGTTACCACTTTTATAACAGTTGGGACCCATATTCGTGATAGGGATAGTAAAACCTATATATTTAAAAATGTATTAGTAAAATAAGTTAAATTAATATCTTATAATTAAATTGTCAAATAATGTAACTTAATCAATTTGGCCTATATTGGCTTACGATTATATGTGAATAAATAAATAAATAAAGAACAGAAATAACACAGAACAGAAAATGGAATATTTGCAATCAATCTTTCAATTAAATGAACAATAATTATAATTCATTAGATCTAAGACAGACATTGTATTAGTAAAAAATAATAATAAGCAGAAACTCACATTGTTACAAAAGCTTTTAAAATCTATTGCTGCTGTTATTTTTAAAAGGTTTTTTTTTATCCACATATGTATGAAATGTTTTAATAAATAAATAAGAATAAATAAGTGTAAACAAATTTGAAAGCAAAAAATTGTTTATTTTTCAGCAATAATAGCAAAATTTCTATTTTTTTTTAATGTTAAAATTTTTTTTATAGTGTAAACATTTAATTTTTTTGAGTGTCCCATTATTACAAAAAATGTTAATGATTATTATTTAAATCTAAAAATTAGATTTTGAAATAATTAAAAGAAGTAAAAAAACCATATTGCACGTTAAAGTTAAAAAAATCTAAAGTTCCACTTTGCCCTTAAATTCCCCAATAACTACTCAACCGATTTTAATGAAATTTTAAGTGGAGAAAGTTTAAGAATCTATCTGTCCAAATTTCACTAAAACATCTCCTTCGGTTCAAAAGTTACAGATTTTTGCCCAACGAAAAACGATTTTCAGCCACTGTGCACAGGTGGAAAAGGGTATATATAAGTTTGGCATTCCGCTTGTAATTTCTACAATATTGATCTTAGACCCTATAAAGTATATATATTCTGGGTCCTAATGACGAGAGAAGTTGATTTAACGTTGTCCGTCCGTCTGTCCGTCTTACGTTTGATATGTGTTTTCCGGAGACTCCAGACATGATAGCGGCTAGGTTGTTTCTTGCTAATGAAATTTAGCAAGATCGGTCCACAAATGGCTGAAATATGAACAAAAACCACGACTACCTCTAATTTTTACATAAATCCCTTGTTGTTGTTGTATTTTCACTACTTTTTTTTGTATATCTGGAGAACGGCAAGAGACAAAGTTTCCAAATAAGGTACACACATTTAGGTTATCAATACACAGCATCTCACAAAATGTGGGCGGGATCAGAGAAGTGGGCGTGGTACCTCCAGTACAAAAAATAAAAAAAATTTTATAAAACCAGCCTTATATATCAAAAGATCACAAATCTTTAGTAGAAAATATTTTCCGAAAAATCGGTTCAGATAAAAAAAAATTTATGATCAAAATATATTTTTTTTTGAAAAATACACGTTTTCAGGAACCATAGATCTTTCCGAGTCCAAGTTTTATAACTCAGATAAATGGTAAACACGTTGGTACATAAATCTGTCTAATGGCTGAGTTATAAGCAAAATAATATACCAAAAATTACTCTTTATTATTTATAATTAGGTTTGTTTCTTTATATATTTAAAACCAAGCAAACATGTGCAAATAATTACCCCAACCATGGTAAAGGGTATATAAGATTCGGCATAGCCGAATATAGCAGTCTTACTTGTTTTTTGTGATACCGTTCGTAACTATTTTTAAGGAAGAACCGAACATTTTATAGTGATACTGTAGACCAGTTGTGCCCAAGCCCTATGCTCTTGGTGCTCATTTGTTTTTGTAAAATCACTTAGCTATAGGCTGTGTATTTAAATACACACATAGAGCACTCAGCACTACCCTGCAAATTAAATTGGACCACCTGATCCATTTTGATAAAATGGACTACTCCATGGACTGGTCCGATGTAATGCAAGCATGGACCATGTCATTGTTAAAAAGTGTTTGTAGTGAGACGACGTGTCTTCGTTTTTTTTCGACATGCTTTCGTTTTTAAACGACTTCAAAACTAATCCTCTTGAGTATACCATGGAGAAGTTTTTAAACTACTCCATAGTAGTCCAAAGGTGGGTTATATGGTCCTCCCCTAGGACATCGCAATGTTAAATAGACCATGTTTTTTCCATACGTTTGGGTTACTTTTAGACTAGTCCTGGTCCCTTATGGGCTACTCTTTACATGCGTGTTTGGACTGGTCCTATTATTTGCAGGGTAGCAATACGAAATACACAAACAATTTTGTCTTATTAGTTTTTATGTCGTTCTTCACTGAAAACACGCAAGTGCAACAACACTTTCGTATGCTTTGCTGGTAAACATTGACGACAGCGATCATCATTGTAGATTTTGTTTTTGTTTAACGTATGATATCGTTAAACAAAGTGTGAATTGAAAAACACTTGGAAAAATTTGGTGCTAGTTTTAAATTTCAAACTTATATTATTCACAGAAAAATTATTGTATGGTCACTTACAATCTACTCTTACATAATTGAAAACGTTTTTGTGATTTTTGTTGTATTCTTTACTAAATGGATTTGCATAATGAATTGGAAAATGATTTTTTTTTATTTATAATTTTAAGGCTGAAGCACAATGTTTAATGTGCTTCAAATAATTCAAACTAACACTTAGTGTAACATTGAAAGGCATTTTAAGACATTTCATGCTGATTACGTTGCCAATAATATAGCAGGTTGATTAAGAGAATTAGTTGAGAATTAGTTGCGGACTTTAAAAAGTCTTTTTTGGTTCAGGATGCGCTCCGAATCTTGGAGTACAATAAAAGTTATGATGATGAAATAAACATGTAACGTCTTCTGAACTCTGAAATTTAAGTGGCATTGATTTTTAGAAACCTTTAAATCCAAATAAATACCCTTTACTCCAAAATTTTTACAAAAAATGCAAATCAAATTTTTTTGCCGTGTACGATTATGAAAAAAATATTCTGTTCTGTCTTAACGACAACAATTATTTTATATATGATGACACCTACTATAACCAAACTTACGGAATGCCCATGGGTAATCCATTGTCTCCAACAATAGCTGATATCGTTCTAGACACACTATTAGAACAAGTTGCCACGGATCTTGAAAAGGAAGATGTAAATATAAAACTAATTTCAAAATATGTGGACGATTTGTTTGCGATTATTAAAAGAAAGGACGAAAAACTAATTTTAAAAACATTTAATAACTACCACAATAAAATAAAATTCACGATAGAAAAAGAAGAAGACAATTGTATCCCATATCTAGATATGAAAATATTCCGGGAAAACAAAATTATAATAACGGATTGGTATTCAAAACCTATTGCCTCAGGTCGTCTTATAAATTATCACTCTACACATCCAAAAACTCAAAAAATAAATACTGCACTTAATTTAATAACAACGGCTTTAAAATTGAGCGATAACAAATTTAAATCCAAAAATATTGACAAATTAAGGGACATACTGATAAAAAACAGCTATCCGACATATTTAATAAATAATCTAATAAAAAAGGCACAAACAGAAAAGGAATTGGGGGAAAACATAAACAACACATCTGGCAACACTAAGTATTACAGCCTCCTATACATACCAAAGCTCACAGAAAACAAACAAATTCAAGAAATAATAAATGACAACGAAGTAAAATTGGCGCACAGAGCGAGCAAAACAATCAATACTCTATTTACACAAACAGATGAGGAGTGTGGTAAAGTTTACGTGGGTACCACAAAGAGAAGCCTTGGTACAAGAATATCAGAACACGAAACAGACATAAGGAAAAATAAAATAACTACAGCTCTAGCTATACACTGTGTTGAAGAAAAACATTTACCCGATCTCACAAACGTTAAAATATTAGACAAGGAAAAGAGAACAAATAAACGATATACACTGGAAAGTTTGAGAATTCAGGAAAAAGCTACGAATGCCTTAAATACAAAAGACGACAAAAACAACACGAATGCAATTTATACAATAGCAATATTTTAGTTTAGTTCTGCTTCTGTGATACTTAGTTTAATACAATTTAATTTTACTGTGATATTTTTTATTTTTATTTATATTTTTGCAATTGTTTTGTTTAATTAAATTTATGTTTTATGTTGTGTTTATGTAAAACAGAATGTGTGTTAAATATTCAAAATGCAGAAATATTGACGGAAGATTATATGTGAGTAATATTATTCCTGTAGAACTAAGTTATCGTTGTTTTTACTAAACTATTATTTTTCAATTGTGTATTTATTTTGATGTTGCCAGATCTAATAAAATATCCCTGATGATGTTGGGAATCTCCAACGAAACGTCGGAAAGAAAATTATGAAATAATCTTTTATTTGCATAGAATACATGACCTTAATAAGCCCGATTTAGAATTTTCTAAGCAAATCAATAATTAAATAAGGAAAAGGTCGATAAAAACTTAAATATATATATGAACAATTTTTGTTCTTTTTTCTTTGTATGTATTGGTTTTTACAACAAAAAATATTGAATAAAAATTACCCTGCAGGAGATTGAACTAACACGTAATTAGTACCGAACTAGTACAAAAATAACCAGTACTAGTTCTCAACTGTAAACTTTTCTACACCATCATAATGCTCAAATTAGCATTCAGTGTGCTTAGAACATCACTAGCACTATTGGTTCTAGACGTGTACTTGTACACTTGGACCACATTGGGTGCTTTTAGCATTAGCATTTTGCATTTAAACATTTTTTTATAATAAAAATGCCATAAATAAATGATTTGAAATCACTGGTACTGGTACTGGTACTCACATGCACTAGTATTTTTATATAAAAACTCTAACCCCGTTAGCACTAGTACTTCTTGTTCTAGTAATTGTACTAGTGGCATTTAGACAATTAACTCTTAACCTTCTGCAGGGTAGTTTTTCGTTAGATGTATTGGTGTTTGCTCTTGCATAAGGAACTTGTGGGCGCCCCTGCAGTAGACAAACATTATGCATATTTATATGTTCTACAATGTTTCTTTTTTTACATTGCTAAGAAATGACCAAACAAAAAATGTTAGCAATAACCGCACCACGAACAGCTTGTGTGTGCATATGTTTTTTCGTATGTGTATTTTGTTTTTGTTAAAAATGTTTGGTTTTTTTACCAGCCAAAAAGGACGAACATTATTGAGCCGAACTGAACACAATTAAGTTTGTGCATTAAAAAAAAAACCGAACGAAATTAAATGCTCTCATCTTTCGTTGAGTTTGATAAAAACATTATTATTTTTGTGTTCGAAAGATGACAAACAGGGAAACGTAATTTTTTTTAATGATTTTCTACACAAACACTATTAGCGTTAGTGTTTTCCACAAATCTACCGAACTAATGAGCGATATTTACTGTTTATTTTCAAACACTGCTACTAAGGGGGATACAATTGTATCTTGTTTTGGTAAAATACAAGAGAAATTGATCTTAGATTTTAACAGTGCGTAGATATGACCACTTTACATCAATTTCTTGCAAAAAGTGAAAATAAAAAATTTGGAGTTGACTCTTTAGACGAACCAGTGCGATATGTATGTATGTATACATTTTTGTATAAAAGATTATACATCAGTATTGTTTTACAATAAATATTTTATTCAAACACCCTCCATATAGCGAACGTCTTGTCAAACTTCTCTAGTAAATAAAACAGTCTTTTGTGAGTCCTTTTTTAATATTTACTTTGGCATAAAGATGAAAGTTGTCTATTTGTGTTTTAAAGCCTGAATCCTGGGTACTTGTTTGTTAGCATTTCTTAGTTTCCACTTTTCTTTTTGTGTCGATTCATTTGTATTTATCTTAAAAATAAACAAACTAATGTCAAAGTAAAGATGTTGCTTTAGTTAAGTTTTTGTTCTTGTTTTACTTCTCGACTACTTATAATTTTCCATTTCTATTTCTCCTGATGCTGTTGTTATATGCTGCCGATGATGTTGCTTTTGTTGCTATGATTGTCATTGTTTTTGTTGCATCTGTTGTATTTTTGTTGACATACTAGTTTTAATAGTTAAATACTCGTGCACAGTGCTGCCATTTTAGAAATGAAGAAAAGCGTCAAGTTGATTGTAAAAACGGGTAAAACGGATAAAAAATTAAGCAACAAATGGGTAAAATACACCAAGAAAAAAAAGGAGATTTTAAACAAAAACGTTTAATATAGTTGGTTTTCTTAGCAAATAACACACTCTCTGTTACTTGATGTCAACATAAATTTATAAATGAAAAAAAGGATATTAAAATTGGGCCACAAATTGGTTTTAATGAAATATTCAGATATTTTATTAGTTTGATTAAATTAAGTTTTAGGTAATTCGTAATTAAAACAACAAAGTTTTTCTTGTTTAAGACCCTTTTTAATATTCTATAATAAATAAAGCTGCAAAACTATCGATAGTCGGCCCGGCCCAATCGATAGTTTCTATCGATTATATCAAATAGTTTTTATGCGCCACTTGGCGGATGCGGTAGTCAATGAAGGTGGTAAACAATAAAAAACTTCATTTACAGAAAACTTTTTTTAGGTATAAATATAGTATCATCTATAGTTTCCATGCAAATAATAGGACTAGTCCAAACACGCGTGTAAAATGTAGCCCACAAGGGACTAGGACTAGTCCAAAAGTAACCCAAACGTATGGAAAGAACATGGTCTATTTAACATTACGATGTCCTAGGGGAGGACCATATAACCCAGCTTTGGGTTACAAAGGAGTAGTTTTCAAACTACTCCACGGTATACTGAAGAGGATTAGTTTTGAAGTCGTTTAAAAACGAAAACATGTCGTTAAAAAACGAAGACATGTCGTCTCACTACAAACACTTTTTAACAATGACATGGTCCATGCTTGCATTACATCGGACCAGTCCAAGGAGTAGTCCATTTGATAAAAATGGATCAGGTGCTCCAATATTATTTGCAGGGTTATAACAAATATAAACTTTATATAGATATAGAGACGGTTAATTGGTAGCACCTAAAACTATTTTAGGGTGAATACAGAGTGGCCGCTTGTTGCCGAGCCGAGCCGACTGACGCTAATTGCGAAAACCAATGCAAGAAAACTGGTACTTTACAAATTAGTACAAATAATCGCGAACAGGTCATAGTGGGGGCCGAGCTTGTTAGAGCGCAAAGCTGATTGAATACGAGAAAACGATTCCAAAGCGTATTTTAGCGTACTTCAGAGATGACTTATAAAATATGAAAAGTCTTTTGATGACGCTCGCCATTAGATTGATGTCACTTTTTGCCTGATTAAAGCTATTTGTTAAAACATTGATGTCTCAATTCTAAAGTTAAGGCATCATTAAAATGAAGATGTATTTTTCTATGAGTGTATTTCACCGAGGTACTAAATATTATTGCTTTACGAAAAAGAAATAATAAAAAGTTTTTTGGGTTTTGGCCTAAACCTCCCACTGTGCATTGATTTAAAAAAAATTCATTGAGTTTTTTCGACTATGGCATTTAATTAATGAAACTTAAGTATGCGAATCATAAGATTAGCTAGTCCTTAAAAAGAATTTTCCCCCAACAAACTTTTAAAATTGTAGACTCTAATACAAAATTCATCCGTTCTTTCCTTATAAGTACCGTTTTGCACTGTCTGGGTTCATACTATGAAAGTTTTTTTTCAGAAAGTCTGAGTTTATTGGTGAGAGGGGAGAGACTAATAGCATATTCTCTCCCCCTCTTTTCCTCTCGATTACAACATACAGTCTTCCACGGATAATTACCTCGCCAAGAATGTCAATATTTTTGGGTAATTATGCGGGGTAAGCATTTAAACGAATACGCTTAACTACCTCGTTGAGGTAATTATAAGAATATGTTTAACTACGTCATTGAGTTAATTAAGCGAATACGTTTTAATACCTCAGTGAGGTAGGTAAAAGTATTTATTAACAAGATACCTTAACATAGATGTATGAAAAAAGTTTTTACTTGTATCAGCTAAATCTAAAGAGAAAGCAGCCAAAAACAATGGGATTTTCTGTCTAAATTTTTATCTGTAATGATTTTTGAGATGTCCTGTTATATCCTTTTAACAAAAGCGTACTCATACATACAAACTTGTGATCATTTCATTTTCAAATTTAGCGACCTTTTCTTTCATTCCTTTAAGAAAAAATATGTCATATATTTGATCTATCGAGATAATATGTACCACAAATAACTCTAATATGAATCTTAACCTCATAACATAACTTTAATTTGGACTCACCCAGGCAAAGAAGAAATATTTTGTTTTTTGCGTATTTTTTTTTAAATTTTTAGTGCATATTTTCAAATTATTAACATGCAAACTTGGTTGCATTACTTTCTGAGTTGTTGTCAAATATTACTGGGACAATTTAACGAATAAAATTTAGGTGTAATTTTGTTTTGGGAGTTTAATTTTTAAGGCAATTACCCGGATTGGGTAATTAAGCGTAGGCAATTAAGCATGGATTTTTTGAAAAATAGAAAAAGAAAAACGGGGACTTATAACTTAGGGTAAATAAGCGTGAAAGGCATTTAAGCGTGGGGTATTTTACAGGGTTATACTGTATTTTGTTACACAAACAAGCACTTAAAAAATTCCATCATTTAAAAAATAATAATAAAAAAATAAGAGGGTAACAATACCAAAAAAGCGACATAAAATACAGAAAAGCGTCGAAATGGCAGCACTGCTCGAGCAGATAGGGAGAGATAGGGAGAGAAATTAAAAAGAACATAAAGAAACCGAATAGCTGCAGCAGTTAGTAACAATTCTGAACAAAAGACTTATGAAATACGACAAACAGATTTTCCATAGAGAAAAAAAGAGAATGCATGAAAAAGGCATTTTAATGTAAACCAAAAGTAAATATCTCTGCATGTGCATTAAGACACACATATACATTCAAGCGTATTTACATAAATGTGAGTACAGATTGAAAAGGTTTCTAATAGCATTTACATCATACACAAACGAAGCTTAAAATTAAGTTGTGTTCTAAAGCTAACTACCCAGCAAACACAATTTATTTAGACACAAAAAAAAATTTTAAAGAATTTTTTCTAAGTTCAGGATAATTTATACACATTTTTTAAGAGCTATAAGACATAAGTTTTCTCTGGAGCATTAAATTCGCTTATAAATATTTTCACTTCCATTCCCTATTATTCATATAACTATGAAAAGCATGATAATGTTTTTTAATGAGTTTTTTTCTTAAATACTTGATAACTAGGGCAACCAAAAAAAGCACTAAAAAAACAGTTTTAAGCTCTTAAAAAAAGCTTTTAAAAACATGAAAATAAACTGTTAAAATTAAAAAAACAGCAATTTAAAATTGTTTATTTTCCACTTAATTCGTTTAATATGTTGTTATAGTAAATTATAAGTTGATGCAACAAATTTTCGAAAAGAAAACTATGTCTGTTTGGAGTCAGCAAGTTCTTGTACATAGAAAAAGTTCTTCCTACGTCTACAGATGTTAAGGGATCATATTTAAAATTGAGTATTGGCTCTGAAGTATATTTTATACCATTGGACTCATAATTCCGCTTGCCTCCCAAAATATCTTTTAATACCGAAAATCCTTCATTTTTTAATGAAACTGATTTAAATTTGTCTCCTATATCCCCTGGAACACGGGATATTTTTCTTACGGTCCATAACTATGTTCACTTAGAAAACCAATGAAAGATTTTTTGTTTCCAATTTTGTTACAACTTCGTGTAAAACCCCAAAATTTGTAGAAATTAACAATATATACACACAGAAATTCTTAATAGCTAAAACTATATTAAAAAAGCAAAAAATAAGACATTACTATACCAAAAACAGAGAGAAAGGGAGCTAACAGACGTTACTTTATACAAAAACTATATTTAAAAAGAAATAAGACGTTACAGACTGAGGAATTTGATCGTAATAATACAGCTATGGAATTTTCGAGAGAAAAGAACTTAAACAAGCAAATAATAAAATAAGTTGATAAAAAGGCTTAATACTAAAAACAAAAACACATAAAAATTATACACAACACTATAAAAAGTACGTTACAGTACCGCTAAGACAGAGTTGCATAACAATCAAGTAAGAAAGTATAGTCGGTCAAGCCCAACCGCATGATACCCAACACAACAGTATTTAAAAACAAGTTTCCAGAGTGTTTGGCTATATGAATAGAGATCTATCTATGTTTTTAATTTCATTAACATCGGTTAAATAGTTACTGATGGGCAGAAATTTTTTTAAAAAATGCATACCTTACGTGTCCATATAAATATGGATCTATATACATATGTCTTAAATTGCATTTTAATTGGTTTGATGGTAGGCACAAAGACCCTCTTCCGGATAGCAGCTTGTATGGGGGCTATATTAAATTCGCTCTTGTGCCAATTAGAACCGACGTACCAAATTTCATTAAATTATCTTTAAAATTGCGACCTGTACTTTGCACACGAGGTTACATGGACAGCCAGCCAGCCGAACGTACATCATTGGATCGACTCAGAAAGTGATTTGATTTGAGTTGATCGGTATACTTTAGGACCAATATTTTAAGGTGTTTCTCACATCAGCACAAATGCATAATACCCTCTCCACTCTTTAGTGTAGGTATAATAACATACAGAGATAATATAGGATAATGGGATGATAAAGTTCAAGGGAACCACAAAATATTACCATAACGTTGAACGATTTTTTTAACCAGAGTTGTTACAGCACAGAAATGGTTGATTTTTAGTATTTATAAAAAAAGTTGCACATAAAAATAATTAATAATAATCACGATTTTTGCAAAATATTATTAAATAAGTTTTTTTTCGTATGAAAAAAAAAATGAAAAATTATCTTAAAATGACAAAATAAGTAAAACAAGCCGATATCGCAAAAATAACTAAAAAAAGCCGATATTGCCAAAATAAGCAAGAAAAAGCTCTAACAAATAAGGGTAATTTTCTTTGTTTTTTTATGATCGGAATTTGTGTTCAATCAAAATCTTTCTATCTTGTAAACCAAAAAATAAGCATTTGCTTTTTTTTGGTTGCCCTATTGATAACATATGAATGAACTATTTTTCGTAAATCATTATTAATTTAAAATGGTTGGTGAATAAGTAATGTTGTCTCATTGACGAATAAATAACTATGATTTACATTTATTAGCCATAAAGATCAATGTCAATTGCTCCCGACGAATTCTTCATATAATTAGTCTTGTATAACATAAGAGCTAATATATTAACCAAAAAATTCAGTTGCCATATAAATTTGAAGCAAAACTTTTGAATTAAAATAAATAACATTAATGGATATTTTGTAATTCTCCTCTTTTGTTTGCGATAGAAAGCTAAACAATACATATTCATAAAACCTTTTTGGACTGCCTATTTACATATAAAAGCTAAAAGAAAATGGTGTGCATGCTTTTTAAAAATAAAGTCCTTTGTGTTCTTATTTAAACACACTCTTACGCAAACTTGCACACAGAAACAAAAAAGAAAAAATATTCCAGGCATATTAAGTTTATGTGTGAGTGGAAAAGTATGTGTATGTAAATATGTATGTATATACATAATAAACTAATACTTAAGTACAATAGACTTTCGTACATACATACATACTTCATAAGTGTTCACTTCTTTGATAGTGGGAGTATATTTTGTACATAAATACATTTAAATTTGCATTGAAGAGTATGTATGAGCGTATAACTGAGCGTTTGAATGATTTAAGTCTATTTACTTTTTTGTTATTCATCAGAAAAAAGGAAAAGAAAAACGTCGCAGAAGCTAACAACATGCATAAACGAATAACTAAATAAATGACAGACTGAATGAATAAATAAGTGAGTGACTGACTGACTGACTGACTAAATGAATGAAAGATTGTTAAATATTTTTTACTTAATTTTATGGAGATTAAGAATAAGATGTTTGAATTTATCAACTCTTCCCCATTATTTCTCTTTTCTAGCTTTTAAAACTTTATGTATGAATGTGTGTTGTATATCTTTCTTTTATTTGTGGCAACCGCATGTTATTTAAGAAAAAATTTTCCGAAATCTGAGTGCGAGATGAACGAGTTGTGGGGCGGTTTTATTCATTTAAAATCTAATCAAACGATTTTCAAGCTAGTTTTAGGTTTTGTTTGTAGTTGTTGTGGTTTCGTAGCTTTTTTTTTGTAAAAGTTTTTACAGTGTTGCTCAAAATGTATCTCTATTTAAGTACCATAAAAAATAATAAGAAGACATTCAACTATTTCAACATTATATTTTCTTAACAATTTTCCTTTTTTCGATCGCCGCTTTTTATATTTAAATGTGTGTTTGGGTGTATGTGCGTATGTAATATTTTCTACAAAAAGCCAACTAAAGAAAAGTTTTGAATTTCAAATTGCTAATTTGAAGAGGGTTACACTCTGTGCTTTTACTAAAATGTGGGAAAACTTTTAATGTCAATTGAATAATTTTTATGTACATATTTACATTAGTATGAATAAATAATTTCAAAAGAAGTTTTCTGTTTATAAAACAAATCAGAATGAGACTACAGGAGAAAAAAATTATTGTCATATATTTCACAATTTTATTTGTAAAAACAATTTTTTGTTTTCAAAGTGTAAATAGAAGTTAATGAAAGAACAATTCAAGATTAAGTCAAATTTGAATTTGTTTTATTTTATTTATTTATTAACTTAATTAACCGAGCAATGGTAACCAAGACCTTCAGGCGGTTGTTATGAAAGGGACCAGAGTCTCTGGCAGAGTCAACTAGCCTACTCCCGGTAGGAAATTAATAGTATAGTATTAATAGTATCCCACCATGATTTTGATTTCAAGTTGAAAATTACCTTTTCTCAAACGATAAACGTTTGATAATGATGTGAAAATCATTCGAAAATTATTGTATTCTCAACACAAATTTCAAATTAGAGACCAATGGCCAATTTCACCAATTCTATTTTAATATCAATGTATTCTTAAATATTGTTTTTCGTATAATTTTATTTTTATTTGACATGAAAAAAGAATTTTTAATATAAATTGATTTTTAAATAATTTGGTGAAATTAGCCATAAGTTTATTTTTAACATGGAAATTCAAATGTACTTTTTTTAATTTTCCTTTATTATTAATTTAAATACACTATCAGCTAAACAATCGGAACCACAGCTGCTGCTAAAAGATGAAATAGCGTTTTCCGTCTTCAACTTCTTGGAAAAAAGAAATACTTGGATCCTTTTTATTTTAACGATTGCAGTCCACAGATCAAAAAATAAATTCAGTTTTAATTAAAAATTTAATCAAATGAATTAAACGTTTAATTTATACTAATAATTCGTTTACTGGTACAAATTCAATTAATTTTTTTTTTATTAATATAACAAATTTAAATCAGTTTTAATTATTTTCTGTGGCATGGCTCTGCGTATCACCGCGATCGTACAACAAACTTATAATTTCTTCACCTTTGAGTTTTATTTTTATAATGCTTAGGCTGTCACCTCTTTGCGATACGTTAAGGCAGGAACAAGCAGGCTTCCGCGAAGGTAGATCATGCATAGATCACGTGTCGACATTACGAATTATAATCGAGCAAGCAAATGAGCACAGCTCGCCCACTTATATGCTCTTCGTGGACTTTGAGAGGGCATTCGACACAATCTTGAGGACGAGCATTTGGAGAGCACTGCATCGCAGAGGTGTACCGGAATCTATTATAGACGTTATAAAACTTTTGTACTACAACTCCCAAAATCAGGTGCTATACAAGGGTCAAACGTCTGAAACATTTACTATCGATGCGGGAGTACGCCAGGGTTGTGTTTTGTCACCAATTCTTTTCCTGCTTGTCTTAGATGATGTCATGTCAATAACAAACATTAAAGCACCCGACGGCATTCAGTGGACGCCCTTCTCAAAACTTAACGATCTTGACTATGCTGATGATTTATGTCTCTTAGCACATAGGTTCGAACATATAGAGAACAAACTAAAGGCTCTCCATAACAACGCTCTCAAAGTTGGTTTGAGAATAAACTGGCGGAAAACCAAACTAATGAGAATTAACACAACGAATACCACCTCTCTAACTCTCGATAATAACAACATAGAGGATGTACAATCTTTTTGTTACCTTGGCTGCACAATCACAACGAACAGTGGTGCAAACGAAGACGTTTCTGCGCGCATCAACAAGGCCCGTCATGCCACGCATTGTTTAAAAAAAGTATGGGTATCATCTGACATATCAATACAACTGAAGACCAAAGTATTTAATACATGTGTGAAACATATACTCCTGTACGGATGTGAAACTTGGGACCTATCCAAAAGCGACGTACGACGACTGCAAGTTTTCACCAACCGCTGCTTACGAAGGATTATTCGATGTTTTTGGCCCAACACAATATCTAACGCTGAGTTGCTTCGAAGTACGAACCAACAGCCAATCCAGCACGACATCCTGAAAAGGAAATTTGGATGGATTGGTCATACACTGAGATCCGATAACGAGGTAGCAAAGGCAGCGCTTCAGTACAACCCCCAGGGTTCTCGGCGTCGTGGACGTCCAAAAACCACTTGGCGCATCGCAACTATACGTGAGCTGACAACTGCAGGGTTTTCATGGAACGAGGCATTAAGAACAGCCCACAACAGAGTCCGTTGGAAGTCATTAATTGAGACCGTTTGCTCCCTAGCTGGAGAATAGCGGAACATCATCAAGTTTTATTTTTATTCGCATTCGTGCTCAATGTAATATATACTCACAAATAATTTATATATTTTGAAAATAAATAAAGTTTTTCTAAAGGCGAATCCACTTCCCTTAATATGTATGTTTTCTTTATTTGTTTAACACATTTAACTTTAATTGCCATTTTTAATGTTTATATTTATGTACTCTTTGCTGTAGTGTTGCCAAGTTTATTTTTTATATGAGAATAACATTTAATAATAACACGATGTTAAATTAATAAAACTTTAAATGTCCCATGTTAAGATTCAAATCATTATCAAATTGAATTCAAATGTTAAAATCTAACAATTAAAATTGGTTTGAAAATTGTGCTTGATATCAAATAATAAAATCGTTTCATATCAAAGATTTGACTTCGTGTTTGTTGGGACATGTATGTATATTAGACCGTCTCACTTTTCAAAGTTTTTCTTGGGATTCAAAAAATTTAATTAACAAGGTTTCGTCTAAATGTGCTAAATTCCCATTTCATATTTTGATAAACTGAAATTTATTGTTAAAGGGATAAGCTATTCCTATGCGCATTTCACTGGTTGCTTAGGCCAGATCGTCAGGAAACTTCATCCAAAGATTTTAGAAAAACTAAAGATGTTTAACCAAATAAAACTGTTAAGCGAATAAGAATTATAAGCCTCAGTTTTACTTGTAAAAATATCAAAGCTTAAACAAAAACAACAACAACAATAAACAGTGAGTTTATCTTTTCTTACAGTCCCTTTTTATTTAAAGTTTTTTTTTCGAAATTCCTTCATGAGCATCGATTTTTTCAATCTACTCTTAAAACCAATAATTTTTTTGTATAACACTTAAATGTTGATGAACGGGAAGTATTCTCTCAAATCGTTTTTTCGTTGTTTTAGGCAAAATTCATTTTTTCCAAAAAATGAAAAAATCTTGCTTTAGTAATTTGCATCTAACTCAAGCAGTTCTTAACGGATTTGAACCAAATAACATGCATTAGAAAGCTTTTAAAATTTCCCAAATATTTTTTAAAACTACATTGCCATTTTGTTCGATGTTTTTTTATTCATAGCATTAAAATTCAGATTTTTATATTTGCTTACCTTTATTTTTATAAAAATTGAACGAGGCAAAATTTTTATATTCTGAAATTCAGAATGGTAGCATTCTGTTAAGAAAAACTGCAGTTTTAGTTGAAATTATGAAATAAATAAAGTTGTTAATTTGTAAATTTGCTTCAATTTCATATACTCATTACAGAGCTTTTGGAGCTGAGTCAAACATTTTTAAGCGAAACAACTTTCAAAAATAAACCAATGGAAGTTCGCCTTCCTGGAGCATTGCACCGTGCTAAAATTGTGTCCAGCGGTATTTACAGCCCCATTTGTTTTGCATTTCGAAACCAATTTAAACTGACGGATACATTAAAAATATTTTACAAGCATCGAAAATAAAATCGAAGTTTTTATTTTTTGAAATGTTTTTTTTTTTTAGTTAGGCTTGAGTTCATCAAATTTAAATTGCATTAAATTATTTTTACTGAAGGAAGGAATTTTACAACATGAAATTTTATTAAAATTCATTGATAATTTTCTTGGCTGAGCTGGGGCTCGAACCTGGGTTGAATTTACATGTTTCAAGAATCACCACATTCTTTGAAGTTCTATTCTCTGATCCACTGCGGTACCTGTCAGCCAACACGCAAACATCAATCTTTAACTAGTGGTACTGGTGGTTCGAAATTTGCTGTAATTATCATTATCAATTTTATATTACATGTTGCTTCCTTTTTTCTCTTTTTTCGTATTCTTTCTGTCAAGACTTTGTCTTGAAAACCTGAATACATTTGTTTATTACGTTTTTTGTCCACTTTCGTCGACATTTTATTTGTATCACTTGAAGTACAAATGTAAATATTAGAGCTTGTTTCATAGCTATTATAAGTACAATTGTGATTTTTAAATGAACTGTTAATTTTCAATTTAAAAATTTTTAGTTAGGCTTGAGTTCATCAAATTTAATTTGCATTATTTTTTTCTTTTTTTTTAATTTAGATGATGCGTTGCGTGGTCTTATTTTGTTCAATATTTTTCTGGTCAAAATTTACGTTGAGCATTAGTTTAAGTACACGTTAGCAACGCATTCCGCTTTAAGCCATATTTTTTATACAAAAAATCGAGCAATATAGCTGCTTTGGAAATAATGTCACGCCACTTATAGTATTTAATTTAATAATGGCATCCGCTTTAAATAGTGTTTTTTCAAAAATGTTTTTCGATATTATTGGAATAAATTATGAATTTTTTCAAAGTCCAACTTCCTGTTCGCGCGAAAATAAAAATTTCAAAAAAATTTAACAGTTTGCAATAAACTTAACAGGAGTTAACTGCTGAGCGCGCAAAAAAAAAAACGTCAACAATACACTTTCTAATGCATGTAATTTGGTCCAAATCCGTTAAGAACTGCTTGAGTTAGAGGCAAAGTGCTAAAGCAAGATTTTTTTATTTTTTAGCCTAAAAAACGAAAAAACCATTTGAGATACCACTTCCCGTGCATCAATATTTTTTTTTTTATTAGGTTTATTTTCAATTTAATTCATTACAATAGGTGGCCACTAGGCCACTAGGCGCTGACATTTTTGAGGCGAGTTGGCAAGGTTAATTTAAAGTTAATTTCAATATACATATCGTTACTTTAATATAGAAAAGCCCTAACTAACATTTTCCTTACTTTACAGGAGAAGGAAAAGACTTAATAAAAATTGTAGTATCGTAGTTGCGATTTTTTTTAAACGCAGTTTTTTATTAAATTGTTTAGAGAGTTTAATAAAAAACTGCGTTTAAAAAAAATCGCGACTGCAAGAATATAATTTTTATTAAGTTTTTTCCTTCTCCTGTAATGTACGGAAAATGTTAGTTAGGGCTTTTATATATTAAAGTAACGATATACTAATTTAAAAAAAAATGTAAATATTTAATAAGAAATAAATAAATTTTACGCTAAAAGCTCATCTATATGTTCCGAAATGTGTTTTTTTAGTAATTTTTTAAATGTTGAAATTCTATTTGCGTTTTCTAACTTTTGTGGCAAGTAATTATACTCACGGCTACCCATGAACTCGACACGCTGCTTAGTTGTTCCCAATCTGCATCGGGCTATTCTGAAATTTTGATTATTTCTAGTATTAATCACATATTGATTTGGTAAAAATTCAATGGTGTGATGTCCAATGTTATTCAAGCATTTAAATACGTATAACAAAAGTTGCATTTTGTAAACACCATATATTGGCAATATAGTTTGACATATGTCTCTAAACAGTGATAAAGTAGAATATAATATCGCTAAATTATAGACTACCTTTAAAGCTCTATTTTGCATGCGTTGTTACGATTTTAATTGATAAGTTTTTTTATATCCATACAAAATGGCCAAATAATTAAAATGACTGTGGATTAAAGCATTTTATATAACAAGTTTCGAATCTTCATGAAATTTGTTTCTGAATTTGTATAAAATGCCAACGGCTTGCGCGGCTTTTGTTCTAAGAAATTGAATGTGTTTGTCCCAAACAAGATTTTTTTGAATATTTATTCCTAAGTACTTAACAGACTTAACTTCCATGATTTCTCTTCCATCAACAATTATCGAAAAATATATATTATTACAAGTTGGCTTAAATCTAATCAGCTGAGTCATATTAGCGTTTAAGATAAGTTTATTTATTCTGGCAAACTCACATATTAAGGCTGCATCACCTTCGATGACAACAGTTTCATGCTTATAAGGGTAAAATAAGCAAACATCATCTGCATACATAAATATTTTACCACTAAGACCAAGATTATGCAAATCATAAATAAAAGTGCTGAATAGTAATGGACCAAGTACACTACCCTGTGGCACTCCATTTTTAACACAACGTGTACTACTTTTGTTAACACCAATTTGAACGAACTGTTGACGATTCGTTAGATAGCTTTTTAATAACAAACGATCTCTTTTCATAACACCATAAAACTTTAATTTTTATAGCAAAATGTCATGATCTATAAGATCAAATGCTTTACTAAAATCGTAAAAATTTCCAGCCACACCACCCTGCCCTTCATCTAAGCCCTTTAAAGAGGTAGTTAATAACATTATTGACTGCCTCTTCCGTTCCACATCCTTTTCTAAACCCATATTGAAAATCACTGAGTAAATTGTCGAACATATACAATGACATTTGGTTGTAATTACTGACAAAATGGCAACAGGTCTGTACTTATCAACTGCCGATGCATTATTTTCCTTAGAAATTGGAATTATCTTATGAGTTTTTAAAATATTTGGGTATGTTTGGGTAGTTATCGTACTGCTAAAAATGTTTATCCAAAAAGGAGTTACTTCATTAACACATTTTAAAAGTATTTTTGTTGAAACATTGTCATGACCACAACTTTTATTTAATTTTAACTTTAATACAACATTCTTCATCTCATCTTGCGTAGTATAATTAAAAGTAAATTTTGTACTGGTTCTGTTTAAAGTTAACAATGAATTAAAGTTTCAGTTTCTGAATATATAATTTGCGATTTCAAATAAGATATTCAATCAATAAAATAGTTGTTTAACAATTCAGCTTTCCCAAAGTCAGCAGAAATTTCGTCTCCATTAAAGTCTTTAATACATATGCTTCTTCTTGTTGTTCTTCCGAGAAACTAATTTACAAATTTCCAGCTCTTTTTAGGATCATGTTTAATTGTTTCTAAATTGTTTTTAAAATAATTATTCATACACTCTCTAAGTACTTTTTTGATTACATTGCGAATTCTTTTCAATCTTTCCTTGATATCTGTATTATATACCAAAATTCTTGGTTTTTAGAGTAGATTAGGAAAATCGATGTTCATGAAGGAATTTCGAACAAAATTGTAAAAAGTGAGGCGGTTTAATGTATATATTCCTTTAAAAAAAAGAAAACTTAAAATGCACTACTTTTAATTATTTTAGAATAACTTTGCGGGCTTACAAAAACTTTTAAATATTAGTACAAATTGTAATTAACAGTCTACAAGTAAATCACTTATAAATAAATTAAGTCAATTATTCATTATTGAAAATGAATATTTGCAAAAAGGTAAATTTTTGTTACTATAACGGAAAAGGTATTTGTTAGCAATACACCGATGGCCTGTGATATTTTAATGTAGCTTTTTACTTTTTTGTGGCCCCAATGTATTGTTTATAAATAAGTGATCGAAGCAATTAATTTACCTCATAATGATTTTTGCCAAGTATTCCATAATAAAATGCCAGATAATACTTGACTTAAAAAGCATGAAAATGTTTTTAAAATTGCGCATTATTAATAAAATACAAACACTTTTTAATGCGGATGTACTAGAGTATCCACTCGATAAATCGTTGTTCGATTAATCGAGAAATTTTTCCGCCATTATTTGATCGAATAATCAAAATAGCCAATTTCGAATAACGAATATCTCGAACAATTTATGTCAATTAGTCGATTAAGTTGAATATCTTTAAAAAATCTACTTTTTTAAATAAAAATATTTGGTTTTAGATTTCTAACTGTTTAATATTATTTCTTAACTTCTACATTTATTTTTATCACATAAACTTTTGAGCATATTTTAGACCCTTTTTAATTGTTGTTGTGCGAGAGACAAATTAACAAATTAAACGTCAAATTCCATATGTTAGAAATTTGGCACTTTAGTAGCACATTTTTCATATAAAGTTTAACATTTATCGTAAAAAAATGTGTAAATTAAAGGTTATTACAAAAATTTAATAAGTTATCAGTGAAATTGACATCAAAGCAATTTTAAAAACTTAAGAGTATAAAAAAATTGTAAAAAATTAGGTCATTTGTAAACAAATTTTAACAAAAAATATCCATCGACTTCAATTTCACTCAATTTCTAACTAACTGGCACCTCTCACAAAATATGCCGGAACTAAAAAGTCAAAAATATAAGAAATAAATAAAAAAATGTCTAAAAAAATGTGAGCTCAAACCTATATTTAATACCCGCATTAAGTAAAGCAGGCGGGAGGGACACAAATTCACTAATCTACCATAGCGCTTGATAAGAAATACTTGACGTGTACAGACCCCTTTAAAGCTATTAAGTGGAAACTTAATTTTGTTTTCCTTGATCTTGTTTCGGCCTTTTTAATGTATAAAAACTGTATTTTTTGCCGGCAGGTGTTTTGAAATTTTAAATTATTTATATAAATAAATAAATAAATAAATAAAAAGAAGGTATGAATGAACACTTTTGAAATCTTTGATTTTTTTTGATGTTGCAATAAAGGAGCGATATGAATTGTTATTTTATTGTTTATTGTTAAACTAAATGTTTGTATTTTTGTTTTTTTGTGTTTATTAATATAAAAAATGTATTAATTCATGTAGAGATTTATGTTTTTTTCCCATTGAATAAAATTATTTGAATTATTTAAATTATTCAAACAATTTAAAAACGTTACTCGATTAATCGAGCAAATTAAAAATTAAAAAATCGATTAATTTCTTACTCGAACAAAACCAAAAGTCAAATAATTGGATACTCTAGTATGTACCGTAGAATGACACTGACTGTTTTACTGTGCATGAATATTAAATACCTCAAAAGAGTTAATGACAAAAATTCAGTGACAAACTGGTGGTTGGATTATTTAACTCTTTTTAATACCAGACAAAAAATTATCTTATTAAAATTTTAAAATACAGATGCATTTGTACATTTACGAACGAGAAAAAAAATTAATTAACGTGAATTTTTCGTTTTCTCCATGGAACAAAGAACATCAAATATTTTAATGTCAAGTTACCTTTAAATTTACCATCATTTGTTATCTTTTTCCAAAGCAACAGTTGTAAGAATAATTTTATTTTGTTTTAGTTGTAATTCGTACTTTATTCTTGACATTATCACGTGCCATTGTCTTGTGAACTGTGTAGATAGTTTAGGAGATGTACATAAGTTGTTTTTTAACTTAAGTTTTTAGCATAAAGCAAAAGCAGTAGCATCAGCCAGTCAGACTTTCTTTCCATAAATCTGTATTAATGTTCAAAATTTTACGGTACATTAGTAAAAGAAGGGACATTAAAAGGATTATGGGTTTATATTTTTTCTTTGATCATGGACATGTATTCAACATACGTGTACTCACGTTTTTATGTTAAATTAGAAAAAAAAAATATTCCAGCAAATGATGTCGTTTTGCTTAACTTTCTGTGTATTTATATTCAACATAGATGATATTTAAACATTGAATAAGCTTTTGTAAGAGATAAAAAAAATTTTATTTTTTCATGAATTTTTGATGTTTTCAAACATTTAATAATTTATAAGAAATTTCTTATATTTTTATTAATAAATTTTTACTTGTAAACAATAAGTCATTGGCCATCGCAACTAACTTTTATTATACCCTTGACGTATGAGTAATATTTAATTAAATGTACTTTGTTCTCTGTTTTTTGTACATGTGAATGTATGAATGTAATACCCTAAAGAAATAACTTAACAAACTATTAATTTTAACCTTAAATTATTATCGTTGTATTGTTGTTATTGCTCTATTGCTTCTACAACTAGAGTAACAATTGCAAAATGGTTGATTCTTCGTTTTTTCTCCATTTTAAACTAGTTAAATCGCTTACAATTCAACGGGGAGTTAATTAAAAATATTTCCGGTTACGGAAGAATGTTATAAATCCTCAATGTTTATAAACATTAGACCGACTCACTTTGTTAAGAGAGCAAAAAAGTGATTTTGTTGCACCCATTTAAGAATTCCTGGTTTTTTTTTATAACGATTTCGGAAATAGCTTAGGTCTACTTCTGTTCGTTGATGAGGTGGATAGAAAGTCCCATGTTTAATTGTTTTGGGAAATTTCTCTTTAGAAAACATATATCGGGAGCCGCAGAACAAAACGTACTTCTATCATTTACATTTTTGGAAAAAATTGAGGTTTATTTATTTCGTCTCCTGAATAAAAGCCTGCACCTGGAAATGGTAAAAAGTTTTTTACTTTACAATAGATGCTTCAAACTTCCATAAGTCACCACATTAAATGTTAAGGATGTTTAAATACCACTCTTAAAAAATCAAAGGTACGTTTTAATAATTTTTTTGTAGTCCATTTTCTTGGTTAAAAAAAGTTATGCTTACAATACTTTTTCTAGCAGATTTCAACCTTAATCGTACAAAAATTAAAAAAAAGAACTTGTCAAAAAATCTCATTTAAACGAGTTGTGTGACCTGGTCCCGGCAGCGTTCAATACCGAAGTTGTTGAGTGCTTTTCAGATTACATCACCATTTCACGGACAATTTTTAATGGGCTATTGGGTTTCCGGTCGTTAGAGATTCAACAGTGTTTTCACTTAATCACGTTCAATTTTGAAGCCAATTTTGTTAAAACACAGTTAAAAACAGGGCCAATATGAGTATCAAAGTGATTTTCTCGATTATTAATAGAAAAAAAATTCACCCCTATCGTGAATAACAAGTGCAATTTTTGTTCCCATGAAAGTTTCATTCTCCTCGAAGGGGAAAAGGCAATCGTGAATCTTATGTAAAAATTCTTCACGCTATCAGTTCCAGTGAATGTAAAAAAAGAAGAAAGATTAAAAAAATTAAAAAATAAATAAAATTTTGTGTTCAAAAGTAAACACGTATATATTTTAAAGAAAAGTTAAAATAATAAAGCAAAATATTAAGTATTGGAGGAATAGTTTGATGACAACGTTAGTTTTTTGCACTTTTTAAATTTTATGTAGTAAAACATTTTCCAAAATTCTGCCACCACGTCTTTCGAACACTTCACAAATCCTCGGGCAATGGACCTGTTGTTCTGCATTTTGTTGACCAATATATCGGTTTGTGCCTTATTAACGTATCTAGCCCTTAATAAACATTTTTTCACGTTATTATTCTCCTTTGAATTACCTTTTATTCATAAGAGTATTTCATGATCGCAAATATGTGAAAAGGGGAAAAATTACGAGGGAAAAATTATTCACGATAGGGGTGATTTTAACTATGTTAAAACTTAAACAAAATTATAAAAACAAATAAAAATATAAAATGTATTTGCGGCTTAAAAAGTAACAAAATTAATCTAAAAGCAAGCTTGCTTAATTTAAAAAATAAAAATGATACTCGTTTCAATAAATTTTCGTCTTTTAAATGCAGACATTCAAATAACATTTTAATACCAGTTTCGACCATATTTTCAACAAAGTATTTTCTAGATCAATTTTTTTTTAATTCCTTAAGCTTTTCCCATACATAACATGATTTATTAAAAGTAAAAATTCTAATGAGATTTTTTTTTGCAATAAATAATAATTTCATTAAAAATAAATTAAAAAATCAGACGTTTCTTTGAATAACCCGAGATTTTAGACATGCATAATCATGATGAATATGTGTAGCATCAAGAGACATCTTAAATTTTGTTAAATAATTTATATGTTGCTTGCTGACCTGTGAAACGTTGTTCTGCCATCCAAATAGTTTCCAGTGAATATTTTGGTTGTTCAATAAAAAATATCGAATGTCACTACTTCTAAAACGAATTTAAAGAATTGATTGCAGGGCATAGAACTTCATCGTATTAACCGTAATTAATGATTTGTAAATAAGCAAAACGTTGGATTTTTATTTGTTTGTTTGGGTACAAGGTAAAATCTTTATAACTCAGGAACGGTAAGAGCGAATTCAAAAATATTTGCTTGTAGCTTATTAAGGATAAATTGATCTTTCAAACTGCATTGTTGGTTTGTTTCATTTTCATTAAAATTTTTAAAATAATAAAGCGTTATTTACAAAATTTATGGAAAAATTACGAAAAATTTAAATGTAGGGTGCATAAATGAGCAAATGCATTGTAAAAACTTTTAGTCTTTGTACACCAAAATAAAGCTTGGACATTTTTCTTTTAAATTATTTCCTTTAAGTTGAAGAAAGTCGTGGTTTTTGACAAAGTTATGAAGAAAACTAAAAAAAAGGCCGGCAGACCCGATTTTTGGCAAAAATTTGACTTGAGCGTCCTCTAAACCTCTTCCGAAAAATTTAAAAAAAAATCTCAAAAATACTTTACCCTTTAAGCTTTTAAATTATGCTTGAGCCCCAAATTTTTTTTTATTTGGGACACACTAATATATTTGCTTATGTATGTATTACAAATGCTTTATTGCCACCACATATAGACATAGATATTTGTGTAAGCATTCACACACCTACATATGCACATACTTACTCGTATACCTTTACTAGCAATAATATATTTTTGTCGATAAGAATTCTAACTGAAAACCGAGAACTTGTATTTCCGTTTACAATTTGCAATACACAACTTGGAGGAAAAAACTGAGAACTGCACAACTACACTTGTAATGAATGAATTATTGAGCATGGAAAAAAATTTATAAAAAAGAAGCCAGAATCTTATTTTAAATTGGCAATTGCATAGTCGTATGTTTGAATACATATAAGTTTTTTAGTTTAGCTTATTTTTATTGGTTTCTTTTAAACAGTTAAAAAAAAAAGTTTCCTTACACGAAAGTAAAAAAGAAATAAACAAGAGTTTTTTTTATATCTTTTTATGCTTTAAAAATTCTGTTTTTGAAAAATTCGATATTTCTAAAAATATGTCCTAAGTTATACTATCCTGTCAGCAGTACTACTGACCAACCATAGACCAGACAATGCTTTGTGCTATAGACATTTAGCATGTGCTTCTCATTGAAACTCCGCTACTGACCTTGAAATCATTTACTAGGTAATAGAGGCCTGCTAAATTCTATTTCAACACACATTCAAATCATTGAACAATTTCTAAACTCTCTACTGTAGTGTCCCTGCCACAAGCGAATACTAATGTCAAATCGTCAGTTGATAATTTAAATGTCGTATGTGGATTTTTTGAGGTTGTGAGTTAAGATCGATTCTTTAGGTTTTCCGACCCCATCTTTCATTCGGCGCAATCAGATTTTTAATGCCTCATACGGTTTTCGAGATATGGAGTGTTGAGTTTGTCGTATGTGGTATTTGCTGAAGCAAATTTATAAGAGTTCAAGCTTCAAACTCAATTTACTCGAAACTATCGGGATCCACATACGACAATTAAATTATCAGGCGACGAAATGTAGACTTACTAAAAGGAAAGTGCGGATAAAAGAAATACCCTCAAAAAATAACAAAGGAATAAAAAATACACTCAGCATTGAGAGTGGGAACAAAAAAATACACACATTCTTGTGTATTAGACCGTTTCCCGAGTAAATATAGTAAGTTATTGGGCGATCTTAACGAAATTTTGTGGTGTGACTTCTAGTAATGTGTATAGGAAGAACTTGTGCACATATTGCTTACCGCCCCGGTAGGCTAGCTGGTAGGGAATTTAAATAAAAATAAATAACAAGAAAAATAATAAATATTATTGCTTGTTTTTGTAATAAAATCATAAATTTTTTAGGGTAGTTTTTCCACATTTAAATTAATAACCGCTTAGTCCCAATTTACAATGTGGCAAGTGAAAGGCAGACAGACGAAGTTTGCTGGTAAGGGGGCGACGCTGTATGCGTAACACACTTCACTTTTTTCCTCTCTCGCCTACAAACTTCGTCTGTCTGCCTTTCACTTGCCACATTGTAAATTGGGACTTAGGAGAACTAACAACAATTTTTCACCAATATTGCTCATTTCTTTTGAGTCGTTCGAAAGTGAGCGTGATTTCAACAGACGGATAGACAGACGGACATAGCTATATTAAGTTAGAATTACTCAAGGACCCAGACTATATAAAAAAGATTCACATGGAATTAAAAACTTAGTATACCCTCTTCAGAACAAGTTGTGGTATTTTTAAAGTAAGTTAAGGAGTTCAAAGTACTGGATAAAAAAAAAACGACAACTTCTGTTGTCGACTATACTTTAATTTTTATCTCTAACAAAAATTTATAAAAAAACACATGTGAAAAGATGTTTATTTTCAGCCCAACACACTTAGACTTACGGATACAATGCAATTGAATGTATAAAACACATAAATTAGAAAATAAATAGCAGGAAAACGAAAATTGTTAACTTATCTTCACTTGACTTTTCTATTGGTAAATAGAATAAAATTAAAAATAAAAATAAAAATAAAAAAAAGAATAAAAACAAATGTTCACAATGAAGGTGTTGATTGTTTAGACTTGTAGTTTCTGCTTCATTTTTGTTGTTGTTTTTTTTTTTTAATAAAAATCTAAAAATGCATTCATTCATGTCTTTTCAACCTCAATTGTAAAGTCTAGAGACTTTTGTGCTAAGAAAATTCAATAACAGTATTTTGCGAATAGTTTTATTTATGTTTAACTAAATAGATATAGAAATGAATGTTTTACTTGCATTCAAAGAAAAGGAAACCGTAGGAAACAATAAATAAAGAAAACTTGTAGAAGCAATAAAAAATAAATGTGTACAAATAAAAGTTCACTGAACTTTTCAATTAAAAACTGTTCTTTTTAAAAGGTAAAGAAATCTGGCGTTTAAATATAAAAAACAATCGCTTCAATTAAATATAATATTTGTTAAAAATATTTGTGGAAAATTTGGGGTCGAAATCAGTGTTGCCACTTTGTGGGTAATTACCCGAATTTGGTATAATTTTTACTGTCGTGGGTAGAGCGTGGGTAATTTCTCTTTGGTGTAATTCAGGTGTAATTTGAAATTCGTACTTCAGATACCCAACTAAAATCAAGATTCGATTTCAGTGATGAAATTTATTTCTTTTTACATATTGTTGATTAAAAAAAATGCACAGTCTTTTAAACCAAAGTCTCGGTTTCTTTTTAAGAAAAGTCTACCTACAATCATTTAATATATTTTTTTTTCAAAACTTTGGTTAATATTGGTTAAGAACCTGTCTATTGAAAAAAGTAATTGAAACTAAAAACTAGACTGGGGGAAGATATGTTTCCAATATTCCATCATATAATTAATTTTATTTTTATCTGGCAACTTTCAAATGCTTTAGTTTGAAGAATATTTAACGCTCTTAACAGTTGTAAAACTGAATAACGAAAGGGTCAGTTGAATAAAACCAGGCAATTTGTTTACTAAATAAGGAATAAAGGGTATTTTATAGGCCATGAAACTTAAAATCATAGACAACACAAAAAAAATTTATTTTAGTCGCAGATTAAAACACGGCATTACCATTTGAAACTGATTTAAAACAAATAGGCACGCCCAATTTTGTTCCTCTTTTGCGAACATTGCTGGCTGCATGTTACGAATAAAATGAACAATGTTGATTCAATACGTTAATTGTTGCTGGTTTATCAGCATACACCCGTGACTTCACAACCCTACGGAAAACAACCAATAGGTGTCACATCGCACGGCCTTAAAGTCCTGACTGTTTATTTTCTTTAAATAAACACATCGCCTTCATTTGTAAAAGCAGTATGACAGTTCGTTTGACAGCTAACCTTTCGTAAGCTCTATGGGGCTTAAAAAAACCCATTATAAAGGAATGGCAATGAGCATTTTGAACCTTCCCTATGTATATGCAACCAAATGTGAAAGTTAAACTCATTATTTTAGGTGTTTTATTTTATGTTTTAATTATTGTTTTTGAGTCTTTAACGTTATTTTTGTTAATTTATTTAAAATTACAATAAGAATCTTAACAATTTCTCTAATATTGATCGTTTTTCATTGAATATTAAATAAAACTTCAATTTTATATCAGGTATAATTTCATTTAAATCGAGTAATTTTGCTTCATCTCAAGTGCAATTTTGAATTTTGCTGGTCGTAACACTGGTCGAAATATTTATTGAAACTTTTCCCTAATATTTTCAATAAATACACAATTTAAAATTCTCCTCTTGAAAAACAAGTTTGTTCAAGTTGGACACGCTAATCACAAATTTCAAAATTACACCATTTTCATAGAATACTAAAGCGGAATTTATAATTTATTTATATTAAATTTAAAACACTTTTAAGTATACTACGATTTTAAATTTCTAAGTGGGATCGACAAACTGCCTGTTACTAAATCTCGACATAAATTTATTAGACTGATAAACTGTTCGTTGATGACATTTGTTTTTTTTTCAATATATCTAGAAAACCACTATTTCCATTCGGCAATACCTTAAAAAATAGATGTGAAATTTAGAGGCCTGCTGATTGAATTTATCTGTACGCCAAATATTAAAAATAGAAGTGAAAGTTGGGAGCCAAATATAAGGGTGATCCAACCTTAATGCATGATGTTAATTGTGAGTCACACCTTAACGTGAAGATTTTTGCCCAGCCTGATTTGTCATTTCTTTGTTTCAGTGTTTGACAAATTCAACCACGGAAAGGTACATAATTTAGCAGCGCGTAAAGATTGTTGAAGCTTTTTACAAAAAATAGGCGTTCAAATCAAAATGCAATTTGTGCACTTTGTGTTTTTTTTTGGTCAGAATAATTGACCAAATGTACACAATCGGGCGATTTGTGCGAAAATTTCAGCAAACCGGGTATCAAGGAAATGTGAAAACACCTGTTTGGTGAGGTTTATGGCTGGTGGCGTCATCGGGCATTACTGAGAAAAGGGCTATAAGAATGTTTTATTTCATTAAAAGCAAAATATGGCATTGAGCCAAACATGCCAGCTGTTTGACATTTGTCAACCTGCAGCAGAAGCCTATGTATTACCTCCACGTGGTAATCTCTAGTAACATCTCTGGTAAATGGCTAAAATACAAGGCTCTTGCCGAGGCTGGATAGGAAATGGTGGAGCGAATTCCAAAAGTCTAGCGCCCTTGTATATGAAAGTATTCAATGGCGAGAAGTATTGACCATAGTACTTAAGGTTATATGGTTTTCCTCGGGGATCAGTGGCCCGCAGGTGAGCATGCACACCTGGCTGAACATTGGTGAGGTATTATTTTATCGGCCACATGCAGTGGATGACTCTTGTAATGTCAAGGGATCTGATCCAGAAAGATACATTTTTGTTTTGTAACACTTTTTGTGAAAGAATAGTCAGTCGTTCGTGTGATGGACACGTGGTTAGTGGAGTGCTGGTGATGCTGGATGTGGTGTAGTGGGCATTTATGCATGTTGATTAGTAGTCTTTCTTAGTAAGTTAGCTGCTGGGTATTTGGGTGGGTAGGTTTGGCTCACTCATCAGACCAGATGCCGCTGAAAAGAAAGTGTGATAGTCTTCATGTATTAAGTGTTGCACTACACGGATGTTTATTGCAGCCAAATTGGACGAGACATTTATGTCTGGGTGGAGAGGTTTGTGCCGTTATGATACTAAGACGAGGTTAGTAATACCATCCTGATACGGTTGTTTCTGTGTGCTCTTACACAGTACAAGCCCGAGGGGAAGGCGGTGAAAGCTTTCGTCGGTACACATCACAAGCCTGTCCAAAAATTTGTCCAAAAATAGGATCTTGGTTTGTAGTGGTTATTGTTTCTTTCACAGAAGTTTAGTGTTACTGAAGAAAAATGATGCTTTCTGTTTCCGATTTATAACAGTGGGTTCGGTTGTAATGAGGAAACATATTTGTTCTGTTGCTAATCAGCAGGAGCTGCATGACAGGTTCGAACAATGCAGCAGAGGTTAGGTAGCTCGAACTTCCTAGTTCGACACGTATGCATTTGGTTGTTGTTGTGTTTCAAATTCATCAAGTTTTACCAAAGCTACAAGATGTAAAAGGTCTGCAATATCAAACCGTGAATTCTGCTTATGTCTGAAAAACTTTTTTCCTCTTTGAAGTCTATGCAAACTAAACTTTCTTTTACATAAAAATAATATTTGTTAGTGGTCCAAAATATCTCCTGAACTTAAGAAATTAAAAATTCCCATTTTTCAGTTTACTGTTCTTAGTTTCTGAAATTTTTCACAATTTGGAAGCCTTATTCTAGCGTTAAACTATTAATGAAGACTTGCAAAACTTAACTGAACGTAAATGTCAACACAGTTTGTCAAGCCATAGTTATCTATATCTTCAGTTCTCATGCAGCTAAAAATACACCCGATATTTGATATTTGTTTTCTGCAAATACTTCATAGAACTATAATTTAAGCACAAAATATCATCTGAAAGAAATGTCTTGCAATAAATACATCTGAAGCAGGAGACAAATTTAACGATTCTTGCAAATACTTAAAATATCCTTGAATTTGAAGGAACAATGTTATATTCAAATAAAATTTAATGAGAGGACCAACATTTTACAGAATCCACGAAGATCTCCGTTTGGCTGTTTTAAGAAGTATTAATCATTTCTGAGCTTCTTTATATTTCTTTATATACAAATTTATAGGCCATTTAATTCCATTTAATAAATAGTAATAATACTGAAGAAATTATTAATAGATAAAAATAAAAGGAAGCGACCACAAAAATTTCACTTGTGTCACTCTCTTCTTTAACTTTTCTTGTTTAACATTTGTGAAATTTAATTTGATAAAAAAATGGCTGCCATCTTTTTGGAGCCAGTTTTCTGCCTTCTGCCTTCTCCTGTTTATGATTTAGTTGCGAAATATTTTATAATTGAAATTTTTTACATAAGCAAATTAAATATTTCGTTATCCATTTAATTCCTGCTTTATTGTATCATGTACTTTTGAATTTTTTATTATAAAAAGAAACAGAAGTATATTAAATACAAGTTTTAAATAAAATCTTCCTAAAATATACAGATATACATTTTTATACATACATTCAGAATAAGATGGGTTAATAATATTTTTGGTTGAAAATCCGTTTAATATTCATCATGATACCCAGAGTTTTGTGTTGAATTAAACAATTTGTTTACGATGTGTGTTGTGTTTCTTATTCTTTTTGAGAATATTTTTCTTTTTATTTACTTATTTTTTTGTTGTTGTTTGTGAAATCGTCAAAAAAGTGAAAGAAGACACGACATGGAAATTTGTTAAACATCAAAAAGTACAAAATGATGATTAAGAAAAAGGCAAAAAGGTTGTACAAGAAATAAAAATTAGTTTTTTGGATTTGTTGGAGTTGTTGTATGTGTATGTGACTACCTCCCAAAAGCCACATCAAAGTGTAATCGTATAAACTAAATACTAATACACTTGTACACACTCATGATACGTAGACAAGTACAAGATGTACATGTGTTCTTTTTTTTTTTGGGAATTTTTTAAGGTGTATTTGGTGAGAGTGTTTTAATAGGTGGTGTTATTTGCTAGATATTTGGATTTTTTAACAAATCTCAATTCTTATCCAACTGAAATTTCTAATTAAAGTTCTGTTCATTTTGCCGCTTTTGTCTGAATTAAAGTAACCACATTGTTCTGCAGTAACCTCTAAATGGGCAACAGGTTCAGGCAAACGTCTAACCAAATAGGACCATAATAAACGATCTTGAACTTCAATCAAAATTCAATACAGATTTTATGTTTATCATGATTGATTATGATATATATGGTGACAATTCTTCGTTTTGTATATGAAAGTCGTCTAAATCCTAATACATTTTACTAATATTTATTAAAAATTGTTAAAACTCATATGGGATATGCGCGAAAAGCTGTTGAGTAGATATTTCATAAAGCTTTGGTTTGGACCCTAAAAAATGTGTATACATTTAACCGACTGCGTATTTTCTCTTACGTTTATTTGTTATTTCAAAGTCTTCACAGTCTTTATCTGTAATATTGTAAAGCTAACGTGGAATAAAATGCTAATTGTTCCGTGGACTCATGTGCATTCAAGTTTTTTAAGATGAGGAGGGGCTTACGTCTTCGATAAATACAGTCTCGGAGATAATTAAAAATCTTATTTTATACAATTTTTACTGCAAAGTCTGGCATAGAACTTTTTCCAAAGCTTAAATGGGCATTACACTCAAAAGAAAAATCAATCCATTCGTACACAAAACATTCCGAAGCGGTATAAATAGTACGGTGGGTACGGATTTTCTTGAATCAAGTATAGAAAGATTGATTTGATGTAGAGGTTTTCAATCGCAAAAGACTTAAATTATCCATATTCAATCCCGAGTTCGTACTTTATTATTCGAAAATAAAATAACGAAATTAGAAGGAGAATTTTACTATGATTGATTTACGTTTTACACCTTAAAGAATTAAAAAAAATCTAGCATCATTCCCGATATGGTTTTTACTTTAAAAACTTAATGTACATATATAACTGAAAATATAAATTCTCAATTTTACTTTTTAAACTTGTTTAGTTGTTTTTGTTGTTTCTACACACAACAAGCAAATCGATAACTTAAATGAGATTAAAACGCGCTACGAACGGAAAGTTTTATCTTTTTTTACTTGGTTTAAGAATTTTGTACAAGTACGTTTTTGTGTTTTCGTACTTAAAGTAAGAACAAAAAACATAATTTATCCCGAGTGTTTTTCTCTCTGTGTATAAATAAATTTACGATGCAAGCCTTAAATGTATAATGCTATGTTCATACGGCATTTAAAATTAAGTTGTTCGCTCTCTACATAACGAATGCGAATTATACTGTTCACACGGCATATTCATAATAAAATATTTGACTATAGATTGCCAGCCGTTGCAGTGGCGGAAAAGGTGCAACTGCAAAGAATTCTGAAGATGAGAATGTGGTTGTTTGAGTCCTGATTCATTTAACAATCAAAAGTTATCAAAAAGTCTTAATTCATTTTATGTTCACTTCCTTCACTAAAATAATTTTATGAAAATTAAATTTAATGAACTTAAGCTTTAGGCCCGTTTTCAAAACTTACCGATAGCTAAAGGTAGGATTTTATCGGCCGTATAAAAAGTGTTCGATTATTACAAATTTTTTTTAACCTACCAGGTAGAATGAACCTTAATGTACTTTGTCGCGCACTTAAGGTTAAAGTAAAGTTTAAGCAATGGAACACTTTTTATAAGGCCGGTTAAAGTCTACTTTTAGCTATCGGTAAGTTGTGAAAACGGGCCTAAGTGTTTTTTTTTTGATAGCCTTCGATAAAAATTTGTGATCACAATGATTTGTTTGTAGTTATTCAAAATGAATAACGTACAAATAAGTCAATTAGCTCTTGAAATTTTCTATGACGAATTATCTAATTTGGTCTATAATTGGGCTGTGAATTACGAATTAGAGAGCGAATTCTGCTGTAGTGCGATCATATCATACAATAAAGTAAAGGTACGTTCAGACTGTAAAATATTTGGTAGCAAACATCAAATATTTCATTAACGTAGTCTGAACACAAAATTTTTTTGTGTGTCAAATAAAATAACGGCTGATTTTGAGCAAGCAAAAGTATTTGCCGGCAAACAAATATTTGTCCAATATTTTAGTAATTTTTGAGCAAATATTTATTTGATATTACAAAAAAATTTTAGCCATGTTCCCGATAGAAGCAACTTTTCCTGTAGGTTTTCGGATTCTTTACAGCTTTAACGATTTTTAATTATTATTAAACTTTGCTATCATGCCGCTATTTGAAACTTTCGAATTTCAGCAAATTTAGCAATTTTCACCGAATTTTTGCCATTCCTTTTACTTTTAGGAGCTTTTAATCCATTTTATGGCTTGAGTGAAATATTTAAATTGTTCGCGAATTTTCGCTATTTTTGCAACATTTTTTTTTTGTTTTTTCCCGAAATTTTATTTTTTAACCGATTTAAATAAATGTTAGGGCTTGTTTCCAAGTTTGCAATTTTTCGCGAATTTAAGCCATGCTCTCAAAGAAGCAATTTTTTCCTGTGAATTTTTACAGCTTTAAAGATTTTTAATAAATTACTATTTATGCTATTAGCAAATTTTTTCGAATTTCTGCTAATTGAGCAATTTTTATTGAATTTTTGCTATTCCTGATAGTTAAAGGCACTTTTAGTAAATTTTATGGCTTGTTTGAAATATCTAAATTTTTCGCGAATTTTCGCTATATTTGCATGATTTTTTTGGTTTTTCCCGACATTTTGTTTCAAAAATATTTTAAGGTTTGTTTCCAAGTTTGCAATTTTTCGTAAACTTAAGGCACGTTCCCGTTACCCATTCTCTTCCAGTTTTTTTACATTCTCCTGTTCTAACACAATAAGAGATGCTGCTCCACAGAATAAAACAAATAAATCAGCTTCGGCGCTCATTTTTATTATTTGTGAAATATATTTTTATTTTTGAATACTTTCATTAAATAATTACTTGATGCAAATATTTGTTTTAGTCTGAACGCATGGCAAACATAATTTAATTTATTTTATTTGACACTATTTGGCAACTGTTTTAACAATCAAAAATTGTCAAATATTTTTTTGTTTTACACAGTTTGATGCAAATATCAGAACAAATATTTTCGTCAAACAATTCATTAGTCTGAACGTACCTTAAGTTTTACTTAACGTATATAACACTTCTTTTGTAGAAACCATATAATTTGTACTCTTTTTCTTAATGTCAGAAAGCTTTTTCATTGTGCAGTTGTGCGGAAATTTAAAGACGTGACAAGAAATATTCATTTTTGTACACGGCATTATAAGTAGCAGAAGAAGAAGAATAAAGAATTAAAAATATAAAGAAAAACCATACAGAATACATTAAAGAGAAGCTAGAAAATTTGTTTGCTTAAGACACACAGAAAATATAAATAAAAAGGAAATAATTAAATAAGATAAAGATCAAGAGAACATGAATTTTGTTTTAAATACGAACACAAATCATCATTGCCGAATACTGAGTCTGTGTGCAGTTGTGTATGTAAAATAGAATTAATGTGTTCTTTTTTCACTTTGTCATACACAAGTAAGAAAATACTCCTCCGTTTTCTATTTTCTGTCAACGAATACTCTTTAACAAATGGCGCTTTAATTTGTAACAATTTTCCCTTTAGCTTTGGCGTCAACGAGTAAAAGCGTGAAAACTAATAGAAGAATAGGAAAATTTGGGAGATGTGAAAAACTCTTATGCAGTTAACAAATCACCAGCATTTATTAACTCTTACTCGAACTCCCACTGCTGCTTGTCGTCGGTCTGCCAGTAGTTTTTGTTCCCTCTTCTTGCATTATTTGTGTACCGTTTTTACTGGTTTTAAACATTAGTTGGAGGTCACTTACTGCACTCGCTCGTTGTTCTTTATGGTTACCCTACGGTAGTCTAGCAGAAATGCAGTCTGGTAAACTAACAAACGTGTTTGGTGAAAAGTCCATTTGTTCATTTCTCTCCCACTCTATTTATCTAACCACTATTACGGCTGTTATCAACTGTTTGTGACAACTTTCCACATTTATTGTCTGAATTGAATGCTTGTTTTTTGTTTTCTTATTGTGCATTTCCATTTTCCAGCTCTTTAAGGGAAGACAAAACATAAATCTAACTGTGAATCTTGCAATGATGTCTTTCTTAACTTTCTGCAAAATCGTAGGAATATAATTTCTTACAAATGACATTTTATTGACCATTTGAGATTTGAAGATGCGAAAGTGTATTTGTGAAGATAGAAGTTAGAAAAAAGAACGCACAAAGCATCCGATAAGAATAGTTGAAGTATGTTTGCACAATAAATTTGATGTGAATGAGTGGCTTTTTTTTTATTTGAAAGACAAGTTTGTTTCTTTAAATAATTTCACTTGTATTAAATTCAAAATTAAAATAAAACAGGTAGAAAAGTAAAGTCAATGGAGTCCGTCTAATCCACTAAAATGTTTAAAGAGAAAAACATCAAGAAGAATTTTTTAAGTTATTGCTTGAGTTAAATGCAATATAATGAGTGGTAAAAAAAGGAGTGGGACTTAAATAAAAACTAAAATTCATTAATGTCATCGACCCCTACGAAACTGGGTGAGAGCTTTTGAGTCGTAGGAAAGTTATTTGCGCCGCATTTTATCGCGATAGATCATCTTCCTGTAACTTATAAAAGCAAGAGTAATTTTAATTGTAACAAAACTGGCACAAAGTTATATATTCCAAATATTATATCGATAAGAACATTTTCTTCAGATTAATGGCAGTTAGGTTGAATTCTGGTAGACAAGTTTATAAAGGCGCTATAGTCAATAATAGGCCTCCCATTACAGAAGAAATATGGACAACAGAGAGAATTCCAGACGAGCTTAAAGAAGGTATTATTGTTAAAATACCTAAGAAAGGTGACTTAACAAATCGCAACAACTGGCGGGGAACCACTTTACTAAGCATGGTGAGTAAAGTCTTGTCTCACGTTATAAATAAAAGGTTAACTGACAAATCATTGCCAAATCAGAGAAAACAACAGGCTGGATTTTGCCCCCTAACAAGTCGTGCGTGGACCACATAAACTCTTTGAGAGTAGTCGTAGAACAGTCAGTTGAATGGAGGTCGCCTCTGTATATTATATTTATTGATTTTGAGAAGGCATTCGACACCCTGGAGCATAATGTTATATATAAAGCTCTCGGATGTAAAGGGGTACCACGTAAACTCATCCAACTAATAAAAAGTATGTACACTGGGGCAAGCTGCCGAATTCTACAGGATGGCATGTTTAGTCGTAAGATTGAGGTTGGCACTGGCGTTCGTCAAGGGTGTGTGATGTCTCCGCTGCTGTTTAATAATAATGCACCAGGCAATGATGGGAAATCGCGGTATCGTATGGGGGCTGAAGGAAAGACTGGAAGACCTCGAATGGGCCGACGATATATGGCTTTTCTCCCATAGCTATACTGACATGGCCGCACAACTAGGACGTCAATATTAGGTCTGCTTAATAAGTTATGAGAATAAATTCTGGAAACTCAAATCCCTTTCTAATAAATAATGAAATATTAGCAGAAGTTGAAACATTCTGTTACCTCGGAGCTGTTGTTAGTCGAACTGGTGGATCTAGTGAAGACACTGTAGGCCGAATAAAAAAGGCCACACAATCCTTTGGCCAGCTCAGCAAAGTATGGAAATCATCCTCATTATCACGCCGCGATAAAATCAACATTTTTAACACTCATGTAAATTCAACTCTTTTATATGGATGTGAAACATGGAACGCTGCCTCCCGAGACATTAACACATTGCAAGTTTTCGTAAATAAATGTCTACGAAGAGTTTTACGAATCTTCTGGCCACGAACCATCTCAAACAACAATCTGTGGGCTGAAACACGTTAAATACCGTTGTGTGTAGAAATTCAGAGAAGAAAGTGGAACTGGATTGGACACACACTCCGTAAGCCACTGTCCGACTTTGCCAGGAATGCTATCGAATGGAACCCGAAGGGAAGTCGCATAAGAGGCAATTGAGTCCAAAGCAATATTTTGAAAAGTTAACGATTCAATTATATTATCGAATATTTCTAAGAATTGTAAGTCTCAAATTTTTTAGTTAAAAGAAACGCATTTGTGTAGAAAAAAAATATTTATAAAAACTTTAATTGCAAAAAACTTCTTAAAAAAAACTTAATCTAATTTAATGTTCATATCGCAACGGTTTTTTAAGTCTGATAATAATTATAAGGCTTCGCTTATATCTATAGAAACAGAACAAATAAAGTTCGAAATACTTTGTAAGGAATATTTAACGACTGTTAATTTAAAATTGTAGTAAACTGGCGTTTTTTCTGTTTACCAATACGTATGAGTATTATTTTCCTATTGCAGTAGTGGAGATAAATGAAATAATTTTTTGATTTCGACTACACAAAAAAAAATTCTCGCCAATTTTTTCAGTCAAACTATTTATACAAAATAAAATCAGTTTTAATTAAAAATTTAATCAAATTAATGAAACGTTTACTTACAACAACATTACTATTGAAAATGTTGTGTCACAGAAACCAAAATTCGTACAAAAGTGAAAATGAAAACGTTTTTAACTTCTCTAGAAAACGTAAGTTCGTTTTAGAATGGCGGGTGTAATAACTTATTTGAGAGAACTTTCACAAAAGAAACGTTAAAGAAATATTAATAATTCTGGAGTATCCCGTTGTTTCTTAATTTGTGTGTTGTAAAATAGACAAACCTGTTAAGATAACAAATATTTTATGATTCTTACAGTTTACAAACTTTACAAGAAAAAATTTGAATATAAACAAAAAAACATTGACTTCTTTTGCAAGGATAAAATTTTGTGTTTAACAAGTTTTTTAATATTTTTTCGAAGTACCCACAATCATTTCTGTGGCATTTTGACAAAACATCTTAAGTCTAGATAAGATAGCAAAAAAGTTTTTACAAAAAGCTCAATAAAGAAATCATTTTGATTAAATAATAAAATAAACCAAAATTAAAGAAAAATTCCGTTTATAATACAAAATTTTAAAAACGTCACCAAAAATGTTTTTTTAATGAAAACTCGTATGATTAACAACATTTTTTTCAACTTTTTAAATTTGACTTAAGATGTTTTGTCAAAATGCCACAGATTTCTATTTTTTTTATGTTTACAAAGAAGCTGTTTAATAATGAAATCATATTTAACAACAAAAAAAAAACAACGTTTGAATTTTTTTCGGGTTGGTACTTTTGTGAAATTCGGCACTTTTGGGGACAAAATGGGTAAAACCTCTACTTGGAACTTTTTTTCACCCCACCTTCTAAACCAATAAACATAGAAATAAAGATTATACCAAGTTTGTAACTTATCTTAAAAATACAATTATACAGGGTTGTCATAGAAACCAATATTGGTTTTGCTAATTGTTGGTTTTGAAACCAATATTGGTTTCATTTGGTGTCACGAAACCAAGTTGGTTTTGTTAATTTCGAATTTAAATAAAACCAATATCGAAACAGCTGTTGTTTACATTTTTATTATTTTTTCTTTTACTTTTTTGCAGAAAATTTACAAAATATTACGTGTTTTTCATTAAAATATCAGTAAAAGTGTTTTTTGTGAAAAAAATTTATATCAAATAATTAAAAGGTGATAAGTGCTTATAAAGAAAATAAAATGACATCAGTAGTTGTAGCATTTTTGTAATTGGAAGATGATCTTGCATTGCATTTGCTGTTTTAATTTGTGTAATTTTATTGTTTTGTAAAAATATGTAATTATTAAGCGAATTTATTAAAAATATAAACAAATTTGTTGTTTAACGTTATAAATAAGTAAAGTGACCACTTCTGTTGTTGCATATTTGTTGTTAGCAGAAAAAGTGAGAAGAAGACTTTTGCAAATTTGCAGCAGCCCGCTGCCGGAGACTACCGGGAACATGCAAAAAATACTATTTTAACAATTTATCAATTTTATTTACTTCTATCTGTGGAAGGAATCTTACTGTTAAATAAAAATTAAGTTTTTAGCAACTATATTTATTTCCAATAAAAAAAAACAAGAGCTGTAAGCTGCTTGGTTTATTTCCAATAAAAAACCGATAACATTGGTTTCTGTGACACCTAAAACCGACACTAATTTTAGTTCGAACATAAAACCAATAATATTGGTTTCTATGACACCAACGCATTTTTTCTTGTCGTTTTTAAAACCAATTCTGACAATATTGGTTTCTATGACAAACCCTGATAAATTTGGTTCTTTTTCGAACATCGTACCTATTTTTGGTATTTTTTTTTTACAAATTTTTTCTCCATTCATTGACATATAAATACGTATTAAATTATGGCCGCTCACTGCTTTTTTAAAATTCTTGATACTTCAATGGGGAGAAAAAAAATTATTAAAAAGGGAAAATACGAGAAATGAAATTTCTTTCTTTTACTTCTCCGTTGAACTTAGAAATATAAAATTATAGGTGCAGGAGCCTGAGTGAATGAATACTGTCGGTACTTATTTGCCTTGAGTAAATAAGAATCTGTAAGATGGATTTCTTTAGTACTTTTTCGTCCTTTTTGAATTGTTATTAATACTGAACCAAACAATAAAATTCAACATGCAGAGTGATTGAGAAACTTTGGTTCTTTTTTGTTTTTCAATTGGTACTTTCTGATTTTTTTAAACTGGACAAACACTAGTACTTGTAAAAGCATATATGTTTCAGCAATATTGTTCAACAATCAACTACTTAAAATCCTACCAAAAAATTGTTTCCGTATTTATATAAAAGATTTTGCGACGTTTATTTAAGAGCACGCTTAATAGGGACAGACATATGGCCTCTTACCGACATAGCGATTCTACCTTGGCTGATATATTTCCCGGCTATGTGCTATTCTTTGCAAACACAATGATTTAGGCCAGAATAATTTTTTATTTATTCGATTGTTTTAAGCGATACCTGTGTATTTTAATTAGCTCAGAATCGCATTTTAAATTCAAACATGTCGCTTTGATGTCGCTTTGACTTTGTACAAAAGAAATTTTTTAAAAGATTATTTTCATTAAAGCATAAATGTAACACAGGCTTTCGCAGTTATTTAAGTTTTCCGTATTCTTAAAAAAATAGAACAGAAAATTCATTTCATAAACATTTTATAAACCTGTTATATTTTTTATGATTAAGGCCGTTAATTTATTTATTTTATTTTGTTTAACTAAAAGATTTTAATGCCTGTATTCATAAAAAATTTTAAAATTTAATAAAGGTTTAAAATACAAATTTACTAGGAAATTTGTCCTAAATAAACGTTTGTAAATTTTAAAAATCGTTTTTGAATACGGGGGTAAGCAACTATTTAAAAAAAACTGTGGAGGAAACAGTCTTTTGCAATATGAAATATTTATTTTTTTTACTGTAAAAATATTTTACTAAATCCGATGAAATCAAGCTTAAGTCATGCTTCGTTAAATTAAATAAAAGCAAAAATAATTAAGATAGAAATCGATTTTAAACTAATTTATGCGAAACGACAAGTATCCATTTATATTCACTTTAACAGCTGCAAATCTCATTCGAAGCCTTTTAATGTTTCCACAACCCTGATGTCACTATAAATTTATTCTTTAAATAAACAAAAATACAAACTAAACAAAACGAAGCGAGACTTTACAGGAGTTTAGAAAAATTCCATTCTATATACATACATACATTTACGTTGCTTCCTATTTCACTTTTCGTTTTGTTTATAAATTATCAATTTTCTGTCACATTTTTTTTAACATACAGATACAATCACAAACATAAACATATTCACACACACTCATGTAAGAAAATAAATAGTTGTAAATCGTTGGGTATTTGAACTTTACCAACATCATCATTTTGCATGATAATCATTTTTATGGTAGTTGTTATTGGTGGTTGCACAGTGGTAGCGTAGAATAACGAAATGGGTGACAGGTCCCAACAGTATGAAGCTTGCAGTGATGATTTAACATTTTACTAGATTTCATCCAAAGTTAGAATAACACTTTTAGATTTTAAAGTCAAAAAAGCTAAACGGTTAAAAGTTTTATAAAGAAACTTACAGTGGACCGTTTAGCTAAAGTAACACTTGTAAAACTGTTTGACACATGACTTAAGATTTCGATATAATTTTCATGCTTTAAATCTTTACTTAAAATAAATATTTTTAAAGTTGATATAGTCCAAGTAAGTTGTATACTCTAACATTTTTTAAGATGTACACTAAGAGAAAAAACGTGCTGAAATCAAGATCATCTCAATCTTAATAGTCTGTTAAATGCGAAAATTCCTAATTCAGGAACAAAATCTTAATTTTTTTAAGATCGCATTTAAGATTGTAATCTTGAATAAAATCTCATTTTTAATTCGAATTCAAGATTTTGTTCTTATTAGAAATCTTAAATCAAGAATTAATTCTTCATGAATTCTTCTTTTAATATCGATTTTAAGAATGTATTCTTGGATTCAAATGTTGAAATAAAACACAGGGTTTAATTTATTTAAATTTTTATTTAAATGATAATGTTATACTTACAAGTACATTAAATACTTAAACTAACTTAGGTCTAATATATGTCTTTCCATTATTAATTGGATATAAATGTAAAGAAGGGATAGTAAAAACCGAACTTTCAATTATATTTATTTCATTAAGTAAAGAACCATCTCTGGAACTCCATTCTTACCTCCAGAGGAGGAATCGCTTCTTTTATGACTTCCTTTTTCATGTACTGCAAACTTTAAAAAGTCACTTTTGGGTCTGAAACAAATAAATTTAATGTCAAATAACAGGTGGTGAAATAAATCTATGAACTTAAACAATTTTTTATTTGCACATATAAATAAGAAGGAGTACTTAGCCTTGAGTTACTTGAAAACATACTCCATTTGAAACACTTGAAGAAAGTTTTTTAACAATACGTTGTCTAAAAACTCCAATGCAATTTCCGACGGCATGCTGATTACATTATATTGTCCATTGGCCAGCGTCAGCGTTGCCAGAAGAATTGGAAGGAAAATCTTTATTTGGCGAAAAAAATCTTTTTTGAAGAGAAAAATCTTAAAATTTTTATAACAAAGGCAAAAAAGTAGAAGGCATTTGGAGAAAATTGCATTTAAAAAAAGCCCATTGAAAAAATATGGATTTTCCTAAATATATTTAAAATGGAATAGTTATTAAAATTATGTTGGTTCACCTTTTAAAAGATATTCTTAAGAACTTATGTATATATATTTTGTCTAAAAATTTTCATAAACATGGAATGTGGAATTTTTAAACCAAAAGCTTCTTAACCCTAGGATTCTCGGTAACTTTTCACCACTAAGTTCTCCTCTTGGTCTGGGCAGACCACAATTAGAACAGCTAAAAAACCCAATGAAATAAAAAGTAAATATATATATCGCAAAGAAATAAATACTCAAGCTCGAGGTCAGTATTGAGTATTTATTTGAGATTCCATTAAGAAAAGGTCGAATAAAAAAACCAACTTTTATTGCAAATATATATATTTTTTTTTGAACGTATGCTTATTATGCTAGATTATACGAATTTATTATATAATTTTATTATTTTATTTTAGATGAAAGTCATCGAATATGTAGTCCTTAATTTTGCACATTGCTTTTTCGCATCTACCAAACATTTGATTTAAACTTGATTCATTTAATTCAGAACATATTATTAATAGAACTCACGTTTCTGTTTTTTTGACATTTTGTTCAATTTGAAAGATATTGCAAGAAAACAAGATTTTGGTCTGGCCAAGAGGGTCTATGAAATTGACTTTTACATAAAAATAAAATTTCAATCCACTAATTTGATCAAATCGAATCCAAATAAGTTTCAATCGATTCCGCACATATCATTTATAGAATTCACGCCCCTGTTTTTTTGTTATATTCGAAAAATATTTCAAGGAAAACCCAAATTTGGTCTGGAAGATTAAGACGGTATTCCTAGGGTTAAGTTCCATTAGTTTAACCTTTTGGTACATACTTTATAAACAATTTTTTTTTTTGCTTTTTAATATTTTATATGCCCAGAAATAATGATGCATTTTTGTGTACGCTACCCTACAAGAAGTGAATGAGCGAGTAGTCACTTTTTTCACGTTGGTGTTAAAAAAATGATAGAAAGAAATGACAGAAAACTTGATTTCGGTCATTTCATTCTATCATTTTCTTAACACCAACGTGAAAAAAGTGACAACTCGCTGATTCTCTTCTTGTAGGGTAGACGACAATGGGTACAAAAGTGTGCAAAGCCAATAGACAACAAGCTGATATAAATGCTCATTGTTTTAAAAATTTACTGTTTAAAAAACTGTAAAAAAATTATGTATGTTGTACAAAATTAAAGTTAAAAATCTTTACTTCTAAAAATAAAAAATCTTAATTTGAGAAAAAAAATCTTCAAATCTTATTTTGTTCAAAAATAAGATAAAATCTTAATTCTGGCAACGCTGGGCCAGCGGTAATAAATCGTCACTCATTGGTGTGGTTATAAACACCATTTCATTTGTGTTCTGATTTACCATTTTTAATTGCCTTTTACAATATTTTAATATTTCTTTTTCCTTTTTTTTTTAAATAAGTCTTCTTCGTTCAGCGTCTTACAATTTTTTACACAACACGCTTTCATTGATGTTTAATTTCGAAAAAAAACAAGAATTAAATCTTAACTTTAAAAATATATTCTTAATTTCAAGAAAACGATCTTAAAATTATGATTACGTTCTTGATTTTGAGAATTCATTCTAAAAATTTAGAATTTATGCTTAAATTTGAGAATGTCAATCTTAATGACCAAATTTCAAGATTGAAATCTCAAGATTTCTGCAATCTTAATTTAAGAATTTTGTTCTTAAATTTAGATCGTCATTTTTCTCTTAGTGTAATTTAACGTATGTATTTTTCGATCAGCCCACTGTGCACATCTAGTATTGCCTTTTCTGTTTCCACTCACTGTTATATTTTATATTTAATCCCCATTCCTTCTATTTTACATGTGTTTCAGTGTATGCATGTGTAAGTTCAATATATACAATTTTTTCTCTCTCTGTCATGACCGCATACATCAATTTCGTAAACTAAATGAGATTTTAAAATTGATTTGCTTCCGTGTAGATGAGATTGTGTATATGTGTGTTTAACCGAACCAAGTGGTATGAGTATGTGTTAAGTTACGAACTGATACCCAGACAACATTTCTTGTTCTACGCCATAAAGATTTTTGTTATCAATTATAAATGTTTTGTTGTTTGCAAGTTAATAATTAGAATTTCGTTTTTTAAGAAAATGTTGCTTATATTATGAAAAGCAATAAATGTTTTGGCCCAACAGAATTGCAAGCGTTGATTTCTGGCACACAAACCATTAAATCCCCTACATACAGAGATTTGTAGGCGAAAATGGCACCGCCGGACGACGTTACCAGAGTGGGAAACGATTGGAACAATCAAGGCCTCAGCGGTATTGAAAGACCTGTCTATACATGAAGGAGGCAGTTTCATTTCGAAATTAGATGTTCTGGACACAGTTGGAGTGAAATAAAGCGCGTGGTATATGAAAGAGTCGATTGGAACAACTTTGTTGCGGCCCTATGTTCCTGATAGGAATTATGAAAAAAATATTCTTGTTGTGCATCGTAACTAATCTGCAATACTTTTGTCGCGTTCGGGAGGTAAATTGCTATTCCTCATTTTAATTCAACTCATGAAAACAATAGCAACATCATTTTATTGTTAACAAATTTTAATGAATGAACCCTTCAAGCCAACAGGGCTCACTAAAAGCTTTGGCCACTACATCTCAGAGAGCAAAACTCTTACGAACTAATAAAGAGTTTGATCTTCTTGAAAGGCGAAAACTCTTTTTATGCAACTTCTATAAGATTCGGCAACATCAACGAGTCATAAATACAAGCCAACCAAGAAAATTACTTTTGCAAAATTGTCAACAAATTTAAAACTCTCAGAAAAAGTTTATTTAGGGTGTGTTCCAAAACGTCAAAACACATTGCAGTGATGCGGTTTTGCTACTGTTTTAATACAAAGTAACCAACTATGTTGTTTGCTTTGTAAAAAAAAACTTTGCAAATTTTTTGCATTTAGAAACACTGTTTTGCAATCAGTTTTTTTCAAGATGGCGATGTCAACAATAATCTTTGAAACTTGATGGGATTATTGGACGAAACACCTAAAAGCAATAATAAAATTGTACAAAAATACATAAAGAGTAAAAAAAAACAAACGCACTCTTGCCTTATATACAATTATAAAGAAAAAACCACAGAGACGTGTGCCAAAATGTAAACAATTTATTGAAACCATTGGAGAAATGCCGGATGACATTTTCTATAGCCATTTTCAATGTAATTTATTTTGCACAAAATATCAAAGCAGTAACAAAATTAGTGATACACAGTTTGCTTTTGTTTGCGTATCGATAACTTTTATTATACATTTAAGGATGTGTAACATTGTACATTTTTACACGGTTGCGTTTAGGAATGCATGACTTTGTTCAGTTGCATTGCAAATGACGTTTTGGAACTCACCCATACTTATCAATTGAAGAGTAGCAAAGGTCGTCAGGTCGTTATTAGAGGAACTGACTCATGCGTGGACCCAGATGAAATAATATTCTCCTTAGAAAAGAACGGCTTTACTTTAAGAAACGTGTTATCGAAAATAGTGAAAAGATTCCCCAATCACTATTTCGAGTGGAGTTAGAAGCTGGAGACATAAACCTCAAGAAGAATAAAACGCATTCCATTTATAACTTAAGATATATCCTGTACAGAAAAATTATGATAGAGGAGAAGCACAATTAAAATGGTCCCAGTCAATGCCAAAACTGCCAAGAATTTGGCCACACCAAAACTAGGGTGGGTAGATTTAGCGATCGATATTGTGCCATCGATTGCTTTTGGCATGAGGAAAAAAAAGTTCCACTACGTCATATCAAAAATATAATTTTCAAGGCGTCGAAATTTTAAAGCCGTAACTAAACAAGAGCGGAAAGCGTTTTCTAGCTGTCAACAATTGTCATGCCCATACAATTTGTACGAAGCATCCCTAAATAGCGCGGCGTTAACGCTTTACAATTGGAAAATCCGATTTTGACAGCGCGTTTAAAAGTGAAGTAGGCCGCTGTTTTTAATAAATAATGGCAATTTAGCTATTTATTTGATCAATCTAGCGGTTTTTTCTCCTCTTTTTATTTTTATTTTGTGAGTTTTATTAAACAAGAAAGTTAACACTACTGTTTGTGACACAACGTTGACGCTCTTGTTTAGGTTTGACATATCACCGTAAAAGCTAAGCGGAAGAAAACCTTCTGCCTTCCGCTCTTGTTAAGGTACGACTGTTAATACAGAGAACCAGAGAGTGATAGAGAAAGAGTGAGAGAAACTATTATTATTTACTTACCCGTTACCAGCGTTGACAAATGTGCAGATTTATGCAAATTTTTACTTGAAAGCCCAGTTTTTTTCTAAATCACTGCAGTTTTTTAAATTTTATTTAAAATATACGAAAAAGCATTAAATTATAATATGATTAACAAATATTTATTCTAGTGCAACAATGTTATAACTTGTTCTCCTATTAAAGCAACTGTGTAAATCTATTCTAATAGAACATTTGCACCAAAGAAAAATCTAGGACTTACGAGATATCGAGCCAAATCTTTTTGCGTTTGCCAAGAGTTCCTATAAAAAACTTAATTATTTTACAATAGGCACTATCTAGTTATAAGATACAAAGAATGCTGACGAAGGCCGTATCAGGCCAGAAAATGCATTACATTCTGCTGGTATCTAATAGTAGTATAAATTTTCTTTACAATTTACTTCATTGCTAGCCAAAGGATTGCTAAAGTAAGCCTCGTAAGAGCAATATACAAACGAAAATTCTGATAGTGCATAGAAAATATTCCTGGAAAATATTGAAGGAATAAGCCTATTAAAGTATAAAAGCTTTTGAGGATTGTAATTTGACTTAGTATACACATTCGAATAAAATGAAAATTTATATAATAAATGTTACTCACCATGAGAAATAAATTCCCAGATTCTATTTGTTATACATAATTATGAATTAAAATATATTAATTACATCACAAAAAAAAAAAAAAGATTTTCACAGCAAACGCACTTACAAAAAAAAAAAAAAAAGCGGTGGAGTGCTGATCAAGAGGCTCTCTTATAGCAGTTTTCTTTCCATCAAAACCATTTTTTTTTGGAAATTGCCAGTTAAAAAAAAAAAAAAAATATGACAACACTGCCCGTTAAACATTTTGGTTTCACTTTTGTTGTATTGCCCCCGTTGTTTACAGAAGATATCTCAATCATAAATCACCAGCTGCATGCCCGATATTGTTTTCGTAATCGTTATACTTTGAAAATTTGATGCATTTAACCTAGTGCTTTTAACAAATAGAACTCGGGAATTTTTTCTTTTACTTTAATGTACACATTTAGAATGTAATGGTTAAAAAAAACTTACATTTAGTACGATTTTTTTCATCTGTGAAGGAAAGAGCAACATTTTGTTCTTGTGCACACACAACATTGGATAGTCTGGACGGTGTGCAAAAATTTCGTATAGAAGATACTATGTGTTTAACGAATATCTTTGTCGGTCATATTAAAAGTTTTTGCAAGACGTAGATATTGCCAAGTAATTTATCTATTACAAAATATTTTTTTTTTAATTTATTAAATACCATCAAGTTGGTTAAGAAAAACTCAACATCATGCAATAAATATTATATATGAACCAAGAGGAGAACTTTTACTTATTTTCTGAGGAAATCCTAGTTTAGCTGAGGACTTTTATCCGCGAATTAACAATAACAAGGAACGTTATAGATCCATATTATCCGAAGAACTGCTAATATTTTCCAAGCGACATGCATAAGAAAATGTTCAGTGGGTATGTTAAGGCATGAGTGTGTTTGAGTGTTTGTGTACAAAAGAACTTTAAAATATTTATTTTCAAAAGCCATGGCATAAATCACAGTGGTTTTTATTAAAACCGAAACACTGTAAATGTTATAAATTTTAAGGATTTCATTTGACTTAAGTCTTCAATTACAAAATGTCGAAGCGTGTAATTTTTATGACATTTTCTTTTTCTTTAGATTTTTTTCTTTTGTTAAATAAAAATCCTATTTAAGCATTAGGATTATGTTAAAATGTATTAATGTCTAATACTACTATACGCTCAATTTAAATGGAGCGTAAAATTTTCAAATATTGCACAATCTTAGCGAATACATATGGGCACTTGCACAGAAGAGCTCTCTTTTTTGTCAAATTACGCCACTAAGCAATTAAGCTTGTATTTTAGACACATGTTTTTTTTTCTTTTTCACTAAATTTTAAACTAGATGCGCTTTACACTAAAAGACATAAGAGTTAATAATATAGAATTTTTCTTTGAAAAACAAATTAAAAATGCTTGGTGGCATAAAACGACAAAAAGTAGACTTTTCTTAGGAAATGCCCATATTGAAATTTTTAAGCCATTGCCTCGAAAAAATCTATTAAACTGGAGTAAACCATGAAGGTTTTGAATGCATGTGGCTTAAATTTATTGAATCATTTGGTATCTTATTGAAAAAAAAAAAATAAAATTTTCCTTAAAAAGTAATTTTTGGGAATACAAAATTTTAATTGGGAATGTAAGAAGAGATAAACTCACTGTTTGTTGTTGATGTTTTTGTTTAAACTTTGATATTGTTACAAGTAGAACTGTTGCTTATGATTCTTAAACGCTTAACAGTTTTATTTGGTTTAATATCTTTAGTTTTTCTAAAATCTTTATGGATGAAGTTTCCTGATGATCTGGCCTAAGCAGCCAGTGAAATGCGCATAGGAATAGCTTATCCCATCATCAATAAATTTCAAGTGTTTTTATCAAGAATAAAAACTGGGAATTAAGCACGAATAACAAAATCTTTTAAAAATAAAATTTTCCTTTTTCAGGAAAAGTTTTCCTTTGTCCAATCGCTTTACAAAGTGATGTCTTTAAAACTTAATAAAACTGCTAGTAAATGTCGTTTAACCACAGTTTTAAATTAAATTTTTATGACTTGTCTACTGTTCGATTTCAGTTCATCGTGTTTGTCTTTATAAGGACGTGTATCTCTTAACATTTTTGTTGTCGTTAAAAAAAAAAACGAAGAAAACGAATTTACCACACAACGTAAAATAAATACATTAAAGTTGCAAATTGAATTTCATTTAATCTTCATGATTGAAGTGTCACACATCCTTTGCTGATATAGGAAAACACCAGTCACCAGTGAATGGCCGTAAATGTAGTCCTTTTCACACAAGCATTTTAAAAATGCTGAAACATAATTAAGAAAAAAGGCTTGAAATTAAAAGTTCCTCTTTTTAGTAGAAAACAGATATTTATGAGTCAAGTATAGGAAACTCTTTAGTTAGATATTTGATGTGTCTAGTTCCAATGATGTAATTTTCACTTTAATTTTATATTCATTCAGCAATTTCGTTGAGTAGCTTTGGTCACGTTTTACTTAAAAGGACTCTCTGGTCTAGGCTCTTGTAGTGTATTAAGCACTACCGATAATCATTGCAATGTTTCATTAATGGTTTTAAATCAACAATTTCATTATTTACGTTTTAATTTTTATTCACAGTAAACAAAATCACAGATTCCATATAACTGAACTGAATTCAATGTCGCAATGCAAACTGAAAAGAAATGAGAAAATAAGAATTTAAATATTTGAGCAGCAACCTCTTGCAACACATGGAAAAGGAACTTACAAAATCTGTTTATTTCTACGACATTTATTCGTATGTATGTATGTGTGTAGTTGTACTTGTACACAGCAAAATAAACAATCAGTATGCATACAAGGATATACGGGATAAATAGTTTTCTTCCTCTCATTCTTACACATACATATGTATGTATGTATATGTAAATAAGTCTGTAAGTATTCGCAAAGATTACATTATTTGCTGTTTTTCAGATTTTTTTCTTGTTCTTGTCACATTCTAATTTATTTATTTTTTCTTATTTAAAACGAAAGATGTTTTCTCTTGAGAGGGAAGTAGTGATAAATAAATACAATTTACTTTTTCTTCAATAAGAGAATTGCAATTTTTTCAATATAATTTAACAGGAATTTTTGTAAAAAGCTTGAAAATGTTTATTTTATTTTCGGCTTAGCTGAAATTTTATTTCTATGATTATTTTTGGCCATTATTTATCAGTTTTTTTCTTCTCTTTCTTTAGTGACTATTACCAATAATATGGATTTAGATTTAAATAAGGTCCAAAATAAAGAAATTTTTATTGAAAAAAAGGGAAGAATGCTATAGGAAACAAATAGAAACGCTTTTCTGCAGAAAAAGGACAAAAGGCTAGTAGCATTCCAAACAAAAGTGAAACCTTAAACGTAGGAGGTTTTTAAAGAAGGAATATTAGGGTTTCGGAAGGCTTGAATTTTGCTTTGCAAATTACACAATAAAAAACGGTATTGAAATTTTTAAATATGATTTATTTTATTATCAATTCATTAAGAACTTCATGATAGCAATTCATTTAAAAACAAAATAAAGATAAGGTTTTATTGAAAAATAACTTTATTTTCAAATATATCTGTTTCATAGTCGTCATCATCGGGTCACAAAATACATTTTCAGATATTTATAAGTTTGCTTTGAATTAATTTTAAGGTAATTTTTAATGGCAAATGTATACGAATATACGAATAATAAAGTTATCCAGTTCTTGGAAAGGATTTTCCACCAATATTTTGCAAAAAAGGACTTAAATTGCAAAAAACATGTTTGTAAAAAAGCACTAAAAGCGTAAAAAAAAAATGGAAAAACTTCTAAGTGGCAGCACTGATTGGGAAAGAAATAAATTTTATTTGGAATGAGTTGGGTAATAGATACAAGCTTATCATTAAATGGAACCAATCTTGGCAAAACGAATTTTCATAAATTTAGCTAAATTTTGTTGATGAAGAATTAAAATTTCTCCTGTAATACATGGGTGGTTGTAGACTTTAAATAACCCTATAAAAATTAATTTAATGTTGTTTTATGTCACGATCAAGAAAGCTGATTCTTAGTGAAGCGAGAGAGTTGCTGGGCATGTGGGACTGTCTTGCTTGGCTTAATAAATATTATGCACTTTCGGCAATTATAGTGCGATTTATTAACAATTTAAATGAGTTTTAACGACACAAAATCCGGATGGATTGTGCGCAAATATATAAACATTTTGTGTCGTATAACGCGTTTCAAAGTATAGTCGACACAAGTGGTTTGATAGCAACAACAAAAAGATATTTATGTAAATATATTTAAAAGATTTGTGATTTTGGTTCAAACAAGCGTTATGATCAAACATATGAAAAACGCATGAATTTTTCACTTGTTTGATTATACCGCTTGCTTATTTTATTTCACCCTTCAGATTATGATTTGATTTTTTCCAAACGAAACTAAGCTGTTATGTTTATTTACTTTTACTCTCTATAAAATAAATATTTATTACCTTAAAAAATTTTAACCTTTCTACTGCAGAAATAAACTGGCGGCAAATTTCGGCATTCGAGATCGATCGAAATTATAATACAATTTGAATGCTAATTTCGATCGATAGCGTATGCCGTAATTTGGCCACTAACTGTTTAATATTATTTTAAACTAAATTACATGATCTACATTTATTTTTATCACACAAACTTATAAGCATATGTATATCAGACCCTTTTTAGATGTTGTTTATCATTATAAACGTCAAATTCCATACGCTAGAGATTTGTCACTTTAATAGCACACTTTTTCATATATAGTTTAACATTTATCGTAAAAAATGTGTAAGTTAAAGGAGATAACAAAAATTTAATAAGTTATCAGTGAAATTAAAATCAAAGTAATTTTAAAGACTTCAGTCCTTAAAAAAATCAGAAAAATATGGTGATTTTTAAAAAAACTTTAACTAACAATGTCCATCGACTTCAATTTCACTCGATTTCTAGGAATAATAAATTCGTTTTAAAAGTTTTTCCTCACTAACTGGCACCTCTCATAAAATATGCCGGAACTAAAAAGACAAAAATATAAGAAGTAAATAAAAAATTGTCTTAAAAAATATGAGCTCAAGACTATATTGTAATTATAAACCGAAAAAAATTATTGGTTCCCGCCTGATAATAAACATAACTGTACTTAATTTTGGCTTTTAGAGCATTTTATAGTCTGTTAAGGGCCAAATACACATTTCAAATGTTGGCCAGCAAGCAAATGCACTCGTGTATGTATATACGTGATCTGGACATAATATTCGCTGTCTTTTCTAAATTTTTTGATTTTCCATCCAGCATCATCGGTGTGACCCATACAGACACATGTTCACTAATACTACCATAGCGCTTGATAAGAAATACTTGACGTGTACAGACCCCTTTTAATCCGAATTAGTGTAAATTTAATTTTGCTTTCCTTAATCTTGTTTCGGTCTTTTTAATGTATAATAACTGTATTTTTTGCAGCCTGGTTTTTTGATTTTTTAAATTATTTATTTTAATTAAAAGTTTTAAAACTATATACATTATTGCAACAAATTCAAATCTCAAAAAAAAAAAAAATAATCAAACTTGGCAAAATGCGATTAAAGTTTTCAAAATGAACCTTTAGATACATGTTTAATGAAATATATTTGGCTATAACTTCGGTTCAGTTTGAGATATAATACTGATTTTATTTTTACATATAAAGAAGGTATGAATGAACACTTTTGCTAAAGCAACTTGAAATTTTTGATTTTTTGAGATATGACTATGTTGCAATAAAGGAGTGATATGAATTGTTATTTTATTGTTTATTGTTAAACTACATGTTTATATTATTGTTTTTTTTACGAAGAGATTTATGTTTTTTTCCCATTGGATAATATTATTTGAATTATTCGAATTAATCGAGTAATCCGAACAATTTAAAAACCTTACTCGCTTAATTGTGCAAATTTAAAATTTAAAAATCGATTAATTTATTACTCGAACAATATCGAAAGTCAAATAATTGGATACTCTAGTCTACATCTTTTTTAATATTCATCTCAGACCTCATTAAAAATATATATAAACCGTATCCTTGAGTAAGTCGACTTAGCCACGTCCGTCTGTTTCTTGTCTGTTAATATCACGTTCACTTTTGAACGACTCAAGAGAAAATAGCAACTTTGGTGTTAAATTGTTTCTAGTCTTCTCCTAAGTAGCTTATTAAGGATCAAAATCCAGCACAATCGGCTTAGTAGTAGTAGAGCTCTGCATCCAAATGTGGGACAACAATCTTCAAAAGTGTATATATATGTAACAGAGTATGTACCGATTGTCAATACATTTTGCACAAATTCGTTTAATATAACAAGAAAACATTCTGCCAACTTTTGTAAAGGTGGGAATTATAACTTTCCATTGCGCTTATATAAAGGCCACTCCCGGAAAACACTTTAGTGTACCTAAAACCGTAATGAATTAAGCTTACGTAAAACGCTGGAATTTGGAAGTTGTTTTTAATACACTTTGAATCTAATTTTTATAGTTTTTGTTATGAAATTCTGTTTAATAGAGAAATATTTTTATAATAATAAGTATTTGTCATAAAATTCTTTTATTACACTGCAGTTACACGGTCAAGTTGTTCTTGATAGTCTTTTACATATACTGCTTGTCAAAATTTCCATAAATTGATAGTTGTGACGTAGGCTGCATTCAATTTTTGAGCAATTTACCATCAAGAAAAAAAATTTATAAAGAGAAACGAAAAATTTGCTCACTAACCTTGAAATCAGCTGTTTTCTTGAACGTAAATTGAATCACTCACTGGCAAGAGAATTTTAAAGGCAAGTTCGTATCAATTTTTAAAAGTATGAGTGTATTGGTAAAAAAGTGTGAGTGTATTAAAACTTGATAGGCAAAACTTAATCGTGTAACCCTCAAGTTACAGAAATCTCACTAAGAACCGACTTTTAAAATTCTCGCGTTTTACGTTTTCGATTTCCAGCACACCCCTGTATAATTTACCATTGGTCCCATATAAAGTTAACTTCTAAAAAGCATTTGAAAACGCAAAATGCGTTCACAACATGAACTTCTCTATTGAAATTTGGTCAAATTTGGTTTAACTTATAGTAGAAATGACACTAGCGAATTTTTTTTATGATCGGTCCATAATTTAATATAAGCCAAATATTGATCGCCCTAATTAAAAAAAAACTGTAATATGATTAAAACCGAAACAGATATTGAGATTGTATTGCAATTTGGTCCAATTAAATTTTTCTGACTCGAAATGAAAACACAAAACTTTGTGATAATTGGCCTATAATTTTAAATACTAAGAGTTTTTTAATACGTCTAAATACGCAACGAATTATAATACTCTGAGATCAGTTTTTTTAAGATTTGTTCATAACTTATAGATCCCATTAAGATTACGCCTGACATATTCTTACTTTCTTGGTTGCCCCTGTAGGCTAGCTGATAGTGGGCTTGTCTACAGTGCGGGGTTGCGTGTTCGATTCCCGCCAGAGACTATGGTCTTCTGCAGAAAAGCATAAGGCTTCGCGAAATTAGCTTAGGAAAAAACTTGCAGTGAGTGTGATTGAAAATTCGACCGATTAAAGCACTTGTAATTGTTTATTATGTAAAGATATACATACATATGTACATGTATCAGCGAACAAAAACAACATATCGAAGTTATTTTTTGGGAATACAAAATTTATTATTTATATGATTTCCGTATGACGTGCTTAATTACCAATTTTTCATATTTAACCCTAGAGTACTAATGATCGACGTTTCGACGAGCACCTCTTCCTTTTAATTAATTTACTTTTAAATGGGTGTGCCTAACACTCTCAAATTTTGTATGCTGTTAGTAGATGATTTACTTTTGCTGTGTGTAATTGTGTTTTTTAAACTGCGTTGCTGGAACATTGCTTTTATTGGTTTTGTACTCGTCGAATCGTCGATGGTTAGTATTAACGTGACTTTTATTTTTCAACTTTGTGAGCAAATGTTGCAAATGTGTTACTTTAAACAACAGTGGCAACAATGACCAGCTAAGGAGAAAATAAAAAAAGAACACAAATGAAGTATGTGTATATCATGCCCATACGAAAAAATGACGAATGTCAAAATCAAAATGTGATATATGCGAAAAACCCATATGCGGAGAACCCAAAGTTGAACTTTGTGACTCTGGCTCAAATTGTTATTTAAAAAAAAAAAAAAATTATTTTTTTTAAAGCCAAAAATGTCTTTTTTAAGTTTTGACTCTTTTTTAGTTTTTCAGTTTTCCTAACAATATTTTATAGGTAATTCTTTATGATCCCAAAAATATGTGCAACATAAAATAAAAAAGTTCTAAAATTAAATATTTCGTTTATCTATATGAATTAAAACAAAAATGTTTTTTTATACAAACTTATAAGGTGCCATGATGATTAAAAACATTAATTAAAAAAGTACATTTGCTTTTAAGACAAAGTTATAGGCAGTTAAAAAATACATCGTCGAATCGACGATCATTAGTTACAACGTACGTAAAATATGGTTCGTACTCTAGGGTTAATAAATACACTGAAATTTATCGTTGAGTGAAAGCCAGCTTCCATGCGCACAACATATTTCGATTAGTAGAGTTAGTAAATTGAAGCGCACAATTATGCGCTACGCTATAAAACATAATGCAGTAAAGTAAGTGAAGAAACTCTTAACAAGTTTTATAAAAGAAAAAATAACTTTTCAAGTGCTACGCCATTCCCTTACTACGAAGCAGGTTTGTAAGGGAGAGTACTTAAAAAATAACCTGCCGGCCCGGGTTCGAGCCCCGGCCACGGTCAATGATGAAAGATTATCAATAACAATTTTAATTGATTTTCATGTTGTAAAATTCCTTTCTTTATAAAAATAATTTAATGAAAATTAAATTTAATGAACTTAAGCCTAATTAAAATTATTAAAAATTTGGATTAAAAACCATAAATAGTTCAACAAAATAACCACAATACTAATTTTTAAAAAATAATTGTAAAAAATATTCAGTGTGTAAAGCTGAACGCTACACTCACCAGTTTTTATATGCGTTGAATAAAGCGCTTTTTGTGTCAAAAATGTATTGCTTCGAAGTGGGAACTCACCTTATAAATTTCCGTAAGCGAGATGGTAAGCAAAACTCCTACATTTCTTTCTTACGAACCTGCTTTGTTTGAAACTAAATTTTTTATTGGGTAACGAATGTCATTATGTATTTTATCGTGGCCACCTGCATTATACACACTTAAAAGGCTGAAAATTGTTACGTTGTTTAACAATTAAAACTTACATTCGCGACGTATAGAGCCCACAAAAAAAAAGTCAAATCAACTTTTTTGCGCTAGCGTTATTTACTTCAACGAATTAACTTTAAAAGTCTTGCGATATTTTATAAAAATATGCAAAAGTTTGTTTGTTATTTTCCCATTTAGGATTCTTCTCTCATTTTAATATGTTACATAACCATCCCACAAACGCCAGCTTATAGCTGTGTAAATAAACAACGTATTACTTGGGATTTACTTAATGTAATGAAATTCATACAACGTATTTATCATACAACAGTGCAGAAAATAGAAACATGTTCCTTTTAAAAAAATTTATGAAGTAAAGACTTATGATGTCAATTATTTGACAAGAAGGTCGTAAAGTTATGATCACATTAAGACGCTGTTTGCTTTATCAAACAGCGTCTAACAATAGATATATTGATAACAATTCAACTACGATTTTTTTTCGGAAATAAATTTAAGTAAACCACAAATAATCGTTAAAATGGAAGTTGAAGATCGATTTTTTCGAATTAAATTGTGAATAAACCTTAAGGCGTGTGCAATTTTAGTTTTGTATAGTTCAATTAATATATATTTAATTTTTTATTGCAAAATCATGTTGATATTCTTCTCGTGAGCTCAGGAATATGAGTGGCCAGAAATACTCTTAACTTCAGTTGCTATTACTACGTTTATACGTAGCCTATTCGCGAATAAAAATTTCGATTAACTAACTTACTGTTTATATATCGTTGGTTTGGCGCAATTCTGAGCTGACGATATGTAAATTTTCTTAATGAAAATTCTTTTTTTTAAGTGATGCCAGATGGAAAATTTGTTCATTCAGTAGCACTGTATGTATATAAACTTTTTATTTTTTAAATGAAAAAGATCAAAAACTATTGTGTATTTTTAAATTTATTTGCAAATTTTTGATTTAATTTTACTTTTGTTGCCATATGAATGTGCCACATCGAAATAAACACGTTAAACGGTTTAAAGTGTGGCAATGCTATAATTCTTAATTGCAAATAGTGCCGTTAATCTGGAAATGTTTTCATGAGTTAGCTATTTGCAAATAAAAATTTAATTTACTGCTTATGCGGCAATATTCTCTACTTGCAATATATTTATTTGCGAATAATTGGTGCGTATAAACCAGTGAAGGGCACTTTTGCAAATTTTATGAACGCGTGCATAGGAATAAAAATGCTGCTTGTGTGACGTTGACACATATAGACTATAAACTTATTCGTGTGGTCTGTCACAATGTACGTTCGGCTGTTGCTTTGTTGTCATTTCTCGTTGATGAGCGTCATTCGTTTTCCAGTGCTTCCCACACAAGCATAAATGTGATAGTATGTGTGTGCCCTTCACTGGTATAAACGTAGTATATGTTTAATTATAGCCAACAGTACGAATGATTGTTATTTATCTAAGAATATTTGTATCGCTTATACGTGGACGCAGTGACATGAGAATTTAAAGCAGCGAAGGGCAAATAGAGAACATTGAATAAAAGAGAGTAAATTAGTTGATTTACACTTAGAGAAATTTTTGTAAATATTTTCAAATTGTATGTAAATATGCAATACAAAAAAAAGGAGTTCATTAAAAATATTATTTTTATATAATTAAAAAAAAAAATTATATATATATACATATATTCATATGGTCACCTGAAATCGAAAATGCCGTGAGCAAAAACTTCAAAATGTGTACTATAGGTATGTAAATATGCAAAAAAAGGAATTCAGTAAGAAAACTTGATTATTATATAATTCATCATCCTACATGATTGCTGAAAAGTTTTTAAAACAAGCTTTAAAAAAAAAAAACACATGAGCGCAGCTTGATCACAACGCAATTAATATATTGTCAGTGTACCACTACGAAATTGCAAAATTTGCCAAAATAACAACATGCGCAACACTCCTGCTTCGTTGAAATTTATTAAGCAACTGAATACAATTTTATTTTTTTTCTTTCTGTTGTATTTGTTTTTCGGGTTGCCTTTGTTACTTTTTAGGCTTGAAACAATGAATTCAAGATTTTCAGTTTGTGGGCAGTAGTAAATGAGCGAAAACAACATCACACAAACACGTGTATGTGTTATACGGTAAATTTTTTCACATTCTGATTTCAATGTAAATATTGTTATTTCTTTTTGTTTTGACTGCTAGAAAATAGTTTTTTATTCATTTTCTCTATTTAAAATCTACTTTTATTAATTTAAAAAGTAGTATAATAAAACAAGTGTATGGTATGTTTTGGGGATTTTAAGGAATATCTTAGTAGGGAAATTTTTGTATTTGTAGCAGCTCTGGTACAAAAAAACACGAAGAGTAAATGTAAAAACCCGAAAAACTTCGTAATCCAGGCAAACCAGCGCCCACCGCTGATTTAAAGAATATCTGCCGTATTTTTAAGAAATTAAGATAAATTTGAATTGTGTTTTAAGAAAAATTTGAATGAACATTTTTCCTTAAAACACATTTTAAACTTATTTTACTTTTTGTGAATACGGCAGTATGTATTTTTCTTTTTCAATTGACACAATTTATAAAATTACTCGTATACCTATAACTAAAATCAGCACTGTGAAATAAAAATACATTTTATCATCTATGTAATCAATATACCGACATACATATGCATATACTTTCGATTAGAAATTAAAGTAATTTCTAATAGTAAATAAAAACGAAATACAAAAGAACCAAAAAAAGATAAATAAAAATAATATATTCAAAAAGAAAAATAAAACAGAAATTAAATTGGTTTTTTTAATTGCAATTTAAAAAATTGGAGAACGAAATGATTGCACTATTTCTTTCTCCAAAATTAGGTACAAAAGGCGAAGTATTCAAAACTAAGAAATAAAAATATATTTAAAATTAATTTTTGCTCAAGCCCTAGAATATAATGGTATAAACACAAGTGACAAATAAGACACACTAAGTGCGAGGAGCTGTTAAAGATATTTAAAATTATTTCCAATTTATATATACAAACATATAAATAAAACGTAACAATATAATGCCTTATGGTTTTGTACAGCAACGTTTAAAAAGGCCATTATTTTTTTCACTTCATCGAAGATAATTTCACTGTTATCCGTTTTTATACCTTTCACCGCAGGAAAGGGTATATCGACCAGGGCTGTGGAGTCGTAGTTGGAGTTGAAGTGTCGAAGTTAAGTTTCTTGTACTGGAGTCGGAGTCGAAGTACCCATAAAAACTCACGACTCCGACTCCAATTTTTTTGGCAAAAAAAATTTAAAAAAAGTTTCTAATATTTAGAGTAAACTTTTTAAGACAAAAGTTGTTGGAGACTCACTTATAATAACTTCTTAACAAACGATTTTTATGTAAAATTAATATTTTCTAAGTTATGAGCCATACAAGTCAGACTTTACGATTTTGGCGTTGTTTTTTATTAAACCCATCAAATTGGCGGGTGAGACCTAAAGAAATCCAATTTTTGATTTTAACGGTCACCCTACCCCAATAAAAACTTTTATAATTTTGCGGATCAATAAAGGTACATTTAAAAAACAACGCACAATTATGCGCTACGCAACAACACATACAGAAATGCAGTAAAATAAGGGAACGAGCTCCTAACAAGTTTTATAAAAAAAATAACATTTCAAGAGCCACGGCATTCCCTTACAACGAAGCAGTAAGGGAGAATACTTAAAAATAAATGTAACAAAATATTCAGTGTGTAAAGCTGATAGCTACACCAACCAGTTTTTATATGCGTTGAATAAAGCGCTTTTTTATTTGTGAAAAATGTATTGCTTCAAAGTGGGAACTCACCATATAAAATTCATGCCTTCCGTAAGCGAGATGGTAAGCGAATCTCTTATATTTCTCCCTTACAAACCGGCTTCGTTTGAAGTACAATTTTTTATTGGGATCCACAGCCATGATAAAGATGGCTTTAATGTTTATAAAATGCAAACTTAATTTTTTAAAAATAAATATTTTTGCTTATTCTGGTAGACAAAAACCAAATGTATATTTTGTTTAAATTTCAGAGGTCTGTGGTATTAAATTTATTGGATCTTTTTATTAAAAATTGCATTGAAACTTTTTTTATGTCAAAAATTCTACGGATTTTATTAAGTGGGTCCAATTTTAGGTTTTTTAACTTTCGCCGGCGTTAAAAGTTGCCTTTGCACAAGCAAAAGTATGGGAAAACTTTAAAAAAATTGCATTTTTCAATAAAGATAGCGAAATATTGTATATTTTAGTGCCGAGTTTTTGAAACTGGAGAAAAATATACCCCTAAGTCATACGAAGACAAAACGTGAAAAAATGGAGATTAACCCTTAAATACACTTAGTATCAAAATGGTCCCCAAGTTTGTAAGTTTTAAAAACGCTGTCAATTTGAATAGTGTTAAACATAGTAAGATTAATAATAATAATAGTTACATTGTTTACACCTTAAATAAAAAAATAAACAATTCTTAAACTAAAAAGTAGCTTTGTTAAGGAAAACACTTAAGAAATTGAGAAGAAACATGGCAACTCTGTCCATCAGCATTATAAATAGAAATAAACCTATCGCAGAGTTATCCACGACGTATTTTAGACGACGCTTTATTTCTGACGACAAATATTCGTTGCAAAAATCTCGTCAATCGTTTCAATTATGTTTATACCATAAAGCAAAAAAAGAAGAACTGAAAAAAAATTTTATTGCTTTAATATTTTATTGACAATTTCTCTTTATTTATTATCATAAGTTTTGTAGAAATTGCTTCTTTTTTTTAATAATCTGTGAAAAGGTTTTTATTAAAAAAAAACTTTTGATTCAGTTTATTTTTATTTCCCTTTATGATTTCGATATAAAAATGAATATGGTTTGTTGGTACTGGCTCGAGGGCATATACTCATTTTGCACAAACAAACACCAAAAACTTTTTTATAACTTTTCATATTACTTTTTCAGAGCTCATACATACAAACATACGTAAGTTTATAGTTAAAATAAATGTAAAAATAAAACAAAGTGTGAAAAATAAAATTATCATTGGAAAATACAAACACGTATGAGTGTTTGAGTGAAAATATAGTTGTAATTGTGGTCGAACATAAAATACCCCTAAGTTTATACAACAAATTTACCAACAATTCAATCGTATAGAAATTTATTATGGAAAACATTTTAAAAACAGGGTGTTTTTTATATAGAATTTTATGTGCGAACGTTAAGGTTCGTAATTGCTGAACAGCCAGTAAGACTAACACTCCTAAGTCCCAAGAAAAACTTAGCGTTTGAAATTTTCACAAATAGTTTTTATATGCTTCTGAAAGAAACAATAGAATAAAGGTTTTGTTCAAGGACATAATGGATGAAGGGATTTTGAGACATTGCAGGTGCAGCCGACTGGACATTTGACACTAAATAAAATAAAAAACTAATTTACAAGATTTTGTTTGTCGTGCTCAATTCCCAATTTTAATTCTTGATAAAAACACTGAAATTTATTGTTGAAGAGATAAGTTACTCCTATGCGCATTTCACTGGTTGCTTAGTTCAGATCGTCAGGAAACTTCATCCAAAGATTTAAGAAAAACTAAGGATATTAAACAAATAAAACTGTTAAGCAAATAACAATTATAAGCAACGGTTTTACTTGTAACAATATCAAAGCTTAAAGAAAAACAACAACAATAAACGGTGATTGGAATTCTTCCTACATTAATTGTAGTTGTAAGTAGGTTAAGAAAAAACAAAATGAAAATAAAATAAAAACAAAAACAACTTGCTTTATTGTTTTCGCAAAAAATAAATCATGTTGCCAGTTTAGTTTTTTTAGCCGTGCACTTGCCAGTTTATTATCAAAGTAATTTTTTTGGGAATACACAATTTTTAATTTACAAGATTTTGTTTGTCATGCTTAATTCGCAATTTTTATTCTTAATAGCTTATCCCTTTAACAATAAATTTCAGTGTTTTGATCAAGAATAAAAATTGTGAATTAAGCACGACAAACAAAATCTTGTAAAATAAAAATTTTGTGTTCCCAAAAAAATTACTTTGATAAAATAAAAAACTTGATTTGGCATTTCAATTTTTAAATTCATGAAAATAATAAGGCAATGTTTGCTATAATTTAATAACTGCCACAGACATTTTGTTTTAGTTATAAAATTAAAATATAATGTTACAATACAATTTTTTACTTACATACATACATGTATATTTGTTTTTTCATTAATAAATTATTTATTCACATAATTATTCGAAAACAAACACTAAATATCGCTTGTTAGTGTTCGGTTCGGTAGATTTGTGGAAAACACAAAAGCTAATAGTGTTTGTGTAGAAAATCATTAAAAAAATAACGTTTCCCTGTTTGTCTTCTTTCGAACACAAAAATAATACTGTTCTTATTCGACTCAACAAAAAGATGAGAACATTTAATTCCGTTCGGTTTTTTTTTAAACCACAAACTTTATTTTGTTCGGTTCAGCTCATTAATGTTCGTTCGTTTCAGTTGTACGTAGTGCCCTTTTGGCTGGTAAAAAAACTAAACATTTTTACAAAAACAAAATACACATTCGAAAAAAATTAAAAGCCAGCAAAATAATTTTACACAAACAAAACATATACACAATTCACACACAAGCTGTTCGTGCTGCGGTCGTTGCTAAAATGTTTTGTTTGCTCATTTCTTTATCAATGTAAAAAAGAAACGTTATAGAACATTAAAATATAATGTTTGTCTACAGTATCACAACAATTGTTTTTTTTTAACGAAGAACAAAACACTATATAATGTTGGGCTCTTTCTTGAAAATAGTTAAGAAGGGTATTAAGGGTTGTGTTCGTCTACACATATGCTAAAAATGGGTGTGTGAGCCGAACGCTAAATAATGTTCTGCTTATTTTCGAACACTGATGATAAAACAACATTTTGTTCACAACAGTGCTATTTTGCCCAGCGTTTAAAAAACTGCAGTCATAGAAGAAAAATTGCCATTTCTTCATTTGCCATTGTCATTAGATGTCGCTATTAAAACTTTCGTTTTTTGATCGACAGTTTTTGGTTACCACTGCAGTTTTTTAAACCCTGTTTTAGCCTAAAAAAAGTATTTTAGTACTTAGCATTTTAGAACCCTTTCTGAATAGGCCTTTTATATTTTACCTTGTTTATTGAATTGTTAACTATAAAATTATTATTATTATTTAAAAGTTTCTATACAAAACATGACCAGTTAGATGTATAAATGGTCATAAGATGAAAGATAATATTTTTGAACACGTCTGCAGGCGTTTTAAAATAGTCCAGTAATCTGCACATGGGGAACGAAGAGGTTTTAACCATATGGATCAATTAACATTTGGTGTTTATGTCTAAACAATGGCTGGTAAATTTATTTGAGATGACCTGACATCTAGTAGGCCCTTTAATAAAAATATTTTTCTCTTTAAGTATTTTTTTTTGCTTTGGCTCGTAAACTTGTTTTGGGCTCGCTTATTTATCTATCGTTGCCTTAAAGTCACGTAAAGGAAATGTCTTTTCGCGCTATATTTCCATGTAGCTTAACATATTTAAGTACAATTCAATTTTAACCAAAAACCATTTTTAAAATAATACAAAGTAAATTTTGTATCAAAATCTGCTGTTACAAACTCTACAATAAAACGCGAAGACCAACCCTACTCGTGCATAAAGGATTTAACAAAAAAAGTCCTACAAACACAAATATATTAATTCAGAAGATTTCCCATTCCCCTCCGATATCAATAAAAAAATTTTACACTTGATTTGCTGTATGAAAAATTTAAAAATTCAAAAAAAAAAAAAAAAAAAAGAAATGAAAAAAACTCATACGTTTCAGTCATGATAATAAAAACTTTTTTGTGTTTGTTCTGTTGCTTTTTAGTGCCACTATTATTTTTTATTTTGTTGTTGTTTTTTAAGCGTTGTAACATCCCAAATTAAAATATTCACAGTCATTTTTATTTTGTAATCAAAGAAAAGAGATCACATTTTTTTTTGTCGTTTTGATCTCAAGAAATTACCTCGCACGTACTTTAAGTTCTCTTATGTTTTAAGTTTTTTTTTTTTTAAAGCGTGCAAAGAGTTTTTGTTGTTGTTTAAGACAAAGTGTGAAAAGTGTTCCGTTAAATTTTTTTTTTTTATGTATGTAGAATATCAAATAAATGTTAATAAGTTTTTGTTATGAATACTAAAAATGGTGCGCAAATAAATGTCTTAAGCAAGTAAAAAAAAATGTTTTCCTGGCAATCATTTTTATAACCTACACCCCCAGGGCAGAAGGTTTGTGCTAATGTTTGCAACGCATAAAAATATTAATGAAAAAATAAACACATATTTGTATTAACATTAAATTGCAAGCCTTGTGCACAAAGGACAGAACGCAATTTTGTAGAAATTTTTAATGAAATTGGCGAAGTATTGAAGTGGGGGATAATCTTTCCATTATTTTAGCAAGGACCCCCAAACAAATACTTTACGTATAGGCCACATTAATCATAAAAACTTGAAAAATTCTAGGAACAGCTAGGAGAAATCTGAAGTGTTTTAGATAAATTAGATGTTAAAATTTAAGACTTCGGCCGAATGCCCAGAAAGAAATTCTTGAAAATCGGCGTTTATTTTTAAGATTAAGTTTTACCAAAACACTCTTTTAATTCAAGGGCTTGGGCCGGGTTTTTGAGATGTGGATTAGGTTTAAACTTTGTTTAACGAAATATATTTTTTTATTACTTCATTAAAACCAACATATTAAGCGAAATTAACCTGTCCAGTCAAAATTTTGTATACAAACTGGGTAATGGAGGCACACATCTGTAGTCAGATTAACTAAACTTTGTTTAACCGAGATCTCAAAAACCCAGTCTTATTGTATTAAAATCATATGCCACAAAAAAATTAATAATCGACTATCAATAATAATCGACTTTAAAGTGAAATTATATTGTTCACCCTTTTAAGAACTCCTTTAAAACGTCTACAGTCACATACCCATTGTTGGACAACCACAACAAAGCTGTTAATTAATTAATGGCTTATGATGTTACTGCAGAAAAAAATTTCATGTATTTGCCATATAAATTAAATTAATAGTTTATTTTTGTGCAATAACATCTTAAAGCTTTGTTCACAATCAGAGCAACAATTTCGTTTTTTCTTCTATCTTATTTATTCCCAAAGTATTTCATATATTTTCCACTCAATTTTTAAACAAAAATAGTTTTTATTAAAAACTTGAGTCAACTAGAACATCAGCAACAATTTGTATTGTTTCTCACGTTTAAAATAATTTTATTAAGTGTTGAATAAAGATTTTAAAAAATGTTCCAACAAATAATAATAAATACATAATATTGTTTTGGGCAAAATTTGTAAACGGTTTTCTTATTTAAAAAGTGTGTGGTCGCGAAAAAAAATTGTTGCTCTATTATGAACACTAGTGAAAATGTTGCTGCCTATTGTGAACAAAGCTTGATGGGTTGTTTCCAGGTGACAAGCAATTGTAGTAAAATTTATATGAAAAGCACCGAAAAAAATGAGTAATTTTTATATAAATTTTTCTACACAATCAATTGTTTGCCACCTGGAAACAGCACATAAGCCTTCAAGGCGAAAAAACCATGTCTCGCTAGTTTTTGAGATTTATTCATCGTTTCTTCTCAAATGTTTCTTAACATGTTCGAGGACAGTTGTTGAAAAAATGTACATGTCCAACTACCCTTTGGCCTACTCCATAGTGGATCTTAACGTCTGGTTGACAAACAATACGTTTACCAACCACCACCGAGTGTAAGCGCAACCAACATACCCAATGAGATTGTATAATCTGGCAAGATTTTACATTTGCTCCTTGTTTAGGAGCCCTAGCTTTCTAACCTACCCTGCTTTTTGCTCGAGCTCGAGCTTTCCCACAAGTAGAGAAAAATCCACCATTAAGTGAGATTTTTAGAATATCGCTTTCTACAACTATGAGGAAAACATCTTTTCGATGGAAAAGCAAAACTTCCACAAATACAATCTTCCTGAAAGAAAGACACAATAAATAGGCAGTACAGTGCCCCCGGGGCTATTGACTACAGTGGTGCCAGATAGGAAATCTGGTCAGGTCCAATCAGTCAGATCGTGAAGATCTCTTGAGATCTGTCAATATTTCACCAAAAGGTGAAATATCCTTAAGTTATTCCCTGCAAACCACTGCAGTGATATGGACGAGGAGAAAGAAAATCTATATTTTTGCATTGACTTTAAGATCATATTAAGTCCTGCTAGTGACATGCTGATGATCTTCTTTTTGAAACTAGTTGATACGTCTGATTTTAATCGATCTCTTTAATTTTTTTAGCCATTTTTTTATAATTTCCTTAGTTATATTTTTCGAAACCATTTAACCACTTTTGCACAGTTTAAGCACTTTTTTATTTCTAAATTTTGCATGTGGCCTCCTTTGTTTGGTTTACTACTGTTTGTTCAAATAAACTTAAGTTTAATTTTTTTTATTACATGACTAGTTCTAAGAATTTGTAGAAATGAGTTGTATAATAAACTGCACATAAACCTACCAATTGTTGATACTAAATATAAAAGATGAAAAAAAGTTAGAAAAAAGTTTGTGCAAACAGAAAACATAAAAACTAAATAAAAATATGAACTAAATCATCATAAATACTGGTGCGAATACATGTGAGTTCAGCAATAACTGTAAAAAACGAAGAGAAAACTTTCGGACCAGTCGAAGTGCAAAATAAATAAGAGAATTCTACGGAATAAAACAACAAAATTGTAAAAGATAAAAATGTTGGAAAAAATACACTAAAAACCCATCTGGTGGTTTTGTGAACAGTCTTACACATTTAACATACAAACAGACATAACAATTGGTAAGAGAAACTGGCCATAAAATGAAAAGAGAAGAAGATACATATAGAATTCAGAAATTTAGTTAATTAGTAATTCATCTTAAAATAAAAATATCGTAGGAATTGATAAGAATTTAAGGTTGTTTCCAAATTTCTTTCTCATCGTTATATTTATTACTCATCATCATTTGGTGTTACAGCCCGTTGTGGGACTTAAGGCTCAGTTAGCCGGGAGTAATAGTAACGTTGCAAATCAGCTGCTTCATTTTGTTGTATGTAAAGCAATTAGAACGATTACAGTTAGCAGTAAGATGTTACGTCTCAATCTGTAAGAAATAGATTGGTCTTACTTTTTTACGGTAAGATCACTGTTTCTGTTACTCCCGACTAACTAAGCCTTTAACCTTGTTAACTTTCCTCTTCAATTCGGATTTGTCTTGAACCACTTGTCTCCAACAATAAGGCGGAGTCCACGCCAACAAAAGAAAAAACTGTTTTTTCGACTAATGCGATAACGGAACATTTGTTCCTTGAAACCAACATTCCACACCTAACAAAACAACCGCAATACTGTCTTTTTGACTTTCTGTGACAGAACATTGGTTGCAGAAAATACATGTGGTTCGGTACATCATACACACACAGAGAGTAGGATAAAACAGGACGAAACTAACATAATTGCGTGCTTTCTTATGATGGAAGCCACAGCAATTAAGACAAGTCAATAAATAAAATGAACAAATACAAACAAGGAAGAGTGTTCGGCTGTGCCGAATCTTTGATACCCTCCACCGTCAGCAAGAATATTTTAGGCTTGAGCCATATATGGGATCTAAAAATTTTTTTTTATTTAATTAACCCTTATAAAAACGGACCCTATTGACTGACAGTTTCTAGTCATATTAAACTTAATTTGAACAACTAAGAAATCATTAATATCATAATCAAAATCATAAATATTATGATTCGTAAGAGTTTTAACCGAACTAAAAGTATTTTCGAGAGGGGTATTTATAATGCACCCATCGTAAATTATGAACCAATCGTCACAAAATACTATAGACTGACTTCTGGCATTAAAAAACCTATATTAGAACAATTGCCGATATAGCAGTGAACTTTTCAGAAGGCTGTTTAACAGTCTTGCTAAAACTTGGTGACCAAAAAAGGGCTTAATTTACGGAAAAAAGTGGCAAAATCTTTTTTAAATAAAATCCAATTAAAATTCAATAACAAAACAGAAATAATTCATTTAAAGTTGTTTACGATGAAATTATAAGTTAAGATCAATTTCTTAAATAAGAATAAACGTAAATTAATATTTTGATAGATATTTAAAAAATTAAATCATCGATAAATTCGATGTCGTTATTATTTATTTCATAGGAATCACTCGTGCCTATTAGTTTTAAATAATTTGAAGGTAAATCATAGTCCCGACAACATTTACCCTACCTTTTGAATCCAGATCTACAATAAAAAACAAGTAAGAAAGTATAGTCGGCCAACCCCAAACTATAGGAAATCCTACACCACATTAGAACCTATGAACCAAATGTTATCAAATAATCTTTAAAATTGAGACTTGTACTTTGCGCACAAGCCAGCCAGCCGGACAAACATTGTTAATTCGACTCAGAAAGTGATTCTGAGTCAATCGGTATACGCAAAGGTTGGCTTAGTATCAATATTTGAAGGTGTTACAAACATCAGCACAAACGCATAGTACCCTCACCACTATTGTGGTGTTGGTAAAAATATTTTATTGTTACGGTAAAAATATTTACCTATCAAATGTTACTTTCAATGCTGGAGGTTTTCGGTTTAGGAATGGAGATAAATTGATTCACATCCGGATAAAGAACATAGCCATTTTTTCCGCTGTGCACTTTGGTCATGCAGATAAAGCAATCAGTCATATGATCAATTTGATATCTCCATTCAACTAGCTCGCGGAATGATAAAAAATAAAATTTACAAGATTCCTAAAAAATTTTGGTCACTTTCTTCGGACACTTTTTTTTATTAATGTAGAAAGACCACAAAAAAACTAAGAGTAATCAAGTGAATATTTACATATTTTAAATCACAATGTAATTTATAAATTGCAAAAGTTATTAAAATAACAAAAGCGGGTCTGCACTGCGCATCGGTTGCAAACTTTTAAAAAAATTTAAAAATTCTTTTTATTGCCTTACTTGAGCGAAATAAAATTGTGAATTTTGAAAAAACATAAAAAAATCAAATTTTTTTTAAGTTTAAAGTGCTGGAGTTCAAGAAACAGTTTATATATGGGATGAAAGAGAAAAGACTTATCTATGCAAAATTTGCAATCTTGTACAATTCAGTTGAATCGCTCTCGAGATTTTTCGAAATACCTAAACCAACTGCAGAAAAACACGATTTTCGCGTATATCTCGAAAATTCTTCTTGAGAAAAATAAATGAATGCCATATTCGTGTTCAGCGGCCCCAATTTAGTTTGGAAAATATCTCATTTTTGAGATTCATTTCTTTTTTGGTACATAGTGGTTTAATCCGAGTATTACAAAATTTGAATGGTATTATTTTTGGCCATATAAAGCTAAGCTATTCTTCGCGGCTTTAGACGTACTAAACTGTTTTCCGAAAGAATTCTTTATATGGGGCCTTGGTAAATTATGGACCGATCTTCACGACTCTTCACAGTGTCATTTTGAGTCCTTTGCAACTGTGACATACCAAATTTCATTGCAGTAGCGTTATTATATACAGTTTTAGGCATACTAGACACTATCCGAGAGCTGGCTTTATATGAGGCCGATTATGAACCGATCTTCACGAAATTTAACAGATATTTTTAGTTCCTTAAAAGTGTGATATACTAAGTTTAATTACAATTGCATCATTTGTTACTGTTTCATGCGTACACTGAAAGAAAAATGCTTCATATATTTAATGAATCGTTTTCATAAAAAAATTTTCATTGGTTAACTGAAAATTTTCATAGTCTAAATGGAATTTCATAGTTATAATGAAGTATTTTTGTTAAAATCGCTTCATTGGATTTCGTAATTAAGTTAAAAATTTTCATTGGATATATGAAAACTTATTTAATTATTTCATGCATCTAATGTAATATGCCATTAAATTTATGAAATCAAAAATTTTTTTATAAAAGCAACATATTTCAATAATTGAAAAAAAAAAATATTTTTAACATTCAAATAACTCTATAGTCTCAATAATTAAAAGCATAAAAATATTTCTGAAAAGCATGCCTTCATAAATTCAAATTTTCATTATGACAATGAAAAATGTCATTATAGTAATGAAACAAAAACTTTCAATCCATAAATATGTATGTGTTTAGTTTTCTTTAATATGTACATACCTACATATAGCATGTAATAAGTAATGAACAAACAAATGTTCTCCTTTAAAAAAAAACACCCTTATTTAACTGTTGTCAACCAAATGATGTATACGAAAAAGCTTGTTCTCTCTTTATGTATTCTTTTTTTTGTTATGCGTTAGCAAAAAAAAAAAAAAATCAACGTTGTTATTGTTGTTATAGAAAATTTAATCTCATATTTACGCTCTTAATTGAGTAATGGCAAAAAACATAGTTTTTTTATTCAAAAACTACACTGCCCCGGTAGGCCAGCTGGTAGTGAGCTAGTTTATCAGCGCCGAGGTTGCGGGATCGATTCCCGCCAGATAAAAATAAAAATAAAAAATATATACATATAATAAAATACAAAAAAAGAAAAAAATTTAAAAAAAAATTAAATTAAAAAAAACAAAATTTTTTTATTCTTGTAAAAGTATTCATCCAATGAATAATATTCATAGATCTAATGTAATGTTTCATTAAATAAATTTGAATGAAACAGGGTTCATTGATTCAATGAAGCGCTGCATAGGTTCCTTTTTAATGCAATTTTTCATGGGATTAATGTCAAAATTCATTGGTCTTGCGAAGAAAATTCTTTCAGTGTACTCAACTGTTTTTTGAGAGTAGGGTTTATATGGGGCCTAGGGTAAATTATAAACCGATCTTCACAACAATATGATTTCTAGTCATATAGAACGAATTTGTGCGAAATCTTGTATCAATTCGTGCATTATAGAACCATTTATTTATGTTAGTTTTTGTAACAAAATTATCAATTTTTTAGGGTACTGGTTCCACATTTGGCCTCATAACGCTTATCCTTCTGGGTTTCAATCCCAAACTGCTTAGGATAACTAGAAGCATTTTGATACCAACATTGTTCTTTTCTTTTGAGTTTTTCCAAAGAGAGCGTGTTTTATAACTACTCAAGGAGCCAGAATATATATACTTTATAGGGTCTAAAATGACTAATGAAACAGTTTCATACGGAGTGACGAACTTAGTATACCCTCATTCACCCCTAGTGCTGTCTTATTACAAATTGTCTTTTAAGACTAAAATTGTTTTAGTGTGATAAGTCGTTTTTTTTTGGTATGCGTTAGTAGCCAACCAGGTGTCCTGACTTAAAAAAAAACGTCTTTTGTTGTCATCTTCTACTCCATTAAGTCAAGTACTGCCCCGATTTCTTGTTTACTTCTTCTTATAAAACCACATTCATCATTCTTCTTAGGGCCGTATATTTTTCCAACTATTTTTCTTTCGAAAACAAACAGCTACGTTTCATTCGCAATCGTTAATGCCCATATTTTGTAGCTCTATGCAAGTTGAACAAAACTCATTTTAAGTGCTGGAGGTATTTGTTGCGATTTTGGGAGTTTCAGTTATGCATATTAAGCTTTTTTTGGCTGCTTGCAGTCGGTCACGGTCGCTAAGATATTTAAAAGTATCCCCATTTTCAATAGTGTACACGCAGAGAAAAAATATGGTTGGACATGGTTATTGTAACAATATATTGTTGTATTAAAGTAACTGTAAACGTTTCAATGTTTGTCGCAATTATAAAATTGAGTATTGTTGACCGAAAAATAGTAATTTTTCCAAGAACTAAATTATTATAACTTTAAAAACAAATTATACTACTCACAATCATATTTTCTATACATTTATCATAATATGTTTAAGATGCAATCAAAATATCTTTACTCTAATAATATTTTGTTATCTCCATTTGTAAAATTACTTTCAATCAGTTGTGTCGTTTGTTTTAAATGCCTATCGAATTATTTGTTAGAAAGTGGTTTAACAATAAAAAAAAAATATCCATTAAAAAACAATTTTAAAAAAATTAAAAAAATTAGTAAATTGTACTAACATTAAAAAAATTGTAAAGTGCAACAAAATAAGAAATCGATGCAAAAAAATTAAAATTTTATTTATTGTTGTGACAGCACCACTGTACCATAATATGATTACTTCTAAATTTGTTATGATTAATTTAATATTTTTTTTTTTTTTTTTTTTTTTTTAATTTCCTAAGCTTATCCCGCGAAGCTCTTTGCTTGTCTGCAGGAAAGAAACCAGTGTCTCTGGCGGGAATCGAACCCGCAACCCCGCCGCTGATAGACTTGCTCACTACCAGCTAGCCTACCAGGGCACATGTATGATTACTTCTTCACTTATTTTGATTAACGTAATAATAATATTATACCTTCTTAACTTATAATGATCAACATGATAAGAATATGATTACTTCTTAACTTATTATGATTATCAGGATAATAATATGATTAAGGGAAAAATATTATGATGTAAAATTACGTATATATTTCGTCATAATATGATTTGATAATAATCGTAATATGGTGACTACAATCATGAATCATATCATAATTTGTTGCTCTTAGAATATGTTAACCACAACAATGTTTTTCTTTGCGTGTAGTTGAGGGCCGAAACTGCAGGTTGTTGCAAAGCTATATTTGGATCACTTGTCTTAATCACAAACTTGATTTTTTCCTCGATAATAAGCATGACAAGCTCCTTAGTTTGACTTTCGAATAATAGGAAGTTTTCATTTAGAGCTCGCATACTCTGTGATGAAATATGCAATATCATCCAGGTATACGCATATTATTGTGATTCTCGAAAATATATATGTCCACCTTTATAGAGAATAAGAAGAATGATGAATCGATATTAAAATGCTTTAAATGTTTGGTCGAAATCGATCCATCGGTCACTTTTAGTTTCTCAAGTCGTTAATAGATTTGTTTTGGAACAGTTCTTAAGCCTACAAGACTGGCTTACAAGTTTTGCTTATAATTTTATTACATGTTGTTTTTACCTATAAAGTTTATTGGTGAACTTTTGTTGCTAAATTAACACAAAGAATAACATAGAACTATACACTTACAGTAACTGGCCCAATTTAGCCAGTCCACGAAGTTGTTTTCCTTTTATGTACTGAGTTGTTCATATTTTTATCTTTAAGCCATTGTTTTTTGTTTTCCTTATTATACTCTAAGTTGGTTATTAGCTCTCACTTGGGTGTAATTTGAGAAGAACATCAGCAGTATCATTTCGCCAATATTATTGCCAATGGGTTATAGCCATTTTGCACGAGCAACCCTCACAATTGGATGTTGCAACAGTTGTTGTGTGTTACATGCTACAAACGGTCGTCTCACATAGTCAAAAGATTTTATGATGCTTTAGCTAGTGTGTATATTTTACTGGCAACCCCACCTACAAATTGTTTGTTGTCTATTTTTATGACCTTTGAGTCCTTATGGAAATCATTTTGAAAATTGAACGTAGCAGCTGATGATGATGTGTTACAGGATACTAATTTATCGAAGTTTTTTTTCGGCTATTACTTTTGTTTTTTCCATTTTTATTTCTATCCCTACAATTTAACAATGGATTGTGGTCATAAAATCTAATTTTGTAAGAAAATTACATTTATAAAAAAATTACATACATACATTTGCAAATGTAGTGTAGTTATGTCTGTATGGGTATAAAAGAAACAGGACCCTCTTAACAAACAGTTTGGCAGAAAAAAGCATCTAAAAAAGAAAATAAAGTTATATATCTAAAGACATTTGTGAGCTTTCATATGCAACAGAGGGGAAGAGGGTATTTAAGTGCAGAGATCTGTTTCTGTCTGTGTATTTACTTGAAATAGAGAAATAAATTTTCTTAATATGCTGCTTGTGTTGAATGTTTATGATTGCCACACATGTGTGTTAAATGACATTTTTACTATAATTTTATGAAGTCACCACAAACTAAAAACGAAATGAAAAAGCACGAAATTTGCAAAAATAAGTTGAAGAACATAATAAAATCATAAGAGGTTGCATCTTACCAAAAAAAGCGATAAAAAAATCTTTCATCTTTGTGAATTTTTATCTCTAGAGTGGAATGATAAATTTTGAAGTTTCGATTTTGTTATGTTTTTAATAATATTCGGCTTAAATTTGTAAGAAATTGTTAACTTTTCGTAAAAAACTATAAGAGAAAACGTTTTAAAGTTTGCTTAAAAAAAAGTGCAAATATATTTTTAATTGAAACTACAAAGCAATTAAAAAGTTTCAAAATTGTAGAATTCAGACCATTGTCCTTGCGTAGTCATTAAAAAAATAATTAAGCGGTTATCCATTTTTATTTAGTAAAATTTTCTTTAAATTTTAAATTTTGGACCAAAAAATGTGAAAATGCTTCTATTATTACCATTTCTGTGGCATTTTGACAAAACATCTTAAGTCAAATTTAAAAAGTTGAAAAAAATGTTGTTAAGCCCCTATGACACTACATTTTTTATTTATTGAATTAATATAGAATTGATAGAAAGAAACAGTAAATGTTAGAAAGAGCAAACTATAAAAATTTTAACAAAGTTTTTTTCTTTTATTCTGGTTTCGTTTATTTTATAAAATGTTGTCAACTTTTTGTTTATGAGAAATATAAAAAACAAAACAAAGAAGAAGCGGTAAATCGCGGAATTTGCCCATAAACCGCTGATTTAGCAACACTTTTAATATTTCAAGCTTGAAATGTCAATTTTAAGTTCAACAATTTTACATTTTTTTTGACATAACTTCATTTTGTATCGATAACTTAAGTAAATTTTTTGATATTTTGCCATTTATCTTAATACAGCTTAACTCTTTGCACTTGGTAAATTTTTCTATTACATTATATTTGTACTGTTCACCAAAACTTGAACAATGCATTAAAAATGTAGTGTCATAAGGGCTTTAGTGATACGAATTTTCCTTCAAAAAACATTTTTGTATTATAAACGAAATTTTTCTGTAATACAGGTTTATTTTATTATTTGATAAAAATGATTTTTTCACCGAATTTTTTTCTTAAAACCCTTTTGCTTTCTTATTTCGACTTACGATGTTTTGTCAAAATGCACAGATTTTTTTTCTTTATCCAATGTCATTGAAAGCACCCCATTTTATATGCAGTTAAGAATTTATCCGACATTTCCGAAATGTTTTCAAAATTTTCTTAGAAAAAGATTGTTGATTTATATCAACCACCCATTCAATTTTTTAAAGGTTGTTTGACCGACAACACTCCGAATTTACAATTTGGGCAAAATGTTAATTGAATTATGTAATTATTAAAGGGGTTTTATATTATATTAAGAAAAGATTTATAGATGCATTAGCTAATGACCTAACAAGATAAGAACCTCCGAAATCTTTTCACAAAACTGGCAACACTAGCTTAAAAGAATGATACTATTTATAAATTTACACCACAATAATTGAGTGGGTATTATGCGTTTGTGCTGATGTTTGTAACACCTTAAAATATTGGTCCTAGATCCACCTTTCAGTATTATAATCTTAGAATCACTTTTTTGAATCGACATAACGATGTTCGACCGTCAATCCGGCTGACAGGCTGTAAAACTTGTGCGTAATCTATATTCGGCACAAAAAATTTTACGTAAATCTTACCCCCATAACGGGCTTATGTTTGCCCACGGGTCCACTGTTTTTAAATGTTTTAAATACTGGAGTGTAGGGTATCATATTGTCGGGCTTAGTCGACTATAATTTCTTGTTTATTCTTATGTTTATTTAAGACTGATAATTTGTTAATAATAAAAAAAATTTAAAAAAATAAAATTTGTTCTTAAGATTTACTAGAGTAGAAAGAAAGAGAAAGAAACCTAGCTAATATGGTGTTCAGATATAGATTTTTCATTGAGTTAATATTCGGTTTATTGATAAAATTGTCTTTCTGTTTACTCATATACAATTTAGCTAACTAATTTGGAATTAGCAATTAACTCAAGCAAAATATTAGCTACGTTTGACATTTTTAAAGAACAAACAAAATAAACATCTGACTTTTGCGCAGACCTAATGGATAGACCTTTGTTTTGTTGACATTTCAGTTGCCCAATGTCAAAACACATTCTTTAGTGAGTTGGGTTTGGCTCACTAAATACAATTGTGACAGTGTTGCATTTTAATTTTACTCAATATTATAACAATTTCGTGTTAATTGAACAATAACTTAATTTAAATTTGATTTGGGAATTGAACTCAATAATGGCATTTATTGTGAAGAACTCAATTAAAGGCTAGTTTACACTATCACACAAGTCCTACGTATTCCATAACACTTTGTGAGATAAAACTCTAATGAGTTTTGTTGCGATTGTTAAAAAATCGAATGTAATATTACAGTTTGTAGTCACACTAGCACACATGAACATGCTTTTATTAAAATTCAACCCTGATCAAATGAAAAGTATTAATGTTTTAAAAAACTTAAAAAAATTTAAAAAAACGATGAAGTCGTATGGGATGTACAATTTTTTTTTTATAATAATTACTTATCATTTTCATGACACATTGCATTCACACTTTCCCATATTACTTAAGTTTTTGACATGTATTAATAGAAAGTGGTAACTAGCCTTAAAGGCTCAGTTAGCCGGGAGTAACAGTAACAGTAGCGTTGCAAATCAACTGTTTCAATTTGTTGTATGTAGAACGATTATTGTTAGCAGTAAGATGTTACGTCACAATCTGTAAGAAATAGATTGGTCTTACTTTTTTACGGTAAGGTGAAGTTACTGTTACTCCCGGCTAACTGAGCCTTTAGGTGCATATCTGAACAAGGTATAAGCCATCAAAAAATACCTTATTCTAAGATCGTGTTAGCAAGATATAGGGAATACAAATTCATAAAAACTCAATTTTGAAATTTTTGCAGATAGGTTATTAGGTCTTTACGATGACGAAATACATCTTCAATTTTAAAATACCAACTTTTACTGATTTAAATTCCTAAAGGACTCATTATTATGTTTCTACATTATAATAAACTACAAATAAAAATACAATACAGGGACGTTGATACTTAAATAAAAAAGTACTATTCACATAATTTTTTTTATATTTATTAAAGTAAAAACACAAAAAGAAAAAAAAACCGATTAATGTAATATATGAGTTTATGTTTTCAACACTGTTATTACTATTATTATCTTTATCTTTCATATCATTTATGACAACATCAGTTGCAGCAACATCATAATCATATTCTATTCTATTGTATTGGATTCTGATAGAGAAACACAAGTAGGGAGAGAAGAGGAAAGAGGTTTGTTGTTAATAATCCTGCATTTGCCATGCTCGTACTAGATACGACAATAATAAAATGATGACATGCAGTTGCAATAAACAACAATAGATTGTGGTAAATAATTGTATCAACTACAACAACAATAATAAAAGCAAAGGCAGTTACGACAACAGCAACAAAGAACATCAGCAGCAGAAGTAGCATTAAAAGCAACAACAGTTGCACAAACGATATTAAAATGCAACATAATTTTCTCATTTATCAGCAGTAGCAAAATTAAAACAAAAAAAAAAAAATAAAATAAATAAAAAGCCAACAATTTCAACTGCAGCAAAAAACCACAATGAATATGGTAATGTACATAATGTATATTACTGCAACACATACATAAAAATATACAGCATGACGTCCCAGCGGGAAAACTCAGAAGACCTTCTTGCCTCAGGCCTTTTTAAAGGCCTGCTTAAAAATGTTTTTTATTCAATTACTATTCATATCTAACTGCTTAAGAATGCCACACAGAAGGCCTCGGCTCTTTGGTATGTCTAAAAGACAAGATGCACCGTCCACACTCGCTTTTGTAAGAAGGAAGGAAAGAATGAGTAACATTTTGTGCATTGTTGTTTTGCACAAGCAAAAGCAAAATAATTATTTTTTTTTGATCCCTTTACCTTATTTATGTAACTTCTAAAGAAGCGAGAGCGAAAGGCCTACTCCACAATGACAACGTGTGTAAAAGAGATAAGAGTATGGAATGGAGCAAGCAGGTCTTGTACATCCAAAAGAAGGGGTACAGAGGCCTTCTAAAAGGCCTCCGTAATCCTTCTTTTTCCCGCTGGGATACAATACACATACATAGATATGTATTAATATGTAGTCAATATAAATATGATTGTTAGTATGTTGCATGCCAGTAAACCACAAAAGACTTTATATTATGCTTAAATATAACTTCCGCGAAATACTGCGAATATGCAATACGACGACGTCAACGAATACAATACAATGCAATGCAACTTAATACAATGGTGTGCAACAAACAGTGCAATCCTCTGCACTTAAAATCAACAATATCACCATCAGCATTTCTCATCTCTAGTCTGCTTCTCAGTATCTCACCCTCAACGTTATCATTTGCATTATTTGTAAAGCAAAAATCACCAACGTCATCAAATGGGGAACCTCCAGCACCAATCTTTTATCCTTAGTGTGTCTTGTATGTATGTGGGTGTGTGTGTTGCATGTACGAGCACATTTATTTTTCCTGCCACCAAAGACTGAGTGAGTGAGTAAATGTAAAAATCTAAAAGTGAATATAATGAAATGCTTTTGCATATGGGAGTTTGTGTTCATGTTGCACAATATAAATATTACTTGATGCAGAGATTTTATTTTGTCAAATGCTCTAAACGACAGTAAATATAGTTAAATTCCCTTAACAATGAGACTGAGTCTAGTTTCATCCTGTAATGTGTTTGTTTTGTTCATACTCAACATAATGTGGAAGGGATTAGTTGTTGTATGACTATCCAGGTTTATAGGGTAATTTAAATAATTAAAATTTGTAAATATTCAGGGGAATAGAAGTAGTTTTTGTTAAAATAAATTTATTTTATAATTACTGCTTTTTTAATAAAAAAATATTGCTAAAATTTTAAATAAAAAAAATTAAAAAAAAAAAATTCTTTTGCTTTGGCTTTGGCGAAGAAACAAAACAAAAATGTTAAAATGTCCTTCTTCCTTTTATAGATTATCTTTTATATAAAAAAGCGGAGGCCTTCTTTGAGGCATTCTTTATAAGGCCTGAAGTAGGAAGGTGTTCTGAGTTTACCCGCTGGGTACAAGTACGCTTAAGGAAAGAAGGGAAAATCGTTCTAAGCAAAAAAGTAAAGTCAAGCCTGACAATATGATACATTACATCACAGTATTTAAAAATAAATTTTTGAGTGAACCCTTTTTGGGACCCATGGACAATTATGGACCTGTCACACCAAAATAATGTTATCAGGTTAAGATTCATATAAAAGTTATTAATTCCGAAGATGATTTAGATAATTTTATCTGTATTAGATTACTTTGCCTTTAAGTGTTTTTTTAGAGGAGATTTTTACGAGATCTATGATTAATTTTGGACCTATCAGTGCAAAATTCTGCTTAGAAGCTATTTTGAGGAATTTTTTCCCGCACAGAAACCCTTCTTACGTCCTCATGCCAACTTATCTAGCAAGCTTATTATGTCAAAACTTTTATAACAATAGTAAGGAAAATATTGCAGAAAATATTTTACTTCCTTTAACAACTAACAACTAGTAGTATAGAATATATTTTATTTGCAAAAATTTTTGATCCAAAAAAAAAAAAGAAAAATAACAATTGCTTTGAAGTTGATAGTAACACAGTTATTGACAATAATGATGTACTTTTAAATCTTCTGCCATTTTAAGTTTAAGCTAGAATTTTACTTGCACATGCTACTAGAAGTTCATTCATTGATGCATGGCTTGTCATTTGAGCATTAAGTTCGCACTTAATTGTGTATTTATCAAAAAGAGTCATAAATATTTTAAAGAAGAACACGATTTTGAATTTAATGAATTAAATAAAGCAATAGTGTTAATATTGGACCAAAAGGAGCATACAAAGTACAATAAGGAGCATGCATAAAGTACAATTAATTATATTTGGACTTCCATAATACTGCGACTATAGGTTCATACAAAAAAATATATCGTTAGCCTCTTATTTATCACACCATCCATTTAATAAAAATTATATATATTCAAAGACCTTTTTCCGATTTTGAACTCTGCTTCTCTTAATTTTTTGCTGTTTCAAAATAATAACAATCAACTTTGCTTCGTATCTCATTTTATTACGTCTAGTAAATATTCCTTTGCTGCATAAGTCCAACAAAGTGTGGTATAAAAATTTACTTCACTTTTGTTTTGGTGCATACACGCATCGAAAAAACATGGTTGTGTTGAACATATTTTAAGAGCACCATATTATGATAAGATTCATGATTGTTGTCAAAATATATTATGGTTTTTATAAGAATCGTATTATAATTTGAAATAATCATATTATGATTCAAAATATAATTACAATTAAATTTATTACATACACATGTCTATTTTATAGAATTTTCTTTCTTTTCCTTTAAAAAAAAAATAAACTGTTATGTTTCGCACTTTCACAATAAAAAAAAAAATAAAAAAAAATTTTGAGCAGTAACATACATACATATATTTATTTTGTGACACTTAAAAATTTTTTTGATGTACAGATTGTTTTTATTTTTTAGTGTCTAAAAATTAATTGTTTTGTTGTTTATATTGTTTTACCACTTTGCTTACACTAACAATTAATTCGATATGACCGCGGAACTGTTGTAAAATTTGAAAGATCATAACAAAATATTATTAAGAGTCAATATATTTTGTTTGCATATTAAGCATACTATGACTAAATGTAAATAAGGTTATCATGTAATTGATATTAAATATCGCAATATAAAGGGTGGTTAAATTTCAAGGGCCGATGTTGATTTTGAATAAAACACAAACTATTTAGGAAATTATTGTAATTTTATTTTATTATGATATATTGGTATTACTCAATTATGTATGGAACAAAATATCGGCCAAATGGGCGCCGCGACCACGGCGGCACACCTCCATCCGATGGTCCAAATTTTCGATGACCCTGAGGCATAATGGAGGTTCTATGCCGTTAATGTGCCGAATTATCTCATCCTTTAGCTCTTGAATTGTTGCTGGCTTATCGACGTACACCTTTTCTTTCAAATAACCCCAAAGAAAAAAGTCCAACGGTGTCAAATCACATGATCTTGGCGGCCAATTGACATCGCCATTACGTGAGATAACACGGCCATTGAATTTGTTGCGCAAAAGAGCTATTGTTTCGTTAGCTGTGTGGCAAGTGGCACCGTCCTGCTGAAACCACATATCGTCCACATCCATATCTTCCAATTCGGGCCATAAAAAGTTCGTTATCATCTCACGATAGCGAACACCATTCACAGTAACTGCCTGACCGGCCTCATTTTGGAAAAAATACGGCCCGATGATGCCGCCAGCCCATAAACCGCACCAAACAGTCACTCTTTGTGGGTGCATTGGTTTTTCGACAATCACTCTTGGATTCTCATTCGCCCAAATGCGGAAATTTTGGTTATCGACAAATCCACTGAGGTGAAAATGTGCCTCATCACTGAAGATGATTTTCTTCGAAATTTATCATCCATTTTCATAATATGTCTGGATAACTTTAACACGTTGTTGGATTGTGTATCTCTCCATGGTTCAAATTGAGTAAGTCTGAAATAGAGAAATGTCAAATAAAATTCGGAAAAAAACTTGGCGTTTAGGTGTGGTTCACATTCAACATCGCCCCTTACAATTTAACCACCCTTTAGTTGATTAAGCTGGAGGTTTTTCTTTTTTATATAAAAAAATTTAAATATCTTTAAATAGTTGTAAATATTATATGTTTTAAAATTTATTATTATTTGATTGTTAGAAAAATATTTATTAAACATTGAAATGATAAACATTAAAAATAAAAATTTTTTGTGTACGACAACTATTTATATATTGTTACAACAAAACATAGTGAAGTTGACGGTACCATGGCGAGCTATATTTTTTCTCTGCGTGTTTAAACATACACAAGAGAATTAAGCCTTAAAACTTTAATCAGAGGATCAATTAATGGGATAACTATGTTTAATTGAAAGCAAAAGAAAAATATTTTTTAGAAAAAATAAAAAACCGAAAATATTTACTAAATTTTTTTTTTCAAAATTTCGAAATTTTTGTTTTTTAAAAATTCATAAAAAATAGTCAATACAGATTAGAAATATATTGAAGAAAAAGCCCTATAACTGTCAAGGAATCGCCCCTAATGGCGATGTCCTTAACATTTTCCCAAGACATACACTCACAATATTCTGCACGTAAAATTAACTGAAATTGTAATATAAAATAAATGAAAGTTCAATTAAAAACCGGTCTACCTATTTTTCATTTATTTTTAACAAAAAGCTCATTTAATTTTGACTGTCAAAAATTCAACACCATATTCCGTAAAATCAAATAAATATTCAGTTATTTTGTAAAATTTTACTGTCAAAAATTCAACACCATATTCAGTAAAAACGATTAAATATTCAGTTATTTATTAAAATTTTACTGTCAAAAAATTGACCCCATATTCAGTAAAAACAATTAAATATTCAGTTATTTTGTTAAATTTTCGTTTACTCCACAAAAGAGCCGAATTTCTAAAAAATACCAGACAGACACCTGTCCGCTTGTTTTTCTTATAAGCGAGAGAGGGAGAATATTTTTATTTACTTACCCAGTTACACACGTTTGTTTTACTTTTGTTGTACTGACCACGTTGTTTACAGAAGAACTCTCAATTATAAGACACCAGCAGCATGACCGATATGGCTTCGCAATTATTTTACTTTTTAAATTTGATGTATTTAACTAAATTATTTTAACAAATAGAAAATGGGAATTGCTTACACAAAACAAGCAATTCATTTTTTATGGATAAGTAAAAATTAATTTTTGGTAGTAAACTTATATAAAATAACTGAATATTTAATAGTTTTTACTAAATATAATCGAATTTTTGACAGTAAAATTTTATAAAATAACTGCATATTTATTTGTTTTTACGGAATATGTAGTTAATTTTTTGACAATTAATTTATATAAGATAACTGAATATTGATTTGTTTTAACGGAATTCGCGGTTGAATTTTTGACAGTACAAATTAAATAAACTTTTCATTATTTTAAATTACATTTTCATTTAATTTTTATAAAGAAGAAGTTTACCAAATCAACTGACAATATTAACTGCAACTGAAAACCCGTATTAATATGCACTTAGTTTTTTGAATAACTGTTAGAATCAGTTAAAAATATATTTGCTTGGAATTTTAAATGTTTATTTATTTAAAAATGACTGAACGGAATATTTCTTAAATAAACTACAGTCCGTTACTGTAATAATATTGTGAGTGTACTTGCCCTGTATCTCCACTTCTAAGGGGGACTCCCAGACAAGTATTGCGTTTTGTGAAATTCTTAAATTAATTAAAATTTTTCGACTTTTGTGAATAAAATCAAAATTTGGTAACATAATTTAATCATTTATGGCTTGTTTTGTTTGCAGCTTTTTTATATGTCTGCAAAAAGTTAGAGGCCTAGCTGCATTTTCCAATTTTTTTTTTGAATTTTTAAAAAACAAAAATTTTGAAATTTTGATAAAAAAATAATTTTTTTCCAAAAAAAAAAATTATGTTTCTAAAACGAATTTCTACTAACTAATTTCAAAAAAACTAAGCCGTTTTTGAGTTACGCGAAAATATCTCGAAAATAAGAGCTATCCTAAAAAACGGTGGGCATTGGATTCAGCGTACCCGAATTATGATAAAACGCCATGGCCCGGCTTGTCTAAAAAAAGTGTAAACTGCGAGCACAGTGTTATTCATTACTATTCTGTAGAGAAGTTTGTATGGAGACTACGGGAAATTAAAGATCGACTTTTACCAATTTTAGTAGAAGTAGTCCTTATGACTTTCTAAAAAAAATTTTAAATTATTTCCAAATCTCTGTACTTTGCGCACAAAGGTTACATGGACATAAAATGAGCTAGACGGAGAGAAATCGTTAGATCGATTCAGAAATTGATTCTGAGACAATCGGTGGACTTAAAATTGGGTCTTGCTATTTGCAACCTGTACTATTACATTTTGCGATTGTGTGCGTTTGTGCATACCCTGCAAATAATATTGCACTACCTGATCCGTTTTGATAAACGACTTCAAACCTAATCCTCTTGAGTATACCATGGAGTAGTTTTAAGACTACTCCTTTGTAGTCCAAAGCTGGGTTATACGGTCCTGCCCTAGGACATCGTAATGTTAAATAGACCATGTCTTTTCCATACGTTTGGGTTATTTTGGACTAGTCCTAGTCCCTTGTGGGCTACATTTTGTTAAATTTTTTTCGATGTGTGTGTACGTAATAAAAGGGAAACAAAACGCGCGCCGCTCTGAATTTGCCTATCGCTGTCTAGAACCAATAGAAAAGATATGGATATACATAAATAGAAAAGCCGGCTAGTCACAAAAATTTATTTAATTTTTTGTTTGTTTCTTTCTTGTTAGTGTTAACAAGTCGGTGTCAAATTACACAAAAAGCTCTAAATCAGATAAATATATTATTTCCGCCCTCTGTGGTCCTGCCCTAGGACATCGTAATGTTAAATAGACCATGTCTTTTCCATACGTTTGGGTTATTTTGGACTAGTCCTAGTCCCTTGTGGGCTACATTTTGTTAAATTTTTTTCGATGTGTGTGTACGTAATAAAAGGGAAACAAAACGCGCGCCGCTCTGAATTTGCCTATCGCTGTCTAGAACCAATAGAAAAGATATGGATATACATAAATAGAAAAGCCGGCTAGTCACAAAAATTTATTTAATTTTTTGTTTGTTTCTTTCTTGTTAGTGTTAACAAGTCGGTGTCAAATTACACAAAAAGCTCTAAATCAGATAAATATATTATTTCCGCCCTCTGTGGTCGCACAAGAAAAAACATGCAATTGCATATTTACGATTTCGCTGATAATAAGTTAAAACATCCAAATTTGAATTTCCCATTTAAAAAAAATGCTGTTTTTTGGCTGTATGGATCGGACATAACTCTCTTTTTAAGTTGAAAATATTGTTAATTCCCTTTATAATAAACCTTTCAGTTCTTTGAATTGAAAATCAGAATAAAGTCAACACAATGAAAATAAACTTACCCCCGTTTTCACAACTTACCGATAGCTAAAGGTGGGATTTTATCAAACGTAGGTATGAAAAGAGTTCTTTATTACAATTTTACTTTTGTTACAAAAACTATTATGTATATGTAAAGGTGGCTACACATAGATGGATAAAAAACTTTGCAAAAATTCGGTTTATATAACTTGAAAACCACTACTAAATTTTGTAAAGATTGATTGATCCATTATTTCTTGTAGCCCTATATAAAGCCCACTCTCAAACAGAAATCTTAAGAACGCCTGAGACCGTAACGAATTATGCTTTTGTAATTATATTTGATCTATCTTAGTTCCATAAAACCAGAAATTGCTCTGCCAAATTTTTTGAAAATCGATTAATAATTTTCACAGGCCCCATATTAAGCCCACTCTCGGAATACCTTTCCAATATAGTCCACTCCGGAAATAATTTAACTATCGCTCGAGGGTATCTGACTTGTTTTTGTGGCGTAGTGTTTTATTATTTAATGTAATTGTTAACTGCTATACATCAATATGTATGTATGTACAGTTATAATCCGAGAAATTTAAAGCTTAATTCGAGAAATTTAAAATTTTTCCGATGGCAACGGTGTAGCCTTGTTTATGTTTATTGCACACATTTGTATGACAAATCAATGTTTTTTTTTATTTTTTTTATCAACTGAATGATTGATGCTTTATTTTGTTAGACGTCTGTTAGTAGTTTGAGTAGATACGCATTGTACCAGTTAGAAAGGAAGCAGATACAACTTTTATGACAGCAGAGGGCGTTACAAGCACTAGAAATTTTAATATTACTCAATAAAATGGATTGTCTTTTCCTCTTCACTTTTTGCAGCTGGCAAATGCCGAAGAAAATGATTAACGTGGATGTGGTGATAGATCAGAAAAATAAAACATCAAAAGTTCTCTAATGCAATAAATCGTCAATAAGTTCTTTTTGATGAATAAATGTTAAGAATTACGAGTAAATAAAATTACATACACATGTCAATATAAAGTCAATTTAATGGATTAGTTTGTTTGAGCAAGAATTAAGATATTCATAAAAACGGTTTGAAAATCTTTAAAAGCAAAATAAAAAAAAAACCGTTTAAAGATGAAGAAAGCACTTTATTCTTATACAATAAATTTTTCCAATATAAATATATTTTATCGGAGGTGTTTCTAAAAGAAACAGTCTTCTCATTTGTCCTTTTTTCCAATAGCAATTTGTTTTACTTTAGAAGACAAAATAAAATAAAGTAAAAATAGTTAGAAAAAAGTTTGTATAGCCAGCCGTAAAACATTAACAGCCCTTTTTAATTGAGTTGACATCTTATAAAATCATTCAGGCTTAAATAAATATATGGTTGAAAGTTAATTATTAAGCACAATTTGTTTGACTTCTTTTAAGATGTTAATTAAGAAATATGGTCGTGTACGGACGACTTTGTAGCAATCAACGTATAAAAATACAATGACAAAGATATTTTAACTTCTCTTGAAACCCAACAGACATAACTAAGATTAAAGTAAATTTCAAATCTTTGCTAATGTTTCAAGTTAACATTTCTATTCGATTTAAGAAAATATGTTTGACAGACGGCAAATTGGTTGTTTTAAAAACATTTTAAACCCTTAAGTTGATTCAAGTCTTTCTCAAATGTTTCTTAACTTCTTATTTAAAATCATTTCCCATTTGTAATCACACTTATTTGTTTGCTTGGTAATAAAACGTTTAAACACACTTATAAATTTTCACAGAAAGGACAAACTTTTATCAAAGAGCAACACAAGAAGTTAGTCACAAAAAAAGAGTGTAAGGAAGAGTTTGAAGAAAAACCATAAGACAAGAACGAGACCAGCATATCTCTGCCGTGTTAGAAAGACATTGAATGAAAAAGGAAAATAACCTAAAAGACACAATTTAAAGAAACTTTATACTTCTGTAGTTAATACATTTTTGAAAGTGAACTTAATATGGCACCTGAAAATAAAGTTATATAAATTATGCAACTACCGATACATTTAGAGTGACAGAGTGAGGGCTACACTTATGTTGCCCTGTTCCATTTGGACTACTGCTTAGTAATCGCAAGTCTTCTCTTTGAATTAAATTTTTAAAGTTAATTCAACTTTTAACTTAGGATGCCACATTTTGCAGTTTTTACTTAAATATAATAAGGGAAAAATGAAATAAAAAATGTTTGCATTTTTATTTTCACAAATGGAGTAAGGCCTCACCAGCTAAATATATATAATAAAAATATATATTAATACATATAATTTTGTTTGTTTTTGTAAAATATATGAATAAAATTTTAAAATCTGTTAAAAAAAATCCTAAAAATTGCCATGTAACTTGCTGTAACTATTAAAGCGCATGGCTCTAGTCAAAGTATCAAATTCTACAGAAAGACCACTGACACATGACACACAAATAAACACATGAACCCACACATTTAATAGGAACATTTTATTTTAATATTTTTTCCTTTACGAAAACAAAAAAAAAAAAAAATATACAATAAATAAAGCCTACAAATAAATTTTAATTAAATATAGCAAATATTAAGAAAAAGGCAATCTGTAAGCATTTATTAAATAAATAACATTGAGTTTAAGTCAAAGATTCCAGTAAATAAATTTATAAATTATTGTCTGCTAACTTAATGCAGGTTGCAGAAAATATACTTAAAAAAAATTTTATTAAATATAAAATATTAAATTTTTTTTAAAAATTCAGTAAAACAATACATGTTATCCCAACGAAACATATTGAGTGCGGTTCGTTACCCAGAAAGGTAAATAATTATTTCAATTCCCGGGAACTTAAATGGTCAAATTTTAGTAAGAATTGCTACATTATTGAGCAATTACTGTCTACGTAAGCAAACAAAATATGCTTAATCAGAAGAAATTTCTTTGATGAGCATCTTTTCAGAATTCAGAAATCAACAACAACACAGTTTAACACGAAAAAAATTATGTGGTTCTGACAACGGATTCTGGTAGAGGAGAAAAAAAAATATACGTGAGTGTAAATTATAAAATATTATTCAACTTTGAATTATAACAAAAAAAAGTAAACAACATAGATCCATTATTTTTTATACGAATCGCTAACTTAGTTTTTGAATTAATCCTCGTTTTTGGTACTGTTCACCCCTCTGTGCGGAGTTTTTAAAGATCACATCTGAATTTTATTTTAGAGGCGATTAAAGTTTCCCAGTTTGGGCCAGTTCTTGCAGCATATCTTTACATCTGATGTGTAGAGTTTGTTCAGCCACTTTGTAGAAAATGTAAAAGCAAACATATTAACCCTCTAACTTCCCCTCATAACGGCATTTTTGGCTTTTTTGTAACAAGTCGTAAAAAACACCCCGAAAAAGGGGAAGAGCGGCAATTAAGTGTTTTAAAAAAATGTTTGCCATACAATTTTACTTTATGTGTACACACTAAAGCCAAAAACTTAGCACAAATACCAAAAACCAGTCAAACTCAAGATTGCCCATTATGGGTAGTGTTGATCCTTAACGGGTTTTTACGATTTGTTAGAATAAAGCCAAAAATGCCGTTATTAGTGGGTTTTAGAGGGTTAATTTGTTCCAAAAAAATATTTGCCATAACATTTCCTACAAAGTTGCTGGCCATACCCTACACCTCAGAACAAACCAAGGCTGCGAAACTTTGACCACCTCTAAGATAAAATTCGAATGTGATCTTTCAAAACGCCGACACACGTAAATTTTTTTTTGGTCTCCTCTACCAGAATCCGTTGTCAGAACCCAGTAATTTCGGAAAAAGTTTGAAATTGTTGTACAGTGTTATTATTGTTCCGATAAGTACCCGTTCATGCTATAAATAATTGGCAGCAAAACACTATACTGCCCGTACATATTTTTCCGAAAGAAGTCCACAATCGCTTAACTTATATTAAAAAAAAAAAACAAATTATAAAGCTAAGTTTTTTCAACTTACTTTTAGTACGAGTATTACTTAAAAATTTAAGTACTTGAAAAAATCGCAAATGGGATGGATTACTTACGAAAACCATTGAATTCTATATGTGTGCATACGCGTGTGTTTGAAAAGTTTGTTCTAGAAACAACAACACTACAAAACCATTTGTTTGTTTTGTGTAGAAACAATACCAACAATTTAAGATGAAAAAATTCCCGAATTCTTTTTTTTTAATTATTAAGTTAAATACATCAAATTGACAAAGTAGAATGATTACGATAACCATATCGGGCATTTTGCTGGCGGTATCTAATCAATTTGAATTTTTCTGTAAACAAAGGGGAATGCAATAAATTTGAAACAAACATGGGTGTGAAGCAGTGTTGCCAACTCTTATTTACTAAAAATGGTGGTAGAAAAATGGCTAAATAGTGGCTTAAAATGGCTAAACAAGATTTAATCACAAAAAACTCAAAATTATTATTAAAAAACTTACAAAATGTATGTATCTACTACACTGAAATCGCACATAAGAGATTATTTTGCTTGTATTAATACATTTGAGGTAACAATAAGCTAAACGTAGGAAAAATCTTTGAATAAAGAAAAGCTCCAAGTATCGATACAACAAATTTTTTTTAATTTTTAAAGTCTTTTGGGCTAACTTATTAGCAGGGCAAGTTTAAAATAGCACGAAAAATGGTTAAAAATGGCGCGAAAAAGTAAAAAAAAAAAAAATAACAGAAAAAATGCCAAAAATGGCAAAAATATTTTATTAAATTTTAATTGTATAGCAAAATAGCATGTTTCTTCAAATTATTAAAAATTTCAATAAATGGAAAATACTCTTTCAAAGCAAGATGCAACTGGAGAATATTGGAACGCTAATAGCTCAGATGGAGAAAATTTGTCAATAAATTCATACGTCTCACTTTCACTAAAATATGAGTAGTCTGCTTGCAAACACCGGTTAGTTACAAAAACAAAATTCTGAGCAAATCGCCTAAAGCAGTTGTTTACAATTGAAATGCCAAGCCATATAGAGAGTTTTGCAATAGTATTGAATAATAAACCAGAAGTTGTGCGTAACTTACGGAGTTTTGTACGAAATTGATAATGGCGGCTTCTACAGAATTTTTATTTTTTTAAATTAGCGGTATTTGAAAGTCGACTAATTACATAAACTATTTCTTATTTAAATAAATCTTGTAATCCGGCCTTACGATCTAAAACTTTTTTTAAACTTTTCCACAAAATTTTTTTCACCGACATCTTTAAAATTTAGCGCTGTCAATTAAGTCTTAGCTTTCATTTATATAAAGCTCTTTTGTTTGTAATTTCAAGAGACTTGAGCAGATGCATTCAAAGTGCTTTTTTATGTGCACTTAGTCACTTTTTACTTCCGATTTTTGCAGCATTCATTTAGCATTTTTATTAGAATCTGCCTCATATTCGCTAATCTTAATGAAAAATGTCTTCTAGGTTGCAAAAAAGTTGTTTTTTGGCAAGCTAGACCAAAATTAGCTTTTTAACGAAAAATGGAATATGCCATAAAAAACTTGCCCTGCTATGTAGGAATAAGTAATAAGTACTAATGGCAATAGCTAAATTGATTGATAGTTCTTGTTTTAAATGTTAGCTAAGTGAACGAGTCTTGCGCTCGTGTTCAACAAACAGGCAGTAAATCTACACACTAGGCGGTCAAATTGGCAACACTGGTGTGAAGGGGTGAGTAAATAATATCTTTTTCAGAGTAGATTCAAAGTCTTACTTTCGGATTAATTCAAGAATGAATTTGTAATTAAAATTAACTTAGAAATTTAATCAAGCGTACAGTTTGAGATAAATTTGTATCTCTCTTATACTTAAGTCAACACGGTTTTGGATTATTTTAAGTACGAGGCACTTAACTAATTTGTACATTATTCATGCATTCTTGGTATAAGGAAATCTGTACTTACCGTATTATTGGCACCGCTTCGGCTTGATTTAAGTACAAATGAATTAATTTTTCTTTTCAGTGTGGTGGTATAGGGTATAAAAAAGACAATATAAATTTAGAAATAAAGCAAATGACGTTATTTCCTCCTTTAAGCCAGCTACTCTGTTCAGTTGTTCGTGCTAAAATTTAAAAATCAATATAGAAAAAATTTCTGTGGAATTCAAACGAAAAAATGTTGATAGAGTTGTACTCTTTTCATATTAAGCCTGGCAAAAGCCAAAAAATATGAACTGATTATTTCATTAGAAATAAAAAATTAAAATAACACAACCGGTAACAGTTTTTTATCCATATATACTTTCTTTTTTATTCAACTTGTTATTAAGAAAATAAATTTTAGTAAAATACATGTGGGGTTTGTTTACATATGCAAAACAATGTCGCATACTTAGCAGGAATAAAAACGTTAAATTTGACAAACTCGCAAGATAGTTAACATTGATACATGTCAAAATTTTCGTGGGTAATAATCAATGTTGCTCAACATTTTTCGCAAGTTCGAACAGAGTTCGAGGCTTCAATATAAAAAAAATTTGTGTAAGGCCCAGAACAGACGGTGAAACGCAACTGCAACGAAACTTCAACTTCTAGATATTCGAGTTTCATTTGAGTTTATGCCATAGACTCCATGACGCGACCATTTTGAGACCGGTTTGAAATGCATTGGAAATCAGTTGCATTGAAACCGGCGTGCAGGAAACTCGTGTTTGCGTTTCATCTGTTCTCAAAAAAAAAAACGTAATGATTGTTATAATTTCATTACATTTTGGCACAATTTAGGTTACAGGGTGTGTGGAAAACGATTGCAACTAGTTTCAAAACAAGGATTTTTTAAAGGGTTTCGTTGCAGTTGCTGGGCCTAACATACAAACGAATAAATGTGGATAAAGTTGTACCCTATTTATATTACGAAAAACATGCGAAATGTTTCTAGCAACATTTTTATTATCCGTGCGAGACAAGTGCAGCTCATATTATTTCGCACGGAATTTTAAGCACAGCTTATGATTTTTTGTTATTTTTATTTTGTATTTGTGAAGTGGGGTTTATAAAAAGCGTTTCAAAAGAAAAATGTTGAAAAGCGCAAAAATTAATGATAAAATGCATTTTTTTTGTTTTTTACTTTAGAAAATTATAAAAATAATATTGTTTTACTTTTTTTAATGACAATTATAAAAACACATGTTTTTTTGTCAGAGATGGGGGTAGTGCATTAATTTTGCAGTTTCAACTCACATTTAGTGATAGCTCAAAATGATTACAATCACTTTGTTGATGTTAAGTGATGAATTGAAAATAAGCTATCTCACTGAACAAGATTGATAGTAATGTTAAAACATTTTGCGCTAAAAGAAATAGTTTTATTTAAAAAAAGTAATCATCAGTATATTGCAATTTTTTTCTTCACTCATTTGACTGCAACTAAACATTTTGCACATAATTTAAAATACAAAACTTGTGTTTCATGATTAAAGCCAAGAATTATTCCGTTATTGACAGATTTTCATTTAGTTTAATTTCCTTCGCTTATGCACATCATCAGAAAAATCAAAAATTTTATTGATGTTATGTTCTTGTACAGCTTTTTGATTGCAAGTTCAAATTTTGCACTACATATTTGAATTGACTGCAGATTTAATGCATTCAATCACAGTAAGCGATGGTGAAACAACTTGCAATACCACTTAATTTTTTTATTGCTAGTGAAAAAAATACCAATCATCACTAAAGCGGATAAAAAATAATAAAAACTAATTTTTTTCATTTTTATTTAGTGAGAGTGCAATGTTGATTTAAATAAATATTTAGTGCAATACCCCCAACTATGGTTATGGTTTACCTTCGAAAAATAAAGTTGTATACTTGTTACTAATAAAAACGTTACGTTTTTAAAAACCGCAAGATAGATAGATAATATTGATACATGAATATATTTTCGTGTTAAATAGTCCATGTTGCTCAACATTTTTCGCAAGTTCGAACAGAGTTATAATGAATTAAATTGATTCTGATAACCGTTTGCTTAAGATACTTATCTTAAGAAAAAAGCTAATAATATAAAATGCTTTTTTTTCCAATCACTATTGGAAACTGTGTCCATTGATGCTTTTTTTACTGATCTTGTTGCCCGTCACCGAAAATATCTACCTATGGTTTTTTTTCACAATTCTAATAAAAATTCATGTTCAAAAATTAACTAATTTGGTACAACGTTATGTAAACCAATTATACACAAATTTCATCATTTTAAATATTTTAATCTTCCTACTTGAACTACAAGAAACACACAAAATATAATGTGACAACGTAAATATTTATTAATTCATTTTCGTAATTTTTTCCAATTATGTACTTCCTCTCATAACAATAAATTTCTTTGCTGGCCTAACAAAGTACTACCTTTTTAATGAATCATATTAAATATTCAAATTCATAATAAATGAAGTTTAGGAAAACATTTTTTTTATTTTTTAATTTTTTGTACTTTTACAACAATAAGTACTTAAAAACCACAACACCACCCACAACAGTTTTGAAAGCAGTAAGAAAATGTTAATTTAAAACACATTTCAAACTCAACATTTTTTAATAAGACAATTTTAATGTACAGAAAATATATTTATGTCCTAATTGTTGAGAAAATGGAAAGAAGTGGAAGACTTACTTCATACAGGAAACAAAATTATAAAGGCATAATTTAATTTCTTGTGTTTTCGACCAAAAAACTTCATGTTTTTTTTCTGTTCACAATAAGCCCCTTTGAGACCAGCAGCAGCAAAAATAGAAGCAAAACTGTGTTTCAAAAGTAGCTAAAATGGAATCATTCATTAAGCATTCCCACTCCAGTTGCACATAAAAAAAGAAAAAACATTAAACAAATACAGTATATTTAACAAACTGTAGCATGATTTTTTTTTTTGCTAAAAGTGAAAGAGAATTTTTAACAAACTTTTAATGAAGTCTCTTTTAAAACCATTTTTTCATTTAAGCTCGTTTTTTAACGTGTTAAAGTTTTGAGGTTTTTACTGCCGCATCGTTCAAAATACGAAAAAAAAAAATTATAATTTATACACTTGATGATGGTTGGCTGTTACCTTTTTTTTGGTTGGCCCTGCTTAACAGCAACAAAAAGAAGATTTCATTTTGATTTTTTTTCTCTGAAGCATCTTTTTTCTTTTTTGACATTTAGAGCCAAAATTTACCGTTAAAGTGGATTTTCTCATTTATTTTGCATATTTAAAGATGTGGCAACAAAATTAATGAGCTTTTATTTGCACCAAGCCAACAAAAGAAACAACTGTTCACACAAACAAACTCATAAACAGAATATTAACTTACCCGCGTTCTAGGCAAAAACCTTGATGATGAATACTACAAAAAAAAAAAAAAAATATTAAACAAAAACCTACACAAAAATCATAAAAAAGTAACATCATCAACTACAAAGTATGGGCATTTTATAACCAACAAAACAGGGAAAAAATAAAAATCCTGCAGCATTCGTATTCATTTAGGAAGCGCAAGATATTACAAGAGATTTTTTATGGTCGAATAAAACAGTACCAACCAGAAAACATTCCGCATCAAATGGCCAAAATAAAAAGACAAAATTGTTCATCTAACGGCATCTAACAGGTCTTAAAAATTCAACAAGAAGACAAAACGGTAATAAATGCTCATTAAATGAAGCATTACTGCCCATATTAGTTAAAGACACGCATCACCCTGAGATTTCATTAAGTATTGGATGTGGCATGTGTTGGTTAAGTAATTTATACTGCACAGTAGTTTTTTATTACAAAAATGTGGATACATACAATTTTCTACCGCCCTTGAGTGTGAGAGCAAGCAGAACACCCTGGTAGCAATTTGAGTGCATAATTCGGCAAAATTAAACGTTCGCCCTGAAAAACAACAGCACCTAGGGATAATCCTTCTTCAGGCCGAACTCTTACACAAGTTGTGAAAAATCGGGCCTTTAGTGGGATTTTCAGGATATCCCCTCCCACGAATTTGGGTTTAAAACACCACGTGATCCTTAAAAGTATCCCTTTATTAAAAAAGTATCTTTGCGTTGCACACCATCCGTCAATCCAGACGAAAATGCAACCTTGGAAGTAGTAATTATCCAAAAGGTAAAAGAAAGCATTTCCCGCAAGAATTATACTAACGGAAGCCTCAACCAATGGTCAGACTGGTGCTGTGCCACCGGGGGCTACCAGATAGGATATATATCCAGTCACGATCGCAAGAGATTGGGAAGATCTACTGTGATCTGTGTTAATTGGAATAGGTGAAAAAAATCACCCAAAGAAAAATTGCCTAGAGTACACTGAAACAAAAATAATCCATCCGTACTTATTCAAGCCCAAGCGGTGTCAATAGTACGGTATTCCTTAAATCAAGTACAGAGTGCTCAATTCATGTACGGATTATTAAAATGCCCCGTACCTTAAATAATCCGAAAACAGGATTGACTTTTCCTCTATCAAACCAATTTCAGGCTTTCCAATGTCTCTTCGATGAAATTTTCAAAATTTGCCATTCTTTCCTGCTCCCCCTTCTTTATTTTCATCATCCTCAGAATCATCCCAGCTAATTTCAACAATTTTTTCAATTTTAGCCTGAGTTAAACCTCTAGGACGCATCTTTATTTGTTCATTTGTTCAAAAAAAATGTTTCAAATTATGTACCACAATTGACCAATGTTGCCTATAGGCAACAGCACTTTAAAAAAATTATTATAAACAAACCATACACTTTTTTCATGGGGGGTTTTTTTAAATAACACTCTTACCTTTATTAATTAATATTGTTCACTTGGTTTTATAATGAAACAATTATTTTAATGTTTTTTAACAATTTTTGTATCAGCACAATTTTTTTAACACAAACTTCAGAAATTCACTCTATTACGAACGCCTACTGAATGCACGCACGTGCAGATAATAATATAAAAAATAGCCGTTAGCTTTTGCAACACATAAAGCTACATAATGCAAAAACCCCCGAATTAAAAAATTTTAATTCGAGGAAATTAGAAGCTTTTAACTACAATGTTGCCTATAGGCAACATTGGGCATGAGAGGATTAAAAGTGAAATGAAATTAATTTCAAACAGTGCTTGATTCAGGAATTTCTAAGACGGTTTAATCTCGATTCGTACTTAAAATAATCCGAAAGTGAGATTAGATGGATTCTAATCTAAACACTTACCACACAGAACCAGAGAGAATATTATTTTTTTACTTACCCGCTACATAAGCTTATTTCACTTTTGTTGTATTCTGAAAATTTGAAGTGTTAAACCAAATATTTATAAAAAATAGAATATGGGCATTATTGATTCTTATTTTACTTTTTAACCATGAAAATAATCTATATTTTTCTTCTTGTAGTGTTGTTGTTGTTGTTTCTACAACTAACTTTTACAAACACACGCGTATGCACGCGCATTGGTTTTCGAAAGTTATCCCATTTTAGATTCTTTTAAGTACTTTTAAGTTATCCGTACTACAATTTTTGAATCCGACTCGTACTAAATTAAGTAGAAAAAGCTTAAATTTAGTATGAGTTTTTTCTTTCTGTGTAATATATGAAAAATCGCCTAAAAAATAAAATGGAAATTATCTCCCAATTTTTATTTAATAATAATGATATACCCGAAACTTAAGATCCTGAGCTTAACCCTTACGTCGCACCAAAGTACCCGGGTACCTTTGGCGTTTTCAACCAATGTCTGAAACTATTGAGAACTCCTAACTTAGTATTTTTGCAGCCGAACAGCTAAAATTATTTTTGTTATTAGCTTGCGAGACCAATTTATATGCGCACCTAGGAACCCGGGTGGCCACTGTAAGTATATTTTTTTAAGTTCTTAGTAGCTCTGCATAAACTAACGATAGTCTTCACTCATAGAAACAGAAACCAAAATTCAATGATTGATAAAAAAAAGTTATTAAAGTTTGTACACATTAGACGATTAATAGAATGCTTAAACATTTAATATATGTATCAGCGCTTTATAAGGTGTTTTTTTTGCCGCGCACATAAGGGTTACAATCCTGAATTTCCAAGTCCCGACTAGGTAACTAAAGCTTTTCTGCATACCCGGACTTGAAATTTTGAAATTGGTTAAAATAGAAAAACGGGAAATCGCCCAAAAATACTTTCAAATATGGCACTATGCGCCCACGATTTGGCGTAACAGCAACAAATAATATGTTAAAAATTAAAAAATAACCAATAATTACGAAATGCAAAGTCATACAAATTTGTACGGTAAATTTTTATCCCATTCCACCACCTTCAATTTCATGGTGGTTAGTTTAAGAGGATTGAAATATTAAACATTTTCGATTGAATAAAACATTTAAAATTTTTTAATAGCCGATAGTCCAACTAGCTAGTGCTATATTTTTTTTTTACTTTTGTAAACACACTAGTCTTATATTTATATAAGGTTAGTATTGTTTAAAATTAAAAAAAAATAGATTTTTAAAATTGCATATCGGCCATAAAAATAAATCTATGAAAACCACTGTTTCCAAATACATTTAATAAGTGTGCGTGCCATTTCTTCAATTTGTTTTTGTTTCTCAGTCGAAAGAAGAGTGTGGAAAGAAATAATGTTTTCTTTTGCTATTTCGTCTATTTATAGCTTTTGCTTCCCTTTTTTCATGTACATGATTGTAAATGTGAAATACGCAAATCCAAGAGGGATTTTGTTGCCAAAAGCCTTTGTTATTTATTTGCTTATTTTCGAGTTCTAATAAATAAAATCTTAACCAAAAGTTGTTGTTATTGACTAAAACATAGAACTTCCATAAATTTTCATTTCGCTTAAAACAATCTTAAGACTTTCAAAGCAGAATAGACATTTTAACACTTTCCCAAACATTTAAATTTGCAAATAAAAAAGAACATACAATTTTACAAGCGGCGGTGTATAACCAAAAAAGGGCTTAAATGAAATCGTTGAAGGAAATATGTTTATAAAATATATTTTGATTTTGAAATATAGTGATTTATTTTGTGCTGGAAGTATTTAAATTTGAAGAGGGGATAAATCTAAATTTGCATTTATCATAGAAAATTGTGTCTTAATAAAAAACTACATCAACAAATCTTTATTTAGAATGAGTCTTACTTTTAACCTCTAAAGCATACATAGGCCTTCATTTATACTTCAAAACAAAAATTCAAGAAAATTGATTTAAAACTTTATTCTTTTCAAAAAACTCTTACTCTTCGAATGAACCGGTAAAAAAAATTTATCCTTTTTGTTAAAAGTTAACGTCTCTGTACGTACGAGTTCTTCTTTATGCCAGGATTCATGTAAAATAAAAATAAAAACAGAAAAATCTACAGAATTTTTCTAACATCCCATTTGGCTAATTCAATATAAAACATGACACCAATTGTGTCATAACTATAAGAAACAACTTTATTTGGTTAAACTTGCAACACTTGCAACACCACAAAATACCAACAACAACTGCAGACATTTTTGCAATGAAACAAAAAACGAAAACAAAAGTGTTGGAAATTATATACAGAGAATAAAGAAAGTTTTATTTTCTACTTTCAAGCACTGGCTGCTGTTTTCAAAAGTAAAGTTGTGCAAATGTTTTCAGCAACATGTTGTTGGTTGCTGGTGTTGTTAATACATCTAACTTGGAAATGTAATTCTTGTTGGTGTTGTATTGTTTAGTTAGTTGTTTGTAGAAGCAGAGTGTTTTATTCTAAATTTCAAGTATTAAGTGTGTTTAGTGTGAAGTACTTATCGGTTACTTTAACACCATAAAGCAAAAGTAAAATTAAAAATATATTTCATTAGGGGGTTAATGATTTTCAAAGTATTTTTACTAAGTGCATTTGTATCTCTGTCTAGTGCTTAAGTAGCAGATTTAAAAACAATTGATATGCACCACATTATATTTTTCATATGATTTTGAAAAAATAGGAATCACCGTAATATTTGAATTACAATAAACACCGTGTAACAGCAAATGCAAAAACAAGGGGAGATAAGAATGTTGGCATGCAAAACTTAAACAATGGAGAAACCAGCCACATTGAAATTGCATATTTTGCACTCTGATTAGAATGGAAACTATGAATGAAAATACAGTGGCATAAGAAAAATTAAGATGTACAATTTTATTTTTTCTGTTAAAAATTAAACAGCTAATTTTAATTATTTTTTTTTATTAAAAGCTACAAATACAATTACAAATTATATTTTAGCTTCATTAACCGGGCAAAACGCATCAAAATGGAGAAAAACACGCGCTATTTCAAGAAAGATGCTAGGTAAGTGAACATGTTCTACAACATGCAGTTAGACATCATTACTTGTTGAATGAAATTGTATTAAAACAGGTGTATTTTATTGTTCAACGATTTTTTTCTCACACTGAAACAAAAAGTTGAATTGAGTTTGCTTTGGTGCTACCAAAAATGCACCCAAGACGGTGCGAAACGCACCGAGTTGACAACGCGGTCAGCCTGTTGCAGTGAAATAAATAATAAATAACACTGTGATAGTTGCAAAATTAGACAAGCCTGGCACATGGCGTTTTAGCATAATTCGGGTACGCTGAATCCAGTGGTGCCAACCGTTTTGTCAGGTTAGCTCTTGTTTTCGAGATATACCGTTATTTCGAAAAAGGAGGAGGTTGCACAACATATTTTCGCGTAACTCAAAAACGGTTAAGTTTATTGAAATTACTAAAAAAATTTATAAAATTTATAAAAGTTAAACTTGAACATTTTGTATGGATGCTCCTAGATGGGTCAAATGTATGACCAACCCCACTTTATTTTTCATCTCAATCATTTATTTCTAACATACCTACCTCGCCCCTAGCAGGATAAAATGTATGACCGACCTCATTTAGTTTTTTGCCTTTAACATTTTCTCAAGACATACTTTCCCCTTATCACCACTTTTTAGGGGCGCTCCCATTCAAATATTGGGTTTTATGAAATTCTTAAATTAATTAAAATTTGTCGATTTTTTGAATAAAATCAAAAGTTGAAAACAGATTTTAATCATTTATGGCTTGTTTTGTGTTTTTTATATGTCTGCAAAAAATTAGAAGCCTAGCTTTAAAAAACAAAAATTTTAAAATTTTGATACAAAAATTATTTGTTTTTTTTTTAAAAAAAAATTACGAAAGGAAATAATTCCCAGTTTCTATTTGTTAAAAAATTATGTTTCTAAAACCACTGCTCATATTCAAAAAAAAGTTTTGTTTTTCTTAAAGGAAATTATTGCGGAATTTCGGTTTTTTAGTAATTTCAATTAACTTAACCGTTTTTGTTGTGCAACCTCCTTCATTTTCGAAATAACGGTATATCTCGAAAACAAGAGCTAATCTAAAAAAAAGGGTGGGCACCATTGGATTCAGCGTACCCGAATTATGCTAAAACGCCATGTGCTTAGCTTGTCTAAAAAAAGTGTCAATTTCGAGCACAGTGTAATTTTTTAATTAAAAAAAAAAGTTTTTTTTTTTTAAATTGACAGGGGTGTGCTGGAAATCGGAAACGTAAAATTTTTGTAATAAAAGAATTTTATGACGAATATTATACAAATATTTCGCTATGAAACAGAATTTTATAATAAATTTTTTTTTTATTTTTTTTATTTTTCATTATTTATTTATTGAATCTTCATATATTAAATATGAACTAACAATAATTAATCAAATCTTAACCTAATACGTTATTTTATGTCCTGCCAGTGCCAGACAAAAATTTTCTTCATCACGGGTTCTGTTCACTTATATAGTTGTTTATCGCTCATCTAATTGGATAAGTGCTGCAGTGTCTCTTCTTCTTAAGCGAGTGTGGCCGCTATCATTTAAAATATTTCGTGCTAGTGGGTTCGGATGCAATTCGAGCCTTTTTAAGTATTTTACTGCATATTTCGTAATCATAGTTTTGACTAATGGAACATTGAGATCCTTGTGAATATTTGAGTTTTTTACATACCAAGGAGCAGCTGTGATTATTCGAAGAATTTTATTTTGGCGCCTTTGAATTTTTTCTATATTAGAGGCCGAGGCAGTGTCCCATAACTGAATACCATAGCACCAGATTGGCTTTAAGATGGAGTTGTAAAGAAGAAGTTTGCAGTCGAGACTAAGAACAGAGTTTCTACCAATAAGCCAATGAATTTGAATGGCTTTTAGTTTCATTTGAGTTAATTTTGCCTCTATATGGCATTTCCACGTTAATCGCCGATCCAGATGTATACCGAGATATTTTACATGCGAATGTTGAGGAATTATTTGATTATTGATTGTAATATGGGGGCAAGATTCCCGGCGCAAGGTGAATGTTATATGCACGCATTTTTGCTCATTGACCATTATCCTCCATTGTCTTAACCATATTTCTAGTTGAAATATATGATGCTGTAAGTAACGAGATGCTTCATAACGGTTTTCATGGACGCTTAAAAAAGCTGTATTTTATAATAAATGTTATACAAATTAGATTAAGGGCCAATTTCACCAACTGTATTTAAATATCAATTCATATTTAAATAAAGATTTTTATATAATTTTGTTTTTGTTTTGACATAAAAAAAAATTGATATTAAAATACAATTGGTGAAATAAGCATTAAAAGTGTATTCTAAATTCTTGCGTTTTACATTTTTGATTTCCAGAAAATTTAATTTCGTTTTGTTTTGTGCTAGGAACTTAGTTGGGTCGCACGTCTTAAGAACGGAGAACGAAAGGTCGTACATTTTGCTTAAGACAGCTTAATTAACTAACAATTCCATTGTAAACGTATTTTTTATGTGAAAAATTATTAAGGAAATCTTTAAATTTGTTGAAATTTTTATTTAGTTTCACTCATTTGCAAATATCCAATTCGAAACCACAAAAATTATTTTATGTTGCTATTAGACACGGTTTTACTTTTGCGCTAGCTATTGTGTGCTTTTTTTTAAGATATTATACGTTTTAATTTGACAACTTATATACGTCGTTTTTTTCTACGTTCATATAGTGTAATTGCGTTCCTTAGGTTGCAATGTAATTTAAGAATTCTTTACACAAATTTAAAAATTATTTTATCAATCGAGCATGTCGGAGACCCACGATTTTTTTCATGTTCTGGAGCTCAAGCGTTTGCTTGCGGTTTGCCGTACTTCGATGTTGCATTCGGAAACTAAAAACATGATTTTATAGAAAAATAACCTGACATTTCGTCTAGATTATTCACAGCACTGACAATATGTTTTTCGAAGATAATATAGATAAGCTGTTTATGAAATAACCAGTGCACAAGCAAACAATGGACAGACAAAATTATCAAAACCAAAGAACATTTTTTTGATTCAATTTATTTAGTTAAATTTGTAAGAAAAAATCGTATGGTTTTGATCGTATGAAAATAAATTATAATTAGTTACACTTTCTAATCACCTTATTTTTTTTTTTTTTTGATCTTTAGTTTAGTCTTAATTTATCAGGTCACTTCAGTATGGGACTTGAACTCGCCATTAAACTTGTGATTTACAAAAAATCTCACTTGCGGGTTCAAGTCTTAATCGCAAATTATATCCGATATGCGAGTGTCAAAAAACAAAAACGTATCTTTCTTAAGATACAACCAGTGTTGCCAAAAGTTATTGAGGAAAAATTGCTAGATTTTTTTTAAAAAAATGCTAAATAAATGCTAGAATAAATGCAAAAAAATTTTAAATGAAAAATTTAGACAGATCTTCATTAAAGTAAGGGCCAATAAATTTTTTATAATATGCTGCATAATGTCCTTCAGGTTCAGCGACGATGTGCCAAATTGCTTTTAATAAATGTTTGTAAGATACTCAACAGGTGCAATCAAACTATGCACAGCACATAAACTTAATGTCGCCTCTGCTGAACTTTGTAACACTTTTTGGCTTTCTTTTTTCTGCGTGTTGTTCCAGGCCACTTATTTTAGACAATATCGCATTTGAAGTAAATGCAAAAGGTTTTTTCTTTCAACCATTCTTTTAACTTTAGATGCTTGCCCCAATCTTTTTGCAACTTTTGTGAAAAGGTTTCTTTTAATATTTAAAATATATTTACTCGTTTTTTGATTTTAAGTTCAGTGAAATATTAATGAGCATTCACATTGTTGCATGTTTTAGATCTAATTAAAAGTTTGAATTTTCCTTTTTTATTTAGATTAAACAATTTAAAAATTGAAACTATTAAAAATATAAATATAATGCTTGAAAAATGCTACTTGCTAAATCAGTTTTTTTTTCCTGCCAAATGACTTTTAAAAATGCTAGATCTAGCATGAAAAATGCTAAATTGGCAACCCTGGATACAACGATCATACGTATTTCACGTAAACAAACCCAAGATCTTACAAAACTGGTTGACTGGTAACTTAGAGTTTTTTTTAATTATCGTGAATGTTGTGAAAATCAATTAAAATTAAAATCAACCGACGAAATTTTAGTCTGCTTTTTATAGATTTGAATTTAAAGTTTTACGTTAATTTCTTAAAAAAAAATTCGTATAAAATTTTAAAGCCAAATTGGAATAAAGCTTAAAACAACAGGCATTTAATTCCATTTGTGAGTCCTTATTGACAATGTCCTAGTTTTATATTTTAATTAAAAACAGTTCTATCCAGGGTTGTCAGATTTTTTTTCACCTTCATCGCCAAATAGTATACCGAAAATCGCCAAAAATCGCCAAAAATTTATCTTTTTAGATTTTTGGTAAAAAAAATTCGCCAAAAATCGCCAAATAAAAGTTTTATATAAAAAGAGTATACAAGTGTATTTTACCTTTATATAAATTTTCCATATTTATCCTTATTTTAGTAGTGTGTTTATATTATAGTAGAACATCGCCAAACGCTTAACATTTGTTATTCTGACTTGAATTCTGTAATCTGTAAATCATAAATCGCAAGAAGTTTGGCGACTTCAAATTGCAAAAGTATGCTAATGGGAACTAGAATTTTTATAATCATAAGAAGGCAGATTATCTTAAAACCTAGAACTTGTGAGATCAGTTAATTGAATTGTGCCAAAACATTAACTTTATCAAAATGAGTAGAATTTGATGCAAAATAATTAGTTTTTATAAGCGTGATTTTCTATGTGAATGTAAGTCAGAATATGGTATTTTGTATTTATTTGAAGCAAAGGATAAATATCTTAAAAGGTGTATTCAAATACCTTAAGTCAACTCAATCTTCTAAGCAAATTACATAAATTATTTTTAAAAATTAATAGATGTGGTTCTATCTTTGTTTTAAATTTCATTAAAATCGGTTTGATAGTTTCTGAGAGGAAGAAATTTCCCCCTATCTTCCCTCGTGGTCCTACGAGTCAGCCCATTTTCAGTAGGCTTGTGGCAATAAGAACCTATGTCCCAAATTTTATAAAATTATCTCGAAAATTGCGACCTGTACTTTGCGCACAAGGTTACATGGGCAGCCAGCCGGCATGCCAGCCAGCCGGACGGACATCGTTAGTTTGACTCAGAAAGTGATTCTAATTCGATCGGTATACTTTTAGGTGGGTCTAGGACCAATATTTTAAGGTGTTACACACATCAGCACAAATGCATAATACCCTCTACACAATTGTGGTGTGGGTAAAAAAACAGGATCAAAATGTGTAAAAAAACTGCGCATTGAAAAATGCGGATAATCTGATATCAATGCAATTTTTTTTTTAAATTTTCTGATTTTCTTTCGCAAGTAATTTAACTATTTTTGCATGCTAACTTAATATTCATTTTTATTTATTTGTTTAAAAAACACATTTCATATGCAATCGAAAACGATTGCGTTTTTAAAATTTATTTTGCAAAATAAATTTTTCGGTAAAGATCCGATTATTGATAACTTCTGATCAAGAAAATGTGCGAAAATCTAAGAAAGCTTAAGCTTTATTCCAAATTTCTATGGCAACAATTCGGGAATGTTTTCAATGTAATTATCTGGCAATATTATCAATTTATCATTTAAAACAATCGCATTCGTATTGCGATTTTAAAATTTGTTAAAAATTTGAAGAACAAACTTAGCCCGTTCTTATAAATTTGTTCATATAAATATGAAAAAATGTGTTTTAGAAATCGCCAAAAATTCGCCAAGATTTTCTAATATCGCCAAAAAAATCGCCATGTCGCCAAACACAAAATTGCATCGCCAATTAGGTTTATAAATCGCCACGATTGGCGAAAAATCGCCACATCTGACAGCCCTGGTTCTATCACGAAAAATCCAATAACAAAAAATTTCTAGTTTGTTTAGATACATTACGTAGTAATAAACTTGTTAGTAAACATGACTCATACGCCTTCGTATAAATCTGTTTTAATTTTTACCTCCGATGTTACTTTTTCATTATTATATGTCATAACTAAAATGTCAAAAGTAATTAAACATGTGTTTCCATTAGAAGTAAGTTGAAATCTTGTGGAATATTCTTTATCAAATTAAGTTACGGTGCGAGGTGAATGAAGCTGGTATAAAATTTAGCCGCCACATAAATTGCATGTAACAGAAGGCTTTAAGACTCTGTGAGTTTACACACGTTTTTTATTTTGCGGTAAACATTGAAGCACATTGAAGTGTTCTATTAAACATATTTTACATACTTGTTAGAAGAAGAGATAGTTGAAACTTAAAACTTGTTATGTTGGTTAATTAAGTTAGAAACAATTTTGTTAACAAGAAAGTTTATATAAAAGAAGGTTTTCAAAAACCAAGACTACTCATTTATCTTACTGCATAATAAAACTGTTTCCTTACTTTTAAGTTTTTGAATATAAATACTTTCTTAGCTGCAAAATTAATACAAAAATTAAAAGAAAAAATGTATTGTATTGATTCAAAATACATTGAAGATGGCTTAATTTTTTTCAAATAACTAGTTTTCATCCAATATACCAAATACATTTGCATTATTATTTTTTAAGTAAGTCAAAACTTAAATATCAAAACAAATCTATTCACCTATTTTTTTGATTCCAATAAAAAGATTTTTTATTTAAAAATTAAACCTTTCCACATGCATGAATTTTGCTTAAGGTAAAACCTATTTTTTTTTTTTTTTGGAAAAAAGGTCCCGGGTAGAAAAGGAAACATCAAAGCACATAAATTAAACTTTAATGAAAATGTTGATAAATGCTTAAGGAAATCATTTACATATTAAGGATTATCCTTATTAAATAAATTTTGATTCGCACACACACATACATATACAGAAACATTCATAAAATGCATGGTAAATTCATGTGATTAAAACATGAACGGAAAAAAGGAACTCAAACATAAGTAAACTAAATACACGCATTAGCAATTCGCATGTTAACAGAGCATACATTAAACTGATTAGGATTTCCATCTTAAATGAACCCTTTTCTTTTCTTTATTCTGCGTTCAACCCTTCTACAAAAATAGAATTAAGTATAGAATAGAAAAAAAAACACTTGTATTTGCGTGTTAAAGACCATCTTTATATATTGTAAGAAAAACATACACACTCACATACACATCCTCTTACAAACACACACATATGCACGTAACAAAATTATTTTCTATAGTTTTCAAATAAACTAAAAGCAAAACTTTCTTTTTGAATTAAGACAATTTGTTTTTTCTTTAGTATTTTTGGTTTTTCCCTTAAGGAAAATTCTTGCACCAACAAGGCTAATTTCCCAAACATCAACATACGTGTTTTAAACTTAAAAGAACAAATATTTTTGCACTTGTAGTCAATAGCAAAAACACAATGTCTTCTAAGGACTCGAATAAAAAGAAAATAGTCTCAGAGTAGAGATAGAGAGAGAGCGAGAGAGCAGAAATGAAATAAGGAATGAGCGTAAAGTGTACAAGCTTTAAATATATTTCTACATATGTACTTCGGTGTTTTTGTATGTGCTGGAAAATGTTTGTAGTTTTTGAGAAATGAGAAAAATTGGAAAATTTTCTAATGAAAAATTTAGTTTTGTGCATAAACTTTTAATCTCATGCATAATAAATTTGCACATACATACATACATACGTATATATATACATAAGATGAATAATTTATATCGACTTACATATAGGCGTGTGTGTGTAGGAGAGTGATCTCAACAGTCTTTTTAAAAGGAAAACACTACGGGGAAAAAATTATGCCCGTTATCCGTTTTTTAAATTAAATTTACCTTTGGCTTAGTGCAATTTAAAAATTAGAGTGTAAAAATTATTTCAAAGAGGGTAACAATTATAAGAAATTGTTAATTTTTTATTCATATCAAATTAAATTTTTGAAATGATTTTAAAGGAAATGCAAGCACCGCTAAGTTAAAAGACAAAATTCTGAGAAAATAGATTACAACAGTTTTTTAAAATTGAAATGACAAGCCATATAGAGAGGTTTGCAGGAGTTTTGAATAATTAACCAGCAATTGCGCGTATCTTACGGAGTTTTTTAAAAAAACAAATGAAATGGCGGCTTTTACAGAATTTTTGTTTTTTAAACTAAGCGGTGGTTCCAAGTGAAAATTTGCAGAACAACAATGCTATAATTAAAGTTCGAGTACGAAATTTTGGAAAGCTTTTATTGCTGCCATCGTATATCTTCAAATTAATACTTGCTAACACATAAAAAAGCTGCAGATAACAAACGATAGATAGACTACAAACTATATGACTGCTCTTTAGGGAAAATAATTTAACGAAGATGAAAATGAAGATGTTCGAAAAATTTCTAGAGAAATATGAAGACTTAATAGAACACTATATGGCTAGCGAATTCATTACGTTCATTTTAAATGCAAAAGCGTCCAGCATCCATTACTTTTTAGCTCTTTCTTTGCATTACCTGGTATCGGTTTTAAAACTATTTTAATGAAATTCAGTTTTATCTCAAGAACAGTTCGCGACCGTTAGTTCCACAAGGATGAATTCAATAAAATTTATTAAAATTTTAAAGAAAATATTTTTTTTAAAAAAGTAAAAAGAACTATGACAAAAACAAAAACAAAACATTTTACAGTCTGGCTCACAATATCGATAAGAAAATTTCTTTCATATATTTACTTTGAAAACAGAAACAAATATTAGGTTTTTTGTTTTTAATTTAAATATACGAAAGAAATTTCCTTATCAATATTGTGGGCCAGGGTGTGAAAGCTTTTTTTCAAAAAATGTTCAGAATTTATATTTTCTAAATAATTTTTCAATTGCAATTGTTTAGCCTAACAAAATTAATGAAATGTAGGGTATTAACAAGAAGTAGTTAGAAAAGCTTCAATAGGGTTTCTGTTATGCATTTCTTTCTTTAAAGTTACATTTTGCTGCTTTTTGTAGAATCCTCTTCAAAACAATTCGTGAAAAAAGTTACATGGTAAACAATGGTTAAATTTTTGAAGACTATGGTCTTAATCCTTTTTGTGGGAGTAATTTTCTCAAGGTACAATGTTAGATCATTCATGCTATGGGAAGTGACCAAATAAACAGTTTCCTATGGTGCATTTTGAAAAGTAAGCGCATATTTATGCGTTTCGCAGCAAGATATACAGAGAAGCAGTTAGGTAAGTGAACGAATTCTTAAAAATTATAAAAATAGCATAAAACTGATTGTTTCACTCCCCAGTTTTTATGGGTGTTGAATATAGCGCTTTCTCGGTCAAAAATTTATTGCTTCAAAAAGGGAACTCATCATAACAAATGCATCCTTTCCGTGAACGTTTGAAGCTCCATTTGTATTGGGATTTTACTTGTAATGTCAACCAGTCATCGAAAATTGGAACTATAGAAATTATTTTATGAAGCTCAGTTAGCTCAGAATATTTTTTTTTCATAATTTATACATAAACGTTTATTAAGGAAAATTTTCATATCAAATTTGTTTTGTAAACCTTTATTAAATACGGGCATGAATCTTTACAAGCTAAATATAAACTAATTATTACACGCAAAGAAAAAACATGGTTGATACAATCACAAACGCAAACTATCATTAATGTTTGTGGTTATGATTGTGTCAAACACGTTTTTAGTAATAATATATGGTCAGACATAATGTTTTTAGCTAATTATTGTCTCAAACATATTATTATGTTCAGAAGAAAAGCGCAAACGAACTTTCCAACCATGTTTCTGTATTTTCCTTTACCATGCAAAATGTCTATTTCAACATGTTATATGGTTCTAACAATAAAAAGAATAACAATATTTATTCTCTAAAATTTATTTTTTATTAAAAATACATATGTATGTACATATACTTTACACTAAAGCATATGTTAAAAATTAAATAAAATACATACATTTAAGACTTGTAAAAACAAAGGCAAACACCTATCCATTTATATATATTTTAAAATCCACCGTATCGATATAATGTTTTACGGTAATTGAAAAAATTCGGGGCTTCTAATAAAATTTTGTGTCAAAATTTCTATTCCGTCTTCAACGTTGTAGGTGTTTTTGGCTGCAAGAAAGACAACGTTTATACATGTATGTGTGTATTTTTACAATTATATTTAAATTACTTACCTGTTTTAATAAACGTATAAGTTTTGCAGTTTTTCTCCCATAAAAATATTTTTATTATTTTGCAATAATTCAATTCTTCCGATCAGCTGATGCTCGCCGACGTAAATGACGTGAAAACAATTTGAGTTTCTTTATAAATGCACATTGTTTGCTCAATTCGAGAGTGTTTTTTAAAGCAAACAAAAATTATGATACTAAACATACCTTTTGTGTGCAACTTATATTATGATTTTAATTGTATAGTTGAAAATATATATATTATAGTAGCAATCATTTCACATAATTTCATATGTTTAGCTAGATAAGAGTAAGGTGTGAAACACCATATAATATTATTATAGTGATTTTAAAAATGTTAAGGACAAAAAATGCATTGTCTCCTCTCCTTAAGCGATAAGAGCTTGTCGATTTGGGTGAAGTTCATGATCATGATGGTTGTTTTTACTGATGGCACATAAAGGTAAGGTTTTTTAACGTACCTTGGAGAGGATGAGTTGATTCGAAGAATTTTGTTTTGCACCCTTTAGGTTTTTTTTTATATTGGAGACAGAGATAGTGCCTTAAATACTGAAGAATTTCTTAGTTTACAAAATTATTGCCAAAAATAACCCCCAATTAGGAAACTGAAAACCCTTATTTCTTTAAAATAAAAGTTGTATTAGTTTTAATGTTTCTGCTCATGCTTAAGGAAAAAGGGCTTAATACAGTTTACTACGTGTAAATGATATAATTTGCAAATTTCTTACGTAGTTTCTGTTGTTCTTCTTGTAATTGAAGTTTTAAAAAAGTTTTGTGAATTTTTTCATACTTTGAAAGATAAGAATTAAACATGCTAAGATAAGACAACAACAAAAACAGGAATTTAGCTCTTTTTTTTGCAGCACTACTAAAACTTTTCACATCTTTTATAATAAAAAAACTTTAATTTAAAGTAAAACAGCCGCTGGTTATTTGATAGATGTGTTATACCACTATGGGGAATAAATTAAAAAAAAAAAAAATTTAAAAACTTAAAATATTTTATTAAAAATTTAAAAGAAAATTTGTTAATATTACAGTAGACTCCCGATAATTCGTAATCGCAAGGGACCGGCCATTTCTTACGAATTATAGGGGTTTTCGGTTTAGCGGGGCTTCGATTTAACGGGGTTAAAATAAAATAAATACGAATTAACGGTGTTTTTCCATTTATTTACTAAAACGATAAAAAAAAAACATACAAAACCGACACTGTGTAAACCATAAAACTTCAAGCTTTGGATATTCAGGTAGTTTATCGCGCTTTAGCTTACTGCCTAAAGATTTTTGCATAAAAAATTCTTTTTTTGAAGGACTGAAGTAAGTGTTGATGGAGGAATTTCCAATCGCTTAGCAACGTCTATTTTTTTCTCTCCATTGTCAATGGTTGCAAAAATTTGTTGTTTTTGTAACACCGACAGAAATTTATGCATGCGCTTTGACATTTTTTTTTATTACGTAACAAGGAAACAAGGAACAAGTAACAAGGAAGGAAACCTGGGTGCAAGTGTCTCCAAGTCACCAGTTTTGTCTACTATTTTCGTGACATTGTCAACGCAGTGCCTACACTACACTAAATTTGCCACTATATTTGGCTTAAATACGAAACATTTTTTATCAATTACAACTGAGAAGTACAATTCCTATAAAAGTTAAAGAAATAATAAAACAAGATTGTTGTGATTTCGTATTCGTACCTAGTACATTTACTAAAATGTACTAGTGATTCTCTGGTTCCAATGTCTACATATTAGGGTATTCATTTAATCGACCTTTTGCTTTAATCGGTTAATCGCTAGATTAATTAACCGAGGTGTTGGTTTAATCGGTCAATAATCGGTTTATTTTGTTTTTGATCGGTTAACCGATTAATAAAGTTTTTTTCATAACTAAACTAATTTTAATATATAGAAATGCATTAATTATTTATTATTTGGAGTTAATTAGTAAAAAAACAATAACATACCAAACATTAAAATTCTTGAACTAAAACGAGCAAACAAAAAAACAATTCATAAATATGTATGTAATATGCATTTTTCAATTAATACATAATTGGGGGATTCACAAGGTGTGCTATCAAGTCATATCGTAATAATGTCCTAAATAATAATTTACAATTGCTTAAAATAAATATTGTTGTATTTCAAACAAAATAAAAATTTTAATGCTGTGCTCATTGATTCGTCATAGCTGCACAGTAGAAATATAAATTATACCGCTTACAACAGTCATATCGTCGGCTTAATAGGCAAACCTGCTAACTTCCTTCAAACACATTTTACAGGAGAGACAAAAAACTTTTTATTTTTTCTATTTGCAGCTTGATAGAAAATTAAAAATACAATTAGTTTTACACACGTCAAGACTTGAATGGAAGAAAAACTACATGCTGGTCGACGAGGCGTATCTTTCTCTACCACACGACATCAAAAATCAATTTACATAAAAAGTGGATTTAGCCGGTTTGCATATTAATCCTACGATATATATTTCTAGTAATTATTTAAAGACATAAGGCTTTACAACTTTATGACTACCTTGTGAATCCACCAAATATGTATTTATAAAAAAATAGACTGAGATAATTTTATTATTTATTTCAATAGTTAAAGGAGATGTTATAAAAAAATCTTTTAAAAAAGTAATTTGACAAAACTTGACTTAGAAAAAATTATTTCACTAATCGTAGATGAATATCTAATTTCTCAGTCCTTTTTAAGGATTTCTTTTAACATATAAAATATTCCATTATGCCCTTAGAGTCCTGTTTTAATTTAAACAAATGTTTAACACTGCTAATTGTTTCGGTTAATTTTGTTAAAATACTGATATGAGAAGGTATGAAAAGAAACAAATAACCAAACACATACATATAAAAAGTACGTGAAACAAGAAAAAGGTGTTGGCAATCAAACATTTAACCCATTTTTCGCCACATTCCTGTTTATTGAACATTGAAATCGGCCGGCGGAAAATGGGTTGAAATGAAGATCACTGAACACCTTTGTTTGTAAGAAAAAATATTTTCTAAACACATATCTTTTGTATATGAGACGAAACAAATAGTTAAAAATACAAAAAAAATATGTTATAATACTACAAAAAATTAAAAATCTTATTACATCGGTTAACCGGTAATCGACTGAAATTAACCGGCTTAATCGTTAATCGAAAAAAGCCAATTTGAAATTAACCGATCAGTTAATCGGGTAGTAATTAATCGGTTAACCGATTGTTCCCAAAGGAACTACCTAGTCAGTAGTAGATTTCCAATGACACGCACATGTTAAATGTCTATAGTAAATAACATTGTCTGGGGTATAAAAAGTCACTAGTCCTGGTGACTGTGTCAATAGTGAATCAGTACTGAGTCACTAGTGACATTTCCTGCAGGGAAACTGATCTTAAGAAATTAAACACACACAAGCAAAAGCAAAAACCCACGCAAAAAAATAAAAAAAAAAAACGGTAATCAAAAAATCATTCTTTTTTAATGTTTATGTTGTTTTTATTACGAATTATAAGTGGAAGTTAGCAAACAATTACGATTTATAAGAGGTAAAGAAGATTTTATTTGAAAAAAAAAATGAATTATCGAGGGGAGATTTTTTTAAGGGACCGACGGCTTATTACGAATTATCGGGAATTACGATTTATCGGTGTACGAATTATCGGGATTTGACTGTAATTACAAAATAAATTTTAAGTGCTCTTTCAGAATATTTTAATACTTGACATGTGTTTAAGAGGCTGACTCTACTCCTATTAAAGCATACAATACAATGTTGTTTAATTTATTTTATTACAAACTTTTCTAATATTGAATTTGAATATTACTGACCTTCTAAAACATTTTGTACATGTCCCTGAATTAAAAGTCGTGTTGTATACAAAAATTATATACTTATTAATACAACATTGTTATTGCAGTCACATGACATTTAGTTTTATACTTGACTTCTATTTTTCGTTCCCAATTCTCCTCTCTCAGCTACAATTCTTTTCTTTCTTCCTGCAGTACAGTGTTGCCAGACAAGCAATTTGTCCCCGAAATTAGGAGTTCACCATTAATTTGGGAATCGATTTTCGAGTGAAGGGATTTGATAATGTTTGCACGGCATCTGTTCTCTTATACCAAGAAAATAAGTTTTTCTAAATATATTTCTGTGGTCCCAAGCGATAACCGCCTAAATCGACTTAAGAAACAGTTGAGTTTATATTTGTTTTTATTAAATATTTTTGAAATAAATACAACTTTCGTTATAATTTTTTTATCTTAGCATTGTGGGGGTACGAATCTTTGTTTCTGATTACTTGTTTTCTAATGCAATTAATTTTTTTTTTAAAACGCAAGCATAAATATAAACTGCCTTTTCACAAAAACTATTTCGACTTAGACAGTTATTGCTTGTGACCAACGATTTTTAGAACGGTTAAAGTAACAGTTTTTAACTTTGGAAAAACTTTGGTTTGCGTTAAAAAAAATTCTGATAAGAAGTGAGATGGATTGGGGAAGTATTCATGGCAGCTGCAATAAAAATACAATATAGATTTAAGCATATCTGGCGAACTGGAACAGTAAAAGTATCATAATTTAGTAGCAATTGCTTCGCTATTAATACATGAGATCTGGTTTTAAAAAAGATTTATTAATTTTAATTTAACGTGGGTAGCGAAGCGCACGTGGTTTAGCTTGTTTTACATAAAATTGAAAATGACAAATAATAATATTCTATCAAGAATGTTCATTTACTGAGCCAAATAAGAGCATCAAGCGTTTTTCTATTTCAAAACTTTTAATTTTCATACGGTTTATGCGATATGAAACCTTAAAACGCGAGTACAACACCAACCGCCTGGAAAATGTTACTTAACAGTCGCTAGAATTCACATCTTTAAAAGCGCTTGACGCTCTTGTAGAGGTAGCTCAGTTACTTTAGTAAGCAGAAATTAGAACGCGATAGTAAATTTAAAATTTAAAAAAAAATGTTCTTTCAATTATCCCAAAAAAACAAGAAAGTAAATGAACGCTTTGTCAGCGAAAATTAGCAATTAGGCATGTTTTAAGTATCCATCTGTCTGTTACAAGATTTCGTCTTCCATAAGTCAATGGTTTTGAAATATTTGCACTTGGCTCTTATTTCTTAGTTTAAGAAAAATATATGTGACCTTCTCCGAGAAAAGGGAACTAGTGTGTCAAAAAACGGGTTTGGACTTAAGAGTGGATTCTGGTTCCCAAAAGGGTATAGAATAAGATGAAATGAGTTAGATTTCTGATAAAAACTTATTTAAACCAAATCGCATCTCCCAACTGAGAGTCTGAACACAATGTTTGCAGTGCGGAGCGATTTCTCGTTGCCGGAGAGAAAAATAAACTTAATTCAATGGAAGATGGCGACGGCATTAGTTGTCATTGTTTGCTTACATTTTTATTAATTGATTTGTGCATACACTTTTATCATGTGTTTTGTTTACAATAATGTTGTGAACATCGCCAATTATTCAAAAACTATGGCAAAATCAGAAAAAGAATGAGCATTACAAATTGAGAGAGATAGAAAGTCCGCAATGAAAATAAAATAGATTTTAATTTTATGCCGTTCAGCACTGCGGTTTTGAAAAACCGCACCGCAATAAATTATCGTTACATTGTGTTCAGACTCTGCGTTAAATGTGTTTTTCTCAAAACTTAATTTTCAAACTCTAGGTCCCATTTCTCGGAGAAGGTCACATATTTGTCTATCTGTATATTTAATGTTATACTTTGAATTAAAAAATTGCGATAATAATTTTTTTTACAAATTTTCAAAAGTTATTTTTGTAAACAAAAACATGAAATAAATGTTTATAGTAAAAAGTTAACTAGCAAAAATTTATAGCAAATTCTCTCGTTGCAAGTTTTTGAGTAAGTGTACACTTACTATTAACAATTATTTAAAATAAGCAATAATTTTCTGTTATTAACGGACCTATTGTTCGAAGAATTATTTTTATACAAATATATCTTATTTAAAAGTTTTAGCGTTTGCAAATAAATTATAGCCAACCTTGTAAACACCCCATTTGCTTCTATTGCGAATGAGGCTTTAATGTGTTAAATGTACAATAATAAACATTATCGGATCAAAGTAGGGAATATAAGTTTTGAAAAGGGATTTTTTGAGGACTTCATGAAAAACTTTCTGGCAACACTATGTAGTAAAAACAATAAAAAATCCAAAAAAGTACATTTGCAGACTTTTTGTAAAAACAACAAGAGCCTCATTGCATTTCTGTATGTTTGTTCGGTAAAAGTTTGTATTTTAATAATATTTTTGCCACATCACTGGTGTCACATTTTTTGTGTTCTGATAATCTTGACTACAGCTGGAAAATGTATACATAAGCTTGTCATACCGTTTGTAATTTCTACAATTTTGATCTAAGTTATTTTAAAGTAGATATTGATATGATGGATCCGTATGAGTAGGGGTGTTGAAGGAAAGATATCCGTCGGTAAGTGTGTATGTTGAAATAAACTTTCCGAAGACCCCAGACATGATGGGGCTTAGGCTGTTACACATTTATATTATATGAAGTCTCGAATAGATTACTATTTAAATTCAGCCAGATCGGTTTATAAATGGATACGATATGAGCAAAGAATCATAATTGGCCTAAATTTGTACACACATAACACTTTCTCATTAAATAATCCTAGAAGAATATTGGTAGCTAAAATTACTGACATAGTTTCATTTATATCCGGTACATTTACCGAAAGCGCATTGAGGTTTTAATAAACTAAATCAGTCCACTATTTCATAGGAGTCCTATACAAATGCCTTTCGGATTTAGGATTTTGGTACAAAGCAACCTGGGTTGATGTATTTCGGCTCGAATATACTTATTATAAAAACTGTGTTTTATATTGAAAATAAGCCAAGCCGACCAATTATTAAACCTGGTCCCTGTTTCTTTAAAGTAAAAGTTACAAATGTACAAGTAAAATACATAAAAAATGCAACAATTTTGGTTTTTGTTTCAAATGTATTTTAATTGCAGAGTTGTAACTTGTAGTTTTGAGAAACAGGGCCCTGCTCTACATACAAATGTCCACTCCGCAATAAAATCTTTTGGCTAATGCGATCAGATAAAAAGAGCTGGTATGTTTTAATTTTGTTCATGCTTTTTTTCTATATAAATATTTATTTTGTAATTACAATGGGTCTTGAAGTCTTTTTTGTATTCATTTAAATAGAAACAGGTTTTTTCCTAAAAAAGCAAAAGAAAACCCGATAAGAAATTGGAGGAGAATTGGCGAGATATAAAAAATTCCAAAAGTATTTAAAAATTTGAGGAAATTTTTGAGATTCAAGTGTGTCCTTACAGGGCACTTGGTCTAAAATGATTTGAAAAAAGCTGAATTTTTAAGGTTATATACGAATCGGTGTAGCTCTATTACTTGTTTTCTTCAGTAGTTGTTGGTGTTTTTGTAAACATTTTACAAGAACAAAACACATGTACACAAAACCCACACAACAGTAAGTTGACATGTATAAATTTTTTAGCCAAATGTTGCACAAAACTATACATTGGAGGACGGTATCACATACATGGCTTGTATCATTTTATATTAAAACATACTTTTCTGGAATCTGAATTTAAAAAAAAAAATAAATAAATAAAAACGTATGAAACAACAAACAAAGTTAGTCGAATTCATGGTAATCTAAGCCGAAGTAAAACATGTTTCAGCCTTACCCAGTTAACAAGTTTATATATATTTGAAATAAATAACAATCAATTTGATGTTTTTTGTTAATCTAGCATTAAGGCCTAGAAAGTTCTTAAATTTTAATGCTATCCGAATTCATGGCGCAGCCAATTTAAAATTGCAAATATATGATGCTAAAAAAAAAAAATCCCACAAAACATGAAAATGTCAATAAATGAAGTGTAAACGTGTAAATTGCTCTCTATAAGGGTTTCTTGATTTAAATATATTGATCTTTAAATCGGTTTATCTAAAAATTTCAATTAAAACCCAATTGTGGTTATTTTGTTGAACTATTTATGGTTTTTAATCCAAATCTTTTTATATTTTTAATTAGGCTTAAGTTCATTAAATTTAATTTTCATTAAATTATTTTCGTGAAGAAAGGAATTTTACAACATGAAAATTCATTAAAATTGTTATTGATAATCTTTCATTCTTGACGTGGCCGGGGCTCGAACCCGGGCCGGCAGGTTACCATGACATGTTTCGATCGCAACCACTCGATCTCCTCAGATGGATTTGCCGTTTTACACTCGCAGCCATCGACGACTGCTGACGTCAATAGTCAAACATCAATCCTTAAACCAAATTTTATTTTAACCTTTGGTAGATCGAAGTTTGCTTTTTTGAATGATTATCCATTTTAATTGATTTTACATGTTCTTCCTTACTTCTGTTTTTTCGTACTTTTGTCAAGAATTTTTCTTGAAGTCCAAAGTACATATTTTGTTTTTTCATTATTTGTCTTTCTTTTTCTTGTTGACCTTTTTCAGCACACCTTGAAGGACAAATAAACACATAGAGCTCGTGCCTTAGCTTTAACAATAATTAGTATTGTGGTTATTTTGTTGAACTATTTATGGTTTTTAATCCAAATCTTTTTATATTTTTAATTAGGCTTAAGTTCATTAAATTTAATTTTCATTAAATTATTTTCGTGAAGAAAGGAATTTTACAACATGAAAATTAATTAAAATTGTTATTGATAATCTTTCATTCTTGACGTGGCCGGGGCTCGAACCCGGGCCGGCAGGTTACCATGACATGTTTCGATCGCAACCACTCGATCTCCTCAGATGGATTTGCCGTTTTACACTCGCAGCCATCGACGACTGCTGACGTCAATAGTTAATTAGTCAATTCATATCATTTTATTTTTATTTGACATCAAAAAGTTATTTTAAACATAAATTCATATCTAAATAGAATTGGTGAAATGGGCCCTAAACTCACAATATTATTACAGTACCGGACTATAGTTTGTTTAAGTATTCCGTTCAGTCATTAAAAAAAAAAAAAAAACATTTAAAATTCTAAGCAAATTTATTTTTAACTGATTCTAACAGTTATTCAAAAAACTAATTACATATTAAAACGGATTTTCAGCTGCAGTTAATATCGTCCGTTGATTAAGTTTAATTCTTCTGTATGTAAAATTAAATGAAAATGTAATTTAAAATAACGAAAAGTTTATTTAATTTTCACTGTCAAAAATTCAACCGCTAATTCCGTAAAAACAAAGGAATATTCAGTTATTTTATATAATTTAACTAGAAAAAATAAATTATTAGCTATCTATAAAAAAAACGATTTGGTTGTTTTGTGTAAAAAATTCCCATTTTCTATTTGTTAAAATCGTTTAGTTAAATTCTTTAAATTTTCAAAGTAAAATAATTGCAAAACCATATCGGTCATGCTGCTCGTATCTTATAGTTGAGAGGGCGGTGCGAAAAATGACCCAAGGAAATATGACCCCAAAAGAAAAGTGAAGAACTGACGAAAATTTTACATGAGAAACAACAACAACAACACTCAATTTTGGGGCAATTTTTTTGTTTTTTTGGGGTTATTTTTCATTTTTTCGTTAGGATGTTTTTGCAATTTAAGTTGAATGAAAAATGACCCCAAATAAAATAACAATTTTTACTTGGGGCTATTATTCGTTTACTAATAAAAAATGCAAATTTAGGGATAGTATACAAAATCCGAATCCTTATAACAAAGTGGAGAAAATCCTTGCCGGTTATGCAGAGATGCTTTAGTTATCGAAGCCGGTGTTTGTGATACCATAGAGGACAACATCCTTGCGCCCGGCCGAAGGCCGTCTATTAAGGGAAGCTTTACTGACCGAAGCCAGTGTTCGTTGTACCATAGAGAAGAAAATCCTTGCGCCCGGCCAAAGGCCGGCTATGTAGTATAGCCATTTTTCGTTTCGGCTGAAGGCCGGCTATATAGAAAAGCTTCAGTTAGCGAAGCCAGTGTTCGTTATATCATAGAGAAGGAAATCCTTGCGCACGGCCAAAAGCCGGCTATAACGTTAAACTTTAGTAATGCAAGGCCAGTTTTCGTTATACCATAGAGGAAAAAATCCCTGCGCATGGCCGAAAGCCCAACCATGCTATCAATCGTGCGATTTAAAAAACCAAAACTGTATAATTATTCGGATTTTGAAATCGGGATTCTTAATTTGCGATTTTTTGTTGCGGGCATATGAACTCCACCCAAAATTTTTAATTTAACTTTCTTTCTGTTCTTTTTTGGGGTTAAAATTCATTATAAACTTTGAGGTGATTTTTCATAATGAAGAATGACCCCAAATTTAGGGTCATATTTCATTTTCTTTTTAAGGGTTATTTTTAATTTTTTTGTTCTAGCCAACCAAATTCGAAAGTGAACATGTTACGTAAACATAGCCGTGACTTAACATAAACAAAATTATACTAACCTTAACAATTGTAACGATAAAAAAGAACAATAATTGTTTTGTGGCAATTATCTGCCTTAATTCGACCATTTTATTTTCTTTCAATATTTCTTGACGACAAAAATTTGAAGCCCACGATTACATATTGGGTTACTTCGAAATGTTTCTATTATTGCAACAATGTTTATGTGCCTCATGTTGTATGTTATTTTTAGTTTTTACATCTAGTTCTCATATCAGTGAGTTAGTTGTTTTAGTACACATACATATTTGTACAAATCCAAATTTATGTACACATACCGACAAAAATCAAAACTTAATTTTATTAAAATTTTCATTTTTCGGACATTTCCGCATGTTTACACAACGGATGTGAACAACATCCGGTTCATTTGCTGTTTTTTCATCTCCATGTTTTTGGTAAGAACAAATTCAAATCAAAGTGAGAGTGTTGTTCATTCGCCACTCTTATTCAGTTTTGACAATGAATTACGTTTTAAATTTACTAACAACATTTCGTAAAATACAAAATATTCACAACTGTAATAAAAAATGGATAAAAAATTTATGAAAAAATCATGAACTTGCGTTTATGGTTTTAGTTAAAATAATGGGGGAAGTTTTCGTTTAGAAGGGATTTACTTTGCTGTAATACCGGACGTTACCAAATTGACCACAAAGGTCAACTACCACAAACATTTATTTTAAAATAAAAACTCATTGCATATATAAAGAGAAGTTTTATAGGGGTGGGGTGAGAAGGTTGAATTCTTCAGGTGTAATTAAATTTGACTAAAAATAAAGGTTTACATGACTAAGTAAAAAAATCTATATCAATTATAGATTAGTCATGTAACTACAAACCGCTTGCCTGACCGCTCTACAACTTATCAAACACCATACGCAGGAAGTTTCTAACACACTGTTACTGTAACTTAAGTACTTTTTGTTCTCTCCACACAATTTGCATAAACTTAAGGAGTTTTTACTTCTATAAAAATTCTGTACTTCACAATGTTGTTCTTGGGAGCAATTGTTTCTGTCCATTAGTCACATTTTAACATATTTTTGTTTTTGACAGACATGATTTCATATAAAATTTTATGTGCGAGTACATTGTTGTGTTTAAAATGAAGCAACAAATTATAAAGAAAAAAAAAAAACATTTGCATTTTATATTAAAAGCAACATTTGTTGCTACCACATCAAGCGTTTTGTACATGTAACTCGTACTTTTGCTTTAAATAAAATAGTCATTAAGGTCCTTGTGTTTGCAGAAATTAGGAATAATTTTTACAAATATGACGCAAATGTAATAAGACGGTTGGTTAAAGAGCACTCTTGTGAAATGAAATCTAGTTTGGAAATATTTTTTATTTTTATAATAATTTATATATACACATTTGGGTTTAGCCAGCTTATATCTGTGGAATTTTCACAAAACATCTTAAGTCGAGATAAGATAGAAAAAAAGTATTTAAAAAAAAACTCGGTGAAAATTTCATTTTTATCAAATCATAAAATAAACCAAAATTAAAGAAAAATGTCGTTTATAACACTGCTTTACAAATTTTTAATTTTGAAAAATACCAAGAACGCCACATATTTCTAAGTACCTGTAATATTTCTAAGTACCGTTTTTCAGATAACGGTACTTTTGTGTTTTTCGGTTTATGGTCCCACTCAAACCCTTGTGGAGCCCAACCGAAAAGTCCGATCGTTTGGATCAGTGGATCAGTCATTTGGATATTTTCCCCACAAACTTGGGCTCCGACAGTGATGAGCATGGTGAAAGATTTCACCAGGAAATGGAAGAAATTGAGAGACGTTAGCAAGGCTGGTGGGATGAACAAATGATGCCGGACTGTTGTTGGTTCCTGATTCGCGAAGATCCATCCGACGCTCGTCATTTAAATTTATATTTTTTGAATTTACGCCGAATATGGTGTGCGAGCAATGAAGATGTAAATATTGTCCTTCCACAAAATCCTTAGTAGAAACTTTATTTTTCATCCGATTAAAATTACGCTTAAAATGTTGGAAATTTAATAAACTATTTGGTAAAAGAATAAAACATTACAGATCTTTACTATAACGTAGAAAAAAAAACGAAATAAAAATGAAAAGTTTTGAAAAAAACGTAAAAAATAGACCAATTTTGAAGGTGCCATAATTCAGCCACTTCTTATCAGAGAGAAATTTGCGGCATATCGACGGAAAAGGCTTTTCGGATCGGACTTTTCGGTTGGGCTCCACAAGGGTTTGAGTACCGTTAAATAAAAAAGGGTACTTAGAAAAAAAAAATTACAGCGTTTCTCGTGCTCAGGAGGTCCCAATTAACGTATCTAGGCATGTGGCGTTCTTGGTATTTTTTGGCTGTAAAAAAATTACAGCGTTTCTCGTGCTCAGGAGGTCCCAATTAACTTATCTAGGCATGTGGCGTTCTTGGTATTTTTTGGCTGTAAACCAGTGTAATAAATAATTCAAAAAAACAGAAACAAAACTGAAAATTTTAAAATTTTTCAACTTTTTTAATTTGACTTAAGATGTTTTTTAAAAATGCCACAGATATAATATACGAGTTTTAAACTGTTTTTTTGTCTCTTTATTTTGGTGGCGGGTGGAGGGGGGATAATAATCTCCACGATTTGTTGCAGTTCTTTTTGCGTCTCTCCATGTAAGATTTTACTGTTCTAGTTCTGGGAGCTTCGTTCGATTCAGTATTGTTATTTTGCCTTCTATAATCGATTGTTTTTCCAGCTAAGTAAATGATTGGTCTGCTGTAGCAGGTCCTAGGATAATGGCGCTGACATCTGTCGTTGCCTAGAAAAACGCACTCTGTGTGTTAGATGTAGTGCTAATCTTTTGATCTTCATAATGTTATCCTCTCTTCCAGGGGGAGGGGTGGTGAGGGGGATTTTTGGACGGATTGTTTGGAGGGGCTTGAAGCCACTAAACTTTTTGAACTAAAAAGTCATGATAAATATTTTTCGTCCTCTGCCAGGGATCGAAGTCGCCACCGGTAATACTTTGTAAAATCAGGTTATTGCATTCTGAGTAACGCTTTATAAATTAAGCTTAGCTAAGAATTACTAATGAATAGGTATGTGAATTTTATGCACTAAAAAGTCGAAAATATGCGCTTAAAATATGCACTAAAAACCTTAAATATGCTCAAAAAAATAAAAAATTTCCATAAAAAATCGTTTTTAGTTTTTCTTAAAACAAAAATATTGTTATTCAAAAATGTTTAAAAAAAATTAAATAACTAATAAATACTTTTGACTGTTTAAATAAATAAGTACTGTTTTATTAAAAGTAAAACTTTGTCTTGTACTTGAAGAACGCAAATGCATTTTGAAAAAAATTTGTTTTCAGATCCCACTTTGATTTCAATCAGATCAAAATTATTTGAAATTTATTTTATTTTTTGCAAAACGTCTTGGATTCTTTTAATTTGTCGGGCTATTCTTCCTTTCACATTGTTAATTTTCAAAGTTTTTTGAATCGAATTCTGCATCTAGCCAGGCCAACATCTTGTTGCTTCTGGCTGCGGTGGAAAGGAAATTTCTCTGCAACGCGGAATGATCCATGTGCCGAGCAAGCAACTTGCAACAGTGGAAGCCTTAACCATGTAAGGTGCTGCATCGGTTAAAATAAAAGGATGTTTTGTCGAAATCATGAAAATCTTGTACCGAACGTTTACTCTGTGCGTATTATCGTCTTAAAATGTTTTTGCTTATTATTATTCATGAGTATGAAAAATAAAAAACTTATGCTTTTGCAAACACAGAAAAAATGCTTCAAAATTTTTTACTAATTAAATCGTTAATCATAAATAAAATCAATTTTAATTAAAAATTTAATCGAGTGAATTAAACGTGTAATCAAGTGAATAAAACCTTTAATCCAGTGAATTAGGCGTTTAATTGATACTTTTAATTTGTTTACTTTTTTAATTAATATCACCAATTTTTTAATTGAAATCAATTTTTATTATTTTCTGTGCAGTTTAAGTTTAACTAAAGTATTACCATCGATTTTATCGGCATTTTGTGCACACAATTAAATATTGAAAAAAAAAAATTTATTTTAATGTACATGTGTATATTATCTTAAGTGACGTTAATATTGTTACACAAATTATTGTAAAATCCTATATAGCCTTTTAATAATAACGTTGAACACTGCGATACACTTTAAAAACCACAATAAGGAAATAAAAAATAAATGCCAACATAAGGTGCAGAATTTCAACGTAAACAAGTAAAACGATACAAATTTATACCGGACGAAATATTTGTTTTAGAAAAGGGCGCTTAGAGTCTCCATATGAATACATTTCTATTAGGTTTTGCTCCCTTTTGCGACTGCTTATTAGTTTTTTGTAGTAAATGTTGTGGTGTTTCTTCTTCTCATTCTGCAGGTTTATAGCGGTGGCTGTTGCTTTTTAGATTATATTTTAGCACACATGTGTTTTTTGCGGTTCTTAGAGTTCCTGTAATCGGATATGACGTTGGAAAATTGTCTGAGTGGGCGTTAAATTGCCTTACAATGAAGAGGGAGAAAAACTTACGAAAGGGTGTTGAATATTTTTGTGGTAAAGTTGTGTAGCGTTATCAAAAAATACATACATACATACATTATCAATATTATTGACCATGTAGACAGGAGTATCAGTTTTTAATACAAAAGTCGTTTAAAGTTATTGGTTTATTATTAATAATTTGGTTTCGCAAACACATACTTGTTATTATATACAATGCGGTTTTCTTAAAAATCTTTTTTAAGCAATAATACCCGTATTCATAAACGATTATTAAATTTAACAAACGTTTATTAAGGACAATTTTCATAGTAAATTTGTTCTTTAAACCTTTATTTAATTTAAAAAATTTTTATGAATACCGGCATAAATATCCACTTTTTACATTGCCATTACTTGAATTTTTTATTGTAGAAAAATACTTTTTAAGTGAAAATAAAGAATAAAATGTACTTAAGATTAACTCATAGACCACCAATAATTAAGGATTCGTTATTAGAACTTTTTTAAAATTTTATTTACCCTATTCTTAATTACAAAACCCATGACAAACCGAGCATACCTCTTCAGTTGGAGGAGTTTATAGAAAATAACTACTAGATAATAAAATAAAATTTCATTTACTACACAAAAAAGCTAAAATTGTGTAAAAGGAAAAAGTCCTTATGAAGAAAAATAAAGAAAAAAGTGTTGTATATAATTTTTTACCAGAACATTATTAAACATCATTTCTGCAAAGCCAAGAACACACAGAGTTTTACCGAAACAAACATAAATATGCAAAGCTTCAGGATAGGAGAAAAGAAAAGGATTGAGTGAATAAATGAACGTATGAATGCCTTACACCCTGGTTTAATGTTGAGTATTCACTAGAAGAATTAATTTTTTAACACTTATTCATCTGTATGGCAGGTGAGCCATAATATAAAGGAGAAACGGAAAAATCCCACACATGTTGTTAAATAAAATGGAAGGCGAAGGCCAACAATGTCAAGGTGTATGGGCACTTGTGTGTGTGTCCCTGTTTACGTGAGGAAATTACACTTGAGTACCTTTCCCCAGTATGCAAGTGTGTGTGTGTAAGTAAGTAGAAACATGTGAAATGTTTACCATTATAATCCCTGAAACACATGTTACTACTTGCCTTTGGAGAACACAGACTAATGAAAAAGGGGCTTCTATGGCTTTTAATTTAAAAACTTTTAATTTTAATTAGTTTTTTGTTTGTCTTTTTTCGATTTTTTTTAGGAAGACTTGTTTATGCTTGTTATTAAATATTTCATAAACTTTTGATATTTATATTGGCTTTAGATGTTGTTTCATTTGATTTAATAACTGAAAGTTCAAGTGGGTTTTATTTTTTTTCATGTTGGTTGTGGTTACAGTTGGCCTGGCCATTCTTCATTTGTGTCCGGGGAGCCATACCAAAGTCATTTATACATGAATTCCTAGTTGTTTTCCCCTCTTTATAAAGATATCATTCACCTTTATGCCAACAAATTTTGCTCATTTTTAAACGAAATATTGTCTAAATTAACACAATTGTACGTGTTTATTTAACCCTTGTCATAATACCCGGGTACCATTGTACCCACCTAGGTATATTAACATGAAAAAAATGTATTAAGAATTAAAATTTTTAAACAAGCTTCTGGATCGTCGTTATTTAACTTAAAAGAAAGCGGATTCAGATTCTAGAATTATTTTTTTGCTCCTTTAATACTCCAAAAAATTTGCTTAAACTTTAACCAACATGCGCACCCGGGTACCCCGGTACCCAATACAATACAATACACTTAATGGGATACCACAAATACGTTTTAACTGCTCAAAAAATTTAACAAACTAAATTCTGTATCATCCAATTACTTAAGTTTAGTTTCCAAAGCATTATAATACGAAGAAGTCTCATTTACATATCATGTATAACAAAAAATGTTCAAGTGTTATACTAAAAATTGCTGTCCTGTATAAAAAGTTTAAAATTTAAGCCATTATGCAATACAAGGTTAAAAAATCATAATTTAACATAAATTAAATTAAATACGCTTTAAAAATTTAATTTTATTTCATAAAAATATTGATTACACTGCTTTACAAATTTTTAATTTGGAAAAATACCAAGAACGCCACATGCCTAGATAAGATAATTGGGACCTCCTGAATACGAAAAACGCTGTAATTTTTTTTTCTAGGTACCGTTTTTAAGATAACGGTACTTTTGTGTTTTTCGGTGTATGGTCCCACCTTGTGGAGCCCAACCGAAAAGTCCGATCGAGATGAATGGCATATCGTTGGAAAGGTAATTGAATGCCTTTTCCGCCGATATGCTGCAAATTTCTATCTGATAAGAATTTTTAATCATCAGTTTCAACGTATTAAAAAAAAAACGAAATTTGATATGGGATGAAAATATTGTCGTTCCACAAAATCCTTAATAAAAACTTTATTTTTCACCCGATTTTTTTCAAATTACACTTAAAATGTAAAAATGTTGGGCTCCACAAGGGTTTGAGTGGGACCATACACCGAAAAAAACAAAAGTACCGTTATCTTAAAAACGGTACTTAGAAAAAAAAATTACAGCGTTTTTCGTGTTCAGGAGGTCCCAATTATCTTATCTAGGCATGTGGCGTTCATGGTATTTTTTGGCTGTAAACCAGTGTTATTAATACATTATAGTATTTGGGTACCCGGGTGCTAAACAATGTGGATAAAGTTGGGTATTAACACAATTGTTAAGCCAATGATCGGCACGCTATGCCCCGGGGCATTTTCACATACATAACACGACTGTTAACGAAGCACTTTAATGGGTGTAAAAACACAACAATCAGGTCGTCGGCGCTTTTTTGTGGTTAAACAAAATACATGTTTAGATCTCAAAAATTTTTTGTTATACGCTTGATTTTAGCGCAACGAATCTTTGGCATTAATTGCCATTTAAAACATGAAAGTTTACGGTTCAGATTCTGAAAATAGATAAATTTTTAAAGCATTCTTCTTAAAGCGCTGAAACAAGTTATTTTGTGCCACCCAATTTTCTTAGCTTTTTATTTTACTAAAAATAATACTTTTAAAAAGTTTTTGGTTGTGCAAATTCAATAATTTTGGATCTTAATTAAGTAGCATCTGCAGTTCTAGATTTCATCATATATTAATAAACAGCAGGAATCAACTTAGACTACCAACATTTCAAACATTTTTTGATTTTTAAAAAAGTTTTAACAGTACATATGTACATTAAGGATTTTTTGGCATTGCACCATGAGTTCAACCATGTCCTAGTTACCACGAAAATAACAATCTTTTGTTATTTTTCTTAAAAAAGTTCATGCACCAATTGGTTTTTCATAATTATTTTATACGGTGTTTTTTTTATTAATTTTTATTTTTTTATTCGTTAAAAAAATTAAAGATACATTTTGGATTACGGAAAAATCTCTTACCATCTCTAGATATTCATGAATTTTTATACTTGACTTTTTTTTGTTTTAAATAATCATATTATTAATTTTTTTTAACAAAAATAAAATTAAAAATTTTCAAAACTTCATCGCGGTTGGTGTGTGAACTTTTTTGACCTACGCAAAAAATAAATACACGTTCCCTTATAGCTTTTTATGCTATATCGGCCTGTTCTATGTCAATTTTTATATTTTAAAACATTGTTAAAAAGTTAAATCCCTAATGTACATAATGAAAGCAATAATAACTTTTTAATTTTTTGAGTTTTCAGTATTATGCATATCGTTAATTTAATTTTGAAAAGGCGTATCTAACATATAGAATTATTTTTAAGTTTGAACGATAAAACTTGATACATAAAAGAATATGTATGTATATAAAACAGTACATGTATATTTTTAGAACTAATTATAAGAAATATAAAAACATAACATTTCTTTATATACGTTTGTGTTGGGAAGTGAAAAAAAATATTAAAAAACCAGCCCTTAAAACAAGTTTGACGGCGATGAAGACTAAGAACAATGACAATGTTGGAGAAGAAAAAATAGCCTGCCAGAAATTTAGGACAAAATAAAACTTTTTGCCGATCAATGGCTTAGGCTCTTGTATAAATAAAACGGCGAGTGGTATAAAATTTGTCAGACAGCCAGATTTAGATTTATTCAGGCCTGTTACAGAAATCAAGTGATTTCGTATTTAACACCTAATTATAACACTTTAGATATAAAATATACATAATAATTGGATTAAAATATACATAAGTATGTATTTCGTTTCAGAAAGCACTTAAGCCAGTTGGCCATATTTAACGACGCTACAAGACAACAGTTAGTTCAAGAAGACAAACCGAGGACAGCTCAATACAAATCATTGACGAAATTGTCATGACAAAATGAGCGTCATTGTCGATGCCATTTTAGCAATGGCATTATCTTTAATAATTTCGTCGGCGACTATATACAAGATAATATCTCCTACGTTGAGCCAACGAGTCCATACATGACAATTTCGTCTGTTTTGTCGTCCACGGCAAAAATTATTAAATTAAATTATATATGTATTTAAATTTTTCCTTGTGCTATATAAGCAAACCTTAAATTCGAGCCCGCGACTACATTCATCAGCATGTTTTTGGTTTTACTGGTTTGTGCTAATTCGTAAATTTAATGAAGGTATTTAAATCAACAACTAAACAAAAAAAGAATGTGAGAATTTTAAGCAAATCAAGTAATTAAAAAGAATTAAAATATGGCAAAAAAGACTTTGAATTTCATTGTGTCGTCACTATTTTTTTTTATACAAAACAACATTAAAGACAATGTCCCACATAGAGTTTGATATAACACAAGGTCGCTCATACAGTCATACACGACGGTTTCCTCTAAATAAACTTCTAGAAAACCTAAGAGGTACAAGACAAGTGCATTAACTTGGCCAACTGGGAAATAACATTTGCTAAAATTTAAGAAAGCTTTAAAAAGGCGAAAAACATATTTGACTTCTTATATCAAGTAATGCTTAAAGCACTTCAACAAGTAAAATTTTCTTGTTATTAATTTTGCAATAGAAAAGATGGAAATAAGATAGGCAATTTCTTTTTTACCAACCGAATAAAAACTACAACTGGTGAACTAAAGTATTTTTTTTTCAGCAAAATAAACACAACACACATATTTTCAACATATGAACATTATAATATAAAAACCAATCATTACATACGTCCTACACATTGTCTCTCGTCAAAACCGCAAATAATCAACAAAAAGTCACGTATCCTTACACCTAAAGGATATAAAAAAATACCCAGAAATAACACAAGCCAAACATCAAATGACACTTAGCCAAGCAAATAACACACACATACATACATGCACTCGTATACGTTCAACGTGTAGTGGTGTATTATGTGATGTCATGCCATAACAATAATAATAATAACACAAACAACAACGAAAAACAATACCAACATCAATACATGTACAAACAAAATACGATGAAACAAACAAATAATAAAAACCGAATACACTTTACACCAGAGAGTGAAAGATAGAGTACGGCCGCCAACCAGTATAGTGGGGCAACGTATATAAATAAACAATACCAAAAGCTAATAGAGACAGGAGGGATTAATAAAATGGTGAACATAAAAGCAGATAATGAGAATTCATAAGGGAATTTCTTTCTAAAGCCGCAAAATTCAGCTCCACAAAAAAGGTTTTTTTTCATTAGAGTGAGAACAACACCTCAAAATTTAATTAAATTAGTTAAGTTTTATGTTTGACACATACGCACATGCAGTCACAGACATTTATTTTAATATTTACAAACATGTGCTAAGCTAATCCATAATATTGTTTGGTATTAGATCGTATTATATGGACACAATTAAGTTTAGCATATTTTATTTTGTTCTTTTGTAAAGTCTATAATACACGTAGTACATAATTTTTTTTAAATGTCTAAAGGAAAAATTTAATATTGGTTTGAAAAAAAAAATACTAAACGTCATTACGGAACTCATGATAATTGCGTTTTTTTGAACATTATTATTTAACTTATTTATTTCCGCCTAAAAAATTGCATTCCAATGCATTCTTCTTTATTGCTTAATTTTTGTTTTTGTTTACATAGATTTTTTTTCCTTAAGTATCTTCTAAAGTGGAATTTTTAGATTTTTTTTTAATAAATGATCATTATAAATTTAAAACAGCAAAAAATTGGATTTATAGAAATTTTTCAAATTAAATTGCTTAAATTAACAATTGTAAAGTGGCAAGACTTAGCTAATTCTCCAATTTCGTATACAGAAAATTATAACAACGACTTTCAGGGGCTTTGTTAATTTTTTATGGAATAATTTTTATTTTTGTGATGGGAGGTTAATATTTCAAATATTGGTATATGCAAATTGTCAGTGTTGGGGGTCATATGCCTGCAACTTAAAGTCCAGAATTTAGAATCCCGAATACCAAAATCCCGAATTATAAAATCTCGAATCGCTAAGTAAGGCTCAATAAAATGAAATAAGAACATTTTTCAAATTAAGTACACTGCAATTAATTCTGTTGTTAAAACATTTTTGACGATGAGACAATTTTAATAACACCGCACAGACAAAACTTTCACCAAAATTTTTTCAATTAATATAGTAATGCTGTTTCAAACAGTTTTTTAATTGTTCCAATTAATTTTCTTGAAAATAAAAATTATAATGTTTCTGTGTATATTTGGAAATATGAAAACATTCACACGTACTTCAAAATATTTTAAGGTTACAAATAATTTTTTAATTGTTTCAATTAACTGTGTTGATTGAAAAAAATATTTTAATTTGTGTTTACGTTTTCTGGTGGACACATTTCAATTGAAGCTATTGATTGAAACTGAACAGCAAGAAAGGCTTAAACTTGCAAATATGTTAATTGATATGATCAATTTGTTTGCCGGCGGAAAATCAGTACGGAATTAGTTAAATAGTACCAATTTCTAACAAATACGTTAATTGAAGTTGGTTTTTCATTTTTTCTGTGCGTGTGGCAAATTTTAATTTTTTTTTGTCAGAAATGCCAAAGTTAAAATATAACAACATATAAAGGGTATTCATTTTAATTTTTTTTATTAGTTGGAAAAATGGAAAAGTGGAAAAATGTAATTTTTGTTACAACAAATACAACGAAAAACTTTTCCGCCGAAAGTTGCAATTTAAACAAGCTTTTACCAAGCGTAAAAAAATCAGATTGGAAAATTACAACTTTACAATTTTCAAAGAGTTGGCAATTCATAAACGTCAAATTGAGTGTGGTTGGCACTCTATTAAAAATGTTGTTATTTTTCACAAAAAGTACTAAAATTTACATCTCTTTTTAAGATAATCAACTATAATTCTTAAAAACTCCGTTTCAAATCAAATTTTAATATTTGTAAAACGTCGTTTTTCAAAACAAAATTAAAAATGAATTCTATACAAAAAAATATTAAAAAAGAACGTAAAAATGATGTGCAATTAAATAATCAATTAACTCACTTTTAACAGCGTTTATTTGGCATCTTGAAAAATATCAATTACTTCCAAGAATAATATTTCAGATATTTTTTTTTTTGACAGTTAAAACTTTTGTACTTTTGACTTTTTACTACAAAAAAATACCGTTCACGTCAATAAGAGTGAAATTTTCCTTTTTTCCATTTTTGCAACCAAAAAAAAAATTTTAAATGAATACCCTTATAATTTTAAAAAATTTTTTTAATGTTAAACTTTTAAGGATATAAAAGAATATATATTTTTAAAAGGACATTTTCTTTTTATTTTTGTTCAGGGGAAATAAAGTTAATATTTATATAAAATTCTATACAGCCCTACCTTTTATTTAATACCCAGTTTGCTAAAAAATATTAGATACGAATATTAAAAAATTGAATTCATATAAAGCATTCTTGAAAATGTTAAGTCCCCTTAACAGGACAAAAGATGAGGAAATGAGAAACCAAGTACGCAGTTTGACTATGTTTTCCCTAGATTAATGACTATAAATAAATTTAGATCTGGACGCGTTCGGCAACAATTTGCTAGACAAATGAAGAACGGACTCATTGGAATACCCTTCACAGAGTATCTGAAACGGGCTTGAATTGTATTTTGCCTCGAACAATAAGCGTTTTTTTTTTGTCGCGGAGTATTTATATGTTGCCAACAAAATGGGAAGAGATACTGTTAAATGATAATCACTAAAACTTTGCCAAATATCCTCCATACACAGAAAAAATTATTGCTGAATTATTTTCAAACAAAGGCTTGTTTGAAATTTTTTTTAATTTCTACAAATTTTTTTACTGATTCAATTAATATTTTTGTTTGATTTTTATTTTAGCCAACAGAAATGTTGACAACTATTCAAAAATATAAAAAATACATACAGTCTATTTTTGGACGCTTTGAAAAAGTACAACTATAAGAAAGATGATAAAATAGCGTGGCGAGGTTTGTAGTAAAAAACAACAAAAACAATAATAGGTAAAAAATCGTTTCACTCTTTTTAAACAACAACAACATTAGAAGAAACAAAATAAATTTTTTGTTGGTTTCAAAGTTGGTAAAACAGAATGAAAAACAAAATCCCGTATTCAATTTTTTAAAAATGTTTAGTTAAATACCTACATCAAATACAAAAATAAAATGATGACGAAAAACATGTCGAGTAGGTCTGCTGCCAAGGAAAGGATACAGAACAGTGAGTGAAGAAGAAAAACATTGTGTGCACAAACAAGACTTGGTGCAAAAATTATTCCAACAAAAAATGTGTCTCAAAGCCAGCCGGCGCCGCTCTGCTCTGCCTTCATCTACTTCTACAGTGCTTGCTTGTGTGCGCGTCATTGCTTGTGCAAAAACTTTTTTGTTTGATTCAGCAAAATTATTTGTTTGAAATTTATATGATTTTCAGTAAACTATTTGTTTGTTTCAGTTAAATTATTTGTTTGAAAAAATCAGTGTTTTTTTCAATAAACGAAATGCATATAAATTGTTTGAATATTCAAATTTGTTTGTAGGACCGATTTCAGACAAAAAATGTTTTGATTCTACAAATTTTTTGTTTGAATTGGAAAAATAATTTTTTCTGTGTACGTCTGCTAATAAGCCATTAATATTAATAAATTTATTAAAAGTATTTTTTATTTATAAATGTTTTTTTATACGTATTAGAAATATGGTTTGTTAAAGAATGTGTGTTGGGTTTCAGATAAAAATCTTAATTATCTTTTAATGACACAAACCCCCCAAGTCACACGTATCTGATGAATAATATCTTGAAGAACAATCGAATTGTCATTTGCTGAGTGTTTCTGTTCCAATTAGCAAATTGATTTGGAAATAATTATTGTAATTTGTGTTTTTATTTTTTTTGTTTTTGAGTAGACTTAAGGCCTTTAGAAAATTTCTTTTTTTACGCATTAAGAAAATAGTATTTTTTTTTTGAATAACTACGTTACATAATACTTCTAATCGCTTAGCTTATCTTAAATAAAAAATAATATAATTTGTATGCCCTAAGTGGTCATAGTAAAAAATGCTGCAAACTTAGTGTTTTTGGGTTGTGACAGTTTTCCCTAATAAAGGGTGATCCAGTTAGACCTTTCGTTTAATTTTAAATAAAATACTTAAAGAGGAACTGGATGTCGGAATCATCGATAGCTTCTTTTAAAAAAAGAATTTCATAGAAATGTTGGTCGCGAATACACTGTAGGTGGTCTATTCAGAAGGTCTAATTTCGATAACTCTTTCCGGCATTGAACCGTTATCTTGTGAATTACGCGATAAATGCTAAAGGGCCAACTATAATATGCTTAAGTTGGCTTAAGCAACTATGCAAATATATGTAAATCATATGCGTCAAAGCATATTGTACTTAAGTACACTTTTTGTTAAAATTGTTTAATCTGTCATTTGCTTAAGCAAAGTGCGAAACAGATCGCACTTTCCGTATTTTATAAATTTTTGACAGAAGCTCAAGCAAGCTCATGCATATAATAGTTGGGCCTTAAGTTTCAAGAGTTATTAAGGCCAAAACGCAAAATTATCCGCTTATTAAAATTATTTTTCACTAAAGCCATGTCTGGGCGCACATTGTCTGCCGAATTACCGTTTTTCTGAAATCAAATAATGCTGGCATCATAGGCTTAAATGTCTGCCAACAAAAAAAAAAAAAAAAAATTAGTAGTCATGGAGCGGTAGCAGACGCCATTTACGTTTTTGTTCTGTTACGGTATTCATCCACATTCTCAGCTGCAGTTGCAAAATTTTCCCTACTACGAGATGAATATAGTCCATTTTTTAACGTATAATTCCATAACGTACTTCATCCCAGAACGGTGATGAAGTACACAATATCTCTATTGAAGATCACTAACAAATTAGAAAAAAAAGATAATTTTTGTAAAAGACGTAGACGTTGTTACATTGTGCGATTTTTCATGATACATTTTCAAACAATATTGAACAAAAATAAGATGAGAGTCTGTACAAAAACACCAGATGAAAAAGAGCTTTAAATGGATCACCCTTTAGTTAACGGTATTGCAAAAAATTTAAAGATTCACACTAGATAAAGATCCTTGTGTTCCTATTAAGTTAAAAAACCATTTTACAGCTGCCATTAATTTCATATTAAATAACAAAATTTTTGACCTAATAAATTTTAATGGTATAAATTAAATAACAGTTTATGGTCTGCCACTAAGAAGTGGAAATAAAATATCTTTTCTCGTCAGTTACATAATAAAGAAAACAAAAATCAATTAAAAATTTTTGTGGCTTCTATTTTTATGACATTACAGCTCTTGTTGGCCACAAAATTCTCTGGGCAAGACAAGCTTCACTAATTACCCCTGCTACTGCTTACATTTCGCGTTAAATTATTGTGTAGCAAATGAATTTTTCGGTCAAAAAACAATAAAAAAAATATTTCCTTTTTTTTAGGAACGCCTTTATTCTGGCACTTGTGTTGTCCCTGCTTCTGTTGTGTTTTATTTTGTATCTTTAATTTTTTTTGTTTTATTAATTTCTTTAACATTTAACAAGCAATTATTCTTTTGACGCTTTAAGTGAGAGTGATTTAATGGAGATGTTGTGTATACAAAAACAATAACAACTTGAAATAAAAAGAAATAAAATTAAAAGAGAAAATGTAATAATACAAAAAAACAAAACAAGAACAACAAGCAGGAAAGCCATAATAATATAAACAGTTTATATGAATAAAAACCGAGGCAAAAAACTTAACCTCCTTTTTTTAATACTCTTGTTTCATTGCCACCTCCCGTCCCCCTTTTCTGTTTTTCCTGACAAACTGAAATAAAAGAAAACACTTGTCACTACCCCAACCCCATGGCAGAGGTCGAGGGAGAAACCAACAATATTCTTTATAAAAACATAAACACGAAAATTCAATTTTCCACAATTTCCTTTTTATAGTTTTCATGCAGCTTATAATAATAAAATAAATAAAACGAAATAAAAAGCAAAAAAAAAAGTAAAAAAATCATAATGTTAAAAAAACAAAAATACTTAAAACACTAGTATATATTAAAATGTCAGCGGTATAAATAGCAACAACATTTTATTTCAGAAGGAAGATCGTCATGTAGGCAAATCGGAAAAGAAAAGTTACAAAAAATTATTTGCAGCAAAAAATTCAAAGAAAGAAAGTGTGTAAAAGACACCATTTACCCAAAATCGTTTCATATGCAAAGATTTCTGTGAATTACGTTTTATCTGCAAAATAAATGAATCTGAAAAGCAGTAATCGTTATTATATTGTCCACGATTAACGCTTTTTAATTATGTCAAGTATACGCAAGAATAACTTTTCAATTAACAACAAGTAATAAAGTAAATTCGGTCAAGCCCAACCATATGATACCCTACACCACAATATTTAAAAACATCCCTAAAGGGCAGCGAACTGATACCGAAGTAGTCCTGTGATAGGGGTTTGGTGGTAGAGACCGGTTCTAGTTCTAACACTTTATATGAATAAGACCTATCACTTTTACATGGGGTTGTCATTGGAGGGGGTCAATTGACACCATTTGACCAGTCACAGGTCTATTCTCCATGAACGTACTTAGTGTCAGTCCCTAAAATGAAGTATTATTTCAATACAATGTATTATTATTTCAATAAAACAAGTTCTAGAATTAAACTCAAGAACCAAATTTTGAAAGTACCAAAAAATGTTTCACAGCACTGCTGAAGACTGTACCGTAATTCATTACTTTTTCTACCTTTTTGTTCTTCATAAACCAGTTAAGGGATTGATTCTTCTTTTACTGGTCATGAGTGCTTTCTTTTTGTACTTGTTCTATTTTCACAAATCCCAGGACTAGTCTGTTGGACCAATTGACACAAATTTCCCGCAGGGATATTAACGAAACCCATTGGCAATCATGAAACAACTATTATGTTAAGAGTGTAAAAGTTCTTTGTACCAAATATCATTTAGATATCTTCGCCCATGTGAGATTTCTTTGCCTTAAAGTGATTTTAGGACGGGGCTATTAAGGAACCTATGGTTAATCACTTTCTGAGTCGATCTAACGATGTCCGTCCGGCTGGCTGGCTTGCTGGCTGTCCATGCATCCTTGTGCGCAAAGTACAGGTCGCAATTTGAAAGATAATTTAATGAAATTTGGTGCATAGGTTCCAATGGGTGCAAGGACCAAGCCTATTGCAAATGGGGAGAATCCGTTCATAACTTCATATAGCCAGTATACAAACTGCTTTCTTTGTGTCAACTATCAAACCAATTTTAATGAAATTTAAAACATAGATCGATCTATATTTATATCGTCGCAAGAATTAAAGAACGCTGTAACTGACAAAAAACCGAAAATGCGTTTTTTGCATCATTTTTATCAACAAAAAAAAAAAAAAACACTGCGTCGATTGGTCCCGGTCCCATATTTGTATGATGAAAAAAAATTCACTTACGCATAAAAAAAAAAAACGTTTTATGTAAGCCGCAGAATCACCGGGAATAATAGACTTGAGAGGAAATGTTTACAGCTAATATATAAAGCGAGAAAAATTAAAAATACGTTTTTCAAATCATGTTCCTTAGTTGAATAGTTTTTGTGATATGAATTTTTTTCTACTTTCCTTCAGGTTTTTTGGCTCTGGGGAACATTTTAGGTTTTGTCAGTTACAGCGTTCTTTAATTCCTGCGAAGATATTTACATATAAGCTTTGCATTTCTAAAAAAAATAGGACCAATTTCTGCCTCTCCAAAACTATATAACAGATTTTATTGATATTTAAAACATAGATCCCTCTCGAAAAAAATTTTTTTATACTGCGGTGTAGGTTATCATATTTGTCACGACATAGTGGCAATTGTTAAAGTTATTGTCGCCGAATTCAATGTCAATAAAAACATTTATATATTTTTGGGAGTACTATTTGTATGTTAGCTTTGCTTAAATATAGACCGATTTCAATAAAATTGGATTAGATGATCTACGTTGCAATGGAATATGTTTGGACCAAAAATTTAATCTTAATACCAACATAATACGAATGTTTATGGACACAAATACTCTTTTCCTAAAAGAATCTTGTATGGGGATCTGTGAAATTATGGACCGATTCTTACTATTTTCAATAGGCTTTTTCCTTTTTTCAATTCAAAATTATGTACACAATTGCACTCAATTATCTTTAAAACTGCGACCTGAACATTGCGCACAAAGTTTAAATGGACAGACATCGTTAGATTGATTTTAAAAGTGATTCAAAGTCGAACGACACCATCTCAATACACTTTTTAAATGCATTGCCGCATTTATCGTGTGAACGCCTTCCACTTGCACACAAAGTAAGCGGGAAAGTGATGTGTTCATTCAATAAATATAAACTCAGTTCTGCTTCACATACATTGTCTACTGTCTATACACAATCTCGCTTACTTCGTGGGCAAGTGGAAGGCGTCTAGCACACTACTTCGCACACATTGTAGTGGACAGTGGCAGCCTATACACATTGTCGCTTGCTTCGTGGGCAAGTAGCAGGCGTCTTGCACACTACTTCCCACAAATTGTAAGCAGGTGGCCTTTTTGGATTTCAGAATTATTGATTTTGTAACTATTTTCAAGAAAATCAAACCAGACTTTCGTTATTAAATTAAAAAATATATATTTAACTCACGATATATTTTTAGATTGCTCCTTTCTACACAACAGGGCGCAATTAAAAAAAAAAACTATTTTTTAATAAAGTAGCAAATGAAAAATAACGGGACAAAATAAAGACCTGCATATTTTCATTCATACAGAATATATCAGCACATTTTAAAAGATGAACGAAATTCATTTTTGTAAATTCCATACACTGCCCTCATACACTTTGTAAGCTAGAACTCATTGAACACAAAGTGTAACAAACTTCATTGAAGAGATGTGTTGTGGTATGCAAAGTTCGCCGCTGGGATAACAATTACTGAGCAACCTAAGAGCATTTTTGAAATATGAAAATTCTATTGCCAATACAATTTCAATAAAACAAACCGACCTAATTAGGAACAATTTTTGTTACTTTGATATTGAAATAATTTAATTAAAGATATTAAGTAAGGATGTGCGAGAGAAGTAAATCTAAAACCATCTGTTACTCTCTCAATTGCGTTTCCTACACTCAAAGAAAAATTCATCTTTAAATAGATGATGCCCTAACATCGAATTGTGACATCAATGTTATAATAAATGGCATCAATTAGGCATCAACTCAATAACGACCTTTATCATAAAATTTTGTCACATTTTATGTGTCGTCTATGTTATGCATACAGTGACATCAGAATGTTATTGTTTTATCCACTATTTTTGTTTTTAGACACATTTTTAAAACCTGCACCGGAGGTATCGCTTGATGTACATTCGTATTCAAAGTAACAAAACTTTATATAACATAAAAAGTCATATTGATGACATTTAATTTCCACATTTGGCCTCAAAGGATTGATGTAGAAACAACAACAACACTACAATGAAGCTAAAAACGATTTGCTGGTTTTGTGTAGACACAACAACAGCACTGCAAGCAGATAAACATTTATTATTTTCATGTTTAAAAAGTCAAATAAGAAGCAAATTTCTTGAGTTCTTCTGTAAATAAAGAACGGAACACAACAAAAGTGAAACAAACGTGTTTCTCTCACTTCTCTCACTTTGACTTATGTGCTCAAAAAACTGAGTGCCTGTCATATAAATTTTACTACACGCTGAATCAGTCGTGTTGTGAAAACAGCACATAAAGTCAATCCCAATGACTCAATTTAATGACAGTTTTTCATTTAATTGATCCTAATGAGTACTTTCTTCGATTTGACTGAATCTTCGCACTGATGACATTTTTTATTAAATTGACTCCGTTTCTTCATTTCTGTGATGCCGATGTGGCATTCCATTGATGACATTATTTAAATTTTTGACCCTAATGACAATTTGGCCAAGTGATGTTAAGGCTGGCATCACAATGATAAAAAGTGGCATGGGTTCAAAAACGAAGACACTTTCATAGTACTGATGTCAAAACACATCAGCGTTATGACGCATTTTCTATCAGTGTAGATAATCAGCAGCGCATTGTGGGGGATTTTTAAAAAATCTTTTATCCAGTTTTACATAACCGAGATATGATCGACTTTAAATGTTTTAGTTGGAAAGTTTACATGTAAAAGATCACGCTATGTATGAAACGTTGCTAGAAAAATTCTGCAAGACGTTGTTTATTTATCGAAGTGAAAAAAAAAATTAAAAGGAAATCTTGAAAACTTTATAGGATACATTCCCTTCATAATTTTACCGAATTGAGATGAAAAAAATAATCGAAATATAACACTACATTTTTTCCATCTTTTCGGGAACAATTTATGTTTTAATTTAAGCGATGAGTTTGTTTACTCATGTCTACTCATAAAAAAATTGTTTTAACTATTATTAGCATATTGTAACTGACATTTTTTTCAATTGATTAATTAACCTATAATATTATTATAAGCTATTCCTATGCGCATTTCACTGGTTGCTTAGGCCAGACCATTAGGAATCTTCATCAAAAGATTTTTTTTTAACTTATATTTTTCAATAATATTTCAATAGATTCAAATAAATGGCCAGTGTTATAGGTTGTCACTTTTATTTGAGTTTCTTCGATTATTTTACCAAATTTTTTGTAAACGCATCAACAAGTTTTTTATGAAAAAGTGTTTTTTTTAAATATTAAAACAAAAATTTTAACAGACAGTTTTTGAGTTATAATTGTAGTTTTCTTAAAAAAGCTAAATTTTTAAAAGTTTTTTTTTACCTGAAAAAAAATACTATAAATAAAATAAGTTTGAATGTTCTTACACCTTCAAGCAATGGTGTAACACTTTTAAATAATAAAAAAACCCAAAAAACGGAAACAGGCAGAAAAATTGTAACAAGAGCAGCGTTTCGTTTTGAAATGCTTGCTAGGCATGACCACTTGTTCTATGCCATTAAAAAATGTGACAATCTATCAAAACTTTTTGTTAAAATATTAATTAAAACTCAGCATTTAATTAATATATAATTTTACTATTATTTAAAATTCAGTTTTTATCTTAATATAAATAATATAATAGCATTAATGAAACGTAATTATTTTTGTAAACAAATATACATATGTACATGATTGTTTGCGTTACTGAAGACGAATTCTTCATTTTTATGAAGTATATTGCCTTTTTTATTTTTTGAAAATAACAGAGCTGTTAAAACTGAAATCCGCTGGCAATGAAATCAAAATGCTTTCAATCAAACTGATTTCATACTTTGGTTTAAAATGATTGCAGATTTCAGAATAAAATCTTGTCCAAAGGGCAATATTTTGTAATTGCAATCATTTTAAGATCATTCTTTTTGCACTCAAATTTTTATCGAAATCAGGAGATTTTAATCAATGCCTCTAAAAACACAACAAATCACAACTATAGTGAAAGTCCAGCGAAATAATATACACTCGGAATCTAGAGGTTTTAAACACAAATTAAAATTGATGGCTATTCAAAATCGTCCTAATTCGCTTTATTTCTAGAAGAAAAAGTTTCATACGAGGAGAGGAAATATTGATATCAAACTCAAATCGGAATCAAAAGCTAATTTTGATAGCAATTTAATTATTGCAACCGATTTTGAATGCAATCAAAATCAAAATATTATCATCCATTTTCAAGAAATCATGTGATTGCAACTAAATCGATTACATTATTTTACAGCTATGAAAAAACACTAAATCAAACATTTTATTTTAGTGTTTGAGTGTTTTATTGACATGTATGGCCGTATGGCCGTATGGCTTAATTAACATATAAGACAAAAACAATATCTTATAATTTGTTTTTGTTTTACATGTAAGTTAAGCTAACGAAGTTTTCATTTGAAATCGACGAACAGCCCATTATTTTAAAAACCCAAATAAATACTTTACTTTTATTATAAATAACATCGTTTCCCAAAAATCGATATTGTTTGTTAAAAAGTTATTTCATTTGTCAGAAATTAGTGTCAATGATTTATTTTATGTAATCAAGTAAAAGCTTTACTTTAACTATCGAACGAACGTCATTTTCATTATATTTTACTTGCTTTCATTTAAAAAACAACTTAATTATTTCCATTATAAGCCCATATTGTCTTTACATTTTTGTCATTAACCCTTAACAGCCCTAAAAAAATGAACAAAATAAAACAAAAGCATTATCACTTTTTCAGTATGCGATTTAAACTTGTCTCTAACTCATTAAGTCTCATACATATGAAGTGAAGCAGAAAAGATCTAAAAGTATAAGAGAGAGTTTTTTTCCTCAACTTTAAAGCAAACAGACCAGTTGCCAAAAACAAAGCAAACTAGAAGAGAAGAAAATAAAAAATACAAAAACAATACTTTAGTGTTGGAAATTAATTCAGGATATGTAGCAGTTGAGTTGACAAGCACCGCATAGAGGGCCAACAAAAAGATCCCAGATTTATTTGAAAGCGTGTGTGTGTGTGTGTATGTGCTGGAAAGCTTTTTGTGCGAATTCGTATGTTCAACTACGAATTGTAAATGTGAGTGTGTGTGTTTGTATGACAAAAGGCAGTGAATAATTTTGCACAATAAAGTGTAAATTTATGCGCAACGAAGAATTGTTCATACATACGTACAAACCAAACAACCATCCAAAGAAAAACAAGTGGAACTAAAATGAAAATATGTGCGAAAAAACTATTGTTTGTGTTGCAGTTGAATATTTTTTTTTTCTTTGAGTTGTTTGCTGCTAAGAGTTCTGTTTTTGTAGGAGTAAAAGTAATGTAAGTAGGTATGAGTATGGGCAGGAGAGAGGCCTGAGATCAGTTTTTTTTTTTTAATTATAATTTAAATAAGGATATAAAATTTGGTTTTGCAAATTCATAATTAAAAAAATAAAATAAAGTAAGATTGCTGCTCCGAATCTTTGATACTGGGTTAGAATATTTCCGGAGTGGGCTTTATGGGGGACCTATGGTAAATTATGGGTCGATCTTTACGAAATTTGACAAAGTGATTTTTAGTCGTATGAAACTGTAACAGACCGAATTTTTTCATAACATCGTTATTCGTTACGGTTTAAAGCTTAAATTAGACGTGACCTAACCATAATGCCACAGCCGTAACGGCGAATTTAGAAACCAAAATTGAAGTGGTTTGTATGGTATGTTTATGTCATTTTGGTAATACAGTGGTTATGGTAATACAGTTTTGGTATGGTTATGTCACGTCTAATTGGACCTTAAGACGTACTAAAGTATTTTTCGAGAGTGGGCTTTACATAAGGCCTATGGTAAATTTTGGACCGCTCTTAACGAAAATAATATGTGCATTCCGCCACTGCTTATGCTAGTTTTTGTAAAAAATTTTAAATTTTTAAGGGTTTCAATTTGCTGGATTTCAATTTCAAAATGCTTAGGGTAACTAGAAACTATTTGACAGCAATAGTTCTTTTCTTTTGAGTCGTTCGAAAGTGGACAGACAGACATGAATTTACTAAAGGACCCAGAATATATATACTTTATGGGGTCTTAAAGTTTTGTTGCTTATACTTAGTACCAGAATCCTCTGTAGACGAAGGTTCGATTCCGCTGTTGCTTCCTCCGACGAAAGCAGAGACTTGGACACCGAAGCTGCTATGAAGCAAGTAATAGTAAGTAATAGAAGTAATAGAAGGTGCGTTTCATTTAATGATAACAATGTGATAATAGCTCTATTATGCGAATGCATCGAGGTTCAAACTCATATTGAAAATACCGGATGCACGAGAATGGGACAAACTTGAAACATGTAGCCATTGTGCAAGAAAAGCGCCCACAGTTTATATTCGAAAAATATTGTTTTCCACGTATCCAAATCACCGACAGTATTATCGGGGGGCAAATAAATTGCAGTTTCAATCGCGAACGCTCTTTCACCTTGATGTTCATGTTCATCATCGCTCCAGTAATGTACTCTTGGCGTGACATTTTAGCCAATGCAGTCACACAAAGAAAATATAAGAAAATATCTGCCAAATCAATCTCACTATCAGTACCAACGTGTGATGAAACACACGCTAGTATTTACTGCCACCTAGCGGCACATAACTATATTAACCAGTATGATGGGCAAAAGGACTTAGGTTGCTTTTTGGAGACTTTTTATATAAATAATTGATTAAAAAGAGTCTATTTTTGGACACTTTTTAAGCCCCCTCTTGTAAAAGGGGGGCAGGCTTGCAAAAATTTTCAAAAATATTTTTTTTTGTTGGTAAGAGACCAAACTTTAATATAAACGCCACATACATTTAGTTTTTTATATTTATCTGTGTTCAAACACACGGCGGTTAGAAATAAAGCTATGGTCGCACTTGTTATATATTTGGTGTGGGAAATTTAAGAAAAGATAAACTCACTGTTTTTTGTTGGTATTTTGCTTAAGATTTGATATCCTTGCAAATAAGACTTTTTGAGTGTTTGCAATTCTCATTCACTCTTTGGATTTTCTAAAATTTTTTGGGAGACTGTTTTCTGATAATCTGGCCTAAGCAACCAGTGAAATCGCGCATAGAAATAGCTTATCCTCCAACAATAAATTTCAATGTTTTTGTCAAGAATAAAAATTGGAAATTGGTTTTTTTCGTCAAATATTTGCCAAGTGTGACCGTAGCTTTAGAATACCCTCTTCTTAACTAGTTGTGGCGGAGGGTATAATAAGTAAAAGTTTAAACATTTGAAATAAAAATCTGATTACTAAACGACTGATCTTAGTCCTCATCATGTAAGTGCGGGATTGTTTTTGGGCATACACAATATAGTAAAGTGTTACTGATTTGAAATACAACACACTCCCATTCGACACTTAAGCAAAAAAAGAATAACAGAAGCAAAATTATTCGTACAAATGTAATTGTGTATGTGTGTCTAAGTGTTGTTATAGTTGTGCAATGCATTCATGCTTATAAAGATTATGCTAAAATGCTAATCCATAAGATGTTTTTTCTCTCTGTTTTTTTTTTCGACTGTGAGAGTGTGATTTAATGTACGAGAGTATATGAGTTACTTGTTTTTGCCACTTGGCAAACATCAGCAGTTACTGTAACTCACACATACGAGTATCTGTTTATGCATCTGTCCTTTTTATATTATCGTCATGAGTGGTAATGGTGTGAGCTTTCAACAAGAACTATTAGCATTTAATTAAAATATACGACAACTTTATAGTTTTAATTTTCGTCGAGGCATAAATACTACTGCTAGTTACTCGCAATAGTGAAAGGAGAAGATAATAAGTAGTGGCAGTAAAGTAAGTAAGGAAAAATTAAATGTAAATGAATTTACATACATATGTGTAAAATGTTTTTTCTTTAGTTCTTACAAGAAATTGGAACTGTTAATGAAAATTATACAAAAATATTTAAGAAAGACATAAACATTTCTTAAGGCAGTCTTCGAATACTTATGAAAGTGAAATTGAAAAAAAAAAATAAATTATACGACTGATGCAGAAACTTTCAAACACTTACATTATTCACACCCGCAGCACAAAAGACAACCAAATTCATTTATAATATAAAAATCTGTCACTTTATTATGAAGATCAATGAAACCAAAATTCATATATTTTTAAGAATTGATGATTTTTACAAAATATTGTTAAAAAATAACATCTTAAAAACATTTGTTTGAATGTATAATATAACTATTTTTATACCCACACCACAATAGTGGAGAGGGTATTATGCATTTGTGCTGATGTGTGTAACGCCTTAAAATAGTGGTCCTAGACCCACCTTAAAGTATACCGATCTACTCAGAATCACTTTCTGAGTCGAACTAACGATGTCCGTCCGGCTGGCAGGCTGGCTGGCAGGCTGGCTGGCTGGCTGGCTGGCTGGCTGGCTGGCTGGCTGGCTGGCTGTCCATGTAACCTTGTGCGCAAAGTACAGGTCGCAACTTTGGAGATAACTTGATAAAATTTGGGTCATAGGTTCTTATTGGCACAAGGACCAAGCCTATTCAAAATGGGCCAAATCGTAGGACCACGAAGGAAGATAGGGGGAAATTTCTTCCTCTCAGAAACTATCAAACCGATTTTAATGAAATTTAAAACATGAATAGATCCATATCTATATGGACACATAAGCTATTCAGTTTTTCAAAAATAGGACCACAAGGGGATGTAGGGGGCAATTTCTGCCTCTCACAAACTTTCAAACCGATTTTAATGAAGTTTTTAAACATAGAGAAATCCATATTTATATGGACACATAAGCATGATGTGTTTTTAAGTACTGTGGTGCTGGGTATCATATGGTCGGGCTTGACCGACTATACTTTCTTACTTATTTCTTACCTTTTTAGTAAAAAAATCGAATTTAATTTAGGCAACTTTTGAGTCGCTCTTAACCAAGTCATCTTTATACTACTTGCATAATTTTGAATATGCATATAAAATTTTGTACGAAACATTCTGGAATCTTGTAAATTTATGCTAGAATAGTGATTTGTAAAACACAAAGTATGAACTAATGTTTCCTCCTAACTTTAACAAGTGGGTAAGTCGTGTAAAGTTCTGGTGACATGTTGAAGAAACAACAGTAACAAGGATATTACTACTAGATGAAACAAACTGCATAATGCTAAGCAACATTTACTAGTGCTACCACAACATTTTCTTCCTCTTCACTTTGCTTAACAGCAAAAAAACTTTTTGAATTTTTAAGATTCTTACTTGTATGTTAATTTTTTAAGATGTCTTCTCAAAAAAAAAAAAAAAAAAAAAAAAATACATGAACTTACTACACACATTCTCACATAAATATTCATTTGTAAATAATACGGATTTGCATATTTAATTTTTAAGAAAATTTTAAAGTTGCCGTTGTTAAGTTTTTTATGGTTTCCATAATTGTTGTTGGTTTTGTTGTGCATATTGACTTTAAACTGTGTGACAGTAAGAAACTTGTGTATATGCAGTAGAAGGATGCATTTATTTATCTTAAGATGTGTGTGCTTGTGGCAAAGTGATTTGAAGAACATTATTATTTACAACATAACTGTTTTAGCAAGTGACAACGAAATTAGGTTGTGGAAATAAAGTTAGGTTTTAGTTTTGAATTTTTTATTTTTGTTTTAACTTTTTGAGGTACATATGTATGTTCTAACATAAATTATAAGAAAATACAGTCGGTCAAGTCCGACCATATGGTATCCCTGACATGGTCAACCATAGACCTGCCAGATCAGAATAATGTTACGAGCTTTAGATTGTTAGATTGTTGTGTTGAATATGAGATTTTTTTCCTTTGAGTAATTTTAGGAAGTAGATCATATGCTAACAACTGGACCTACTAGCATAACATGGTAGATACGCAGAAGTTACTGGCAACGATTTTTATGTCAAGACCATCATTAGAGAAAAGTTATTGCACTAAAAGCTATTTTCGGGAGTGAAATTTGTGTTGGAGCTATGGTCAAATATGCACCGATTCCAGTTAAATTTATAAAGATAATTTAGATGGCAAAAAAAAAAGGTTGGACCAAACTTAACCTAAATAACAAAATGAGAAGATCCTTTATGAGAAAGATGCGTGTATGAAGGCAATGTGAAATTAAATACCGATATTAAGTATCTGTCATAGGCTTGGTCCTTATGACAATCAAAACACACATATCAAATCTTGTTAAATTTATCCAAAAGTGCGACCTGTTCTTTGAGAACAAGGTCAGCATGGACAGCATTCTAGCCTGCCAGCTTGCCAGATGGACGGATATTGTTAGATCGATTCGAAAAGTGATTCTGAGTCGTTCGGTTTAATAACGGGTGGGTATTGGAAAAATATTTTTTAGTGTTACAAGCATGAGCACAAACGCATAATACCCTGTCCATTGTTGTGAGTATAATGCGAATTGGTAATGATCATTATTTAAAATAACCCCCGTACAAGGTTCTTTCCGAAGTAGAGTCTTTCTGATCATAAACAATTTTATTATGATGGTATCTGAATAAAATTAAGTCTAAACTTATTTTATTTCAATCTTAATAATCTTACAAAATTTTATTGTAATCGGTCCATATTTGACAATAGCCCCCACACAGATACTACTAATTTGGTTGTTGTATATTTGATGATAGCTTCTATTTCGTATCCACATATTTTGTTGCAACTACCAGAATTAAACATAGGTCCTAATTAATCCCCCTCTCTAAATTCACTTAATGACAAAAATCTCGTGTCTAAAAAACATTCGGCACATAGAACTTTTACATGATTCTTAACATGATAACATTATTTAATGCTGGAGGATCAGTGGTTTCCCTCTAAATTCTAAGGTGTAGGCAGGGCTGGGCAGTATTTGAAATACATGTATTTGAAATACGTATTTAAAATACAAATACGTATTTTGTATTTGTATTTTAAATACATGACGTGCAAGTATTTTGTATTTTGTATTTTAAATACATATCCAGCAAGTATTTTGTATTTTGTATTTTAAATACATACAATAAATATAAGTAGTTTGTATTTTGTATTTTAAATACATAAAAAAATGGGAGTATTTTGTATTTTAAAAACATAGTTTACAAAATATATTCTGTCAGTTTATTGATGGTTGATTGCATTTTAATCTACCAAACCATTTTTCATAAGTCCAATGCAAAATCAAAAGGGTTTCAATTTCCAAAAATAAAATTTACACATAATATGGAGTTTTAGGAATCGCTTACGGTGCGGAAACTTTTTTCACCGAATCAGCTTAAAAATCAGTTTTTTATTATCAGAACAAAATTCCCCACATGGCGCTGGAGTGGTATTTTGCACTCAAAAAAAGTTATAACCTTAATGTATTACATGACGTGGAAGTATTTTGTATTTTGTATTTGAAATACGTACAATAAATGGAAGTATTTTGTATTTTAAATACATACAGGATGTGTAAGTATTTTGTATTTTGTATTTTAAATACATGACCAGCAAGTATTTTGTATTTTGTATTTTAAATACCGCAAACCATGTATTTTGCCCAACACTGGGTGTAGGGTCCATAATTATTGGGCTTGACCAATTATGCCTTCCACTTTTTTTTGGCTTGTTTTGTTTACCATTTTAAATATTTATTTCTCATTAACTATTTAATTGTTCACGTAATACAACAAATTATATTTTTATACGTTTTTGTCATTAAATGTTTATGTTTAAATTAGCTAGTCCTATGATAATACAACAATCTGTTCACAACTGTGATAACTATTTAGTAGGATTTTTAATTATTATATTTCCCGCTTTCCCGGGATTTTTCTTGGGGGATCCCGGAAAATAAAAAATTCCTCATAGTTTAAGAAAACAGCTGTTTTTACTCTGAAATTAAGTTTCCTTTTCTCTAGAAATTAGCATCTGTTGATGGGTTGTCTATAAGATCAATTGCAAGAAGTGAGAACATACATAAATCAATGTCTCCTGATGCAATGAATCTACTAAAGGCAGAATGGGAAGTGCAACAGTTGATAGTTAATAAATTTAGTGAAGTGAAGAGTTAATAAAGAACATAAAATCAAAATAAGATGCAGGCAGTAAAGTTTCATTGTCCATGGATAAGTCTTAAAAATAGGAGAAACCTAAACATATCGCTTTTATTGCAACATAGTCATCTACAACAACAAACGAACTTGGCAAAATGCGTTTAAAGTTTTCAAAATGTACCGATTTAAAGATATATTTTGCTATAACTTCGGTTCAGTTTGAGATTTAATACGAGAAGGTATGAAGGAACACTTTGCTTAAGTTACTTAAAATTTTTGATTTTTTGAGATATGACTAAGTTGCAATGAAGGAGCGATATGTTTATTAGGTGATAAACACATATTTTTTTCAATTTGGGTTTGTTTATATACCCGTGAAGTGCGGAAAAACTTAAACAAAAAAAATTATGGAAACTCGTGTAAGATACTACAACATACAATTTGAAAAACACATTGTCCTAAAGTTTACACATAGACCTAATGTAATGAAAAGGTTTGTAAGAGGTTGATGCTATTTTTTGTATAAACCTTGACATACATTTGACTGATAAAGACGTTGTTTATAAAAAAAATTGCTTCTTATTGTGAATCCAGAAGCATTCTACAACAATGCACTTTTAACTATTTGTCCAACCTCGGTAAAAAAGTGAACGAAGTTTTTCGGAAACATTTTTGACGAAAGTTATTTGCAAAGCCGTTAAAAATTGGTAATATATTTGTTTAAAATATTTTGTTCATTTTATAAATTAACTTTTTGATCTCATATCTTGAGTACCTCAATTTTTGTTTGTTATTATTACTGTTTTATGAATTAAATTGTTATGTTTATGTTGTCTTTTTATCTTGTATCTAGAGCATAATAATACGGCATTTACAAATAAAATCGTAAGGTAATAATAATTCAAGTTCCTTTTTTATAAATCTTCAATTCATTTTTGTAGTATTTAAGCATTTCTTTTACTTTCTTTGTAAATAAGTTCCCTTACGTTTTTTTATAGAAGTTTTTTTCATTAATTAAAAACAAATTTACTTTGTATTATTTATATGGAGCGTGATCCCTGGAAATTTAAAAAATTTCCCGCTCTTCTCTACTATTTAGCCTAAAATAGAATTTACTTTAGAAATATTGGTTTTAAATAAACGTTAAAAGTTTTTTATAACAAAAAGACCTTAAGCTCGAAAATTTAGTAAGATTTGAAATAATAAAGGTCGAACAAAATACATATTATGAAGATACTTTAGTATAAAGAATTTTAGTACAACTTTTAAAGATTTTATGTAACTTAATTTCCATGTTTAGATTGAAATGCAATAGGTCTATAACAGAGATACAAAACCTTTGATAGCACTATAGATGGTTCAAGTTATATAGTCATAAAGTAGTATTTCTTAAAATAATTACAACCTCTCGTAATTAATATTTCTACTGTACACAGAAAAAAATTTTGCCCCAGTAAACGGATTAATCAAAAATAAAATCAGTTTTAATTAAAAGTTTAATCAAGTGAAATAAACGTTTAATCAAGTGTATTAAACGTTTAATTGACAAGATTAATTTGCAACAGCAAACAAATTAATAATATCAATTAAACGTTTAATTCACCTGATTAAACGTTTAATTCACTTGATTAAACGTTTAATTCACTTGATTAAACTTTTAATTAAAACTGATTTTATTTTTGATTAATCCGTTTACTGGGGCAAAATTTTTTTCTGTGTAGTATTAACAGAGCAATAAACACAGCATAAAAAGTCTTATTATCTCAAGACTTTTTTGATAAAAACCCAACAACAATTGTTTTAAGCTATTATAAAATATTATGACAATATGGCGTGATAGCTTGCGAGTTGAGTCCCCAAGTTATCTAAAAATATTATTTTAAAACAAAAATTGTAATTTCCAAAGGAAATATAGCAAACATTTCTGAATTTTATAATACAATAACTATCGAGTTTAAAAATAATGAAGCTACTGTATGTAATAAAATAAAAAAAATCTGATGAGTCCAATTTCGAATGGTCATTTGTATGGGATATCAAAATCCTTTTAAGGCCATAATCAATTTAAGTTTTTACAAGTTTTGATGTTTCTCAAATTTTACACCCCTTTCAGTATTTTAGGATCACTTATTTAGGTCCTTATTATAAACTTTTCTCGTAAGAAAAGTTAAATAAAAATATTTTATTCCTTTTTTGTACTATCCGCCACGGGTGTTGAATGTGGTTATACTAATGCCCGATTTTTAGGATTGATATTAAAACACATTTATGTGTAAAATCGTTTTAAATACAAAATTATTTTCTTCACTAAACACTTAAATGTTACTTAATTCACCGATGTGGTACATTTAAATTCATTTTAAGTTTCCATTGGAAAAACTTAGCAAGGTAGTCTCAATATTAAACCAATACAACAACAACAGGCAAAGCAATAGCAGACAACTGTTTTTTGAGGCCACCTTGTAAATAAATACAATTTGTTATGATTTTTATTGTATTTAGTAGTGCTACTATACTTTTATCTTAATTAAATAAGACATTTTAAACAAAACTCAAAAAATCAATCTGTATTTAATTACGATTTAAGTTTATATGAAAATTAACTTAATATAGATTTAAATATTGTCCTGAAAATTGGGCATAAGTTTGTCATTCCATGTGTTGCACCACACCACACTTCACTTTATTAATGGCAAATTAATTATTATTTTCTTAATTATGATAATTTAAGGTGGATCACTTTATTTATGACATTTTAATATAATTTGGTTTATCTTTATTTTAATTAAACCAATTTTCATGACCATTGGCTCATAATGTACTATAGTTAGGTTAAATGAAAGTAGGGTGTTTCTTTTTGTTGACCTGTGTTATTATGTGAGATTATTTATTTGCTTCGGCTAAAGGTCTTGGATCATAAAATAAAAATAAAAACAACTTTTTATTTTAACAGTTTACAGTTTAACAGTTTAACCTTAACACGCTTAAAACGGAACGAAATAATGATATTGTGGAGGAATTAGTTGCAATTAAGTTTTATTAAATCCATAATTTACCATAGATCCTATATAAAACGTGCTCTCGAAATACACTTTTATACGCCTTAAAAGTGAAGGCAATAATACTGGCAAAAAATATGTGAACGTTATTTCTATATGACTTAAAATTTGTGATGTTACAGACAAAAAATTCTCCAACACTTTTTACCTAATTAAAGCATTAATCAAAAATAAAATCAGTTTTTATAAGATATTAATTCAAGTGAATTAAATGTTTAATTGATACTATTAATTTGTGTAAATTTAATAAATTTTTTACTTAATATCACAAATTTTTTAATTGAAATCAATTTAAATTTTTTTCTGTGTATATTGTATTTAAATCGGGTTCTTAATAAACGAAAATCCTTTATAAAGTTCACATTCACATTATTCGGCACACCTTATAAAAACAATAATTTTAGCTTGCTTAATTTGCATATTGCAATGATACTAAAAACATCATATAATTTGAGGAAAGTTTAGCATTTTTAAATCTCTTCGAAATACAGTACTTTTTTTTAATTACAAAAAATAATATAAAAGAATGAAAATATTTACCACACAACTTAACTTTTCATAAGATCATCATCCTACTGACAATAACAATGATGTTGGTTGTAAAAGTGTTCGTATTTATGTTTTTCTTTTTATAGAAAAACTAATCAAAATTAAGTATAGTTATAAAAAAGCGTGTTACGCGTAAAAAGTATGACATAAATTTTGTCGTAAGAATAGAAAAACTCCTTTGAGTACATACAGCTGGGTAAATGCTTTAGTTTTAGAAAAAAGAGAAGTAAAAAATCTGCTTATAAGAGAGCAGGAGCATAAATTAAATAATTAGAACAAAGAGTAGATTAAATTTTTTTTTATTTATATATATAAAAATGAAAAATGTTTGTTTGTTTGTTTGTTGGCTTATAGACTCCTAAACTCCAGTAACATCACGTGAGCCCTAAAAATAGAATAGGCTACTTATTTTTTCGATAGGGGCATGGGAATTGATACCCACCATAGGATGCCAATATTAAATAAGAGCCGCTGCACGCATTTTGTTGAACTTTTGGTAGTAGGATCTTCTGAGCCCCAAAATTGAACTAAAATAGCAGCGGGGGAAGTGGTCTCCCCATAGGACGCCAATGTTTAATATCGCATATCTTAAGAACTGTTATAGTGAGAATGTTCAAACTTTGTAGAAGTCACTCTTATGGTATACTTAACTTTTATAAAGCGGTTAGGCGCAGTGAAGCGAAGCACACCGGGCTAAGCTAGTTTTCTATAAAAATGTACTTTGTGTAGTTTTGTTATAGTGGTTTTAATATGTCCCACCCAGCATTTTATCAAATTCACTATCAGTTAGTAGTATTCTTTGACTCCTATGGTTGGTGAAAATAGTTGCATTGAAAAATTTGAGTTTGATGGCGAAAGGGGGAAGAACATGCCATTTTAGTGAGTTTGTATTGAAAGAAAGAAGAAAAAAAGAGCGAAGGCTTCCAAAAGACTTAAAATTCTGCAAAAGAAAAATTTTGTTTTTTGGACAAGAATGCTCTTTTAAGAGATAATTTATAAAAAGTTTTTGCAGCTAATGTTTCATAGAGTGAACGATGACTAAACGAGCGAATTTTTTGATTGTAAAATGTACAATTGTCAGAACAAAGTACGACAACTCTTAAAGATTTATTTAAGTTTTGACCGATTTTTGGGTACTGTTTTTTTTCGTTCACGAATAATAAGTGGGTCAATATTACAAAAAGTTGTGAGTCTTTAGCAAGTAATTTTTAAGTCGTATTTCATTTGTGTGTTTTTTGTAGGAGTAAGTTTTAAGTAATGTCTTTAATCATATGTTAATTTTTTTTTATTCTCTTTTTATTTAAATTTTTAATAACTTGTAAAATGTTAAATTTTTTTAACACTTTGAAAATAAAAGTTGACCTTAAGGCTTGCAAAAAGCAAAATCGAACAAAAAATGTTTAAGTTATTTAAATTTTCATTAAAAAACTGACAAAAACATCTCGCTATCTCGAGTCTGTGGTGAGATTTTTAAAATGTTTTAATACAGAATCAAAGAATTCCTAAATAGCTTTTATATTTGGTCATTTATTGGACAAAAAAAAAAATTACCGAATCTTTTGTTCATAAAAAACACCATCCTTGGACCGTTTTTTGACGCGGTTTTTTTCCAGTGAGATTATCGCTAGAGCCCAAATATTTTGAGAATCTTTATAAAACATGTCAAAGTAAGTTTTAATGGGTTTTCAAGTGTTAATATACATACATATAACAAACAACCAATTCTTGGAATAATGTTTTGGCTAACTTTACCATTTTTAAAAACAAATTTCACTTTAAGACACATATCTGAAATTAAAATTTTTAAAAATTGTTTCGTTTTAATTTCAAAAGATTTTGTTATTCGTGCTTAATTCCCAGTTTTTATTATTGATAAAAACACTTGAAATTTATTGTTGATGGGATAAGCTATTCCTATGCGCATTTCACTGGTTGCTTAGGCCAGATCATCAGGAAACTTCATCCATAACGTTTTAGAAAAACTAAAGATATTAAACCAAATAAAACTGTTAAGCGTATAAGACTTATAGCAACAGTTCTACTTGTTACAATATCAAAGCTTAAACAAAACACATCAACAATAAACAGTGGGTTTATCTCATCTTACATTCCCCACTACAATTAGTTGAAATTCTCTCAACATTAATTGTAGTTGTAAGTAGGTTAAGAAAAACAAAATAAAAACAACAACAACAACTTTACAAAAGATGTTGACAATTAAGTGTTTTTTTAGGCCGTGCACTGCCTGTTTATTATCAAAAAGTAATTTCAATTTTTATTAATTCATTTTTGTTTGAAGTTTCTAACAAACTGACATTGATTGTTTAAAATTACACAAAAGTTTAAAAGGGGCTTCATGAAATGAATCTGGCAAGTTTGCCCATTTGCACAAATGGCAATTTTAAGCGATTTCATGAAAGCCGTTATCGTATTTTAAATTAATCATTTTTTTCCGTTAGCGCACATTATTTTCAAAGTAATTAACCAGTTTTAAGCAGTGTTCAAAATTAACATTTAAAATTTGTGAAAAACACAAACTCTAACAGTGTTTTTGTTGAAAATCATTAAAAATTAACTTTTCTCTGTTTGTGATCTTTTGAAGACTAAAATAATACTTTACTTATTAAACTCTACAAAAAGTGAGAACGTTCTGTTTTTATTAAACCACAAACTTCGTTGTTCCGATTCAGCACACTTAGGTTCGTTCGTTTAAGTTGTGCTTGGCTGGTACAGAAAATTATTCCTTTATCAATGTGAAATAGATACACTATAGAATATTAAAATAAAATGTATGACTACAGAACAACTACAATTGTTTTGTTTTAAAACGAAGAACAGAACCCTAAAAATGTTCGCTACTTTCTTGAAAATAATTACGAACTGTTTTAATACACAAACATAAAAAAAATTGATATCGTTTCTGGGTACGCTAAATAATATCCTGTTTAATTTTGAACCCTTGTACTTAAAATTAAGTAAAATTAGTGACTTTTTTTAAATTATCTTCTTGGTTTGCTGGGATACAACATGTATTTGCATGTTGTGTTGCATGTGTGTGTAAATATTTATGACTGGAAATAAATTTTAATTTTTATACAACAAAAAATACTAAATAAAAAAGGGAAAAAGAGTAAATGAGCACAACATGTACACATAAAGTACAAATAAGAAAACAAACTCATTTTAATGGTACTTTTGCTGCGAAAATTGCCAGTTCATGTGGCAGTGATTCTTAAGAGCACTATGGGCTGGAATATATAATTCTAATAATTATATTATTTTTTTAGACTGTGCTTAAAAAGATATATAACTCGTATTCCTTAAAAAATGATAGTTGAGCACAATAAATATTCCAAAAATTGCCTTGGAGGTTTTTAGAATTTTTCCTTAAATAAGCTTTTTCCCATAGTGCCTTTTATTATGTTTGTAACTACAGGTTGTTGTTAATATTGCGTTTCGTTTTTCCGTATAAAGAGTAAGAACAATAATAATCAGGGCAGGTTATTTTATGGTTTTTGCTAGGGAAATGTGCTTTTGCACGACGTTTTGATTAATTTAAATTGAAATTTTTCCACTTAATTTTAGTACGCGTCTTACTTACAAATTTTATTAAAAAAGTACGAAAAACAATCAAACTATACGCGGATTAATTCTTAATTTATTCGTCAGTGTCTTCGTACGTCGTTGTCAAACATGTATGATCCGAATTGCCTGAATTGGCAACTGCATGATGTGACGCATGTCGCTATGTTGTATAGTTTGCATGCCTTTTTTGTCCATTCTTTAATATTATTTGTACGAACAAATATTGGTTCGACTTAGAATAGCTTTCATAATTGATTGCATATTTATATTGTTTTTTACACATGTAAAAACTTGCCCTAAAAATACTTTATATTATTGTTGTTTGGTTGGTTGGTTTTGTTATTATGTTTCCATATATATACTTTTTGTATATTTACGATATGTTTCTTACTCGATGTTTATTACACCGCACACACACATATTCACAGTGTGAAGTTGTTAAAATATTTTACCTTTATTCTCTATGTATCTCCCGATACACATTTATTTGGCCCGTAAGGCCTCGTAAAAAATCCTTATTGTTGTTACAACTTTTTTTTTATTATGACATCTTTTACCCAAGTCAAATCCGCAATGGAACATCAGGATGTAGTCGTAAAAGAGACCAGTGCGTGCAATATACCACACGATGGTGAGTACATTTGTATGTACATTTAAATTGCTTTAAGCAAAAAGTTAATTAGAAATTATGTGTTGCCACACTGGGACAGCATTGAGCTGAGCGAGAATAAGAAATGCGTGATATAGACCTGTAAAGCAGTAAGTTGTCTTAAAATCCCACTATATTAATGTGGGTTGAATACTTATAATATTTGTAGACTTTCTATTACTATGAGATGCATTAACAAAAATATACAAATGTTAATAAAAATATCAAATGAATACAAACAGGCATGTCAGCATTCGAAATTCACATGCTCCAGGCATTCGTGTTAAAAAATACAGTTAAATAACAATTTAGAAAAAATATTAAAAACAATTTATAAAATTTCTTCCCATTTTTATATGAATTTTCACCAGAAATTTTTTTAAACACCTTATGTTCTCTGAAAATCACTGTGTTTGTGTAAAACATTGCACAAGTAAATTACGACATACATGTTTATTTATGGTTGGCCAAAGTGATAAAACGTGTATATGGATTTTTTATTTTAAGCATTTTTTTTTAACAAATAAAATCCAAATAAGCTTTCAACATTCAAACGAATGTAACCAAAAGCCAAGCAGGACGAAAAAACTACAAGATAAATCCTTGCTTAAAACCTTTAATTTATAAAAACCAAAAGCTTTCCAAGTAATAAACGAAAATAATTTTTTCTGTGCGTTGGTTGCCTTGTAAAAATAACAATGTAACTTTATAAAGCAGCGTTACTTTGGGTCCTTAATTAAGATTTACGTTTTTGGTTGAAACATAACGCAGAAAAATAATAAGTATGCACATGGACAATGTGTAACATGGCACTGTAGGCGTTGAAAGGAGAAAAACATGAAGATATTTTTGTTATTCGAATGATGGTTGCAGGACTAAAAAATTCCATGAGCTAACAAGCATTTTTTATGCCTCGTCGTGTGTAAAAAGAATTTTATTTGTGTAGTTATGAATAGCAAGCCAAAAGATTTACCTTTCATAAATGCTATTAGGAATTTATGTCTTTGAGCAACAACGAAATTACTTTCATTTCTTTCGCAGTTGAAATGTTCGAATTCTGACTGTTACTGATTTTTTAGAATTTTTGCAGGGTTGTTTTCAAATTGTAGTTTAGCTAGTGCAATGTAAAACTATAACCTTAAATTTCAATAAAAAAATGCATAAGTTATTTGTTATTTGGAGTTTATTAGTAAAACAAAAACAAAAACATACCAAACATAACAAATCTTCAACTAAAACCGATTCATAAATAGTAATATTTTTTTTAATTAATACATAATCAGCCATGTCACAGAGAACGATTCCAGATTCAGAACGGAAGAAAACATATTTGTTTATTGATAACAATTGCATTTGGATAGTTTTTTGGCCTTCCAGATACAGAAAACTCCCATTCCGTTCATTCCGAAAATTTTTTCGTCATTTTCTAAAGCACCAAAATACGGAACAAATTCCGTTTCCGAACGGAATTGCACTCTATGACATGGCTGTATATGGGCAGTTCCAGCGAAAAGTCTACTTTTTGTAACGTAACGCCAGAAGTAATTTAAATTGTTTCACAAAAAATTTTATATGTATAGTTTACTTTTTTATATTTTTGTGTTAAGGGCAACTAGCTCTACATTAAGTAACAAAAGGGATAGCGGTTGAACAACATGGTCCTAAAATACAACCTTATTTGCATTCTGGCGTTACATCAAAAAAAGGAGACTTTTCGCTGAAAATGCCGCAGAAGTGGGCACAACTAAAACTGTGCTTGTATTGATGCTTATTAGTATTATTGAGATGGCAAAAGTACCCACCAAACACAAAGCCAAGCGTTTGAAATATAATTGTGTATTATATTTCCTTATTTAATATTTTACGCATTTGAAGTGATATAAAACATTTTTTTAATAGTTCAAATTGCAGAGATTTACTGTTTGCAGAAAAAAGTAAAGGCATTATTTACTGTAAAGTATTTTTCGCATAACATCTTTTATTGGAAATGAAACAGGTGTGTTTGCTGGGTAAGTTCTCTTGGAAAAAAATATAAGATATGTTAGCATTCGCTTCATGTGCATTCGATGTTGTCTCATCGAAAACTAAATTAAAGAGGCTAAGAATACGTGTGAAATCTCTCAGCACAATTGTGCTATGGAGCGCCCACTATTGCAGTAGAGTCGTGTTTTAATTTTTTTAAAATGTTTAACTCTCCTAATTGTTTTGGCGAATTCTGTTAAAAGATTGCTTGTATTACTATCAATAGTTTCTTCTGATGTCAGGTCATCATCTAAATATATTTTCTAAGCACATTCCTTTTATATATGAGACGAAACAAATAATTAAGAGTACAAAAAATATTGTATAATACTTCAAAAAAATTTAAAATTTTGTTATATCGGTTAATCGGTTAATCGACTGAAATCAACCGGTTTAATCGTTAATCGAAAATTGACAATTAACCGATCAGTTAATCGGGTAGTAATTAATCGGTTAACCGATTAACGGTTAATCGAATGAATACCCTAGTGAATACATCTATAGGTGAAATAGTCGAATGCTCAAGACAATCCAAGAAAATTACGAAATTAAGTGTGTGGTGTGGATTTTAAGCCAACAACGTATATATGAATATTACTTGCGAAAGGAGTTTGGAGCTTTTTTTACACTGAACTGTACTCTTTACCGACATATCGCTCCTTTATTGTAACATAGCCATATCTCAAAAAAAAAAAAAAATTAAACTTGGCAAAATGCAATAAAAGTTTTCAAAATGTACCTTTATGTACACAGAAAAAAATAACAAAAGGTTTTAAGTAATTAAAGAAAATTTGTTAAAACCTTTTAAATATTTTTACAAATTTTCTTAATTAACGTGTTTGTATATTGTCATATTAATAATTTGTTTCATTTGTAGAAAATTAATATGTATAAAATAGAAAAAAAATTATTTTGTGTCAACAAGTTTATAATAAAATATATAAAAATCTGTATTTTCGATTTAAAATCTTTAATAGAATAAGCGATACGATGATTATTGCGAAATTTAATCAATCTATACGGTAAGTAAAGTTAATATTTAATGATTCATAAAGACATTTTAACGGATCTTTTAAAAATTATAGATTTTTGAATATTACTGAAAATGGTAGCAAGATTATTTATTGTGCTGAGTTCAGATTCTTTTAGTGCATCCATGTCTAAATTTGTGGCTTAAATAAATTGTAATGTTTGCTGTCATGTGATTTTAAATATACATATGTATGTATTCTCCAAGAAAAATTAATAAAAACAGCTTAAAAATGCATCTCCTGATTCAACAATATATTTTGTTAATATAACAAACTCACAAAAAAAAATTATATTTAATTGTTAACAAATATTTTATTTAATACTAGCTGGACCCCGTCCGCTTTGCTGGCCCTTAGTAAAGATTTAAAATTTTAATTGATTTTCAAAACAATAAAAAAAAAAAATAAAATAAATGTTTTACTTACCAGCAAATGCTATTAGATTCTTCATGTTTGTTTAAAATTATTGGATACCCTAACCGCGTATTTGAAAAATATTTATGGAAGTGGAAATAGACTTTTGTAAACTAAAATTAACATAAATGTTGGGTTAAACTGGCTATTAAACCATATAAAAGTTTTTTTTTTCATTTTGGTGACTTTAGCGTATTTTAGTGAATTTCCGCTGAATTGATAAATGTATATTGATAAAGATTTAGTGACATACCATGCATCTAAATTTTAAAACATTATGTTTAGCGATTACGACGAAAATGACAAAAATATAAAAACGTGGTGCCATCTATCGGATAAATACGAAACTCCACAGAAACACTCCTCATGCCTCATACATCAAACGCACAAATTTTGGTCAAAATCGGTGCAGTAGTTTTCGAGTTTAGCGATTACAAACAAACACGTCTCTTTTATATTTTATTTAATTAATTAATATAAAAAACTCATGTTAAAAATATTTGTTGTGATTTAACAATTTTATTTAACAAAATAATTTTTATATTTACAAATTTAGTTGTTGGTGCCTTTTCAATCAAAAAGTTAATTGTATTGACGAATATGGTATTCAATATGACAACTGATTTGTCGTAATTTTTTTCTGTGTACAGATTTAATAAAATATATTTTGCTTTAACTTCGGTTCAGTTTGAGATATATTGCTTTTTTTTTTGTTTTACATATAAAGAAGCTATGAAGAAACTCTTTTGCTTAAGTAACCTAAAATTTTTGATTTTTTTGAGATATGACTATGCAGTTTTAAGAGGATGCTACTACATGCTATAGATGTTACGAATTCCAATTTTAATTATTCACGATTACGAATATTTGCCGAATACGAATACCCAATTTGAAATTTAGCGTCACATGATGTTGAAAATTTTATTAAAAAAATCTCCCGTTGGCGTCATTAACAATAAAACACTTCTAAACATTTTTAAATTTGTATACTAACATTTATAAGCACTGCGACCCATAAGATCTTTTGTGCAGCCCAAATGTGATTAACGAACATTTTCTCAATGCATCGACAAACTGCCATAAATTTAAAAGAACGATAACACGCATGCATACATAAACAAAAGTGCACAAGAAAGCAAAAGGGGGGGAAACTAAATGACATGTTCCACATGCCGCATTTAAGAAATTTGAGTTGAGTAAAGGAGTGATCCATATATTTTATATGGTGTCAACATTTGTAGACTACCGGCCATGGGAAGGCCATTTTGAAAAGAAGGATGTAGGGAGTGCTGTAAAATATTTTTTTTAACGTGTTAGTGACCAAACTGCTTAGAATTAATTTTTAGAAAGCTACTAAAAATTTCGGACCCTGTTGTTGTGGAAATTTTTCTTTATTCAACTTTTTCTGCAAAACTGCTACAAATGAAGACTACCGAGCACATAAAGGTTTAATTTGTAACTGTGTACAGTTTGCGCTTATTGCTTATCGTACAAATTTCGTTTATCATACAATTTAACTCATAAACATAAGTAAACTATTTTAATTTCAAACCTCTTTCTTAGTATTTTCATTACTGCTGTATTTAGTCGTTTCTATTGCTTGTAAAATTTTTGTTGTTGCGGCTTTCATTCTTTAGAAATATTTTGCCTTGTGATCTTTGTCATCGTCATCATGTTCATTGTTATTGTGAGTCCTTGCAAACTAACAATTGCAATATGCGTCAATTTGTGTTGTCAATTAAAATGTGGGATGTTGTAGCCCAGATCTCTATACAAACCCGTAGTCATTTTTTGTGTAAAAATGCCTGAGTTGCAGTTTCAGCTGCAAATGTATTTGTGTGTGTTCATTCATATTCAAAAGGATGTACGGCAACACAAAGAAAGATCCATGCATTTCAACCTTTAATGTTGTTTTGTCCTCTAGTTCTGTCATCTAGTGTTATGCTTGACAGCATTTTTTAACGTTTTGCTTGATAAATGTCTGTGTGTAAATTTATATGCGAAAACCCTTCGAACATTTCGAAGCACTTTTGAAAGGTGAAAGCGGCGTCACTTTTTTATATTTCTGGACGACTTCTGGACGAAGAAGATTTTGCACTTATAACAGAAAAGCAAAATGCCTTAAATTAATATATTTATATTCGGCTTCTTATGTTTTCATCACATCTTAACGAAGAAAACATACATTTTACAAATTAAAATCAGCCACTACCCTTTAATAAATATAAGTATAAGTAATCGAAAAAAAGAAAGGGGCAGAGGTTTCCGTGAGACTGTTAAGACAATTTTTAAAAGCAAAATGAAATAAATTTATCAGAAAAAGTTGAAGTGTGTGAACATAGGCAAAGTGTAAATGAATTTACAAAATTGGTGGTAATCAATAAAATGAAATAAAAATAAGTACATTAAAAAATCAGTTTCTTGAGGAAAATCGAACAGTATTTTGTGGGCACAAATTTAAGAGACTTTCTTAATTAACATGATTAAGAGCTAGCGATTCAATAGATTCATTTTGAAACTTTCAAATGAATCATTATGAATCGCTTATAAATCTTGTAACAAAGAAAGTCTTAAAATCTGTAACCACAAAAATAAATCGAACCGTATATGGTTTTTAATCCAAATGTTATTTTCTTCTTTTAAATCCGGCTTAATCAAATTTAATTTTCATTATACAAAATGAAATGAATTAAAATTTATTAATAATATTTCTTGACTGAACCGGGGCTTTAACTCGGGTCGAATTTACATGTTTCGAGAACAATTACGGTCTCATCATCAGAATGCAAATTTACCCTTTCCGCCATTGTGACGGTTGATAGTCTATATTCATTAAAATAATTTAATGAAAACTAAATTTGATGACTTAAGCCTGATTTAAAATAAAAAAGAATCAAATTTTCATATATAAGAATAAAATAAATCTGTTTACTTGCAAACATGCCTTTTTATTCTTTGCTGTTTCATTGTGTCATTTTGCAAAATCTTTTTTAGTTTTCAGATATAAATAAATAGAATCTGGGAATTTATATCTCATGTTGAGTAACATTTATTATATAAATTTTTATATAAATTCGAATGTGTATTCCAAGTCAAATTGCAATTTTAAAAGCTTTTATCTTTACTAGTCTTATTCCTTCAATATTTTCCAGGAATATTTTCTATGCAGTAGCGGGCCAGAAAATGCATTACATTTTGCTGGTATCTAAAAGTTGTATAAATTTTCTGTACAATTTACTTCATTGCTAGCCAAGGGATAGCTAAGGTAAGCTTCGTAACAGAAATATACAAACGAAAACTCTGATAGTGCATAGAAAATATTCCTGGAAAATATTGAAGGAATAAGACATTTATTTAATTAAATTGTTATTTGACTTAAAATATATATTCGAATTAATATGAAAATTTTATTAAATATTTATAAAGATTTACTAGAGAATAAAAGGAAGTTGTTGCTGTGGAACCGCACTGCATTTTTTTATCCTTGAGGAATGTAACTCGTGCGATACTGTATAAGTACTCAAAATAGCATCAAATTCAGAATACCGAATTTCACGAATAAATATCACATATTAAGAAATGTTTTTCTAAGCCTTATGTTAAGGACAAGTTTTACGGAAATAGGTGCCAAATCTATAAAATACGTCGTATAATTTCTATGGAAATTCTAAAATACTCTGGAATAAATTACAAAGACGTTAAACAACTCCGGCAGGTGGGAGGATTTATGAGAAAATCGAGTATTATCTAAACTATAAATGATAATATTTTGTCGCATTTAATTCATTATTAATTTAAAATTGCATTCTTCGTTTAAAAAGAAACGTTATTTTGTGTCATCATGAATATCCACGGTGAAAAAGCCCTACAAGTGTTTTGGTAATTAGATGATATGCTTGGCAATGATTTGAATGGAGTGGCGAAACTTTTCCAAACGCCAGAACAATTGCTTGCAGGGAGTGTGTAAATTAAAATTTTACATAAAACGGTACTGAATATTTTGTTCTTGTTTTTATCTGCTGCTAATGTTGATGTTGTTGATATTCTATTCTGTACTTTTACATGCGTGTGTTATTATAGTTAGTTCTTTATTACGTTTTGCCTTTTCTCTTGTCGCATCAACATTAATTCTCCTTTGGTGGCTGTAAATTTATGCTGATATTCCGTCTTTCTGTCAAGTGAATTCACCATGGCCATCTACTATCCGAAGTTGTTTGTTGCCTTTGAACAGAATTTCCTCTACCTAAATGTTTTTAATTGTGTTTGATTCGTGTTGCTTTAGATGCTACTTCTAAGGGAGGAGTTTTTGTTTCTGTGCTGCTGTGTTTTTCAAATTTAATTTATTACTGGTAATTTTGCTAATCTAAATAAATTTTCTAAACAGGCTTAAATGCTGAAAAATGTTTTGAATTTTTGTTGTTGTATGAACAAAAAGAAAACCGGTAATGCAGTTGGCAAACATTTATGATCAAAGAAAAAAAAACAAAAATTTTGAATTAAGAAATTTAAACAACAAAGGAGAAATTTTATAGGTACGCAAGTTTGATGCTGCTATGAATTTTAATTGCACAGCAGTTATGAATTAACTGTAGCAGCGACTATGTTTTTTAACTCTCGCATTTTATATCCTGTAGTTAATTAAACTTAGAAAAAGAATAGCTCATAAATATGACAATTTATTGTCCCATTTACGATAACAGAGAGATAACAAAGTGAATTTGGAAAATTTATAACTTTTGATTTGTATTTAAATAGAACAGTAACACCTTAAATTGCGATTTAAAATAACAAAGTTGCAAAAACAAACAAACGGAAATGAATGTAAATTATTTCTTGGTGACATGCCGAACAAAAGCTCTTCATTCCATCAGCCAAAGACGCCATGATATTAAATATTATTTCGAAAAAATTAAAAAAAGAATGTAAAATGGAACCAACTCGAGAATGATGTAAAAGTAATATTGAACAAATATGTTACTCATACGTTTATTTATACAAATTTGCTAAATAATTACATACATACATCGGGCATCTGATTTCACATGACTGTATTTAGTATGGCAGTAATTTAAACCAGGTATTCAACCGATACTGATATATCGGCGCTACTTAAAGTTTACCGATATATCGGTATCGGCGATATATAACTTTCAATACGACGTGTTTTTTTAAATTTCTTAGAGTTTTTTAAAACAAACAATCTTATTTTTAATGTTTTTTTTTTGTCATAACAACTAATTTACTATTTACTTTAAAAAATAAAATCATAACAGAAATATGAAATTGTTTCTTTTTAAATCTTAGCCGTTTTGCTCTGCAACATGTTCTCTCATTGCTAAATCTTGTATGTTTTTGTACGTTTTGAGATTCCTCTGCTTAATTTCATTATAATTTGTAAAAATAATAATTTTGCTGAAAATGTTGGTTTCAATTCGAAGAGTCTGCCGCTATTCCGTAAGTTAAAAATTTTCGAAAATTATTAGAAGATGAATAAATCAACGGACGCGGAGGGTTACGAGAAAAATTTTTCAAATATTTCGAAGATAATCCAATTCAATATTATCGAAAAAACGCCTTAGCTTCTTAACATAATTTTCTATTCCGAAATTGCTGCATACACGGTCACGCCTGCTTCAAGTAAGCATTCTGATAGATCAACGAGAACTGGCCTTTGGAGCGTTTGTAAAAAAATTTTAAGAGAATCAAGGGTGGATATGCGTCTGCCCATTCTAAGCTGTGGTTCTGTTTAAAAAGAAGACTATATACACTATAGATCTCCAAATATATCTAGAAACGTAGAACCGTCCGTTTACTAGCGAAATAACATGTTATAGCCAAAATTTAAGAAAGTGGTGCAAAAATATTAAAGGTTTTTTAATTAGTTCTGTCCAAGAGACTCTTTTCCACTGCACGTTTGGTTGCGAAATCGTCTGTTGCCGAAAAAGTTGAGAATGCTTTGTTGTTTTAAACAAACTTCTTATTAATATTAAAGTTAAGTATGAATAGTCTCTTACACTTTCTCTACTTAAATTTGGTTAATTTAAACTTGAATAAAAATTCAACATGCGTATCGGTATCGCCGATGTTTATTTTTGAGTATCGGAATCGTATCAGCAAAAAGGCGTATAATTACTCCTAGTTTAAACTTTGTTTTAAAATTGAAAGAAATAGAAATGTGTACGAAATGTATAATTTATTAAGTATCTTAAAACTCGATTTTTTACTTTCTATTGCTCCCTTGCTTTCTTACTTTGCTCTCTACCGATTTGAGTTGGTCTCGTCTTGTTTGTTTGAAATTTACAGTAATTATTTTACTATAAAGCCAAATAGAATTTCTATTAGTTGTTGTCGACGTCGATAGAAAGCAAATAGCGACAAAAAAATTGAAAAGTTTGCATGTCAAAGGCCAATTACATGCAGTTCTGCTGCTAGTCAAAGAAATATCATTTCTTATTTGTATGTGTTGGAAAACATCTATGACAACACTCCAGTCACTCATATATATATATATGTATGTTTGTAAATAATAAAATCTAAACCAGCTAAATTCAATGATGAGCGTGTCGAATACAATAGATTCGATGAAACATTGCCATTATTAAAAAACGATAAAAGAAACAATAAAGTAAATAACTTGGCTCAAATGTCTGAGCTTTTCCTCTGCCTTCCTTTTTTTTGGGGTCTATATTGAAGGTGTTTTTTAATAAATACGCTGAATGAAAAAAAAAAAACTGGGAGTGGTGGCAGAAAAGCAATATATCGTTTAGGAAAAAAGGTGATTTTGTCAATATTTCAATCACTGTTTATGTGGTAAACTGTGTCACCTTTTTGCAATCAAAGAGAGTGATGGCATAAATGAATAAATTGAGGAGTGTGAATGGTAAAAAAAATTCTAATTCATTGTAATATTGAAAAAAGATTTGTTGACTGATTGATATACATAAAGTGAAAGAATTATATACATAATATGTTTGTTTAATGAGTTAAGTTTTTTTTTCTATTATCATAAACCTCTGAAGTTAGACGAGAAGGTCGTAAGTCAGAAACTGTAGGTTTTCGTAATTTTAAGTTTAACACTGTTTAGTTGTCTGATTTAATTGACTTGTTTTCTGAAGAGTAAATGATTACGATTTGAGCCAGGTGTGCTAAACTTAAGTTATTGTTACTAAGTGAAGGACAAAAAATTAAGTTATACCAAATCAAAAACTCAAATTGCATTTTTTTACTTAATCGGCCTTATGATGAAGGTCGTTTTCTTAGTCGAAAATCAGACGTTTTTAAAAATTTTAAGTAAAACGATAGCATTTCTATGTGTTTTTCATTGTCTTAAATCGACAAAAACTTTAAACGACTACGACAACGACTTCGGCCACAACAACGACTCTCGTAACAAGGCCAAATATCGTTTTGTCTTACGTCAGGCACCTAAGTCTCTTTATAATAACTGAAACAATTACAATAAGTGTTTTTATGATACCGCTTAAAATTGCCATTTGTGCAAATGGAAAAACTTGCGAGACTCGTTTCATGAAGAACCTTTCTAATTTTTGTGTAATTTTAAACAATTAATGTCAGTTCAATTCAATTCAATTCATATTTTATTGATAAGTGTAACATGGTAAATACACAATAATTTTAATAATATGTAAGTTAAGAGTTTAGTCTATTTTGTATGACTTTTCTACTTAATTATGTTATGTACAATGTGATAAATTTCTTAAAAATTAATTTAAAAAGTTAAGGAAAAATTTTACAAAAACCTTAGAAAAATATAAAAAAAAAAAAAAGTTTTATAAAAACGGGAAAAGTTGATATTAATGTCAGTTTGTAAGAAACGTCTGTACAAAAATAAATTAAACAAGTAAGAAAGTATAGTCGGTCAAGCCCGACCATATGATACCCTACACCACAGTGTTTGAAAACACATCATGTTTATGTGTCCATATAAATATGGATTTATCTATGTTTATAAACTTCATTAAAATCGGTTTGAAAGTTTGTGAAAGGCAGAAATTGTCCCCTACCTCCCCCTGTGGTCCTATTTTTGAAAAACTGTATAGCTTATGTGTCCATATATATAGATGTGGTTCTATGTTTTTAATTTCATCAAAATTGGTTTGATAGTTTCTGAGAGGAAGAAATTTCCCCCTATCTTCCCTCGTGGTCCTACAATAGGCTTGTTCCTTGTGCCAATAAGAACCTATGTCCCAAATTTTATCATATTATCTCCAAAATGGCGATCTGTACTTTGCGCACAAGGTTACATGGACAGTCAGCCAGACGGACGGACATCGTTAGTTCGACTCAGAAAGTGATTTTGATTCGATCGGTTTACTTTAAGATGGGTCAAGGACCAATATTTTAAGGTGTTACACACATCAGCATAATACCCTCTCCACTATTGTGGTGTGGGTATAAAAAGAAAATTCTAAAATTAAAAGTGGAAATTTGTGATTAATATGTGAAATTTGCTTTTAAAAATGCACAAATAAAGCCAAAAGATTAATTTGCACAAATTATTGCTAGAATTTATTGTTTGTGTGATTTATAAACACTTGAATTTTTAAAAAATCTGTTTATATAAATGCACAATTGAAGAGCGCATGTTTACGAGTCAAAATTGTTGGGCAAATTTACGAAGTTTGTGTAAATGAATTCCCATACAATTTTTGACTGTTCATTTGCGCGGGCAAAAAAATGTACAGTTTGCACAGATTGCGAGACTTTTAAGCGATATCACAAAAACCCCTAATATATTTCGTTAAAAATCATTTACTTTTATTGGAAATTCAAACATTTTTTTATGATTTGTGACACGTTTTTAAAGAACCTTAGAAATTCTTAATTAAAGATAAAATATTAAAATTTAAAAAAAAGTTTTTGAGTTTGTCTGTGTAAGTTTTAACCCTTCGCTTTTCATTTTTATATATCTCTGCCTTCTTTTAAACTTGTAAAAGTTTATTGAACTTTTTTTATTATTTCTTTTTTCTAATTGAAGTGTTAAAGACAAATTTAAAGGATTTCGTGTGTTGTAGAAAAACAGAGGAAGTACTTAAGTATATGGGAAGTCAAAGTGAAAAGTTTTTTACTCTATTACTTTCTTTATTCCTGCATAAATACTTCGCGGTGTAAGAATTGATAGTGGGAGTGTTTTGTAAAGTTTCTGGTTTCTCTTCCTGTTGCTGTTCTCGCACGAGCTGTTAGACGAACACGTATTATCTTTGGCAAAATTGTAAAAGTTGATACTTATTTTGTAAGTTCTTCTTGCTCATCAACGCACATAAATTAAGGAAATTATTAGTAAAAAAGAAACTTTTAATAAAAAGTTAAAGATAAAAGAAAATGAACAAGAAAATATGAGTAATTTTTAATACAAAATGTTGAAACAGGTTGTTGGTTCAGCGCAGAGAACAGAATGTGAAATTTAATAAAAACTTAAATTTTTTTGTGGTTTTATTGATTTTTTGTCTTCTATTAAAGAAATACAAAACGCTAAATAATAAAGGAGAAATAAAATAAAGCTTGTTTTAAGTTTTTTTTTTCTGTTTAAAGTTTCTATATACTTTATTGATGTTTTTGAAATTATTTAATAGAACTTCCTTACAAAGCTTTTGAGTTTGTGGTATTAAATTAAATGTCTAATTCTACTTAATAAAATATGTTTGAACACTCACAATATTATTAAAGTAACGGACTGTAGTTTATTTAAGGTCCAATTAGACGTTACATAACCATACCAAAACTGTATTACCATAGCCACTGTATTACCAAAACGAAAAAAACATACCATACAAACCAATTAAATTTTGGTTTCTAAATTCGCCGTTAGGGCTGTGGCATTATGGTTATGTCACGTCTAATTGGACCTTTAAGAAGTATTACGTGCAGTCTTTTTGAAATAAATAAACATTTAAATTCCAAGCAAATTTATTTTTAATTGATTTTAACATTTAAAAAAAAAACTTATTCTCATTTAATATTTTAAAATATTTAGTTAAATATATCAAATTTTTAAAGTTTGATATTTCTTCTGTAAACAAAGGGGTCAGTACAACAAAAGTGCAACAAACATGTGTAACGGGGTTAGTTAATAATAATATTTTCTCTTTTTCTCTCATCAGAAAAACAAGCGGACAGCTGTCTGGTATATTTTTTTCAAAATTCGGCTTTTTTAAAGAGTATACGAGTAAAGCCTGTATTATATTAAATAACTGAATTACATACAAAAACTGAAAATGAATATGTTATACGGAATTCGCCGTTGAATTTTTGACAGTTAATCTTTGAACAAACTTTTCGTTAAATTAAATGAAAAATAAGTAGACCGGGTTTTAATTGAGGTTTCATTTATTTTGTATTACAATTTAAATTAATTTTACGTAAAGAATATTGTGTACTAGCAATGAAAGAAATGAAAAATGCTTTTAACTACTCAATAATTTGGCCAAGAGGTTATACTTTGTTTGTCATTCCATGTGAAACTTGTTCAATATTCATTTAAGACCCAATAAAGTAGAGTAGATAAGCCATGCCCGTCTGTCTGTACTTATGTTGAAATTACGTTAAATTTCAAACGACTCAAAAGAAAAGAACAATACAGGTGTCCAATTTAGTTAGTTCCATAAGACTAGGAATCAAATTTTCTCCAGTTTAACTTATATGGCTAGAAATAAGCCCATGCAATTTCCAGATAATCAGCTCATCATTTACCATAGGTAACATATAAAGCGGCATTCCGAAAGGCACCTCAAAAGACATAAAATCTTATGGTGTTTTCTTTTCTAAAAAAAAATAATGCATTATATTTGTGTAATATATTTGTCAGGTTATCCATACAAAGTGATGCATTTATCTAAATTACAGTGGAACAAAAAAATAGCTGCGTTTTACACTCAACACTAATGTTTATTTAGCGTGTTAAATATTGAATGCAAAGTTTGTACTAAAGCGAAATTCACCACGGTTGTAGCGATTTTCAACATTAAATTTTCTTTGAATTCCAATAAGCGTTAGCAGCACTGATTTTTAATAATTAAAGTCAGCTGTTGTAAAAAATTCTTCAAAAAAAAAAAAAAAAATTATTAAATGAAAGTAAAACCAAAAACAAACCGTTTTTTATCCATCACAATAAACCCATAAATTACAATGGTACAACACAAATTGTACGCAAAAAGAAACAAAAAGTTAATAAGAAAAATACTTGCTTGCATAAAAATGTACTTAACTCAGATGCAAAAAGGGTATTATCTCACACTCAATTATAACTGGGGGTAAGAAATGGGACAAATTTGCATTTATTTTTGCAACATACTTAGAAAGGAAAACGACAACTTCTTACACTTTTGCATATTTTTTAGAATAGCACAAAAACCCTCGCGAATGGCATCATACATGGAACATTATTGTCAGAAAAGAAAACACAATTAAAAAACTAATTGAGCTACTTTTTGGAAATTTGATTATTATTTAATTTGATTATAATTAACCCAATTTTTTAATGATCGATCCATAATTTCCCATTGGGTAAAGTACACTCCTGAAAATTACTTTTATACAACTTAAACTGATACAAATCATAATATTTAATTCAAATTAGGTAAAATTTAGTTTTATATGACTAGAAATAAAAGCATATCGTCGGCTTAATATGCGAACCTGCTAAATCCACTTTTTACGTTAATTGAGATTTTGATGCCGTGTAGTAGAGGAAGATTAGCCTAGTCGACCAGCATTTAGTTTTTCTTAAATATGAGTCTTGAAGTGTGTAAAACCAACAATATTCTGGGTTTTCCTTTCAAGCTGCAAAAGGCGTTAGCAGGTTTGCATATTAAGCCGACGATATGATAGTCGCCCATAAATAATTGAATTATAATAATATGGGGTTAGTTTTTATAAATATTGGGTAATAATTCCAAAATCTGATAAAAAGCTTACTCCAGATTCAGCACAGTACTCATATTTGTTAATTTTTTTTTTAACTGTCATCTTTATTGAGCTATGAAATAGTTGTGATAAAACTTCCCTTCAGTTTTCCACACTGAAATAGAAATATGATGAATGACAACTAGGGAATTCATTCGGTTAATCGTTAATCGGTTAACCGATTAACTGATCGGTTAATTTAAAATTGGCAATTTTCGATTAACGATTAAACCGGTTAATTTCAGTCGATTATCCGATTAACCGATGTAACAAATTTTTTTAGTTTTTTGTAGTATTATAACATTTTTTTTTGTGTTTTTAATTATTTGTTTCGTCTCATATAAAAAGGTACATGTTTGGAAAATATTTTTTCCTCTAATATATATTTCCTTCGAGCAGTACATTCTTACAAAAACAGTACAAAAACAGAAACTAGGAGTTGCTGAGCTTTGCCAGGATGAGTCAGATGATGACCTGACAATATTTTACAAAATAAGCCGAAATAATGGCATCATGGAAGATTTAATATCTTAAGAGAAATCCTGAAGAAGGACTTAGAATTAAAAAAATATAGAAACGCAAGCAATGCTAAAGTGACGTCATATTAAACAGTTGAATTTTGTAAACATGTGCAATGCATAATCTTGTTTTTATCATTCTTGAATCTATATTATGGGTTGCTTTCGATTTCTGCAACATCTTCGATAAGTGAAAGAATTTTTTCCAAGTCAAGTTTTATCAAAACTAAAGAAAAGAATTGCTTAAATCCTTAACATATAAACCAAATTATTTTTCCAAAAGATTATTGAAATGAACTATTGAAATTATTAATAAAAAAATCTCACAGTTTATTTTTTAATATAAATACATACAAATATGATGTATAAATTATAAAATATGTTTTTCATATTTATGAATTACTTATTTGTTTGCTCGTTTTAGTTCAAGAATGGTTTTGTTTGTTATGTTAATGTTTTTTTTTTACGTAAAAAATAATATTTGCATGTTTAATTAATGAAATTACTTAATTTAAAACAAAACTTTTTTAATCGGTTAACCGATCAATAGCAAAATTAACCGATTATTAACCGATTAAACCAAAAACTCGGTTAATTAATCGAGCGATTAACCGATTAAAGCAAAAGCCCGATTAAATAAATACCCTAATGACAACTATTAGATATTTAACTTTAAGACTATTATTATTATATAATAGTTTGCATTAATTTATTTCTTAGCCCTTGCCATACCGACCTAAAATATTACAAATCCTACTAACATGTGTCTCTTATGCCCAATATTCAGGATAGGAATTAAATCTAAATTAAGCTATTTTTCATAAAAACTTAAATCGTATTTAAATACAGATTGATTGTTTGAGTTTTATTTAAAGTCTTATTTAAATAAGATCAAAGTATGGTAGCACTACTAAATACAAAAAAAAAATATCATAAAAAACTATAATTATTTGCAAGGTGGTCTCAAAAAACAGCTGATTGTTTTTGCTTTGCCTCTTGTTGTTGTATTGTCGTGATATCGAGGGCACCTTGCTAATATATGCAATAGAAACTTAAGTTGAAATTAAGTGTACCACATCGGTGAATTCAGTTTGATTTAAGTATTTAGTGAAGAAGAGAATTTTGTATTTAAAACTATTTTAAACATAAATGTATTTTAATATCAATCCTGAAAATTGGCCATTTGATTTAATTAATTAAAAAGAAGTAAATTTAGATAATTTTTTTATTAAACACAAATTGACATATTGTAATACGTACATATGTTTGTATTTATATATTTTTAAATGCACGTCAATACTTTTTCATATTTTTCACAACCGATTTTATACTGTAAAACTTTTAACACAATTTGCTTTTAGGTTGATATGGGGACTCCCCGAATCAAATTTTAAGTTGTTAACTTTACACGCAAATGAAAGATAGTAAGTGGAGCATAAATAGTTGTTGTAATATATATGAAATATAGTGTTTTTGGCAAATATCAAAAATCATTTCAAATGTGTCTATGAGACACATGTTAATAGTTAATGTTGCATTTATTTATTTTGATTTATAAAAAATACTTTAACTATACAAAACACATTTAAAATAAAAGTCAAGAAGTTTGGTTGCGATATGCTAAATATTTTCGTTATTACATTGAATTAAAAACCTAAATGTGTCTCAAAGACACATATTGGTAAGATAAGGTTTAAGTTGCTTTCGGATAAGCTCATAATTTAGCGCAATGGAATTATGAACTTTATTTACAGGTATGTAATGGAATCGATTTTGAAAACGAAACAAATGAAAATTAATTTTTTTCTTTTTAATATTATACCCCAGCGGCAAACTTTTTGAGGCCTTGCTTGCTTGCCTTCTCAGAAAGGCGTACCTACTCCCTAGGGACTTGGCCCTTTCAACATGATGCACGTAGTGCGGAAAGTTTTCTGACTGCTATGCACCTGAGCCTGACCTGTAATGAAACCTCTGTTTGACTGTCAAAGCAGTTCACTACTTCCGGTCCTAGACCAATGGCTTTTTAGATTCCTCTGAAAACAAGCTTAAGTGTGAAGGTGCCCAGTCATTTAGCCTGAATGGTTAAGGTACAGCTTAACTTCTGAGGCAAGTAGGCAGATTACATATAGATTTGCTAAGGCATGACTGCATCGTGGGATTGGACACGATGCTCTATCATCAATATAAGAAAGGAAACCAAACAATACACTTTTCCGAAATTTAATTTGCTATCGAATTGACGGAGTAAAATACCTTTAAAATTTTTTGTCCCATTTTTAGATAATTACGCACTATTCGTCATCATATACTCGTTCTATAGTGCATTCTGCTTCCGTTGTAGGTTGTTGACAAATTCTCATTAAACTTTTAATATCCAACCAAGTAGGGTTTTACAGCTTCTAAGCCTTTTATTTTTTCACATTTATTACAACATTGACGAAATAAATAGATTTGGGCGTAGTATTACACCAGACAAGCATGGTCAAAGGAACATTTCATCTTTAGATACTTTCACTTTTCACACTACGTCCTTTAAAAACTTGTTATTGCTTCTTTAAGGAAAATTATTTTCTTTGAATAAAATAATCGTTTTCTTTAAAAGCAAATCTGGGTCTTTAAAAAAATTTAGAATTGTGTACGGTCTTACTCCACTTTTTCTACAAGTTAGAACCTGCAGAGCTTCAAACAATAAAGATTACCCTACTTATCGGATTTGGACTTACATCTTTTTCTTGGCATAATGATGAAACAGAACTGGGGCTTAACGATGTTTTATTTTGAGGACGTTTTTTCTAATGCTCTCACATATAGACACTTATTCGCTTAACAATGCTACCATACTTTCATTCAATTTCATACATTTTGTAAACAAAGAAAAATAAGAAAAAGAAGAACAAAAGAAAAAGAAAGAAATGAGAGCGAATTTGAAGTTACTGTCGACGTTTTAATTATGGTCTTTAGAATTTTTGCCTGAAGTTGAAGACTCAATTCTGTTTCATCATATCAGCTTAATTACATTTTCATTAGCAGCAAGTTGCCACAATTCAATTTAAAAATCCCGGGATTACCCCCATTAATTTTCCGACATTTTTTTTCCTGAAAACTGAGCGGGTTCCCGGGATTTTTGTTCTGGTAAATCCCGTATAAAAAACACTTATGTATACACATAAAATTCGAATATCAAACCGAATGAACATTTTTTTCTAGGACATTGATATGATTTAATTATTTATTGACATACAATTCACTCACTTATTGAAAAGTCGCACGTAAAAATGGGTTTGTTTTCATAACAACAACTATTTTGCTAGTTTAGTTTTGTTTTCGAACATACATTTATATTTATTTCAGCACATATTACTCACACTTCTAAAAGTTTCGCCACTTGTTAACTATTCAATGATACCTTTAACACATAAATTCTGTGAGGCAAAAACAATTTAGGAAGAATTGTCGGTCAAGCTCGATCATGTGAAACCCTACACATGAGTATTTACAAAAATTAATTTGAGAGTCTATAATTTTTGGGACCCATGGGCAATCATACCCCTATCGGAACAAAATAATGTGTTGCGCTTATGATTCACAAAGGAATTACTTGTGCCGGATGTTGACATAAGTATGAGATTTTTCGTCTTAAAGTGATAAAAGGAAAGGGGCTTTTTAAATAGGCCTTATAATAATTTCTACGTCATCCAAATGTTGCTCTTACTTTAGTGTATAACACATATTAGCACAGTAAAGACTACTTTTGGTATCGTTATGTCACTAAGCTTTTTAAAATATTTCACAAAGAATATTTTTTATATTACTTAATTTTTTTGTGTATTGGTGTAAAGCGCAATTTAGTGAATGAGATGAAAAACTTAAACAAGATGGGTCTATCATACAAGATTATTTGCTTGGTGGCGTAACGTGACACTTCTGTGGAAGCACCCATATCTGTGTATATATATTCCAAAGCAAAAATAATAAACTGCCTGCGATGTGTTGATATTTAGTCATAAAAATATGCTGAAGTGACAGCAACAACACAACAAAAACTACCATTAAAGTATTGATACAGAATCATTGGTATTCATTTATTTTCCTTCTGACTCTTTAATATAGAAAAGCAAAAACTTTTAGAAATTGGATTATTTTATAGCTTCAGAGAGAATAAATTAATGTATATGTATATAGATAGACGTTTGTAAAGGCACAAAAAATTATATGAAATAGACCGACCGCCACAAATTGGGTAACAAATTTTGAGAAAATATTTAATATTAATTTTTATTTTGTTGCAGTTAGATGGCGCCATGAACAATCGGATCGATTCAATGAGATGTTATTAGAACTAGGGCTGTGGAGTCGGAGTCGAAGTACCCACTAAAACTCTCGATTCAGACTCTAAAATTTTTCGGGATAAAAAATTTAAAAAAAATATTTTAATAGTTTCCTAAGTAAAAAATTTTAAGAGGGTCTGCTTTAAAAATGTCCAAGTCAGAATAAAGGACCGATCTACGTTACATCTGTAAATAACTACATTAAAGGTCGATGCGCCACGTGTAAGAATTAAAATAATTTTCTGAATGGCGAATACGGCCAGAAAAAATATTTTAATTTAAAAAAGTAACATTTAGTGAGACAATATTTGTAAGCAGCTTTTTGATTGCAGTCCAAATTTTGCACTATTTGAATTGAGTGTAGATTTTTGCATTCAAACCTCTGTTTAGTGATAGTGAAAAAATTTGCAATATCACTAAATTTTTTTAGTGGTAGTTAAAAAATGACAATCATCACTGAAGCTGGTAAGAAATAGTGCAAACTAATTTTTTTGCAGTTTTATTTAGTGATAGTGCACTGCTGATTTAAATCAATTTTTAGTGCACTACCCCTAACTATGATCGGAATAATGCCTCAGGTTGTGCAATATCAGCTTGCGTTACATGGCCATACTAATCATAAACTTCTCCCCCATCAACCTCTAAATACGTACACATATTCACTCTGATCTTTTGTCGGACAATCCTATGCGTCTTCTTTATCAGATATTCGATAAGATTTGTAACTACGTATGTATTAATATAAAACATACATGTATCCGTATTTTTCCAGGTCCTTCCCAATATTATAGTCCCTCATGAACAGATTCTCAAATATACTTTTTTTTTGTTTTGTGTGCTTTTTGAATAGTATTTTATATAAATTTTTTTATTTTGTTATACAATTAACCACAAAACTCTCCTCCTTTAAAACACTTATTACTGTTTGTTTAATAAACTTTTTTTAAACAAGATTTTTTTTCTCATTTTAAAAATTTGTACAACATGACATAAACACGGTGTTCAATATGGTAAATATTACTAACAAATGTAAATATTTATACACATGGTAGTAATTATATGTGTGGATTAGGGTGTTCAATTAATCGGGATTTATTTTTGATCGGTTAAACGATTAATCCATATTTCAAATTTTTTACTTATTCGATTAAACTATTAAAATTTTAAAATTAATCGATTAATCGAATAATTCTAAATCAAGAAATTTTATAAATTACGAGATTTTTTTTCGATAATTTTAGAAAAAATTTGTACTTGAGTAAATAAACATTATTTTTCAAATAAAACTTGTCAATGTAGCTCCAAATTGTTGCTTCACTTTCGGGCACTTAGATTTAAAAAAAGTCAATATAACTTTGGATTTTTTTAAACTTTTAACGAAAATTCCATCCTCTGCTATACTGCTGCAAATAATTTCCTCTAGAGAATCGATGAAAGTATCTTGTTTAAAATATTTATTCATTGGACCACTTGAACCCCTTTGATTTTGTTGGAGGAGCAGCTTCTTCAAGTACTGTGTTATAGTCACTGTGTAAGTGGTAAATAAGTGAAGTTGTTGAAGAACATTAACGTTTATACATTTTTGGTAGGGTTTCTAATTTCCCGGAATTTTCTATTCCCGGGAAACGAAAAAAAAAATCTCATTCCCGGGAATCCCGGGATTTTTATAAAAAACAATGATTTCATTAACTGAGTTCAAGACACTGGTTTTTACTTTTTTAAAAGAATATACATATGTATATACAACAGTCTAAACAAATAACCTTAATTAAAACCACAGAAAACCAAAACAAAACCAAATAAATTGTAACATTCGTATTTACATACATATTATATATGCATGCAGCAACTTGGTAAAATGAATTTTCTTTTAAGAAAAAACATTTAAGTATTATTAAAGCTTTTAAAAGCTCATCACAGATTCTTTTTCTAATCCTTGTTGATATGTATATTGCCTGCTACCGAAAAAGCACTCTCGCTTTCAACAGACGTTGGTTTTATAGTAAGTAGCGCATCATACAAAGATTTAAAATTGGTTGGCCTGTTACCCGTGATTTCATAGACGTCAAATTCTTTTTTAAAATATTTTCAGGCTTTTGTATTTTCTTTACATTTATATTTTTAGAATTTGATATAGCCTTTTCAAGATATTCTTTAAAGATAGTAGATGGTTCATCTGGTGCTAGTGATGGTGTATCGTGTACATTTTCATTTTCTACTTCAAGAAGCTTTTTAGACATTTCATCAGCAGTTAAAGAGACCGCTGATTTATTGGCGTAGGGAAAATAGTCCGATTTGTAGGTGGTTTTTAGTCATTTTAGTAAAGAATTTATTTTTATTGCTTGTTTTTTGATTTTAACGATGCTAACAAATAAAAATTTCAAAAACTTAAATTTGAAATTCCCGAAAATTCCCGAAAAAAATTTCCCGGGATTAATTTTAAAAAAGTGTCTCGGGATTCCCGGGAATTCTTTCCCGCGTAGAAACTCTAATTTTTGGACACCTGTTACATTTAGCATTATTAGATTTATCCTTCATACAATATTTTTAAACCAAACACATTCTAAAGAGAAATTTTAAAAACGACCCTGTAATTAAAGTTCATAGAAATATTCCGTTTTATCTACTTCATTCTTTAAGTATCAAATATTTTGCAAGAACAACACTTAAAACCACGAAAAACTACGGTCACTCTTTAAATTATTAAAATTATCGCTCGATTTCGATTTCAATTTCACTTCATTTCGATTTCTATATGTAATATAAATCTTTGAGTTAACATACCTTTGACGTTTTTTCTTTTGTGAAATGAATTATTTAATTTTCCCAGCGGAAAAATGAGGAATTGATTATGTAAATAACTAAAAAAATAATGTATTATTTTCGAAAGAATAATAATGCATTCATTGGAATCGAGAAGGTAATTTCATCAGACAAAATAATTATGCATTGATTACCATTGATTATTTGCAGAACAAGGAATGTATTGTTTTTGTTCGTGACTATTATTCGTGTTTTTTTTATATATATTTTCACAATAAAAATTCGTTATTTTTTGCTGCCTTTTTGTCGTTTACAAATTTTTATCATAAAGGATGCATTATGTAATTCATTCGCAGGATGCATTAAAATAATTGATTACAATCCTAGGACATGTTCCGTGTTAAGAATAAGGAATTCTGGAATTCAAGTATTATACAAGATATGTATGACATTCTCGATTCCTATATATTACATATTCTCGCTGGGGTGTTGGAAAAATATAAGCTAAATTACTCTCTAATGATGACTGTTTTTTTTTAATTCCAATGGACACATACATTTGGTTTATTTATTCGACCTAAAACTTCAAAAAAAATTATACATTTAACAGAAATTATCAAAGTAACAGAAATGCTATATATTATTATTATTCAATTAATCGGTATAAATTATTCGATTAATCCTTTAATCAAAATTGGCAATTCTAAATTATTCGAATAATTAATCATCTAAAATTGTTCGATTAATCGAACAAGAATTAATCGACTGAGCACCCTAGTGTGGATGAAAGTAATAAAAATTACATACAAACATACATGCACTTTCATTAGGGTTTCTTATTTCTTAGACTTTTTCCCGGGAAATTTACCAATATAAAAGAAAAAATAATAATAATGTAAGAAGTACGGTTTATGATATTCTTTAGGGTAATTAAAGATTTAAGTCAAAAAAATTTTATTATTTACAAAAACTTTGTGGTTTGTACTATTTGGGATTAGTTAAGGCAATTGACGCCACCAGAGGAAGGTCGTATAAAAAATACTGTTTGAGATTTAATGCAGAATGTTCAAAGTGTTCTTGCGAAATAATATTCACTACTGCTGCAAGGCACAAAAGATTTTGATATGTTTTGGCTTGATTTTGTCTGAAAAATCTAGCCAAATGTCACCTACTCGAGCAGAAATCGTACACATAGAAGCTAAGCAGCTTCAATGAGTTTATATTTCCAAATTCTCTCCAATGATTAAATAAAAAAAACTAATCGAAATTCAGATTCTAAAACTTGCCTTCCTTAGTTATCATTTGTCCAAATCCAAAGTTGTTCTTAATTATCTTGCTTTTACATGGATAAAAAGCTGTCAGTTTATCTGGGACTGACAGTAGGACAACCGCCACAAAACATTTACTTTAATTAAAAGTATTTGCATGGAAGTTTCTTGCTTTTGAAATGCTCAGATATTGAAAAAATATTTTTCCCACCAATTCCAGTGAAATGTTTCTTGCCTGTGAGCCCTAACTGTCATACCTTAGTGGCTACGCATGTATGTATACAAAAACCAAATGACCAAAACAGTTTAGATAAATTTGAATTGAAATTAAACCACCGTTACCAGTGCCACCATCCATTTCACCAATCAAGCTCAGCAGGAGAGTGAAATAAAAACAAATTGAAAATATTGCATTTATGTGTGCGGTTTGTATGCAATTTAATGGTTGAATAGTTTAGATGCAAAAGTAAAAAATAAAATACAAAATAATAATTAAATTTAAATTGTTTAAATTAAGCAACTTAAATTTCTTTAAAATACTAATAACAGCATGACATAAAACAATTATTTTACTATACTAAAATAACTACTTAAGTAGTACTTGCAACTTGTTGTAGTTTTACTCTTTCATTACAAAGTTTTTTGTCTTGAAGCATAAAGTATTGAAAAGTTGTATAAACAGTTTGTTAAAGGAAAAAAAAAATACAAAACTTTTCCTATTATCTTCTGTCCACTAATTAACTATTACACTACCATTTTGCTTGTGTGTGCTTTTTTAATTATCTTACAAATACACAATTTGGACTACAAAGTGGTCATTTTGTAAATGAAAAACTTTCATCATCTTCATCAGAAATTTATTTTTGCTGTGTGTGTCGGTTTTTAGAAATCAGGAGTTGCCTAACGTAACAGATACAAGTACATACAACAAGTTTTAATGAGCTCACGCATGTTGAGTTATTTAATCAGTTTCCGTTGTCTGATCATTGCCAACTTTAGTTACCACACAGTGTTTTCTTTTGCAATTAACCAAAGCGTGTTATTTTCTTGTTATTTAAGTAGTTTGAATTATATTTAAATACCATACATCATGTACTGAAATTAAATCCTTTCACCATAAGGAGAATTATTACAAACATACCGCCGCTTTTGCGTAAAAATTGCCACTCTACATATTTTTATGAGGGCCAATGCGTTTTTATTAATCCTGAATCGAAACATCAAAGGGGCCAAACTGGGGACAAATTATGGCAGTTGTGATCGAATACTTTTTCTATTCGAAAGCAATTTTATTTCAGTCAATACTGAACGAATCGGAATTATTTTTTTAGTGTTGCGAAAATTTAAATAAATGCAGAAAAAAACTAAATATCGTATGTACACAGATTATTTTAAAATAACCCTTGATAAGTGCACAAACTGCTTAGTAACGACCAGCTGCTGTTTATTTGATTTAAATTCATTCCCATTCCCTGAACTTTTTTTATTTTGCTCAGGTGCAGAGTTAGGAGCTGTATGCAATATGTCGAGGTCCAATGAGAGCCTGATACTACGTGTGAAGGTATGTCTTAAATTATAGTTGTTTTTTTTTAATAAGAAGAAAATTACATTTTGGCCAATTGTCAGTCTTGCTTTAACTTTGCTATCCTGACTTAAGTTCAAAGGGAGGCATTCCTTCTCACCATCATCATAGATTCCTGGCTTTGCCGCACCAAACTACAGTTCGTGATGAACTTGTAGAGCCTGACGAAGATGAAAAGCAGAAGCAGGCGATGGCCTTTTTGAGTAGAGACTAAAACTTGAATTTGTATACTATTTCTAATTTTAATTATTGATTGCTTTTTCAGTGCATAAAAGCAATGTATAACATTAAAAAGCTTTTCATTCCAATTTACTTTTTCCTTAGAAATAAATTTTAATCATCTTGCATTTATTTTTCTCCTTATTTGACGCAAACATTGGCCCTACATTTAACATATATGGGTAATATATATATAAACGCTTCCATAGGGCCTAAAATCTTAATTGGCCCTTTTAAGTTCGAACTTTTATATGGTTAAAGAGCTACCAAAAAGGTAGACCCCTAAATTCCTCGAAGAACTCGACCAATTCTGTTGTCATCAACATTACTTTCTTGCCGTTAACAAAAGATGTGCTATTTTTACTTAACATCGTCGATAGAGATACAGATTTAGCGAAAATAAGATTGTCCGCGATCAATAAATTTCATTTTTGAAAGGCAATAGGAATTTTATACAAAACCGCCAAAAACACTATTATACTAGCAAACAAAAAAATAAAATTTTGGCATACAAAATTCGTGTCTTTCATAAGCGATATGGAAAGTGAAACTTTTATGTTTCTCCCTTACAAAAATAACTTCGTTAGGATTCCCATTTTTTGGGGAGGAGCAAAGTTGATTTAACGATGTCCGTCCATCTGTTGAAATGTGTTTTCTGAGAGGCCTAAAAATGAACTACACAGAAAGAAAAACACTCGGGATAAATCCAGTTTTTTATAGTTACTTTAAGTACGAGTCGTACTCAAAAATTCAAGTACAAATAACACTAAAACGTACTCAAAACAATCCTAAATGGGATTACTTTCGAAAATTAATACCAGTATTTCTTGAAAAAAGTATAACCCTCCGGATTACGCATGTTTTGATTTTCTATTTACATTGAAAAAAGGTCTGGCCATACTCATGTGTACCACGAAGGGTTAAAAAGTAAATTTGAACTCTTGCTTCTCATTAAGTTTATATTTTTGGTTAAATATGTACATAATATTTTTAAAGTAAAAACCATGTCGGCATGATGTTGGTTTTTTATAATTCTGTAAGGTAAAAAACGGGTAAGTAAATCAATCATAAACATTTTTTAGTTTTAATTTCTTTTTTGGTTTTTTTTTAAACACGAATTCGGGATAAAATGTATTTTATATTACTTGAATCAAGTGCATTTTGAGATTGATTCAATCGTAGTTTTACTTAAATCAATCTCATTTTCGGGTTATTTTAAGCACGAATTCGGATTAAAACAATTTAACAATTCTTAAATGAAGCGCATTTTGAAATTGATCTTAGTTTTAATTAAATCAGTCAAATTTTCGTATTATTTCAAGTACGAAATCGGGATTGAATATGGATAATTTAAGTATATTGCGATTGAAAATCCGTACTTGATTTTTCTTTTGAGTGTAGGTTATTGTATATTAAGGTCGCATATGGTCCGTTAAACTTTACTATCGAAATTCAACCTGATCGGTCCATAAATGTCTGACATATAAGAAGAAAACGACGACTGCCTCGAATTTTACCCATAAATCCCTTGTTGTGGTTTTTTTCTGTATATCTTAAGAACGTCAAGAGCTAAAGTTTCCAAATAAGGTGCTTGTTAATCAATGCCCAAGGCGGGACTGGAGAAGAAGGCGTGGCAGAAAATAAATTTACTTAGAACTAACGAGCGGTATTTATCTTACTTTATATTCTTATCGCACAACGGTGTCCTGTATTACGGTACCTGCTTTTACCCGCTATTAAGGCATCGTACATCATTAGGTTCCAAAATATTTATTTTGCACTGACTGAATTCTGCAATATGCGGATGGAGTTCTAAAGGCCCAACCATAATGTGCTTAAATTGTCTTAAGCAAATGTGCGAAAAAATGTAAATTGTATGAGGCAAGCCATATTGAACTTAAAGAAGCTTTTTGCTAAGTTTAATGAAACTGTCATTTGCTTAAGCAAGCTGCGAATCTAATCACATATTCCGTACGGAATCAAATGTTTTTTTATTTTGTTTTTGTTTTTTTTTTAATACATTTGAGAGACCTTTCGTTAATTTTAGACAGTAGGTTAAGCATGGCTATGCATATTATGGTTGGACCTTAAAGTTTCAGGTTCCAATCATAAACCGTTTTTTAAAGCCAGAAGCTGTTCAAGGTGTAGTTGTTGGTTGAATAAGTTATCGTTTCTGCAATAATTGTTGTTTTAGAGTGAGTGTGTTATACGCACCAAAGCACCCGTTCATAGTGTGGGGCTCGCAACAATACTCTTCGCAGGAATAAAAAGCAGACAAGCTTCAGTAACACTTAATGGTTCGCTTGTTACCCGAATACCTGAGACGCATCGGTGTTATCATGCCATTCTGGTTGCTCGGAAAAACTGCTCGCCTTTCCACGTTAGCTGGCAGTGGACATTACTAGGGAATACAGGAAGTGAAAGCTACTTGAGAGATTCTCAAATGAATCACTTCTGGCCCTTTCCCTTAAATCCCTTTAATATAGTCCAATACTTTTGTTACTCTTTTAAGATCTTGACCATCTATCGGTCGATCGGCTTATAAGAATTAAAAAGGTTTTGTTTTAAGTTTGGTAAAAGTTTTGAATTTACGTTTAAAGCTACGGTCAGACTTATCAAATATTTGACGAAAAAAACGGAACCAACAACCAAACTAAAAAATCATTTCGCTTAATATCAATATTTATTTTGATTAAAATACCACATCTTACAAAAAACTGTTTTTTGCTATGTCTAGTAGTATAATTAGTTTATTTTGTAATATTAAGACCATTTTAAATCTCACTAACTATTAACAATAGTAGGGGTTACGCTTATTTGATCAAATATTTAATAAGTGTGACCGTAGCTTAAGGATAAAAAGTTTTTAAAGAAAAATCTTTTATTACTTTGCTAGCAAATTAAACTTTATATCTGGAAATAAACTTTCCTCTTCACTCCTGTTTTAATTTGTTTTTCACTGTCACTTCTTCCATATTGTTTTGATAAGATTTCATGATGCGGAGTGAGCGAAAGAATCATTTAATTGTCATCACTGTAAAAAAGTTTTTCGATTCTTATTTTATTGATTTGTGGTTTAATGTTTCTGTTGCTGTTGCTTTTACCAATGATGCCGAGTGTTGTTATTTCAGTTGGCGATAATGAACTCTTTTAACAACATAAAAAAAAAAAAACCAACAATAAGAAAAACTAACTTTTAAAGGTAAAAAAAAAATTAGTCCGTACTAGTCAAACTCGTAAACCAGCAGAAGTTGGATGGACATAATAACAGTTAAGGTAGCTGGGTGTTTCGATGATGGCTGTAATTGTGGTTGTGGTTTCAATACTCAAACACAATCAAAAACACACCAACCAATTCCGATTCAGCTCAGTTTAATTCTTTTTTGTGTTTTTCTAATTTCTTTTTCAAACTGAAAATGAGGAAGAAAAAACTGTTGCTGTTAATGGCTGTAGTTAGAGGATGTGTAAAGTGTATTAAGAGTTTTGTATGTTGGATGAAAGTTTCCCTGTCGACTCCTGAGGGCATTAAACTTTTGTCATTAATGGCAAAGCTTCTTCTTGGAATGTAGTCGAATATAAATTTGAGAATATAAAGTAGTGATGGTAGAAGCAGAGAAAGCACTTGCAGCAATATTTATAAAATGCTCTCTCTCTCTATTTACTTACTTAACTTCTGCTGATGGCCATGCAACAAATTAATTAAACAAAAGTTTGTACTTTTTTTGTTCCTTAGTTTTTACATTGTCTCTATCATTTTCTGCTTCTTATAAAACTTTCTTATTGCTACTAGCATACATATTAAGTTTTATTTGCAAACAAATTTTCTGTCATTCATTAAAAAATGCAAAGTATTCCTTTGATAATATTCCCACATTTAAAACTTTAACTTTGACAATGATATGGGTTTTTGGTCATATAATGATACATTTTCTTTAAATTTAGTTTTTAAAGAAAAATTAATTGATTTAATTTTTGCCCTTTCCTTTCAATATTTTTGTACTTTACAACAATTTAATATTAATCGTTTTACATAATTAACACTTCATTAAAACACAACTGTTTATGACTACAGAATTATGTAAATTTTCCACTTGTTAACATACAAACATATATTTTTTACTTTTGAGAATAAAAGAAATGTATTCAGCTTTCTGTTTATATTTTGGGCCTAATAAAAACGCTTAGTAATAATTATTATGACTAAAAAGCAAAAAAAAAAGTATTACAACACGCGAAAGTTATTTGTTTTGACATTTGTAAAGATTTCAATTTAGATTAAAGTGTTGTCGGTCAAATAAAAGAAAACAATATAATTTATATAAAAATAAGATTCATTAAATCATTCAAGAAGGGTTAAGTCAAGGAAATATTTTTCTTTTATAAAAGAGCTAAGTCCGATATTAAACAGATTTAACAGGAGAGAGAAAAAAAACTCTCTTGTATGTTTAGTTCACAATAAATTTTAAATCTGTTTTTGTTTTATTTTGATTAACTTTATCTCTTTCAAAGGTTACAATTAAAAAGTTTTGTTATTTAAAATTTTTAAGTTAAAATGAGACTTACCACTTTTTCTTAAACATTATTGGACTTAGTACTTTTCCGTACCATTGCAAAACGAAAGAAACCTTTGAAATACATAGGTTTTTCTGCAACCTACATATCTATTTTTGTTTACTCTATAGCACTGCATTTAAAACTGCATTTTTGAAATATGTGGACTTAGCTCCTTTACAACTGAATACATCGATATGTACGTTGTAGTAACTACTGCCCAGTAAAAACTTCGCCTACAAAGTAATGTGTTGAGTAATCAGGAAAACATAAAAGCACTTCTTACAATTTTACTGAAAGACCAATGAATTTTACAAATGAACGCATTCAAAAGTAACAGCCTGTTCAACGATTTCGAACGTTAACGTTCGCATAGAAAATTATATTCAAAACAAAAACAAAATTCGAAAAATTATTTTGTGGGGAAGTTAAAAAAGGACAAAAATGACCCCTTAAAATAAGTGTTAAAAGGTTAATATATTCTTAGAAAATAATCGCCATTCTAGTGAAGACATCTGAAATAGTATTTTAGCTGAAAAGTACATTAAGTATTTTTTTTTTTTGACTTATACCAAACGCCTGTTAAAAAAATTCAAAAACTTTCGAAAACCCGAGCTAACTTTTCAAAACCCTTTGGCAGATTTGCTCCACCAATAGTCTAGTTTCATTTTGCGTTGTAAGTATTGAGGCTGTTTTTTTTTTTTTTTTGTTTGTTATTGAGGTCAAAATTTATAATTTATATATGTATAACAGTCTTCATTCTGAGACCAAACTGTGGTAACACGACTTAACTTGCAGTGAAAATAGTCATTTGGGTTTAAGAAGAAGAAAGTTATCTTCATAAGAGGAGTATCTTAATTTAAAATATAATGGCCAGCCAAAGTTTTGGAAATATCCTGTATTTTGTGCTTTTCGATCATGACAAATGCGAAGAAACTCAAGGACTTGTGTGCAAACTTTATCAAATATCTGAAGGACAATAGTAAAACAGATTTACATAAGCATTAACCTACCAACACCAACACAGGTGAAATTTTCCCTTCCCGCGACTTTGGGCTTAAGCCACAATCCCCAAGCATCCCCGAAAGTAATGCTTTAAAAAGAATGCACTGCGACCAACTTGATGATGCTGAAAGTTAAGCTTCTGCCAGACAGTCTCCCCAAAAGTTATAGCGCATTTCCCGCAAGAGGTATACTTACGGAGACCTCAACCAATATTCAGTCCAGTGCCTGCTCACCGGTGGCAACTGACTAGAGTTGTCAATTATTCGACTTTCAGCTTTGTTCGAATAATTCAAATAATTGTTTTTGTTCGTTCGATCAAACGATTAAATCTGTAAAATTATTCGATTAATCGATGATAATAACGAATAAAACAGATTATTTAAAAAAATACATATTTTAAATAAGATACATTCATCCATTAATTTACAACTGTGGAAAATCTCCCATTTTCTCTCAAATTTTTTCTCAAATCCACTTCTTCTATTTTTTAGATAAAATGATACTTGTATGTTGACATACTTTGAAAAGCACGAGATACTTTTAAGATTGTTTTTAGGTCAGTTCTTTAATTTTTTTTTGGTTATAACTGTTAAAAATTGTTTAAGTTATTTTCACTTTAATGAAAATTTAACAATTTTAAAATTAAGACGAACATACTCATACGCTGTTCTTACATGAAAACAACTACATATAAGATTCCCTATGCTTTTTATTTTCAAGTATAAATGTAACTTGTGCTTTATTTGTTTGATATTTCAAGGACTTTTTATTAAAGTTGTAGATACGTTGATGGTGTTTCAGTTTTCTTTTCATTTCCCTATTTATTTAGCTTATAGATGAGAGTTTAAGTGATTGCGTGACTCATCAGTATTTTGAAGGTGGGAGCATGACTAAAAGCGATTCAGTTTTATTTGTTTTGTTACAATAACAGCAACAACTGCTAAACAGATACAAATAGAATAAATAAAACCTTAACAAAATGGCTTATAAAAGTTAACACGAAGGTGCTTTATTTTTCTCTAGTTGTGCTTTGGTTTTTCATTTCCTTTTTTTATTTTTGTTTGAATCTTTGTATCAACAATGACAAAAAAATATCAAAACTAAATTTAGGACGTAAACATACACACACACACACGCAACGTACGAGTACAAGGAATAGAAACAAAAGTTATAAGCAGAGTGGAGAAGGGGAGATAAAACCAAAAAACAATTTAAGAATTAAAAGTCGAGTGTCTACCACAATAACAAAATTAACTGTTAAGGTGAAGAAATAAATAACAAAACACAAAAGCAAAACAAAAATTAATGGTGTTAACGTCCAGTATGTCAAAATGTGTCAAGTGTGTGTTCGTGCGTTTTTGTAAAAAACTTAATAAAATATATGACATTGTGACAGCCACAACGAAAGTGTTGTAAAGACAAGTTTTATTTGTTTCAAAGAAAAAAGTTAACTGGACGAGTGTTGAGATAATACAAAAAACAAACAGAATCGTATTTAGTTCTAACCGATAGGAGAGACCACAATAACAAATTATTTTTTAGTCAAGTGACAATGTTGATGATGACCGCATACACAACGTGAAGGATATTGTCCTTCACTGGTTTCATCTGTAAGCAGATGTGAGTGTTTTCAATAAAGTTGAATTCTGTTGTGGAAACCAAGTTGAAAGGAAATTGCTTTTCAAATTTAATGAGAAGAAGTCTTGTCAATTGTGGCGATATTTGTGAAATTTATTGTAAAGGCGAATTTCTTAATTGATGAGGTTGCATTGTGGTTTTCAAAATACGTGATATAAATTTATCTATTAATAGAAGATTAAATTTACACGTGTTTAGTTAAGTAATACGAACTTATTATGTTTTTTTTTTTTTTTTTGGTTTTAAGGGCCTACTCCACAAATTTAATTTAAATATCAATTTCTGTTTATTCGTTTATCATGTCAAATAAAAATAAAATTGTATGAAAAACTATATTCAAATATGAATTGATATTGAAATTATTTTCATCAAAGAAATTGCAAAGTGAGTAGTCGCAGTGTTACCACTTCTTCGGATCCAAAAATGGCTAAACTAAAAAAAGGGCCAAAAATGGTCATAAGTCTTAACAACATTGTTACGTTTGAATAAAATTATGGGGATTATTCCTAATCTCTTTATCTCTCTTTTAGAAATAGTCTGGCTACATTGAGCCGTTTAATTTCTCAATGAGGAACATATTCGTAAGATATTTCGATCTTTTTACCATGTTTGATTAACAGAGAAGACTAGAAAGTACATATACAAGTTGTAATCGAAAATGACAAGCTAAAGCGACAAAAACAAAGCTGTTCAGGATAAAGTTTTTTTATTATACAGTAAAAATTCGATAATCCGGATAATTGATTGCAGACCCCAATCCGGAGTAGCGAGTTATCCGGATTACCTCATGAATGCATTTATTAAAAATTATAATAATTCATAGCAAAAAAAACGCATGTGCAAACATACTCATATCACACTTATCTAACTGCATTTTACAAAGCATGCTTTGATTTGAATAAAAAATATAAATAAAACGGGTGTTATTCAATCCGGACTACATAGTTGCAATCAATCCGGATTATAGAATACGCAATGAGCTGCAAAATTCTGTCCGGATTACCGAATTTTCCGGATTAGTGGAGTCCGGATTATCGAATAAAGTAAATAAAACTGAACTGGCAAAATAAAATTAAGTAATTAATATTTATTTTTGTTATTTCTTTACCCACTTACAACTACATTTAGAGTTGTCAAAAAATCAACCAATTGTAGTCGGGACTGTAAGAAAAGATCAACTCACTTTTTATTGTTGTTGTTTTTGTTTAAGCTTTGATATTGTTACAAGTAAAACTGGAGCTTATAATTCTTATTCGCTTAACAGTTTTATTTGTATAATATCTTTAGTTTTTCTAAAATCTTTGGATAAAGTTTCCTGACGATCTGGCCTAAGCTACCAGTGAAATGCACATAGAATAGCTTATCCCTTCAACAATAAATTTCAGTTTATCAATAGTATGAAATGGGAATTTAGCACATTTAAACGAAACCTTGTTAAGGAACGTTTTATTTTGTGATTCAACATAAAATGAATTTTATTATTTCTAAATCACTTAATGTTAACTTGCTAACAAAGGAAAGTGCTGATCTAGGCTTTATGACTTTCTAAAAATTTTAGTGGTATTGACCAATCAAAATAATCTAGTTGTAATTCAATGTTAAAAAAATTAAAAAAAGGTAATATAAAATGCTGAGCTTATGTCTGCGCTTTGTGAGCTTTCGCAATAACCCCAGTGCAATCCGATACCGTAATATGGGTATTCACCGATTCCAGTCGAATACTATGGGCGTTAACTTTGCGTTGCTAACTCACATGTGCGCGATATATCTTTTATTGTAAGCGCTTAAGCTTTTTCGCCGTCACTCTGATAGCCTAATGAAAAAGATTGTGTATAAGAAAGTCTTTACTTAAGTATGGCGAACGAATTATTTAATTGTAGCTAAATTTGGGCTGTCATAGTTCCATAAGACTAGAAATCACACTGTCATATTTCAGTCCGTAATTATCTTTATATGACTACACAGAGAAAACAGATTCGTGATCGCAACCGAATTTGGCGCCAATCGAATTTCGTCGGTTGCATGTACTTTCACACTATTCGGTTCCAATACCTGAAAATTTCGTTGCTTAGCATAATAGTTTTGATAGCAACATTTGAATTTTACATTTATCAGTCATAACAACAGATATTGTTATTTGTTAGTATGATTATTAGAAACAAAATTGTGCTTATACCCGAATATATGAAAGCTGCAACTGAATTAACACATAATTGGTGTTCATAACATGAGATTTAATTGTCGTTATCAATATATTTTTTTGACCGGTCAAATGTAGCCCATAAGGGGCAAGGACTTGTTCAAAGGTAATCCCAATGAATAGAAAAAATGGCTTATTTTACAGTACGATGTCCTAGGGCAGGACCATATAACCCAGCTTGCATTACAAAGGAGAAGTCTTAAAACTACTCCATGGTATACTCCAGAGGATTAGCTTTGAAATCGTTTCAAAAAGAAAACATGTCGTTAAAAAAAGCAGCCATGTCGTTTCACTGCAAACTCTTTTTAATAATAACATGGTCCAGACTTGCATTTCATTGGATCAGCCCAGTAACAAAATGGATCAAGTAGTCCCATATAATTTGCAGGGTATAGAAAAAAAATAATCATACATACCCAGCCAGCAAAACACTCCGACTTGCAAATGTCTGACTTTAGTCTTAGAGACTTCGTTCAGATTTCTGTCTGACATTGAATATACTTATTGTCTGGACGATTTCTGATCGATTTTGAATGGATATATCGGGGAAAATTTTTGTACAGATATGTCCAATAAAATTCCGACGGAATTCTTACAGATGTGTCTAACGAGACTTATTATTATTTTTTTTTTTTTGTGAAAATAATGACAATTGTTATTAAGTTGAAAATAATTTTAATTTTATTTTATTGTTTAAAGAAAAAAGATTAAAAAAAAGGTACGTACGTGTAAAATTTATAGTTATATACTTTAAAATATTTTGCAATAAGAGAATTCTTTCAGTTATCAGTTAAAAAACCATAAGAATCGCGGCTAACTCATAAAAATTTCCCATGCCTTTTTCATTTCATTTCTGTCAGATATCTATCAGAAATGTCGGCAAAAAAACCAGAATTTCCCACGACATGTCTGTCATAATTTGTGTCAACCACTTCACACATTTTTGGGTCAGAAATCTGCCAGAATTCGAATACGATTCCGACTTTTTTATCGACGTTTCTCTCAGATATCTGGAAGACGTCGGACTATTTTGCTGTTCATACCTATAAGAATACGTAAATTACTTACCCCTATTTTTTAAGTTTTTGCACATTTTCCATTTTTGACCGCAAAGATATTTTTTAAATACATATAAATCTAAAAATTATTTTAATCTATCAAATGTTTTGACAGAAAATTTAGTAAGCAATTGGGGCTTTTAACTATTTTTTGGTTTTGGATTCCGAATAATAATATTTTCATTTGTTGTACTCGAATTGAAACTATTCCAACAATCAATAATTAGCTGCAATAAATGAATTAACATTTATATTACAAAATTTATTGACGAAAGCAAATTATTGATTGCAAATTAAATTAGTTATCATAACTATTAAAAGAATTGAAGGAATCATATATCAGTAAGAATGACGTTTTAATAATCAAGAGAATTAAAAATCAGTTGGAACTATACATTTTTAATAGTTGCAATAATAAGTCATGTTCCTTGATCAATATTTTATTACTGCAACGGTTTCCCAACCAATTTGTTTTCTGTGTGTAGCAATAGCAGTTTTGTAATAATCAGTTTATAATTCACCATAGGTCTTAAAAAAAGAGGCCTTCCTACAGGGCTTTCAAACGCAAAAAATTATTACATATTAGAATAATGTACTAAAATTTGGTTTGATTCAGTTTGATTTTTAGCATTGCTAAAAAAGTTTAAATTTTTTTTCTTTGTGAAAGTGCAAAAATATTGACCATTGCATGTAAGTTTAATGTTATTTTAGAAAAATTATAACAAATTCTATAAAATAATATGATTTTTTCAGATATGTTATGATTACTTATAAGCTTATAATGATTAACATGATAATAATAAGATTAGGGGAATATATTAGGATGTAATATTACGAAAATATTTGGCCATAATATGATTCAATAATAATCGTAATATGTTGACTGCAATCATGAATCTTATCTGAATAGCTTTACCACAACCATGTTTTTTCGTTGCGTGTGGGTCCTTTATAAAGCGTAATTTCGGAATTTATCTGATATAATTGAATCATTTATTTCGAAAAAGGCTCATGTACACATAAAACTGAATATCTCTCAAACCTTTTGACTTTTTAAAGAAGATTTTTTCTTAAATTGTAAGCCTTTGCTAATGCTATAATAGTGAAAACAAAAACTTATTTTATTTAATATTTGAAGGAGATTAGCCCCTTTTGAATTTTTACTTTGAATTTTCGTGATTTTAGTAAAAATTTGGCATCATTAATGTATGTAACTTATTAAAACACACTAATACTTGCAACGTTTAAAACTCCAAGGTTTTAATAAAAGCAAGCAACATATTAAACGAACATTTTTTTATTATAAAAGAACAATAAGAACATTTTGGTATATTTTTATCTATTCATTAAGATTAACAATTAGAAAACGCATACATTCATAGAACACAAAAATATTTCATCTGGATAAACGTATGTATTAATTACAAATGTTCTTCTACATGTGCCTGTGAATACATCTCGGTTGGCCATTGCAGAATATTTTCATAAAAATTTTGTTAATTTTCAACTTCGATATCATTTTTCTCCGAGCAGCTGCATTCACACATTTTCAAAATGAGATAAGCAAAAAATATGTTAATATTTTAATTTTTTTCCTGTTCAGATTTTTTTATTAATCCAAAATCCATCCAATCCAATTACACCACTTCTTCTTAATTAATTATTCTCCAAAAACAGCAAAAAACTCAATTTCCAAAAATTGGTACCAGAGCCCTTTTCGAAATAAATGATTCAATTAAATATTTAAAGATTTTACTCATGTTTATCTTATTCCCTACAAGAAAAGAATGAGCGAATCATCATATTTTTCACGTTGGTGTTAAGAAAATAATGGGAGAAATGATAGAAAATCAAGTTTTCGGCATAGAAATAGAAAACAACCTATCGCAGAGTTCGTAATGAACGACGAATTTTTGTCTACGCCATGATTGTGTGTATTTTCATATACACCAATGTGTTTAGAATTTGACGACGAATATTCGTTTCGAATAATTCGTTGTTCATCCCAGTACACAACATTAAACAAAATATTTTTGCTTTAACAGAATTTGTCAGTTTTAATTCTTTCCAAACACAAAAAAAAAAAAAAAAAAATGTAAAAAACATGAGAAATTGTTGGCTCATGTTAATGGCTGTTAATGATTTGTAATATTTTATGACTTGAAAGTTTTCATTAGCTTTTTCTTTTTTGCTATTGTTTTTAGTTTATTTTTCATAATCAAACATCTCTAGCCATGTAGTCAAATATTTAAAATTATTTCCCAGTGGCGCCTTTTGTTACATTACATTTATTTTTGATGTTAAATACCACAAACTACATCCACCGTACACACTAATAAAATCGCAAAAAAATCTATACTACGTCTATTTTATATTCCCATCAACAAAACGTTACAAAAGAAGTCACTTTAAATTAATGCATTTCAGCATTAAAAACAGACTCTGACATTTGTAATGGCCTTTATATACAAACATACATACATGCATTTAGGTCCACATCTAAGAAAAAAACTATGTATGTATGTATTTGAATGTATAAAGTGATATATTTAGTATATAAATGATTATAAGTCTGTGTGTGTATTCTTTTGGTAAGTGCACGTACGTATTTTGTATTTGTTGGTGTGTGTTTGTATTCACATCTTGAATCGGTGGCGAAAACAAATGCCTCATTAAACATTTTGGCAGAGAACCAAATTGCCATATCTATAGCACTGTATCTCAGTCTCATTTCATGTATCTATAAAATATAGTGACAGTAGCGGCAACAACAGTAATAGCTAAACGTCCTTGCAATAGAATTTTAAGTAAAAAATGCTAAGAAAAAATATATAAACTTTTTATTTGTAGCCATCATTTATTTGGAATGACAGGAAATGTAAATAAAAATATAACAAGTGAATAATTTTTCTCTTTTTTTTTGGAGATTTTTCTTTAAAATAATTGTGCTTGTAATTTGATTTTAATTAAAATTTGTCTTCTCCTAGGTTTTGGCAACGAAATAATTGTAATAAATACTTGAATGTTGAATTAAATTGGAACATGTTTGTTATTACTGGTGCCTCAGTACGTATGAGTGATATGGCATTTTATTATTAGAGTTGGGTATACGTTCAAGTAGGGTGGATATTATTTAACAGCCCAATAAAGAATTGAGCTTTAAACAAGTTTGCAGGCTTGTTAAGGAGAAATGTAAGAGTTTCGCTTAACATCACGCTTACGGAAGGCATGAATTTTATATGGTGAGTTCCCACTTTGAAGCAATACATTTTTGACACAAAAAGCGCTTTATTCAACGCATATAAAAACTGGTGAATATAGCGTTCAGCTTAACACACTAAGGGTCATTATTACAACTTGGCGTTAGCTGCTATCCGTCAGATAACAGATGCTTTTTGACAGATAACACATTACTATCTGTCAACTTAATCCTAACTTTAGCTAACTTCAAGTTGTAATAATGGCCCTAAATGGTTTTTTACAGTTATTTTTTAGTATTCTCCCTTACAAACCTGCTCGTAGTAAAAACTTGTTAAGAGTGCCTTCACTTATTTTACTGTATCTCTGTATGTCTCATTACGTAGCCCATAATTGTGCGCTTATTTTTATAAATGTTTCATTTGTGCTTGCAAAATGATTAAATTTTTTATTGGGAGTGTTTAAAAAACTTCTTCATTTGTCGTTGGCCAAAAAAACTGTTGTAAACAGTCGCTGTTTAACCAACCCAAAAAGTACACAAATTTTCGTTTTTTGTTCGACAGTTTTTGTTTTCGACTGCAGTTTTTTAAACTGTGTTATTTATTGCAACTAAAGGGTGGTTAAATTGTAAGGGCCGATGTTGAATGTGAACCACACCTAAACGCCAAGTTTTTTCCGAATTTTATTTGACATTTCTCTATTTCAGACTCACTCAATTTGAAACATGGAGAGATACACAATCCAACAACGTGTTAAAGTTATCCAGACTTATTATGAAAATGGACGTTCAAATCAAAATGCATATCGTGCACTTCGTAATTTGTGATGAGGTACCTTTTCACCCCAGTGGATTAGTCAATAAGCAGAATTGCCGCATTTGGGCGAATGAGAATCAAAGAGTGATTGTCGAAAAACCAATGCACCCACAAAGAGTGACTGTTTGGTGCGGTTTATGGGCTGGCGGCATCATCGGGCCGTATTTTTTCCAAAATGAGACCGGTCAGGCAGTTACTGTGAATGGTGTTCGCTATCGTGAGATGATAACGAACTTTTTATGGCCCGAATTGGAAGATATGGATGTGGACGATATGTGGTTTCAGCAGGACGGTGCCACTTGCCACACAGCTAACGAAACAATGGCTCTTTTGCGCAACAAATTCAATGGCCGTGTTATCTCACGTAATGGCGATGTCAATTGGCCGCCAAGATCATGTGATTTGACACCGTTGGACTTTTTTCTTTGGGGTTATTTGAAAGAAAAGGTGTACGTCGATAAGCCAGCAACAATTCAAGAGCTAAAGGATGAGATAATTCGGCACATTAACGGCATAGAACCTCCATTATGCCTCAGGGTCATCGAAAATTTGGACCATCGGATGGAGGTGTGCCGCCGTGGTCGCGGCGCCCAGTTGGCCGATATTTTGTTCCATGCATAATTGAGTAATACCAATATATCATAATAAAATAAAATAACAATAATTTCCTCAATAGTTTGTGTTTTATTCAAAATCAACATCGGCCCTTGAAATTTAACCACCCTTTACATTTATTTTTGTTTTTTAAGTATTAAATTTATTAATTTTTTTTGGTTTATTTACATATGTACATATCGGTCATATGCTGCAACGTCGTCATTCATCAAATAAATACATTTCGAAATAAACGTTGGTTGCGGGTTTGTATGTTTGATTGCTTGTACATAATATATTTCTAAAACGCTTAATTAGTATTTGAAGGAATTTTACAGCATGTGGCTAAAGACCCAGAAAATAGAAAAGCTTTTTATTTTTTTTTTAACTTTAAGTTCGCGTGGCACCTTTTGTACCAGCTAGAGCTTTCAAGTTTTTGGTGAATGCGTAGAGTATTGACATTCTTTACGAATTTTTTAACTGCTAGGGAAGGAGCAGTGCAAAAGCTTTCAATCATATTAGGTCAATATCTACTATAGTATATTTCGAAAAGAAAAAAACTCGAGTTCTCGAACTTTTTGCGCATTTATGAGGTGTTACAGAAAAAATAGTACGAATTGAACAATGCCTAAATTTTTACTCTCAAACTCTGTGACTTTGTTAGAAGTCAGGAAAAATGATTTCCCATGCAAAGTAGAAATTAAGAAAACATAGCAGCATGAGCTTTAAAAGTTGTAAATAGAGCATCAATTTAACTTTTCTGGTTTAAAATTATATCGATGGGAGCAGGATCAAATTTATTCCCATTAAAAAGAATACTCATCAAAATATTTATTTAGAGATCTATAGAAGCTGGAATTTGCAAATTTTCTGCGCAATTAGAGTGTCATACAACATAACCAGGTTAAAAATTATTTTGGTTGTAACACAGAAATATTATAAAAATATTATAAATATTTTTAATTAGGCTTAAGTTCATCAAATTTCATTTTCATTAAACTATTTTTATGAAGAAAGGATTTTTACAACATGAAACCTGACCGGCAGGTTTCGCAACCACTCGATCTCCTCAGAGGGATTTGCCGTCTTACACTCGCAGCCATCGACGACTGCTGACGTCAATAGTCAAACATCAATCCTTAAACCAAATTGTATTTATTTTAACCTTTGGTAGATCGAAGTTTGCATTTTTGAAGATTATCCATTTTAATTGATTTTACATGATTTTCCTTACTTACTAGAAAAAAAGAAAAAAAAGAAGAATTCTTGACAAAAGTACAAAAAAACAGAAGTAAGTAAGCTTAATACTTTTAATCATTTACGTAGATGACTGTTACAGCTGGAGCCTCTTCAAATTTGTTATCGCAGTCGCCAACCAAGCTAAATATGTAATATCCTTTACAGAGCTAAATATTTTTGTCGCTTATATAAAGAGCTATTACAAGTAAAAAATGTTATGTCTTCGCATTTCTCTTATTGTTAAGATTAATATTTATATGACACATGCCCATAGTAAATAATTTCTACAGATGCGGCGATAACTTTGATTAGTTTTGATTATTTTGTTTAGAGATCAAAATTGTATTTATTTTTACTAAATGCTTTAGGATAACCAAAAGATAAACAATGTTAGTTATTGTTATTAAATCATTTACATGACATGGCTCATTAATTGCTTACGAGAGATGTTAAAGCAATTTATCACTTTTAACAGAAATCTTAAATTTTTAATTCTTTTTTCAGTCATAAATTAAATTTCCTGAAAATCTGTTTTTATAACGCTATTTATCAAACTCATGGGAAAAAAATTATATGTTATAATATTTAATAAAAAATTGCTATTAAACTGTAATTTTTTTATTTTAAACAGTTTGCATCTTATTTTTTTTTTTTTGGGTTTGTGCGAAACCGACACCATGAAAGAGAAATTGCATGTGTATCGATGATAACCATGCCAGCAGGACTTAAATCTATTTAAATGTAATAAAAATGGTTTCATAAATAACTCAAAAAGCCATGCTGGCATATTTTTTATTATGCCATTGTGATGATGATGATGACGACGATATTGGTTGAAAAAAGAACTGACTATATGATTGCTAACAAGCCAGCCAGCCAGCCAGCCAGCCAGGCAACCAGTGAGCTGAGAAGTCAAGTATTCTCTTAACCAACCGAACCCAACAACAATGTCATCATCATCGTCAATTCCAGCACCATCATCATCCTTATAATATGCACGGGGATCTCTGACCACTAGATTGCAGACCAGCACACGTGTGCCCAGATAAAGTAAAATAATTCACAAAAAAATAAATTATTGAATTTAAATTGTTGAAAAAACTTTGCGAATTTTCCAAAAATAAAATAAAGATGGAAAACGAAGATAAGAAAAAACACTATGTTAAAATTTATGTGTGGTCAGATAGTAGAACTTGTTATAAGGCTGTTATGCATTATTCTCTCTGGTTGTTATACATGGTTTTCTACAACGGATGATGCTGTGATACCGTGATATTTTTTTCTATTTTTTGCTCTTGGGAACTTTTGGTCTTTGTTTTTGTAATATTTTCAGTTTGGTTTTAATTTTTTTCTGCATTTTCATGTTGACAGTTTATTCCATGGATTTGAAATTAAATAATGATTATATTGTATGGTTTCTTGTCAAAGAAATTTCCAGCATTTATCATTAAGTCAAGGTCAGTTTAATCTTTTTTTTTATTCTTTCAAGTTTTTTTTTTATTTTGTATTGACATATGTCTAAGTCATGTGTTGTTTGCACAAATGTTGCTGCTTATTATATAAATTGTTTAACTTAACTTTTTAAGAATAAAGGTCATTTTTTGCTTAAGACAAATTATACTACAAAACAAGAAATAAACAGGTCTTTTTGCCCATTAAGTAGTGTAACACATTGTTTAAAATTAGTTATTTGAACATAAATTTGAAATTAAAATATACGTATGAAAATTGAAAATACAAAGAAAATGCTTTTATTAACACAGTGGAACACGTTATAGATAGTTTAGTATCCCAAATCAAATTAAATTAAAACATTTTCGGGCAATTTTTCACTTTTGCGGCTACCTAAATTGTGCTAAGAATCATTTCTAGGAAGTTCATATGTTCTAAAAAGTTTTTAAAAACGTTTGAAATATTTGTGATCAGCGTAACAAGGTTGTGTGAAGAGTTATATTGCGAACGATTTGTATAACAGTCTAGTTTCCGTTGATGTTGTTTTCTTGATTGTGGTTGACCTTTTTGAGTTTTTGTAAGCACAAAGTTAAAAATGTACTGTTTCCACATTTCTGAGGCTATTTCTAATCTTTGGATTTGAATGATTGGGAAAATATTTGTGGAACATACTAACACTCTAACTTCCCTTTATGATGGTAACGTTTTACTCTGTTGTAAAAAATCGTAAAACCCACTCCTGTCAAGGAGGAGGGAGGGCAGGGTGAAATCAACTTAAAAAAAATCATTTGCCATGAAATATTACTACTTATGTCAGAATATACCAAAGCGCAAAACTCAACACTTTAAAAATTACAAAATTACCGAGCAATGATTGCTATCGCAAAAAAATTTAAATCTTCTAAATTCGTTTTTAACCCTACAAGCAAATTAAAGCAGGACATTAAAAAAAAATTAAATATTTAAAAATAAAATAAAAAAACAGCAATATTTTTAAATCAGTAAACTAAATTATTCTTAAATCTCTCAACAAATATTTGTGCATCCTGGCTATGAGGTACATATGTGTATGTGTGTACAACTGATTTAATAAACAGCACTCGTACTCTTGACATGAAAAATGCAGAGCCATCAGGCACCACTCGTTGGTTTGAATTCGATTGATTTTCATTTGTTTGTTATCAAAACAAATTAAAATGCATACGTAAGTAGGAATGTGTATTTGTGTGTGCTTGTCGGCGAATATGTGAGAAGAACAACAATAACAATTTCACTACCACGCTTACAGCATAAAAGTGAAGTGCAAAAACTAGCAAACTACAGTTGTATTAAATTATCCTTTTGCATTTTTTGTGGAGGATAGGAAAAAGTCCTAATAGTGGAACAATAACGCGCACACACATGCTACACTTGGAATTTACATTTTGATGCATGGAAAAATAACTTGTTGGTTGGTCAGCGTAAGCAGCGACGGGTAGTTGAAACTTTTTAATATTATCAGATAATTTGTATTGTTTTTGCAATTTTTCACTTGTGGGATCAGTGCTGTGCATTTTCCTTTCACTGATACTATTCAATTCTAAACATGTTTAGCAATCAAAATAACAATCGTTATAATGTTCTCCATGTAGATTTTTCCATTTGGAATTAATAGAAAATGTGGCTGGGAATAATGATGCTGATAATGTATTTTCCTCTATTTTATGTAGCGTCAAGCATCATTAAGTACGGAGATTTGCAGTTGGATTATGTTTTCACTGTTTTTAAAATTCAGTAGTGATTGTTTGCTTAGAGACAAATCAGAATTGAGGTTTTTAGATAGATTCTGGTGTAAAATCCATGCTTTTTTGAGATTTTTTTTTTAATTATTTCGGCGTATGTACCATTGAAGGGGCTGTTTAAGATAAAAAAAATTAGACTAATGAGCATTTTTTAAAATTCCCGATAGGGATCACTGCTAAACAAGCTTTCAGATAAAGTTTGTTTGACTTTTTTTCAGTATACTTGGCAAATCACCATGCGAAGACTTACACGCCGCGGCGTTTACATTTGCAAGAACTGCCAAGACAAAAGCAATACATGCAAACTTTTTCACTAATACATGCACACTTTTCCAACTGTCTTGTCTACTGTCTTTCGCAAAAAAAAAAAATAAATTAATATATTCTGCTTTGATTTTTTATCTCTTAGTATCGCTGGAACTTGCACTGCAACATTCACGTTTGACATTTTTTTAAAAGTGAACTGTTTTAATTACTGCCTGGGCACCTACGCCACGAAAACAGTTAGCAGTGTTTTTGGCAACTAATATGTATTTTCTTACTGCTTTGCCTCTTCATCATCTTCGGCGATGAGGCACATTACTGGCCTTACGGGTTTACAAACAAGCATTCTGAAGGCATCATCGACTTCATAGTTCGTGCTGTTTTCATTCCTCATTTTATTGAAAATAATGTGGAGGAGAAATAGTTTTAACAAGTTGGCGCAACATGCCAGACAGCGCGTGAAACTATCATTTTGTTGAGTCCAATATTTGTTGACCGAATCATCTCAAGAAATGGACCTGTGAATTGGCCACCTCGTTCGTGGTGCTTGACACCTTTGGACTCCGTTTTGTGGAAGTACGGCAAACGATTGCACGGTTGATCATTTAGATGCCAGTACTCAACGCACTATCGACAAAACAAGATTCGGTATGCTCGAAAGAGTGGTTCAATATTCGACCGGCAGGATGGCGTTCATAAGGTGCAGTCGCGTACAATGCCATTGAATTTGTAAGCTTTAAGTTCTAAGACCTGCGGCCACAGGATCAAGTTGTTCTTGATAGTCTTTTACATATACTGCTTGTCAAAATTTACATAAATTGAAAGCTGTGACGTAGCCTGCACTCAATTTGTAAGCAATTTACTTTCAAGATTTCATCAAGAAAACAATTTATAAAGACAAACATGTAGTCAGCTGTTAAATTGAAAGTGAAATTGCCAAACAGATGAAAAGGTGAAATTGAAAGTGTGTTGGTAAAAAAGTGAGAGTGTATTGCAAATGGAATGGAATTGAAAGGCAAAACTTGATCGTGTGACCACCAAGTAATTCATATTGATTTTTAAAAAACAGATATATTTTTGCAATTAAAGTGAATTTTTATTATTTATGAATTATAAATTTTTTTTACAGTGAATTTTACAAACACAAATTTTACTGGTATGCATAGTGAACTTTTTTAAAAATTTCTGTGAGAAATACTTAAACCACTGTATTTAGAGAAGAGAGTAGATTTTTTAATAGTGGAGATGAAAATATTCGCATTTCGCTTGATAAAAATTGGCAATTAATGCAGAGCTCTTTTAAGTATATTTTATATCATGTTTATAGCATAAATTTCTTTGAAATTCATGTGCATTAAGTTCTTGAATTTATTCTAGGCAAATATAGAGAAATTTTTTTAATTCTCTTTTTTAAACAAGACTTTTTTATGACAGAATTTTACTAAAATCGAAAACCATTCATTCTATTTTTTTTTTGTTTTTTGATATAATAATAAAAAGCTTAAAATTAAAATCCCTTAACGAGAATCCAAAGCCAATCATAAAATACAACCCTTCTTCTTGTATGCATGTTTTTAGAACTTGTTCATAATTTGAAATTGAAGTAGGAATTTGAACGTAAATTCATCGGTATCTGCGTTCGTAAGTAAATGCATCCATCGACAAGCAATTTTATGTTATGATTTGATTACATAATTTATAACCAACGAAGCATAATACAATCATTTTTGTATTCACAGAATAAACGAGCAAAAGAGTTGGTATTTTTATGACTTCTTTATGGAACGACTATAAAACTTAGAGTAAAAAACCCAATTGAGAATCAAATATTATACCATGAATTACTTATAAATTGCAAAGAAATAAAATATAGAAAAGTATGAAGCGGGATCGTCGTCATGAATATAATGCCCTTGTTGTTTTTTATTTAAGCGAGATATTCCTATTTTTTTTATTTCTTATTTCATTTTATTAAGCAGCTAATGCGGTAAAATCTAATGCAATAAAATTTATAAGCAACTGGGTAAATGTACTTGGCAAAAGCAGATATAAAATAAAGAAAAATAACAAAAAACATCTATAAATATAAATCAGCCTTTGGCAAATCATATAAAAAAAAAATAAACAGAAGTGAAATTCAAACATAAAGTACCCATAAGAGTAATACAAATACATTTTGTTGAAGATTTTAATTTAAAAAATATATCTTTGATAAAGAAAAACAAAACAAATTGAAAAAATCAAAACTAATACTCATACCAATTTTATAAAACACAAAGTAGAGATGAGGATGAAAAAAAAACAGAATTACTTGCCTATTTGTAAAGCTGCAATCAAAAATTATCTTTATCATTATCGTCAACATCATTATCAACATCGTCAACATTTAAGGCCAGAGTAAAATCAACATCAGTTGCCTGCTTCGTTTTTCGCCAAACATTCCTATAACTAGCCAAGCATTATATCCGCAAAATGATAAACTTTACATGAACTAGTTAAAGACTATAGCAACAGCAACAACGAAACTATAACAACACATTTACTGCAAAACTATGGTGGCTAAAATAACGTTGTTCATTGGACTCCTGCATGTTCATTTCTATTTGTTCTAGTTTATATTGCTGATTCCTTTCCCCTCATAACTTTCCAACCTTTTCCACTGCCATTTCATCATAATGGTCTGCAGAAGTTCAATTTATTTGATAATGACTACAACAACAAAAACGATAATGAAGCTGATGATGACCCCCTTGGCATTGCAGTAGTATCTTTGCTTTACTTTGAATTTAACCACAAAACAGTGGGGCACAAAATGTTTAAATAAAATGCTTACATAATTATACTTGATGAATTATTTTTACAAAATACTTTTCGCTGGATATATGTATAAAACAAAATTTTATATACATAATAAAAAGAGAGCAAAATTTATTATGTATAAATGTTTTTTTTTTTTTTTTTTTTGTTAACTTTTTGAAGGTCAATTTGTGAACTAGATAATATGGCAGAACATAGTTCCGTATTTTAGCCTTGTTCTGTGTGCATTGCTTTCTAGAGAAACATCTTTGACTGCTCTGTTTTTAACAAAATGACCAACAGAAAGCCATTTTCAATTTATCTGACTTTTCTCATAACTGAAAACTTGTAAAATTTTTCCATTTTTTAAAACATTTTACGAAATAATAAATTTGAAAACTAAAAAATATTTCTTTAGGTATTTATGTCCAGACCTAACAAATATTTGACGAAAAAATCCAAAAAAGCGTGACCAGATCAAACTTTAGCCTTTTTTTTTTTAACAATTTTCATTGATTTACTTAACTTTATTTGTAATAAAATAATTGTATAATTCAATTCAGAAACTGTAAAATGATGTCTGATCTAGCAAACTCTTTGCAAGAGCAAACAATTTGTTCAATAAAAGAAGAAGTTACGTGTAGGAGGTCAAATATTTGATAGGTGTGAACATGGCTTTACTCTATGCCCAATTTATTCTATGATGAACTTTAGGGTTATAAACACTCTTTTCAAAACCAACAAAAAAACAAGACAAGTGAGAGTGATATATTTGGCTATGCCGAATCTTGTATGCCCTACACCATGGCACGATAAGAACAGAAAGTTAGCTACACGACCAATAACGCACATTGTATTCAGAACGTTTGATCGCTTAAACACATTTCTCTATTTTAGCGGCAAATCATGTATGTAATAAAAATACAAAAAATGCAATAATAAAAAAATACAACAAGGGTACACGCCGAGAAAAAAAATGTTTAAATATAATCACCTCCAACAAAACTATTTTTAAAGAAAGTTTTAAACATATTATGTTTAATTTATTCATATTATTCTCACCGACAACCATATTATAGTTAAATCAGTTCTATAACAAGAGGCCACAACCATATTGCCTCCGATCATGTTATGTTTATTAATAATAAAGGGTGTTTTTTACAGAGTGACAATAAAAATTTAAATAATAAAAAAACAAGGAAGTATATTTTTAATATCTTCCTTGTACTATTAATATGAAACGGGCTTTATTGGAAGGAAAATTTTATGAAATTAATGTTTAAATATGATATGACCATGTGGCCGCCACGGCTGGGGCGAAGAAGGCGCAATCTGGAACACCAATTTTCAACAAATTTTCGCAGCATTTGTGGCCATATTTTGCCGATAACTTTTCGAATGTTGAGTTCCAGGTATTCAATTGCTTGTGGTTTATAGACGTAGACAAGTGTCTTAACATAACTCCAAAGAAAATAATCCAATGGGGTTAAGTCACACGATCTTGGCGCCAATGAATTGGGCCATTACGTGTAATTATTTTTTCATCAAAAGTTTATTTGAGTAAATCAATCGTAGCGCCAGATGTGTAGCATGCGGCTCCGTCCTGTTGGAACCACATATCAGCAAGATTAATGCCGCGTTATTTAGGAACGAAAAAATTTTGAATCATGTTCCTATACCGTTTACCACTGTTACGGTAACTGTGGTCCGAAAACGATCTATTGTTCTTTGAATAATCCGCTCTTAAGGACGCCATAAAAAGAAGTGCACGATGAGTTTGATGAATTTGATTGATTAAAAATTTCAACAATTTGCACTCGTTGCTCTGGTGTAAGTCGATTCATAATGAAATTTCAAAGCAAACTAAACAAAAAGCAACTATCAGCTGTTTAATGGGTGCTCAAATAAAGCAGTGATGCCAACACCTGTGACATTACATTTTTAGTGTTCTGTATTTTGGTTTTAAAAATATGCTCACCGCACTCATAATAATCAGGGCAAGTTTCAATATACACCAAAATGTGAAAATACGCATGTAAATATACCAAAAAAAACTTGACAATTTTTAACTGATTGTTTTTTTGTTTTAAAAGTATATGAAATTTTTAAGTTTTTTTGTTTTAAATGCGAGTTAAACGCTCATCACCAAAAAGCAGGCATTAATTGAAATATTTGTAAAAGATCAATATTGTGTTCCCTGTCCGCTCATGCAGAAAGTCATGATGAACTTGTTTTTATAAAAAAAGGTAAAAAAAATAAATAAAATATTTCGGGATTATTTGAATACCACAAATTCGGGACTCGCAGAATCCCGAAAGTTATGGTATTTGGGGGATCGGGATTTCGAGATTGGTATCCCTACATACATATACGTTCAACACCAGTCTATGTTACTAGATCGTACTAAACTTAAATTTTGTTAAGTTTTATGAAACTGTCATATGCTTAGGAAATGTGCGAAGCTAATTTTGTTTTTGCTATTTTTATTTAATGCATTTGGTAGGCTTTTCGTTAATTTTTAAAAGTAGCTAACGCTAACTCTTGCGTATCATAGTTGGACGTTAACCTTTCAATTAAAAACTTTGTTAAGTTTTTCGATATATATTTTATTCAAGTTTTAGCGATCAAACATTTAATGAATACATTTTCTGCTTGGGAGACACAGTTAAAATTGTAAATCAAATTGTTATCGAATTAAATATTTGGCTCAACTGATTGTTTTGCGAGGAGAGCCACTGCTGCACTAGAGTGGAACCTTTTTCGTTGAGGCCACTGAATTCGATTAAGTAAAATATATTGTGACTGGTTTTTTGTGGTTTCTTTTTTTGCCATTTCTTTAATTATTTCGTTAAAAAGCCATTTTTGGTTCATATTTTAAAGAAAGTGAGTCGGATGAATTTATTGACAACCTTACTCCATCTTAACTATTAGCGTTCATATATGCAGTTATATCTTGTGATGTTGAAGCAGTGTTTTCCATTTATTGAACTGTTTTATGCGATATTGAGTTTATTTATTTTTGACAATTTTAAGAAACATCTTTAATAACAACATGTTTATTTTTGCGAGTTTTGCCATTTTAACCATTTTTCGTGTCATATTAAACTTGCCCTGGTTATAACTAATAAAATAGGAGCATAAACGTGGAGCGTACAAGCCGGCATTTTGTTTAAAAATAAAATTTTTTAGTCAAATATTCGAACAATGGAATCGTTCGTATTTTTTCAGACTTTTATTATCTACACTGTTCATCAAATTCTTTAACTGCCTCTTCAAATTGCATGTTGTTTTAGTAGTTGTTGTTGTATGAGTTATTTTTTATAATTTTTTTCTTTTTTACACAGGTCCTGTTGCCTCTTTGACTGCAATAACGGAAAAACCACAATATAATGAACGGAAAATTATCTAACAGGAAATTTGGCTTTTATCCAATCGATTCAAAAGCACCAGAGAAAAAAAAGCAGCTAATTTCAAAACAACTACATGAACAACAATCAAACCAACTTACCATTTTATTACAACAACATTAATCTTAAGCCAACTTGTTTTGTTGTAAAAAATATGATATATTTACTTTTTTATAAGAGAAGACATTAAAGAGATGAAAAAAGTCAAGAATTAGCAATAATTTTTATGGAGAAGAAATAATAGAGAAAAAAGGAAAAGAAAGAGCACAACTTACAAAACGACAATTTTATGAAGCCAAGAATTGCAAGATTATATAATTTTGTGTATCTTCAATCTAGGGCATATAAAAAATGTGGTATTATGTATAAATATTACTTAACCCCAGTATCAGGCATCATAAGCAGAATTTGTGGTTATAAATTAATATTGAAAAAAAAAAAAATCTGAAATCAGTGTTTAAGGATGTCTAACAAAAATTAATTTATCTGCGTTTTATATCCCTGAAAAATAATCATCGCATATTGTTTCTTTTAAAATTTGCATAAATTTTCACGCAGCTTGTTTTTTTACTCATTTCACTTTGTATTTTTCTAGATTTGGCTTAAAAAATAAAATTAAATTCGCAAACACATTCCAAAGTTTATGTGAAAATTGAATTGTATGACTTAGTACTTTTTTACTTTTTAAGACTCCGTTGATTTATTAAAAAGTTAAGATGCTTAAAAGTTATTATTTTACTTAACACTTTTTATTTTTTTACACTTATAATTGAATAATATTAAAGGATGCAAACACTGTTTTTAAGAATGTTTTATGGAGAATTTCAAGTTTTAATATTTCAGATCATTAAAAATTGTTGAGGAGTCTTGGAATTTATTAATTGGTCGATTATCTATGGCAACCAAACTTAATGGTGTTTTCTTTTCTAAAAAATAATAGTGCATTATATTTGTGTGATATATTTATCAGGTTACACGCACCCTTACAAAGTGATACCTTTTTCTAAATTACAATGAAACATAATAACTGCTACGTGTTACACTCAATACTAATGTCTACTAAGCGTGTTAAATATGGAATGCAAAGTTTTCACTTCATCACTGTTGTGGCGATTTTAAACATTACATTTTCTTTGAATTGCAGTAAGCTTTAACAACACTAATTTTCAATAATTAAAGTCAGCTGTTGTTAGAAATTTTGCCCCAAACAAAATAATTATAAAATAAAAGTAAAACAAACCAAAAACAAAAAGTTTTTCTTCCATCACAATATAACCATAAAATGTACGCAAACGCAAGAAAAATTTTAATAAGAGAAAAACTTGCTTGCATAAAAATGTACTTAACGCAGATGCAAAAAGGGCATTATCTCACACTCAATTATAACTGGGGGTAAGAAATGGGACAAATTTGCATTTATTTTTGCAACATATTTAAAAAGGAAAACGACAACTTCTCACATTTTTGCATATTTTTTTAGAATAGAACCAAAATCCGCGCGAATGACAGCATACATGGAACATTATTGTCAGAAAAGAAAACGCTATAAGTTGTGTTGCTTGTTGCTGAAAATAAATTACAGATAGCAATTGATGTCGGTTTCAGTTTACAAATAATAAGTATTTAGGCAGGCGGAAAGTTTTGGTTGCTGTATAGAGTTTTTAACCGTTAACATGTACTAAAAAAATTAAACGCGTTTGGTATTTGTGGGTCAATTTTGTACAATATTAAAAGTTCATCCAGCCATTTGTTATTTCTGTTTATTTTTTTGACGTTCAATGCAAGTTTCGGAATGATTTTTACAAATAAACATAAACATTACATGCTGTTTATAATAGTGCTGGGCCATTTTGACCCATTTTTGCAAAATGCGAAACTTTTTTGGTATAGATTTTTCCAAAAAGCTTTGATTTTGAATATTGAATATTTTATTATGGTTCAAAAATGAATTTGTGTTCTGTCTTTTTAATCTCAACCAAAGCATCTTTGAAAAGACAAAAATATGACAAAAAAATGTTTATAAGTTGAGGCATTGACTCCAGCGGATTAGAATTGCCTCTAAATCGAATTCAAATGAAATTGAATTTGATAGGGATTTTTAATTAATTTTTTTTTTTTAATTAGTATTGTGGTTGTTTTGTTGAACTATTTATGGTTTTTAATCCAAATTTTTAATATTTTCAATTAGGCTTAAGTTCATCAAATTTAATTTTCATAAAATAATTTTAATGAAGAAAGGAATTTTACAACAAGAAAATTAATTTAAATTGTTATTGATAATTTTTCATTCTTGACTGTAGCCGGGCTCGAACCCTGGCCGGCAGGTTACCCTGACATGTTTCGATCGCAACCACTCGATATCCCCAGACGGATTTGCCGTCTTACACTCGCAGCCATCGACGACTGCTGGCGTCAATAGTCAAACATCAATCCTTATATCAAATTGTATTTTAACTTTTGGTAGATCGAAATTTGCTTTTTTGATTGAATATCAATTTTAATTGATTTTACATGTTTTTTCTTTACTTCTGTTTTTTCGTACTTTTGAAGTCCAAAGTACAGTTTTTGTTTTTTTTTTTTGTCTTTCTTTTTCTTGTTGACCTTTTTCAGCACAACTTGAAGGACAAATGAACACATAGAGCTCGTGCCATAGCTTTAACAATAATTAGTATTGTGGTTATTTTGTTGAACTATTTATGGTTTTTAATCCAAATTTTTAATATTTTTTAATTAGGCTTAAGTTCATTAAATTTAATTTGCATTAAATTATTTGAATGAGGAAAGGAATTTTACAACATGAAAATTAATTAAAATTTTTATTGTTAAACTTTCATTCTGGACCGTGGCCGGGATTCGAACCGCGGCCGGCAGGTTACCATGACATGTTTCGATCGCAACCACTCGATCTCCTCAGATGGATTTGCCGTTTTACACTCAGAACACAAAAAAAAAAAAAAAAATAAAAACTAATGTAAAAATTATTTGTTTTAAATGAAATGTAAGTGATCCGTTTTTTAAATTAATTTTAAGTTGTTTAAAATAAATTTTCGTTTGAATTTAACTCCATAATATTTTGAGTGCAGCAATTAAATATTTTTGGACTAAATTTAATCTTAATACCAACATTATAAGATAATTTTTGGGAATAAAGACTCAATTTGTATGAATGATGATTATAAATTTCGTCCTTATCATAATTCGTCCTTAACACAGTTGAACTACACACTAAAGCCCTGCATGAATGCTTTTGAATGACCTTTCAAAAGATTCGTTTGTTTTTTAAATACTGATTGTCGATTGCTCTTTGCTAACGGAGCAAATTTTATATTGTGAAAAACACATAAAGCACGAAAAAAATATAAACACGCAAATGCAAATGAATTTTAATTAGTGTGTTATAAACGACCAGATACGAAGTGTAAAGAGTACGGAATATACTCCACACAACAACGAAACAAAAAATCGCACTAACTACACCAAATCACGCCAATTGCAACAAATCACACCAATCACACCAAATCACACTAAACAACAGTAACTGCTTACTTCTACAACAATACAAAAAACTAAAGGCATTTTGTTTGTGTAAATTCCTCGCCGTTGTCAATATCTTACTACAACATAAGCGAAACAAAAAGGGAAAATGTGTTTTGTGTGCATGTATGGGTGGCAGATCACACAGTGTGTATTGAAAAGCTGACCGATAACTGTGTTATAGACTTACTACAACTGTTGTGTGTTGTGTTTTTGTATACATTGAGTTGATTTGTTTAAATCAAACTACTGCTTAACACCGAGTTGTTTGAAACCAACTATTGTTTTAACATTGATTTGGTTTTTCATAATGTATCATTCGAACGAATTTGACACAACAACAACTTGGTTTGGAGAACTGTGAAAAAGAAACAAATGCATTCGTGCGGGGCTTTACTACATACAGACAAAAATTTTGCACCAGTAAAAGCATTGATCAAAAATAATATCAGTTTTAATTAAAAATTTAATCAAGTGAATTAAACGTTAAAATGATATTATTAATTTGTTTACTGGTGCATGGGCAGGCAACCAGTTTATACAGCCAGCCTGCTGGACGGGCGGACATCGTTAAATCAACTCCTATAGTAACTCTAAGTCATTCGGTATATTTATGTGTTGCATTGCGGTGTGGGTATAAAAATACTTCAAAAATGAATAATATGTAAATTAAGTACCCGATAACCACATCATCATGTGACCAATATAATTTATTCAAAACAGTCTTTGGCTCATTGCTCGAGCAGGTTGAATCGGTGTTTAATCGTTTTATTATTCCTGTGCCTTTTTTTTAAGAAGCCACTTAAATTGTTGACATTTTTCTCGACAACTTTTCCATGCTTTTGTTTACTTTATCATTCAATCAACTAGAGCTGATGGCTGGTTGGTTGCTTAAGAAAATTTCTTTTGCTATCAATTGTTACTTCTTTGTGTTTTTTTTTGTTGCTTTCAATTGCATAAATATAAGAGGAAATAAAATGAAATAAAGCTGGTACTAAACCAAAAAGCCCATCATCAATAGCCATAGCTTATGCATTCATTACATGATGCCTTCAGTCGTTAACAGTATTGCCTTTTCATTTTTTTAGGTTATATTTTTCGCTATGACCAACCCTCCAGTTTGAAATTATTTCTTTTTATTAATATGATGATGATGATTATTGTTATTGTTCTTGCTTTTGAACGTCTTTGGTGTTATATTGTGTCGTTCATTGTTGTAGTACCCACAAATAACCATCTAAGATAATGGCTCATCATTTACGCCATCAAAGTATTTCCATGAATATTTTAAAAGCTTAAACAACGAAACAACACCATCTAAAGCAAACATTCTTAGAGTGGCATTGACATACAAACAGTTAAGAGAGGGAGAGAGAGATAGAAAGAAAAATTATAGCTTAACAGTAGAATCATCATCTTTGTCTTTAGATTATTTGCATTGTTTTTCTATTGTTGTTGTTTTTTTTTTTTTTTTTGATAAAGGATCATCAGACATTTGGTTAAAGGACACCAAAAGAAACAAAAACCTAATCCAAAAGATGCTTCGTTTTTTAAACTTATTTTTTTTCTGTTTTCTTCATTGTAAACTTCAAGTGCTTGCTACTCGCAATTTAAATATTGATAAACAGTACTGACTATTAAGTGCACTACGGCTTCAACTTGGATGTTTTTAACGTTTATTCGAATTTTTGAAGCGCAGATCTTTTGGTAATAATTTTATTAGCCTAAAGTTTAGTAAGGAAAGAATAATCCTTTTAAATAAATGAATTGAAATAATGTGATACTAATCTGATAATCGAAAAATTTATAGTATCATTATAGGACACACTCCTCTCTTAATAAAAGAAAGAACAAAATTAAAATTGTAAAAGTATGAAAAGTAGAATTGTTTATTTTCGCTGGCTCCATTTTGTATTAACATTTTTAAACTGTTTTACTTAATTTAAATTGGAATACTTTCTTTTTTTGTGATTTTGGTTAAACTTACGCTAAGTTGAAATTAATTTAAAGGGTTTAAACTTTAAATATCTAAAATTTGTTTCTATGCGTAGTAGACGTTTGAAATTTGAGTAAATCTCTTTAAAGAATTTAACATAAAAGATTGTATCTAATAAAATATTTCATGGTGAAATTATTCAAATTTTGCAAGATTCTTATTAAAATCGTGTAACATTCTTCATAAAAAAAGAACCGAAGTTTGATCAATATAAATTTTTTTATTTAAAACATATTGGCATTTCCATTATGTTGAACGTGACCATGGAATACATTTAAAATAAAAAAAAGTCCAAATAAAACCGACTTCATTAGCTGCATAATAAGTGCTAAAATTGATTTGGAAATATTTTTAATTCTTATGATAATGGGAAAAACCAATGCGTTCAGACGGGACAAAACCGAAGTGGTTGGCCCGGCCATCAACTTAAAGACCTTAGCGAAACCTCAGATAGTACTTCAATATGACGAATTTTAGAAGGGTGTCTCTCAATGATGGTTTTGATCAGCGTTGTAAATCTAAAGTGTTTATTCCTTTGGGACTTGGTTTTTTAAGTTGGTTTTTTTTAATTTTATATTTTATTTATTAAATTTTAACATTTATTAAAATTTTGCTACAAAAATAAATATATAAGATACGAGACTGAACGTATTAATATTTAAGATGAAGTATTTATAAATTTCAAACAATATTATTTTGAAATTGTTTCAGATTGAAATTGTTTCCGAATTCGGTGACATAATTGACATACCAACAAATTTAGGGTTAATAGTCAACAAATTCATGTTATGAGAAAGTAAGATAAATGAATAATCTCAAGTATCTAAAATAACTCAAGCAAAAAGGTTTCGGTTTGAGTTCGGAAAATTTTAAAAAATAGATTTAAAGAAAATATTTATGCAAATTCATATCTGTGGCTTGGTGCTAAAAGGACCAATGTTAATATATTAAATTAAAAAAAAATTTAAATGAAAGTTTTTTTATAAAAGAGAAATTAGCTAGGAAAACCCTTATGGAGCTGTTCTGGCTTATATTAGACATTGGCTGTTTCAGTAAAATAAAAGAAAGTAAGAAAATGGAGCTAATGCGACAATTAACACAAAACATTGCAATTCCATGCTCTAATCTTTATTTCAAACGTAGCTTCGAGTAAAGATTTTATTAGAAAATGCTGAATGAACAAAGAAATATGAGTTAAAAGACAAGTTTTTCAAGACTTATTAATTTATTTTACGAAAATACAAATTAATATCCAAAGTATAATTTATTTCTCTAAACGGAAAGAGGTTTATTTTCTAAAGTAACCAATTAACTTAACTTAACTTAAAACAAGAAATCCAAAATCCCAAAATAATTTCTTGCTTTTAACATATTTTGTTCGTATGTAGTAACATTTTTTTTAGTAACGTTTTGGTATACATATGATAAAAATTTTCTTAAAAAAAGAAATTCAAAACTCGCTAGTTTAAGATTGCTTGTTATTGTGCAGAAACCAGAACAACAACAGAACAAGAAGAAAATCATAAAAGTTTCATGTTTAAAATGTAAAATGAAAAAGCAAAAGTTCCTATTTAGTTTATATTTTAGTTAAATATGTACGTAACATTTTAAAAGTAGAAAACATGTCGGGCATAATGCTGGTGTTTTATAATAGAAATTGAATTTTAAAGATGTATTTAAATTAACTTTTTTTTTTAAGTAAATTTAAAATTGATTTACTTGAATATAGTTTTTTCTTAGTTTTTCAAGAAACATTTTCTTGAAACAAGATTCTGTTGCTTAGGCTGAAAATATTACAATATTTGAGTCGAGTAAGTATTGCTTACTTTTTAGAAAACTTTAAATTTATTTACTTAAATCAAGAAAATATTTCTGCATGTACAAATAGAATGTTTGAATTTTTTTTAAATCTAAAAAATTTAAAAAAGCTTGAATTAAAAAGAAATCTGCCAGCACGAAATACTTTAAAAAATGGCGGCCAAATCAGCTTAAAAAGAGAGATAAGTCACATCTCTCTTTTTAAGCTGATTTGGCCGCCATTTTTTAAAGTATTTCGTGCTGGCAGATTTCTTTTTAATTCAAGCTTTTTTAAATTTTTTAGATTTAAAAAAAACTTGGTCGTAATTTAAAAGGTCTTTGACTCGCTTTCGTGATAATGACAAAACACTTAATGTTATTAAAAAAATATATATTAACATAACCATTTAACTAATAGTCAAGTACACTCAATTCATACAGGGGTGTGCTGGAAATCGCAAACGCAAAACGCAAGAATTTTAAAAGTCGTTTTTTAGTAAGATTTCTGTTATAAATAAATTTTATGACAAATATTATACAAACATTTCTCTATTAAACAGAATTTTATAACAAAAATTATAAAAATAAGATTAAAAGTGTATTAAAAACAGCCTCCAAATTCTTGCGTTTTGCATTTGCGATTTCCAGCACACCCCCCATAGTCGGGGAAAGTACACTAAATATTAATTTTAAGCAGCAGTGCATTTTCACTAAATAAAACTGCAAAAAATTAGTTTGCACTCTTTTTTACCAGCTTTAGTGATGATTGTTATTTTTTAACTACCTCTAAAAAAATTTTAGTGATATTGCAAATTTTTCACTATCACTAAACGCAGATTGAATGCAAAAATCTGCACTCAATTCAAACCATGCACATAGGTTTTTGATTTTTTTCAGGATATGCACAAGCAAAGAACATTAAACAAAATGAAATTTTGTCAATAACGGTATAATTATTGGGTTTAATCATGAAAAAACAAGTTTTTGATTTTAAATTTAATGCAACATTTTTAGTTGCACTCAAATTAGTGAAGAAAAAAAGTTGCAATAAACTGATGATTGCTTTTTATACCCTTCACCACTGGTGGTGAATAGGGTATATATAAGTTTGTCATTCCGTTTGTAGCTTCTGTAATTGATTAGACCCTATAAAGTATATATATTCTGGGTCCTTATGAGGAGCGAAGTTGATTTAACGATGTCCGTCTGTCCGTTGAAATGGATTTTCCGAAGACCCCATATATGATGGGGACCAGGTTATTATACATTTATGTCACAAATGGTCCGGAATTGTGTGCTATTGAAATTCAGCAAGGTCGGTTCACAAATGGCTGAGATATGAGTAAAACACCACGACTGCCTCAAATTTTTTCCTTTAAAGGTCCAATTAGACTTGACATTACCATACCAACACTGTATTACCAAAACGACATAAACATACCATACAAACCAATTCAATTTTGGTTTCTACGGTCATATAGTAGTGGGTTTTTGTTGTTGTTTTTTATACCCCTCACTACAAGTGGTGGATTTTATTTGTAATGTGTTTAATTTTACGCATCCACATAAACATCAATGCATGTATATGATATGCCGCTCAAATAAAGAAACAAACTTATAGACTCAATTTATTATAATTTAACGCTTCTTCAGTAAAAGCATTCGTAGCCGAGTTGTTGAGTTTTCTCCTGAGACTGATTATATTATCAGTTCGAATCCCAAAAATAATTTTTTTTAATTTTTTTATGTCTTAAAAACGAATTTAAGATTATACATAAAACGAATTTCAAACATCAACTTTGGCAAAAGAGGAAACGGGCTTAGGTACATATATAAATTTTTTGTTTTTGATATTCTTCGGCATAGCGAAATGAAAAGTTGGCGTGGCTCAATAAATATTTATTTATAGTTATCTAAAGAACGTTATTTATGTATACAATAACTTTTTGTTCTTATCTCATCATGGTGAAGGGTATATAAGATTCGGCATAGCCGAATATAGCACTCTTACTTGTTTTAAATCAAACTATTTTTTTTTTGAGTGCCAAATTTTTTAACATCACTATCACTCATGCTTAGTGAGGCTGCAAATTTTCAATTCATCACTCAACATCAACAAAATGATCGCAATATTTTTGCACTATCATTAAGTGTGAGTTGAAACTGCAAAATTAGTGCACTACCCCCATCTATGACTCTATTGAAGCTGATATATTTTTTTTATATTATACTTTAATTACATACCTCATACTTATAAATAACAGCAATTTTTAAAAGAGAGTAGGAACAAAATTGGTTTTTAGAGAAATATAATTTGCTAGTAAATCATTTCTTGAATGAAACATGACATTATTTTTAATTACTTTTTTACTTAATATTATTTATTGCAAATATTTTTGTTACCCAAAGTACTTTTACATCTATAAAAACAATGCCATTACGACATTTTTTAAATTAGAGAAATCGTTTGTGCAGTCAGCCAAAGTCAATTAAAATAAAATATTAAAATAAATGTAATATTCTTAAATGTTCTGATATCATAATTATTCAATCTTTTGTGCCTTAGATTAAATAACGTAAATTAGAAAAGAAAACTAAAACTAATTGATTTTGTAATTGCCCAATTCTCCTTCACTTCCACTTCCGTTCTTTGTGCTGTGTTTCCTTGATTTGTTTGTTTTTGCTGTTGTAACAAATGCAATTACGTTTGTGATTATCGTTGTTGCTATTGTAAAAATAACGATAAAAAAAACACAAATATACAAACACACAAATAGAAATACCAGCAAAATTAAGTCAACAAAAAACAGACATTCGTTTGTTTTAATCTTTGTCCAACCATTAAGCGTAACATTTAATTGCTTTGTGTGTTTGCATGTAATTGTGTTAGTGTGTTGAAAAATACAAATGTTTTGCCAGGTTTTTTCCTTATTGTTGTGTGTGTGCCAGTGAGTTTGAGTTTAGTAATCAATTTTAAGATTACAATCACAATTACGAGTGTAATGGTGTCTAAACAGCATACAAATAATACAATTTTACTTGCCATGCTAACTTAATTTACTTAAAAACTTTTCAGAAAAACACCTCCACATGTTCCACTATAAAAAAACTACAACTTAAACCATGGCACTCTACCCCCCAAAAACAATTTAGCTTTAGTTTAACCTTTAATAAAAAAAAATAGAAAAAAACACAATTGTGAAATGAAAGAAGCATATTTCAGTTACTAAAAACAGAAAAATTCGAAATTGAAATTCTCACTTACGAAGAGAAGAAAATTCAATGTTTAAAAATAATGGACAACTTGTACCCTACACTTACTATAAGTAAATGATAATTCGGCGTATAATATATTAAATTTTGGTCCGAACACATCGGACATTTTCATTAAATGATTTTTGTCGTTGCGATTCTTACCTTATAGGCGAGAGGGGAGAGAGAATTAAAAGGGGTCCGCAAGCGAGTGTACTCTTCGATTTGTTTTGTTCATTCATTCGTAGCTTAAAACAATGTCAAAATATATGTATACACAAAATGTTGTAACGACAAGAATCGCACAGTGTCATCATTAAGGCTGGTTTACACGGTTATACAATGTATTATGACTTTGTGTGGAATCAAAATAATATGAAATTCTCTCCGTGTTTAAAAGAAAAAAAATAAAAGTCTGTTGTAAGTAAGTAAATTCAAAAATAATAACAAAACAGCAGATGGTTACAGTTTTAGAATTTCAACAAAAACAACATGAAAATTTCCTGAGTTGATTTTAGTTTTTTTTGTAATTGTATAAAAATGCTACCACCTTCAATATACTCTGTTAAAATACATCTCTGGTGTCATGAAAATACATACGTTTCTAAAATGGTTTAAAAAAACATTTACCGACCGCTTGTCCGATTCTCTCTTAAGCTTCGTACAGACGGACTGACTTCCAAAACGTTAATTGCTTTATGTTAAAACAAATATGATGTTTCACGCCACAGTACAATATACAATGCATGCCTTCCAAAACATCACTGTTAAGTATCAGTACTGCAGTAGAAAAGCAATCATAGCATCGGTTTTAAAGTTGATGCTTTGTGACATTTAACATTTTATTTTCAACAATACAGATTAGTATTTTGCATTGCATCACTTACATTTCAAAACGTTTAAATAAAAAAAGCACATAGTTGCACTGTTTTGGTCCTTTGTGCATGTACTTGGTTAGAACACAGTAGTAAAACTGTATACAAACTTTGTATAAGTACGTTTTGGAAGTCAGCCACGATGGCCATATCTTACAATGTTGTCATTAAAATTGACTAAAAATGTCTTGCAACTGTGTGAACATTTTCATTTGGCGGATGTGTTAAATTAATGCATCTGACAATGCCATAATTGTCAGAAACATTAAAACATTGTAAGATCTGACCACCGTCTGTACCAAGCTTTACTCAATACATATTTTATTGCCATGTCGTAATACATTGTATTACCGTGTAAACTAGCCTTAAGAGCTACTTCAAAGAAGAGACGACAATAATCGCAATGGCAAAAATCATATGATGCAAACGGTTACTATGTTTGCTTAAGGCTAGTTTACACTATCTCACAAGTCTTACGTATTCCATAATACTTTGTGATATAGGAATCTAATGAGTTTTGTTGCGACTGTCAACAAATCTAATTTTACATAACAGTTTGTGTTGACACCATCACACAAAGTATAAACACTCACACATGAAATAAAATGCAACCCTGATCCAATGAAAAGTATTATTGTGAAATGACAAGTATTTTTTTTATAATAATTGTCATTTCATTTATACAAAGTATAATAGTGTAAACTTGCCTTTATGAAGCATTATTATTTGCATAGAAAAATGCATAGAATATTCATGCAAATACGGATAAAGTGTGTATATATATTTATCGTTTTTGCTTTTATTATCTTGGTCAACGTTGAAGACTTACATTTCGATTAAAAATTTTGTTAAGATTTTCAATAAATATTTTATTCTAAATATTTTGAACTTTTTCTTCTACATCTTCTATGACGGATTAACTTTCATGTAAAGCACACAAAACAAAATGTAGTTTTACATTCTTAAAATTGTTGGGTTATCTCTCACCAAGCGAGCATTAAAGTATTTTTTATGGTGTTTTCCTTTTCTACACAAAAAATATTATCTTCCAAAGGTGCATATATAAAATGTCTTTCCAATGCTATTTGTTATTTGACGAGAACTACACACGTTA